>JASWHV010000013.1:85232099-87878766 GCA_030760725.1 Neostapfia colusana | reverse complement strand
ATCATGGCATGGCTGTTTCCTCTTGATTTCCTTGGTGCATTCTTGATAGTTCATAATGCTTTTGACGATTTGCTCCATGTTGCTACTAAAATCCAGCTCCTCGGACCAGCGTCGTTCGTAATCCGCACATGGAGAAGCTTAAGAAGGGGTATTTGTTCCCGGAGGTACCAGCTGCTTTATTGACCTATTACAAGCATAATTCATCACCATGTTATTTCACTAACTTGGCGTGCCGCCGCCTGATCCTCCTTTAGATAAGCATTAGGCATGAAGCTCACCTCAAGAAGTACCCCGACGCTAAGGTCATCAGTTTGGGTATCGGTGACACCACTGAACCCATACCAAGCGTCATAACATCAGCCATGGCGGAGGTATTCCCTTGTTCTCTGATGTTCGCACTCCCATGTCGTTTCTCTTCTCTCTTGATACCATAAATGGATGGAAACATTTTAAACCAGATAAAGTAAGATGATGTTTTTAAATAAAAATAGTTTTCCGGATCACATTTCAAAGCAAAATTACGCGGCTCATGAGCCTATTTTATGAATCTGGCTAGCTCGATCTATTTCTTGGTGCCAATACCTAACAATTGTAGTGATATGATGATAGTGACCAGATATAAATAAACCAGGGAAATGGTTGGCATGCTAGGCAAAAACCTAATTGGGATTTGGAACTATTGCAGAACTATACCAGAAATTGGACCTCTAGTCAATTAAACAATATGCTATTTTATAAAAATTAAGATTATACATCATAACATCAATTAAGATAATCACTCGAATATTGATAAATTAAGTAAATACTAGCGGGGAAGTGTGATGACCCGTTTGCAATTCCGGGCAGACACTACATTGACCTGATCCGTTTTAGCACGTGGGAGAAGAAGAGTGATTTTTGAATAATAAGGTAACCATGGCAGTCTCACCTGCCATCCTCTAAAACAAGAAGTGATCTACTTGTTTCGACTATATATTTAGCTTTCCAATTTGTTATCTGTCCATGTTGTTCTCACTCAGAATATGTCATTAATTATCTTAGGTTGTCCATTAGCATCGAAGTGTTTGCTTCTGCTATTCAATATGCATGAATGCTATGTAGTCTGCACTGTTCCATATTAATTCTGCAGCCACATCATGGCCTCCCAGTCCTCGCTATTTTCTACACATACCGCCACATGTAGCTCCTGCAACCAAGTACATGCAGCAGATTCCTAGTAGAAATATTAGGAGAACAGTACCTATCATCTCGCCAAAACATTCCAGGATCAGGGTAGGGTAAGGTGTCGTGCATGGCTGGTTTAATTAGCTGGCCAATCACATGCTAGTTCATCTATTGCTTTTGATGGCCCCACTGATTTGGTACCATCTGTGAACTGACTGACTCCTCTGGCCAATGTAAGATATATAGCAAATCTAGAAAGCGCTTCCAAATGATTGGTCAATGCATGTCTTCGGCAGTTTCCAGATTATGGTATGACGTGTGTTGATATCAGGGACAACAAGGAGCATGCGTTTCGGTGACAGCGATCTTAGAATAGTTTTAGCTTGCTTGCTTGAACCTTATTTTTCTAAAAAAAAACATTGAGCGCTGCTTCAGTAGGTGAAACCATGCCATGGGATTATTCAGGCTTACTCCCTCCGTTCTGAATTAATTGATGTTTAGAACGAAAAAATTTGAACTAATTCTTTTTGTCCTAAACGCCAATTAATTCAGAATGGAAGGAGTACTCTTGAAGTGTATTAAGGTTTAAAATTTATTATCTTCTTTTCCCAGTATGTAATTGCGTTGTCCACTCCAGAAGGATATCAGGGTTATGGACCGGAGCAAGGGCAAAAGGTAAAGGAAATCTAGAACTTGATTGTTAAACTTCACACACTTAAGGAATAATTGAGGCCAACAAGGCTGGACCTTTCTTCTATTATCTAAAAACTTAAGACTTAATTTTTGATTTGGTGAAACATGTGCAGAGTCTGCGAAAGGTCATATCTGAGAAAATATATCCAAACATGGGGATAAAAGAATCTGAAGTGTTCATCTCGGACGGAGCACAATGTGACATTGCACGGCTTCAGGTAGATATGTTCAAGCAGTCCAGTTGTTTGCGATACAAAAATCTCATATTTTTTCCTTCCCTGCGTACGCAGATGCTTTTCGGATCAGATGTGACCATTGCTGTCCAAGATCCCACCTTTCCGGTACGTCACATCCGATGCATTTCGCTGCATGAGCCAGATGTCATATGCTGTCGTGCTCTAGTTCAGATTCTGCAATAGTAGATACCTAATGATTCACACGCGCGCGCTCGTGTGATCGCCATGTGCTGCAGGGGTACGTGGACACCGGCGTGATCATGGGGCAGACCGGCAAGGCCGACGGGGCCGGCAAGTACGCGGGCATCGCCTACATGCGGTGCGCACCGGAGAACTCATTCTTCCCGGACCTCTCCGCCGTGCCGCGCACCGACGTGATCTTCTTCTGCTCGCCCAACAACCCGACGGGCCACGTGGCGTCCCCGGCGCAGCTGCGGGAGCTGGTGGACTTCGCGCGGCGGAACGGCTCCATCATCGTCTTCGACTCGGCCTACGCGTGGTACGTGTCGGAGGGCAAGCCGCGGTCCATCTACGAGGTGCCCGGCGCCAGGGAGGTGGCCATCGAGATCTCGTCCTTCTCCAAGTTCGCCGGGTTCACGGGCGTCCGGCTCGGCTGGGCGGTGGTGCCCGAGGAGCTCCGGTACGCGGACGGCAGCCCCGTGGCGCGCGACTTCGACCGCATCGTGTGCACTTGCTTCAACGGCGCGTCCAGCGTCGCGCAGGCCGGCGGCCTCGCCTGCCTCTCGTCGGAGGAAGGCCAGAGCGCCGTGCGGCGCGTGGTGGGCTTGTACAGGGAGAACGCGCGGCTGCTGGTGGAGACGTTCGCGGCGCTGGGGAAGGAGGTGTACGGCGGCGCCGACTCGCCGTACGTGTGGGTGCGCTTCCCGGGGCGCAAGTCGTGGGACGTGTTCGCGGAGATCCTCGAGAAGACGCACGTCATCACCGTGCCGGGCAGCGGCTTCGGTCCCGGCGGAGAGGGGTTCATCAGGGTCAGCGCCTTCAACAGCAGGGACAAGGTCCTCGAGGCTGCCACCAGGCTCAAGAAATTCCTAGCCTGAGCGCCGACGCGATTACTTGATCGGCCAGTCGCGTACTGATGACATATACACGCCTCGTGTTCTCATATATATATATCTATATGAACCTAATAAAACAAAATTGCCACACGTTATGATATCCTGGGTACTGATCAATTCATATGAATGTACACGTGGCATACATCGTACGTAGATAGGCCAACTGATTGATTTGGAGTGAAATAAGACTGGACTTATCGACATGTCTGTTTCTCAAATTCTCGATTTAGTACTTCCACTGTTCTGGAGAACACGAGTCATCACCATTTTCCTCCTTTATGAAAGATGATATTAATGTACTGGACATGGGAACTTTCTACGGAAAAAACTCCGTTATCTACTCCCTCCGTTCTGAATTAATTGACGTTTAGAACAGCTAATTTAGTTCATATGAATTAATTGACGTTTAGAACAGCTAATTTAGTTCATATTTGAACTAAATTAGCTGTTCTAAACGTCAATTAATTCAGAACGGAGGGAGTAACTCATTTGTTCTTTTCGTCGCTTGTGCTATAGAGATATACATGGATTCTTCACATTCGCAAGAATTTAGAGATCAAGGCGATAAGACCAACCCGGGCTGTTTCATATCAGGCGCTTATAAGGTTAACTTTAGCTCATTTATTCCATATCTGCCGCAAAGTTGCCACAGCAGCAATTGCAGTCCTTTTACTCACTTTCTTCCTCGCTTTCTTCATCATGGTTGAGATTATGGTGGTTCAATTTTTTCTCAAGAGGTGGCAAATCGTTGTCTGAATCACCATCAGATTCCCCTTCCCCACTTTCTTCATCTTGTTTGAGGTTCAGGTGGTTCAAATTCTTCTCGAGAAGCGGCAGGTCGCTATCTGAATCACCCTCAGATCCCTCTACAGTCTGCGCTGATTCCTCTTCGGCAGCCCACGCAAAAATTTCAAGTAAAAATGTAAACCAAATACCTATAAAATTAACTTCACAATTTACAGATGGATAACTAGTGGCAAAGGCCATGTTACCATTTAAAGGTGGCTTTGGAACACTTGATTTGCTTGATAACCAAGAGTTCTGCACATTGATTATCTCAGAACCGTTCTCGCATCGGGAGTATGCTTTAAGGAGGTCTCTGCACATCATTACCAGGGGTGTCAATACCTGACCTAAACACATTTGTAAAACAGGCATCTAGAATGAAGAATTAAGGTTGACGATATGGCTGCATTAAGTGCTAAAGGTAATTATAATGAATAAGTTCAGGTAATTACAAAACTCATTATAATAAAAGATAAGTAAATGCCCTCTACACTTAAATGATGACACACTGCCTTCTGAAATGCCGTGGATTGTGGTGACAGTGACAATGCAGTACATTGGCATATGTAACATACTTAAATATTTCTGAATGTTATAAGAAACACTTTCTGAATATAATGGTAAATTGGGATATTTAATGCACAAAGAATAGAGCGGGTCATCCCACCACCCGTGGTCCACACATTTCAGCATATGGAACCATAAATCATTTGCATTCATAAAATTCTAGTTCATAGGTCCTTGCATCCATTACTACCTCTATCTGACTATCTGGTATATTTACATATATACTGACTTTGGTGAGAATAAAAATGACTGCCCATCTATATATAATACTTAAATATTCCACCAGACTGACCTGTTTAAAGACAAGAATGAGTGACCCCACTTGAATTTCCCAAGCAGCAAATTTGCTGTATCTTCCTCTCCACTGCAAATATGTAGATAACATAAGTTGATGCCTGACAGTAACTTCTATAGTGAGCTACAAGCTTATATAAGCAACATTTCCCAAACAATATGATTAGGTAAAGATAGAAAAATACCATATTATCAGGGCTGCTGATAAAGCTTCCACACATGATAGTTGACATGGGCGTCCATAGTTCACGGGGTTCGCTGCTACCAACCATGGCACTGCAAATATTAAAATAGAACATAAATTTCATTTAAGATCCAAATACCAATTTACGATATAGCTATATGAAGAGGATCAAATATTTCATTTAACAAATCTGACTTTGGCTAGTGATATATTTGAAGGCATATGAAAGGACCTAATTAGTTACATAGGTTCTCAAAATCATTTTAAGCTAGTAGTTTATTCGTATACTGCTGATAGGATTCATGCAGAACAGGTAGGATCAAGAACTACAAACCTAAAACTTAACACTCAGTAAATATGATGCATTGTGTTTTTGAAGTTAATTATCTAGGATGAGCTTTTTAAGGGTAAAATAGTCATTTCCTGTATCTAGGGTTTGGGTATCTCTTGTACTACATATATCCCCATTGGGGCTGGTCAATATACTAAGATTCACATTCCTAAAAGATCTTACAGAGACGAGGAGCGCCACAGCGGAGTTTCACAAAAGGGACATCACTTAAACGTGCCCAGGAACAATCAACCACAGCCAATCCTTTTCTTTGCACAATAGGGTGATCTTCCTTGGATACACATTGTGTCCCAACAGGGCTGAAAGAAAAGAATAAGACATGCAAGAAGCAGAATTAACATGTGTATAAAGAATAATTTTCACCTGAACATCATTAGTGTCATCTAGAAAACTTGCAAAAACTAACTATGAAAATGTTTAAACTATAACCTTTAAAGTACCTGAGGACAACACCACCAAAACCACTGGTCACTCGCAACTCCTGGAAGACAAATAACAATCTGAGCATCAATTTATGTTAAAACGAATCAAATGATAATGTTTAATATCGAATAAAATAAGCCTGAACATATCAGGTTTTCAGATATCAAAGGCCCTATTTTCATGCAGGTGTAGCATTTGTATATTTTATGCATTCTGTTTTGTCAGTTTTAGCATGTTGATTGGTTCTGAGAAGATGAAATGCTTTGGATACTGTGAAATCAGTGGTGCCTTACCTTTAAAAGCCCAAATCTTGAAAGCTTACGACCAGTGCATCTTTTAGCATCACATTGCCCAAAGTCCTAGCAGCAAAAAAAAAATATAAGCAAACTCACGGTATTATATGAGCATGATACGAATTATGTGTAAAATACCATACCTACCCACATTGCAAGCTGAATTTTCGAACCTTTAACCTCATTTTCAGTTTCTTTTGGGTGAAAAAAACAAAAAACATCTTATCATCAGAATGTGCGCTGAGTCATGATTTTGGAGGAATGATATAGTTTATTTAATGAAGAAGGTGAGCGTTACCTTCCTGCCTTGGAAGCGATGTCCCAGGACCATCATCTCTGAAACCGAAGATAAAGGGTTACTGTAATTAACTCCCATTTGGAAAAAAGGCATTATAATCCGAAATCGCAAAATCGAAGTAGCAACTATCCTCTCTGCAGCGAGTACGTCAAAAATTAACTCGACTAAATGCATATATCGGATCGGAAAATGAAACATGTCACCAAACTGAAGTCCAGCTACTCCTAAACAAAGACTTCTAATCGAAGCCTTAAGAATAACTCCTGGACACGGGTAAAATCAAGCAACTGCAAAGCCACAAGTCACGAGTTATTACAACGAAGCCTCATGCTTGGTGCGGCGTGAGGACGAGGATCCGCGGCCACGCCTGTGGCGGTTGTATCCCATCCCCGTACGGCGGACCCTTGTGTTGTGTTCGGCTCGAGAGAGCGGTTTTGGGGGCTGTGGTATGATGAGCCTTGAGCAGGTGGGGGACGGGCTCTAGCTGCGATCTTGCTTAGCGGGCTGCGCGGGTGCCCACTGGTTCCGGAGGGGAGCAAGGCGGCGGCGGGAGAAAGGGGAACGACGACGCCGTGGACAGCATCTGCGGCGCTCGCTCTCGCGAAGGTCTTTGCGGGCCTCCTACGTTGCCGCCTTAGCAGGCCGGCCCAGTTGAAACCGCAAATAAGGCCTACCGAATGGCAAGTCCGGCCCATCAGACCCAGCGACAGCGTCGTTTGCCCGTGCCTTCTACAGTCGTCGTCGGCAGAGTCGCAAATACAGTGCTCTACACTCTACGGTCCAATAAAGCCGGTCAAACATTATACGTACTGTACATTTCTTCACGGTATAAGTTTGCGTATTCAAAACATTAGTTTCCCATCTAAAATGCTTTACCTGTGGAACGGTAACGAGAGTAAGGCCGGCCGAGAGGTCACTCCGGAACGACTTCATGCTGTCCAGCACTCAAGAAATGGAAACAGACAATGCTGGATTGACACTGCACAAAACACAGTGTGTGGAATGGTTACATGCGCTAGGACAATAACGCACGGCCTTCCTCACCCTTGCAGCACTTTGTGCCCTTCCAAGTGCAGATGGCCCGCTTACGCCATGGCTGGTTCTGTGGTGTTTGGGTGAACTCCCTGAGTAAACTGCTGAGATCCCATCACATCGTATCGGGGCCACCGATCAGCAGCTCATGTGCAGGACTTCAGGACGCTTCAGGTGAACAGGACTGCACTAAGCTGGCCATCCAAATCTAAGAGTGAAAGCTCTTGACTTATGCGGGGTGCTATTGAAGGACTGATCAGTTCATGAAGTGCCTGTGCCCACTACCTTTTGTTCCTTGGTTTATGATGAATACTGCTCAGAGGAAGGAGCCAAGGCATTGTAAACGGTAGTGGCCACAATTATGAAGTCAAACACAGTCTGATAAGGTGGGGAGTAGGAGACTCAAAGTGTTCTCTGTAATTGAGCCTGTAATGGTGATTTTTTTAATGGCTCTGCATGTTTTGATGGAAATGCAGCGTCGACGTTCTGCTTTGTTGCCAGTATTTTGCGTAGTGCATGTAATTAATACTACAAAAATAAATTTTGTTTTTCCCTAATATTTATCTAAAAAAGAACGAAAGTGAATAGAATACGGGCGGCGGCACTCGTCGAAGGCAGCCTTGCAGTGCGGGCAGATTGGTGGGCCAGTCGAGAGGCCGCGCAGTGTTGGGCTGAAACGATTTGAAGAGTAGATTGGTAGCCCGTGGAGCCAAGCCGAAGGCGTGTACTGGGGAAAGCAACGACGGGCTGGGTGGCTCTGGCGAAGCGGCGGCGGGGAAGAGCGCCCGGCGCCGCCGGCTGGACGGCGGCAATGAGCTTGCCTGTACGCACCGCTCTTCCCCTTTTACACTCCCGCTATTATTTCATCCTTTGGGGTTCAGAAACTCGACTGTGTGCTTCTGCCAGTAGTTTCTCTTTCGACCCTGTATAACAACACGCTGGGGATTGTTTGGACAGAGGATAATCCCTTCAATCCATATGGATTTGTAGGGACATCGAGGAGTGGATTTGTCACTCAAATCCATATTTATTTATCTAGGGAAACCCCTGTGTTACCTTTTTATCAAGAGGTTCGGCAAAATGTGGCCAGAACAGGTAAGCATCCATCAGCATCAGGTGTTACAGTTTGCCTGGCAACCCATCCAGGTCTAAGGTTTTCAACCACTCAAATATGTATTGATCTTCTTAGAGATTTTAAGGTCAGGATTTCAGCTCTGACAAGGGAAATCATTAGTCCGAAAATATTGGTAGGAACTATGACATACAGAACAACAGATACCAAATATGGATCTTTGTAGATCAAACACTGTCCTTTCCACAACAACTACAGTCTAAGTCATAGGAGATCGATTGCTACTAATCACTGCTACTGAAAACTTAAAACATACACCTCCAAACCTCCGTATCGCTTTAGTAGTGCTTACTAGTCTGTAAGCATTTGCAAATCATCTTCATAGGATGCAAAACCGCATCACTTATGGGATTATTCCTAATAATTATACAGGCTCAACATTCCAGAGCAGTGCCCTTATGTGCAGTTAAACAAGCCTCCACTGCTTCACCAACTGTAAGGAAGATCCAATCTTCCCCTAGTCTGTCCACCACTCGTGCCAGTTTCATCTTCTGAACCGCCTGCCATCCTGGACCGGTGATTGCCATCTGCACATATTTTTTTTAACATGACAATGAGAATAGTATATCAACTAAGTTGGCAATATATGCCCGTTTCTTTTCCAAACTCAATTTATATTTGCAAGTTCAGCACCTCACCTGTATGCCAAGAGACACCAACTCCTTGTGTATTTCTTCTAGTGCTGTCAGTCCTGAAGTGTCAATGTTTACCACACCTGCGAACAAGGAGCATATATTTCAATTTACCTTTGCAATAATACGCTAGGCATCGTAGTAAGCACTTACTTGACATATCAATGACAACAGACTGCACCTTCTCCCTGACCTTTTCACCTGGTGTTTCCACTTCTTCCCGTACCGATTCTATAACCCTGAAACAATAAAACGCCTACTTGAGAATTTACATTTAAGTTTCATGAAGCTAGGTGTACTCTATATCTTTTACCTTTCTTTGATGGAAGTGGCATTTATGAAACACAGGAAGGATGTGTCAATGCGTATTGTCTGTACACTCGGTATTCGGCAAGCTATAGGGTACTGCCTGATGCTGCAGAAGATGTTTGTCCCCTGTAGCATGCCAAGAATCTCTACTTGAGATCGCAGCGACTGTATGATGATCTTTGCAAAGGAGATGGCTAGCTGCAACAATCAATCCCAATGAAGTCAAAGGTTGAAGCATAACAATCAATCTGATTCAAGATGAGTTAAATTGAGCATCTTACCGCAACTGCAAGGCCAATCTCCACGGAGCCAAAGAGAACACCAACAAATGCACCAAGGCATGTTAGGAAATCCATCTTGTCAACTTTCCATATATTACAAGCTTCTTTGATGTCAATCAGTCCAGGAAGTGCTGATAGGATGATAGAGGCTAGTACCGCCATTGGTGTGTAGTAGAGGAACTTCATGAACAACTCTAAGGCGATAAACACTGTGATGGACATGACGATGTTTGACATCGTTGATCTGGCCCCTGCGCTGAAGTTCACAGCTGTTCGGGAGAATGAACCTGCGGAATATTTGTCAGACACCATGACCAATATATCGTGCTTCTTTTTGAAAGATCATAGGCATCAATCCTAATTATCACCTGTTGCCACATAGCATGAGGATAGAGACCCAGCAACATTTGAAAATCCCATTGCAATCATTTCCTTGTTCCCATCAAGTTTGTAGCCTCTTATCGAGGCGAAAGATCGTCCAACAGCAATGGCTTCCTGAGACAGGAAACGGAAACTTGCTCTTTCAGTGTATCTGCATTTCACCTTCAGTACCAGACTGATAGTTTATGTCAATTACCGTAAGTGCGATGACTGCACAGATGATAGCAACCTTGGCGCATTCAGCAATGTGCGGCCCGTTTAAATTTATCTGCTTGGCCGAGCTTCGATTTGCTCCTGCATGCACACTCTGTATGATCTTGACGCCATGCTTGTCAGCCCTTGTTGCATACACCACAGCGGTGGACAAAATGACTGAGAGCAAAGGTGAAATTGCAGCCAGCCAAAAGAGCTTCTTATACCTCCTCCCCTGTGATTACATACATGATTCATGCTAATGGGTCAGTAACATCAGTATTGCAGTCCATTCATTTGTTAGTATGTAAAGAGAACAGAGCTTAAATCTTCTTACGATGAACCGTGTGGTGAGGATGAATATGAGAAATGAGCATCCGATGAAGAAGTTGCCTGGGTGCCACTGCCATTGGATAAGATGGCAACAGGGTTACATAAGATGCAGACATCAGTAAAGCCAGGCATAAAATGGACCCATTGACATGAGAGTGCGTGCTATCGTTGTTGGAATAGTGTGTTCCAAGACTAACACGGTGTGCAACCATGTGACCATGTTCTTCATCCGATAAAGGTTCGTATTGTCAAGTTGAATAATCATTCCAAGGAATGAAACCGAAATAATTGTCCTTTTGTGTAAGGTGGGACGTGCACGTGAAATACCTGGACTCAATCTTGTATCGGCAATAACAGGGTATTATTATTATTATGAACAAATAATCTTATACAGAATTACTGTTCCCGCTATGCTATGATCACCTAACTGAGCTGAGGTCTGCTTGTAACTTATTCTATGTTTTAATATTTCTTTGGTTCTGCGCACTGAATTTCTTAGACAAACAGGTAAAGTGTGCACTGAGTTCTCCAAAAAGTGGTTTCAGGTTACGACTTAGTACGACACAAAGAAACATGATTGAGAAAGGTTGTTATCTATGCTGCTTGTACTTTTCTGCGTCACGGGGAGACTGGAAAATGCACAGCTCCTTGTCCTTGACAGTAACAATATTTAAATCATACTGCAGAAAGTTTATGTTGAGAAAAGTTGATTGGACATTTAGATGCAACTAGACCTCTGTTTGATTTGTGCATTTATGACCCGTAAAATATGTCATGCATTAGTTGCACATAAATGTGTTCCTATTTTTTTACCGAGAAAAGAGAAATAAAACTTCTGCGAATTAAAGCTTCATTTCGCGAGATCCATGATGCATGAATGTTTCGAGAATCTTTCAAGTGCAGGTACAGTACAGCTGCAGTTTAAGCGCAGAATGCATTGAACTGCCGACTTTATTTTATTTCAAAATCGTCTCTTTCTCACCGTTCACTTTGCGCAGGAATGAAGAAATTGTGACCCTTGATATTACATGTTCACGAGCATCGCCAATCATTTTAAATTTAAATTAACCAGCGTCAAATAATTTGAAACATAGGAAGTAACCATAGAACATTAACACTTGCAAAACAAAACAATTTAGTTCGTTTCCTCCTCTTTATTGTTGTCGGGCCTGCAGGCGATTTCAGAGTTACATGGTTGCAGAGAATTCGATTTGTCTTCATGTGACCTTTCGTTGTCCCTATCTTTTTCTGCTTCAAAATTTCCGTGCGCATGTTATTTGCATTGTTTACGAACGTAAGTGAGAAACGGCTGGCTAAGCTAGGTATATTGTAAGCAAAAACTAGACAGGGATAAACGCAAATTGAGGCTATCTTTTCTTCTAATCATCCATCAACATCGTGTTCGCATCGGCGCTGATCGTGTGTTTGACTCAATTATCACATCACAGGACGTCGCTGTAAGAAAGAGACGCCTACCGGATCATGAAGCGCAGAGATGACCACTTTGATGACGGAGACGACATCAGTGCTGTTGGTGAAATGGCTGAGCCCCAGCAGCCCCTTGAGCTGCTGCAGACCGATGACAATGGCCGCGCCTCCCATGAATCCAACAATGGCCGCGTGCGACAGGAAATCCACCAAAAATCCCAGCCTGGGACGCGACCAGATACAGACAAGTTACAAAAAAAAGAACATGCAGATCAACGTAGAAAAAGAGAGCGTATTTGCACGTGAACGGCGCGCGCACCTGAACAGCCCGAACGAGACTTGGAAGACGCCGGCGAGGAAGGTGACGGTGAAGACGATCGACCGGTAGGCCACCGGGTCGGCGGCCGGGTCGACGACGTTCTGGATCATCGACGACAGCAGCAGCGAGACCACGGCGACGGGGCCGATGGCGATCTCCCGCGACGTCCCCATGACAGCGTAGATCAGAGGTGGCACGACGCTCGTGTCTTTAGTTTGGGTTTATTTGTCCACAAAGCAGCAATAATTCAGAGAAGTTCCAAAACAAAAGGAAACAAAAAACGGCATGTACTTTTGTTTGAGCACATTTAATTTGTTTTAGACAATCATGGAGACTTATATGATGATGGTACTTACAAAGACCGTACTGAGGATCCATTTTGGCTAGATTGGCGTATCCAATGCTCTGCAACATCATGCCCGAAGAAATCACTTGTCAGTCATCGATGAGACAACATCATCCAGTCTATCTATCTATCCATCTATCTATATGCTGGCAACTGATTTTTCATCTCATGGGCAAGAAACGCATCTCACCCCGGCCAAGATGTTATGAATTCAAGGTAGTTATTTGTTGGTGAGGTCGTCGTTACTCATATGAAGACATACGGATACGGAGCGTTGGGAATAAACAGTAGCTGAAGCGTGAACTAAGCAGAGCGTGTGACATCAACAGTAGTGGAAGAGTGGAACACCTACCTGTGGGATTCCAAGGCTGGCAAGAGTAAGGCCGGCCATGACGTCGCTCTTGAAGGCCTTGAGGTCGTAGGTCCTCCCCCACTGCAGCACCGGGAACACGCACTGCAGCACGGTCAGGACCCACGCCCTCCGCGGTTGCCGGCCGCCGCCGGCGGCCCGGGGCCGGAACGCCTTGCCCACAACGCCGACGAGCTCCTCGCGCAGGCTCGGCGGCTTGGGGCCGTTCAGGACAAGCTTGGCCGTCTCCGGCCGCTTGGATACCTCGAATGCAGACACGCTGACGGACGACTCGACGGCTGCGGAGGTCTCCATATCTGAAGAGGACTGAAGTGTTTGGGGAAACTCGTAGCTTGAGTGCTACCTGGTTTTAAAGAGAGTTTTGGAGCTGGGGGTTTGGATGCGTGAGAATCTTGAGCTGAAGTGACGACGATCACAAGAGGGCTAGATTTCCTCTCATGTAAACATCACCGTGGGAGACGGATCATATGCGTGCTAGCTGCGATATGATTCTCCGGAAGCGAGTTGAGAGGACACCCATGCGCCATGCCTCGCTCGCTGGGATTTGGAGGTGGGGGTGAGCCAGCTAATTGACGTGTTGCTATTTATGGGGCTCGGCGTGGTAAGACTTGCTGGTAGTCTGGTAGTGGGGCGATGGAGAAAGCGCGCAAAGCTGGCCACATGCAGCGGTGGGCGGCTTCTGGGAAGCCTTTTTTCGCTTATTCCTCCATGGTTGATTGTGCTGTCTGATGCGTGACTGCTATAGGACACAATCCAAAAAGTAAACAGGGTCCGATCCATCGGAAGGAATGTGGCTTCTCTCCTGCCAGACCATACTTTCATGCGTATTCCTGTTAAATTCTCATTAGACCATGTTTATTCTGGTCTTAGCTATATATAAATTATTTTTCATACCAATATAAATAGGGTTCAATAAAAAATCATCACGTAAACAGGAGTACGCAGAGGAAGGTATGGGAGGAGAGAAGTCATGTTCCACTGAAACACAATTAACATGTACTGCAAGTTATAAATAACAACCCAGGGTAAGATCCACATGCATCATATAAAATGACCTCTTCAAAAATCAACGTCATGTTTTGAGGTGTCTTTTATTTTCTTAATGTGATGTCAAGTTATCGACCCTGTAAAACTTGCGTGTGTCTCTACTCTCTTTAGTTCTTATAAATGAAATACTTGTGTCCCTCTCATTAATTCAAAAGTTCTCATGCTTCATTTGCTTACCAGAATAATTGGGAGGTGCTATTTCACAATATTTTGACCATTTTAAGTTAAAAAACATAGATATTGTGCGTTCCTATCTCTGATTATGCTACAAATGATGTGTTTAAATAAAATGAGTGACTGAAATACATCGGTTTTCACATTTCACTCATTGGCCTGTCCCTGCATTATTTTGTTCTTTTAGTGATCACTTTACCTTCCACATATATTCTAATTTACCTCCATTTCCATCCTTGTTACCTTTCATTCATGTTTGCAAATGCCTTTATCATTGTAGTCCTTAGCCTTATTACTTTCTATTTGGCGCTGAAATGTTGCATTGTTTGAGCTGTTTACTGAAAGTGTCACCGATATTGCAGTTAATTCTGAGTAAAAAACAGATTTAATAGTTTTCTGGCTGTTTAAGCCGTGGGAAACTAACCTGTACTGTACATTCTGGCAAGGTTTTGTTCCTAGAAGCGTCAACAGATGTTGGAAAAACTGCACCAACTGAAATCCATGGCACCAACATGCAGGTGAAAGAGGAAGGTTATGCGCAGTTTGTGAGTGTCTTCTCGTGCTGGTTTGATCGGTCTCACGTGCCGATGATGTGCTTGTAGCCGAGCTTCTTTTGCTATCGGGTTCTTTATTAGTACTGCACCCGTTTAGGGGATTAGCCGGCTTGCTTTGAAAAATCGACGGTTTTTTGCTGTTGAATCTTTTTGTATGTCGTGGCAGTTCCTGATTGGATAGAAACTCGACAGATTTTGTCATACAAATTAAGTCTGCCAACTGATAGATATAGACAGTCAAGTTACATGACACATTCTCAGGAACATAGCACTTGGCAGCAGATCGCGCGCAGGAGATTCACCCGTGAATCCGGCCAGTCGCACGGGGGATTTGCAGTTTTGTACCCCTTGCCAGAGACCGGGGAATGCTCAGCACAGGCGACGGAGCGCCAGGGGAGCCGGCAACGTTCGCTGAAGACCGTTCTGCAATCACTCGACAAATAAAATTGCACATGCCTTCACCAGATAAGATTACGTCGTACTACTTTTGCCACCCGTTTACTAAGAATATATGGGTATCTTCGACCAGCAAGAGAGAAGAGAACCCTCCCAATAATGCAATATAAAAAATCACACACGTACACGTGTACCAACATCGCGGACGGGATCCAAGAAGCCATATTACAAAGTGATAATACAGTGATGGGTTGTTAAATAATCCCGGCAATATGTTCCATCTTTAGTCCCTGTTTGACACGGTTTAAACTTGTTAAAAAAACAGCTTGTCTGAAAAGTTGGTAAACAACAGTTTAAACTTATATCCTGCTTTTAATTCATTTTGAGAAGCAGCTGAACTAATAAGCTGTTGGAGAAGCTGACTGTTTGTTACACTCGTAGCTTATTTTTATAAAAAAACTGGTTCAGAAGTTGTGCCAAACAGGGCCTTAACCATTCAGAGACCCGATTCAGTATTTCTGGCCAGTATGTATCCGTATTATCAGTTTGTATAAACAGTCGTACGTGGCAACCGTGCGGTACTGTTGTTGAGTGGTAACCTCACGCTGAGTTTATTTCATTGGTGACGAAACAATGCACATGCAGACGTGAATAAAACAAGCTCATTATAGCCACACAAAGTTCGCGAGTGCAAGGACAACTCGGTTCTATTACCCAATGAATGATTAAGCAAATGAAGCACACCCTAGCTCCGCCACATGTGGGCAACTAGCAGACAGAGAATGGACCTCAATGGGGACTGTTGGAGCTTGGAGGCCGTCGTTGTGGCCTCGGCATCGCATTACCCAACAAGAATAAAAATTCTATTGAGTGCTCATTCTTAGATTTTGGTCCTCTACTCTGATTCAAAATGTGTCTTCAAGCTGATGACACCGTATGATCTGTAACAATTACCGATCACCATCATCTCTCGCTGTGACTGACTAGCGTCTAGTACTATTTTGCTTGTGACTGATTGAGTTCGAGTACATGAACTACGCGAGGAGTTTTTTAGACGATTAAGGAACATATAATGCATAAGTTGCATGGTTTCTTCAGTTTTGGTGCCTTGATGGCGTCTGGAAATTGATTGCTAGTAATGTAACCCCTTCGTTTCCAATTATTTGACGCTGGTTAGTTCAAAATTGAACTAAACAGCATCAAATAATTCAAAACAGAGGGAGTACGCCAGAAAAATTGTCAATGAAACTTAGTATAGTTTTATTGGAGGAGCAGGTGAGCAACGACGACTTATCAGTGTGCCCACCAACCGCGATTGCACGCATCTCGATCGGCAGTTCTTTCTCTCTCGCCAACACACGCTGGAAGCTTATCCGGTGTGTCACTGGTTAAGATGCCGATGACCTGATCACTAAGTATAGTTTAGGGCAATAGTTTCAACAGAATATACTGCATGATGCAATTGAATACGTGTTCCAGACATTTGATTAGTACACCTTTGTTTCCTTTTATACATCGATCGCATCTGGAAGTCAAATGTATAGTAGAAAACTCCAATAATGTGTATTTATCTATGGTGGTCCGAACCTAAGGGTATCTCATAATGTTCTCCTCTCATTCCATGCATATGCATACTCTCCTAAAAACAATTTGCTTTATTTACCAATAGAGAAAAATTGCAATTCGTGTAACTATATATATTGCTTTTCCATCTAACATGCCTAGATGTAGGCATATATATACCATGACTGGTTGTTTGCAATCTGTAATTAACAAATTCCCTCTGACTTAATATAATTTGACTGAACCTTAGCTAGGGCCGGGTTCTTTTGAAAAGAAATAATGATCATAGCTCCTCTTGATCAGCAGCATTTCACCCAAAACCTTGACGATGAAACGTGAGAATATTTATGCTCGGGGACTACGGTCTTTCTCGAGAATACGTACGCGTCTTGCCCCTCCCCAGCTTGTGGTCTAGACTGAAGAACCGAGTGCTGTGTTTCGACATCAGAGATAAGCTGATCGGCTCCGAATGGAATCCATGCATGCTTGGGTTGGGGACTGACGGTGGATATAGCTTTCTTAGAACCTCATAAACAAATAAATAAAATTAGCCGGTCAATACTGTTGATGTTCAAGAATCAAGATAACGATCGAGCAGCAGATGCTCCTTGCCTGTGTTGATACGATGCCCCGTCGTCGCTGACCTCCTTACCTTACGCCGCTATCATCAGCCGTCGCGGATCGATGGGATGGCGCGCTCTTTTTTTTCTTCTGGCGCCAAGTGGCTGGTCAGCGTCCGTGCGACGGCACGCCCTGCTGTTGGGGGGAGGTTGTGCCTGGCCGCGACGCGTCGGCATCGACAGCCTTGCCGATCGAGCACATTGTGAGCTTCGTTCAGATCTTCTTCTCTGTTCTGACGACGACGACGCCTGCATGCGTGCTGCGCTCCGGCCGGGCTGCCTGCATCAGCATCCAGCAACGCGTCCGTCTCCGTGCCCGCGAACGAGTAGAAAACCCTGGAACGTTCGCTCTTGCCTCTCCGTGCTTGATGATCGCATCTGAAATGTACTGGATCCCGAAAATATGAGCAGAAATCCGGTATGTCCGGGCGCAACATGCGTGGAACCTGGCAGAGGAAAGAAATGGGGAACACGCTGCACGACATGCATGGCGCCACACCTACGCATGTTACCCCACTCGGTGGTATATGTAGCACTCGATTGGAATGTCACTGTTGGTACTTTAATTTTGTATATGTATGTAACCGTAGTCCGTAGGGCTGGTGCATGGATCACTTTGTTGTAAAAGGGATTAATTAATAAAATAATTGTCATTTTGGTTGTGAATCTAGACTATTGTTTGTCCGGATTCATAACTAGAATGACATACACACTTTTTTTTTGCTGTTGGTTAGTTCAACTTTGAGCTAACAACAACATCAAAAAAAGAATGGAGGAAGCACATTTTTTGAAGCAGGCTCAGACGTGCACGAAACATTATGTTGAGACAGTCTCGATACATAATAGCTGGCGTCATTGGCCTTTAACTTATTCATCTACTCCAACTGTGATAAGAGTTCAAACCTGAAACATTTTCGTTTGATGTGTCGGCAGTTGGATGGTGAAGGTGAACCGACATCGATTAACTATTCTACCTCCCTATAGTACTACTAACACATTCTTGTTCTCTCCCTTAGACATCGCCAAACATGTCCCCCCCGCTTCACCTTCATAGCGCCATGCATGCCCTCTAAATTCTAGGGTCACGAGGCACGTTGACGAACCCAAAATGGACTTGATAATCTTCTATGCAGACGCCAGAAGAAAAAAAGAAGAAGGAAAAATAAACTCTTTGTGCAAAAAAGTTCAGTGTTACGGCTTACTGTACATTCGTCTAGGGATTGACCTACGGCTGCCGGCCAAACAATGATTCTTCCAACTTGCTTTTGATATCGATCGTACACCGAGTCAGAACAGTCCGGTCCGAAGTAAAATGCATCAATGCCACAAGCTACAAGCAGAGTTATCATCGACGTGTTTTCTATCTAATTGTTTTCCAACTTCGTCATATTACAACTGTTGCTGAGCATTATAAATAAATACTCCCCCCGTTTCAAATTATTTGACGCTTTTGATTAGTTTAAAATTAAACTGAACAACGTCAAATAATTCGAAACGGTGAGAATAATTACCATTAAGCAGTTAACAGATCTACCATAAACCCCGCTAGAGAAAAAATATCAAAGTCAACGTGACCAACAGACTGTTATCAGCCCTCTGACCCTTTCCTTTAGAGCACGCGTTGCCGCTTCCTACACCCGATACATTGAACCCGGACGCGTTTTGACTTCCTTTCTCTTTCCGGCCTTCCGCGTGTCATCCATCTGTTGCTGGTCATTATACTCTTTTAAAAACCCGAGGAACTCCCATCACCTGACCCACAATTTCGTCCACATTCCAAACAACCCTCCGCCACCCAATCTGGCAGGTAATAGTACTCCATTGGTGGGACCCAAGAACCCAAAAACAAACGCAAGGAGGAAAAAGGCCTCGAAGCCCTGTCCAAGTGCTCCAGTCCAGTCCTCCAGAGGAACTTCATAGATTAGTAAGGAAAAGACTAGCTTTGTTCTCTTACATTTGCTCGTTTCTCTTTTGCTAGCTTTAACCTACTTTGTGTTCCTGGGATGTAAAGTTCAAGAGAAAATTTATTCATTTCCCTGTTCTTTGGGCGTTTGATTCCTTTTTTCAGTGAACTGCTTTATGGAATGCTGTTAGAACAGATCTTGACGTTTATTCAGCACTATATATGTAGTGAATCCAGTGTTAATTGAACTGTTTTTATTTTTTTCGAAAGACCTTGAACATTGCCGGCATTTTTATTATAAGAAGAAATATAGTTTTACATACGCAAGTTGCGCATTACAACAAAAAGATTGGACTAGGAGCATGAGCTAATTCAGCCTGTGAAACCTAATCTGATTACTCGCTATTTCTATGAACCACGTCTGCAGCCAAGTGCTTTGCCCCTGCTGGATACCTTACACCTACGTCTTCCTTGATCCCACCAACGAATTGAAGCGGCTAATCGATGTAATCGAGGTTCCAAGCTAGCAGGATCCCACCTCTGATCCCTGTGTAAGGCGTGGACCCAGGAACTCGCACGCCAATCTTTGATCGATCTTTGCAACTTGGTTCCTTGCAAACAGACCACCGCCGGGCGCACAGCATGCAGTATTGCAGTAGCCCCTAATACTGCCTCCCGCCATGCGGGCATGTTCAAGCCCCGCACGTTCCAATTCAGAATTGTCAGTTCTGTACCCATGGATGACACTGATTGAACAACAAAACGATGCTGGAGTCAGTCACAGAAACAAGCTTATTCACACTCCCAAACACATAGCCTGGCGGGAGGTCACCACCAATAGACCCAAAACAGACCCTCCCATGAGCTCGCACTGGCTCAATCTTGCCGCTAACCCGGACAACCGGGTGCCAGAGTCGGAGGAACTGGACGACGGCAGCCCACCAACACCGGGGTCCAGTCATCATAGTACTGGTCGAGGTAGATGAGAACTTAATTTAACTGTCGTTCGCGGCTGCATCAGAACGATGGACTAGGTGAAATCAGTATCGCCACTTACTTAGTGCTGTTAAGCGAAATTACCGACGAGTATGACTTACTTGATCGGGTTTGCAGACTTTCATCAGAGACCACCTCCTGCTGCCATTTTCCTTGGCAAGCTCCCGTTATTCTTGAACTTTTAACTTGGGGGTCAGTGGTCGCGTTCATAAAGTTATAGCTTCCTAGTGGGCTTTCAGAAAAGAATACGTGAGTTTGCCTTTCATTACCGTGCCTAAAATCCGATCTTGACAAGCAGTTGACTGAACATTCCAGTTGATCCAGAAGCCCTGTCCTGTACTTGAGCCTCGCTGGCACGGAAAGATTGGGAGAGAAAAGGGCAGTATGAGACTCTAAGCTAGGATTCTCTTCTACGCAAGGGATGAGAGCCATCGAGAGTGCACAGAATATGTTAGGCACTGGTGCTATGCACTTTAGAACCTTGCACCATTGTGGCCTCGTCACCTATGCAT
This sequence comes from Neostapfia colusana, assembly GCA_030760725.1. NCBI lineage: Eukaryota > Viridiplantae > Streptophyta > Magnoliopsida > Poales > Poaceae > Neostapfia > Neostapfia colusana. Next base: position 87,857,880 of record JASWHV010000013.1, on the reverse strand, counting down.
GTGTGGATCTGACTTGACAATTGCTGAAATAATGCTGCCTACTGGTGGCCTACGACTTTGAGTTCTTGGACTAAGTTGATGCAAGTGACAGCCCAAGAAATGCAACACTAGTTTATCAATTAATTGGTGTTTGCGGCGACTATCTGCCGAGCCCTTGCTTTCAATCCTGCCACATCTAGAGAGAACGATTGTAAGTAGAATTAACAACTATATTGTTGAGATTCACTTGGTTGTATTGTGATGATTGCTTTGACATTTAGCTAATCCTTGTGAAATCATCTGTGGACTGGATAGAACGAGCTAAACTTACGTTATAAAAAAAATTAAAGCGATATTATTTGTAGTATCTAGTTGTAGCTGTGAAGGGGATTTGATTTGACGAATATGGAAATATACCTGTCCTTTTTCTAGTCGATCTTGAAAACTTGAAATATTACGGACATTTGTGGACTTGCGTGATCAGGGAAACTCATTCATAATTTTGTCCTTAGTTCATACTACATTTTTCTACTTGAAAAACTGACAATCAACATGGAAAGTTTTGGCCAAGTTAAGCACATGACAAAACTAGATCATGTCTAACAAGTTAATGAGAACCATCGAAAGTGTCTAGCATCTCTTCAGAATTGTCGTTCCAGAGATAGTGAGCCTCAGAACCCTGCATGCTTAATATCCTCAACATACGCAGCTAATGCATGCGCATTCTGCTGGTCCAAATGCCAAACATTGTAATAAGTCTCCTTTTCTGTCATATTTTTCAGCCCTCTGAATATCAACCAAACTTCTTTCCAGGGATAGTGGAATTCAAAACGCTCCATACATCTTATATCTCCGCATTTGTCACTAATGCGCATTTTGACGTCCAAATGTCAAATTTATGAGAAATCCAACATGTTCGCGTGAGCCCTGGATATCAACCAAACTTTCACGTCCTCGTTGCCAACCGAAGACAACAGATAAGATTCATAAGTAAGGTGTAGCTTTAGAAGATGTTGTTTCTTAGATGGTTAAAAGATGTTTATTAGCATATCAAGTTGACCATTCTACGTGCTTCAGTCCAATCTAAACATTCATATATAATAAGTTTCTTCCATCAAATACAAACTCGAAAACATGATTATTTTTATTGCTGTTTCTCATCCTCTGACATTCTTTCAACAGCTTGTATGTTAGTAAAATGATTTGCAACTTGGACTATTCATGTTCCCAGCAGCGAATTGCATCTAGTACAATTTCGGACGCAGGTTCAGAGTTTGCATCTCATGTTGGCACTATTAAAATAGGGTTTGACCTTGATCGTAGCTGTAGAACCTATGCATCTGTGCGTATATAATAGACGGTCGCTTGCTCCTTGAGAATGCAACAAGGCAGGCCTTTCGTGGGTTCATCTCTTCTGCTAAGCATCACCCTGTAGGTTTTCTGAACTACATCTTCTTTGATGCTTGTAGATGTCAGAATTGTTCTACAAGAAACAGCTCATGAGTTGTGCTGGCCGCTTGCTGTAGTACATCTATGCATGAGTTTCTTTGTTCCTGTGATTCTGAAAATAAACAGTTCTCAGATCTTGGTTTCTTTTGTTACTGTTGAAGTGTCAATCATTTTTCAGAGTCGAACGACTAGCACCTTGGTTGCACCATGCTTTCAGCTAGTTATGAGCTTGTTTGTGCTCTCATTACACATAAATATTGCCTTTTCCACCTGAAGCTGAAGACGATAATGATTGATATTCTCTCTGTTTTGGATTATTTGATATTAGTTAATTCAAAATTGAACCAACCAGTGTTAAATAATTCAAAACGGAGGAAGCATATGAGTTGCACCTCTTGTACAACCATGCTACCGATGTGATCTCGTCGTGGTTCCCTGCTTGCATCACAGGTAGCCGTGTCCTTTTGAGACCAGCCATCGATCAGGCAGCAACAACCATGCCGCGCACTGTGTCTCACGGGGGTGACGACGCCGACATCGGGAGCCGGACGTCGTCGCACCGCCGCATGGACAGCACGCAAACTCAGCACAGCTACAAGGTCGGCACCCCGCCGAAGAAGAACGTCCTCGCCGAGTTCTCCGACGCCATCAAGGAGACGTTCTTCGCGGACGATCCGCTGCGGCAGTACAAGGACCAGCCGAGGTCCAAGAAGATCTGGCTCGGCCTGCAGCAGGTCTTCCCGGTGCTCGAATGGGGCAGGGGCTACAACCTCGGCAAGTTCAAGGGTGACCTCATCGCCGGCCTTACCATTGCTAGCCTCTGCATACCGCAGGTCAGTTAACTTAATCACACGTGGTGCTCTGGCTGATAAGCAGCAGCTAGCTAGCACAGCACATGCATGCATTGCTGGGACGACGACGATCTAATGAACCATGGCTTAACCAGGACATCGCTTATGCGAAGCTTGCTGGCTTGCCTCCACAGTACGGACTGTGTAAGTCTGTTATTACCGTCTCTCTCTCCGGACTGAATTTTACATGCCATTTAGCCTCACCCACTGACAAGAAAGAATTCGATGCTCTGCTTTAATTTCTGACAGACTTTACTCTTCACCGATTGCCTGACCATCTATTTAACATCACCACTGATTGCAGATAGTAGCTTTGTGCCACCTTTGATATACGCACTGATGGGCAGTTCCAGGGATATAGCTATCGGTCCAGTGGCCGTCGTGTCTCTGTTGCTTGGTACCCTACTCCAGGCTGAGGTTGATCCGATCAAGAATCCAGAGGAGTACCGTCGGCTAGCATTCACGGCGACGTTCTTCGCTGGGGTCACCGAGGCAGCGCTCGGATTCTTCAGGTGAGTGGTTCCAGGTCATTGTCGAGCTGACAGTTCTCGTGTGTTCTCTTACCTTGGCGCAAACAGTGAAGTCTATGGCAACACCCTGTTGCAGGCTAGGGTTTATCATTGAGTTCTTGTCTCACGCTGCCATCATCGGATTCATGGCGGGTGCCGCAATCACAATTGCTCTTCAGCAGCTGAAGGGATTCCTTGGCATTGTTAAATTCACTAAAAACACTGACATAGTATCAGTCATGAAATCAGTGTGGGGAAGTGTTCACCATGGGGTGAGAACATTATACCTCATTGAATTTTTATCCTGTCTGAAGAAAAAAGTTATTTGAGACTTGAGACAACTCATGCTTCCGTTGTTCCTGCAGTGGAACTGGCAGACGATATTGATCGGAGCATCCTTCCTGACATTCCTTCTGGTTGCCAAGTACATTGTAAGACAAAATATTACTTGTTCCAGAATTTCACGTTGGCCATCCTTGACGATCTGTAGTGACCACATTGTTTCATTGGGCACTTCAGGGCAAGAAGAATAGGAAGCTCTTCTGGGTCGCTGCAATTGCACCGCTCACTTCAGTTATCATATCTACCTTTTTTGTGTACATCACTCATGCAGAAAAGCAAGGCGTTGCAATTGTACGTCATACTTGACTGCTCCCAACCTTCTCCATCAAAAAGATATGCACATCAAATTAAAATTGAAGTTAATTTATCACTGATTGATTGTACTGTAGGTCAAGAACATACACAAAGGTGTCAATCCACCTTCAGCTACCCTCATATACTTCAGTGGCCCAAACTTGATGAAAGGATTCAAAATTGGGGTAGTAGCCGGGATGGTAGCCCTAACGGTAAGATGGAATTTTTTTTGAAACAAACACAACCTTGTTCAAGTAGGTAACAGGGAAAACGAACTACATTTTAGGAACAGGCTAATTAATCAACTGATGTGAACTTTATCAGGAAGCAATTGCAATAGGAAGAACATTTGCTGCCATGAAAGACTATCAGATAGATGGAAACAAGGAAATGGTGGCTCTGGGGACTATGAACATTGTCGGTTCAATGACTTCTTGCTACATAGCCACTGGTAACAATTCATTCAGATGAAAAGAAATTCATCACCACAGATATGTACCATTCTTCTGAAGAAATGGTTCCTTGTAGGTTCTTTCTCGCGATCAGCGGTCAATTACATGGCTGGCTGCAAAACAGCGATATCCAATGTTGTTATGTCAATTGTGGTACTTCTAACACTATTGTTGATCACTCCGTTGTTCAAGTACACTCCCAATGCCATCCTTTCTGCTATCATCATATCGGCGGTGATTGGCCTAATTGACTATGAGTCAGCCTACCTAGTCTGGAAAGTTGACAAGTTAGATTTTCTAGCATGCTTGGGAGCATTCTTTGGGGTCGTATTTGCATCCGTGGAGTATGGTTTGCTCATTGCGGTGCGGTTCACAATCATTTCTTATATGCTGCCTAGTACCTACGACTGAGTTCCCCACATAGTCGACAGAAATCTGATGTCTGTTGCCCTTTTGTGAATAGGTTATAATATCGCTTGGTAAAATTCTTCTCCAAGTAACACGACCAAGAACAGTTTTACTCGGGAACCTTCCAAGGACAACTATATACAGGAATGTTGAACAATACCCAGATGCTACCAAGGTTCCAGGGGTGCTAATTCTTAGAGTAGACTCAGCTATCTACTTCACGAACTCCAACTATATTAAGGAGAGGTAAAATGCTTACATTCAAAAGTAGCTTCACTTACTGAAAGTACAGGGTTTTAGAATAGTATGTGTGATTTTTACTGTTGTCATGGATACAACTTCGTTTGACAAAATAGGGTGAGTCATGCTTTTTAAGCATACTAAATAATTCAAGTTAGATGTACAAGTATAAAACGAAAAAACACGATGCTGGTGAGTGGTGATTAGGATGTGGCAGCCAGACAGGCGTAGCACTTTTTTTGTTTAGGTCCATCCATTGCATTCTGAAGGGCAGGCCTGGCGCAGTGGTAGAGTCTCTCCACTTGTGTCCTAGAGGTCCTGTGTTCGAATCAGCCGCCTTGCAAAATAAGCAAGGAGAAGGCTACCTAGAAATTCCCTTCCCCAGACCCCACAACGTGTGGGAGCTTTCAGCACTGGGTATGCCCTTTTTTATCCATCCATTGCATTCTACTTTGGAATGTTCAGAGCTTAAACAGGTGGATGTGACTATCAGAATTCCTGTTTGTCTGTTTCAACTTGCATTTCCCTTCAAAGAAAGTGCAAGATGACACTGGAAGCTCTTCTAGAATATTCTAATGGCATAATATCGCGTTAGGCGCATTATTATCATATTATGTCAACAATGATTCATTACAATCCATTTTTCAGAATCCTGAGATGGCTTAGAGATGAGGAGGAACAACTACAGGATCAAAAGTTACTCAAAATTGAGTTTCTGATTGTTGAGCTATCTCGTAAGAATATGACCAACTTATCATATCTTAAAATAAGACAATTATTTTCTTAAGGAACTGATATATTGATAACATTGTTCTAAATCAATAGCCGTAATTGACATCGACACAAGCGGAATCCATGCCTTGGAGGAGTTGTTGAAAGCACTTGAAAAGCGCAAAATCAAGGTAAATGGACAAAAGTAACGATAAAATCTTGCAACTACTAGCAGTCAAGGGTGCTGCTACCATAAAAATTGGCAATGGAAGGAAACCCTTCACTAAGAGCAAAATCTATGCCTGTCACTTACAGTTGGTTCTTGCGAATCCGGGGCCAGCGGTGATGCAGAAGCTCCGCGCAGCAGAATTCACAGACCTCATTGGTGAAGACAAGATATTCTTGACGGTCAGCGATGCAGTGAAGAAATTCGCTCCAAAGGAAGTGGATAATGTTTGAAGAAGATGCATAGATGTACAGGTGAAGCAAAGAAGTTTGAACTAGCTAACTCCAAGTTTGCCAGTGTGGTTTTATAGAGAGCAGGAACAAAGCAAAACGGCAGTGAAATGGCAATGGTGTGTGTAATTCTGAGTAATAATGAAGATGCATCGAAGTCGTTGTGCATCAGGTTTGCGAGGATGGTTGGATATAAAGAAGATGGTGGCTTACTTGGGCATGCGCATGAGTGCTTTTGTGGTTGTGGAGTGTGTTGGCAAGCACTTGGGAGAGGTCTAATTGGATAATGATCCATCATATACAAGGAAGTCGTTCGCTATTGCAATTTCAGACTTTGGGTCTGTTTTATAGTGATATTCCCTCTTTTGTTGTAATTTCGTTGCTATGACAAGAGTCTACGTTTGGCTTATTTATTGTTGACCAGATACATTTTCCGCACTTATGAGTAAGTTTCATAATTGAGTGTACTGAACCTTTGTGAGAAATTAGTTTTGTGGCCTAGAGCTACTACAGATTAACCTATTGCCACAGGAGATTAGCTAAATATTTTGCTGCGACGGCGAAGCAGAAATATGTGAGGCTCACCTCAGCTAGGCCAATTGCAGATCGCCGCCGGCGGACAGTCACGGCGAACAACCGACAAACGGTTGCTGCCGCGCCGCCATTGAGCCCTTAGCGGAACAGAGAAGTCCCGCGGCGCCGTGCCTGTGCTCCGGTGGAAGCAGCGCCATTTCACACTTGCGAAAGCGAAACCCACCACCAGTCGCCGCGCTTCTGCCCCGCCGTTTGTTTCGGCGCTCGCAGGTGCGCCGCGCCGGTTCCGTTGGTCGGCGCCGGAGGCAGGCGGTCTGGGGCCCACACGTGGCAACCCGGGCCTCGCGTCGCATCGCACAGAGCGTGCTGCTTGCTGGGCTTTGTTTAATGTTTGGGCTCATGGTTTTACGGATAGGAACTATTGGGCCTCCAACCGCAATCGTCGTGTCTCTCCTTTCTCGAGATTCCTATATATTGAACGCCCGTTTTTAGCTTCGGTGTCGAGTAATGTTTAAGATTCGTGCCACCGTGGAACGGACTGTTGCAAGATCAGGTGGGGAGGAGCGTGGTCTGCTGCGGATTGAAATCCTTCGTAATATGCACACGCATTAGCAGTCAACGTGTAATCCTAGTGAACACTATGATCGACACTTCAACGACTCTTAATGCATGTGCATTAATGTAGAGGATACGATTATGTAGGGGTATGCAAAGGATGGATTTTAACTTTCAAATTCATTTTTTTCTTAAAACTGTATATCCTTTTCAAAACCGTTTTGCAGTACGGTGATATTCAGAATTAATGCAAACAAAACTAGATCCAACAGAAATATATTGGTGGGCAAAAAAGAGCAAAACGTGAAAACAAAAAAAGGAATGGCTTCACCCCTATTGGTGGGCTGGCGTGATAGCTGAAACGGCTACGCGGTGTTGCACCGTGAGCCGAATCTAAGGCCCGTGCGTGAGGTGGGCTGTCGATGCCTAAGCAATTTAGCACGCTTGATGGATAGGCCCGCGCGTGAGGTCTCCTCCTTCCTCGCTCTGCTCCCTCCTTCCATCGAAATCCATCGGCTTGTTGCCGCCCAAATCGTCCTCTTCCCTTCTGACATCCCACGATGACGCGATCCTTGAGAAACTGATAGCGATAGTATCACCCACCTCCTCCTCCTCCACCACCACCCATGGCGCCGCCTTTCCAGTTGCCTCGGTACCCTCCCGTTCCCACCCACCGCTCTCGTCACCGCACGCCTGAGACCGGTCATCGCTCACCGCCTATCCGCTGCCCTTCTCGTAGTCCACCTGCGAGCGGAGTTTCCCCGGACCCTGAGCATCCGCCTCTCGAGGATGTACCGGTAGTAGATGCAACGGCAGCGGGGGGCATGAGCACCATTCGCCACTCGACTCCTTGATCACGCCAGCGCACCGGGGACCGGCGGGGCCGGGGTGGTACGGCGGCATCCTGCACGCCCCTCCCCTGCCTCGTCTCGGAGACTCGAACCCTGATTGGGCCCTCGTGTTCGTGCTCAATCGCTCACGGAGGCATTCTCGCGAACAACTGTCCCGCGCCCGTGTTCGCGGCGCTCGCCAGGCGCCTTCGCGATTAAACCCCAGGCATGCTGCCGCGGGGTGCGCCTGAGTTCCACTTGATCATGTCCAGCCACAGTTGGGCGGAGGCGATGCCAGTAACCAATCGGTGAATTCCATGGACGTCTTCATCCAAAGAGGGCTGAATATTAGTGGTCCAGCGCGTAGCGCTCCGTTGATCCATCAAAGCAAGGTTCCATGTAACCAGCACTAATGCACTATCATGAACAGGTACAATCAGATACCAGCGAGGGTGCGCGGCCAAATTTTGAGGTTATTGTGGCTCAGTAAATTCCAAGGCTGCTTTGGATTTCAGAGTCAATGAAGGATAAATGATTGTGGAACTACGACCTGATTCTGAACTGTTTTGGTTTCTGGAACGTTCAATGAAATGCAGGGCCGCGGATTACGCCTACATGAAGGTACACACCTATCTTTTCCTTCGTTTTGAGATCTCGGCTTTACCTTCAAGAAACAACATTGGTCGTTGCTTTTCTCGGTTTTGATAGGGCAAAACGTATTATATACTGGTGCGTTCAAGATCCTAAACAGTGTGGGCTAATGGGTTAAGTGATGACTGGTCTTATTCTGGTTCTTGGTCTGTGCGAAATGCCGAAATGAGTAAAAGGGATTTTTCCATGTTTTAATCATTTTTAACTAATACTTAAATAATTGCTCGTGCAAGAGTAAATTTTCAAAATTTAGATATTTTTGTTACGCCAAACTATTGACTAGTACAACAGTCATGTCAAATAAATTGGCGTGACAAGTGACACGTTGGATTTGTACTCCATGTCGACAGACGTGCGACGACTAGGTTGACTAGGCAGTCACCCCAATCCATCTGGCGTGACTGAAACACGCTAATTCACTCGGCGTGACGGACACTTAGAGAACAACATGGTTAGGCAGCTGGTCATGCCAACCTATTTGGCATGAATGAATAAATGATGCGTCAGTCACGCCATGGTCGCTTAGCGTCAGTCACGAGAGTTGTTTGATTTGTGGTTTCCATGCTCTAAAGACAAATAAGTTATGGTCACAGGACACATGCGTGTTTTATTACTTAGGTATATAATCGCTCATCATTTACTTGCTCGTATCAAATAATGTTCGTTCTTTTGCTAGGACCACCTGTCAATCAACTTCGACTTATCGCATGGGAAGTGAGCAGTGGGCAACAATGTCGTCGAACACTGTGGTCAGTAGAACTGGCTACTCATATATTGTCCGTGACCTTTATTTTCCTGTCCAGTGCTGCAATAGTAACATCTGTTTCATTGGCCGCGTATATGTAATACATATGTGGGCACGCTCTATTAAATAGAGTGCCAGTACCGGACTGGCTGGTCACGTACTGTCCGTGTTCTACTTCAGTTTCTGATGAAGAAGCTGCAGTACATTCTTAAAGCGACGTGTCAGTTTTAGTAAGTTTTGCCCAGGGCATGCATGAATGTAATTAACTTGTTCAAATGTGTTCAGTTAAACTTTTTGACATGTCTGCCCAATTGCATGGATTGAAAATGTAAGTAGTATATTGTTTATTAAACGGTTACATATGATCAGAAAATCTTTTAATATACAAAGTTAAAATGTCATTCCTTTAAATATTTGACTTGTTAATCTGTTATGATCTCTTCCCATCAAAATATACAATGGTAAAGAATTCTCTACTTCTCATTGTAGATAGATGAGGAATTGAGGAGACCTTTTGCATACATACCTTCCTTTTTAGGATTATTGTTGAGATATATAGCCTTCAAAGTGGAGCATGTGCCTTTCATCTATGATCTTTTTTTTGTCTGAGAAGTATCCCTTTCTGCTTCTGATGATGTTAAACATCTTTCAGATGCAGGCATATATTGCTAGGAAACCTGATATATGGTAAATACCCAAGAAGTTACAAGGCCAAAATGCAACAGAAGTACTTCAAATAAGCCCTGGACTCACAAGGCGTACTAAATAACAAAACAACAGCAGGGGCATACGTGCAAGTAGTAGATTACAGATGAAGCGAGGTATCGACATCTACATCACTCCTAAAGCTTGAATTATGCATTCCTCCCCACGAGTTCGCCAGTGGTGGTGACGAGGTCCTTGCACCTTTGACGTCGAGGCCGTATGCCGGACTGTGCAGGGGCCTCGACGGCCGGATCAAGTCCGGGTGCAAGAACCATCTCGGCTGCTCGTTGCTGTGCGCCGCTTGCAGGCCAAGGTTTAGAGCGGGCATGGACCCGGCGAGGTCAGTATGATCTGGAGCGTGCACCCTCTGCAACTCTCTCCCTTCTCTCATCTCCTTCACCTTCTGCAGGTTTCTGAACCTCTCCTGGAGGAGAGCTATGGAAGATGTGTGGATGATCGAAGGGGAGGCCTCATTGCCGTGCTTTCCCATTGGAGAGGTTGGCAAGTGTGCTAGCTTCCCTTGCTTCTTGGTGAGTGTGTGATGCGAAGGTTGTATCTTGGTGTGGCGGTGGTGTGTTCTGTTTGGAACTAGCAAGCTACTAGTAAGTGCGAAGTGCGTGGCTGATCGAGGAGAGGGTTTGGAGGGGGATGAGCTGAGATGCGGTATGTATAAGGGGGGGTGGAGCGGTGTCCGCTTGCACTCACTCATACTGATTGCGTGTGTTTCTGTGCCAACTCCAATGGATCCAATCCAAGACGCTTTGTTGGCAAGGGAATTCGCAGTGGAGAAGGAAAGGGAATCAGGGTGGGCGATGGAAAGTCCAAGGGGGAGAGGGCCTCGCGGAGTAGTGGTGCAGTGTAGGAGGAAGGGGTTTTGGTGATTGGATGTGAGGGCTGAGGAGCCACTTTTTAAAGGTGACGGAGTAAGGGTAGGGAGGTAGTACAAACCAGCGTGGCAGCTAGCGCTTGGCCTCAGAATGTGGAGGGGAATATGGCCATATAGGATTTTCTGAAGGTCTTTGTCCTCTAACTGTTGCCATCGAAACCTTTTCTTTTTCAAGGGTTGCTGCCTCTCCTTGTCCGTGCCCTCCTTGTTTTGCAATATATGTTTATCCTCGCCTTGTTTAATGTCATGGATTGGGACAGGAGCGCCCCTAGCTAGGCGGCGAACCATTCCAACTCCGATTTTCTTTCTTTAACCTTGGGGTTTTGTGTAGGGGTTGCGAGTCACTTTGGATGCTTTCTGTTTGTTTGGTTGCAGGTTCTAGTGTGGGCGCGAAACATGAGTTAGTGCTCCAACCAATCAACCAGCCAGATGAAGAGTTAAGATTGGTTTTATTAACGTTACCAGCTCTGATTCAAGGATTCTGTTTTTTACTAGGAACCAGTCGGACTGTTGGAGCAAGTTGGGGCTATTTTCAAGAGGCAGGTTTACCCTGATTCCACATTCTATGGTGTTTTTAAATGAGGTCAAGTATGCAAGAGTCATATTAAGGACCAAATCATATACTAATGCGGTGAGGGGGGTGAACAAACAAGCACTACAAGCTGTGCGCATGATCTCAAGCCTATGCTACCTTACCTGTAAGCATATCAAGCAAGCTCTCATGTGTCTGTGCCGACGCAGAGTGAACATATCAAGCCTATGCTCTCATGTTTCTGTGCCAGCAATGTATGTATACGGCGCGTTTTTCCGTTATTGCGCAATTATCGTAGTAACACTCAACTTTTTCACTGGTGTTCTCTGGTCGTGTGGGCGCAGGCGTACATGTCTGTGCATGTGTCGATGTTTGGACGCTGTGCGCGCCTCTCTTTTCGTTGTCAAAAGAGGTTCGCGTCACTGTTTGTTCAGAAAGGGACCGGTGGTGTGACATAACTTGCGGATCCACCTCAATTATGTCGTCACGGCTGGGGGCTCCACGCATCAATCATCTGTTGGATCGTGTAACTACACGAACACGTTGTCAAGGTCGTAATCGATGCCTGTGATGATCATTGCTGCATTGGCAGAATCTCACGCATGGGTCCAAATTGAACTCAATTATATAATAATATGTGGCGTGAGTATGTCTAGCAAGCTATCTAGCTGAATCTCAGCTGATAAACGGACTAAAGGCCTACTTAACAACTTGGGTATCATATTGCTCCATAGCTAGGTCGGATTTATTGACCTGGTTGGTGCAGTTGGTTCTCGCTCTGCGTTGCGATTCATGTTTCGGCTCCTTGATGCCGTGCTTGTTGTGTGGTTGATCCACCGTGTTATTGCGATACTAAACTAGAGTCTCTTCATCGCCAGGCGCCACCTCCTTATACAATACAATTGTGCATGCAGCAGCGCCTAGCGACGATAGACTGGTCCGCGCGCGGGGGCGTCCGGGGTAGCGCGCAGCCGCCGGCCTGCCGGCCGGACTTGTTCCTCCGGGGGCCGGGTATCGATCGGGAGCAGAAGCTGGTGCGGTGCGGGGGCTGATCATCATGATGCCTGCCGTCTATTTAGCGAGCCAAACCTCCCGGGGAACGGCGTGCGCGACGGGCGGCTGCACGCCTCTGCTAGCCCTTTTGCGGGGCGTCGGCTTGCGCTTGGCGCGCAGCTGTTCCCTGCATCTACGCGAGGCCGACGGGCCCGCCGCCCGCGTGGCGCGTCGTCGCCTGAGCGGGCCGCGCGCGGAGTACCTCGTGCCTACGCGTACGCACGTCGCCACGGCCTCCACGACATGGTGCCGTCGTCTCCTCCCGGTCGGGTCGACGATCTGGTGATGGCGGACCGACCGACGTGTAGATGGATGCTAGCTCGGACGAAGCATTTGCTTACTGGTAGCACACACATGTTTCTGTATATGCCTGCGTGGCCCTGGTCGGCCAGTCAGTCCAGTCGTTTGGTGTACTCAGTACAGCATGCGGTCCTTGTCCGGTCGGAAACCGCCCGCGCGTTGTGGCTTCCCGGTCGGTCAACAGTAGAGCATGGCCAGACATGCCGGTGTGCCTGGGAGTGGTCCGCTCGCGCATCACCAGTCTCTCTCTCTCTCTCTCCACGCCGTGTGTCATACACTGGTCGGGTGTCCCCATTTTCGTGTCGCCGCCACCGTCGTGCGGCGGCTGATGAGCGCCTTCTCTGTCCTGGGCTGGGCTCCCCCCATGCCTTCTACTGCCGATGAACACCGAACGCCGTATACCCCGTTTGAACAGAATTCTCCAACTCGCGTATCCCGCAAATATGGGCTCGGATCGGGCCACGCCGTGCGAAACACGGGCCGTCATATGAGCATGCCGATATATGGGCTGTTGTCCCAAGAATCGGCCAGACGACGACAACGACGACGAGCGGGCCACGATCCATTTTTCCCTGCAACCCCCCCCCCCCCCCCCACATTGGACATGAACCACGTCCTCCTCTCCCCAACGGCCATGCCCCAACTGCTGCCATTTCGATCAAAGAAAGCCATATCCGTCCGAAACGGACAGGAGCAGCAGTTGCAACGACACGGCACGGTAGGCTCGGGGCACGTAACGCTGCAGAGATCGAGCAGCTACTTCGGCTGCGTGCGCAACGGAAGCATCTCCGCGGAACGAGAAAAAAAAAGAAAACGGAAGCAGGATTTAGGGCAACTTAAAAGCTGTGGGTTTGGTACTTTGGTTGGTCTGTTCATGGTAGTGCAGGTAGCAGTCCCCGTTCGGCCACCAAGTGATCCAAGCCATATACAGTAGCTAAGTGTTCTTGCGCCTTCTTAATGACGGCATTATCGATGTGACGCGATGTTCTAGTACTGGCTACTGCTTGTCCTATGACGAAAACGATGCTCTCGATCGTCACCTGATAAGCTACGTAGCGCGCTGTCATGGACGAAGACCCCCGGACTCCACGAGAGGGACGCCCATCTGCTCGCCCGTCGTCAGATCATATCCGGCCGGCATCGATGCTGTCTCATGAGCAGTTCCTTTCCGCCATCAATGCTTAATCACTAATACTACCACTGACGACTGTTGAACGCTGTTTCTTCCCGCCATCAATGCTGTAACGCCCTAAACAAAAAAAGGGGGCATTTTAAATTTTTCTAACAAATTAGAACCAGACTACCCAAATTCAAAGTTTAAACACGAAATGAAACAAAAAGAATCAAGGAAAATAAAAAGAAAGGAAAACAGAAACACGGTTGGGCCAAAAGCCCACCTAACACTACCTGTTTTTGCCCAGCCCAGCCCACCTTCCTCTGTCTTTATTTTTCTTTTCCCTCACTGACCAGCGGACCCCACCTGTCAGCCCCTTTTTCAAAACAGCCGTTGCCTCCTTCTTATTCCTTTTCCCCGCGGTCCCCGCTCTCTCCTCCTCTTTTCTTCCCCAGTCGCCGACCGAGCGCCAGAGAGCTCCAACCGAAAGGGGCTCCTGTCCCCCCCCCCCCCCGCGATTCCTCCTCCTCCCTCAGATCCTCCGCCCCCACCGTGCTATAAAAACCCTCTCCGAACCCTAGCGCGCCCCCTGCTCCCTCTCCCCGCCGCGGACGGAGCCGAGCGGGCTCCCCGGTCTACCCGCGGTGAGCTGCTGTACCGTCGGCTCTTCCCTCCTTTTCCGACCACCGACGAGCTAATCGAGTCAACCGTCTTTGTAGTGCACCGGCGATCCCTCCTCGGACCCCTCTGACACGAGACTAGCGTCGAGCGACCCCTCCGGGCTCCAGTGAGTATATCCCCTGTCTACCGCGTCCACCCTTCGTTCCTCTTCGATCCTTATGTAGCTAACCCCGTTCCCGACGTCTACCGCCCCAATGCACGCCAAGGTCGAGGGAAAACGCAAGGAACACCACCTCACCACCGGTCTCGACGGGAGCCGGAAGACCCCGTGCGTCTACCCGCACTCTGACCCACCCCGCGACGCCACGAGCTCCGGAAGACCCCTAGGTAAGATCCCCGACCTGCTCCCCTTCAATCCCGTTGATTAGCTAGGGCTGGAAAGCCCGGAGATGCTAGAGCCGGCGAGCACCGACCCCGCCCATGGCGCGCCGCCGTATGCCGAGGCCACCAGCGACCGGAAAAAATCCCGACGAGCCTCGGCCGTCCGATCCTGCGCCAACGCGCACGATTAGATCGGCGTACCGGTTCGTTGATTTTAAAACGGAGTCGTCCGATCTCCGGCCGACGGTTAGGATTAAAAGCCGATACCGTTTCGTAAAATTAAATCTAGGCCATCCCCTCTTGATCCGACGGCTAGGGTTGAACCCCCTTATTCCCGTGAGGAAAGTCACACTTAACCCCCTGAGATTTTACAGTCAGCGCGAATCCGCCCCTGCAAACTGCAAGCTACCCCCTGAGCTCTTGGATAATTAGGGAAAACGCTGTATTTTCTCATTTTAAGCCCTGTACCCCCCTGATTTACCATATTCGGCCCTGGTCTGTTAGGAAGCTTCCCAAATGACCCCTGGACTTCTTGACCATGTGATTTTAGCCCATGGAATTTAGTGTAAACCCCCCTGGCAACTCTGTTTATGCTTTTTAGACCCTTACTTGTTTTGTTTTCACCCCTAAGTCCCTGTATAAGGTGGCATGTAGCAAAAACACCCCTGTAGGTGCTAGGAAGCTCATGCACCAGTCCTAATTATTGTTGTAATTTTATATGAGACCCCTGCAGCCCCTTGTTACCATTTTTAAACCCTGATATATTCTGAAAATTAACTCTCCACCACTAGGACCTGCTGGAAACTTACTAAAACACCCCTGGAAGGTTCTGTTTAGACATTAGGCCCCCAGATAAATCTGTTTTCATCTTTTGGTCCCTGTGTTATTCAGGAAATTCGCAAAATGTACATGCAAGCCCCTGAAAATTTCCATTTTTGGACCCTGTGACCCTCTGTTTTAGCCATAGAACCCTTGTACTGTGCTGAAATTGTTAGTAAGCCCTAGCAGCCCCCCTGTTTAAACATTTTAAACCCCTGCTTTTCTGCTATATAACAAATGAGCCCCTATAGGTGCTGAAATGATATTTTAGACCCTGTTTGTAGGCTGCAACTTTAATATAAAATCAAGTGTAGTTGCTGAAATGGAAGTAACACCCCCCTATAGTTTCACATATTATATTTTGACCTTTGTGTAGATGCTGACTTGGAAAAAAATATACCCTCATACCTGCTAAAAACTCACAACTAGGGCTCATAACCATCCCAAGTCTATGCAAACATCCCTACATGAAATGTACACACAATGAAAAGAAGGGAGTAGGATTTCTGCTATACCTTGATGAATACTACATACATGTGTTGGATACTTTTGCTTACTTGTTCTTCACTGTTCTATTTCCATCTGGTTCGACATGGATTCAAATCAGCCCCCGAGCCGACACTGGACCTGCAAGCCGAAGACTTCGACGACCCCGAGCCGCAGCACTTCTCGAGAGGCAAGTGCCCTTGACCATTTTGCACCTTTTTAGGATTTTAGTTAGAGTTGCATGCTTAGGTCTTAAAATTAAATCCCATGTGTTGGTTGTTTACTAGAATTTCCATATCTTGCTTTGTAGCCGGGATGGGTAGACTAGGGTTTACTTTAATGTCATTATTTTCATGTTTAGCCCTGCTTAGATGTCGGGATGGGAGTTATTACATTTAAAAATTCAATATATCATGATGTTTGTGATGATGTGGTGATGAATGTGGTGTATGAGGTGGGTAGTATAGGGATCTAACAGGCTGGTGGGTTACGGTGGGTGCCGAGGGCACGAGACTTGGATTTGTGGGTAGTTAGCCTGCGTAGATCCTAAGGACCGGTTCGTGAGACCTGTCAACTGGCTTATACAGTGTCACCACAAGAACTGTTATGGGGCAGTGTGGCCAATTAAGTTGTTCCTATCTTTCCTTGTGTACACCAGAGAGATGTGTAAGTGGCGCAAGAGGAGCTTCTGCGGCAGAGGTTTCAGAGTGCCGCAGCGGTGAAACCTTAGCGGGTGTGCACGGGTTGGGTAGTGCAATGTAAAGGCCTTGTCGTGTACTCCTGGCCCCACACTATAGGTAGTGTGAGAGGGCGGAAAGGAGTTTCTTGAGCCGCCGACGGGCAATGAAAATACGACTTGTGGGTAAAGGGTACAAACTCTGCAGAGTCAAAACTGTCTAGACAGCCGTGCTCACGGTCAAGAGCGGGCTGGTAGCTCTCTCATGATTAGTGTGGGTTGGTTTGGTGTGGTTTGGGATGGTGAGGTTGATTGAGATTACAGTGATAGTGGAGATCACTGGGAGATATGTTTGGGTTGGGCGGGGATGTGACAAAAACAAATAGGACGCTTAAATAAAGCTAAGAATAGGTTGCATAGTGCAAGAGCCGTGTCTAGCCTTCCTTGACCCTTGCCTCATCATGCATAAACTTTCTCACACTTGCTCAGTACATTATGTACTTAGGCGTTTGCCTCTTTCGTGCTGCTCAGGACCCGAGGAGGCTGCTAAGTATGACGTGGACGACGGCTTCGACCCCGAAGCACAGTTCTAGGCTGGCGTACCGCCGGGTGGCGCCTGTGGAGCCCATTTTAGATTTTCCGCTGTCATGATGTACTTTTCTTTTGAGCCCATGAGACATTTATGTACTCGGATGATGTAATCGCCGCACTTGGCTTGATATTAATAATGATATATTGCTCTTGTTTATCTCGCGTGTGAAATGACTTGATCCTGACACACGCGGGAGTACGCTTGGTGACTGTTGCATGTACCGGGCGTGACAAATGCTGTCTCGTGAACACTTATATGGATGCATGCTCAGGGTTATGATTTAGGGTGTTTAATTATCTGGAACACACCAGTTGCTTAGTCCTGTATATATAGGACCGATGCTATCATGTTTGATCGTTGAGTAGAAACGGGCGGTGGGCATTCATACCATCTGCCAAGGGGGTTAGGTCAGGGTGGTCCGCGTACGCCTTTGTGCAGTTGTTTCGGCGGCGTCAGGGTCAGGCTTGAACTCGCGGCGTCAGCATCGCCGGCCATGTACGTAGTTCAACCATTCCGTGAGAGGTACTCTGAACTTTTCGCCAGAGGGGCAACCTCCACGCATGCAAGCACCAGCTTCATATTGAAGACAGAGCTACTAGGTTCTATCACTGCAGAAAACGAAGGCAGGTGTAGCATCAGGTAAAAGAAAACTATCATGCCGTCCAAAACAATAGTCCTGTGTGTGCGTACGTGTATAAATCAATCACCTGCCGTCTGGGTGTTGTTTGGTGGAAGGTGCTTGCATCTAGACAGTGCAAATTTGTTGAGCCAGAAGATCTCTGTCCGTTTTCTTCAGGAGGCTTGAATCTGGACATCTTGAAAGAGGAGAGCACTGCACACAGCAGCAGCTTGCTCTCGTCATTTCCCTTGCGAAGTTTTCTCAGTTTATTATTGTTCCTTAGCTTGCCAGCAAGGGTAATCTCGCACGACAGTCGCCACTGCAGACAGACAAACAAACAAACAAATAAACACGTGGGCGTCGGCGTGAGGACCCCCGGCCGGAGCCCTGGCCCGCACTCGAAATATCGCTCGACGAATGCGAGCGTGGTGCTCGCGGACGCTTGCAGCTTCATCCCTCCCGAGTCCCGACAGGAGCGTCTCGCTGGACTGGAGTTAACAACGACATCAATTTTTTTGTTTTCTCGATCGAACACCCACGAAACTCTACTGGACGGCAAAGATTCCACGGTCGTGTGTTTGACAGCGACCATATATAGATTGCAGAATTCCAGTCATTGCTTTTCTTGACAGGAACCTTTTTCTCCAAGTTCCAAGGCTTCCACATGAGGAGATAGGAATAGGATGGTCTGGACCCTGGAGCTGCAGGCATTTGCTCCTCGACCCAGACCCAGCCCTCCGAGATCCGGACAAGGGTCTCGCCTTCAATGCATCTCCCAATCTAAGGTGAGATGTAGGCTAGATCCAGCTACAGCAGGGCGACCCGAGAAGCGCGAGCAGAGTTTGTGTGGCTAGCACTGTCAACTCGCACGCAGATTCTCGATCTCTATCGCGCGCGTCTGACCGAGGATAAATTCACTAGTCGTCTTCTTATTCAAATATCCTGGCCCCGTGTATTTTTTTTTCTCAAAAAAGAAAAGAAAAAAAGAGCATGGCAACGCATCATCTCAGTTTACCAAAGTCTTGCGTACAATCCATTCCTACATCGCACATACGTATTGACGTTCAGGTTTCTTTCAAACATGAAGAGTTCGCACGGCGACTGACGTGTTCAAGGAGACAGTTAAGTAGGCGTATTTAAACTTTATTTCTACGTTTAACAATATAGAAAACATAGCCGGCAATGACAAACAACTTTGCTATGTTTGAAGCCGCAAAACGGATGCATAAGTCTTTTTCTCTTTCTGCAAATCCAAACATCCCTAGAAGGTGACGGCAAAAGAAGCATGCAGCGACAACAACATCATCTTTTATTGGTTATTAAGGGATCGAGTAGATGTCACTTTCGTATCTAAAATCGCTTTCATTAACCAATTTGCATGGTATATGCCAACGTTCTTTTGAAAGATGAAATAGGAGGAAGGTCCTTTGGATTAAAACATATTAAATCAAAAATAAATATATTAAACGAAAAAAGCACAAGAAAAGGTCCAAAATAAAAGTACTAACCTCTGTTCAAACTATTATGAACATATAGGTTCAGCCATATAAAAATGGTGACCCGAAATCATCATTTCAGGGCAATAATTTCTCTGTATCAGCCTTATAAATCTTGACACATGCTGTATACGTATTTTGAACAATTTAATTGCTCAAGAAATAAATCCTGATTTACGAATTGCTCAGTGTACTGACTTTCTCACTTACTAATTCCTCAACCGGGCAGATGCGGAGCATCTGCCGGGGGTTGGTGGAGTACATCTAGCGAAATCTCAGCACATTTACGCCCCCTGCCTCTGTTCTGTGCTTTTAAATACCTCCTCCTGCTTCCGCGGGTCACACATCGGCTGGGTTCCTCCACTCTGCTCTGCCTCACGCTCTCTTCTTCAGCGGCTGCACAGGGCACTGAGAACACCGGAGAGGAGACCGGCTGCCATGGCTTCAGGAGGAGGAGGAGGAGCCGGAGCCGACGGGGTGAGCCCCGGCAACATCCCGGTTTACTACGGCCCCGGGGGCCGCGTTCCGGTCGCGCTGGAGCGGCGGGTGCGCGCCGCGGAGGTGCTCATGCGGTGCACGGCGTGCGCGTTCGCGGTGCTCGCGGCGGCGCTGCTCGCCACCGACCGGCAGTCCCGCGTCATCTTCTCCTTCGAGAAGGTCGCCCGGTACACCGACATGCAGTCCCTCGTGTAAGCCCTCTTTGTCACAGTAGTGGTCGCTGATCTTCATTGACGGCCTCCCAATAATGATGCACGGGGGTTGCAATGCAACTTTTTTTTGTTTTATTCTCTTTATTTATTTTTTGGTCAATCGAGCACGCATGCTCCCGAGTCTTAAATCTCGGTACATCGATATTCCCTTTTTCCAGCGTCGTTATCCGGCAGAATTTGTTGTTACTCCCCACTGTGGTCACTGGTGCGAGCCTAGTTGTCGCTTTACGATCCTGAGCCAGTCGAGTCGTAGCTTTCCTCGTTGTTTGCCCAGATTCTAGTCACTGCTCAGTAACCAGTGACTTTGGTCGGTGACCTAGTACTTACCACTTCCATTCCAAGGCAACCGATGGCCACTTAGCAAGTAAAGAAATCTTCCCTAATTCGGTGCCTGGTTAGGATAACCATACCGGACCACACTTCACCACGCGACGCGTCACCAAACTCGGTCGTGCTCTGGTGATGAAGCCGAGAGAGTAATGGCATTTCTAACACGTACGTACGGCGACGCAGAGGAAAACACACGGCTGCCTAAAGCTGTAGCAGAGGCATATGCACCGCACAGTTGGCCAGTTGCCGCCGCTGCCGTGGCTGCACCGGGAAGCTCGGACGTGGTTCGCGTCGAAGGATGCCGCGGTGTCGTATCCGGAGCAGCAGGCGCTTTTAATGGCGCTGCTTGCTGTCCGCGTCGGTGTCGTGGGCAGATTTGTCTCTTCTTCTTTTTTCGTCGAGTGACATGGGTAGACGAAAGAAGAAGGCTTCCGGGGGGCGGGCCCTTTCACTGTGATGAGTTACGATTGGCAACTACTACCACGTGGTGGATGGATTCCTCACTGGATGCGAGTGTTAGTAGATCATTCATGAGCACGCATGAATGCAACCTACTTCTCGCCCACCGGCACGGTTGCGACAAATCTGGAGTCTCGTTGCCTTTTAAATACTGTGTTTCCGTTTCACTTTTATTTGTGTTCTTTTACTATATTTAATGGTCTACGATACGAGGGGTGACTTTGACTCGTGTAAATACTCAACAGCGTAGCAGTATTGTTCTGAAAAATGCAAGTGGCTATGTTTGGCAGTCAACAGCTAGCGATCAGTATTTACAAGGGTGTACCGCAAGTTCCTAGTACCACGACTCTCTGTTTTCACTTCATACTGCAGTTATTGTCCTCGTTGTTGTGCACATTTAAACCTGCCAGAAGGACCATCTTCATGATGTATCATGGAATCGCGTAACGTTCAATGTACTGACATGTTGAAGAACGAACCAAGACCACAGAGTAGGTGAAATTTTTTGAGAGTCACATGGAGTTATGAAGCCACCGAAATACACAGTTCCATGATTTTGTTGTGTCAACCACTCTGGTTATGAAATTGATAGCGGTGTCATCGACACCTGATAACTTGAGTTTAGAATCAGCTAAATCTCATTTCCTGGTATGCAGGTTTTTGGTGATAGCAAATGGGATCGCAGCGTGTTACAGCCTGCTTCAGGGGGCGAGGTGCTTGGTGAGCGTGCTGACAGGTGGCGTCCTCGTCAGCAGGCCCGTGGCGTGGGCTATCTTCTCTTGTGATCAGGCAAGTATTTGTTATTATTTTGTCGCCAACAGGCTTTAAGTTATGTTCTCGCATGTGTGATTGTTGCTTTAGTGCATGGTATAGCGCTAAAGCATTGCGCATGCCTGTAAGGTGCATGCGAAATGTTGTATCTCTATAGTAAAGTGTTACCCAAAGATATGGATCAACATACCGTAAGGTTTCTATTGGTGATGAAGTAGGAGAAAATCGTCCTGATGGAACATGCAGTCGTTTCCCATATCGTTAGGCTTAGTAGCGATTTGGTCTAAAATAATGTCCAGGTTGATTCGTCGTCATTCTTTTTTCTGAGAAAAAGATATGCATGTAAAATTCATTATATTGCAGATTTCTGATATCTGCGTTGTTCTGTGTACTGTTTTGCGGCAGGTGATGGCTTACTTCACGACCTCGGCGATGGCCATGGCGATGGAGGCATCGCTGATCGGCCAGTACGGCATGCCGCAGTTCCAGTGGATGACGTCGTGCGACCTCTACAAGCGGTTCTGCGTGCAGGCGGGGGTCGGCCTCGTCTGCGCCGTCGCGGCCAGCTTCAACATGGTGGCCATCGCGCCAGTCTCGGCGTTCAACCTCTTCCGGTTGTACAGCGGCGGCGGCAAAGGCGGCCGGAAGTGATCGGCCGCTGCTGGCCCGTTTTCTAGTAGGTTTTACCACCCAATCTGGAACCATAGCCATGGTCTTCTTCGGTATCAGTTTTCTGCTGTCGGCGATGCTGCCAGCGTAGCCTATGTATATGATGTGAAGTGATCCATGGTGTATGTGTGTGACTGTGTCTAGTATCCACAATAATCATCAGTGTCTTGCCGGCTCACCTGCAGTGTGGCAGATCTAGCCAAATTTACTCGGGTGGTAGCTGATGTCGATGCTGTTCCAAGTGCCATCATTTAACTTACTTTCGGGAACCGTGGTGCCATCGTTTTCACTTGGAATGCCGTAGGAATAGGATTTCGAGCCGCGAAGAGGCTCGTGGTGGTGTCATCTCAATTTGAGCGGGTAGATTGTACTTGATGGGCCTTCAGATATGGAATAGGCCTCCACTACTGAAACACCAACCAAATGGGCCAAATGAGCAAAGCAGAGTCTCTCTCTACCTATCGGCCCATTAGAGCCTGGACAGTCAATATTGTACCCATGGGCCTACTTAGAAAGTGCCACATTTAAAAGCCTCATTCAAAAGCGGTTTGTTTGTTTCCGCTTATGCCATCGGCAAAAGCAAAGCATTTTTCTGTTCTGTAAAGCAAAGCCTCTAATCATATACTCCCTCCGTTTCGAAACAGAGGGAGTAAAAAATAAAGCAAAGCCTCTAGAAACTGGAACAAACATAAAAACTTGCTCGACCTCTAAGCGGTCGAATCCAGCAACAACCCATTCTCCTATTGCTTTAGAGGTCGGTTCCAATGACGGTCATTGAGAGGCATTTTGGCGATACGAGAAGAGACAATCAGGTTCCTCGCTTGACAGACGAATTTTACGATTTCAAAGTATGCATGTGTAAAATCTATTCTGCCTGCACCGTGGTCTGCAGTGCCTTGCGGTCCTCGAGGAGATGCAAAAGTCTCAAACGTCGCTGCGACCTTTTGGAGAGCCTGAAATAACGCGTCGGTCCTCGTATAGTTTATAATTACTCTGAGCTAGTCCACTCTCTATCAATTGCATGCTCCTTTTCATCCGGCGTACACATCGCTGTGACCGTTCGTTCGGTCTGTTCGTTTCGATGGCCGCTCGCACGCGGCGCTCTCAGCAGGCTCTGTCTGTCATGGGAGCTTGTCATATCATATGCACAGGATCGATGCAGACATGGGCTTGGGAGGTTGCGCGCAGCCTCTTCTCACACGTGAACCAGTCCGTGACCCCCTCTCCCCTGCTACCGGTGTCGTCGGGCGCTGGCGCACTCGATTCATCCTCCTCCTTCTCCATGACGAAACCATGCGCGAGGCGAGGGTATATCGTACCAAGGCAGTCGCTAGTGTGTCGGTCGCCGGCCAGCTCGCCAGAAACGTTCGCCCTTGGCCGCTTCCCACTGCATGCATGCGCGCTCGCGGACACCGCTCCGTGCCCGCCCCGTGAGCACGGTCTCGGCGGGGCCATGCATGGTTGCATGTGTGTGGCCGGCGGTGTCTCCTGTGGATGTTGTGGTGGGTCGATGAGCGCGGCGCAGCTACCCCAGCCGGTGTTGTTTGCTTGCTGCAAGCTAGTAATAAGGCGTGTGTTTTGCATGCACGGTGAAGTTTTTGGTGGTCATGAACGTACACTTTTTTGGCGACGCGAGATAGACTGGACGTGTGATGATGGCCGCCCGCCCGGTCGGTTTTGGCGACTTGCTGTCGATCGATGACAGACGGTCTGATTGCCAGTCTCGTGAACACGGCCGACATGCAGCCTCCATGTCGTCTACGACGATGCCGTTAGATTCCTCGCGCACAGGACACGCTCACGTACACGAGCGTTCCCCGGCTGTCGACATGGCCGTGGCGCGGTGCGTGCCGGTTTCTGGTGGCCATTCGGTTTCTTTAATTTCCTTCCCGAACGACACAAATGTGTATATACACGTACAAAAGAGCTCGGTCCCGGTGCGGCTTGGCGCTTGCAGATCTTGGCCGTACTATAGCGTAGCATGCGGCCGGCTCGGGAAAACGACTTTCTGCATCGCTCGTGAAACTTTGTTGAATTTATGCGAGCCGTCCGTCCCCGGCACGCGCGCGGCAACATCAACGAAACACCGAACATGAACGTAAAACGAGTAACATAAATTCACGATTGATCAAATGATCTCGAGACATCTCGTGCGTGGAACGTCGTAACAGTACTGCTCAAAGCCTTTGCGCAGATGCTTTCTGTAGCTGTTCGACGCTACAAGACGATGGAGCCGCACCCTTTTCGTTCGTGGGACTGTAGAACGAACATGGAAAACGCGACAAGAGGGACGGCCTTTCCAGAAAGCCGGTTTCCCCATCCGGAATGCGCCGTCGCGCGCTTTCGATCCGGCCGCACGGCGCCAGCAGAACGCCGTCACGTATGCGTGCAAGGGCTCTTGATGTGGCCAGCACCGGGAGCCGTTCGTACGTGCAACTGTTCGTACTAGTAGAGAAGAAGGCAACACGCACACAGTGTACCCAGACAGCACCACGACGAAGTGCCTCTCTCGTCAGGGCCCTGAGCGGGCGCGTCGGCCTGCCTGCCCGCCCGGCCGGAAGGACGGGGAACGTTTTCACATCGTGTGCTTTTACTTTTCGACTTCGTGCACGGCATGTCGCCGGCCTCTCCGCCTCTCTGGCTCCGCAAGGAGAGCCTAAAATAACGCGTGGAGCAGGATCCGACACAGCAGATCTGCGCCCCTGCTGCCCCGGCTCGCCGGCCTTCCGCAGTGCTTCAGTGAAAATCTCGCAACGCCCTCGGAGCTTGTAACAGATTTCATCTCAGCTCCGCAAATCGAAAAAACCAGGAACATCTTCTGACGCGATTTCGTAAGATGGAACACAACTGATTTCTCTGTCTACTGAATAAGTAAATATTTTTATATTAAAAATCAAGAGCTTTAACATTAATCATCAATAACAAAAAACTCATGACATAAACCATCAAACTTTTTTTCCTTCTGTGAGGTTTAAGGGGTTTCAAAAAGTACGGGCCAACCGTATACTATCAACTCGAATGAACCCGTACGTGGTCCATTTCATTCTCGCCGGCGCGCGGTCCCGGCCGGCCACCAGTTGACGGCCGGTCGCGCCGTGCTCAGCGTATGCATCCGATAGAAGCGGCAAGCCGGCAAGCTCCTTTTCGCAGCGGAAAGACGTTAGCACGAGCGCGATCATGGATGTTTCCGTCGATCCCCACACAAAGCAGGCGCATCCGATTCCATGGGACGAAGAATGCTACGTCCGTCGAGAGGTGAGGTGTCATCCGTGGCCGTGGGGGAGCCCGCCCCGCACGCGGCAGTTGCACGCAACGCAAGCATCCAGCGCCCGAAGCAACAACACGAGGAAGCGATACAAGGCGCGTGCATCGACATGGCAACTCGCCAAACGGACACGGACAAGGCCCAAGCGTACGCCGGCCGGGGAACGATAAGAAACGAAAGAAAGAATAATCGTTTCCCATATTTAATAGTACGCCTCTTCGGTACAGCAGCTTGATTGCGTCGACTACTCTCATCTCTTATTTCTCGTAGTAGAAGAGGTGCTAATGAGATGAAACCAACTAGTAATAATTACGTTAAGCGGCGGCGAGCGGGAAGAAGCTAGCACCAGATTAGGCGGCGGCGAGCATGCCGCGAAGCGACGACGGCGACCGACCGTACGTACGGCCGTCGGATTGAAAATTAGCGGGCCGGTGATCGTGCGCTGTGGATGATCGACGTCATCACGACACGTCGACGGGCTTGCAGAGGAAGAGCAGCGACGACGGCGGGGTCTTCCTCCCGGCGCCGCCGAGGCGCTCGTAGCAGTCGATGGAGAAGAGCGACAGCGAGAGGGACAGCGACAGGTGCGCCCGCGCCTGGGCCTGGGCCCGCCCGAGCCGGTCGAGAGCCGGGCCGAGGCAGAGGCGGTACAGCCGGCGGTACCCGCCGAGCGCGGCCACGACCGCGCGCGTGGCGGGCCCGGTCGCCGGCGGGCCGACATGGCGGAGGCAGAGCGCCTCCCAGACGGCGTCTCGGCGCGCGACGGCGGCCCATAGGCGGCAGACGGAGGACGCCGCGGCGAGCGAGCGGCCGTCGAGGCGCGCAAGGATCTCGGCGAGGAGGTCGGCGTTGTCGTTGATATTGTAGGCGCCGCCGAGCAGCTGCATGCGTAGCTCCAGCTCAACCACCTCCTCGTCCGGCCGCCTCCCCATCCGTCGGCTCCCCGGCGCGCTCGTGGCCGTACGTGGGTGGAGAGAGAGAGCAGGTGGTAGCTCTGCGCGGCGAGCGAGACACTGAGAGAGCTGGCGAGACCGGGTCTGGGTGGCGCGTGTATATATCGGGAGGGCGGCGGGGTTTTGACTCCGTTTCTACGCGCGTGTGGGGGCACCCGCAAAAGCCGATTAATAAAGCTTCTTTGGAAACCAACGGCAGTGGTGGTCGCCGTTGAAGGAGGGAGCTCAGAGTCGTCCGCGCTAATTAATCCTCCGCCCAGGGCCAGCAGCGCGGCTGCCATGAGCAAAGGATCCGAAGGGTATCTGGCGCGCGAGAGGAGGGGTGGGAGATGGGGCCAAGCGAGACGGGCCAACAGGTGCGTGGAGATGCGCGACGTGCGTTACGTAGGCGCTGCTCTGCCTCTGCTGCCGCTGCAATTTAAGTATTCCCTTGCCTGCCGTTTCGACGCGAGGCCAGCGGTGGTGCGCTTCTCCCGGCTCGGCTGGCCGGTCCTCGGAGACGACGGAGCTGGCACGGCAGAGGAGTGCTTATGTACGAGTAATGGCCAGGTGGACGAGCCGGCCCAATGTCGAGTTGTCGACGACGTGCCGTGCGGTGGCCGGCCGCTGCGGCATACATGCGATACGCGCTGAAGGATTGGTCAAGAGCACGTGAGAAAATGTTGCCCGGCAGGCCAGCCTTCGTGCATGAACGTAAAGAGATTAATGAAAAGCATGCTTCAATCTACTTCCCACCTGTAGGGATGAAAACGGATCGGATATTTTCCGATCCGTCCGCAACTGTTTTCGAAGATATCCGATCCATATCCATTTTGGTCGGATTTTTTTCGGATACGGATATGGATTCGGATATTGTAAATCGGATATCGGATCGGATATGGTTTTCGTTAATATCCGTCCGTTTTGTCGGATATCCATATTGGGTCGGATATATCCGAACAATGTCCGAGACATATCCGACCCAATTTATCCTCCACAGGCCGCAGCCAGCCGGCCCAGCCCACGCGGCCCGCACCTGCCTCATTTCAGTTTGGATCTCTCCCCAGTCCCCCCCCCCCCCCCGCCGCTGCGACCAAGCCTAGGGCAGGCAGGAGTTGAGCGCCCCCCCCCCGTCCGCCGCCCCCCCCCCCCCCGCCGACCGACCGCCGGGCGCCCCCCCCCCCCCCCCGCCGACCGAGTGACCGGCCGTTCGGCGCCGCCAGCGCGCGCCCGCCCCCCCCCCCCCCCCCCCCCCCCCCGCCGACCGAGTGACCGACAGTTCGGCGCCGCCAGCGCGCCCCCGCCCCCCCCCCCCCCCCCCCCCCCCCCCGCCGACCGAGTGACCGGCCGTTCGGCGCCGCCAGCGCGCGCCCGCCCCCCCCCCCCCCCGCCGACCGAGTGACCGGCCGTTCGGCGCCCCCCCCCCCCCCCCCCCCCCGCGCGCGCGCGCGGGCGCTCGGTGCCTGCCGCCCGCCCCCCCCCCCCCCCCCCCCGCGCGCGGTCGCTCGGTGCCCACCGCCGCCCCCCCCCCCCCCCCCCCCCCGCGCGCGGGCGCTCGGTGCCCACCGCCGCCCCCCCCCCCCCGACGGGCAGCCAGGCAATAGTCAGGGGCGCGCCTCGGTTCTCCTTCCGATTGGTATTTGCATTGGCAGCACCGTTCGGTTCTCCTTCCACTCCAACAGCTCCTTGCACCGGCCTCGGCGTTTGTCCCTAGCGTCGACGAGGTTTTATTTTCTGCAATTTTTATGATTAGCGGTAGTGGTGTTAACTACTTAATTTACTTTGTCGTTCGTTTAGTCCAACAATGGAAGAGACACCCACTAACGCATCGGCTTCGAAATCAGCGCCTACACGTCATCTTCTTTTGGGGTCCTCTCCAATACTACCGACCGGTATAATTATTACTCATTTATTAGAAAAATTAATTATTTGTTCAAGTATATGACAATAAAAAATTCGTATGCAGGAATGTCTATTGCTACTGCTAGTAGTAATGTTGCCGCATCTTCTTCAAGTGTAAATGTTGTTGCTAGTGACAATGTTGAAGTTGTTGCTAGTGATGATGATGATGATGGTAATGGAAGAGCTACAAAGAAGGCTAAGAAAGCCACTTCAGAAGTGTGGCAACATTTTACTAAGGAGGACAAGACTGTAATAGTCAATGGCAAGCAATATGTGCAGAAATGGGCATTTTGCAACTTTCCAAGGTGCAAGACAAAATATAGATGTGAGAGCACCATGGGAACAAGTAGATTTTGGACACATCTAAAAACTGCACACAATGTTGTGAAAGGTCAACAACAGCTAGCAACAGGAAAAGATCATGAAAAAGACTTGCATTATGTTCAACCCTACAAGTATGATCCCGAGGTTAGCATAAGAAAATTCAATTTGGCAATTATCATGCACGAGTATCCTTTTAACATTGTGGAACATGAGTATCTTGTGGACGCTCTCAAGTCTTTGCGTCCTAGTTTTTCATTGAAATCTCGCATTAGTGTTAGAAAAGATATCTTGGATATATATTCTGAAGAAAAGAGCAAGTTATTTGCATATCTTAAGTCCTTTAAGTGTAGATTCAGTACAACAATGGATATGTGGACATCAAATCAAAACAAAGGATATATGTGTGTCACAGTGCATTGGATAGATGATGATTGGCAAATTCAAAAGAGGATCATTGATTTCTTTCATGTAGAAGGGAGACACACAGGACAAAAGTTGTATGTATCCTTCACTGAATGCATGGTTAAATGGAATCTAGAGAAGAAATTGTTCTCATTGACTCTGGATAATGCATCATCTAATGAAGTAGCGGTTAAAGATATAATAGATGATTTGAAGACCAATGGTGGCACTTCTTATTTAGTGTGTGACGGTGCCTTTTTTCATGTGAGATGTGCTAACCATGTTTTAAACCTAGTTGCTAGAGATGGGTTGAGTGTCATTTCTAGTATTATTGCAAATATCAAGTCACTGGTCCTAGCTGTGAAGGGTTCTCCACAACAATGGGAGGAATTGATAAAGTGTGCAATTGCTGAGGGATTGGAAACTAACAAAGGGATCTCACTTGATGTATCAACAAGGTGGAACTCAACTTATTTGATGTTGAGGGATGCTTTATACTACAAGGTCTACTTCCTTGAACTTTTAAATTTCTTGAACTTTCTTCAACAAGGTGCTAACCATATCTTATATTTTTTCTCTCTTTTATAGGAAGCTTTTATGAGGCTCAAGAGGGTTGATCGGCGAAAGTATGACCACATATGTCCGTCTGCTGATGATTGGATAAAAGCAAACACATTATGTCATGCTTTGAGAAAATTTCATGAGTTAACTGAACTTCTATCCGGTACGTTATATCCAACTGCCAACTTATTTTACAAAGGCTTTTGTGAGATTAAAAGTATGCTTGCCGAGTGGTCTAAACATCAAGATGTAACTATTCGTGAAATGTCCATTCCTATGGGCAAGAAGTTTGAGAAATATTGGCAAAAATCAAATGTGGCTCTTGCAGTGGCAAATTTTCTTGATCCAAGGTACATTCTGTTTATGTTATCACCATTAAGCATGCTATTAGAGTTTCAAATTATTTGCTGAAACAAAATATTTCTTTCTAAGGTACAAGAGAAAAGTAATAGAGTTCTACACAAGAAAGTTCTATGGTGATTTGTCATATCATTCTATGATTGAGGAATTTGTTACTATAATGAGACACATGTATCAGTTTTATGTTGCACAAACACCTCCTTCAAAGACACTAGATACTAACAAAAGTATAATATCCGACTCCTTTATGGATGCTGAAGCTCAAGAGTTAGAACAGTTTCTAAATGAGTCATATGTTCAAGCTGAAGAATGCTCAAATGATCTAGAAAAATATATGGCTGCACCACTATATAAGCATAGTGGATCTTCTGCATTTGATATTTTATCATGGTGGAAGCATCAAGAAAATGAATATCCGATTCTTTCTCAAATGGCTCGAGATGTGTTAGCTATACAAGTGTCAACAGTTGCTTCAGAATCGGCTTTTAGTGCTGGTGGACGTGTGATTGATCCACACCGTAATCGACTTGATCCTGAAATTGTACAAGCTTTGATTTGCACCAAGAGTTGGATTGCTGCAGCAAGAAAAGGTGAGAAGTTTGTTTATGTTTTAGCTTAATGTTTCTTATTTTTTGAGGGTTTGGACTTGATTATGTCATTTTCATATATTTCAGATCGTAAAAGTATACTTACTATTGGTGATGATTTTGTGGAGACGATGAGTATTAATGAAATTCAGGTTTGTTTATTATAAATAAAATTAGTAGAATCATTTTACCTAACATTATTTCACTTATTGCTTTATTATTTCATAGGACGAGAACATAGAAAGTGATCCCGATGAGATGAATGATGTTGCTGATTTTTTCATCTAGCGGTGATGAAGATTGGAAAATATGCACTATGTCTATGTATGAACCATTTATGTATTAAGTATTATGTATGAACTATTTGTTTCAAGTTTCATGTACGAACCATATATGAATTTAATGTGGATCAGTGGATGTACTTTGTATTAGATGTATGAACTATAAATTATATGTTACTTGTGAATTGTTTTTCCGAAACAAATATCCGAATTCCGTCCGATATCCATATTTTTCCGATCCGATGAATCCGTTTCCGATACATCCGACATATCCGATATCATATCCGTTTCCGATAATATCCGATCCGATCCGTTTCCGAAATTTTTAATATGGATATGGATATGGAAAAGCATTTCATCCGTCCATATCCGTCCGTTTTCATCCCTACCCACCTGCAATATTATCACGTGAAGATATCAAGATAGAGCCTGCTAGCATGAGGATTACTGTGTTCTACTAGAACCATTTCTCAAAGAACTTGTACGCTGTCGCAAGTCACCTAACTAAAGCTGACAGTCACCAAATAAAAAGTGTTGCACGGTTGCTCACGAAAGTGTGTTGCCGGGTTGATGATGGGAATACTAGAAAGATCACAAACGCATGCTTGTTTGACAGCAGTAACACTTCTTTAGTTGTTATTTTTCTACTTTGCACTTTTGGTCTAACCACGCCGCGCGCCAACTTTATTTTGTACTACACGCTTGTATTGACCTTCTTGAGACTTCTCAATCAACCCATATGTCCCTTCTTCACGGCTGCACTGCGAGCAGATGACTGCTAAATGTTTGAGATCGATATGGATGATGCCTAAGCTTATGACAACCGCATCCCGTGACCCGTGAGATCGATATGTTTGAGATCGATATGGATGATGCCTATGTTTGTTCACGTGTGGTTTTTGGACGTAAATGCTACTCCCTCCGTTTTGAATTATTTAATGCTGATTAGTTTAAAATTGAACTAGTCAACATCAAATAATTCGAAACGGAGGGAGTAATTTTCAGTGACTGAAATTGGCGTTCAACTTCCCGAAGCTTTTAGAGGCCCCGGGGTTGAGTTTGATTTCTCTTTTCTCAGTAGATATTGCAATCCTTGACAATAACAAGGTTTCTTTTTGAGTTTACCGTTGTTACGAGATGCAATTACTAGCAATTACTGCATCCCTCTGTTGAATACTCAGAACTCTTTTTCCCAGTAGCCGGTGTACAATGCCTTCACCACCTGCACAGCACAACACAACAACCTTCATACTGTGCTACTTCATCTTTTGTTGCCTTACTTGTCACTTCATACACATCTGACATGCCACAATGCTAAAAATTTGGGTTGTCAACAAACACAAGTTCACATGAACAAGCAATGGCTAAAATAATCCATTTCTACAACTAATGTACTTTATTCAACGCTATACAAGGTTTGTTTTATAAGTACTCCCTCCGTTTCGAATTATTTGACGCTGACTAGTTCAATTTTGAACTAATCGGTATTAAATATTTCGAAACGGAGGGAGTAAATTGATGTCTCCGTGATCCAGGTCCGGCAACATGTTCAAGTCCAGCAGGCCGCTCCTGTCCCCAGCAACGAACATCTTCTGCTCCATGTGCATCTCCAAAGAACGCAACTAGAATTTCTTCATCTGGACCACGTTCTACTGCATGTACAACATGCTATTCAGGTCAAGCAGCACGACTGTTGCTCCTTCAACAGGAGAGATGCCTTCATCTTACAAATCTGGGGGGCCATTCAGATGGAAAGCCATGGTTTTGATTAAGAGAACGGGAGGTGAGGGGGGTGATGAAATCAGAAGACGGGACGAGAAATGAGGGCTTTAGGACCTGCGCTGCTTAAATAGACGAGTGAATTCATTCCTACAGCTGGTTTGAAATTTTGGGAGCATGGACTATGTTTTACAACGACCGTTGTAATTTGGTGGCAAGTAAAATGGACACTTGTTTTTGTTGTCTCGGGTATGCAACCCCGGAGCTGGAGGTACGTACGAGCAGATGGAATGATGCATTAAAGAGGGTTTATTTGCCTGAAACTTTGTACTTGTATTACGTAGTACTCCGTACATGAGGGTAAAACTCTCGCTTGCCTTGTTTCTTGTGCAATCATCTAAAACGTCAACTACTCCGTATTATGGGATGGAGGGGGTAGGTGTAGGTCAGAGGGAGTGCTCGTCTCGATCGTTGCTCGGGGTAAGTAGTACTGGTCACCGGTGTCCTAGATATTCACTCTATAGCATTGCATGAATGCACATGCACCACACCAGCAGCGCGCCCTCGTCACCGGTGCACAGGCGACAGGCCGTGGCCGGCCGGCTATCCTGACCAGAAGAATTTAATTTGCTGCCTTGAATCCTTGATCTAGGTATCCCGTATGTTGGGCTAGCGACCTCGCCTGCCGCTGCAATGGCAAACTGACAGGCAGGCTCGGCCGGCCAACCGCGGTGAACGTGGACCGCCATCTGCAGCAGCGGAGCCGGAGCGCGCCATGATGAGCTTCTGATGAACAGCGCTGCTCTGCTCCGTTGCGGATACACGTCTCGTCGCAACTGTGCGCTGACCTACTAGTGACAGCACTCCTGCATCCTCGTCGTCGTCGTCGACTCCGCAAGAGAGCAACGGGACCCTCGCCAGCATTAATTCCCGGTTTGGACGCTACCCTCTCGGACAGGATTCCTCGAGACGAGGCATGTGCTGATCCGAGCGCTGTGCATGCCGAGAGAGCAGTACTGCTGCTACCGAGCTTGACAAGCCGATCCTTGTTCTCTTTGATTTGGGGTCTGTGTAACCCAGTGCTTGTCTCGCAGATGCTCTAGGAAGTGGATTCTCGTCTCCGCTGCCATCGATCGCTCTCGCGATGCATGGTGCCTATGAGCCTACAGTACCTGTCTATGCGCCTGAGTTGATGCAGTACTCTTTGAAATTCTGCAGGAAAGAAGAAGAGCTGAACGCCTGAAATTCTAAATCCAGCGATGGAGCACTCGATCGAGCCTCCAATCAGCTTCTAATGATTGGGATAAAGCTGCCCTGCAATAATCAGCCTGAACGTGGAAGCAGCGACCTACTCGATCAGCGATCGCAAAAGGCGATCATGGCCGGTGACGAATCGCAGGCGTGTGGGCTCGGCCTTCTGCATCCAGAGCCATGGACGTGACCTCTTGTCTCTCGCTTACTAGACGGCCCCTTGTGTTCGCGAGCGTGGGGCGCCACCACTTCGAGAGGACGGCGGTGGGCTGTGCCGGGCTGCGGCCTGGGCCTCTGATCCAGGATTCGCGGCCGGCGACGGCGGCGTCAGGTCACGAGCGAGACTAGGACTAGGAAAAACCCAACCGAGCCGTGGGATGTTCCGTTTGTTTAGTTGCTCAGCTGCGCGTCCCGCTCTGTGTATGGGCAGGCTCCTTTTCAGCTTTTCCCCTGTTCTGTGGGAGTTGCATGCGTTCGGCCACCTAGCGCTGCTCGATCGATCTCCATGGGGCGCTCAAAACGTACAAAAAAGTCCTAGTGCTAATGTCATGGATGCAATCATGCATTAGTTGATACGAAATTTTTGTAGAGACGGTTCATGCGTGCAATCACCGAAGCTACGGAATAGGGTAGTAATGGTGTCTACTAGATGAGCGACACAGACACAGAGCGCATCAAAACACCACCAAAACACACGGAGATAATGAGCTGTGAAACCTTAACTTCAATTTGCACCGGTGGCAACGGCTGGGAGTAACCAAGGAACAGAGATTGTAGGGGGGCGGAGCCAGGGTGTTTTCATGGCATCACTCGACATCAATGAAATTTAGAATCTCCATGTAATATGAACGATTATTAGTGCAAGCTGCTTGAGATGAGAGCATGATGCTGTGTAAGTGACAACAATGGCTTTTTGAGTCGGACCTGCCTCTGGGGGGCTGTGCAATTGCACTTTTCTAATAGCGTACACAGTACAAGCGCTCGCCGCTCTGGGTCTTCCCTGCGTGCTGTACGGTTTTGCAGAACAAGTTCAAGGAGTGCATTCAGCCACTGCAAGCTTCATGTTGATTGCCAACTGAATCTATCCCTGCCTGTCCAGTATTAAATTCTGAAAGGTAGATATTGAGAATGACCAATAAATTTCCGCATCTCGCTTCAGAAAGGTCGTTAGTTTATAAGTTTCAGTAGATAAACCAACACCACGATCCACAAAATTAAGAATCTGACCCAATGGAACTGCAGATGCATGGCCTTGACTGCAGCTCTGGCTACGCCCGGCGAGCCACTAGATCAGAACAGTTGCCGAAGCAGACTTTTTGGGTCGTTATGAGAAGCCATTTCCAGCTTGTTTACTTGCTGGTCGTCCCAGAAGGGCAACGTGGCCTTTTCGCCGAGACCAGCATTTTCTATACACGTTGCATGCCCCCATCCCGAGATCGTACTGCATGCCTCGCCTGAACGCAAGCATGCAAGAACAACAACAGCTACGGCACAAGCAGAGGCAGCGACGCATTACATGCGCTGAAAAAATTGATTGGGATGGTCCGATTTTACCTTCAGAACTTGTCAGTTCAACATCGCCACGAAAGGTAGCTGTTCCTTCTCGGCCTTTGGACAGATGGGGTCAGCATTAATTTAGGTAAGATCGTTTCTCACGGCCACCGGATAATAGAAAGGGCCGTCGATAATCTTGTCTACAGGGGCTCGTATTAATTAATTTGCGACGGTAAAAAGAATGAGTTGATTTAAACAAAGAAACGGAGCATTTTGTTTTTCAGATCGAAGAAACCTACAGCTTACACTTTACCTAACGGAGATGAAGTTCACTGGTCCCTGCAAACTGAGATGAAGTCCTAATTCCTACCTAAATCACGCTGATATTTTCAAGCTTCTTGGCCTGCACATTAAGACAACTTGCACAGGGAACACTAGTGTGAATTGACCATCGCTTTCTGAAAAAGTTTCCAAGGACACTACAGGAGTCGTACTGCCGCCTCGTGTCTCCGATCGTCTTCCCATGCATGCAGCAGTCGATCACGATCCAGGATCCAAGAAACTTACTACCAGATGCGTTCATGCATGCAGAAGCACGTCAAAAAGGCCACGCCAAGGCCCATAAATAGGCATGGGTTGCAAACACATGATCAATGCGCTGAGGCCCTGTGCACACGGCTTGACGTGCGTGGTCATAAGCCCTGCGCCGGTCTCCCTGTCCATTTCTCCCTGTTGGCTTGCTGATCGTCCACTCGGATCTGTCCATGCAGCGGAAGCAGAGCTATCTCGTGAGGCGAGGAAGAAGCAGCCTAGGCGAGCAGTTACCTTTCGTTCTTATTAGCGTATACTCCACGCTCAGCCAATAACCAACTCCGGTAGAGCAGGATCTCCATGTAAACCACGACTGCGTCGTGCTTCTTATCTCTGGCGATAGTCCAGGATCTGTAACTACCTACGCTGTAACTCTGCCTATATAAGGCAATATGATCAACACGAGATATAGACTTGAGCAGCATATTAACATGGTAATCAGAGCGTTGTGAATCCTGTTCTTTTTGCCCACCTCTCCCACCACCAGCAATGGCAGACACTACCTCCTTTTCTGCCGCTAGCAATACTTCCGGCGCCGTGACGTCGTCGACATCCAGTGCAGTTCCTCCTGGCTCCATCTCTCACACCACGACTGTGTCTCTCGCTGCTGCCGCCCAGTCAGTCAACATCACGAGCCTCGTCTCGGTTCGTCTTGATATGTTTTCTACTGCATATCGCCGTTGGAAAAGACTGTTCCTGGTGGTTCTAGGACGCTTCAATCTGCGCCACCACGTTGATGGTTCCACTCCGCGGCACGATGACGCCATCTGGATTCAAGAGGACCTAACCGTCCTCATGTGGCTACACGCCACGCTCGCCGACGACCTGCTCGACTTCGTCATGGAGGATGAGATCACGGCATTTGGCGTCTGGAACAAAATTGCAGACTTCTTCCTCGGCAACAAATCAAGCCACGCCGTCCAACTGGAGCAAGAACTCCATGGTCTTGTGCAAGGTGACATGTCCGCCACTGCTTATTGTCACAAGCTGAAAACCCTTGCAGACTCTCTTGCAGATTGTGATCAGCCTGTTACTGATCGTGCACTCGTACACCAACTCATACGTGGTCTTAATCCTAAGTACCACGTCCTACGTCAACTGCTTCCGGCAATGCCGACATTCCCCACCTTCATGGAGGCAAGAGATCAACTCATAGTCGCAGAGAACACCCTGCAATCCTCAGTCACTCAGTCTCAAGAGACGGCACTTCACTCACAAGAGCAGGCGCCAGACAACAGTAGCAGTCAGAACACGCCAACAGCGCAGACGCCACGTTCTGATGGTGAGCGTGCACCATTCAACAATTACATGCGCGGTCGTGGCCGCGGTGGTGCCCGGGGACGTTCTCGTGGCAGAGGACGTGGTGGTCGCACCGGGTACAACAACTGGCAGCAGAACATGCCTCCCTGGAACGTGCCATGGTTTGGTGCTGCACAGCCTTGGCGTGCGCCCTGGACAGGTGCCACAGGTCCAGGTGTGCTTGGTACTCGGCCACCCACTGGACAAGCATTCCATACTCAATTTGTGCCACCATCAACTCAGTTTGCACCAGCTGCACAGTCCAACTTCGATACTAGTGGCCTTCTCCAAGCCCTACATGCTGCTGCTCAACAACAACAAACCTCTCCACACGAATGGTATATGGATACCGGTGCGAGTTCACACATGTCTGCAGACTCAGGTATCATCACCAATTATTGTCCAGCTTCATTGCATAATTCCTCTCATATTATTGTCGGTGATGGATCTT
Organism: Neostapfia colusana; assembly: GCA_030760725.1. Classification (NCBI taxonomy): domain Eukaryota; kingdom Viridiplantae; phylum Streptophyta; class Magnoliopsida; order Poales; family Poaceae; genus Neostapfia; species Neostapfia colusana. Next base: position 87,820,236 of record JASWHV010000013.1, on the reverse strand, counting down.
CCATTCCTATTCAAGGGTCTGGTTCAGTCTCACTTCCCGCTAGACATGGCACTTTTCAGTTAGACAGAGTACTGCATATTCCTAGTCTAATCAAGAACCTCATCTCAGTTAGAAAATTTACTACTGATAATTCTTGTTCTATTGAATTTGACCCATTTGGTTTCTCCATAAAGGATCTTCTCAGCAAACTCGTGATCATGAGGTGCAATAGCAAAGGAGACCTTTATCCATTCCTTCATCAGACCAGACCTACTTCGGCCACTGCACTGACTGCTACTGCTAGTACACTCTGGCATAGAAGGCTAGGCCACCCTGGTCACAAATCCTTAGACAATATTTTATCAGAGTTTTCCATTCCAGTTAGCCACAATAAAAATTCTTTGTGTGATGCCTGTCAAAAAGGGCGCCATGTCAGACTTCCATTTTCACATTCTCTATCTGTAACTTATTTCCCGTTTCAGCTAGTTCATTGTGATCTTTGGACTTCACCTATTGAAAGCATTACAGGTTACAAATACTACATTGTTTTACTTGATGATTTTAGTCATTACATGTGGACAGTGCCACTCAAACAAAAATCCGATGCCTTCCATGTCATTCAAAACTATTGTGCTCTCATAAACAATCAATTCAGAATCAACATTCAATGTTTCCAATGTGATAATGGTAAAGAGTTTGACAACGTGTCACTCAGGTCCTTTTTCACCACCAAAGGCATCACCTATCGCTTCTCATGCCCTTATACCTCTGCTCAAAATGGCAAGGCTGAGAGGTCCCTTCGAACCATAAATAATGTTCTTCGTTGTCTCTTGTTTCAGGCTTCCATGCCACCTAAATATTGGGTTGAAGCACTTCACACATCCACTTATATTCTGAACCGGCGACCCTGTCAGCCACTGAATTTTTATACACCTTATCAAATTCTTTTCGGACAACCACCAGCCTATGATCACATGAGGGTGTTTGGGTGCCTTTGTTACCCCAACATCTCTGCATCATCTCCTCATAAATTGGCTCCTAGATCCACTGCTTGTCTCTTCCTCGGCTACCCAGCAGAGCACAAAGGATACAGATGCATGGACTTGACCACCAATAAGATCATCATCTCAAGACATGTCATTTTTGATGAGTCAACATTTCCCTTTGCATATGCACGCAGTTCTGCATCAACACCAAGCTCACCTCCATTACCACAACAGCCTATCTTAGTACCAGGACCTCCACAAACACACTCCCATATGAAACATTCAGAACCTACAGTCTGCACAACGCATCAGAATTCAGACTCTAGTATACACTACAACTTTCCCCCCACACCCACTTCTGCATCCACCCATCAAACTTCCTCGGCTAACATTCAAAATACATCTGCTAACACGAATATACCTTCCCCACCACTCTTGTCTCAACCTCACCAGATGATCACTCGAGCCAAACAAGGGATCTTCAAACCAAAACATATTATGAATCTACACACTCATGAAACCTTCTCACCAATACCTTCTAGCTACAAAACTGCTTTAAAAGATCCTCACTGGCTCTCTGCTATGCAAGAGGAATATAATGCTTTGATGTTGAACAATACTTGGAGTCTCGTACCTAAACCTGCAGGTGTGAATGTTGTTACTGGAAAATGGATTTTCAGGCACAAACTTAACTCTGATGGGTCCATCGCAAGGCACAAAGCTAGATGGGTTGTCAGAGGTTTCACACAGGAACAAGGTGTTGATTTTCAAGAAACTTTCTGTCCTGTGGTTAAACCAGCAACCATACGGACAGTACTCAGCATTGCTATTTCTTCCTCCTGGCCAATACATCAAATGGATGTGAAGAATGCTTTTTTGCATGGTGACCTTCAAGAGACTGTTTTTAGTGTGCAACCATCTGGCTTCGTGGATCCTCAAAAGCCTGACCATGTTTGCAAACTGAATAAGTCTCTATATGGGCTCAAACAGGCTCCCAGGACCTGGTTTTTACGGTTTCAGAAGTTTCTCACATCCATTGGATTCAAGGCATCCAAGGCTGACAGCTCATTGTTCATACTTCACAGCAAGCACAATACGGCATACATTCTCCTCTATGTCGATGATATAATCATCACAGCCAACTCTGACGTGTTTCTGCAACAGGTTACTTCAAGTCTTGGCAAAGAATTTTATATGACTGATCTCGGTCCTCTTAATCATTTTCTAGGCATCCGTGTTCAAAGAACTGCACAAGGACTGTTTTTGGATCAGGAGCAGTATGCACTCGAGATCCTTGATCGAACAAACTTACAGAACTGTAACTCGGTTAACACACCGATTGATACAAAGTCCAAGCTTTCTGCTTCTGATGGTCCTCTTCTGAAACATCCTTCTGAATACCGAAGCTTAGCAGGTGCGCTGCAATATCTGACGTTAACACGCCCTGATCTAACCTATGCAGTGCAGCAAGCATGTCTCTTCATGCATTCACCGAGAGAGCCTCATCAACAGCAACTCAAGAGGATCCTTCGATACGTCAAAGGCACTATCAAGTACGGTCTGCACATTATAAAATCCTCTTCCACAGACTTGATTGCCTACTCGGATGCCGACTGGGCAGGTTGCCCGGACACCCGTCGTTCGACCTCTGGGTTCTGCGTATACTACGGAGACAATCTGATTTCTTGGTCATCAAAGCGTCAATCTACCGTTTCACGTTCCAGTGCCGAAGCTGAGTATAGAGGGGTGGCCAATGCTGTCTCCGAAGTAACCTGGTTGCGTCAACTACTGAATGAACTGCAGTGTTCCCCAGCTAAGTCAACAGTTGTTTTCTGCGACAACGTAAGTGCAATCTATCTATCAATGAACCCAGTACAACATCAAAGGACAAAGCACATTAAAATCGATCTTCACTTTGTGAGAGATAAAGTTGCGCTTGGCGAGATAAAAGTCCTTCATGTTCCTTCAGCACACCAGTTTGCAGACATTTTCACCAAAGGGCTGCCCTCAAACTTGTTTCAGTCATTCAGATGCAGTCTCAACGTCAGTAACGTTCCGACTGAGGAGGGGTATTAGCGTATACTCCACGCTCAGCCAATAACCAACTCCGGTAGAGCAGGATCTCCATGTAAACCACGACTGCGTCGTGCTTCTTATCTCTGGCGATAGTCCAGGATCTGTAACTACCTACGCTGTAACTCTGCCTATATAAAGCAATATGATCAACACGAGATATAGACTTGAGCAGCATATTAACAGTTCTGACGAGGAGGATGCGGTGCGTACGTATCCATGCATTCTCTGGAGATCTGAAGCTGGTGGCCGACCTAGCCTCGATCTTTTGACTCCATGGCCGCCGCGCGAGGTGATCTCGATTGCTAGTACAGTACATGGGCTCGTCGCTCCTTTTGTTTAACTTGTCGCCGGCCGGCAGTGGCGCCGTGTTTGCGGGCCTCCCACGTGAGGGCTGCCTTGGACGGGCCTCCTTTGCGCCTGTGCCCCTAATTAATTAGGCTTAGGACTTTGCGTTTGTGCTGGGAATCTCTGTTTCTCTGCGGTGACATGCCCCGCGCCGCCTCGTCATCGGGTTCGGAGTTCGTTCGCTGCTAGCGTTTGGAAGGGTTACCTGCTGGTGCAAAGGGTCAACTGATTAGTTCTTAGTAAATCACTTGGATCGGATGTGACAGCAGATATATAGTGCAAGCAGCAAAATCCAATAAAGTGCAGTTCAATCTAACGTCATGTCATCACAAAAGTAAAAGGAGAGGAAAATGAAAAGAGGGAAGCGCACCATGGAGTGGAGTGGAGTGGAGGTATGCGATGTGTGTACAATGGACCCAAGCCGAAAACGAGCAGGCAAGGCAACGTAGCCATGAGCGAGCTTTGCGACCAATCAACAACCCTTCACGCAGGTGCGTGCGAGTCGCAAGACAACAAGCAGGCCGGCAACAAGGGGAAACGAGCTGATCGAAGGAGCCACGACCGACGTCCAAGCTAGCTACACTGATTGACTGATTGCTACTGGACGTAGAGCCACGAGCCCCTGTTCGTGCAATCCGACGCCGAGATCAGCGCGGTCCGTGTGCTCATATCAAGCGACGAACTGTTCGGGAAGTCGTCGTCGGTTCTCGCAACTTGGTGCAGCGGGCGAGATGGTAACAGGAACGACAGCCGGACGGATCACGGGGACAGGCAGCACCGGCTAACACGTCTACTGTTGGCAGTGCAGTGCGTGTTTAGGTGGTAGAGAGATGGGAGGATGATCGGGCCGACGCGTCGCCGTCGTTGGGGCGAAGCGCTTGAACCCGAGCCCCTTGGCTCACGCGCCCCGCCCCCTGATGCGGATTCGTGTGTCCTCGCTCTGTTGCCGTGTGACGAACGAGGAGGAATAATCGAACGAGAGGGGGGGTGCGCGCGGGGTTTGGTTTGATGCGGCTCGGCTTGGGAGCGCAGCGGCGCATGCCCTCACGCGGCGAGGCGGGGATGGCGGGCGGGCGGGGGTTGCTTCCACGGCGCATCATCGGCGGACGGCCAAAGCATCATCCAGGACGAGCAGCGGAACACGAGCACGGCCGTGCACAGTCTCCGGCGAGAGGGGATCTACTAAGCCAGAAGAACAGAGGAGCAGACCCTTCCGGCGTTCCAAGCGCCGCCGGGATCAGGACATATAGCAGCAGACGGTGGGGCCAGGTTTGGGGCCATGGATCGTAGTACTTGGGCCTGTGAATTGTAGCGCGGCAGACGACGGGAGGCGAAATTCTGTGACGTGGGCCATTTGTAACGTTTTTTCTGGTCTATGTGGGCTTGGAGTGGCAGCGAAAGGGCCCGTAACACGAAAGGTGCGTTTGCTTGGGCTGGTCCGCTGGCCTGGCACGCAGGGACTTCCAGCTTCAGTAGTAGTTTGGACCGCACTCATCTCATTTGGCCCGTCATCGATGACAGCCCAACCGATCACGTACAGAACCAGTCTTGGTCCAATTTTTAGTGATCACCCACCCCCAGTCCCCCACCCTGCTCTGAGTCTCTCGCTAGACTATGTTTCGCCGTCGCAACGGCACTCGTGGGACGGTGATGGCTACGCCGCGGCTAGGGGTACGAAAACCGCCGCCGGCCCCATCCCTCTTCTTCACCGTCTCCGGCGGCCGCAGGGTCCCCGATCGCCCATGCCGAGACAGCCTATCCATTCAAGAGACTTGACCTTGTCAGCGAGAAGGACCAACTCGATTCCCTTGGGCTTCAGAGGGTCAAAGTTGAAGCCAAGCGCAATGCCGCCCATCAATAATTCGCTCGGTCTACAGTCGACGAAGTTGACTATGCCGAAATGGAATAGTACCACTCTTCCCTTTCGGAGAACAGAACCATGCGCCGCCACATCACCCTCAGCCTCGTCTCGTCTGGTAGCCGTCAGTTTCGGCCACTTGCACTGGGCTGACACCGTTCGCAAAGATTCCAAACTCTCTCCCTCTCTCGCTCTCTCTCTCTCTCTCTCGATTTGGTTAGCTTCTCATATCGACATCATGTCAGTTACTCCGTATTTATTTCACCAATACGATTGTAAATGCTGCAACTACCACTACTGCATGCTTTGCTGATTTGTTCGGGTTCAGATAAGTAGTCAAAGTCGTGATGGAACTACTGTTGATTTTGTTTATAAGCTATTGTTTGTTTGAAGCAGTCCATCAAGATTTGCTAGAAGAATCCGTTGACCTCCTAGGAGTAATTGGTTAATGGCGAGCACCGACTTTGTCAAAATTCGAAGTTGAACAGTACGAAAGCATCTGTTCCCGAATTGGAACAAAAATTTAAATATGTAAATGGTGGTGGAATAAAAACTAGAGTATATTTACAAGCAACCAATAACTGATGGGAGGCGTATTTCGTTATTTCTTTTTTTTTTCCAACAACAACAAAAAAAAACGGTATGAGTATGATGAAGTTGCACTAGGGCTCAATGTCTAATTGAGCTCCCTCTTCTGCAACAACGGAGCTCTCCATAGCAGACCAGAAGCAGTGGTCCTGGACCGTAAGACAACTCTGTTGTTGCACTAAATATTTGCACGCGGATTAAACCTTCAAATCACGTAATCCGGCCACCTCTGCTCCATGGTCACCCCGGGCTGCTCTTCCGGCCGCCGCTGCGGCGACGCCTTCTTCCCGATAGCCTTGGCGGGGTTTCCGACGGCCGTGGTTCCGTCGGGAACGTCGCGGAGCACGACCGCCCCTGCCCCGATCTTCGCGCCGGCCCCAATGTGCACGCTGCCGAGCACGCTGGCACCGGCGCCGATCAGCACGCCGTCCCCGACCTTGGGGTGCCGGTCGCCGGAATCCTTCCCGGTGCCGCCCAGCGTGACGCCGTGCAGTAGGGACACGTCGTCGCCGACGGCGGCCGTCTCGCCGATGACGAGGCCCGTGGCGTGGTCGAGTAGGATGCCGCAGCCAACGCGCGCGCCGGGGTGGATGTCGACGCCGAACACCTCGGAGGCACGGCTCTGGAGGAGGAGCGCGGCGGCGGCGCGGCCGTCGGACCAGAGCCCGTGCGCGGCGCGGTGGGCCTGCAGGGCGAGGAACCCCTTGTAGTAGAGGAAGCAGTGGACCATCCTGCCGCAGGCCGGGTCGCGGTCGCGCGCCGCGAGGAGGTCGGCGCGCGCGGCGCGGCCGGCCTCCGGGTGCGCGGCGAGCGCGCCGGCCAGGAGGTCCCGGAGCGCGTCCTGCGGCAGCGCGCCGGGGACGCAGAGCTTGGCGGCGAGGTGCGCGGCGAGGGCTGCCTCCAGCGTCGGTCGCGACAGGACGAGGTCGGCGTAGAACTTGCGTAGGAGGGGCTCGGCCTCCGCGTCGGCCTGCGCCTCCGCGCGCAGCTCGTCCCAGACCTCGTCGCTCCGGGTGGCGGGCGCCGTCACCGGGCGGTCCGTGGTGCTGTCCGGCGAGTACCGGTAGATGGAGCTAGAGAGTCGGGCGGGGTGCGTGGGGTGCCACTTGTCGACGCAGGCAGCCATGTTTGCTTGCTGCGCTTGGCAGAGTACGAACAGGAGGAGGAGGAGGAGGAGGAGGAGGAGGAGGAGGTCTCGGTCTGGACTCTGGCGTTTGAGCTGTGAGGCTGTGGTTACCCAAGGCGTCAAGTGTTTGCGCTCCTATATATACGTGTCTGCCGGCGGTGGAGGGAGCCGAAGCTTCAAAGAAGAAGCACGCGATTTTTCTAAAAAAAAAGAGAAGAAGCGTGCAGCGTGGCGATGGAAACGACGTTTCGGTGGCGTGCCGCGCGCGACTTGGGTGTATGTGTATGGATGGGCGCGCCGCCGCTCGCGTGGCTGCGGTTCGTCCCCGCGCGCTCGCAAGGCCGGCCGGCCGGCCGGCCGAGGAAGCAGCACGGCGTTTCGCGGCGAAATGGGGCGCGGCGGCGCCCGGGCGTCACGTATTCGGGTCCCCGTCTCCGGCAAGTGGGCTCGCTTGCTTTAGATCCTGGAGACGCATCCACACACGTTGCCTGCTCTTTCGCGTTCATCTTTTAGTGTCGCCCTCTCTCTCTGTTGGTTTGTTCTCTGTGAGGCCACTTGAACGAAATCCGGCGAGATACGCGATCGGCCTAGCTCCACACCACAGAACCCACGGTCACCACACACATTTTTTTACACGCTCAAGTCATGTGAGTTTTGCTGCGAAATGAGTTCCTCTGCCACTGCGTTTCTGTTTCTTTTCGTTTAGCTGTGGCGAGCAAGAGTAGCGGATGTGAAAAACGAAGATTATCCGCTGTAGTGCTGTACGTACGAAGGTTCAGGTCCATGCACGGTGGCCCTGAGCCGAGTCAACCTCGGATCCCTTGTGCACACGGCAAAGCAGCCAGAGCTTGTTGAGCCCAGCCGCAGAGGATCCGCAACGGTGACGTTTGGAGTGACGAGATGATGAGAAATCGCTCGAGCTTCTTCCTCCACTCCACCGCCGATGCTAGCTAGATCCACATGGGGGTTCGAGCGCAGTCGTGGACTTCTTGACCGAGGTCTCCCTCCTCCGGTGATTTACCCCGGCAATGATGCAAGGACATACGTACGTGGTGAGATCGGACATCGACGGCAGTGACGCGAGGCTACAAACTTACCCAGAAAAACCATACGAATTACTGGCGACATACACAACCGTCTACGCGTGTAGGTGAAAAATACATCATGGATATGGGATATTTCTAACGGCTTCGCAGAAACCGACCCAGATATTTACCAGCTATCGCATCGATCGGTACATGGTGCGTCCACAGCACCGGGACCCCAGAATCGCTAGGCTGCAGCCGATCCAGCCCCACGATCATTGCCGCGAACGTAACAGGTGACACCACTGAAAACAACCGTCCGGTGCAGTGGAGGTACGCAGGGTCAGAGAGCTAGGCACCTGCCGCACTAGAAACCAAAAATGCTCTCTCTCTCTCTCTCTCTCTTTATAACCTCCTTTCTTTCGTAAAAGGAAAGGGGGAAATTCACCCCCCAAAAAAGGGGACGCGTTGAACCTCGCGGGCACGCAACGGAAACAGTGCGAGCAAACAGCACCACTGGCTATATATGGACGAGTGGACGGAATAAGCGAACGTCGTGTCAGCGTCTCCCGTTCTGTAGAAGATAGAGGCTCTAGCTCGGCGTCCAAAACAGCTTGGTGGTTCTTCATCCCTATATATGATCTTAATCTGTAGATGACGACGATTTTGTTAACTGCTTTCTGTTTCGACTGTAGTGATCTTATCTACCAGTGTGGGCTACTCTAGCACGCTACGACGGGGAAGGTTGAAGCATCTTCAAAACGTAAACGCAACATGCTTCATTTATCGGACCCAGACAAAGTGGTATTGTGTGGTCTAAAACAAAGCTGAGATGATGGTCTAGTGAAATGAATAGACTTTCTGAGCTGCCCCGCTTTTGCACCTGCGAATGTCGGTTTCAGTACACTGATCGGAGATAGCATCTGATGACTGGCCCGGTACGCGCAAGCAGCCGGGAGCAGGGGGCAAAGAAAAACAAGGACAGAACAGAGCAGTGAAATATGCAGACAAAAACAAAGTTATATGGGCCATGCATACGCGACGCAGGCATAGATTACGGATCCGCTCGCCGACCAACGCTCGTCTCGGGTCTCCGCAATGTTTGGGTCGCTTTCGGGCGGATAGCAACGCTTTCATGGACCATGGACGCAGGGGCTGCGCGCTGCAGGCTGCTAGAGACCAACATTGTATCGTTTTTCTTCGAAAAGGAAACGAAACGAAGACCATATCCAAAAACAATACCTGGGTTAATTGGAATGGACTTGGAATAAATTTTGAAGAAGCTTAGAACAATCTTTTAACTGATCTAGACACGCCACCAACAAAAAGACAAAAAAAAGTAGCTTAGGAGGTGAAAAAAACACAATGAACATTTTCATTATGTTAAAATCATGGCAGAATTAGCGCAGCTGTGCTACCACTGCCAGCATGATTGGTACCCCCCCCCCCCGCCTCCCGGAATACCAGCATGAATAATACATTCTGATGAATCAACCTATTTTATCTAGATGAGCAGACAAGAAGAGGAGACCAAATTGGCTGATCATTCCCATCGCCTGTTTGAACCCTCTGTTAGACACTGTAATTAAGTTTGTATCACAGGGGCATATTAGTCATTAGAGAGAGATTAGGGTTAGGGGTAGTTTAGTCCTTTTCCCTCCTAATCCCTCTATATAATCAGACCTGTAACCAACATTATTGAATCAACTAATACAGCTATCATTAGCCCTCTATCATGATATCATTAGCTAGGAATAATTAGGATTAGGGCTGAACCCTAACCCTAATGGCCCAGCCCCCGCAGCCCTGGGCACACGCCGCCGCAACCCCTGTCCGTGCGCCGCCGCCGCAGCCCTAGGCTCATACCGCCGCTCGCCGCCAGTACGCCGCCGAAGCCGCCGGATGGGGGCCGCGCGCGCAGGGTGGGGGGCGGGGGGGGGGGGGGGGGGCGCCTCCTCTGGAGGGGCCGCCGCCACTCCAGCCTCCGCCGTGCCATGGGCCGCCGCCACCACCCCATCCGGATTCGGGGCCGCCGCGCCCTGGATCGGGGCGGCTCCACCCGGATTCGGGCCGCCCCCACCCGGATGGGGGCCTCGCGCGCACGGGGGGGGGGGGGGGGGGGGGGGGGCGCCGCCCCCCCTGGTCCGTCGATTCTGGAGGGGTCGCCGCCATCTCTGGAGGGGCCGCAGCCCCCTGGCATCTCGCTGCTGGAGGCGCTGCCGCCTTTGGAGGGGCTGCCGCCCCCTGGAGCGCTCGGCCACCCGTTTTGCCGGTCCCTAGAGGTGCTGCCGCCCCCTCTTTCTCTCCGAAAATCGGTCCGGCTGCCGGTGGACCCCTCGTAGGTACCACCGGCAACCCCGCCACCGCTGTCACTTTCATGGCAGGTACTTCCGTGCTACGGGACTCGACCGGCCTCGACATCGACAGGAGCACCACGGCTGTCCCGCCGATTCCATTCCCAGCCGCCGGTGCTGCTGCTGAGAACACAGCTTCTTCCTACGGCACCGACACTGCGGATACCTCCGACATCGCCGTAGCACTGGCTGCCTCTCGCGAGTGCGAGCGGGCACTCGCTGTTGCCCTAGAGCAGGAGCGTGCCCCCGTGGCATCGCTATCCCACCAGCTCGAGGAGAGTGCTCGCCGATCGAAGAGTGCTTCCCAAGAGCCTCCCTCGGACGCTGGTACGTACTCGGCTTCACTTGTGGCCGCTCTTCATGCGCAGGCCTCAGGGATTCAGAACATCCGGATGCTCGTGCCGGTTGTTCTCAGCTCCGAGTCCACCTCATATGCCCGGTGGCGTGATATGGTGCTCCTCATGCTGAGGCGCTACTGCCTCGACGACCACGTCCTCCAGGACGAGTCTTCAGTACAGGTGTCCTGGATCAACATGGACAGCCTGGTACTATCCTCGATCCTTGGCTCCCTCACAAAGGAGCTACATGACATCGTCAGGCAGCGCGGTGGCGACACTGCTCGACAGGCCTTGCTAGTCCTTGAGCAGCGGTTTCTAGGGAACCGCGCGACTCGAGCCCTCCACATCAGCACTCGGTTCCAGAACACTGTCTAGGGTGATCGTTCTATCTCCACCTACCGTCGGGAGATGAAGGGCATGGCGGATGCCCTACGTGACCTTGGTGAGCCGGTTACCGATAGCGCTCTTGTTCTTCGGGTCCTTCAGGGCCTGAATGAGCGCTATTATTAACTACAGACGTGGCTACTCCGACTGGAGCCACTACCTACCTTCGAGAAGGTATGGTCTGATCTTGAACTTGAGGAGATCACTGCAGGAGGCTCTACTGGCTCCGGATCTGCCACAACCTTCTATGGCTCTAGACAGTCCCCTCATCCACCCTTACCAGCTGCTGGTGGACCACCGTCACGACCACTTTCTACTCCTACCAGTACAGGAGGTGGAAACCGTCGTCGCCGAGGAAAGAACGACGGTCGTGGTGGTAGCAGTGCTCCCACACCCACGGCTTCGACTACTGGTGGTAGTGGTGGTATTGGCAAGGGAGGCGCACCCTGGCCCACACCCTACAACCCGTGGACTAGCGAGATCTACATGTGGCATGGGCCGTCCCCCGGTTCTCAGCCTCCACGACCACCACGTCCCCAGCCGGCGTTCGCGGCTAACCAGGGCTACAGTGGACCAGCCCACAGTGCTGGTGGGCCTGAATACTCTTCTGGCGGACAGTCAACCCCGACCTACGAAGGCACTGACTACCCTGTTGGGAACTCGGAGCCATCGGCACCTCTCCAGGAGCCACCGTCGACGTGGGATCGACAGTCGCTTGCTTCCTCCTTCAGCACCATGCACCTTACTCCACCAGGTGCTGACTGGGTAGTTGATTCCGAAGCATCATATCATACCACTCCTAATCCCGATATACTCTCTTCCACCCATCCTCCCAATCCCTCTTTTCCTTCATCTATCGTTGTTGGGAATGGGTTTGTTCTTCCGGTCACCTTAGTAGGTGATTCCGGTCTTCCGGGTACTTTCCAGCTTAAAAACATTCTTGTCGCTCTGGATATCATTCAAAACTTGCTTTCTGTTTGCCGTTTTACCACTGACAATAATGTTTCCATTGAATTTGATCCTTTGGTTTGTCTGTGAAGGATGTTTCCACCTGACGACCTCTCTTCCGATGTGATAGCTCGGGGCCCCTATACACACTTCGGCTCCCTACTTCCGCTGCATCACCACCATTTGCTTTGACTACGATAGCTTCATCCACCATCTGGCATCGCCGGCTTGGCCACCCTGGTGCAGATGCTATGTCGAAGTTGTTTAGTAGTTTAGTTATCTCATGTTCTAGGGGTACACATGACTCCCTATGTCACGCCTGTCAGCTTGGTCGCCATGTTCGGCTCCCTTTTCCCACCTCTGTGACTCATGTTGAGCACCCGTTTGATCTTATACATTGTGATTTGTGGACATCTCTCATTTCTAGTGTATCGGGCTTTAATTACTACTTGGTGATAATTGATGTTTTTCTCACTTTTTCTGGACTTTTCCATTACGATTGAAGTCTGAGACTTTCGTTACTCTTTCTCACTTCTTCATTTGGATTTCTACTCAATTTGGGCGCACCATTCGAGCTGTCCAGTGCGATAACAGACGCGAGTTTGATAACTCCGAGTTTCCTAATTTTCTCTCCGCACATGGGGTACAGCTACGCATGTCTTGTCCGTATACCTCTCCTCAAAACGGCAAGGCAGAGCGCATGATTCGCACCACCAATGATGTCATATGCCCCCTGATGTTCCAGGCATCTATTCCAGCCCAATACTGGGTGGAGGCTCTTCATACTGCCACATTTCTGATTAATCGTCTTCCCACCAAGGCGATTCGTGCCTCCACCCCATACTTTGCTCTATATGGTACTGATCCTCTTTATGATCACCTTCGAGTTTTCGGATGCGCTTGCTACCCTAATCTTTCCGAAACTGCCCCACATAAGCTTGCGCCCCGCTCGACACGGTGTGTTTTTCTCGGGTATTTCCTTGATCATAAGGGTTACCGGTGCTTAGATATCACTACCCACCGTCTTTTGATCTCTCGGCACATCGTCTTCAACGAGTCATCTTTTACTTTCTCCACCACCTCTTCCGATTCCACCACAGAGCTGGACTCCCTTTTTCCTACTGACCCTGAGGCTGCCTCCCAGCTGCCTTGGCCTATTTCTTCTGCAGGATCGACACGAGCTACGCCTCAGGTGCCCTCGACACCGACTGCTGCACCTCGTGTGGCATCGACGTCTCCGGCGTCACCCGCTGCACCCCGTGTGGCATCGACGCCTCCGACGTCACCTGCTGCGCCATGCGCGGCCTCGGCTTCCCCGATGACACCTACTGTACCTCAGGTGCCCCTAGCGTCACCAGCTGTACCACGTGCGGCATCAGCACCTGCGGCGTCACCAGCTGCCTCCCCGACGTCACCTGCAGCGAGCACGACGCCACCAGCCGCGCCACGCGCGGCACCGATGACGACTTCTCGCTTTGCTGACCCTGCACTTGTCTACAAGCGACGAGCGCGGGGAGAGGCTCCTGCTCCAGCGACGCCACGCGCGGCCTCGAGACCCACTCTCGTCTACCCACGACGAGAGAAGATGGTTGTACCCGAGCGACCGGTGTACAACCCCCCTCTCCTTCATAGGGATCCTGGTCACGTCCACCCGATGGTGACTCGACGTGCGTCCGGGAGTCTTCGGCCAGTTGAGCGGTTCGATGGAGCCGCTTTCTCGTCGACGACATCTCCAACGATCGAGCCTTCTTCGATCTCGCCCATACCTACTTCCGTGCGTAGCGCCCTCGCCGACCCTAACTGGCGCCGCGCTATGGAGGAAGAGTATGAGGCCCTGCTTGCCAACCGGACCTGAGACCTGGTTCCCCGTCCTGGTCGTGGCAATGTTGTCACGGGCAAGTGGGTATTCACGCATAAGAAGAAGGCAGATGGTACCTTGGAGAGATACAACGCTCGTTGGGTACTCCGGGGTTTCACTCAGCGCCCTGGAGTCGACTACGACGAGACTTTCAGCCCGGTGGTGAAGCCGGCGACAGTTCGTACCGTACTGTCGCTAGCTCTCTCACGTTCTTGGTCTGTCCACCAGTTGGACGTCAAGAACGCCTTCCTCCACGGTACACTGACCGAGACGGTGTACTGCAGTCAGCCTGCAGGATTTGTAGATTCAGCTCACCCAGACATGATCTGTAAGCTGAACAAATCCCTGTACGGACTGAAGTAGGCATCACGAGCCTGATATAGCCGGTTCGCCTCTTTCTTGGTTTCACAGGGGTTTGTTGAAGCTAAGTCAGACACTTCGCTGTTTGTATATCGACGGGACAGTGACACTGCTTACCTTCTACTGTACGTCGATGACATTGTACTGACAGCGTCTAGTCCGGCTATGCTTCGGCGAACCATTTCTACTCTGCAGCAGGAGTTCGCTATGAAGGACCTGAGCCGTCTCCACCACTTCCTGGATATTACATCGAGGACTGACTAGGCGGTCTATTCCTTCACCAGCGACAGTACTGCCTGAATATCCTCCAGCGAGCGGGCATGACTGAGTGCAAGCCATGCTCCACTCCAGTGGATACTCAGGCGAAGCTCTCCGCCACCGACAGGACACCCGTCTCTGACCCCACTTCTTACAGGAGTCTTGCAGGTGCTCTTCAGTACCTCACCTTCATCAGACCAGATATCTCGTATGCGGTTCAGCAGGTGTGCCTCCACATGCATGACCCGAGGGCCTCCCGTCGTCGCTGTTCTCCGAGTTTCGGTCCAGTCTCAACATCTACAGTGGCTAGATGTTGTGACTGCAGGAGGGTGTTAGACACTGTAATTAAGTGTGTGTCACAGAGGCATATTAGGCATTAGAGAGATTAGGGTTAGGGGTAGTTTAGTCCTTTTTCCCTCCTAATCCCTCTATATAATCAGACCTGTACCCAGCATTATTGAATCATCTAATACAGCTATCATTAGCCCTCTATCACCCTCCATATCAGAATGTTTTGCTTTCTCAAAGAAATCATTCAATCCAGAACGTCCAGGCCACTTAATGTAAACCACGTATCTCATTGATATACTTCAAATGCAAGAAAATGCATATAAGATTTTTTTCCCACCTATTACAGACTACATACGTTCAGTCTCAGGCATCAGAAGGATCAACTAGAAAGTCTGCAGAAAAGGGCGTCATTGCACCTCAAACTTTCGAAAAGTTTAGCTCCAGCAGAATCATAGCTTCACCTCAACATCCACTCCGGCAGGGAGCTGGAGCTGCATCAATGAATCAATTGTTTGGGCAGTTGGATACATGATATCAATCAGCCGCTGGTGTGTCCGGATCTCAAAATGGAACCTTGAATCCTTGTGAACGTGGGGAGAATTGAGCACACAATAAATTCGCCGCTTGGTTGGCAGAGGGACAGGACCCATGGTCTTTGCGTTGGTTGTTTTGGCAGAATCAATGATCTTTTTGCAGGAGTCCTCTATCAATGGCACCCAGTAAGACCTCAACTTGATTCTGATCTTCTGCTTAGGTGCCAGCTGCGAACAGATAACATTTATGATAAGTTTTGTTAGTCATACAGAGACTAGCAACATCCGGAAAGAAAGTGAATGGTGAAGACACACTACATAAAAACATGCAAGTGATTAGGGTCAGGAATCATGTAATATAAAGAGAAAAAAGAAAGTGTCACTAGGAGAAGGAAAGCTTAAAGAGTCAGTTTCTTGTATGGTAGAAAGATTCTGGTACATTGCATAAACCACAATTAATAGTTCAAGGAACATGTGCACCACAGTGTTAGTAAAAATGTACTGGCAGAATAAGAACATTGGGAATGGATGCATTTATTTCTTACTTCTCTTATTCAAATTTAAGAAATTTCAGGACAATATCAGCTAACTCAAGCTGATGTGATGTATAGCTATGATCAGCTCCTTCAATGATATGCACTTCATGGTTGCTTATATATTTATTAAATTCTAGAGCATCCTCAGATGGCACAACATCATCATTAGCACCATGTACTGTCAAAACCTTACTGTTGGGGTTAATAGACAAGCAAGCACTCTTCATATCTGTCTTGAGACGATCCATCAGACTTTCCTTGGTTACGCGGTACATGAAACGTCCCATTTTATCTCCTACATCAATGTAACCATGCTGATTCATCCTTTCCATATAACCATTTCCAAATCGATCTCCAATTCCACGTTCCAGATTAAATCTTCCACAAATGTTAATAACACTAGGTACGTCACGGTACATGGATGCATAAAGGATAACCACATTTCCCCCCTTACTGTGGCCAGCAATAGCATGAGTGTCACGTTTTTGTTTCTTGAAATGTAGAATCACATCACGCAAATCGTCTACCTCTTTGTAGTAGTTGCCATATTGAAATGTACCTTCACTCTCTCCATTTCCAGAAAAATCAAAACGGAATGTGCTAATTTTTTCTGATGTCAATGCATCGGCGAGACTCGATAATGTTCTACTTTCCTTTGATGATCTAAATCCATGGCACAATACTACAATATCCTTTGATCCAGCTTCGTTAAAAACACCAACAAGTTTCTCTCCATATCTGTTCCTTATCACTATTTTCTCTTGTGATATACCAAAGGAATCACTAAAAGAGGAGTGCAACTGTGCACGTAGCCTCATAACAGTTTCTTTTCCAGCAGTAGCGCCAAACAGCAACTGCACACAAATATGCATGGCGGACATCCTTAACAGATGGAAACATGAAACAACAGATAATACCTATAATGATAGGAAGTGGCCGCTGGAAAATCACATGTTAATCCCTCATTTTCTTTAGTTCTTTACTAGTTAATCTGGTCTCAAACACACTTTGACAATAACTTTCCAATTACATCTTGGTAGGATTATATAAATTTAATGATAATCTACCAAACAATGTCCGTGTTAGAATGGAAAGAGAATTCTATGTCGAATTCTGGGCCATAAAATATCACTGGCAATTATTCAACTCCAACAGCGTTAGGAGAAAAAAAATACAAAGTAAGCCCCAAGGAAAATCAACAAGAGGCACATAGTGTAAGGCTATATTAGTCCCAGAGATCCCATTAGAAACATCCTTGACTAAGATACAAACAGCCAGACTGGAGCTCATAGAGAAAATTCCTTGACTAAGATACAAACAGCCAAACTGGAGTTCATACCAGAAAGAAGGGCAATACGCTCAACATGGAGACTTATGACAGTTCACAGCAATAGGCCATCAGACAACGACACCATTTGCAAAATAGGACTCAGCTAATCTTTTTTACGGTCACCCAGGAGTCGTCATTCCACTTGAGCTGGAAAATAGGACCCTGATGATAGCGGCACTGTATGAGAGACGGAGAGATTGATATTTATAATTGTGCTAAAAGTCACAGCTATCCTGCTCATACCTCACTTCCCTGATTCACTAAACCTAAGCACCTGCTTGACCACACGTACGCCGGCACACAATGACGATCAGATCGGTGCAATGGCCACTGATTTCTATCGCTTGCAAGTTGGAGCTGGTGTTGTTGCAGATCCTAGATTGAACCTGGCGTCCCCTACTCTTGCTGCTAGGTGCTGAGGCAAGGTGAGAGTTTCTGAATGGTTTTTTAGTTTAAACTTCAATTTGGTTCTGGTAGCCCTTATAGATGCTAATTTATAAATTGGATTTTTGATATTTAAAGGATTATGAATAAAAGTAGATTGAAGAATCTTTGGTCTAAACATTTTGTGCTTACCGTTTTCTGTTGCGAACTCCTGATGCATACACGAGCAGTAAAAATTTGGTAAGTATATAATCAACTTCCTATAGTTGTTGACAATTTATATATGTAGATCATGTTTGGTCACCCCCTTATATAAAATTCCTGGCTCTGCCACTGGCTACACTTTGAAGCAATTATTAGCTCAAGTTACCAACATACTCAAGTATACTGTCCTTGCTCTTTATAGGTTATACATACAGAATATGCATTACGCTGCATTAATCTAACAGACAAATAGCCGTTGCATTACTCGCAGTACAACCACAACACCGACGCCATTAGAATGAAACATTCCATAACATAAACTAGGAAACTTAACGGCCAGAAAATGTACCTGCTCCCCATCATCCCCAATCGACGATGGCAACGGAATTCCCGTTCCCTCCCCTTCCTGGAAGCACGAGCATAGCAATATTAGTCATCGAATTCAATGGACGAAAACTGAACCAATGAAGCCATGTAATAGCACATCCCATGCGAGAATCCCTGGAACCCCACATTTCTACTCCGCCAGCTAAACCTAACATTTCCAACAGGTTTCGAACAAAACCTGCTTGACTGCACACGCTGACACATCTATAGTCACGTACCGGCGGCGTGTCGGGGATGCCGTCTTCCGAGCGGGTCTCGGCGGGTGGACCGGCCGCGGCGCGTGAGCGGAGAGTGCACCCGCGGAGAGACGAGGGAAAGGAGAGGATGGTGGGGGTAGGGTTTGCGGCCACGCGGTGGAGGAAGAGGAGGGGGAGTTGGGAGCTGGTGGATGCGGAGACGGCCATGGCGCGGGGAGGATGAGCAGCAGCAGCCGGAGCGCTGGGTTTTGGAAGACCTCTGCTTTGCTATCGCCGTATATTATCCGCTCTGAGGGCAGATTTTTTCTGTTTGAGCCCCTCTAGCCTTTTATAATCACACTAACACTCTACCTGGAGTCCCTGGAGTGTACCACTACAGTAATTGACTTCACCGTTTCGAGCAAAAGACACGGAAACGGTGAAGCCAATACCAAACTCAGATGAATTTGAATTACGATTTCAGTGCACGAAACACGGTGAGTCAAAGTCACAAACTTCAGCACAGAAGCTACAGAGTTTGCAGTACATTTCACGGCCTATGAATGATGACAGAATGATAGATTAGACGAGTTTAACTCTGCTACAAACAAACATCAACATTTACAAAACTACTATCTCAATTTTTCTCAGGGAAATAATGGGGAAACAGCTGCGTCTATTCACTTCCCTTCTTTATCCCGGCCATCACCACCCTCCCCAGCACTCCTTTTGCCAATCCCTTTTACTGCAGCCACAAGGTTCGGGCCCAACTGCTGTTCACGAAGCCTAGAGTATGATGGCCCAGTTGAAGGTGCCGCCTGCTTAAGCTGCCATGGGACAACCTGCCTGTTGGGAGGGGATGGGAGAACATTTGATTCATTTAAAAATCTGTCACCTGGAGTTGGATTAAGCGTCATATCTGCTCTATCACAATCCGTTGCACATGTTGCCTCATTAAGGTTGAACCCACGGACATTTGTTTCCATCTTGTCAAGGTTACATTTTGTAGATGTTGAGAATGAGGCGTTTGGCTGCCAAAAAGCCTTGCTCAAGTCACGAGGCTCAGGTTTTACAGGTGGACCAAGTGCACTAGTTTTCTTGTCTTCCTCTTCTTTTAAGATGACCATGTGATCAGGCCCTGGAGGCTCCGGGCCTTTTTGCTTAATACTGTCCAATATCTTGTCCTGATACAGATCCTTGCCACTTGATGAACGCCCTGAATAAATCGTAGTCATTGGAAAAGCTTTCTCTGGTGGTGTGGCTGGTGTATAGCCTGGGGGGAGCAAATCGTCCCAATTCTCTAGTAGTTCTTTATATACTTTGCGTAGGGTCACCTCTGTAAGGCCTGTTACCTTACAAATCTCAGCCTGAGTTTTGCGCTTATCTTCAAGCTGACAGGCAAGGTAGATAGCAGCAGCAGATATACTTATGGGATTTCGCCGTGTGCAGAAGCATTTATTAACAACCACCTCGCCAATATGAGCTGCAAGTTCCTGCGCAGGCGAAACGTAACATGTTAAAACAAGATGTTGATTTTATGGCATAACGTAGCAGCAACAGCTTTGCAGCTCATCTGATACCTGGGCAGATTTATTCAGCTGGAGCAGGCTGCAGAACCTAGGCATATGAACAGCTATTGAAATACTGTTAAGAGGTTGGCTCAGTTTCAAAGATTCACCAAGTATTTTGATGTACTTCCCTATCTCTTTCTGAGGAAGATTGCTAGCAGTAGAGATTTCCTGGTCAGGTAGCAAACACAAGGTAATTACCATCAGGTGAAAATGCTACACCAAGTACTTCTAGAACACAGATTGAGTATAAATGTATGACGAAGCTGACCAAACATTTGGTCCATTCATTTATCCTGTGAAGCTTGCCTATTATTTTTTAGGTTGAACCTAGAAACACCCATGTCCTAACATAGTTAAAACTATCCTAATGTAATACAGAAGGTCAGATATGGTGAGGCAACTCAGGTAACAACTTTCATATTTGATGGAAAAAATCTGACAGATTTTGTAAAACAAAATGCACATGCGCTAATTTTCTTCTTTCAATTTTCACGATCAGGCATAAAGTTGCTAATGTGTTTTATGTGCACTTAAAAGGGACTTGAGTAGAATGCTTTATTAACGCTAAATTTACTTGACCATATATGCCGGTTATTTCAATATACTGGAAAGCAGCATGCATTCGGGAGTGGAAGCACGAGCTGATTCAATTGAGGAAAACAACTGTAGACTGCCTTCTTCTCAAGCTGTCGGAGTTATTCCGGACAAAGCAGACGTTGTAAGCTCCCAGATTTTCAAGTTTCCTTCATGCAATCCAATATTGTTTCTTGTGGTATAGAAAAATCCGTTTTAAAAACTACGGTTTCCAACTAACTGGTCCTAGATCCTAATTGCTTGGATTGACGCATGCCTACACAGCTAAGCCTGTTCGTCTCTTCCATTAGAGCATTAGAACAAACAGATGGTGTGCGTATCACAAACCTGTAGCGTCCTGGGTTCCTGCGCCTCGCGGATGGCCTGCACGAGCGCGGCGGTGGCGAGCGCCTCGACGCTCCGGTTCCTGAGGCAGGTCGCAGACGAGCAGTCCTTGAAGAGCTCGAAGGCGTGGTCGGCTATGTCCCGGTCCAACCTGAGTATGGAGGCCACGTCGACGATCTGGAGGTAGGCGCGGAGGCTGTCGACGGAGACCATGGGCCCAGCGGGGTCCGGGGTGGAGGATGCGGCGGAGTCCACGGCGAGCGCGCGCTCGAGCTCGGCGAGGAGGCCGGAGAAGGCGGAGGCGGAGCGGGCGAGGACGGGGTGGCGCTCGAGGGAGAAGGCCGAGAAGGCGGAGACGAAGCCCGTGGGGAGGAAGGGGTCGTCGTCATCGTTGACGTCGGGGGAGGGCTGGACGGCGGCCGCGGCGGCGAGGTCGGGGGTGACGAGGGGGAGCGCGTGGAGGGAGGGGAGGAGGGGGAAGAAGGGGTGAGTGTGGAGGTGGCGCTCAAGGACGATGCGGGCGCAGGCGGAGCACTCGGAGACGGCGCGCGAGAGCGGCGGCTGCGTCGTCGCGCAGCGCGCCGGGCCGGACGCGCGGCAGTAGGGGCACTGCGCCGTCTGCGATTGCGACGACGGCATGGGTAGCCGAGCCGGGGCGGAGAGGCGTGGGCTCTCGGTGGAGGCGAGGGTGAGCCGCTTGCAGAGCTGAGTGCGACAGCTTCTTTAATCCGCTATATCCCAAAATCAGGTTAGTTTTTCTTTCTTTTGCTAAGCTGATTGGTGATCCAGCAACGTACTCTGATATTTCTCAGTGTCATTCCAGCGGTTCCGTGCTCCACATTCAGATAAAACTTTAGCAATTACCCCCTTTGTGACACAATTAATTTCTTAGGGTGTGTTTGACCATTCGTCTTATTTAAAAATTAGTAAATAGCACATTTCATAATAATTTATTTATCATTAAAGGTATTTGAAGCATATACTTATAATTTTACATATTTAAACTAATTTTTAAATAGAACCGATGGTCAAAATGATGTTAAAAGTTAATGCCGTCGATAAAAGTGAACGGGAGAAGTACTATACTACTTCTTTCTTTTTTACTTCTTTTTTTAAAAAAGTTATCGAGTTTTATATCTAATTTACTCGACATGTTTGGGACAAATTTTTTGTTATTATTCAGCTAACTGACGCCATAAAAAAATTATAGAGGTAGTATATGTTTATACCTAAAAAAATATAAGATCAAAGAAATTGTAGCAAGGCTGCAAGGGTACTGATATTAGATGAAAGTGACAAATTGCCATCAGGTACAGGACAGTAAAAATCGGAGAGATCAAACTGCCGGCTGCTGTAGCATAACAGGGGAATATTTCGTGGTTCAGGTAAACATAACGGTGATCTCGATTAGATAGAAATCGATGAAACTTTTACAGTGGGATATAATCCCGTATGTTCTATCAATTGACACTTCTGATCTTGCTACATGAAAATACAAAGTGGGTGTCGCGAAGAACTATTGGTCGTGTCTATCCTTATAGTATACAGAAGAGGGGGAGAGTAAGTTCCAATAGTGCCTCGGAATGATTGCTTGTTCTTCTTTACATAAGTGTCAGCTCTCACTTACCTGAGAAGGAAAAAAGGGTTTGAAGTCAGCCGGAACGAGTCAAAACCTGATTTGAATCAGCATTAACCGTGCTAGCGTATCTTGTGGCACTAATTCATCATATACCACAACAAGGTGAAGTGTGGGAACTAATGAAAAGGTGAGAACGACTACCTTGGCCGGCATACTTTACGAAGCGCAGGCACAATTATTTACATGTGAAACTACAGATAGTGCAAACTATCTACAAAAATGCTAACAAAAGCCGCAAAGGTGAACCTTACCATGAAAGACAGGCCAAGTCAAATGTACAGCCTAACGTGTTGACATCTAACCATAGGTAATGATAAAGGTTGATTTCATTACAGAACAGTGCAGAGTTGAAAACCAAGCTTACCATAGTTTTGATGTTTCTTTGAGAAGGTATATAAGGCTTTCACTAGGGCACCGTATTTCAATGATTTCAGTGATCCCATATGCCTGGAACAAGAATATTATATATTCAGAGAGTTGTGGAAATAGAGGATATAACTATCATATTAATATGCTGATAAAAAAACTTACATGATTTCAGTATAACGTAATCTCCATGCAGGAAAACCTAAATGACATCTAGCAGGACCATACATGAGAAGAAGATCAGGTTCTGGTCCACCACATCCTAATGGGTGAAACCAGAAGTTAGTGCTCCCTTAGTTTATGATAGCAGAGTATGGTAACATCATGAATAAATATGTATTCGTATATCAAATAGAGCGGTATGAGGAAATTGTTTCAAGCATACCTACAGCTTTTAGGGCATTGGACATGTCAGCTTCTGTAAATACTGGCTCCTTTTTGTCTTTTTCTTCAGTTTTGCCATTCAAGCAAGCTGAGCAAAGCAAATTGGCTGCTTTAGCAATGCCCTCCTTGCCATCAGAACCAGAAATACAGTCTATCACCATTTCTTTGTGCTTAAATTGTACGGCTTTGATGTTTGCACCAATGTCCTACATCTTGCCATCAACCAATTCATTATAAAATCAATGAACAGACTAAACCGCAGAAAAATATACGCATAGGAGAGAAAATTAAGACATGGAAAGATCAATTTACCAAATATTCTCCCCAGTTCCCATCCCTTGAAATATTCATAGCATGGTCAAATGACTTCTTCAGTACTCCTGCAGCACAACCAAAATGGAAACGGGATCTTATGTAAGATACATAGGTTCTGTGCATCTATAGATTGAAAACAGCAGAAGATAGATGTGTAAAGCGCTACAGAGCAGTTAACTTGTTTTATTTTGCGACTGACCCAAATATTATCACAACCACGTACTGTTGTTTGCTTAAAATAATTTGAGTTCTAATAACCCTGTTCATATGAAAACAAAAGATAATATATCCAGGTACTGGTTAACAAAAATCTTCAGGCTGAAAACAACCAAATCCTCAAAATTGAAATGATGAGCGTGTTGTCTTACCCTCAATGTCGTAGATACAAACATTCTTCACACCAATAGTTGAGAGCCAGCGTAATAACTGCTTGATCTTTGCGGTATTTTGAGCTTCTTTGCTATCAACCACAATAGCTAAGTGTTCGAGTCTACCTAGCTTGAGATTCCAATACTTCCACAACAACCCACATGAAATCAGATAACATTCTAGATTATAAATCAGATGAGACCATGAATTGAAAATGCTGATTGCTAAATGAATTATGCCCCAGAGCAGCCCCAAAATGAGCTTGATTATAATTGATGTTCTAGACATCTGCACCTACAGAGAGAAAATACAACTTATCATGCTCTCCCACAGGATCAATTCTGATGGATAGTAGATAGGGATATAATACGCTTGTTTCAGCTCTCAGTTGCCTGATAAACACATTAAAATCCAAAACATGGCTGAGTATTAGGGAAATACATAAATCTGTTAAAAGCAAACTTTACACCAAACATTGTTATGTGCATAGCCCACCTTATTTTCCATGATATATCTCGGATTAAGAAATTATTTTCAAGGGCTTGCATCAATTAAAGTGAGCTTCTATTGTCATTCATGCAGATTGACAAGTTCAGAGGACCAAAAAGTTAGGACTATGAGAACAACCTAAGTTTCCGTGAAGTATCAGAAATATATGGCAGTACCCATAGAAGAAACTTATGAATCAAATACTGCACAAACAAAGAAAAACACTGTGAATAACATGCCTACCCCAACGTTCTTGGGATAAAGGCTTTGTTGTTGTTTTGTTGTTTGTACTGTGGAATAACATAAAGGTTTCTTCTGTACTGTTTCTCCCACATCAAAACAATGAGATAATTCATCTAGAAAAGAAGGAGCTAAACTTACTAGTGCGTCTCTGTACAATTCATAGCTATCCAACATGACTCACAGAGCACATTCACTCGCGAGATCTAAATTTCTCCTAAATCAGTTACACATACATACTCACTATAAATAAGAGGCGAGGGCCTCGGTCTCAGTGGACAGTAATGCCTCACTGCCAAGAACCACAAAATTAATATTTTCCATGACAATGGAAAATGAGGCAATCATACACTCAACCAGCTACGTGAACATGAAATTTTGGAAGGTTATATCAAAACTTTTAAGCTCACAAATGGCATAGTGACACGAAAGAGATAGGAAGAAAATGATGCAAGGAAAAAGGACAATGAAGTTAGAAGCATTGGCAAGCAAAGAAATCTAAAATGACATGGGAATCCAAATCCATGACAACTGCAGCTGAACTGAGAGACATTAGCAGCAAAGGAAGAAGGCAGAGGAAGCAAGAAATGGGTGACTGCAAGCAAATACTAAGATCCTTTATTGAACTGTCGTCTAGATGGTGACCTCCTTTGTTTTTTTTTGTTTTGCCTAGAGCCTATACGCTTCACAAAAAAAATCCTTTTTCTTTTGCTTTCTAAGGTTTTACGTTTGTCTTTTCTAAAATGCTTTAGCCATTGAGCTGTATCCACGTCGTGGTTGCAGGTACGTGCTCACATCCGGAGGCGTAACATTAGCGGTAGCAGAATAAACTACAGGAC
Organism: Neostapfia colusana; assembly: GCA_030760725.1. Lineage (NCBI taxonomy): Eukaryota > Viridiplantae > Streptophyta > Magnoliopsida > Poales > Poaceae > Neostapfia > Neostapfia colusana. The sequence goes on along the minus strand of JASWHV010000013.1, from coordinate 87,794,782 downwards.
AGCGTCGAAGGCATGGTGCGTTGATATTGCAAAGTCAAATACCAACTCAATACTTTTTTTCTAATGCGCATCACAACATCCTTGCACGACTGCCTCCAAATAAGGGAAGTAGCAGTTGAGCATCGTGCAGTTGTGCGTGAGAGGAGGGAAGGTCAAATGGTCCTCCAGTTCTTGCGCGAATTCCCGCAAACAGCTGGCGTGCGAACGGGGCGCAAGGTACGGGGTACGGGCAAAGCCCCGCCCGTTGCAAAAGCAAGAATTTTCGCGGCTAGGGAAGGGGAAGAAGAAGAAGGGCCGGTGAGGTAGACCTGCCATGTCGCGCGTTTCCCTCGTGCCCGTCGTAGTCACGACAGCATCGGCATCAGGCACGAAGCGGAGGCGATTGCGGCTGCTACGGCAGGCGGAAGAAGGCAGACTCGTCGGGGAACAACCACCACCACTCGTGTATCGGAAACATCGACCGAGATGCTGGCGAGGTGGCCAACCAGTGGGGCTTTAGATAGCGTCGGTTCATTCCTGGTCCGTAATTTTGCTGGGTTTCGACTCTTGAATGCTAGAACCTTGCGAAACGGCAGTGATCATTCTAAAGTGGTAGCGGTAAAAAAAAATTCAGTTAGAACCATCACATTGCCGAATACATGAACAGCACGAAAGGCAACAGGGAAACGAAATTACAAGAGGACATCAAACACTTTCTTCGAAAAAAAAGAGGACATCAAACACTCAACCAGCTATGTATACAGCAAATTTTCGAAAGTTAAATCGAACTGTTCCGAGCTAATAAATGGGGACAGGTAAGAGACAGAAAGGGACTGATTGCAAGAGAAAAGGACAGTGGAGCTAGAAGTAAAGGCAAGCAAGAAATCTAACACGCCTTCGGAATCAATGACAACCGCAGTTGAGGTGAGAGAGATGACCAGCAAAGGAGCGGACGGTGGAAGCAGCAAGAAATATGCGTCTGGGGAAACCTTACCTGTGTGCTAGGAAAAAAAGATATAATCACAGAAAGCCTAAGAGGAGTTCTCTCATATATCACGTCTTATGTACTGAAAGGTGGCCTCATCTGTTTCTTTGCTGAGGCCTAGACACTTCTCTTCTCACTTTGCTTTATAAATATAAGGTTCTCTGATTACTTTCTCTTTCTTTGTAAAATACTTTAGCCATCGAGCGGTATCCACGGCGTGGTTGCAGGCATCTGCTTGCATCCGCAGGCATAACACACACCCGCTAGCAGGATAAACTACAGGAACTCGGTACAGCAGCACAGCGCCGAGCATCAGATTCGGGGTCCCTCGCCTCGCATTTCCACAAACGCCTGGCGCGCGACCTGCCCGCGCGCACGCGGCCGAGCACTGCCGAGCCGGCAGTAGAAAGAAGATTCTTCATGCACAGAGGAAAGGGTAGCTTTTTCACGGACCTGCTGCCAATGGGCGAGGCGAGGCAAGGCGAGGCGAGGCGATGCGTGGTGCCGCGCGCTTCCCCGGGGCCCGGCGGAGTCACCGCCGCATCGACGTCGGGCGCCGAGGCGGGGGCGGCCGGTGGAAGAAGACGGGCTCAGAATGTCGCGATCTGGACGACCAAATTCTGACCACGATCACAGCGACCCGTGTGGGCTGGGCTCGGAAGACGGCGTCATTTCCCTGTCCTTATTGGCCCGTACCATAGCATTACTGGCGCGTATGGTTTCACCGTACAGCTGGTTTACCGGCCCAACCAGTAGTAGTCTCTGGACCCGATCCACGATCCCAAGCAAGATACTAGTCCCGATTTGGGCCGTTTGGGTAGCTCGCACGTCTCGAAACGGGCCGACACGACACTCGAGTTGCAAAAACAGGCAGACTATTCAGTATGCTAGCAGTAACTAGAGTTGTTATCTTAACACAACAATTGAAAGAACTTTCGATCGACCGCTCAGAATATCAGAAGAGATGGAACCCGATTTCGATGCGGGTCCATTCCGTGATCGACGGGATGCCAATGGTTGGTCAACGGACGTGCAGTGCGCCAACTGCAAATCCGTCGCAAACACGGGTCGCGATATAGAAATACTCCTATAACATTGTTGTTGATCGTGCCGGTTTGATGTTCTACCTGCGAGGATTTGTAAATCTTAACCGTGCAAGGTTATCTAAGAACATACTTATTTCATATTTTACTTGCTTTTATAGCTGAAAAAGGTACAAACGGAATTAAACTTTTGAAAAGCTATTTTTAAAAAAAATAAAAGTAAAAGAGCAGACGAAACGTGGTATGCTTCCGCTCGGGCCTCGGACTCTGCTTGGGCCGTTTGCGGCATCGAGAAAGGCTTAAGGTGGTATCAGCCCACGGAATCGTTTCACGTTGCCATTACCAGCCCACGAAGCTCATCTTGCCTTGTCGTGGTCGTGGCACAAATACCACGGGTGAAAATTCAAAATTGCTGCCTTGTGGGGGTAAGCTTCAGATGCGACAGGCACCGCTCTGCAGAAGCATATTGTTTGTACTTTTATCTGTCCGTATAGAGCGTACGTAGGCGTGCCAAAGACGCACTACCCGAACGCAGCGGTGCAGTCCACCTCAGCGGCGGCGGCCGGGCCAAGTGGCCGTCCGCCGGGCACACCTCACGAGCCACGACACTGCAGCTACCCCCCACCGTCGTCGCGGCCAGGCCACGTCTCGCCCATGCACGGAGACACCGCCCCCGCCTCCCACGTCGCACTCGCACCCTCCTGCCTCGCTGCTTATCAAGCGCCCCGAGCGCTCCACCATTTCCGCAGACCCTTCACACCCCTTGCGCGGGAGCAAGCTAGGCAAGGCAGCCAAAAGATTCGCTAGCTAGCTAGCCAGGGACATGGAGGTGGCGGCGGCGACTGCTCGGCGGATCCTTCTGCTCCTTGCCGTCGTCTCGGCCGCGACGGCGGCGGCCGCGAGGCACGAGCGGTGGAGGACGGCCGGGGCGGTCGGGGGCCAGGTGGTGGAGAAGGAGATGCGGAGGGTGGTGGCGGCCAGCGACGCCGGCTCGGTCACGGCCGTGGACGTCGCCGACGCGGAGGGCGCCGCGTACCGGCTGCACTTCATCACCATGAATCCTGGCGCGCTGTTCCTGCCCGTGCAGCTGCACGCAGACATGGTCTTCTACGTTCACAGCGGTAGGTGCCACATATATATTTGCTGGATTACCCACCCACTCATGCATGCTGTAGCTCGGCCGTCTTGCTTGGTTTATAGGACTACTATCTGTACTTGATTCGCGCGACTAGTATTGCGAATAAACTGTGATTTGTGGAGCAGGGAGGGGTAAGATTACTTACATAGAAGAAGGGAGCAGCGAACAAAGCTCCATGGAAGTGCAGCGAGGGGACGTGCACAACTTCGAGCAGGGCACCGTGTTGCACATCCGGAGCTACCCCAACGCCACGAGACAGCGTCTTCGGATCTATGCAATGTTTAGTAGCGAGGCCATCAACGCCGATGACCCCAGGGTGAGCATCACAATAATCTTTGATTTCCTCACGTGGATGCTCTTGTAGCTTCTTGGTGGTTGTTTGTCAAAATTTTGCTCGTGTTGTGTCGATCGTCATATGCAGAATCCGAGCGTGGAAGCTTTCTCCAGCGTCAGTAACCTGCTCAAGGGATTCGAAGTGGAAGTTCTTCGACTGGGTTTCGGGGTAAGTAGAAGGGATTACGTACAATTGCGCACGTGCATTGTATGAAAATGCATAGGTTCAACCGCTCTCATGTTCCAACCGCTAAGGTTCCACGAGAAGTTGCGGAGGCGATCAAATCGGCGAAAAGCCCGCCATCCATCATACCACACAGCCAAGAGGAGGAGAAGGACGACGAGGACAAGTCCAACTGGAGCGAGGAAATCATTGATACACTGCTTGGAGTGCGCGACCCGGTGGATTTCCTGAACAAGAAGAAGAAGGACAAGCACAAGCACAAGAAGGAAAAGAAGTCCAAGAGCAAGACGTTCAACTTCTACTCCGGCAAGCCTGACGTCGAGAACTGCTACGGATGGAGCCGTTCCATGACCAACAAGGACCTCGACGCCCTGGAGGGATCCGACATTGGCATGTTCATCGTGAACCTGACCACGGTAACCCATCGAGCTCACTGTGTTTAGTACGTAACCCTTTAATATTGGTCCTTGTGCTGATGATGACGACGGCAATCTTTCATCCATTTTCCCTGCAGGGCTCTATGATGGGGCCTCACTGGAACCCGAAGGCGACGGAGATCGCCATCGTGACCGAGGGCGAAGGGATCGTGCAAACGGTGTGCCCCAGCAGCAGCCCGTCCGGGGAGGGAAAGAGCGGGAGAGGCCGCCACGGCCACGCGGAGGGACGCGAGTGGGGTGAGCCGGGTGGCCGCGGAGAGGAGGGCGGCCAAGGCGTGCGGTGCAGGAACTCGGTGTTAAGGGTGAAGGAAGGGGACGTGTTCGTGGTGCCGCGGTTCCACCCGATGGCGCAGATGTCGTTCAACAACGACTCGTTCGTGTTCGTCGGGTTCAGCACCCACATGGGCCAGAACCACCCGCAGTTCCTCGCCGGGAAGCGGTCGGTGCTGCAGGCCATCGGGAAGGAGGTGCTGGCGCTGTCGCTGGGCCAGAAGAACGCGTCAGCCGTGGAGAAGCTGCTGTCGGCGCAGCGCGACTCGACCATACTGTCGTGCATCTCGTGCGCCGAGGAGCTGGAGGAGAAGGCGGTGGAGGAGGAGAGGAGGAGGCGCGAGGAGGAAGAGGGAGGAGGTAAGGGGCCTGGAAAGCGCGAGGAGGAAGAGAGGAGAGAGCGGGAGGAGGAGGAGGAGAGGCGGGAGCGCGAGGAAGAACAGAGGAGGAGAGAGGAAGAGGAGAAACAGAAAAGGGAGGAAGAGGAGCGGCAGAGGGAGCAAGAGGAGCGGCAGAGGAGGGAGCAAGAGAAACGACAAAGAAGGGAGGAGGAAGAGAGAGCAAGTAGGGAGGAAGAAGAGCGTAGGCGGCAGGAGGAAGAAGAGAGGGCAAGGAGGGAGGAAGAAGAGCGCAGGCGGCAGGAGGAAGAAGAGCGAGAAAGGGAAGAGGAAGAGAGGAGGGAGGAGGAAGAAGGCGGCGGCGGCCGCGGAGACGAGCCAGAGCGGGAAGAGGAAGAGAGCAGGCGGGGGAAAGAGGAAGAAGGCGGTGGCCGAGGAGACGAACCGGAGAGGGAAGAGGAGGAAGAAGAGGGTGGCGACGAGCCGCCATATCGTTTGTCCAAGAAACTGAAGAAGCACTACCGTGTTGGCAGGCGCGGCTTCTTCAGGAGTGGCTGAGCAATTGCCCTGCCTCAACAGCTGCACCCCATGAATAATAGTGGTCTTGCTCGTCGTATAGAGGGCCAGTGTGCTTGTACGTAGCGCTCGGTGTTCAGTACTGTACTGCGTAGTCCGTAAAACATGCAACAGCATGATGCTGGTGTAAGTACGACCTACTTTATCCCTCTCGTTAATAAATAATAAGTCCAATGTTCTGCGGCCTGTAGACGAGTATGAGCAAGGCTTCACAGCCTGCTAGTATATTATGAATGGGACCTTCGTATTTGTCTACCGCTCTTCAGCTTTCCCACAAAAAGCTGGTATGAAAACGTTTCTGCACAATATTCTGAAAACGAGTTGACCTTTTACTTAATTTGGACGACCTGAATTCCTATCGAATAGGGCACAAATTGGTAGGTGCCTTCACCCATGCAACTGAGGTAGCCCAGTTTCTTACAGGATTACTACTACAATCGTACGGTGAGAACCGTACCAGCAGCCCAAGTGCTCCACAACAACGATGTTGAGGAGGGGAAATCAATTACGTGATCAGATGGAAACGCAATGGCAAGACACAGTGCAAACTGACGCATTCTATTGGATAGAATTGAACACGTGAGACATTAAAGGACTCTAGTACTTCATAGGAACCCAGTACATGAACATAATAAGACCACGGAACCATGTAGATTTCAGTTAAGGTTTAGAGCTGGCAGTGCAGCGGGTCAGAGCATCTGAATCCACAAAAATCCTGGAGCAACTTTGACATCCATCATTCTCATCATCCCAAATTCGACGTCTGATGAGTGCGTGACAGAAACTAGCAAATATCTGTACAACATTTCTGGGGGCGAACCCAGTCACAAGTTCCATTCACGCAGAACACAGACCTCACGAGTTCCATTCAAAGGGTGGATACTGGAGACCTTCACACAGGTATAGCTATTCCCTTGCTTGACATGCTGTCAAGGATGTCGTTCAGGGCTTGACACAGTCCAGCAATCTGCGAGTATTATGCAAGTATAGCTGAGTGGGCCCGAAGTTGCAAGTAACCACGGAGGAGTTGGTGAGTGGAACCGTGGTGTGCGTGTGTGATACCCTTCCCATTACACCAACAGCATATAACTGAAAGGCAGAACTAACCTGCTGGTCCCATTGCTGCAGCTCTTCGGTATCATCATCAAAATGTATCACCGCTTCAACCTGTGAAACAACAGAAAGTGTAAGGAAGAGTATACATAGGCGAACCATTCACAGAATCATACAATCCAGTACTGAAGGCATGATATAGAGAAAAAGGAGTGAAGCACCTGATCAATGGAACCTCGCATTCTATCCTCATAGATCATTCGAGATGCTATCTTCTCAGCCTGACAGTATTAACATGTTGGTGCTCAGAATCAATTTTAGATAATTGAAAGTATTAACATTTTCAGTATGTAAACATGGCTATTTGGTACAGATTCATCTACAACCTAAGTACCTAACTTCTCAGTACCTCATGAACTTAAGTGGGACAAACAATTAAACATGCACTCGTGTGAAACAGCTAAGCAAACATATAATGGAGCAAAAGTTATCAGATCTGGAACTAGATGCAGAAGCTAGGTTAAGTAAAACCTCTGAACTCTTCATACATGAAACATAGTTCTGAATTTCAAGCTGTCCACAGTTTTATTAGAAAGCAAATATCAAACAGAACAACACAAGATTGACAGTTGAATTGATGATACTGCGGATACACATCTATGTAGAGTAGCATACCTTCCTTGGATCAATCCCCAATAATGTCCCAAGCTCATCAAAACTACAGAAACGAGACTGATGGTTAAGATGATTGAACCATCATAGAAAACTTTAATAAACATACACTACTCAACTGACCTGATATTAGTGTAAAGTTTACTGGCACTAAGCAGATTATGCTCAATCATTGCACGGTCAAGCACGGTGGACATATCTGGTAACAAAGCTTTCTGTAGATGATAGAAACAAGCTCTGGTCAAGTGAAACTGAGATTACAACTTGTTCCTGGAAGGAGGGAACAGAGTTGTCACTGACCTGATGCGGCCTTAGTTCCTCTGCAAATGCATCAATTTCTGGTTTCCTCAAAATCCGTTCAAGATAAACCTGAAGATTTGAGCAATTTAAAACAGAAAGACTATCAGTAAATATCAACTGCATTCCAGATTTCCAGTATAATGCCTGAGGGTAACAATAACATCAGTATATCACAAACCTTCTGCAGTATCGGATATATCTTCAACTTGGAGCACCTCTCATCCTGTAAGGGACAAAACAAACATCACGTCCCAAAGTAAATACCTAAATATCAGTTAAATCATGAACCAGATAATACATTCTGGCAATTGTTAGAAAACCAGCACAAAAGAAACCATGGACTTATGGACTCAGTTAAGACCTTTTTTAATTAAAAATGACTAATTTGAAATCCTGAAAATGTGATGTATAGAATGATTGGCATTGGAAATAATATAAAACAAACATACATGAACCTAATGCTAGAATTTGTAGATTAAATTACAATCACCAGTTAACAATAATGATAAATTGATATTTGTTCCATGGGGACGACTAGAATGCAAACAGCTCTCTGGTGCAATAGTGCAAAAAATATCTCCTAGGCCACATGATCTCCATCCTATAGTCACTGTATTTTTTAACTTAAGCCCCTCCACCCTGCAAAATAAATTGAAAAATAAAGTGTGAACACTGTTGCCAGGTGGAAGGGTTTTAAGTGTAAAAATACAGTGAACATAGGATGGAGACTGTGGCCTAGGAAAGAGTTTTGCACGATTGCACCAGGGAGCTATTTGCATCCTAGTCGCTCCCTTGTTTGATAACCTTAACAAATAACAGAACAGGAAAGAACAAAGTGATTAGCAGGGATAAGCCTGCATTTAGAGCATTGAGTAGGACAAACGAATAGAAAGCATTTCACTGTTCCAGTTGTAAAATCGTAGCAAGAACTATGGGATAGACAGAACCGCTATTAGTCCAAGAACATCAATATGAATTGAAGAAATCAACACCTTGTACAGCGTAGCAAGAACACGAGAGCGTTGTGGACCGGCACCAGCCAATATTGTGCACGTAACAGCAGCACTAAGAGCTTGCTCCAGAGCATTTTCATCTATCTCTCTAGCATCATATGCAGAGGAGTGTCCATCAGAAATTCAGAACTATGCATTGGTACTAGACACAGTTGGAAATAAACTAGGACGCACGTTTTATAACTAGCATAATAAATCACAAAAGGTACATCTGCACATAAAATCTAGTTCAAGTGGTGAAATAGTACCCAAAAGAAAAACATAGAAAGGATCATACAAGCAAGATAGTAGGTGAATGCGGAGCAATTTTGAAGGTCACATGTGGCACATAACAGGAGAAGTGGGGAACATATTGCTAAACAGAGAAAATATGAATCTTACTCCTCCCCAATCTGCCGTTGTTCAATCTGAGAGATATCATAATACCGAAGTGCAGCTTCCAGGAATCTTCTTTTGAGGTCCAAAATCCTTGCATAACAGACCTTGAAAAGGAAAAGAAATATAAATAAAATATTAAGCCTTTTGTCTAAATTTCTAAAAAGAAAAAAAAGGCAAATATATTATTGTTGATCCAGAGATATACCTTGTACTGTAAGTTAAGAACTTCATGCTGACTGTTGGTAACCAGAAATGAAGCTTTGTTGATAAAAGCTTCAGCATTCACAGCATCATCATCCTAAAAAATTGCAAAACCAGTCAGCAGACACAATACATTGATGGCAAGAACAGCCATACAGCTCTAACCTCTAAATAGAGCCGTGCAATCTGAACACATTTAGATAATTTGTTGGTATCATCAAGCATCCTGATTGAAAGAACAAGGTTAAAACATCCATGACAAAGCTGATACAGTACACCAATTGCATACTTGAAGAGTTACGGCATAAGCAAGCCTCTACCTGATTCCTGAGTCCAAGTCAATCCCACTAAGCATTTGCGCTGCTCTGGACCATTGTTGTTCAGACTCGTATAGTTCTGCAAGCTTCTCTCTAATCACAACTACCTGTGAATACATAATCAGACAAGTTGATTATTACAGAAGTTATTTACTAAATACAGACAAAGATGAAGCACACAGTAAGCTATACAAGTTATATGACAAGATTTCAACTCTTGGGAAAAAAGTATGCCAGATATCAGCATTTGTAGAAACGCGTAATAAGACAGGGATATTATCGCATAAAATCACTGTAGGATTTCATTCAACAAATGTGACTACGAGGCTAGCATAAATTAGCATTTTTACTTGTTTTTTGTCAAATCCAAAGAAAAAGGTAGGATATTTACTCGAAAAAAATACTGTGCATTAAGAAAGAACTTTTGTACTCCTACCAGTATATTAGTCATGCCAAAACCAACTTTTCGAAATGACTTTGATTCAAGTGATGGAAACTGACGAAGGGGCGAACAAAATAAACATTGCTGATGTGATTACAAATCTTAATTTTCTTTCTCCGGGCTATTACATAGTTCTTGTGTGAAACAGGTTAATGATTGTCATTTGTATCATAAGAATGGGCTCGTAGGTTGCAATTTAAACCATCAGCCTTATAGCTCTGCAGATTCAAGGCCTAGAGGAAACCATTTGCAACTGAACCGAGGCAAACAGGTCAACAGTAATGATGTGGAAACAATCTATGGGGTAACAATCTGATGTCTTGTTTACTGTCTCAATTACAGAAATGAAAGGCAATGTTTCAGAAGAAATACGAAAAGTAGAAACAATGTTGTACAAAAGAGGAAGTCCACAGCTCAGTATAGTGTAATCCTAATTAATTGCAACGTCACATTTCGAAAAGTTTCAGTATCTTTTCAAATTTTACCGATTCGTTTGAACAAATTAACAGAAACTACAAAGCATCACCAGAAAGATGTAGCCCAGCAACATGACTACATCACCTGATCACCATTGATAACTGAAATCATTAATCGATTTAAGCAAAGTGAACAAACCCACAAGTTCAAGATGATTCACTAGCTCTAATGTTTTCCTTTTCTTCATGAGGGTTCTAGACTAAATATATACGAATCACAGTAAGTAGCATGATGAAAGAGTGTCGTGTTGCGTCCTCCGCTTACTAGCATCAATCAAATTATCTGGTCACTATAGACAACACGCCTCTAAATATGTACCACAGGAACAACTAATCACTTTAAGAGACAGGCTCCAAACAACCTGCTGAGTGCTGACAATTGGGAGCAGAAAACACTGACATTCTGATCGAGTTCTGTGAACTCATTGCACATCTATAGAAGCTATTTTCGAGTATAATCTGGAACTGTAAGCTAGCACTTGCAATAGGAAGCCAAGGTCCCTACCTGCTCCTCGAAGGAGACCACGCGCGGCTGGATCTGCGTGAGGGCGTAGTGCGCGACCTCCTTCTGCGCCTCCGACTCCAGCTTCCCCAGGTCCTGCGCGAAAGTCTGCAGCAGCTGCCGCGACACAACGAGCGGCACCTCGTCGGACACCACTGCATTCGCACCAATCCAAACGATTAGACCGCAACAACTAGATCAAAATCCACAGTTATTAGGGTTCTAGAGTAGAGAGCGCTGTTACTGTGGTCGAGGAAGCGCTTGGCCTGGGAGATGTCCGGCGGGGAAGACGAGAGGACGGAGGCGAGGATGTGGCGGTACTGCTCGATCTTCTGGCGCTGGTCGGCGATCGCCGCCGCGCTGGCGAGGCGGCTGTCCATGGCTTCGTCCGCCCCTCGGGAGCAGGGTGCGGCCGGCGCCGGGGACGGAGAGGCGGAGCTAGGTTTTTGGTGCTCGTCGAGCTGCGGCAAGACGGTAATGAGAGTACAGGTTCTAGAAATCGTGGGTTTTGCGTGTGAAATTATCGGAATGTACCGCAACGGGGTCTATGGGCTGCCTTTCCAAATAGGCCATGTTTGGTCCGTACCAAGGCCTAAATGGATCGTCGGCCCGTTAAAGTATTTTGGGCTTTAGAAGTGAAAAATGAGCTTCTTTAGGTGGACGGGCTGGAAAATGAGCTTCTTTTAGGAGTAGTTTATCATTTTCCACCCAAAGAGGATCATTTTTATTAGGATAGAAGCTAGTCGTTTTCATGTTCACGTACAGTTAAAATGAGAATTTCAACAAATGAGATTGACCTCGAATGTGGCAAACTGGGTAGGAGGTCCATATTCGGAAATTTTGATTCCTTTGCATTGCCGTTTGGTTGTATTAAATTAGTTATTTTAAATATTATTTATTTCAGAACAGATGGATGAAGTAGTACTCAATCATGCAGTACCGCAGTATCCGGCGACCGACCAGCCGTTAATTCCGTATTATTTCAACGACGACCGCATCCGACGGACAACCAGCAGTTAATTCCGGCGTCGGGTACCACCCTGTTGCTGCGACCGCCGAAGGAATCCGAGATCCGACACGCTCACCACCTGATGCCCCCGCGCGGACGCTCAATAACTCGGGCGGCCCCGATCAAAGCTGCACGCTTGCTTGTCCAACGTGACCGCACGTAAATGCGCATGCCTGCGCGCCCGTACCCCAGCCAGCAACCAAGCCAGGAGCCACGGCGGCAGCGACCGCTCCAGTCGCCGGGCCGACGACTTGAATGCGACGGCGGCGTTCACGTTATCGGCGGCCCGCGTCCCGAGCGCCGTGAGAGTGCGGGATTCCGCGCGCCCGTGGGCGCGTGGCGGCGTGAATGGAGGAGGACTGGGGACCGAGGGGGAACACGTCCGCGTGCGGGAGCCGGCGGGTGGTGCACGCGAAGCAAACTCGCAGTCGCAGGCAGCGAAGAAGGCCGAACGCTGGCTACAGCACAGCGGGGGGCAGAGAGGAGTCTGCTGATTGCTTTCGAGTTTCGACGGGACGGTACACAGATCTGCGCATCCACCCTCATTCTGTACAGTGAACCGTGTGAACCACGCGCGTGTCGCCGTGCCAGGCGACGGGCCGCTGTCCGTGCCGGCCGTTCGCTCTCCGCGGCGGGTGGGTTTTTAATGCCTTCGACCTTGTTGGTGCGCGCGAGTGAATCGCGATCGGTCCGCTGATGTGCAAGCTTTGCCGAAATCGTGACTATTGTGAGCGTCGGCAGCGCACCGAGAGGGACTTGTGACGGATAGACTGGTAGCTGATCATAGCCTCTGCGGGATACTACGGCTGCTTCTGGGTTAAGTTTTGCAGCAGGTAAGGCTACTAGAGAAAAAGCAATAGCCTCTCCGGGATACTACGGCTGTTTCTGGGTTAAGTTTTGCAGCAGGTAAGGCTACTAGAGAAAAAGCAAGACGCGGAGCAGGGCTGAATTGAGTTGGTGCGTCGATGGACCCCCAAAAGACTCGGCTACTGATCAACTTCTGTACGACGACACAGGCAGATAAAGGAACTACTACTCGAAACGATGGCTTTCAAGCAAGATCTATCAGATCACTGGACGAGAGAAGGTACGTGACAAATTTCCAAGCTGGATCTCTCCGTCTCTATCTGTCCAACGCACAGCACTAAAATAGAGAGTAGCGCGTTCAGTCGAGAGTGACGGACAGGAAGGCTACCATCACAGGCACCTTCGTTACGTGATTTACGTAACACGAGCATCGAGCCGTTTCCAAGGTTCACGATTTTGTTTATACTTACTGCCACTAGAGAACTCCGAATCTTCATTGTCCACATCAAAGAAACACGCGCGCACGCCAGATCAAGCACATAGAATAAGCAGGTCACGACAAGCGTTGGTTCACACCGGAAACACGAAGCCAGAAAGTATAAACAATTGGCTCAGGCTCATCCTGCCGAAACACCAAAGACATCCGTCACGCCTCCAAGTGGGCCAGGATGCCACCAGGTCCCACGAACCAGTGTCACCTGACACTGAATATGATTGCTACTAGCAGCATGTTGATGGACAGAGGCAGCTACAGGTTAAGATAAGATGTCATTATGATAAAAGTTAATCGGCCTGCCAAAACTTCAAAGACGGCTACTAAACCATAAACAATGCGATTCGAGTAGACTGATGCGCTGGCTGGTTCGAGCCGGTGAGATAATAGAGCCAGCCGCGGTAGTCAACGAGTGCGACGGCGAGGAAGAGGAAGCAACCCCATGCCGGCTTTTTGGTAGTATCTGTTGCCACCCCCGTCATCTCAATCAGCTTCCCGATGCGTTTTTCAAACGCTACGCTGGCTAGGCTCGCGTTATAAAATCCGGGACGTTTGCATTGGATTTGATTCGACTCGTGTTTCTTTCCTGTAGTTTTCCTCCGGAATATGGTGGAAACGAAAATTTCCTTAATTTTCCCTATGCCCGACGGTTTCCTATGAACCAAAGGGTGTTCATTTTTCCTCCAATCTAAAGGAGGTCTCAACTGTGTTTCCAGAGACCGATCCGCATGGTATCTCCATGAAAGGGTTGACATGCGGAGGAAAAGAGGAGCTAGCTAGCCTTTTCAGTCTAACAAGAAAGTCGCAGCTTTCACAAGTCGCTTTCTGCTTTCGCCTTTGCATTCCTTTTATCTTCTTTCAAATACTAATATAACTCAGACGGAACCTCTGGGCGGCATGCACACTGATCCAGATGGCTGCTAGCTGTCTGTAATACGCTTACATGTCGTTCTTTACAGCACGGCGGTGCTTTATTTACATGTAACCTGCATGTTGTAAACAGATGAAGTGTTATAGGCGTTTTGTACGGAAATGAACATGCATGATTGTTTATATACACCAGGATTATATACAGCAGTACAGGTAAAAAGCTCGTGCTAGAGATCAAAAGTAGATGGCATGGATCATAGTTGAAATTAAATGAAATGAAAAAGGCTGTAGTGGCGCGTGCATGTTTCAAGCATTTGTTGCATAGCTCACTGATCGTAATAAAAACTAAATCGATCAGCGAGCACGAAGTCATGAACGGTAGCAGAGTTTGACATCAAAAGGCGCTAGGCTTCCGGCTTGTGTACCGCAGACCAGCACAAAGCCACACGGAGAGTTCGGCAACTCTTCTTGCACGTCCCGAATTCGGAACTTCAGACGGTTTTTTGAACAAATTCACAGTGACGACTGGATCGGAACTCTGCCACCAAAATGCGCATATGCACATCGACACGCGGATGACGAGTTTGCCTTTATAGGACGGTAACTGACCTGCTCGCTGAATTTCAGCAGAAGCACCAGGATGCCATTAGAAGCAACGCAATCAAAGCGGGAGAGCGACAGCCGCTTGATCCCTCCTCCCGGTACACGGTGATCTGATCGAAACAATCATCTTTCTGTCGCCACCTCGGAAAAAGAAAAGCAAAAAAAATCCGCGAAACTCCAAAGAATATTAGACCCGGCGCTGCGCGACAAAGCGTCGGGCATGCTAGGCGCCCCGACCGCTTGACTCCACTAGCCAGATGCCGATCCCCTCCGCCGCCTGCCCCCGCGTGGACGACGGCGATCCATCCACTGGTGCGCTCACCGCCACGGTGCGTTCACCGCCCGTACTTAATGCACCGCTTCCGGCTTCGCTTCCTTATCTCCCCCCGCTCTCTTTCTTTAGCAGCTTCCCACCCTTCCCCCACGTCAGTTGCCTGGCTTCCACCACAAGCAGCGAGGCGAGGCGAGGCGCAGCAGCCGGCGACCGGTAGCTCCGCACTCGCGTCGTCCGGAAGAAGACAGCTTTTATGCCCCAAGCGCAAGCGGCTTTGTTGCTTCTTGGACTCTAGCAGCAGTGCTCCTCCTCCAGCCTCAAACCTTTCTGCAAAGGAAAAGCAAGATTCTGGTAGGGGAGGGATGGAGGTGGAGGCGACGACCACGACGACGGCCGTGTCGTCTTCCGGCGGGACGCAGCAGCCGCCGCCGCCGCCCGGCCCGCCCGCAAAGAAGAAGCGTGCCCTCCCCGGCATGCCAGGTGATTTTTTTTAAAAAAAAAATAGTCGTCTAGTGGTGGTCCGAGGGGCGTGCGTGCTGGTTGTTTGTCGTGATCGATGGTGACGGTGCTGCAGATCCTGACGCGGAGGTGATCGCGCTGTCGCCCAAGACGCTGATGGCGACGAACCGGTTCGTGTGCGAGATCTGCAACAAGGGCTTCCAACGGGACCAGAACCTGCAGCTCCATCGCCGGGGCCACAACCTGCCGTGGAAACTCCGGCAGCGGAGCGGCAAGGAGGCGCGCAAGCGGGTGTACGTGTGCCCCGAGCCCAGCTGCGTGCACAACGACCCGGCACGCGCGCTCGGCGACCTCACCGGAATCAAGAAGCACTTCTGCCGCAAGCACGGCGAGAAGAAGTGGAGGTGTGACAAGTGTTCCAAGAAGTACGCCGTGCAGTCCGATTGGAAAGCGCACACGAAGACATGCGGCTCGCGAGAGTACCGCTGCGACTGCGGCACGCTCTTCTCCCGGTCCGTCACCCTCCGCTCCTTTTTCACAATCATTTACACTTATGATGGATCCATTTCCGTTGACTGACTCCTCGTGGTCCGCCGTGTGCGAGTGCAGGAGGGACAGCTTCATCACCCACCGCGCCTTCTGCGACGCGCTCGCCGAGGAGAGCGCCAAGGCGCGCGCGGGAGCGCCGGCGGAGGTGAACGGGAGTTCGGCAGCCGTTGGCCTGCCACCTGCTCCACCGCCTACTCAAGCGCCGGCACCCGCCGCTCCAGCCCCGCCGTTGCCGCATCAAGCAGAGCAACGAAACGGTCGGTACACTCCTTCAGTTTCATGCTTGTTTTCGCTTGCGTTACTTCGGTCAAAATGTGTACTTCTGGTACAAGGAAATACTAGTACCAGTACAGCTTTCATGCATGTGATGCTTAGGAATGCTATTATGGTGTTTTTAAGATCGTGGCGGATTACTCTGCTACGGTTTTTTCTCCTAGAAAACGCGATCTTGTCCCAGACCTGGGGTGAAAGGACTGTGTTCTTGCACGCCCCTCGAAAATCCGATTACACCAGCTCTCAGATGCGTCATAACTCCACACGAGAGGGATGATGGATTCCATCTAGGTACTCGGGACTGGGTTGTTCTCGGTTTCTTTTAGGAATAGGAACATGCAATGGTGCCTTCTGAATGCCTGCAACAACGAATCAGCATGCCCACGGACACGTAAAAAAGATCTCATCATGACGCTCGTTGCTTTCTGTATCTGACTTTATATCGCTTTACATTAAAATCAATTTTGGCTGAACCCAATTCTTGCTTCTGATTTGCTAAGACCTCGTCGCGCTGCATGCAGAGCGGGAGACCAATGCGCCGGAGCCAGTGCAGTTCACGCCGCCACCTCAGGCGCCGATGCCGGTATCCTCGCAAGCTCCGGCCGCGGCACCAAATGTCAGCGCCAGCAGCAGCAGTAGCAGCGTCGTGGTGTCATCGCAGAGCCTGCTTGGCGGCATGTTCGCACCGTCGTCGGTGGCCCCAGCGCCACGGTTCACGAGCCTCCACTGTGGGGTTGGCGGCCTGGAGCGCTCTCTGCCTGCCAAGCCCCCGCAGCTGTGCCTCGCCACCGACGCGTCGTCCTCAATCTTCTCGGTGCCTGTAGCTACTGACCGGCAGCAGTTCCAGCCACCGTCGTCGTCACCGCACATGTCCGCCACGGCGCTGCTTCAGAAGGCCGCACAGATGGGCGCCACCTCATCGAGCTCCTCGTTCCTCCGCGGGATGGGCCTGGACGTCTCCACCTCGTCGCCGGGGGCCGCCTCGTCCGGTCTACAGCACCATCCGGAGAGTTCACTGCAGCAATGGCCCCCGCGGCTAGAGACCGAGGCAGCGCCAATGCTGTCATCCGGGCTCGGCCTCGGGCTGCCGTACGACTCGAGCGGCGCCCCGGTGTGCTTGCCGGAGCTGATGGGTCAGTCGTCACTGTTCACTAACAAGCCAGCCACACTGGATTTCCTGGGGCTTGGGATGAGCCCGACCGGTGCGTCGACAAGCCAGGGTCTCTCCGCGTTCATCCAGCCCGTCGGAGGTGCAGTAGGCATTGGCGGCAGCGGCGCCAGCGCGGCAGAGGCGTTCGTTGCCGGCCACGGCACGCAGGTGAAACCGTGGGAAAGAAATCCGAGCAGCTCACCAATCCTGTAACAATAGCGATAGCATGAAGCGCTGTGAATTTCGCAACACAAAGGAAGAGGAAATGCTAGTAGAAACCAGGTTCGATTAGCAGCTATAGTCCCTTCCGCTGTCAGTCCCCGCTGTTCTTTTGTTTCTTTAGCTTAGACGAAACTTACAACAACTAAGCTGCTTTTGCCTCTGTTCTTTTCATTCCCGTCGTTTGCCTTTGTCTCTTCTCGTTTGCTTCCTAGCTCTTGTCATGTTGCTGCAACTGCGTCGGCATTTAAGCACGGCACTGGGGCAATGCAAAAAGTCGATAGGGAAATTAAATGGAATTGGTGCAGCCTTTAGACGATCGTTTGCAGTAGGTGGTTGATGACTGATGAATATTCAGGCTCTCCTGGGCGTATAGTTATTTCTTTCATGGTGGTTGGTTCCATCATTAGTTGACCGGGTTATTGTTCAGGCCTGCAGTTCTGCGTCCGGTTCAGACCACTGCAACCTCCCAAATTTCGTATACTTTGATATAGTACTCCGCCTCCTTCCGGTTGTTAACTTCACGGTGAACTTTGAATGGAGTATGATACTTGGCTTGGAGGACGTCTGAACTTTCAAATGATAGCTTGACATGCCGTCCTGCGGTGCAAAATGTCAATGTAATGTGACGTGAGAAGAACAACTCCACAGACATGTCAGGCTCAAGTTCACAAATGGAATAATTAGTAGTTGAAATAAAGAGCCTACTCGAAGCTGGGGCGCGACCTAGGCGCGCCACTCTCCCTCTCCTGCACTTTTTTGGTGATTGCCCAACTCCAGGATACGCAGGCACGCAGCCATCGAGGTGAGGGTTGTCCGCCCACCCCCAGCGAGGTAATAAGAGAGTGGCCCAAAATCTACGCTCAGATCAGATGTGGAGAATTGAGACCAAGCATCCTGGTTTACCGCTTCAGGTCACGGAGCGCTCCTCTTCCGGCCCCGTCGGCTTATGTGCGCGCACGGCGCAAACAACCTCTCAGCTCAGCTGCTCACCATCCGTGGGAGGAGAGGACTGGCACCTCCCAGACAGTACAGTACCCCGCACGGGCGGACCACCTCCGTGGCACCGGCCGAGCCCGCGGGCGGCGGTCACCCGAGCGCGCGTCGCCTTGGCACGTTATTACGCACGCGCGCGCTCGGGCACGGCGTCGACTCGCACGGTTTCCAGCCTGCCCTTGCGGCGCTCAGATGCAACCTGTGACTGAGAGCGACCTGAGCCCGGTCCGGTCCAGTCAAACGCGTCAGCTCGAAGTGAATGCCGTCGATCAAGTGGATGGAACGATCGATCGAGTAGGGCGCAGTACGTACAGA
This sequence comes from Neostapfia colusana, assembly GCA_030760725.1. Taxonomy (NCBI): domain Eukaryota; kingdom Viridiplantae; phylum Streptophyta; class Magnoliopsida; order Poales; family Poaceae; genus Neostapfia; species Neostapfia colusana. The sequence goes on along the minus strand of JASWHV010000013.1, from coordinate 87,776,128 downwards.
AACGAGTAAATGCTGATGCCACGTTTGTTAGCCCCATCCACTCATGATCGTTCCTCTCTGCCCAGTTTTATTGCGGTGTCCGGCTCCGGCCGCCGGGCTGCGTCGGGCTCAGGCAAACCCAGGCAACCTACGTGTTCGTCGTATCAAAACTGCTCCTCCGAGACAGCGTTGGCATGCATAGAGATTCCCCCATACAGGTAAGGGCCGCCCGCGTTCCGCCGGATGAGGGCCGGCAACAGTGATGCCGCAGATGGGCTGCTGTATATTGTATTGAACCCTCTTCCGGCCACCTAGTCGCGTCGCCCACCGACACGTGCGAAGAAAATGCTTGCCATATGGCTATACGGAATCTCACTGTTACAACCTGTGGCACTGTAAATATACACTAATAATCGATCAAGTTAGCAGCACAGCAGAACACAGCACAATTAGGCTAGATAAGAATCGTGGGCAGGTGAGAGACGTGCTGCGTGCGGGAAAACGTGTATCTGGACTGGGCGATGTCGTTACGCCAACAAACACGCCTATATATATTCGTCGCAAAAAAAACACAAACATACGTGTTGGAACCAAGGCCGGAGCCACACGGCAAACATTATCATCAAGGCGCTAACATCTGATATGTTCTTCATACGCCGGATCACAAAGTACCTTTTTCTTTTTGCAAAACCGGACAGTCTCCTTCCCCTCCCCCCCCCCCCCTTCGGTCCACCGGGCTGAAGCAAGAAACTTCGAATGGGGCTTTCTTCTGCAGGCCGAACAACCCAAAACCGACCTAGTTAACGAGCAGTTGGGCCAAACTAAAAACACACTGGATCCAACATCAACCCAGGGGGAGGACGAACGGGCGGGCACGACCAATCGCGTCCTTAAGCGGGCCGTAAAACTATGACCCAGCGACAACGCAAACATGGAGGTGCGCAGGGAAGCGGTAGGCCGCCGGCGTTAGGAACAGTCCTTGTCAGGGTAAAATAAATGTTGTACTGTAGAACAAGATACAAACCTGGGAGGAGAATGATAAAGGTAAAACGAGATGGGATTTCAAAGTCTGGTACTGCTGCAGTAGCGCTGTACCCAAATTTGTAGTAGACAGTTACCGCACAAATCAAAGAGCAGCTATACCTCGGTCCACGGTGTTTGTAACAGCTTCAGCTACGTAACGGGACTTCCTGCTAAAAGCTGTGCAAGAGAAGATAGGAATTCAGAAGCGAATAATCCAAGCAAGCTAGGTCAAGGGACGCGTGAATAAAGACGCTTTGAGATCTCCAAACGCTATCGCGCGAGGTACTAGTACTAGCCTCCATAAACTTGTGTAGCATCAAATCATATCACATCAGTGTTGGCTTTCTTTCTGCGCAGCGTTCTTTGGGCAATTGAATTATGTAGCGGGGGGCGAATTTTATGTGCTTCAAAATAAGCCGCTTCTTAAAGATTAAACGAGCAAAAGGATACTTTATCTGCACATTCATGGAACCTACTGCACCAGTGTTGCACCTAGTGCAAGTGCGCGTCACATCGCGCTGCCACCGATAGACCGACAGGCGAGTAGGCGACAGGAATTCAATTTCCTTTCTCTTGTCCTGGGTTTGCTTGCGATCATGATGCACGGAACGGCAATGCTAGGCCGGGACGGAAGGTTTTCATGGCAAGCAAGTGTGAGGGGGAGCAATGCACGTCGAAACGTAAAGGAGAAAATTGCAGATGCATCGATACCGAGGAACAGTGTCATACAGTCACTCTAGGTCACATTACATCAGGTCAGAATCGTGACAGAGATTTCCGACTTCTCCACGTCTTAAAGACGTGACGCGCAGCAGGGACACGATAGGAGCCTGAGCCCGTCAACCCGAAGCAGAAACGTCCTAGTTGTAATTTACAGACGCGGACGCTTAAATGTACAGTTCGTAGTTATAGTAATACATAGGAAAACCAGAGTATACCACCACACGTGTTGAACACGTTCGTCTACAACGGGTGACACTCGGTCGCAGCCTTGCCTCTTGACGAGGCGTCGGAGGACGTGGCAGCGCCGCTGGGTTGGGCGCCGCACGGCGGATTGGCGAAGACGGCCTCCCACACGTCGCCGAACGCGGCGACGATGTCGCGGCGGTGGCGCCGGCCGTTGAGCGCCAGGAAGCACCGCAGGAGACGCTCGAGGCCGTCGGCGTCGTAGATGCCGCGCCCGACGACCATCTCCGCCATGGACCGCCGGAAGTCGGCGCGCGGGTCCTCGGAGCGCTTCACCACCGCGAAGCCCCCGGCCACCGCCACCCGTTCCTCCTCCTTCTCCCTCGCGCCGACAACGCTGGCGGTGTTCCCGCCCGCGCCCGTCGACGATGACTCCGTCGTCGTTGTCGTCGTCGTGGACGTCACCCGCGTCGACGACTCGGCGCCGCCGCATGCGTGCGCCAGTTCCTCGTCGTCCGTGCTGAACCAGCCGCTGTCGTCGGACGACCAGCTCGCGGGCGCCGCGGCCCTCCGGTGAAGCGCCCTGCGCCTCCGGCGCGAGCTGCGCACCCGGCGCCGAGCGTCAATCTTGAGGCGGGGCGCGTCGTCGTTGCTGTCCCCGGCCGCGGTGGCGTAGGCGTTGGCCTCGATGACGTGCCAGCGGGTGCTCTTCAGCCACCGGTACGCGGGCGTGCCACGGGGCGGGTGGATATCGTCCGCGCCGTAGTTGTCCGCAGCGTTGTTCCCCGTGCCGCACCCTGCAGGGTCCCGAGACCGCCGCCGAGGAACGCCGCGCGGGCAGCATGCGCCGCCCGGGACGACGTGCGGTTGTTGGTCGCTGGCGAGGAGCGTGGTCGTGGGAGTGACCGCCGCGGCGACGGCGGACGGCGAGCGGCAGGAGTGGAACAGGCGCTTCGCCATAGTGGAGGAGCAGCAGGGCGGCACGCACCAGCGAGGGGCTCAGACCTCTGGGTGGAATGCGGCGGGGGTTGGGTTGGCGGCTTTATATCGGTGTGCGTGCGACGGTGCGAGGGAGGCGGGGGCCTGTAATGTTGCTGTTGCTGCTGGCTTTCGGAGTTGTAGAACTAGTGTCCGAGTGATCGATCGATCTATGACAGAGACCTTAAGGTTGGCCTCGTTCCTGCTCCCAGCAGAAGAATTTTCCGTGCTTAAACACTGCTTAACGCCAAGCCTGTGAGCCACACGGTGGTTTCTTGTTGACACTAAGCAACGCGGCTTGTTCGTTGCTCCATAACTCGGCCTATCGTCAGTATGACCTGCGTGAGTACGTGTCGTTTGAAAGAATAACGAATATCGCTAAACCGTACGTGGTCGAGGCTCTAGACTGCTGTTCATCTGTTGGTTTCAAAATTCGAAACTCGGCGCCGCGGTTCATCATGGTCCTTGTTGATCTGTGTTAAGGACGCTACAGGGGAGTGTCGATGGACAGGCTCGGACGGATGGTTGTCCTTGCTTCGACATTCTTGGTAGGCTTGAGCAATCCGGTTGCAGATTATTGGTACGGCTCGACTTGATCTGTACGAGGATTCGCGGGGTAGAGAGTCTTCAGTAGCAGTTCTTACTTATAGTTGCACTTGGGAGCATGGTTACACAGCTTGGCGTCACAAAAAAATTAGTTACGCCCAGTTTTCGAGCAACGAAAGCAACGTTAAAACAGCATGCTAAACTTTGGATCGCCATACTGGGAGCATGCTTACCAGCTGCTTAACGCCAAGCCTGTGAGCCACGTGGTGGTTTCTTGTTGACACTAAAGCAACGCGGCTTGTTCTATGCTCCATATCTCAGCCTATCGTGAGACGCCGTCTGACAGCTTGCGGTTGCGCCTCTTCCATACTGTCCAGACAACGGCAATTAACAGGGTGTTGAGGAGCGCTGGCTCTCAAGCCTGGAATGCAGAGGAGCAAGCCTCACGCACATCCTCAACAGAGCAAATGCTAAAGCCGGCCAGCAGAACAGCTGTCCAGAAGCTCCAGTGGAGAGGGCAGCCTACACAGTGTTAGACTTGCCAGTGCAATAGGAAAAGACCGCGAACATTTTTTGGAATCACTGTTCGCTTCCGTTGCACGCTCGGAGTACCGTATTACGTACAGTACACTACTAGATCTTGTCCTGGATCTTCCTATTGCGTACCGTAGGCAGACGATGGATGCGCCATCACTCAACGTCAGTCATTACTCCTGCGAACACGCAAACATCACGGTCACGGACGGACTCGGAGAAAACCTTGCGAAAAACGACGGGCGATCGATGGATCCAGGTAGAGCTGGGACGAGGAGAGCCATTTGCGATTGCCAGCACGATCCGTCCCCGGTCGTCGCGTTTCGTGCGCAGCACCGCGTCCTGACCTCATCACTTGCCATGCCCATGCCGCCGCGGGAACAGGGTCCTTCGCGGTGCCTACCCGGGATGGGGCGGGTGCCGCGGAGCTATTCCTCCGATCCTATCCTACCCGGCGTGATCGCGACCGGGGAAGGAAGCGACAGTGCGAGCGCCCGTGCGCGGCGCACGCAGGCGTCCCCCGGGGCGCTGCGGTTTCCAGAGCACACGTGCTTGCGACTGCAGCCCCTGCCCCTGTCGCTTGCTGCTTGGCTCGCGGATCTCCGAAGTGGATAGAGCGTTCCAGCCTCCGGGTTTCTCGGGTCGGGCTCATGGCATCTGCATTGGTTCAGTGCGTGCGCAGGCGGTATTAGGACAGATTTCCACCATTCCAACCACCAAGGACATTCACTGGCCTAGATTTTCGATACAATAAATGTCACAAATATAAAGGGTAAAAGCACACGACCAGCAGCAGTGAGAAAGGGAGCCATGCACAAGTCTTTTGGCGCTAGAACGCTCTATTGCCTCTTGTTGTTCTGTTTGTGTCCTCCTTTTGCTTTTTATCTGTTGTGGTCCACCACGTTCTATGGCCTTGGACCAATGCAGAGGATATCAACCCGTTTGCGTCGTACTTACTCCGGCCGGGGCGGGACGGGGCCAGACGGCCAGTCTAGAATCCAGCAAGCCACAGGCCGAGGCCGGAGAAGAACCGCCGGGCAATCGCTCGGAGCCCACGCCCCGCCTGCTGCGCTTGCCGGGCTCCGATTAGAGTACTCATGGCGCGTTGATTGGCGCGCCTGGTAGTTTGGGTTGGGGAGTTCCGAGATTATCCGTCGTGTCAATCAAGGTCTACCCACAAAGGGCCGTCAGTGGCGTGGCAGGTACGACAAGATGGAACCCGGACTGTAGCCTTTGGACCTGTTCCGGTTGTAAACCGTGCAAGAAGGATTATGAAGGAGATTGACCTCGTCGAACGGCAAAATAAAAATACATGTTGATTCAAACAGATCTTTAAAGAAAGGCCGCTGTTGTGTTTCAAATCTTTCTTTTTTTGCCTAGAACCACGAACTGCGGTCTCGTGGAGGTGTACATGGTTTGTACTTTGTAGCCAGTTCGTGTTCACCGGAAGAACAGGAGCTTCGGCAGACACGCAAGGATCGGTGCCTGCCGAGAAACGTAAGATCCGAGAAAAGGAAGATTAGGTACTGGACTGAACGCGTTCATGACCAAAGCCCAGAGACACCGTATGGGCTGGGCAGCGGACCGCGATTTTCTTAGTGAATTCGATAGAATGGGCTGTACACACGCCAGAGCATGCCCCCTTTCGTCCTTGCTCCAAAAAGGCCCAGCTGGAAAGCGAGGGTGTTCTGTCAGTTCGTCGCCGCCCTACCGCCGCCGTGCGCTTCGCCGGTTCATAATCCATGCTCAGATGCTCTCGTCGGACGTCCACATGTTCGTTGGCACTTGGCAGTAGCTCGATTCGGGAGCTTCAGCGCCGGGAAGCAGATCGCGCGTCGTTAACTTGGTGGTTTCGGTGGGTGCATTTCGCAGGTACACTTGATTCAGTGGCGATCGAAAGGGTGGTAGCTGATGCCGTTTGGTTGATTTCACGTTAGAGTATGCGTATCTGCTCAACAAGCCTGAAAGTATCCTCGGATTTGGATTTAATAGTTTGCTTGCATCTGACTCATGTGATGATAAAGGTGCGAGCTTCAGAAGCTTTTCCTTTCGACCTCATTATTTTGTTGTTGGGTTCTGGTGCTGTCGTTACGATGAAATTCAAGGCAAACACATCTAGCGTGTCCACTTTTGAGTGCAGGAATTCGATATAGATCGACGCACTTCTAGCAGGATTCGAGGAAAAAAACGAATCAGCCTGTACTGGATTGTCACAGTTTTACAGCAACTTATAAGCTCTGTAATTTTGATCAAAGTTAACCTTGTTTGAAACTGAAGTGACATCAGACAATAAGCAGAGATTGTAGTCCACACATATAATTCAGCGTGTAGGATAAGACAAATTTCTGCATCACTTGCCACGTTCAGTTCGAATACGAAAATAAACACAAATCATGGGTACAACTGCAAGAACAAAACAAAAAAAACAGTGAGCGATCGGCATCAGAAAATAAGCGGAGTTTAATCCACATATGGGAAATACCATTGAGTGTTTAGCATATAATTTTCACATCACTTGCCGGCATAAATAAAAAAATCATACAGATCCGCAATTACAAATTTCGATTAAACCATTTGACTCCAGAGCAATGCAAAAGCTGCAAAGGGTTGGTAAGTTAACCATGTCTCTATTTGCACCAGCTTTGTCCCCTCAGACTTCGGTCCAACCGAAGGCTGAACCGCATCAGGAAGAAGTAAGCAGGTGCAAAAATAAATAAACGTTCTTGAAAATGAAATATGATAATTACTAATTATTCAGGCTCAGAATGATGCGTAATGCAATCATAGACATGTATCTCAGATGTCCAGACATAGAAATAGTTAAAGCATCTTCATCACAGCACTAATGTTTCGATAAAAACATTACGAGAAAAAGAATGAAGAAAACAAGCGGATGGAAAGCACAATTTCGCTGATTTCTCTCGGATGCCAACCCGAAGGAAGGCATGAAACTGCAGACCAATCAACACGGCATCAGTTCAGACCGCCCGTCTGCTTGGACTCTCTTCACGGAGAAAAGATTTGAACAGCAAAAGCTTTGGACAGCAAACGAAAAGAGTAGATCGATCGGAAGCAGTAGCAAAGATGAAGAACAAAGGGCGCTGCGGAGAAGTGAGACGATGGCGGCGGCGGTCTTCGTGGTGCCGCTAGGGTGTATATATAGAGGAAAAGTTAGGGTTTCCTTAATGGGCCTGGCAGACACATACGGTCGTAGAGTCGGCTCGTTACTAAAGTCCAACAGGTAATTAGAGGTTATACTGAGCCCAACAAGGTGCGGACCGGGTTGCCGCGCGCTCGCAACGGCAGGCGCGGATCATGATGTCACGAAAGCGGCTGGCGCAAAGGACAAGCGACTCGTGGTCGCCGATGGGAGCGGGCGGACGCCGCGGCGAACACGCCAGCCTTGCGAAATCCCCAGCGCTGCTCCCCGCCACAAACCCGCGCCTACGTAGCTTCCTCGGCCGCTCACCAGAGGCCGCCACGCCGCACGTGCTCGACTCCTCGCCGCAGCCGCAAGCGCCGGCAAGGCGGGCCGGCATGGCCGGCGCGCCGTCGCGGAGCGCCGAGCTGGACTTCGCCGACGTATTCGGCGGCCCGCCCCGCCGCTCGTCAGGGAACGAGCACCGCTCGCTCCGCGGCTCTCCGGACAGCTCGTCGTTCGGGTCGTCCGCGCCGAGGGCGCGGAGCGGGGGAGCGGAGACGCCCGTGTTCGGGGACCGGGGGAGCGGAGACCGGCGGAAGCACCTCGGGGAGGAGTTTTATAGGGACATATTCCCCGGGAGCGAGGCGGCGTTACCCAGGCGTCCCGGTGCCGGGGAATGGGAGGATGTGTTCGGCGGGCCGGCATCGCCTGACACCATGACGCTCCCACGATCGAGGTACTATTTAGCTTCCAACAAAGCGAGTTTTTCAGCGAACCGATATGAATAATCTTACTTGCATCTCAGACAATGTGGGCACTGCAACCATGTAATGCTTGCTTAAGTTTACATATCTCTGTCCAAAATCAAATCAATAACGACTTGATGGCTCTATATAACTTCGAGTTTATTTGCTTGTCAATCCATGAATTACGAACACACACACACACACACACTAGAGACAGCGGGTACATTACTACTAGCTGGTCACATAGTTTCTTTTTTCTTTTCTTTTCTTTTTTGTAACCACATCTTAAGCTCCACTTTGGAAAAGACATGCCAAATTCCAATATTTCGAATTGAATAGTGTTATGTTGACATTGTTCTGAGTCTATCTGTACCTGCTTCTTGCAGCTTCTCTATGAAGTTCAACATAGGCGCAGACAGTTTGATGCCTACTTCTCCCACGCGGGAAACACCCAAAAGAACTGATGATGAGACATCATATACCTACAGCATTCCAACTTCACCGAATTCACAAATGAATAACTATCTAGCCCAGGGAACACCCAAACATGATTCCAGGAAAAAACCCTTTTCATGGCATCGCTACCCCTTCCTATCTAGGTTTCCTTCTCAAAGTGGGGACAAGAAAAACACCTCTAATCATGTCAGCTCCATGGAGAGTGAAGGTGAAGGGACTCCTGTCAGCATGGAGAGTATCATGGCCACTAACAAGTTCCACTTTTCGTTCTACAAGTGGGCATGCAAAGGAGCCTTGTTGGTGTTGCCAGCTACCATGGAAGAAAAGGATGCAGGTATTATTAGGCTGGAAAGCTTCCCTCAAGTTGTTGTGCAAGGCTTTGACCTAATTGACGAGGATGACAGCATGTCAAATGCTACCGACGCATCAAAGAATCAGACAGACTATGAGGATTCCAAATATGGAAAATATAGTACAGAATCTGCAACCAAAGAAGAACCCATGCCTTTGTTCTTTTATGATGACGATATGCAAGGTAGTATTCAGAATGCTACATACATATTACTAACCTATCTGCTTTATATATATTTTTTGTATTTCCAATGTTAAGGTAGACTACAGAGTGTGCTCAGCTTATCTTGACTGCTGTAATTGCAAAGGGCATGCCCCTTGCCGAAGGAATAAATCAAACTGCAAAGGGCATGCCCCTTTTTGAAGGAATGCATCCAACTGTTACTGTCTAAAATATCTAAATTTTCGTTGAAATCACCCTTCTCTTAATTAGATGGATCCCAGCTTATGCTATTCCTCTACAGGAATGAAACATAGCAGCGGTTATTCAAAGAATGATGTTTCATCGGATAGCTTGAGCGCCAAAAGTTCTCGACCACCTTCAGGAGAGAGAAGTCGTAGTAGCAGAGTAAAGGGAAAAGTGAAGGATTTCATGAAAATATTCATCCCCGAGGGTTCACAAAAGAACAAAGGTGCACCAGAAGCGCAGAACCAGACACCCATTGTGAAAAATGAATGCAAAACTGAACTGCAAGATAACTTTACCATTTCCAGTTCTGAGGCTAGTGAGGATGTGAAAATCAATGTACCTTCTACAGTATGTCAACCAATATAATTCTCTGAATTTAACTTTATGAATTATAATTCTCTGATTACCATCTTCAGCAAAGTAGAGAATTTGGCATTAGACATATATACATGTTAGATTAAGATAAGATCTGGATTGTTTCAGATGAGTGAAGAGCAAGAGAGAATGAAGAAACCCGTCTTGATAAGGAATAGCAAAATGGAAACGACTTCAGAAAGAAATGAAGCTTTTCCTGATGGTAAGTCCTGAAAAGGTGGGAGGAAAGGAGGGATTATGCTATCTGTGCTTGTGATGCTGCATACATATCACTAACCTATCTGCTTTATATATTTTTTTGTCTATTTCCATTGTCGAGGTGGAGTACAAAGTGTGCTAAGCCTATCCTACCTCTTGTAATTGCAAAGGGCATGCTCCTTTCTGAAGGAATAAATCTAACTGTTACTGTCTAAAATATCAAAGTTTATTGACATCTCCTTTTTTATTAATAGATGGATCCCAGCTTACACTATTCTATCTACAGGAATGAAACATAGTACCGGTTATTCAAAGGAAGGTGTTTCATCAGATAGCCTGAGCACCAAAAGTTCTCGACCGCCTTCAGGAGAGAGAAGTCGTAGTAGCAGAGTAAAGGGAAAAATGAAGGATTTCATGAAAATATTCAGCCTTGAGGGTTCACCGAAGCGCAAAGGAGCACCTGAAGCGCAGGACCAGACATCCAGTGCGGAAAATGAAAGCAAAACTAAACTGCAAGATAAGTCTACCGTATCCAGTTCTGAGGCCAGTGAGGATGTGAAAACAATCCAGAACAATCAGAGTGCATTTATCGATGTGTCTTCTACAGTATGTCAACCACATAACTCTCTGAATTTAACCTTATGAATTATAATTCCTTGACTACCATCTTCAGCAAAGTAGAGAGATCGACATTAGACATATATACATGTTAGATTAAGATAAGATCTGGATTGTTTCAGATGAGTGAAGTGCAAGAGAGGATGGAGAAACCCGTCCTGACAAGGAATAGCAAAATGGAAGGAAAAATGGATATGACTTCAGAAATAAATGAAGCCGTTCCTAATGGTAAGTCCTGACAAGGAGGAAGGGAAGGAGGGATTATGCTATCTGTGCTTGTGATTTTGTGAACAGGTTGACTTTTGCCTCGCTTTCTAGAATGAACTTTTAAAATCAACACAACCATTGTATTGATCTTCCTTGATTATTCCCTCTGCAAAAGAAACATCATAACAGTCTTCTCTTCAATTCTAGAGTGACATTACAAACATTTGGGCTTCTTGCTGCATAGGCTGGCTACAGTTGAAATTGTCCAGATCAGTGTGTCTGTGGATGGACCATTAGTTACCAGAAATTATTTCCATGCGCAGTTTTCTGTGATTTTTCTGTTTACTTATTACAGAACTTGTATTCATGTTCCAATAAACAAACTACAAAATCGCTATTCTTTCTTTTCTCTGTTTGTCAGAGTCAATTGGCAGTGGTAAAAAAGACAAATTGGACAACACAATTCATCATGGGGAAAGATATGTTGAAGATCTTGATGGATTTCTGGTGCGTGCAGATTGCAATGTCTTTATATCCTCTCCTGGCAGGTCTGATTTAATCATCAATTTGATTGTTCACAAGGGCTGTTTGCAAAGGTTGCTTATTCAAAAATAAATCTTTGTATTGTAGACTGATTATTATAGTAGATATCAGTAATTCTCCTCACTTGCGTACTAGAGGTCCTGGTTTGAATCAGCCTCCTTGCGAAATAAGCAAGGGGAAGGCTGCCTAGAAACTCCCTTCCCAAGACCCCACAATGTGTGGGAGTTTTCAGCACCGTGTGTGCCCCTTCTTTTTGTAGGTTGTATAATTGGCAGATACAAGTTGGCACATATGTTTTTATTTGATATAAAAATCTCAGCTAACTTAGTTCATAGCTTAGGGGATCACCACATTCCACATTCCGTGCCCTTCAAATCTTATAAACTAGAGACTAAATATGTAAGCCAATATTGCTCTGTCAGATTATAATTGTAAACTAATACCTATTTCCTTGTTTTGTTGGAGTTTCATCTTGTTATGGCATCACTGACTTAACGAATTTATATTTCATTAACCAGGTTGAGCATATCACCGAGGATCCTCTTTTTCATAATGATCAAGAAAAGGATCAAATAAAGGTACAGCACAGGACAAATCAGCGACATGTTTCTTGTTTCACACTTTCATTCTGTTTATCCAATTGTATTTCTTCCTTGAATGTAGATTGCTGAATCCAAAATCCGTGAATGGTCAAGGGGGAAAGAAGGAAATATTCGGTCATTGCTTTCTACACTACAATATGTAAGTGCAAAAATATCAATCATATGTAATGATGAATGATATGAGAATGAGATTAGCCTGACTTTCATGTATATGGAAGGGAAAAACGTTGTCAGATATTTTGCTCTTGCTGTATGTCTCCTAGACGAAAAGTTTTTTCCTTTTATTTTTACCCCTTTGAAATTATTCAGTAAATAATATCTCCCATCTTATTGTCCATTGAAAAATAAATTCGTGCTTCTTTAGGTCCTATGGCCTGAGAGTGGATGGAAACCAATTCCTCTTGTTGATCTAATAGAAGGAGCAGCAGTCAAGAAAGCTTACCAGAAAGCTTTATTATGCCTTCACCCAGATAAGTTGCAGCAACGAGGAGCTGCCATGCATCAGAAATATATAGCAGAGAAGGTTTTTGACATTGTACAGGTACACGGGCTTATCACAAGTACATTTCTGATAGACTAAAAGCTTAGTTGAGGTATCAACATTGACAATGGAAACTATGTAGGCACGCTCCCTGCAGGCTCCACCTGATAACATGTAATGATGTAGTCACATTTTTTTCTGAGCTTTGGTATCTGGTCTTTTTACTTAAAGAATAATACGTACGCGGTCTTGAAAACCATATCACTGCATTATGAATCCCAGATTTGATAACTGCTAACCATTCAAATTTAAGTGGCAACATATCTATCTGAAAGTTTTCAGGTGTCATTATTCTTTCCCCTGTGCAATACTCTAGTAGGCTACTTCTGCATTTGTAGTTGATTTCAGGTCGTATTGCCATACTCCCGTTTCATAAAATCTAGTTGACGATACACAACGTTGGTGTTTTACGTTTTATTAATGATAACAAACGACATTTTCTCTTGTATCTGCAGGAATCATGGAAGGAATTCAATTCAGTCACTTTTGGATAGTTGATTTCAGGTCGTGTTGCCATACTCCTGTTCTGTAAATTCTAGTTGACGATACACAACGTTGGTGCTTTACCTTTTTATTAATAATAACGATTAACATTTTCTCTTGTATCTGCAGGAATCATGGAAGGTATTCAATTCAGTCACTTTTGGATAGTTTTAATAGCTTAGATAACTGCTTTGGGCCTATGATCTACTGTCATACCTATGGTGCTTCCCAGTGTCCACAGCAGTCTGTTGGAACAATTTATGAACTTAGGCATAACTGTAGCCCCTTTTGATGATCCAGCACGATGCCCTGATCTTTCCCTCGCTTTCACCATAAGAAATGGCAAGCAACAAATTGCTTCTATGATGTTCTGTTCTCATAAATATGCAGGTGGCCGACTGACCTGGCATTGGTAAATTTAGCTCTAGATTTCCTGGGAAAACGAGGCTTTGAGCCAATGCAAACTCGTTTTTTCATGTAGAAAAGAAATGATGGGGAAATGTGCCAGGTTATTATCAAATAGCAGTATATGGATAAATCGCAGAGTGGAAAGCCCGATCAATTCGTTCATATCCTGAACTCTACGTTGGTTGCCACTGAGAGAACTCTTTGCTGCCTTCTGGAGAACTACCAGGAGGATGGTGTTGAAGTGACCCAACCATACATGGGCGGTACGGAATTCCTTCCTTTCAAGCAACCTTGATGGACTAATGGACAATGTACGCATATGTTTGTAGTGGGCGTTTCCGAGTTAAAATTTGTTGGAAAAAAAGAGCCTAATCACGCTTCAGTGGAACAGATAGATTCTACGCTTCCCCAATCGATCAGTGCTGTGTTTATTTTGTGCTATGTCTTGTCAGTTTTCACAATCCTGGCTCTAGATTTTCGGCATATTGTATTTTGGCGAACAAGGTCGTGAGCTTTCGTTGCCCAACATATGTTGCTAAATTGCTTACCATTTTATATTTGTTTTTTAATGTTGTGAAACATTCCGGATTTTCTTGTATTTCACGCATCCAAACAGATAGATGAGAAAACGTCAAGAATTGCTGAGGGGACGACAATTTTTTCAAACTTGGCATCACCATAAGCGCGGAATGGAGCTCAATGCTCTGAACTTGTTGTCGCGAATCTCTAAACATGCAAAGTGAAGCTACAATCAGTGATTACGGAAAATCAAATAGTTGGGCAAAAACCAGTCCTGGTGCCTCGATTTAGCTTGGACTGAGTTTAGGCAGCATAGTGCTGGATTTATAAGTACGGAAAGAATTTCTCATTGCAAAGAATTTTTAAGAAGCATAATGTTTTTTACGAGTATCATAATATTGGATCTATATATGTTTTCTTTCATACTTTTGACAACACGAGTGGTGTGCAGAAATTTATTCCTGTCAGTATGTCTATGGTAAAAAGAATGAAAAGAGCAGAATTAAGCAGCGTCTTGCTGCTTTGGGCCGTTTCACGGAGCCGAAGTGATGGCCCAAAGTGAATAGCTATATCCACAACAACTGCATTGGGCCAATCAGCCCAACATGACCGGCCCTGGTACACGGGCGCCTCCTACCTAGTTGCCCTAATCACCGCCACCGCCGCTGGTTTACTGCTCGACGTCCTCGCATCCTCCTCCGCCGGCCCGCCGTCGCACTCGGCCATGCTCGACATCAATCTGCTCCGCGTAGACAAGGGCGGAAATCCGGAGCTCGTCCGTGAGTCTCAGCGCAACCGCTTCGCCAACGTAGAGCTCGTCGACGAGGTCATCGCCCTCGACCAGGCATGGCGAACCAGTAAGAACTTGCTGCCCAAACTCTTCGAAACTGTCTCACATCCCATACCCGTCTATCTGACCTTTCTCGACACGGCAGGGCAGTTCGAGCTGGACAAGATCCGGCAGGAGCTTAATGCCACCAGCAAGAAGATCGGCAAGCTCAAAGCCGTAAATTTCGTTTCGTCTCTTTGCGATGGTGGCCGCGGGGTTCGGTGTTGTGACCTTGTGTCGCTGTGCAGAGCAAGCAAGAAGAGGAAGCGAAGAAGCTGATGGAGAGCACGGACGAGATCAAGAAGAGGTTGGCTGCCAAGGAAGCTGAGGTGCAGGAGGCCAAAGGCACGCTCGACGCTAAGCTGATGACTATTGGCAACATCGTGCATGCATCGGTGCCCATCAGTGACGACGAGGTGTGCCGGAAATTCCAAGCCAATTTTGGTTTGTTGGGAGTCACCAGTGATTGTTAAACCGTAACGTTGAAGTAGTAGGATTAGTAGCTCCCAGCTCTTGTTGGAAATATTGAAGTAATGTTGTGTTTTAGGGCCTATATCAATACAAGGGGCATCATGGCATTACTTTGATAGGCTGAGTTTGCTTGTGAGCTACCTGTTCTTAATCTAATTCACAGAATCGAAACCAGTTCCTCTGAATTATCCAATTCTTGAAATTGAAACCAACCCCTCTGAATCACTCTCATGTTGTTACAAACTTCAGCTGAGCTGATTTAGTAGTACTGCCTTTCTCAGGCAAACAATCTTATTGTGCGGACATGGGGAGAAAGGAGCTTGGAGGAAAACTTGAAGAATCATGTGGATCTTTGCAGGATGCTTGACATTGTAGCTTTGGAGAAGGGTATATCCTCACAATTTTTTGGGGGGTTTGTCACTGACTATATTGCTTATTTAGGCTTGTTTTGAACCTCAAATTAATCACCCATATTCCTTTCCCTGCGCATTGTTGTTGGAACATCTTGCTGATTTGGTTTATTGTTGCTAATTTGCCATTTTAGTACTGCTACATTGTATCTTGCACCCCCTTTCATTTTGCAAACACCCCTCTTTAAAACTGGTAGAATGTACAATGACATGTAGAGGTATTTTGAGCATATGATTTTTTTTTCATGTGGAAACAAAGTTGCTAGATTGCATTTCTATGTCTGTTTTTCTTTGACTTTGAACCATCCAACTATCTAACAACAACAACAACAAAGCCTTCGTCTCAAGCACGTTGAGGTAGGCTAGATATGAAACTGGGTTTCATATCCATAGGAATGACTGATTTTGATGCTGGCTCACCAAACCTATCACAACCCTCCTCCTTTATCCGGGCTTGGGACCGGCTATACCTAGAAAGGCATAGGTGGAGTTAACCATCCAACTATCTAAGTAGCAGAAAAGAAACCACCTTCCCGCAAGAGCCTATGGGCACCGTTTGGAACTAAGACGGGCATATTTGGTTTTCTTCTAAAAGGTTGCATTGCCAGTGATCTGGCTTAGGTGGACAAGAAAATCCTTGCTCACACATGAGAGCTGAATTTGCTTCGTGCGCGAGCAAGCTTTGGCAATGTGCTTGCTCCTTCTTTGCCCTATCACACAACTTATGGTCTTATCAGCAAATCAACAAAAAACAAACCTCACCCTGCAACAAAAAACAATCATATACCGCAGAAATCAACACCGAAGTCCCAAATCGAGCTCAAAAACATGTAGCAGTGAGCAAGGACTCACGGAGCTGGTGAGGAAAGGTCGAAATAGAGCTGTGTGCCTTCCGCCTTCCGAGGCTTCCGTATTCAAGTTGCTGCAGCCAAGCTCGAGATTCTCTCAGCTCAGATCAAGCTCCTCTGTGCCTGATGAACCCAGTTCAGTCTTCTTTTTGCCAAATAAAGTTTTAATGCCCCTAAATCGAGTTTCTGGACATCAAATCATGGAGGATTTGAGCAAGTTCCCATCCATTCTACCGGAGCTTCATGCGTATGGATGCCCAATCAAGTCTTCCACCCAGGCAAGTACTCTGTTTGGTCAGTTGAGGAATGAGGAAAAAGAAGAAGCTAAGAAAGGAACCAAACGTCTCAAGATTCTTGCTTTTGCCTCTTGCCATGCAAGGCGAGTGAGCGAGGCAAGTCGAGGGATGTCAAAACCAAACAGACCCAACATGGCAATGGGTACAAGGGATAATCGAATCCAAATCCTTAGGGTTCTTAGGGGAAACCATATCATCCAAACAACCCCAAAGCAGGATATGGTGCTTGCACATAAGTTGTTCCCCTGTATTTTAAAAAATAACTTCATTGTTCTTTCCATTGTGCTGTAGCATGCTCTTGGAATCTATTCAGTATGCATCTTTGAAGAAATCTATGGTGACAATTGTGTTTTTGAGGATGCCTCTCACAATCCACTGCTTGCTCAAATTTTGCAGGTGCTGATGTAGCTGGTGGAAGGGGTTTCTATTTGAAGGATGAAGGTGTCCTCCTGAATCTGGCATTGATAAATTTCGGGCTAGCTTTCCTGAGAAAGCGAGGCTTCAAGCCAATGCAAACTCCCTTTTTCATGAGAAAGGAAACTATGGGAAAATGTGCACAGTTGGCCCAATTTGATGAGGAGCTTTACAAAGTATTCCCTATTTCCATGCCATGTTGTTATGGAGCAATTTTTTCTGCATTATTTAGTTAAGTTATATTTTTGCATTTCTTCTGAAAGCTAAAACATTGTTTTGCTGTGTGAGTAGCATCATGTGTTTACAACTTTCAATAACTTCACCTTGTTTATCAGATTCAGATAATTAATACTCTATCCAATATTTGATACGTTTTGTCGTCTGATCAGTAATTCAGTATCATTCCATCTCTAGATTTAATTCCTGATGTTAAGAAAACTAATTTCTGTAAATGCTGAGGGATTTCAATATTTGCAATATCACTGCTTTTGTGGTTTTCAACTTATTTGTTGAATTCACATTCTCCATAGTCATCCTAAAAATTGTTTAGCTACTGTTGATATGATGGTTACCCACATTGTTTGATGAACTGAGTGACTGTTTTAGTGTTATTTTGAGAAAAGAGTATATTCCATACAAGTTCATGACCGTTTCTTGTATCTGCCAGGTAACTGGTGATGGAGAAGATAAATATCTTATAGCCACTTCTGAGCAACCATTGTGCGCTTATCATCTAGGTGATAGGATTTACTCTGCTGAACTACCAATCAGGTTGGTAATTTCTAACTTCATTTAGTGTTTCTTTAATTGATTCACGGTAACTATTTTGATCATAAATAAGTTGCGCATGTATAGATATGCTGGATACTCCACTTGTTTCCGGAAAGAGGCTGGTTCACATGGAAGAGACACAGCTGGCATCTTTAGAGTCCACCAGTTTGAGAAGATTGAACAGTTTTGTGTTACGAGCCCAAATGGCAATGATTCCTGGGAGATGCATGAAGAGATGCTTAAAAACTCTGAAGATTTCTATAAGGAGGTGAGCATAAGTGTTTTGTGATTATTAAACCCCCATAGTTTTATCCTGTTTCGTTTTCTTTCTGTATATGTCTAAACATAATGTCAGTCTTGCAGATTGGCCTACCATATCAAGTTGTTTCCATTGTATCTGGTGCTCTTAATGATGCTGCAGCTAAAAAATATGATCTGGAAGCATGGTTCCCTGCATCAAAAACCTATAGAGAACTAGTGTCCTGTTCAAATTGCACAGATTATCAAGCAAGGAGACTTGGAATTGGCTATGGTCAGAAAAAGGTAAGATTCTTTTTCACTTTGATTTTTCAACATGTTTCATTGCTCCGTGTAACCTTTACCCACTGGTTATTACCACTAAATGGTGTGTATGCCCGAATACAGAATGATGAGCAGTCCAAGCAGTTTGTTCATATGCTAAACTCTACGTTGACGGCCACTGAAAGGACCCTTTGCTGTATTCTGGAGAACTTCCAGAGGGAGGATGGTGTGGAAGTGCCGAAGGCACTGCAGCCGTACATGGGTGGGATAGAGTTCATTCCTTTCAAGCAACCTCTGGATGCAAAACAAGCTGCGGATTCCAAATCGAATAAGCCCAAAGCAAAGGTTTTTTCTGCCTCTGCTCCTTCATTTCCAAAGAAAATATCTTATTCACAATTGTACCATTTTGGGTCCTCTTCTGACAGGGAAATGCTCCTTGAGCTTGGTAAGGGACGATCTGGGGGATTCACACTTTTGTGAACCGTTGGTTATGACCTATCATTGTATTAATTTATGAGCCTGTCAGTATTTATAGCATGACATTGGTGTTGTTTGTTTTGCTCACCCATTTTTATGTATTAGTTACAACAGCAGCTGATCTTGTACTTGGACGTCTTGTGATCCAACGGGATATTTGCGCATAATTTACGAAGTGGATTTTAATTTCTTGGGTTTGTGCATTTGCGATTTTTTTAGCAATGTTCATTGCGCTAACTGAGCATGCTACTGCTACTAATGCTGATATCTTTTTATTTTCGAAATATTTTTGTGAGGTTTGAAATCTTTACCACTCCTGTCAGTTTTTAATTCATGATATTGTAACACTCCAAAATCTGTTAAAGAGGTGAATTTAAAATTTTTAGATGAAATGCATGTGGAGAAAATTTCAAACTCAAACTAGAATTCAAATTTGAATCAAAACAGAAAAGAAAAAGGAAAAAGAAAAACGACCAATGAGCAGAAACCCACCTCAGCCGGCCCAACAGCCCGCGGCTGTTTTTCCCCTCCCCCTCTCTTTGACGCGCGGGGCCTGCGTGTCATCCCCTTCCTCCGCGCGTCCCCATCCGCCACCGATCCTCCCGCGCTGATCGTCGCTGCCTCGCTCGAATTCCATGCCACAAGCCAAAATCTTCGGTCCCGGGCACTCCAGCACGATCTCAACGAACGTCGCCCTCCCTCGTCCGTTTAAAACGCTAAGGAAACTCCCCAGTCCTCCCTCGCACGCTCAGTTTTCTCATCCGGTGAGAACCGACGTCTACACCACCGTTTCTTCCGAATTCTTCCCGATTTCTCTGATCTAACGGGCTTGTCATGTTCCACCGCCGCTGGGGAGCCCTGCAGATGAAGGAAACGACGTGTCTTGCGCCCTAGCTACGGCTTCGACGAGCACCGAGGAGCTTCACCACTCACCGTCGTCGCAGAGCCGGATTCCGACCTCTCCAAGCCCAAGAAACCCCTAGGTGAGCTTCCTCTACCCTTTGCAGCCGATCCGTGCGAAAAGATGCAAGTTCTAGCGTGTAGCGGCAAAGAACCGAGGTTACGTCGGCGAGATCGCCGCCGCGCGACGTGGCCCCCTGTGGCCCGTCTATTTTAAATCGTGCGATCCCGAATAGATTTAACCTGTACCGCTTCACGATCTAATCTCAGCCCTCCGTTTTAAATCCAACGGCCCACATCTGCCCCACGTTATAAAGGCCGAAAATCTTACGCGCTACCCCTTGGGGATCTCGGAAAACACGAGCTAGCCCCGGAAACTTCTGATGGCTATGAACCCTCAGAAATTTATGTAAATTCATTTAAAAAACAGTTTTAGCCTCTGGACTTAATAAGAATTAGGAAGACCTCCCTATTTTGCACACTTAGACCCCTAAAAATTTAGGAAATTAGAAATGGGGCCCCACTGCAGTGTGAATTTGCATATCAGCCCTTAAGGGTTATTAATTTCAGTAAATTGAATATGTGAATATGATTTAAATTTAAACATAGGTATAGGTTCAGTTGAAGTATTCTAACTATGTTAAAAATTGGTAGAACAATCTAAGGTCTGAATTTAGAAGGAAAATAAACTTTTAAACTAAATAAGATTGATGTTTTATAATTTATCTCTGAAATATATCCTTTAGGCACAAAACAAATTCAAATATGTGAAAAAATGAATCTAAGTAATAAAAAAGGGGTAGGAAAAATTTATAAAGGTTCTGTTTAGGTAATTGGAACAGTAGAATTTTTTGTATGAATTTAGGTTGCTGTTTTATTGATGAAAATTCATTTTTAGGCTAGAAAATAATTCTGAAAATGGGTAAAAAATAAATTTAAATTGATCCTCATCAGAGAGGAAGTCAAAAGAAAATTTATTAGACATTTTAGATGAGAACACATTATGTTTAGGAGATATATTGTGCTATTTTAGTATTAAAGTTCACTTTTAGGTATGGAAAATAAATATGAAAATATAGAAAAATAGGTATACCTAATTAGAAAATGTCAAGTGAGGTCCCCAAATCCAAGACTTCAAATTAAGATTTTGTAGAAGATCTGAAAACCTAATTAGAGTAGGAAATTACCTTTTATGCAAATTTTGTGGCTAAGAAGTGTATTATCTAATATAGAGAATTTGTTCAAAATTGGAAATTCATATATAGTGTGCACTTAGAAATCTGAATATTAAAGTTAGAGATAATATATATGTTTAAAAGTGCATGTGTGCTTAGAATCAACATATCTAGGGTAAACACCATACTTAAATATGTGTATGACTTTCATATGTATGTATGTGTGGTTTGCATGAGTGGAAATATGGACTATGGCTTATGGATTGTTGTTTTCTTTTTGCTATGTGTATTGGCATGAGTAGAACCAACCCTAGAGTAGGTTCTCACCTTTCAAGATCAAGGCTTTCCATTTTCAGAGCAGCAGGAAGAAGGCAAGTGTCCTTGACCACTTTAATCCTATACTAGGATGTGTAGTTAGAATTTAATTGCATTGTCAATTTAGAATATGATACCCAAGCTAGAAAGTTTTCTTAGAATTGCATTATCTTGTTTCCTTGTAACCTTGGGTTGGGAGTTACTTTATTATGTCATTTATTAGTACTACTCATGCTTAGTCATGCTTAGAATGGGATAAATGGGATATGAGATCATCAACTTGTTTACTTTATCCTTGAATGAGATATTATGAATCATGTAGAGGTAGGGATCTAGGCAAATTGGATGCTTTGGTTGGTGCTGCGTGCACGAGACTCGGGTTTGTGTATAGTACTTGCCTGGATACTAAGGACCGGTTCATGGAGCATGTAACCTGGCTTTACCATGCCAACCACATGCTGAGATGGGGCAGCTTGGCCAATTAATTAGGCGTAGCATGGGTGTTTGGATGGTGCAGGAGTAGGTGTCAGCTGGACTACCATATGAACCGCAAGGCTCAAGAGGGGGCCACTGCAGCGGGGTTGGAGCCTCTTGTATGCTATTAGGGGTGAAACCTCAGTGGGCACACGCTCATCGGAAATCCCTTTATAAAGGCCTCGTAGTGATCTCCTGGCTACACACCTCAGAAGTGTGAATGTGGTTCGCGGCCACTGGCATAATGGAGGTTCTTTTAGTCCACCCAGCAACGGGGGATGAAATCACTACATGTGGGTACAGTGGTGCAAACTCTGCAGCGTCAAAATTGTCATGACAGCCGTGCTCACAGTCAAGAGCGGATTGGACTTATTCATGATTAGAGGATGAGGAATTGGGAAGTTGAGGATGTTAAGCGGGGAGCTTAATTTTGAAAATGATGTTATGGTTACTTGATATTGATGATGAGTTAGGGGATTGAGACCATTTCACCTATATAGTAATGTAGGTGCTAAATAAGCTAAGGTGATAGGTATTAATTGCGTAGTGTTTTAACCATGAGTTCAACCTCTCTTTGCTCTAGCCATGCATGACATAATCTTTCCCACACTTGCTGAGTACCTACGATACTTAAGCTTGTTTTTATGTTGGTTTTAAATTGCTGCTCAGGCCAAGGGAATGACATGGTGTACAACGACCAAAACTTTGGACCCGAAGAAGGATTTTAGGTTCACGGAGTCCCTCGGACAACGCCTGTGACTTGTTAGACTTATCTTCCGTTGTTGTTTTATTTTCATGTTATGAACATATTATCGTCCATCGAGACGTTATGCGATGTAAGACTTATTTATATTCGAATATTTGGCTTGTAATATAATGATGTTCACTCGGTCGTTCTTCGGAGAAACCGGATGTGACAGATATGGTGGCAACATTCTTAGATTTGTTTATTACCTAAGAAAGTTGTTTTCACCTCCAACCGGTTCCAGTCTTCCAGAGCCTGACATACTCCATTAGCACTTCAGTGGTGAGAGTGCCTTGAATGTCATCTGCCCATGAGTTGATCTTCTCGCACCGTTCCAATTTTGGTGGGGTTACAAAGCAAGTGCATTTAGAGTTATCAGTCTCACCCGAGGTGTTTACTATGTCGACAGTTGCTACTCAACCGCGTGCTATTCTCTGAAACCACCACAGTTGCTACTCAACCTGAGGTGTTTAGCAGCAAGTTTTTCAGCCAACCCATTACTTCTGATTCAAGCTGGCTGGTGTAGTGTGTGGATCATGGATGTCTTGGTTGAGCAATTTCTGAGGCATCTCCTGCTAACGGCGTTGGTGCTGTTGTGGCTGCAACTTGAGATCGTGTTGAAATGGTGACTTCGCGTGCACTGCTGATTAACGTGGCTGCAGCCTACATAGTCATAGTGCAAGCGCCACTGAACTGCCACTGCGAGGGTCAGAGGTCTTAGTGTCAACTGCTGAACGCTGTTGCCTCGCTATTCAGTTCCCAGGCTTTTACTGCTCATTGTGGCTGTAGCGCTTGAATTCAAACCGACAGCATTCAAGCCTCAGAATCCAAGATACATGTGCTTTCCTGCTAGTAAGTCTGCGATTGTGATGATAAAAAAGGTAACGTTTTAAGATCATGTCCCCATCCATGTCTACTACATTACTACTAGTTGTGCAGTGCAGCCTATGTATAGTGTAGCCTTATGGGTTCTACTGTTCTAGTGAAAGTAGTCTTTGCTGCGAGATTCTGTAAGTTGTATGCAACTTTTCTTGTACTTTTTTTTTCACGAGGGTGAGCGTGCGTCCAAGGTGATACCGATCAGGCGGCATCACGAATTTAGGAGGTTTCCCAGATGCAAGGGCGAGCGAAATGGCACTGGCCAGGATCAATGCTTTAGTCCCTAGAACCATGCCAAGGAAGGGTAACGAACATGTTGTTGGTTCTTTAACAGAAGATCTTGAGCAAAGTTCAGACAGGAAGGGTATAAACAAGAGAGAAAAATTGGTAAAGAGATTTAAGCTTGTGCTTTGATGGCCCGAGAGCCAGCCGGCAGATGTGCTGCCCACGTTCCCCGATCCGATTATGACAACTCGCCATCTTCTGATAGTGAAACCGTATGCAGCTTTTCTCTAGACAAAATCGTTTCCGATGACTCCATCCTCAATACTTGAGTTCCTCCATGGGAACTCTCGGTTCCTAGGTAAACGGTTTGTCAACTCGCCCATACGAGACATCATTTGCAGAGGTTCTGAATGAAATTGCTCCAGTACTTTCGCGGTTCCGAATGAAATACAAACAGAAGCATGATCCCTGCTACTAGTTAGCTACAGATACCAGATGGTTTCCATTGATTTTATTTTGCTACCGAAGCTCCAGATTGCAACGACATTGGCATCTCTTCTGAAGAGACAATCAGTGCCGAGTTGGTCAATCAGTCAGGACCTTTTCATACATCGGATTTCTTGCAAAATAGAGGATCATCCTGAACCTTTTTCTCAGTTGGTGCCGAGCACCTGGTCGTTAAAAAAATGCTGTTGTGACTGAAGAATTACCAGTATAAACAATAGGTACTGTATAAATATTCCTAAGGAAATCAGCTAGCTCGGCTAATGAGAGCATGAAAGCAGGTCCCTGAAACCCGCCCGCCGCAGCTGCACAGCTCTCCAGGCCCATGGTGGCTTGACCATATCTGTCTTCTCTCTCACTAGCAACTACTCTGTCTCTTTGCTCTCCCATCGATGCACGAAATAGAATGCAGAGCTTTCAAAAAAAAAGAGGAAGAGGAAAAGATTAAAATAAAAAAGACAAGGCGATACATTACAAAAACGACCCTGCCCCATGGGGCCCCTGTTCCGGGGTGCTTTTCCCCAGCCATCACGAGACCTCCCCCGAAACCAACCAACGCCACCACCAGTTACTACTGCACTGCAGCTGCGCCTCCGAGAATTCCTCCTCCGTCCTCGGATTCCCCCTCCCATCTCTCTCCAGCTCCCCCCCGCCGCAGGCGCCCGCCCGACCGCGCCGCCGTCCTCGGCTGCGCCATTCGCCGCCCGGCCACCTCCGGTCCTTGGTAAGTCGTTTCTTTCTTTGACCGTTGGCCACAAATGCAGCGAGATCCTGGCTTGGATCTGCGCCGCCCTTGGGCTTCCTGGCGTGTTCGATTCTCGAGCTGCTTGGTGCGTGATGGTTCTGCGGGTAGGGTCCGGCGAGGGAATTACGGCTTGTCTTTCGTGTCAACGTCGGCTGCTCTCTTTCTCCCCATCTGGAACGAGTACGGCCGTGGAATTATTTTGGGGGCTCAGTTGAGTCTGGTAGCAGTACCAGACGTTGCTTTCGTATCAATACTGCTGCTTTCCTGCTGGTACTCAAGCAGTTGTTGGAGTTTAGGTGAATGCGGTTATGTGTACAGGTTTCACTGTTCTCAGAAAGCCTTTATTCGTTAGTAATGGTGTGGAACGGTACAGAAACGGCATGTTGGTGCCTGACTGGTTGCGTTCTTCAGAAGGATACCTCTTTTTTTTTCTCCGCTGTTTGCTAGACTGAGTAAACGCGCTGCATCATTCACTACAAAAGTGTTAGATAACATTCTTTAACAGAGAAGTGGAGATGGGATGTGGACTCTGGCGGGTAAGTGAAAAATACGTCCAATTTCTGGATTCTTTTTTAGTACAAGGTGCACATTGGAGCTCACTAAGTCCTGGCAGAACTAAGAGTTTGGAATTCAAACCATAGTGATAGTTACAGTTTGCCAAGCTCTTTTATGAACATTCTGGAATGCATTGTAGGGACTGAATTATGGTTCTTGGTTTTGAAATCACAAATGCAGCATACAACTGCTTGTATTGTTCATTCTATACTGAAGCTGAGAGAGATTCATATGAATATGCATAGAGTGAATTGTCTTTTTGGGGGATTTTACTCAAGGAATCCTAGCCTTATAGCATTTTCTGTTACTCTGAGTCTGAGGCGTCTCAGTGTAGCCGATGCACACAATTTGGATAATAAGTCAGTGCCTAATACTTGGAGAGAACAGGTTGAACTAATTTGCAGCATTTTTAGGAAAGTACACCTTTGGTTGCCACAGGATATGCCCGAGGAATGATTTTGTTGATAGACATTTCTTGTAAAGCTTCCTGTAAATAGCGTGTTCAATATTCAACCAACGATATTCTCGTTCTCATTGATCTGTAACTATAAGTTGTTAAACCACTAGCAAGATAATAGTTTCAGAAACAACTATGGAAGCATCATAACATTTAATCAAGTTCATGCTATTAGTCCTAATGTTTGCTGAAGTAGATACTACCTATATTAATATGTCACCTGATTATGTGCAGGGAATATGAAGTTAAGGACAAAGCGACCGGAATGGAAGTCCCTCATGCCTCTACAACTGACCAGAAAATCTGCTATGCGCTTCTTTTTGTTTCCCAAAGTTCAATCAGCTGTTCAATCGCCAGACGATACTCCAGTTTATCTTAACGTGTATGATTTGACACCCATGAATGGCTATATATACTGGGCAGGTCTTGGTATTTTTCACTCAGGAATCGAAGGTTCTTCTCTCTCCTCTATTTAACTCTTTATTTTCCCATGCAATGCTGGTAACATTTCTGTGCAGCCCTGCTATATTTTGCTATGTTTGAACATTTGAACTAGTCTATCATGTTACAAGTCGTCGATGAACTATAGTACTGACTACTGACGTTCCACTCTGAACTTGTTATTCACTCAAGCAGATGCAGTACGAAAGAAGTATTTTTCAGTACATGGATGATCCCATAGTGCTGCTTCTGGCGATTAGGATATTTTGCCTTAGTGACCTGACAATCAGCATCAGCTTCCATTAGTAATGAAAGGCCATTTTGTATGCCAAACCTAGATGAGTTACATCATATTTTTTTTGCTGGTGATGTTTATGCAATTAACTAATATTGCATGATTCATATCAGTATCCATTTACTATATATACAAAAATAGTCGACCGAGAGGGGGGGTTCTCTTTGCTCTAAAAGGGCTCAGGTTCTATGGATTATAAAATGGGCGGATAAATATTATTCATTTATTAGACTCAGAAGATGGTTATATCTTAGTACTGGTGGACCCGTTTCTTGATTTCTTAAATGCTTTCTATGTACCAAACATCTTGGGATCTCAAATGGCTAGTTTATAAATATGAGATTCCATTTGAAAACACCCTTAAGCACATCACATAGACCTTTGGAATAGAGCTAGTCTAGTGAAATTTTTATGGGCCTGTTAAATCTCTAATACATCCACATGTGGCGGAGGTGCGCTGTTTGTGTCCGCCGGGTCTAGGAGAAAAGAACTAGGGAAGAGGGTGGGAATGGGGGTGGTGCACCAATTATGTGAATTCCACGTTTAGCATTATGACCGTGTGTGGTAGTTCACAACTTAATGGGTTAGAGTAGAATTGATCGGATCTGTCTGGAGAGAAGAAGATGAATGGTTATACAACAAAAACAACAACAACAAAGCCTTTGTTCCAATCAAGTTGGGGGTAGGCTATGTATAAAACCCAACAATTTTATTTTTTTTAAAAGGAAGTAGAGGGAAAGAGAAATAAAATGAATATTAGACTAGATTTTTATTCAGGTTCAGATTTGGCTCTTGACAGTATCACATCTCAATATGTGTTTCTGTTACTTACAGGATATTACAACAAATTGGATCAATCGATCCTTCTTCTACTTTTATGTCATGTTGTTTGTTTGTGGGGAGTTTTCATGCTGGGGGGTACTAGACTGCACATAA
Source organism: Neostapfia colusana (assembly GCA_030760725.1). Taxonomy (NCBI): domain Eukaryota; kingdom Viridiplantae; phylum Streptophyta; class Magnoliopsida; order Poales; family Poaceae; genus Neostapfia; species Neostapfia colusana. The sequence goes on along the minus strand of JASWHV010000013.1, from coordinate 87,748,880 downwards.
GTTTTCTTGAAAATTACATTTTCAGAAGTTTTAATTGTTTTCTGCTTTGATTTGCAGTTCATGGTGTTGAATATGCATTTGGAGCACATGACTATCCCACAAGTGGGGTATTTGAGGTAGAACCTCGTCAATGTCCCGGTTTCAGGTTCAGGAAATCAATATTGCTCGGTACAACATGCTTAGATCCGATTCAAGTTAGGCAGTTTATGGAGCTACAGTCAGTGAACTACAATGGAGATACTTACCATCTCATCACGAAGAACTGCAACCATTTTTGCAAGGATATGTGTTACAAATTGACTGGAAACAAAATCCCCAAATGGGTAAACCGGCTTGCCAGAATAGGTACCATACCATTATACTTGAACTAATTCTTATACTAAACTTAATACTCACTCTAATTCTTAGAATTGTCTGACACGTTCAACTGTTCCACATAACCAAAACGATTGCAATTGTAGGGCTACATAATGTGTTCATATTCACAATGCATGGAGAAGTTCAATAGTTCATACATTATTTTTTCTGCATTTCAGTTTTTGGAAAGTAATTTACCTAGGTTGTGTAAATATCTTCCGGATCATTCTGCAAAGCACAAGTAGATTTCCATCACATCACCTCCTACTGTAACTCTGTAATGGCGCGCACCTAACACCTAATGTGGTGGGCGGTTGGCACCTGAATCAACTGGTAAAGATTCATGATATCTTTGCCTCTCTGGATTGATTCACAGAGCACTATTGTGTTAAGTATTTTGGCGTCCAACAGCATGCCCAACTGAGCACATAATGCATCATGTAGTCTCAGGCGATATTTTGCCTTCTAGTCTGAATTAGAGCGATTGCTTGAAATTCTTAGGTCCTAAATAGGACTCTTATACCTGGGCATGAATTTCTTGAGGTTCTTATTATTAAGTGGTATTTTTCCCTGTAGGTGCCATTTGCAACTGTCTTCTCCCGGAGTCTCTCAAGATCTCTGCGGTTGGGCCTGATCCGAATAGTCAATCTGGAGATTCAGATAAAAGGAGGTTGAGGAATCCATTTAGCTGTTTCTCTTCAATCTCTAGTCAGAGGCAGCTGCCCTCATCTTCTCCTTTCCCACCGTCACCTGTGAAAGAGCGTCTCCCCCATTCTTCATCAAGGAAATCCAGCACCGCATCACCCAGACATAGGTAGCCTGGTCCCTTGTGTAACTTCTGATACCAAGTTTGTGCTAATTCATGCAGTGTCAACATCTGGGTGGCAGTACCGTATTGTCAACATCTTCTGTCAGGTGCTTATTTTTTGCTCGGTTAAAGTCTGATGCCTGATGTTGTATCATGTAAAAAACTCAAGTGACTAGTGTCGATTCCCCTCAAAGATCTGTTGGGGGTGAACATTCACTGGATTCTATCCGTGCGGATTTGTATATTAATCCATTATTCTTTCAGCTGTTCAAGCTCCCAGTCGGTGACCGAACTTTTTGGCCCAGCTCGTTCTGGCAAATGCTTTTATTACACAGTATGATATCTGCAGCGTTTTGCGTGTTAATAAACTGCAAAATCTCAGGTGAGTTAGGTTTCACCAGTACCGGTTACAAGCCAGGTAACTATTCCGTGACACTGATCTGTTTTTCTGGTCCTGCATCTCAATTATGCAAGTGCACATTTTTGTCAAGCAGGGCGGGCAAAGTTGATTGGACGGTAGCACGAATATGGGTGCCGAAAATTCTGATGCCTGTCTCTATCGCATAGTACAGTTCCAGGGGAGGGAAGAACACCGGATAAGAATGCCCTACCCGTAGTCTCCAGGAGTAAGCAAAGGTACTAATCGTTGGTCCTTTCGGTGGTGTTCTGTTCTCTGCTCTGCATCTGCATCCCTTCTTACCCCCACACCTGTCGCCTCCCAGCCATTGCACTTGCACCGGGCCGAGGGGCCATACGAAAGGCGTGGCGCTCGCCAAAGGACGGCGGCATCCGACAGAGCGAGGGGGACGTGCGCGAGGAGACCGACGACGCTCGCTCCCGACGACACGCACGTCGCCGTCGTGCGGCGGATGATTGAACGGCTTCGGGATGTGTTGCGTTGTTCGCTTCGTGTGGCGGGGGGCAGGTACGAGAAAAGACGACGACGATCGAGCGCGCTCCGCTTTTGATCATGTCCTCGTCTTTGCAGGGGCTTATCTTCGAAGAAAAGGCTTTCACTCTAGTGACGGCCGTGATGCGATCATTAGCTACGGATAATGCTCTCAAAGAGTCTCTTGCAAACGACACAGGACATGCTTAAAGTGGTGGGACGTTACTTTCTCTGTTTCAAATTATTTAACGTTGGTTAGTTTAAAACTGAACTAATCAACGTCAAATATTTTGAAACATACGCCTCGCACAGCGGGCTATTATATTTTGTGTATTGTTGCACAACATTAGTAGACAGTGTACTGCTTTCATCTTTGATTCTATTGTTGTTACAAGTTTCAGAGTTCAGAGACCAAATTCTTGACTGAAGACAGAAGGCACCAAAACATGCATGTATTCCTACATACATCTTCTGATTAATTCCGATTACCCCCAATATTACATCAGAGACTACCAGTTCATATGACAATTAAGCACTTGCGTGATAATCGACACATATTCACAAAGACCACCAATTAATTAATCTACATGCTTAATAACAAGTTACCGATTAGACTTATTTCGTTAAGACGTTGACTGATGACTACAGGCACGATATAACACTACCAGAGCTTAATTTCCCTTGCTACTCTTGCTAAGTGACCTGCAATCTGATGAACGCAAAATAGCTAGCTATAGTAGCTAGTTAATCCAGCTGCTCTCAGTTGAACTGATCGTAGACTCCCCCGAAGTAGCCGGCTGCCAAGTCCATCATGTAGTTGTTGTATACGTAGTCGCTCATGTAGCTGAGGTCGGCCGCCTCCTCCTCCAGCCCGAACTGCCCCACCAGCGCCGCCGGGTTGCACGTCACCGTCGAGAACGACGACGAGCTCGGGCTGCTGCTGCCCGCGCCGCCGGTTGCCGCCATAAGCTTCCTCTTCTCCTCCTCCGCCTCCGCCAGCCTGTCCTTCAGCTTCAGCAGCTGCACGTCGTCGTTCACGCGTGAAGTTAATTAGCGGCGGCGGCCAAAGAAGCGCAACGCACGCGGCAGCAACAATTCATGTAGTTACCTCGGCCTCGAGGTGGCAGTTGTGGAGGACGACGGCGTCGTGCGCGGCGCGGAGCTTGGCGAACTCCTGCTCCATGAGCTTCATCTTGTGGCGCGCGCGGCGGTTCTGGAACCAGACGGCGACCTGCTTGGCGTCGAGGCCGAGCTCCGCGGCGAGCTGCACCTTGCGGGGCGTCTCCAGCTTCCGCTCCTTCCTGAAGCTTATCTCCAGGAGCCGCGCCTGCTCGTCGCTCAGGCGCCGCTTCTTGGCCTGCTCGTCCCCGCCCTCTCCCTCCGCCGCGGGCTTCGGCTTCCGCCGCCGCCGCTGCCGCGCCTTCCTCTGCTCGCCTCCTGCCACGCAAGAACCAGCTACACAAATGCATTGCATGCCGTGAGCTCCCAATCTCTTGCCGCCCGCCCACGCGAGAGTAAAGGAGAACTACTACTCACCGGAGCCGGAGGTGTCGGCGGCCTCCTCGATGCTATTGGCCGGGACGAAGGCGAACGACGGGAACAGCAGCCTCTGCTCCTCCTCGCGGTCCATCTTTCAGCTCCTCACAAAGACTCGAAAGAGAGTACACTGACTGTAAAGCTGCAGGAACAAGAAGAGCAGCAGCTGTTGCTGTGTAGGCTAATGCTCACTCTGATCAGCTCTGCGGCTTGGGTATATATTTCTCTAGGTGTTTGTGCTGTCGTCCGGTGACCAGCTGTGTCCGAGTCTGTGCGCTCGGAGCCTGGGCGGGGGATTTATAGGCGGAGGAGAGCCGGCGTGTTTGTGTCCGGCTCGATGATTTTAGGTGTGAAGACGATGCGAGAACTAAGCAGCGAGCGCGAGGCCGCGCCACTGACGAGAGTGGTCTGCGTGCCGGTGCAGTTTTGGATAATTGAAAAAGGAAACGGGAGTTGGTATCCGTAAAGCCAACTAGTGTAGTTAACTCACCATCCCCTCCGTTGATTAAGATGCTGTACTACTAATTAACAGGGCCGCCTTTTGGAGACGGCGACCGCCGAGCGAGCGAGCGACGGTGGAGACGGAACGGCCGAATGAATCAGTCGATTTTCGTGGCGGAAACTGTGAACTCCTGCAGGCTTTTTATTTTTTACCCGTCTTTCTGCCGACGCCGATGGACGCAGCTCCCGCTGCCGCACGCCTGCCAGCGAAGTGAACTTATTGGCGATGGTCTTCGCCCGGGGAATTGTAGAAAGTTACCGCGACTTCAATTCGTCGTAGTGACCCAGCAGCTCGTTCGAAAGATGCAGAACACGTACGTAACTCGATCTGTTCGTTGAAACGAGCCGTGGCTATGATTGATTCATTAGTTGGTACGTGATGTCAAAGAGAAGCGCGCGGCTGGTTGAGATTGGGAGTGCTGGGAGTTGCAGACGCACAAGTCACCGTGGGATCGGGGAGCGCGTGGCTAGGTCGTCGCCTTCCGGGGTCCGGGACCAGGAGACACGAGCGATGCGCCGCGCCGCGCCTAGCAGCTCCAAAGCAATTCACGTCAACTACATATACACGCACCCACCAACGCACGCTCCAAAGCACGTACCTTTCTTACAAAAGAAGAATACTGGTAACCTCAATAAATATCCGTTTCCTAATCACAATTGTACGTTCGTTGCACAGGCAGACAGGTACTAATATAAGAGCTATCAACAAGCACGTGAAGAGCATTCCCGGCCATCGCCGCGCGACGTGTTCTCACGGAGACGTACGGCGGCGAGGAGGTTTCTTGTGGCATCCTCTCTTCTCCCTCTCTCTACATCGCATATCGTGCTTTTGCACGACGGCCACGCACAGCTTCTCGAAACTTGGGCTTGCGTGCTCGCTCCAGCTTGCCATAAGCTACCAAGGCAACGTCGTCACGTGGCGAGCTCTAGCGGTTCGGTTTCGCAGGTATCCGACTGTTTCAAGAAACCCAAATCGTCCTAGCACACTGCTACCACTGTCATCACTGAATCCGATCAGATTGCATCCAGTTGTTCAGAGAGTACACACAGTTCCCTGTCCACGCATGCATGGGTGCGTTGCATGCGGTCAGAGTCCAGCTCTATATATGAAAACTTCACAACTACCCTGACCTGGTTGGACGGGTTTTAATTCGCAAGTACTGGTACATGGTTGGAGGATCGGAGTGGGTAACCGGCTAACCGCAAGGACAGGTTAAGGTTCGGTACGGTCCTCTCGGCTTCAAAGACCGACCTACTGAGAAGAACGGGTTGCAAAGAGCTCTCTCGGAACTCGTCTGATCTCTCAAAAGAGGACACTAGAGGTTAGGCACGTGCGTGTATATCTGGAAGAAAAACATATACTATTGTTGGTGTGTCTTTTGACCATAGTTATCTGTGTTGGCTCTAGACTATTAGAGACTGAGATAAAGTGTTCAAGGGATAGGTTTGTTGAAATATAAGTGACTTGTCCATCCTTCCCCATCAGTTTAACCTGTTGGGTGCAACTGGTAGGTGGATAGTAGCTTAATATGTTATCAGGATCATAGGTCTCGAGTTCGAATCATGGCGGACGCAATTTATTAAAATAAATTGTAGCCGACTCCTATTCCACGTTTGCGGCACAAAAGATGCACGTGAGGGGGATGTCGAGATATAAGCGAATTGCCCATGCTTCCCCATCAGTTTAAGTTTTTTGGTGCAACTAATAGGTGCATAGTAGCTTAACATTTTTTCTTTTGGTGGAGGTGATAGGTTCGGACATCACGCATTCGTGGAGCATGCATGTGCAGTAGGAGTGACAAGGGCGGTGCGCGACAACGACGCAAACAAGATGCGGCAGAACAAGAAGATGATGCGAACCAAAACGAGGGCAGAGGCCACTTAGCTCGTGGCGCGCGGTTGTCATGGGGGGGGGGGGGGGGGGGGGGGGGGGTCGTCGACAGAGCCGAAACGTGCCGAGGGGGGCCGCGTGCGGCGTGCTCGCCTCGTCGCCACGCGCCGCTCCGCCATGCGGACGTCTCAGCTGCCCCTTCAGTCAGTGGGACGACGCGATCAAAAGCCTGCGCCGCCCGGGCCGGACCGGACCGGACGACGCTACCCTGTTATCCGTAGGCAGCTTTTGAACGAGAGCGACTCGCGCGGGAGGGACGCCTGCTCTGGCGCCTGCCTGCCCCGACAACGCGCGCAGCGGGTGCTCGTGCGCTGCATCTGGACCTGCCCTCGCCGCGCACGGCTGGATGGCAACTCGCTCGGATGCATCTGCGTTCCCTTTTGCGTAGCCGCGGGGCGTTTCTATTTCCTGCAAAGAACAAGCATGGCTAGATACACGAGTAGAGGTAGCCCCTGCATGCATGCATGCATATGGATGAGTGGATGGAGGATGCTGTTGCGTGAGGCCAGTTGCGTCAGCCGGTGCGTGAGGCTAGTGGCGTCAGCCGTGCATCTTCCGGTTCTGGAGGTGACGGCCGCCGGCCATGACCGTTCACATGTGTTCAAGCATATTGATTGCCATGCTACTCCTACCAGCTTCCTACGACAACTCAGCGAAAGCAGTAGGACAGGAACGGACGACGTACGTCCAATAGATGAGGAAAGGGCCGGGGGAGGTGCATACGTGTACGGGGTAGAAATTTATTCTGGGCATGCGGCTGCAGCCAAAACGTGCATGGTTGCAAACTTTAACGAGGCACTGCTGCATGCGCAGTGACCACCTTCTTCGTTGGCGATGCTTCTTTTGGTCCATTTTTTGTCAGTGAAAAACTTGTTACCTGCCCTGACTGAAAAGCTTACACTTTTACCTCGTGAGTCGTGAGAAAAAAGGGACAAAGTACTGCTGAAACGTGAGGTGGTAAATGAAACAAGTCCCATCAGCCTGAAAAACTCTACGGAGTGATGAATCACCGTATCCTCCTCCCTTTCTGATAGGACGACACGCGCACACACACACACAGAGAGAGAGAGAGAGAGAGAGAGAGAGAGAGAGAGGATTTGGTAGTAAGAAAAGGTTTGGAATAAGATGCCAAGTGCGGAGCACATCACATTACCCTGGGCACCAATGGCAGGGGGGCGATTCCTTCTTCCCTAGCCTTGTTATTACTACATGCCTGGCTAGCTTCTTTCATGGCATCGCACGCACCGCACATACTACTGTAGTAAGCAGCGATTATTTATTAATCCTGGTAATCGCATGCAAGTAGCCGTTGATTAGTTAGAGAGGTGGCTCTCGCTTTGATGCTTAAACAAATGCAGTGCCATGCTTATCTCAGACACCTCCGCGCCCTGTTTCCCCGTCTCCAACTCGTGGAATCCCGACGCCATTAACTAATAATCTCCGCCAATCCGCATATCCTAACGAACCAATCGACCAAACCTAATCTCCTCGGGACACGGCCTACCTGCTTCGCTTGATTACCGCGCCTAATCAAGCTAATCTGCCTGCTGCTGCAGCTACGCCTCTGCTTTGACGAGATCAAATCCACATGTTCAATGAGGGGGAGATCTCCGCGGATTTCCTCTGTGCGGTGTCGTGTGCGCCGTGGAGGAGGAGGACGGCCCGCTCGGCGCGCGCTTGCATGAAACGCCTCGAAGCGCGTGCGCTGATTCGCTCGATCGCCTCCTCCCTGATCGCCTTTGCGTGATCAGCCCGACGGCCTCAACCCTCGCGCCTCGGCTTAATTAAACTAGGGGAGGGAGTAGAATAGGGCTGCCGCTAATGCCGATGCCGATGGTACTAACGTCGTCGTCGTCACGCGCGCGTGCAGCTAATTTCGCGCCTGCCTTAACTGACTTGGCCCTCAGCTTTGGACTGTTTTTTTGTTAACGTCAGCCATGGGTCAATCCGTCAAGATATTCAGAGGGACAGTCACTCACGCTCTGGCCTTCGTCCTTTGATTTCTCCCACTTTGTTCCTTCTCTCGTACTGCAGTAACTGCACCAGGTTTTACTGGCTTCCGAGTAGTGGTGGTTCTGAACATCCGAATCCGACGATCATCAGTCTGTAAACACAAAAGACACGCTAGATTGCAGAGAATAGCTTCACGATGTAGGAAGTCAGGCAACCAAAAAAATGAAAATGGAGGGTTACACACACCGCCATTTTCCACCTTGTCGTTACACAGTCTTGTGAATGCACCAAAAAATTAAGTAAAAAAACAAACAAACGACTCTGGTGATGATGACCCAGCATCATGTCGCTGGAGCTAGTAAACCATGTGCTTCATCCCATCCAGCTGCTAGGTGCTTGCTTGAGGTTGGTTAACTCGATGCTTTGTTTTTAACTGCGGAATCAATGGTGCCAAGTAAACCCGGAATCAAGGGCTCAAGGCCCCGGCTTTATTTATCACCCCCTCGAAAGGCGCCAAGTTATAAAGGAGGCGGACGATTGGATGGCAAGCAAGCGAGCAAGCTTCAACCCCAAGGCAGCAAGAACACTTGGCAGTGCTCCGAAACCTGTGAGGCAGTCAGGGTTTGTTAGCATCCTTCCTTCCCATGCATGGCGCCACCTTCACCACACTTGAACCCTAAACTAATCCCCGGCCGGTTGCATGGTAAAGCTTAAACCACCAGGCGGCCACAGACGCAAAGGACGGCTTTGCATTTTGCGTAGATTATACCACCTAGGGTAGGGGACCTCCGGACCTGGGGGGGCGCCTTGGAACATTCGTCAGACAGATTAAAGGCGAAAGGCTAATGCTAATCAGCGCCTAAACAACTCGTTAACCTTTGCGGTGGCTTCGCGCACACCGTGAAAGCTCACACGAATGCTACTCTAGCATGACGTGGACACACATAACCGGCGGAAATGTCGGGATTCCAGGCTTAGATATAAAACAGAGGGTTTTTATATGTGAGGGGGTTAAGGAGAGCACGACCATGGCGAGGCGAAACGTGGCCGTGGTGTGGTGATTAGTTTATGGGCCCGTTTCAGTTAGCTGTCCAATTAACTTTCATTGAGCGCTTTTGAAAGGGGCGAGAACTTTCTTGTACTTTTTGTTTTTTTTCTTTGATGGCTCGCTTCTCAAGGGAAAACTTTATCTCGTGATTTTCTATAGAAGGTAAGTGAGTGACATAAGGGCTGACGCATCGGAACCATGTCCAACACAACGCTCCTTTCTCTGGCTAAGGCTCGGTTTGCAGCGCATGTTATCTGTTCACTACATATGTTCTGAATTTTGCGTGTTGTGTGCGCAAATGCAAACTGAAGAATGAACAGTTGATTGTGTTAGCAGCTATCTGTGCAATGATCAGACGTAAAAAAGATGGGCAATCTTCGGTTACAAAAAGACAAAAGGAATAATTAACATTCTGCTATCCCCAATCGTATCCATTCACCGTTTTAATTGACATTGCGAAATGTTCTCAGAATAAAGAAGCTGATGGTAGGTAATCAGATGCAAGGTTCTTTTGTTGGGGGAACAAAAGAGCAGCCATGAAACAGAGAACTATTAGAACATTGTATTCCACTGTTTTTATATACACGCCAGACACCGTACATTAAGAAAATCACACAGCACGAGTCACTTTACATCAAGGCCGATCAATGTGCTTTCTGCCACACTAATATGATACATGTGAGAAAGCACACCACAACAGAAAGCCGCAAAGTTTATACAGTATATACACACCACATGATCCACTGCTCTGTCAAACTGTCCTAACTATAGCACACGAAAACAAGCACGCCTGGAAGGTAGGAATCATGCGGTTCTGGAGTCCTGACATAATTCAGGCTAACTTCAGTGATTAACTACATGTCCGTGATATCCGAATCCTCTGAAGATTGTGAGCTCGACCTCCTTTGAGGCACTGCTGGCTCTGCTTTTACATTATTTACATTGCTGCAAGCCTGAAACCTGAAGCAGCATGATGTATGGTCGTTAACGATCCCGGCAACTTGCATGAAGGAGTAGATTGTTGTAGGGCCAACACATTGGAAGCCTCGGCGCATCAAGTCCCTGCTTATGGATTCAGCTTTGGGCGTCTTGGTTGGCACTTGGCGAGCATAGCGGACCTTGTTTGCAATGGGCCTGTGGTTCACAAAGCTCCAACAGTAGTTGCTGAACGATCCAAATTCCTGAACAACCTATAATGTATCCATTGCGGTTATTCAAAAATATGAAGTCTGAGAAGTTACGGAATGCGTGATATACAATATTTTTTAACAATGTCCAGGAGCACTGCTCTTTGCATTTAAATAGAAGAGGAAGAATATGATGTATTTCAGCCCATGCAGATGCAAAGCCCATGTACCACATTGTTCAGATCCACATAAGGGGGAGATGTAGCCCATATCAAAACCAGCTGTTAGGCTTTACTTAATCGAAATGAAATGGCTCGGCCTTTTATTTTATTAGTGTTTAAAAGAAAGGGAAGCCCGATGCATGTACCTCCCGCTTGCGTAGGGTTCGGAGAAGGGTCCGACCTATTTGGGTTTTTTGTACGTAGTCTTTTCCTGCATTTCTGCAAGAGGCCATTTCCTGCACTCAAACCCGTGACCTCATGGTCACAAGACAACAGCTTCACGCTGTGCCAAGACCCACCTTCTTTTATTTTGTTAGTGTTTATTCGAAAGAAATTTGGCTACTGTAACATTATGGGTCCATTGAGTAGCAAAGGAGCTTAAGTTTTCCCATGTATTTCTAAAGCCTTTTTTTAGAAAACTGAAATTTTTTAAAAGCCTTTTTTAGAAAACTGAGCCTTTTTGAAGCCTTAGAGTTCCTGTCATGCTTATATGCTATGGGAAAATGACGGAACTTCTTATTTTGCTCAAATTTCTGATACCATTTTATCTGTTACTCGTTATGCCAAATAGGAGAGAAAAAAAGTAAGAATTACGAGGTTCAGCCTAACAGAAAGCAATCCCAGGATAACCCTTCCTGTGTCTCAATGCTCACTACCTCGCTCCTCAAATATAAACCAGAGACATCAGGTTGATGGGTAACAAAAACTGCAAAAGATTTCAGAGTTTCTACCTTGTGCATTTGCTTGGCATTTGTTACAACAGCTCGTATCTTTTGCTCCGGTAGCAACATGCTTCCACTTGATTTCAATAGGTTTATCTTCTTCTCCCTGAACTCAGATACGGACGCATAATTGAAACAGTGAAACATCTCCCTGTCATAAAGGTTGAAGTATGAGTAGACATTTCGAAATTTCCAACATCTGTTTATGAGAGCAGAGTACCAAGGCCGCGAACGCACCTGAATTCTTCCCTCCTGCTCAAAATAGCAGGCCAGTTTAGTCCAGCTAAGGCTTGTGATAACGTAAGCAGCTCGAACAGCTTTCGGTCATCATGGACCGGAACTCCCCATTCTTCGTCGTGGAATGCAACATAGAGGGGATCTGTAGGATTGAAGGTAAGGTCAAAGCCTGAGATCAGTTAAAAGTTCAGAATCGCAGGTCTATAATTGCAGAAAGATGAAGATTCAGGCGCTTTCTTGTTGTGTTTTGTACATTCTGTTCCGTAGATGGATGATCGTCAAACATGGACTGGACTGTTCATGGGTGAATCTTCCATGTAACCAGAAACACAAGATATTCAGTACTAGTTCACCGATGTCTAAGTAGTCGAGAGAGAAAATGACCCAGGACCTTTCTTTTGGAGTACGTATATGCATCAACTCCAGAGCACCGAAATAAATTTACAGTGTACGTACCAGAAAAGAGACAAAGACACAGCGGTTTATGTCGATGCTTGAAAACATCGCAAGAGCCCGGTGAAGGGAAATATAAAACGAGGACTTTAAGAAAACGGTGAAGAAAGAGCGAGCTCACCCGAGTTCGCGGTGATCCAGGAACACCTCGTCCTCCCCACCTCCGGGTCGACTGGAGGCGTCTGCCGCGTCGGGCTCCTACCCCTCACTGACGGTGACGGGACGAGCCTGCCTCTACGATTCGGATTCGTGCCCCGCTTCTCTTGATCCTCCGGTCCCTTCGCCTTCGTATTGACAGGCGCCGTGGACCTTACAGCATACTTAGCCCTGCCGCTGGCCACCTTGGAGGAAGCGCCGGGGACGGCCGTCCGGATGCGGCGCAGCTCCGGCGCGGGGGACTCGGACCTGACGCCCGGCATTTGCGGCTTCAAGACGATCGGGCTCCACAGTGGTTTGAAACGGAGGCGGAAGGACGGAGCTGCCCTCGACGGCGATGGCGAGGAATAGCTGCGTGCAAAGCTCCCAACGGAGCAGAGACGTCATTTGCTTCTTCAGCCGATGGACGCACGGACGGGGTCGAATACGAGCTGGCGGCGCGGCCGTGTCGGGCCGGGCGTCGCCGTCGTGTGCCGGTGCAACGGCCTCGGCACCAAGGGTTGGCGTCGCCACCACGCCTCGTACCGTTACGCACAAGCATCGTCAAACGCCACACGCCGCCGCGCCCGACACGTACTCGTAAGTCAGAGCCAGAGTCTTCGTCTTCGTCGCATCCAGTCACACAAACGACAGATGGGTGGCTCCGCGAGTTTGCTTCCAGCAGGGTCATCGTCGGCAAACAGCTCCCATGTACGTTCGACGAGCATTCTCAGCGTATAAGGACAAAGGATATGATCGGAGCAACCGAAATGGCACAGTTTATTTTCTAGAGTTTAAACGGCACAGATTATGACACCAGACTTTATGATGCGTGGACATAGAGAGACACCCAGCAATCTTCTTAAAGCTAAAGGCAACTGAATTCTACCAGAGGATCATCAGTTTACATGGAAAGGCATGCGACAAGGGCCCTAAATCAGGACCCGAATTAGTTCAACAGATTCAGCTCTGTGCGTGATCTTGAGACTGCAATGTTCTGGAACAAGGAAGTGCGCCACCGCTTGCTCCGAGTTCCCATGCGGAGCACTCTGATGGCTCCGAGTTTCCAAGAGAACCGCAATGCTGTTGGACTACGAATTGACCCCAGAAAATCAGCTCTCAGACCAGTCTAGATAGGATACAACGAACTTCCAAGTTCCTGACAAATGAGCTTGCGTTGCCACTTAGCTGCTACCCGCTGGTTTCCTGTTCCAGATTGACTACCGTAACCAGCTTTTGGAAATTTTGACATTGTAGGGGCAGTAGTGGCAGTCCGCAAGTTCACCTGAATAACCTTCGTCAGCACCTGAATAAACACATCCAGTGGTGCAAATCCTGCAGTTAATAACAGTTAACTAAGAGAACTGAATACAAAAGCGCAATACACCAGCAATGACTCTTTAGTACTCCCTCTGTTCTGAATTAAATGACGTTTAGGACAGTTAATTTAGTTCAAATTGAACTAGATTTTTTGTCCTAAACATCATTTATTTCAGAACGGAGGGAGTATCAGAAGAGGGAACTTACAGAAAAACACAAGATAATATGTTAAGACAGTGCTCCACTGGTATTCAATTGCAGCAACACCAATCTAGCCGTTCATATCATGCTCTCGCCACTCAAATTACTTCTTTGAGAAGTATATCAAATCCTGAAAATGGAGCGCTTCATTTCCCCAAGAGGTCCATCCAGAAGACAACTCCCTGGCAAAAAGCTCAATGCACCTTGGAGGTTTGGGACCTGGAATATAGTCTGAAAGTAGTTCTTTTACAAGTTAAGGATCCATCAATAATCTATTATTTTCACACGTATAAAGAGCCGAGCTGATGATAGGCGGTAAAACGAGATTTGAGAGATTGGAATGTATCCAGAGACTTAGCTCATGATAGGACCGCATGGAAAGTAGCAATTCATGTGCCAGAATCGTAGTCTTGTTTTTTTCTTTTTTCTTTTCTCTTTTTCTTTTCCTTTTTTCTTATTTCTTTTCTCTTTTCTCTTTTTCCTTTTTTCTTTTTTTTTTTCTTTTTTTTCCTCTTTTTTTCCCTTTTTCCCCTTGTTCTCATATCTCTTCCTCTGTTTTACTTTATTGATATTGGGTTTCATGTCTAGCCGACCCCAACAGGCTTGGGATAAAGGCTTGGTTGTTGTTGTTGTTGTAAAGAGCCGAGCTGAACTAGTGTCCATTCCAAGCTACAAACAGCAAGCAGATATATTGCACCCAAGGATACTCTGAAGAGGGGGTTTCCTAGAGTGAGCACCAGGAACACTCATAATTACTTGACTGCCTTTCAGTATCTTGAAGTTTGATCCACGATTAGATTCTATATCCTAAATCAAGAAATCAGGAAAACAATACTATGACCTCTAGAATACAGCGTCAGATAACAAGTTACAACCAAGAAAAATCAATAAGCAAGTGGAACGGACTTACAACATTTATGTAGCCAAGAAGGAGGCACTCATAAGGCCTGTGATGGAACAAGTTGAGATCGCCAATCAGAGAACCATTAGATTTCACCTACAGTTAGATGAAGACTTCTAACACTAAATACTGAAGTAATGCTGATAATAGTGACACATGAATAAAAAGTACTTGCTGGAAGATAGCAGTGCTTCAGATATAAACCTTTAGCCAATAAAATATTGTGGCATCTTTCACCCCCCAAGAAGGAAAAAGCTCTTTCTCAATAAACACTCGTAGTTTCTCCCTATTTGTGACCCACAAAGCAACAAGAGCTCCATCTGGATGGGCAAGCTCTTGTACTGGGAGATATAGAAAGTATCTGTTGGGAAGTGTAGGATACCTGGCATAAATTGTTCGATGAATGATGTACCACTTAAAATGTTGCTTAACAGGTAATCTATAGACATGGATACAACAATTAAGTAGATGGCAATGATGAACGTGAACTCATTCTAGTCCAATAGCATCTTTTCTTTGTTGAAGGTAGAGCAGATAGTTTTGGTGAGGAGACCGCATAACTAACACAAGGTCTACAGTAAAAGACAGAAGAAAATGTGACAGTATATATATGTTTTACGGTCAGCTAATGGTAATAAATCTGCAATCCAATGTGGCACCACACCATGAATCTTCTTGCGTTTGGGAAAGACTTCAGTAACTAGGACAGAGCGAAGATGAAAATAATATCTGAGACTACTCCTAGAGTGCTGCAAAAGTGTAAACCAGTCTCCACATCACTTTGGGAGGACTTTTCAGTTTTCAATATATCGCCAAGCTAGGTAATCATGTGTTGTGTCACGTGTGGCGTATGGTCCTACATATCATTGTAACAGGGTGATGGTACAGATGAAAAGTGCACCAAAGAGTGATGGTATAGAAGGAATTATTCCTTTTGTTTACTTGGCAGGGAAAGGAGTGTGCCAATACTGTTATTTAGCTACTTGCTCCATAGATGAATCATGAAACAGATAAAGAGAAGGGTGAACTTACGCTTCTTTCTGACGAACACATCCATTCTCCCAAGGTGGGTCAGCAACTATAAGGTTATACCCTTGATTAGGATTACCTGGAAAAAGGGACAAGAACTGGCAACTTAAGGGATCAAGTAAACTACCAATGCAATTACCACAAGAAAGAAATACATATTTAGCCAACTTTAGCGCTACACTGTCACGTACCAGGAATGAGATTTCGGACGTGTTTGATGTCGGTCTATATGTTAATAACCCAGAGCATGCAAAACATTTCAGAACTATAATGGTGAATCATTCAATTAGCTGAAACTAAATGTAACAAGCAATTATAACATTTAGTTACCATTGAGAAGCAACTTCCTCGTGGTAAAATATAACGTCTGTTCTGAAATTCTCCTTCTGCCTCATCAGTAGCTTCCGCACAGATTATGCAATTGAACAGCGGAAAGGATGTCCTTTGCACATGAAAGCAACCTAAGGCATCTGCTTCAGTAATGCATCATGCACCTCCAAATATGGTTATCAAGATTAAATACATGGTCTATATCATTATCTTACCTTCTTCCTCCTGGCCCAGAACATGGGGTTTCTGGTAGCTAACAGTGATTTCATAGAAAGGTGCTCGCCATGAACTCCCAAGCTCCACAAAATTATTCTTGGAACTACTTTCCACATCGAGTGTGTGCTCCTCAACCTTGACCATATTGGAAAGATACTCCAGTAGATGTTTAGCTTTGAGGAGTGATTTGTGAGCACTCAACAGTAAAGGCCTTGCTTCCTAATAAAAGGTAACCACAAAATATCCAAGCATTACAAGGCTGCTCATACACCTAGAAAATACACTTTCTAGTAGTTGCCGCATAGTCTGAAAAGCATTACGTTTCCATGTTCCACACACTTAAACTCTTATGATCAGGAAAGTAGTAAAGCTGACCAGTAAATGTTCTTAAACACAGCAACTCCAGTATACAACGAAACTATCAGTTT
Organism: Neostapfia colusana; assembly: GCA_030760725.1. Classification (NCBI taxonomy): domain Eukaryota; kingdom Viridiplantae; phylum Streptophyta; class Magnoliopsida; order Poales; family Poaceae; genus Neostapfia; species Neostapfia colusana. The sequence continues at coordinate 87,732,577 of JASWHV010000013.1, read as the reverse complement.
AAACAAATATCTGGGTAACATTTAGTCATTAGCATTATCTTACTGTCAAAAGTACTGCTTCCATTTAACATAACTTCGTTTCAGTAAATCTTGTAACCGACTAACCTTACCATTAATGTTAACAAGTTTATGCCGAATGCCAACAGCCCACAAAATGGAAAATGTCGTTTCCTGCTCATCCCTATATGAAATATTAAAATAGGACGGCAAGCAGTAATATGCACTAAAAAATTAAGCCTTAGACAACCGAACGGCGTATCTCTTCACCTGGTGCCGCGCTTCAGCGATCTGCTCCATGGCGTTGAGTTCCTTGGGCTTCGGCTTCCGGTTACGCTTGCGCTTCATCCGTTCCTCGGGCCGCACGGTTTCTTTATCGCTTCCCAACCCCGGCGGCAAGAAGCTCCGGGAGTAGTACGCAGAGGGGACGACGCAGAAGCGCTGGTAGGACCCGTTGAGGAGGCGGACTGGGTCGAGGAATACGGCTCCGGTGCCCGCGCCTTCGAGGCGGTAGATCCCACTGGCCTTGAGCGACTGCAACTCGTCGTGCACCTCCATCGCCGCGGCGGCGGCAAGGCTTCCAGACCCTCAATCTGAACCACTGGGCCTCCTTTCTTAGCGCCTGCGCAACGGGCCGAGCGCCGCCGTCTGAGCGCGCCGGGCGCCTCTCTCCGCACCAGGTGAGCGCCGCCGCCGCCAAGTGACCGAGGGTGTAGTTCGGGGCGTCCGTCAGGAGCCGGAGGCACCGCTTGGGGTTCTAACGCTATTTCAGTGGACCCCACGGGTCAGAGACTAGATAACGCAAAGATTCACGCGGTCCATCACACGACACCGGCACAGTAGTGACCGTCAGGAGCAGGAGGCACCGCTTGGGGTTCTAACGCTATTTCAGTGGACCCCACGGGTCAGAGACTAGATAACGTAAAGATTCACGCGGTCCATCACACGACACCGGCACAGTAGTGACCGTCAGGAGCCGGAGGCACCGCTTGGGGTTCTAACGCTATTTCAGTGGACCCCACGGGTCAGAGACTAGATAACGCAAAGATTCACGCGGTCCATCACACGACACCGGCACAGTAGTGACCGTGGTGCTCGTGGTGATGAACAGGGTGCTCTACAAGCTGGCGAAGAGCCCATGAGGAATTACCCTTCTTCCTCGCCCAGTTCTCCACATTCGAGTAATTCTGATACTTTGGACAACATATAAGCTATTAAATTTTATTTATGACTGTATTGATCAATTAATTTTTTTCGATACGTTTGACGGTTTTGGTATGTCAAACAGAGTTCTCCAGAGACTTCTGATGTGCATCTCTTCTGTACAATTCAGCATCGAAAGAATGCATGTTTTCTTTATATGCTCAGTTTTAGCTTTGCACAGCTGATTCCTATTGACAGCGAACTACTCATTGTTCCTTCAGGTATGTGCTAGTGTATTTCTCTATTTTTTTTATACGATATCGTGTTGGGATTGTCACGAGAAATGTTAGCACTTCCAAAGTCACGGTTAATGCTGATTGGCTTACTAGAAGCGCTAGGTGTTGCTTCAGGTAATTTATGATGTTTCTACTTTGCTACAATGTACGGGATTTCATTATGGTGCATGTTTTAAGCATGTGTGTTGATTAGCCTTTGTTTTGAGTATCTATTTGTCATTCTTCTTCTTCTTCTTCCTTTTTGGATACAGTGGAGCTAATGGTGGTCCATTTCTATGTGGCATGAAGTTTTTTTTGGCAGTGTTGATGGATTCAGCTGCATTTCAAGCTGCTGCTTCCATTATCAAGGTTGAGTATCCTTTAGTCGCTTTCCATTGGAGTTTTTAGTTAATTCAGGTCTGTAGTATCGTTTTTTTTTTTGCTCTGTTGCAGTGAGTTTCTTTTCATTGATGGTGCAAAACGCCTTGAGATTTGTATGATTCCGTGCATGATTTGTTTATCTATTCAATTTGCTTTCTATATTGAAAGTATGATGAGTTTTTTTATTTGTTGTCTACATAGGGAAAGTGGCCTGATATATTTTTAGTCAACTCTTTTAGTTCAGGTTTTCAGGTAAGATAACAGAGATCTGTTCTTTTTATTACTGTAGGTTCTTCATCAATGCTATGAAGAGGAATGGTACTGTGTCTGTATCAAGACCTCCTTTGGGTACGTTGAAAATTTCTGATGGTTGTTACATTATTTGGTCCATGCATATTTCTCCCTTTTGTTCACTTGAATTCTGCTATGTAGATCTTTTTGTTTTCCTACCCCTTCCATTTCTCTCTAACTTGAAAGGGACTCCTTTTGCTGAGCTCCCTGCATATCCAAACCATGGTGCTGCATGCTTTCTGAATATTGGAGGGAATCTGAAGGGTGAGTAATTGCTCCTCGTAGTGGTTCCTTCAGATGGTAAATAAGTGAAGCGTGTAACTGTATGCTCTGACTATTAAAGGCTTTTCGTGAATATTGAATGAATGAATATCATTCATTTGATTTTTTTTTCTTTGCTCAGTGATTGTTCAGGCATGTCTGAAGAACACACGCAAAACATATTTACAACACTTCGCTAGCTTTCAAATCTGAAGTGCTCGAGGCCTGTTAGTCATTTGAGCGTACACTACACATAACCTATGATGCCAGACCATTGGATGATGATTATTTTTCAGATTGCCATGAAGCCGCTTTGCTACCACTGTTCTACATTACTCTGAACATGGCTTTCAACATTTCTTCACTAAATCTGGTGAAGATGTCTACAGCGCTGGTTGCTTCGTTGGCATCAACTTTAGCAGGTTCTGTAACAGTCTATTTTAGTTATTCATAGTCAGCCTTTTTGAGACGCCGCCTAGGCGTCCAGTCGGTCCGGAGGCGACGACTGGGCTGCTCGTCTCGCCTGGAGCAGGCTTGGCGCCTGCCTAGGACGCTCAGCCGACGTTCCAGGCGGACGCCCAGGGCGCCTGGTTCCCAAACACTAATGTCTAACTGTCTAAGGCTCAACCCACAGCTATAGTTTGCATTCTTTCCTCCTCCTCGGCTCCTGCAGTCCCGCCGCCGCTCCCCGAAGACCCCGACCCGAACGCTGCCCCCCTGGCCGCCTCCCTGACCCCCGGACGCCGCCACCGCCCCGCGGCCCCGGACGCCTGCGGTCCTTCCCCGGCCCCCGACCCGACTCCCTCGCTCCGCTCCGGTAGGCTCTACGCTGAAGCTGTTGTTTAGTGTTTAATTGGTGATTGGTATGTTGTGCTGCTGTGATGTAATAAATCGATTTTGACCTTTATTTAGGGATGGATCTGTTGGTTGATATACGTTCTAGAAGGATTATCTCAATAGAGAGTTTGTTTTAGAGATAAGAACAGTTTGCTAGGAGATTAGTTTCTCTTATAGTTTGTTTAAACCAATGGTATCTGTAATTTCTATCTATAAATATCAAAGACCGGCGTGCATCATTGTGCAGCCAATTTCATCTAGCTGGTCAAACTTTACATGGTACCAAGGCTTTCTATCTTCCCGTAGAGATTCATGGCTTCAAATACCGCGGCCTCAACCAACATCATCGCTAATCTTCTCTCTCACAACTCTGTGACCGAGAAGCTTACGGGTGATAATTATCCATTATGGCAAGCTCAAGTTCTTCCACCACTCCGCGCGCATCGCCTTGAAGGTTTTCTTGATGGCTCGGTTAAAGCACCTCCAGAAGAGATTGAGGACATGGTGAAGAGCGACAAGGGAGAAGAAAAGGCTTCTTATATTGAAAACCTGAGTTATGTTCTCTGGGTTTCGCAAGATCAGCAAGTGTTGGGGTATCTTCTTTCATCCCTCTCAAGAGAGATATTATCTCAAGTCACGGTGTTGACTACTGCCGTTGAAGTTTGGACGGTCCTTCAATTCATGTACTCGTCACAATCTCGTGCACGAATTATGCAGCTTCTTCTCCAACTTGCTACAACACAAAAGGACCTTTCTGTTGCAGAATACTTTGCCAAAATGAAGTCGCTTGGAGATGCAATGGCGACAACAGGGAAGCCCCTCGATGATGATGATCTAGCATCGTATATTCTTGCGGGGCTGGATTCCGAATGGAATACTGTGGTGACCGCTATGACCACAAGAAGAGATGAAGTACCCCTAAGTGATCTATATGCCCATCTGTTGAGTTTTGAGATGCAGCTGGATATGCAAAATGGGGGAGAGCCTCCTCTCTCATCCACTAACTCGGCTACCAGAGGGTGCGGCAATTGGAGTCGTGGCGGCCGTGGAGGACGTGGCCGAGGATACTCTGGTGGGCGAGGAAATAATAAGCAAGGAGGTGGCATGAACCAGAAGGTGTATAATGAAGGAGGAGAACGACCACAGTGTCAACTTTGCAAGAAAATTAGACATGAAGTGAACCGATGCTGGAAGCGGTTCCAAAAAGATTACATGGGAGAAGAAAGAACTGTGGCAGTGGTTGTCAATCCTAGTTCCTATGGAGTTGACACGAATTGGTATGTAGATTTGGGGGCTACGGATCATATCACATGTGAGCTTGATAAACTACATGTGAAGGAGCGCTATCATGGAAGTGATCAAGTTCATACGGCAAGTGGCACAGGTATGAACATTGAACACATTGGTCATTCGATATTAAAAACCCCCAATTCAAAACTAAACCTAAACGATGTTCTTCACATCCCACAAGCCAAAAAGAATCTTGTTTCAGCAATAAACTTGCATGTGACAACAATATATTCCTTGAGCTTCACCCTCATTTTTTTGTTGTCAAGGATCAGGAGTCGAAGAAGGTCATCCATCGCGGTAGAGCAGTAGGAGGGCTCTACCTCTTGGCGACAATCCATTCCCCATCAATAAAAAATGCCTTCAATATGGAGAAACCCACCACCACTCGATGGCATAATCGCTTAGGATATCCTTCCTTAGTCAAAGTCCTAGAAGTTCTTAATAAATTTTGTCTTCCCTATTCAAAAGATGATGATCATGTGTGTGATGCTTGTCAAAAAGTAAAGAGTCATCAATTGTCATATCCAAAATCCTCTAGTGTGTCTAAAGCTTCAATTGAACTTGTTTTTTCAGATGTTTGGGCTCCTGCCATAGACTCTATTAATAAAAACAAGTATTATGTGAGCTTTATCGATGACTATAGTAAATTCACGTGGATTTATTTGCTCAAGAAAAAACCTGACGTGTTTCAAATTTTCTCACAATTTAAGTCCTATGCTGAAAGGATGTTTGGGAGAAAGATTATTAATGTTCAATCCGATTGGGGAGGGGAATATCAAAAATTAAATTTCTTTTTTCAACAACTTGGCATTACTCATCACGTTTCTTGTCCTCATGCTCATCAGCAGAATGGATCTGCTGAGAGAAAACTTCGTCACATCATAGAAGTAGGACTCTCTCTACTTGCTCAAGCCTCTATGCTCCTCAAGTTTTGGGATGAGTCGTTCTTGGCAGCTATCTTCCTCATCAATCGGATTCCCAACAAGGTAATAGACAATTATACACCCCTAGAGCGCCTGTTCAAGGAAAAACCAAACTATTCCTTTCTTCGCACATTCGAATGTGCATGTTGGTCGAATTTGCGACCATACAATGAGCACAAATTAAATTTTCGCTCCAAACAGTGTGTATTTCTTAGTTATAGCAATATGCACAAGGGTATAAATGTTTGGATGTTGTGAACGGACGTGTTTATATATCTAGGGATGTTGTCTTTGATGAGTGCATTTTCCTATTTTCCACTCTGTATAAAAATGCTAGGACACGACTAAGAAAAGAAGTTCTACTTCCTTCATCCAACATTGCTAATGAATCTGGGGTCACTTAATACCGAATGAACAAAGGTTTGATGTTCTTCCATGTACTACTGACGTTTGTCTTAGAATTCTCATGTACAGGAGCATCTGATTGGAAGAGATAATATGGCCAATAATCAGCAGGGAAATAACTCAGGTGCTAATCCCTAGGGAGATTCTCCGCGCGACAGCGATCAATCATGTCGCAATTCTGCTCTAATTACATCTGCCATCGGGATTGATGCTGGTTTGTTGGATTCGGTGGGGATGCCGTCTGCCATCACTCCAGGATCTGCAACAGGAGAAGCGATTGGCCAGCAGTCACCTGACACGACATCTTCTTTGGTGTCAGCGCAGCAGGGTGCATGGCATAGAGAGGATGTGGGGTCTGCCGGTGCGGTCTACTCTGGATCTTCTGTGTCGGATGTTGGTGCTACATCAGTACCACAACGAGCTATAACCCGTCTACAGCATGGTATAGTTTGACCAAAAATTATTTTTCCTGGGTATATTCGGTATGGAAATTATTGCTCATCTAGTGAGCCGGACAATCTACAAGAGGCACTATCTGATCAGAGATGGAAGAGGGCAATGCAAGATGAGTTTGAAGCCTTGTGCCGCAACAACACATGGCGTCTTGTTCCGGGACATCCGAGGAGAAATATAATTGATTGAAGATGAGTTTATAAGGTGAAGCACAAGACAGATGGAACTATTGATCGTTACAAGGCTCGATTGGTAGCCAAGGGGTTTAAACAGAGATACGGTATAGATTATGAAGACACCTTCAGTCCAGTTGTCAAAATTGCTACAGTTCATCTTGTACTTTCTATTGCAGTATCCAAGAACTAGAAACTTCGACAATTGGATGTTCAAAATACATTTCTTAATAGTTTTCTAGAAGAGGGGGTGTATATGAGACAACTAGCTGGTTTTGTTGATAAACATAAACCACATTATGTATGCAAACTTGATAAGGCCACTCAAGCAGGCTCCACGTGCATGGTATTCACGTCTCAGTGCGAGATTACAGCGTATGGGTTTTCTACCATCAAAATCAGACACATCACTGTTTATTTATCACAAGGAAGGAATTATGATGTTTATGCTTGTATATGTAGATGACATCATTATAACAAGATCTTCTGAGAAGGCCATCGATGCTTTGCTAGTTGATTTAAGACAAGGCTTCGCTCTTAAAGATCTTGGTCATCTTCATTATTTTCTGGGAACTGAGGTGCATCATGATTCGAATGGTTTGATCCTGTCTCAATCGAAATATGTTGGAGTTATTCTGAAAAGAGCAAATATGGCAAACTGTAAGCCAGTTAACACTCCCATGGTGAGTTCAGAAAAGTTATCAGCAATAGAAGGAAAAGTACTAAACGCAGAAGATGCTACACCCTATAGAAGTGTGGTAGGTGCACTTCAATATTTATCAATGATGCGTCGAGATATTTCTTTTGCGGTTAATAGAGTCTGCCAATTTTTACATGCCCCCACAACCGAGCATCTTTTGGCAGTCAAGCGTATATTGAGGTATGTCAAGGGAAAATGTGATGTTGGGTTAAAATTTTTAAAGTCGGATTCTACTCTTGTTAGTGCTTTCTCGGATGCAGATTGGGCTGATAATATTGACGATAGAAGGTCATCAGGAGGTTTTGCTGTCTTCTTTGGTCCTAATCTCATTTCATGGTGTGCTAGAAAACAACCCACAATTTCAACATCTAGCACTAAAGCTGAGTATAAAGCACTGGCCAACGCCACAGCTAAGATTATTTGGCTTCAGTCAATCCTTCAAGAATTGAAGATTTCACAGTCAAGAGCAACATGTTTATAGTGTGATAATTTGGGTGCGACGTATCTATCTGCCAATCCTGTTTTTCATGCTAGAACGAAACATATTGAAGTTGATTACCACTTTGTTAGAGAAAGAGTGGCCAACAAGCTACTTGAAATTTGGTTCATAGCATCAGGAGATCCAATAGCAGATGGATTCACAAAATCCCTACCGGTAAAGTTGCTTGAGAAATTTAAGAGCAATCTCAATATGACGAAATTGAGATTGAAGGGGAGTGTTGGTTGATATACTTTCTAGAAGGATTATCTCAATAGAGAAAGTTTGTTTTAGAGATAAGAACATTTGCTAGGAGATTAGTTTCTATTATAGTTTGTTTAAATCAATGTTATATGTAATTTCCATCTATAAATATCAAAGATCGGCGTGCATCATTGTGCAGCCAGTTTCATCTAGCTGGTCAAACTTTACAGTGTCAATCAGTTGGGAGCCAACACGATGATGTGCAGCAGCAGCAGCAAACTGAGGGTCCATCAAATGAATATGATCCATCTAAGGATCCAAAGAGGAAGGCAAAGTCCAAAGATCCGGGGTGGACATATGGGTTTTGGCCGGATTTAACAAACAAAGATTTGGTGCAATGTTGTCTTTGTGGAAAGCAAGTGCACTCCGGCATAAAGAGGTTAAAACAACATCTAGCCGCTGGCCTTGGGGATGTTGAGAAGTGTCCAAAAACAACCACGACAATAATGAGAGAGATGCAAGAGTATATCAAGAAGAGGGCAAGGTCCGTGAAAATTGTTTTAGATGATGACGAGGAGGAGGAAGAAAGGGATGACGTTGAGGTTTGAAAGGGTACTCGAGATGCATCATCTCGAGCTTCCTCTTGTCACTCTTCAGTTCCTAGCTCTGAGACAACGGCTAAGAGAAAGCAAGCTGCTCTTTGCTTCAAACCTGTGGCTAAAGATAAAGAGGCGAAGGTTGTTTCATCCATGATAAAGACGACATCAGAAGAGGTCGTCGAAGAAAGACACTCAAAACAACCATCTCAAACTTCAATAGAGCGATGCATGAGGACAAAGGAAGAATGGGAGACCACACATGAGCATGTCTCACATTTCTTCTATAAGTGTGGCATTACCCTTTAAAACGGTAAATGCTAGGAGCTTTGAAATTATGTTGGAGTCTATGGGACAGTTTGGTCATGGATACAGGCCTCCTTCTATACACCAATTAAGAGGTGCCACTACTTGCTAAGGCAAAAGCTAAGATTGAGTCTTGTGTCATGAAGCTTCAAGTTGAATGGAAAAAATATGGTTGCACCATAATGTGTGATGGATGGACTGACATGAGTAGGAGACACTTGATTAACTACATGTTTCATGGAATCTAGATATGCCTCTTCTCAAATTGCCGATGCAAAAATGTTAGTAGCTTTGCTAGAGCGGAAGATTGTGGAGGTGGGTGTGGATAATGTGGTTCAAATAGTAAGCAATAATGGTTCAAACTTCAAGGCAGCATGTAAAACCATTATGGAGAAATATTCTACTATCTTCTAGATCCCTTGTGTTGCACATTGCTTGAATTTGATGCTGCAAGACATTGGTAACAACATAGCACCATTCGAAAAGGCTATCAATCAAGCCAAACTTGTCACAAACTTCATATACAGACATGGGAGGATTCTAGATGCCATGAGGCCAAACACGGGAGGAAGAGATTTGGTGAGACCCGCAGCCACTAGGTTTGTCACTTCTTTCCTCACTTTGCAGTGTTTGTACAAGTTTAAGGATGCTTTGAGACAGCTATTTGTGAGCGAAGATTGGAGTAGATGCAAATTGTCTTCGATGGAGGCGGGGAAAAAGGTTTGTGATTGTTTGCTCTCTTTACAATTCTGGAATGAAGTGGAGGATTGTATAAGAGCATCACAACTTTTACTAGTTGTATTAAGGATTGCTGATGGGGATGAGATCCCAGCCATGATAGAGATTGCTGCAGCTATGGATCTTGCTAGAAACAAGATAAGTACCACTCTTGCAGGCAAACCTGCTTTGCTTAAGAGAATAATGGACATTATTGAGAAGAGATGGGTCCATCAAATGGAGCAAAAATTATATGGGGCTGTATTGTTTCTTAATCCAAACAAGTTCTTTAACATAAGACAAAATGATGTTGAGTATGCTTCTAGACTCCGAATTCAATTCAATGATGTGCTTGAGAAGATGGTGCCTGATAATGATGATTTTCTTGCAAAGATAAGTGATCAAGTGGATGACTATGAGAAAATGAGGAGTTTTGGAAAGCAACTTGCAATGAAACAACAAAAACAAAGAATCCTTGTAAGTGTTTGTTCTACATTGTTATCATATTTCATAGAGTTTAACATGATATAACTCTAAGACTCTAACATGGATGTGATTACAGTAGATAGGTGGGATGCTTTTGGTGGCCTTAATAGGGAGCTCAAAAATCTTGCAATGCATATCTTAGGCCTTTGTTGCTCGGCATCCGGTTGTGAATGTAATTGGAGCGTCTTTAAATTTGTAAGCAACTAAACTATAGTGCTTTTTATACTACACACATGAACTTTACTCATTTGTTTCATTGTTTCTAATGCTTAGTTCCATACGGAGAGGCGAAACCGATTGGAGCATCAAAGATTGAGTGATTTGGTGTACATCCAATACAACATGAAAATCATGGATAGATTTAGGAAGAGGCGTGAGGAAGGGAAAGGTTACAACTTTTTGATCTTAGAGGATTTTCAATGGGATAATGAATGGGTTGAAATGAATAGTGATGAAGTTCATGCCGGAGAAGATATTCTATAGTCTCATGTTGATGAAACCATTGGTGCATCGCGTTCACTTGAAGGACGTCATTTTCCAAGAGCAACCGCAACATATAAACGTCGGCGCTTTGGAGCTTCTACCTCAAGGTCCTCTATTAATGATGAAGAAGACCAAAGTTTGGGAGAGGAGGAAGATATTGATCAAGACAATGTGTTTGTGTCCGATGATTTAGAGGTTGAGGATGATTTTGGTCAACCACCATCACTTCCTTCTAATGATAGTTCCCAAGATGAAGAAAATGAAGGCGCCTCAAATGATATTGAGCTTGATATTGACTAGATGATGTCTCATTAGAAGTTTCAAAAGTATCTATAGTTATCTATTTTTATCTATGTTGAACTTGTCATGGACTTGAACTTGTTGGATTTATGTAGCTATGTTGAACTTGTTGGCTTGTTGCCTTGTTAAACTTGTCACTAGAATGAAACTGCATTTATCTAGAATTTTTTGGAAGTCTATTATTTGCTGAAATGTACCTGCAGTTCTACACTTAGCCAAATTACACTTAGCAAAATGAATCATAGTTTAATGTTGAGCCAAAGCAGTAATGCAACGCAATCAAGGAAAAGGTCTGTTGGGCTTCAAATTCCTGAAAATTTAAAATTGAGGTCCCATGGAAACCGTTTTGTGTGACTGTGCTATAACATATATCTGTTCCCAACAAACAGTTGGCAGGCTGCACACAAGAAACCAGATATGGAGAAATAGAGCACTCTATCCCTCGAGATTGCATCCATATTGTTCGCAGCCAAAATATTTACCATTTGATTCTTCTGTTTTAGTCTTCCCTGCAGTACCTCTTCCCATCTATGTCCTGTCGCTGCCTCTGTGCCGTATTTACCTTTACTTTTGAGAACTCTGCCATATTTGCTGTTGCCAAACAACTGAAACTGCAAGTCCACATGCTCGATTCTAGGTTCGTGCGAATCGTCGGTAGACCCAAATCAGGCAAGCTTTGCCTTTTAGGTTCATGATGCCTACAAGTGAGAGAGAATGTTGACAAAGACGGAGTTGGTTACTTCGGCCGCTATCCAAGCCCATGACAAGGCCAAAACCATGTGCCCACGAAATCGTTGGGTCGTGACGCGTACGACGACAGGCACGGCGGTGCCAACCTAAGCTGGAGCTCAGCTTTCTTCCGAGACGAATGCATCAGGAAGTGAATGAAGGCGCATGTGTAGTAGTACGTACCAGCCTATATGTATACGTACGATCGCACGGAAGCAGCGTCATGCATCCATCGATCACGATTGGCGTAGAGGTTGCCATCACAAGCTTGCAGGCCGATGGAGGCAGGCACGTACGACGACGTTCCCGCTCCAAATAATGTCATGCGTCAAACGTGGTTGATTGCATCGGAAACCACTCGCGCCGCCGTGTTCTCTATCATAAAAAGGGTTTGCACCCCTTCAATTCGTTTCTTGGTAGAAAATGTAGCAGGGGATTAGTATATCGGAGCCGGGACGCCATGCAATGTAATAGGTGGCTGGCTGCCAGCAGCAGGGAGGACCGGAGGAGGCGAGGTGTTTGGGGGATATGCGAGCCAAGCAAAGGAACCTCCCGTCCCATGGTGTACCAAGGCAAGCAAGGAGAGACCGTTAAGCGAGCGTGTTCTCGACCGGAGACGGGCGCGCGCACGCACCGAGAGCTGGCAAGCCTCCTCCTCGTCGACCCCGGCGGCCGACCAGCTGTACTGTGTGCCGTCACTCAACACGTGTTGATCGGCTAGGTGGTGGTAGCTGAGGGTCTCGGCACGGCGATGATTCATCGGTCGACGTGAGGACCACGTGAGACCGCGCGTGTAGTCTGGATCTGTTGGGTGCGACTGTGGGGTCATCAGGGCGGGTCAACACGCAAAAGAAAGCATCACGGCCGGGATCCATCGGACCATCGTGTTCATGTGTACCTGGTCGTCTCGTAAACCTAGTTCGGATTAAACTACGTACGTACGTACCTGGCAGTACACCGTGGCACGCCACATCTCGTGACGACGACGCGTCAGTCGGTATGAAACGGTAGCATCTAGCTAGGTGTAGGTCGTTCAAATGCTAGCAGCAGACTGAATCGGTTAGTTAGCTGTCATCACCAGAATCTCGTGTGCAGTGACATTCGCGTTGTCAAAACTCGAGTGTGAACGTGTGATGGTTCCATCTCAGGGTTCCTTTCCGCTCGACTCTGAAGATCCCTGGCAAGCCACGTTGCTGCGGCTGGCCGTGCCGGCCCGTTCGGTTTGGCCGGCCGTGCGTGCCGGCTTTCTTCTCTTCTTCTTTTTCTTCTCCTGCTGCTGCCTCCGGTTTCAGCTGTTCATGCTTTGTCAAACCTGGTCTTGCTTAGTCGTCCTGCTTGTTACCATTTCATTCCTCTCAAAACATCAAAGCTTCCTCCCAAACCACAGATGCACACTTTACCAGCAGCCGGATTTAGCTGGTGCATGCATGTTTACCCATTTACTCTTGCGTCTTGTCGTGTTGAGGTCTCAAAGACGTCAGGATCGTGACTTCGAAGCCTCACGCACAGGGATGAAACGCACAAGTAATTGAGGCTTGGTTATCACTCAAAGAAGATTTTAAAAAAACGTTCACTCTTCGCTGATGCTTTCTTAATAGGATTTCCTTTAATGTGGATAGTATTGATGAGTCAGATGAATATAAACTACTCGTCTAATTACACCCCACACGTTTCTGATAGTAACCCGTAATGAGGCTGGGGTCGTAGTGTAAACTGATAGCTTAGCTGATTTGCAGAATTCAGACACTCCACTCATCAGCTTGAAAGCGTTATCCCGAGTTTCTCCAGGAATGACAGATTAGGGCCATCCAGTGCTAAGGAACTCGACAAGAAGCTCACCAGACAAGCACATGATCTTGTAATAGAATCTGGTTTGAAAATTCTTTCTCTCCGTTGCATCCGTTACCATCTGCCCTTTTCCGCTTTTGGTTGTGGCCCGACAAAGCACCATGCCGAACACACACGCTCTTTCTCTCTCTTCTCTCCGCGGCTGCTTGCTTCCTCCAGGCAGCAAGCTAAAGTCTCCATCCTGCTCCTGAGCCCGTGCTGAGGAGAGAGAGAAAAAAACACGCGCACACACATCGCAGCAGTGCACACCACATCCACTCACGCGCCGGGCGATGGAGTGAGACGCATTGGGTTGCTTCCGGCGATGGCCATTGCCCACCCCGCCCATCCTCCTTCGTCATGCGTACAAGCCATCGCCACACCACCGCTCCTCCTCGCCTGACGGCATCCCCGCCGCGGCACTCCACAAAAACCGACCCCAGCCCAAATCCCACCATTCCGGCCCCTGCATTCACAGAAACATCGTGCGCGATCTGACGCAACGCGCCGTCTTCGATCCCTGAGATAAAGCTCGCGGTTTTCTGCCCGTTCTGCCAAATCCAGCTCTCGATTTCCGTCCATTCCGTCGGGATCTCTGTAGCTTGCTAGGATTTGTGCATCGTTTCTTGATTTGATCCGTTCGAAGGGGGGAAGCTGTTCTTTGGGGGGGGTCTGATTTGAGTGCGGGAACTACCGTTTCTGCTGCTTCCGGCAATGGGGAACAACAACAGCGGCGGCGGCGGCAGCAGCAGCAGGCGTCCGGCGACCTCGGACTCAGCGCTGCCGCCTGAGGCGGCGCCGGATGAGCTGAGCTCATACGAGGCGGCGTGCCTCTCGGACCCGGAGCTGCGCACCTTCGACCGGACGCTGCAGCGGCGCACGAGCCGCGCCATCTCGACGCTGGCGGTGGGTGTGGAGGTGCGGTCCATGTCGCTCGACTCCCTCCGCGAGGTTACCGGCTGCCTCCTCGACATGAACCAGGAGGTGGTGCGCGTCATCCTGGACTGTAAAAAGGACATCTGGAAGAGCCCCGAGCTGTTCGACCTCGTCGAGGACTACTTCGAGAGCAGCCTCCAGACCCTCGACTTCTGCACCGCTCTCGACAAGTGCCTCAAGCGCGCCCGCGACTCCCAGCTGCTCCTCCACGTCGCGCTCCAGCGCTTCGACGACGAGGAGCAAAACGCTGCCGCCGCCGCGCCCTCCGCGCGGTACGAGTGCACGCTGCACGAGCTGCGCCTGTTCAAGGCGGCCGGCGACCCCTTCACCGAGGAGTTCTTCGTCGCCTTCCAGGCCGTGTACAGGCAGCAGCTGACCATGCTGGAGAAGCTACAGCAGCGCAAGCACCGGCTCGACAAGAAGGTCAAGGCGATCAAGGCGTGGCGCCGGGTGTCAAGCATCATCTTCGCCACCACGTTCGCTGCCGTGCTCATCTGCTCGGTGGTCGCCGCGGCCATCGCTGCCCCGCCCGTTGCTGCAGCACTGGCTGCTGCTGCTTCGGTCCCGGTGGGTTCTATGGGAAAGTGGATTGATTCATTGCTGAAAGGGTATCAGGACGCTCTCCGCGGGCAGAAGGAGGTTGTGAGCTCAATGCAGGTTGGCACGTTCATTGCCATCAAGGATTTGGACAGTATCAGGGTCCTCATCAACCGGGTGGAGGTGGAGATCAGCTCGATGTTGGATTGCATAGAGTTTGCAGAGCGGGATGAGGAAACGGTCAAATTCGGGATCGAGGAGATCAAAAAGAAGCTGGAAAACTTCATGAAGAGTGTTGAGGATCTTGGGGAGCAGGCAGATCGGTGCAGCCGAGACATCCGTCGGGCAAGAACCGTCGTGCTACAAAGGATCATCCGAAATCAAAACTGAAGAAAGGGAAGAATGTAAGGTATCGATGTTTTAAGTTATAGTCATGTACTCTTGATAATGTTGTGAGTGGAATGTACATAAGAGATGTACCTTGTAGAATGTGTTGATGAGTGAATATCATTATCATTTCATTCATGGTATCTGTAGTTATGCACTTGTCATATCTGATTGCATCTCCCTTTTTTCTCAGTACTGTACCAGATTAGAATTGGTGTACAAAATTTTCCCCATACATTTTGGTTCGACCAGTTTCTCCCCTTTTATTTCTTTGAGCAGTTCTTATTGTAAGTGAACGTGTTGCGAGACTCAAATTAGTATTTGCTAGTGCTGATACAATACTCGAGTCATGATCATGATCCACTCGGATTATCACTTAACAATCATGCAACTGAACTTCAAGTTCCACGTTTCTCCAGAAGTCCATTTTTCTCTAGTCTCTTGACAAAGAAAAATAAAAAGTCACTGTCTATGCTGTGTGGTTGTTGCTGTATTCGTTAGACGTGTAGGTGTTGTCTGTGTGGTTTTCTCAAGTCATCCATGCTTCTAAGTGAAGGGAAATTTAAATTAAGAAGTTCAATCATGTAGGAGAACATCTCAGGTTGAGCCATTTGCTTTTCTTTAATGCAAAAAAATTGTAAAATTTCTGTGACCTTATAAAGTAGTGAATTGCTAGAAACATATAAAGAATCACTTCTAGCAAAATATTATTCATCTTATGGCAGGTAACTTGGTTGATTCAATACCCAATTACAGCATTCATGGTCAATTATGTGAGATTGTCACAAATTTTGCCCATATTATATTCAATCAATTATGTTTCTAGTTTCTTGCTTTTGACATGTATACTTGTTTCTCTAGATAACTGTATTATGTTGATAAGTTATTATTTTTCATGTAATAACAAAGGAATATTTGCACTATTTCTGTAGACTTGGGGATATCTGCACTAGATCCCAGTACATGATATCTTGTTCGAGATGTCCTGTATATCAAGTCCATAGATGGGTTTAGCAATCAGCGCCCGATGTGTGGCTGGAAGACTGAGTGGTTTATGGGTTTTGGCATTTTTCTGTCAAGATTAGTCAGTTTTTCAATAAAATAGTAGCTGCAACAGTTGTAGTTGCTGTAACATTTCTTTGGGAAATCTCAAAGCACACTGAACCCTGACCTAATTGTTATTATGTTCAGAAGAGCAACAAGTTCATTTGTGTGGTCAAGTAACTTCCTCTATGACTGCATGGAGACATGGAGTTGATTGCTCCTTTCATATTAGTAAAAGTGGCAAGATTATGCATTGCAATTTTTTTAACATGCGGAAAAGTTGAAAATTTGTGTGATGTGGTTATTGCCACTACCTGCTTCTTTGATATCGTATCACCATACTCCAGTTACTTTTTGTCATATAATGTACTTCCTCCGTTTCAAATTATTTGACGCTGATTAGTTCAAAATTAAACTAAACAGAGGGAGTACCATTCCTGGTGAATTTATTGTGACTGACAAGGAAAGTTTTGAAGTTTGACCTCTCATCATGGTTCCAATGGTTTATGCAGGATTTCAGGGACAGTGATGGTGATGGAAAGGGCTGTAGCTTAGACAAGCAAGCGAACAAAGGGATCTATTTCCTGAAGCAACAAACAATGCTTGCGGACTTACATGAAGAATCATGATTACTAACTTATCTATTATACCTGTCCCAATTGCTGTTGCTTATCGTTGTGACCGCCATGGTCTTTTCTTTTCTGTTAGTATTATCTTTGGGACAGCACTTTACTCTTCACTTGGTTGTGTCCCTGAATTCATGGCGTTAATAATCAGGGTGAGAAATCCGCCGTCTGTGTAGCTGAGATTATTGTACCTGTTTGTTTCAACTCTGGAATTCGTGGCTCTAATAGATTAACGGAGACAAAGACAGTATGTACCTGCGCGGCATTTTCATCTGACGACAGGGTTGAATCCTGTTGCTGGCGCGCACTGGTGGAGGTCTTTTTGGGTGATACCTTTGAAAGTGTCGAGTGCTGACCAGGGTGCATCTGTTGTGCGTGGGTGGTGGACCGTGGGAGCGTTCCTGGGAAAACCCTCGAGATCTGTCGCTATGGCCCTGAGAATCCTTCCGGCTCACCGGAGGAGGAGGAGGAGGAGCGGTGGTCTCAGGTCAGGGGCTCTGGCCGCTTCCCTGCTCCGCGCACCGCCGAGCCAAGTCGGAGGGGAGAACCGTCGCACTCTGGCCTCTGGGACCCGGTCTGACGACTAGTCGGTGCTTCGGCGTTGGGAAGTTGGAACCTGGTGCGGAGGGCTGGGCCACGCGGGCGACTGGAAGGGCCAAGTTGGATGGGCTGGCACACGTTGTCTGCCTCCGGTTTGGCCCAGTTTGTTGTTGGATTCAGTCGTTCCGAACTCACGCTCCCCGATGGCGAGCCGACATGCATTCGTGCACCGCCCCGAGGAGGGCTCCTCCGCGCTCGAGGCGCACGACCCTGGCCTAGGCCTGAGGCCTGAAGCCCTATCCGACGTGACGCGGCGGCCCGAACCCCCCTCGTTAGCGGAGCCCCACCATGTGGTCAGGGCGCCAAGCCACGCTCCGGGTCCGGGTCTTTCGTTTTCGCCGATGGGCTCCCTCCTAGGGCTCGGCGTCCCGTTCCACCGTGCCGTACGCCGCGGCCACGCCTGGACGCGTCCCTCGATGCGGAACAGCGGCGTAGGGGCGCGAGACGGACCCGCACGCCACCCAGGTTCCGTGTGCCGCGCGCGCGCGCGCGCACATGTGGCTGCAGGAACCCGCGGCGGTGGCTGGCACGTGCCCCCGCCGATACGGCCACGGCGAGTCCGGCCGTGCGTGACTGACCGGCGCCCCTGTTTGTTTGTTTGGTTTCCGGGTGAGGCGACGGACGTGGGAGAAGCTGAGGTCAACCTACCTGCGCCGACTCAAGTTTTTCTTTTTCTTTTCGATATCGTAGCACTCCAAGGCTTTCCTTCAGCGACGCGATGGATGCGCGCACATGTGGGCATCAGTCAGAACGGGATAATGGGATCGGAAGCTGGGGGAGGTCTTGATTCCCTGTCCATCCATACCCGGAGATAAAGGCTGCTGCCACTCAGCATGCATGATGGAGGCAGTTAGGCGGGCGATGCATTGTCCCCCCATGCTCTCTGTCTGCGTGCTCGCCGATCTTCTCCATCCATACATGTGTGGAGTGCGTGTGAGATGATTCTGTCCGCGATTCGGATAGGCCTTGTGGGGATTGACATGTCACGAAAAGGTACTAGGTTGGGATACAGATGAAACCACACCGTCCCCCCCGGCGTCACTTCACCAAAAAGAAAGAAACTTTGTGGTGATTCACTCGACTGACTGTACTTAGAAAATTAGTAGACGCCGTAGTTACGCGATACCACAGGCAGCGTTTCGGAACGTACTGTAGCTCAGAAGCAGTTCAGCTCGTAGTCATCTGATCCGAGCCTGTCCGTGGCGATTTTCCGCGTTCTAGGGGACAGGGGCTGACTTCACCCCGAGATGGAGCCAGGGGGGGACAGCCTCTGGACGCGGGACGCATTTGTAATTGTAAACTGGAGGGAAGCATTGGCGGGAATGCGGCGAGAATCTTACTGCACTGTGGACGGGATGTTTTGGTCCATGTTTGTTTTGGAACCCTGCTGCTGCTGCTGCTGTTTTGATTTTTCTTCACTCTTCTTCCTAGATTTCTGTACTAGAGAACTTACCAGAAAGTTTAATTTTCGGCCGTACGAAAAGAACAAGTAAAACTCAACGCGTTGTGTTGTGTTGCAGCTTGCGAGATCAGGTCGCTCCGCTGATCAATGAAGATGATCGGCTCAAACAAGATGAGGTCGATCGCTCCACTGCGATCCAACGGTGTCGGCAACCCCGATTCCGGAAATCCGCCACGGGCAGCATCCCTTCTGCAAAGCGCCCTGACGCCGTCGTGATACTCCCGCCCGGCACATAACATCGCCGCATTGAACGGCCACTCGTCTCGTCACTCGATGCGTGGCCCGCTTCGTTTTTAGCCTTTTAGGCCAGGCCACCCTTGTTCTGAGAGTGACCATGCCGGCGAGCGTGTCACGGAAATATATTTCTTCAGTCACAGGAACTGTAGGAGCGAGCATAACGAAAGATGCTTTCCACTAGGCAAACAACATATCGGTAGCCGGGGACGGAGGGAGTGGATCGGTGTTGCGAGAGCAAATGGCGCCGCTCTTGCAAGTGGGATTCACATCGTCGCCGCTCGCCGGGCGCGGCGGCAGGCAGGGTGGCCACGCATGGCATGGTCTGAGCCGATCTCCTCGACGCACTACAGGAATCGGGACTATAGACGACGGCCGGAAACCGTCGTCAATAAGTGCACTACCGTTGTCAATAAATTATTGACGACGGTAAAAGCTTATAGACGACGGTTTTGAGCTGTCGTCAATTATTAGTCGTCAATAAGTTTATTGACGACGGTAACCGTCGTCAATAAATTTATTGACAACAGCTAAATCTAGCTGTCGTCAATAAACTTATTGACGACAGCTAAATCAGGCTGTCGTCAATAAGCTTATTGACGACGGCCAGGAAACCGTTGTCAGTAACCGTGGCTTATTGACGACGGTTTACACTAGGCCGTCGTCAATAACAATTGCTTATTGACGACGGTTTCTGGTACCTGGCCGTCGTCAATACTAGTGGCTTATTGACGACGGCCAAGTACCAGAAACCGTCGTCAATAAGCTTTTCAATTTTTAAAAAAAAAAACAGAAAATTCTGCCCTGGCTTCGAGGCCAGCCCTGGCTCGATGGCCAGATCACAGGCAATTAAAACATACATCACAGGCAGGCACAAAAACACTATACGCACGCCACACTACCCTACGCTACCCCGACCGCTGCCACCGGAGTCCAGGAAGTCGTCGTGCGCTCGTCCAAACGCTGGTTGCTGAGGGGATGGAGTTTCCTGAGCCCGTGTCGCCGATCCCTATGATGTACATGTATAGGTAGACAAATTAGAAGTTCACAAATGTGTATATGATTAAATAAACTCATTACAAGTTAAAATTGAGCAAGTTAGCTAGATTTGGCTATGTTTGAGTAAGTTTGCTCATATTTTACTAAGTTTGAGAAGTATGGACTAGTAGTGTTTGTGTTTGAGCTAGTTAAAAAAGTTTTGGCTATGTTTGAGTAAGTTTGGTCATATTTGACTATAGTTGAGTAAGTTGTACCATATTTTACTCAGTTTGAGGATGTTTAACTAGTTTTCTCTAAGTTTAAGTAAGTTTGATCAAATTCAACTAAATTTGAGCAAATTTAACTAGTTGCAGCTATTATGAGAAATTTTGTACCTGTGCTCCTGACGTCGGCCCCTGTGGTAGCTGTATCGGTGGCGGCGCCCACTGAGGAAAGACAACGGGTTGTCCTGTGGCCATAGCCTGCAAATATGAAGTAAATTATTATACATGTCATTTATATATTAGAAACGTTGAGTACATTGATCTGAACTTACCTGCATGGCAGCTTGCAGTTGTAGCATGTACGAGTGTTGATACTCGTCCCTAGCCCGGAGCTCGGCTGCCTGCCTCTCGTTCGCGAGCCTCAGCGCTTCCTGCGTCCTCTGGAGCTCCTCCTGGACACTCTGGAGCTCCAGATCACGGCTGCCACGCCTGCTGGATCCACCCTGCGATGAAGAGGCCCTCGAGTAAGACCGCGCCTCCCTCGAGTCTACTACTCCATCGAAGATGGCCAACCTACACAACGAAGTAAGAGTATTAAAGTTTCGTATCTCGAAGTTAATGAAAGTAAATGAAAACAACAGAACTCACCGGCCGTGAGGTTTACCGCCACCGCTTGCATAGGCGGCTTCAGGTACGATCGGCGAGTTCTGCCAATCGTAATCGTCGCCTCGAAGCCTCCGCACCTCCTCCCATACTTTTCCTGAAAATACAGAAAATTAAAGTCATCAGAAGTTTTAAAGATAATACAATTAAGTCAACTAAAGAACTCACCAACGTCTCTGTCGCTGTCTGAGAAGACAGCTGATCAGGCTGCGAGGGGTCACTTCCCATGTGACCCCTCCTCCACACCTGGATAGCGGTCGGCTCCTGACCGATCTCGCGCTCCTATCGATACGTGTTAGCATAATGGTAGCGATAGAAATTAACTAGAATATAATTCGAGTATCACTTACCATCCGTTTAGCAAGGCGTACGTAACCGTCCCCGCCAAGACGGTGTTTCCCGTCCGTCCCTCGACTCTGTCGGCGGGTCATCGACACGCCTTGGAAGCCCTGGCTCGCCCAACGAGCACACAGGGAACTGTAGGCGTCCGGACAGGACTCAAGCCACGGTACGCTGACCTGCACACATTTGTTGTTGGATGAAAACATTGATGAAAATTGGATAATGAAGCAAGGTAAAATAAAGAATTTACCTCTGCGTACTGTGCCTCCGTCAAGTACTTGTCCGCCACATCCCTAAACTGCTCCGGCTCACCCTCGTCCGGATGCAACTTATAGTACGCCTTCGTAGCCTGAATGCGAGCCGTTGAAATCGACTGCGTCAGGAGCTTCCTAGCGTTGTTGTTGAAGACCAGGCGAGCGTGATCCAGCTGGGCCTCGTCCTCCAAACGGTAATATTTCTACAAGTAGAAATATACAAGTTAATGTACTTAACATATAATAGGTTCGCATTTAACAAATAGACGATTTGCTTACCATGAATTCATGCCACACATGCTCCTGGTGGTTGCCGTAGGTAATGTCCTGGGCCGTAGCGTAATCGTCCCAAGACGTAGCAGCCCGTCCGTTCACTAGACCGGGGTAGTGACAACGGATGAGCTGGCCCAGGACAGCGTTGACCTGGCGGTGGCGTCCTTGACCCGTGAACGAGTCATCGGCCCAAGACCTAATACACGATTCTCAATTAGTACATATATAAGTGTTAAAATATCTAAATTGATTTGTTATAGATTTACTTACCTATCGCCAACCGGACGAATAACGACCCGATCTTCTGGCCGTGCAGGAACCGGAGGAGGAGCCACGTAGTGGCTCCTCCTGTAACGCCGCTGTGGAGCCGGCTCCACATCAGGCTCTGTGGAAGGCTCTGAAGCAGGGTCTGAATCCTGCGGTGCCGGAACCTGAAGAGGATCCGAAGCAGGATCTGTAACAGGCTCCGAAACCTGTGGTGTCTGAAGAGGACCCCTGACCTCTGTCTCCTCAGACGTAGAGTCATCCTAAAAATTTGAAGATTGGTAATATAGATTTAAGAAAGTTATTTATATAATTTATGTAATTAATTATTCTTTACCTGTCGTGACCGCTCTCGTGACCCCTGGCCTCTGTCGAGGCCCAACAGCTGAGACAGTCTACCATTGCTAGACTGACAGCCCTGGAAAACAGAGTCTGCTCTCGGGGGCAGAAAGCCCCGCGTCCCCCGTCGTCTACTGCTCGATGACATCCTGATGAAAGGAAATTTGATAATGAATTTAAAGGAAAATATAGAAGACGAAAGAAGAGATGGAAGAAACGATACTTGTACTTAATTTCAAAATTCATCAGTATCACGATCATGTACTCTACTTCGTAAACCGGACCATCGATCTTTTGTCATGGTTGTTCGCCGTTTTCGTTTTTTCACAATATGAGTCTGTACATCTTGTGCATCTCCAACTAATTCATCGAGTCGTAGACCAGGCTCAACGATAAAAGAATCCGGCAACTCTTCTTCTTGGTAAACAACATCTGCCTCATCAATGTAACCAGTATTGTCCGGTGTATATAACCGCTCACGAGGATTCACCTTTTGTACAACCCACCATGCACTAAGTTTTTCGCACGGATATTGTAGATAGTACACTTGTTCGACTTGGTGTGCAAGGACAAAGGTGTCGTAGCCTCGTAGTCGGTCCTTGTGTTTGACTTCTACCATGCCAAATTGGTTTTGTCGAGTTCCATTGTTATTATCAAACCAATCACAGTCAAAGAAGACTACTTTAAGGTCTTTATTCCCGGCAAAACTAAATTCTAGGATTTTCTTTATGATCCCATAGAAATTAGTTTCATGTCCTTCGGCATCGGCGGCCCTTGTCACAACTCCGGTGTTTGATGTTGCCCTTAGAGGACGTTGAGCTTCAAATTGAGTTGAACGGAATCGGAACCCATTGACATCATATCGACCGAAGAGTTTAACTTTAATGGATCCGTTGGACAGTTGTCGCAAATCTTCATGAACACCGACTTGTGTCTTGCACTGTCCAACATATGAAGTAAGAAGACTATTTTATGCTATGAACATAATTAATAAGAGAAACAAGACAAGGAAAACGTTACATGATTTCGAAACCACGTTTGGAAGTTAGGTCCTCCATTTACTCCATAGTGTCGCATTGTTTGTATTTGCTTGCTAGTAGGTTGCTGCTTAGACTTCCAATTTTGTCGATCGAACTCACTAAATCAGGACAAAAAAGAATTATTGGTGTAGATGTATAACACACCACACAAATTTGTATAGATGTTGAACAACCACTTACTGAAAAAAGTTGTCCATCCCATCTATGTTAGCGTACATGTATAACAAAGCAGCTGTCTTTTCATCTGCTGAAGCATCATAGCTCGTGCCACTACCAACAGTGGTGCCTCTCGTTTGAAAAAGTGAGAGTTCGCTACAAGAGGTTGCTTCAGCCATATTATACCGTAACACCGATGCATTAATATTGTGTTCTTCTGCAAAGTAGACACTTGAAAAGTATCCTATCTCCTGAAGTGTAAATGCTTCGGCGATGCATCCTTCAACCCTTGCCCTATTACGAACCATCGGTTTTAGACATCTGAGTGCTCTTTCAATGTGGTACATCCACCTATATTGAACAGGGCCACCTACTTTAGCTTCATATGGAAGATGGATTAGAAGGTGTTGCATTGGAATGAAGAACCCTGGAGGAAATACTTTTTCCATCTTACATAAAAGCACGGGTATCTCTTTTTCCAACTTCTCCATCATCTCCCTTTTGATTTCTTTAGCACAAAGCTGTCTATAAAAATAGCTAAGCTCGGCTAACACTTTCCAAACCTCATCGTCAAGATAGCCTCGAAACATAACCGGCAGAAGTCTTTCCATGATTATGTGATAATCATGGCTCTTCAAACCAGTAAGATTTCCAGTCTTAACATTAACGGCTCTTCTCAGGCTAGCAGCATAACCATCTGGGAACTTCAACTGTTTCAACCACTTGAAGACTTCTTTCTTTTCTTTTGGTCGAAGGCAGAAACAAGCTCGTGGTTTGCCACCAGCTTCGGAGAGCTCAAGACTTGGTCGGTTACAAACCTCTGCCAAATCCTCCCGAGCTTTTATATTGTCTGTTGTTTTTCCCGTCATATCCAAGCACGTGCTTATGATGCATTCGCCCATGTTACGTTCCTGGTGCATGACATCAATGTTATGCATTAGAATTAAAGACTTCATATACGGTAACTCCCATAGTGCACATATATGAGTCCAATTGTGATCCTCTCCGTAACCAACAAAATATCCAGGACGACCTTCATCTGGCACTAGATTATTGAGCTGTTTAACAATTTCCGACCCGTTCAGACGTTGTGGTGGTCCCTTTTTTACAATGGTACCCTTCCTGAAGGCATTTCTCTGTTGTCTAAACACGTGATTTGGCGGTAACCAACGTCTATGACAATCAAAGTAGCATATCTTGCCACCATGAATTAGACGAAAACAATCCGTGTCCGAAGCACATATTGGACATGTCAATCGACCATGAGTGCTCCAGCCAGAAAACATGCCGTAAGCTGGAAAATCATGAATAGACCACAAGTACGCAGCTCGAAGGTTGAATTTCTGTTTTCTATAACAGTCGTACGCTTCGACTCCTGTCCATAACATTTTGAACTCTTCAATCAATGGCTGCATCATCACGTTCAGTCGTGAACCAGGATGATCCGGTCCAGGTACAATAAGGCATAGGAACATGAACTCATACTTCATACAAAGCGATGGTGGTAAGTTGTACGGAATAGCGAACACGGGCCAACATGAGTATGGTGTGGCGTTTGTACTAAACGGTGAGAAGCCATCTGTCGCCAACCCAAAGCGAATATTTCTCGCGTCATTGGCGAAATCTAGATCGAAGTGGTCAAGCGCCTTCCATGCCTCACCGTCCGACGGGTGCACCATCATGCTGTTGTTCTCACGTACACCTTCTTTATGCCACCTCATGTGTCTAGCAGTTTTTTTAGATAGAAACAAACGCTTGAACCTAGGTGTGACAGGCAAGTAGCGAAGCTGCTTCCGTGCGACTTGAGTCATTACTTTTGAACCGTCGTCATTAACAACTTCGACAAATCTCGCTTTACCACATTTTAAGCACTTGTTCTCGTTGGCATGCTCTCTCCAAAAAAGCATGCAATTGTCTAGACACATATCAATCTTCTCATATTTCATACCTAGACCAGAAATCAACTTCTTAGACTGATACATATCTTTAGGCACTTTATGTGGTTGTGGAAGGATATCGCTGATCAATTTGATAAGATCGTTGTAGCAGTTATTGGAGAAGAAATACTTAGACTTAATGGCCATAAATCTAGTCATGAAAGTAAGGAGCGTCACTTCGGTGTGTTCATGCAACGGCTCTTCTGAAGCTTTGAGAAGCGTGAAAAACGCTTCAACCTCCGTTGGAGGAGGATCCTCCATCAATTCAGGATTTATAGCATCAAGCATCTCGTCCATCCTATCGACCCCCGTGTTGTCATCCTCATCTGAAACTTGTAAGGGTTGAGAAGATGTCTCACCATGAAAGGTCCACACCTCATAATCTTGCATGAAACCGTATCGACATAAGTGAAACGCCAAATTCACTTTGTCCCAACACTTTGCACCTTGACATTTCGTACATGGGCACCGCACCTTATCGATCTTTGACAATGAAAACGTTCGATCTACAAAAGCATCTGTCTTTGCGAACCACTCATCCGAGTGACCACCAGAACTGTTCTTCCAACCGGTATACATCCAACTACGATCCTCACCCATGTTTGAATCTGCAGTTTAATGTCAAGGAAATTATAGTTACTTTATAATTTATTTATGTCACGGCCCTACATCTATTGGAAAGGATAGGTCCTAAACCCACCCAAGAGTGATCGAGCGGAGCGTGCTCACGACGAGACGCGTGGTATGGATCCGAACGAAATTTCGGCAGCATAACCCCGCTGTTCTCCACTGCACGCCCGAAAATGGTGCAGCAGAGAACAACAGGGTTATGCCGTCGAAATCTCGTCTAGATCTAAACCCGCGTTTCATCACATGCCACGCCCCCTCGGTCACTCCCAGGCTGTCCAAAAAGGGACAATTCCGAACGTACACGCCTCACATGCGCAACACATGTGAGACGGGCCCGTTCGAAACGGGTAACGCATGTTGTATAGGTTTACGTCAATCTTTCGTTTTTGAGTCATTTAAAAGAGAGAGAGGAAAGAACGAGAGAGAAGGAAAAAAGGAGAGACAAAGAAGTGGGTCAGCCGTCCTAAGTTATGCCCCGTTGGGGCCTGCCATTATCTTACGACGCCTTTAGGGTTAGCCGTCGTACGTTATACCCCGTTGTAAGTGGTTCAAAGATGAAACCCCACCGTTGGGGCCCGCCGTCCACGCGCGGGAGCTTCCCGTCCTCCGTGCCTGTCTCGACTAATACATTACCACTAAATGAGCCGTGACAGACCCTAAATGGGTCGTGTCAGGCCGGACCGGGCCGAAACCCATTTATTTACATATAGTAACTAATCACACAATCAATCAAAGTATTAATTAAACAATAATCAATTACAATACTAATTAAACAATTAATCAACTAAGGTCGGACGGCGCGCCAGGGCGGGGCTTGGGGCGGGGCCGGGCGGCACATCAGGGCGGGGCTCGGGGCGGGGCGCGGCGAGCGGCAGCGGCCGAGGCGCGGCCAGGGCTCGACGCGACCATAGGAGCGCGCTCGGGACCTGCATCCAGGGAGCGGCGGCTGCCAGAGGGCGCGACAGCGACAGTCGGAGGAGACCAGACGGCGGCTGGAGAAGGCGCGGTACCGGTGGCCGGAGAAGGTTCGCCTGCGGGTAGAGGAGGCACGGCTGCAGCGTTAGGGGAGAGAGCAGGTGCCCGCCAGGGAAAGTGTTGGGGTGAGGCGGCGCCCAGGGAGGAGAGGTCGCCGGCGGAGCGCCGGCCATGGTTGGTGGCGCTGCTGGAATCGGGAGAGAGAAGGGGAGGGAAACCTAGGGTTTGGCTGATACCATATTAGAGGATGAAAACAGAATTAGTTCATTGATATGGGTTAGGGGTACATATATATAGGGTACATGACTTGACAGACAAGTAGCCTAATGACTAATGACAATCACCACTAATCCTAATACACGTATATGCTAACAATCACTTGGCGGCCCATCTACGACCATTAGGTACGTACGACCTCGAAGCATATACTTCTCCGACATAGAGGAGTTACAAAAAAAAAAGCGGTGACCAAAAGAGCAGCATTGCTTGAAGTATTATCAGGAGCTTTTGGTCTGGCTTTCGTTACATCCAGCCAGGTGGCTTGCTTGGTTGCATCGCGGCCGTGTCTAGCTTTACATTTTATTTCACACTCGGGATGGATGCGTATCCGAGTGCTCTCTCGTTATATATTGTCAAGCTTGCAGGTCAGTGGTGCCATCTGGTCTCTCCTTCCTCGGCGCCGGTCGCGCAGGGGGGGAGTTAATTCTGGGCAACCCATGCAGTGCGACCGCTGCTGCCCATCGGCAAGGCTGCGTTTCAGATCCGCAATATTTGCAAGAACGAGAGAGCTAAACGAAGGAAGGAATTCTGCAACTGTCTGTCACACTCACACATTGGTCTGTATGCCGATATATTGTTTCATTCGGTCCGAGAGGGTCTGGTCTGGCTCTCGTTGTACCTCCTGCCCGTTAATTCACCCTGCACCAGGTCCCTCTCCCGTATTTGAGTAATACGACAATATGAAAACAAATACAGCACTGTACTGTATTTTTTTTAATATGATGACGCAGTGCAACGTGTAGAACCGGGAGTATATATACTGGTAGCCTAGCCTAGCCTAACCGGGAGTATATATACTGGTCGCCGGCGGCGCGGCCGGGGGGGGCGAGGAAACCGGGGGAGAGGCCGGAGGGGGAGGAGGAGGGGGACTTACCTCGGCGGTGGCGGCGGGGACCGGCGGTGGCGGTGGCGGGGACCGGCGGGGAGGGCGGCGGCGACGAGAGCTCGGCGCGAGTCGGGAGGCGGCAGTGGCCGCCTCCCGGCTCGCGTACGGGTTATATGTCCCGTTATTGACGACGGTGCCTGGTCACCGTCGTCAATAACTCCTCGGGTGGGCCCGAATTAAGTTAAAGACGACGGGCACCGTCGTCAATAATTTATTGACGACGATGCTCGTTCAGCCGTCGTCAATAACTGTGTTATTGACGACGGTACTAGGTCACCGTCGTCAATAACTCCTCGGGTGGGCCCGAATTTAGTTAAAGACGACGGGCACCGTCGTCAATAATTTATTGACGACGGTTCTCGTCTAGCCTTCGTCAATAACTGAGTTATTGACGACGGCTTTATCTAGCCGTCGTCAATAACATTAAAGACGACGGCCCCGTCGTCAATAAATTTGGCCGTCGTCTATGA
The DNA here is from genome assembly GCA_030760725.1 of Neostapfia colusana. Lineage (NCBI taxonomy): Eukaryota > Viridiplantae > Streptophyta > Magnoliopsida > Poales > Poaceae > Neostapfia > Neostapfia colusana. Next base: position 87,703,786 of record JASWHV010000013.1, on the reverse strand, counting down.
TCGTTTTTCCTGTAGTGACGACCCGCTGGCAACGGCGATCGCGGCTCCGAGGACTGAACCGTTACGAACGCCCGCGCCTCTCGCCGGCGCGTTGCTTACCGCGCGCGACCGTGCACTAATAAACTTAAACCCCACGGCCACGGCCCACGGGACACGAGTACTCGCCGCGCACATGCCGTTCTCCTCGCCGCTTTAAAGAAATCGCCAGAGAGGCCCTGTGCTGGAGCAGTCCGTGCCCGGAGCCACATGCGTCGTCGCCATGCTAGCTCGCACTAAAGCCCGCGTCCGCCATTGCTGTGAATGCTACGAGTCCCGCGTGCCGCTTCCTTTTGGTTTTGGCAGCATCAGGATCACTGCACGAACGACAACCATGGACACGCATGCCCAGCACCCCCGCCGCCGGCAGTTATTAGTAGGAAATAACTTAAGAACTATATATACCTCGTTTATTATAGTATTATAAAGTAACACGGGGAAGAACATATTGTAAGTAGCATGTGAGATCTTTGTCGTTTAGTGCGGAGTGTCGTAACGTAAGCAGCTAAACCAACAAGCCAGGCTGGTCCTAAGATTACTAGTACTACTTGCGTTGGTGGATAATGACACTCTCGTCGGTTGGTTGGCAGGCATTCATGGGGCGCGTTGCTCTGCTGAATCTTCTGTCGCAAATATCTACACAGCAGAGGGAGAGGGGAGCAGTAGACGGTTCTATCAGCTCTCGAGATCGATCGAGCAGTTGCTAGCTGGTGGCGCGGAGCGGTTGACGTCAACCTTTGCCGAACAGGGACAGGTGCAGTCGCAAAAAACAAAAACGACAAGATACTCTACCGCCACCTCGTTCTTCACGCAGTGACAAGGCGGCAGCATATATGACTGCAAAAAGGATTTCACCTCACGTTCGCGTGCTTTGTTTTTGCCTCAGGTTGTTGTTTCCCACAGCATTGACAGCTAAAAAAGTGGGAAGAAGGAACAGGCAGAGCAGGGGGCACAGTGAAAAACACACAAGGGGCTAGAGAGAGAGAGAGGGAGAGGGAGGGGAAAACAGATGGCGATTGATGGAGCAGTCTCTTGGAGATCTGAAGGTTGGCGACCAGACGGGAGCTGCCCATCTCCTCTCGCTCCCAAGAACAAAACAGCCGCGGAGCAAGCCACGAACATCCTTGGAACCCGCAACAGCGGGAGCTCCGGCGGCACTCACCACCTCTTCGTCTCGCCCGCATCTCTGCACACCTGCAAAACATACCATTTCATTTGTGTAAGATCCAGAAGCATGCCTGCTAGTAGTTCATTTACATGGATGCATGGATGTGTCTGTCTGAACAAGGAACAGAGCAGCCGGTTGTTGGAAGGAAGAAGAGAGGCGCTCACCTGTCTTGTGGGCATCATCGGCTCGGCAGCAGCCGTGGAGTACTGCATTTGCAGGTAGCCTTCCAAAGCAGTTCCATTTAAGGGAGACTACAGGAATAGAAAATATACAGCGTTACAGACGCAAATTCGTCACGGCCGTAAGAACAACAACAAAGGAACAACAGGAGACTGTCGCTCGATGCGAGGTCGATTGTATCGGCGCGCGCACCTTGAAGCCGGTGGTGGCAGAGAAGGCGCACGAGAAGTCGGCCGCATTGTCGATCTCCATCATAGGTTCATCATCAGCGCCGCCATAGTCATTGTGGCCCTCTCCCAACAAGCTCGTCGCCTTCGAACAGCAGACGCGCGTCAGCAAAACCATGGCACGGGGATCAGGAAGGAAACGATCTAGAAGGGCACGTGCGACCGGCCATGGGTTAACGCGTACGTACCTTGGAGTAGCCGAAGAAGGCCGGGGAGCTCGCCGTATCCTCGAGCAGGGTCGCCGCCGCCGCCGCTGCGATCTTCTTGCCCTGGCGCCTCGCCGCGTCCGCCCGCCTCCCTCTCCTCTCCGCCGCGCCGTTGGCGTGCGCCGCGGCGGCGGCGCCTGCTTCGACGTTGTTGCCCGCGGAGCACTGCTGGCGCGGGCCGGAGGACGCGTCGGAGATCATGGACAGGTCCTCCTCCTCCGAGTAGTCGTCGCAGTAGTGGTGGTACGGCTGCCGCGCCGTCTTGCCGTGGAACCGCGCGGTGCCGCGGGAGCGGGAGGAGGAGCGGTCGTCGTCGAGGTAGGTGGTCCATCCGGACTGGCAGCCGCTGCTGCACTCGGAGCTCGCCGCCGCCATCGCCAGCAGCAGCTCCCCGCCCTCCATCCCCGCGCTCCACTGCAACAATGCCGCGCGGCACGGTACCCGTCCCGTCTACGTACTCTCTGGCTGCTACAAGTCCAGCGGTAACGATTTCGTCACGGTTAAGCTGAGCAGCAGTGGTACAGGAGGTACCGCTAAGTAGGAGGCGGAGGAGGAGACGGTAGGCCCCATCGGTCTCACTGACAGGTGGGAAGCAGCGTGGACGGGCCCAGCGTCGGCGAGGAGGAGACGCGGAGCGGGAAGCGACCACGTGCGGGACAGCGAGGCAGGGGCGTGCACCATTGCTACTGTTACGTGCGTGGTCCGGGCGGTTCCCGTGACGGGGGCCTCAAATGCAAAACGCCTCGCCACCACGCCGGCCCGGTCGCCTGACTCACCGGACCCCAGCGGTACGCCAATACCGACGCATGCGGGCGGGTGGAGTAGACCGATGGGCCGCGAGCGAGCGAGGTAGGCCGCGCTGTGCGTCTGGGGCTCGATCGATATGCTCATCTGCTCTCCACTGTGTGGGTTCCGGGCGGGGGGCAGCGCGCCGTGGTTGGTGCCGGCAAGCTCCACGGCGCCGGAACTGTCCGTCCTGAGCGCGCAGCCAAAACCGTCCCCGCGCTCGTGTCTCGCAGCAGGAACAGCCAGGCGGCGCGCGATCGATCGATGCCGTTCCGGTTCATTTGCTACGACGCGTGGTACGATCGTTGCGGACCTAGGTGGTGATGCCCATCGCCGCGTCGGGGTAAAACGTTACCCTCGATCCGTTGCTTTAAAGTATTGTTGCTTCGTGAGCATCAATACACGACGTTTATGAAAACTCTCTGCTAGTGGCCACACGTACACATTGCAATTCGATTATTAGAGCACGGGCGCCAGCTGCCTCTGCCTGGACAATGGAGCATTGCGCAGCTCATCAGGTGACAAGGAGAAAACGCCTGCCAAAGCAGGGGGGGAACAGAATGGACCCTGGCTTCAGTGTTTGTGATCATCTGGCCAGGTGCTGAATCTGACGCGTGTCCGATCAGGAGGCCAGACTAATGCTGCTTCAACGCTGAGTAATGAGTAATAGCAGTAGTCTTTTTTTAGACTAACCTTCTATTATTATCATAGGGAACATGATGAGCCCAAGCATGGCTGGCAGAATTAATGCACAGAAAGGTACTCCTACCCTCGTCCGGATCAAAGACGGGACGACGATATTATGAGAACTCTAACTAGAAAATGACTGGGCTCGGTACCGTGTAGCATGCTTTAGATGTTACACTCATACAGTAGTATAACTAGCATCACATAGACCCGTGTTTGTTCTATTTCCTGGTATTGGAAATGCATATCATCCGCCCTCACCTGATCTGGCAGCCACGAGATACTGCGACCACGCCGGAGCAGTACGGAATCGTAAAGCACAGCATCACAAAAACGGCATTAATAACTGTAGCATGCATGCATGCATGGGGTTCTATGAACCCCATGCCATGCGGGCACGAGGCAGAGTTAACACCTCCGGATCTGCCACCGGCCGGCCGGCTAGCGGACACGACAGACAGCTGGACTTCGCAATGCAATAGCTAAGCCCCCGCCGGGCGGAACAGTCGCGCCGATTCAGAGCAGCGGCAGGCCGAAGGACGTACGCGACAGAGAGCTGCCGAGGACGTACGTACGTATGCATTGCTGGAGTGCACGAACCGGGCACATGCGCGCAGGCTACATGGCTGTAGCTTTAAGCGTGCTGCTGCTAGAGCAGCTGCCGCCGCTGGCATGCCCACCACGTCTGGACCGGTCGCAGCTGGCCGTGATTATTAATGGAAAAATCTACTTGGCTACTGGTCGCTAAAAAACGCGACCACTTACCTACGCGGAGGCGACGAGTGTAGGCGGCGCAGCGCCGCCGGACGCCCGGTGGTGGATGCAGGCGGCCAGTGGCTGGACCCAAGTTAGGGTGTCAGGGACTCAGGGTTCGGGTTCCTAGCTGGAGGTCTTCTTCTCCCCTTGGATGTAGAAACTGTATGAGTGTGGGGGGCGGTGGGGGGTGTGTGCGGGCGGAGCGGAGCGGCTGCGAGGGCGCCGTCGGCCGCTGTGGTGGAGGAGGACAGTGGGCGGCATCCGGGTCGGAAAGGTTAGTGGCAGGCGGGGGCGTGCGGCCAAAGTGGCGGCGGCGGAGTTTGCGGACGGAGTGACAATGGGGCAGGCTGTGGCAGGGACAGCGAGGTGGGCGGGGAGATCGGGCGGGTACGCTGGCGGAGGTGGAAAAAATATGCAACTGTATTGTAAATACTCGTCTGAATCTGCGGTAGTTGGATTCCGCAAACTAGCGACTAGCTAGTTCGCCGGCGATCCATTAATAGTAGCAGTTGTACATATGCGTACTACACACGTATCTACCGGATCATCACTAGCATGGGATCCTGGAGCGCGAGAAAGACACCCAAGTTTTCCAACGCTTTGTTTCTTCGTCCAGTCCTGCTTTAGCATACCTCAGATGAAGCTCAATTTGTTGAGTCAAGGGGACGTTGTATAGTCGCAGGTGGATCGCACTACAGTAACTTCCTTAGGTTGACCACCACTTGATCAATCCAATAGCGGTCGACCTTGATATACACATGCACGTGCACGCATTGTTGCGGATGTTGCCTGGCTGGATTAACTCGGGTTAGGTGTCTACCTCTCGGAGTGTCGCGACACACCACTGCACGCCGCCACTATTCCGGCGTCAAGGCCGCGAGCAGTGGCTGCAGTGAAGCACCTGACACGGGACAGTTAGGGCGCGCGGCGCACGGCCAGCCAGGCGTGATCAAGGGGGACGCGCGCTACCGCTACCGCGCGCTAGCTAGACGACGAGGACGAGGCCGACGACACGGCCTGCGGCCTGCCTCCCTGCCCGCCTGCGAGCGCGCGCACGGCGAGCAGCGCGTAAATGGATCGGCTCCATATGCAAGTAATACGCCCCCATGCTATACGTGCTCTATCGCCACATTAACTTGCACGTGCGACATCGTACGGCTCACATGGAGCGACGTAATGGCGTGTCGTCGAGCTCGCTTCTCGGATCGGGCTTTTGGTTGCATGCATGCGTCGCACGTATGTGCGGGGGCCGCGGAAGCCCGTGTGTGGGCAAGCGAGGACGTCCGTATTCTGCTTAAACATAGTGGGACAAAGTCAGTGCGTCTGTAAACGTTCGTGCATGTGCGCGAGTAAGATCGATCGTCATCGCACACATGCGTCGTGCCTGCCCGGCTGTTGCCGGCCGAAAACACCAACTCCCTAGGCCCTGCCGAGGAAACCACCGGATGGCCGACAAAATATTGACATCCCCTAGCTAGACATACATGATGTTAACATGCTCACAAGAGACCATGATTATAAGTGATGGATGACTCATCTAATTATAGGCCGATTGTAGCTTGATACACAGCTGAGATGCTCACTACTAGTGGAGATATATATAGTTCTGAACGCATGCTGATTGCAAAGTCTTAAACCACTCCTACTACGTACGTCAGCTGATGGTTAATCTCATCATGGCCAGATGCGTCTAGTAGCCATCATGTGAATGATTACGCCTGCAACCAGGACGTCGGCTACGGCGTCGATTCTTGGCCGATACGCGCGCACGTAATACATGAGTACGGGGCTCTAGTTCTGGACCTCTCTCTCATGTCAACTAATACGTGTATCTTTCATGCCCACTACCTGTTTGAGGAGGTCGTCGAAACAAGGTTGGAGATCTATCGGTTGGCCTGCTGCATATGGCAGACCGGTCGACAAACCAGGAGTTGGCATGCACAAAGGGTGGAGGAATTGTGGAGAAGCTGAATGAATCGGGCGGTGCTCTCCTCCGACCTAAAGTAATCATGTTAGTATCCGTTCACGGGTCTTGCGACGCGTGCCAACCGGCCTTAAGCTGTATACTTTTCTATCCGAGGCAAAGTTAATTACTGGCTGATGCCACATACAGCGCCGCAGCATCTATGAGTACCGTACAAGTTCTGACAGATCTAGTACGCATACGTGCAGTGGTCGAATCAGTTGTATATACTCAGGGGCAGCACCCTATTACCAGCTTGTTTTCTAAATACATACACCCGGGAGTTTCGTGAAGACGACGATGTAATTAGCTCAGGTCATCTGGAAGATATTTCTGGAGTAGCATCATCATGAGCTTCGGTGATGATATCTAGCTGTGCATCCAACAGCAAAGTTGCGCATACCGACCTGCACGTGCATACACGCTGATAAACATCTGTTATTCGAAAATATCTCCAGGTCTCGATCAAATAATGCCATATTTCATCGATCGACGTCGACGGATCACGTACGCATGCATGCACCTCTCGTTTCGATCTCTCGCATCACGTCGTTCTGGACGCTTCTTAAATTACATCGGCCGGGACGCACTTTGGCTGTGTGCAGCGGGTCAGTATACCAAGGAGCATGTTTGCAGGTACGCGTCAGCATTTCCGTACAAACATCTGCTCGCGTACATGAGTCATCAGAAAGCAAGCGAGCGTACGTACGTGTATAGCTGGCTTGCTAGCTGCAACGGGCTCCCGCCGGGGACCATATGCATGCATATGCAGAATTGAAGGCCGCAAGCTGTTCGATCGATGGTGGGCATGAGTGCGTGTGCTCCATCGGTCTGACGGATCGACCGCGCGCGCGCTCCCGTGTCGTGTCATGTCGCGACCGACGCTAACGGCTTCCATGTGCGCGAGTAGTTTCGTTGACGCGATGCGATTCACTGTCGGCGTGCAGCGCGCGCGCATCTTGTCCCGTGTCGACCGGTACATCTACGTATACGTCTCTCTCCAGCTCCGATACGGTACGGCAGTCCGTGCCTGCGCGGCTGCGCCATCTACAGGCATAACACGCCAGCTAGCGCCTAACTTGAAGGCCCAGTACGTGCCGTCGTTTACCGAGACGCGTCCAATGGCGCGGCAGACGTCGCTTGTCGCGGTGCCTGTTAAGAATCAGAAAGACCCGAAGCTGTTACTGGCTCGTGTGCGTACGTCGCACGTGCATCATCGTACGCAGACAGTAGGGTTAACTTAACCGCGCCTGCAGTCGCAGGAGCCAAAGAAAGTTATTTACTCCATTACACAGCGTAATGCTGCTGGTGCCGGGCAGAACGCGGACGCGTGAACTAAAAACACACGATATCTGCAGATCCAGCAAGATAGCGCAGAGTTTTGGATCCTCGACTGTAATGAGTTTTTTGTTACTTTCGTTTCGTACGGATTATAGACGAACGTTCCCGTTCCAGATCGAATGCGAACGGAAGAGTTGGAGCTTTGAACTGCGAGTTTGTGGTTCAGCCGAGCCGCCGTTCCGTTCGTGGGATTCTTCCCGGAGATTTTGTTTTTGGAAAAGGCCTAGAACACACGATACGAAACGCGCAACGTATCGATCGGGCCCATCAGCGCACCGAAACTATCGGGCCGGCGCTAGTAGCCCACAAATTCACGGCGCCTCGTGGCCGTGGGCTGACGCGGCTGAAAATTTTGACTATTCCCAAGTCCCAGTCCCGATCGAGGCTGATTCCGGACGCTCGGAAAGGCCGAAATGCCGAGGGCGATCAATAAAACCACTCATGCTGCTCGGTTCAGGCCGGACGCCAACGGGTACAGCAACGGCTGCTCAGACATGACCGCCGCCACAGCCGTCGTTGCCGACGCCCGGGGTGCTCGTGCCATCCGACTCGCCGTCGCTCGTTACTGGCTGCCGGGACTAATGATTGATTATTCTTGTCTGGTACTGCATGGAAGACAGAGGGGTCACCAACTTGCATAAGATGTACTCCGAGACGCATCGACGACAACAAGAGCCGCGGCGTCGGGGTCACCAACTTGCATAAGATGTACCGGTCGAGCTCGCGTAGGATGTATCGGTCTGTCAGATGGGAACGGAGAAACACAGGCGCCGGATGAAGGGACCTTGCTGCTCCAAGATGCAGGGAGAGCCATACACGTAGGAGAACGGCTACTACACTCGTGGGCTCCATCACCCACCCCCACGGCCCCACCTACGTGGTGATGTTCAAATCAGTACTTCTGCTTTGAAGATGTCATAGAAAGTGTCCAGAAAAAATATGGTGCCGACACCGCTGATCGGTTTCAGAATTCGCGTGCCAGTTTAACTAGTGTTTCGCTGTATTGACCGGGTACGGATGCAGCACGCTGGTTCTGCTGGACCGTTGTCCGGCCGTTATCTTGTATACTACCTTCAAATGTCAAACGCCGGAGCGTTCAACTTAACCCCAGCGCCAGCAACACTTCTCTGACAAGAGGTTCTGGTTAGTGGTAGCTTTATGTATGCGACGTCGTTACCCTAATTTTGTTATGATTAGTAGCTGCCGCCATGAGTGGAGCGCTGATTTTTAGTCGTGCTTCACGAGCTCTCGCAGGGTGCGTCACCGTGAGGCTCTGACTTAACCGTGCCTATTTCCCACGAGCAAAAAATGAGTGGTTGTAATACCTGAAACCCCACTTGACATTGGAATTCCAAAACTGGCCGGCTAGCACGCCCAACTGGCCAGAACATGGACGTCACCCATAGTAGTACTGTCATTACATCACAAATAAGAATCTTTTAACTTAACTGCACACCATGACATGGATAATAACGTGTGGAACCAGATACACACGCCAGTGACCACAGTTTAATTCGAGAATCCCTTTGCTTACATCACCCGGCCGGTCCGCTAATAAAACCCGCGAGAAAAACTGGACCGTGACCACGCACATCACACGATTTCTTGAGACCCGGCCCGCCGTCCGGCCGTCCCTCTACTCGGACCGTTTCATCACGGTCACGAGAATTCCTGGTCCAGCTACCTCACGCTCACACGCAGAACTAATTAACTGCTGCGTCTATTTATACCCAACAAGCCAGCGCAACACCATGCAGAACACACCCACACCAAAGCGGCACAGGCACAACACGATAGTGGCGCGCGGCAGCCTATTCCATCATCTCGAATAATGGCCTCCTCAACGGTGACACTGGAGAAGACGGCGACCACCCGGAGCGGCGGCGTCGATGTCCCGTCGCCAACGACGAGGTCTCCCCTTCTGAAGAAGGCGACGGGCGGTGACGGCAAGGGGCGGTGCTGCGAGCACAGGTACGAGCTCGTCAGCTACGAGGCGCTCCCGGAGTTCCTCAGGCACAACGAGTTCGTCCTCGACTACTACCGCAGCGAGTGGCCTATCAAGCAGGCGCTCCTCAGCGCCTTCTCCGTGCACAACGAGACCATTAACATCTGGACGTAAGTGTTTGTCCTCGTCAAGAGCACCGCTCACTTCAACGTATCTGCGCGCGAGATTAGCACGAACTGATGAAGTTTCCTTCTTAATTAATTTGGTCCAGGCATTTGATCGGTTTCTTCATGTTCCTTGCGCTCACCGTGTGCGCCGCCACGATGGTCCCGATGGAGTACGAGGCCTCGTCACACATGGCCATCACAACCTCCGGCATCGCGAACAGCACCGGCAACCAACTGGTGCTGATCGACGGAGGAGCTGTCGTGGCAGTGAAGGCGTCGCGGAACGCGTCCGCAGTGGAGCCGGTGGAGCTCCCGGTGACCACAGCGTTGTCGGGGGAGCAACAACACCGGGTCCCGCGGTGGCCGTTCTACGCGTACCTCTGCGGCGCCATGTTCTGCCTGCTGATGAGCAGCGCGTGCCACCTGCTGGCCTGCCACTCGGAGCACGCCAGCTACGTGCTGCTCCGCCTCGACTACGCCGGCATCACCGGCCTCATCGTCACCTCCTTCTACCCGCTCGCCTACTACACCTTCCTCTGCCACCCCTTCTACCAGGCGCTCTACCTCGGCTTCATCACCGTCTCCGGCGCCGGCGCCGTGGCCGTCTCGCTGCTGCCGGTCTTCGAGGCGCCCGAGCTGCGGTGGGGGCGCGCGGGGCTGTTCGCGTGCATGGGCATGTCGGGCCTCGTGCCCATCGTGCACAAGATGCTCGTGTTCGGGGCGCGCCCGGAGGCGGTGCTCACCACGGGCTACGAGATGGCCATGGGCGCGTTCTACCTCGTCGGCGTGGTCGTGTACGCCACCAGGGTGCCGGAGCGGTGGATGCCCGGCCGGTTCGACCTCGCCGGCCACAGCCACCAGCTGTTCCACGTGCTCGTTATCGCCGGCGCGTACGCGCACTACCTCGCCGGGCTGGTCTACTTGAGCTGGAGGGACATGGAAGGCTGCTGATGAGCGCGACACGCCCTCGCCAAGCTGTACAAAGTTGACCAGCATTTTAGTGTTCGTTGATTTCCTTCTTTAGTAGTAGTATTTTGCAAGAGTTAAGTGAACATACATGTACTACTTCGAATGATGAGACTGTAATCGGACCAAGTACTCTCCTCCGTTTCGAATTATTTGACGGCGGGGTAATTTAGTTATTACGTTGCTCAAAATTTGGTCAGTAAACGGGTAATCGGCGGGAGTAATTTGGTTAATTATCTGTCTATTTTGTTCCCAACAAAGACCAGGTGCCTGAACTTGCATACCGAGGCAAACTACGTCGTAAGGGGTCTTTAGCGTCGAGCAGCTACCACGTAGTGTTTCGCTACTGTTGTGCAGTCTTGGTTTGTCTCGCGCCAAAATTGAGCGAGCAAAGGTGACAGACAAAGCGCCTTGTTTTGAAAGGACACAGCGCCTTCGTGTGCTCCTTGCATTTTGGCGGGCGGGCTAATCTATGCCGCGGCGGCGTGGACTTGAGCGAAGAAAACAGAACAACAAGTCTAGTGGTCCGCGCCTCGCGACGAGGGAACGAGGCGTGTGGCCGGCGACCGCGAACCGGTTCGAGCAGGCACTGCGTTCCGCGGTGGCGCCGTCAAAGACGCGTCAACCTTGGGGTTCCGGACCGGGTCAATTTGGAAACACCGAAGAACTGTCAGAATATGAAACAGGAACGATTTTCTCGGCACAACAGGATTGTCCTCCTAATGCTCTGATGAATCATCAATTTTGCAGGCGTTGATTGGCCTTCGACGCTCAGCTCAGGCGCCCTTGCCACGGGTGCCCGCCAGATCGACGAGCTCCTGATAGCGCCAGTCGAGCTTACTGCTCCACAAAGCGTCAGGTGTCGCAGCACCTGTCGCCCTGCATCGCGGCTTTGGCGGTGCCTGCGGCCGGTGAGCCGCCCGGCCGGCGGTCTCGCCAAGGAGGAATGTCCTCGGTTGGTAGCCACTGTGCTGACGCCGCGCATGCCTCCGCCTGGTACGTTCCTGACATTTCAGGGTCCGGTGCCGCGGCGGACATATGCCATCCAGCGTGCGACGAGGCGTCGTCGTCGTTCTGGCTCACATATCTGCGGCGTCGTGGACACGGCGGCCGCGGCGCCGGTGCATGACTTATAGACACCGCGCGGACTGTGGCGATGCCGATTTGGAATTTTGGATGCCTCCGGCGACGCGGCTGGCTGGCGCGGTGGCGTCTGCGCGTGAACTGATAGAGCCACAACGACAATGTTATCAGCAGGTGTGGTAACTTCGTTCGGTTGGGTCACCGGCCCGATCGATCGAGATCTCAGAACATTGACCAAGGCCAGATGGTTACTAGATTCGGCCTGCTTGCAATAGAAATGGAAAAGCCCACGACTAAACTGATGTTTGCATCCCAATCCATGGTTGCATGAGCCGTGTCTCTGCTCCGGTAGCCCAAGTCAATATCACGGGTTCTCAAGGGGAAGGAAAAAAAAGACAATCAATGTCACGAAAGCTGCCATTGACTAAAAATAGGTCCAGGTTTCTCCGGAAGCAGAACAGCGCGGCACCGTTGGTTCAGGCATTTGGCCAACGCTTTATTGCCCGGTTGATCAGCTATGATTTTCATCCGAGTAGTTAGTGGTGCTCGAGCCATCCAAACCAGGCATCATCCAGCTCAAGGTCGTTATAACTTGAACCGGGTGCAGGCTCCTAGCGGAAGCAAGCAGCGAGTGACACCACTCGCCACGTCGCTCGCGTAAAACCCCAAGCCCTCAGCCTCGACAAGAGAGGCAGGCCGCCGGTCCTAGCTTGCTTGTTAATCCACCAAAAGCGGCAAGAAAACAAGCGGATACGTCCGCCATAAACGCACGGGATCGTGCGGTTGCGGATCGGCAGGGACCATCATATCGGCGCAAAAGCCAGGCCCAGCTGCTGCTGCTGTCGTTGTTGTTGCGGCGAGAACGATATGAGCTGCGCTTGCTTAGTATCGCAATAATCTCTTACCCCTTCCCGTCCCGGGCTCTCGGCTAGCTAGGCCATGTGTTCTTCCCCAGCTAGCGACGCATACGCTTCGGGTAGACGAAACCGGTGCTCTTTTCAGCTGTCGTGACCTCAGGGTCTCCATCGCGTTTTGCTAGATCCGTCGCTGCTTGGCCACAAGCAAATAAAACCCCGACGGGGCAAGCGCTTCCGCTTGCTTTAACGCTAATCTTTTGTTTTGCAGCGGGACAAGCGCGCCATCCCCGGTGACACTGACACGCCCATCTCAACCTACGCATTTTCAGGGGCAGTCCCGCGCCATGCCATGTTCATCAGACTTGTTTGTCTCCAGAGTGTAATAACGATTCGGATGAGGCCCTGCGGGCGGCAGGCTGCTTCTGCTTCTGCGTGCGTCGGGCGCCGGGGCCGGGGGCTGGGGCGGGGCGGCGGCCCAGCGCGGGCGCGTGGAGACGATGTCGAGCGGGCGCGCGACAAGGGGGAAGGCGGCGCGCGCGATCGGGCAGGGTGTTAGGGCATAGCGGTTTTTCTCATAGCCGTCGGACTGAGTCTAGGACTGACGGCTATAACTTTATGGGTCGTCGAGTTCGTAAACCGACAGTTTTAAGCCTTCAATGTTTGACGGTTCGGACACCTATAAATAAATCGACGGCCTATTACCTTTTTTTTCTTACAGTGAGCTGGGAGTCGACTCAACTTCCACCGTCAACTATTATAGTAGTCGTAAACATGGAATCAATCTGTTGTCGTCCGAGGATTGTATCCTAGGCGGACTCGTCCGAACGAGGACGATCTCGTTGACGTTACGAAAACGAAGATCTAATTATCTCGGAGTTACTGAGGCACACGCGTCCAGTCTCGACGCTCCCCATCCGGTTGCCATGGCAACACCTATCGTAGAGACGATCGTATTGCAAAATGCACCTCTTTTTGGGATGTAGACGACTCGTACGGTTCCACGTGTTAAACATAGAAGCTTATATCAATATTTGGTATGCTATATTGATTACCATATATATCGGAAGTATACTTGGCATGATATATTGGGTATCATATATGTCGGGAGTATATTTAGTATGCTAGATAGACTATCATATGCATCAGTAGTATATTTGGTAGAGAATATGTTATGCATAGTAGTCTATATTTATAGATAAAAAGGAATCATCTATTCTTGTAATATATGTAACATACCATGTATATATTTCTCTATAAATATAAGAGACCATGACCCATAGTGGTCATTCAGTGCCATAAAATATATCATGGTAACAGAGCCAAGGTTCTAACCCATACCACAAATTTTTTCTTCCTCCTCCTCCACCACTTCCTCCTCCTCTATTATGTCGAGCGCTCACAACACCACCATGGCCTCGATCCCTATTCACCAAGTTATCACCATTCGTTTGACGAAATCAAACTTCCTCCTATGGCGCGCTCAGCTCCTGCCGTATCTCCGGAGCTCAAAGCTGATCGGGTCACTAGATGGCACCCACGCCGCGCCTGAGAAGAAGGTTGCCGCATCGACGGCCCGAGTGCTGAACAAGTCCCCAACCCAGCGTATGAACGCTCGTATGATCAAAATCAACAACTATTGAGTGGTCTTCTATCGTCGATGGCCGGAGAAGTTCTTCGCGATGTCGTCAATGCCACGTCTTCAGAGGAGGTCTAGGACTCCCTCTAGAAGAAGTTCGCCTCGTCTACGAAGGCACGCACGGTGCACATCCGTGTCAAACTCGCTACATCGAAGAAACTGATATGTCCGCCGCTGACTTCTTCCGCAAGATCATGGGGCTCGCCACCGAACTCGTTGCCGCTGATGCTCCCCTCCGTGATGATGAGGTTCTCGCCTATCTCCTTGCAGGTCTCCCAAGCAAATACGACCCATTCATCACCTCGATGACGACAAAAACTGAGGCGCTCTCCCTCGATGACGTTTTCGCTCACTTGGTCGCATTCGAAGCCCGATAACTCCAGCACCTGACGGAACTACAGCTAAACCATGGTGCCTCCACGAATTACGTGGGGCGTGGCGGTAAATCTCATGGTTGCGGTCGTAGTGACCGTGGCCGTGGCGGTCGGTCTCGTGGCGGCACCCCGTCGCGCGGTGATTGTCGTGACAACGGCCCTCGTCCTCAATGTCAGATCTGTGGCAAGCTCGACCACACTGCCATCAAGTGATGGTATAGGATGGACAACACGTACCAGGATGAAGCCCCCTCAGCAGCCTTGGCGCCCACAAACTCGTACAAGATCGACCCCAACTGGTACAGTGACACGTGCGCCACCGATCATATTACAAGTGATCTCGATCACCTTGCTGTCCGTGAACGTTGTCATGGAGGCGAACAAGTGCAAGTCGGCAATGGAGCAGGTTTGCAGATTATGCATGTTGATCATTCTTCAATTAATATTGTTGCTCGCCCTCTTGCATTGCGCAATATTTTGCATGTGCGTGATATTTCCAAATATCTTCTTTTCGTTCATAAATTTTCTCGTGGTAATAATGTCTTCATTGAATTCCATCCATGGCATTTCTCTATTAAAGATTGAACATCGAGGAGAAGTCTTCTGGAAGGGCGATGTGAGTCTGTACTCTACCCTATCAAGTCATCCGATTTCGCTGCCATCAAGCATGCCTTAGCGAGCAATTCTACTAGTCAAGCCCAATGGCATGCCCGACTCGGTCATCCTTCATCTTAATTAGTTCGGTCAATTTTGCATCTCAATAATATTTTATGTCCTAGAGAGTCATCTTTATCGGTTTGTAATGCATGTCGACTAGCTAAAAGTCACCAATTACCATACACAAGTTCTATTTATCGGTATACATCACACTTATAACTCATTTTCTCCGATGTCTAGGGACCTGTACCCCAATCTATTGGCGGTTTTAAGTACTACATCAACTTTATTGATGATTTTAGTAAATTTTCTTGGATCTATTTAATGCATGATCGTACTGACGCTCCTCGTATATTTTTACAGTTCCAAGCGCATGTTGAGCGTCTCCTTGATGTTAAAATCAAGTGTGTCCAATCTGATTGGGGTGGGGAATACCAGAAAATTCACAACACATTTTTTCGTTCTATTGGCATTATCTCACCGTATTTTATGTCCTCATACACATCAACAAAACGGTTCTGTTGAACGCAAACACCGTCCAATCTGATTGGTCTTGCTCTCTTAGCTCATGTGGGCATGCCCCTTAAATTTTGGGATGAAGCTTTCCTAACAACCACATACCTCATCAATCGCCTTCCTACTCGAATTATTGATAACAAATGCCTTTTGGAGCGTCTATTTAATACACCACCCGATTACTCATGATTAAAAGTTTTTGGGTGTGCTTGTTGGCCTCATCTTCGTCCTTATAACAAACAGGAACTCTCTTTTCGATCTAAGAAATGTGTTTTTCTATCCTATAGATCTTTACATAAAGGGTATAAATGTCTTGACACTAATTCCGGTCGTGTCTATATTTCTAGAGACATTATTTTTGACGAGAATATTTTTCCTTTCAAAAGAACTCCACCGCATCCTTCCCAAAATTTGAAATCGACACATAGTAATATTGATTTTTTCATGTTGCACTTGGGAAACAACAATACTAATTTGGAAAATGATCATATACATGCATCTGTGCCTGTGCTAACTCTTTGGATGCAGATAATCAGGAATCTACATCTCAGAGATCTGCTCCAGATATGTTGCCGTTACTTATAGCACCGATGCAACATGAATCAGATTTGGGAGCACCTACCATACCTGCTGATTACCTGCTAGTTAATGGTGTGAATCAGGATGCGCTTCCTGATATTGAGGCCCAATCAGGTGTCGAGGCAAACGCACCCTCCGTCCATCCATACCGTACACGCCTACAAAATAATATTGGACGTCCAAAGGTACGTACAGATGGTACGGTCACATGTTCTATGGTTCGGTCTTCTACTTTTGAGCTTACTTCTCATGTTGCTCCTATGGAGCATCCCATGTGGCGTCAGACCATGAATGATGAATTTCAGACACGGCTTAAAAATAAAACATGGCACTTAGTACCTCATCGTACTGGTATTAATGCCATTGATTGCAAATGAGCCTTCAAGGTGAAGCAAAAGTCAGATGAGTCTATTGACCGCTACAAAGCACGTCTGGTTGCTAAAGGTTTCAAACAATAATATGGAATTTATTATGATGATACTTTTAGTCTAGTTATTAAACCAACTATTATTCGACTTTTATTGTCTCTTACTGTTTCTCGAGATTGGGCTATTCGACAAATAGATATTCAGAATGCTTTTGTACATGACCTTCTTCATGAAGATGTTTATATGAAACAACCACCTGGTTTTGTGGATTCTCAACATCGCAGTTACCTTTGCAAGTTGGTTAAATCTCTTTATGGTCTCAAACAAGCACCACGTGCCTGCTTTTCTCGCCTTAGCTCCAAACTCTTAGAGTTGGGATTTACAGCCTCAAAGACAGACATCTCTCTTTTTATTTTTAACAAGGCTGATATTCACATATATATTCTTATTTATGTGAATGATATTATTATAATCAGCTCTTCTTCTGTGGCTACTGAGAGACTCTTTACACAAATTAAGGCTGATTTTGCACTAAGATCTTGGTAGACTCAGTTATTTTCTTGGAATTAAAGTATGTCATTTCTCTCATGGGCTCATTGTGACACGACACAAATACACACAAAATTTATTAACCCAAACTAATATGCTCACCTCCAAAGGTGTGTCCACTCCTATGGTTCCTACTGAGAAGTTGGGACTAGATATGGGTGAAAATCTCTCGTCTGAAGATACTACAAGATATCGAAGTGTTGTTGGTGCCCTCCAATATCTATTATTAACAAGGTCTGATATTTATTTCTGTGTCAACAGAGTCTGCCAATTCTATCAACTCCAACTACTGTATATTGGGCGGCGGTCAAAATGATTCTAAGATATCTTCATGAAATGATACGGGATTATGTTTCACCAAGTCTGCCTCTTCACTGCTTAGTGTCTTCTCAGATGCTGATTGAGCTGGGAATCCTGATGATAGTCGAAGCACTGGCGGATATGCCATATTTTTTGTGGCAATCTTATTTCTTGGAGTTCACGCAAACAACCAACAATGTCTCGTTCAAGTACAGAGGTTGAATATAAGGCAGTTGCTGATGCTACCTCAGAATTAATTTGGATCCAGGTGCTTTTGCGTGAGCTTGGGGTTTCGCAGTCACGAGCACCCAATGTGTGGTGCGATAATATTGGTGACACCTATTTATCTGCCAATCTAATTTTTCATCGGCGGACGAAGCATGTTGAGGTTGATTATCACTTCGTTCGTGAACGAGTATCATCTTGTCAACTCGATGTGAGATTTATATCATCTAAAGATCAGCTCGCCGACATTATGACCAAGCCATTACCTGTCTCCTCCTTCAATAATTTTCGACGCAATCTGAACTTAGTATCACACCGTCCAGATTGAGGGGGGTGTTAAACATAGAAGCCTATATCAATATTTGGTATGCTATATTGATTACCATATATGTCATAAGTATACTTGGCATGATATATTAGATACCATATATGTTGGAAGTATATTTAGTATGCTAGATAGACTATCATATGCATCAGTAGTATATTTGGTAGAGAATATATTATGCATATTAGTCTATATTTATAAATTGAAAGGAATCATCTATTATTGGAACATATATAACATACCATGTATATATTTCTTTAAATAAATATAAAAGACTATGACCCATAATGATCATTGAGCGTCATACAATCTATCACACCGGTCACTGACTGGAGCCTGACGCCCGTGCGCACGGTTGCGCTTGGGCTTGCACCAAGTGGCATGTCCACAAGGGCTCGGCTGACGCCGAACGGAAACGATGGAGCTGTGAGGCGATCGTACTCGTACGATCGTGTTCCTTGTCCTCGCAAACTGTTGTCGTAGCACTCGAAGTTGAAGGCGTGGAAAGGACCGTGTTTCAATTGTGGCAGGAGCCAGGACGTTTATCTTTTTGAGTTTGATTGAATTGGGACGTTTAGCTTCTCTTCCTTGACTTGTTTTTGTCTGTCAGATTTCAAAGCTGTTCTGCTATCTAGTTGTATTTAGTTGAAATCAATTGAACCGAAGTTTGCGTCACGTACTGGAAACGGCGGCTCGTCCATTTGCGCGGCTAGTCCTAGAGAAGAGGCGTATATCCTTTTCATATACCTACTGTGCGGGTGCAGCTTTGAAAAATCCCACATGTTCGACACCGAATCGCGCGTATAGAATTTTTGCAACAAAAATTATCTCCATGTCAATAATTTCCCCCGGTTTTTACAACACTCACACCGGCAGCAGAAGAAAATCTGGCGTATCACATCTGCCTGCTATATAAAACCAGCGAAGCGACTCGACAGGCAGGGGGCAGCTAGCGTGCGACGTCGGCCATCGTGCGGGGCTGAGCTGAGGCTGAGCTCGCGCCGCGGACACCAACCAAGCACCCTTTAAAACCTGGGTTCGGCGCCGCTGCCGCCCAGCGCGCGGTCCACCTCTTCCCTTGGCCCTCCTCGCTCCCCCGCGTCGCGGACAGAGCAAACGCCAGAAGCGGCGGCAATGGGCAACTGTCAGACGGCGGAGGTGGCGACGGTGCTGATCCAGCACCCGGGCGAGGGCCGCACGGAGCGCGCCCACTGGGTGCTGTCCGCCGGCGCCGTCATGGCGGCCAACCCGGGCCACTACGTCGCGGCCGTCATCACCTCGCCGCCCGACCCCTCCGCCGCCGCCGCCGCCGCGCCCGTGAAGCACCTCAAGCTGCTCCGCCCCGACGACACGCTCCTGCTCGGCCGCGTCTACCGCCTCGTCAGCTTCGAAGGTACTGTACACCGTGCAGTACATGTATACCGTCCTGTTCTGTCCTGTCCCGTCCTGCTGCCACCGCGCCGCGCCGCGTTGCCGTCGACGTCGTAGCTCGGTGTCGCGTTGGCCGTGTTTGGCCGACCGGCCTGCCCCGGTGCGTGCGAACGCACGAGAAGCTTGCGTGCTCGCGTACGGATAAAGATGAGATCTGTGTCCTGTTCGGTTTAACGCCACTGTTGACTAAGCTGACGCTGATAGTACTCCACGGTTGGTTCCCGTCGTCCGTATTCTGTTTTGCTTGCCATTCCCGTCACTCCTGCTTCGTTTTCCACCTTTTTGTGCGGTTCGTTATGTTTCTCACGTCTCCTTAATCTCGCCGCTCCAACTAATTAGTAATGGACTGTCTGTGGTGTGTGGGCAGAGGTGCTGAGGGAGTTCACGTCGAAGCGGCACGTCAAGCTGAGCCGCGTCACGATCAAGGCCAAGGATGAACACGGCGAGGCGGAGAAGCCGGCCAAGCCTCGCCGCCGGCATGCCAACAGCGGCGACGAGAGGAAGGAGTCTGACCGGTCACTCGCGAAGGTACATACGCACGCGGCACGCCCCTCCTTGATCTCAGCTCAGCACGTGGACATCACTTTCTCTGTCTGTGCTCATCAAAACGAGCCAATCCGATATCCAACCACTGCTGCGCTCGGTCGCTCCATCTCGTCTCAGCGCTCGTAGTTATGTCACGCATCCACCTCACGTATCCATCGGTACAGGTCATGCGCCAGACGGAGGAGCCGGAACCAGAACACTCCTCTGGTCCCGATGGCCATGCCGACGCGCCGTCCGACCTTGACCGCGACCTCGAGG
The DNA here is from genome assembly GCA_030760725.1 of Neostapfia colusana. Lineage (NCBI taxonomy): Eukaryota > Viridiplantae > Streptophyta > Magnoliopsida > Poales > Poaceae > Neostapfia > Neostapfia colusana. The sequence goes on along the minus strand of JASWHV010000013.1, from coordinate 87,683,654 downwards.
CGCTGGTGCAGCCGCACGGGGTGGTGGTCGGCCGGCGGTTCGCCCGGCAATGGAGGCCCGCGCTGCAGAGCATTGCCGAAGGGTGAGCTTGCTCCGGTCGGTGGGGCAGCCAGTACGTGGAAGTCAATGCAGGCAGCAGCTAACGGCATTGCGAGATTCCAAGTTGCAAGGCTGACAGCGTATTGTAAAATAAGCTGATTGTAGTAGTAGTTGGCCAGCGGCAGTTCGTCCCACGGACGATTCATGGTGCTTGTAGTCTGCTAGTAGTAAGGTGGCAGATGAATTATCAGTATGCAGTGTCGCATAAAGTCCCGGTACGTAATCTGTTACGAGAGCCCAATCGATCATGGCCACAGCTCGACAACGTTGTGGTTTGGGATATCGTGGACCCTCTCGTCATAAATAAGCACATGCCCTAGCGGCAGTCCAATGCAGCATACACACGAAGCTCGAAGGTCTTGTTCCCTGTTGCCCGAACGAATCAGAACTTCCGTTTTGATGCTCGGCTGCCTGGGTGGGTAATAGTCGTTGTCAGTTGGGACCGTCCGGCATCAAAGCGTGGTTGCGTAGAGACGAGACTCGAGGGCGCGGATCTTCTGTTTGTTTTGTTTTGTTTGCAAGTTTCACGGGGAAGCTGACGACGTTGCTGCCGGTTACAGAGAGCTACTACCCGCGTTGGTGGTGCCAGGGCAGGGACTCTGAATCCACGACTCGCCTGGACGAACCGGCACGTGCACTCGTGCCGCGCAAGGGAAAACCTGGAACTGCCGCGACTTTATTTATCCACAGCGCCACGGCAACGTCGCGCACGGGTGCACGGAGGTGTGTCCGTCCCCGCGGTGACGGGAACCCTCCCTTCCTGTGGTCTCCGGGCGGAGCTCTGAAAAAACACGGGGCTCTGCCACGTCTCGTCAGTCTTTCTCCAGACCACGGATGGCGTGCCGGAGGTGTGTTGCAGTGACCTGATCAGAGACTCCCCCAGGGGCATGGCCAGGCGACATGATGCCCCTGCCGCTGCTGCCTACTGTAGCACGCCGCACGCGACTAGCTCGAGGCCGGCCTTTTGCGACAGGTGCCTGCGCCGTGTGGCTGGATGCACGGGCTTCCCGCAGGCGAAATTCCTCCTACTACTGTACACGAGACGAAAGATTCGTGCTGGATGCTCGTCCGGACCGGGCTGGCCGCTAGCTGCTGCCGCGAACGTTTTGTTCTCTCCTGGGCATTGGTGCGTGCAGGCTCGTCGGACAGTTGCTGATGCCTGACCGGCAACGAGTTGGCAAATCGAGCATCTGTCTCAAGGGGACGAGCGAAACGAGTTGGCAATGTGCATGTACTGCCGTGCCCTGCTCTGCTGCCCAGAATAGCCACAGCTCCCTCCCCTTCGTCTCAGACAACTAGCATCATCGTTCTTGATCATTATCCTTGCCACCCTCTCCCCTGTTCCTCGTTGTAATTCAACACGGCATCAGGACCCTCTCCTCTGTTCTTCTCTGTCCTCGAGACCACACGCACACAGCTGCTACGTTTCCAATTTCAACTTCGTGCTTTGCTTCTAAACAGGCAGAGGATGATCGATGATGAGCTACTACAACCCACACGCCCATGTCGGCATGGACAGGCCTCAAGGTCCGGCGCGCCGATTCGCGTCCACGTTCCTACTAGATCAGATCATTTTTCATTTCCGGAAAGTTAGCTGGTGATCGTGTACTTCTCCTCTGGGCTGCTGCCAAGAATTTCCATGGGCAGTTGACCGACCGACACTTTGCAAATTGTATGTTCGTTGCCTCTGAATGTTTTCCGTTCCTTATGGCTGCTGGCCAGGGTATCCGACAGTGGACGCGTACGCGCAGGGCGGCATGGACAGGCACCACCGCCACCACCAAAATCACCAGCAGCCGCCGTGCATGGACGGCCACCACCAGTACAACCAGCCGGGGCCTCCTCGCCCTCGGCCGCCGCCGCCGATGAGGTACCCGTACCCCATCGGCGTATTATTAGCTTCAACAGTTACGCCGTATACTGGCCAAGTTGCTGAACCACCGAACCCAAAAAAAAAGTTGTTGAGCCACCGACACGTCACCGCCGGACTGTCAGTGATACCGACATACCGTTGTGGTAGTCTGATAGACTTGCTAGCGACGTGCCATGTTCCCGGGCAAAGCAAGAGCTCTCCCTGCCCATACTTCTATTGATAACAGAATGTTAAACTTCTGGAAAGATACTTACAAAGAGCTTGTTACCCTGATTATGACGTTTCCTGTTGGTCTGATCAGGCCATCAGTGCCATGATATTTCTGCTCGTGTTGATGATGCTCCTAAGATCTAACAGCCGTGCTTTCATTCAGTTCTTTCTCTCGGCCTCCTCTTGCAGACATCTGTTGCCGCTGCGTTCTGGACGCTTGCTGCCGACCTGCTGGAGATGAAGCAAACGCCATCTTTCTCGTCGTGTGCCTGACAATGAGGGAATCTGAAGGAGGGTCAGACCACATGAGCACCTGATACATTCAGAGCTTCGCTCTGCAGCTTTGTTCACATTTCCGCTCTTGAAGCCCCTGGTGCCGAGGTGGTCGTCGGTGAAAACGGAATCTTGGGTGGCGGCCGGGAGCCCCAAGCATCGACTCGCACATTCTCGTGTAAATACAGATTCCTTCAGATATCTTCTTCAGTGGCTTACACATTATACGTACTGACGCGTTTGTGGAACAACAATTCATGTTCTCTCTGATCGTTCTCATTCCTGCAAATACCGCGAGAAGATGACAGCGTCACTGTGATCCTTGAGTGCATGGAGGAGACTGAGAAGCATGACGAAAACGAAACACACAGAAAAAAAAGAGAGGGAGGAGCGAAATTTAAACGGACGACGAGAAGCCCAGCGAGCCGCGCGGTGAAGTCGAGGAGGTTCGACCTGCTGCTCGGGCTGCGGCGAGAGGCCGAGCACGTGCTGCGGCTCGGCAGCCTCTGGAAGGAGGCCCATACTATTCGGCCCATTTAAAGCGGGCTAAATAATTGGGCCTCCAGGAGCCCATAATCGAAACCCTACTCCCTATCCGTATAAGAGAGCTGCTCCAACCTCCTCCCGTCGTCCCCCAGACGCAGCGCCGCCATCGCCTCCGAGCCCCGGTCCCGTTCTCCAAGCACCGCCGGCAGCGGCAGCGACCATGGCGGTCGGTAAGAACAAGAGGATCTCCAAGGGGAAGAAGGGAGGCAAGAAGAAGACGTGAGTTCCCTCCCCCCTCGCCCTCTGCTTGCCTCTTCTTAGGTTCGAATCGTTTCGCACCTTCTCGCCGTTTCACCATGTGCTGATTCGTCCGTCCGTGCTTCGCAGCGTCGATCCTTTTTCCAAAAAGGATTGGTATGATATCAAGGCCCCATCAGTTTTCAGCGTGCGCAACATCGGGAAGACGCTGGTGTCGAGGACTCAGGGTACCAAGGTGCGTCATTCGTTTCACAATTGACGCCCTACCGCTGCTGCATGCTCTGTGCTAAGATCCATAAGACTAGCTTAATTCAGACTTACTCTTTGCACGTGGCGTTTAAGCTTTGAGAATGAATATATCTTAATTAAATTTGTAGGTGACCAACTCTCTGTTGCTTTAGGCCCGTATCAGATGATTGAAAACAGAAATCTTAGTCTGTAATATGATCGCTGTGCCATGGATACCAATTATTTTCACTCTGTATTATGTGATGAGGCTCTGCTTGTTTGGTCGATTGGATATCTTCAGGTTGTTGCATTGCTAGGCCAGTTAGCGTTTGCGTCTGGTTGGATATTTCGTGTTCTGTATTTATGCAGTGTATATGTTGTGCAATTGGTTCTGTTTGTAATATGATGATTGCTTTGCGCTTTCAATTGCTTTCCCCATCATCGACACATTTATCTACATTTATGCTTGTTGCAAGGTATCTATAACTGATTATGTAGAGTTGGGGGTGTTAAATGTTAATGCCTAATCATGATGTTAGTCATTATGAGAGTGCCATGGTTTCCTAAGGAGATGGAACATGCATTGTGCTTGGCATTTCAGAGGTACATGACTGTGATTATATAGGGATGTTTAGTAAGATCCCTATCATGGGAGGATGCTATAATTATGTAGATATGCTACAATTATTGTGTCTGTGTGTATATACAATTTATTCTTAATGTGATTGTTGACGATTGAAATGTTTTTGTTATAAAATATGCTGAATTTCTCCATGTTGTCTTTCTCCAGATTGCTTCTGAAGGCTTAAAGCACCGTGTATTTGAAGTATCCTTGGCTGATCTTCAGAGTGATGAGGATCAGGCTTACAGAAAAATCAGGCTTCGTGCTGAAGATGTGCAAGGAAGGAATGTGCTCACGAACTTTTGGGTAATGACCTCTGGCATTTATAGTCACACTTGCTGCCCTTATGTTCCTTTCATGTTTCTAACTAGTTCGCCCGATTACTAGGGCATGGACTTTACGACAGACAAACTCAGATCGTTGGTCAAGAAGTGGCAGACACTAATTGAGGCACATGTGGATGTGAAGACCACTGATAACTACATGCTCCGCCTGTTCTGTATTGGGTTCACCAAGAGGCGCCCTAATCAGGTGAAGCGAACTTGCTATGCGCAGTCCAGTCAGATCAGACAGGTAATGTTTCTGTCCATGTCTTGTTCAGAAAACCTTGAAACTGTGTCTGCCTGCTGTCTCATTGTAGTTGTGGCATATTTTGTTTGCAGATCCGCCGGAAAATGGTGGAGATCATGGTCAACCAAGCCTCGTCATGTGACTTGAAGGAACTGGTCTCCAAATTTATCCCTGAAGTCATAGGCAAGGAAATTGAGAAGGCGACATCAAGCATCTTCCCACTTCAGAACGTCTTCATCCGCAAGGTGAAGATCCTGAAGGCCCCAAAGTTTGACCTGGGAAAGTTGATGGAGGTAATTGCTGCACGCAAGAGTTTTAGTGCTTGTTGATTTCGCTTTCTGTGATCTTCGTTCTAACTCTTATAATGACTTCTAGGTTCATGGGGATTACAAAGAAGATGTTGGTGTGAAGCTTGAAAGGCCGGCTGAGGGAGATGAGGCCATGGCGACACCCGAGGTTGCTGCTGAGTAGTGGTCGGGGTCGCTTAATCTTACTGTTCTTTCTGGAAGATTTGTGTACTATGAGCCTAGCTGGGTTACGTACTGTTTAGTTTTGTGCCTGCTTTCCTGAACGATGAGTTGAGATCAGTGCCGGTTAAGTTAAAGAATCTTTCCATGCGATTTGTTCCCTAGTGAATTCTTCCGTGTTTGCGTTCTTGTCTGCTGAGGTGATGGATGTCTGTATCTGCGTTATGCTGTGAGTTTTGCTGGTCTGTGTTTAGTTTCGTATTTTTGTTATGCTCACTGTTCCCGTCAAGCAGTGTTTCTTAAGATACTTTGCGTCAGTCACGTCACTCACCTAACAACTGTTTGGGGTTTGAACTGGAACGATGTGTTTGCTTCTGGTAACTCGTCTCAACCGCTCCGTTGGCAAGGCAGGCTCGGTGATCGTGTGCCCCGGCTGCTATGATTATACAAGAAGGTATGGCATCATTACCGTGATGGTAATTTGTATTCAAATTAGTCTTTTTACAAATATTTTTAAAAGTGACTCAAACTGATTTGAATTTGTATGAAATTTGGCATGAGCACCCCTAATATTGTTTAGAGCCTAATGGTAAACTCATCCTCTTATGTTTATGTGAGCCCCTTCTTTTTGGAGTTGTGAGTTCTTCCTCTAATCATCTTTTAATGGTGTTTAATTGCTCTTCACAATTGTTCATGAGCTATCAACAAAATGAGCTGTGGTGTGGTGCTCTGATAAACATTTTTAGTAAGTAAATTCTTCGGCTTTTTACATCTCTCCCAATAAAACAATCTCGTCTTGAGATTATAAAAGAAGAGACAAAGATTTTAGAGGAATTAACCGTGATGAGACGCCATGAAATCTGGGTAGTTTGAGCGAAGGAACTCCTCGCTCTCCTACGACGCTTCCTCAGCGGTGTGGTTGCTTCACAATATCTTATAGAACCACAACGTTCAATTACGTGTGGTCCGGGCCTTCTCATCAATAATCGCTACCGGATATTCAACATAAGTCAAATCCGTTTATAGCTCGCCAATATCTTCGGTGGGAACAATAGCCATATACTTCAGACATTTTCGGAGTTGTGAAACATGAAAAACGTCGTGAACACCAGCGAGAGACACCGATAGTTCCAGTCGATATGTCACTGGTCCGCACTTCTCGGTGATGGCATAGGGTCTAATAAATCGGAGAGCGAGTTTCCCCTTCACGTCGAATCGGTGCACGTCTTTCATCGGAGACACACGGAGGTACACGTGTTCCCCGACATCGAAGTGCAGCGGCCTACGCCTCTTATCAGCGTAACTTTTCTGTCGGGATTGAGCGGCCTTCAAGTTTGCTTGAATAATACGAACACACTCTTCGGCGTCGTTCACCAAATCAATCCCGAATGTGACCCTTTCACCGGACTCGCACCAGTTCAATGGGGTGCGACATTTACGACCGTAGAGAGTCTCATATGGTGCCATCTTGATACTTGCTTGATAGCCGTTGTATATGAGAATTCCGCCAAAGTTAGATGATCATCCCAATTTCTACCGTGATGGAAGACACACGCTCTCAACATGTCTTTATTTGATTCACCCTCTCAGTTTGCCCATCTGTCTGAGGGTGATAGGCGGAGCTTCTAATCCGCTTAGTACCCAAAGCAACATGTAACTGCTCCCAGAACCGAGCCACGAACAGTGCCCCTCGATCTGAGATTATGGTCTTGGGTACCCCATGCAAGCATAAAATTCTTGCAATGTACAACTCTGCATACTTGCTGGCATGATAGTTGGTATGTACTGGAATGAAGTGAGCCGACTTGGTTAACAGGTCAATGATTACCCAAATGGAATCATATTTCTTATAAGTCATGGGTAATCCCACAATGAAATTCATGCTCACATCTTCCCACTTCCATGCTGGAATTTTTATGGGTTGCAACAACGCTGATTTCCTCATGTGATCCGCCTTCACTCGTCTACACGTATCACACTCGAATACGTACTTTGCAACTTCCCGCTTCATCCGTGTCCACCGAAATTTACTGTTCAAATCTTGATATATTTTGTTGCTGTTCGGATGAATGGAGAACATAGACAAGTGAGCTTCATCAAGGATCTCCTTTGTCAGCTCCATATTCCGGGGTACGACTATGCGGTCATTGAACCACAGTGTCTCCTCATCATCCTTCCGGAAACATTTTGTCACATGCATAGAAGCATTTTTAAGGGGCATCAATATTTTGCAAGAAGGCATGATCTTTAGTGAGACCTGGAAGTTCCATTAGGATCTGGAATGAGCATTTCAAGAGGTACGAGAAGATCGAGGTTTCCCCTAAATGCCTAATCTATTTCAGTATGCCAATACGCTAGTTGGTCCAGTGACAATTGGGGTTGTTCACCTGCGGTGTGATATTTCCGGTCAGGAAGATGCTGAGGGCATTCTTCGTAGTTCGTGCACCAGTCAGAGAATTTCTTGATTCCAGTAGGTGTTGTCGCTCAAGTCACAGCTTATTCCAGTAGGTGTCATAACCGACCCCAAGAAGACGGGCGAGGTAGTATTGTTTCTGAACTGAAGTAGCGTGTTGTTTTAAACGGAATTGCACATGGCTCTGAACCGATGTTGTGTGTCTGATTCTGGGAGAGTACATGTTGCCGGTTGTGGCGCATCTCTATATCAATCTGTTGTTGGCCAGCAATTCCCCGCTGTACTGTAATGGAATTTCGTCTTACCTAAAAAAAGCTCTAGAAAACGCGGTGATCGAGTGAACAAAGTGTTTGAGATGTTGAAGGACGCTCAAAGCTGCATGACCAAAAATGAATCGGTCCACATTCAGAAAGGTGCATATGTTCAGAGGTAACTGCAGAGAACATGAGAAGATACAAAAAATGTACTAAAAACTGTGAGCTTTTGGTATGGGTTCCTATTGCAGCATGATTGGGAGTTGCTCGGAGAAGTCTTGAATAGGGGACAATTCTCTCAGTTCGTATGCTGCCTGGAAGCAGTCTGCAGCCTCAAGCGGTGAACCTTCTGATTTCAGGACGAGTCCGAGATCCATCCAGGCTCGATGGTTTGTAGGGTCTAAGCGGAGGGCATTCCGCAAAAATGTTCTTGCAATTGGTAACAATCTTCCTCCAAGTTTTCTTAGAATTCTTGCCATACAAACCATGCTTGGGACAAAGTCTGGGTTTATGGAGAGGGAGAATGAGAATGCCATGAGAGCTTCTTGGTGCAAGGATTGAGCCTCCAATTGAAGACCTGGATATGCGATGATAAATTAGCAGTTTGAAACAATTTTTAAGAGGAATCCTAGCAGTTTCAAACATCAAGAGCCAACGGAGTATAACAACTAAAGTTCAATAGTGCTATTAAGTTTCAGGGACATGTCTGTTTTCTTAATATCAAAGGACACCAGAACTGAAACTTCAGCATAAATCAATCTAAACATCCTGCCCAAGCCTAAGATGGTTAAAATTTACAATTTATTGAGTTCCTTCATGTTTGAGAAAAAGAGCATTATAGTTTGATCACAGTATCTTGGAATCATGATCACCCCAAACCTCCCATGATTGTACAAAAAATAGCATAGTCAATAAGTTGGCAATCTTTTTACCTCTGCCGTGCCAACACTTGGGATAAAAGAAATCAATGGATCTGGCTTTGTCAAGGCAGATGGTTGAGTCATGCCATGCCTCAAGCTTTGTGTATATTGACGCCAAATCTAACCATGCGCCCATTGCCAACTTCTGAAGGGACTTAACCAGTCAAGACAAGTGAAAAATCAGCAAAGAGCCATGATATTTTCATTGGGGTTCAATAATGAAAAGAAGCCAGAGAGGAGTGGGAGGATTTGACCTCTAGAGTGCAAGATGTCAAGCTCAACACAAATAAAGACGCTGTCAATGGCCCTTGGAAAAAAAGAGGAACTTACACAACAAGATCTTTATATAGAATGATGACCTTTAGAGGGGTGACAAACAAGCGAATGGACAAGCTCTGGAAAAGCAAAATGCCAATGAGACTGAAAATCCTTTTATGGCTAGCTTTTCAGGACAAATTGCTAACAGGAGTAGAGATAAAAAACTGAAAGGCAACAGAAACTATGTAGTATGTGAAAATCCTGAAACAACAGACCACATCATGTTTCAGTGCATTTTGGCAACATTTGCATGGTACAGCTTCAACGAAGCACTAGGCTGGGACAAAATCCCTACATTATGGCTTAGGGATTTTTTGTTTTGCAGTAACAACATGGGCCATTTGGAAGGAAAGGAACATAATGGCCATCCAAAAGAAATTCAGCTTTCAATCCTCCGACATGTTGCAAAAAAAGATCTCCCTTACGCAGAAATGACTGGTGCTGCTGAAGAGATAAGATAAGGAAGAACTGGTGAAGATGCATAAACTGAAATTGTGGTATCTATCCCTTCAGCAAAAGGATAAAAGCAGACCAGAGAAAGAAGAACCTTTCAAGTGAATTCCTTTTGTTTACTTTGCTTAGTCCATGTAAAGAGCTGATGACTAATAGCTCCAAATATTAGATTTGAGAGAACAGGAGGGTTCGCCCCTACTGCTTACGCTTATCTTAAAAGTAAGAGTTTAAGTAGAGACAGAAGAGGCATCTTATGGATTCCAATATAAGTAGGCCAAAATGGCTTTTTCTAAAAAAGAAATAATGAAAAGAAGGGGCTGTACCTTGTCACCGGTGGTTGATTTCCAGACTTCCTTCTTTGTTTGAATCGCTGCAAGCAAAACCCGAGAAGATTCCACTGCAGATTTGAATTGTCCACGGGAAGCCTGAATTTGTGCTTTCAGTCTCCAAAAATCCAGCTGGTCATCTTTCTCAGCTTCATCTATTGCAATATCTGCCACTGCTTCGGCTTCTTGTAAATTCTGCTGTGCTGATAGTACCAAAATCAATAACTTCCAGGCACTAATTGAACCTCCCATCACCATCTCAAGACACTCTGTCGCACATTCAACAGCTGCATTGAGTTTGCGCTGCATTGCATTTTCCCAAGCAAGACTATATATTATTTCAGGGTTATCCTTTGCCATAGTAGCAGCATCCTGCAGCAACCTCAGTGCGTCATCTTGTAACCTCAGCTTCTCCGAGTGTGAAGTGGAGGACCTAGAAAAAGGTCCATAACAAACACCAAGGAAGTGGTTCACAATGCCAATAAAATGCCTATCGCGACATCTGAAAGACTTCATGGCTTTACTTGCAAATTTTATTCCTTCAGAAGCATGCTTTGGGTTTTTACAGCACAGTTTGGCTCCTAAAAGCAGAGATGGAATATGAGGTTTTCCCTTTCTTTCCAATACACCAAAACCATTCCTTATGATGTTTAGTGCACTATCGTCCATGCCACCTGCACTATAGCAGAGTGCAAGAATATACCATCTCTCTGATCTGGTATAGGTTCCAGGCAACAACATTTCTAGATGGCTAGCCAAGATTTCATAATGCCCAGATAATGAGAGTGCATACATTAAATGATTCACAAGGTCAGGATCCCACTTGGTTTCTTGGAGGGATAGTTTTCTTGTTAGTATAAGCAACAACAAAATTGCTTCCTCTATGTTGTTCCCAGGAGTTACCAGATTCCTTTTCTGACCAAATTCTTGAGGGAGCTTAACTTCAATACCACAATACAGTAGAGTCACTGCTAAGTCCTTTTGTAAGTTTGCAGACCTTTGAGGATCCAAATTCCATGACCTTGCAAGAGCTCTCCGATATGCAATGATAGCTTCCTCAAAACAACCACTTTTCATCCACAGCTTGGGAAGATATTCCAGAGCTGAATGGAATATATCTATTAGCTTACACTCTTCAGAAATATCGTGTGGAACACCACATGGCCACGCAGACTCTACAATGTCTATGATGGTTCTGCATTCTTCTGCAGCATCTGCCATGTCAAGACAGAATGGAGTGAAATTCTGATGGATATAAAAAAGTTCTTTGAGATGCATAAATTACCAACATGAAGAGTGACAACCTTTTACTTCAATTTTTTCAAATACATATTTTCATATTCATTAATTTGCAAAACAAAAATAACCAGGCCCACACACATAGGACAACAGGGAACATGCACTGCTTCTGGAGCTACCATATAGATTTATTAAGATGAAAATGGTAATATGGTACAGGAAAGCACATTGAAAAGATTCCAGTTAATACCTGTTACTCTACCAAGACATTCCAAAGATTTCGCTTTAAGCAATATGGCCTCCAGAATCAAGCTTACTGAATGCATTGACATCTGCATCTGCATTCCATTTACTTGTGATGTTTTCCTTCTTGAAGGTGGCGTTCTTGGTTTGATACTTTCAGCAATAGCAGTGGTCATCCGTGGTCGCAGGCTTCTTATATCGATTCCCTGAAGAACTTGCAATGCTGCATCGAAGTTCCCTCTCTGATGTTCCAGTCTACCTAGCAATGCCCGGGCCTCCTGTTACGTGGACAAACAAATCCAACAGTGAGCAAACCATATGAATTACGAGGTAGCGTATCTTCCTTAAAGCGCAAAGGAGTTCGACCAAACCTCATAATTTAGTGAAAGGGTCTCTCTTAGGTCTGATTCTACTTCATTTACTTGATTATCATCAGGCGTTGTTTCTCGACTTGGTATCTTTGAAGAAGAGCCATTTGCTGAGAAATCACGTGTCGCCAGAGATTCTGGCGACCGAGGCAGATCCTCAAACTTGGACTGGTCACCACTGCAAGTGCACAACATGATCACAGACATTTTCTGCTGCTTGGACTTAAGTTAGATAAATAGCTCTGTCTCTCTTAAGATCTTCTGTTGGGGGCAATGGTATCGGCCATTCAATCAGGTAGACTGTGCAGAACCTAGCAAGGATAAACGGAACTTTCTCAGTGCACATCGTAGAATTGGAATGTCATGCTGACTATGCAAATAAGCACAGAGCAGAAAACAAACAAGGTCTATAAATACATACAGTACAATAAGAAACATCTGAGCAAGAACAACCTTAGCAGCTCCTTGGTCCTAAGAGTTACAGTTAACCATATTTCTGCTCAAGTAAACATGACATCTCAGATTATTTTATTTTTTTAAAAAAAGAGATCAACTCTATGGTCCAATGCTAGGGACTTACTGTGAGGCTTAAAGCTGGCCGAAAGGGCAGATTCAGAGTTTCAGATACAAAGCAGTAAAACAGAACTAGGTATACTATCAGGTGATCAGAAAGGCAATTCCCACTGATGCAGCTAGAAGGCTAACAAAATTATCTGTACTCACGCATGTAGGACATGAGAGGGGCAAACTTGAGGCCGCACCACTCCCCGTAAGACCACAAGCGCAAAACCATCTCCTAGCACATGCCATCGTGCTCAGCAAGAACAGCAAAACCGACCCCCTTACAGTGAAGTGCAGGAACTGGGTAAAAAACATGGCACGCCGACAGAAAACATACTGCTCGTATTTCAGGAATCAACGGCGGCGGCGGCGGCAAAACCCAGAATCCTGGCGTGCCGTACGAACTCCAGTAAAATGCATCGCTGTTAACCGGGGACCGACCTAGCTAGCGGCATGACTGAACCCCCACCCCAAAATTGTGCGGAAAACAAACACTGCACCCGCCGATTGGGATTCCAAGCCTACTGGCGTCAACGTGGCTAACTGAAGAAGACGAAGACGAAGAAACCAAACCGAACCGAACCGAACCGAAGTGACGAAGTGAATAAAATCCCCACCTACTAGTGACGGTAGAGATCACGACTTGCATTTCATCGCTGAACGCAGTTGAAAATCCCCCACGGCACAGAAACCGTTCCACCTACTGATGGGAGAGATCACCGAGAAAGCTCACAGGAAATTCCATCTGGAAGAAGCGAGGGGTCGTTTGTTTACCAACAAGAGAGGGAACCGGTCCCGCCTCGGCGCGGAGTCGGGTCCCCGCTCCACGCCAGTCCAGTCCAGTCCAGTCCAGTCCAGCAGCGGCAGCAATCGGGGCGGCGTGGGGACGAGGAGGGTGGCGGGGACGAGCGCTACGAGGGTCGAGGGAGGAGTTTTGTTGGGTGCGGTTGCGGTTGCGGTTGCTGGCTGGCGCGTGCGTTGCTTGGGTGGAAGCAAGGCAGGCAGGCAGGCTGGACTGGAGGCGGGTCCGCGGGTACGGGTTTCGGCAGGCGCGAGGAGGTGAAGTGAAGACGGCATGGCGTTGGTGTGCGCGATGCTTATCATGCTTTCGAGGGACAGCGCCGGCCTGCCGGGCCCGGCCCTGAACTGGCCCTCCCTCTCCATGCTCGAGCTGCGGTCCCAATCTTGGCGTGTTGTTCGCCCGGTTCCCAGACCCCAATCACTGGCCCTGCAACAAGGCTAGCTGCCCGCAGATCATGTGACCCCCGATCTGAGGCTGAAAGTTACGGCTCATGGACACGCCACTCGTCGCGACACATGTGGTGCTAGTACTCCTACCTATGGACGTATGGTCGGTCCACAGAAAAGAAGGATCCAATGCGCCGCGATTGGTGAGTGGCTTGCTGCCTGTGTCAACTCGTCCTGGAAGAATCGATCGAGCGGTGCACACGACAAAGAAACCGGACGGAAACGTACGGTACGGGGGGAAGAGAGTAGACACGGCGATTTAAGCCCGCACAGCGCACCGCGTCCGTGCAAGCCGAGCCATCAAATCCTCCGGGTCCGGGTGTCGTCACATACTCACATGCAACGCAGTGCTGACCTGCTTCTGCCAGAGCTCGCGTAGTTGGGTCCAGCCACAGCCGAACCCTTTCCCCATTCACACACCCACGCCTTTCTCTCTTGAGAAGAACTCACTCGTCCCCCGAGTTCCTGATCCGCCGTTGAAACGTGGATCCAACAGTTTCTATTCCAGTGTGTTACTACTGTGCTGCTCCCGTATGTAAACAAGCAGGAGCAGCATCGTGCGACTGTATACGCAGGCTGAAGAAGAGAGATCAGGACTCAGATGAGGACGACAACTGAAGCAGAAGTTGCAGCAGCACCACGGCTCACGCGCATCACATGCTGACAGTTACTCTCTCACGTCAAAAAACCGAAACGGTAACTGATACGTGCTTTTCTACAAAGGTACCCTGAATCTGTCCAGACATATGAAACGACATCTTGCGAGTAGTACCAGTTTTGAATACCACGTCAATCGGAGAGCCCCGTCACAGTACCTAGGTTGAAGCTAGGGTTCACCGTACAAGAGCACGAAGAGATAAAATTGCATGCGGCCGACCTGGCTGGGAGGTGCTGCAGCCTACCGATCACAGCGATAGCAAGGAAACTGTAGCCTCGCAGTCGCAGGCCTTCTTTCAATGAAAAATTAGACTAACAAAATTGTTGTATCCTCTGGGATCAACCACGAGATACCAATAATCAGCGAACACAATATCGAAACAAACAGAAAAAACTTCGCCCGAGAGGAACGAGACAGTAGCTTGGGCATCTTGTACGGCAGATAAAGTATAAGTTTCAATATGCAAGTGCACGATGATTCAGAAGGGCTCGGACTCCATTCCGAGCTATAACCTAACCTTCCTTGCTTTTATCCGCTTAAAAGCCATGTACGTGACAGCAGCAGAAAGAGTGTACCTAAAACAGCAAATGGAACATATAAGGTGGTGATAAGATGCCAACGAAGAATGAACCACAGTTATTGTAGAATCAGTAGCCCACAATCAATGTCATTTTATACTAATTTAATTAGCTGCGAATCATGCCATCTGTCAGGTCAGCACACGTGCGCATGCATACAGACTAGGAGGTTGGAACCTCCAAGAGAGTTCAGGAGATGAACCCCATGTTATGTTTTGTTTCCCCTCTCCACCCACAGCCTCGTTTCCTTATTGTACTGTAAGTGGATTTAACAGATCTATCGTGGATCCTGTTGTTCCAGCCACGTCATGGGCGTCAGCCAAATGTATAGTGTTGTCAATGCCATGCGAGTGAGACGAGCAATATCGTAACAGAGAAAATTTATCGCCCATCAATGCAAGACAGATTGATCCAAGTGAAGCTGTTTCCCCTTAGTGCCAGTATCTGATGTACCTATAACTTGCTACAATAAAATTTTTTTATGCTCGGCACAAGTGCTCTTGTTGGCAAAATCTACACAATCATGACAGTGATGAAATGGCAAACCCAAAGTCATGGAATAGAAACAGAGGTAAGGAACATAAAATTCGACTATCTATGTATGTCAGATAAAGCGAGAAATCGGCATCTGGCCATCCAGGAGGAAGCATTGCCACGCTAAATCTTATCATGAAGTATGAAACTCCCAATAACAGCAATCAAAAGATAAAAGCTAGCATGGAAAATAAAATCCAACAGCAACAAAGGTTGAGCAAAGGGACTCCTAGTAACAGGAATTAAAAGATAAAGCCAACACAAAATAGTAAAACCAACAGCTACAAAGGTTGAGCAAAGGCTTGGAGCTGCATGCTTACCATGTAAAAGTGTAGTTAAGATGGTCATTGGGCATAACTGAGTGACGAACCAAGGTGTTGACATCCTTTGGAACAGGATAAGGATTTGTCAGAGAGACATCTTCATTTATATCCTCTATATAAACAGTATTTTCAGGAAGCCCACAAGCACGAGCAATCATGGGAACATCCACATAAAACCACTGGCCACTGCTAGGGTCATTAGCTGGAACAAATATGCTTGGCTTTTCACTTCCTCGGATTACTCCAGTAACTCTTACAGGAGGTTTTCCAGGTTTATCAATCTGCAAAAAGTAACCTGCATAAATTATTAAATTCTGTGCCTAACTAAAACAAAAAAACTTAAAGGGATACATATACTTTGAATAAGATAATTAGAACCCCAATGTTTATCAGACATGAATAATCATATGACAGCATGACACTGATTCAGATATTCAATTGACACAACAACGGAACCCAGTTTGACTCTTGAGCCATGGCCCATGTGTGATCTAAGGCAGGTGGGATATTTAACTTTTGGCCACAGTTAAGAATGACCACTCTTCAAATGCTATTGTTACCATTGCCTTTGCGGATTTTCCATCAGAGAGAGAAGAGTTCTTAATCGTGTGGCATTATGGTCTTTTTTATTATCGCATAAACAGTCTGGTGTGATAATATATGAGAAATGGCATCCGTACCCTTTACCCTCTCTTGGCTATCCTTCTAGGTTCTAACACTTGGAAATGGATCCATATAGAGCGGGTGGCGTCCCTCGCGGAGAGGCTAGACGAGCTGTTTGCTGAAGCACTAGTGGTTAGGGAGCATGGGGAGCTCTTGGCATCCCTCGCCAGACTTCTTTGCTATGTGGAGGTGGATTGTGCGGCCCTACGGGCACACCTCGCAGCGGTCGTAGCAAAACATCATTATCCCATAGTAGCTCGACGCAAAGACACGAAGACGACGGTAGCCACCAAACAGGTCATCAAATTGGAGGGGGTGGGGGGACTCTGACTTTGGCTTGGAGAGAGACGACTTGGTGAAACAGTCAGATCCAGCAAAAGGCGTCGGCTTGTGTCGTGCAGTATTGAAGTATGGAAGAAAGATTCAATGAGTTCCTGCGGAAACGGAAGCAAAAGTCGGTGCTTTGGAGGCACAACTCTCTACATTCACTGCTAGGAACAAGGAATTGGAGTGTGAGGTGGAAAGATTGATCTAGATGCTGACAGAAAAGAAAATCTGAGAAGCTTGAGATTGTATAGCGAAGGAGACGCCACTAGGGGCACCAACATCATATTTCCTCGGCTGCCATGGTGGAATGTCTAGGTGGCTCATTCGAAAGATCAAAATGGCACATGATTAGGATTTTTTCTCTCTCCAATGGCAAATATGTAAAGAAAACCATAATAATGGCATCTGGAGAGTGGTCATTCTTAACGGTGCAAAAAATTAAATACCCCAAGGCGGCTACAATACAGTAATAAGCAGAACTTTTCCAACAAAGGGCTGTCACAACGTTGTCACGCATAAGGAGCTCACATGAGTACATGACAGCAAAGAAAAGATATTAATACACACAAAACACATATCAATCTGATCTGACAAACAAAGTAGCAAACTATTGACAGTTTAATGTAGGATTTTGGTAAAAGATCATATGTTACGCAAAACAAACGGTATAAATCACCTCAGAAGAAGTTTTATGTTCTTTAGACCAAAATTTCCACCATGAACTTTTTTCATCAGTCTTTGTAACAGACTCTTGCGGTTCTGAAGCTTCATCAACGTTTTGGTCATCCTTCATGTTTTTATCACGCCATCCACGGGGAACCCATCCTCTATTCACAAGGATAGGTGACTGCAAACTGATAAACATTTTCTTAGCAAAACACTAAGATATGTTTATAATTTCTGTAGTTTTAACAGGTTGAATGCAGAACAATGTCAACACTCAACTATATGCACTTTAGATGACAGTATATGCAGGAGAAAAATAAACAGACATCGAAAACAAGCTTGCATCCTGGTCATCCACAACTTGGCACATTCCAAGCGAGAATAAGCTATCAGATGGCACAAGGCACGGACAAAACTCAAGTATGGGTCCCCTCTATGCATAATTTAATAACTAGTTTTCTCCTTTGAGGTTATGACTTGAACCTTTTTTAAAAAATCTACTCCACTACAGCTACCATATGATTCACTCGCGGAACACCAGAAAATAAAGAAAGAACTTCTGAGGACTACTGCAAGTTTTTTTTTAAACAAGAAGAAGAATCTGATGTTTTGTATCTGTGCAATGAAACTGCAAATATGTAGGTCTGAGACTGAATATCACGAAGATCTCATCAAATAAGAGTTCCTTCACTGTAGATTTAGCTAAAGATAGTTGTGACCCTTTCGAGGCATCTTCCTTGCTGTTTCAAATCCTTCACTATTTGATCTTGTTTTCATCTACCTTTTGAAGAACTTTTCTTAACTTAATCCTACTGAACCAAATTATGGTTGGGCAACGGTGACCACATTGAGTTTTTACTTCTGCTAAATGCTAACCATTTCTCCTCTTAGAGCCTTCCATACAATTACCATCAAAATTAAAGGATATCAAGCTAACCATCCTGCTAAGTTCCTAAGAAGAGTGCAATGCTGATTCCCAGAATATTTTGGTAACTACGGGACTGTGATACAGCATTTCAGATATACTTTACCTGCCATGCTCCGTCGACCGAGGGGTGAAGGGAGTGATCACATAAAACCCGTTCTCCGTCACACCCGAGATGCTCCGGGAGCGAGGCCCAACAAATACCGACCTCTCCTCATCGAAATCGCCCTCGCACACGATCTTCCGGAACTCCAGCTCGGTTGTATCGCGCGTGGCGGCAGACGAGGCTGTCTCGTTCCACGCGACGGGCTCCATCTCCAGCCTCCGCGTCCTGTAATCCAGCATCTCTATCTGAGGTCCAAGAAGACAAACCAACGAGTCAGACCACGCTCGCCAATGCAAACAGAGCCGGAGCAAACAAGCGCGCGCGTGGCGTGACCTTGTCCTGCCGCCGGAAGAGCTGCCACGTGCCGAGGCCGAAGGTGATGGCGCCGGGCGCGAAGAGGAAGAGCTTGGACCACGCGCTCGCCTCGTTCCCTGCCCCTGCTAGTAGAAAGCGAGCCGATTTGTGGATGCTCTGCAAGACATTTCGCGAAGCCGTGGGGGTAGAGATAGATGGATACCTGCGGACGGCGGGACGGCGGCCGCGAGAGGAGGGGGAGGTGCTGGTGAGGAGACGTGGGATGTGGAGGCGCGGGAAGGGAGGAGGCGGTGCCCGCCGCCGGCGCCGCGCAGGCGGAGATGTTTGGAGAGCGACGCCGCCATCTCTGAGAGGGGATCAGGGGGTTTGGAGTTTGGACTCTGGACCAGAGAGCGGACATCGGAGGAGCAAAAGGCAGAAGACAATTTGCATTTTCTTGTAACATAATTTCGAAAATATGATTTTTTGGGTCTCTTTTGACTTAGTACGTGTACTGTATGTTCTAAATTTGGAAAAAGAACGGTGTCCTATGAAGATGAATTTAACTTTAGCAGAGTCCAGAGAAGTGGGTGGGGACAAATTATGCAGTCTCTTCGCCTCTCTCTCTTCCTTCATCGTTTAATTGTGTTTGACGTGTGAAATGCCTCATGACAACATAGACGAAGAAACATTTGGGAACTTTAATTTTAGAATGTTTAAAGTTTTTTCCTTGAAACATGGTGTCGCAAGACTTTTCAGATTAATCATTTTATACTTGTTTAAGGCATTATTTGCGTCAGCAGACAACGTTCATTTGATCGCCCCATCCGCACTTCAATTTCAGTTCTGTATGCAAGCAACGTGAAAATAAAAGAAACCACACAGTTCAAATTGACCGAGCAAGTATGCAGCCTCCTGTATGTTGTAACAAGCACGCGCGTGCAAAATACCAGACGGAGTCTAACAACAGATTGCCAAACCAGGTTAACAAAATTATGAACACAACCTCCTCCCTGATCAATACCTCGCATAATTTACAGCCCCAATGCTACGCGACATGCAAAAAGAGAGAAACGGGAGCACTTCACAAGCTAATGATTTAGATCAATTCTTCTTTTTGGAGTGCTTCACCAGCCAGTCGATAACAGAATCAATGTTGGTCGAGTTCTTGCATGATATCATGAAGCACGCCACCTCTCGGTCAGTGATTGTCTTCAAGCCCCTGTAATACAACATATGATTCGTCAGATATATTTTAGATGAGTATAGTTTACGGGAGTGCACTAGCCGCATGCACTTACATCACGTCTGTAAAGCTTTGCTTAGGGAAAGCTTCAGGCTTGTCAATTTTGTTGCCAATGACTAGTAACGGGATACCAGTTAAAGATGGCTTGCTAAGGAGGTCATGGAGCTCGCCTTTTGCAATTGCCATGTTTTCTCGATCTGCCGCGTCAACAACATACCTGCACAACCATATAATTTAAATTTATAACAACAGCTCATACTATATATCAACTATAATCCCTAGAGAAAAAAGTATATATCAAGTTTCAATGCAGGTAGTTCTTAAATTTAAGATCTGTGGATATAAATTAGAATAGGAAACTGTGCAGCTGATACAGTTTCCAGATAAAAAACTAAGAAAGATAACAGAAAGTCAGAAAGAAACAAAAAAAATGCTTCATCCCTGTCGACAACAACAACAACAAAAATATTTGTCCCAAGCACGTTGAGGTAGCCTAGATATGGAACCCAACAGAAACGTAAGTAAACAAGACACCATCATCATACTAAAAAAGTCAAACAAATATAAATGGGAACATCATCTCTGACAAATTAAAAGGGAGAAAAGGAGGAAATCAGCAAGGCAGCATCATTGTCCATGACATCTAATACAAAAACTGGTACATGGCAAACATAACGACAAAGACAACTGTAAGCCAAAAGAACAAAATTAGGTACCACGCTAGCCTCAAAGGAGCTCTTCACAAGATCGGCAGTTGAAAAACAAAGAGTTTGTACATAAATCATAAGATTCAGGACTCTTTGAGTTCACACTAATTGTCCAGGTTAACTTTATAAGCAGCAATGCCAACACAGAAAGAAACTACTTAAGAGGCAGGCGGTCTGGCAATTTGATTCACCATAATAGCATTACGAGTTTGTAAAGGATTGGATAACATTAAATCAGAATGATAAAAGAGGCCTAATAAAACAATAGACATTCGCAAAAGGCCAACAACTAAGCATGCCAGCTGGTGAGTAGCGCTATTCCTACTGTAACGTATCAGAATAGAAGTGAAAGCCACATACACGATTGCAGAAACTGCACGGCAGTATCTCTCCCACATACTCCGAAAACGTGGCTGGCCTCCAAGATCCCACAATTTTATGGTGACGTTTCCTTTGGTTACCTTTCTCATGTTGAATCCAACTGTAGGAATCATATCCTCACTAAAGCCTCCTGTCTGCAAAAAAAACATCAAAAAAGGATTTAACCACGAATCATCACACATTCATTGTGCGCGTGGTACCAAAAGAGTGCCTGATACTTACAGCAATGACATTTACAAGCGATGTTTTCCCAGCATTTTGGAGCCCTATCAAGGAAAGCTCCATCTCTTGCTTGAAGAAGAGGCTGCAGGCGTAAAAAGTTGATATATTATATTCAGGCTTCATCAAGCAAAACAAATGAAAGACTATATTGATTCATCCTTCTGCTTGGAAGTTATAACATATGTAAAAGTAGTGCTCCACCACCCAACAAGCGCATGTGCAAGACATTCTTAGAATGCAAGCCCTTTAGTACAATCAATCCAAAGCCTACCTGGCTGGTAGGTGGAGATGGAATAATTTATAGCCTACTCAACTGGTAGCTGTACGCCATGTCGATGATTGAAGCTCAACAAATAATTTCCATGCTCAGGTTAATTCAACCATCAACGAACTTGCTAGAATGTTATGGAATTTGTGACAACTTACCATTACAAGCGGAACTTAGCATGAACGAGAAGAAGCGAAAGTTGAACATAACAGATAACGAATCGCCTCCTTTTTGCTAAGGAAGATACGAATCTACAAATTGCACGAGTCCCAGTCTCCTGGCGCGTCCCATTGATGACGATTGACTCGTATGACCAGTAATTTGATTCTCGTATTTTGAATCGACATACGCGGCGTTATTATCACGACAGCGCGGCGCAGCGCACTCGGAAAGCTCTAAAATCCTGACTTTACAGGCGAGGACCAACAGCAAGGACGCCCAATCCTCAACCGCGTCCTAATATGTTCAGCTGAGCCGAGCACATTAGCTACTCGTTCCACCGTTTTTTACCAGAAATCGGCAGCTTAATCTCCCTTGCACCTATCTCAACCGATCCTAAACCGAACCAGAAAGAAAAAAAAAACTCGCAGATCCCCTTCCCACCAACCCCCGTCTCCCCTCCCGCAACGCAGAGCAGATCGCGCCCAGGAAGACGAACGAACGAGGCAAGCGCGTGGACGTGCATATACCTGCGGAGCCAGTTGAGGAAGGCCTCCCAGATACCCATGGCGCCGGCTCCTCTTGCTCCCGGTCCCACCGAAGAAGATAGGAGGAAGAAGTCTTCGCTTGGTCCCGGGACCTCAAGGGCGAGCGGCGTCGGAGGCGGAGGATTCGGTGGTGGCCTGTCGTCACCGCGTTTACTTTATTTGGAGGCGGAGGCGACGCCGCGGCGGCCGGGAGCACCCACCCAACCAGCGATGAGGCGAGAGAGAGGAGAGGAGAGGAGACGAGGGAGGGGGGGGTTCAGGGGTATTATTATTATTGGCGCCCGCTCCGCCAATCATAAGGGCTGACGTGGCTGTCGGTAACAGAGCCGGGCGTCCACCCGTTCCGTTCTCCAACGGGATTCCAAGAAATACTGGTATTCCCGTTTGTTGGTTGGCTGGCTGGCCGGCCGGCTGGCGGCGCGGTTTTCTGGGCCGGTGGAAACGTACGTTGTTGTATGTAAGGTTTGTTGCGTGGGCCGTGGGCCTGTCCAGCAGTAGGATCCAGGAAGGGCTACCCGCTACCGGCTGTTTGGGTCGACGGTCAACCGGGCGCCAACAATACCCTGGCCTAGATCACATCACATGGAACAAACAAACTAAAGCGCACGTCTAGAACACTACTCTACTGTAGCTACGGATGTGTTATTGAAGGCGTAACATTTTTCCTAACCAGCTAAACATTTTCATTTTCAGAATAAATAAGAATAACAAGATCTAGGCAGTTGGATCCACGTCCAACGTCTCAGCAGAAAAAAGTGATCGAGAGATTAACGAAATCCCAGTCACCTGAGAACGAGGCGCGTCCTTTTCTTTTTTAAGCTTGGTTTTAAGATGAAAGATTCTCCTGCCAAACTTGGATATCAACCCCCCTTCAAAGGAACGCCATCTATAGATTCTTGAGCGTCTCGTTCGTAAAAGTGTCATCCCAAGTTTGGCTTACTTTGCTAAATGTCATCGATTTTAGCTTTGTTTGCTATACATTTCATAACCTCCTCGTCCTCTCTGAAACGATAGATCACGAGAATAGTTGCATGGTGACTTCCAAGGAAAAGAAAACATGGCCCTGTCTTTGAAGAGAAAAAATCCCAGCGAATCCGGAAACCAGACCTGGAGATGGTAGATCGCCCTTATAGGTTGAAAAACAAACGGGACCAACATTTCGACGGTCCTCTTGCTGCTCTTTCCCGAGACCCCAACCATCAACTAACAGGGAGTCGCGGCGGAGCGGAATAAAACAGCGACACGTCAGGCACGGCGCCTACCTGCCCGCAAGAAGACCCACCCGGCTCCTACTCCTACCCCAGCCGCCGCGCAGGCACACGCCGCGCGCGCACTTGCCCCAGGCGTCCCCGCGCCGCACGCCGCGCTGCCCCTCCAATCCGATCTCGCGCCGTACCCTTACTGCCCACCATTATATGTCACCGGCCCGACCTTTGCAGAGCGGCTCCACGGTCCGCTGCCCGTTAAACCACTCTCTCCTTCTCTCTCGCGTTGCCAGCCGCTCAAGCAAAGCCAAGCTAATCGGTGTACCCGACCACCTTTCGCCGAGATCTCGACAGGACCAGCCCATGGTGAGTTGTGCCGAGTTTTTTTTATTTCGGGTGCGTAGATTATACTGCTAGCTGGTAACTAGTGGGTACTTGCTTGACGGGACCGGGACTGGGATTAGTTTATCATTTCATTTGTCGTCTTTGGTTCTCTGGATCGACCTGCTCTTCTCTTTGCATCTCCTCTCTTCTTTCCGCCTTTTCAATTTCGCTCTGCCTGCAAAGCCGTGTGGTTCTTGTAGAACCATTTGGTTTTGGGGGGCGAACCCTGCGTATGCTGTTTGCTGGACGTGTGGCTTATATTCCGACAAACCTCATGCTCTCCTGGAGAATTTCCAATTTGGTTGTTGAAATTGCAGTCTTTGATCACACGCTGACTGATATAGCCTCTTCGTTGAAAAAATCGCAAAACCTTTACATTGGAGTCTAATTGGTGCAACCTTGTTTTTTTTTTTGATTCAGCGCGTATTGATTGGAGTAGGTGAGCGGCGCCATGGGTATGAGGAGCAGGCACCCAAAGGCGTTCGCGTTCCGCTGCGGTCAGGCGGGCCACCGGTCCCTAACTCTGGTACTGTGGAGCCTAGCGGCACTGGTCATCGTTGTCAATTTCCTTCTTCTTATCATTCATAAGGAGGGCGAGAGTATTAGCACACACGAGATCCGTCGATCCATCATGAGGGAGCTGGAAGTGGTGGAGGAGAAGTTCAAGGTGGTTCCTCTTCGGAGCCGGAGGAACCCCCGGGCTGTGCGGCGCAAGGGCGACAAGAAGCCGCCATCCATAGTTGATGAGTTTCTCGATGGGTCGTCTGCCATACATGATATGTTCTTCCCGGAACAGAAGACGGCCATGGACCCAAACAATGGTGGGAACGGCAGCATGCACTTCTACTATCCAGGGAACGTTTGGCTTGACACTGATGGCAAACCAATCCAAGCTCATGGAGGAGGTGTACTTTATGACAAGAGAACAAAGGCCTATTTCTGGTATGGGGAGAATAAGGATGGCAAAACCTACAAAGCTCATAGCAAGGGTGCTGACCGGGTGAGTTCAACTGTTCTGATGATTTTAGTACCATTTGTTTTCTTCTACTTCCTGAAACGTGGCAGTAGAAACACTTAAAAAGTAATGCCAAATTCCTCTGTAGAATTGAAAAGGTACTAACTAAATATAGGCGGATGTGATTGTGTCAGGTTTGTACTGGGGGTGCTGAATTTAGATTGGCAGTGGGAGACTGTACACTTGAAGAGGACTTCATCCTTTATTTTAGAGCTGAGGACGATACTACATATAGAAACCAAACCGATTAATCTGCTCTAGCACATTGTACATGTTTAGAGCAGACTCAAGTAGACTTGATGACGTGCTAGAAAGGCTAATAAAAATGATGAGGAAACATCAGCTTCCTGCTTTTTATAGGTCGTGTCATTATCCTAAGCTAAAGTCTTGCTCCAAGATTAATTAGTCAGAGCGATTTTTTTACTTTAGATAACCCATCTTGGAGATGGCTAAAAATAAGTAAATGGGAAATCTTAGCTTCTATTAACATATCTGAAAATTCAGGGCATGTCTAGCAGTGTGTGCTAATGCATACATTAATTTCTGACCTTGAGATTCTATCGGTGAGGCCAAAATACTAGGGGACATGTTGGAAGTTATTATCTGTTGGTAAGGTAATAAGAAAATTATCTGGGCTGTTTAAGGAGGGTTACTCGGTGTGCAAGTTATAAAGAATAAAAGCTAGATAAAAAATTCAGCAGTCTCATCATGTGAGAGTAGTTTCACTCTAGATTTTTATTTGTGTGACAATTATTTATGTTCCTTACTATTAGTCATGTCAAAGCAGTGTTAGAACCATAGCCTGCTGGATTATAATGAGCTATTAGTAGATTGGGGTTCAATCTAGCATGTTCATTGCACTATGTTGCTGCCTGCAGTCATACAAGAAGCAACCTTGTTTCTGTTCATTCCCCTGCCTCCACTTCACGGTGTGAGATTAGAAGGTTAAGTCAGCATAAGAAAAGATTTGTAGCCTTTGTTAGATTACAAGGTAGGCAGTGCATTTTTGAAATGTGTTGTGCAGTGTGATTGCAATTCTTTCATTAATTTAATCCGAAATTATGATAGTGTCAAGGAAAGTGTTTTTCTTTTTTTTTTCAAATATATGGCCCCTTCTGAACAGCAAAAGACTTACTTAGTTGTTATGAATTTGAAGCTTTTGTATTTCAGTAAGGATTCTCCAGGTAGTGTTTGGCGTAATTATCCCGACATAAAAATAACATAATTTATATTTCAATATTTTTGGGGGACCAGCAGAAGCTACAAACTTTCCCAGTGAACAGACAGAAGAATGATGTTTCTGCTGCGGAACTTTTACATGCTACTGTTACTCTGCCTATGCCTTTCCTTCAAGTACTCTGCCTATACCTTTCTAGGTATAGCCGGTCTCAAGGCCGGGTAAAGGAGGAGAGTTGTGATAGGCTTCGCGAGCCAGCATCAAAATCAGCCATTCCTTTCATATCTCGCCTACCTCAACGTGCTTGAGACAAGGCCTTGTTGTTGTTGTTGTTGTCGTCTTTCCTCTCATAGACACTAATCAGGACCAATTATTTTCCAGGTGGACATCATTGGAGTAAGTTGCTATTCTTCATCGGACCTGTGGACATGGAAAAATGAAGGAGTTGTCCTCCGTGGTGAGGAGAATAATGTAACACATGACCTCTACAAATCCAATGTCCTGGAGAGGCCCAAGGTGATATACAATGATCGGACTGGCAAATATGTGATGTGGATGCACATAGATGATGCTAACTACACCAAAGCGTCCATTGGTGTGGCCGTCAGTGATTCTCCGACAGGCCCTTTCATTTACCTCTACAGCAAGCGTCCACATGACTGTGAGAGTAGAGACATGACCATCTTCAAGGATGATGATGGGAAGGCCTACCTGATATATTCTTCTGAGGACAACAGCGAGCTTCACATTGGTCAGTTAACTGATGACTACCTTGATGTCACCAATGTAATGCGAAAGCTTCTGATTGCACAGCATCGAGAAGCTCCTGCACTCTTCAAGCATGAAGGCACATACTATATGGTAACCTCTGGCTGCACGGGCTGGGCACCAAACATGGCACTGGCTCACGCCGCCACATCAATCCTGGGACCTTGGGAGACACTGGGGAATCCCTGTGTGGGCGGGAACGATGTCTTCAGGTCAACAACATTCTTCTCCCAGAGCACATTCGTGTTGCCACTTCCAGGGCTACCTGGCTCATTCATCTTCATGGCTGATCGGTGGAACCCCTCCGACCTAAGAGATTCACGATACGTCTGGCTGCCTTTGACGGTGGGGGGAGTCCCTGATGAAGCTGCAGATTACAGCTTCATGTTCCCTCTCTGGTCCCGGGTGTCTATCTACTGGCACAAACAGTGGCGGCTTCCTGAGGAGTGGAGGGATTCTTGAAATTTTCCTTTGAGAGTGGGAAGTTCCTATACGCTGTTGAATTGATAGGTACCAAAGTATTGACATTTAACACGTACACATCTGGCTGTGCTGTATAGGTCAGATTAGATTCATAGTTGTAAATCTGCAGTTTTCGAGTGTGCCCTGAAATCACATTTATTTATTTCTTTGCCTGGAGGGTGAAGTGTGGCATTTAGCGCACTCCTCCTAGTTTCAGAATAATCTGGTTGCACCTTAAGTTGATCCTTGTGGTCAGATGTGAACATTGTGTTGGCAGATACTTGTGTCCCGCCCCCCCCCCCCCCCCCCCCCCCCGTGGCCCTGTTGATGGATATGAAAGCCGCTTCAACTTCGTCCATGGTTAGGCGATTTGTTGTGCATACACTGCACGTATAATTTCAGGTACAGAATGTGGGTGTGCAGATTCTATAGGCCTGTCAAGTGTCATCCTCTGTTCAAACTGGTGATCTGCAAGGTGCAGAACTGTGCGGCAACGCCATCGTCCATTTGCGGCCAACGTCAGAACTGGACCGAGGAATCGCTCTTGTCCCTAGTTCAAGCTCCAGGAGGCCCAGGCCCGGTGACGGCGCCGATCCTGAGCAGCAGCCATTCTGGGAAATCAAAGTTGAGTAGAGCCTCGTAACGTCTGCCCCCATTTCCGGCATGCAAGATGGCAAGACGCGGACGTTGTGTTCTCTGATGTGCAAGGCGGAGCTCGCGGACGAAACTGCACGGGTGCTTGCGATTAACGCCAGAAAGAGAGAGAGCCGGGGTGCATAGCTTTCATCCTGCTAATCGTTCGCAAAACCTCGTGTGACCATGGCGCGTATGAACTTACAGTTGTCCACGTGGCGTCATTTCGGCTGGTTGCAGAGTCAAAGAGGTGATGCTAGAACCGTCCTGAAGTCGAAACTGGAACTTTGTTCTTTTTTTTCAACTTGTCTTGAAACACGGGACATTCGACTCATAGCCTGCTTTTTTTGTCATTTCAGTATCAAGAAGGTTTAAATCAAAGCTTACAGAGTACACACCCAAATGTGGGTAGGTACATTTTGGATGACTAACAGACCACAGCGAACAGGTCAAAGTACTCTGTAATCCACTAGACGGTTCTTCTGTCACAAGCAAGAGTAAAATACATATCACACAACATCTACCATCCAGAGAAATCTTTGAACTCTACAGTAGAAGCGTTCACTTTTCTCTTTTTGCCTGAATCATCAACCGCACCAGCATTTCCAGTTACATCAACAGAGCCAGCAGTCCGAGCTTTTAAATACTTGCCAACTCCACCGCCAGTACTAGCTGAACCAGAAACACCAGTTCCCGGGTTGCTATACCAGGATCCCACCTTATCCTGACATAATGTAAATGGATGTCACTACAATCAGAAACTTAATTGCAAAGAGCCCATAAGCATAAGCAAAACAAGGCAACATTACATAATCCTCGTCCTTTTTCTTCTCCTCCTCTTCCTTTGCCTTTTCTTCTTCCTCATCTGGTTCCGTGTATGGATTCACGAATATACTAACTTTTAGTATCTTTATTTCCTCCTGTAAACCAAAATAGGCATAGGAATACCCAGTTCAAAAGACTTTTGTACAAACTAGACGATATGATTTTCTGAGACACTGGAACATGCCAACATGGAAGATATACTGAAAAGAACAAATATCATGTAGCAATGAAGGATTGAATGACACTAACCAATGGTCGGTCGTCATCATCAACTGAAACCTTTTCCATAGCTGAAAGCGTGGTCAAACCACCAACCACCATGCCGAATACCGTGTGCTTGAAATTTAAATGTGGTGCAGACTTGTACAAGATGAAAAATTGGGATCCATTGGTATGAGGACCTGAATTCGCCATGCTAACCACACCTCTACCTGAATGAAGAAGCTTTGAATTAACCTCATCCTTGAAAGGTTTACCCCATATAGACTCTCCTCCGCTTCCTGTGCCAGTTGGATCACCTCCTTGAATCATGAAGTTTCTGTAAAAAAAGAATAATAAAAATACAAGATTTAGATACAATAAAAAAGAAGGAAGACAACCGAATATAGCAATTATAACATACTTGATGCTCCTATGGAAGATAAGCCCATTGTAGTAACCATTTTCACAATGTGTGAGAAAATTTTCACATGTCCGTGGAGTTATATCACAATGAAGCTCCAAGTTCAAATCACCATGGGTTGTATGCAGCTGAACATATCCTTTCTTTTTTGGATTCTTTTCAACTTTAACATACTCAAACTCGTTTTTGGTGACAGGATCATAGGCAGTTGATGTGAAGGATCGTGAAGCCGCTCCACTAGTGTAACGACTTTTGACCTGAAACCAATGAATTATCACTATTAGGAAACAAAATGAGACAGGTAAAACAAAGATAACATAAGACAGAAGAATGAGAAGACATTATACCAATTTTGCATTTACAGGAGCTCGATCCCCTGCCATATGCATAGCGATTCTTGCAGCGGTTTTCTCAGCAGATGCAGCCTTTGCTGCTGCTGCACTTCTGCCATGAACAGAAGCAGAAGCAGCATCTACAATACTGAAAGGTTGATGTTTAGGTTCTTTTTCAGATTTTGAGTCATCCTTCTCTTTTCTTGCTAATATAGCAGCAAGTGCAGCAGCTCTTTCTTTTTGAGCCTTCTGTCCGCCACCCCCCAGCAAAAATGCTTGCTTTCCTTTTTCTGTACCAAGTTCCTTAATCATTTGCTTAAGATCACCGGAAATATTGATGTTGTAGGTTGGGTCATCTTTCATGCGCTGCAACTCTGCGAAGTAGTCATACAGTAAGACTATGTAAGGTAAATAGGAAATAACGGAAACAAGGTAGAGGAAAGAGTGGGAAAAAATCAAACCTTCATCCTCAAGTTTCAGGCCCTTTTTGACATGGTCAAATTCCCCAAGGACCTTGCCATCAACCACGTTTGGATTCTACCGAAGTTACAAAAGGTGAACATGATTAGGCTCAGGGGCTCAATGTTAACAAGAAACTGCGTAATTTAGATTCTCCTGAGTGGTTACCTGAATTGTTATCAAGTCACTTCGAGCAAAGGGCTCATCAGTAAGCAACTCTTTCCAATTTTTTGGCTTGATGTTAAGTTCTTGGATTGCCTGTGTTTATAAAGCACAATTGTGTCAGCTAAGAATAAAACATTACATGAAGCTTCAAGCTGACCCCTTGAAAAAGCCTACAAAGTCCCACCTCATAACAGAATACATTCCCAGTAGTTTTTACAGCAACTATATGTGTGAATTCTGTAAAAACTTTGTTTAACACGGGACACTGAAACTCTCCTGCAAAAATAACACACAACAAATTTGAAGTGAGATCGTGTCTCAGTCTCAGGATCAAAGGAAGATTGGACTAGCAGGTTGACCTAGTCTGAGGTAAATTGGCACTCTGCTATCTTAAGGGAAAACATGATTTTTCCATTGTACAAGCTGCAGTGATATTCTCATATCTTAGATTTAAATTAACTCACCATCTGAGTTCTTGTGGAATGTGAGAGGAATTAGATCTTCCTGCTTGAGCAGAGCTCCCGATACCGGATGTTTCCCAAACTTTTTAATGTACGGGATTATGCTCCTACATTGACAAGCAACAGATTCAGAATTCACAATCTTTCCATCCATTAAAATTTTGAGAAAAATCTGAGGAGCTCATTGAATTGCAGTGTTTAGCTACTCACATCAAATCGAAGACGCTTCCATCAGCTGTGCACACTGGATCCTCAAATGGAAGAAATGTGAGCCTACACCATATAAAAAACCATAATCAGCCGAGGAAGATGAGTTGGCATTTATATAATAACCCACTCGATATCTCAATTCAAATCGACAACCATGAGTCTGTCCTGTAGAACTGAACTTAGGAACAGAACAACTCAGAAGAATAGCACCTTGAAGCCTTGAATATGAACATCAGGAATTAACCCACGCAACGAAATTAGGTCCACGACCTAGAGACCAAGTCCTAAAGCTAGCTGAACGTGAGCCAGAATCTTAGGTGACAGAAGGGAGACGCCTACAGCTATCAGTTCGGGCTGGTTCCGGAACTGAGAGGAATAGCAAGGCAGTTACTTACGCGCAGCAGTAGAAGGGTAGGCGCTTGAACGGCGCCGCAGCCTCCTTCTGCTTGGCGCCGCCCCATTCAGTCGCCCACTCCGTCCGCGTGATGAACATCCGGTCCTTGCTGTGCTGCTTCTTCCCCATCTTCGCGCCCGAGTTTCAACCTCACGCTCTACATATGGTGGGCACCGCCGGGAGTTTCGCCGACGACGAGGGGAAGGCGGCGACTCGACGGTGGCAAGCGCTGGGTCGGATCGGCAGGCGGTATGGGGAAGAAGATGCGGCTGGTTCGTTCGCGACTCGGCGCCGTGTCGGAGCTCGGAGTAGGCTCGAGCCACCGCGCTAAGTGGGTCTGAAACATTTGGGCTCGGCCCATCCTTCCAGAAGAGCCCATTATAGGCCCAAATAAGAAAAGGGTATGGGCACGACGAGCGCACCGGCCACACGACTCGAGCCGACGGGAGCAGCGCAAGATGGGGGGCGGCGGCGGGAGCCCGGCGGCGAGCGGCAGCAGCAGCGATGATGACGGGGATGCCGCGTGGAAAGCGGCCATAGATTCCATAGCGGCAGTGGGATTTGGCGTCCCGGCCACCAACGGCTCGGCGAAGGCGGCGTCTGGCGACAGCGGCGTGGCGAACCACAGCGGGGAGCCGGAGAAGCGGCAGACGCCTGGGCTCAAGCTGTACCAGATCAAGGTACCTTCGTTTGATTGCATTCCCTTTATTTATGCTGGCTAACAACACATGGATTTCCGCGTTACCAACTTACCGTGGGTTTATTGTCGGTGAACCATGCATTTTATTGTTCCTTCAGAATTTGGTGCTACTGTTTACTGTTTAGTTTCGGATAGCATGATTAGATTTCCTTGACTCGAGTGCACGAGTCATGAGCTTGAAAAGTAGTAGCTGCTAATAGTTGTAAGGCCACTGAATAGTGTGGTTCCCCCTGGTATCAAATAGCTTCATACCAGTGGAGTGGTGCATTGTCGCTTCAAGCTGCTATATGCATTTTTATGGTAAGGCGTGCATCCTGGAAACATGAACAGAAGAAAGGGAAAGGTTAACGAGTGAGTCCCAAAGCAGAAAGTGCAATGCTTATTCCTTCAAGAATAACGAAGGTAGTCTATTATTTAATCATAATAATCGTTTAAATTGTTAGTGGACAGATTGTTAGCTAAGCAATGGTTTGGTTATTAAATCTGTGAATTCTGTCTATGCTTGTATTCTTCACCTGAGATTCAAATATTCTTTTCTTTATGTATTGGAGCTGTGATGCGAGCTGGCTAGCCTAATATGCATATGCTACTAAATGAAAAAAAAGGGCAGCCCGGTGCATGTAGCCTAATATGCATATGCTACTAAATGCTGCTGGCAAAATGTTTCCATGGATGTGGGACTGTCATCGGCAGTATAATCATTTCTATTCGGCTAATTTCCATTCAATGAACTTGTCTCATACAACATTCTTAGTTTTTAGCCCATTATCATTTGTCCTGATGTGCTTCTGTTCACCCTCTTTCTTTCTGTTAAGGCAATAGAATACTATTCCAGAATGTTATACTACTATATCTCAACCTTCAATTCTCCAATTCAGGTGCGAAATATGTTGGATGATATGTTAGAGAAAAATCTTGAAATAGTAAGAGCACCCAACTTGAACTTAACTGACCCTACGGAAACTGAAGGAGGGATAAAATTATTTAGGAAAGCGCCACCTGGTATCAAAATTGATGCCATGGGTAAGTAACAAGAAATTCTCTTATGAATCTGAAAGCATATGTTATTTCCTTGTGGTCTGCTGTGGAACATACGTAGATTTTTCCAGATAAATTGCACGTACAACTGAAGAGACCAAGAATTGTGCCTGGGAAAGAGGTTGATGAAAAATCAAAGGAGGTTGGATACTAATAGTTAACATTAATGTGATTTCTTCAAGTTTTTGGTTGTCATTTCTACTGAACTTACTTCGATTTCAGTTCAGGCATATGCTTCGGTCTGTCGTTGTTGATGGCAATGATATACTTGTTTCTGCAAAGAAAGCATCTGAAAGATCGCTGGCTAGATTGGAAGCAAGAGAAGCTGCAGCAAAGGCAAAAGCGAAGAGGGAGGAAGAAAGGGTGCGGGAACTGAAGAATGTTAGGGGAGAGAAGTGGCTTCCTTCTATTGCTAGACAAATGAAGGTTAGTTCTGTACAATACATTATGCAATTCATGCTTCCGTTACTACTACCTTGCTGTGATCGCAATATGAAGAAATCAATTGATTTTAGGAGCTAAATAAAAGTGACGTGAACAAAGACTGTTACTGACGTTTCGCATTTTCCTGAGCAGGAAGAAAAAGCCTGGGGGCAACGGTAGCGATGATGTCCCATATCAGTGAAACCGCATAAGCCAATATTTTTAGCCCGCATGCTGGGATGACGGTTTGGACGTGGCGGTTGGACATTGTATCCTACCAATTACTTTGGTTGTGAGATCGGCATGGATGAATGGCTTACTAACGATTGCTCTAAGTTAGAATGTAGCTCATAAATGTAGCCTTTTTTCCATCAAAATTGTACCAGATCTCTGTTTGTGATGTTCTAAGATTGTGATGTGATATTGATTAGTACATTATTTGAACATGATTAAAAAATCTATATTTGTCTCAAGCAGGTATTAGTACATTATTTCTACGTGTTACAAAACATGCCTTTACAGTTTCCAGCAACGACGCAAACAGGCCGGCCTCCAAACTGCCAATCCATCTGATGGGCCAGAACCTCCCAGCTCCACCGCATATGGGCGTCCAAAACAAAGCCCACCAAGGCCTCGTCTCCAGTCTCCCACCCATTTCTTCTTCCCTCCCACCGCCAGCCACGTCAGTACGTCACCACACATTATACGTGGCCAGATGGGCCGGGCCTAATGGGCCGGCACGAAAGCCCGACAAAAAAGCATGGCCCGAACCCGGCACGACCCAAAATAGACGAGCCCGGGCCGGCACGAAGCCTGTACCGGGCCGTGCTCGGGCTCCGCCATAGGCCCGTCGGGGTGGCCTGACACGGCCCGTTTATGGGTGGCCCGGAAGGCCCAGCAAAGCGGCCCGGATGGCCCGAAGGCATGGGCACGGCCCAGGCCCGGCCCGGACGGCCCGTTTTCTGGGCATATATATTAATCTCAGTTCTCACTGAAACCTTAAGAGCTCATTCCCCTCCCCCACCCCGCTCCCCCACCGCGCCGAATCAACCTTGACTTGGTCCCCCGTCCCCTCGACTCCTTCGATGGTCCCCCACTGACTGATCCGGTGATCCCCGGCTCCCCCCTCCGTCCTCCACCCCGCTCCCCCGTCGCGCCGCATCGACCTCGACCCGGTCCCCCTTCCCCTCGACTCCTCCGACGGTCCCCCATTGACTGATCCGGTGATCCTTGGCTCCTCGCCGGCTGGCGTCGTCGCGCCGACGCCACCCAACCTCCCCGGCTCCCCCCTCCGTCCCTCCCCCACCCCGCTCCCCCGTCGCGCCGCATCGTCCCGCTTCCCTCCGACTTCAGCCCGTCGTCTAGTACAGTCCCGAGTGGCCGAGTGGCCAAGTGGCCTCCGGGCTCCGGCGGAGTGTTGTGCCACTTGACACCGGATCTCGCTACCCCATTGCCGGATTGCCCCAAGGCCCCATTGGCCCAGCCCCCGCGGAGTGTTGGCGTCGACGGTTTGCTCGTCGGTGCCCCCGCGCCACGGTTGTAGAGGGAGAGGGAACCGACTCCATCAACGAAGATCTTCGACTGCAGGGTGTTGCCGGTGATGACAGCGAGCCGACGTTGCTTCAGGTACCGATGTTTTGTTCGACTCTACTCATGTAAAAGAAAGCGTTTAGCTTCCTCTTCTGCAACTCAATCTCAATTACATTTCGGTAGTGATGGTGTAGTTCGTCATTTTTAGTATGATCAAGAGGTTGCAAGAACTGAACTTGTGAAGTTGATTGCTAGATTAGATTTACCACTGTCAATTGGTACATTGCTCATAATATGTTAAATTTTTTAGAACTAAACATGATGCATACAATACTTGAACTTGCTGACCATTTAAACCAATATGAAAATGATCCTATATTTAGACATGTTGTGGTTCCAATGAAGTCGAAATTTCTTAAATATTGGGTTGACATACCACTATTGTACTCTCTTGCTTTCATTTTAGATCCTAGAGCCAAATTAACAGGTTTTACCAATGCTCTTCAATTGTTGTCTCAGTTGCTTAATCGTGATTATGCTTCATATTACAACACCGTTAAGTCTGAATTATCTAACGTGTTTTCTGAATATGAGAGTAAATTTGGTTCACTTAGATTGCATAGACCTACCCCAAGTAGCACATCAGCTGGTAAGCGGGTGAGTTCTTGGATTCAAATATATGGTAGAGGTCCTACTGCTGGTACTACAACTACAAGTTCTACTCCTTCAGTCGCTTGCAATGTTTCTGAATCAGCTTCATACTTAGATTCGGATTCTGTTTCTGAATTTGATGATTCCTTTAATATTCTAACTTGGTGGCATGACCACAAAAGAACTTACCCTGTTCTGTCTATTTTGGATAAGTACTTAATGATTGTGCTAGTTTATACTATTTTCTCCGAATCTGCTTTTAGCTTGTGTGGCAGGTTAATCGAGGAGCGTCGTTGAAGTCTTACTCCAGAGCGTGTGGAAATGTTGTCCTTGCTTAAGGATTGAGAGCAAGGCGATGCTTGACAACAACACAACGTGGTGAACCAAGACCTACAAGAGAACATGGACAATTTATATCTTGATGATTGATGAAGATTGACTGTATTTTTTTTATATGCCTGTGGACAGTGCCACAGTGGGAGTCTGTTTCTATCTGGGACTGTTATTGACTATTGTTGTTTATTTATTCTGCACATTTGAACTATGGATCACTAAAAGAGCTGGTTGTACTCTTTTTTCTTTTAGGGTTTTGTCCCCATGTAGTTGATACGGGGTTTTACCTAAAGGTTTTTAATGAGGCAGCCATTGTAATTTGTAATAAAGCTCTTTTAAGCATGGTGATCAGAATAAATCTTGATTATCTCTATTCTCAATTTCTGACTTTCTGTTTTCTAAACAAAAGTTGTTTTGTGGACCGGGCTCGGGCTGGCCCGGCACGCCCGGCCCGTGAACGGGCACGGCCCGTCCCGCCCCGCAAAATGTGTAAGCGTGCCGTGCTTGGGCCTGGCCTTTGGCCCGTCGTGCCGGCCCGGCTTGACATGCTGGTTTCATGGGCCGTGTCGGGCCTTCAGTTTCCAGGCCCGAGCACAGTCGGGCTCGGGCCGGCCCGGCCCGGCACGACCCGTTGTCCACCTATACCACACAATGTCGCCGCCCTCCGTGGACACCCCAACCTCCTGTATGGCTGCGTCGCCTCGCCAGCGGCCGCATCCAACTCTGACAATAATTATGCCCTAGTGGAAGCCTTCGCGAACACGCTGGTTTCCGTCTCTCGCCAGCCCACCCCGTGCGCCCATGGGCACCCCTCTTGGCCACCCGCCTTTGGTACCTCACAACACCCGCGCGTGCCCGTCCTCATCCCCTCCAACCGTTTACTCGCCTCTTCAGAGCCGCTACTAGCCTAGCGCAGGTTGTATTGACATTCTTCTTCCTCGCGCTTTACACATCACAAATATATCATAGTCATTCTCTCATAGGCCTTTTCAACATTTCGTTCGTGATGTTCCCTACCTTCGTACGTCTAGTATTGATAACACCGGTGTATGATTTTATACACGATGCATTCTTAGATTTGGTAAACCCGACCCAAACCTAGTCCATAGTGACTTTGACAACATCAACCTCACCGTTAACCTTCTTCCTTAAAGTTCCTCGATTTTGTCGCCATCTTCGTCTAAGGTACATCCACGCGCAACCTCTACTTGATGTTTTTTTGACTTTGTCAACCTCAACTTCAACATTATCCACCATGACTACTCCTTGATTGCGGCTATTCACCCTCGCTCTCAATTTAGTCGATATCA
Source organism: Neostapfia colusana (assembly GCA_030760725.1). NCBI lineage: Eukaryota > Viridiplantae > Streptophyta > Magnoliopsida > Poales > Poaceae > Neostapfia > Neostapfia colusana. The sequence goes on along the minus strand of JASWHV010000013.1, from coordinate 87,646,523 downwards.
ACACAAAGTGCTATCATTCGCATATGCTACTCATCAATTTCTTCTACACTCGGAACATTCGTACCACCACAACACTACAATCGCGGAGAGTATCCGCTCTACATATTCTACCTTCGGCTTTTTCAGTCTCACCGTCTATAGTGCTCATGTTGTGACTGTTGATGATGCTAGAGTATATCTCATACATTTGTTATATATATATATATATATATATATATATCAAATGGTAGGTTAGCTATTATTATGGTAGATTGTCATATATATATCAGAGTCTTCTTGACCGCTGTCTTCTATACTCTATATATACCGGTTGAGAGGTATGACGTGATACAACCCAACCATTGTACCCACTATATTCCCTCTTACAGTTTTGCCTATATTCATTACACTACACGCGAGTATTCCAATTCCTTCTCTGTTTCTTGTCTGCTCTGTGGCTATGGAGTTCTATATCTCCATTTTCTTCGTCATTGCAAGGAGCAATTGACTGCATTGTGACTCCAAACTTCGACGGCCGCCGGGTTGTCCTGCCGGCGACTATCGGTGACCGCTTTGAGAGGTAACCGCTGTCATTGTTATTGCTGATCTTTGGGATGAGATCACCCTGTTTATGTTGTATATAGTGCTATTCCATCGTACGAAAAATGGTGTTACCTAAAACTGTGGACGTTACTATATCTGTTGGGATGAACCGAGTACCTTGTGCTTCCTTGCTGATCACCGTTGAGATTTATTATCGAGGCAAGAGATTCTATATGAAGACAAGTATATAGTTTGTGTCACGTCTTCTGCATGATGCTCTTTGCATGCATTAAAAAATCAATGGACAAACATAATAAAGACTTTCGGCAAGCTAGCAGCGCAATTTCTTTAATTTTTGATAGAGACCACACCACGTTAGGTATACGTGTTTATATATCCGTCCAAGGAAGGAAGTGCAGCAAGAGGAGGAAATCAACTTTTCACTTATCATCATCATACCTCATCATCGAAAACATTCATTTTTTCTTACGTGATCATAATCAGTAGTGCATTCTTTGTCTTACGTGTCCCAAATACTGTTATGCTATCCATGGTCACGAGCTGCATGCACGGTATTAGGGACGACGCACACGTAATCAGGCGCACGAGTAGAAGAAGCTCATCGTGTAGTAAGTTAAAACTGAATACGACCCGAACGTTCACATGAGGCGCCGGCCCGTGCACAGGTAAAGAAAGCTTCCGGGGTTTGGCTAACTGGTCGACTTTGGTATATATGTATGGCCATGGCATGCATGTCGGAGGGATCAAGTTTATTAACATACTGCGGGCAGCACGGCCGGGTACTGCAGGCTGGAGCATGCAGCCATCGTAGGAGCTAGGCACTAAACTAGCCGCGCAATATGAAAGTGTCTTGCCGCGTGAAGTCAAAGCCTCGGCGCGCACTCTTTCTCTCCTCCGTGCATGCATGCTCGTACGTAGTCGTAGGTGACCACGCCCAACAAGCAAATGCAACGGATATCCCACGGCTCGCCGCGGGGGTGTTCGCCGCCGCCTATAAATGCGAGGCCACGCAAAGATCATTCCCCTGGTCGTCCCGAACGCTTCGTTCTCCGCATAACTGAACAGGCCTAGAGCAGAAACAACCTAGCTAGGACGTACTTGCTTGACAGGTGAGCGTCTTCTTCTTCCTCGATCCGGACGACGTCCAGCACAGCCCACTTGTACTGACAAAGACCTTGCGTTGGTCTATACGCTGTTGTTAGATCGAGCTAAGCTCTGTTTTTTTTTCTGCAGTAGATTATCTTTGTCGTTGCCATGGCATGCTCATCACAGACTGGCGTGGTCGTCGTTGATGCTTACTGCTGCAGGTCGAGTGGCGCGCGCGTGACGAGAGAGAGGATGAAGATGGCTAGCAATCTGATGGAGAAACTGGTGTTCTGGTTCGGTTGGATCGCTCTCCTGCAAGGTACGTACACAGCCTTCTGCTCCAGCTTACTACTACCCGGCCTACCGGCTTCAGTTCTGTTCGCGTCGTTCGTTCAAGCTGGTGGTCGCTTGTTGTTTCCGTCAGCATTTTTCTCAAGTGTGTCAACTCGACCGACGAGTTCGATCTTTAACTCGCTGTGTTTGCATTCCATGAGAAATCTTAGTACCGAGATAACTTTCAATTGACGTCGCTAGTTCCCTGCGGTGCAGGTTGCATGGTGAAATCGCTTCCTTACGACTACTCCGCGTCCATCGAGGCAACTCCTCCTCCCCCTCCTACCACCACCACTGTTGTTTCATGTTTGCTTTGGCTTGTTCAACTCTTGCGTGGTACACCTGCATGGTCCATCGTCAGAAGCTTAATGGGAAGGGGTTCCAGCTTTAATAATCTAGCCTATAATAAATTTGGTTTGGATTATCACGGGTCACACGCAATTCGTTACCCCGTGCGAGTTAAGATGGAATTCCCGTCTCCGTGTTAACTTGCTCGTACGCAGGTTATATGATTTTAACTGCCATGCACGACAGAGCTAGCTGCATGCGTAGATTGTATTTACGTGTCATATAAGCCACACCAATGGTATATAGCTGAGCACAGTTGGTTTTGCCCCCCTCTGGTCTACTTGGCATCTATACTAGACAAAGTCAGATAGTAACACATATCTTATCATTAAGAATAAACTGTGATAATTTAGTCGTTGGCATATTTCTAGAACAAAGCAAAGCATCTGTCGTATGTGTGTTGCCAAGATCATCTCATTTGGAACATGACAAAATGGATGGGTTGAAAAAAGGGACAAAAAAGAAAACGATGGACTGCCTGCAGCTGGCCTGTCTTTGAACACTATTACATTCTGATTCAAGGATCGATATGCTTGCAGTGTCTGTCGGAGCCGCTGCGGCCTCAGTACGGCGGCGGCATCCTCCGCAACGCCGACTTCAGCGCCGGCCTCCAGGGCTGGTCGGTGTTCGGGTACAGCAGCGTCGCCAAGAGCGCGTCGGCGACGGGCAACGTGTTCGCCGTGGCGGTGAACCGGACGCGGGCGTTCCAGAGCGTCAGCCAGAAGGTGTACTTGCAGAACGACACGCACTACACCCTCTCCGGTACGATCCATATCGCTCAGGATGCCCCGTGGTCGTCGTCATGCGTGGTCTTCAATTTTGAGAGTGAAGCAAAAAACTGATGATGAGCTCCCTCGCGTCGCGTGCGTGCAGCGTGGTTGCAGGTGAGCGACGGAATCGCTGACGTGCGGGCGGTCGTCAAGACCGCCGACGACTTCGTCCACGTCGGCGGGGTCGTCGCCAAGGCCGGGTGCTGGTCCATGCTCAAGGGAGGGCTCACCGCCACTTCCCCGGGACGCGCCGAGCTCTACTTCGAGGTAGGAATCGATAAATTAAATGCTTCATTTGTTCATGGAAATAAACGTCCAAATTAAATCTTGCACGAAAACAGTGGAGACATGGCGTGACAACATTCGTGTACGCAGAGCAACGCAACGGTGGACCTATGGGTGGACAGCGTCTCGCTGAATCCGTTCACCAAGGACGAGTGGACGGCGCACCGCGCCGAGTCCACCGCCTCGGCGCGGAAGAAGACGATGAGGCTACAGGCGACGGACTCCTCCGGCAACCCGCTCGCCGGCGCCGCGGTGTCCCTGGACGCCGTCCGGACCGCATTCCCGCTGGGCGCGGCGGTGAGCAAGTACATCCTGACCAACACGGACTACCAGGCGTGGTTCACGTCCCGCTTCGCGGTGGCCACCTTCGAGAACGAGATGAAGTGGTACAGCACGGAGCCGGCCCCTGGCCGCGAGGACTACTCCGTCGCGGACGCGATGATGGCGTTCGCCAAGGCCCACGGCATCGCGGTCCGCGGGCACAACGTGTTCTGGGACCAGCCGAGCCAGCAACCCGCGTGGGTGCAGTCGCTGCCGTACCCGCAGCTGCTGGCGGCGGCGTCGCGCCGGATCCGGTCCGTCGTGTCGCGGTACGCGGGCCAGGTCATCGGGTGGGACGTGGTGAACGAAAACCTGCACTTCAACTTCTACGAGGGACGATTCGGGTGGGACGCGTCCACCGCCTTCTACGCCGCCGCGCGGCTGCTGGACGCCGGCTCCGCGCTCATGTTCATGAACGAGTTCAACACGCTGGAGCAGCCGGGCGACATGGCCGCGCTGCCCGACAGGTACCTGCAGCGGCTGCGGGACATCGTCGCCGCCTACCCGGAGAACGGCGCCGGCATGGCCATCGGGCTCGAGGGCCACTTCACCAACCCCAACATCCCATACATGCGCGCCGCGCTCGACACCCTCGCGCAGGCCGGCATCCCCGTCTGGCTCACCGAGGTCGACATCGCCGCCAGCCCGTCGCAGGCGGAGCACCTGGAGGAGGTGCTGAGGGAGGCGTACGCGCACCCGGCGGTGCAGGGGATCGTGCTCTGGTCGGCGTGGCATCCCGAGGGGTGCTACGTCATGTGCCTCACCGACAACAACTTCAACAACCTGCCGCAGGGGGACGTCGTCGACCGGCTCATCGCCGAGTGGCGGGCGACGCCGCGGGGCGCCACCACAGACGCGCATGGCTACCTCGAGGCAGAGCTCCCGCACGGCGAGTACAAGGTCACCGTCAGCCACCCAGTGCTCAATAGCTCCGTCTCCAGAAGCGTCAAGGTCCAGCTGGGCGCAGAGAGTGAATACTTCATCGATATACGGGTCTAGAGTATCTGAATCGTCGATTGCTAGGTTTGGTGAAAAACTTCAGTCTGGGATTTGGAAGTCACTTCATTGCAGAGCCGGTCTATATTGTGTCAAAAACTGTTAGCGTTCATGCATCAGTTTTCACGGTGAAAAATTGCAATAGAAAGGCAAGTAGGCGAAGAAAAAGACGATTTTTATTTCACTTTCCCGAGATTCCAAAGTGAAATATTCCATGCTTTATTATCTGATAATCCATTGGCTTTGGCTTCAGGGCAAAGCTACCAAAGGCCACTTTGATGCATATCGTTCTCACATGATGTTTTTTTTTGTTTGTGCGTCGAAATAAAATGAGAAGCAAAATCCTTCGCCTCTACTAAAAATCATATCCACTCATTCTGTCTTCTATTATTTTTAGCAAGTCTAGTAAGCAAAAAGGTAATGCCATTTATAAGCTAACAGACAAAATCACGGGTGAAAAACAGACAAAGACGAGACTTTCATATTTGCTAGCAGCAATTCTGACGTGTGCACATCACATCAAAGTTCCAGACTGAGTAGTTACATTAGCAGCAAAACAAATCAGCGCACCACATGACTTGAATAACGTCATTTTACTATTCTATTTGACATATAACCACAATAAGTCCGCAACAGCATGTACTCTGAGACATGATCAAATGAAACAAAATACAAGATGGTTAAGAAAGAGGCACTTTTGATCCCGCCACTTTGTCAAGCAGGCTATCATGAAGCTTCAACAAAGCCAAACTTGCTGAGCAGGGCAGTTGTCTTCTCCCTTGAACTGCAAATGTGCATTTGCCATTTGGTGTCAAAGTTGTCATCTAAATATCTTGTTGATGAGTTTCATTAAAAAAGTTTTGAAGCATTAATATTTCTACAATAGCTTACCTTCCATCTCTCAATATCTTGTAGACTCCTGGTGTTACAAGGTCAACAATTGTTGAACCAGCACGCCCAGAAGGAAGTATTCCACCATCAAAGACGTATGAACAATGTGGCCATAAATCCTCAAAATCTTTGACGCTGACACTACTGGGCCGTCCACTTAAGTTGGCGCTGGTAAGCGCAAGCGCACTACGAGCACCACGGGCAATTGATCGTATGAAATCCAAATCTGGCACACGGACTCCAATGCTATCCAAGCCAGGATTAAGTGACCTCTCTAATATGCTGTTTTCACCTAAATTAAAAAAAATGCTATTTTCAATAACCATGATGTGTTCAAGAAAGGTGTAAAACTCTAAAAAGGTGTGGCACCCGTACCTCTTTTTAGAACAACAGTGACAGGACCCGGAAGTAAACTGTCAAGCAAGCCATGGGGCAAGTGATCCACTAAAGCAAAACGTGATATGTCTGAGACATCAGCAACACAGATTGCCAGAGGGCGTGTCTGTATGCGCCCTTTTATCTCATATATGAGATTGACTGCGCCTGGAGAGCTGTTATGAAGAGCATCTCTTTTAGTGAACAATGAATTAATAAAGAAAATATAAATGCAGTAAAAAAGTTAGTTCAGGTGCTTTTTTAGACCTTTATTTGTGCCACACAAATTTTTTTCTAGTCTGAATAGGTTGAATAATTCACTTTCATATCAGCAGATGTGTTGGGCATGTCATTTCATTCATTTTGTCCATACTCTGGTATCGGGCACCGTATGCTTGAAATGATTTGAGAGGATCCTTTAATAAAAATGACACAGGGTTTTACTTATTGAAATCATTATGTTGAAAGAGTGAATACAGTTTTATAAAAGCAGGATTCAAGAGTAACTAATGGAAGATTTCTGAAATGTCTTAGATTCCCCATAACTTGGTTCCAGAGTAATATGAAAGCACTTTCAGATCTATTGCGCTATGGAATCTAATTGCATCACCACAGTGCATGCTGATTTGAAGTCAACATGAACTCAGCTGAACAAAGAAAGCAGCAACACACTAAAATTCCCAGAACAGCAGGAATGAAAAGAGTACTAACCAGGCATCACAAGCGAACCCGTATATTGTATCAGTGGGCACTGCGATCACTTGCCCTCTGCTGATTGCATCAGTTGCTTTCACTACATGATCATTTGTTGCTGGAAAAATGTTTTCTGCACTGGCTCCTATTCTGTACAACATGTTTTCTGAGAGCCTAACTGAGCAGGACGCTACATATCTTGTCTCATGTTGAGAACATAACCTGCCTAGCTTAACAAAGCTGAACAAAACAACCGTGTCAGTAAGTAACCTAAATGAAATGTCCATACCGCATCAACAAAAGAAACACAGAGTTTTCCTATGCTCTACAAATATCTCCATGGATAGCAAACAGAATATGGCTACATACAGAAAGTATCAAGTAATCAAGTTAGATTGAACGGGCTATTAGTAAGATGCACACCAAAAAAATTCTTGAACTTAGGATGAAATTTTCTGTGCTTCAGTTTTCTTAGCTTAATCTGACAGTGTGATTCTTTAGCAAACCAAGAACTGTACTGATGGTCCCAGTTTTCATACGATACGGCGTTACAATACTGCACAGATGCAGTTGTTAATATAAATATAAAGTTGGTACTGACACAAGTCAGCAAAACATACTACTGGCGAACAACAATACTATCCAGATTTAGTGATAAATAAAAAACTAAGTTGTTTACATAGAAAAAAAAAGAACAAGGGTCGTACAAAATTTCATGCTACTTTTCATTTTCTACTGATATTCCAGTGGAAAAGAAAACATAGAGCAGGAAAACATAGTAACTAGTTAATCGTTGAGGTCAGCCCACCCTCAAACGATGTAACAGACCAACACTGTTATAATTGGCTCATGGGTACAAGCAGAAGGCATAGTAATTGAACACATGACGAATCCGGTTATGTACATAACAAAACAGGTGGTTCCATACATGGGATAACTGAATCTATTTAGAATGTGAAACAGAGCGAAAAGCAAGCGCATCAGCCATCAGTTGGGGTTCGAGCAAAGACGAATTGGAGCGCATCAATACCTCCGAGTCAGCGGCGGCCCGGTGGGAGGACGAACCAGGGGGAGCCTCCCCCTCGCCGCCTTCGCACACGCCTTCATCTCTCCTCTCCCCCCTCTCCTTCCCCGCGGTGGCGACCGCGAAGAAGCCCGGAAACGAACGAGCGGGGGAGCAGGAGGTGAATAGAGCTTTCCAGGAGGGTCAAACGAGTTTCGCCATGACTACTATCCGACGCGGGTGAGGGGCGCCAGTGTCTCGCTGACAGCTGGGTCCCCCGCTACTCCAGGCCGGGCTTCCGGGAGTTTAGCAAGTCTCTTTGGGCCCTTCCGCGAGCTAGGTTTAAGCTGTCCCGGCGGCGGCGACAGTAGCGGAGATGGCGGAGGCGGCCGTAAGGTGCCTCCGTGACGGACGCCTCGACGGCGAGCACGCGCCGGCGCTGGCCATGGAGGGCTCCCTGCAGTGTTTCCCGCTCGCCGCGGGCGCGATGCTCCACGTCGCGGCCGCGCTCGCTTCTCAGGTGGCCGCAAGGAAGGCGCAGGCCAGGTGTTGTTAGGCTCTTCGCCATATTGTGGTTTTGAACTTTAGAGATTTATTCGGCTGGTTATGTTAATTGGTTTTGTTATCAAGCTTTTGTGGCGCAGGGGGCTGGTGATTGTGGCGTTTGATCGGAGCCCGGAGGTTTACCTGGATTTCATGCGTCGTCGCGGCCTTGAGTCAAATGCTTTGGACCGATGGTATGGTCTCACAGAGTCAGCAAATATTTTTCAGACTAGGGAAATATTTCACGGCCGTGGACATGTGTGTGCAATACGTCTCTGATTTGAATAGCCTATTCAGCTATTTTTTTTCACTGGAAAACGCTGTTGAATAATCTCATTTTTCGATGTGAAGCTGATGGACTAATTTGTAGTTTGGCATGCCATTGCAGCGGTTCATAAATGTTCAAGCTTGTGACACTCGCTTTATTATCACGTTGTCTGTTAGATTAGAGTATATTGATATTGGTAAGGTACATGTGAATAAGAATTTTTACATGCATTCAACAGTGTTCAGATCTTAGATTGCTATTCGGACCCCCTTGGATGGAAGCAGAAGATTCAAAATCAGCCGCATCTAGTGAGCAATAAGAAGCAGTTCTCAACAAACAAAGAGAATATTACAGTTTTCAGAAATGTGAAGGATGTTAAAATGTTAATGAACTCCACTACTGAACTTGGAGGAGGTATTATCCACAATAGAGCATTTTAGACCCTCTAGTGTTCCTTTGCTTACTATGCCTACCTTTTTATGCTATGGAGATCAGGGTTTCAAGGAGAAGGCAAAAAGTTCTTTTCTATTGCTGTTGACTCGGTAAGAAAAAAGTACTTCTACGTGAACTTTTTGTGGGTGAAAACAAGCACTCGGCGCAAAGAGATAACTGTTCTTTTCTTTTTTGAAGTTTGTTTTAACTTTTTATCATCCATGTTTAGTCAACTGTAGAACCGTCTTGACATGGTGACTGAAGTTTAGCTTGCCATTTCTGAAAGCACGAGAGAAAAATGAAAAAAGAGCACATAACCTTCAGGGGTTTAATTATTGGAAATCACTTATCATTCAGTAGATTTAAATCGCCATAGCATATCTGAAGCTATCAACCTAAGCATTATCTCAAAACCACATGAGCTGTATATAATTATTCACAAGTGTTCCACCATTCATTTTAGTTGTCGTTCTTTACCTTTTTAAGCAAAGCCTTGTTTGATTACTTTAAGGTTTAAGCCATATTGAAAATTGAAAGTTCCCTGCACTTGAATAATAACTTTATTTTATTTTGGTTCTTAACACCAAACATCATTTCTGTTATTTCAGATTAGTTCTATGTTAAGGCATGCATCAGTGCCATCAATTTCTGGCCTTCTTAGTAATCTTCGAAGCCATGGTATTATTTCTTTGTTCATATGTTCTATCTTTCTTGCGTACAATAGTGTACTCCCCCTGTATTTGAAATGATGACGCTAGTTATTTTCCAATATAATCATCTGGTCAGGACGACTTGAATTCACAAACAGAGGGAGTAATCTTCATGTGTAGCCGAAACAAAATTTGAAGTGCTATAGTAGCCTAATTTTTAACGAGAGATTAAATGGCATCAAGTTATCAGTAAAGTGCCTTAATTTGAATTATCCTTATATTGCAGATCAAGTATCATCGATCTTTTGGTTAGTGCATCTGGACCTTCATGAAGCTAAGGTGCCCCGAGCATTTGAATGTCTTTCTACCATGGTTGCTTGTGTGAAGCCAGCACTTGTGGATCCTGCATATGGAGATAGTCCTGGAACCATGTCTTTCCTTGAGCAAAATTATACAAAAGCAAAGTTTATTTTCCGTCTGAAGCGACGAAATGGGCGGGTGAAGCACTTTGTAAGTCTCCGGTCTGCTTTAATGTTCAGTTTTGAATTTCATGCCTTATATATCGTAGTTGATGCTTGTTACAACCCCTATGTTTGCAGTATGAGGAAATGCATGTTGAAGGAAACGATGTCAAATTTGTTTCTGCTCCATCTGTAAGTACAGAAGTGAACCAAAGTCTGCTGCCTAAGGTTAGTTCCTGCACTACCACAATTAAACACTGTTCAGTACCACTTATACATTAACCTTGTTTAGTTTTGTTTGTTTTACATGTACATTAGTCCTTGTTTTGGCCTACCGTACAGATGTTTGTTGTGAACTGTGATATTGGTTCAACAGGTTCAGTTCAATCTTGAGCTATCAGAAAAGGAGCGCAGTGACAGAGCAAATGTTGTTCTTCCTTTTGAACATCAAGGTAATTTATGAACTTGAGTTATTTTTCATGTAGCGCTAATCGAAGGTATCAGCGGTTGCATTTTGACCATGGGTGGTGCACTGATGGTGCATCTGAAACTAAACATTTCCACATATCTCAGGAAAAGGAGAACCTATTCGCATATATGATGGCCGTCGATCCCTGCCTGATGGTCAACAGGATCCCAACTTAGCAGCACTGACCCTCGTGGATGAAATTAAAACTACCAAATCTGGAACTGCAAAGGGTGAAATACATTACATTCGTGATTCAGATGACGAGCAACCTGACTCAGATGAAGACCCAGATGACGATTTGGACATATGAATTCTAGCCAATGCATGAGCTTTTTACTTTATTGTGAAATGCAATCTCTTGTGGGTCCGTTTTTCTTTGTGCTTACTCTGTTTCACCTTGTCGATTGGAATTCACGTATCTTGAAGCACTAAATGCAACTCATAGTTGAGTCTGCTTTTATATTTGCTAGACCCTCAACGATCAAAGGAAAATTTGACTAGTGTACCTCTCTTTTTTTTTTCAAACCAGGAGTTCAGTTCAGAGTATTAGTCTAGAATAAATAGTAAAGTTGAATACACAAGGCAGTAAATTTCGATGTTATAATTGTTAAGTAATGAATTATAATAATTTGCACAGGAGATTATTAAATGAATTCCATAACCTAGCTTGAACGCACTGATCTCACTGTGACCTGATTAAGGGAAAGTTTGTATTTGGTTGGTTGAGAACCTGTTTTGAGTTGGAGAAATAGGTTTTTTTTTGATTCACACTTCCTTCAAAAAACGAAGAATCAATTCACCTGATTTCACCGTGAATCAGGTACGTGAATCACCTGTTTAGTAGAGCTTTTCTGATTCTTGTCGAGAATCAGGAGCCGGGAGCGCTGCTAAAGGGGGCCTAATTCTCACGAAGCCCATACAAATGCAGGGCCCATAACTATGGATCATAAGGTACCCCCAAAACAAAACTCTTGCAACTGCAGATTAGCAGTGCCAAGATGAGCTATTCGAACCATCTCACTGATGGCCCTGCTCCCTTAATACCCGGGTGCGCAAACCCCTCCCTCATCACCTCCTCCAGGTACTCGACCTGCTTGGATCCCTTGGTCACGTCCACCTCGGTGAGCCAGACGGGGACTTGGGCCACCGCGAGCGTGTCCATGGACCCACTCATGTCATGTACGGGATGTTGGGCTGGTCGAAGTGGCTCTCCAAGCAGATGTCGTACTTGATGTGTTTGCTGGTGACGGACTGGATCTGCTTAAGATTGACGTGGTACTTTTGGACGGTGGACAGCGGCACCGGGTTCTCGGGCTGCTCGACGACGGCGTTGTACTCATTCATGAAGAGGATGACTTTGTCGTCTGAGCTTGCTGATGCTGAGTAAATCAGGAAAAGAATGTGAATAGCAATGTTTATGTATGAGAAGAACAAATGGGAATTCCTTCTTACTTTAATAATATGAACATCAGACCACATTCGCCACACCAGGAATTCAATCTCTTGGGCGCCTACGTATGACTCGCACCATTACAGCAACAACGCTCTAGAGCAACCATGCTCATGCACATGTATAATTCGTTATACCAATCTTCCTATAGCTAGGCTAGCTCGCTAGCTAATACATACACTAGACCTAGACGTGTATGGTGAGCTCGTTGTCGGACTCCCTGTGGACGCTCAGGCTCTGCATCACGGTGGAGTTGGCCACCGGGTGGCTGACGGTGACGTTGTAGTCGCCGTGGAACAGCTCGGCCTCGTAGTAGCCGTCGGCGTCCGCCACGCCGGCGTGCGAGTGCGTCCTCCACTCCCGGATGAGCTTGTCGACGACGTCGCCGGTGGGGAGGTTCTTGAAGTTGTTGTCGGTGAGGCACATGACGTAGCACCCCCGGGGGTGCCACGCCGTCCAGAGGATGATGCCGTGCACGGCAGGGTGCGCGTACACCTCCCTGAGGATGTTCTCGAGGTGCTGCGCCTGGTTGGGCCCGCCCCCGACGTCGATCTCGGTGAGCCAGATGGGCACGTTGGCCTTGGACATGGTGTCGAGCGCGGCGCGGATGTAGGGCATGTTGGGCACGCCGAAGTGGCCCTCGAGGCCGATGGCCATCCTGGCGTTGTTGCCGTTGCCCGAGAACGACTTGATCTGCCACAGCTTGCCGAGGTACTTGTTCGGCATGGCGTTGGGGTCGCCGGGCTGCTCCAGCGTGTTGTAGTCGTTCATGGACATGTGCGCGGCGCCGTCCATCTGGTGCGCCTTGCGGTAGAACGCCGCCGACGCCTCCGACCCGAGCCTTCCCTCGTAGAAGTTGTAGTGCACGTTCTCGTTCACCACGTCCCACGCGATCACCTGCCCGGCGTACCGCGACATCACCGACCTCATGCGCCTCGCGGTGGCGCGCCGGAGCTGCTCGCCGGAGAGCCACTGCGCCCACCCCGGCTGCTGGCTCTGCTGGTCCCAGAAGACGTTGTGCCCGCGCACGGCGATGCCGTGGCTCTTGGCGAACCGCATCATCGCGTCGGGCACCGTGTAGTCCTCGCGCCCCTGCGCCCGCTCCGTGCTGTACCACTTCATCTCGTTCTCGAAGGTGGTCACCGTGAACCGCGACGTGAACCACCGCTGGTACGCCGGGTTGGACAGGATCTCCGCGCTCATCGCCGAGCCCAGCGGGAAGCCGTTCCGGACGTGCTCGATGCGCACCTGCGCGCCCGGCACGGGGTTGCCGGCCGAGTCCCTCGCCCGGAACCGCACCGTCCTCTTGCGCGCCTTCTTGATGGACGCGTCGTGGTGCGCGGACCACTCTTCCTGGGAGAAGGGCTGGAGCGACACGTTGTCCACCCATATGTCCACCGTCGCGTTGCTCTGCCACCAAAATCAACAGAGTTGGCGTCAGAGCAGAGCACACCCGTAGCTACGGCTTCTCGTAAAACAGGGCGTCACAGAGAGCTGCAGTCAGGCTGTGCGTTTACCTCGAAGTAGAGTTCCGCCGGCCCGGCGGCGGCGGCGGTGAGGCCGCCTTTGAGAATGGTCCAGCAGCCCGACCTCGCGTCGACCCCGCCGGCGTGGATGAAGTCGCCGTTCGTCTTCACGACCGCTATCACGTCAGCGCTGCCATCACCTACCTGCAGCCAAGCTGCACACAAGAAAAAACCAAAAGTTCAACCTCATAACTCACCGGGCCTTCTTCTCAACACCAGGACCAGAAAAAAATAGAAATTTGTTTTCCTTTTTTTTTCGGAGGCACAATCTCCCTCACCTGACAGGGCGTAGTGCGTGTCGTTCTGCAGGTACACCTTCTGGCTGACGCTCTGGTACGGCCGCGTCCGGTTCCGCGCCACGGCGAACCTGTTCCCCGCCGCCGACGCGCCTTCCGCGACGACGCCGTACCCGAACGCCGACCAGCCCTGGAGGCCGGCGCTGAAATCGGGGTTGCGGACGATGCCGCCGCCGTAGTGAGGCTCCAGCGGCTCCGGCAAGCACTGCACATCCAAGTGGAGCGTCCAGCTCAGCACCACGACTTTTTATTTTACAAGCGATAGCATGGTAACAGTTGGAAAATAAATCCTACGTAATAAGCGTACAAAAAAACTGTTGAACCAAACAGGCGTTTTGTTTACCACTTATGAAAAATATAATTATATTATTTATCAGACATAATAGTTCTCAATTTTGTTTTCTATCAGGCATAATAGACGTCGGAAACTACTATTATTTTTCAAAAAGAAAAAAAAAAGATAAGAGGAGTTTATTACAGCTCCGTATAACTGTCAAAACCGTCGGCCCTGTCAAACTCTCAGTAAAAGGCACTGGCCGAAAAGTTGTGTACGGTAACCAACTGTCGAGCAAAGTACAAGACTCACACGCCAGATTTCGTTTGGCGCATTGTCACTAATCGCCAATATAACCTCAAATTTCCATTCGAGTATTTATTTGACCATAAGTCAGCTAGCTAGTTCTACAGGAATACCGTTCGACTTGCCTGCATAAGTCCAAGTGATCGCATATCTAACTGCTGGCCTAACATAAGACTAACGAAAGGAAACGTACCCGAGTGTCTCGAATAAACAAAATCCACGCCTGCGACGCGACAACCTGATTCTCGTGGTGGGAGAACAGGATAACTGAAAGCAAATTACTTTCAGTTTAGGCCCTTTGACTTTGGATCTCCTGCCTTTGGACTCGGTTTCAGACTCGAGTGGTGGGCCGACCACCTGTCTGTTTACACTAGTAGTAACTCAGAGCCGGCGATAACATCTTCACCAACCCAATCGTGAAGCCAGGTGAACGTGAATTGATGATCTGTCCGATTGAAGGCTCAGTGGGGGTGTCATGCATGAGAGCATGACCGACCGACGATTCAGTGCGTGGTGTGGCAGACACTGGTGTGTACACACGCCCTCCCCTGCTTGGCGTTCACCAGAAAGGCCAGATTTTGACCGTCGATCATGAAGCACGCCGGTATGCATAAAGATGCATTCACAATACAGTCAGCGTCGAGGGTATATAACGTGCGCGCGCGCGTGCACAAGCTTTCCGAAGGACACCGATCAATGGTCGTGCTTTTGGTTAAGTGGGTCGGCGGAATTGCATCTATGGTGCACCGTCAGTTCGTCACATTGGGGGGCCGGCTCCTCGAGCTACTACCAATTTTTACGCCTGAATGGGGAGTCCAAGGTTAGGCTTGTTGAGGCGACCAGTTCAATCGGGAGCTCAGGATGAAGCGTTTTTCTTCGGAAAACTGTTATGCTTTATTTTCTCTCTCTGTTCTGTGGGGATGTAGCCCTGTTCTGGAAGGATTTTGGCAGGGGACTGTGAATTCTCTTCTCCGTGTTCGTCATCTTGCTCCTACTTGTTCGGTCTCCATTTGCACCAAACCTTGGCGCACTAATTGACCTTGTTGATGCCTTGCGTTCACATGATCGATCGATTGGCCGATTGATCACTAATAAGCAGCAGCATGTCTCGATCATCACTAGATAGTGAGTGGCTGATCGTCAGTGGGCGCAGACCGGCCGGCCACGGCCAGGGAGGCGAGACAAATATTCTTGCGTGCTCGCAGCTCGCTAGTGTGCATGGCCCACGCCACCAGCTAGCGCCCCGTATACACGCATGTCGCGCGCGCGCACAGACAGGCGACTAACGACGGCCGGCGTTAACCGCGCTTTTGATTATTTTTTCCCATAGGTTAACTAGGGTATATGCCAGGTTCATGCATGTCAAACACACACGACTGGGACTGGGATTTAAGTAAGTTATATACAGCAGCACTAACTTAACTGGGGATGTGTGGAGGCCGATGGTTTCCATGCATGCATGCGCCGCCTGTGTGTGGATCGGGCGATCGGCGACACGCGCCGTGTAATCAATCGCCGCCAGCCGCCGATCGAGCGGGCGCACGGCGACTAAGTAACAGGCATGGGGGGGTGAGAGTGAGATCGAGGGCAGCGTGCATGTTCATACCTCGGAGCTGGACGAGTAGTCGTAAGGAAGAGGTTGCACCACGCGGGCAGCTGCGAGGAAGGGAAACAGACCTCGGCGCGATTAGTTAGCTCGATCTTCATCCACTCACACATGCAATCGGCATGCTCATGCCGAGGCGTGGTGGTGTTAGCTGAACCAGAGATCGCGAGGCCCAGTGGCTACAGACTTACCGCTCCACACGGCGGCAAGGCACAGCAGCAGCGAGAGCAGGCAGGGTCCCTCCATTGCCGAAACCCACCTCTCTTCTCGATCTCCCCGTCCTCCTCAGGATTCAGGGAGCCGCGCGATGAGGTCAGAGGAGAGAGAGGGAGAGGGGAGCGGCTGTTATCTATGCTAGCTCGGGCTAACTGCACCGTGCATGCGGCGGCCTCGGCGTATTTATAGGCGCGAGCGATGCGGCCTCCGGTTACGTTCAAATTTGCACGCTTGTTGGCTAGTCTAGCTTTGCCTTTCTGACCCCGGCCCGTTCCGTCACTCGCCTCCACTGACGACGCACCATCATCGAGCCATCCATCGGTAACTGACTCCCGACGTCGTCATTCAATTGCAGCAAGGTTCGGCCGCCGAATTCTGCTGAATCCGAAGGCGTTTCTTCTCCCTCTCTATATCGGGGTGGGGGTGAACGCCGGCCTGAGCGGGGGGACCTTTGATGACCTTGCGACGTTACGGCGAGCCGTTCGTTTTTTCCGTAGGTTACCGAGGCATCCATTACAGCGCGCGGCAACAGTTCGCTTTGCCAGGGCTTCCACGTACGTTGCGCGTGTCTCTGGATATGCGCGCGAGCCGGCCGGCCGGGGCCAGCCGATCGAGGTCGAGCAACGGTTAGCTAGCTATCTGGAGAACCTGGGAGCTACCATGTCGTTTCTTCGCTGACGAGACGGCCGGAACAATCGACGTCACCGGCCGGACACGCGCGCGCACCTGCATCTAGGCCGTCGCGCGTGCTCGATCTACGTACGTACGCTACACCACGGGCGGGCATGCATGGGCGCGTGGCTCCGTCCCGGCTGGGCCGCGCTCGTGTTCATGCGTGGCGCCGCCCGCGCGCGGGGTTGTGTCGTGGGGGCAAACGCCACGCGAGTCTTGCTTGATCTTCAGCTCTCGCGCGCAATACTTTTTTTTTTATCTTGCTTCTGATATTGTCCCACCTTCAATCACGATGTACTACTGCGTCAACCAACTGCAAACTTGTTGGCCGGAAATCCCCGGCCGGAGAGTGTCCACACCGACACAGCAGGTGAAGATCCTCCCAGGCTACACCTGAATCAATTTGGCAATGCGACAGCGACGTCGTCGATGGCCAGGGCAGCGCACGCTTCCGGCTTCTCCTAGACTGATGTCACCGTCAGTCATCGATCATGAGGATACAACTCGGTTGTGTACGCATCATAGCGCCATACTTCTAAGTCAGTAGAACATATAGTACCTAGATTCATTGCTTTTGTTTATAAGATTCCAAAAGGCTAGAAGAAACGCGATACTACGTACCCTCTTATCATATCGACGGAACAGAACAACAAAGACGAGAACAACGATTAATTAAGCTTTGATTAGGAGGAGCTGCCCGTGGCGATCGAAGACGACCTGTCGCTGATTAATTAGGAGAAGCAGAGAGTATATACACTTGCCCCCTTCAAAAACTGGCTGCGCACGTTGGCGTGGAGTGTCCGTGCGGGCGACGAGGAGGAGTTCACGCCGGGTCGGCATCATCGATCATTCGATCATCAGCCCACGACGCCCCCGTGCCGTTGCGCTAGCTCCTCCGCCGCGGAACTGCACGGCGCGCTCCGCACGCAACGCTGACGACGCGGAACGACTCGACTTGGAGGAGTCCGTTCGTTCGCTCCTTCGTTCGCTCTCGCTCGCTCGTTCATTGCAGTTAAGTTCGGTAGAGGGCGTTGGACGCGAGCAGTCGAGCACACGGCGGCACGCAGCCTTCGATCGAACCAACGGCGGGCCCAGGACTTCCTTCCAGTCCAACAATACCGGCGCCAGAGATCCAGCATGAGTACGTGGAGGCGCCCCGGCCGACCACGAATGCCTCTTTGGCGAGACGCAAGTCGAACGCGGCGAGCCAGCCGACTTACCTAGGCTTGGGTACGACGTACGATCGACCGGTCGGATCGCGAGACACCGCCCAGACTCTCGAGTCGAATTACTGGTGCGGATCAGTCAGGTTATACCAGTACGTACCATTTTTCGCATCGAATTCTACGTGCCCTTATTGTTCATGTGCTAGTTAGATTTCACCTAACCCTTTTGGCGTGATCAGCGAGCCGATTAGCGCCGCCAAATTTTATTCCGTTGCACGCCGCATGCGCGCGTTCAGGTCTGCCGTGGTTGAATCCCCCCGGCTAGTGCGGATCGAGCGAGAAAAACAAAAGTTAGGTCGTAACCGAATCGATTTCTTCGCTCGTCTCGTTTCCGGGACTTGGACCGAATACGCCGAACTTGTGTGAGACAACAATCTTCTATAGACACCCAGCAAATTAATACTCCCCGTTATCAAATTGGTGTCATTAAGACAGCTGATGCAGTTTAAAATTGAAATAAAGTTATTACCCTAACGACAACAATTTAAGAATGGAGGGCTACAAACTTCCTTTCACAAAGAGGAAAAGAAAAACGAAGAGCCAAGCCATATCGTTGTCAAGCGTCCAGTTGGCTCAATTCCAATCCCACACGCATATACACTAGCAGTTCCATCAATAACATCTCTCATTAAACTTGTCCTTCATCTCAACATCTCCATCTTAGTACGCGCGTAATTGACAACCTAACTGGCTGATCGGCACAAACCAAAGCATTAGCACGTAGCAGCAGTGACTACAGGCTAGTATTTTTCTCCAAAAAAACAAAAACTACAGGCTAGTGAAGAAGAAAGCGTGGACAGCCTCGTAACAGCTACAAGCACCAGATGGAGTTAGATCCATGATTGCAGGAGTCTGGCATGAAGTCCAAGAGCCAGCTAGAAGGTTTGTTTCATTGAGGTTCGATTATGTAAAAAAAAAGGGGTAACAACGCCAATACAGAACAAATCAGCTCCATACAGGTGGTAAATATCAATGGCGGCCAATCAATGAAAACCGCACAAAAATCACATGCGTTTTCTTCATGCAAAAGTCTACTGGGATGGCCACTCGGTACTCAAAGACAAGAGCTTAATGCTAATGAAACAAACAGCAGCGGACATCTACCAATGACTAGATGCTTTCATCACAAAAGAGGGAGACGTGTAAAATCCTGTAGATGACCCACCCACAGGGCACCGACCTTTGCCAGATTAACGGAACATGTCCTGGAGCAAATTATTGGCTATATCTTTGCAAAACAACCAAAGAATTCAAAGTTCACCAGCAACTAACCGCAGATGATCTGATCAGGGCTTGAGTGCAAGTGCCAGGCCAAACTTGGGGGGTCTGTCCAAGGCCTTGGTGTCAAATTCACTAGAGATTGTCAAAATTGACTTGGGTTTAAGCTCATGCTGAAGAAGAGCTGCGAGCGTTCCAGTGTTGTTGAGCCTTGCCTTCATGGTTGTCTGGGGATCAACTGTGTATAAGCCACCGACAGTGAGTGTGTTCTCATTTGTCGAGAGCCTCCGGGTCAGTTCAGCCACAGCTGAGGCCTTCTGCTTCTCATCGAGGTGATAAACACCTGACACTTTAATGGTGTCACCTTTATCACCCCTGTACAACAACCCCACAGACCGTGTCAATATGTGTGGTAGACACGTGTCAATATGTGGTGTGCAACAACCCCAAACCGTCCAAAATCACAATGAAGCATAGACTTACAGAATGAATGCAGCATGGTACTCTGGCTTGGTTACACCAATTCCAGCGCTGTAGTTGGTAAGTTTTCCTGTAGCAGTGTCATACCCAGCTTCTGCACCAAATGCAATTCCCTGAGCACCTACCGTCCCAGATAAGTTAACGACAGGAGAGGGCTTCATGCCAACAGCAGTAGCAAAACTTGCATTCTCATGAAAGTATTGCATCTCCACCTGTTAAGAACAACCCAGAAGTTCATGGACCGTTTCCAGTTAAACAACCATATACTGACATGAAATGGAATTACCTTTCCAGAATTGTAGTCAGGCAGCTTGACAGATGTCACAAGCTTTGTGGAGGGCAGTACCTCCAAAACAGTCAAAGTAGTAGAGATCTGCAGAAATTAAACAAACGTGTTACACGCTTTAATAGCCATAAGCTGAAAAGAAGAAATGCGTAAATTTGTGTTACATCACTAACATTTGATTCTGTGTCCACTTTGACATCAATGAGAGTATTCTTGTATTTGTAAACTGAGCTGACATCAAGAGAATAAAGCCCTCCTTTCTTCACAGATGTGGAAGTGAGGCTCTGAAAATAAAAAATAATATCAATGACATGCAGGTATAGGTTGAAAATTAATGAAATGCATATATCTAGATTGTTACTGTTATTGCTTAAAAAGGCACAATGATGAGATCCCTTGTCTAATAGAGCATCGACGCAAATAGGCCAAATATGATTACTAGTGTAGTTTGAACAAGTCACAAACTCACAGGGTGGTTAGCACTCAATATCCATACAGTTGCAAGCACAACTAGTTATTTTTGACAGAACAAATTCTATTCTCACCCCCCATCTTCCTTCTCAGTTCTCACACCAGTTTGTTGTTAGACCTGAGCATTTATCGCCATAAAGAAGCCATTGTTTGTCTTTCTCGAGAAAACAACCCATGACTAATGGAGTACAGGATGCAAACTGGGCAGATGTCGACAGTTGTGAACTCAATGTTTGTCAATGCATGGAATACTTATCACCATCCAAGTACAACTGGAACAATAAATATCGAAACTCACTAACCCAGTAACATCAGGTCTTGCCATGAGAGGGTGGGGGTTGTAGGTAACATGACATGAAGAAACTAAGAACTAAGCAGGACAAAGAAAACATTTTAATTAATCAACTAACATATATTTGAAAGGACATGTATTAGCTTGATATATTGTGCAAATTGGAGCAGAATTGGTAATTACAAGCTGTGACACCCACTCTAGTGCAATAAAGGATTCAGAAGACCCAATGAGAACATCTACCCATTAAGATTCGTAGAAAAAAATCCTTGATTACAGCCAAGATTCTTCAAAACAGCAACTGAAGAAATCAATTTTGAAACAAAATCTGGAAGAAAGCGTAACTGCATAAACCTGAATTTCAACCCAGAACCCTGGATACGCCAACTACTAAGTATCGATTCTCAGACACGCTTAACACCCATTAACATTATGAAAGCCAGAATGTATTTGTATAGGTCACATACCAACCATGAATTCCGCAAGGGGAACAACCAAGGTATATTGAATAAAGAACGTACTATACATGCTGCCGAACATAAGCCAACCTAGCAGGGAAGAATGTGCAGAAATCGACAAAATCTTATAGTAACGACAATTTTTAGAGCAATGATGGAAGCGCCTAACGGCCTTCTCGAACCAATTATCACAATGACCTAAATAAATCATTAAGTGTCCATGCAGCTATAATTCAGGTTTCACTATTTGTCCAACGATCAGTTCCAATAAGTTGTTGAACCTTGAGAACCTTTCTTAGGCCTCCGTGAAACAATGACACGTAGCTAACGGGATGATTAAGTTATTTTCCAAAAGGTCATGCTAATTACAAGGGTCCAAATAGGTTATCAGTAAGTCTTCTTCCAAAATAACGTTTTCTATGGCAGATAATGAAAGGGAAGGGAGTATACATTAATGAAGAACTGAGCAGAGAAACATATGTATTTAATAAGTGTTCAGCACTTCCATAATTACAATTGCAGCCAGCGGGCCTAATATGATAACGCAAAATACAGCAAAAGCAAGAAGAGAACAAAAGAAGCAAACCAATAATCAACTCCATTCCTTTATGCACATGCATAAAGTTTCATAAAAACAGGACCAATGGAACAGGAACAACCGAGCAATAGGAAACACACCATCTCAATCACTGAGGCTATTCATCGTAAGTTGGATGCATTGGTCGTAAGAGTCTTATTCATCAATCAACTTTCCAATTATGATAAATAATTGCATTACTTTACAATGATATGACCAGATTCCAATTTCCCGAGAGGCCAACACGTATTAAACATATCAGTAATTCACATACAATCCAACAACCACCAAAATCATAAACGACTGAAAAAACTTAGATAAAACAGAAGCTAAAATCACAAGGTCACCTAGGTCCTAATAAGCCACGTCTAGCAACTAGTGGACCTCCCACACTGCAGGAAGGGATGCAATCACCGTTTTGATGCAATCGTGCAAAAAATTCCTCAAGTCCACACGATCCATCCTATGGTTACTGTATTTTTTCGCGTAAGTCCCTCTATCTAGAAACACAAATTGAAAAAAAAATATATAGACACTGTTGTGGACTTGAGTGAAAAAAATAAGTAACCGTACGATCGAGATCGTGTGGATTCAAGTAGCTGTTGGCGTGATTGCACTAAAACAGTGATTGTGTAATAGTCGCTCTCCAATCTGTCACAACTGGATACAGACTACGACCACTGCCGTAGCTAGGTCAAGACCTCGCGGGCACAGACAAGCGAACACGAACGCAAGGGCACCGAATCACACGAGCGCGATTGGATCGGAGGAACCCTTACCACTCCGGAGGCGCTGACGGTGGATACGGTCAGCTTCTGGTCGTAGGTGTAGTCCCTCGTGAGCAGATCTGCAGATCACCACCGGAAACCAAACAAATTAGAGGGGGTGACGACGACGATGATAATGACGACGGCGACGAGGATGTACCCTTGGCCTTCTTGCCGATGTCGGAGAAGAGGCCAGGTCCCTTCATGGCCATGGCGGCGGCTTGGGAACGGGAACTGGAGGGTGGTGGAGGCGGCCGCCGAAGACGAGGAAAGAGGAGGAGACGTCAGAGCGAGCCGCCAAGAGTATGTAGCCTTTGGGGCGCGACAAATGAGAAATGACGACCACGGTTGATAGCTCAGTTGCAGGCTGCACTGCACGTCTGCATCCGAGGAGGAAAATATTCTCCTTTTGTTTTAACTTTTTAAATTATCATAAGCTGCCCATAAAAGAAATATCATAAGCTGTGTTTAAAAAATAAAGCTGTTTTATTTTAATATGCGTCATTGGCGTGAACTTTACAGTATGTACTTATGTGATCAAACTAACAGCTTGAAAAGCGAATCAAACTCGTCAAGATGGACTAGGAAGCTTGAAGTGGGAATAAATATGTTTTTGACAGGGAGTGGGAATAAATATGAAGAGATAAAAAAATTCCCGATATCTGTGGGCAGAATATAATTTCACCTTTTATTTCCATTATAAAATAAACCATCTCGATGCATCTGTAATAAAGCAAGAGCTTGGCGGATGCTCCCACAACATCCTTTGGTTCTGAACGCGAGAATAAACTGAATAAACCGAGCAGCGCAGCACATCTGCTCATGTGCCTCACCTAACTATTACACATGCTCTCCAGCAATGGCCAGCTTCACAGACCACACATGCAACGAGTTCCGAACACGTCCAGTCTCCCACCACCGTCATCAGACACCGCCGACCGACACAGAATCTGATAGTGGTAACCAAACAAGCAGCAAAAAAACGCGTGATTCCAACAGGTCCCATTCCAATAATGGCAAACAACTAGCTGCATACCTATTTTTTTCTAAGAGACTAAGAGGACAAGAACCCATAGGTGGACAGAAAAATAGTCAGCTAAAGAGGTGATGCGATGTCATCAAACAATCATGGAAATGTCGCAATAGCATTGTTCCGTTTATATAATAAGAAGGAAGATGTTTATTTTACCACCTCTAAGTATTTGTTCACTTAATCCCTTAAATAAAATTTTAACCCGATTTACTCCACCAAACTACTTAGATTTATTCTGTTTGTCTCCAATTGATTTTCTTTGTTTCTCTTTGTATGAATTATGTTTGGAGTTCTAATTTTGTAGTATGATATATAACATCATACATAATACTAAAAAGATATTCTAGAATTTTTTCTTGCATTATTCTGTCTCTTATTTTCATACCTGTATTACATATTTCTAACATACAAAAAATTACAGAAAAATAAACTATTTTTGTAATGTACAATATGTTATAACTTATAACCTAATAAAATTTTACTCTCAAATATGATATGTGCAAAGAGAAACAAAAAAGAAAATTTTTATTAGAGGGTGAATCTAACCAATCTAAATAGTTTGAGTGAACTAGACCAAAGTTCTGTTACGATGTTAAATGAATAACACGGGAACTTGGGGGTAGTAAAATGTATTTTTTCCTAACAAAACCAACTGTTCCAGTTGCCACCTGTCCATAAAAATGGGGGTTTTCACCATTTTATTTACAATAAAATTGTGCATCCCAGAACAGAATGGAAACACCACAATGGCCAAAATCATCATCTCATATTTTAAAGCTTTACTGAGAAACTATAGTCAGAGGTTGGCGAAGGATCTTGAAGGTTTGGCTAAAAGATCCTCCGCGATCCCTCTCCGTTTTTAGTAGTCACTGCCAAGATCCTTTACCATGTTCTATTTACTCCTCTTTTACTGTTGTCCTTATGTTATCTGTTGTTCATTTCCTGCCTCATAATATAGTAGCCATATTTGCTTCCAATGCATTCGGTTACTTGTTCATATTACTAGGAAAATGGGCGCGCTTCGCCGCGCCTGCGTTAATCACGCACCATTAGTCTTGTGCTTAGATTCGTGGTATGTAGACATCAGCAACTTCTCTTGTTCTCTGTGGCATGGATACTACACCAAAAGGCAACTTCTGGACATTCAGTACGAAATCTTCACCCAGGAGGGCAAAAAAACATTTAGTCCAAATGAACTGGCTCGATGTGTAGTAATCAAATAAAACACATAGCATTCAACACCAGTTAAACCAACTTCATGATAATCTAGCCATCACAAAATAAAAACAGGCGGTTATAAAAGTTCTACAGGGCTAACAATGCTTCAACTTTTGCAATCTGCTCTTCCTCGGTCTTTGGAGTTGGGCTCCGATTTGTCTGATCATAAAGGTCATGCTTCCATTTTTCTCCCTGGTCACTAGTAGCCTGATATTCGTTGCTTCTCCAACCATTTGGGTTGTGAAACCTGTCTCTGTCCATTCTTCCCCTGCCAGGAAATCTCCCCCTTGAGTCATATCCAGGTCTCTGGTCATCACTCCTGTGGTCAGGAAATCCCCTTCTGAAACTTTGGTCATCTGGCCTACGGTTTCCAAATCCCCGTGAGTGATAGTGTGTCCTTTCTTCTCTCATCATCGCAGCAGCGGTCCCGGGTCGATCATGTTTTCCTGATCTAGAATCCAGTTCTTTAATAGAGGGAGCAGACTCTTGCTCTAGTGACATCTTCATCTCCTGAAATGGCGGCCGCCTTTTGGAAAGGGGTGCTTCTTCCTCCAACTTGAAAAATCCATCATGCTTCCATGTAGAATCACCATCTTTCTGTTGCTGGTCTTGTTCAACCTTTACCTGCAAATTGTTTCCATTGGCCTTTTCTTTATGTCTATCTCTATCAACAAGATGCTCCTTTTCGTCCCTTTTTCTTCCATAGTCTTGGAAACAACAATAATAAATCATCATGCTCGAACAATGGGGATTTAAATAAGTGCACAAAGTAAGAACTAAGAAGGCAGCTTACCACTAGTCTGACGGTCAAAGCATCGACCACCTTGCCCAGCTCGCCCACGCTCATTGTGCTGTACATATAAGCACAGGTAGCCTAACAGTGTTATAAACAGTGGGCATTGAATGTATGAAGTTAAATCACATCACAAGTCAATGTCAAAGATATTGATTCAACAACAAGCCAGTATCCATAAACTTAATTCCACACTTTAGGCCCAAATAAAGCACAAGCCATCAGAAGAATGTCTTGTTAGTTGTTACAGCTGGCAAACAATAAATCCAACTATTATGAATACTTCAACTACACGAGATAAAATACATCACTGAAATAGGACAATGAAAATTGCTACATGCTGACAAACAGAATATAATGTATGTTATGTGAACAAGTATGGGAACAACAATGAACGTATAGGTGGCAATCTGAGATGATCAACTCACATGTTGATTTCTACTTTTTTTATAGGATAACAGATACCACTCTACAAGAACAAATATAAGAATTTACAGGTACAGCTCCATTACATGTATTTTAAAAAGGTACAAAAAATATATTAGTTAGGTTGTGGAGTTGAACTTCAGTTATAAACTAAAACACTTTGGTGTTTACAATTTCATGATTTACTAATGAGGAAAACTGTATCTGATGTATTTTTCATTCTAACTACTCCCTTCGTCCCAATTTACTTGTCGTTTTAGCTCTGGGCACGTGAATCGAGAAGAGGTGGAAAAGGTGTAGTGCACAGGAAACAAGGAGGGGAGAGATAGGGAGAAAGGTGCATTGGAAGTGGTAATGACAAGTAATTTGGAAAAACAGAGAAGGTTAAGATGACAAGTAATATGGGACGGAGGAAGTACATAACTAGCAATAGATGGCACTACCACACCCTAGCGCACAACCGCTAACTGGTCACGGTATTAGCAGCTTAAGTTATTCTAGAAATTATGTGTAATCTAAAGCACCTGGATGGCTGGACCTAAAAAATGAGAACTCCTAACATAAAATTGAACGGAAACAAATAGCAGTTATTAAAAATGGCACCAATAGGGAATATTTGCCAATGTTCGAGTAAAGTAGATGTTGGTACCAATATTTTATCTACTCAATGGTAGGACAACGAACAATGTGGTATTGGCTCTGTTTAACAGATACACAGCCGTTTTATTGTGAGCTGAGCAGACGGTGTAACATTTAATCAGACGGTTTGGAGTCTTCACCAGCAACAACTACTGGTCAAGCAAATATGCCTAATGAAATCCGCAAGCTACGTTATCAAGCACCTATCAAATTTGGAATGATTATTGTCCACTGATGTTGTAAGTAGAGCTCTCTAACAATCAAAATGCATAAAGGTTCTTCGGCAATGATACTCTAGTTAACTCTAAGCAGCAAACAAACATGCAACTGATAGTTATTGAACCATTTGGAACATACATAGAAGAAGCCATTGGAGGTATTCTGTTTTTATAATGGTGAAAAGACAAGAACCTGAAAGAACGGTTGAGGCCGCCGTGACTCTCTTGACTCGGAAAATCGTTTGGTTCCCCTTGGAGATCTGTCACGCCTCGCGGGTGGGTCGTCTTTCACATGGCTTAGTGACTTCACCTCATCATTCGGAGGCCCATCGCCACCTGCAACATCTTCGTTCCTCTTCTGATCACGGTCAGCCACCCTTGCACTTTCTTCAGCTCGACTTTTGTGGTGAGCCCTATCCGATTCATGTCTCCTGTCGTCTCTCCTTCTCCTTGGGCTACCAAGAGCGATTCCATAAATGGGTTAATATTTATCTATATTATAATAAATCGCAAAATTGGTCAATAGGGACACAAATCGTATTATATTGAAACGAATTGGGAGACTGGAGACAATATCCTTTGAACCCAAACAGCAGCATCCTCTAACCCAATCAAAGGGTAGTCAGGTTGGGGATCCGACTGAGGTGCAGCGGATTCGTGGTACCTGGGATCGTCCCGCCGCGACCGAGACGAGGAGTGATGGCGCCTCCCGTGCGAGTCCCGCCCCTCGCGCCGAGACGCCTCGCGCTGCTCCGTCGTCGTCATCGTCTTCTCCGCTCCGTGCTTAGGCGCTAGCCTAAAGCAACCTCTCTCCCTGCTGGGCTAGGGTTTCTGCTTCCTATCTGGAGCCTGGACCCACGAAGGAGGTGGGTTGGGCTCAACCAAGCGTCAAGCCTCGAGCCGGTCGGGTCTTAAATGACCAGCCTTAACCTCTCAGAAAAAAAAGTGACCAGCCTTAAGATTGGTGCTGTGAGGCCGGTCGGACGCGGCAGAAGAACACGGCGAGTGACTTGAAGCACCGGAGAACTGCAAAAGCCCGCGGACGCAAAACCCAGAACCCTACCCTGCGCTTCCGCCGTCGCACCGCCATCTCCATGGAGCCGGCCGCGGCGACCCCGAGCACCGGCGCAGGAAGAAAGCGGCGGCGGAGTCGTTCGTCGCCTCGCGATGCAGAGGGGCCGAGCGAGCCCGAGCCCGCCAGGCCTCGCCTCGGCGGCACCGGTGGTGCGTGGGAACACCTGGACCTGGTCCTATCGCTACAGGGCAAGGAGCTCTCCCTTGAAAGGTGTTGCTTCGGTTGATGTGAACTTCTGTTCCCGTGTAGTTTTATTACGGGAACTTCAATTAGTCGTGATTATGCTTCTCTCGTTCGCCTGTTTAGTTAGCTCCATCGAGATGGATTACAAAATGCCTGTTTACTGTGAACAAAATGCACTACGGTATTTAAGCAATTCAGTGCAGCAAGATTTTTAAAAGATATTACAGTTTGCTGTAGGCAGCTCAAGCTAGTGGTTCGTAATTGTTAGTTTTGCACGATGATCACATTGATTTATGCGAAACACTAGTTCTACGTATTGATTTTTAGGCTTCTGGAAGCAGTGAAATAGGCAAAATCGGGCATATTTTTATGTGCACTACATTTCTGCCCATGAAGACCCAGTACGAACTTCACTAATAAAACAGTAGGGCTTCTTTGATTCATATGCAATTGCATTTCAGTGCTTAATTTATGGGACACATTCTTTAAACCATGTTTATGTGATCCTTATTCTGTATTTGTTATCTGGAAGCTCCTTAACTAGCTGAATTGTGCAGAAAGATTGAGCTAGCAGTTGAATTTTTAAGGATGCAGTCAGATAACTCAAGCCATGGCCACAAGGTGCACAGCATTCAGCTGTCACGTCTTATATCTTTTATTGGAAACTGGGTGCAATCTATCTTAAATTTTACTGAGAACAGTAAAAAGACGCCACAACCTTTTGATCCAGCATTGGATAGTAGATGCTGGGTAATATTGAGGGCTTGTATTGGAAGGAAGCCATCCATCTCCATATCCCTGAACTTACTTAAGTCACTTAGTCGTGTTGCAAGACATGGTGTGAGCAGATTTGATAGCAGTGATTCACGTGCAGACAATGAGTCTTTTGAGCTCTTTGAGCGAGTTTTAGACTGCATATCTTTGCTCGTCTCCTCCAATACAAGAGCTTTCTTCAATGCAGGAGTGGATTTGTGGGCCTCTTGTGGCATCGAGGTTATCAATCTTGCACAAAAAGTATCAGTTAATGAGAGGAATAGCTATCCTGTTCTTCAAAATCTTGCAAATTGTCTCCTCAGGCAATTTTCAAGCTTCTTGAGATTTTATGCAAACCCGAAAAATATTTTCCATGCTTTTGTGGAAAAGATTCTTGGGCCATTGCTGGAACTGTTAGTTTTACTTAATTCACAAGCCAATTCCAACAAACACACTCAGGCAGGTGGAATTTTGAAAACCGTTGAAGATGTTTTAACAAATGGGCTGTTTCATCCCCAACATCTTAGTGGATATTTTGGTCTCAAGAGCTTGACTAAAACCTCTGTAGCCAAGGATATCAAAGGAAGCTACCATAGGCATCTGTTTGAGCGATTCAAAGGAATAAAAACAGAAAACAAGGTTGTATTGTTGGCAGGATTTGGTTACCTGCTTCAATTGTTTGTTAGCAGAGTGAGAAATCAAAAAACAGCTCTCACACCGAGCGGAGCTTTGAGCCGGCTGCAAAGAGGAAGTGAGGGTTCCGATGAACTCCAGCAACATGGAGAATCACTTTTTGAAGTGTTTATGCAATTTATGGAACCCTTGGTCTTAGAGTGTAGATCATATTCACAAAAGGAATTTTCTGCGTTAGGGGTTACTAGGCTAGTAGAAGTTCACTGCATGCTGAAGTCCATTAATGTCATGTTGAAAACAGCTATTGAGGAGAAGATCTATGTGCCTACGGAGGATACATCAGAAGGATCTTACTTCAACTTCTTGCAAGATATTTACACAGTCTTGATCTCAATTTCTGAAAAAATGTATAAGTTCTGGGTGTCAGCTGTGCAGTTAGAAGATACCAGCGTTAAGAAGATATTACCTTTAATGTTTGCAGAGGTTACTGCTGCAGTTGGCCATTTTTTAGAAATTGAGTACAAGGTACTGGGGGACGACCTTGTGAAACTGTGGTTAATGATTTTTGCTTTGCTTGCTGTTAATGCATCTTCCAAGGACATCAAACCTTGTTTCCTGCTAGCTTCGAAAATTTCAAGCCTTTCATCCCAAATGATCAACACATTCAGTGAGCTTCGACAGGTTGGTTATGTTTTTTTTCTGCTATTACTATCAGTAATTTTACTCCATTATTATTTGATAAAATTGGTGAACAACCGATACTTCCTTTCATTTTGTAGGTTTTATATGCGTCTCACATTCTACCTGCATCACATTGTATTTCTGACTCCTCTACCTGGTTCATTATGTAGGTTTCTCGCTCAATTTTTAGGCTGTGCGATGCCGTGAGAAAATTTGGAGCAGGTGGTCCTGATGCAGTTCAGGACTCCTATTCTGTGGTTTCTTTATCCTCTCAGAAATGCTTAGCATCTTTGACAACATTATTAAGCTCTGAAACATTGACGTGTGCTATCCGTACTTCAATAAAATCGATGCCAGAAGGCCAGTCTAGTCGATGCATAGATGAGCTTACACTTGATCTCACAGAAACGTTGAAATGGACCAAAGGTAATAGCTTTGAACATGATTTAGAGGAACCTGGAGAATCCCCGTCCAGTGGCCGGAAGCCCATTTATCAGAGAGCCGAACTTCTAGGCAAGCACTTGTCTGAGCTATACACTAGTGTTCTTGAGTCAGTAACTGTCACATCGTCAAATAGTACACTGGTAGGAAAATCTGTTGGAAGGTTGATAAGTGCAATTCGACCAAACTTCAGTCACTTGGTCAGAGATGAATCTAATAATTTAAGTGGATTTATTTCCTCAGTTATTGGAGAATCTATCTCTAAGAAACAACTTGCTAACTGGCAGAAAATCCCAAGTTTTTCCTGGATTTTTGTCATTTTCTTTCGCCTATATATCTCATGCAGAAGTTTGTATCAGCAATGTATTGGTCTCATGCCCCCAGATGTAGCTGTAGAATCAACAAAATTGGTGGGGAATCCATTCATTGTATGTTCAGGAAAGGAATGGATCAATCCGGGCAATATTCTCGGAGAAGGTTATTTTGCTTGGATTGTGGAAGGTTCAAGCCCTTTGGTGGATGTTATTGAGAATTTATCACAATCCATTTCAAGATCCTGTCCTCCTTTTGCACCAGTTATTTACAGCTTTCATCTGATGATTCTGCAGAGACTTAGTGACCTTAATAGGCAGATTAAGGCATTTGACTATTTCGTTGAAAATGGTGCACATCAACATGATAAGGAGGATGCAGGAAACAATCAACTTTTGAAGGAGGCTTGCTGTCTTGAGGCCACACGACTGACCTGTTTTATGATGAGTTATGGAAAGTCATTATATTCAGGAGAAAATGACCTTTTTGGGTGTTATGAAACAAGTGTTTCCTGTGATTTGACTATATGCTCCTTAGATAATAGTTCTTTCCCGACAGAAACTTGGCGGCTTCTGTGTGACAACATTGATATTTGGAGCCCTCATGCATCTAAGAAGGATTTGAAGAACTTCTTTTCTAATCTGATAAGGTTTTCTTTAGTGCCAAAGAGATCTTGCATGAGCAAGGAGGTGAACAATGGCGCTCTATCTTCACACACTGAAATAAATTTGCATAATATTTCAGTGGGGCTACTTTGCGATACTATCATTTATGATCAAAAGGTATTTGTCATCCTAAGCTTTCCATCCTAAGAAAAGATGCTATTGAGTAATATGTGTCGGTGTCTGATGATCACAGTTTATTTTGTATTCAATGTCTGGAGTGATGTAATCTGAAATGAACTTTCTTTTTAGGTACTCTTGAAGAATTTATCATCAAGTTTCTGCCGTGCTTTGAAGAAATCAGTATCTTTTTTGATGAACAACTCTGATGAAGATTCTGTGTTGTTGGACTCTGTACCTGATTTGATGGGGATAATAGCTAACCTGGAAAATGGGAAGTTGATTGGTATGGATTTGGGTGCTGCACATGCCCATTGCTTAGATGGACACTGGATCTGTGAGAATCTACTTCGTTTTTTTAGTACAGCCCCTGGATTTTATACAAACTCCAAATCATTCTTACGGATTATGAATTATATTCTCCATCTCGAAAGGCAAGTGTGAAGTTTGCAACTTTCCTTTATGTGCTACTTATGACGCCCATGCTTTGTATAATCTTGCACCATTTCAGAGATGATAAGCTACATGCTCTCTAAAAAAAGGGCATACCCAGTGCTGAAAGCTCCCACACGTTGTGGGGTCTGGGGAAGCTACATGCTCTCTCCATTTTCAAATACAAGGCTCTTGTCAGGAAGTTCTGTTCACAAATATTTGGCACTTTTTCAACCCATGGATTAACATTCCATGCTAAGCACATTACTTACACTTGTGCAACTGGCTTAATTTTTTGCTTTTGGTATTATAGCTAAAATAAGTGCCAAATATTTTAAAACATTGTCAGTATGTTGTTGATATTTATAACTTTCATGATATCACTAAAACCTTGTAACAATAGATATTGATCAGTTTTATTATTAGGGTGCTAGTTTAACTCATTTTCTATTTTATTGAATTAAACTTTCATGCGATAATGATGTGGTGGGTGATGTATCACTACTGTTTAAAAGGCGTCGCCTGGGACGCCATGGCCAGTCGCCTAGGCGGGTGCCTTGGCGTCCAGACGTCCTTTTAAAACACTATGTCAGTTATACCACTAGTTCCCTGGGAATGTGGGTTGTAAGAGAAATTAGGATATAGATGCTAATGTGAACATTTCTTATCTGCAATGTTAACAATGTTTTTTTAGGCAGAAATGTTAACCATATGATTAGCTTGTTTTCTTTTCGAAATATGTACAGCAAGGGAAACCCCTGCTGTGGTAGATATATATTGAAATATGTGATCAGCTTGTTGCTGACCCTGGATTCCTTTTCTTTCTTGGCAGACTCCTGATACTGAAATTACTAGGCCTTCGTTGTGAATCCTGTAATCCTATGAAGCTTCTGCATTTGCTTATATGTTGTCGTATGGCAATGAAAAGTCTTATTGTTAAATTGGGTACAGAGCGCCCAAAATCAAATGCATACATGGCCTTTTCAGAAAAAAGTGGTAAATCACATTACCTTGTTTGGTTTTTTGGAACTGTTCAGGGAATCGTTGGATTGTCAGATAAAATATTTGATGATTCTAATGATGAAGTGAAAAATACAATGTTCTCCTTGGTAGATAAGACATCAGAATTATTTTCTGCACTAGCTAATGTGAATTCTTTGTTTTGTTACTTGGATTACAAGAAACAAATTGAATGTTCCCTGAGTGTTAATTCTATTAATAGCAAGAATTCAGAGAATGCTGACCGGGTATTTGATACACCCGAAAACTCAGCCTTGGAGTGTGTCAAAAGTATGGCTGATCTGTTACAGAAGACTACAAGTGGCATGCCGGTAACTGTGAAGGATAGCAAATGTGTTATCAAGTTAGCAAACTGTTGTAACACTGTATGCTGGAACAGACTGTTATGCACCATGTCTTGCATAGGTGGATTCTTGTGGGGTCTTGTTTCAGCATTGGAGAGCACATTCGAAAACTATCCACTAGCAGGCTCAGATGAAAGAAAAATGATGCTGCAGTACTGTTCCACATTTAGCAGATATATTGCTAAATTTGAGACCTTTGTGGGCATTTGTCTCCATATGTTGTTTATGGGTAACAAGGACTATCGCTCTACTGATTTAGTCTCTGTTCATATTCCAGAAGAGCTGGATTGTGAGAATGGTTTTGTGAAAATTGATGTAGCCATGGATGCATGGGAGAAGTATGATCTAAAAGATAATGACGTTCGTGTTCACTCAAATAAAATATTCGGTGTTTCATGTGGCAATCGTGGTTTTGATATGTCTAAAATACAATCCGTGGAAAACATTTCATTGGAAAAGCTGTTGAAAGGTGAATGCCCACTTGTAGCGTTCACTTTGGGGGAGTTGTACAGTGTATCTGCTGCTATTATTAAGCTACATGGCATCCTATCCTCGTGCAGCCCTATCCGACAGTTCTCATTTGGTACATTGTTTGAGACAGCCTTTGTCACTCTTCAGAAAATTGCAGATATGTCGAGCTGGCCACACATGTCTTCGCTTGTATGGATTGATGGGGTATTAAGTTACCTTGAAGTTTTAGGAAGTGTTTTTACATTGCCTGGGCTCAACATCTCACTAGAATTGTATACTCAGATAATAAGTGTCCACTTGAAGGCCATTGGAAAATGCATCTTACTTCAAGGAAAGAATGCAACTCTGCCTACTCACGAGATTGGCTCAAGTACAAAAACGCTTCATAATCAGAATGCATCTGATTATGTTTTTTCTAAAGATTTGGTTGATAGGCAGAATAAATTAAATTCATTGAAATCAAGACTTCGGCTGTTACTTAAAAAGTTTGTCAATATTGTATCAAACACTCATCTCAATGCAGCTCTACAAGTTATTGAAAGGGCATTAGTTGGAGTGAATCAGTATAGTCATTCAATATATGAAATATACACTGGAAATCCAGATGGCGGGACAGTTTCTTCTGATGCTGCCGCTGGGATCGATTGTCTCTATCTGTTTCTTGAGTTTGTACCAGGTTTGCAGTCAGAATTTTCTATAGCATAGTTTTTTTATACAATTCTAATTATTTTTACTACAGAAAGGGGCTTATCTGTTGATTTTGATATTGCTGTACAGTTTTGCAAAAGGATGAGTAACGTACAAAGTATTTAATGACATAGACTTACATTACTGACTCAATAATTCTAAGATGATATCTAGCAGAATAATTCGCATGAACTACTTTTTTCACAGTATATGTTCCTAAAATTTGGTAACTGCCTCCCTTGCAAATACAAACTCACCATATAGTTTGTTCCAGTCAACAATTAGGTTTGAGCAACATTATATAAAAATGAACTTATATTTTACAGGTGAAATAGA
Organism: Neostapfia colusana; assembly: GCA_030760725.1. Taxonomy (NCBI): domain Eukaryota; kingdom Viridiplantae; phylum Streptophyta; class Magnoliopsida; order Poales; family Poaceae; genus Neostapfia; species Neostapfia colusana. The sequence continues at coordinate 87,611,458 of JASWHV010000013.1, read as the reverse complement.
TATTAATATATTTTTTGTGAATTTTGCTTTTGCAGTTTTAGTCAGTTCTGGTCCATAGGGATGATAAAATATCAAAGTGGTATATGGGGCACATGTCACTATTCAAAACACTTCCCTCTGCATGTAAAGTTAGTACTCCCTCCAGTTTTTAATTGGTTTCATTAGGACCACATTCTTTCTTTGAAAAATGAACTAAAAGTGCTATCCTAACTTCATCAATTTAAAATTGGAGGGAGTACTTAATATATGCCATGAGCATCAAGTTGTTCATATGGGGCATGATTATGAAATTGAACAAAGTGTTGCATCTTGTTTCATCAAGCCTGCTCTGGAAAAATCAATTTAACTTTTTTCAACGTAAATTGCAGGAAACAAGCGTGTTTTTAAGAGAACCATCCCAGGCCTAGTTGGTGCTTTATTCAACATCGTTCTTCACCTTCAGAGTCCATTGATTTTCTACATTGAGAAGTTGCCATCTCAATATAGTGAATTCCATCCAGATGCTGGAGCCGTTGTTCTAATGTGTGTGGAGGTTATCACATCATTTGTGGGGAGACACTCTTTTCAAATCGATGCATCCCATGTTTCCCAGTGCCTGCATGTTCCCTTGATACTTTTCAAGGATTTCAAACATCTTCTAGCTCGTCGGAAAATATCTCCTTCAGAAAAATATTGCAACCAAAGTGTACAGAATGCTGATCGTAACGAGTATATACTAGATAGACAATTTTCGGTTGATATCTATGCTGCATGTTGCAAGTTGTTATGCACTACTCTTAGGCACCAACAACGGTAGATTTTGACTTGTCTTTTTGTCTCCTATGTTTTTATTTTCTTTGTTTTTGTCTTTACATATTGTTTATGTTTCCTTTGTTCTAGTGAGGTTGGGCAGTGTGTGGCACTCCTGGAGGATTCAGTAAGCATACTTCTCAGTTGTTTGGAGTCTGCAGATTCCAAGATGGTTAACATGGCAGGATATTTTGCTTGGAACATGGAGGAGGCAATAAAATGTGGTTCCTTTTTTAGAAGGATTTATGAAGAGGTTAGTCATGTTATATTCTGTTACTCCCTCTGTTTTGAATTAAATGACGTTTAAGATACCTAATTTAGTTCAAATTGAACTAAATTTTTTGTCCTAAGCGTCATTTATTTCAGAACGGAGGGAGTATTTGAAAATTCACATCTCACTTTAATAGTGTGTCATGTCTGGCCTTCTGGTTCGTTGTGCGGTCTGCTGGATTTCTCTTTTGCATTACTAGTTTATAAACTGCTGAAGATTTCTGGAAAGCCACTGCTAACTGTAGGCTTTGTGACGAATCCATTTGCTGCATGCCTGCATCACAGGCTTCAGTTTGGCTTTCAGAAGTCAAAAACTTGATGGCGCAATAAAAAAAGTGCCCATACCACTCATGCATGAAAATATATGTTCATGTGCCAACTAAACTTATTTTCCTGTTGTGGGCAATGTAGATGCGTCAGCAAAGAGAAATCCTAGGAAAGCATGCTCTGCACTTCCTTGCTGGTTATATCTCAATGTTTTCTGGGCAGGGTCCATCTCAAACAGGGATAACACGGTATGTTGTGATCTAGACTCCACTGAAGCTATTTCGTATTTCCATTTATGCTTTTGTCTCAGCAGACTTGCCCTTCTTACATGGTAGAGAAATCGATGAGGCCGTCAGACCTGGTGTGTACTCTCTGATTGACATATGCGAGGAAAGTGATTTTCAACAGCTCCACACTTATCTGGGTGGTCCGTAACTCTTGCTCATTCTGCTTAATAATTATAATTACGACATATACAAATATGACCCGTAAGATAACTCATCCTTTCTTCCTTTTCCCCCACTTTACAGAGGGCCCATGCCGAACCACTCTTGCTGATCTGGTTCGTGACTATAAATTACACTTCCAGTATCAGGGCAAGATCTAATCCATCTTAGGCTCGATATCAAGTATATTATGTGCCATCAAATATACTGCTGGTATCCATACAAGTGAGAAGGAACAGATTGAGATTGCCCAAAGGTATTGAGCTGCCTGGTCCTGTTCCTTAGTTTATATGGTAATATTAAGAGCATTGGCATTCCTTGACTAAACTAGTACTATTGAAGCCATGCTCCATATCAATACAACTGAATTCTTTTCTGTAAGGTATTTGGGTGGTTATGGTACAATATTGTATCTATCATTGTTTGACCACCTAACAATACTTAACTTATCAAATATTATATGGTAATATTAAGAGCATTGGTGTTCCTTGACTAAACTAGTACTATTGAGGCCATGCTCCATATCAATACAACTGGATTCCTTTGCTTAAGGTATTAGGGTGGTTATGGTACAGTATTGTATCAATCATTGTTTGACCACCTAACAGTACTTAAACATATCTAAGCATTGTAAACATATCATAATTGCCTAAAGAAATTGTGAAGGCGGTCTTGGTGAAGTTCCTCGTTCCTCTCGATTAATCGAACTTACAAATGCTTCATGTTCAATCCAGCGTTGCAATTATCATTCAGAACCGAGTTTCAAGTTCTGTTTTCCCACGATTTCTCCCATTTTTAAAATCCTTTGGGAATTGAAATATGTGAAGCATTTAAAACAAAGCTTTTATTGTTGTCCCCATGGTCAGGCCACAGTATGTGCTGATTGCAAGCGCATGCTGCAAAGGTCGGCTAGTAATGAAACAAGCGAACAAAGGTAAGGGGAGGGGAAGTGGTTAGTAACCCAATATGCATTGAAAAAACATCCAAATATTTTCTGGAGCTTTGGTGTATATCAGGGGTTGATGGGTTTAGGTCAATGTTAAGGTTTGAGCTATTTAAGGATTGATGTGGACAGTAACCAAGAAGCCAGACTACTATTGCGCACAATCCCAACCTAACGGGTTGCGGATAATCCATGGTCCTAGATGAGTCGTGGTCAGTGTCAACGCACGGCCACAAGAGAATATCTGAAGGGATAGAGGATTAGGAAGAGGGATAAGGGAACCATGGAAGGTGTAATGTGGTGGGGGCCGGCACGAGGAGGAATTAGGTGGATGCGGCAACAAGATAGCCGAGAGGGGCGAAAAGCTGGAGCGCACACAGTAGCCACTATCATTGGATAAAAAGGCTTGCTACGGCACCGGGATGAATCAGATTCCCACTATATGTTATCCAGTCTCTGGCCATGACTCGACTCTTCGACCTGATCCACATGTGTGTACGCGTACACTGTGCATCTAGTTATGTTTGATTCGATTAGATTTATTTGATCAAAATGGATTCTTACTGAGCTGCTTAAAGTAGAAAGCCATGCATTTTTATTCTTGTATAATCGGGTCATGATCTTATACGTAGTTTGTCTTGGCATGGATAACTGGAGTTGGTAAAGACCTTCTGAAAGTTATGTTTCGAAGTTTGGCTGTCTGCCCATGCAGGAAACGTGAATGTATTTGGAAGGGTTATGGATTCTGATCGCTTCTGTGTTAGTAGAACGGAGCCTTCTGCTGGGTATGTTGGAAGTCTAAAAGCCATGGTTTAATGCCATTTTTTCTATTTGCCCGTTGCGGGGGCAAAAAACCTTCACAGTTGAAAATCGGGTAACTGATTTTTCTCATCTACTCCCTCGGTTTCATAATATTTGACGGAGCGAGTACTACTTGAACAATGGTAGGAGGGAAGTTGCATCAAGCTAAGGTGTAAGTGCATGATTTCCACTATAAAAAAGGGCAGATTTGTTGGTCAACTCTAACCAAACAAGTTGACCCCATGTATTTCCATGTTCAACCCTATCCAATGTTTCTTGATTTTATTTCCCATCGTGTGCACAAGCTGAATTTTTCTCCCCTATCAAGATCTGGTTCATGATTTGCTAGTTGCAGTTTTGTCACTCAGCCATCATGAGGATCCACAAAAAGAGGCCGGGGCTTGCAGGAGGCTCTCCCTTCCCCGTGGCTTTGCCGCTGACTTTTCTGCTGCTCCAACCAGCACTAGTTCGTGCGAGGCTCAACCTCCAGTTAGCATTGGGCCACGTGTGCCGAAGCGTTGTCACTCCTTGTCAGCACCCTTCGTGCGCTAATAACCAGCGCGAAAGTGAAAGCGCCATATCCAGTGCCCCACGCAGCACGGGGCCTCTGCAATGCTCTTAACGATGCGGAGGAATTCGCATCGCTTGCACAGTTTGCATGGCATCCCTGGTCCCGGAGTCCATGAGCCAACGCCCAAATCCTGCACAGGAGATCTGAACACTATATGGCCGCTGATCTTTCATTTTCTTGAGTTCGTTCAAGTATTTGTAGCAGCATAAAATTTTCTAGCATAAGAAAACGCGTGCAGAGAGAGAATCCGGCACAAATGTCGCTGTGCTGCGGACCATCCTGCCGTCCAATTTATTGGCCGCTCTGCCGAGGCCATTCACCTCCCATCGACTCGTGATCCTGACGGATGGCGCGGCTGGGGCTCGGTGCAGAGGTCCCCTACCTACGCCGAGATAGATAGGCTTCGTCACCTTGCACGGCGGAAGACGGGATCATAACCACAGGGGTTGGCCTTGCAGATTTCCCCGTATTTTCCCACGATATGGCTGGCCGCGACGGAAGCGAGGTGGTTTGGAGTCTTCACCTCGAGCTCGGCTGCAATGCTCGAACGAACAGCATCTGGTAAGGTGGGCACAGGAGGCCACCGAAACGTAAGTGAGGACAAACGTCCGGTTTTCTTATGCAGATTTCGGCGATAAGGATGGACCTAGTGATGACACCTCACCAACCACAGCAGCAGAGCAAGCTTACCGTTCCCAAATATTAATCTGGCGCTCTCCAATCAACAGCCTACCGCTGTACTAGCCCCGGGGCGTCGTTTGGTCATATTTGGTGTGCTTGAATGGTACTACACTTTTTCGTGGCTTATCTGAACATACATAAAGCATGGGACTATCTCTTAGTTCGCGCTACAAACTAAAAAGGAAAATTGGTTTCCGACAAAAGATAAGAAGGGGTTGTCCCACGGTTCATTTTGCATCTCTTGTTCTCACGGGAGAAAGTTACAAAGAAAACTAATTTATTACTCTCTCTGTTCTGACGTTTACGATAAAAAAATAGTTAAATTTAAACTAAATTAGTTGTACTAAAAGTCATTTATTTTTCCTTAACTTCAGCAGAGAAAACTTATAGTTTGCACTACAAAATAAAGAGAAATTGGTTTCTAACAAAAGATACCGGGAAGACAGCAAGAGCTCGCTGGAAAATCCCTTTGTTAAATGTTCTAGTATACTAAAGTTGAAGTAGCGAGATGTAGTGCACTCGACGACTTTTAAAACGACGCGGTCGAGCGAATTGGGCCTTGGGAGCAGTAGCTGGTAACATCAGCTAAGGAAGAATCAAATCAGAGGTGACTCGGACGGACATAATAACTATCTTATCCTCGGGACGCCCTACTTTGTGTTGTCTTCTTCGCTCGTGTACCATCCAGTAGCTGTTGGCTTTAATGAGATGGATGCTATGCAGAGCACGCAGGACTTTTTGTATAAAAAATGCTGTGACTGATGTTACCGAATAGGATGTTGTAATCTGCCGGCTATCCATTTTCTTTTCTCTCAATGTACAACAGCCTTCATGGAATATGTTGGTCTCATTGGCTTGTGGCACAAGAGGTGCTCTTTCCTGGTTGAAGAAACGAGTATGTTTTTAAATGATCCAGTTGCTCATGCAGTGTTGTTCAGTTGCTTTCGTTGGAATTCGGCTCTGTGATACCCCCTACTCTCTATGAACAGCCTTCAGTTTCAGTAGATGTACGATAAAAATATTGTAGTTGGGTGTAGGCCCGGAAGTATTTTTCATGCGTGTGGAGCATGATCATGCCGTTATACTTGCAGAGGCTGGCATCTCTTGATCGGTTCGGCCGGCGCGTTGGAACGGCATATATCGTCTTCTCCTGTCAAATCCATGTAAAGAGTTAAAATTCCGGTGGCGACGTATGTTATTCGCTCCTTTTACTTTTTGTTCGCTGCTTTTACAGGTATGCACGTATGTGATATTGCCATATACGGTACGGATCGAGGCTACTGACAAGCACGAGATGCCCCTTCGAACGAGGCAAAATGTTGGATTGAAACGATGCTTGCTAGTACAGTATTGTGTTTCGTCGGTGTCTTCAGGCAGGGCGATTTGTATAAAGAGGGATACAGATCAATAAAAGCTTCGAATAACGCAAGGACGACGTAGCCGTGTGATCCAAGACAGTCTGGACGGTAGCCAAGTTTGGTCGGTAGCGTGGCTGAAGCGTGTCTGCTCGTCGCATTACGGAAGGCAGCAGCTCGGTCGGTGACCTATAGGCCCGGCGAGCGTCAGCGAAAACCGGCCGCTAGCGAGGCGGAGCGGAGGCGCTGCCTGCCATCAGATGAGAACCGGCGATCGAAGGGCTCGTGGGCAGCCCCCGTCGATCGACGGCGACGTGGCCCTGGCTTCACGTGGCGCGCGCGACGGCGACGACCTCGCGGTGTTGGAAGCTCTTATCCGTTAGCGTCAGGGCGCCGGGCTTTTCGTTTCTCGATGTTCGTACGCTTGGATCGTGCATTTCCCTGTGCTCGGAAAACGTATCTCCTGGATCGATGGCGATGTGGCGGGGTTCAGGACAATTGGGACTTGCCTGGCATCCATGATCGATGGCGATGGGGGTTGTTGTTTTGGTTGGAGGCTCTTTCACCGCGCCGGTCGTCGTCGAGCTCTCTCTCTCTCTCTCTCTCTCTCTCTCTCTCTCTCGTCCAGAGCCAAAGGGATCCCGTCCAATGAATGGGGCGCGACTCTGGCTGCGTCAGATCAGAGCCACTTGTTGCTAAACAACGGAAAGGCGTGTGTACTTGGCCCGGAGATGCCTGACCCCGACACTCCACGGCACAGCCAGTTTTCGAGCCGTTTTCGCGTGCTCCTGACCATTTTGTTGCTTCCTGTTAATATCGGCGCCTCTTGGGTTTCACCCTGCTGTGGCCTGGAGAAGGCATAGCAGCACAAAAACCAGCAGTGGAGATTATTGGTGCCTCTTGTTTTTTACCCTGGTGTGGCCTGGATAACGGGGCATCCAGACAAAGGCCCACCACATCATCCACAAGCCTACACAGCAACACCTAGTTGGACTGAAAAGAAGCAGGGACAGGGAGGGAGGGAGAGAAGAATAAAGCAGAGAGAGGGAGGGGGGTGAGAGCAAGGAAAAGAAAAGCTTTGTGTTGTGTAGCGAGAGAGAGGCCAACTAGCCAAGCGCTGCCCTCCTCTGCTTTCGTCGCTATATAAGACCCGCGCACGCCTCTGCTTTCGTTGCCTCGGTAGGTCTTGATGCTTCGGTCCACGCACCCTCCCAGCCCCACCAGCGGCTCGGCAACGCCGGCGTCCAGCAGCTCCGACGGCAACATGGTCGGCGGGGGCGGGGGCGGGGCGAAGCTGCTGCAGATCCTGAACGTGCGGGTGGTGGGCAACGGCGAGCGCGTGGTGGTGCTGTCCCACGGGTTCGGGACGGACCAGAGCGCGTGGAGCCGGGTGCTGCCGTACCTCACCCGCGACCACCGCGTGGTGCTCTACGACCTCGTCTGCGCCGGCAGCGTCAACCCGGAGCACTTCGACTTCCGACGCTACAACACGCTCGACTCGTACGTGGACGACCTCCTCGCCATCCTCGACGCGCTGCGCGTCCCGCGGTGCGCCTTCGTCGGCCACTCCGTGTCCGCCATGATCGGCATCCTCGCCTCCATCCGCCGCCCCGAGCTCTTCGCCAAGCTCGTCCTCATCGGCGCCTCCCCCAGGTATAATTAGATTAAGGTTTCCTCCGTGCAAGACTGATTTTTTTTCTTTTTTGTTGGGATTAAACTGTTTGGAGGTGGCAGGAAGAAATCCTAAGCGCCCGCGACCTTCTTGTCTGTGTAGGTTCTTGAACGACCACGAGAACGACTACCACGGCGGGTTCGAGCTGCCGGAGATCCTGCAGGTGTTCGACGCGATGAAGGCCAACTACTCGGCGTGGGCGACGGGGTACGCGCCGCTCGCCGTGGGCGCGGACGTGGCCACGGCGGTGCAGGAGTTCAGCCGGACGCTGTTCAACATGCGGCCGGACGTGTCCCTGCACGTGTGCCAGACGGTGTTCAACACGGACCTCCGCGGCGTGCTGGGCATGGTGCGCGCCCCCTGCGTGGTGGTGCAGACCACGCGCGACGTCTCCGTCCCCGCCTCCGTCGCCAACTACCTCAAGGCCCACCTCGGCGGCCGCACCACCGTCGAGTTCCTCCAGACCGAGGGACACCTCCCGCACCTCAGCGCGCCCGGCCTCCTCGCTCAGGTGCTCCGCCGCGCGCTCGCCCGGTACTAACACCACACCAGCAGGTCGCCGGCCGGGGGGTCGTCGCCTCTCCGGTCGCTGTTTTTACTGGCCGCCTCGATTTTACTCCTCTCGGCTCTCGCCAAAACCAAAAAACAAAAAGAAATGGCGCGACTCGTGCCTTTGCCTGTGCCAAGGCTGTACTACTGGTTGGTACTATCGATTCATTTTTTTTCCATATACCTTTGATTTTTTACAAACTGCGTACTCCCTCCGTTCTGCTCTGCTCTGCTTGTTGGCAAGGATCGCATCCTGCTTGCCTGTACCTCTGCTCTGCTCTGCTCTGCTTCGAACGAAGGTCGGGTGAACGAGTGAGTGGGGATCGGCGTGCCACGTGGCGCGATGGTTCGAGACAGCGGACGACTTCGTTTTCTTCTTTGCTGTGCTGCATTGTCTTGTCCGATCAGCACCAGAAGTTTACGCAGGCTGTAATTGTTCACTACTGCTGCTGCTAGTTACAGCTATGACACTGTCTGGGATCAGCGTTTATCTTCTGACCTAAGCGGCTGATGATGATGATGCTGCTTACCACTTTCATTATACTAGTATTCTTAATATTATTAAGCGCGTAATCGGGTTTTGGATAAGTCCCCGGTCCAGGAGAAGGAAAAGTCGTGGCGGATGGGATGGTTGCCCACGACATGCATGGCCCATCTGGTCGTCACTAGCGTATTTATTATCGCTTGTAACGAAGTAGCTGGCCACGCGAGCACCCAGCCGTAACCCAGCTGCTGCTGGTTCGCGTGATGCTTAGCTTTCGATGCGGTTGGTATGCGGCCGTACGTGTGCTATAAGCTCATGGCCCAACCTAATCCGACGTTTTGCTGTTGCCGCCCTTGGAGTCTTGTGGCCTTGGCCTAACCCGATCCAATCAGTCGATAGGAGCTGCATATTCTTATCTGTTTCGCCCGCCTTCCTTTGGATCGATGATTGGATGGGGGGCATCGCCGTCCAGCAGCTCGGCCGGGGACCCGCGGTGCTCGGTGCGCCGCTACCGTTTCGGCTAAACGACGCGAGGCCGAGACCTCGTTGGCTCGGCGCGCTCCCGGCCGGAGTCCCACGTGAACCGAAGGCGAAGGAAGCCTCTTCTTCGTTGGAGGCAGCGGCGCGCCGACGCCGCCACCGGCCAGCCGGTCGGTCGACGTACCGCACAGGGAGCGAACGACAACGAGGGGCCGTTTCCAGTGCTGGCCCTACGCGTCAGCGGGTGCAAGAGATCCTTGTCCGCCCTCCGTGGAGGGGCCAAGTGGCGGCGACCTGGTGCCCGATACGGCGATCAGGTTCTTCTCCGGCGGGGACCCCGCCTTGGAGTTGATGAAGGAATCCGCAGCGCGATAAGATGGGGCCCCGGTCTTGTCCGTTGCCGCGGCGAGGAGACGAGACGAGACGAGACGCGCTCCCCGTCGCCGGTCGCGGTCGCGGTCGCGCTACAGCAGGTGGGTACGGCGGGGGCCCCGCGCTCTACTAGGGCAGTGGCGAGGCAATGGGCTGGTGGACAGGCCAGGTACGGTGCGGTGCCTGCCCGTGCCGACCGGCGGTCGATCGAGTCGCCACATAAACCGATCGAGTACTCATCCGCCTTCGACTTTTCTTGGGAAGGCTGAAGGCTGGCTGATGCTTCCTCATAGTCGTCCAGCAATTAATATGAATACCTTGGTCTTCGTTCTCATCAAATTCGTTGACGGCTGCGCTTGGTTTTAAGAACCGAACCGAGGGAGCAGTGTTTCACTGAATGTTTCACATGCGTCACAGTCGCGCTCTCAGCTCCAGAAGATGTGCGTTTCATGTCATCCAGACGGACCAGATCCGAAGAGTTCCCTCGCATTCACTTTTCTTCAACACACGACGATGGTCGTGGTCCAGGCCACTTGAGAATTTAGCCTGGACTTTTGGTTTTACCAGTCCAGCCCGGCCCAGCCCACACGCACGGCAACGTTCACGGGGAGGACACACACAAGCTGGTCGACCAGCCACAGAGATCGGAACTCCACCCACCAGCAGCAACTCGAATCGATCGCGTTACTTTCCCTCCTCCTCGGCGCGTCCTTCCATCTCGACCTCCCTCCCATCCCTCCTTGGCTGCACCTTTCCGGCAATGTCAGGAGTCGCGGCCTCGTCCGCGCGCGCCAACGCCCCGACCCCACGCGGCTGAATGCCACCGGCTGCAGGCACGGTTGGCGGGAAGGGAGGATCGAGTTCCGGCGGCCGCGATGGAGACCTACCTGAACGACAACTTCGGGGGCGTCAAGCCCAAGCACTCGTCGGACGAGTCGCTGGGACGATGGCGCGAGGTCGTCGGCGTCGTCAAGAACCCCAAGCGCCGCTTCCGCTTCACCGCGAACCTCGACAAGCGATCGGAGGCCGCGCGGATGAAGCGATCCAACCAGGTGCGCCCCTCCGCTCTGCTCTGATCTTTCCTCCGTCATCTCTCTCTCTCTCTCTCTCTCTCTCTCTGCTCCGTGCCTCCGTGTGGTGTGGTTCCCGTGTTTCCTTCAGCAGCGTTCCGTGTGTTCCTCGCCTGCAAACGGGTGAATCCTCATGTCCCGCAGCCGCGCACATGCCAATGCCGTAACAGTTCATATCAGCATGCTTACCTTCAGTTCTGCGATTGTGTATTTGGTGGATATATCTTCAAATCAACCTTCTGTTCTCTTTAGCCGTTTCGACCTGTATAAGCAAACGGCGAACCGAATCAGTGATTTGCTTCTTGAGGCTTAAAATATGGTGCATGCTTTGCCTATTTCAGGAGAAGCTGCGTGTTGCGGTGCTTGTTTCGAAGGCTGCACTCCAGTTCCTCCATGGTATGACATTGGCATCCCACGGGATGACGGGAGAGCATCCCAGTCACAGCAATTACGTCTCGTTTTCTTCTGCTAATAAGTAATAATCTTATCACCCCTTCCGCAGGCCTTGCACCGCAAAGCGAGTACACGGTCCCTGCCGACGTCAAGGCCAAGGGCTTCGGCATCTGCGCCGATGAGCTGAGCTCCATCGTCGAGGGCCATGACCTCAAGAAGCTGAAATCACATGGCGGCGTCGAGGGCCTCGTGTCGAAGCTGTCCGCCTCGGAGTCCGACGGCCTTCCCACGTCCCGGAAGAGGCTGGCGACCCGGCGGGAGGTCTTCGGAGTCAACAAGTTCATCGAGGCGGAGTCCCGCGGATTCTGGGTCTTTGTCTGGGAGGCGCTCCAGGACATGACGCTCATGATACTCGCGGCGTGCGCGCTTGTCTCGCTCGTCGTCGGCATTGCCACCGAGGGCTGGCCCAAGGGCGCGCACGACGGCCTCGGCATCGTGGCCAGCATCCTGCTTGTCGTGTTCGTCACCGCGACGAGCGACTACCGTCAGTCTCTGCAGTTTAAGGACCTCGACAAGGAGAAGAAGAAGATCAACGTGCAGGTCACGCGGAGCGGGTACAGGCAGAAGCTCTCAATATATAAGCTTCTCGTCGGCGACATCGTCCACCTCTCCATTGGCGATCAGGTGCCAGCCGATGGACTGTTCTTATCAGGATTCTCGCTACTGATCAACGAGTCGAGTTTGACCGGGGAGAGCGAGCCGGTCGCCGTCAACGCGGAGAACCCGTTCCTCCTTTCGGGAACAAAGGTGCAGGACGGTTCTTGCAAGATGCTCATCACGACGGTTGGCATGAGGACTCAGTGGGGCAAGCTGATGGCCACTCTCAGCGAAGGTGGTGACGACGAGACGCCGTTGCAGGTCAAGCTGAACGGCGTGGCCACCATCATTGGTAAGATAGGCCTCATCTTCGCCGTTGTCACGTTCGCGGTGCTCACTGAAAGCTTGTTCCGGCGGAAGATCAACGACGGCTCGTACTTAAGCTGGACCGGAGATGATGCGTTGGAGCTGCTCGAGTTCTTCGCCATTGCCGTCACCATTGTGGTTGTTGCGGTGCCTGAAGGACTACCACTCGCCGTGACACTGAGCCTTGCCTTTGCCATGAAGAAGATGATGAACGACAAGGCGCTCGTCCGGCACCTTGCGGCTTGTGAGACCATGGGCTCGGCTACCACCATCTGCAGCGACAAGACCGGCACGCTCACGACGAACCATATGACCGTCGTCAAGGCCTGCATATGTGGTAAGGTCAAAGAACTGGACGGTGCTTCAGAGACCAAGGCCTTGTTCTCTGAGCTGCCGGACTCTGTCATGACAATGCTCTTGCAGTCCATATTCAACAACACTGGCGGTGACGTTGTAAGTAACCAGGATGGTAGGCGAGAGATACTGGGTACACCAACTGAGACAGCGATTCTCGAATTCGGCCTATCGCTCGGCGGGGACTTCTCAGCCGTGCGAAAAGAAAGCACCACCATCAAGGTGGAGCCATTCAACTCAGCAAAGAAGAGGATGGGAGTGGTCATCCAGCTCCCTGGGGGTCCACTGCGTGCGCACTGCAAAGGCGCGTCAGAGATCATACTGGCATCTTGCACCAAGTACTTGAACGAACAAGGCAGTGTCGTTCCTCTAGATGAAGCAACCGTCAATCAGTTGAATGCCACAATCGAGGGCTTTGCAAACGAGGCACTTCGCACGCTGTGCCTTGCCTATGCAGAAGTCCCCGATGGGTTTTCAGCCAATGATCCGATTCCGGTGGATGGTTACACTTGCATCGGTATTGTGGGGATCAAAGACCCCGTCCGGCCTGGCGTGAAGGAATCAGTTGCCATCTGCAGGTCTGCTGGTATTACTGTTAGGATGGTCACAGGTGACAATATCAACACGGCGAAGGCAATTGCCCGTGAATGCGGCATCTTAACCGAAGATGGCATTGCCATTGAAGGTCCTGAGTTTAGAACTAAGAATCCAGAAGAAATGACTGAATTGGTACCCAAGATACAGGTATATTTGTAGCTTATTTAGTACTAACCTTGGCTTTCTTGCATATCCTTGCGGTTTATTCGTCAATGTGGTCTCTTTTCATACATCAGGTGATGGCAAGATCCTCGCCACTTGATAAGCATACCCTCGTGAAGCATCTTCGGACTTCACTTGATGAGGTTGTAGCGGTGACTGGCGACGGGACAAATGATGCTCCTGCGCTACATGAGGCTGATATTGGGCTTGCAATGGGCATCGCAGGAACTGAGGTAATTTCAGTATTTGCGCTTATCAATATTTTAAGTATCACCGGTCTTAAATATATCTTGGAATGTAATAGCTAGCTTATATTTGTTAGTGTAATTTTGCTCCTTTTTTACCACTGCGATATCTATGAGTCCAGAATTTCCATGAGTAACACAGCATATTACGTGATCTCTCAAGTTAATTCATTATCTACTCCTATATTGACTCATCTCAATCTTTCAAAGGTTGCAAAAGAGAGTGCCGATGTCATTATTCTTGATGACAACTTCTCCACTATTGTCACTGTCGCAAAATGGGGTCGATCTGTGTATATCAACATTCAGAAGTTTGTACAGTTTCAGCTGACAGTCAATGTGGTTGCTCTCGTTGTGAACTTCTCGTCAGCTTGCTTGACAGGTACAGAAATTACTTTTTTAGATGTTTTATTATTTGCGATGTTAGCTTTCCTGCAGATAAGAATTTTTAACTATCGCTTACTGTATCTAAACTGCCTAGTGTATCTGCATATTACTTTGACTAAATTATTAACGTAAAACAATTTTGATGAAGAACATGTATATAAACCTTCCATTTGAGACTTTTTGGAGTGGTTGGAGCATCTCAACTTTGAAATTGCTTATTTTCTTCTTTGTAACGATCTCTCACTGTTCTTTTGCATGGGTATTCAGGGAGTGCTCCTCTTACTGCTGTACAATTGCTCTGGGTCAACATGATAATGGATACACTTGGAGCACTGGCATTGGCCACCGAACCTCCAAATAATGAACTGATGAAGAGAACCCCTGTTGGAAGGAAAGGAAACTTCATCAGTAACATCATGTGGAGGAACATCCTGGGACAGGCGTTGTATCAGTTCATTGTGATTTGGTACCTACAGGCCGAAGGGAAGCGTGTATTTGGACTTGTGGGTGACAATTCGGATCTCTTGAACACACTCATCTTCAATTGCTTTGTGTTCTGCCAGGTAAATTTCCAAGTGTTTGTTGTGTTCATTTTTATGCCTGAAAAATTCTTTAGACTACGTTTGGATGTGTTTATGTTTCTTAATCTAGTAATGTCATTTGTGTTTTAAATAGACCTTTTATTTTTTGTTCTGCAGGTATTCAATGAGGTGAGCTCAAGAGAGATGGAGAAGATAAATGTATTTGAAGGCATTCTAGACAACAATGTGTTTGTTGCTGTCCTAAGTATCACTGTCATCTTCCAATTTATCATAATACAGTTCCTGGGCGATTTTGCAAACACTACACCTCTCTCATTCACGCAGTGGATATCCTGCATTTTCATCGGTTTTATAGGCATGCCTATCGCTGCTGTCGTGAAGATGATCCCGGTTGGTTCTTGGTAGGAAAACTGATTTCAGTCACAAACCGATGTTGGCAGCAATCTTGCGTAGTGTCACTCATTCACACACTTATGAACCTCTGCCCTTTTTATCTTCCTTTTGATCTTAGACTATGAGCCAAGGTTGTGGCCTTGATTCTTAGAAATTATTTCAAAGCTTCTGTAGCTGTTGCTTTTAGTTCTTATGATGTTCTTATCTTGTACTCTCTCTCTATTTCGAATTATTTGATGTTGGCTAGTTCAAATAATTCAAAACGGAGTGAGTAAGTTGAAGCTATGTATGCACTGATATATGTGCACGATCCGAAAGTGCAGCAAACATCTGGTTGATGCTACATCTATGACAGGTGTTTAGACTGTCTTGTATTAGGTTCTTTGTTACCATCCTAATTTTTTTCGACACTCTGGAGGTGTAGCAAAGTTATTCGCAATAAAAGAAAATTGAACTCTTATCTGTAAACTTATTTGAGTCTGGTTTCAGAAAAGGGTTTGTGTCATTGTGTGAGGTCCATGTTTTTTATTTCCCAAAAAATGGCCGTACTGGCTTATATAATAATCAAGCACAACAAACCTTGGCAATATTCGGCTTATTGCTCACAAAAATTCCAGCAGGTCTCTTACTACAAGAAAGAGTAGGAAAAGGAAAAGATATAAGCGAATTGGTCTTTGACCAGGAATCTGCTGCAATCCAAATGGTAGCATCAGCAGATACACCAAACGACTGTACGATCTACAGCATAGGCCTGTCAGTCAGTTACCTTGTTTCGGCATCCCAGGCTTATCCTCACATCACCATGGACAGTTGACAACAAGCAGGCAGCTTGCTTCCATCACGACTGCCACCATTGCCGATGCAAGACGTTTTGTTTTGACCAGTCAAGGCACTGACTTAAGCATGTTGCTCCTGATGTGCTTTGCATGAAACCACCACTGGGAATAGACATCCAGCAGTACCAAGCAGTAGGCCTGCCCTGCCATGAAGTACTTTCTACCGGCTGCCAAGCTCAAGACACTGAGACAGCCCCGCGATGCAGTACAACAAGTTTTACCAGGTCATGCATGTCTCTCTCAGCTCTTGCTTGTCCCTTTGCTTTTGACTGCATAGGCCACGAGTCTAAAGAAATGCAGTGCAAGGTCATCCACAGCACCATCCCTTCTTGATCACGCTCCGGAACGGAGAGGCATCTTACTTTGTTCGGTGAACATACAAAGATGCAGAGCTCTTTGTACTTGAATAACACAGGGTGCCTTCTTGAAGTCGGTATAAAAATAGGTAGGGAACTGATCCCTTCACATGCTGCCACCAGCTCACAACACACCTCAACCAGCTGGTGCGGTGAGGTGAGGAGGCTGGAGAGGGCCTCTTTTGTTGTCCCACCTCACCTGTCCTACTCCTACCTTGTCAAAGTCATCCGCAGTGCATGGTAAGCGACGCAGGTGAGTCATAAAGAGAAGCAGTGCAGGGAGATAGCGGGAAGCAAACAGTGCCAGCCGTCTCCCAAGAACAGCGTGCCAGTGTTGCAAATAGCAAAGCAGGTGGTCTGATGACACTGCACAAGACGCTGGTACGTCAGAAAGGAGAGGGAGCAAGCAAGCGCCACTTTCTTTCATCCTCGTTCCTCAAGCTAAACATTAAACAACTCCCAACTGCCTGATCAGAACGGCAACAGCATTTGCACGCACAGCAAGGAGCGAGTTGGTATCAAAGGTGAATATGCAACAGTGATGTTTGGTTCAGCATCTAAAGAGCATGCTGATGAGCTAAAACTACATGACTCAACAGACAGAGGCGGACAACCATATGCATAATCTAGTGAAGTATTGTCACCCATTGAGTGACAAGCTAATGAACAGAAACTGACGAGGATAGCTTGCCGACTAGCTGGTACAATATTGTATTCACAAAAAAGGAATGAACTCCCCAGTCCTTGAGACCTTGACTTTTTGCTTTTCACTCCAGTGAGGGTTTCTCTCACTTTGAGCAACCAAGCGCTTTCTTCAGTCCTCTTTGCACAACCACCTTTGAGCCAGGAAGGATGTCCTCAGAACCAAAATCTTTCCAATCCTAACTTATGAAATCTTGTTGTGATAATTGCTTGCGCTCATCAGAAGAATCAAATATTGTCCCCATTTAGCTACTCCCTGAGAAACAAATCAGCCTGAAACCAAATAAAATGTTGAGCATAAATTGCGACCCGGCCTCCACGGTCCAGCTCCTACTGGCGCTGAGGTGAGCGCAATCTTCTCCTCTTATTGTCCGGGGCTGCCGGCGAAGCCGTGCCAGCGGCATTATTGGCGTTCACGGAGGCTTCCGGGCTCCCGACGTAAGCGGCGACAGAGACGCCCGAGGGCGCCACCTCCGTCGAGTGCATGGATGACTTGTCCTCCTGAATCATCGCACTGTAGCAGGAGTACACATGACCCTGCCAGAGAAGAACAGCGGCTGCATTTACTCATCATTGCCTTTCCACCAACAGATTCGGAAAAGGGGTTGCAACAACGACAACAGGGTGGTTTGAGCTGGATGCTTACGGTGTCTAATTGCGGCCATGACGATCCCAAGATGGCCTTGAGCTCGTCGAGGTTGGCTGAGGTCGCCTTATTGCGCGTCACCAGGATGGACGCTACAGCAATGGTGGACGGCTGGTACTCCACCGAGCTCATCACTGCGTATGGGCGTGACAAAAAGATCAGCTCCTGCGGTTAGATTCAATAGAGCGGATGCGAGGAGCGACCGGAGAACAACGGGCGATCGACCTTTGATCGAGTCGAAGACGCACTCGACGGCGCGCAGGATGATCGACCTGCGCTCGTCCTGCCGAAACCGAGCCGCGAAGCAGCTGATGAAGGCGAACGGGGTGACGGTGATCATCTGCCACCGGAGCGTGGCGAGGACGAGGAGCTCCATCCGCAGGATGGACGAGCTGTGGAAGTCGTGCGCGTCGAGCCGGAACTCCGACAGCCGCGGCGAGTGGTACTCCTCCAGCTTGGCCGCCAGCGACAGGCACGCCACCGCGAGCAGCTGCAATGCCCACTCTTTTTCCCTCTGGACACCACCAAAGGCGAAGGCAATGCACACGCAGTCATTACATCAAACACTCGAGAACCCGTAAAAACAATAAGACAACGACGACGCCATTGACAATGGCAGAAGCAGAGGGGGCATTACATCGACTTCCCGTTGCGCCAGGAACCGGTCGAAGTAAGTCACCGCGACGTACGCTGTCTTCCCGCTGAACCGGAACGTCGCGGTGGTCTGCAGCCACCACATAACGAGCTCGGGTCACCGGAAAAGATGGATTTTTTTCCGCAAGAAGAATGTGAACGCGGCGAATGGGGAAAGAAGGCGCGAACGACCTTAATGATCCAGCGCACGCAGCCGGAACGCGCAGCCTTCATCCACTCCGCCATTTCCTCTGTCCGAGCGACCTCGTCGAACGAGGCGCTCTCCTTGGACAGGAGCACCGCGACATACTCGTCGTCCTGGTCCACGGCCAGAAGACATTCGTCGCCGGCAACTGAAAAGTCGGCGCCGTCGTCGGCGTCGGGGAAGATATCTTTGCCGTCCTCCCGGCAGATGAGGATAGAGGTTGGCGTGGCGGGAGGAGAGGTCGAGGCGGCGGCGGCGGCGGCGTCCACCATGGCGTCAATCGGAAATCCCGTGCATGCGCGGGGAGAAAAAGGAAAAGAAAAGGGAAGGAAAAGACCCAGCGGGAGCAGGGCGGAGGAAAAGGCGGCGTGCGTGGTGCGGGTGGGTTGGGAGCGCGCGCGCGAGGAACCGAAAGGGATTCCCTCCCGCCACACCCGCGCGCGGCGAAAGGGGAGAGGAATGGGGAGTTGAGCCGTGGGGGCGAGGAGGAGTGGGGGATGTGGTGGCGTGCCCGCCGCCCGCGTGGGGCTGGCTGCGTGCGTGGGTCGGCGTGAGGGAGACGATGGGTTCAGTAGACGACGAGTGCCGTGACGAGCACCGGTTGACGAGGCGCCACCACCAATCCACCATTCGCCGGTGTGCACCCTCGCAACGCTGGTGCGGTGCGTGGCTCGGGCCAGGCCTTCGTCTTACACGTCGCAGGCCTCGGGTGATCCGGCTTTTAGTATGCTTGGCGAAAAATGTTTGAGCCATTCAACTTCACGTTAATAGATTATTTCTGAATGATATATTGCAATCGACCCAATAACTCGCAAAATTTGCAAAAGATCTGTATGTACTTACAGAGCGCGCGATGCTAGCTGTTAGCTGAGCCTCGACTGAATGCAGAACACAGAATCTTCAACCCCCAACACATGATGATGGCAAAATCAATTGCTAAAGAAACGGGAGTGCTACATACATGGTAAGTGTACTTAGTACTAGTGTCAGGGGCTAGCAGTAGCAGCCGTGCAGTCCAGTGCGAAAGGCTGCTGCGCGCTCAGTGGTGAAAGAAGGCTAATCACATCGACCCCTGAAAGATACTTGCGCAAAGTTGCGAGCTCTCTCTCTCTTTCTCTCTCTCTCTGTGTCTCTCTCAAAGACACGCAAAGTACGAGCATCGATCGCTCGAACTCGCATCTGAGGGCTGAATGCAGCCAATCACCTTACCTCGTAGATGCCACTGAAGGTAAACCTGCACGGTTTGGTTGGCCACTGGTCCGGTCCTCCATATATACGCGAAGCACGGCATCAGCGTACCGATGACTGTACTTACTAGCACTACATTTCACTTCGGGACGATCAAATGCCTCTTGCGGCTGTGGCTGCGGCTGCGGCGCGGGGCCCCCGTCCGGCTGCCGAACGGGACGAACCCGAGCAAACGCCCTCGCCATCGCAGCTGCCGGGCGCACCCCAGCAGGAGCAGAGGACAAATGCCTCAGCTCCTCCCCTCGCGCGCGCGGACACGGAAGTCCACCCGCGCCGCGCCGCCGCGGAGGTACCAGTACCAGAACTCGTTGTACCGGCACCGCCGGCCACGACCGGGCTGCAGACAGACAAAGTCGTCGAGTGGCCGCCGGCGCACGCGATACGCCCAAGGCGCGACGGCTGGCGCCCGTACGCGCCTGTTCTCTTCTCTCCATGTGCCGGCACGGTGCGTGCGTAGCTCGCGACGTATCCGATCCACCTGTCGAAGAACCGGCCACCAGCCCCGGCGGGTTCTCCATCATCGATCACGAGAGACGGCGGCTTCGCCGCGCGCGGGACGTAGCTGGTGAGACGACCCCGGCCCCGACCGGAGCGAACGTTGACGCGACGGGGGGTGGGGGGAATGCATGCATCTGCACGGGACAAGGCGGCGCGTGAAGAATGTCCAGGGTTCACGACTCCACGTACTAGACGCCGAGCGCTTGCTCGCTGATCCCGATCGAGATGCGACGTTTTCCGCCGTCGTGCGCGCGTGGGAGACATTGTGATTCCAGCTAGGCCATCCGATCCAAACGTGCGAACAGTGGGATTTGAGACTTCTCGTCCATTTCGGGACACGAGATTCAAATCCAACAGTGCCGTGCTGCTAGCTAGCTAATTAGCTGACGAGGCAGCTAGAGCGAGGACATCGTGTCCCTCTGTAAAAATTAAAGAGAACGTCCCTCTGCAGTTAACCACAGCACGCGCACCAAACCATTAACCAATAATGGCACTAGCACCGCGAAAATGCCGAATTCTAGCTACGAAAACGGTACGCCTACGGCCACGACTCTCCGGCGATCATGCGCGCCGCCTCTAGTACCGTCATCGTGCGACCTCGTATACCTGTACGGGGGACGTTGGTTGTCTGTCGCGCTGCTTCTCAGCAGGTCAATGTATCGACCTGTCTTTCGATCGGCTGTACGTAACGTAAGGCTGTTGTTGCATGGTGCTGGCCTCTCACAGCTCGTGCGGGCGTCGAAGTTTGCAAACGATCGATAACACGTGCCCCGTAACCATAACGAGAAAACTGAGTGTGTGTCCCCAGCGTCAAAGTTGGCGGCTGCAACCTCTCATGCCAGCCACAAAACTCTGACTAATGTATAGCCATGTTATCATAATGCAGTCTGTACCATGAGTACTGTATATGCGTATACATTCACTAGCTACAACAGATGCATGTGGTATTGTATGACAAGCTATTTATGTCATTAAACCCAAAAGATCCGTTATGAACTAATTCTGCGACGGCTCCAATCACTTTGTCGTTGATTACGCGTCGCCAATTATCTTTTTTGTGACGAAATAAAACTTTTTTTATCATGAATCTAGTGATGACTCGTTAGAGCGTCATTACTTTTATTGACGCTCGTTTCGTCATATATAACCAGATGGGCAAATCGTCATAGATTGATTATTGAGCAAAGAGGGATGCGGCGTGACTAGGATCCGACGTGGCTGGGCTGGTTATTTTATGCCTCGTTCACGCGTTGGGGGCCCGTTTGTTTTTAGCCCATCACTTTTCTGGTCCATTGCCCCGTTTATTTTCTAGCCCGTCATTTTTGTGTTATTTTATTTTTTCGGACCATCTAGTTTCATTATCTTTTAGCCCGTTATTTTACGGCCCAAGGTATTGTTCTGGCCTATTGAACTAGTGGACCAATATTTTAGTGGGCCTAACCCACTCTAGATTGTGACAAGCCCAATTTCTACAACATTAGGCCTGACCAGGATGCCAACTTACAAGAAACAAGTTCAGCCCTGCCCAAAGACTATAGTTCATTCAGCCCAAAAACAATGGACTCCAGATCTTCGTGGGCGTGAAGCTATACAGCCCTTATAAGGCTGGTGGCGCCTTGGCAGCCCATGTATTTTTCCCTTGCCTTGAATGGGCTTCTGGGCTTCGTGTTCCAGATTTACCTGGGGCCCAAGTTTTTTTTCCCTTGCCTTGAATCGGCGCTATACTGAAGTTTTGGAGCAGCAGGTGCCCTTTACCGGTGCCGACATTGTAACATTTCTGGCCAGTAAATCCCCAAATGTTTGCGGATCAAAGGCTAGAGATGGCGCGTACAATCCTGAGACTGAATGAAGGCTCAGGGAGCGAGGAAATCGTAACACTTTGAAAAGAAACTGAAAGAAGCTGGGAACCAGCTGATCGAGCAGCGTACAAGAACACTGACTTTGTTAAGTTCTCGTACAGCATCTGATTCTCGATCTGACCACGTCTCTCATCAACAAAGGCCAAAGCAGGACGGAGGCTTGAATGCGGAGGAGACAAGAGGATAGGGACCCGTCACCCGACTCCATACTTGATTCGCGGCTCACGACACACTAGTGTCGTGTCGGTGTCAGGCCAGATAAAATCTTGGATATCGCCATGCATATTGAATGCGCGCGCGAACTTGTCCTACACGATCGATGCAGCGTTCTCTCCACCAGTACGAGCCGCGGCACCGACATCTGCACGGCGTCCTCTTCACTTCTCGATCGGGCCAACTCCTAGCAGCTAGGCAAAATATTGGAAGGTTAATTTGTGAGATTAGGTGTGGAACGCGACGTCTTTTTAGGCTCACACGTACGGCTTCGCTCGTGTCAGTATACATAGGGTCGATAGGAACAGTCTCTATCTAGCTAGCGTGAAGTTTACAGTTTCACGTACAAGCTAGGAAAAACTAAAACAAGCTTAACTTAACTTGCTATACAGGATTAGACACTCGGCTGCAGTAACCTAGAACAATCTATATCCACGAACAAGACAGGTTACTTGAGGAGGCGGTCGTCCTGTCTCGTAACAAAATCCATGGACGGGTCACGGGAGCCAAGCCAAGCGAGCCAGACAAGATTACACCTTTCGTTCATGCCAAACCGAGGGAGGCAGAGAGCCCAGCTAGCATAGGAGTTAGGACCACTCACTCGATCGGGTGTAGGGCGCAGCAGCGGCCGGCCAAGGAATTCGTCATTTGCCGCTGGCCGGGCATCGCGGTCATCACGTACGCGTGCATGCATGCTCGTGTTTCTGCGTGGTTGGAGAAGAACGTCGTGATCGTGCATGGTCCATCAGTAGCCCAGCCGCGACGGCACGGGAAACCGTCGAGATTAAACGGGAGTAAGTACGTACGTACGTGTGTCCCGTTCCTCCCCGGCCTCGATCAATCTGCTGCAGAAATCCGGCGTCCAAGGCAGCCCCACACTTCGCACGCGGCCGCGACTAATGGCAACGGGGAGCATGCATGAGACCACGCCGCCACCTGGGACCGCCATCTACCGCTCGAGTATACTGTCCCGTCGCCGCTGCACGCCAGCGCGCGTGTGTCGTCGTCTTAGTGTTCCTAGCTAGATCTCTGTCCAATCTGTCACTACAACATTCCCGTAATCATATGACGGTCAAAACCGTCGTATATAAGGTCGAATCCGTCGTATATAATCTATATATAACGGCTAGAAGTTATATACGAGGTTTGTGGCCGTCATATATATCTAGTCGTATATAACCTTATATGCGTCGTCGTATATAAGATCTTATATACGACGGCCTCTAATATACGATGGTCAGTTTCGTAGAGGAGGGCCAGCGGGTTAGGCCTTTATATACGACGGTCCTGAGCCCTGGCTGTCGTATATAAGCTCTTATATACGACGGTCTGGGCCTAGCCGTCATATATTATTTAGTCTTATATACGACGGTCTGGGTCTAGCCGTCGTATATTAATTAGGCTTATATACGACGACCCTATATAGATACCGTCGTATATAAATCATACAGGCTGTCGTATATAAGATTTTCTATTAAAAAAAACAGAAAATGGCTAACCTAGCTCCATGACCAGCTACACAGGCAATCACAGAAAAGATACACATCCACATACACAATCACAAAGTGTAATAATACACATCCATTTTACGACGTCTGACATCCACAATCAAAAACAAATTCACAAATCTATTCATTACTAGCCTCTCCACTATCTCCGGGGGCGAAGAAGTCATCTTGCCGCAGCGATCCTGCTGCCCGTAGCGGCAGTAATGGAGTCTGAGCCTCCGTCCCTGATCCCTGCGAAACACGGTGACATTTGTATAAGTTTACAACGGTATTTTTTTATTTAATTGTTTAGTTGAACTTAATGTAACTTCCTTTTTGTACCTGTACTCTAGTAAACTGCTCCTGTGGTGGCGTCGGCTGCAGTACGAACGACGGGCTGCCACAACGGTATTTGGATTTGCTGCCCTTGTTGTCGAGCTAGCACCTGTCATTTCAAACATTACAATTTATATTTTATTAAAATGTAATATAATTAAAGTACAATTGTTACTTTCTTACTTCCGTTGCTGCTTGCATCTGTGCCATATAGGACGCATGCTACGCCATGGCGGCCCTGTTGTTCTCTCGCTCCCTCGCCAAGGCCTCCTCCTGTCGCGTCAAGCTCTCACGAAGCGTCATCACCTCGAGATCTCTCTCGGTGACACGACGGCTTGAGGAGCCTGCGCCAGCAGCCGAAGACTGCGAGAAGCCGCCTCTCGCAGGTCGTGCCTCCCTGGAGTCGACGACTGCAGAGAATATGGCAAGCCTACAAAAAATGAATCAATTGAAGGTACAATCAAATAAACTTGAATTGAAAACAATGAAAGTAAATGAATTCACTTTCCATGTGCTTTTCCACCTCCGCTTGCATACGCGGTTTGAGGGTCGATGTTGGGGGAGTTTTCCCAATCGAACCCTTCACCGCGTATCCTCACAGCCTGTTGTCCATATCTAATCTGAAAAACAACGAAATTGTGTAAGTTCAACAACATATATAGTGTCAACTAATTTGCGACGTAATGAAACTTACCACACACTCCATTGCGTACTGACTGCACTGCTGTGTTTGAGAAGGGTCAGCCTGACCTCTCCTATAGACCGCAGTAGCGCTCGGTCGCACGCCGGTCTCCTTTTCTTGTGAACATATGTTAATACGAACAATACTACATTATGAATATAAAAAAACAACAAGAAACTTACCATCCGTTTATCCATCCGCACGAAACCCTGGACGCCCATACCGTGCTTTCCCGAGCTCCCTGTGGCATCTCGAGCCTTCTTGGACTTAGCGATGAACTCATCGCTAGCCCAATAACTACAAAGGGCTCAGTAATTTTTAGTTCGTCCCTGTAACCAAGGGACACTAACCTGCATACATGCGTAGTTCATTATATGTTACTAACAAAAAGTAATTGAATAATTTAAAGAATACGTAACTTACCTCTGCGTACTGCTCCTCCGTCAAGTATGTGTCGGAGACGTCTCTAAACGAACCAACCTCCTGGTCGTGGAGCTTCAAGTAGTCGTTAACTACTTGACTCCGAGCGTTCGTAAGCATTTGCATAACAATATTATGAGCGTTCACTTTGAACACGGAGCGGGCGTGATCCATCTGCTCGGCCGGGTCCTCAAGGCGATACCTGAGCTGTAGTAAGCCAACACAGTTCGACATACGCACATTAATATTTAAAGAAACATAAAGAATTAAAACTTCAAATATTTATGAAAGTTACTTACCCAAAAATCTGCCCACACGACTCCATGTAGGTTGTCGTTCTCCTCCTGAGGAACGCGCGCGTAGTCATCCCACGACGTAGCTGCACGTCCATCAATCGCACCGGGGTAGTGCAGACGCACTAAGTTCCTGATGCAATCGTTCACCGTCCTGTGGTGTTTATGCCCATCGTACGAAAGGTCCTCCCAAGAACTAAAAAGACATTTTTTAAGTCGTTTAGTAAGACCATAGTCTTTGAGAACAAATAGAAATGAATATTTTATTAATGCGTTACCTATCTACAACTGGATGAATAATTACCGGCTCTCTAGAAATCGGTGGAGGACCAACAAAGTTACTCCTCCCCGTACGTCTCCTCCGCCGCGGCACCACGTCAGGTGACCCATAAGGCTGGTCACCAGACGTGTCCTCGGGCTAAGTGCCCTCGGGCTCGCTGTGCAGACTGCCCTCGGGCTGGCTGCTAGAGGGCTCGCTCCTCGAGGGCACGCTGCGCTACGTACTCGTCTCCTGAGGTGCTGCTATGGCCTCGGACTCATAGTCCGAATCAGACTACAATGGTAAAGTAAGTAAGTTAAATTGAAAAATTAATTTCAATAATTTTGTGCATTGTAGAAAAATTTAGCTTTGTACGCTGCAAACTGACAACTCTGTCCTGCAACTCCACACACGCACTTAACAGCTGAGCGCGTCTGCTCCCGCTGTAAGTAGAACCGTAGAAGTAGTCGTATCTGTCGTGCGGGGGAGGAAACCCCTCACCCTCGGCGCCTTCTTCCCCTCTGAACCCTTAGAACCATTGCTCGACGACATCCTGTAAGCGATATTTAGTGAGTAATTAGTTAAAAATTTATTGTAAGCGATAATTAATGTTACTTTCATTTAGGAAAATATTACTCGTAATCAATTTCAAAATTCATCAACATCATGATCATCAACATCACGATCTGTCATCGTGAGCTGTTTACGTTTCCGCTTTCGCATTGTATATATCTCTACATCTTGAACGTCTCCTACTAAGTTATCGAGTCCTGCACCATGCTCGACGATAAAAGAGTATAACAACTCTTGTTTTTGGTAAACTTCTTTAGTGTCTCCACTTTCATTATAATCATCATCTCCAGGAGTATACAAGCGCTCACGAGGATTCGCCTTATATACCACCCACCAAGCGCTAAGCTTTTTACATGGATACGGTAGATAATACGCTTGTTCCACTTGATGTGCAAGAACGTATGTCTCTAAAACTCGTAAGCGTTCGTTGTGATTCACGTCCACCTTGCCAAGTTGATTTTCTCGACTTCCATGATTGTTATCAAACCAATCACAATCAAAGAACACCACTCGACGTTCTTTATTGCCAGCGAAAGTAAATTCCAGAATTTTGTTGATGATTCCATAGTAATTGGTTTCTTTTCCATCTAAGTCGATTGCCCTAATCACAACTCCGCAATTTGATGTTGCTGCGAGAAGACGAAGAGTTTCGAATTGAGTTGTACGGAATCGGAAGTCATTTACGTCATATCGACCATTATTTCTAACTTTCACTAATCCATAAGATAGTTGACGTAAATCTTGATGGATGTCGGTGTTCACTAATACATAAATTCGAAACCAGGATAAGAAATTGGACACTCCATTACTTCCAGCCCGTCGTATCGTTTCTACTTGTTTTCTCGTAGGTTGATGCCTATGTTTTCAGTTTTGGTTGTGGAACTCGCTGTACACCTAAAACATATTTTTTCGATATTAGCATACATGTATTGTAAATACAATAATCATCATAAATGTAATAGAAACACTTACTCGAAATATTTCTCCATGCCATCGATATTAGCATACATGTAGAGTAAAGCAGCAGTCCTTTCTCTTTTAGTAAAATCGTATGTCGTGTTGCTGCCAACAGTAGTTCCCCTCGATTCAAAAATAGAGAGATCACTAACTGGTGATTCGTCATCTACATTGTATCGTATTATCGAAGTATTGACATTGTTTTTCTTCTACAAAGTAGAAACTAGAAAAGTAACATACTTTCTTTAGAGTAAATGCTTCGGCAATGCACCCTTCAATCTTTGCTCTGTTGTCAACCATAGTTTTCAGATATCTTAATGCTATTTCAATATGGTACATCCATCTATATTGCACAGGACCACCTACTTTTGCTTTAAATGGAAGATGGATAAGAAGATGCTGCATTGGATTGAAGAAACCAGGAGAAAATATTTTTTCCATCTTACATAAAAGTACATGTATCTCCTTCTCTAACTTCTCCATCATGTCTTTTGTTATTTCTTTGGCACATAGCTGCCTATAGAATAGTGAGAGCTCATCTAACACCTTCCACACTACATCATCTAGATATCTCCGAAACATAACAGGTAAGAGTCTTTCCATTATTATATGATAGTCATGACTCTTCAAGCCAGTGAGTTTTCCCGTTTTGATATTCACGACTCTTCTCGGACTAGCAGCATAACCATCTGGGAATTTCAAAGTTTTCAACCATTCCATAACTTGTTTCTTTTCGTTCGGTCGAAGTACGAAAGAAGCACGTGGCTTACAACCACTTTCAGAGAGCTCAAGAGTTGGTCGATTATAAATTTCGGTCAAATCCTTTCAAGCCTTTAAGTTGTCTTTCGTTTTGCCTGTGATATCCATGCACGTGCTTATGATACATTCGGCCATGTTACACTCCTGATGCATTACATCAATATTATGCATCAGTATCAATGACTTTGCCTATGGTAGCTCCAAAATTCCACATACATGAGTCTAGTTGTAAACATTTTCATAACCTACAAAGAATCCAGTGCGAGCTTCATTAGGGATTAGTTTGTCCAACACATCGCATACTTTACACCCGCTTAGGTGTTTAGGTGGTTCCTTAGTAACAACATATCTTTTTTGAAGATATTTCTCTATTACCTTAATGGGTGGTTTCGAGAAAGCCAACGCTTATGACAATCAAAGTAGCTTATCTTGCCACTGTTTGTAAGTCGAAAACACTCTGTGTCAGACGCACATATGGGACACGATAAATGACCGTGTGCGCTTCATCTAGAAAACATGTCGTACGCAGGGAAATCAAGGACAAACCACAAATAAGCAGCTCGAAGGTTGAATTTCTGCTTCTTGTAACAGTCATACGCTTCAACTCCAGTCCACAACGTTTTCAATTTTTCAATCAATGGTTTCAACATCACATTGAGACGTGATCCCGGATGATCTGGTCCTGGTATAATGAGGCTAAGAAACATGAACTCATACTTCATACAAAGAGAAGGAGGTAGGTTGTACGGAATAACAAAGACGGGCCAACAAGAGTATGATGTGGCATTTGTACTGAAAGGTAAAAATCCATCCGTCCCTAACTCGATGCGAACATTTTTCGTATCACTTGCAAAAGCAGGATCGAAAGAGTCCAAAGACTTCCATGCATCACCGTCCGAGATGGGTCAACACATCTTTGTTCTCACGCACACCATCTTTGTGCCAACTCATATGTCTGGCAGATCTTTTTGAAAGAAACAACCGCTTTAACTGAGGTATCACAGGCAAGTAACGCAATTGCTTATGTGCAACTTCTGTCATTACTTTATCACCATCGTCACTGACAACATCGACAAACCTCGATTTCCCACACTTTAAACAATTCTTCTCTTTGTCGTGCTCTTTCTAGAATAGAATGCAGTTATCTGGACACACGTTAATTTTATCATATTTCATACCGAGACCAGATAATAATTTCTTGAAGTGATACATATCTTTAGTCAGTTTATGAGGTTGTGGAAGAGCATCATTGATAAGTTTTATCATATCATTGTAGCAATTATTAGAGAAAAAATACTTAGATTTGATTACCATAAATCTGATAATGAAAGTAAGAAGGCTCATTTCAGTATGATCATGCAATGCCTCTTCTGAAGCTTTCAAGAGATAAAATTATGTGTCTGCCTTAGTTGTAGGCAGATCCTCTGTTTGTATATCTTCCAACATCTCATCAATGCTATCAACACCCGGACAATCATCATCATCATCATCTTCCACTACATGTACGACTCGAGGAGCACACTCGCCGTGGAAACTCCACACCTCATTATATGGCATGTAACCGTTTATGTACAAGTGTAATGACAATGTCGTTTTGTCTAGAAACTTAGTATTCCGGCATTTCGCACATGGACAACGAACTTTACCAGTCGTAGACAACGAAAGCACTTGATCAATAAAGTCGTCTGTTCCGGCATACCACTCATCTAAGTGACCAGTTGCCATGTTCTAACCGGTATACATACAACTACGGTTTCACTCATGTTTGACTCTGCAGTTTTAAGTCAAAGAAAATTATAGTTATTTTTAAATTTATTTATGTCACCACACTACATCTATTGGAAAGGATAAGTGCTAAACCCGCCCAAGAGTGATCGAGACGAACGTGCTTGTGACAAGGCACGAGGTCTAGATTTAGACGAAATTTTGACAGCATAACCCCGCCGTTCTCCAACTTCACGCCCGAAAATGGAGCAGCGGAGAATATTAGGGTTACACTGTCGAAACTACGTCCAAATCTCGACCCCGCGTCTCATCATAAGCACGCTCTCTCGGTCACTCCTAGGCTGTCCAAAAAGGGACAATTCCAAACCTACACGCCTCACATACGTAACACATGTGAGACGAGCCGGTTTGAAACGGGTGACGCATATTGTAAAGG
Organism: Neostapfia colusana; assembly: GCA_030760725.1. NCBI lineage: Eukaryota > Viridiplantae > Streptophyta > Magnoliopsida > Poales > Poaceae > Neostapfia > Neostapfia colusana. The sequence goes on along the minus strand of JASWHV010000013.1, from coordinate 87,581,549 downwards.
TTTACGTCAATCTTTCATTTTTGAGTCATTTAAAAGAGAGAGAGAGGAAAGAACAATAGAGAGAAGGAAATAACGAGATAGAGAATGAAAGAACGAGAGAGAGACAGAGAAGTGGGTCAGCCATACTAAGTTATGCCCCAAGAGGCGGCACGGCGGGGCAGCGGTGGCGGCGTGGCGGCAGGGCTTGGCGGCGGGGAGGCGCGGCGGTAGGGCGACGCGGTCTAGGTTGTTCACCCCGTGCTTGTGTAGACGTATACGTTACCACTAAATGGGTCGTGTCGGGCCCTAAGCCCATTTATGTACATATAGTACTTTTAAATACTCAAACAATCGAAACAATAATCAATTAAACTATTAACTCATATGCATTAATCATGTAAGCAATTAACAACTCATCTAAACAAGCATAATTACCATAGTTAACAAGCTTATCAATTCTAAGCAATTAAAAAAATTACACCTAGCTAGCAATTCAAATAAACCTGGGCAATAATTAAAACTAAGCATATCAATTCATCTAAATCTAAATAATTAGCCACTAAACAATCAAAACCAAACAAGCATAATCTAAACAATTAGCCACTAAACAATTGGTAATTAAAAAAAACGAGCTTTCTAGGTGAGAAGGGAGGCGGACGACTTACCTCACGGTGGAGGCAGCGCGGCGAGCGACACACGGCGAGGCGGGCGGCGCACGATGTGGAGGCGGACCGGCAAGGTGCGGCGGCGCGCAGCGCGACGGGCGCTGGGCCGGGCGGTGCAGCGACGTGGCAGCGCGTTGGGGCAAGGCAGCGCGTGGGGCGGCGCTGCGGGGAGGCAGCGACCGGGTGCGCTGCGGGGCGGCAGCGGCCGGGTGCGCTGCGGCAAGGCTGCGGCGGCCGGGCAGGGAAGGCCGGGGCGGGGTGATGGCGGTCGGGGATGCGGCGGCCGGGGGGCAGGGCGCCCGGGCGGGGAAGGCCGGGGCGTCGACGGCTGGGTGGCGGCCGGGGCGGCGGCGGGTGAGCGGAGGGCGGGGCGGCGGCGGTTGGGTGCCGATGGGGGCTGGGGCGGCGGCGGGGGCGGGGCGACGGCGGCGCTTCGGGCGGCGGCGGCTCGGGTCGGCGTGGGCGTGAATGACCGCGCCGACCCGCTCCCGCGGGTATATAAGACTTATTTATGACGGCCCGTGGTGTGGCCGTCGTAAATAAGTCTTATTTATGACGGCCTCGGTTAGATATGACATCCAGCCGCACCGGCTATCGTAAATAAGTGATATGTACGACAATCTAGGGTTGGCTGTCGTATATAAGCTTTATTTATGATAATCAGTTAATAAACGACGGTTGTACCGTCGTATATAACTTATATACGACGTCCTGTTGGGACCATCGTATATAAGTTTATATATTAATCCGACTGTCATATATTGACCTCTTTCTATGTAGTGTGTTAAGAGTTTGATCGTCGCGCGCCGATGGAAGGATGTAGTATATGCAGGCTCGATGAATTTCTCGGGAGTTTCGTGGCTGTGTAGAGTACGTGGAATAAACCCGGGTTCCGATGGCATGTGCCCGGGAACGTCAAGGTGATTTTTGGGTGGCAGCGCAGTGGCTGTTGCGTGACGGAGCGGCAAGCTCAGGACGGCGGCGAAAACAGAGCGCCGGCGGCCGGTCATGTAGATGTGCCCGAGAGGGCTGCAGGGCGGAGCAGACAGTGCGCTGCGCCCCGGGATCGGGGCCGCTTTCCACGTGATCCGAGCCAAAGCAGATCGATGCTCGCCTCCCGGGTGAAGATTATACTATAAACTGATACGAGATTAGTTAATATAGCGATCATTTGAGCAGCATGTACACTATAACCTAATAAAGCGGACAAAAGAGAAGGCGAAGACCGGGCCATGCACGTGGGACCCATAACAACCCGCCCTCCCCTCCCTCTCTCCCTCTCTCGTCTGGATCAGGTGCACAAGCCAGAGGGGGGGGCAAAGAATCCCCACCGTAAAACAAACACTTTGGATTAAAGCTAAACGAGCACTAAGAAAAGAAGTAAAGCACTCGAGGAGATCCCTGGCGGCCAACTAGTCGGCATGATGCTAGCGAAAGTGGCAGGCGGTCTTACAGGGCCGGAAAAAGGAAACGGCGCTACTGATCAGCCCCCGGCCGCCGGCCCAGCTAGCATCGACAACACACTACCGCTTTAGCGCCTTCGATCATTGCGGCTCATGTGTTTACCACCGCACAAAGCACCCAGCGCGGTAACTACTACAGTATAGCAGGGGTACGTGATTATTATTATTATTATTAGCAGTGATGAGTGATAAAGCATGCATCTGCGTAGCTCCGGGAGCGGCAGCTACTGGCAGCATGCAACGGCGTGGAGGGAGGACCAGCAAGCTGCGCGCTGCCGTGCCGTCCAGTGCGTGCAGCGTGCGTGCGTGCGAGCGCGACAGGAATCTGCCAGTCCGCAGCTCCGTGCTGCTGGTACACTACGATGCCCTTTTCTAGTATCTATGCCACAGTAGTAAATTGCTCTTAACACGGTCAAGGATACCAGTGGCAGCGTACCAACGTTCAGAGGATTCATGGATCCATGGAGAAGAATGTTTACGCCGACGACACGTACCAATGTTCACGCGAAACGAAATATAGTGTTCTTTCTTTTTTGCCGTCTGACGAAGAGCAGCGCATCGAGCTGGTTGTCACGCAAAGAATCAGGTTCCGGTTCACTTGAGCATGTGTTTACTGGCCTGCTACTGCTAGTGTGTGGAATATCTTGTTGCCTCCGCCACGAACCTACCAAGAACGCTATTTTAATCGTTCCGAACTCCGCGAGGCCAACGAGAAATATTTTCTTCAGTGTGGGATCATCCTTTTTATTTCCTTCAGGTGATGGGTGGGATCCGAAGCGAAGAGAGAGGAAAGGGAAGACAGAGCGAGCAAGGAGAAAAAAGAAGCGAGACCGTTGATCTCCTCCGCCGGTGGCACATCGTGCTGCTGCTCCAACTCCAAGGCCCAAAAATGGCGGCTTCCTCTCTCCTCCGCACTCTCTCGCTCCCGCTCCCGCTCCCGCTCTAGAAAGTAGAGACCGCGGCTGATCGGTTCGTTTTCCTTTTCTTTCGGCTGCCGCACCGCCAATGCCTCCCGCCACCGCCGCGCTACTCCAAGCGTTGTACGCGCTGTTGCTGTGGTGCCGTCTTGCCCCGGCGGCGGGGACGACGTCCGGCGGTGTCGGTGGCGGGGCCAGGCGGGTGCTGCACCAGCCATTGTTCCCCATCGAATGGACCCCGCCGCCGTCGCCGCCGCCTCCGCCCGCGCCGGACTTCACTTCCGACCCGGCGACTCCTGACGGCCCTCCTGGCGACTTCTTCCCTCCGGCCCCACCGACGGTGCCCACCGGTGGCGCGACGTCCACCCCGACCACCGTCGCCGCTAATGTACCGACCGCCCCGTCCGGCGATGGCGGCCACCACGGCGGCCATTCCAAGGCGACCATCATCGCGGCGGGGGCAGCCGCGGCCGCCGGGGTCGCGCTGCTGGGCTTCGCGTGCGCGTTCCTCATCAGCGGCCGCGCGCGCCGCCGCGGAGACTCGCAGAAGCTGCTGGGCCCGGACCGCGGCCCAGCGCACCGCCACGTCGCCCCCTCCGCCGCCGACTTCCTCTACGTCGGCACGGTGGAGCCCGCCACGCCCGGTCGCCAGCAGCGCGGGCCCACCGCCTCCGACCTCGTCGGGTCCCCGTACCGCAAGCTGCGCAACGAGCGCGCGCGGCGCGGGGTGACCCGCTGCGACGAGGACGCCACTGATCACCCGAGCCCCGAGCTCCGGCCGCTCCCGCCGCTGCGGCGCGCGGCCACGATGGGATCCTCTGACGACGACGCCTACTACACGCCGCGGCAGCGCTCGGGGGGCTCCGGCGGTGGTGGCGCAGGCGGCGAAGCGTGGAGCGAGGCGAGCCCGTCTAGTCCGCCTACCACCACCACCGCGTCACGCCGCAGCCTCCCCAGTCTCACCAGCGACTGCTTCCCGCCAGTCGCGGCCATCACCGCGCTGCCCCCGCCGCCCGCGCGGTCCCGCCGCACTCCCCCGCGCACGCGCTTCTCCGCCAGCTCGACGCCCGACATCAAACAGGTGATCTCGCCGTCACCACCGCCAGTGCAACCCACCAACCCAGCGCCGTCGCGGCGGCCGCCGCCACCACCTCCTCCTCCTCCACCACCACCACCGAAGTCTAACACCGCTCCGAAACCTCCCCCGCCGCCACCGCCAACGAAATCTCCAACTAATAGCACCGCAAAGCCCGCCGAGCCGACGTCGCGACGCCGGTTGCTCAAGCCATTGCCTCCGGAAGGCCCCCGCATTGCCATGCCGATGCCGATTACAACGGAGGCGACGACGACCGATAACAACGGGAGCGCGCCAGTGCGTGCTGGGGATGACACGGTGGACAGTCACGTCGGCACCGGCGAGCCGCGGCCGAAGCTCAAGCCGCTGCACTGGGACAAAGTGCGCGCGACCTCCGACCGCGCCATGGTCTGGGACCAGCTGAAGTCGAGCTCATTCCAGTTGAGATCTTGCTACATACTGAATGCATGGCCATGGCCATTGTCAGTGAATTATGCGTGATGTCGAGGCATTTCTTCCAGGTTGGATGAGGACATGATCGAGGCCTTGTTCATGAACAACTCGATGCCGGCCGCGCCACCAAGAGACACCTGGAGGAAGCCCGTCGTGCCTCAGTTCCGGCAGGAGGAGAGGGTGCTCGACCCCAAGAAAGCACAGAACATCGCTATCCTGCTCCGCGCGTTGAACGTTACGCGTGAGGAGGTCTCTGATGCACTGTTGGATGGTGAGTGTTACTATGTTGCTCTTGAACCACTGAAGTGCTGATTTTGTGTGTGTGGATGGAATCGTTGCCCAGATTGTCTTGCTGATAAATTGTTCTATTTATCATCCAATGTATGAACAATAAAAGATCTCCCCTATAATTCATAAACTGGATCTGTTTTAAATGATGGTTACTGGAATTTCACATTTGGGTATTTTGGTAGGACGTTCTTTTTCAAAACTTAGCGATTCCTTACATTTTCCTTTCATTTTTTTTCTTTTGGAGCCTTGTAGGCATATACCTGTTAACATTGACAGGTACTTGATATGTTGAAATTGACAGAAATTTTACTTCTGATAACAAGATTTCAACAGAATTACAAGTGTTTCAAATATTTATGGAAGAAGATGGCTTTTCCAATCTTTCAGGCCCCATCAGTTGTTATGTTGTACATTTTGTCATTTGCCCATTCTCGAGCATTATACTTGTATCACACGTTTGATTTTGTTTTTCTTATTGCAGTAAGCTACCATTTTTCTTATGATATAGTAGTTCTATAGCTGTGGAGCATCATAACATCACAATAAGTGGCTAGACCGTTACAGCATCGTGCACCCAGTGGCAAAATGAAACTTCACAACATGACAACTCTGAAAGCGTTTAGCCTCTAATCTAGCTAGAAAGCATGCCCTAGGCCTCTCGTCCTAATCCTTGGATGGATCATTCCCCTGATTATGTTTGTGTTGGTCACAGGTGATATGCAGGGAAACACAAATGAAAGGAATTCCCTATTGCCTTTTAAAAAAAAATCTTTGGAGCATCTGAAACAAATTTTTGAAATTGCTCTGTATTTTGAGATTTACACTGGTGCCTGGAACCTACTGCTATGTTATCTGTGTGGATATAGTGTAGCATCATAGTACAATAATTTGTCATTTTGACTTTATTATCCAACAGGTAATGCTGAGTGCTTGGGGAGTGAACTTTTGGAGACCTTAGTCAAGATGGCTCCAACTAAAGAAGAAGAACTCAAACTACGAGATTATAATGGTGACTTATCGAAGCTGGGTTCTGCAGAGCGCTTCCTCAAGGCTGTGCTTGATATACCTTTTGCCTTCAAAAGAGTTGATGCCATGCTGTACCGAGCGAATTTTGAAACTGAAATAAATTACTTAAGGAAATCTTTTGACACGTTAGAGGTATGCTAAAATGCTAGTCCATGGTGAATGATGCCTTTTATCACTTCATGATTGGTCATTTTGGTTACGAACTTTATCACACCATCACTGACTAGTATGTCAGTCCATACATGCAGATATTATACTTATTGTTCTTATTCGCTTTTTTCAGGCAGCCTGTGAAGATCTTAGAGGCAGCAGATTGTTCCTGAAACTCCTGGAGGCAGTGTTGAGGACTGGGAACCGGATGAATGTTGGTACAAACCGAGGCGAGGCAAAAGCCTTCAAGCTTGACACTCTCCTAAAACTTGCAGATGTCAAAGGTACTGATGGTAAAACAACGCTGCTGCATTTTGTTGTCCAAGAAATCATTCGATCAGAGGATGCAAAATCTGAGAAGGAAAGTGCCATGATTACCTGTTCTAGAGACGAGCAGCTACGTAAGCAAGGCCTTAAACTTGTGTCTGGGCTTAGCAGCGAGTTAGGAAACGTGAAAAAAGCAGCTATGATGGACTTCGATGTGTTACATGGTTATGTCACTAAGCTAGAAACAGGTCTTGAAAAGATCAAGTCAGTTTTGCAGCTCGAGAGGCAGTGCACACAAGGTCAGAAATTCTTTATGACAATGCAAAGTTTTCTGAAGGAATCCGAGAAGGAGATGGAGCAAGTCAGAGGCGAGGAGAAGAGAGCTTTAGTGAGGGTAAAAGACATCACTGAATATTTTCATGGTGACACCTCGAAGGAAGAAGCGCACCCACTTAGGATATTCATGGTGGTGAGGGATTTCCTCTCGACGTTGGATCATGTCTGCAAGGAGGTTGGTCGGATGCAGCAGGACAGGACGGCCATTGGGTCGGCCAGGTCGTTCCGGATATCGGCTACAGTCTCTTTGCCAGTCATGAGCCTGTACGGGCAAAGAAGGGAGGATGACTCTGACGATGACAGTTCATTCTCATAGGACAAGGAGATTAAGGAACAAAGCCACAAACTGAATGTCCCAACAAACATGGGCCGTCCACTTCGTCAGAGGCAAGCAGCTGCATAGCTGGAGCTACAGATGTTTCAATGACGATGTGCCGAAGAAATAATCTTGGGAGGACAAGATTAGGAGAGATCGGGTTGTGTACTTTTATCACGGGGGATTTTTTGTACAAAAGAGAAGGAATAATAGTGACAGGTTGTTTCTAATTTGTTGGGTCATTTGAGGCTTAGGAATGCTTCTCACTTTCAGTAGTACCTTGCAGCTCCTGCAACATGGCTATACTCTGATCTCATGTAATTATCCTCATCTTACAGTATACTACTACTAATATACCCAGGGAACAATTTGTCAGAAGGTAAACTCTGTGGTGCCTATCATCAAACAGGCCATTCTGGATATGATACCTAATTATGCACGCACAGAGAGCAGTCCATCACCTTTGATCATACCTTCTTCGATGAACACTTTATATCACTGCACTAGCACTTTGCCGAAGCGCACATCACAGCCCCTTCATGAACACACGCAGGAAAAACTATCATCATCTACTCCATTGCTGCGGCAGCAGCAGCAGCCTTTTTCCATGTCGCCGCCTTTTCCAGCGCGCAGGTAATCACTTCAGCATGTCATGTCGTCTTTGCGTGGAGATAAAGTCAGGATGGGGTCAAAGAAACTATCCCCCGACCTTTTCCATGACGAGTGGTTGCGAGGTTCATGACTTCGCTTCGTGTCGTGGTGGTGTCTCAGTTAGGTTCAGAAAATATAAATGAATGGACTAACGAATTGCTGATTCGGTTGAGAAAGAAAATGTAAATGGGCCAAAAGGCCGGACCTCTGCCAGTGGGCTAGCCCAACCTGTTGCGATGTGTAACAAGGCTTGTTCCCCCCATAACGCAAGATTCAGTCAAGCTACAAACGTGTCATGCCTTAAATAGTTGTGAGCAGCTGCGACATCTGGAGTCCAAGTTAGGATCTCCCTCCTTTAGCCTACATATGTGGCCCTTGATCCTCATTGTAACTCAGCTACTATCAATAAAAAATAATTTAGTAGTGATTGAGGGAAGGGGGGGGGGTGGTGTTGGGTTAGATAGTATAATATCTTCTGTTGCAACCATGTAACCAATGTAGATCTTCTAGATTGATTTGGCTGTAAATCTTGTAGATAAGTTACTTGACTTTTAAGCCACTCGGGATGCAAGCGGGACAGGTTGAGGCTGCCTGGCACCTGCCGCGTGTCCGGCCATAGGTTGCCTACGAGACGCTGCAAATATCACGGTGGGTGCTTGCGGCTGCCCGCGAGATGCAGCAAATACGAAATGTCGGACGCGCGCTGCTTCCGTGCGTCGGCTCGTCCTGTCACTGTCACCCACCCGGCGAGAGGTTCTGGAAGGTCCGGGAATAGAGTTTGGAGGAACTGCACGTTTATATACTCACTATTGCTAGATGGGCTATGTCTTTACCTTTTAGGCCGGGCTAACAATTTTCGCAGGCCTCGTAACCAGCGATTAATGGAACGTGTTTCCATCTTAAACAAAAAAAGTCAAAAAGTATTTATAGTTTATACCCATCACACTCCTGGTTTCATATAACTTGTCGTTCTAGGTTACATCTTATAGATGCAAAATCTCGATATTCTACTGCTCATTTTGGACTAAACTATGTCTGCCAATCCGGCCAGCAAGCAATTCTCTCGGGCCATATACACGTACAACGCTGCTCGCGCAGCGCTTAGAAAACCCCGTATTTTTGCACAGAATAATCAACGGTGTAGAAGATTAAACGCTGCTTGATGGTGGTTCTAGTTTATAACACGTTCGTATGAAGAGATATAGGCGGTCATGTTCATCAGAAAGCATGACGTAAACCTCTGCGGAAGTGGAACTAAATTGCAATATTAACACGCACGGTAATTGTGCAATAATGAACCACACAAATCCTTAAGGATAATTGACCTCTGGCATTCCCATTTCATATGCTATTTTGACAATATAAACCAGTACCTACGGAGACATGGCATCATACAATTCGACATGGAACACGTAAGGAAGTAGCTGGTCGCCTGGTATATCGTACGAGTGCTACAAAAAATGCCATTTACAGTTGCCGACCTTCAAAATTTGAGCGCTATCAGCTGCTAAAGCCCCGTCATTCCTTGCATATGTTTCTTCATAGCCCGATCTCTCCTGTTATGATTCCGGCCACCACCTCTCCTCCCGCCACCGCCTCCACGAGGACCAGGCCCTCCTCGAGCAAAGCCTTGTGCTGAATCACCATCATTGTCTTCCGCTGAATGGTCCTGGTTCCTGTTCCCCTGTCTTGCACCACGGTCAAAACCTTTTTGTCTGACATTAGGGGCGCCATCCTCAGCAAAGTTACTCTGATTCCAGCCCCCTCTTCTACCACCACGGCCGGAGTCTCGTCCACTACCACTAGAGTTCTCATTCTCCAGTGGAGGGTTGCCTTGGCCCCTGCCACCTCTTCTGCCTCGACCACGGGGATTTGAGCCTCCTCTGACAAAGTTGTTTGCATCATCGGTCCTCTCTTCCTCGACGACTATATGTTGCCTGTTGGGAACTCCAAAAGGAATATTTCCACCACGACCAAGACCATAAATTGTATCCTTTTCAGTTTGGTGCATGACAGCTGCTTCTCGAGCACTAGATACAGCAACTGACCCAGCAACCTTGTAACTGTAATTCTTCCCATCCTTGACATAAAACTGTGGCTTTTTCTGTGAACTCCACCTTGGACCATGTGATGATGTCTCAGAATCATTGGCACCATCAGTTTCCTCATAACTTGACTCTACCACACTGAAGCCAAGATCATCAAATGAATCATCATACTCGTCTTCATATTCATATTGGGATTCCAGGACAGCAGATCTAATGGCATCTTTGGCATTTTTTGAGTCCAGCGTTGCGGTTTCAGGCAAATCATCATTGCCTTTCCTTATAAATCTGCCTTGTGAAACAGATGATACAGATGAGGATGGGCCTTGCGTTGCTGATGAAACAGAAGAAGATAGGCCAGCTTCAACAATGTGATGTATCTCAGCAATTTTAGGGGGTTTATTTGTGAGCTGAGGTGTCTCCATCAATATGCCCTTTCCTTTGTCCTTCCCAGCAGTTGGTATGGGTTTTTTCTGAGGCATCTCTTCTAATGAAGTGTCCAAAGCTAGCAGATCTTGATGAAGTGTTCCCTCTAATATCCTTTGGATAACTTCTTCAAAGTCCAGGTTGTAAGCTTCCAGGCAAGCAGCAAGGAAACCCTTCCCGTAATCAGGGAAAAGGTCCCGTATCTGACTAATTTTGGATTCAATGATCACCGATTCCTCATCCTTGTTTTGTAATTGACCACTACGAGAAGAGATTGACGAACCAGGTACATGGCAGGAAGTGTGATCAAACCCACATAAACGTGATAGGAACTGGAACTGCTCATCATCCATGTACATCCATCCTGTTAAGAGTGGAAGAAACACAAAAGTACATTACACACAAGGTTTCTGGCACCCAAATGAATTTAGATGTACAAGATATAACTAATCTCAAATAAAGCCATCTGAGACCTATAAGCATGTAAATATCCTATTGGGTACTGGTTCCAACAAAAAATACTTCCTTTTAAACTCCAGGATTGAGAATCCATGTCTCCCAAGTTTCAATTTATACTGAGATGATATTTTAACAAAAAAATTCTATGTTTCTAAGGAACAGCGCTGAAGCAAAAGCAAGCATCATAGCATGCCAGCATGATAAACAGATTTCATACATATGCAGAAAGCATATTTGGCTCCTACAGATAAAAAGCTCAAAGGTGTAATAAGGATGAATCAAATCATAAACATTCACACAGCGCTAGTTGAGTAACTACTCCCGTGAGGGCTGGTTATGTCCATCGGCTTGGAGGGCGCCCACCCGGGTTTCACCCTGGGTTCCGCACCATTTCACTGCAGGGGCCTCCCTTGTGGTATTTTCTCAAAAAAAGTACTTCCAGTGAGAATTTTGATTATACCTTTATTCCGAATACTGCCAATATGGCTCATTAATTGGAATTCCTGTTCCAAAGCTCCGAGGAACGTATTTCCATGATTGACTTGAGGAGAGAGAGAAGCTTCTTTATTTATATCCTTGAGTGTTTGAACCAAGATATCTCCCCGGATCATAGGATCTTCAACTTTAGCTGGAAACATCTTAGTCGAAGCTTGAGCATCATGCTCCCTAAGTTGATCATTCAAATAGCAGTAGTGCAATAATCTCCAACCAAATTTGACAGTTCTCTTTGATAACATCCTTATACCAAGAGCTACATTACTAAGTATCATGTTCGGCGATGTCTCTCCATTGCTCTGAGAATTGGACATAACTTTGAATCCCTGAAGCAATGATGGTAACAATGAATCATGCAATCTTGACAGGGTATTCAATAGCTCCTCAACTCCATGGCTGCAACCAAGTAGGACATAAGCACTATTAGAGTAAGATTCCGGGGAAGGAGCTCAAAGGGCTTAACAATCATTGAGATAAATGAGAAGCTTACCTCATTTCAAAATTAGCACAGAACAATAAGGCTGCAGGTTGATAGGCACCAACAAAGGAATCAAAAGTGACGATTCCATCATTAATAAAATTTAACACCTATGGAAAGTTGAATATATCATCAATTTAGGAAAAATAAATTAAAGAGGAAACAAAGTAGGCACATGAATAAGTTCGCTCCGATAAAAGTAATTAACCTCCAAGAAATCTTTCTGGAGCTGAGTATATCCATGATCATTTGATGAAGATGAAGTGAGCACCTGTGATCCAAATATCCAATCATGATTAAAGACTGTTTCATATATACAAGACATCGCAATGAACTAATATTTGACAGCTCAAAATGCAGAAATTAAACTCATTATTCTCGTATCAATCCTCAACCTTTAATCACGATATGGGTAGCCCTTTACAAATCCAAAATCAGGAGTAAAATTGTCAATAGGATAAATAAGTGAACAAAAACCCTTTGCAAATAAGGCCACAATTTCTGCCAAATCCCGACTAGAAAGAATTGTGTGAATCAATATGAAAAGTTCCACCACACCCACACGTGATTTCTTCAGACTCAAACAGTGATTAAGAAACAATACTCAATAGCTGGCATGTGACTTTAACAATTATATTGAGTGAATACAACACATAAAAGAAAATGACAAGACATCACCTGTAAAGATGTCATGCACCTATCATGCATCGTGTGGAAAATTTTGAGGAATTGGGGAACTACTATATTAATGTCATCCAAAACATTTGGCTGCGCATTGATAGCATTTGTAACCTGGATATACATAAACATGCTCTTCATCAGCAGAAGTCCCCACAAGTAAGAAAAATAGGAAAAAAAAGAATTTACATTCACAATTCATTCAAAGAAAAAAAGGAGTCCAAAACGACCAAAATAATAAAAAACTACTCTAGGGACCAACCAGTGAACTTGTCAACTTGCTGTTGTCATGCTCATAAATAGCACATATATCCAATAATTTTGGCAGATCAAGCATTTTTTTCTCCAGCAGGAGGGCTACAAAGGAACATTGTGGAGAAATGACTTAACCGATGCTGCACCTTAATATAAACCTTACAAAATGAATAAATTAATAGAAGTAACCTCACCTGTATGCTCCTTCATACTAAGGGACTCACCCCGGCCTGCTCCGGGATCCTTGTTTGAAGATCTACCAAACAAACAAGAAGATATCATATAAAATATCAACTTCATGAAAAAGTTCTAAAGACAAATTAAAAAGGAGAAATGATGGAAATCTCACATTCGATAGAGGACCATAAAGACACGGCGGCAAAGTTCAAGCTCCCCAACAACCAAACCGGCTCCTGTCCCTTCTGGGCCCCGGTGTGGCAAATCATACCACCGGTGCCTGAATTGTAGGTAACTGTCTAGGAAGTCATGCAAAGAAGTATTCTGTGCCACTGGGAAAGGGTAAAAGTTAGCATTAATATTTATTGACAAAGTTTACATAAAATATACTTTAAAAGAAAGGGCAGCCCGGTGCATGTAGCTCCCGCTTGCGCAGGGTCCGGGGAAGGGTCCGACCCATTTGGGTCTTTTGTACGCAGCCTTTCCCTACATTTCTGCAAGAGGCTGTTTCCAGGACTCGAACCCGTGACCTCATGGTCACAAGGCAACAGCTTTACCGCTGCGCCAAGGCCCCCCTTCACATAAAATATACTTTAAAAACACAAATTGCAGAATATTCACATATCAAATTGTCATGCTAACTTGTCAAGTGACTTCGTTATTGTTTATTGGAAAACTTCTGTCCAGAATCATGAACACATAAAACAGATCCACAATTAGTTAATCAAATAGTGATACTGGTCACCAATAAGTCTATAAACATAATCCTTGAAAGTGCAAAAAGTAGGGGCTTCCCCTACTGTATATTTCTCAAAACAAGAAGCTCAAAAAGAAATGGGTTCTTAGGCCCTGTTTGGCATGTTAGAAATCCGGACACTCAACACAGGGAAAACGGGATTAACTGGGAGGTGTAGTTTATTTCCTCCACATGCTTGGCTATTTATAGCCATCAATTTCCTAACTGAATAAGTCAATAAGCTGAAACAAAGTATTTTTTAAAGAAAATAAGAACAAGATAACCCAACCAAAGATCCAAGAAATTCATAGATTTTCTGGATCAGGAGTTTGCCAAATAGACGCTTAATTGAAAATGAAAAATAAAACATGATCCCCAATTCTGTTTCTTAAGCTTCCTTTTCAGAAATGCAGTAAGATACCACATGTGTATATCTAATATTTGAAAGTGCAGAACAGAATGGGATTCTTAATTATCTGGCTAGTAGACTTCAGCTAGCGCAACTCATCTGTTTCAATTTCCAATTTTCCATAACGTATGCACAAGCCACCGCAGAGGCACTTCAGGTGTAAAACAGCAAGAAATGCAATTCAGGTTGCATTTTAAAGGTCGGAACTAGTTGATATGCATATGCTTAATACATCCTGAGCACAAACAGAATACAACTACCAAATAACAAATAACTAGAGGTACATTTTCCTGGACCTGTTACTTGAATGAACCACAACAAACTGGTATATGCACTCAAACCATAAATTTGTTGACAACCTTAACATATACATATAGCTAGGAAGGAAATACAAGTTGACAACAATGCATGTGGTGTTTCAATCAAGAATCAAACTGGTAGGTGGAAAACAAGCTAAACGCAGACTCGAAGCGCCTCACAGTACTCACAACTAATAGCTCAGACAGAATCATCAATTTGATGACGGCACAACTAAGATCTCAGATATGAGTCCTCAATTTAAGTCATTAAATTCGACGCATATCAATAGCAGTCAGAGCTAAACTGATCATTGCACAAAAAGGACCCCTACCAGATCCTTGTGCCTCTACCAGATCCCAACATCCATCGTTCCAATCAGAACCAAACGTTTCTAAACAAGTCAATTACCACTAGAATTGTATGCTTAACCCATAGCATTCTGATTACACAGGAAAAGCATAGGCTTCAGAGAGCTCAATATATTCATTGCTCGACACTAAAGAACACAGTCATCCAAACAAGCACACCGAGCAATGACGGGTTCAATCAGCGCAGGCGAAAGTATTCAAGTTACCCTGGCGCCAGAACTCGCGCGGCGTGGCACGTAGTAGCGCCGCAAGCGCATCGTTGAGGAGGTCCACGACGGTCTGCGACTCCTGGGCGTCGAGGCCGCCGAGCCCCGCCGCTACCGCCTCATCATGCGGCAGGTAAGCCACGAAAGCATCGGTGGCGACTCCATCGCCGCCGCCGCCGCTGGTGCCCCCGCCAGCGCCGGATGCTGGCGAAGAGGCGGACGACGATCTGAGCGCCGCGGTGAGCGACGGCTGGGGCGAGGGTTTCGGAGCGGCAGGGGCGGCGGCGGATTTGGGGACGTAGCGCTGCTGCTGCGACGGCGGCGGCGGCGGCTGCTGCCTCTGGTCATGGTAGTTGCGGGGGTTGCGGCGGTGGTCGTTGGAGGGTTTGGATTGGTGAGCAGGCGGCGCGGACGGCATGGCTGGATCGGGGAAGGTGGAGGAGGGGATACGCCTACGGATGCTGGTTCAGGGACGAGGAGGAACTAGGAAGTCAGTAGGATTCTTACTCGATCTCGGGGGAAGTTCACTCCGAATTCCGGGGTCGTGGAAGGTTCCTTTTGACATTATCCTCGCGCCTGTTTAAATTTTAGAATTTGGGGTTTGGATTTTTAAGTTTCGGATGATCGAATTCAATAGGAAGTGATGGAAAGATTCGAAAGAACGTATCTCTATTTCAGAATTCTCAATATTTTCTTTCATAGCAGGGACATGACTGTGGTCTATGGTACACCGAAGGCTTAACGTCACCGAGTATAGAACATTGTTTCCACGTTATCCTCTAGCGTATAGATTGATGGGGATATGGGATAGGCTCATCGTATACTGAGTACTATAAAGTATGAAACTTTCTCAATATTGGGTTTAGGGTATGCAATTATCTCTACAGGATCATACACTTGAGGTACCTTGAATCAAAATTGAGTGGTGGCGATTTTGTAACGAGAGAGTGCATAACATATACTTGCGCTAGATTAACGTGTTGATCTGGGCAAAATGAACTTTTTTGGAAGCTGAAAAATGAATGAAAAGCAAAAAAAAATTAGAGGAAAGCCCACTGAATTATATCAGAGCCAGGTTTCGATCCTGGGACCTGTGGGTTATGGGCCCACCACGCTTCCGCTGCGCCACTCTGATGGTTGCGTCGTGATCAACATTTTATCTTATTTGTCTGTAACCTATTAGTTCTTCAACAATTGGTTTCTTTTCTTCCGTAGCGTGGCGTAGATTTTGTTTCTTCGGCCCATATTGCATTGCATAAACAGGACCAGGTGTTCAGTTTAAGTACTCTACCACGCATGAACGAGCAGCGCTTGCCCACACGCCCCAAGCAAGCGCAGCTTCGAGCGCCACATTTCACAGCCTGCAAGCCTAACGCACCTTCGCCTTCGTGCAACTTCTCCATGTCCGACCTCCTTTTGTTTTCATCCTGGAGCTCTCCATCTTCATTCACCGTCATCATCTGATCTTCCAACTTCGTACTGTAACCTGCTGTCTTCTTGCTAGGTTGTTTCTTGTTAACAATTTGTTCTTTGACAACTAGAGAAACAAATGGACCCTAGGGGGAATGTTTAGTTTCCACACAGCTGGTATGTTAACTTGTTCCACCCCTCTAAGATTTAATATATTATACAACGACTGAGTAAATTCCATTGGAGTTTAACTGCCACACCATGTCATCTTCCTTCCTCCTGTGAAAAAACAATCGTGGAAGCAGCTACTTGAACTACCTCTTCCCATTGCCTCATAAGCACCTCATCTACACATCTTCTATATATATGTGCATTTTAAGACCTCATCCAATAAATTTTCTATGGCAGCATTTTGTTAATTCAAAATGTCAATTTTCCCAAAATTGTACAACAAGACTAGAACAGTATAGCCAATTATCCTCCTAACCATCTATACCCTATTTTTGCAGCCTCAATGCCCAATACACACCTTTCCAAAACTAGGAACAGTTACAGGGGTTGCTAGTAAAAATGTTCGGTTTCCCAGTATCATATTTGAAATCCACTAATTGTTTCCAAAGCTTATCATTTTTCTCATTTTACCTCTTTGTCTATGAGCCAAACAAGCAAATACTTAAATCCCTCAAGTCAGGTATACCTAGACCCCCCATACTTTTTCATCGTGCAAACATTTGGCCAATTAACTAAGTGGTAACTTCTGTTCCCTTCAAAATCATTCCACAAACAATGAGCCATATGGGAATTAATCAAATCAATCACCCACTTTGGAATTTTGATGAAAACTAGAAGGTAGGCAGGGATACTAGCTAAACAAGTCTTAATCAGTACCAGCCTTCCAGCATACGACAACAATTTTCCTCTTCACCTAGCTATCCTCTTAATGATTTTATCCACTAGCGGCTGCGACGTAGATTTTGTTTCCCAGAGAAAAATTGAAAAAGGTTTTACAGCATAACATTATGCACTTCGCTGTAATAGCTTGATTGCTTTTTCAACTGTCTAGTGTCTACTGGGACGGTGGTCCCTATCGCCCCACCATGCTTTTGACAAAACCAAACACTACAAGAGAATGGAACATACAATATTGCATTTTTCTTGTTCGTGCACAATTTGGTATCAGAATGAACCCGATCATACTTTTAACAGACTTTACAAAATTGCTGTGTACTCACGCTCCCAAGTTTTCCAATGCATATGGGAACAGCAAGCTCTACCCATAACCTATCAGAAGAAGAGGAAATATCTCTCATATGAAACATAACAACGAGAGAAATATTGGTTCTGTCCATCTGCAAAATTTCTCTGCAGTATAACCCTGGAGTTGAGAGAAAATTCCTCACTGTTAATCCATCACCCTGGAAATCTAAGTGATGGCCACCCAAGTGGCTAAGGAGAAGATAGCAGCCACCTAGCCCTTCTGAGGAACTTGCATTCACTACAGATCATACTGCAAATGGCAGTTACTTTTTAAGGTCATGTCCTTTCTGTTCCTGAGTTGACTCCACATTTTTTTGCTCCGGTTGCCCCTCTTTCTTGCGCTGTATTAATTATTAGAAAACTAGATAATGAGGCAAAGCTAAATTGAAATACAGCCATTTAACCACTACATCTTTCCAGAAGGCAAAAGTTTAATTACAGAAGCATCATAAACAAAAGAACTAAACAAAAAAAGTATCTGAGAGTTTTTATGCAGCAGTGAGGTCTGAAATAGCTGTCTTATCAATTCTCTGATTTCAGTGTTGACACAAGTATTTGCAGGCTGATTTGAGTCTATCTCAATTTATATGTAAACAACGTATTTAAAGGTGCTACTGTTGCAAGATCCAGAGCAGAGCAGTGTTCCCTATGCTGCCATATAGCCCACAGGGCACCAACTAGGTATTAGCGCACAGCCGGTTTTTCCAGTCCAAGAGGCCAAGTGCCATGTCTAGGCTTGCCTAATGTCGAGTTGGCGGTATGTGCTAGCCTGCCAACCAACTAGCACCTAAGTGAAGTACTGAACACTAATCCACAGTTACGACAGTTTGACTCATGGAAATATACTACTTCAGTCAGCACTCCAATTGTCGTAGAGAGTCAGAGACTGATGCTAGACAACTTGAACAGTAGAAGTATATGCATTCTCAGAAATGTTGATAGCAATTAGTGTTAAACTTTAGATGTATCACCAAGTTTATTACGTGATATTTACTATGAAACTTTGTTTTCCATTTGTTCAGTAAGGAAAGTACTAAAAAGATATATAAAGCAATGTAGGCAAAATCAATAAGGGCTGGAAACAATAACACACTAAGAAAAATAGCACGTATTTCCACTGTTCTTTCCATCCCTCATCTTTTACCATATAATTTCTGCACTTGATATTATGAGTTCTATGTGAATTCCAACTGTTGGCTGAGGACTTATAAAATTAACAATTGACTTGATAGATAAACGATGCTACCCTAAGCACAACAGCTCCAACAGGCAACAGAATGGTCCAAACATTGACACCACACACCAGCAGTGTAAACTTTACCTTTGGAAGAAGGCCTTCTGCAGACATCAATTCATATAACTTGCGCATGATTGTTTCCTCTTCTACCTGCAGAAAACAGTTGCAAGGTTAATATATAAGAATATTTATCCCAATATAAAACCTCAACATAAAGCTCGTGCTAACTGCAACTTACCTGAAGTTTATGCAACTCATGGGACATTGCGCGGTACGTTTCCATCAATGCTTGATTTTGCTTATCCAAATGCCTATAGATCGCCTCATTGTTATATAGAAAGAAGAAACTATATTCAGATAATGCTAAAAGATAGTCAAGAAGAAGCACTTGGATAATTCAGCTGAATGCTTTGGGTCCATTATCACCAAACAACTTCAAATGCTTCCTGCAAATAACTTGATCCATTAGATAATCATTTCAAATAAAACTGAACAATCGTCTTTCACAATTCGCATTGCTGCATAATTATCAGACATACAATGCAGAGTAACACATTCGGAGCTATCTAATATCAGTCACCCTATATCAAGCTAGCACAGGCTGTCCATTCTAAGCGGTGTATTCAGATACACACGCCTAGGTAGTGTCACCCTTTTATCTAAGAATGTGTACATATAGACCTCCAGAACTGTTAGTAGCTGAATTCTTACTCTCATTGAAAGAGAGGATGACACTAGGAGTTGGGGCAATTTTCTTGTCTATTTCTCACACAATGCCATGCCAACCCAAGGGGTTGAGGCTACATATTTATAGCTGCCATGGCAGCCAAGCATATGCCACAAAGATGCTAGTCTAAGATGCTTAGATGCTGTCCTAATATGCTGTCCATGGCTGACACTAAGATGCTGTCCTAGTGTCAGCCATGGACAGCATATTAGGACAGCATCTAAGCATCTTAGACTAGCATCTTTGTGGCATATGCTTGGCTGCCATGGCAGCTATAAATATGTAGCCTCAACCCCTTGGGTTGGCATGGCATTGTGTGAGAAATAGACAAGAAAATTGCCCCAACTCCTAGTGTCATCCTCTCTTTCAATGAGAGTAAGAATTCAGCTACTAACATTTGGTATCAGAGCCGTTCTATCCTGCAGCTTAAACATCTCTTGCTCATCCCCTTCCCGCACCTCTCTCTGTCCGCAACCGACAGCAGGAACACCGGCTGTTCCAGCTCATTCCTCTCCTGCACAGACAAGCAGCAGCTTGTCTTCCACACACAACAGCCCTTCCCCACTAGTGCACCATGTCCGACGGACAGTCTCAGCGCTCGGTCGCCTCGAGCGCGCGGCAGACGGAGGTCGCCGCGGCAGAGGAGCGCGAGCGAGCGGCGGCAGAGACTGCGGCGACGGCGGCAATGGCGGCAAGGTTGGCGGCGGCGGAACTGGCAGCAGCAAGGGCGGAAGTGGAAGCAGCGGCAGCGGCGGCTGTAGCGCGTGCGGCGGCAGCGGAGCTGAAGGCTCTGCGCGGCAGTAGCTCCAGCAGCTCTGTCGACGGTGGCGTCGACGATGAGATCAGGCCGGTAAGGGAGGCGGCGCGAGCACGAGAGGTGCAGCGAGCAGCCGCGCGCCCCTATTGGCGCGACAGCCGCAGCCCAGACGGGCGCGGACGCGCCGGTGGCGTTCACGGCGGCGGCGGCTGGGTCGACGGAGAACGCGGCCATTACAGACGGCGCGGTTCTCCCTCCCCGGATAGGTACCATGGACACCACGGGGTCCAGGCCATTGTCAGGGACGTCGGTCCCGGCGGTGGGTGGCCTACCCTCACCAAGACCAACTACGTCGAGTGGGCCGCGGTGATGAGGGTACGGCTCCAGGTGCGACACATGTGGGAAGCAGTTCAGTACGGCGACGTCGACTACTACGAGGATCGACGGGCGTTGGATGCCCTCATTGCTGCTGTCCCGCCCGAGATGCAGTTCTCGCTTTCCAAGAAGCGGACCGCTAAGGAGGCATGGGATGCCATCGCTGCGGCACGCATCGGCAGCGACCGCGCCCGCAAGTCCACACTGCAGGCGCTTCGCAAGGAGTGGGAGAACCTGGCCTTTAAGCCAGGTGAGGACGTTGATGACTTTGCTCTCCGTCTCAACACTTTGTTGCAGAAGTTGGTGCAGTTCGGCGACGACACCTACAACGAAGAGAGAGCTGTCGAGAAGCTCCTTCGGTGCATCCCCGAGAAGTACAAGCAGATCGCTCGCTCAATCGAGTCTCTGCTGGACCTCTCCACGATGTCGATCGAAGAGGCGATAGGTCGCCTCTGTTAGTAGCTGAATTCTTACTCTCATTGAAAGAGAGGATGACACTAGGAGTTGGGGCAATTTTCTTGTCTATTTCTCACACAATGCCATGCCAACCCAAGGGGTTGAGGCTACATATTTATAGCTGCCATGGCAGCCAAGCATATGCCACAAAGATGCTAGTCTAAGATGCTTAGATGCTGTCCTAATATGCTGTCCATGGCTGACACTAAGATGCTGTCCTAGTGTCCTTAATATGCTGTCCTAGTGTCCTTAGATGCTGTCCTAATTGGGGCCACAAAGACCAAAGGACTAGAGTACAACAAAGACCAAGGACTAAAGTGCAACAAACTAAAGGACTAGGGTACAAGGGACTAGGGGACCAAAGACCAAAGGACTACAAGACTTATTCCAGCAAGAACAATGTGTCAATGCAGGGTGCCGCCAACTGACATCAACCAACAGCCAAGACCCAAGTTTGATTTTGCAAGAGTGAATGACGACTATAGAAGGGTAAGAACCTGCTATTACATTCTATTTGAGATATGCTGAATCAAGGGAAGGACCTTTTATAGATACATAAACACATTCCAACACAAACTTGATGCATGCCTTTCTGTTGCGCAGTTTAATTCGGGATAAAATGTTGCTAGGTTGACAAAAGTTGGGTTAGTATCTCAAACAACAAACTTAGTTTAACTTGAACTAGCTTGAGGAACTGGGACGGTTCTCAGTCGAACTTGAGCACCCGATTTTCTGGAAAACAAACTGCACCCGCATCTTGTATCCTACTGCATCAACTGAGGTCGATTTACACGCGCTGAAGTAATCGCGAACCGACTCAGAGTCGACTGCTGCTGTATTAGATTAATAATCCATCAAAGCAGGTTAGGGCTACATACCAACAGACGAACGAATCCAAATCTGGATGGATCTCCTCTCCCACTCCAATCCAATGGTAGAAGGGCGGAGGGGCAAGGAGGAGTACGGCGACCAGGGACGGAAGGCTCCTCCTTCGGAGTGGCCGGCGTGCCTCGGTGGACCTGGAACTGGAAGGAGGCTCGAGGAGGCTGAGGGTGGCTCGTTCGGCAGCGCGGGCGCCAGCGGAGGAGACGACACGCTGCGAGCCGTTCCGGTCTACTACCAGGCTGGGCCTGATTTTGACCTCAAGCCCAGCAGAATCGACGTTGCCCGGGACGGGTTTGATAGTTGAAGGCAGAGCTTGGCCCGTGGTTGGACAAATCTACGCGTGCTTGACCCACCCAAAAAGTAACGCCACGTGCACGTCACAGAATTCTCTCGTTACCACGAGCTAGATCTTTCGATCAACCAATTTTCTCGTTCCACCTTGGGCGCTTGGTTGCCAGTGCCCTGCTTATGCAGGTCGTGGAATTGCCGCTTGGCAATGCCAAGGGAGGTGGTACTTAACCGAGGCCTGAACTCCATTTCGTTGCGCCATCATCACAAGTTCAGAACCCCACGCCATTACAAGCAAATATCTCCGCTTTTTAAGAATCACTTGCCTTTTTTCAGAATTCTATATAGGAGCTCTTGTTCAAATCATACACCTAAATGACACATTTATACTGAGCTCGGCTACGAATTGATAATAACTTAATTAGAGAAAGATGATGAAAGAGGTTCAGCTCATTACAGGGGTTCGTGCTAGCTGTTCAGGCCGGTGGCGAGACCGTAAAATGCGTTTCACTATAACATGACTGGCGCTGGCGTTCCTCCATCGATAACGAATGAAGACAAAGACGAACAGAGCATACGAGAAGTACAAAAAAAAAAGAACTCGGTGTCGTCCACTGCGAAGGCGCCATGAACTTTGCTCAACCGCGCCGGGTCCACAGCCGCTCATTGCTGCGGCGGAGAGATCTTGAGGTCGAGGCCGACGTTGACGCCGTTGTACGCGATCGGCGCGAACATCCACAGATCGTCCGAGCTCAGCAGCTGCGCGTTAAGGGAAAAAAAAAAGATTGCGTCCGTTGAGCGATAGCTACATGCGTTTGGTGTCGACAATGCAAGGTTGAGGTCGGGATGTTGCTGGGACCAACCTTGATCTGGAGCTGCAAGAACTTGACGTACTCAACTGCTTCTTCAAGCATCGTGCTGATGTCAACCTGAAAACCACATCCGTCTATACGTCAGAACCTTTCATTGATCCAGTCGAGCTTCTTCATATATAGTTATACTGTACGTAATTATTTATTTTTTCTTCGATCGGAACGATTTGGTTTTACTTGCCTTGGTTCCGTTGGGGACGAGGTTCTGCAGTATCTTCAGCCGTTCATTGATCCGCTCTCTCCTCTTCTGTTCCACCAACAGCAGAGAATATTCGGAACTCAGATTCAGAGAGCAGAGACAAAGGGCAAAGTGCTGAATACGTGGTTGTTTCGTACCCTGGCATAGAGGCTCTGCGGATCGGTGGCCTCTCCACGTTCAGCCCTCGCCTTGGCACGTCCCGACGACGACTTCTTGGACGCCAGGCTCACGTTGCTGCACGCGGTCATCTCCTGCGAGTCGTCGTCGGACAGGTAGTTGCTCGAGCTCTGCAGGTTGCCGTTGCTCTCCTCCTGGTTGCCTTGAATGCTGCACGCGCCGCCCTTCTGCGCCTTCTTGGTCTTGCCCTTCTTCGGCGCCTGCTGCGTCAGAAAAAAAAACACTCAGAGTGTCAGGCATCTTAATTAGGTATTCTAATGCACTGAATGCCCTTCTGATCACGAGTTCATGGCACTTACCGGCATTGCCGTCGAACGCCCTTTCTTCTTATTTGGAACTGTCCCCGTGGTGCTCTCGTCCTTCTGCTCCATCTCCAGCTTCCTCTTACACGCCGGCGGCGGCGCGTCCTGGTCCTCGAAGTCGAGGTTCAGATCGAGCATGAAGCTCGCGTCCGCCATCTCCTCCCCCGGCACGAAGAAGTCGCTCGTCGTCATCGTGACCGCGCTGGCTCCATAGTAACCGTGGTCGTCGTAGCTCGCACCCGAGTTGAGGTGCTGCATGTAGTAAGGGGCCGAGCTGCAGTACGGATCAGCGTCTTGGCCGGGCCAGTACATGGTCGGCTGCTTCTGCTCGCTGCCGAAGTACTGCACGCCGAGCAGCTGGGCCATCGCCTCGGAGTCCTCCATGGCGACTGAGGGATCAAAGGAGTGCCAGCTCGCGTCGGAGGACTCCATTCTTTTGAGTTTCCTTTTCTGTTGCTACCAGTTAAGCACAAATGGCCAAGCTAATGGTGATGCGCGCGTGCCTGAATTTATAGAAGTAGTGCAGTGTGGGCAACTCTTAGTTTTCAGTTCAGTTTCCCCATTTTTCCCGAAAGAATACTTGTTTTCAGTTCGGTTAGAAGGAATGTTCCCGCGTACAACTCTGACCATTGCGGTTTCAACG
The DNA here is from genome assembly GCA_030760725.1 of Neostapfia colusana. Classification (NCBI taxonomy): domain Eukaryota; kingdom Viridiplantae; phylum Streptophyta; class Magnoliopsida; order Poales; family Poaceae; genus Neostapfia; species Neostapfia colusana. Next base: position 87,557,343 of record JASWHV010000013.1, on the reverse strand, counting down.
TCAGCTTGTTGGCCATTGGCGCATTGTTTAATCCGAAGCATTCTGGGGAAGGCATTTCCAGTTGGAGATGCTAGCTACACAGCTCAATGAGACCGCTGAAAACCGCGCAACCATGGAATTAAAAAAAAAGACGCACAACACAATTCGTTTCTGAGAAAGGGCACACAGAATTCGGATAAAAATACACGATTTCGTCGGAACGGGGTTCAATGAGTGAGCGTGTGAGAGCCCAGATGATTACACATGAATGATTGGAGCAAGCAAGCATGATTAGGTGACTGCTAGAGTAATGCACAGTTGTAACACCCCATATTAAAATTGTGCAAATAAAATTTCCAAATTCAAACTGCTTGGGAACTTGCTTGTATTCAAATTTGAATTGAAGAAAATTTAGAATCAAAAAGGAAACTTCAAAAGACCCCACACTCAAAATTGGGCCAAAACCCACAAACTCTCTCTGGCAGCCCACTCTTCTCCCAGCCCAAATCCCACCTAGGATACCCTCTTCACCCTATGACCGGTGGGGCCCAGTTGTCAGCGCCTCTCTCCCCTTGTCTTCTTCCTCCTTTCTCCCCCCCACCGACTGCACTCTCTTTTCCATCCCTGGTCAAAAGTAAGCAACAAACTCCCAGATTCCCTGTGCTTCTTCTCCTCCCTCCCCCCCCCGGACCCTAGCCTTGCCGCCTCCTCACCCCGTGCCCGCGCCGCCGCCCCGACCTCTCCTTCCGTGAGCGCACGAGCGCCCCGCGCTCGAGCCTCTGGCCGGCAACCTATCGAGCCCCGCCGCCCGCTCCTCCTCGCTGAGCTCGGCTCGAGCCGCCCGCGCCCTAGCCCCGGCCGGCGCCCTCCCTGCTCGCGCCTTCCCCAGCCCATCAGCGTCGCCTCTACTTCTCCCCTTCAGCGCCTCCCCCGAGCCTCTCACCCCGCCGCCTCCATGGCCTCTGTGCATGAGCGCTCCACGGCAGCCGCGCTCGCCCCCGCCCCCGCCTTCCTCTGGCCTTCCCCGCTCGCGCCGCCCCCCCTCCCTCTCCCGAAGCCGCTCGCCTCAGCCCGAGCTCCGCCCCTGCCCGCGCCCGGTTCCTATGCGGAAGTGCCCTCTCCTCTCGAGGCCCCTCCACCGCTGCGCCTCCCTCCTCCTCCCGGGACGCAACCCCACGCACCGCCTTCGCACCGCCCGCCCCGGCCAGCGCGCCTCGCCCTCCACACCGCCGCCCTCGGCCCCGATGGGCTCCTCACCGCCTACCTCGCCTCTGTTGTCCGCTCCCCACAGCGTCGTTCCCTTCCTGTAGGTGCCCTCCCTGCTTGCTTGACCTCGCCGCCGGCTCAGGTCCGACCGTCGCCCACCTCTGCCGCTGCTCGCCTCCCTAGCCGCGGACAGGAGCCGCGCCGCTGCGACGCCTCCCCCTCAGACGTCAGCGGGTTTCTCCGGTCTTACTCCGACGTGGATCGACGCCGAGCAGCCACCCCGCGGGTCTCTGGTGAGGATCTCCACCCTCGTCTCGGTGAAACCTCGTTTTCCTTTAGTTTTTTTTGAACTAACAGCACCATCACGCTCCCCTTGCCCTAGAGCACGTTAAGGATGCGAAGAACACGAGAAAAACACTACCAAGACGTCGCCGCACCAAGGACCCGAAGATCTCCGTCGATCTCCCCGTTGCGCAGCTTGAGCAGCTCTACAAGGATCAGATATGCGTGCTTTTATTTTCCTACCTACCATTTTGTGTGTCACAAGCAGGATTTCATTTTTACCATTCAACGCCTGTCATGGTGCTGCAGCGGTTATCATGATCGTACGACGATCGCCCGACATCCTTCTGCAGCAGCTTCACTGGGTGGAGGGAATGCCTTATGGCGCTGTTCGAGGCCGAGTTCCAGGTGTGATGAGATAGAACCCTGTGTACGTAATGAATATGGACTTATCAGCAATGAGGTGCTTGTGGAAAACAATACTCACCCTGTTGTGCAGCCAGAGCCTTCTTCTATGAGGGATTAACATGGATGAGGGCAGGCTTGTGCCACGTTCTGGACGCGCGAACCGCCGTGCACCGCCGGGCACGTCCTTCGCCGCGCCGCTCAAGCTCCGACCAGCTTCAACCACGGAACGCCGACAAGTTTCCTCGGGGTTCTTTCAACACGGACCCCCCACTCGCGCATCTAGCCCGATGAGTTCCGGTGAGTATATCCGCCTCTCCCAGATGAGCTATCAGTCTCGCTCATACCCTCTACCTACTAACAACACCAACGTCTTTGCCTCGCTATGGTGCACGTCAAGGACCTGAGGAACGCACGGAAACAGGACCCCAATGGTGATCCCGATGAGAATCAAACCGTGTCACCACTCCTCCGCGCCAAGAACTACCTTCCAGCTCTCCCTGGATCACGTCTACCCCCAAGGTGAGCTCACCTAGCGATCCTCTCGAGTTTATGGTACTTAGAAGTGTGTAGGAACTTTCGTAGGCAAGGATCGCTGAACTCCGGCTGGACTAGGGCTGGTTCAGTGGTGCGCCGCCACGCGCGGACGTCGCCAGCAGCCGGAACCGGTCGGGCTAAACCCCGACCGTACGATCTTGCGCCAACGGCCGGGATTAGAACCCCCTATTATAGCATTATAGCCACTAAAAATCACTGAAACCAATGAGAAAGCCACCAAAGTTTCTGGAAATCCTGTTTTAGGCCTGGACACCTCTGGATTACACATAAGCCCTAGAACCCTTTGTATTAAGGTTTCAGCCCTAGAACAAAAATCTGAAATTAATCATTTAACCCCCGTAATAATTTGTAAATTCATAAAAATACCCCCATAGCTGCTGTAATTGTACCAGACCCCCTTTTAAAATCTGAATTTACGTTTTAATCCCTTGCACCCTGCTGCCATATAGCAAATAGGCCCCTGTTACAACTGATTTCACACTTTTCTTTTAGTGCTGATTTTAGATCCTATACCCTAGAACAAGCTGAATTCACATTTTAAAGTGTCTGCTGTAATTTTATAGAAAACACCTGAATAGCCCCGAGATTACCTGCTAAAAGTACATTATCATAAATATTTACTGCTGAAATGATAAAGACACCCCACCACAAACTAGAAATAACACTTAGAATCCTAAAAATGGCAGTTTTTACCAAAACACTCACACAAAATAAAACTTAGTACTAAAAGTGCATAGTAAGAACCATTCGTGCATATTAAAAATAACCTGGGCTTAACGAATGTGCACTAGACAACGAAGAAATGTTAGTTGGCTTAGTTAACTACTAGGCTTGAGTGCAGAAAGCTTTTACTTATTTATTTTCTTGATATTTTCTTTTCACCTGCGATGGAATGGATCAACTTAGTCCCCAAACCTACGTTCATCCTACAAGACCAAGACTTTGAAGATCCAGAGTTCGAATCCATGGGCTGAGCGACAATATAAGAAAAAGGCAAGTGCCCTTGACCATTTTGCACCTTTTTAGGATTTTAGTTAGAATTGCATGCTTAGGTCTTAAATTGAATCCCATGTGTTGGTTGTTTACTAGTATTTCCAATATTTGCCTTGTAGCCGGGATGGGTAGTATAGGGTTTACCTTCATGTCATTATTTTCATGCTTAGCCCTGCTTAGTAGATGGGATGGGAGTAATTTACATTAATGTTATGTTATCATGATCATTGAGATGTTGTGTGGAGATATACATATGGTATATATGTGGTGATGTATGTGGTGTATGAGGTGGGTAGTGTAGGGATCTAGCAGGCTGGTGGGTTATGGTGGGTGCCGAGTGCACGAGACTCGGGTTTGTGGTTAGTTAGCCTGTGTAGATCCTAAGGACCGGTTCGTGAGACCTGTCAACTGGCTTATACAGTGCCACCACAAGAACTGTTATGGGGCAGTGTGGCCAATTAAGTTGTTTCTATCTTTCCTTGTGTACACCAGAGAGATGTGTAAGTGGCGCAAGAGGGGGCTTCTGCGGCAGAGGTTTCAGAGTGCCGCAGCGGTGAATCCTTAGCGGGTGTGCACGGGTTGGGTAGTGCAATGTAAAGGCCTTGTCGTGTACTCCTGGCCCCACACCATAGGGAGTGTGAGAGGGCGGAAAGGAGTTTCTTGAGTCGCCGACGGGTGATGAAAACACGACTTGTGGGTAAAGGGTACAAACTCTGCAGAGTCAAAACTGTCTAGACAGCCGTGCTCACGGTCAAGAGCGGGCTGGTAACTCTCTCATGATTAGTGTGGGTTGGTTTGGTGCGGTTTGGGAATGGTGGCTTGGATTGAGATAAATGAGATTACAGTGATAGTGGAGATCACTGGGAGATATGTTTGGGTTGGGTGGGAACTTCACTAAATAAATAGGACGCCTAATAAGACTAAGGATAGGTTGCTTAGTGCTTAACCCGTGTCTAGCCTTTCTTGTTAAATGCCTGCATGTCATCTACTTCCCACACTTGCTGAGTACATTATGTACTCAGGCGTTTGTCTTTTTCCTCTAGTATATTTGTTGCTCAGTGAAAAGAAGATCAAATGAAGACGGTGTGAAGAAGGTCACGTAGCTGCCAGTCGATTCGCCTGTGGACGGCCCTACATGTTTTTCCACTTCCGCTGCTAATCCAAAACTCATTTTAAGGTATGTACGTTGTTTACATTCGATATATAACTGTTTATCACTAAATGTCCTACGTGTATGAACTAAACCGATCCTGGCATACACGTAGATTGCGGCCGGTTTGCTCTTTGTAAAACCGGGCGTGACAAAGTGGTATCAGAGCTATATAATCGACTCTAGGCACGTGACCTTAGTTAGAACGGACTCGTAAGATTTCCTTTTGACCTTGCTTACGAAGACGAAGACTCATCTCAACTGACGGGAGCTGCAAGTTCAATGTGTGAAAATAACTCAAGGCGAGATAAAGTTTGCTTGAAGATTGGTATATGACACACGCTTAGGCTCCGAATTGTTCAGTAAGTGAAGCCCATACCTTTGCTCGTGACAAATTAGAAACACGTTGTTCGAAAATAAGAAAACCAATCATAATAACATCTTTTCTATTTAAGGGGGGTAGCACATCACATTCGAACACCTATGTTAGGATTAGATTCGGTATACATCAGGCTGACAAAGTCAGTAAAGAAAGAAGAATTAACAAAAAGATGCTCGACACTCAAAACAACAAAGCCTTGAAGATTTTCATGGAGTCAGCGACTTTGTGCGAGGTGCATTATAGGCTATATTAGGATCAAAACTCCCTTGATCTTATCTAAATCGACGCCTGACTCGCCTATTACCCTAGACGCATATAGCCCTGTATAAGCCTTCGTCCCGACAAAACGTGCCTCTATATTGCCAATCGCAAGGAAGAACTTCTCCCGTTAACGAAGTTCCCGAAACCTAGATCACTAGAATCTCGGGACGAGATTCCATTTAAGGGGGGTAGTGTTGTAACACCCCATATTAAAATTGTGCAAATAAAATTTCCAAATTCAAACTGCTTGGGAACTTGCTTGTATTCAAATTTGAATTGAAGAAAATTTAGAATCAAAAAGGAAACTTCAAAAGACCCCACACTCAAAATTGGGCCAAAACCCACAAACTCTCTCTGGCAGCCCACTCTTCTCCCAGCCCAAATCCCACCTAGGATACCCTCTTCACCCTATGACCGGTGGGGCCCAGTTGTCAGCGCCTCTCTCCCCTTGTCTTCTTCCTCCTTTCTCCCCCCCACCGACTGCACTCTCTTTTCCATCCCTGGTCAAAAGTAAGCAACAAACTCCCAGATTCCCTGTGCTTCTTCTCCTCCCTCCCCCCCCGGACCCTAGCCTTGCCGCCTCCTCACCCCGTGCCCGCGCCGCCGCCCCGACCTCTCCTTCCGTGAGCGCACGAGCGCCCCGCGCTCGAGCCTCTGGCCGGCAACCTATCGAGCCCCGCCGCCCGCTCCTCCTCGCTGAGCTCGGCTCGAGCCGCCCGCGCCCTAGCCCCGGCCGGCGCCCTCCCTGCTCGCGCCTTCCCCAGCCCATCAGCGTCGCCTCTACTTCTCCCCTTCAGCGCCTCCCCCGAGCCTCTCACCCCGCCGCCTCCATGGCCTCTGTGCATGAGCGCTCCACGGCAGCCGCGCTCGCCCCCGCCCCCGCCTTCCTCTGGCCTTCCCCGCTCGCGCCGCCCCCCCTCCCTCTCCCGAAGCCGCTCGCCTCAGCCCGAGCTCCGCCCCTGCCCGCGCCCGGTTCCTATGCGGAAGTGCCCTCTCCTCTCGAGGCCCCTCCACCGCTGCGCCTCCCTCCTCCTCCCGGGACGCAACCCCACGCACCGCCTTCGCACCGCCCGCCCCGGCCAGCGCGCCTCGCCCTCCACACCGCCGCCCTCGGCCCCGATGGGCTCCTCACCGCCTACCTCGCCTCTGTTGTCCGCTCCCCACAGCGTCGTTCCCTTCCTGTAGGTGCCCTCCCTGCTTGCTTGACCTCGCCGCCGGCTCAGGTCCGACCGTCGCCCACCTCTGCCGCTGCTCGCCTCCCTAGCCGCGGACAGGAGCCGCGCCGCTGCGACGCCTCCCCCTCAGACGTCAGCGGGTTTCTCCGGTCTTACTCCGACGTGGATCGACGCCGAGCAGCCACCCCGCGGGTCTCTGGTGAGGATCTCCACCCTCGTCTCGGTGAAACCTCGTTTTCCTTTAGTTTTTTTTGAACTAACAGCACCATCACGCTCCCCTTGCCCTAGAGCACGTTAAGGATGCGAAGAACACGAGAAAAACACTACCAAGACGTCGCCGCACCAAGGACCCGAAGATCTCCGTCGATCTCCCCGTTGCGCAGCTTGAGCAGCTCTACAAGGATCAGATATGCGTGCTTTTATTTTCCTACCTACCATTTTGTGTGTCACAAGCAGGATTTCATTTTTACCATTCAACGCCTGTCATGGTGCTGCAGCGGTTATCATGATCGTACGACGATCGCCCGACATCCTTCTGCAGCAGCTTCACTGGGTGGAGGGAATGCCTTATGGCGCTGTTCGAGGCCGAGTTCCAGGTGTGATGAGATAGAACCCTGTGTACGTAATGAATATGGACTTATCAGCAATGAGGTGCTTGTGGAAAACAATACTCACCCTGTTGTGCAGCCAGAGCCTTCTTCTATGAGGGATTAACATGGATGAGGGCAGGCTTGTGCCACGTTCTGGACGCGCGAACCGCCGTGCACCGCCGGGCACGTCCTTCGCCGCGCCGCTCAAGCTCCGACCAGCTTCAACCACGGAACGCCGACAAGTTTCCTCGGGGTTCTTTCAACACGGACCCCCCACTCGCGCATCTAGCCCGATGAGTTCCGGTGAGTATATCCGCCTCTCCCAGATGAGCTATCAGTCTCGCTCATACCCTCTACCTACTAACAACACCAACGTCTTTGCCTCGCTATGGTGCACGTCAAGGACCTGAGGAACGCACGGAAACAGGACCCCAATGGTGATCCCGATGAGAATCAAACCGTGTCACCACTCCTCCGCGCCAAGAACTACCTTCCAGCTCTCCCTGGATCACGTCTACCCCCAAGGTGAGCTCACCTAGCGATCCTCTCGAGTTTATGGTACTTAGAAGTGTGTAGGAACTTTCGTAGGCAAGGATCGCTGAACTCCGGCTGGACTAGGGCTGGTTCAGTGGTGCGCCGCCACGCGCGGACGTCGCCAGCAGCCGGAACCGGTCGGGCTAAACCCCGACCGTACGATCTTGCGCCAACGGCCGGGATTAGAACCCCCTATTATAGCATTATAGCCACTAAAAATCACTGAAACCAATGAGAAAGCCACCAAAGTTTCTGGAAATCCTGTTTTAGGCCTGGACACCTCTGGATTACACATAAGCCCTAGAACCCTTTGTATTAAGGTTTCAGCCCTAGAACAAAAATCTGAAATTAATCATTTAACCCCCGTAATAATTTGTAAATTCATAAAAATACCCCCATAGCTGCTGTAATTGTACCAGACCCCCTTTTAAAATCTGAATTTACGTTTTAATCCCTTGCACCCTGCTGCCATATAGCAAATAGGCCCCTGTTACAACTGATTTCACACTTTTCTTTTAGTGCTGATTTTAGATCCTATACCCTAGAACAAGCTGAATTCACATTTTAAAGTGTCTGCTGTAATTTTATAGAAAACACCTGAATAGCCCCGAGATTACCTGCTAAAAGTACATTATCATAAATATTTACTGCTGAAATGATAAAGACACCCCACCACAAACTAGAAATAACACTTAGAATCCTAAAAATGGCAGTTTTTACCAAAACACTCACACAAAATAAAACTTAGTACTAAAAGTGCATAGTAAGAACCATTCGTGCATATTAAAAATAACCTGGGCTTAACGAATGTGCACTAGACAACGAAGAAATGTTAGTTGGCTTAGTTAACTACTAGGCTTGAGTGCAGAAAGCTTTTACTTATTTATTTTCTTGATATTTTCTTTTCACCTGCGATGGAATGGATCAACTTAGTCCCCAAACCTACGTTCATCCTACAAGACCAAGACTTTGAAGATCCAGAGTTCGAATCCATGGGCTGAGCGACAATATAAGAAAAAGGCAAGTGCCCTTGACCATTTTGCACCTTTTTAGGATTTTAGTTAGAATTGCATGCTTAGGTCTTAAATTGAATCCCATGTGTTGGTTGTTTACTAGTATTTCCAATATTTGCCTTGTAGCCGGGATGGGTAGTATAGGGTTTACCTTCATGTCATTATTTTCATGCTTAGCCCTGCTTAGTAGATGGGATGGGAGTAATTTACATTAATGTTATGTTATCATGATCATTGAGATGTTGTGTGGAGATATACATATGGTATATATGTGGTGATGTATGTGGTGTATGAGGTGGGTAGTGTAGGGATCTAGCAGGCTGGTGGGTTATGGTGGGTGCCGAGTGCACGAGACTCGGGTTTGTGGTTAGTTAGCCTGTGTAGATCCTAAGGACCGGTTCGTGAGACCTGTCAACTGGCTTATACAGTGCCACCACAAGAACTGTTATGGGGCAGTGTGGCCAATTAAGTTGTTTCTATCTTTCCTTGTGTACACCAGAGAGATGTGTAAGTGGCGCAAGAGGGGGCTTCTGCGGCAGAGGTTTCAGAGTGCCGCAGCGGTGAATCCTTAGCGGGTGTGCACGGGTTGGGTAGTGCAATGTAAAGGCCTTGTCGTGTACTCCTGGCCCCACACCATAGGGAGTGTGAGAGGGCGGAAAGGAGTTTCTTGAGTCGCCGACGGGTGATGAAAACACGACTTGTGGGTAAAGGGTACAAACTCTGCAGAGTCAAAACTGTCTAGACAGCCGTGCTCACGGTCAAGAGCGGGCTGGTAACTCTCTCATGATTAGTGTGGGTTGGTTTGGTGCGGTTTGGGAATGGTGGCTTGGATTGAGATAAATGAGATTACAGTGATAGTGGAGATCACTGGGAGATATGTTTGGGTTGGGTGGGAACTTCACTAAATAAATAGGACGCCTAATAAGACTAAGGATAGGTTGCTTAGTGCTTAACCCGTGTCTAGCCTTTCTTGTTAAATGCCTGCATGTCATCTACTTCCCACACTTGCTGAGTACATTATGTACTCAGGCGTTTGTCTTTTTCCTCTAGTATATTTGTTGCTCAGTGAAAAGAAGATCAAATGAAGACGGTGTGAAGAAGGTCACGTAGCTGCCAGTCGATTCGCCTGTGGACGGCCCTACATGTTTTTCCACTTCCGCTGCTAATCCAAAACTCATTTTAAGGTATGTACGTTGTTTACATTCGATATATAACTGTTTATCACTAAATGTCCTACGTGTATGAACTAAACCGATCCTGGCATACACGTAGATTGCGGCCGGTTTGCTCTTTGTAAAACCGGGCGTGACAACAGTGGTTCGTCTTAAAAAGAGTGGCTATTTGCATTGGATGGTGAACAAGGCGCAAGAAGGAAAAAACTTGGATTGCAGGAGCGTAGTTGGGAATAAAGAAAAAAGATGGTTGTGAAGGAGTTGGCACGATCGTGGGAAAGAGTCCTGTGCCATTATAATTTCTCGAGAAAAAAAAAGACAATTTCTTGCTTCATATCAATGATCCCGATCCTTGCCTCCCCATATAGGGACGGCATAACTAACAAATATTTTTTGTGTGTTCCATACTAGTTTAATTATTTTTTTTGCAAACTTTGGGCGACCAAGCATCAGTGCTTTGATTACTTGGTAGGCATTTGATAGATGAGCATATCAACTCTGTGGTGTTAGTTGGTAAACATCTGGTAACAGTTCAGTTCCATTCGTGCATGGGTGTGTGTTCGTTGCTATCTCCTTGTTCATAGCAACAGATTGTCACTTCTCTTGCCGGCAAGTATCTTTGTATCACTCATTCACTGTGTCTGACGTAAGGACAAGCATCCCGCAACTGTAAATTTCTTTTGCTCCTTGTGCTCGTCTGAACTTATTGAAGCTTGAATTACTCCATACCTAGTTTCTGCATGAAACAAAAACTCTGACAAATGCACGAGTATTCGAGACGCGATTTTCCAGCTCACAAGAAACAGCTGTCAAATGTAAAGGTGATCGTTTTTTTTGCATTTCATACATTCTCGCAAATCCTGCACTTCCACGCCTTCCTCGATCAGCAAATCTGTACCTGGACACCGTCCCTCCGTAGTTTAATCTCGTGATATTTTGCTGCAATTTTCCGCGCGGGCTCGAGCCAGTTAGCAAGAGACACATGCGTGCCTCTGCAACCTCGCCATGATTAATCTGTTGGAGGAGTAGAGACAAGTCGGCAGTGGATATCAAATACTCAGAGTACACGTTATAACCACGTTCAACAACCAGAGGCAAGGAAAGAAAGGGAGAGGAAATTTGAAGCCACATATTTGGTCTACTTCCAGCAAAGAGCAAAGTATTCTATCCCTGTGAGTTGCAAAAAAAAAAATAGTAGTACGCATACTGTGTGTATAGCTTGTATGTTAGTACGCGTAGGGCATTGGCACACGGATCTCTGACTTTGCTCTAGAATGTAAGAACTCGTGCCGCCTGCTTCCAGAATCCCGGTCGGCTCTCTCCTGACAAGTTAATTAGCCAGCTGCCACCAGAGAGCACCATCTGTACTTCTCTAGGCATGCTCTGTTAGCCTTGTGGTGTTATAGAGTTGATAACAATCCTGTTGATCTGCTATTAACATGTGCGGATAAACGTCTCGATGGCACATTGGCACATGATCATGCATGGCGGTACACGTGCATTTAGCGGAAGGGAACGCGTTTCATATTCAGATATCGACTAGTTTAGAGTCGATGCTACATGATCCTCGCTCTCGATCGGTCCTACCCGTGTGCGTAATGGTAGGTAGGTCGCCTGCAACTCTTGCCATAGGTCCATCAAGAACTATAGATCCTGCTTCTCCACTGCCCGTCCGGGGACATACAGTAGCTGAACGTGCAACAAACCCATAGTCGCAGCGCGCGAGATGCGCCACCGGCCCGCATCCGGCGCGCTTCGCCTCCGGCTTCGGCAGGCGGGCAGCCGGCACGAGGGGCTGGTTAGCCGCGGCGTGGACTTGTGAGGCTCGCGGCACTGGCATCGACCTGCGCCAGGATGTGGTTGCCAGGTGCTCCGAGCGGAGCAAGCGTTCGCACTCCAAGCTCAAACGATCTCGGAGCACCTGGTAAGATAAGTTCAAATAGATCAAACGAGTTCGGCAGGTAAGATAAAATAAAAGTGATTCTACATATATCTTTTGGTGGAGTCAGGAGCAGCTCAAATGCAGAAAATAGTAAGATACTCCCAGTTCCACAGTTGCAGCTGAACATCTACAGTTCTACATACTGAACCATAGAAGCTAAGACTGAAGGCATGTAAATACTATCTGTAAACTGCAGCATTTTCTTTGCCAGTGCGTGAAAAAGAGGACTGAATATTTTTTTTTACAAAATGGAATTACATAGAGTGAAGATATCCAGCGACAGCTATCATATCTCCAACACACGCATATCTTTTTTTTAGAGTAACACAAGCATATCTGGGAGACATTCCATTCGCAAAAATTATGTAATCTCTGCTTGACCACTTCCCGCGCAGTCGACAGGTGTCCGCATACAGGATGACCTCATGACCCATAATTTATGAGCCTGCGTACATAAACAAGCGTGCGGCTTAGTGGGGCATTAGTGGATTCGCATTAGTTAAGATACTTGGTTCAAAGGAGAAAGATTTTGTACGACTACCTCAGCATTTGTGCGAACAAACTAAATGGATAATTAGGGACTACATTTATACGTCAAATCAAATGATTGGACAATTGATATATACCTCTCTCTTGGATACGATCAGTTCGACATCGAAGCAATTTGCGTGATAAAGTAAGGAGTGCTGCCAATAAAACAAGGTGCTAACTGTACTTGTCAAGCTAATCAGTGTGTTCAGCTGGTAGAACTATTATTCGTTTGTGCAAATATCCTGGAATATGCTCCGACCATTATTTGATTCTGGCCAACTTACATACACGCGGAGGGCATGACTGGTGGCTACATGAAAAAAATATATATCATGAGAACCTATATATTTACCGCCTATGTAAGAGAAGCAAACAATTTTAACCGCAGAACAAGAAGACAAATATAGCAAAATTACTAGCCTAGGAAAAGTGGTTCAAAATGTATAGGGCAATAATACTTTCTCAGTTTCACTAAACAAGCACTTGATATATACAATCAGCCTAGCTATCATAGCTGATCAAAACAGAAGCAATGAGCGTGCATACAAAGCTATTAACAAATACAGTTGAATATGTTCTGCATTGCCATCGTTGAAACAAAAGGAAGTTAAAATGACGTGATTTGACTAACAAAAAATGATAAACGAATGCACACAAACATGAGGTAATATTATCACTCATGTGTTCTACTTAAAAACCACCCAGATACATACAACAGGAATGAAGGATAACACTATCTAATATCAGATGCCACAGAGTAAAACCGTCATGAAGCTCCTGTAGGTGAGACTCAAGCTTACACAATATTGTACTAACCCCAAGTAAAGCACTCCATAAGCCAATAATGACATCTTATCACAAGCATTGGTACAAGAAAAAGTTTGAAAGCCACTTTGAGGCATGCTGCACCGCACCAGCCTCTCTGCATATCCCATAAATTAACAAATTACAGTAACTTATTCAAGTAACATTGAAATTATGCTTGAAAAAAAATTGGTAACTGTTGATGTGCTCAAAACTAAGTGATCCTCATACTCTGGCTACCTAACGACAAATTGATAACATTCCTCAAGCTCCAAAACGACATAAACTTTGATAATGATCTATACAACTATACATTTGGTTTATTATTCCCTTTTACGTTGAAATGAATAATAGTTGACATTGTTGTTATTGTGCATATCGGAGAGATAATTGGATTAAAAGAAATACAGTCTTGCATTGAACTATTTGAACTAATATACCAACTTAATTATTAGTACCCAAAGGGCTTCAAAGGTAAACTAAACAGTGTCCGGCAAAATAACAATCTTAGGTCAAAAATAGACATGACAACAAATTATGTCAACCTAATTAATGTAAATTAAACAACTGGCAGTAGTTCAAGTTCAACAACTATTTTTATGAACATAAAAGAAAATTTATGTACAAATATTGTTCTTGTAAATATAAATTTGACGGTGGAGAACTCTCTTCCCAAAAAGATATACTTATTTGCACTTGAAAGAAATGATGCAATCCCCACCTGAGAAACGGTAACACATAGCTAAAAACACAGAAGACAGTGACATCAAAAAGAAAAAAAAGTCAACTAATTCATTAGCACAATGACAAATTGAGTCAAGGTAACCATAAACTTTAGCAAATTTTAGACTACAGCATTTGTGTACTTGGAAAGTGCTTTGTTTTATAGAGCCCAGAAGAATGTTCTATAGTAGACCAAACGACCAGTCCAGGTTCAACTCCTCCCTTCTACAAATTTGTTGTAAGATACATTTCTCCCTTCCAACCTCATATAATAGACCAATGCAAACTAGCATGGCGAGTTTTTTCATCTCCAATAACAATAAAGAGCATAGTCATATCGTTCATATTGGATTACATTATCTCTAAACTTACTATTACTTACAAAACACAAGCAGTAAAGTGTTAATTCATTTCTGAACTGCGAGATTTTCAATAAGGAAGGTACTGTAGGTTATAATCATGTTAACCTCGCTTGTGTTTAGCTGTTGACTGCAACTTTTAGATTCTGGGCATGCTTCAATATAAGCAGGGCAAATCCTTTTCCTAAAACTGTAAGTCCATCAAGCAACGTCCAGAAGAAACAGTCGACAAGATGTATAACTCATGCAACAAGGAACCAACTAAATCGGAATCTTATATAGACTATAACAAGATCTTTAGTGTCAACTTTCTCAGAATTTGGATCCTCCATGGGAATTCTTTTCATTCTTCCCTCCAAAAGAGTACATGTCACTTTTGGAAGGCTAGGCCGTCACCATTATCTGTTATGACTGTTAAATGTTTTTGAGCGATATGCCTGTTCAATGCAAAAGTTCAGGAGTACACGGCAATGAAACCCAACCTACAGAACATAACAATGAAACAAGGGATTCACCAGAAGGGCAAGTGGAATCACAGACAACATGCACCTGAAAGAGCAACACGATCCGGAGCCTATCCTAAAGTTGAATGACATCAATTGAATCGAACTCTGAAGCTTAACCTAAATTTGGTGGAATCAGAACAGGAATTACAGTCCGCAACTACTGTAAAGAGCAAGAAGGATGATTAGCAAGAAGAAGCCTAGCAGTTTGGGGCTGTTGAGCTCGGCATTGACTTCGCCTCCTTTGAGCCGACGACACCGCGCATCCACGGTTACGCCATTCCGCAGCGTCCAACCGGACGTCACCGCCGTCGGCCGACGACACCCTGTAACTGAAGTGGGCTTTACATCGAGTTAGAGCCCATCTAAATGGACCAGAACGGTTCAACACTTCAACCCTCTGCGAAAGGGCCCAATATACAGCCTAATAATTCCTCTCGTGTTAAATGGGCCCTATCTCCAGCCCACGCTGACGTAACGGAAACCGCCTTTGACTGTTTCCTGCCACGGCCTGCCTAACTCCAAACCCGCGACACGGCGAGTCGTCGTGGCCCGTAAGCCAACAGCCCCTTCGCTCCTGCTCGGCGTCGCGCCACCGCCGCGAGTCGCAGGCCGCCGAGGGCGCCGGTCCTTCGTCCGCCGGCGTTCGTGAGAAGGGATATGGGAGTGCACGGTCTGTGGGAGCTGCTGGCCCCTGTGGGGCGGCGCGTGTCGGTTGAGACACTGGCAGGGAAGCGCGTCGCGGTGGACGCGAGCATCTGGATGGTGCAGTTCATGCGGGCGATGCGGGACGACAGCGGAGAGATGGTCCGCGATGCGCACCTCCTCGGGTTCCTCCGCCGCATATGCAAGCTCCTCTACCTCCGCGTCCGCCCCGTCTTCGTCTTCGACGGGGCCACGCCGGCGCTCAAGCGCCGCACGCTCGCCGCCCGCCGCAGGCACCGGGACGCCGCGCAGGCTAAGGTCCGCAAGACCGCCGAGAAGCTCCTGCTCTCGCAGGTGAGTCACTGTTCCTCTAGTTACCTACCCACTCTCTCCGCATCTTCTCCCTCTCGTTCAACAATGATGCAGATGGTGGTTGATTCAGAGGGGGAATTTTAGAATTCCGGATCACTCAGTGTATGGTTATTAATTTGAGACACAGAATTCGCATTTTTCGACCCTAGAGCGATACTTAGTATATGATTCTCATTCACTCCGTTACTGAACAACCCATCATCGTATTTTTTTATTTGTAGAAATTGTGCTTCAGTCATCATTCATTCACCAATGGTATTCCTCATTAAATTAGAACAGTATGTTTGTTCTGCAAGTCATGATTAAGATGGTTATTATGTGCTACCTTTGCCTGTCAGCTCAAAGCGAGGAAGCTTGAAGAACTGGCAGAGCAGATTAGGAGTGACAGGGCTAAACATGATGCCAAGGTCAATCAAGTTGGGAGCAGTAGAGGAGAGGAGACTGAGGAAGCAAACAAAGATCAAAACCGAAATGGTGATGCCAGCAACAGTGAGGGAACTGTCGCATCAATCAACCAGGAAAAAGTGGATGAAATGTATATGTCTTCATGTATTTTCTTTTTTCTTTTTTTTTAATAAAAAATTGCTGGTCAGATTCATTGGGTTGATACTCCATTGCCTCTGTAAAGGCTGGCTGCATCACTTGCTGCAGAGGAAGAGAGAAGTTTCGCTGAAGGAGGGGACCACCGTTTCACAAGTGTTCCATTGCAAGGAGCTGAAATAGATGAGGATGAAGATGATGACGAAGAGATGATCTTTGTAAGCCTTGGACTCATTGTTCCCATGAAGTCGTTAAATTTCATCCTCTATTTATTTTGGTATTATTTTTCATTCATGTTGCATTTGTTTAAACGCGTGCTCGACTTTTGCTAAAATATTGTAGGGTATGCATATTTCTGTTATGTAACTTTGTACTTGTTTATTTCGGGACTAGTTCCCTATCTTGCTTTTGTATTTAAGTAGAGCTTATATATGTTTTCACGTTCAATTGGTTCTCTCTCTAGGAAGTTTAAAATATACCATGACTATTTCTACTGCTTTTGCAGCCCATGACAACAGGTGACATAGATCCTGCAGTATTGGCCTCTCTTCCTCCATCCATGCAGCTGGATCTTCTTGTTCAGGTAAAAAAGGCAACAGAGTAGTGATTCTTATGCTTGTCCTCGTACCTTTTCAACTCTATATATTTACAGAGTAATGAGGAAGATACCTTCTTTCCTTTTTGGTTTTGCTTTAGATGAGGGAAAGAGTGATGGCTGAAAACAGGCAGAAATATCAGAAAATAAAGAAGGTAATATACATAATTTTGGGAATATACCAGCTTACTTGCTCCTTTTTTCTATGAGGTTTCAAACATTTTCTACTTTTAGTAATGATATCTGAGAAAAAGGGTCCTACAGTGTATGTGACATTTTTCAGGAACCTGCTAAATTCTCAGAGCTTCAAATACAGTCCTATCTCAAAACAGTTGCTTTCCGGCGAGAGATAGATCAAGTTCAGAAGTCTGCTGCAGGTAAAGGTGTTGGGGGTGTCCAGACATCAAAAATAGCATCAGAAGCTAACAGAGAGTTTATTTTCTCATCATCATTCACTGGTGATAAACAGTAAGTGATGTGCTATTTCTTGTTTGCATCTTTACGCATTAGATTCTGAGGGTGGCCATTTGAAAATTTCCAAGTTTCAGAGATACCTTTTTGAGTTTTGTACTATTTCAGCATAATGTCAACTGGCTGATCATACTTCACAACTGGATCAGGACACTAGCTCAGAGAGGTGGAAAGGAGCAGATTTGTGACACCGTGAGACCAAGAAAGGAAATTAGTTCTGCTCCCTTCAGATCCAACTCTGCTAGTAGTTCGAGAACAGTGAACCCTCCTTACAGCGAGTCTTGTAGGGATTTTGGGCCTGATGTTGAGACATATCGTGATGAGAGAGGACGGATTAGAGTAAGTAGGGTTAGAGCTATGGGAATTCGAATGACTCGTGATATTCAAAGGAATTTGGATTTTATTAAAGAAAATGAACAGGTCAAAAGTAGGGAACAGACCAATGTACACAAAGGATCATCACAAAATGAAGAGCCTCCTGCTTTTCCAGAACATCTGTTTGAAAGTGCTGAGCTGCAGAGGTCTTGTAGTTTTTATGAAAATTCTACTGAAACTGCCAGTAACAATCTTCAGACATCATCATTAGTAGGAGAATCAGGAAGCATTTCTGAAAAATTGTATCCTGGAAACAAGGAGACAATAGAGATATCTTTCATGGATGATCAAAATGAAGGGAAGGACAATGATGAGGATATATTTTTGGAATTAGCTTCCGAAACGGCATCTGAGATATTTGCTACTGATGATCGTCTCGCTAAAAAGATAGAAGAATCTGATGATTCTGACTGTATTTGGGAAGAAGGTAATATTGAAGGAGAAACACTGGATATGAATCATAAATCACCTCCGCGAGAAAATTGTGCTGATGATGAGGTTGAATGGGAGGAAGGTGACTGCTATGTACCTGAAGATCCTTCCAGTACCGAACACAATCCATGTAAAGTACCAAAAGGGGATCTGGAAGAAGAAGCTCTTATACAAGAAGCTATAAGACGGAGTTTAAATGATTTTGATAACCAAAGATCACACACTGTGATCACAGAAGATTTGCAAGCATCTATTGAAGAAAGATCTTTGCAATCTGCTGATGATGCTCCTAAAACTTCTGGAGCCCCGGAAGAAACTTATTTACATTTGGAGAATGAGATCATAAAACATGGAAATGAAGAAACTAGAATTGGAATTAGTTTTGATGAGAATGATGTGATGCATGATGTTGGAGTGTCTGGAGCTGATGGACAAGAAAATGAAAAGCAAGCTCAAATGGTGAATAATTATGGTCATGTTGATACACAAAGAGCTCATTTACTGGAGTCCCTTCCCTTATATGATAAATCTATTAGTAATCTGTCTGAAAAAGTATCTGACAGATCAAAAGATGTCAGTGATGTGATAGTATGTAGAACGAGAAGTCCTGAAAGGCCTGTGGCTGATGGTAAATGTATCAATCAACACAATATGAATTCTGATTATTCAAATTGCTGCAAAGATGTTTCTTCTGTTGGTGAAACCTCAAAGTCACCCCTTAAGAATATTTTGACCGATGATCCGGTAGCTGATTCTGCCCCTCGAAAAGAAAATGCTACCCAGTGGGATACAGAGTTTTTCAATTTGGATATAAATTATACACAATCAGGTGACAATGATGGGAACCATGGCATGTCAGCAATATATCTTGATAAGGAACTCTCTCTTCTTAGACAAGAACAAATAAATCTTGGAAATGAAAGGCGAAAGCTTGAAAGCCATGCTGAGTCTGTAAGCAGTGAGATGTTTGCCGAATGCCAGGTTAGATATAATAACTGTTTTCAACTAAATAACTTAGGACTTGTGAAGGTTTCTATCTGAATTGAGGTCTATTGGAAGGAGAAATATAAGTTAATAATTTGGTTATGTAGCCAAAACATATATGAAATCCTTATTTTCTTTTTGATTACAAATTACAATGTTGAGACACCTCCCTGTCCCTGATACATTTGTATGATTCAGGAATTGCTCCAAATGTTTGGCTTGCCATATATAATTGCACCGACGGAAGCTGAAGCTCAATGTGCATACATGGAGATGAGTAACCTAGTTGACGGAGTTGTTACTGATGATTCAGATGTCTTTCTTTTTGGAGCAAGGCATGTTTACAAGAACATATTTGATGATAGGAAGTATGTGGAAACATACTTTATGAAGGTCTATCCTCTTTCCACATCTTGGTCCAGTTCTATATTCATTACCTTTTCCATTGAAGCAATGACAAAACTATGCATGATTTGAGCCGCATCATTCTTCAGTTAGTATTTTAATTTGTTTCAGGACATTGAGTCTGAGCTTGGGCTAACAAGACAACAATTAATTCGTATGGCTCTGCTTCTTGGGAGTGACTACACTGAAGGAGTTAGGTAATAAAGATATGCTTGCAGTGATTTCTCCTTATATTCTTGTTACATCTTGGAACAATTCCGAATTCTGCAATGCACTGTTTATTAGGTGTAATTGATGAAATGTCTTGCAATCTGAAAGTCTTATTTCAAAAGCTGTATGAATTTAACAGCAAAGTTTTTTTTCTTAGTTGAGTTGCTCAGTTTTTTTTAAGAAGTGCATCTCGGACTTCCACTCCAGAAATTTAACATGGATTTTGTTCTCTTGGAAGTTTTTCGTTTCATTTCCATGCTATAAGCAACTGCATCTTCAATGTATTTCAAACAAAAACACTTCAGTTGTTTTTCAAGTTCAGACATTTGCAAATCAAGATCATTCAAGTATAAGTTGAAATATGGAATTCCAGGCAATAGAACTTCACAACACCATCTTTTCATTTGAATGATGCTTGCTGTTTTAAGTTAAGCCATCTCTGAGACTCTGACACAACATTTTGTCTGATCCGTTTGTTTTGGTTGGTTCTGCACTCCTGATTATTATTTATACTGGTTCGTAGTGGTATTGGCATTGTGAATGCTATTGAAGTTGTTCATGCATTTCCTGAGGAAGATGGACTTCAGAAGTTCAAAGAATGGATTGAATCACCAGATCCATCAATACTGGGGAAATTTGATATAGAAACAGGCAATATATCAAAGAAAAAGAAAGCTGACGGAAATTCTTCAGATGGAAAGGAAAAGGGACTGGAGCCTGATTCTGTTCAAGGTTCTGATGATAAGCAGCCTTCTAATGGAACTGAACGCATTAAGGAAACATTTATGAGTAGGCATGTACGTATATTTTCGTCTAAGGATCATTTTGTGAACTACCATTGTTGCTTTATTGTTTTATATACATGTTTTTTTCTCTTATATCTCTTCATTTATCAGAGGAACGTGAGCAAGAACTGGCATATTCCTTCAACTTTTCCTAGTGAATCAGTCATAAGTGCATATATTTCTCCACAAATTGACAATTCAACTGAACCTTTTTCTTGGGGAAGACCAGATTTAGGCCTACTGCGCAAGTAAGTTGTCTTGGACAGTTAACTGTTCCTTAAGCGATTAACGGATCATTCTGCACAAGACATTCATTCTCATGGATTTTGTGCTGATCTTAGATTGTTGACAATTGACATATTGGCATAAGTAGCCTGCAAAAACTATGACCATATGCCAATTATTACGCTTGTAATGCTTAGCCTTGTACTGTAAACCTTAGTGAATATATACGCACAAGCAGTACATGTCCTATTCACCAGGGCGCAAACAGTTTATATTGTTTTTCATATATAAAATGCCTTTTTCATTCCTTGGAAATGTTTCTTGGTTGCCAAAATTCGCTCATGGTCCATAATTATTCATCTGGATTCTGGCATATGTAAGAACACTTTATTTCCCTGGATTGTATGTCTACATATGATTTTGTTTTGTGTATATTAACATCAGTGTAATGAAATTAATTTCTTAATCTATGCACTTATTGTGCTCTATAAAGTTATAGGCTTATGTGACATCTTCTGAGTCAACTATGCTTTTCTTTAAAGATATGTTTTGGGACATGAGATTTCATAAAATAAAATTGTTAGAATCACATTGAACTGTGAATAATTCGTAAAGTCATAGTTTATCTGCACAGCACCATATTCATGCTTAAGAAAACTGAAATTATTTGTTATTACTAAAAAATAAACAAAAGTCCTGTAATGGACGCAGTGTGGAATCAAAGTATCTGTAAAGTATGGTTTTCTCCTATTTGTGTATTCACATTCCTTCATGACTTGTCATCTTCTACAAGAGAACCTGTCATATTGAGAAAACATAGGGTGCCGCAAAAGAATCTTTCATATCCTTATGCATCTTCATGAAATGACAAAACTAAAATATCAAGTTCCTTCAGGTTATGTTGGGAACGATTTGGGTGGGGCAAGGAGAAAGCTGATGAACTGCTTCTTCCTGTTTTGAGAGAGTATAATAAGCATGAGGTTGGTTTGTCAAGTTCTCAATACTATATTCTGCTGTTTTGTTACTTTAATTTGTATGGGATGTTATGCGTAATTTTTTGATTTGACTGGCCTACTTCTATAGTTTCTGTTTCTAGTAAATTACTAAAATAATGTTGGGGAAGGGGAAAAACTAAGCAAACTCATCAGCATCGCCCAATCTTGCATGAATTTTGAATATGCTGGCTGTAGTTCAGACTATATTTTGTAATATTGCCATTTAAACATATATCAACTTTAAAACCAAATGTGTGAGAACTCACTGCCAATTTATTCTCTTATAGTTATGCCATATTGGAACTCCGCCTATGCCTTTCTAGATATAGTCGTTCCCAAGCCCGGTGAAGGAGGAGGGTTGTGATAGGCCTGGCGAGCTAGCATCAAAACCAGCCATTCCTATAGATATAAAACCCAGTTTGGGTTTCATATCTAGCCTATCTCAACGTGCTTGAGACAAAGGCTTTGTAGTTGTTTATTTGTTTATAGTTATGCTATACTGGAACTCCTTCTATGCCTTTCTAGGTATAGCCGGTCCTAAGCGTAGGTAAAGGAGGAGGGTTGTGATAGGGTTGGCGAGCCAGCATCAAGACCAGCCATTCCTATGGGTATGAACCCAGTTTGGGTTTTATATCTAGCCTACCTTAACGTGCTTGAGATAAAAACTTTGTTATTATTTTTTTAAGTTATGCCATATTGGAAATGATTCTCTGCATTTCTGACGTATAGCTGCTATAGTTCTGTGTTCGGTACTTCGGTTTTTAGTTTTTATTTAGCTATGAGAGGGGTGGTTTAATGGATGAGATGGTGCCATCAAAATGTTCTGTATTTCATGTTCTTGCACTTTAATGTGAAATACTTTTACATGTATGCAGACTCAGCTGCGCATGGAGGCATTTTATTCGTTCAACGAGAGGTTTGCCAAAATTCGTAGCAAAAGGATTAAGAAAGCTATCAAGGGCATTACAGGGAAAAGTTTTCCTGACACAGATGAACCTGATCAGGATAAGCCCAGTACTAGCAAGACCATCAAGAAGAAAGAGGCAAGCTCCTCTACCGGTTCTAGAGGCAGAGGAAAAAGGAACACTAATGCTGGACTTAGGAACATGGAAAGTCAAGAAAATAACCAAATTGGAAGCCAAGATAACAACTCTGCTGATACAGTTGAGCTCACTAAAGAAAATAACAACACCAAGAAGAGAAATAAAGGGAGACCCTCTAGCCGCTCCAAAGAAAGAGGACAACGTAGGATGAATGCTGGGTGTGGGACTACAGGAAGTAAGGAGGACTTTGACACAAGATGTTATACCTCAGGTTCAGATGAAGATTCTCATAAAAGGCATGCCACCAGTTACAAATCAGAAGGAATGGCGGTACGAAGGGTAAGCTCTCCCAGTTGTGTTACGCCGTTGCTTTCTGTTGCTTTTCATGTTTCTAATTGCAACCTTTAGCATTCTTGTCTGTGCATGAGAAAACTTTTACCTGATATTTGTGCTACATTGCTGATGGTTTATCTTTCGTACTAAGTTTAAACTCAGTGTCCCCAATTTCTTTGGCATCAGAGTGACCTAGAAATGTCTAGTTATTGCATAGTTCTTGGTGAACTTTTACGCCTGTTTGAAATCACAAAGTCATGCTGCATTTGAAATCTGGGTTGGTGTATCGTTCTCTGTACAAAGAGCAGCACCATGCATTGTAAGCAAATCTTATTTTACAATAATGTCACTGTTTCTGCAGTCAAATAGGAAGCGGAAACAGGTAACGTACGTGGAAGATGGCAATGAAGCTGATGATAATGATGTTCCCTTTCGTCAAGACGGTGAAAATGACTCGAGTGAAGCTACTGCAGACATGGACATGGCTGGACAAGACACACAATCTAATCGTGTCCACCATGATACGACTGAACTGAACAGCAATGAGATGCAGACGGAACTAGACACCACGGAAGATATCAATGAGGATTTCCAGGGCTTTGAATTACATGAGGACCACCTGACGGATTCTGCACCGAAGGATTTTCTGTTGACCGGAGGTGGATTCTGTGCGGAGGAAGGTGACGAGCAAGATCCAGCAGGCGGTGCAACTGGTGCGGAAATGGAGCACGGAACAAATGGTGCCTTCGGGGGCATCGATCGGGTTCCGGACAGTGGCAGGAGTACGAGCCTGCCCACAGCTGGGGTGTGTACAGAGAATGCAAATATGGAGGCCCAAGGTGTATCTTCATCGCAGAGACCTAAAGCAGGCCGTGGTTTAAGTGCCATGCCTACGCTCACCAAGCGCAGGAGGAAGTCATGAAATGTTTGCAGAACTGTTGTGTACATATAGCGCCGCCACTACGGCCTAGGCATCCTTAGAGCGAGTGCGTGGTTCACGTTATTTACTTGACCACATTGCAAATTACTCACTACACCCTGATGTAGAGCAGTCTATGGACAGTGCACTGCAGCTTTAAATTCGGTTACATGTGCGGTTTGCACATTTTTCACTCTTTACCAGACACGGCAGTGCAATACTGATCCATATGTGAATTTGTCGTGTAAAATGTTCTGGGGGCATCCAAGGATGTAGACGTAGAGCTCGACGTCGTTGTCCGGGACATGCATGGGCACTAGTGTACTTTTTTGAGTAGTTGATGCTCAAGCCTGTGGCGCGCGAGAAGCTCTGCAACTGTTCCTTGACCTTGAGCAGCAGCACAGCCAGATCGTCATCAAAGTATCATCGGCGTGCTGCACATTATCTCGATAGATTTCTGGTAAGAAAAGTCTTGGGGACGTTGTGTGTTGGTGTCAGCAAAGCAGAACCATACAGCAGAAATTATAAATCCAGGAACGGCAGAGGTGGGCCTGATACCTCTCTGCATCTCCCGGCGTGGTTCAGTTAAGTTCGGCCTGGCCCATCACGCGGATCGCCTCTTCGTTTCTACCAAACCCACCACCGGGTCTTCCGTTCCGACGACCCCCCTTCCTTTACCCAGCCGGCTGCCACTCCACTTCGGCTTGCTCAAGTTTCGCCGTCGGCGTCACGTCTCAAGGGGTCCACCGAGGCCGATCGGCAGCAAGCCGGTGCTGGTTGCGTTCGCGTAGCAGGAGAGCGGCGCCGAGGCGGCAGCCTAACTTGGCGGGCTAAGCGGGCTGCTGGATCTCTTGGGAGCCACGGCGATGGCGCGTGGCGCTCGCCTCCTCCTCCTTCTCGCGTTCCTGGCCGCGCTACTCGCCGTCCTCATCCAGCTCTACGGCCTCAGGAAGCCGGTCCGTCCTTTGTTCCTCATTCCCTGATGCTTCTTAAGAATTTAATTCAAATAAAAAAATGCGCTGCCACTCCCCTTGCTGTTCGGGCTTGTTGTTCATGTAGTAACAGATCCGTACAAGCTTACATATGCATCGTGTCACACCTCAGAAGTTATACGAGCCTATGCTGATAGACAATGGGATTACTGCCTTGTATAGTGTAAAATCAACTAGTTCCAACTCGTGGATTTAGCATCTGAGAAACATACCCATTCTCGAGCTCTGAAATTTCCTGAGGTTGGAACAGCCTTTTTTTTACTCACATACGTCAGATGTTGCGATGAGCAGAAGCTGTGGACGGTGGACGAGTTATCGAGGTACAATGGAACGGATGAGGGGCTGCCCATACTACTTGGGATTCTGGGGTACTCATACTTACCTCTCATGTCACATTCCCGTTGGTTGTGTATGATGTTTTGTTTGATCTCTGAGGATGATGGTGTCACTAACTTTGGTTATCTTGGCTATCTACTGGTCGGACCTTGTTAATGATCATAGCTCCCATCTGGTGCTGCAGCTCAGTGTTTGATGTTACAAAAGGAAGGTCACATTATGGTCCTGGAGGAGGTTATCATCACTTTGCTGGCAGGTTGGAGTCTTATATTTCTAGTGCCATTTTAAGTCACATTGCTGTGGATAAAATTTATGCTGCATCTTGGTGTCTGATGAACTTTTTAACTCATACCATTTTTGTTTAGTTGTTTTGCATGTTGATGTTAAAACAGCATTCTTGTAACAGGGATGCATCAAGAGCATTCGTTTCTGGAAATTTTACAGGTAAGCCGCATCTTGTTTCTGGTTAGCGACCTTACTAAATCATCTAGCTGAACTTAAGCTTCAGCTGATATTGGCTGTGTGAAGCTAACCTTGACGCCCTCCTCTTGATATTATGGGTTTGAACTATATAATACTACAAGTATTCTCTGCTTGATGTATTATTGCTGCTAGCAGTACCTCGACACTAAATGCGTCTTCAAAGTGACATTTGAAACAATAATAACAGATGTTAGTAATACTGAATTTATTATTGAGATATGGTCGTTGATGTAGAATTTTATTAGAACTGTACATGAAACATGGGTTATTCTTAGTTTCTTGGTTTTCACAAATTCCTTGCCTTCTTAAAGAATAAAGTGGTCGAATACACCCAAGTAGGTTGCCTTTACTACTGACTCTGTTAATTAGGACATGGGGCAAAAGAGAGGAAATATTGTTATGGCTCAGTTTTTATGTGAAACCCAATAAAAGTTTGGTGATGGTGTTGTTGGCTCAGTATTTATGTGAGGAATTAGATGCTAGGATGATACATTTTTCTTGGATGATGCAGGATCTACCTTTTTTTCCTTGTTGAACTTCCAGGAAGCTAATCTAAATTTCCAATGTCTAATTTAGCACCTTCCTAAATAATAATTGGTCACTTGTTGTAGTAAATGCAAGGGATGGGGTGTGTTTCCACAAATTCCTTTAATGTATGTAGCATTTTATTGGGGGCAATCAAAATGTAGATATGATTGTTGGCGTATGAAAGTATTGTAGGATAACCTTAATCTGCTTTGATAGGTGACGGGCTGACTGATTCGTTACAGGGTTTATCTAGCATGGAGGTACGAAGGCAGACTACCTCTGGATTATTTATTATTGTAATTATTGTAGTTGATATGGTTCTGAAGCATAGATAGTCATGGAGAAATGATATTGAATTATTGAATACAATGGATTTGCCAACTTCCTTTCAGGTCAATAGCATTGTTGATTGGAGGAAAATGTACTTTGGGAAATACACGTGAGTTTCTTTCTTCACTCTTTTATCAAATTTACTATCTAGTGCTAGATGCAAGTACTATCTTCACTTTTGAGTTTTGAGAAATGGTCCACAGATTAGTCTATCTTGTTTGTTCATCATGTTCTTGAATATGTTACTATATGTTTTGTATTTTAGTAAATATAAACGTGTATGCCATATGAAACACATTAATAATTGTGGAAGTAGTTGTTCATATAATAAAAACCACTCAATGATGCACCTGTTGACTGTGGTAAGGTCCCTTCAAATGTGTAATGCAGATATGCTGGCAAACTTGTTGGACGCTACTACGACAATCAAGGAAATCCTACAAAGTATCTAAAGGGCGTGGAAGTAAAGGCAAAGAGAGGCGCGCAACTTATTGAAAAGCAAAAGAGTGAAGAAGCTAAAATACCCAGTTGCAATTCAAAATGGAGTGAGCAAGAGGGTGGAGAAGTGAGTACTCTTTGTACCGTTGCATTTTTGCTCAAACACGTTTTATCAGCTGCCCCTTTTTTGTCTTGTGTTACATTGTTCTCTATTTACTTTCTGAACTAATCTTTGTCTTACTCCTACCTGATTCCAAATCTAAACAAAAACACGGGGAAACAGAAACCTTGCCTTCAGTATACCAAAATTAAGCTCAAGACTAATTCATGAAACAAGATCAGACACTGGTATTGTGCAGACAATTCTGCTACTGTATTCAAACCTTGCCCTTAGTGGAGCAGTATTGTTCCTCTGTTGGACTTCTAAAGTTTCTAGACAAATTTCTGGTCAGCTTCGGAAGCTTCCAGGATGTCACCAAAATACAGCCCCGCACTTGCCCACCCATATTGTTATCTTCAGTTTTTTTATGCCCTGTTTGAAACTGGAAAATTTTCCTGGTTGAAATAGAAATATATCTATCTGAAGTAGAATGTGTCGTTTAATCAGTTGTTACATCATTTTTTGTATGAACAGAGTTGTTTGAATATTAGTACATTTTGGTAGAGATGACTGTTTCTGACTGTTCTGCTTGTGTTAGGTTTGGTGCGATACAGGCTACCCAAGATTGGTCAGGAGGCCAGGCGACATAGCTCTGACGGGAAAAGTTAGCCAGCGGTGCGCCTGTTTCCAGGAAGCTGAGCTGAACAAGGCAGGGCTAGTAGTGTACGAAGGGTGTGATTATCTGTCCAAGTCTTGCAAAGTGAAGTAGTAGACCGAACACTAAATTTCCCGTTCCTTGTCCACGAAACTGTTGCTTTCTGTACTTAAGACCTACTACAGTACTAGTGCACGAAGATTAGTTATAGCGGCGACTTTCAGCAAGCCCAGCCAGCGCATGAATGAATCCTTCTCTAGTGCGTCGATGTATCAAGTACTAGCAACAGCATCTTGTTTCTGAAGTGAGGGTACGCAAAAGATCGGAGATAGTACGTGCGATCAAATCACATGATGGCAGTGCCGTACCGCCATGCGTTGTTTGTGTAGGGTATGTGTGCAGAGGCTGTCCATGCTAAACTGCCATGGGGCCGTGGCTGCCGACTGATCGAAGCTGTTGCACCATCAGCGTGGTCTGTGCAGAACTGTACTCCGTGTTAAACTTAGGTTTATCCCTCATCCTCGTTCGCTCGGGTAAGTTTAAGTTCTACTCCTATATACCGACTGCCGAGAAAGGAATGGCGATGTCCTGAAGAACCGCACGTACCACTGCTGCTACCAGCAGGAAGCAGCAGCGATGTGATGAGTCGGGTCCGACGCCGAGGACTGGGCGGGCGGGCGGGAGAGGACACAGACCAAACGGGGCATCAAGATATGATTCTTCCGTTCCGTGCAAGAAACGCACCGCAGACTCTCACGGCCGTTGCCAAACTTTCAATGCGCTCTGGCGTCGCGCAGCAGCAGCCAACCATCGTGGGATCCGGATCCTCTCAAGGCTTTCCTACGCATGGAAATGGAAGACGCAAAATCGAAGATAAACACGAGACTGTCATCAGCGAGCGACAGGTGTGTGATGGGTGGAAACAAAGCAGATTCAGGTCCCGCGGCGGGGCGGGACGGGTCGGAGCAGAACGTGTAGCCATGATGCGTGCCGGTGATGCGAGGTGGCGACACGTAGTACGGGCGAGAGTGGTGATAGTGATGATGATGATGCTGCTAGATGTGACCAGACGCCGGGTTAGCCGCCCGATGAACGAGGCAGGATTACGGGAAACCGGGGCTCCTAATCGCGTTGGGTTCAGCCACAAAACCCGGCAGTGGTGGGCGGACGGCTGTAGCAGCTTTTCCCGCTGTGCAACGCACAATGCCGGTCTCTGTTTGTGTGCGAGTGCGGAGAGAGAGAGGGAGAGAGTACAGGAAGGAAGGATGGATGGGTGGGCGGACTAGGTGCCGGTGCTCTCGAGTTCACCTACGTACGTAGTACGGGGAAACGGGAAAAGAGGGACGCTGTGCCGTGCCGCGGCAGCAGAGCAGAGCAGAGCAAGGCCGGGCTATAGGACTCGGAGGTCGACGAGGCAGGGAGGAGGGAGCAGCAGCTGCTGCTTCGTGAAGCGCAACATCATCATGGGTTGTCGCGGCCAGAGCGAGCACACGGCACGCCTCAAAAGAATCCCCGCCCAGACGCGCGCCGTGGACCGGACGGACCAGAGAGAGACGCGGCCCCCCGGCTACTCCCCCTCCCCGCCACGAAACGAAACGGAATCATCATGAGCTTAGAACTGTGCAGTGCAGTGCAGACGCAGGCGCGGCTGCTGCTGCTGCTCTCGGGGTTCGCCTCGCCGCCAGCCAGCGTGCGCGGAACACCTCGGGGGCCTTGTGTGTTCTAGCAACGGGGGATGGAAATGGAACGTTGGGCGACGCGCGAAAGGCGAGCTCGCTTTACCGCCGGAGGAGCATCATCCGCATTTCGATCAGCCATGATCGCGTCCCTGCCTGGTTCCTGTGTCGCCTGGGGCCTGCATGCTTAAGCGTCGAAGGGCGGGCGTGTGTTCTTATTTTTTTGTGTGTGGCGTCGCACTTTTCGCCCTCCTCCTTTTTCATGCATGTACTTGCTGTTCCTTTATTTTGTTCATTCTCATGTTGGTTTACATTCTCGTATTAAGCTGATAGGTTAGCAGCATGGGCAATTCAACTAATCTACTATCTAAACCCCCCCCCCCGGAAGACCGCCTACCCAAAGGTCAACAAATCAGACGTGTAGCCTAGTCGCTAGCTCTAGCTCATCTTTTTCAGGCTTGGGCCGTACGGAGCACGATCTTGAGCCACACGAACCCGACATCGTGTGTAAATAATGTCGCTGATGTTTGTATATATATATATATCGACGGAGAACATGTAAAATTTAATGTAATAATGTGCTCCTGAAAAGAGTATATACTTTTCAAAAAAAACCTATTATTTATCTCCCTTCTCTTTTTTGCACCTAGAACAGATATATCATCAGGCCGGGCTCTGACTTAGTTTTCTCATGCCACGGTGGAAGCTCGACCCGACCCGTGGTCTGATCTTGGATTTCCGGGGGGGGCTGTAGAGCATGGATGTAGCTGGGAAGACGGGGACCCAAGTGCTGTAGCACAACAAATATCACGGAAAAGCAGGGGGAGGAAAAGGCACGACAGCCACGGCCGGCCGGTCAGGCAGCCTAACCTGCAGCAGGAGGCGCAGGACCACCGCGGCGAGAGAGCTTTCTATTCCCCTCTTGAAAGCAGCAGCAGACTCGCGCGCGCGCGCACACGGACTGTTTCGCCGCCCAACGAACCAAACAAATCAAAAGCGGGGGAGGGCAAACGCGAGCAGGAACGGCTTCCATCCAAGCGTCGCTGTTCCCTCGCTGCTTCTTGGCTTCTTGCGGTGAGTGGCTCTTTCTCCTCTGCTACTGATTGATCTCTTTCTCTACCTCCCCTTCTTTTTCTCTGTTGGATGTTGCATCACTTCACCGGCGTAGGCAGCTGGGGGCCGCCGCCTAAGCGCAGCGCAACCATTGGAGGGGAAGAGGGAGGGAGGACGAAGGACACCTGCAAGTCCACCGAGGTTCATTGCCACCGCACCACCCCACCGTCCTTTCCCCAGTCCCAACACGAGCGCACGAACCGCGGCAGAGGGACAGGCGCATGTGCGCGCGATGCAGCATGCACACACTTGCGTGGCTGCATCTGGGGCGCACTCGTCTTCCCTGAGCAGTGTTCTCGGGGGTTTCAGGCAGCAGGGCGGCTCCATTGCTCGGAGGGGGAGGAGTCTTTTCTCGGGGTGCGTGGGTCTCACACTGTTCCTCTTTCTTGGGTCATGGCTGATGCTGCACTTTGCTTTGCCTTTGTTCTTGCGTGCCTTGTTCGGTAGCCTGTTTTGTTGCCTTCCCTCCGGTTGCTATAAACATCTATGCCTCCCACATGCTTCCTCATGGCTCTCACATTGTGGCTGCCGGCCGTTGCTGCGTGCTGATTAGATGGTTCTTGATTTTTTTATAGATTTTCACCCCTCCCCTACGTACTTAGTATTTCTTTTTCTCGCAGCACAAAACTGTGAGGTCTTGGCGTGCTCATAAGATTCTCCCATACAAGCCCAGACCGGAGTGAGCAAGTGGTTCTTGGTCTCTCCATTGTCTCCCCATATTGCATTTAAAAAAGATGCTCGATGTCCCCTGCTTCGACTTGTTAAGCGTACTGCTAACGTTTGTTTTTGCCGTTGCTGCAGAGATCGTTAAGAGAGAGATCACCTGTGGGACTGCTTGGGGAAAGGCGTGGCAAGGAATGTGGACCAGTTGTTTATGATGCTGCATTGGACACAAGATCCTCCTCTGTGAATCGTGATTTTTTAAAACTAGTGCAGTGAGAAAATAACTGGGGTTGAAGGAATTATACTAATCTTTTCTCAGATCAAGAAGGACAGGCAATTAACAAGTAGCAGGGGGAGGTGGGAGTGTGTCAGCTTTGTGCTTTGTGGGTGTCCCTCCTCTGGCTCATTGCCTCCCTCTCCACTCCATATAGTTTACTTCTCTTGAGGTGCTTGTGCTCCTCCCCTTCTGGCCTCATTGCCTACGTTAGCAGCAACATTAGCCGCATAAGTAGGTTGAGGTGAAGTGTGCTTGAAGCAGGAGTGCTGTTGCTACATCAGAACTCGATCTTATTATTTCTTAGTTTTCATTGTACGAGCGATCTCCTGGCCGGCCCGGGCACGTTGCAATATTCGGTCTTCTCGGCTCGGTAACCAGCAGAGTGACAACTTGTTCTTGTACTTCTTTGAGCTGAGCGGTGTGCACTTGTTGCTTCTGCTGCTGTGGACAAGTATGGGATAGTAGTGCACTGCTGGGGTGTTCTTAGTCGTTGTGCTGCCGACCTTTGTGTGTGCCTTGGACAAGAAGAGAAGCTGTAGCATTCCCTTATTCTTGCTTGTTTCAAGATGAAGTTCATGAAGCTTGGATCAAACCCTGATACGTTCCAGGATGATGGCAATGAAATCAGGTGATCGATTGCTTCTTGTTTGCCTGCCGCATTTCAATCATCATATGACTACTGAATATCTGAATTTTATTTTTTCGCTTCTAAATGGTCTCAGTTATTGTTTTTTGGTTTCCACAATGAAATTACAATACAGCTATTTTGCTGTAATGCAAAAGGCTGGAAACATTTTCCTTTATCTAAAAAAGCTATTGTACTGTACATGAATTTGCAGAACCCGTAGTTGTTTAAGTAGCACAAAAATGGAAGATGCAAGATGCTATCTGACAGTGAAATCCTTCACAAATAGCTGTTGTATCTTGTTGCTCATCATTTTTGTCCGTACTTTACAAATACACGCAGATATTCCAATATATACTTGCATGGTTCATATTTAATGCGGTTTGGTTCAGCCTCCATTAGCGAGGAAAGCTTGTGATTTTCTCGTTTGGTGTAAAGATACAGCTTCATGATATGAGAAAATAAGCTACTAAGTACTACCACAGAAAGGAACAGATAGAGAAGAGGAACCGAAATCCAGGAACTGATATTAGAATGATTCATTTGGAGTTTCTGGTCAAGTTGTGCCATTATTTTTATCTCTAGAATTGGTTTATTAATCTAAAAGGTCCCTTTTGTACAAGCATTATTTATTTTATTTTATTTTCTGTGCTAATTGATGTGTTGAATACTGCTTTTCGGAATAGGTTTCGTGATATGCTAACGAATTGTTTTATCTTGCAATGCTCTACATCACCTTTCCTTTTTTTCCCTTACTATGTATAGAAGATCAATGATTATTTTCTCCCAACAATGTGTGATGTATTGCTGTATATGTCATGTGTTTTAGCTCTATCCATACCTAGCTCATGGCGTGTACTATTTAAACATTCTCTGTACTTAAAAGTTCTCCAGAACTTAGACTAGAATGCAAATTCAAAGGGTGTCTTTCCCTTCCAAATGTTTTTGCTGTATTCATGTTATTTCCGTTCCTTTACTAACAAGAACTGTTCATCGTTGCAGTATTGTGGCATCTGAACTGGTAAGCGACATAGCTGTTCGTATCGGGACCACTAAGTTTTCCCTTCACAAGGTAGATACTACATCCTTTTCATTCATATATTTTTTTAGAGCTTTCATGAGAATGTACAGTCGAATAACATGATTTGTGAGATCATAGGCATATCTTTTGTTTGATCTGATATTTTCTTTTAAAATGGCCTCCATTCTCCAAATCTTGAGAATACATGTTTAACTTATTCTTTGGTATATGCTTTGATTATCTTTTTCCATGTTGACGGTATTATCTGATTTAACATTTTCCAACCATGCAGTTTCCACTTCTATCCAAGTGTGCTCGCTTTCAGAAGCTGATCCCAACTACTGGTGACGAAAATATTGAGATCCATATCCATGACATTCCTGGTGGCGCAAAGGCCTTTGAAATATGTGCTAAATTTTGCTATGGCATGACCGTCACACTCAATGCCTACAATGTGATTGCTGCCCGATGTGCTGCAGAGTACTTGGAGATGAATGAAACTGTTGACAAGGGCAATCTGATATACAAGATTGATGTCTTCCTTAGCTCAAGCATATTCCGAAGCTGGAAAGACTCAATCATCGTTCTTGGGACAACAAAGGCGCATCTACCTTGGGCAGAGAATCTTAAACTGGTTAGCCACTGCATTGACTCCATTGCTTTAAAAGCCTCCATTGATGTTTCGAAGGTTGAATGGTCATACACCTACAGTCGTAAGAAACTCCCAACCGAGAATGGCCATGATTCACCGTGGAATGGAGTCAAGCAGCAGCAGCTTGTTCCAAAGGATTGGTGGGTTGAAGATCTGACGGATCTCGACATTGATTCCTACAAACAAGTCATAACAGCAATCAAATCCAAGGGTATGGTGCCCAAGGATGTGATCGGTGAGGCAATTAAGGCCTACACATACAAGAAGCTTCCATCATTGAGTAAGGTATCAATGATCCATGGTGATGCAAAGGTCCGGGCAACGCTAGTTACTATCACGTGCCTGTTGCCGTCTGAGAAAGGTTCAGTCTCATGCAGCTTCCTGTTAAAGCTACTGAAGGCAACAAATCTGCTGAAATGTGGAGAGATGTGCAGGAAAGAGCTTATGAAGCGTATTGCACGACAACTAGAAGAAGCATCAGTGTCAGATCTTCTAATCCCTACGGTGGATGGGGATATTACTGTTTATGACATTGACTTGATTCTTAGTATAGTTGAAGAATTTGTCAGACAAGACAACAAGAATGCCCTGAAAAATAGTGGTGGTGAAGTGAATGGCCATGTGTCAACTCCCAGTGCATCAATGATTACGGTGGCAAAAATTGTTGATGGATATCTCGCAGAGGTTGCAAAGGACCCAAACATACCTGTGTACAAGTTTTTCAGTCTAGCTGAGATGGTTTCAGGCAATTCGAGACCCGTTCATGATGGGCTATATCGCGCCATTGATATGTATCTGAAGGTATTGTCATAGTAAATCGTATAAACACTCTTGAAATTTTCTTATGTCATAGCGAATCGCTTCCTTAGACTTAGGTACTTGAGCATATACTCGCACGCATTTTAGATAGTGATATTTTTGTTGTAGTTCTATTTTTTTTCATATACATGACTGTCACTCGAATGCCATATATGAAGGGGTTGAGATACATATCATATGAATCCCATTTCTCATGGTTTTAAAATAATTGAGTGGAAAATAACATATCTGCCTTGAACATTGAGCAGGAGCACCCAAGCTTGGGCAAGAGCGATAAGAAGAGGCTCTGCGGCCTCATGGACTGCAAGAAGTTATCGCCTGACGCCTGTGCTCATGCTGTGCAGAACGAGCGGCTACCTCTGAGAATCGTGGTGCAGGTGCTATACCATGAGCAGACAAGGGCTTCCGCTGCAGCCACCATCCGCGCCGACAGCATTGGCATTGGCTCCTATGAGAGCTCAAGGTCAGGTGCCACGACAAACACCGAAGATGAGTGGGATGGAGTCCTGGCCGTAGAAGACCTCAGCCTGTCCAAGACTACAAAGCTGGACAAATGCGACACCGCTGGTACTGATACACAGAAGAACCATGGTGGCAGCAAGGGCGCCAACGGCAGGGTGAAAGGCGCTTCGATTCCGAAGAAGGCGCTGGGGAAGATGATATCGAACAAAGGGCAAGCTGGCGGGGAGCGCAGCAGCTCGGACTCGTCTGACAGCGCCGTGCTGCCGCGCCAGGAGCATCCGAAGAGGACTCCTGCAAGGAGCACCAAGTCTGCAGCCGCGTAGCTGTATGTATGCTGCAGCCCCTTCACTGAACGCGTCAAAGAGCGCTAGGTTTTAGCTGTCGTCAGTTCGTTGTTATGGATGTCGCATAGAAGCAAGGACTAATG
Organism: Neostapfia colusana; assembly: GCA_030760725.1. Classification (NCBI taxonomy): domain Eukaryota; kingdom Viridiplantae; phylum Streptophyta; class Magnoliopsida; order Poales; family Poaceae; genus Neostapfia; species Neostapfia colusana. The sequence continues at coordinate 87,521,855 of JASWHV010000013.1, read as the reverse complement.
TGTTTGCAAGTCTCTGTAGGGATGTTATAATGTCAGTTTGTTTTAGGTGAACTTATTAGCGTGTAGGCTTCGCCGTGAAACCTGGGAAATCTTGTATTCTATATGTGAGGATTATGTTGTACTCAAGTTGTCATAAGAAGAAGCCTTGTTAGAATCGAAGCAAGTGTTCTGCAGCTGTGAAGTGTTGGGCATAAGGGTGCGTTTGGTTGGCTCTTGGCTGGATGAAGTTGGATGGGAAATGGCGGTCCAGTTTTTGCAATTGTTTGGTTCGCAGGCGATGGTGGATGTGGATGGGGCGGCCAGTCGCGTCCTTGATATTTTTTCCCGGGTGAAACCTGTGTTTTCCCTATGAAATTGAACTGTTTCTTGTGACATTCATGTATGATTCTTTTGAAATGCCTGCGTTCTAAATAAGCACTGAGACGGAGAAGCGAAGTTGAGACGAGAAGATTTGACTGTCTCGACGGAAGCACAGCAACGTCAGTTTCCTGGTGCCAACCACGTCGCGCGTCCCTACTACTACCACCCAACGAGGCAGCAGCAATACAGTCAGGTTAAGTAGAAAAACCATGGAGCTTCGAGGAAGAATCCCTGGTGAACAAAGTCGGGGCGGCAGGCCGACGACGAGCCCCCAACATTTTTCTTCAGTGGACTAGGAGGGGCGCATTTGAACAAGGTGCGGGAAGAAAGCAGCGTGCGGCCGTACTCGTACCACGCGTTGCGAGGACGGCGACGTCGTACGTCAAGCGTGCACTGCATTTGCCCGTACGGTTCAGTTTTCAAAATGGTCAAACGTTGAGTGACGCCTCGCTGGTCCCGGTTTTTTTCGTCGGCATCGGCAGAGTCCTCGGTCCGACGGCAGGATTCGCGCAGGTGCAAGTGCAGAGCCTAGCTCAGGTAGCCATGCGTGATGGGCACCAGGCAGGCAGGCCGGCAAGACGGCGAGGCTCTGGGGACAGAAGGAAGAAAGAAGAAACAATCAGTTGCTTGGGCAGTGGAGCACTGGAGCTTGTAGGTACTAGTAGCATATAGTAGCGACGCGCGCGTGATACACTGGCATCACATGGCTGTGGAACAGACCTGCATGAACTCCAACTGACGCCGCCGGCCCAGGACAGCGCTGGTCGCTTGTGGGCCTTTCCGTTGACCATTTGGTACGGAAGCGTGCATGTAGCGGCACTGTTTGTGGCACAGTAACCCACGCCGCTTTGTGCTTTGTTAGGTACACCGAGCGTAGTACCTCACGCCCGTGCCAGCGAGCGAGATAAAATGTTGTACAACAACTGGATGACCTAGGACTGAGGCGGTTCGGTACCTCTAGCAGACAACAACTGTCCAGGTGCTGACGATGAGCGGAGACCAGTGAGAATGCCCGTTCGGACGGCATGCAATGCAAGACGTGGTAACCGTCGTCGTCTGGTGGCAGATCGGCATGGAAAACGAGTTAGGTGCAGTACCAGTCAGCGCGTCCGGACACGAGACCCAACGTGTCCCAGGGTGTGGCCAACGCGCGTCGTCATATGCCAGACTGATCTGAAACTTTTGACAGATCCGTCCAGTTACCGGCCACCACCACGATTCCAAAGTTCCGTGCCCCGCGCGCACGGCGACTTGCTGTCGATCTGCGTACAATTTTCTTCCATTTACTCACTCGTCGCGCTCCATCCCGTTGTCTCCGCGCGCGGTCGACACGAACCGCATTGTTGCCGATATGATGGTGCGGTCAGGTTCACCACCACGACCACACGAGCAACGGTCCCGTCACGTAGTAATACGCAGGTGGATGGCCGTCGGTTTCGGCCTTTACTTCACCGCCTGGCCGGTTTCGGCGACATCGCTGATGGGGCCGGCCTTTTATCCTTTCCCTCGGGTCAAATCACCCGTATCAATGCAAGTTGCGCTTAACGTGTCACATTCAGACGACGGTCAGACAAACTTGCCTGCTTACTGTCTAGCCCACCTTATTGTCCGATATGATGTTGTTTTTACGCCTCGCCACCATTGTGCTCATCAACGTCGTCCAACACCTGAGTGGGCTGGCAGAGCACGTATGCATCAGCAGCCACTCCAGGTAGCTGCCATGCACAAAACAAGACAGCAGAATGTTACTAGGAGCGTGCACTCAACCACCGTCGTTGCGTGAATGTGGATGCTCACCGACAGCAAAATCGCGCAATCGGAGACCTCGAGGCCGACATGACACTACGTGCTCCGATCTCCTTGATGCGCACCCAGCTCCGAGCTACAGCTAGTAGAATGTGTTATGTGGGCTGTTTGTGCGGTTCGTTCCCCTGCCTGCTCGTGACCACGAGGCCAGTGGCGCGTCATCAGGGGGCTTTCTAAAACGGGGCGAGTCTCGTATCACGCGTAGTAGCCGGCAGCTAGTGGATGAGCTACACGGACATTTGTGCAACTGGACGGATGATTTGCCGTCTACGCATGTACCATCTCTCCTCAACATAGCCTCGTTCCGTGAGGGGAAGTTCGGGTGAAATAATGGTGGTTCTACATAATCCACCGTATACTCGTGACCCTGAAAGTGAGTTTTGTTCCACCGAACCCTTTTTTAACGATCACGCGTGTACGTGGGATGGATAAGTTGAGCAAAAATAATTTCAGTAAAATCTAGAACCTCTTGTATTGAGAGACGGATGGAGTATTATCGTTGGAAAGAAAGAAAAGCCCCTACTTGGCGGTCTAGTTGAATCCTGTTACGTGCAGCGTACGGCACCGCGTGTGACTGACAGATTGTTGTCGTGACGTGACAGGTAAGTAGTACATGGTTTAACAGCCTTTGGCTTCGGCTAGACCGCGAGTGCATCGACGGTCGCCGTCGCATGTGCAGGTGCCCATAGGCAAAACGCAACGGACAGGCAGAAACCGCAGCGCCGCCACACGCCCAACCACCGTGTTTGTTTTCGGACCAGATGCGGTCGAAGCGGAAAGCCGTAACGAGTAAAGAAGGCAGAAGTACAGCGCTCAGGAAACGAAGAATCATCACAGAAATCAAGCACGATCTGGCGCAACGCGACGGCGACAACAGAACATATATTCCGCGGTTGTTGTTGTTGTGGATTTCATCAGTTGGCATCGCAATGATATTCGCGGTTCGATCGCCGGGCATGGCGACCACACACTTGGCGTGGTGCGAAACGCAAGACAAAAACACCTCGAATTTGATACTAGCAGAGACAGATATCTACATGACCGATTCGATCGATCGATCGACGTGCTCTGATTCTTCTACAAAAAGGACACGTTCAGAGGAAAAATTGACGAGAGAGTCCACCACGGCCAAAAAAAAACAGAGCAATCCTAGCTCTGTTTGCGAGCGGTCGGCGGTCGCTGAGTCACACCTCCCTGGGGTCCACGAAGATTGAGGTGCCAGGTGCCGACCTGGACCAATCCCACCCCTCGGCGTGGCCGCCGAGCCGCTTCATGCACCACAGGTCCTCAGCGCACGACAGGCTGCGCCAGTGCGGGATGCGGCGCCGGAGCGGGTCGCACGCCGCCACCTCCACGGCCACGGCCGCGGCGCGCCCGCGCGCCATGTTGACGACCGTCGCGAACAGCGCCTCCGCAGCCAGCGCCGCGTCGTCGCCGCCGCCGCCGAGGCCGTACACGAACCACCCCGCGAACGGGCGGAAGAAGTCCGGAACGGACGGGACGCGCATCCACTTGGCGGCGCGGTCCAGCGCCCGCGTGGCGGCCGCGGCGCCGCGGCGCAGGCGCGAGGCCCCCCGCACCTCGAGGCGGAACACGCCGCCGCAGTCCCACGCGCTCGCCACCGCCCACGACGCCGGCGGCGAGGACAGGAACCCCTCCGCCCCGCGCCACTCGTACCCCTCGTCGACGATCGCCAGGAACGTGCCGCGGGAGAGCGGGTTGCCGAGCACGGCGCCGATGTCGTCGGGGAAGAACTCGACGTTCGCGAACCGGACGCGGTACAGGCGCTCCGCGTCGCGGGCGTCGAGGGGAACGACCGCGGCGCGGCGTGGGGGCCGGAGGCGGTGCGAGTGCACCGGGTGCACCAGGAGCGACGGCGTGCGGAACTTGGAGTAGCCGCATTGCCCGGTGAAGAGGCGCAGCGACGCCTCGTTGGACTTGTCAGTGGCCATATACGCGTACTCCGCGCCCTTGCTCTCGAACCACTTCTCCAGCTGCCTCACCAGACGCAGCGCTATGCCCATCCTCCTGCGTGCACAGAAGAACAATAGCCATCATCAGTTTCTTCTCAATTGCACATACCACTGCCGACCGATGACGCCGACAATCTTTTATCCAACGATTTACCTGTGGGAAGGCACGACGCGGAGGCCGAGAACATATCCCACAGTGGCGGAGGCGGAGGTGCTCTTGCCGGTGGCGACGTCCTTGACGGTGCCGCGGATGACACCGACAATCCGGCCGCCTGCAGGCCCCGACGTCTCCGCTACCTTTCATGTCCAACAAATAAACGCACTTCAGAAAAAAAAAGCAACCCACAAGCAGCGGAATTGAATGAATCAAACGAGCAAGCAGCGCGGGCGTCTCGCTCCATCAGCAGCTACAAGCAACCGTAAATTAAGCCGCCGCCGCCGCAGCAGCAGCCGTCGCTGGCCGTGGCATTGACGCATACGATAGGACGGCCGTACGTGCGTGGTGCCTACAGGGTACGTACCAGCATAAGGTAGTCCGGCGAGTGGCGAATGCGCGCGACGGGGTCGCCGAGGAGGTCAGCGTGCAGCGACATCCCCCCCGCCGGCCCGACCTCGCACTCCCGGTCGACGGCCTCCGTGCCGTCGCGGTCCTTCGACGGATCGTACTGCCTGATCACCACCAGGACGCCTCTGCCCTCCTCCCCCTCCACGTCTCTCATGGCTTCGATCGCGACCGTGGCTTCACCTCCCTTGGTGTGTGCCCTGCTATCTGCTGCACCCGGCATCTCCGCTGTGCTCGCGACCGAGTTCGTCGGCAGTGGAAGGTGGGCTCGTACTGCATACCCATGTAGCGGTATATATGTAGCCCGCCAGGGACGAGAAATAAAGCTAGGTTTCCTTAGCCCTTGGCCTTCCCCCTTCTCGTACTGCCAAAAACCGTTCGACTTTCGTGGAGTTAAAAGTGGAAGCCCACGCCCCGATCGCCTCTCTCTCTCTCTCCTGAATCATGCGTGAGGCAGGACGACGGCGCAATGGAAAGTGGTCGCGAAATAGGAAAGGCGTGCATGGAAAGCTCATGACGAGGCGCGAAAAAATCGGTTAATTGGGCAGCTTAATTGCCCGTGAGCTCTGCCTCTTGGTCTCTCTCTCTCTCTCTCTGAAATCCTCGGAGGCCGGCCGTTGCTGCCTGGGCTCATCAATTTGGGCGCCGGCAGTGGCGGGAGTGGAGCGTATGATTGGTGTGGCCGGCGGATTAACTGCGCGTTACGTAAATTTCTAGCGTTAGTGCCGTAGGGCGGCAGTGCGCAAATCGGCCCCCTTCCTCGATCTGCTAACTTTTCGCCTGTCTCCCTTCGGCGCAAAAAGAAAAAAAATAGCTCGCTGGAAGCCGCGGTACGGTGACCGCAAAAGCTCGGGCTCCGGTGGCGTTACGACACGAACGATGGGTCGGTTTTACCGTGACGTCGTCGTCAGGGGACGGGTTTCTGGCCTGACAGACTCGGTCAAAAGCATGGTCCGTTGGGGTTAGCTAGCTGGGTATACATGCAGCCGCAAGCCAGCAACTGTGGTTTTTATTTTCTTGAGGAACTGCGGCAACCGTCCGCAGGCGCAACTCTCCCGTAGTTAACGTTATCTGTCCAGGTTTTAGAATTCATTTCTTTGCATGCCGATCTGCTCAAGCACCCAACTTGGAGATTTCCTGAAAGCGATTAGCGCCGGGTTGTAGTTTATCAACGCTGTCGCGGGTGCAGCGCAAGGTCGGTACGGCAATGCCGTGTAGTAAGACAGATTCTGTCAGGTGACATGAGGACGTTCTTTTTTGTTTTCTTTTTCGTCGAGGCTAAGACAGGGAACCTGGACCTGTTGACTTGGACCCGAATAGAAAACTGACTTCTTGTTTCTACTGCTAACTCCACAGCAGAATGCCCGTTTGACCCCTTGACCAGCTAGTGTAGACTGTTTTTTCTCCTCTTGTGTACTACGGAGTACTCCCATACTCCCTCCGGTGCACAAAAAATTATCGTTTTGGACATGTTCTCGCGTACCAAGGAATTATTAAATAAACTTTCTTTTCATTACTATCGTAGTCCCTTTAATAGCTTGACTGGTCCACTTCACTACTTCCCAGGCCTTTAATATAATTTCAATTCTTAGTCACACACATTACCACACGTTTATTACGTTTTTTCATGAGACAAACTCCTCGGTTCTGCTTCAACGTCAATTTTTTGTGCACTCATGGCTTCTGTGTAGAACGACAATTTTTTGTGCACCGGAGGGAGTACTACTCTACATCAGCAGCAACAAGGTATTTGTAACACCCTAATTAAAATTTTCAAACAAGCTAGAACTCAGATGCACTCAAATTTAAATTTGAAGTGAAAAATAAAATTTTCAAACATAAAAAGGGGGACCAAATTGAAAGCCAAACAGAAAGAAAAAAACAAAAACCAAAGGAGCCCCTCACCCTCACCTGGGCAGAAACCCACCCCCTCTCCTGTCCAGCCCAGCTCACCTAGCGCCTTGGATCCTTCCCTCCCTCGCTGACCAGTGGGGCTCAAATGTCAGCGCCCTCTTCCTCCTCTTTTCTTTCTCCTTTCTCCTTTCCGTAGCCTGCGGTCTCCTCTTCCTTTCCAACCGGTCGCCGACAGCGCCCAACCGAAAGCATCGCTCCCCCTGCTGTTTTTTGCCTCGGATCCCCGCACGCCATCTGCTCCTCAGCGTCGCTACCCTTCGGCTTTTCCTCCCAAGCGGTCTCCTGCCTCAGCGTCCGCCCCACTCTCCTTCCTCAGAGCCTACGCCCGCTCCCGTTGCTCACAGCGCGCTCCTCCCGGTGCCTCCCTCCTCTCCCTCGATCACCCCTCCCGCAGCCTGCGCCGCCGCCCGCTACCTCCCTCAGCGCAGCCGCCCTAGCCCCCGCCACCTCCCCACCACTTGTCGCGCCCTGCTCCAGCTCTTTCCTCCGAGTCCTCCCCGCTTTTCTTCTCCACATCGCCTTTGCTCCCGCTCGCCAAGTCCGCCGCCCCCGGCCCCGATGCGCTCCTCACCACGCCGCCCTCGCGCCGGCCCCCCCTCAAAGCAGCTCAGCGCCTCCGCGCCCCTCGGTCGGCGAGCCCCCACCCCCGAGCCTCGCTCCTCACCGCCTCCTCACCCTAGCCGCTCGCGCGCCGCACCACCGAGCCCCTCCCTGCTTGCGCCCCCGGCAGACCCTAGCAGCGCCGTCCCCGAGCCCTTCCCACCTCCATCGGTCGCTCCCTCTGAATCCTCCGCTTCTTTCCTCCCGACGCCACCGCCCCCATGTACCTCACCCTCGCCGCGCGCCGTATCCTATGCTCTGGGTCGCCGCCGCTGCAGCGCCTCCTTGCCCCCATGGCGGGCCTTGGCCACCCCGTCGCCACCACCCGCGCCCGACCGTCGAACGTGAAAATGCATCTAGGTAATTCCCGTGGGTTTTGGTTGATTGATGATGACAATTAAAATACTAATAAGTTTCTACTGAGTATGAGCATAGGTGTTTATCAAAGAAATGGATATGGAGTCTCTCAAGAAGAAAAAGAAAAGAAAAAGACTTGAAAGAGTAGAAAATAGCATTTTCTATTAATCTTCATATTTTCTAGTTGTGTACAGGGTCTTCTCTTTTAGAGTGCTTGAGAATCATTAGAGAGCTCAAACGAAGGGTAGAAAGTTAGAATCATGAGACGAAGTAGTCATAGATATGAAAAAAAGGGGAGACCGGACTTGTCCGGACCACTGGTCGGACTAGTCCGTTCAGACCCGGACTAATCCGTTTAGGACCGGATAAAGAGTCTCTGAGTCAGTTCGGACTTGTCCGTTCTTGGCTGGACTAGTCCGTTGTTGTGTGAGTCTGAGCCGTTATGAGATTAAGTCTCAGAAGGCCGGACTAGTCCGCCCAAGAGGCCGGACTAGTTTGCTAAGCGAACTAAGCCGCTTATGTCCGGAGAAGAAGCCTCTCAGTGCCATCGGACTAGTCCGCTCCACAGGCCGGACTAGTTTGATCTTTTCAGACTAGTCCGAAGTAGGACGGAACAAAGGTTCCTGTGTGAGCTCGGACTAGTCCGAGGTTGGCTGGACTAGTCCGCAGCTCCAGTTTAGAGAGTTTTTAGACTAAGTCTGGTAAGACCGGACTAGTCCGCCCTTACCAGACTAGTCCATTCTCATACGGAACAAAGGTTCCTGACTGAGATCGGACTAGTCCGCTCTTGGCTGGACTAGTCCGTGGTTTCTTGACCGTTTGAGTCCAGTGGTCACTAAACTTTAGTTGGTAGCCTTGTGACGTGAGTGATCCCTCAAGAATGGACTAGTCCGGGGTTGGTACCGGACTAATCCGGACTTTAGTTGGTAACGGCTAAATGCCGGGATTTCTATAAAAGGAGACCCCCCCGGCTGAGAATGGTATGGACAACAACCTAAGCACTGAAAACTCATTCCTAGAGCTCTTCTAAGCCTCTTTCCTCACCTTCTAGACCTCTAAGATTGGATCTTAAGGAGTTAGTGGTTTTGTGAGAGGAAAGACGTGGTGATCAACGTTTAAGCTCTCGGTTTGATTCCCTTGCACTCTAACTGTTATTTGAGTTCTTAAAAGTGTTACTTTGAATTCTAGAACTACTTGGTTGGTGTAGGGAGCCTCAAGGTGTGAGTAGCCCCTAAGAGCATTGTATTCACATTCGATTGATAGTGAGAAAGCCCGGGCTTGATCTTGGTGATCGCTCGACGAGGGAAGGGTTGGAAAAGACCCGGTCCTTGGTAGACTCCTCAACGAGGACGTAGATTCCCGTGTGGAATCGAACCTCGGGATAAATCGTGTCTCTTGGTTCCTCTACTATCTCACTTGCTCACTAGAATTACTTGTCAAGCCTTCATTGTGTTATTTTCCGCAAATTGTTCTACTATTTCACAATCTAATCATTCTTAACTAATTAGTGATATCATTTGACTACTATATATTTTCCGCTCAAACAAACTTAAAAGGAAACCTAAAGCATAAATTTAGACTTAGACCGGACTAGTCCGACCTCAGACCGGGCTAGTCCGACCTGCTTCTAGTTTTATCCACCGTTTACTATAATTTCAGGTTTTATTAGCCTATTCACCCCCTCTAGGCAACTTTCAGAACTCCTCGCCCTTCGTACTCTCCGCACTCCTGCTTGTATCCATCTCAGTTAACCAGTTGCTCAAAGAGATGGACGGCTTTGCCGGCAACAGCGGATGTCATTGTGCTTGCTTCCACCAACCGGCCAGATGTTGCCGGGCGTGTCTGTATTCTGGAGGTGAGGAAGTTTATGCTCTGACTTGCCATTGCTTTCCTACTGCTAGTAGAAAAACGAGTTATGATTAACTGGTGTGCAAAAATTGCTTCAAATCATCGTCATACATGATATTGGGTTAACAATCGTTGCTGCAGTTGCTACTATAGGAAAGGGGGGCATGTCGCCCGTGATGTCGAGGCAGGTCCTGTGGTGAAGTTTGGTCTGCGCCATGAACATCAACAGTTTCAACGACCTCGCCTGCCTCACCAAAATCTCCGCCGCGTCGTGAGCCTCCACCATCTCCCCGCGAGCCTACATGTTCATCGTCAAGGGCATGACTAACCTCTACAGCTAGTACAGGAGCGTCGAGCCATGGCTCAAGCGCAAGGACGACCACCGCCGAGCGCTACTCCGTCGCTCTACTCGGGACGCCGACAAGTTTTCCTCGGGGTTCTTTCAACAGGGATCGTTGTGCTGCCCCGACGAGTCCCGGGCATGACGAACGTGAAGAAACGGTACCCCAACGGCATCCCTGACGAGAACCAAAGGATTTCGCCGCACTCCCTCGTTGCGGGCCTTCTCCATAGTCTTCTAGGCCCCCGAGACCCTCCACATCAGTTCCTAGCCCGCCCCTCTGTCATTTTCGATAGCTAGCGGCACTTGGAACTTGAAGTAGTGGTAGAATCGTGAGGCACCGACGAGTTTAGGGTGTCGATCATGGAGCGTCGTCGTTAGAATCGCCGCCGACGGCCGGATTCGGCTGGTTTCACCAGGGAAAGGACCCCCACCGCCCGATCAGGAACCGACGGCCCCGATTAGACCCCGTGTAGCGGTTCGGGATTTTCGAAAAAGTTCCGACCATTCGCGCCCGATCCGACGGCGCTGGCTGAAATCCACGATCCCCAGCGGTCCGTTTTACCCCCAGCCCCCTGGGCTCTTCGGATCCACGCAATCAGCCCCTGGTTTTTGTAGAAAAGCCCCTAGACCCCCTGGAACATTTCAGAAATACCCTTGTGTGCCGGGATATCTACATAAAAGCCCTTGGAAACCCATTGTTATCACATTTCAGCCCCTAGGATCCACATGAGTCGTTGAATTAGTCCCTGGAATGGTTGGGAATGACATTTTAGAACCCCCGGGTAGTTACACTTTTATGAAAAACACCCTGGATGACCTGTTTTCACATCTAGACACATCTTAGTTAACCAATTTAGAGAAATTTGCCCTGGATTAATCGGTAAATTCACAAAACACCCCTTAGACCTGTGGTAATTTATACAAAACATTTTAGGATAGTGTGAAATGACATTTTAACCCCCCGCACCTTGTTGTAAATTAACAAACAAACACCTGAATCATGCTGAAATTCACATTAGAGCCTTGTTTTAACGCTGAATTACTTCAAACACCCCAAGGACATGCTGAATTGACATATAGGGCTGAATACGCTACTGTATTTTTGAAGAAAACCCCCTTATTAGTTTTGTAATTCCCAAAAATACCTTTGCAGCTGGCTGAAATGACTAAAACACCTCTAGGTAGTGCAATATACACTTAAAAACTCTATGTAGCTGCTGAACTAACAGTAATACCCCTGTAGTTTGTTGAAAATTACATTTTTACACATAGTTGCTGAATTGGCATGAGCACATCTAAAACATTTTAAAATTATACTTAGATTCCAATAATAGTTGCTTGTATAAAACTCTCACCTGAATATATATACACTAGTGTAAATTAATACTTGAAAATATAAGATAAAAAGTATCTTTGCATATTAAAAATGAGATATAAACTAAGGATGGAATAATCAACTATGCACATTATATTATGAAAATATAGGATCTGTTTGTATGCTTTGATAATTACTATGTTTGAGTGTTGGGTAGATTTTTCTTATTTTTTTCCTTGTTATTTTCCTTCCACCTGGGATGGCATGGATCCAATCGGTTCACGAGCCGACGTTTGACTTGTAAGCCTAAGACTTTGAAGATCAAGAGGTAGGACTGAGCAACGTTATAAGAAAAAGGCAAGTGCCCTTGACCATTTTGCTCCTTCTTAGGATTATTAGTTAGAATTGCATGCATGTCTTAAATTTAAATCCCATGCTAGATTGTTTACTAGAATTTCTTTGCCATACCTTGTAGCCTAGGTTTGGGTTTAGATAGGATTATATTTTATGTCGTTTACACATGCTTAGCCTGCTTAGATGATGAGATTGGGAGTCATTATATTTAAATTGCAATATATCATAATTATTGTGATGATGTGGTGATGTATATGGTGTATGAGGTGGGTAGTATAGGGATCTAGCAGGCTGGTGGGTTTACGGTGGGTGCCGAGTGCACGAGACTTGGGTTTTTGGTTAGTTAGACTGCGTAGATCATAAGGACCGGTTCGTGAGACCTGTCAACTAGCTTATGCCGTGCCACCACAAGAACTGTTATGGGGCAGTGTGGCCAATTAAGTTGTTCATATCTTTCCTTGTGTACACCATAGAGATATGTGAGTGGCGCAAGAGGGGGCTTCTGCGGCAGAGGTTTCAGAGTGCCGCAGCGGTGAAACCTTAGCGGGTGTGCACGGGTTGGGTAGTGCAATATAAAGGCCTTGTTGTGTACTCCTGGTCACACACCATAGGGAGTGTGAGATGGCGGGAAGGAGTTTCTTGAGTTGCCGACGGGTGATGAAAACACGACTTATGGGTAAAGGGTACAAACTCTACAGAGTCAAAACTGTCTAGACAGTCATGCTCACGATCAAGAGCGGTTTGGTAACTCTCTCATGATTAGCATGGTTTGGTTGGTGGTCTTGGATTGATGGTTTTGTGATGTGGTCAGAGGTATTTGGGAGATGAATATAGTTGGATTTGGAGATACTTGGTTACTTGGTTGGGACTGTTGGGGTATTCACCTAGTAAGTAGGTTGCTTAGTGCTTAAACCCGTGTCTAGCCTTTCTTGTTAAATGCGTGCATGTCATCTATTTCTCACATTTGCTGAGTACTCTATGTACTCAGACGTTTTCCTTTTTCTTCTATTATAATTGTTGCTCAGTGAAAAAAAGATCAAATAAAGACGGTGTGAAGGTCATGTAGCTGCGAGTCGATTCGCCTGTGGATGGCCCTACAATCTTTTTCTCTTCCACTGCTAATCCAAAACTCATTTTAAGGTATGTTTGTTGCTCATATTCGATATATAATTGTTTATCACTATTGTATGTATGAACTAAACCGATCCTAGCATACATGTAGTTTGTGGTCGGTTTTGCTCTTTGTAAAACCAGGCGTGATAGTATTCAGGTCGCATGCACATTCCGAAAGTCCAAGGAGATCTTCTCGTTGCTGCAGAGGGGAAAATTTACGGTCACTTTGCAAGCTCAAAGACTCAAATCCTGTGGAGAGAACGAGCTCGTGTCTCGAAATGGATGGACCTGGATCACTAGAAATGCCCCGTGGAGTACTACCGAGCATCAGTCGAGGCACGACCGGGCTTGTCACGACGTCATTATTTGCACGGCGTCCCTATCCACTCTTTTGTTGGCTAGCTAATAAGCTTACCCCTGCCTGCCGTGCACCCCCCCCCCCTGCGACACGGCTTGTACCCAGCGGCGAAAGGACGTGTGCGGCGAGCCAGGCGACTGGCGGCCGCCGATCGAGGAGAGGCCAGCGGTCGAATCTGATGCGCGCCGGGCCACCAACAAGCCGCACCGCAACGAAGCGGATTTGATCGACGAGTTCCAGGGGACTAGCAACAGACGAGGACGCGCGCGCGTACGTCCGCTCGGCGGAAAACGACGTGCGCCTGCGTTTCGGATCCTGGTTCGTGGCCGCGGCAGCGCGCGGGACCGCGACTTCCGATCGTCTCTGAACGGAGGATGCGAGCGGGGACGTGGTCGCGGCGGCCGGGTGCGGGGATTTTGCCTCGCCAATCGGTGGTGGGCGTCCGGATAAGGCGCGCGCACACGCGCGCTTGGCTCATGTGGGAAAGGCCCGTGTTACAAGTGGAAAGGTGGGGGTCGTCCGGTAGCGCGGAGCGGTTTACCTGTGCGGTTGGATTCAGTTTTGCGGCTGTTCATGGACGAGCGGTTTGATGGTTTTGGTTGATGCAACTCGGCCTTTGCACGACTGCGCTTTTCATATGGTTTTCGCAGACAAACTACCGGCGGCGGTGTTCACAGCGCATTGTTACATTCTCGATGTGCAGGGCTAATCCAAACATTCCATCTACAACAGATGGAGTCCGGTAGAAGAAGGCTGCGGAATCAGCAAAGCGACATAGTGAGGCAGCACACTTTTGGTAGTTTGACCCTTAAGGTAAAAGCCATGCTGCCAGTGGCAGGCATAAAAGCTGACACGACAGAAGCTGGGGCGCACAGCGCAGCCGCCGTTTCAGGCGACGCAACGGCTTCGGGTGGACGGACGCGCGCGCGCGCCGTGGTGGGCATGGATCGTCGCCTAGCGCGGTTAAGATCTGGCACGTACGTGACATTCAGTCGACAGAAACTGATGCGGTATGGGCGGCGCACTGGCCTGTCACTTTGCCCCCCGTGCTGCGGCCCCAACTCGTGTGCGTCTGCGTCTTGATCTCCATTGCTACGCAACACGACTCTTGGGCCTCGTTTTTTTTAGTGCGGTACCAGTTTGGTCGAAGCGCACATATGTTGGTCGGGCGGTCAGATCCCGTGGGTTTTTCTCTGAATCCCAATGTTCGCAAACCTGGTAGTGGCAAAGCCTGGTTGATCCACTATTGATCGGTGATCCTAGTTGCCACATAGTTATCGTAAACGGCGAAAAGGACACGGAACGAATTGCATATGCGTATCCACCAGAGCGGATTCAACTTATGGTCCGCCCTAGCAGCCGGGGAACACAGGCAGCCGCCCAAGCAGCTGCAGGCAGGCTCGTTACGTGCGGCGCATTCCGACGTGGACGCGCCGGAAAGGGACCGCGACGGTGGCAGGCGTCGACCTGAGGGCAACACCACCGGCCGCGTCGCCGTCGCAGACAGCAACTGCGCGCGCGGCCCCGGGCCGTGGCCGTGAACGACGCCCGCTTTGTTTTCGGCGATTATTTGCTAATCGTGACTGCACTATGCCGCAAATTAAAGCCCCTTGGATCGGGGAGCACCGCGACCCCATACGTCGTACGTGCTCGTTGTGTATTCTATCAACATGTAGATAACTTGCCAAGTTCTATTTGATCTTGTCTATAAAATTTACCGTTGTAAAATATACCCGCGACATTAGAGTGATCGACTCTGCCACAAGAAACACAGTGACTGTAAGATAAATATGTGTAGAAAGTTATTTACATGAATGCACCAAAAAATTATCTAGATTCTAGTCGTTCCCCTCATTATAATGTTTCTGTAGCACGAGATGGAGACAGAGGCGCCGTCAACGCCAAAGGAGATTGTGGCCTGATCTGATGCCGTACGTGCCCGTAGTGACGAACCGAGTGGATAAAACTGGATCAGAGGCGTTGCAGCCATGTGCTGCTATATCGCAGCTTCTTCAGTACTGTTGCGCCATGCTCAGCTAGTCAGCTACTCTACCATCACTGTTTTCTGAGACCATTCGGATAACGGGACAAGTAACGGACCTTTTTCTCTCGATGGTGATCTTGTTACACAAAGTCGAATGCGTTGCGTATCTTGTGACCGAAACTCGGTAGGCATCCGTGAGCTCAACTTTGCCGGCCATGCAACTAACTGCTCTGACGCTTTCCAGATGCCATTGGCGTGCGTCACCAGGTCGTTGCAGCAACAGAAGTAACCGAACACGTACGAACGTAGCCATGCGAAATAACTGCCCTGCTTTGTGGGTTGCATGTGTCATTCGTCGGGTGGGGTGTGATCGTATGAAGGCATGCGCCACACAATGACAGTTATATTGCATTTGACTCTTTCTTTTGTTGCTTTTCATCTTCTTCCTCTGTTTTGCTTCACTTTGTGAGTTCTTGTGGGCAACTCTAGCCTATCTCGACTCCTTTGGGACGTGTAAAGACATTCTTGTTGTTGTTGTTGAAATAATTACATTTATACGCAAGGAATACAATTCCATTCATCCAGAAAATCTAGACTGGAAGGTAAGCTTAAACAGAATAAGCAGAAAATCCACTCATCCCTGATCGCATCCAACAATCCGACCTTCTAGAAGAATAATTATATCTGATATAATAGTCAGGTAATTCCTTAATAGACCTTCACAGGGCGCTCTTGAGCTAATTCCGCAGTCCCCTTTCATGATTTTTTAAACCATTATAATACTAGGGGAGATACACCACCGTTTATTATCAAACTTCATACACTGGATTTTTTCATGCAGTTAGTGCATTCACAGTTAATCTGTTGCGAAATGCGAGCCGATAATGTCGCGGTTCTATAAACAAACTTCACTCCATAACGCCATTTCACGTTTCCCCTGGATCCGAATAGCACAGGACGCGAATCACGGCTCGAAACTCACGACCAACAATCCAACATATAGATACAACATTCATTGGCACAGGCAAAACCTTTTATAGCACTAAGAAGAAATGGGGTTCCAATCGCTCAAGAAAAGGAACAACATTTCCACTCATTCCGTATGCATCAAAAGCACAGAAAGCTACCAAACAACCTTCGTGTTAATTTTTGCCATGAAAACACATGAATCAAACCAACAATCATCTCCACTTCACAATACAAACACTCACCAACACTCGGGCACTCCATACAGAAGAGTAAGCATGCAAACGACAAGCTTTTTCATATCTACAGGAAGCTTATCTTTGGGACTTTGGGTCAAGGCTAGGATTTCTGTATACATCCACTGCAACAACTGCAGGTAAAAAGGGGCCACTTCTATGGTGATATTCACTCAAAAAATTACATGAATCAGCTACACCCGGTGAGATCAAGCAGATTAGGACACGCTTCATACCCACCAAATGCTTACAGCTTATGTTATCTGTGACCACAGTATCCAGTGAGAAAAGATGAGGCCGTGTGATGTTAGTGGCCACAAACGTGGCGATACAAACATATCTACAACCGTGTCGGGCTCTGCTTTTGCTTTTGTTGTAGCATGTGAGCTTGCAAACTACACTGCTTGACCTGATTTTCAAACATCTAGTTAACAATGTGATCTCAATAACTATATGAAACAGTATAATTGAGTGGAATGATCATAGAGATTTCCCCTACATGTATTGCTGCGACCGTAGACAAGAGATCCCTTGATTGGTCCAACAACATTTGTTCTTGTATTGCAAGTTTAGCAAGCTCAGACACCACAGAGCTTGTTCCCTCAACCTGAAGATGGAAAGAAATTTATTACTATGAGATCTCCAAAGCAGATATTAGCTAATGACATGCAATGCATGTAAATGTAAGTTCATTGAGAAAAAAACATGCCAACATAAGAGACAAACAACCAATTGCTGCAAGTTGTCCTGCTTTGCCTTAGAGAATGATAGAAAATAGTTCTCTAAGGGATGCTACAATTTCAATCCAAAACCTGCACATCTTCCAATAGAATCGCAGGAATGCAGTATCACTTAATTCTAATTTTTTGAAGATGCTGAATGCACAGTGTGCACCTCATGTATGGTAACTATGTAGCCACAAAGCAACAACGTGCCATTCAGAAACATCTAGGCAATATGTTCTATAAACTGTGGGCTCGTTGCTGTTCTACCATTTATTTTCTGATCACATCACCCGTCTAAGTTGAAATCATGAACTTGAGAAGGTACACATAGATCATGAGAATAATCCATACACAAGACAACAAAAACAGAATATCAAACAGTTATTGAAACAAAGGACACCAAGCAGGTGTAACAAAACACATCTTCAAAAAAATGTAACTTTATTTTACACGATACAATACCAGATTCCATATGAACATATAGCCATATGCCCATCCACCAGGATGGAGCATATATAGAATTCGTTGGGAGCATTCCAGTTTGGGCTTGACACTGTCTCCATCGATACCATGATAAAAAAAAGGGCAAATGGAAAACAAATATGAACCGAAGCACTGTAGGAGGGCAAATATATGCACCTTTGATAGCAAAGTACATATTGAGGATGCCATTGTGTGCATTACATCCACCGCAGAGTTAACAGCTTCCTTCACACATTGTGCATCAACCTGCTCAGAGATAAGTAACCATTAGTTTGAGCATATAGAATCAAACCAAACAATTAAACCTGATCAGACCAACCTTTGCACCATCAACAACAGGGAGACGAAGAGTACTAGCCTTCAGTGCTTTGATTGCTGCTGACATAGAGCTTGAATGATGTTTCTCAATATGAGACCAATTCTCTAGATATGACATCTGAACATGTCAACGACATAGATAGTTAGATACACTATTGATACAAAGTCAACAGATATTAGTAGAGTCCAAGTGCAAACCACAAACAGTTTATACAAGTCGTACGACTAACGACTTACCTGTCCCCCAAGAATAGCAAACAGCTTGAGTTTTTGTTTCTGAAGCTGAAGCTTGCACCTTTTGGAGCTGACATTGTCACGCAATCTTGAAATTTCTTTCCATGCACTGTGCAAGGTTTTCTGAAGAAAAGAGAAACAAATTAGAATTGTGTTGAGTTTTTTCTGGTTCTCTTACACAATAACACAACTATCATCTTTGTTTAATCCAAAGCGACCAGGATTAATTGCATATTTGAGTCCAAGTACTGCTACAAAAAGAATCTTTGCATCTTAACCAAGTTTTTTATTTTTAAATATCTTGATTAAATGCATTCTTTGGCAACACAGAAAAATTGAATAACTTCACCAGGCTTCACCATAAGATTTGAACCATTAATGCAGCAAGCCTCTATGTTGTAAGGACATTGACAGAGAAGAGGGATTCAAGGTTACAGTTTTTTTTTACGAGCACGCAGTCACACAGTATTGTTCATGCAGCCCTAGGTTAGGATTTGCTAGCTAGGGAATATGACTGGATTTAAGTTTCATAAATACTATAAATTAGTTTCTGAAGGGTTAAATCACCCCACTCTCCTCGTTAAGAAGGAAATATATCAACATTTTCTTAGCATCTCATCTATCCCTGCCTTTGTGGTGCAAGCTACCGCTAGTCAACAACATTGGGGGTTCAGGGCCATTTCATTTATGCCCATGGCACCTATCATGTGGTTAGCAGGACCCAAACAGTTGCCTTTTAGACACAGGACATGGTGCCATATAGTTGGACTAGCTGACACCACATAACCGGCATCTCTTCAGGCCCAACTCCTTGACATGTTAAGCTGGTTTATTAAGGTGAAAATGATTAAGCTAATGTGGTATTTGGGATTTTCGTATTCTTCTATGCTACACAGGAGCACAAAGAAGGTTTTGTATTCTCTATGCTATTATATCTTATTATGTATGGAGAACTATGTCCTGAGAGATCATATCAAGGAAGCACCCAAATGGCCTTGAGGTACGATCTTACCTCTTAACGCGACTTCCAAATCCTTTAGAACAAAACAAATGAGAAACAGAATGTGCAACTGCAAACCACAGATTTAACCCTGAATATCTTAACTAGTAGGATCCTAGGTGCAGGATACATAAAATGCAAGATCAACTAGATCAACAGCAAAGTTTAGTTCACCTCGGCAGTGAAGCTCTGCACTAGAAGCGCCGCATCTGTCCGAGCATTGATGCACCGCCACTGCAAATGCCGGTTATCCAACAGCCGCAATCTATGCGCCTCCTCAATTCTGTTCTCCCCCTTCTTTGCCCTTCTCACCTCCGCAGCAAAGCTGATGATAGAAGGTGCATTTAAAGTCGACTGCACCATTTGGCTATTTGGTGACGCCTCTCCACCACGGCCTCTTGACGGACTCGCGGTGCCCCTGCTTCCTCGGCATGGCGATGGGGACTGAAGGCCCGGCAGCCTTGGCGACATTGGACTGTCTGAGAACGATCTCCGGCCAGATGATGGTAATGGCAGCCCGGGCTCCGGAAGCCTGCGCAGGCGACTGTTTGTTTCCTGCCAGAACCTCGCCGGTACGCTGATGCCACGGCGCGGTGGATCATCAGCGCCCGAGTTGCTACCAGACGAGACGCTATCGGTATCGGATGAACCAGAGAGGTCGGGAGCAGCTGCAGCTGCCGGGTCGGACGGAGAGAGAGAGGTATTGGAGCCGAAGGCCATGGAACGGCGGAGGAGGTGGACGGCCGCCAGGATGGAGTCCTTGCGGTCGAGGCTGCAGTCGATGCTGCGGGCGAGCGGGTCCGACGCCTTGGGCTTGGCGGCAGGCCATCGGTTCTGCGGCCGCGCGTTCTCAGCCTCCGGCACCGAGGACACGCTCTTCCGGCGCTCCGGCGTTGGCCCTCGCCGCGCGGCCGGGGAGGACGGTGACGAGGCCCGCGGTGCGCGCGACGTCTTGTAGAAGAAGGATTCCCCCTGGAACGACACCGAGAGGCTCCGCATCGTGGTCGCGGTGGCCGTCGCTGCAGCCGCCGACACGGTAGTGGTGGGCGACGTGGAGTGTTGCGGCGGCGGTGTGGAGGCGCGGGCGCCCTGCGTGGACAGGGAGCGGCGGGACGAGGTCGAGGACGAGGAAGACGACGACGTGGACGACGCCGGGGACGCGGCGGACGACAGGTTCCTCGACGAGACGGGCTTGCTGGAGCGCGCGGGCCTCCTCGACGCGGCGGAGTTGGGCTTGTAGAGCGCCGGCGTGAGCGGCGGGCGAGAGGGGTGGTCCGGATCTGGCGCGGTGGCCGCTGTGGCGGCAGCCACCATGCCGAGCCGGTGCCGCGGCGGGGCGGGAGATCTCGCTACGCGCGGCGGCCCCGCGGCAATGCAGGTCCCCTCGTCTCCAGGTTCGACGCCCCCGCTGCGGCTCGCGCTCCAGAATCCAAGCGGGAGCGGGCGGCCTCCGGATCGACGACGCGCCTACCTGCGAGCACGAGAGGGAAGCAGCGAACTGGTGAAGCAGTGTCACAGTTTGCGGGGTAGGAGGGGCGGGGGAGGAGTGAGGTGGAGATTTCCGCGAGTTTTTTCTTTATTTTTTCACTCTTTTTTGCTTCTGTTTAACTTTTTTTTTGTATCCGGCTTTGGATTTGGAGATCTTTGCTTGTGAAGCTCAGCTCAGCTGCTGATTCTTCCGAGCTGCGACTGTGTGGTTTCCTCTCGTTTGGTGTGGCCGTGACGCTGTCGCAGGAGAGGGTCAGAGACAAGCAGGTGTGACCCTTTTTCTTTCTTCTGTTTATTTTCCTTTTCATAAAAAAACTCTTAAAATATTTTCTACTGAAGTGAGTGTGACAGTGCCGTTTTTGAGCCGGCTGCTTGGTTTACTTAGATTAAACGCCATAATTATTGAATACACAAATCATTAACTGAAGCAAACCTTCCTTGATGGGCGACCCACCAGAACTACCCGTAACAAAGTATCGGTTCATGTCATGTGACTTATAAAAATGACATGAACATTTCTATTGTTCTCCAAAGAATTGTGGACTAAAACAAAGCTAGCTCGCTGGAAATATATGGTCACGCATGGTAATATTGTGTGTAATTTATCCATCCCCTTTTTCTCACAATGTTAAAAGTCGCGCTAAATGCAAACATGGGAAAGCTATGACCCTTTAGCTAAGTTTTTTTTCAGGACAATCGTCCTAATTCAGAAAAAGAAACAAATGGACGCTTACAGTTATGTTTTTAATAATCAGTTCTTTTGCAATATGATAACTTGTGTGACCCAAGAGAAAGATCACTCTCAAAAGTCAGCAGATTTGCCACTACCGCCACCTGCTAGTTGGTTTCTTTGACTTAAAAACCGTCAAGTGTTATAATCATTACTGCCATGACATGAAGTGTGTCGTATAACAATTCTTCAGAAAGGTCCGTCGGTTTCTTCCTAAAATCGATGAGGCCGCACTTTGCTTAATAATTATGGCGCCTATAAATCTATATCCAAATAAAAGAGGATTCTAATTTTCCAAAATATATAAAACGTAGACACCCAAAATATATAGTATTAATTCTCGGTAAGGAGTCGTCCTCAGACAGGCACTTTCTTTCCCTGATCGCATGCTTGCTTAGCATCTAACCTCCCTAAACCCTTTTTCCTGGGAGAGCGTCTTGTGAGGTCCGTCCAGCACAGCAGGCGCCACTCGTTGATCTTGTCATGATGACCGAAAACCGAAGGTCATGAACAACCATGAACGAGAGCGAGTAGTCCTCCCTTGAGCTTGAGCTCCTGCTCCTATTGGAGAAGAAATAGAAACGCTGTTCGTTCTGACTAATTGAAGGCCATGCAGCATGCTCTTTTGATCGTGCACACCCTGGAACAGGCCACACATATCTCGTATACGGCGTATATATCTCGTAGCCATGTGCTTGCCCGGCAGCAGCAGGCTGGTGGTTGTCTTTCTTTTTTTTTTCATCACTGATGGCTGAGGATGCAGATACTAACACTACACAGTATTGCCTCACACGGGATTTATAGGCACATCAACGCATATACGCGTGGAGGCAGCTGTCTAGCTATACATACACGGTAGTCTTGAAGCGTCCGGCCGGGTGCGTGAATGAATGCATGGCGAAACACAGAACTGGGACCGGTTATCAATTGGGGGAGGCCGGTGAACACCACCACGGACCAAACTGATGGATATATGCGCTTGTTGGCGCGCGCAACGCAGCCGCGCTACTGCGCTACCATCTCATCATGCATGAGCCTGTTTTTAACTAAGCCCTGTTACTGGTAATGAGCCTGCACTGCCCTGCGCTGCCCTCAGATGGCGTTAATAATCCTCTTCTTTTGGGGGAAATTGCAAGCTGCAGCGTCACGGGATCCGGCCACGGATAGGCCAACGGCGCTATAAGATCCCAGGAAATCGTGACTGGTCAGTGATGGCCATGCATGGGAAGGGGCAATATCATTTGCCATTCCCCGTCCAACCGTCTCGGCGTCTCCACGCCACGGGGATATATGGAGCATAGCAACGGAGAGAGAGACCACCGCGCGCGCGCGCGCGCATGCACCTCGCCCGCATTAATTCGCACGCCACGACGAGGCCGATATATCGAGCCATGGCGCGCGAGTCGGCGACGGGAACGGACGGGGGAAGCGGGGCCAGAGCCGCGTGGATTTTCTTTCGGTCCTGGACCACCACAATATGTGTGTTCCTTCTTCTACCTCGCCGTCTTCTGCCCCTCTCGATCGCCTTCCTTCTCCGTCGCATCTGTTTACCCGCAAGCGGCAAACATGCTGGTCCTAGCACGCACGCACACACACCTGGCCCTGGAACCCTTCGCTGCCTGCAGATACCTCGTGTTTTGCATGGCGTGGCCTGCCACAGAAGGCTGTAACTCCGTGCGTAATCTGTACTTACTCCCTGTCCTAGCCACTCACTCTCTCAACGGACCCCTTAACCTACTGACCTATTTAGGTCGGCACAGCAACTACAGCATGACGACAATGAACGTGGTTGGGCGAAGCACTCTATCCATCGGTTTCTCCTCTTCACACATCATCGTGCAAAACCACGCGCGCGTGGGCCGAACGTCGTGTCCAAGAGCAGTGAGCCGTCCAGTATTTGTACTACTGACAAGCTAGGTCCGCTCGCAAGAGAATCTATGCAAGTGTGTTCTGTGTTTTGACGGCGATTCACCAGATCGATGCAGGGCCAAAGGCGATCGACGCGAACCATGTGATCCCCGTGACAACGGCGCGACAACAAAACTGAGAGGCCTCTCTCCGGGAAGTTTTGTACGTGTATTTTCTTTGGATTTTGTGGCTGGCTATCGAGTATTCGCTTGCTTCACACACCATTTTTGATTTTGCTGCGTATGCGACATCGGAAAACTGCTACCGCACCGACGTCTTTCGGAAGCCGCCGAAAATATGCTGATAGCCACAGCTGCTGTAGGTATCGATCCGGACGAACATGCTCTTGTAGATTAATACATGGTCGTCACTACTAAGCTAAATTTCAGGAACGCTTTGTGTATGAATCAACTGATTTATAAAGTACTAGTATTATATTTGCCCTGAAGCTGCTATTACCTACTCTACTGTGCAATGAATTTTTTTACTGAGCCTGAATGGGATTAATCTCGAATTTCGTCGTCTAAAGAATGTCAAGACTGATACCCTCAAAGGCTGCAACCTTAAAGCTTCTCTTCGTTCTTAATACAAATCGCACGCTTATTACTGGCTAGCTCGTCAACTAGATAGGATCGAAGAGTTCTATCTCATTGAGACAGCTTACAGCTCACATGCATTGCGTCCAGTTCATAAGCTGAGATGCTCCACAAAAGGGAGAAAAAAGGAGCAAGGAACAGCAAAGATCATACCAAGAGATAGAGCATCTCAAGATTCCAAAGAAAACGAATCAAAAGCGAAACTGTCACAAGAGCAGAAAGCGAGTCTGAACTTTGAGAGGTTGCAAAGGTTTCAGAAGAAGCAGTACCTGATTAGGTGGCAATGCAGAGCGCAGAGACCCCACGAAGAGGAGGAGCTTCGGCTTAGCAGCGGCAAACCGGCCTCACACACACACACACACACACAATCCTCACGACTGAGGCTCCAAAGCCCCGCAAGCATCAGCTTTAGTCCCCTTAAAAGTGACCATTATTTGCAAATTAAGCTTCGTGAGGCCCCCACGCTGTTCCCTCCTCCTCCCTCCGCACTGCATACCTTTCCTTGTCATCCCTCCCCCCTTTGCTTCTAAGGAGGTTCTACTATATATAATCCTTTTCTACCACCTTTTAAATTCAGTCTTCTGGTCATAGAATTAGCTTTCCAATCTACAGATTGTGACTGTGTATCTACCTGCTCAAATACATACATATGCCTTTTGATCACTATACAATGGCAGCATTTCGCCATGTGCTGACGCATGTGCTCAAAGTGGACGGCATCTCTGGCTGCTGGTCCACACGGTAAAGTTGGCAGCATCTTAGGAGGATAAGGACCATCGTACTGGCGAGTTCATGGAGATTTACAGTTGATTTTATGCAGTGGTAGAGTAGTTTAAAGGACCAGAGTTGTTATGGAACCATAACAGCGTTACACAGCACGTGACTTCTGATCAGTGTGAAGATTCAGCACGGAAGAAGAACATTGAAGAAGCCAAGCAGCTCTTCTCTTCACTCATGCAACTGAAAAGTTCAGGTCGAGGTACTGTACTGACGAACTGCCTTGTTACTACAGCAAATGGTACAATGCACTGTATTCAAGCACCTTATTCACTGGACATAAACATTTGAGTTTGATGTACTCGTGTACTAGACTGTCACTCCTAACAAACTAAACATTTTGTTGAGCTTTTTTCGGGTTCGTCAAATCATTGCAACAAATAACTCTCTAGCACATACTGTACAAATAGAAGGCATCCAGGGAAAAAAGAAAAGAAGAGGGACATAAAGTACTAGCAAATATTTACATGACTTCATACTGACTACTACTAAAAGAAAAGATCCCTGGTCTGTATGCGCAATCATACTCGACATGCTAAGCTGTGCACGGCTGGAATAATTGTTTATGATGCGTATGCCTTTGCATCAGCACAGCGTGACTACGAAGAATGCTTATGATTTCGAGATAAGAAGCCCACAATTTGCAATGGGGCAACAGCTAACCGTGTTCGTAGAAGCTCGAATCATTGGCTCGCAGAATTCAATCAAATATTGCTTGGAGCGCATGCAATTTGTAAATGCCCTATCCACAGGAAGCTTGGCATTCATCGGCCTGCTTCTGAATATCCTACACTTCGCTTGCCATTACGTCCACTGCTGCATTATTCCAAGTTCACCTTGTATGTTCCTTTGGCATTGCTTGATACATGGTGTTTGTCATGGTCCATGCTTATGAAGGATATGGTTCCATCTGAAGATGACATCAAGTAAAGTTTAACGAGCTTTGCTTTCAATGCTCCAATTTGTCGTGACATTCCGTTTAGCTATATGATTAGGCTCGTTTCACTTTCATGGCAAGGAAGTACCCAGTCTTCTGGATAATCTTTGCTTATATGTGGGATGAACCACTCAAAGAATCTAAATGCAGTTGCTTCACATAAGCAGAAGGAAAGTAGACCCTGAAGTGTTTGGCTTGTACTAGAATCTATTCTCATTTGGAACTTGAGAGTTTGTCAAAGTGGAAGCCACTTCTCCTTGAAAGCTCCCTTGAAATGGTGTAATGCAGCCGTACCAGCTTTGAAGATTAGTGGTACAGGAGTGCATCTTTCTGTATATTAAGAAGAAGAAATATCTATGATCACTGTTTAGCACTAATGGATATTAGAAAGGGCAGCCCGGTGCATGTAGCTCCCGCTTGCGCAGGGTCCGGGGAAGGGTCCGACCCATTTGGGTCTTTTGTACGCAGCCTTTCCCTGCATTGCTGTTTCCAGGACTCGAACCCGTGACCTCATGGTCACAAGGCAACAGCTTTACCGCTGCGCCAAGGCCCCCATTTAGCACTAATGGATATTCCACAGAAAAAAAAACATGAGGATGGACATGTCATAAAAAACGATAAAGGGAAAAAAGGATCCTGGATAACAGACTTGAGCCACAATATGCAGGACGATGTCATTTGAAAAGTAGGGAGTATCATTCTTATATGTAGTGATGTCAGACTATCGGCAAAATTACTTTTGACACAATGTCTAAGGAGCCACGTAATTAAATTAAAGGTATTCAAGACAAAGTACAGCAGGGCATCAGTCTGAAAACATCCATTCCACACAAGAGAGAAATTGTCCAGTGCAACGACAGTTTCTGAACAACTTCTGTGTTGCGTCCGCGGTACTAGGAACAGTGTTGAAAGACACAACAGCAACACCAGCGGGTCTTCATCATTCCAACAAGCGTCAGCATTAGCTAAGCTGTCTCTGAGTAGCAACCGTGATTGCTTAGTCCTAACACCAGTGCTAAAAATCGTAAGTATCCACTAGCAATGCAGATTAGCCTGTTAGTTTGTAAGTAACAGGCCCGTCACTGAAGGTAAGTGTCACACCTACAATTTGCTTTGTACCAAAACCCATTGGTGCATTTTGTTGCGTTCTTGAATTCAGATGGAGGTTGTCAGTGGAGAGGTAACTATATATCACTGCCAAGTAGATGCAAAATGGAAGTAAAGAACGAGGTCTAAAGATTGTATGCACGGTTTATCTGTGGAATTAACTAGAATGATAATGACAGTATACCTTGGAACAGAAAGAACATACATGTCATGATTGTAATCAGAGTTGTTGCCAGTGATGCTTGGTGATTACGTCTCATGTCGTTCTAGCTTTCCAAGTTGATGACAATACGTTGATTTTTTTCTCAGCATGTGTTTCAAGTGTAGCATTTTGTAATACCCTGATGTGCTCTAGCAGGTATTCTCTACACGTTTCATTCTACTTGCTTTCAACTTGGAATACGCTTTCATCTGCCTAAACACAGTCTTTGTGAAGCATGACAGAAACGTATTTTTTGGGAGTTGGCACAAAGTTCATTTTAGTGAAATCTGCTTTTGACAAGTACCCACTGAGATTCTTTTAAAAAATTTGTGACACCGTTCGATGCGTCTGTTTCAGTAGGACAGATAAAAGAAGCTTGAAAGAAATGGGGTAGTACTGGAAACCATCACCATTAGCTCGTTCTGCTTGTCTGAGCTTAAGTTGAAAGCAATCCTGGGAATCCTAATAACCAGCTCTACACGGAACTGGAAGATTGGTAGATTGCATCATATAGGTAGCCGGTAACATTTGCATTTGAACATCATATCAGCTGGTAGCATGCGGCCATATAACTAATTTATTATGTTCTTATCATTATAACTAACCTAAGAAGGCTCATAGCAAAAAAAAAATAACACGAAGGTGGCTGCTCTTTATAGCTTTCCGTTTTGTTGTCAGCAAATTGACTGAGTGGATGGATCAGAACAGGCAGAGTGAAATGTAAACTTGATTTGTCAAAATAAGTAGTTATTGTCACAGTCGAACTGTAACCAATGGTACCGCACTGTCACTAGTCCTCCTGTTCAGGTGTTATTTACATTTCAACACATACTGCAGGTTATGAAAACTGTTTAAAACCAGGTAGGCTTCACCTTCGTGACCAATGGAATCGTCCTGAAACTTAACATTCGTAGTTTCTAAGGCAAAACAGCACTTAAATATTCAGCACGTGGACAATATAATGTATCAAGTACACTTTTGAATATTTGGTTGTTTGTCTTGAGCTGCCTGCGTGTACTAGTCTAGTGGTCAGTGGTTACTGCAGCTCGGCAGCTTGAAGTTTGTTTTCTTTGTTTTCCTATGTTATAGAGCACATGATGCATGGAGTTTTTTTTCAGTCTTACGCCTACTAGGTAGTATAAAAACATTGGCAAGAAACAAATCTAGCTGACTGCATTACGTAAACTTTGACTCAATCAAACAGGCAATAATCCTCCCATCTGTTTTCGTTGAAGAAACAACCATTCTTGATTAATTTGATAGAGTTGAAAATACATGACTACCAAAGAAAACAGAGACTGAATGGTAGTGATGAGACTGCATTTGCAGTTTCAATGTCTTGGATTTTGATAAGCTAAGTTGATTCACAGACAGCTAAAAGAACACATCTATGAGCCAGCTTATTATATTAACAGGCTAGACCAAGCCGAGCTAAGCTACCTCGACATCCACAGCTAGTACTTACAATCAAAAGCTACCCACCAGATCAATGTTACCCTCCTAATTATGCCTTGCCATTTTGCCAAAACAGAAAAGTAATGCAACCACTCGTCCAAAACAGTAACATGCACTCAAGATCTGAGCAGTTAATTCCTAGTAATTCACTACTGAATGATACACCACACCAAACCTCAGCATGAAAATGAACTCAGTCACGCACTTTGGCAACAACACGCTAGTATATGAGACATATGGTCACTGAAAAGTCTTAAGTACTGGTCACATATGGGTTATACAGGTGCTGATCATATTTGAGCCGGGTACTTCAGTATGCGCCTACCTGAAAGGAGGTGCAGGGGATTGAGCAGGAGGCACATCCTTGTGGCCGCGACCAGGGGGCTGTCGCGGTATGTGAGGAAGAATTGGAGTGCCATTTTCAATTGGACCTGCCCTGATACTTGTTTTCATGCTTGGGCTTGGATCGACGGGTTGATAGTCATCCGTCATAAAGTTCTCTAGGTTCCTTGTCTTTCGAATGGCAAAAGTGTACCGTTCCTGAAAATTATGCATGAAGGAACATCTATAAGAACTTGGTTTCTGTTCCGATCCATAATGGACCCCTGAAGAAGTCATATCAGGAAACACAGCTCCAATTGGTAAAAAGAATGAAGAGGACAACAGTTCAAAAGAACAAAATGATGTAACAATTTGGGAATAATTTCTTAGGAGCCATTGCAAAATTGCACAATCCCGTATATGCCACTGTCAGTGACATAGGTGGGTCCCATGTGTCATGAAACACCGCGAGCATATCGGGATTGTGCAGATTTGCAATGGTTCCTAGGGAATTTCCCCATAAAAAGTTTGGGATATCAGTGCTGCTGCATGCTTTTGCTGATCCAGGAAACGCAGGAATTGTCCACATACTATCTGATACTAGAACACACCTTTAGTCTCCTTCCAATTAGCTCAATGCTTCCATAGCCTGGATCTGCAATGAATGCAATTAAATGTCAGTCATAGGCCACATATCCCTACATAAGATCAGTTATTGCTCAGTAACAGGTTGAGCCTATTCCCTGATGGCTGAGACAAAAATCACAACCAACCAATCAAAACAGCATAGAATCTAAACAAGTTTTATATGCCAACAACAGTTAGGAGTCCATGTATTGAGTGAAAGGCGAGAATTGATGCTTACTAAGTTTTTGTCAACAATTCAAGGATTTACAGAATCCAGGGTACAAGGATATAGTTTGCTCAGTGACCAATAATCATGTGAACTCCAGAGGCAATTAATTATAGGACGTCGTATTCAACTAACTTTGGAGCTATTTTCTACCATAGTACCATATATACATATGCTTCCAATGGTATTCATGCGTAAAGAAAAGGGCTACAGAAAAGAAGAAAGAATCAGCTCGGACATTATCGTTTTGAGCTACCAACATCATCAGGTATTTCTGATTTGGATGAAAATATCATCAGATCCCATTCAGAATGCGTTCAGGATATCTACCATTAAACCGTGCGCCAAACATAGTCGCTCAAACTATAATTATCAGTCAGAAACGTACTAGAAACAGGAACAAACAAGAGACCATATGGAACAAACGGCAAGAGAGAATGAATAAACGAAGATGACAGGAAACAGAATGGTCTGCTTGCATGTACCAGAGGAGTTTTTGATGCTTCTTGAGGTGGAGATGCCTATGAACAGATTTCCTCCAGTAAATGCAAATACTAGCAGAACGAGCACAGAGCGATGCTTCATCTCCTACACTTACACAATCTCTTCAAGGTTCAGATGCTTCTGCGCTTGCGTTTGTGCTCCTGCCTTCCTGCCGCTCCTCTTGAGAGAACGAAAGGTCCATGCCTGATGCAATTTCATTCGCATTACTGTAGATGTCAGCATGAGGTTTAAAAAATGATGTGATAAGACGGTAGAATTTATGTCACCGCCATCACCGAGGAGCTTCAGAAAATGGCCAGGGAAAGCCAGGAAGGTGGCCTCCAACCCGCTGCACCTCTTGGCATTAAGTGTCATGCGTGCAGTGCAGGTGTTGTTGGTCCTGACTCTTGCATCTCCCCCCCCCCCACCCCCCACCCCCCAAATCGTCATCAGACTCAGAGTAGAGTACATACACAGAATCTAGTAAAGTTAAATATTCAGGGATTACGATCGGTTGCTCAGACAAAATTCGATTCTCAGATGGTAAACTGTACAAACGTACAAACATCAAGAGCCAGATTCATATCTAACAGCCTATTGCTACCACCGCCAAGGATACAGAGAAGACGGTAGACTGTGCCCATATATATTAGGTTTGGTGCTTTTATAACATGGTCGAAGTATAAATCTTTCTTGGTTGTCTCATGGATTTGGCATGATATCATCGGAGCCTTCTAGATCACACGAGCGTTCAGGGCAATCCAGCTTGCCCCACCTTGCGTCTACTCTTTGGCATGGAAATATTGGTTTTCCAAGGCTGCACAATACAAGGACAAGACGCTTAGATGGGTAACTCATTACAGGAGACCAGAGAAGATTCTGTAAATGCTTGATACTGGTTCTAGAATGAGAAAATCTACTTTTAAGTATTAGTGCCTCTTTTAAGGTAGGAATCAAAGGGTTCAAAAATAGATTAAGTGAACACCACTTTTACCTTAAAACTATTGCTTTGTGAGTTATAAAAAATAATATCACAATAATCTAAGATGTTTTCAAACACCAAGAACACTAATACTTGATTGTATAGAATTACCTTCGATTGACTACATTGTGCACATAACACAACCATTGAGAGAATTCAGCCTGAGATCCTGCCTGCACTGGATTTGCTCTACAGTATAGAATATCAAAGAGTTAGTTTAATATTTGTTCCAACGCAAAATTTTACTATTAGCATGAATTGTTAAAATAAAAAGGAATATCTAACATCTTTAATGATTTAGAAAATACCTGCTGTTTCCTTTTAAACTGAGATGTGAGTTTATGAAAAATGGGACTAAAATAACAGCACACAGCTAATAACGTTTTCAACTCTACTATGCCCAAACTTGCAATAACAAACATGATAAACAATTAAACCATGTTGCTCATCAGCTATTGGCGAGATTGTTTTCATAAATATAAACATTAACGGCAACATGCTTGAGTACTATATCGATATCAAGTATCATTTTTGTGCCTTCAACAAAATGTAAAGAATTCATTGATAGATGAGGCATCAGGCATACAACAACAACAACAACAACCAAGCCTTTATCCCAAGCCTGTTGGGGTCGGCTAGACATGAAACCCAATATCAATGAAGTAAAACAGAGGAAGAGATATGAGAACAAGAGGAAAAAAGGAAAAAAAGAAAAAAAAGGAAAAAAGAAAAGGAAAAAGAGAAAAGAGAAAAGAAATAAGAAAAAAGGAAAAGAAAAAGAGAAAAGAAAAAAAGATAAAAACAAGACTACGATTCTGGCACATG
Organism: Neostapfia colusana; assembly: GCA_030760725.1. Taxonomy (NCBI): domain Eukaryota; kingdom Viridiplantae; phylum Streptophyta; class Magnoliopsida; order Poales; family Poaceae; genus Neostapfia; species Neostapfia colusana. The sequence goes on along the minus strand of JASWHV010000013.1, from coordinate 87,490,342 downwards.
AATTGCTACTTTCCATGCGGTCCTATCATGAGCTAAGTCTCTGGATACATTCCAATCTCTCAAATCTCGTTTTACCGCCTCCTCCCAGGTCAACCTTGGTCGTCCTCTACCCCTCCTAATATTTTCTCTACCTCTTAAAATCTCACTGTTAACCGGTGCTTCTGGAGGTCTCCGTTGGATATGTCCAAACCACCTAAGCCGATGTTGGACTAACTTCTCTTCAATCGGCGCCACCCCTACCTTATCACGAATCGCCTCATTCCTTATTCGATCTCTTCTCGTGTGCCCACACATCCACCGTAGCATGCGCATCTCTGCGACACTCATTTGTTGGACATGTTGCCGTTTAGTTGGCCAACATTCCGCCCCATAGAGCATCGCGGGTCTGATCACCGTCCTATAGAACTTCCCTTTTAGCTTTTGTGGGACTTTCCTATCACATAGGATTTCAGAGGCTTGTCGCCATTTCATCCACCCTACCTTGATCCTGTGGCAAACATCCTCATCAATATCGCCATTGCTTTGTAACATTGATCCTAAGTATCGGAAAGAGTCCCTTCTAGGTACTATTTGTCCTTGTAGACTAACATTTCCCTCTTCACGACCAACACCACTAAAGTTGCACCTCATATACTCGGTTTTGGTCCTACTAAGTCTAAACCCCTTGGACTCTAAGGTTTGTCTCCATAACTCTAATTTCTTATCAACACCATCTCTAGTTTCATCTACCAGCACTACATCATCAGCAAAGAGCATGCACCAAGGCATCAGGCATACAAAAAAATGAAAAAGCAGGGGTACCAGCAATGCATGGATGTCGAACTTCACAGTATGATATTGGATGCACATTTCTCATATTGCAAATATAGCATGATTTATAGAGATTCACACTGTGTTCTCATATTAAAACTAAAAAATGTTTCTATTTATACACAATGAAGTTTTGATAGCAAACATCCCATGAATAAAATAAAACTACTTAAATGGAGGCTAAAGTTTATCCAAGATGTTGAAGAGCAATGCTTACTTCAAAAGTTCTTTGAAGTGACCAGCACATTCTTTGCAAGGATATAGTCTTGACAATATATGCATCTGAACATGCAAAAGCCAGCAGCGCATTACCGTGTGTGCAAAAGTAAAAAAAATGAAAAAGCAAAGATTACTGAGAAGTGGAAGATAAACTAACAAGGAGAAAAGCATGTTTTCATTCCTGTTGTGAATACACAAACTCTGGTTACAAACCGCTTAAATCTCCTGATGCATATAGCAGTAGCCAATGTAATTCATAACATACTTGTTTCTACGGAGTACGGAACTACGGATGCCATCAGAAATCAGAGTCATGTTGAGCCAAGCGCAATACACGCTTTTTTTAAATGCCTAAGCTCAAAACCGATGAGAACTGAGCTAGGAGAACATAAAGAACAGATCCTGTTCATGTGTATGAGCATCAATCAAAAGCTGTGAAAGTTTCCGAGTAGATATTTTCTTAGACATGGGCACTGTATCATATAATTGGTGACAACAAGTCCTCACACATGTTCCAAAACCAGCCCAGAGGATTCCTCAAGCAGTAACTATGCATCTTTCCAATTTCTGTATAGTTTCGCTCACCAGTTCTTTCGCATCACGTTTTTGCTGCCTTGTTGGTTCATCGGGGAACTGGAGAAGTCAGAAATACAGTGGAGTCAAATATGCAGCTAATGTGGCAAAAAATCCATCGATTAGAAAATGTGTACCCTGCACATTACATGGATTGTATGCCAAACCAATCTACCCGAAAGTTAATGGATCATCTCTGTGCATGCCTCTATACACGGCCTGTATCCATACCCGAACTACTAGCACAATTGGTAGTCCTAGGCAAATGCTGAACAAACCATGCGCGACGTCAGAGGCAAGAAGAGATGGAGCACCTGCGCTGCGACGGTGTGGAGCAGCATCCACGTGGCCCGGCCGACTTCCTCCTTCGTTAGGGGCCCCACCTTCGCGTCCTTCTCCTGCGCATTCCCTCGAACACGTTACTTACCCGCCACGCCACATCCAGCCGAACGAGAAAGGACGAGGACGCGGGGAACAGCTTGCCTTCGCGGCCTCCGGCTTCGGCGGTGGTGGGGGCTGCGGCGGGGAGAGGGAGAGGGAGAGGAGCGGGCGGAGGCGGTGGTCGTCTGGGGCGGCGTCGGGCGCGATGACGAGACGGCGGGAGAAGGCGGCCACGGTCTGGAGGACGGGCGCCAGCGGGTTGGAGCCCGGCAGCGGCATCTTCGAGGTGGCGCGCGCGGCCGAGCGCGCGAGCGGGGATGCGGCGACACGGGGATGCAAGCGCGACCGTGCGAGGGGAGGCGGTGGATAGAGGAGGGGCCGGCGCGCGCCGGGGGAGCAGGAGAAGCAAATCTGTTGGATTCGAGACGAAACCCGTGGGTTTCGTGTAGATTTTCGCTCACGGTGAGCCGCGCCGTGTGGGCCTGGGCACCTGGGCATTCGGGCCGCCCGGGCACGGTAAAACATGGGCCGAATGGAACGGGCCCGGCATGGCTTCCTCATTCAGAAACACATAAAAATGCTGCGGACACGCAGCACAACACAACACAGGGGGGGGGGGGGGGGGCAACGAATGCCCGAACACTGCAGAGCGAGCAGAAACGAAACGGCCGCCTACGTTCGTGACGCAGTACCGTTGTTGCGTCTCCATCAGCCTCGGGCGGCCGCTACTTTGGCGCGGCGCTAACTGTATGGTACCGTCACCGATCAGAACAATGCTCGAATCGTTCGCGTGCGTCAAAGAATATACTAATCAACAGCGTATCGCACTCTGGCTAATATTAATATCTTAGATAACGACGTACCGTAGACCTAAACATACACATCAGGGGGGGGGGCATAGAAAAAGCAACAGGACCACGTACGCTCTCAAGCTGAATAACCCATGCCGATGGTCCATGCACTACGCTTTGATTTAAGAATAATGTTTGCACATGTCATGTAGGATAACGTCTGGTTAATCGAGTATCCTCTCGGCAAAAAGCTTGACGAGTGCAATGCAAAGGACCACTCACCGTAGACCCGTGGCTTGATCGTTTTCATACGTGAGCGCAGCGGCCCGCATCATCAGCAGTGCCCGATCGATCGCAGCCTCAGACAACGAATAAAGCAGACCTAATCATACCGCCCGTTTTATCGGAAAGAGGAGGGACTTGTCAGAGGAAAGAACAAGTGCGCCTTGACACTGCATTACAGTATTATTTTCTGAAACAGCGTTCATATATTGCTCTTTCTTTTCAGCTTGAATAGATCGTGACTTTGCTACCGTGATGCCGATGAGCTACTGATAAACTCACATCACCTACACTACGCCTACGGTGCTAGTACAGTGCTGTACCGACAATTTCCATGCTACAAGGTAGAGAACTGTCAGCCCATATTCAGTTATCTTTATTCTGAGCATTCATTCGATCCCCGATTCCGTGAACGAAGCCGTACACCTACTCATACGTGTCATTACGGCCTGATTGGAAAGTATAACAAAACGTGCTGCCCAATCGCAATCTGAACGTCAAGTTAGAATATTATTATTATTATTATTATTATTATTATTATTATTATTATTATACTTCATGAACACCCCGCTTCTACCAGCTGACAGAAAACCCGTGCATGTGGGGCCAAGCGGATTTTCGAAGCATCCCAGCTAGCGGAATGGAAAAGCTGTCGAGACCACCGGTCGGATAGGGGTGCATGGTTTAGTATTATAAAAACTCAACCGACGGAGAAAAGACTGCCCCCACACTTATATATTACCAGAGCGTAAACGAGAAAGGTTATGAAAATTAGACCCCTCTCGTAACACGAGTGTGGATTAGATCTTTCATTACTCACGCTTTAAGCTCATCGTAATCTATATACGAGGATATGTTCTCTACAGTTCAATCCGACTCGAATTAACCCTAGAGTGAGCTAGGTCCTACCAAAAAAATCCTAACCACTACGGTAACATCCCTTTTCGCGTGGTTTCGCGTCGTAAATCACGATGCCCTCCACTTTTTTTTTTCTTTATCGAGAGGCGCCTAAAGGCGAAAAGTCAGTCCAACGACCGAAAGCTCTATTCTCTTTTCAGGAGTATTTTTTCTTCTCGAGAATACTTGTCGCATAAGTTACTGATCGAACAAGTGACAGGATTTTTTAGTCGAAGTGCGCTTGAAGGAGCGTTTAGTCTGGTCGGGTGAAGACAGGCGATCGTTTGGCGATGATTCGCGAGCCCGCTCCAGTCTAGTGATCGTCGCCACGAGCTACAGCACAGATCGTCGAGTTTGCAGTACCGTAGTAGGACGAGCAGTCAGTGTGAGACGTCAAATCTTGGCACCCGGTTCACGCACCGGCGGCTAGATTAATCTGCCATGGAATCGTAAGACGGCTACCTCAATTGGCGGTATTATGTACTAGCAACTGGCAATTTGTTTATGGGGTACTCAAAATCTTCCGGACCTACTCCCTTCCAAATTTCCATGTCCTGTCGGCTGACGAGCTTCTTTTCTGAACAGAAGCTTTCTTTTCTGTAGTATCAGTTTGTCTAGTAAAACCTGAAAAATCAGGCCGCGGAAACTAAGATTTTACCAGGTTTTAATCGGCATACTCTGTCGACGAACTTTTGAAGAGGAGAACAAAAAGCTGTGCTCTCGCAACAGAGCTAGACTCGACGGAGAACTTAGCGGTACGTACGATAATCGTGTATAGAGAAGCAGAACACAGACACCAAACAGCTCTGTTCATTCACATACCCCAGCATCGTCTGCAGGCGGATCGATACACGAGGAGGAATGGAAGTACATCTCAGAGCACACAGCGAGACTGATTGATATAGATACAAGGAGAAAACCAGCTGAGAGTCAAATCAAAAGGAAGAGGAACTAGTATTCCACAGCAACGGCGGCAGAGAGGTGAAGCGGCGACCTCGACCTAGAAGCCTCGGCAGAGGCGGAGCCTGTCCGTCCACGGCCGAGGCTGCGGCCGGAACCGGCTGTGGTGCCGCCTCGGCGCCGCCGTCGTGCGGCTCAGCATCTCCCACATCACGTGCACGTCCTCGTACTCGCACGTGCTCACCTCCTGCCGCAGCCGCCACAGACCTGCAGAGCAAGCAACGCCGGAGTCAGACCAGCTAGCCCCGCGCCGGAACGGACTGCATGCATCACGGTCGGTGGCGGGCCGCCGCTGCCTTACCGGTCTGTCGGACCCCGAAGCGGGACGCGACGCCGAGCCAGACCCGCCGCACCGGCAGCACGACGCGGTGCCACCAGTAACCCATCGGTCGCCGGGCTCGCGCCGGCGAAGAACTAGACCAGAGGCCGCCGCCGCCGCTCGTCGCTAGCTAGACAGAGGAGCCTCCAGGCTCTAGTCTCCTCCTCCCCCTCGATGATTAGACCGGGGTCCGGTCGCCCCCCGCTCCCTGTATTTGTACACACGCGGGAGAGGGACGCGCGAGCACTGGCCCTCGCTACAAAAAAGTCACTGACCTGCGGGCCCGAGGCACCGGCGGTGCGTGGGCCGTTGGCTTCGGTTGGGTGGGTGGCTTTCGCGGCCGCGTGCCGTTTGTTAACGGGGACGCCGGCGGCACGTCGGCACGTGCCCGGTCCGGAGGCGGTAGCCGGTGTCGCACACGTAGGCGCTTGGTTCCTGATAAAGCGGGACCCGCACGGAGATTCTACTGCAGCGTCGGGTATGTGCCTATCTATCTGGGCGGTTGAGTGGTCGTTGCAGTGGTGTGTCAGTGGAAACTGTTAGGTCACCAGCGCGAGCGAGCTTAGTCGGGCTACCTTTTTATTCGCAACGGCGAATAAAATCTCGAAACGGAGAGGAGAGTGCTTGCAGATCCTCGGGTAAAGACGTAACGCCTCGAGTATTGAACAGTAAGCAAACTCTATATTATATAGGTGGAAAAGTGACATAGAGGAGGTTGTCTACACGATCACAAGGACTCAGTCATCCGACGTTTTTCTGTCGAGTTGACTAGTCGCCCGATCTAAAGCCGAATGGCTCCCGTTCCGTCCAGTGTGGACGTGCGAAACTCTCCAAATGCAAAGATTGGCATCTCACTTCGAGAACCTCCAAAAGGCAACCAACTTGTTTATCCGATACTGCCCGTTGGGAGGAAACGCAAGAAAAAAATACTTGCTTTATTACACTTGGTATTTCCAGCTGGAATCCGAACGGCTTGTCTAGTTGGTCCGTGGTAGTTCAACCAGATCAAAGCGCTTACGCATATTGGTGCGCGTCGCGTGCTGGTAGAAGGCGGCCATGTGCAGACGGAAGCGGTTTTTTTTTTCCTGAAAGATTCGGCGTAAACCGAGCGGACACGCGCAGCGACCTCATCTGCTCGAGCGTTACACTCAACCCACCCACGGCCCGACGGCCGGCACGGCGCGGCACGCCGCGTTCGCTTCGCGCTCCCCGAGCCTTAAACTAGAGTTTCTTTTCAGCCAGTGCAGAGTAAACAAACGAACGGCGCAGCCGCAGAGCACATCCGCGCACGCGCTAGCCAGCGAGCAGCTCCCTCGCGCTAGCTGCGCCGGTGTGCCCCGTGCCCGTGACCTCCTCCGCCGCCTCCGCCCCACTCCTGTCCCCCACCGCCGATCCAGACCCAGCTCGGACGCGCCGGGGCCAGGTCGCCGCAGCCTCGTGAGAGCATTCCCCTTCCCGCGGGAGGGGAACGGAGGAGGGGCTACTTGTTTCGTCGGGTGTGGGGTGGTGCGCTAGGCAGGGCAGGTCGAGATGTTCGCGAGCCGACCGGCGGTGCACCCGCTGGAGGTGGCAGCGGCGCCGCCGCCGCCGCCAGCGGGCCCTCCCGCGGAGCCTCAGCAGCAGCCGCAGCAGGAGGTGGAACAGCCTCAGGGGGTGGAGCGCCCGCAGGGAGTGCTGATGATGGACCTGCCCGGGATGCCCGGAACGCCGGGGGCGCTCGGCCTGCGCATCGCGCAGCTCCTCTTCGCCGCCATCTCGCTCGCCGTCATGACGTCCACCGACGATTTCCCCTCCGTGACAGCATTCTGGTAGGCACTCCTCTCGGCTTCGCTTAGTTCTTTCTCCAGCTGCTGCTTGGATAGGATTTGGCAATTGAATTATGGTTTGGTGCGAATTGTAGGTTTGAAAATACGTAGTAATGTTCCTATCTCTATCTGTGCTGCTTGGCGGGTAATGTATGTACACATTTGAAGTAGGAGGTAGTTGGGAAATTGCTGTTGAGAAGTAAAGCGTCATGGAGTTGATGTGTTGGATTGTTTATTGACGCGGCCACAGGTTTGGAAACCTTGAAACTCCTGTTTGTGGCATGGGCACGTCTGCTTGTGGAAATACCCCTGTGTCACCTCGGAGTGAAATCACCAGGGTGCATCCTGGGCTGGTTTTCTTTCTTTCAAAAATGTTCGATTGTAGTTGAAACAACTATTATCATTTGGGGGCTGGTTTGCTAATGAAATTGGACAAAATGTCAGTCTGTTACCTGTTAAATTGGAAATCTTATTGCCTACTTGTTGCCATTAGGTGCCTCTATTATAGCCGTCCTGGTTGTCTCGTAAGCAGACACCTAAATAAGAAGAAGAAATAGTAAAAAGAACGAATCTTGTAGTTCAGGGATTCCGGCTGCAAGAAGTTGTATGCTTACAACGTTCATTTCAGTTGTACTAGTTCAATAATTTGGTTTTGGGGATCATACATCAGAGTGGCAACATTTCCCTATAGCCACCTGACCCTGATGCTAAAGTGGAAATCATTTTCAAAATTTAGAACTTGAACCGGAATATTATGGTGGATTAAGAATGTGGACAAACAGATCTGTATCCCTTGTTAAAAGTTAGAACACCTAAAGACACTTAAACATTCCCATGTATTTTCACCAAACTAAAAGAAAAAATTATGTTGAGTGTGTAATACCCATCTGATTCCTCAGATCGTTTCCTAATCTGGGTGCTGCTGAGAATTTAGATGGAACCATCAAATTGGCATGGGTTGGGCCTTGTCGCTCGATATCGAAGTTATGAATGGACTATAATTATACCAGGGCTAAGTTAAATTGCATGAGCTTGGGGTAGAAGCTGGAGTGAACTTAGGCCCAGTGTGTCGGACAATGCTTAAGAAGGAAGAAAAATACTGGGGATCTTATTAATACATAAAGTGGTCTTGGCATTACAAGGTCGTTTTAAGGTACCAGTAGTATGCAACTTCCTCCTATGATTGTTTCTGGCAGAACAGTAGCCCATTACTTTATGTACCATGGTTTCACGGGGATAAATAGATATAACTCTCATCCACCTTATCTTATTCTCGTCTATATTATGGAGTTCATTTCAGTGAGCAGCAACACAAAATATACTCTCTGCTTTTTTTTTTCAAACTAGGAGGGTAAGCAATTTCTCACTTTGCTAGCATAAATTTTAGAACTAGTTTTTCTCATATAATAAGCACGACATATTATGGCACCTCATCACCTTACTAAATGGGGCTTCTGGTACAAATTTATTGCCTTCTTACAGAACTATGGTCTATGGATGCAACCTTTCAAGTTGGTTAGTTTGGAACGTATGGAGGTTGATGGGTTTTTTAATCTATAATAAGGATATGTTGTTCTAGTTTGAGTTTAGCTAATCCTTTTTCTTGGACCTATAGGTTTGTCCTGTTCTGTTACTTATTTGCTGATCACATGTGTATATGTACGGGTAGCAGAATTTTTATCTGTATGGGCACATTCAAGTATTTCTTACGGCTCCATTCTGCATTTCTGTTTGACATCCCCAAACATTTTTTCCCTCATGATTTGTTTAATTTTATGTATGAAAACCTGATACTTTTCCTTTTTGACCAGCACCCTTGTTGCAGCAGTTATTTTGCAAGGTCTGTGGAGCCTTATGCTAGCCATCGTGGATATATATGCACTGATGGTTAAGCGCTGTTTACAAAACCGTCGGGTTGTTTGTTTGTTTGCAGTTGGAGATTTGGTAAGCTAAATTATGTTCTTTTTATGCTTATAAAATAATTAGTTAAACACTCAATCTCCCGTGACATTTTGTAATGTCTACGTATAAGCATAGAGAAATTTCTCTAGTCTCTTCCACAGTGAACTAGCCCCAAAAAAGGTACCCTGTACTGTTGTGACGTCCTCTTAATAATGTAGGGTTGATTATTAACCGTGTAGTGCAGGTGAAACAAATAAGTAGTTAGATCATGCAGTTGAATGAAATTGCGCTCCTGAATTGCAGGAAGCTATGGATGTGCTTGTCTTTTGATCACCGGTATTTGGGTTTAGTGACTATTGTTTTTATGACAGATCACAGGAGGGATCACCTTCGCCGGCGCATGTGCTGCAGCAGGAATCACTGTCTTGATAGATAACGATCTGGACATATGTTCAGAGAATCATTGTGCTGCTTTCCAGTCTGCTGTTGCAATGACGTTCATGTGTTGGTTTTCTGTTGCACCAACCTGTTTGCTGAACTTGTGGTCGATGGCTATACCTCGCTGAAAAGAACGAGGGGTATAGTGGTGGATTTTTTGGACAGTTCATCCACCCGATCGTGTGATTCAGTTACAGCTTGAATACTGGATAGAGGAAACACCTTATTATAGTACTAGGATTGGGCGTTAAAACGAATTGGAAGCTGATTAACGCCTATGAGGTTGACTCGACGTCTCTAGTTTTGCTCTACAGAGAATAGGGACTGGTTCGTTTGGCAAAGGCGTTAATGTGGAATAGAGAATAGAGGGATTGTTCTGCTGAGCAATTCATGTTATTGGTTCATTGGCAGGGTTCACTTTAAAATCCTTGTTGCAGTTGCTAAGATCTTTGTAGATCTGCTGGATACTGGGGATCCTTCTATTTTATTGGAAGATTAGCATTTACTCCGTTCACCTCTGTTTGTTGCGGAGATGTCCGCGTGTACAAGAGGAGGAGCCAAAAGTCATGTCATAGTCTAGGCGTAATTGGGCAGTTGTCAGTTCTCATGAGTCGGGGACGACGCACTAGTAGCCAGAAAAACATTATCACGACAAGAGAGGATAACTCCGCGGTTGCGCGCGCGGTCGTCGTTGCCTGGTCATGTGACAAGCACAGCCATCGGTTGCCGCTGGAAACAGATTTTCTTCCTCTAGTAAAGCCATCTGTAACAAGATAACAGCACGCTTCTGTAGTAGAACCATCTCGACTAGCAGCACAAAGCTTGGCCACTGAAGTTGGAGTTCAGAACTTCACGCCCCAAGTTTCTGAAATTGAGCCCAAAATCCTACCCCTCCGTGGGGACTTGTTGCAATGTACCCCCTCTAGTTTTTTATTGTTTACGTTGGTTCGTGCAACAATAAAAAACCGGAGGTAGTATTCTGGAACCGAAGATTATATATTCAAGTGACATTGTTGCTATCTACTAGACCTACTCGCAACCCAAGCCATTCGCCCCATGCATCAAACTATGAAGACAAAGCAAACACGGGTGCCTGATCAAGATATGGAGTGTCTCCGATCCTTGGTGGGTGGCTTGGTTTGCACTCTCCCGCCACCCATGGCGTCCACCCGCATGAACGGGTTGAGGCGCCCGAGCTTCCTGGACACGGAGTTCACGAACCCGGCGCTTGCTTTCTTCGGCAGCGGGGGACGGCCAGAGGCCGGGACGCCCTTGCCGGACGAGAACCCCGAGGCGTCCCTCAGGCGCATCTTCAGCCGCAGCACCTCCATCTTTAGCTCGTCGTTCTCCCGCCGCAGCCGCGACACCTCGTCCGTCACGCTCCGCCGGGCGTGCCGGCCCGTGATGCTCGTCGGCGGCGTCGCATTATTGTAGGTCATCGCCGGCGAATCGCCGCCGAATGACCACGGTGGCGTGTGCGGAGGCGCCTCGCGCAGGCGCCGCTGCTCATGGTACAGCACCTGCACCACCGTCTGCACCGGCAGCCGGTCGTTCTGCGCCGCGTGCGCGCACGCTGCGCGCGACAGCTTCTGGCAGTCCATCGCCTTGCACACCTTCTTCCTCTCGGCTTCGCTGAGCTGTGGGTGCGCCTGCGCGCGCGCGGGAACAATAAAAGCGATTAACAGCAATGTTGTACCGATCGAAATATTATTAAGCATCATCTAGTTGACGAACAGACCTTCAAATAGATGTCGATGGCGCGGTACATGCCGTCCTCGTTGGACCTGGCGCGTTCCGGGATCATCTCGGCAAGGCCGGTGAACTTGTCAATGGACAGGTTCACGTCCGAGGCTATCTCGGCCAGGTAGGCCTCCATGAGCTTGCCGACGTCGTTGGTTGGCGACGCCATCGAGGCGAAGTCGTCGTCCGTGTTGTAGTCCAGCCGCGCCGCCTCGCCCTCGTGCTCCATGTACCCGACCAGGATCCTCTGGACCGCGTCGACGTCGAACGCGGTGCCGGCGTCGTCGGGCGAGAAGGACGGGATGAGGAGGTCGTCGAGCACGGCGTGCCCGAGCTGCGCGGCCATGCGCTTCTCGAGGTCCATCCGGCACGCGAGCGTCGTGTCCAGGTAGAGCGCCGCCCGGAGCAGCATCGACAGGAAGCTCGCTGACGTCATGTTCTTCTCCCTCGGCAGCAGGCTCACGATCGTCTCGAGGACCACTCGCTTCTCGTGCTCCTGCCTCGGATCCATCTTTTTCATATCCCTTCCGTGCATGAGGTTCTGCGCCAAACTTAAAAAAAAATGTCAGATGAAGCGAAGAAGTGTATGGCGCGCTGATGATTCTTCGAGCTTCTGTATATATCTTTTGTGCGCGTGTTCGTCGGCAGCTCATCAGTTTTTATTTTCGAAAGAACAGCAGCTCACCAGTTTTTATTTTCGAAAGAACAGCAACTCACCAGTTTCCGCAGGGACTTCTGAGCGTAGAGCATGATCAGTGTGCCCAAAGCAATGCCCTTGAACCCCCTCGTCTTGATCGCGACCAGAACCCTCTGAAACGTGTCGATCCGCAGATCCGTGAGCTCGTCGGCCCACCAGTGGTCGACGGCCTTCGGCGGCGGCACCGACGAGACGCTCACGCCGTCGGCAGTGGCGCCCAGGGACATGCTGAACTGGCTGTCACCGCAGATGATGCACGCGATGGCGTCGACGCACCTGCCGATGAGGCCCACCCGCTCCGACACCGGGAGGAGCTCCTCGGACCTGCGGAGCACGGTGACCGCGCCGGCGAGGCTCGCCAGAGCCACGGCCTCGAGGTACGCCTCCGTCCCGCCGGCCAGGTTGACGGCTTGGCCGTCGTCGGTCATCTCGAGGTGCTCGGCGGCGCACCGCAGCACCGCGACGTTGTCCTCGGTGATCTCGAGGTCCTCGCCGTAGCAGAACTTGACGACGAGCTCGAACGCCTTGGCGCCGCCCGGCACGCCCGTGAGGTCGAGGCGGGTTGCCTGGTCGGAGCCATTGGTCCCCGACACCACCCGCTTCCGTATGTAGCCGCAGCGAGACGCCAGCGGGAGCTGCAGCGACGCTCGCAAAAAAACCGAAAATGTTCATGTTGATTTTTCCTCCAACGATCCGAAGGAGGAGGAGCTAGGCGCATGCATGACATGGAACGGAAGCGTTGTGGTTGACGTGTTACCTTGTGCAGGCTGAAGACCGAATCTTCAACCTGGATGGTAATATCGGTCGGAAATTCCTGCGAAAGGATCCTGTAACAATCAAGGAGACGAGGCGTTCAAATTCGCAAGCCACCTGTCGTGTTACGGAAGAGCAAGGTAATACCAGTCGCTGGTTCTCTTCATCGCCGGCGTATCAAACCGGCTGTCCATCCTCACACGCCGCGCGCTGGTACCCTACCTCTCTCGCGCGCTATTATCCCTTTTGTCGCCCCCCCCGCACATCCTCAGAGGAAATCGCGACAGTGCACAAGCCGGTGGTGCTTCAGAGCTGCGGCTGCCACTGGTCGGTTGGAGCCACACGCTGGCGCCATCACACGTTGACGCATCGCCGGGGATTGATAGGATAGGAGGACGCGGACGCGTCCGACCTCTAGTTGCCTTTTTTTTCTGGCGTCCTTTCCGCAAGAAGGACTTGTCTTTGTTTTGTTTTTTGGACATGGAGCCGTGCTTCGCTTCGCATGCCTGTGCCAGGCTCAGGTTTGGGCCCGAGACCACTGGACGTGTTCTCTAGGCCCCCCAAATCCTGGGTGTCAGCCCTACGGCCGTGAGCAAAAGGTCGGCCCACGAGGGCATTATACCCCTAGCCTCATCCTGCGGTTGCCGCGCCCTGAAGCACTCAAGCACCGAACCGAGATTCGTCCCACGCCCGACGAAGAAAAAATCCACCCGAAATCACGCGTGCGACCGCTGAAATTTCCCGTCGGGCGCAGGCACCGTCCAGTGGCCGTGATCCAGTCCACTAGTCATGTCATGTCCCACCAAGGCCAGCTCCCCCCGCACCGCACCTTCCGCCGAAACGCCAAGAACAAGAACAGAAGGAATGCATTAAAAAAAGCCACGATGCAAGACTGATCCAACCACCGAACAAAGGTCCCTCGTCTCCGTCTCCGCGTCTCCGCGCAACGAAGGAGCAGGGGCGCACAGACACGCACCGCCACGCGCGCGCGCCCGTCCTCCTCATCCGCCCCGTCCGCACACGGCCCATGACGAGCGCCTCCGAGCTGTTCGCCGCGCGCCGCGCCGGCCGGGGCGCGGGGACCCCGCGCCTCTCCGACCCCGCCGACGCTGCGCTCCGGGACCCGCACGGGCTCGGCGGGAGACGGCGCGGGTGCCGTCGCCCGCGGCGCCAGCTCGACGCCGCCGGGGACGTGCGGCAGCACCTGCACACCGGGGCGCCGCCCCCGCGTCGCCGCGGGTCCTACACCGTGAGAGTTCGCCCCACCCTCGCCCCTCCGCTTCCTCCCTTCATCACCTTTGATGCGCCGTTTGTGATGTTGGATCGGAGAATCCCCGGCGCTGGTTTCCAGAATACGTGGGCTTGGTTATGTTCGTTATAGTTCCGACGAACTGCTCGCGAACAGTTCGCAACCTATCGGATGCGCGAAGATCCATTCTAGTGTCCTGGTTAAATAGCCCCGGAAATGGAGAAATATAGGGATCACACGCTTGCGCTTGTTCTGGGGTTAACTTTGCTCGTCCAACTGGTGAGGCACGCGGAAAGATGGGTGGGGCTATCTGCCTATCTGTCATTCTGAGTTAAGCTAACATGATCACACTGGTACCAACATCCTGAACCAGAGTTGAAACGAGCCTCGCTCATTGTTTTCGCGTTTGTGGCAGAGGTGCCTTTTTGTGTGTCCTAACCACCTTGCGTGTTGTTGGGTTAGCTTCACCGAAGGATACCATACCCTGGATGACACCACCTAGATGACTAGTCGTGGTATGCTTTCGTGGAAGTAGACAGGTGCAGTTGGCGTTAGCGACATATCATAGCAATTCGAAAGGACACCGTTGGTTCATGCACTTTCTTCCATTACGTGGTGAATGTTGTGATTGCCTCATCTAGTCTGGACATTGGGAACTGTCCCCCACGCCAGTATTAAAACGTGGGGCATCCTGCACATTTCATCTGTCACATTAGTTTTTGCTTGTGCAACCGTTGAAATCGCTTGAAGTGCTTACTTGATCAGCCATGTAATTTGAGCTATTGGCTCTATGTAGTTGAAATTTTAAATCACAATCAAATTGATGATATTCTTCGCCCTTTTCTTATCTGTACCAACTTCAGTTGACGCCATGGGCTACCATTTATATATGATATATTTCTTCTTTCAGGATCAGATCTTATCCTACATAGACAATAACAACATTGGGGATTCTGCAGCTCGGAGGAACAGGCTTGACAGGTTGATGTTCAGGACAAATGAGCGGCTTCCAGGTGCAGTGCTGCAAGCACAAGCTCGTGTCCTAGAGAGACTAAGAGGCATTTCTCTCGGTTCATCCTCCAGGCCATCCATATCATTAGATGAATTTTCCGCTAGTGATGTGTTTAGAATCATTGACTTTAGGAACAGGGAAACCCCATATGAGGAAAATGGGCTGAACTCATCACCGTTCCACCCAAGCAGTGACTCAGATGAGGAGATTGCAACCATCAATTCCAGTAACTTCCACAGATCACGTGGGCTGAGCAAGGCGGCTTTCCTTCGACTGCAGATTGTGATTTTTGAGTCTAGCAAAGATGACAACAGGGAGTCCTCACCAGAGTGTTCCATTTGCCTCGATGGATTCTATGATGGCGATGAGCTGATAAGGCTGCGTTGTGGGCACAGGTTCCACTCGACGTGCTTAGAGCCATGGGTGCGGAAATGCGCAGATTGCCCATACTGCCGAACAAAGATACGATCACGTTCCTAACGACAGAATCTTGGTTCCGAATAGGTCTATAACCAGCACCAAGATGAATTGTTATAATCTAATATTAGTGGGCGTGCCTGTCTATCCAGTGCCCTTCCGATGTAACACACTTAAATTTCATTTACGGTATCCTGAATGTATCGCGTTCTTTCTTTTGAGACTACTGTATATCTTGTGTTGTATCGCACCTAAACATGATGTACTTCCTACCGTGTATGAATGGAGGCTGTTATCGGTATATCATAGCAAACACCCTACTCTGTGTATATTGTGACAAATTAGAGCAAACAGTGCTGTTCAACCCAGGACGATGTTCTGCTGTCTAAATTTCAGTTTGTGAAGGTCATAGCATCCCAGACTTCCTTTGTAAAAATATTTTTTGTCCTGGAAACATCAAGGTAACAGTCTTAAGACGGATGACAGATGCCAAGACTGAAATCTGACAGCCTGACGCCAACAATAATCTCCCAAGCGTACATGTTATTATCCGGCTAACGAATTTCTTGTGACAGATTGGCAACAGCTTCTGCGATCACACTATCAGCAACGTTCTCACATCTTCGTTTCTGTGGTCCACGTTCCCTGAACACTGGGCCGCTTTGTTACGTGTCTGGTTCTCAGCTTCACCACTTTCCTGCCCAGGGAGTTCCTGAGCCTAGTAGCTTGCAATAGTATGTCCTCAGGTGGTAAGTTTCTGACACAAACCACCCGCTCGTTATGATTCTCTGGACAGGAACAGCTCTGGTTAGAAAATCGAGGTGATAAATCGTAAAACAAGTGCACCCATGGAACTGACAACGATAATGCCAAGAAAAGGGGGAAGCTATGAACTTAGATTTAGTAGAACGGGGCAAAGGCACAGAATCTGTTGAATGACCCCACTTCCACACAACAAATTCTTCTGAATGACCCTATTCCATCCAATTCAAGATGGATGTACTCATCCTCAGAGGTGGATTATTCAAATTAAACAGGGCGACACAGTTCCCGAATTTAGTCTACTTTTAACCACAATATATGTTAGTCAGCCTTCAGGCATATGCCACATTCAACCACAAGCAAGTAGCGGAGCACATGAAGCAAGACAGACAATACGACTGATTAAGTGATTATGGTGAACCTTGAGGGGAAAAAATGAAACTTGCAATATCATTTGCTCAGTATGAACTAAAATATCTGCTTTCACTGCCGCAAAGTGACATTCTTAGAAGTAATGTAGTATTAAGTTTAGTGAATATATTAAGGTGGCACATGCAGAGAAGATCATCTTACTGTAAACGCCCTTCAAGTTAGGATGCTGACCACGGACAAGCTCTGTTACTACCTCTAAATGCGGATTCTTTTCCTTAAAGGCAGGGAGGTGCTGCTCCATGAAGGCCCTGCAGTTGCAGAAGCAATGGTAGTTATGAAGCAAACACATACACTTATCCTAAAATCAGCAGCTCTGCAAGCAAACAAGGTATATAACAAGCCAAGTTCTGTTCAAGGACTACAAATGCAGATCGTGGTCCTGATGCAGCAACCGGCAGTTCATTGACCCAAAATTCTGGCCAATTAATAGCTCCAAAACTATTTCGAAGTCATTCTGCTGATCTTTCGACATTCCCCTTTCCAGAAGTGAAAATTTACTGCAGGGGGTTTCCCTAAGCAAATCCCACTAAGGGATTGACCTACGGTCGCCTAAAAACGAAACCCTCATTTCGTCGCACTATCTTTGGACGCGCACGATCGATGGACCGACTACTCGACCGACTCCCGCATCACCTTGCGGATCTATGCCAGCCATCGCATCAAAGCAAATCAACAACAAGCTTAAGGAATCGAAGTACCTGATCCCCCTGCTGCTCCCTCCCCAATCGCAGTAGTTCACCACGAGCTTCTGCAGCTGCCAGACCCCCCTCAACGCCATCCTTCTGCCGCCCCCCGGGCCCGACCAAAAGCAGCTGAACGGGGAAGCGAGGCCGGGCGAGGAGGAAAGGGCGGAGGGGAGGCGACGGCGACGAGGCGAGTTCCGGCCGTCCGGTGCGCTTCGTATTAGGGTTTAGCCCAGGGGAGCTGAGTCCGACTGAGCTACTCCGCCATGGTCCTTCGGCCCAGGAGTTTCAGCCCATATGCCGGATCCAAGTTCCGAGAAACTGCTCAGATGGGCTTCTTTTTCCTTCGGCCTAAAACCAGAAATTTGAGCCCGATGCAGAAATTTCGATGGGAACTCACTACCATGGCGACGCTTGCCAATGGCCTCCAAAGCAGTTTGTTCTGCTCGAGCACATGTCACGCCCGGTACCTGCAACAGTCACCAAGCGTACTCCCGTGTGTGCCAGGATCAAGTCATTTTACACACGAGATGAATAAGAGCAACGTATCATTATTAATATTAAGCCAAGTGCGGCGAATACATCAACCGAGTACATAAATGCCTCAAGGGCTCAAAAGAAAAGTACATCATGACAGCGGAAAATCTAAAGTGGGCTCCACAGGCGCCGTCCGGCGGTACGCCAGCCTAGATCTGCGCATCGGGGTCGAAGCCGTCATCCACGTCATCCTCAGCGGCCTCCTCGGGTCCTGAGCAGCACGGAAAAGAAAAGAGGCAAACGCCTGAGTACAATGATGTACTCAGCAAGTGTGGGAAAGTTTATGCATGATGAGGCAAGTTACAAGGGAGGCTTGACACGGCTATTGCACTACGCAACCTATTCCTTAGCTTTATTAAGCGTCCTATTTGTTTAGTGACATTCCCGCCCAACCCAAACACATCCCCAGGTGATCTCCACTATCACCGTAATCTCAACCCAAACCACCAACTCCCAAACCATACCAAACCAACCCACGCTAATCATGAGAGAGTTACCAGCCCGCTCTTGACCGTGAGCACGGCTGTCTAGACAGTTTTAACTCTGCAGAGTTTGTACCCTTTACACACAAGTCGTGTTTTCATCACCCGTCGGCGACTCAAGAAACTCCTTTCCGCCCTCTCACACTCCCTATGGTGTGGGGCCAGGAGTACACGACAAGGCCTTTACATTGCACTACCTAACCCGTGCACACCCGCTAAGGATTCACCGCTGCGGCACTCTGAAACCTCTGCCGCAGAAGCCCCCTCTTGCGCCACTTACACATCTCTCTGGTGTACACAAGGAAAGATAAGAATAACTTAATTGGCCACACTGCCCCATAACAGTTCTTGTGGTGGCACTGTATAAGCCAGTTGACAGGTCTCACGAACCGGTCCTTAGGATCTACGCAGGCTAACTAACCACAAACCCGAGTCTCGTGCACTCAGCACCCACCGTAACCCACCAGCCTGCTAGATCCCTACACTACCCACCTCATACACCACATACATCACCACATATATACCATATACATATATCTCCACACATCATCTCAATGCTCATGCTAATATAACATTAATGTAAATTACTCCCATCCCATCTACTAAGCAGGGCTAAGCATGAAAATAATGACATAAAGGTAAACCCTATACTACCCATCCCGGCTACAAGGCAGATATTGGAAATACTAGTAAACAACCAACACATAGGATTCAATTTAAGACCTAAGCATGCAATTCTAACTAAAATCCTAAAAATGGAGAAATATGGTCAAGGGCACTTGCCTCTCGAGAAGTGCTGCTGCTCGGGGTCGTCGAAATCTTGGGCTTGCAGGTCCAGTGTCGGCTCGGGGGCTAATTTGTCCATGACATCACAGATAAAAATAAAGGTAAACAAGTAAGCAAGAGCTACCCGACATCCATAATAAAAATCAGGGCACTAAAGTAGAATGTAATCCCCTCATCACCATGTAGTTGTGTTCATGTGAGAGTGTTTTACAAGGGTTAGGGTCATGTTTGGGTTCGGGGTGTGATTTTTAGTAAGCGAGAGGGTATCCTTATAAATTATTAGCAAAAGTCCATGGGGAAGAAAAGTGATTTCAGAGCTGTCCAGGGGTTTTCCATAAAAATACTGCAAGGCCTCAAGATATATGTTATATAATGTGTCCTAGGATGTTGGACTAAATTTTTCTGCACCAAACATAGTACAAGTTGGGGTTTTCAACATGTGCAGTAACTCATCTGCTATATGGCAGCAAGTAAAAAAAAAGTGGTTAACAATTTCAGAACACTACAGGGTGTCAAATGCCCACATGGGTCTGCAAGGGTCTCAAAATAATATCAGCAAGTATTTTTAGTGCCTTTTCATGATTTTCCTGGCACCTCTAGGGGGAAATTTGCTCTATACCGAACTACACAGGGGCTTGGGTGTAAAAACAGGGTGTCCAGGGGTCCTTTGATAAATTTTCAGCATGACCCGGGGGTCCAAGTGCCAAAACAGGGGGATGTAGGTGGCTGATGTGCTATCCCAGTGAGTCCAGGGGTCTTTTTGCAAGGTACAGAATCTTAACTGGGTATAAAGTGCTATTACTAACATTACCAAGGGGCTCCTCATTATTTTTCATTCATTTTGGGGCTAATTCGTATGGTCAGAGAAATTATGGGGCCAAAAATCAATTTTTCCGCAGAGATATCGGATTCCCTACTCTCCCAGGGGTTAGCCCGCAAAATCCGAGGTGGATCGGCCGTTTTCCGAGAACCCCAGGGGTCCGAGCGCAAAATTAACCACGGGAACAGATCGATTTAAAGAGGACCGTTGGATCTGAAGTCTGCGGCCAGGATTTAATGAGATCGAACCAGTATTTTGGCTTCTAATCACAGCCGTTGGCGCGAGATCCAATGGCCCGGATGAATCTCCGGCCAAGATTGGCCACCGACCGCCACTATGCACGGCGGCGCGCCATGGCCGAAGCCTGGAGCTCGCCGGCGCCCGCCGTTTTCGGTCTACAGCGCGCCCTAGCCCTAGCAACACACGGGAATGGTAGAGGGGGTCCAGGGAGCTCACCCAAGGTCCTTGCAGAGTCGGGGAAGACCGGGAAAACGCTCGCGAGGGGGTAGACGGGGTGAAGGGTCTCGGTCGTCGTCGGGATCGGCGAGGGTGGCGATTTCTTCGTGGTCCCCTTGGCCTCTGCGCTTCCTGAGGTCCGGTGGAGTCGTGTGAGGCGTCAGATCACGGAGAAATCAGCAAGAAGGCCGAGGAACAAGGGGTAGACGGGGTGCTCACCGTAGACGAGGCAGTCGGCGGTCTCGGCGCCGTTTCTCAGCGGGGGAAGGCCGGGGGAGGGGGTCGCCAGCGTCACTGCAGAGGGGGGGGGAACTGAGCAGACCGCACGAAACGGGGGGGGGGGGGGTCGAGGGGGTTTTCAGGGAGGCACCGCGCTCACCAGAGAGGTAGACGGCTGGCGGCGCGGCTCCCGTCTGCCGCTGCCGAGAGGGGGGAGCGGGTTGAAACGTTAGGGTTTCGGGGGTTCTTATAGGCAGCGAGTAGCGAGGAGGGAGGAGGGAATCTCGGGGGAGACAGTGTTGCTTTCGGTTGGGAGCGCCTGACGTCCGACGCAGAGCGGTCGGCGACCGCGGTGGAAAGAGGAGGAGGGGACCGCGGAGGCAACGGGAAGAAGAAAAGGAGGGGGAAGACAGGGGGCGGCTGACAGGTGGGGCCTCCGGATCAGTGGGAGAAAGAGGAGGTCGCGGTGGGCTGGGCCAGCTAAGGAAGAAATGGGAGATGGGCTGTAGAGAGGAAAGAAAGAAATGGGCTGGGGGCCCAATTTTGTTATCATATACATCATATATATATATATATATATATATATTTTTCAACTGTTTCCTTTGTTTCATTTAAATCTTAAATTTTAAACAGCTAGGTTCCACTTCCTTTAAAAAGGGATTTGAATATTTCATATTATTTTTTTTATAGGGTGTTACAACACTCCCCCCCCCCTCAAAAGAAATCTCGTCCCGAGATTTGAAGTGACTTACTTGAAGAGATGCGGATAGCTTGATTTGATATCTTCTTCTCGCTCCCACGTAGCTTCTCTCTCGGAGTGGTGCTTCCATTGTACCTTGCACATCGGGATCCTCTTGTACCTGGTAATTCTTTCTGACCTCTCGAGAATTTTGATGGGGCACTCAGTGTAGGAGAGGTCTTCTTGCACGTTGATATCATCCAGGGGTAGTTGCTCCTCGGGTGCTCTCAAGCACTTTTTCAGTTGCGAGACGTGGAACACATCGTGCACACCCGACAAGCGAGGAGGCAACTCAAGCTGGTAAGCAACCTCTCCTCTTCTACTCACCACCCTGAAGGGTCCTATGTACCGGGGTGCTAGTTTGCCCTTCACTTTGAAACGACGGAGACCTCGAATGGGAGACACCTTGAGGTACACGTAGTCCCCCACCTCAAAGGTCAGTTCTCGTTGGCGTGTGTCCGCGTAACTTTTCTGTCTAGATTACGCTGTTTTCAGGTTCCTGCGGATCTCACACACTTTTTCCTCGGCAATCCTGAGCACATCCGGGCCAAAGACTTGTCCTTCACCTACCTCATCCCAGAACAGAGGAGTCCTACACTTTCTACCATACAAGGCCTCGAAGGGTGACATCTTCAAACTGGTCTGGTAGCTATTGTTGTAGGAGAACTCTGCATAGGGTAGGTACTTGTCCCAACTTTGATTGTTTTTCAGGGCACAAGCTCTCAACATATCCTCCAGGATTTGGTTGGTGCGTTCCGTCTGTCCATCTGTCTGGGGGTGATATGCTGAGCTAAAGTTCAGTTGTGTGCCCAAGGATTTTTGCAACTGTTGCCAGAACCTCGAAGTGAATTGTGTGCCACGATCTGAAACAATCTTCTTCAGAACCCCGTGGTAGCACACAATCCGGGACATGTACAACTCAGCCAATTTTGTTCCCTCGTACTTCTCCTTCGCGGGGATGAAATGAGCCACCTTGGTCAGACGGTCCACAATCACCCATATGGAGTCGTAACCTGACTGGGTCCTGGGCAAGCCTACAATGAAATCCATGCTGATTTCCTCCCATTTCCACTCTTGTATCTTGAGTGGCTGAAGCAACCCGGCAGGCCTTTGGTGTTCTGCCTTGACGAGTTGGCACGTGTCACACAGGGCTACGTACTCTGCTACGTCACGCCTCATGCCGTGCCACCAGTAGCGGTCTTTGAGATCTTGATACATTTTGGTACTCCCAGGGTGAATGGAGTACTCTGAGTCATGTGCTTCTCTCAAGATCGTCTGCCGAATGGCCTGAATGTCAGGCACGCAGATCCTCTTGCCAAGCCACAACGTCCCTTGCTCATCTATCCTGTAGTCTGGAGCCTTGCCCTCCTCCATCAATTGCTTGATCTCTTGGATCCTCTCATCGTTCTTTTGGCCTTCTCGAATGTCACACTCCAAGGTTGAATCCACCTCCATTACCACTGCCTTTGCGCTTGTTACCAGGTTAAGGTTGAGTTTTGCAAACTCCTCGCACAACTGGGGCTGTAGCGTCAAAGCGTGGCAATGTGCTTTTCGGCTCAGAGCATCGGCAACGACGTTCGCCTTTCCAGGGTGATAGTTGATGCCCACGTCGAAGTCGTTGATGAGCTCTAGCCATCTGCGCTGTCTGAGGTTGAGGTCCGGCTGTGTGAAGATGTACTTGAGCCTTTTATGATCTGTGTAGATCTCCGTCCTCTTTCCTATGAGGTAGTGTCTACACAGCTTTAGAGCGTGAACCACGGCGGCCAACTCCAAGTCATGCGTCGGGTAGTTCCGCTCGTGCTTACGAAGCTGCCTAGAGGCATAGGCTACGACGCGTCCCTCTTGCATAAGCACGCATCCTAGTACATGCCCGGAGGCATCACAGTACACGGTGAACTCCTTTTGCATGTCAGGCATCACTAGCACGGGTGTCGTCGTCAACCTCTGCTTCAACTCTTGAAAACTTGCTTCGCACTCCGGCGTCCACTTGAATGCCTTTCCCTTTTCTAGCAACTTGGTGAGGGGTTTTGAAATCTTCGAGAATCCTTCAATGAATCGTCGGTAGTAGCCTGCCAATCCCAAGAAGGT
Source organism: Neostapfia colusana (assembly GCA_030760725.1). Classification (NCBI taxonomy): domain Eukaryota; kingdom Viridiplantae; phylum Streptophyta; class Magnoliopsida; order Poales; family Poaceae; genus Neostapfia; species Neostapfia colusana. The sequence goes on along the minus strand of JASWHV010000013.1, from coordinate 87,467,093 downwards.
TCTGATCTCGCTCACGTTCTCTGGCACCTTCCACTTCATCACATCCGCCACTTTGCTAGGATCCACGGATATGCCACCTTTGGAAATCACGTGTCCCAAGAAGGACACCTCTCTCAACCAGAAGTCACACTTGCTGAGCTTGGCGTATAGCTGGTGTTCCCGAAGTTTTTGCAATACCAAGCTCAAGTGTTTGGCGTGCTCCTCTTCATTCTTGGAGAATACAAGGATATCATCAATGAAGACCACAACGAATTTATCCAAGTACTCCATAAACACCTTGTTCATAAGGTACATGAAGTAAGCAGGAGCATTGGTCAACCCAAAGGACATGACCGTGCACTCATAGAGACCATATCGGGTGACAAAGGCCGTCTTCGGAATGTCCGAAGCTCGGATCTTCAATTGGTGGTAGCCCGATCGAAGGTCGATCTTTGAGAACACACACGCCCCTCTAAGTTGATCAAACAGATCCTCGATGCGAGGCAGAGGATACTTGGTTTTGATTGTGACGGCGTTGAGGGATCGGTAGTCTACGCACAACCTCTGGGTCCCATCCTTCTTCGGCACAAATATGACCGGAGCTCCCCAAGGAGAGGAGCTAGGACAGATATAGCCCTTATCTAGCAGCTCTCGGAGGTGGTCCTTGAGCTCCGCTAATTGCTTGGCATCCATCCTATACGGCCGTTTATATATAGGGGCCGTGCCAGACACTAGTTCTATAGCAAACTCAATATCACGGTCTGGAGGCATACCTGGTAGCTCCTCTGGAAAGACGTCCGGGAACTCGCCAACCACGCGAATCCCCTTAGTAGTGTCGAGCTGGTTAAGGTGGACCTTCTCGGCTGGCGGGGGTAGGGAGGTGTATTCCACCACAACACCGTCTGGGTGTGACAACCTGACAGTCCTGGTGGCACAAAGGATCACACCTCCGTACTTGGCCAACCAATCCATCCCCAAGATCACGTCCAGGCCTTGTGACTCCAACACAATAAGATTTGCTTTGAACTCCCTTCCCACTATCTTGATGCTCACCTTTGGGCACACCTGACTTGTTTTGATCTCGCCTCCAGGAGAAGTGACCACTAGCATACGGGACATAGCTATTGCCCTCATATCATATTTCTTTATAAAGTCTTTGGCAATAAAAGAGTGAGTAGCACCAGAATCAAATAAAATAGTAGCGGGGTGCGAGTCGACGGTAAACGTACCAAGTACCACGTCCGGAGCCAACTGAGCCTCCTCCACAGCTACGTGGTGCACTCGACCACGCGGGAGACTCTGCGGCTGCTGCTGCTGCTGCTGTGGTGGCTTCTTCTTCTGGCATCTGCTGGCAAGGTGGCTCATCTCGCCACACACGTAGCACGGGCCCAGAGCCCTGGTGAACTGTCCCTGCTGAGTAGGCGCTGCTGTGCGGTGTGGGAAAGCTGGTCGCTGCTGTAGCTGCTGGCTCTGCGGGCGCTGTGGCTGCGGAAACGGCTGCCTGTAAGCTGGAGAAGGGTACCTCTGAGGCGGACTCGGTCCCACGTACCGGCCTGTCTGCGTAGCTGGGAGTGGTGCAAAACGAGTGCGGCTGCTGCTACCCGAAGACTGTCCCTGCCATCCCATCATGCGCTTCCTGTGCGCCTCGAGCTCTGGCATCTGTCGCTCCATCACAAAGGCCTTGTCCACCATTTTCTGAAAGTCATCGTAGTAGCTACACGATAGGGCACACTTCAGTTCCTCATCAAGACCTCGTATGAAGCAGTCCTGCTTCATGTCATCAGTCCTGACGTCCTCCGGTGCGTAGCGGGACAGCTGCGTGAAGCGTGTGAGGTACTCACGCACTGTCGAGCCACCCTGTCTCAGTCCGAGGAACTCCTGCCGCTTCATCTTGATCTCACCAGCTGGCACGAAGTGGCGATGGAAGCTGTGCTGGAACTCCTCCCAAGTGATAGCCTCAGGGTCGGCGTGAGCAGCGGTGTAAGCTGTCCACCAGTCTACCGCGGGTCCCGCTAGCTGGTGAGCAGCTAACAAGACACGCTCTCCTCCCACGCACTGGATCAACCGCAGCTTGCTGTCGATCGTCTTCAGCCAATCATCCGCGTCCATCGGCTCCACCGGGCTCGAGAAGACTGGGGGCTGAGTACTCTGGAAGTCTCTCAGCTTGGACCGTGGTCCAGGTGCCGGTGGTGGTGGAGGCGGAGGGGCTTGGTGGTTGTGGGCCATAATTGCTGCCAGGCCCTGCAGGAGCTGGTTTTGAGAGGCCAGCATGTCCTGCACTGTCATGTAGTCCGCTCCTCGTCGAGCCGCTCGCCCGTTCCAGCCTGGGACCTGGAACTCCGGGGGCTCGTCGGCCTCGGGCATTCCACGCCCTCGACCTCGTCCTCGACCTCGTCTCCTACCTGCCATCTGTTACAGATAGCAACAAAGTCTTAGATCCTGTAAAATCTAGAGAAAAAAAATCTATTATCAGGCTCATAATAATAGGAACCGTGAATACGCAGGCAGCACTCATCAGACAAATATGCAATAATTCAACCTATTACCCGTACGAGTCCTATCCCTACGTAATCTAACGCTTCTTCACCATGGCTTGGTATCTCCTATCCTATATGATTTTCGGATTGTCCGTGGTAACGAACCCTACTAGGTTTGCATGAGATACGAGTGAGGAAAACAGATGGGTTGAACGAGACGAGCTTGGGGGAGAAAAGGGGTAAGTCATGTGAAACATAGAAACTCACGCAACTTTACGCATGTTTATAGTTGCAATCAGTTTTTTTTAAGTTAAAATTAAATCTATTTCGTGTCCGTTTCTATCTAGGCTCGCGTCCTAGGGACAGCCTTGGCTCTGATACCACTCTGTCACGCCCGGTACCTGCAACAGTCACCAAACGTACTCCCGTGTGTGCCAGGATCAAGTCATTTCACACACGAGATGAATAAGAGCAACGTATCATTATTAATATTAAGCCAAGTGCGGCGAATACATCAACCGAGTACATAAATGCCTCAAGGGCTCAAAAGAAAAGTACATCATGACAACGGAAAATCTAAAGTGGGCTCCACAGGCGCCGTCCGGCGGTACGCCAGCCTAGATCTGCGCATCGGGGTCGAATCCGTCATCCACGTCATCCTCAGCGGCCTCCTCGGGTCCTGAGCAGCACGGAAAAGAAAAGAGGCAAACGCCTGAGTACAATGATGTACTCAGCAAGTGTGGGAAAGTTTATGCATGATGAGGCAAGTTACAAGGGAGGCTTGACACGGCTATTGCACTACGCAACCTATTCCTTAGCTTTATTAAGCGTCCTATTTGTTTAGTGACATTCCCGCCCAACCCAAACACATCCCCAGGTGATCTCCACTATCACCGTAATCTCAACCCAAACCACCAACTCCCAAACCATACCAAACCAACCCACGCTAATCATGAGAGAGTTACCAGCCCGCTCTTGACCGTGAGCACGGCTGTCTAGACAGTTTTGACTCTGTAGAGTTTGTACCCTTTACCCACAAGTCGTGTTTTCATCACCCGTCGGCGACTCAAGAAACTCCTTTCCGCCCTCTCACACTCCCTATGGTGTGGGGCCAGGAGTACACGACAAGGCCTTTACATTGCACTACCTAACCCGTGCACACCCGCTAAGGATTCACCGCTGCGGCACTCTGAAACCTCTGCCGCAGAAGCCCCCTCTTGCGCCACTTACACATCTCTCTGGTGTACACAAGGAAAGATAAGAACAACTTAATTGGCCACACTGCCCCATAACAGTTCTTGTGGTGGCACTGTATAAGCCAGTTGACAGGTCTCACGAACCGGTCCTTAGGATCTACGCAGGCTAACTAACCACAAACCCGAGTCTCGTGCACTCAGCACCCACCGTAACCCACCAGCCTGCTAGATCCCTACACTACCCACCTCATACACCACATACATCACCACATATATATCATATACATATATCTCCACACATCATCTCAATGCTCATGCTAATATAACATTAATGTAAATTACTCCCATTCCATCTACTAAGCAGGGCTAAGCATGAAAATAATGACATAAAGGTAAACCCTATACTACCCATCCCGGCTACAAGGCAGATATTGGAAATACTAGTAAATAACCAACACATAGGATTCAATTTAAGACCTAAGCATGCAATTCTAACTAAAATCCTAAAAATGGAGAAATATGGTCAAGGGCACTTGCCTCTCGAGAAGTGCTGCTGCTCGGGGTCGTCGAAATCTTGGGCTTGCAGGTCCAGTGTCGGCTCGGGGGCTAATTTGTCCATGACATCACAGATAAAAATAAAGGTAAACAAGTAAGCAAGAGCTACCCAACATCCATAATAAAAATCAGGGCACTAAAGTAGAATGTAATCCCCTCATCACCATGTAGTTGTGTTTATGTGAGAGTGTTTTACAAGGGTTAGGGTCATGTTTGGGTTCGGGGTGTGATTTTTAGTAAGCGAGAGGGTATCCTTATAAATTTTTAGCAAAAGTCCATGGGGAAGAAAAGTGATTTCAGAGCTGTCCAGGGGTTTTCCATAAAAATACTGCAAGGCCTCAAGATATATGTTATATAACGTGTCCTAGGATGTTGGACTAAATTTTTCTGCACCAAACATAGTGCAAGTTGGGGTTTTCAACATGTGCAGTAACTCATCTGCTATATGGCAGCAAGTAAAAAAAAAGTGGTTAACAATTTCAGAACACTACAGGGTGTCAAATGCCCACATGGGTCTGCAAGGGTCTCAAAATAATATCAGCAAGTATTTTTAGTGCCTTTTCATGATTTTCCTGGCACCTCTAGGGGGAAATTTGCTCTATACCGAACTACACAGGGGCTTGGGTGTAAAAACAGGGTGTCCAGGGGTCCTTTGATAAATTTTCAGCATGACCCGGGGGTCCAAGTGCCAAAACAGGGGGATGTAGGTGGCTGATGTGCTATCCCAGTGAGTCCAGGGGTCTTTTTGCAAGGTACAGAATTTTAACTGGGTATAAAGTGCTATTACTAACATTACCAAGGGGCTCCTCATTATTTTTCATTCATTTTGGGGCTAATTCGCATGGTCAGAGAAATTATGGGGCCAAAAATCAATTTTTCCGCAGAGATATCGGATTCCCTACTCTCCCAGGGGTTAGCCCGCAAAATCCGGGGTGGATCAGCCGTTTTCCGAGAACCCCAGGGGTCCGAGCGCAAAATTAACCGCGGGAACAGATCGATTTAAAGAGGACCGTTGGATCTGAAGTCTGCGGCCAGGATTTAATGAGATCGAACCGGTATTTTGGCTTCTAATCACAGCCGTTGGCGCGAGATCCAATGGCCCGGATGAATCTCCGGCCAAGATTGGCCACCGGCCGCCACTATGCACGGCGGCGCGCCATGGCCGAAGCCTGGAGCTCGCCGGCGCCCGCCGTTTTCGGTCTACAGCGCGCCCTAGCCCTAGCAACACACGGGGAATGGTAGAGGGGGTCCAGGGAGCTCACCCAAGGTCCTTGCAGAGTCGGGGAAGACCGGGAAAACGCTCGCGAGGGGGTAGACGGGGTGAAGGGTCTCGGTCGTCGTCGGAATCGGCGAGGGTGGCGATTTCTTCGTGGTCCCCTTGGCCTCTGCGCTTCCTGAGGTCCGGTGGAGTCGTGTGAGGCGTCAGATCACGGAGAAATCAGCAAGAAGGCCAAGGAACAAGGGGTAGACGGGGTGCTCACCGTAGACGAGGCAGTCGGCGGTCTCGGCGCCGTTTCTCAGCGGGGGAAGGCCGGGGGAGGGGGTCGCCAGCGTCACTGCAGAGGGGGGGGGGGGAACTGAGCAGACCGCACGAAACGGGGGGGGGGGGGGGGTCGAGGGGGTTTTCAGGGAGGCACCGCGCTCACCAGAGAGGTAGACGGCTGGCGGCGCGGCTCCCGTCTGCCGCTGTCGAGAGGGGGGAGCGGGTTGAAACGTTAGGGTTTCGGGGGTTCTTATAGGCAGCGAGTAGCGAGGAGGGAGGAGGGAATCTTGGGGGAGACAGTGTTGCTTTCGGTTGGGAGCGCCTGACGTCCGACGCAGAGCGGTCGGCGACCGCGGTGGAAAGAGGAGGAGGGGACCGCGGAGGCAACGGGAAGAAGAAAAGGAGGGGGAGGACAGGGGGCGGCTGACAGGTGGGGCCTCCGGATCAGTGGAAGAAAGAGGAGGTCGCGGTGGGCTGGGCCAGCTAAGGGAGAAATGGGAGATGGGCTGCAGAGAGGAAAGAAAGAAATGGCCTGGGGGCCCAATTTTGTTATCATATACATCATATATATATATATATATATATATTTTCAACTGTTTCCTTTGTTTCATTTAAATCTTAAATTTTAAACAGCTAGGTTCCACTTCCTTTAAAAAGGGATTTGAATATTTCATATTATTTTTTTTATAGGGTGTTACAGCACATCAACAGCGCTCTTAACCAATCATATTAGCAACAGCTTGGTGCTTGTCTACCGGATGAAAGCTGCTTTTGTTCACGTCCCTTCCCTTCCTCCTCTTTTTTCTTGTGACGAGTGGGCAGCAGGCAGAGACAGCATGCATGCAAATCGTACACTCTCTTTCACTTGAAGGACAAGTCCACAACGCATTCTCCCCGACGCATCACTGTTCCCTTTCTGAGCTGGAAGGGCCACTTTCAGAAAGGAAATGGATGAAAGTAAGGAGCACGGGACACTTGACCGGTTAACTGATTGGAACGTCGGTTGTAATTGGTGTGCCGTCGAACAGAGTAGAGATTAATTAGACAACACATGTGCAGAGAATAATTTTACCCAGTGCCGAGTGGAATCTGACTCGCGTCGTTGGCTTCTTAAAGCACTTGGTGGCAGAAAACTAGAAAAAGGGTTTGGTTAAACGAGGCTTGCTTTGTGGGGATTAACAGCCGCAACTTTAGACCTTATTAACCGCATCGCAGGTTAATATCATCCATGGAGCTCATCGGTCTCGCGGTAATTGCGTCATGCATGCACGAACTAAGTCTCAGTCCACGCACGGCTCGGCAGTGAAAGCAACCGACGCCGAATCTTTGCCGGCTGCCTCGCCGGCCGGCCCTAATCAATCTCCACTTTGAACGTAACTAGGTTCACTAGTCGTCATGTGATTTACCCTGGAAGGCACTTTGATGTCGACCAGACAGACCTCTGACGATGACTACTTGCCGATCCATAACTCGAGGAAAACCAGCCGTCGTTTCCATGATCGTTAATTTCTTCAATAGATTGGCATCCAATTGTACCCATGATATGCGCTTCCAACTCCGCTTCCTCAGCCCCCCGTTTTCCTCAACCAGCACCGCCTCCAGTCGCCTCGTTGTCACCTTGTGAGGTCGTCTACTCGTCTTCCCTCTAAGCCCGAGAGAGACGCCTTGAATAGTTACTTCAACCTCGGACCCTGAATCTACCTGAAGAATTGGAAGTCGACGACCCCAAGGTAATGAAGCTCTCCAATCTCCGATCCATGCAAATCATATGGCTAGAAATCCAGTTAATCCATGCTCCCAAAAGAATTTAGACATGTATAAACAGCAATTTTCAATTTAAAATTGTGTACCTACACCCTCAACTATCCACACTACTCGATCAGATGGTAGGGTGTCAAGCACAATTTACGGATCTGGCTTCGAGGTATGCATGGTAGAGAGCTCCAGGTCTAACAATTCTTGGAGCTGTGTATCACTATCTCTAGGGATTTTTACTGCTGGAGGTAGCAGTAAACGAAGGTGTTTATTTGTAGAAAATTATTTTTTGTTTTTGAAAAAGCCTCCGTTGTATAATGAGTATAATTTCTAGAAAAGGGAAACTATACATGAGCATATCATTAAAAGTTAAAACATTTGATTTTGGCCTAAACAGTGTTGGAAAATTCACATGACATGCAATTAATTTGATAAACCAGAACAGAGAAATAGTAAAAACAAATAAACTAGCAGTCAACATGAACAGTGCTAGTATTAGACGAAAATGAACTAAAACATATACAAATAGATCACTCATCAAAAATATCAAATCAGTCATGAATCGAGTAATTACTTACAAAAAATCCCGCTAAGGAAGTAGAGGATTAGATGATGAAGATGTTGAGGACGATGAAAGTGCTGCGAGCGGTCGTGCGAGCGCACTTCCCAGAAACCTGATCGTCGGCACACGTGCAGGTCTTCAGATCACCGGTCGTCGGTTCGGAGAAACCACTCTCCCTCAATCCGTTGCACGACGGATGGAGTGACGGCAGGCAAAAACCGGCGGCGCAGAACAGTTTCTGGGAGGGTGAGTTTGTGTCTTCTCCAGTACCCAGGACATCTCCTTTATACTCGAGTCTGACAACCCTCTCAAATTCGATCTGCCATAATTTCAGTAAATCGCCCCCTGAAATCCTTTAACGTGCAATTAATGGAGCAATTATGGTCATTACGCAGTGTGTATACATTTATGCATCATCAAGCACATTAAACGTGTGTCTGCATTTATGCATCATTACGCACATTAAACGTGTGCCTGCATTTATGCATCATTACGTACATTAAACACGTGTCTGCATTTACGCGTCATTACACACATTAAACGTGTGTCTGCAGTTATGCCACAATTACTCCTCAAGTTGACCTGGCAGTCTAGGTGTTGATGAGATATTTCAAATTATACAAGTGACAGAAAATAAAGGCTCAGTTGAACACAACTCGTCACGACGCGAAGTCAAAAGTCACAAGTCACGCGATAAATACGCGTAAAATCGCGAAACGCGCGCGCGTGTGTGTTTGTGTCCATAGCAGCAGCCTTATCTCCCTCATTATTCTCATGTTAAGAAACACTCTAAATGCCACTATATATATTGGGAAACATCAATCTAGGTGGGCAAGGTGGAACTAAATATCCCAGCCACCTCTCCACACCACACCTTGGCTTTATACCAATGGATTTGGCCTAAATAATTCAACCCACGAACTAGGTTGCTGCTCATGTAGGCCAAATTACAACAAACAGACCTTAGTACTATCTGCTCCGGAGAATTCCCTGCATCCTACTAGTGATCGTACATATAAAAGGTAGCCTTCCTCTTTCATGAAAAGAAGTTAACAAGGACATATATAATACATGTCTAATTGACTAATTGTAAATCTACCCCACTCCTTCTACAAAACCCTAGTCTGTCTTCCTCCTCCAGCTCCTCCTTAGCTTTCACATGCTCAAGATACCCCATTTGCAGCCAGTCCATCGATGGAGATAAACACCAGCTGGGGTACTAAGCAACCTAGCAACAGCAAGGGGAAGGCCAAAACCATGGCCAAGATCTTAGAGGAGGAGGAGGTTGATAGCCTCAGCTCAAGCGGCTGCGATTGCTTCTTCTGCGCCATTAAGCAGCCCGACGCCAGGCTTCGCCGGGCCAGTCTTGCAGCTTTCTTCAGGGAGCTGCCTTACTGTGAGGATGACGGTGGCGGCTGTAACGGCCAGTCATGTTCCGTGGCGGTCGCGGCCGTGTGGCGCGCTGCTATGGCCGCGCCCGACGACCCCGAGCTCCCGTCGCTCGGCGCGATCCGGTGCATGTCCCTGCTCCTCGCCCGCGCGCTCGCCGACGTGAGGTGGCGCCGTCGTGGAGACAACGTGTGCGTGCCGTACTACGCCGCCCATGCCATGGGCTCCTACACCATCCGCTCGTCCGCGCACGCCGAGCTGGCCATTGCGGCCGGCGCCGTCCTTCCGCTGCTGGCCCTCCTCGGCGGCGCCATGACTTGGGTCGAGCAGCGCGCGGCCGCGCGCGCCCTGGGCCACCTTGCCAGCTACGACGCCACGTTCCCCGCCGTCGCGCGGCACGCTGCCGAGGCGGTGCCGTTCGCTGTGCGCGCCGCGTCCACCTGCGTCGCCGACGTGTACGAGAGCTTCGTCTCCCTGGCGCCGAGCAGGCGGCCCAAGTACCACCGCGACCTTTTGGGTTGCGCCAACGTCGCCGGCGCGTACGACGGCCAGGACCGCAAGGCGGAGGAGTGGGCGAGCCAGCTCCAGTGCTGGTCACTATACTTCCTAAGCTGCCTCGCCTCCAGGGACGTGTCGTCTCATGCCATGATATGCCAGGACACCGTGTTCTTGCGCGAGTTGTCCCGGATGTGGGGCGGCCTGGCGAACGGCGACTCGCCTGCCGGCGTCGGGCTGCTGCGGCTTCTCTGCAGGAGCGAGATCGGTCGCGGGGCAATTGCGGCATGCCGCGACGCGCTGTACAGTCTCTGCGACCTTGCGCGGTCGTCCGACGACTGGCAGTACATGGCCGTCGACTGCTTGCTTCTCCTCCTCGACGATCGCGACACTTGGCACGCCGTTGCTGATGCCACGGCATTGTGCCTTGTTGACATGGCCGAGCTCCGGCGGCTCGGTCCGAGGCGACGGCTCGGTGACGCCATTGCGAACGCTCTGCTTCTTGATGTTGATCATGCCCGTGGCAATGAACTAGGCTTGGAAGCAAAAGAAGCGATTGCCCACCTGAGGAAGACGAAGGTCGAGAGGAAGGAGGCAGAGGAAACAATGCCTAGGGTTGAACTGATTAAGAGAGAACTGTTAGCTAAGGAGAAGAGGAGAGAAGGCAACGCCAGATTTATGGACGGCGACGTGGACAAGGCCATTGAGCTGTTCACCGAAGCCTTAGAGCTGTGCCCCCTGAGCAGGAGGAGCGAACGGCTGGTGCTGTACAGCAACCGAGCGCAGTGCCGTCTCGCGCAGCGCGAGGCAGACGCGGCGGTGAGCGACGCGACGCGCGCGCTGGCGCTGGCGCGACCGGCGAACGCGCACGCCAGAAGCCTGTGGCGCCGCGCGCAGGCCTACGACATGAAAGGCATGGCCAGGGAGAGCCTCCTGGACTGCCTGGCCTTCGCCGGCGCATGGCTCGACCGGCGCCGGAAGCACTCGCGGAGGTCGGGGCGCGGCGTGAACCCGAAGCTGCCGTACCGCGTCGCGCGGATGATCAACAAGCAGATGAGCGTGACAGGGCTGTTTGCTGGCATGACCGCGATGAACGGCTACAAGCTTGGTGGAGATGATCGCATGCTGCGTTGCCGTGAAGACGATGACGACAACGGGGACAACGAAGATGATCCTGATGATGGCGGTGAAAGTGCAGAAGTGTTTTCTGATGATGGATTGAAACTTTGCCCATCTGGTTAAAGAGCCACACACAAACTTATATCGTACGTACAACATCATCTTATGGTTGTTATCCAAACTGATTAGGTTTTGTGGCTCATCATGATGAAGCAGGGAGGCACTCCCTCTGTTTCAGAATAAATGACGCCTGTTAGTTTAATTTTAAACTAATCGGCGTCGTTTACTTTTAAACGGAGGAGTACTTGCCAATCATCGAGAGAGATGCTTGAAGGAGGTTGGTCCGGAGATTATAAATTGCAAACCGCTAGTTATCTCATGATCTACCGTAGTAAGCAACTTCTTGACAATTTCATGTCCCTGCACCCTGTAATTCCAACAGCTTTTGTGTTGATTATCATCTAAGAATTCTGTTGATCCAGAGTATCGCTACCATATTCCTTCTTTGAGCTGGTCATTGTGAATCCATATATTGCCCATTGAATAGATTTATTTCTCCCCTGGATCTGCAAGATTAGTTTTCCACCGAACAATATTGGCAAGAACGTATACGCAGAGCATACAGAAATAAAAATATATGCTGTAAATATTTACAAACTATACTGTTGTAACGTAGAGATACAACTTTGATACTTATTTCATAAAACTAAAATTATTACTATTATATATGAAACACTGTAAAAATGTAAAATTATATAGGTGAAAAATTTTGTAAACGTGAGTTTTCTTCAAAGAAATATGTTAGTATAGCAAAGAAACTATAATTTACCTCAGATTCTATGTGTAATTCCTATATGAATTGGAAAATACTCAAAATAGTTCATAAAAAAGAGAAGCAAAGTGTTAATAAATCACAGTGCCTTTTTCTGGCGGATCTATATACACTGTAAATCCCACTAGGTTCTCATGGAGTTATGCGACCACAAATTACTAAAATTTTACCAAAATGATCCTGTCGATTTGCTCTTTCCGACATAGAGAAGTTAGTATGCTTCTAAGTTACAATTATTGAATCTTCACTGAATAATCCAAGCTACAATGGTGTAAGCTCACTGACATATGTCCAATCAAAATGAGTTAGAAAATGAAGTTGTTATGAAGAGTAAGAAGCATAAATTCCAATGAAAATTTGACTGAAACATGAACGGTTTATACCTAACTCGAACTTTTTATTTTCATGTGCAAAGCAATTAAACCATTGCAGAATAAACGAGCAAAACGTATATAGATCCAGTATCATTTGTATTGATCAATCGTAGGTCCAGTCCAGAGTCCTGCATCCAATCGCGTCGATACTGCACTCTGGGACTTCATGGTTTTCACCTGGAACATTCATATTCTCACATGCAGTGTGATCAGCATCATAGCTTTAGCACATGCAATACACAAACACCTGTGTTGTAAAGTTACATACTTGCACATAATTTGCCGCGTGCTCATGGAGCGAGGACCACATTTCATTAAGTCTCCTGGTCACTACACTTAAATCCCCGTTAGCCTTTGTTTGGATACAGCTAAATACTCTCTATTTAGAGTGGACTGAGAGGGGTTGAAGTAAAAATTATAGAGTGGACTGAGAGGGGTTGAAGTAAAAATTAGTTCATTTTCTACTCCATTCCACTCCAATCCACTCTATTTATTATTACCCAAACAACCCCTTAGTAAGTGCTTGTTTGTATACAACTAAATACTCTCCATTTGAAGTGGATTGAGGCGGATTGGAGTAAAAATCAGTTCATTTTCTACTTCATTCCACTCTAATCCACTTCATTTCTTATTACCCAAACAAGTCCTAAGCGGGTAAACTACACTGCAATGTGTAATATCAAGATGGCTGCGGAAAATAAGAAATTAAGAACAGATCACGACCGGAAGAAACACTCTGCCAGATTTTTTTTATGTTAAGATCGTCATATTCGAGTGGGTGACTAGGAAGCGCGGAAATCGACAAGGAATCACGAAGGAGGTAGCCAAGTGCTGAGCATGTCCTTCAACTTGATGATAGTTAACTGAAGAACGTTGCAGAGATCGTACACGCAATTTGCAGGTAACCCGTGCCCTAAGCGAAAGCAAGCAAGCAGGGATTATTTGATTTGACAGGCGATTAAGGTACCGCTCAAAGTGGTTATGCGCAGGATATTAAACTCGCAGCCGTTGTGCTTTAGGCGCGCACATGCATGATGAGCAAAACCATGCGGCCGCTTCCCTGATATAGAAGCGGTGTGGACTCTGGTGAGCGTCTCGGCTTCTGAACGTTTTCAGGACTGATAGATTTCACTCTCCTTTGCAGCTTCAGCCTCGTTAAAAGCCTTCCTTTCGAGGTACTCCCTCCTCCGTTCATAAATTGTTATCGTTAGGAAAACAAATTTAGTTTTAAAATTGAACGAAAATTATTGTCTTAACGACAACAATTTAAAAGCAGAGGAGTATATAGATTTCACTATACTCCAGCACCGTTAGTAGAATCCTTCCTTGATAGCTTGTGTTTCAATTCGCAACCTTGGATATGGTGACTACGCCAATGCGCATTATATTGGGGACCGCATGTATAAGTTACAGAACAAATCGGCCGCATGATCCCTGACCTGATTTTTCTACCAGTAATACAAGGACGGCACCTGGCACAATGATTGCTGCAACAGGCATGAGGCAAATGGTAGGTTTCTGAATCACATGCGCAACACAAACCACGCGCGCAGGAGAGTAGATGAGCACAGACCAATATACGTACCACCTGGAAGGATCATCACGCCCAGCATCAAGGAATCAGGCTTAATAACCAATGGGGCATGCAAAGCCATATCGATCAAACATCCAGGAGTGCAAATAGCAGCCAAGAGAGTTAACAGATACCATCAACTTACAGGCAACGACACAGATGCAAGGCGTTTATCTATCATGTCTAGCTCAGAATACTGTCACAGACGTTCCCCGTTTTGGGTGGGATGGGTGGGCATGCTGCAAAGCTTTTTCGATCTATGCCCCCTTCTCTACTATACTCAGCCAAACACTAGTTACCAATGTCGACCTCGTCATCCTCAGTTGCTTCATCATCGATGGGGGAACTGTTTCCATTGGTGGTCTCCACCTGCTTGCCGTTGGACTTGTTCTTTGTTTGGGCCTTTTTGCCCTTCACAGACTGTTGCATCTCAAGCCCCTTTCCTGACAGCCGCCGCTTCCGCTTTGGGTTTGGCCCTTCCCCTGGTTCTTCAGCCGTAGAATTATTCACTGCTAGAGGAAATAATTGAAAACAACATCGTCTGTAGCTACTAATGCATCTTATTACTCTACTTTGAATATACACTTTTACAGTAGGAGGGGTTCTTCCTAACATATACTTTTATAGTGCATCGTCGGTTTCAAACAGTGAATTGATGACTGAATTATGTTCCATCCTGATGGGTAAACAAGTTAGTTTTCTAAGTATAACGGTCTACTAGCTTTACATATCGATGCAAAATAAACGACGCTGCCAATTGAGTCTAGGTGGTATTATATCTTCTTTAAAAAATAGTAGCGCCCAATTGGAAAATAAAACGTAGATGTGAGAACTTATAACAGTTGCACTAAACAAGAAACAACTGAAACAGGAAATGACAAATGTGAATAGGTTTTTACCTTCCATCGGGCTTGATGCAGGCAGAATTGCTTGATCGTTCTGTACAGCATCCATTGAGAATGGGGAACCACCAGAATGATTGCTGTCCTCCAATTTTGAAGGGCTTCCAAGGTATTTGTCCGGCTGCTCATCAGGAGCATCTGGGGAAGGAATTGCAGGCAAGTAGATGATTTCATCCACTGAATCCTCCAAATCACTGAACACTGCATTTTTCTCGTACGTTTCAACATCAACTTCAGCATCCTCATCTATGAGCACCTCCTCCTCCTACATAGAGGTTTAAACAGAGAGAGACATGAACATTCATGCACATACCATGAATAACAGTTCAAGGACAACTGAAGAAACTTCACTCACCTTTTCTTCTTTTCCATTCAGGTCAAACTCATCCTCTTTTTCAACATACTCTTCATTTTCTTCCAGTTCCACAAAATCAGGATCAAATGCGCTCCATTTCTCTACATGCTCCTTGGCCCAAATGTATACAACACCGGTGACAGATACTGTGGCAATAATAGGTTCCACAGGATGCCAAGCAAGATCGAGGAGGGCTTCGTTTGGACCTTCAAGGGTCTTTACAAGGCGCCCTGCTTGGTCCCATATCTGCAACCTATGCTCTCCTTTGATAGCAGAACCACTGACGATCCACTCACCATTACCACTGAAACATGATGTCCTCCATTGTATCTTTGTGACAGCATCTGAAACTTCACAAGAAAGAACTAGGCAGCTTGCACCATTTGCTTTTAACTTATCATAATGGCTTTCATAGTCATTACTGTTGTTGCTTATGTTTCTAATCTCCTCTCCAGAACCTTTAACAGAAAGAAGATTCTTGTAAAGTCTAATGACCTGATCACTAGAATTTATCAGGAGGTATTGACCATCCCTGCTGAAAACAATCTCCTTAACAATTGTCCTAGCAGGGGCCAGAATTACTGCATATACCTGGATGCTTTTTGAATCTACGATTAAAACTTCTCCTTTGGAATTGCCCACATATATCAGGTCCCCATGCTTATCAAACGTTGCAGCTGTTGGTGTATAAGGTGGGGAACCATCAGAGAATTTATTACGGGGGTTAGGTGCAGGGGGGTTACCATTCTCAGATACAGAAACAGGGAGAACTGTGATACTTCCAGAGTTTAAATCAACAAGAAGAGGTGCAGATGACAGAGGACAAGCCAAACAAATAGATGGGGTGGGAGAACCAGGATGAAGACGAGCATTCAGTGGAGTCCGCTGAAGAGTTATACGAGCAATCTTTTCCCCACTTGACACATCCCAAAGTGTCAATGACTTGTCAGTAGCAGAGGCAAGCAGACGGTGGCCATACTTGGACCAGGAGACGCATGTTATAGGTGCAGTGCAATCTATGTCACGAAATTCTCTTGCAAGCCCCCTTGTTTCAAAGTCCCAAATAATGCAGCTGCCATTTGAGCACCCAGCTGAAAATTATGTAATAGAAAATTGTCATCAACCGTTTGGGGTAAAAAAAAGCAGGGCTGAACTTAGAGGAATAATAGAAATCTACCCAAAGAAAAAATCCATTGCTAAAAGATATTCTATAATTTCTAGAGGTTTAGATGTACATTTCATAGATCATGTTTTGGCATCCATTATCACAAACTTCAGCACTAATAAAACGTTATATCATGTCAATATGACTACCAAAACTTGCAGAAGCGTATGAAAGATAATATATATATATATATATACATACATATATATAGTCTTATTATGCCTTTCCATTTTCCCTATTTCCAAGCAGAACTGGACCACAAAGGAAGCTAAAGGCGCATTCCGGATCAGTGCATATATAATGTATAATAAACCTTCTTGACTTGCATCATCTGACGCCCATCAACTGCACTCTTTGATTTTCTACTATATAATCAATATCTAAGATACTAAGGCAGCTGATGGTAATTGAACTAATAGGAAAGTAAGGGGGAATGGTTAATCGAATCAGTTGGTCCCATGATAAATTTTACACTTGTTGGGGGGTATTGGAAACATGTTCCACATGGATACTACAAGCAAATGGGGGAACTATTAAATATTATATAAGGCAGACAATCCCACTGCGCTGCTGGTAGATATAGACTAATTGTGCAGCCAGCAGTGTCACGGAATCACATTGCCAAACTACAAAAAAATTTACAAACAGAGAGCTATTAAATGCTATATAAGACAGGCAATTCCGTAGCACTACTAGTACGTAAGTACTAAATGTGCAGCCAGCAATGACACAAGAATTCCTTTGGCAGACTAGAAAAAATATCCTAAGAAAAGAAACTTTCAGCATGCTAAAAACACTAATCAAGCACAGCATTAGAAATAAGCATGTTGTGTATAAACTAGGAAGTAGAAAGATAATTGCACAAGAATAGTAAGTTGGATGCACTTGTAGGGGAACAACCAAAAAAACTAACCTGCAAGAAGAGTTCCTGTACGGTTAAATGAGATACATTTCATACTCCCATGCTGCAAATACTCTTCAATTATCTCCGGTAGTTCCCCCTCATATGAATCTACAACAACACAAAACATAGTGTTTCAACATCTGATACCAAAATACCAACCTAAAAACACAGACTCAAAGTATTTTGCATCGTCCTTCTTAACATGTTATAGAGAACCAGTTGGTGCCCACTTAGTAACAATAATTTAATTAAAATAATAAAAATTCCTAAAGTTACTCTCTCTCTGTTCTTAAATTGTTGTCATTAGGACAATAATTTTAGTTCAATTTTAAACTAGATTTGTCATCCCAACGACATCAATTTCTGAGCAAAGGGAGTAGATATCAATGATTGAACAGTACCATACTCCTACATCATAACACAAAATTATCGAGAAGCACGTAGCGAAATGCAGTAATCCCGCCAAAAACATGCATATCAATTGTCAGACCTAAACCAGCACTGCTGATTTTCTACAATACATCTTCATACAAACGAAAAAATACCAAACCAAAGGTGTACAGAATTGTGTGACACTTCTATTTAAGCACATTAATGAAAACTAAAACCCTCTTTTAAAACCCTAATGACACTTTATTTATCACGATACCAAAACCAGCAAAAGCACTCACCATAAACAAATTATCAACAGAATTGTAAAAAAATAAACAAAGAGTCAACGATGTAGCCACATACTACCTACATTCTAGCGTAAAACAAGTAGGTTACCAGACATCAAAATCAAATGATCCGGGGAAAATAACGCAATCGAAAATCCCAAAAGTTGAAGTCTGAAATCATATAAACGAGGTGAAATTATAGGACTGAAACATAGCACCCCTGATCCCCGTAGATCCAATCTACAACCTTAACATTCCACCCCCAATCGCATGGAAAACAACACGAATCTCGCGAATTGTAACCAGATTCCACTAAATCTAACGCGAGTCGTTGCGTACACAAGTCTACCTAACAAAAAATTCCCCAACAAGGTTCGCAGAATAACTCACCTACTATGTGCGAATTCATCGCGCTGCCGCCGTCCCTCGGCGCGAGACAACCCTCAAGCGAGGTGTAATCTTGATGAGACAAGGATGGGATAATGGGAGAGCACTCGCCTATGTTTCGGTCCTAAGACTGTCCACACTCGTTGTACTTTAAAATGTTCCGCTAGTATTTTCCAGCTTTTTACAGAGTACTCAAAAAGATTCCCTACAACCCCTTACAATATCCTGCTATCATCATACTCTATATATTACTCTATATTATCAAAAAAGGACATGGAACCAACTATCAACCAGCGCGAAAGAGTTTTATAGTATATATAACTCTAAATTTAAAGTAACATTGTCTACACTCCATTTTAGAGAAATGTTAAGAGTACGCGTTGCAGATGTACTCTAAACTAAATCTAGAGTAAAGCAATGTTTACCGTTACTGTTACGACCGGTCTAAAGCACTAAAAAGTTCGCGGGGGGAGCCGAGGAACCTAGAGGATAACAGGCGATGGCCCATGGGATAGGCACCACCACCATTTTGAAGCGGAGCGGGATTGCAGAGATGCGAAATTGAGCTGACGAGGCACGCCCCAAGAGGAAAGACTTCGTTTGCCATTCAAAGACTTGGACAATTTGCTAGTACGAAGTGTCAAACACACACAACTGCAATGCCAAGACTAAACGAAACACATACCTCCTACCAATGGCGATGGCGACTAATCTAGGATGTGGAACCTAAGATAGTGACAAATGAAGGAAGGCTGATGCACAACTATGGAGAATCCAATAAGTGGGGCACAATAGTGGGACTCATCACTACAACGGATGAGAGGCCAACTTCTACCCATTATTGTAATTGTTTGAAACGACACTCTTTTTTAATTTTACGATTTAAATAATACTATCTTGAAAAAAAATTCCGCTGCAAATGTGTAGGCTCCATTCCATCTTGAAATGTTGGTTCATGGGGGCAGACCGGCAGAGGACACACTCAAAACAGCGAGTGCTCGCAGTGCCAGCTTAAGGTAACCAAAAGGTAACACGGGTTTATAGTGGTATCACCTTACATCCCCTCAGCGAAATTAGTATCAAGACCAAAGTCAGTGTTAAGGTGAAGCCTACTACTACCTAGTATTCCACAAATATAAGTATACGAGGGATATACAAATATTGACTTATTCTCTGGAGACAATACAAATAGGCAGTACAGGCTTTACATGAAGGAGCATCTTTCATCCAGTATTATCCACTGTTCCACTTCATCATGGTAGTGAATGATGATGTTGGAACGCTCATGAGCTCTTTGATGTTGACGAGCAAAGGCGAGAATACAGCAAAGTATTTCGCACAATAAGGTAGACGATGAATGCAAGGTAAACAGCCAGGACAAGGCACAGGCCTGAACGAAGCAATGCACCCCGGACATCAGTAACATAGAAAGATATTATAAGATATCCATTGATGAGCATCAGAAATACCGTAACAATCCAGCTAATTACCTGAGGAGAGCACAAAAGGATCAGTATTGGAAACTAGACGGGCAGTGTTACTGAACTTGAGACAATTAGAAAACAATCAATACTATAGTCGGAAAAAAAAGCAATCAGTATAACTAAATTGCTAGTGGTAGGAGAACCATATTTAGCAGAGCATATACAGATGCGTGGAGGCAGAATAACATGTAAATGATATACTAGGAGCAGTCATGCCCGAGCTAAGTTATGTGGTACGAAAATATCTATGAATCTTGTTAAAGGCATCTCAATTTTAATAATAGTTAAGTAAAATCATAAACTGAAACTAAAGAGTGTTCCCTAAGGACTAAAGGACTCCATCATCTCTTAGTTTTTTCATATATTGAAATGGCAGGACATAACGAAATATCAATATTGTTGTCTCATTCAGATTCAGCAATAGTCAGTTTTGAACTCTCTACAAACACGAACTTTCAATAAACAAAACTCAAAGGAAGACTTACTTTGGTGATGGGACCAATTACAAGCGACCCCATGACTTGGTCCTTTGAAACAAGGGTGATGAGAGGAATTAGTGCAAATGGAATCTGTATGGATTGGAGGACATTGAGCGCCTCGTTCAGAACATCCATTGTAGGATCTTCAGTATCGAAAAATAAAGCTACAATCATAGTTGGAATAATGGCAAAACTTCGAGTAATCAGTGCTCGTAGCCACTTCTTCAACCGAAGATTAAGGAAACCTCCCATAACAAATTGGCCTGCGTATGTGCCAGTAATTGTGCTACTCTGTCCAGATGCTAACAAACCAATAGCCCAAATATAGAGGATTGGAAAGAATGCAGTTCCGTATTTTTCCTGTAAGTACTGTCCAGCATTCTCGAGACCTATGTTGTCAGCTTGGTCAGTCCCATAAAATCCTTTAGCGAAAACCGTTGTGACACAAATGTTAATGAAGAAAGACACAATGAGCGCAAGAATTGACTCAATGTTGTAGTAGTACACTGCCTCTTGAACACGGGATTTCTTGTTAGTGTCAATCTTCCTGGACTGCACTAGTGCTGAATGCAAGAAAACATTGTGAGGCATGATGATGCAACCCACAATTCCTACAGCCTGCTTAATGGTCTTTGAACTCAATTTTGGAACTACCAAACCTGCATGGGAAGTAAAACGAATACACTCCTCTGCTTGTCAAGGATATGATATAAACACAAGCAATTTTACGGATATGTCAGAGCAAGAGTTACCAATCAGAAGTTCCTTTCCACTAGGTTTTGTTTCACCAAACATAACCGCAAATGAAAGAGCCATGGTTGCAATCAATACACCGAAAAATGCTTCCAGTTTTCTCACTCCATAATTCTCCAGGAAAAGAAAGATGAAGCTGGCATCAAGGATATGCCACACGAGTTAAATATATAATTGCTTTCTTAAAAAGTTCCTAACCATGAAAGGAAAAAAAAAGAAGTTGGCAATCCCATATGTAACTCCTCAGTCGAAATTAGATAAGGACCGAGTAGCAGACAAAACAAAATCAGTTGTCATTTCATCATCATCAAACGCTTATTTAGCAGAAATCTTGAAAACACTACTTAATCCTTCCCATTGCTTTCAGAGCCTGCCAATTTAAGGATCCGGAAACCCTAGAAGCAAAAGTAATGCAATAGGAAAAGGCTTAACAGGGAGCAGGTAGGCAGCAAGAGAAGTGTACGGATAGTAGATAAGATTACGTCCATCCTCTATAGTTTAATCAATAATTCCAGATGATGGTTACAAGTCTTTTAAGTGAAAAATAAGCATTCAACCGACCTATAAGCACAGATTATACTCTGACCTTATGAGATCTAAATCGAAATGATTGCAGCCACAGCTGGCCAACAGCTCGTGAACATTCTGCAGCCTGAAACATGCTGCCATGGACTAAGCCAACAGAACAGACTATCAGAGAGAGAACAGGCAGACTACGCAAACAACAACAACTTCAGAACGCAACTTCATCAAATCAACAAGCAACACAGAAGCAAGCATCTCTTAAAGCTTACTCCAAATCACCATCAAGAAGACCAGAACTATTATAGTTGATCGACGAAGCATATTTGAAGCACTAGATGGTCGAAATATTTGTTCCACACAGTGCTTTTCGTAATAAGATTATTAAGTTTTCTGTGTCCCGAACAGCAAGTGGACCCAAGAGCGAAGCTTTTCTTCTACGATAGCCATGAACACACTAAGTCACTAACAGAAACGATGCCCCGCAAGTGCTAAGTGTCACAAGCAAAATAACACCAGGAAGCAAACGAGAGGGTTGATCCCACTCAAAATCAATATGATTCCAAGCGCACTACGCCAACGAGAAGCGAACTTTATTACCTAACAACAGAGGGAACCAAAAGAATCCAAAGCAGAGATCGGGTCCCTGAAAGAGAAACCAAAACAATTGACGGCGCGAAGGGGAGGCATCAGCTATACTGAGATGCCACTCGCTCACGCTGAAGAAAAAATAGCACGAATTCCACCCGCCTCATGAACCCAGCAACAGAACAGGATTAAAAATTACAAGCTTCAGTTCGGGAGAAGAACAGCAATGAAGGGCAAACAGAAGCGCCGATTCAATCAACATGAAGTAGACACCCAACTGACCTATCCAATAAGCGGTTCACAAAAATCCACAAGCTTGCTCATAACTTTTGCTCTTCATAGGCCCGGAACAAGTCGATTCACAAAATCTACTGTCACTTTTGGGTTCAGAACCCGGAGTGGAAAAGACAAAATGTAAGCGGTTTCTATAAACCACGAGCACGAAGCAACTCACCAATCCAACGCCGTGATGACGACACCTCCCCAGAGCGGCACGGTGCCTCCGGAGAGGATCTTGATGGCAATCGCGCTGCCAATCACCTCCTGTATGTCAGCGCCGACGAGCGCGAGCTCGGTCATGGCCCAGAGCGCGCGCGTGGCCCAGGGCGGGTACTCCTCGCGGCAGAGCTCGGCGAGGTGCTTTCCCGTGGCGACGCCGAGCCGCGCGGAGAGCAGCTGCACCAGTGCGCCCATGACCGTCGACCACAGCAGCAGCCACAGAAGCTGGTACCCCGCGGCCGCGCCCGCCTGCAGGTCCCCCTCCAGGTTCCCCGGGTCCAGGAACGCGATGCACATGAGGAAGCCCGGGCCCGTGAAGCGCCAGAGCTTGCGCCACGAGAAGGGCGGCCGCGCCGAGGCCACGCTGTCGTCGTCTGTGTCGGAGTCCGAGACGGAGATGGAGACCTTGTCGTCGGAATCGTAGGCGCGCTCGTCGTACTCGTCGTGCGAGGCGGAGACGGAGGCGCCTCCGCCGCCGGGGAGGAGGCTCTCGGCGAGGTCGGGGGACGCCATGGGAGATGCGTGCGCTGGCAAGTGGGCCTGCCCGAGTGAGTAGGAGGCTGGAGGTTATGCTTCGGGAATCTGGATTGGTTAGTGAAGGAATTTATACTCCTAACATGTGTTATCAATGATTTTTGTGTTTATCCGGCTTAAAAATGTTTTCTATTTTTCTCTGCGATAATTTTTTTAACTAAAAACACTTTGTTATGTGCCAATGTAGGCGCATCGTTGCAAACTTTTGTAATAAACATTACGATTTTTTTGAATGATTGTAAACATTATGATTGGCACAGAAGGTTAACGACTGCATGTGCGGCTTACTTAATTTAACGAACCAATGCTTATTGAGACCGGTGTATGTATGGACATGGACACGACATACCCGTGCTTGTTTGAGTCCTTTTTATACCGTCGGGTTGACTTTGGATGTACAGTTTAGTCAGTCACGACGTTGTACTATCACCGGAAGCAGAGTATTTTTTCCCGTGACTACTAGCTCAGACATAGGACTATAGGAGTGGTAATTATTTGGAACTTTCATCCAAGCTGTGGCATAGAAACCTGGTAGCTTGAACCAAGCAATTCGTGGTACATTGTGCCGGGATGCCGATCATCAATGGAGAGCTCGCCTTCCCTCCGAAAGCTGAAGCTAAAGGGAAGAGCCAAGAGTCAGGAGACCGTGGCCTCTCCTTTCCCCTTTTCCCACAAGTCTTTCCTTGGGATAAATTGATCGATTCCCATGGCGCTCGTGTCGTAACTTGGTGGGCCGGAACGAGCCCGGCGCCCTCACCTGGCAGCCACGGGCTGCGAGTTTATTAACCCTGTTCGCCGCTGGAACGGAACGGAACTGGGGTTTCTCGTTTCCGAACGGAGCGGTCACTTCTGGCGATGATTTTTGTTTTTGCCAGTTGCCGTTGCGATCACGACTCGATCGGGGTGATCGCCCAGGCACCGGATCTGAAAGGGACCAAAGTTAATGAGGCCGGCGTTTCAGTCTTTGCCTCTCAAAACCTGCCTGCGAGTTCCAGTTCCAAACTTTTGCTTGATAAATCGGCAGCACTAATGTAACGGTTCGTGCCGTGGAAACGACACGTTGTTCCGGGACCTGGCAGGCTGGCTGGCAAAAACCATACGCTCGATCGCGCACGTTCAACCGGCGGCCGGTAGAGCGCGACGGCCAAGAACACCGTACTGCCCAACGTTTCTTGTCGAAATCGGCCTCGGACGCAGCGCAACAATAACAAAGCAGCGCCGCAGCGGGCGACGGTGGCCGGCGGCTAATAAGCCAGCGACGCCCGACGGTGGGAATTTCGTTGTCCGGCTCCGCGTGGGCGGAACCAGTTCGACCGCGACGGCCACACGGGCCAAATAATATCTCGACCGGCCCATCACTGCATTTGTTGTGATGATCGTGACGACGGACGTGACACGGATGATTACGCGCTGCTTCTGGCTATTCGGTCCGTCAGAGTTTATCTTTTTACGGCGTCCAGTAAACACAAAATCCACGCACAAAATCCGCACGTAACAGTGAACTGCGGCGGCATACGCTGAACTAGACCGGCAGACAATCAGGCTGGGTGGCGCAGCAAAGACGGCAGCAGCCAAACGTGACAAGAATGCATATATAGGCCGGACCGGAATGCCAGGCGTGACAATTGTACGCGAAATTCTTCGTGGTACGCAGGCTATTTTGTTTACATCTGGTACCGGTATTGCTGCGACGATAAAGAAGAAACGGATGCCTTGTCGTCTATCCTGTGTCTCCGTGACAGGAGACTTGACCTCTTATGGAGCGCTGGCACAAGACAGCAACGGCAATCATCTCGACGACGTGATGGCGATCTGCATCGACTTGTGCGGCATCACCGTCCGCACTCGCCGGGACCCGTGCGCGACGACACCATGCTCCTCACGAGGCGCGGTGAATTCATCAACGGACCCAAAACGGAGCGAATCTCTGGCCCAGCATCAGGTCACTGGACAGTGCATAGCAGAAGGACAGCTGCGGCCGAGTAATCCGGTTTCGCCATGGGTGCCGTGGTCGCCCGCGCTCAAGCGATGATGCAGAGGCCGCAAGGAGCCAAGATCCGCAGCCTCCGGGAGAAGGAAACGCGGCAGATCTGATTCAGCTCTCCCCATATATACTCCAGCACCCGGCACGTACTCAACTCCATCGGCCACCATCTTGGACTTGGAGGAGCGCGCTCGACATACCCGGCGCTTGCCTGAACTGCTTGATGCTCAAGCTCTGCTCCTCCGGTCTGCCTTCCTGAGGTTCAGCTCAAGGCAATGGTAGCTGTTCCCTTGCATTGCTCAGCGGCCTAGGGAAGGACCTGGATGCTTCGATCATGCTACTGGCCTGAAAGCACGAAAGAAGCATGGATCGATTGGCTGACTGAAGAACCCAAAGGATTGCGATTAATTGTCGTGATCCGAAGGAGGCTAAAAATATAAAAAGGTATTTTTCAGGGACAAACCAAGACCGGCAGTACTGTCGCGTCACAAGAGGCCGACGACCGACGCCGATGGCGAGCCCGCGGGAGTTTTCCAGACGCCGAAGCTGCCACTCCGATGATTACATCCCGTCAAGGCGGATCGCCACTGATCAGCGCCGCTGGAGGAAGAGAAGCGGGCGCCGAGGAAATCGGTTCCGCCATGGGCGTCGCCGGCCCGCGCCGCGCTCCGGCATCGTTTTTACTTTACACCTACCGTTAGTCCGTTACTCCTCTACACCGACTGCTGCTCCGGATACTCCTCCTACGTACAGGCGCGGACCTTGCGCATCCAAGCCCAGCTACATCGTGTCACGGAATCAATGGCTACTAAGTACTAAATCGTGAGTGATTATGTATACAGCCAATCCCGCGTAAATCACATCGATAGCTGTAGCTGCCATATCAATGGCCAGCCAAAGACATGCCATTTATAAGTGCCCCCAAATGTTCCCCACCACTAATCTTTTTTCGATAAATCCCTATCATCTAGCGAAGCAACCTCAACTCGACGATTCATCCCAAGGGACAAACGAAAAGCCCAACCATGAGGATCATCCTCTTCTGTCTCGTCCCCGCCATGGTCGTCGTCTCCGTCACGGCCGCACCCGCCATGGAGCTCCAGGGGCCATTTGACCCGATCGAGGACATTGACGACCAGCACGTCCAAGAGCTCGGCGCGTGGGCGGTGGCGGAGTATGCCAAGCGAGCCAACGTTGGACTCAGGTTCAACAGGGTCGTGAGCGGCGAGTCCCAGGTGATGGCGGGTGTCAGGTATCTTCTCGTCATCAACGCGTCAGAGCCTCATGGTGAGTACATGGCGGATTTGGGCGAGCCGGATGGGGCCAACGACGCCCGCATTCTCTTCTCCTTTAGGCCGGTTGGTTGAGTCGCTGAGAGGTGCAGTTGTTTTGATGTACAATAAGCAACATGAGGACTCGTGTAACAAAGTTGAACTCGAAAGAGGATGGCTGAAATCATGCCGACACGGCGGCGGCGACGCGCGCGCTCCAGCCTTCGCATCCGAACAAGAGTCTAGCGACGCGCGTTAACGGGCCGAAAATGAAATGAATCAGGCCCATTACTAGCCCGCTCGATCGTCGGCCCAGCGTCGGCACGGTGACTCCTCACTCGTCAGTAGCCCATGGTCATCGCACTCGATTCCCCTCTCCGGTGATTCCATTCTTCCGCTGCGCGCCGACGACGCCAAAACCTCCCAAACCGCCGCCGTCCTCGCGGGAAATGCCGCCCAAACCAGCGCCGCGGCTCTTCCAGTACATCTCCAACAAGTCCCGCAAGACCCGGCTATCGCCGCCGCCGGCGTCCGCGGCGCCCGAGGCCTCCCCCGCCGCGAGCCACGGCGCCGTCGCGTCCGATGCCGACGCCGACGCGGTGTACCGCATCGTCACGTCCGCGCCCACGCCGTCCGCGATGGATTCGGCACTCGCGGCCACCGCGGTCCCGCTGTCGGCCACGCTCCTCGACCTCGTCATGCGCCGCTTCCGCTTCGCGCACGGGGACCCGCTCCGCGCGGTCTCGCTCTTCTCCCTCGCCGTCGACCGCGGGGGCGTCGTGCCCTCGCCCTTCGCGCTGGACACCGCGCTCTACGTGCTCGGCCGGTCCCGCCGGTTCGACAACATGTGGGAGCTCCTCCGCTTCATGCGTTACAGATACCCGGACGCCGTCACCTCGCGCACCGCCATGGTCGTCCTCGGTCGCGTCGCCAAGGTATGCTCCGTGCGCGAGACGGTCGACTCCTTCCGCCGCCTCGCGCGGATGGTCCGCGGACGGGAGGACGCCGACCCGGCCGGATTGTTCAATGCGCTGCTCCGCACGCTCTGCCAGGAGAAGAGCATGTCGGACGCGCGTAACGTCTACCATGCCCTCAAGTACGAGTTCCCGGTGAACCGCCAGAGCTTCAACATCCTGCTCTCCGGGTGGAAGTCGGCTGAGGACGCAGAGGCATTCGTCACTGAGAT
Source organism: Neostapfia colusana (assembly GCA_030760725.1). Classification (NCBI taxonomy): domain Eukaryota; kingdom Viridiplantae; phylum Streptophyta; class Magnoliopsida; order Poales; family Poaceae; genus Neostapfia; species Neostapfia colusana. The sequence goes on along the minus strand of JASWHV010000013.1, from coordinate 87,439,633 downwards.
GCGGGAGCTCGGGGTGGAGCCGGACCTGGTGACCTACAACAGTTTGATCGATTGCCACTGCAAGAACCGGGGCGTGGACAAGGCCTACAAGTTGCTCGACGAAATGCGGGAGAAGGACATTTCCCCAGATGTGATCACTTACACAAGCCTGATTGGTGGGCTGGGGTTGATTGGTCAACCCGACAAGGCCAAGGAACTGCTGAAGGAGATGCATGAGCTTGGGTGCTACCCAGATGTTGCTGCATACAACGCTGCGATACGGAACTTTGTTATAGCGAAGAGGCTTGGGGATGCTTTTTCATTGATGGATGAAATGGCCTCAAAGGGACTAATGCCTAATCCCACTACTTATAACCTGTTCTTCAGGTTGTACTACTGGGCATACGACATTGGCAGTGCATGGCAATTGTATGAGAGGATGCGGTCTGAAGGATGCTTTCCCAACACACAGTCTTGCATGTTCATCATCAGGCTCTGTCATCGGCATGGGAAGGTGGCACAGGCACTTGAGCTGTGGAGTGATATGGTTAGGAACGGGTTTGGATCGTTCACCTTGGTGTCAGATGTGCTGTTTGACCTATTGTGTGATGAGGGAAAGTTGGAGGATGCTGAGAGATGCTTCCATCAAATGGTTGAGTTGGGGCAGAAACCTAGCAATGTTGCATTTAGAAGGATAAAAATACTTATGCAGCTTGCCAAGCAGGAAGAGTCTATTGCCAGGTTAACTGAAAAAATGGCGCAATTTGGTCGGTCAGCACCTCAGGATTGCCAAAGGGTCCATCATTCAGCTGAGGCCAGGCCTTCTAATGGTGATGGATCTGATGCTGATCTGATGAGAGCATCATAGTGCATATATTTAGATGATTCCAATGATGGATTGGTGACCATAAATTTGGTTGAGTGGATACACAAACATTCAACTTCTTCGAGTTGCTTAGGCAAGACATTTTTGATGAAAGCTCTTCAAGGTTTAAGATTTTCTCTTACCCATCCAAACTCAATCAATTGGTCATGTTGCTCTGGGAATTGACAAGTTGCAGACGAGATAACACACAAATTTGCTATCATGTTCAGGTGCCCCAATACTGCCATACATCCTTTTGCGCTGATGGAGGAGGTTCTAGATTACTTATTGAAGTGATCAATTGATTGGTTTCTACTCATGATACATTGCATATAATATTGGCAAAGTTATCTATACACTAGTTTTTGTAATCTAGGCAAGCTCCAAGAATAGTGTGCCATGTGCACTTGAACTACAGGGGAAGATTCTTAACTCGAAGTGCCTCAACCATAGTGGTTTTTCTTGGTTAATTGATCTTAGCCCCATATTCTAAGAAGTTATTCGTGCCACTGATTATCTCTTAGTTGGAGCTAGACACATGGGATGGCATATTGAACAATAAACTCTGTGGCTAGGCTAATCAAACAAATGCGGCAACAGCGTCTTCTTGACATCCCACTGTTGGAGTTGCAGTGAGTAGATCGGAGTGATGCACAGTACAGGACGTCCAGAAGAACGAGAAAGACGCAGGCAGCATAACGGGCATGTCCGTCTTCCACTTCCACGGTTCCAAACTTGCCTCTCGTACTCTCCTAATTCGAAACGAAATGAGTATTCTCATACAGAGTGAATCTTAACTTCCCCGTGTACTGCACGGATTATAAATGTTATGGTAATATGTGAAAAGATCTGGTTATTGTGGTAGAGAAAATTTGGTGGGATTGATCTTATCTCTACGAGATGAGATACAAGGTGACATGCAATCTGTATATATACAGTGTACCTCTGGAAAGAAAGAACCCAAGACGGTCACATAGGTGGTGGCGTTTCTTGTGTGCATCGTGTCGAGGCATTGTGCCGCGCGTGCGCGTTCGTGTGTTTAGTAACCTCTGGCAGCAGCGCGCCATGTCCATCTCTCTTTCCAGTTCTGAAGTGTGCGTACGTTTGTATTACACAGGATATGAATTCGGGCATTAACACACGGGGGATACGGCGCGAGTAGCAGATGTACTGTGTACACGAGATTGCCGTGTGGTTGCAAGATCTCCGGCTTCAAAAATTCCCAAAGTTCTTAGATGCCTCATTTCTTTCACAGGGGCCCGCAAGTCAGTGAGGCCGGACGAGGTAATGGTAAAGCTCGTAGCCGCGCGTGATTTTTTTTTCCGGTCTGTAGACGCCCGCCATAATCCTGTTTCGAAATTCAAACCGGCTACCAAGCACCCCGGAACGAACGCCTCGCCTCGTTCGCCTCCGCCAAACCCTTCCAGAATCCCAGCGCAAAACCCACGCCACACCACCAGCGCCATCGCCTGCAGCATCGGATCGGAGGCGATGGGGACCGATGAGAACGCCGCCGCCCGCTCCGCATCGCCTCAGCCTCCTCCCTCGAAGAGGTCGCGCGGGAAACGCAAGGCCCTGGCCGAGCTCCCGATCAACGCGCCGGATGACGTCTCGGCGCCGCGGGCGTCGAAGCCGAGGACGCGGTCGGCGGCAAGGGCGGAGGAGCTGAGGAAGCGGCGGGAGGCCGGGGGCATGGCGGACGTGGCGCGGCCGCTGGACCCGGAGCGGCCCGACGCCGGCGCGGCGCAGGCGGCGGTCGCGCCGTACGTTGAGGAGATCGACGAGTACCACCGGTCGCTGGAGGTGAGGGTTTCTCGACCGCATTTTGCCGGATTGGAGCTCGCGCTTGGGCGAACTAGGGTACGGGTTTGGTTACCGTAGCTGATGTAGCTGGGGGTTGGTGGAGGAGGGATCATGCTATACTCATGCATCCTGGGATTTGGTTGGTGAATCGCTTCGATGCGGAGTGAATTGCTTGTTATTTGATTAATGATGTGCGACTTCATCTAGTTGTGATTGCTGACGGCCAGCTGTAGTGAGTTTTATCGTCCAGGGCATAGGCTTTGGCACTTTAAATTTATATGTGACTCTTTTCTAAAATTGCCAGGTTCAGCCGTTGAGGAGGCCAAATGCAGACAACTTTTGGAAGATCCAGAAAGATATCAGCCCCACCATGCGGGCTGTCCTCGTGGACTGGTTGGTGGAAGTGAGCGACGAATTCAAGCTTCAGGCAGAAACATTATACCTCGCGGTTTCATATGTCGACCGCTTCCTCACAACGAATGCCATTACTCGGGACAATCTACAACTGTTGGGTGTCGCTGCATTACTCGTTGCTGCGTAGGGGACTAAACCTTGGTTTCTCCTATATGGATATCTCTCTTTTTTGAGAGGGAATATGGATATATCTTAATAGTCCCTGAATAGCATATTTGGCATGTTGCAGTAAATATGAGGAAATCGAGGCTTCTAAGATGAAGGTGAACAGATACAGTGATATTACTGATGGCACTTACACCAAGCAGCAAGTAGCCCTTTCTTCTTCTGAACTTTCCGTTTCTTAGTCATTTACCTTGGACTGTGGACAGTGGATACCCATTTCTTGCTTTTATGCACTGCAGGTGGTGAGGATGGAGGCTAAATTACTGAAATCTCTTAATTTTGTGATGGGGGGACCCACTGTAAGAACATTCTTACGGTATGTATTCCATCTATTTTTTAGTGGTTTGAATAAGCTTCCATGAGTGAATGGTTGTACATAAATAGCATTGTCATTATTGCCTTAGTAGCCAAAAAAATACTGTGTCTAATGCTGCTAACTGTTTTATAGGCGATTCATTACTGGTTGTCGTGGAGGAAATGTAAGTATATTTTTGACATAGTTGATATTTACCTCTCTTGTGTGCTTTTGATAGCTGCCCTTTTCTTTCTTGAAAGTTCAGCGTGCAACTGCCAAAAAACTGGACTCCATGTGTAGCTATCTTGCTGAACTGAGTTTGCTGGACTATGAGTGTGTAAGGTACCTTCCATCAGCTGTTGCTGCAGCCTGCCTGTTTGTAGCCCGGTTCACAATCCACCCAAAGGCTCGTCCTTGGGTAAGATGCCACTTTTGTTCCATGCGACTATATGTACATGCTTTAGTCTGCTTACAGTGGTGTGTATAACTCTCCAGAACATGACGCTTCAACAAAACACGGGCTATAAGATCTCAGATCTGCAGGAATCCATAAATGCCATACACGAGTTATTGTTAAGCATAAGGTATCCAGACCAGAGAGCCATCAGAGATAAGTACCATCACCAGAACGTACGATCCGCAAGCTCCGTTTGGTCCCTGTTATCTGCATGTTATCTTTTCTGTTCATATTTTTTTGCTTAAATATTTTACAGTTTAGGTGCGTGTCGAGAATGGATGCACCACGAGAAATCCCTGCGGCTTATCTTGAAGACCATGATACGGGAGGTGCATAATGTATCTCTTGAGTCAGTCAAGAAATTAGTAATGCACGACACTGTAAATAGCCTGTACTAATTATTAGTAATGCACGACAGTGCTACGACCAAAACATTAGACATGAATAGGCTAGGAGTAAAACTTTGTCGATTCATTGTTTGAGAGAGAGCTGGTAGTTCACTGGAAACAAGGATTATAAACGTAGTACAGAGAAGCGGTACTATTCAACTTTGCGGTCACTTCGATCAATTCAATCATAAATCATCGCCACCGAACCGCATGGATGCTACTGACGCACTACCAACTTGAAATTCAGGAGTAAAACTTGGATCAGACCTTGGTCCACACTGCAACAGTTGGAACATAGTTCATTCCTGATCCTCGTTGAAACGAAGGGAACATAATTCTTTCTCCAACGTGAAACAAACGGAAGACACACTGACAGCCAGATAGAAACATATGAACAGCGACACCAACTCTAGATGCAACATATCTCGAGGCGAAGCAAACGAAATGGATATCGGAGGCTCACGCCGTGGCCTGCGACTCGGTGGCCTCGACCTCGGCGGCGGGAGGGGTGTCCGCGGGCGGCGTCTCGGCCTTGGCTGCCGCGGAGCGGGACTTGACGAAGTCGAGGAGGCGGCGGCTGACCACCTTGGAGTAGAACTGCAGCGCCTCGATCCCCTCCTCCACGGAGACGGCGGCCCCGCCGGTGGCGGCCGCGGCGTGGAAGGCCTCGGCCTCGATGGCGCGCGCCGCGGGCTCGGCGTCGGCGGCCGGCACGGCGCCGTAGCGCTTGCAGAGGATGGTGTCCCCGGCGAGGGTGTCCACCAGGCGCCGCGCCACCGCCTCCCGCGTGCGCTGCGTCGGCGGCCAGATGCTGAACGAGAAGCCCGTGGGATCGGCCGGGACGGCGGGAGCGCGGGCGAGCTCGTCGGCGGCCATGGCGTGGAAGCTTCTGAGGAGATGGAGGAGGAAGGACGGGGAACGGGGGCGGGGAGCTCGATCCGGTCGGTCGATGCGCGATGGCTGCGGCCTGCGGGATTTTCGGAAGGGAAGGTGGGGTGCTGACGTGGTGTGTCCTTGTAACGGAGGATTCGTTCGGCTGTTGCGGTGGCTTCAAGGAAGGGAAGCGCGATGGCCACGGGAAATCATCGTACCCATCGTGTCCGTTGGCCCATCGCTTCCGTTTGATAAATGCATATGCATCAAGCTTAGCATGAGCCAACAAAAACAGTGTACGATGAGGGCTCCAGCTGAGTCAAGTTTTGACAGGACTGATTCTGGCCCGACTTCACTCCAGTTCCTGCCGGTATATGCTCGTCCATCGTCCTCGGCGCGGGATTTTCTGCTCCGCCTCCGCGCGTACCTCGCATTCACACGGCCAGAAAAAGAAGCTTCATCCCCTCCGCGTCACACGACTCCGCAAACGCGCACGCACGCACGCCTCGCTCGCTTGCGTCCTCCCCGCCTCGTCTCATCTGATCGCCCCCTCTAAAAACCCCGCGGTCCGCTCCAAACCCCCTCGCCGATAAATCTCAGGACCACCCTCTCGCGGTCTCGCCTCGCACATCCGCCGCGCGCGTAGTAGAGCTCGGAGCAGAGCGGGCAGGCATGGCCGGCTCCGAGCAGCGCGTCGTCGCCGTCATCATGGTCGGCGGCCCAACAAAAGGTCAGTGCTCCTGCTAGATCCGCCCCGCGCACCTCGAAGCCCCTCCGCCGCGCGCGCGCGCTGGTGTCTGACGGGTCGGCTCTGGTTGTGGCTTTCGTTGGGTGCAGGGACGCGGTTCCGGCCGCTGTCGCTGAACGTGCCGAAGCCGTTGTTCCCGCTCGCCGGCCAGCCCATGGTGCACCACCCCATCTCCGCCTGCCGCCGGGTGAGCCGCCAGCCCCTTCGCCCCCCCTCCCCGTTTGCGGGATCGTGGCGTCTCTGTCTTGCTGTGTACGGTTCGTGTGAGATGAGCTCTTGGATCCCGCCGCTGCAGGTCCCCGATCTGGCGCAGATATACCTCGTCGGGTTCTACGAGGAGCGGGAGTTCGCGCTCTACGTCTCGTCCATCTCCAACGAGCTCCGGATCCCGGTCAGGTTCGTTCCGTGCCATGGTGATTGCTTCCGGGTGGGTGGGTTGGACTGGTTTCAGTTGGGATGCGTTTGGGTTTCTGGATTTCAGAGCGGTGACGTTGACATTGTGTTCTCAATTTCAGGTACCTGAGGGAGGATAAGCCACACGGGTCGGCTGGTGGACTCTACAGCTTCAGGGACTACATCATGGAGGACAGTCCGGTCCGCCCTAGTGCTCTTGCTCTATTACGTATTACCAGTTTGAAATGTGAAAATCACTGTTTATCACTTGTTGCTTTGCAGTCGCACATTGTTTTGCTCAACTGTGACGTCTGTTCTAGCTTCCCCCTGCCAGAGATGCTAGGTAGGCCACAAAGTCTCTCTGAAGCTATTCCAACACTTTGCCGTTGCTATTCTATTTGAAAGATCGATGTCATGTTTCATAATCTTAGACACCCTCCTTTTTATCTAATACAAGCACTGCACACAATTTGAATGAGCATTTCATGAGCTTGTTCTGTATTGCTGGTTATTACTAGTGGTACGAAATCTACTTGTGATCAATGTCAAGTCGGAGTTTGATCTTATGCCTTTTGTGTCGTGGCTAGTATTGACTTCAAAACTGAACGAGCTTCTCACTAGTCACCAGTAGCTATTTCTTGCCCCATTCCATGTGTACAATGCTACATTATAAAGTTCTTATTTCTTAACTCCTCTTGATTTGCTGTCTATATTTTTATTTCTTACAAAAATATGCGAGATATGTTGAACTTGCTCACCCCGCTAATTATTACAATTAGTAAGCATTGTTTTATTATTTTTTGGTGAGAGTTAAGATGGACCATTTGTGTAGCTTTTGCTCCTGTTTCTTTCGTTTCATTTTTTTGCCCTTTCTTTAGTCACTTAATATTATCACTTTTTCATGATTACAGAGGCCCATAAAAAGTATGGAGGAATGGGCACTTTACTAGTTAATAAGGTATGAGAAAACATGGTACTTTTTTGCAGATAATGCTCGTATTTCTTACATGTAATCTATTAGAGACTTCTAAGTTCTAACATCATAGTTCATTCTCACTTGTAATCTGATCTGCAAAAACTTTATCAGGTGTCTGCAGAATCAGCAAACCAGTTTGGCGAGTTGGTTGCTGATCCTGAAACAAATGAACTGCTACACTATACGGAAAAGCCTGAAACCTTTGTGAGTGCACTGATGTTTGTCATTTGGTTTACTCTTGTATATTTGCATTGGAGACTTTGCATCCCTTTTTGATTCTCGACCAATAGCTAGCATAGATGCTAAATCTAATGCATCTCTTCAATCTGTAGGTGAGTGATCTCATAAACTGTGGAGTATATATGTTTACTCCCAATATATTTAGCGCCATTGAAGATGTCTTAAGACAGAAGAAAGACAGAGGTATTGTCTGCTGTTACCTTTTCTGCTTGTCAACTATGTCAATAGTTTCTACAGACTCTCGTTTACTCCACTTTTAATGGCAACTACTCTTGAAAAGACAAATTTATCATGTCTTCTTTACTTTACGAGTCAATGAAAAAAAATCTTATTAGCAACGGTTATATCCATATCTCTGCCAGTTGTGTTAACTTGGATGCTCTGAATATATATCGCTTGTAGTGAATTAAATATTACATGGTATTCTTAGTTCCCTTGGTTGACATTTACTACTTACAAAAGAAACTTTAATCCTTATGAATGCTATATTTCAGCCAATCTGCGCCGTATATCTAGCTTTGAAGCTCTTCAATCAGCAACCAAGTATGTCTCTGTGATATATTTTTTGATTAATTTCGGTGCATGTTGCTTTATTTAAAAAACTTATTTGCCCTGCTACAATTTCTACCTTTTACTTCTTCATTTTGTGGTTCTTCGAAGCATTAGTATATATTTAATAGAGCTTTCATTAGTTTGATATAGATGTATCTATTCCAACCCCAATATTCTTATAAACCTAATGTCAACAGGGCACTTCCAGCAGACTATGTTAGGTTAGATCAAGATATTTTATCCCCTTTAGCGGGGAAGAAGGAACTCTACACATACCAGACGCTTGATTTTTGGGAACAGATCAAGACCCCAGGGTACACATTCGTTTCTTGATTTTCTTTCTAACTTTAGTCACTTGAGTTGTTTAACCAGTGTTTCCTTTTGAGTAGGATGTCACTGAGATGTTCAGGGCTTTACCTGTCTCAGTATCGCCGTACCTCACCTCATCTTTTAGCCTCTGGAGATGGCAAAAGGAGTGCCACTATTGTAGGCGATGTGTACATCCATCCATCTGCCAAGGTGCATCCAACTTCAAAGGTAATACCTATTTCTTGAACATGACTGGGGTAAGTCATTGTCAGTTGGTTGGTGTTGGTATATAATGAAGCACTTCGCCTTTGTAATAGAAATCAAGTAAAGAAAAAGTGTAGTTAACCATGTTTTCTGATATTTTATAAACAGATTGGTCCCAATGTCTCAATATCAGCAAATGCTCGCATTGGGGCTGGTGCCAGGCTTATCAACTGCATTATTCTGGATGATGTTGAAATTTTGGTCAGTACTTTTTTCCTGTATGCCAAGGGTAAGCCATGTTTAGGAGTGTGAATAACTTATGGTTGTTCCTTTTATGGTGGCAGGAGAATGCAGTTATTATACATTCAATCGTGGGGTGGAAGTCATCCATTGGGAAATGGTCACGTGTACAGGCAGGCTTTCCCCTTTACCATTTCATCACTCTTTTCTCCTATTTTGAATCGAATGAAAATGAAATACTTATTGTGTTACTTTTTCTCCTTGAGCTTTTGAAAACTTAAAACTTTGCTGAGCAATGTCTCTATGTTCCAATGGTAATTCTTTAACTGTCAAGGTTATGAGTATGAACTGTTCAGTACATCTAGTAGTTCCCCTGAATTGGGGTTGTATGGTTCCATGTGCAAAGCTAATAAGTTCCACTGGTGAACCTGCATGCAAATAGTTTAGCAATGCCTTTTTAAAGCAGTATGGCTGCATGCCAATGGAACTTCCATTATCAAAGATGCAACATCAGTTAGCTTCGTGTAATGAAAGTTCTGTTCTGAATTCAGGGTGAAGGTGACCACAACGCCAAACTTGGTATTACTATTCTTGGTAAGACCTTAAATAGATGACGTGTTGTTAGTTACCCTACTGTAGAATTCTTTGTGATAATATCGTTTATTAAACTGGCATCCTTTCTGAATGCAGGTGAAGCCGTTGATGTTGAAGATGAAGTAGTTGTAGTTAGCAGCATCGTGCTCCCAAATAAAACTCTCAACGTCAGTGTGCAAGAAGAGATCATTCTATAACACTCCTCATAATATTATTTTTCGACCCAAAACAAGGTCTGAATACCAGCTATTTAGCTTCTGTTCATTCTCATCATGTAACCTTTCATTAGATCGAGGTCATTAGTCTGCTTATACCCATCTTGAGGTGTGGTACGGTGCAATTTACTTGTCTTATTGCAGTCATCTTGGTAGCAAGTTGGCAATGTAGAAAGTGTACAAACAGGGGATACAGTTTCCTCTGTTGGAGAGCAAGAGTATTTGGTCACATCTTCATCATATATTTATGATTCATGTTTTGGAAAGTGATATGCTCAAAATTTGAATTTTGATATGCCGGTGAGCTAGGCGCGATATGGCGTTTGCCGGTTTCCGTATAGCGTGGAGAAAAGCTTGGGACACGGATTCGCCCTGAAACATGAACTAGACTTGGCCGCTAGCTGCCCGCCTGCCCCAAACGTACCCCTCGCTCCCGTTACTAGTCACAATCCAGATACTTGTTTTTCTAGTGGTCTTTGAGCCATTGCCAGGCGATTTTGTGAAGTTCAAATATACACTTGGATTCACGACAAAACATGCCGGACCAGATACACTTGTACGCCTCCTTTCAAGCTTGTACATTGCAGGATTATTAAGAGCACAAATTATAGGTCTTGTTGACCAATTACCGAATAAAGTAATTGCGAACCACTTGGCTGTACAAGAACCACACAATCATTCGCGTGGCAACTGATTTAATTCTTTCAGGTTTCCTTTCTTCAGTCCTGATGCGCACACCAATGTAGCAAGGATACACTGAAAACAAGCTCCTTGCGCTTGCATATCTATATCTGGAACTGATTGTGTGATTCTTGTACACTTGCATATCTATATCCGGAACTGACAGTAACTGCTATTACAGAAGGTATATCATGTATGGTACAACACCTATTTTTAAGAGCACCCCTCTGATCGTATTCTCCCATACATTTGATTGCATGGGGTTTTTCTTCAATACATCTCACAGAGGGGAGTCATATTCTGGTCCTAAGAAAAGCATAGGAGGAGCTTCGAGGGTGTAATTTACAAAGAACAATCCTACCATACCATTAACTATAACAGGTAAAGGAAAGGTAAGGACTGGACACTGGCATAACATATGGCACTGTTCAGGGAAATCAATTGCTACATCACAAGAAAATACCATAGGAGCTTGCTACACCGGGACTCGTTTTCCTCTGTAGCGATCCAGGAACTGCAGATAAGGAAAATTTAACTTAGTCAGGCACAAGCCTCTAGTCTCAGGGAAAACAGGGGAAGAATGTTGCGTTCTGAACTACTTACCGATGTGACAAATGGTTGTTGAAAAATCCATCCAATTATAGGAATCCTTTGCAGGAAAACAGCAAGCGTTGGCCAGAATCCACTGCAATTGAATCCAGGTCAGCAGCCATGTACAAACAAATGCCTTGAATCAATGACTGGAGCTTGTAAGAAATATATTGGTTTTATGGAAGAATATGGCTAACACATTGAATACATGACATTGGTGTTTCAAAATTAAATTGCAGACTTCTTAAGAGGAAACAATGAAAAATAGTCATACAACCTGAAGAGTACAACAAAGCCATACGCCTCTAAGACCATGCCAATAAAAGGCCACCCAATGAGAACCAGGAAGAAGCCAGCACCAAATGATATAGTACCCTGCTCATTACAGCAGATAACTAGATATCACAAAAATCTAAGGGAAATATGTACAGCAGATTTAGTGTTTGCCAAACCTTGTAATTCTTAGGCTTGGTGAAGAACTGCATAGTTGATTTCAGACCAATTGTCAAACCCAAACCTGATAGGAAGAGAATCTGAAATGGTGCCATGGGGAAGAAGTTATTAACCAATAACCATATAATAATCAAATTGAGTTGACTTAACACAACAATCAAAATAAAAATATTGAGTTATGAAAACATACATTGCCCATTGCAATGAGACCTTTGTCAAAGAAGAAAATGATTCCCAGGAAGGAGAAGAACACTCCAAAGCCCGTCAGGCCTAGCCCAATCTCTATCTCAGAAGAAAGCCAGAATTCAGTAAGCACAAGACAAAGCAGGATAAACAAATCAATAAGCTGTCAGAAACAATTGATCTGTTATATACATAACATTATTGTCACAGTGAACTGGATTTAACTTACAATATTAAATTAAAAATGATTCAAAAACAGAAAATAACAGAATTTCACATGAATTTACATTTGGATATAGCCGTAAAGAGATTCTTAAGCAGAGTTGCGCTTTTTAGGAAGCCCTGGCATATCTTGGATTTCTCCTTTAGTTCTCAAAGACTAGTGGTGTTATCTTTCTGGCTTATTTCGGTCAGTGTTGCGATACTCGTCCTGAATGTTTCTAGCTCTTGGTGTTAGATGGTCTTTACCCGTTTCAGGTTCTAGCTATAATGAAAGTATGAAACTAGTGAGATTTGCCAACAGATAGCACCAGATCCCACTCAGTACAAACCTAGTTTATATCTGACATTTGGCAAGCAAATGGTTAATTTCCACTCTACATCATCACAGAACTTTTGAAGGCATGAGACAAATACAGTATCACCAAAAAATGATCAGAAACAAGTACATGCCATCAAATGGGACCACCCATGAGCCATCTCTAACATTGCTAGAGTAACAAGCCAAATCCTAAGCACACCAATTCATAGGTGATAAGATTATTTCTTATGCTAAAAGGCTTCATCGGTATGACTCTGGTTTTCAAGGTTTATTTACTGGTCCAACTCATTTGTAACTCACCATAACATACTGAAGTGCTCGCTAGGATCAAGGTACCACATAAGTCACCCAATATTGTATCTTCATCCACGATAATTCTTTCACCCACAAAAAATATTTTAAAACTGAAAAGGTAAATACAAGATAATCCGTGGTTTACCATAACTGGTTGTCATACTAATAAATTTTGGGCATTTGATGAAGGCTATATGGCATACTTGGAACTTTTACACTTGAGTAATTGATTACATGAATTTTGCTTGGAGCTCTACCAAACTATGACCTCATCCATGAGTAAGCTAGCCAATCCAAAACAAAAAAAAAATGAATCATGTATATCATGCTTTCAATATGCATCACACGTGGCAACCCCATTGCATTTTGTATGATGAACGGAATTACAATTTACAAATTAGTGAGATAGAAATTAAATCACAACTACACTCAGCGCCCATCACCACACAGTTATGTTGCCATCAGGAAAAAAATAATGGAACGAACAATGCTGGGTGCATACTCTTAAGGTCACTCATCTCGAAGGAAACCATGTCGTCGGCGAAGGGCAGCAGTTGCAATCCCGAGAAACAAGAAAGAATCCTGCAACTGGACAAAGTGTAGAATTAGGCACCAAACTACGCAACGGAAACAATCAGAACTGTACGGGCACCAGACTAGCACTGAACCCTAAGTTAAGAGGCAGGTGACAGAGGTCAAATGCTTCAGAGGCATGACACCGTCTCTAACCGACGTTTCTCAATGGAGCCTAAATCCAAAGACGGCAGGGAATTGCATCTGAACACCCATCAAAGACGTTCGGCAGAAATGATTCCCAACGAACGTGTCCCCAAATCAAGGAGGCGAGATCTAGAAGCCGATCCAGCCCTAGAGACTGCTCGCGCCGAAATATTTCCCTCGCGAAGCCGAATCGACAATAGGACCGTACCCACAGATCCACCCCGATCGAAACTCGAGACACGTCAACGCCAATATCGTGGACATAATAAGGGGACGAACCGTGCAGCGCCGGCGGCGGAGGCGACGGCCGCGGCCGAGGGGACCCGACTCCTACGCAGGGAGAGGGAGATGGCAGGACGTCACGTGGCACAGGGTGGCCGGAAGCGCCGCCGCCGTCCCGGTCCTCGACCTATAGACTGGCGATGCAAGGGGAAGCCGGCCCCACGTACCCATTCCTAAACTGCGGTCCACCAAGGTCTGCAGAAGCAAGGGCGGACAGCCCGGCCCACTCTGATCTGAGCCCAGTATTGCTTCTCTACATCTATTTGGGCCGGTGGTCTTCATCTATTGGAGCCCAAGTTTCAGTGGGCGGCCTCTCGCTCGCTTCCAAAGAGTTGGTGAACTTTTTGTGGTCTTTTAAATTTAATCTGACATCAAATGCTTCCCAAGAGTTGGTGAAAACTACTGACAACTTGAAAAACTTTCATCTTCTTAGTCAAGAAACCGAATATTTGCTCAGGTTTTTCTATTGAAGTTCTTAGAACAATACTTTTAGTTCAAAAATAAACTACAAATGTAGAGTCCGGGGAAGAGAGTAATACAAAGTTGGATATGTGAGCAGGATAGGTGAAAATTTGACATGTGATTCTTGTTTCTAAAAAGCTTAGACCTCATTTGGTTCTCAGATTTAGAAAATGGAACTCAGATAACACAATTCAGCTTTTCGGTTGCAGCTTTGAATCAGAATTGTAACTCAGATTCCATGGAAATGAGATGTAACTAAAAATGCTGGGCACCAAATCAGACCCCATATGCTCCATGATACAGTTCTTTGGTAACCAAAGATAAAACATTGGAATTGGACACCAATGCAGTTCTTCCTAGATTTTGATTGAAGTCCAATTCAATTCATCCATGCAATTCTGAGATCCAAGCGGTAGTGATTAACAGTAGGGACAGCAGATATAATGATGATTATTCATTCCTGCTTACATCATTTGCTCGTTTTAACACAGCTCGAGCACAAAACTCTTAGGAGAAAAATGATCTAGAATGAGTGAGTACAACTACGTCAAGAACAAGACTAGGAATATACACATCTTATACAGTTGCACCAAGTTCTGCCTTGTGCTATATCCGTTTCCCTTTGCTCTGAGTCTCTGGCAGATCCTTAGTTCGAAATGAAAACGAAGTTCTTGTAAACTCCGGGACAAATTGGACTCAGGAACTTTCTTCAGCTGGTTTTGATTTGCCTAGAGTCGTCAATCTCAATCTTTGAAAGAAATAATTTTCAGCATGGTGAACAAAAACCAAAATGTTGACATAGATAAAACAATTGAATAATTCAGATTATATAAACCAACACCGCAATTCTCTACAAGACATGTTGGCGCAGATATGAAATTTGACTGATTCAGGTGCTGTACCAAGTACCTGATTTGCCTTCTTGGGGCAGTTGAAGCTGATGCAGAAGCAGCACCAACAACCGGGGCAGCAAGCTCAAGTGGCTTTTCCCCCCACCAAAACAAATGGACAAATGCACAGTTCAATAAAAATAAAAAGCAAAATAATAGTGGAAAATATAAAATAACAATATACATTGAGAAAATAGTAAATTACACAAAAAATGCCATGCCTTAGGGTTTGCAAATTAGTAAATTAGACATTTGGCAGCTGTGCAACATTTCCAGGAAGTCCCACTCTCGCCCTAGTCAGATACACCACCTAACAGCCTGCCTCTTAAAGAGAAACTGGGTTTCCTATGCAAGTTGATTCCCAGACTACCATCACCTTAACCTCCCAAAGCTGGTTAAGGCATCCAAACATCATTACTGCTCAGGCTGGCGCCGCCACACCTCACATTGCTATCCTTAGGGTCAAAACTACTGCTGCAGCTCTGCACATGATAACTGCCGTATCAGTCAGTAGGGGAATGTTGACTCAGTTGATGATCAAGCTATTGGTAGGTTCACAAATGCTTTCGATGATGACATCATGCACTATATGGAGATGGAGGAAGAGTTGAGAAGTGACTGTTGACTACCAGATCCTAGAGGGAAGAGCCCAACAAAAAAACAGGCAGTGTTGATATCACATCAGAGGAATGAGTGTAGCAGACAAATGGCGTGATCTTCCTACTTATCCAATAAAAAAGGGTGTACCCAGTACTGAAAACTCACACACAATGTAGGGTCTAGGGAAGAGAATTTCTAGTCAGCCTTCCCATCAATTACGTGGTTGTGGAAGCTTTAGGTGTGGCTGCCTCTGAACTAGGGAGCAATGGCTTCCACAGGAGAGGAAAGAAGAGAGTTTTATGAAATAGTACCAAGGCTGTTGGGAAAACTACAAAGGCTGCCCGCAAGGTTGTTGAAATAACTACAAAGTCCTCAAGGCCTAACCAGGTTGGGGTGGGATCATAAATGAAAACGGATACACAAAAAAGTGTTATGAATTAGTGTCATTACTATGCTAAGCAAAAAACAAGGATTTCTAGAAAAGCCAACTGATTAGTGACATACTATTTGCAAAAGTAATATATAAGAACTTCCCAAGACCATGAGTAAAGCATGTTGTAAAACAAAAGAAAGAACTGAAAATCGGTTCATTGTCTTATCTTAAAACGATCGATCAAAGCTTATACCAGAATGTTTTTAAGCATGCTTTAACATACCCTAGATCCCTTGCATAAGAATTTGCAAATGTATTATCTGCAGTAGTATTAGAAACTAGATAATAATTATAACAAAAGAGTACATGCTGCACATATGCCCCCACAACAAAATGTTCTTTACTGTTGTAATAGCATGAAACAAAAAAGGTAGAACAGCTGAATTTACAATTTGTTAGCTGACATGATTGGCAGTGATAAATTTTAGTACCCTAAGACTAAATGGCTAGAGAAAAATGCAAGGCCACAGCTCATTGGAAATGTTAGGAGAAAAATCATATAATAGTTGTCAAGGTTTTATTGCATCCTAAGCATTCATAGAAAAGAAGTTGAAAAACTACTCATATAAAAGAAAAGATAATACCTCAAGCTCTTCAGTAGCCTTGCGTTTCAGATTACTATAACCATGGGAACTCAAACTACTTGTTTGCCCCAGGCTCTTTTCAGAACAGCCATCCAAAAATTCCCTCTGATCGACAGTAACATCTTTCTGATTAGCTGCAACTTGGTACAATGTCAATTCATCAAGTTCATCAGGTGCGGCAGGAATTGATGCCGGCAAATTCTGCAACTTATCTGTAGCACTGTCTGAACTTTCTCTTTGTGAACTTCTAAAAAATGAACCAAACTCATTTGTTTGCCAATCATTGGTTGAATTAGGCAGCATACGGTTAGGTTTGTTGATGACATTGTACACAGTGTTCTTCTCAAGACCAGGCGTGCTTCCCAGATAATGCCCTACATGTTCATGCTGAACAGATTCTGTGTTGCAATTGATATGACCATTCAAAGCATCTTTATTCGGTAAACTAGAAGCCAATACAGAGGTACTCCCCGGCAACTGATTGCCACCAGAGGAATCTGGCTCCATGTTCTTCATATAGCTGCCATCAGATGGTGCAGGCTGAGCATCACTAGAATCCACAGTTCTCAACCGATTTCCTACCTGGTTATCAGCTGAAACATCATGTCTAGGAACAGTATGACCAACCTTGTTTGTTGTTCTAGAAGAACGAGAAGGGCGCACTCCACCAGGGAAAACAAATAAAGGAATTTCCTTTCTTTTTACATGGGATACTTCAATATCCATTCCACCTCTCCGATGTTGATATGCACAAATAGAGATCTTAAACTCATTTACAATTCCTCTGATGTCAAATTGCTCAGCTTCTTGAGCTTGACCGATTTGTTTCTTCCAAAGACCGATGAAGTAAAAGCAGTGTAATGGCCTGGATTTATCTGAAAAGTCTCTGGGATAAGGATGTCCCAGGATCATCTCATGCGTGTATCGCTCAATCTGTATCAACAATAAAAGTGTATATCAGGAGACACTGCACGTACTTAAAAAATGAAATAAAGAAACTGTTCACCTTTAATACAAGAGTACGTAGGCGGGACTCCACCCAGCCTTTCCAATTCCTGAGGTCATCTTTGTTACTTGCTGTGATACTAACTTCAAGATAATTTCTATATGATTCAAAAAATGGATATGCCTCAAACAATGCATCCCATTCCGCTTTTCCTTCATCTATTGCCTACAGGTAGTCCGCAAAGCAAATTTAATGCAGTGTACAGCAGGACATACTTTGACAAAGTTACAACTTACAATGGCAAGTTGGCACTTGGCAATCCATTATATTAAAATTAAAATTCACGACCAATTCCTCAAGGAAAAATAACTCCCAAACATAAAGAGAAACCAAAAGAACTAAGTAAGCTGTGCTGCTATTAAGTGATTAATATCACCAGCATAAGGGACTAAGCCAAGCTCGGCTTGTTGGTGTCAATTGTCAATGTATGCCTAAACCACCAAAGTTCAAGTCCTCCTTGATATGAATTGGGGTGCCAATTTCTCCTTATTTACAATGCCATCTAGCTTCTCCTAGGTTGGTCAAGTTTTTGATAAAGCAGAGCCTCAAATAATATGATATATAAGTGGTTGTTGATCACAAGAAACTTGATCATGTTATTGTTAAATAGAGTAATGTTGTCCAATTTTATAACAGAACAGATTTAATAAAGGCACTACACATGCTACTATCAGATAGATAGTGTTGTTTAACTATATAACAGAACACATTTTGAACTCAAATGCCAGACATGGTTCACATTTACAGCTTGGTGTTCAAATAAAACAAAAAACAAAATCAGAAACAATATGTACCTGACAAATCTCAAACGCTCGTGTGAATTCTTCGACCATCACATACCTTGTACTTACAGATACATTATAGCTTGAATTCATACAAGGGTAAGCAGGTGTTATTATAGGCATGTGATGGCCTCTGTCTCTAAAATTTCTTCTTGGATCCCACACAGGGAGACCAAGAGAACCCTCCTCGATATGACATAGCATAACAGGATTAGGCCACTTCCACTTGCTGTAGACTCTGAAAAACCGAGATATCAGCATGCTAGGCGATGCATTTGGGTACAATTGACATATACGACCAACAAGAATTGCCCAGTTTATACCACCAAGAAATCCCATAACCTATACAGGATAACAAAGCCTTTGTTAAAACAAGCACATAATTTCTGGGGGTATGTGCTATCAAGCTTATATGCAAGCATGCCCATGCAACAAAAAAATAGAAGAGCATCATACATTTGAGTAAACCCCACGGCACTTTCCCCAATATCTGATGAATCTTAAGGTTGTGCGAAAACTCTGGAATGAGAAAACACATGAGATTAATCCAAAATAAAAAAACTGTGGACATACAGTTCAAACATAGTTATTGTTACAGGCACAAACCAGGATGTTTGGGACTAATCTCAAAATTTGATCAGTAACCCGACAACCATTTAGACTACGAACAGTCTGCTCATCAACATTGTGCAGTATGGAGTCCTGAGAAAGATCTAGGTCCTGAGATCAAATATTGTGCAATGATAAGAAAATCATATCAAACATAAAAGAAAAATTATACTAATCCACCTGGTGCCAAAAAAGGTGTAGGGACATTAAGTAGTTAATTCACTTGCGAAATAAAAAACAAAGGTACAACAGTTAAGATCCAGCCAGTTTTTTATTCCCCAAAATGCATAAATCTTTAACACTTTACCCTGCAGATTCAATTAGAACACGAGAAAGGCATGCAATACAGGGAGAATGGATAAACAGTGCTGTATAACAGAAATACCTCAGGAATCACCACATGAGAAAGGTTTGCATATAGGAGGTCAATAGAGATCCCATTAAGTTTGAATCCCAGAACAGGCACATGAGCATCTGGTACTGGATGTAACTCCGAAACTCCTGGCATTTCAGCTAGCTTATCATGAAGCCACCGAAAAAAGTAGTCCTGCAAAAAAAAATGAATGGTTTATTTGACAAATTGGTCATGTGATGCATTTGGGTTTTTAAAGTATAGGACCTCTTACATTTCGAGTCGCATGCCTTGGACCAACGCATAGTGTGTCAATATCTGCACCAGGACCATGTACCTATACAACCAAAGATCAAATAAGAAAGGTTAATAATAATTACTTTAGAAGGAAAGCAGTGATAATTCTATTATGCACTGCACAATACAAGTTCATGATTTCATTCTAAACAGCAAAAGAAGAAACAGACTGCACAAGTACCCCAAGTCGATATGAACCAAATGTGAAGATCTTCGCGTTTGCTTCTTGCACAAATTGCTCGCCATACCCACTGAGCCTAGTAGCCTTCTTAATCCAATCTTTTACAGTCTGCGACAGCATCCAACATCCTCAAATAATCAATATACCACATAGCTAAATGATAATCCAAAACAGAAGCATGTTGATTAAAATTTCCAACCTGGTCCAGCTTGCCTAAGACCTCTTCTCGAGAAACAGACTCTTCTTGGCTCTCGTACAGGCCCACGTCTGTAAGATACTGATAAAAAAACATCATGCCATTAAGAAAATGCCATAAACCCAAGGTGAAAGAAAGAAACTGGAATATTCCTTTGGTTTATTTCGGATATCCTTACCTTTTCAACCTCAGCTGTCTGCAGGGCATCCTTCTCAGTCGGTCCACTTAGTGAGATCGGCTCAGTGACGCCAAGATAACCGTTACTGGGTTTAGCCCTTGACATAATGGCAATAGGTGTACTCTCACTATCTCTCCTCACAATCAATCTCTGAAGAACTACAAACTTTCCTCACTGGCTACTTCAACAGAATGTAATTGATCCTTTTTCCCCTATCCTTCGCTGCCTATGCGCTAATTTATCTTTTCCTTTCTCTTACTGTCAGATGTAACATTGAAGGAGAAATTGTTGAATTAACAGCATATCTGCAGGAAAAAGGACAGAAAACGTGGGGAGCTAAGGATGCCTGTTTATTTAATCACTCATGTGTACCAAATATAATCTAGTGGAACCTTTGAGGATGTTTAGTATAAAAAATAGAGTAAAATATATTAGCGATCCCTAAACTTGTCTAGGGATGTCGTCTAAGTCCCCAAGCTCTCGAAATGCGTACTTGAGCTCCGCTACTGAAGCCTTCAGATTGCCGAAGACCAATCTAACAGTAACAGATCAATGGAAGGCCTCAAGATGTATACCTTATTAGGCATCAGGGATGGTGCATCCAGGATCAAGCACGACGGAGCCCCTCGCTGCCTTGCTTCGTCGCGTGCCGAGCCCCCGTCGCGTGGCTCTACGTCGGGACTGTGCCGCGCGCAGGCGCCGCACCAGCCCCTGCTCGGCACCTGTTCTGCGCCGCGCCTGGCCCACGCGGCTGACCGCGCCCCCTCCTCGCTGGTTAGGTTTGGGAGCTCCAGCCCTGCTGCGGTAGTAATTTGTGGAGTGGCAAAACCAGCAATAGAAGCATGTAATAAAACAGGTTTGAGGGATACCGTGTGACGGGACGGAGCGATTCTACTTTTGACAGTGTTTGTTTTGGAGACGGGTGGGATGAGGTCATTCTCGAAACGGAATATTCCTCTCAAATGCAGGATATAACGATCCCTCCGAAAATAGACGGATGAGTCCGTCACACCTCCCGCGCGAGCAGCATGTGGGCTAAGAATGACAAGTTGTTTTGACTATTGTGCATGCTAAGAATATATCTTATGAAGTAATGACTAAATTTGCAATGTAGATAAAGAGGTAACCTCATCAAATTTATATAAAGAGATAATTATACCCATATGTCTCTATCTTATCCCTTCATTCAAATAGGAGATAGGACCATTTCATCCCACATTATCTCCCGACCAAACAGAAAACAGGTGCCATTCTATCACACAAGACAAACAAACAAAATGGGATCATTCCATCTCTGAAAACTGAGATGGATCCAACCTATCCCACCTTATCTCTGAACCAAACACACCCTTACTAATAGCTTGGAGCTGTGGCTTTATATCGGATTTCGAGAAGATGCATAATTTCGTTGTTAATTAAATTTCAAGGAAGTCCCCCTCGTCTTGTGAAAAAAAAGAAGACCAGAGAAAGGGTGAAATGCGGGTAAGGCAGGCACTAGGGTATTCTAATTACTTTGATTTTGCTCTGGCTTTCTTGAGGATGTCTTTACGAGGAAGAGCCGTTTGCTGAGTGTTGATGAATGGGGGAGGATGCAGCTGTGGTATGCAAATTTTGAAAAGCTACTGATCGCTCATGAGTGTGTTGGTCAGTTATAATCTGTGTTGGATGTTCATTCCACTATTCCAGCAGGAGCCGTTTCACAAGAGTGCAGATCTTACCGGGACCGGGAAAAATGACACAGTTGGACTAGGAAATGAGGAATCGAAGGCATTCATGTTTTTTTTTGTGTTTTTTTTTGCTGCCTCATGTATCGTACCGATTAGTCATAGAAAATGTGTTAACTTCTTCAGATGTTCTTATATATTCTCCAGGCTAAGAGTATTCCCTGATTTAAGTTAAAGAATGCATTAGGTAAATTTCTGAATCTGAAGGTACTTTTGGCTTGCAGGGAAAAGAAGCTGCTGTAAAAACAAGCATGGCAGCGAAGTAGGTTGTGTGGCAAATAGTGTGGTGGATTTATCTAAGCTGCCTCCATTCTTTAAACTTGTAGCCTACAACCTCCAGCCAGTGATAGTTTGAACTACACCTCATTTTGCCTAGACGACATAGGAGTCCCAAACCATCGCAAAAGGAGTAAAGCAAACACGCAGTTTTATACACATACAGATAAACATAAGACCTAGAAGACTAGAATTAATCTAGAAAACCCCACATGATCAGAAATCTAGCAACTAAATCACAGGACCTTGCAGGCTGCAGAAAGGCATACTCCCTCCTAGCAACAACAATTTGAGGACCGAAGAAGTATGTAACTAGTTCGACCTCATGTTAGTAAAAAAATGTCCAGATGACGGCATGTGCAGATCAGATGCAGGCCCTCCCTGGCTAGGATCCAGAATGGCATTCGCCCAGTTTAATGATCTGTGCACGATCCTTGAAGGGATCCGGTCACTATCTTCCCCTCCTGACGCTTCATATCCGTCGCTTGATGATCTGGTAAGCTCAATGCTCTTGTTGGCTGGATGTGGCATGAATCCGTGCATATCATCAGCAGTTGATGAAGAAATATGGAAGGGGTGGAGATCAGGTGAGTCAAAACTACTTTCAGGTGATGAGGCAACATTCCTGGTGGATGCTGCAGCGCTCGGTTGGAAAGCACTTCTTGCCTCAAGCTGCAACGGGGCTAAACTGCCTGCGATTTCCATGCCTGCATCACTGAAGTTGCTTTCAGTGCCGCTTGCAGATAAAGTTGCAATGGGGTCCAGAGAAAGCTCAGCTGGGAAACGCCCTCTACTGTCTAGTAGTCTCTTGTTATTGGACTTATGATCTGCTTTACTGCCATCGTCTGGTACATCATGTCGTCCAATTGGCTTCAGGATTTTGGATTTTTTCCTTGCCTCAGCAGCTGCCTTAGAAACTTCCTCTGCATTAAGGCGTGCTAGAGTCCATGGACTGATTTTTACCGTTCCAGTTTTTCTCCTTGATCCTTCCTCTTCCTTAATTTTCTTACTTCCTGAGTTCTGTGACACACCAACTTCTGGAGGAATGACATCAAACTGTGAAAGAATGGAGCAAACAATAAGTATCATCTGTTAAAGATGGAGAAGGATAATTGTTGCTGCATGGTTGTCATATGGTATTTTATATAAAAGAATCTGATTGTTTAGGAACCCTTATGTTCACCCGTCAACAGAGGCAATGCTTCCTGAATTTGGAGAACATGGGTGAATGTGGCTAGCCACTAGCGGAAATACAGTCCTTAACAAAATATTTCTAAGTGATGAAAAATGATTGCTACTTATTTGAAAACAAAATTTAGCAGCTTACATAAGTAACATAACTAATCATGATAACTTGAGGGCATGTGCAATTTCAATCACTCGGAAGTTAGAACTTCAAATGTAACTACATAATTTCAAATATATCATCTTATGGTTTAAGTAACCTTTATATAACCATAAGATAAATTAATTAGATCCTAACATATGATCCATGTTTCAGTGGTGTGTCATCCAGGATCTTTTTTTTTCTTGATTACATCACGTTTTTAATAGAAATGTGCCATAATGATGCACCTGGTCTTCCAGGAATAATCTTGGTGGAGTGCACCATGAACCGCGATGAAGTGGTCCAAAAGAACTGGCTGTGCTAAATCCAGTAACAGAACTAATAATAGACATCTGTGGACTATGGTGTCCAGGAACCTCTAATTGATCCTCCTGCTCTCTCAGAGCTATGATGTAATCATATGTGCTGATTCCCTGCAAAAAAAATAAAAAAAAAACGTAGAAATTCAGTCTCCAGCAATACGGAAAAAAGGAATATCAAAGTCAAATGCACACGTTTCTATTTTTCTTGACAAACATACAAAACTCTTTGGCCAAACTAAGGTCAATTACTCAATTATAGCAATTTATAGCATGCATCTGCCTTATTTCAATATGAGATTTGAACAAATCCTGTGCTAAAGGCAGCTGGACAAAGAAATAGTTATTGTTGTTTTCTCTAATTAAAGCAACAACAACAACAACAAAGCCTTTGTCCCAAGTATGTTGGGGCAGGCTAGAAATAGTGATTGCTGTTTTCTCTAATTAAAGGAATAAATAAATTAAGCTTCTTTAAAGGAGAAAGCAGCCATGCAGCAAATCAAGAAAATAGTAGCGACCCAGCATGTGTTTTTCTGGAAACAGATCAAAAGGATAGAGGAGATGAACCAACCACGAATTACAAGCATATCTATTATATGATGTTATTCGAGGCTTCTTCAATGAAACCTCAAGACCAACTTACTTTCTTGATAAGAAGAACATGGAAGCATAAAAGTTGTGCAAGTGGTATGGTCGCAACCATTGCCAAAATGGTGCAAGTTGCCTACAAGGTAAAAGATTATATTACTAATCTTTTGACGGTTTCCAAAAGGATGGTGTCATTTGTTATGTTACCAATAAATAATCTGAACTTCAGTGCAGCAAACACAATAACGATACTACTACTTACCACAACAATTACAAAAGCTACTGTTGAAAAGCTACTTCCCAACTTTGTTACGATCTGGCTGGAGAACTCCCCTCGCTTCAAAATGCAGAGAATCAGCACGAAGACTCCTGTCAGCCACTGCATCACAAGCTGGTCCAAGGTGTACAAATCCATAGGATATCTGTCAATGATCTAACAGAATAAAAAGAACAAGGAATAACATTGCCAACTACTGCAGGTTGTCACTTGATCAAACATGCGCAGATGCAATTATAAAAGGGCTATTACATAAGGTACCTATCACTGATACAATACTCATTAAACTCCTAATCTTGTCAGTTAGCTGAGAGACCCACACTTACCAGGAAAACAGCAGAGGTCATTAGAATGAAGAACCCTTTGTAGTTCCTTTTTCCTATGCAGTTGTTAAGCCACTACAGAAGAACAAAGACAGTAGGAAAAATAAGCTTCTTTTTCCCAGAAAAAGAAAATACTTGTTATAACGAATGATAGTTCAGTATCAGTGGAAATGCTAATAAAAACAAATCTTACTCTGCAATGATGATCAAAACCATCTACACATTTGTCGCACACCCTACAATGCTTACTGTTCTTCAAAACCTGCATAATACAATTTTTCAAAACTTCACAATAGCATCCAATTCCAATAGGAGAATAATTTATGTTGCTTTTTTATAAGATATGGATCTGTTATAGTCACCACAGAATATAACATAAGCCTACACAAGAATAGCATCAGAACGCCTGCTATGTCACCAATTTCAGGCATAACTAGACAGATGGCCAAAAAAGATTATTTGTATAACTGGAAGGCATTAAACACATGTATGGACAATTAATTATTGTCTAGACTCGTGGAAGCAACCAAAGCTTTGGTCATTGAAGGAAAATTTGATTTGATTTACTTGATATCTTGTTCTTCGGAAATTCAGTCTAGTTAGTTACAGTACAGTAATGTCACAAGTTCATTGGTTATCCTGAAAGTTAATACATTGGCAATTGGCATTCACAGATACACTAGAGTGTGTCGAAGCTCTAGTGAACACCTAAACAAGCTAGCAACATTTATAAGGTCTAAACATGAAGCCACCATCTTCCTTGTACATGAGCACATGTCAGGCTAAGCATAACCCACTGAAAGAAAATTTGAAATTCACAGCACAGTTTTCTGATTAGTTTGTAGGCGACCTTAAAAACAAAGCTTTAGTAGCTTGAAGAAACACGACAGTTGGATCAGGTATAATGGACATGAGTAGTCATACCTCTGCTTCACATAAGCTGCAGAAAAACATATCTTCTTCACTTATGTTCTGCCCTGAACGTTGATTATCTGAATGAAGGCATCTTTGGCAAAGGCAAGAAAACGGGATGCAAATCAGGCAAATTATTTCAGAAAATCTTGGCCGAGAAGGCGAATCTTTCTTCCTTAGCATGCTGCTCAGTCTCTCACTGTTAGCAACAGCGCTAAAATCCTCACTTAATGGCTTTCCTCCGTGACTAATTCCATGTTCTGAAGTTATGTGGGAGTGTTTTTCATCCTTGTCCAACTTTGAATCCTTGGTTGAAGTGAAGATGCCCGGGTCTCCAGGATTTGTTCCGGCGCACCATACATATAACAGAACGACACATGTAATCTGCCACAAGGAGACACCCCATTACTCTCCAAATGAAAATGGTTCTATCACCGAACCAGTTATTTATAGCAGATATGTACTCAACATGCAAGCGAAGCATACTATACTGTACTCGCAATGCCTGACGGAATGGCTACATACAATGCCAGATCTATCCTTACAAACGAATTTAATCTCTCGGGAAAAAAAAATAAAGCACAGGAACCTCACCAATGGAGTGTAGATAGCCATGGCCACAATCTGGAACGCCGTGGTCCCCAGGAACGGCACGAAGAAGACATAGAAGGCGAAACCCAAAGCAGAGAACACAGCAATCGCCACCACCTGCAGTTTTTCGTTTGCACGAGACGGGAACGGAAACGCGTGAGTGGCGAATGCCAAGAACAGCACCAAGGGGTTGCGAGCAGAAGGGATTATACCTGGAGAGGGTGGTAGGGAAGCTGCCAGCCATGCTTCCTCATGGCCGGATTAACCCCAGCCTCCGTCGAGCAAAAGAAGGATGAGATAGGTAGGTAGGTAGGATGCCAATGCCGAGGGCTACCAAGCAGCAGACCGCCCGGATGCCTCAGGGACCATGGCCTTTTCCTTTCTCAGTCCCCTCCCTGCCCAGAACCGGCCGGGGGAGATTGTGAAGGAGGAGCCAAGAACAGGAAGCCAGCCAAGGTCCACGAACCAAGGAGAAGAAGGAGTGTTGCTGTTGGCTCCGGTAACGGAGAGAGAGAGAGAGAGAGAGGCTGAGACGGGGTAGTTCCAGAGCTCGAGCATCCGATGCGCCGCCTCGGGGAGTACGACGGCTGCGCTTCGGCGCCCGTCCGGCGTCTCGTGGATTTATTATTGCGGAGGCCAGAAGCGGCAGTCTGTTGCTGCTGATGCTGCCGCCGCCTGCTGAGCCATCGTCGTCTATTTTCTTCTCTCGCAGTCTCGCTTCGTTTCCACTGTCGTGTAATTTTACTTTGGGAACATCTACAATTCAAACAGCTATTTAGTGCAATCGTGTAAAAATCTTTTTTTAGATCATACGGTTTTCATCCTATGTTGATTACATTTTTACATCTAGACCTTCCCACCTGCACACTTCAATTCTTTCAACTTATATTGACAGGTGGGAGGGTTTAAGTGTAAAAATACACTCATCGCAGGATGTAGATCGTGTGATTTAAAAGAGATTTTTACACGATTGCACCAAATGACTGTTTGCTACAACTAATACCTGTCACATGCCAAAACACCCAGTAACATTAGTGCAAAAGAAAAGGCGTCGGAATTCTATTTCGATGGGAACTTCACAGATCTATCCGGAGAAAAAAAAATTACGTCAAACGTCTTGCTGCCTGCAAGAACATTGGCTGGAGGGAGAGCAGACACAAACACGCTAGACAAAGAAAAAAAAAAGGAGAGCAGCAGGTGTCCAAAAAGAACCGGCGATTGCGGGCCTAGCCTAGGCATGATGGACCTCTCCTCTCTACAGCCTTGAATTTCTGCAGGAGAGACCTTCGCTAGGATCGCCAGGGATCCATGATGATTGCCCGTGTTAGTTTAGACGAGGAACGGGTTACCAGTTTTTTTTTTCATGTGTGTAACTACCATCATCAGACAATAACAAGCACTTAGCAGCAGAGACGGACGGAGGAGGGTACTCGAACATTTTTTTTGGGTTGATAATGCGACGCTACGTACAAAAGTTTGGGGGGGGGGGGGGTGGGCGAGGCAGACCAGCTTTCTGCACTGCACGCTGGGTGGGGGCTGAGCCCGCCCGCCGCACAGTGCTGTCTGTACCTTTTGGCTGCCTCAAAAGCAGGTACGCCCCTGTCGCTTTGCTTCATATTAAAAAATTGATAATATATAGATTGAACATATGGGAACTTTGGCAGGCCTCCACACAGGAACGCACTCGCCGAAATGGAAGCAGTACACGCCGATCCAGCAATTTGTTGGGTCTCTAGTCCAGGTTCGTTTCAACTCATCGATTGACCGAGCCAAAAAAAAACATTGATTTGATTGTTTTGGGAATTCGTATAATGTACTCTGTCCACCTCACTGTCTCGCCAATTTAGCCTCAATACATACCACCACCGCAAGACGAATACCAGGAGAACTCGCTCCTGGGATTTGATTGCGCCGGTTTTGGGTATTTATATAAGCTAATGGTTCGAATTAGACTGAGCAAACAGTATTACGGGTTCATATATCAGATCTAGCTCTTTTGAATGCTCTTTTATACCCTTTTCTCTTAATTCAACAGAACCACATCCACTGTCATTTCACTCTTAGTTCTATATAACTTGGTCTGCTTGCAACAAACAAGCGGCCGTGCAATCTCAATGTCCTTGATTTGGAAAGCCAGGACGAACAAAACTGCAAGTCGGTTAGTTCATGAATGTCCATGCAAGATTTGCATGTGATATATTTGCAAAGTGCAAATTCTAAATATGTCATTCGAGCAGAAACTAGCCTATGCCTCTACAAGTCCTTTACTGCGAGCTTTCTTTTTCCCGCCTTTTGCTGACTTTGAGCCTGCTTGAGCTTCAGCATCCGTCTCGTTTTCTATCCTTGCAAATACTGGCTTTGGCTCCGCCATTACCTGGCCTGCTTTAAGGCCTCCCCATTTCGTATCCTCCTAAGGACAAAGTTGACAAAAAAATCACATGCACAGGAAAACAAAACTTATACATATTCACAGTAGATTTTTTTAAGAAAACAACTTTGCATTTTTCTAAGGAGCGCTAGATTATTTGGAGACAGACATGAAACACTTACAAAAAGTAGGAAAGCAAATAATAGAGAATTTCTCTGATATAAGAACATACCCATCGCAATCCCTTAAATTGGTCTTCTGTGAAACCAAGCTGTGTATAAATCCTCAGAGAAAGGCTTGGCGTGATAGGAGATAATGCAATTGCAATTATTCTCATCGTCTCTAAAATAATTACAAGATCCTGTACACAAGTTGAGATGGAGTTTAGCGATCTGCCGATCAAGTCCTACCTATGATTCCAACATTAAAGGCACACATAGGTGGCGTGTACTTTATCTTTCTAAACGACATCGGAATTGTCAAACATGAATGATTCTGTCCAAACACTTCATTAAGTGGGATAGTTTTGTAGACAGATAATCATTTGTCAAACATAAATGGTTCTGTCCAAAAACTTCACTAAGTGGAACAATTTCGTAGACAGATAATCAATAGCTCCATGAGTCATATCAAATAGCAAAAGACAAGTCACACAAAAACTAAAAAAATACTAAAAACATTGTAAAGACATATAAGTTCTGAAATATAAAAACAAAAGAATTATGGAGATCCAAGGGTAGATTGCAGAGGTTCCAGACTGCATATGTGGCTTGAAATATAAGTTAAAACTTTCAGCATTTAAGATTTGACAAATGATGTCTAAGAAACATGAAAACCTGATGGAGAAGTAAAGTACAGTTCAAATGTTTACCTTTGCAGCTTTTTCAGCACTATCACCCCCTTGCTTGAAATAAGACCATGGTGCTTGCTCGTCAATGTATAAGTTTCCCAAGTTGCCAATCTCTAACACAGTTTCACATGCTGATGACAGCAAAAGATTCTCATAATGCTGCTTCGCCTTGTTCACCTGTATAAAAAAATTGTTTACTGTGAAACAACAGATACAAAATAGACTATGAAAACATATGGATAAATAGCCCATTGTGGTCTAAAAATCCAGATACATCACGGGTTTGAACAACAGATGGAATAACCACACCACTGACAAGTGAGAACAGATAGCAACAATATGTAAAGCCTTTCATATGACATACTAATTAAAAGGGTGAATGGCATATCCAAAAAATCACAAACCATTTCAACTCATCGTTTGTCCCAAGCATTTGGGGTAGGCTAGATATGAAACCCAACTCAACAACAACAACAACAACAAAGCCTTTGTCCCAAGCATGTTGAGGTAGGCTACACATGAAACCCAACAATTTTTTTTATTTTAAGTGAAGTAAAAGAGAGGAAGGGATATAAGAGTAACAAAAAAACTAAGATTCTGGCACATGAATTGCTAGTTTCCATGCAGTCCTATCATCGTCATAGATTTAAGATGGAAGGAAAATCTGCTTACCAGTTTTTCTACATTATCTCTGAATGAAACTCCATTGGCAGCAGCAATTGAATCAAATGCTAGCGTGGATTTACAGTTCTTTTTTAGCAGCCCAAGTGTACGATTAAGGAGGTTTCCTGTTTAAATAAGTGAATAAGATCATTATATATAATGAAGAAGCCTATGTAACACAAGGAGCACCAAGTTATAAAATAGGCAAAAGGCAGACCAATTTTAGAACACACTAAGAGTAGGTAGATATTTAAGAAAGAAAAGGTATTTCATTAATTTAAAATACCTATTGTGTTGGCAAGATGAGCATTGACTATATTAATAAAGCGTTCTTCTGAATAGTCCCCATCATTGCCGAACTCTACTTCGCGTAAGAAGAAGTATCTAACAGCATCGGCACCAAATTTTTCTACCAGATCTTTTGGTTCAAGAGTGTTTCCTAATGACTTTCCCATCTTCATGCCATCCTATAATTCTCCAAAAATAAAAGGCGTGAAAAGTGATCCGATGAGAAAAAAGGTGACTGAGAATCAAGATGTGTTCACCAACTCAAAACAATGAAGCATATGATAAAAAGAACCCAGGGCCATTTTCTCAACATAAATACCTACATTTGAGAAACCAACCAACGTAGGGAAACTAACAGAGACCCTGCACAATGCCATTATTGGCAAGCACAATATACTGCCATTACAAAAGTAACAATCAACTGTAGTGAATGTTAAGTTACTATGCACCGACCGGTTGATCCGAAAAGCTTAAGCCGATAGGGAAAGGTGGGCAATTCACTTATATTTCAACACTCTCCCTCACGTGCAGGCTCTTTTGGGCTGCAAAGTGGAATAGGAGTCGGCTGCAATTTATTTTAATAAATCGCGCCCGCCAGGATTCGAACTCGAGACCTCTGGCTCTAATACCATGTTAAGTTACTATGCACCGACCAGTTGACCCCAAAGGCTTAAGCTGATGGGGAAAGGTGGGCAATTCACTTATATTTCAACAGTGAGCACACAACGTGTGGTAAGGTACATAAGCTATCTGGTACCTGCACAGAAAAGCTAGTCCAGGATCCATTGAATATTGACATGGGAGCACACATATTCAATTTCTTCATGCTACTAAAATTACAATTTCAAAATAAACAAGGCTAAAAAGATAAGGCAAGAACAGTTTATTTTTAGTGTAAATGCAAGAATAATGATGAATAAGTTGGATATTACGCCAACAGTAAAGCTAATGGTTTACCAACATATATCCAGACGGTTTAAATGAGGAAAATGCACAACAGCTGCAGGAAAAGCAGTTCAGTCCAATATACGATTATTACATTGTTATTGATCTCCGTTTCTTTAGGCACAACAAAGTTACTTTTCCTCTCATTATTGTTCAGTTATGACAGAGCGCAATATAACAGGTTTGTAGAAATTGAAACAGGAAGCTTTAAAAATCAATAAGATCACCTTTGTCAAGAATCCATGACCAAAAACTGCATCAGGAACACTTAACCCTGCTGACATTAACATGGCTGGCCAATAAACTGCATGGAACCGCAATATGTCCTGAGATACATGCACAACAGTTCAAAACCATAATCTACTGGATAATTAAAAAAGCACAAACCAATATTCTTGCTTGCAACATGAACATCAACACCAGTGTTTTACAACTGAAAGTATATGATCAGATCTATGAAAATATGTAAGCACTGGCTAATTTTTAAATCGGGGATTCTAAAAAAATACTCGAAATAGTGCATAAACATACTTGTACAGGCTGGAACCTGCCAGACTCGGAGTTCTATCGTCCAAGTATATGCTTGTTTTTTAGGTTTCTATTGAGCAGCAGGACCCGTAGAAACAAGTTCAAACAAAGTAGATCCAATTAAAAAATAGAAAGATGGGGAAGTGACTAGTCCAATATCGACTAAGGTGGTTTGGATATATCCACCGGAGACCTCCAGAAGCACTGGTTAACAGTGAGATTCTAAAGGGTAGATAAAATATTAGGAGGGGCAGAGGACGACCAAGGTTGACTTGGGAGGAGGCAGTAAAACGAGGCTTGAGGGATTGGAATGTATCTAGAGACTTAGCTCATAAAAAGACTGCATAGGAAGTAGCAATTCAAGTGCCAAAATCTTAGTTTTCTTATGTTTCGTTACTCTTATATCTCTTTCTCTCATTTACCTCATTTTTTAAATAAAATTGTTAGGTTTCATGTCTAGCCTACCCAACGTGCTTGGGACAAAGGCTTTATTGTTGTTGTATGGTGGAAATGACTACTAATAAATTGGAGAAATATGGTGCATATGTGAAAAAAATCACAAGAAAACACCAAACAACCACCAAACAAATGTGTCAATTATGAGAAAATAAGGTTATAGTATTTTGCTATAAGTAGCAACAAAATAAAGAACCTGAATTTTGAACAAACCTTTCCTATCAAGTGCAGGGAGGCTGGCCAACCACGATCAATAGCTTGCTGCAAACCTGCCTGCTCACCATCATCTAGTAATGCTGAAATATACCTGTAGTCCCATAAATGGAATAATCAACCAACGTGAAAAGAAATAATAGGTGCACTGCATAAGATTATGGTACTTGAGTTGCTGAGAACAAGAATATTATAAGAAAAATAATTTTATCCTCGTTTCAAAATTTAAGTATTCAGAGGTACCATTAAATAGTACAGTAACATAAAGACCAAGAGCACCCTGTTCTTTTATTCCCTAGCATATATGTGTAAGCTATATTGCACTATAGAACTCACAACAACAACCAACAACCAAGCCTTTATCCCAAGCATGTTAGGGTAGGCACTATAGAACCCACAACAAGCTAAAAATATACTGCATTTAGCAAACAAGACAAAATACAACACATATGAACAGTACAAAGTGTACTACACAAGGAGATCTGGTAATCATTTTCATGTAGAGAGGTCATTAAGAAGAGCCTTCAATGAGAGAGACTCTTGAGATGAATCCCAAGCAGTTACAGTAATATTACAAAGGAACACAACAAGCAATAGAACTCCCAGAAACAATAAGTTATCAGAACTCAAGGCATCCCAAACCCAAAAGCATATATATGGTCATCACTCATCAGGTCATCAATGAAACATTTAAAGTTTATCATGAAGGAAGCAGTCTTTATATATGAATATTGGGGGTAGGGCAGTAAACAGACAAGAATAATTATACAGAAGATTTGGAATAAAATCTGCAAGGCTACATTTTAAAAAAATGCAAAGGAGCAGCTGAGAAACGAGAAAACTTACCCTAATAGAGCATCAAACCACACATATATTGTCTGTTTGGTGTCATTTGGCACAGGAATACCCCACTCTACAGATGCACGGGAAATAGAGAAGTCCCTTAGTCCACTTTTAATCCAGCCTTGGACCTACAAGCTGTGTCTTCATGAGACAGATGAAAGAACAGGCTCTAAAACCATAAAGATAAGCATATCTAATACAGCAGGATTAGAAACTAGTGAAGCAAGCCACATGAAACATGCAAGAAAGGGTGGTATGTTTTTCTCTTGACAACTAAACCCAACAAAAGCCCTGCAGCAATCAAAGATACGTTAATTACATGTTCCCATCCCTTTCCTGAAACAACTACAGGGTTGGTTACATAAAAGACATTAAGACTATAGTCCATCCTTCCTTTCAAGATGCATCAGTGCATGGCAGTCTTACCTTGCAACAGAAAGGTCAAGTCCTCTCAAAGCTGAGGAGTACACTTGGCTAACATTCATAAAAAGTGATATATTGATTTAGTTACACAAACAGTTGTGATCCACAGAACCTCTTCACTGTCTACTAACTACTCTGAATTTCTGTCGCTAAATAAAACGATATTTAGAAGAAAAAAAAACAGAATCTTAAATATTTGTAATCTTAGCGTGCCATTTCAGTAACCACTTGACATGACACCCATAGACAATGTATTATGTGGAGTTTTTGTTCAACAAGCCAACGGCACTTCAGAAACAGAAAATCAGTGCCTTGGTCAAGCTCGCCTTTTTTATCAATATATACATGAGGACATAGATATAGTTGAGAAAATAGTCTATGAACTGCTTGAGGGGCGTGTGTGTCTTGTATGGTTACTCTTCTTCTATTAATGTAATGATACGTAACTCTCCTGTGAGTTCAAGAGAAAAATAGTGGCAACTGGTAAAGCTCCACGAAGATACATCAGCATAACTTCATTAGCTCTTTCCTAGTTCGAACTCAAATCATTCTGACTAGAGTCTCCACTTTTACACAACTAAGTTCACATTTCCTACCACGGTTTGCACTGATGTACAGTATCTAAATGATCACAGAAAGAATAAAACAAAAGCATATAACCAAGAGGATTAGAACCTCACCTCATTCAAGCGATGTGGTGGCCTTACAAAATCAGGATTTTTTGCCAGTAGCTCTTCCAACTTGTGCTGGTACTTTGACAAGGCAAAAAAATAATTATCTTCTTTTCTTGGTACACAAGGCTTCAGATGAACAGGGCAACAGTTGCTTCCCAATAACTCTTTTTCATCCTGTGTTCAATCAACACATTAGTATACAGTTACTAATATTTAAAAAGAGGATCGGGCTACATAAGTTAACATGGTATATCTAACACCAAAATCATGAAATGTAGAAAAAAAGAAGCATATAAAAAACCAGAATGTAGTAACTATTAGCATCGAAATAACAATTTTCTCCACTTCTGCACATTTCACATGTTATTGTAGAACCTAATTTCTTACATGATGAAAACCATTACCACAGCCTAATCTTAAACTCATACTTTAGACAGTAACATGGTAACCAACAATACCAGTTCCCACAAAAAAGGTTCAACTGCAAAGGTCTCCTTTCAATGTAAACTTGTAAGTAAAGAAAAGAAATATTGATCGGTACCCCTTTTAGTAGGCATTGTCGTTAACAATTGCAGCACTAAAACAAGTATTTTGCATGGTTAATATAGTTAATTGTACTGCCATTGGATTTAAAGAAGGCCTTAGAACCATATAAGATGGCTGAGGCAGAAGATTACCTTGTACTCCTCACAGCTCACACAGTAAAGGCCTTCATAATCAGCTCGATATATGTCACCACTGTTTAAAACTCTAGAATAGAAGTCGTTAACAACAGCCTCATGCTTATGATCTGTTGTCCGAATGAATTTGTCATACTCTATGTCCAGCTGCAAGAATTTGGAGAGCAGAAGTGAGGCCATAGTTTACTCTGTGTTGAACAGCATTGTATAAGTGAAACTTGATTCTTTGGACATACATCAGCCCAGAGCATCTTGTATGAATTTGAAATTGTATCACAATGCTCCTTTGGGTTTCTGCCACTGGCATCTGCTGATGTGGCAATTTTTTCGCCATGTTCATCTGTTCCAGTAATAAATATAACCTTCTTTTCTAGCAATCTCTACAACCACATAGAAATTATCAGCAGATTGTTAGACAATGGAGTTAAACACAAGGTCATGCATCCGATTCCAGCAGTTTTCAAATGGTTAAAAACTAGTGGGCCACATTCAAGTTGTTTAGTGTGCACTTGTTCTGTACAATAAGTTGTTTGTTTCCTCAACTATGATTTTAAGCCTAGAAAATTTCATCTGGGGCACCACTAGAAATTAACTAGTATAAAATTCTTACATGTGACCTCATATGTGGAAACGTTCGTGCAAAGGGTGTGCAACGACTGGCCCATCACTGCCTGATCATGCAACAGTAAACCACACCATACATTTGTCACGGCCTCTCAACAAACACTTAAATAAAATGTGTGCTAATATTGGTGCTGCAGGTGAACCGTCCAACCCTCGCCTTCGTGAATCGCAGCCATTTCGCTCGTGCAGGTTTACTAGTGCGACCCCTAACCGACCGATAACACAGCGTTTGCATTGGTAGTAGGGGAGGCTTGCTTGCCTGGAAACGGGCGATGGCGTCGGCGGCGATGGTGGTGTAGGCGCTTCCCATGTGCGGCGGAGCGTTGACGTAGTAGAGCGGCGTGGTGAGGACGTACGGCTCCGGCGCGTGGGCGGCGTCGGGGGGCGAGGAGGAGGAAGCGACGCAGCGGACGCCGCCGCGGCAGCGGAGCGCGGGGGCGAGGGTCCGGGACGGAGCGGACGCGAAGGCGAAGCGGCGGGCGCCGGCGGCGAGGGAGGAGCAGGGGGCGCCGAGGAAGGCCCGGCCGGCGGCCATGGCGGTCGAGGCCGGGAGGGAGGTTTCTGGGTCGCGTTCGTGAAAAGAGGGAGCGGATTGGGGTTGTGGCTGTGGAGGATGATGGCCGTTGCTGGGCTGGATGTGACGATCTAGGTAGGGTGTGCTCGGTCACTGGGCCTCCGCCCGCCAAGCCCATACGTAATCGCGGCCGCACAGTCCAGATCCGACGGTTCACAGGACCTCGACCCGGACCGGTAAATGAAGTAGCGACGCGGGGGGTGGTCGGGAAATGCAATGCCGACCATCTCCCGACCTGCGTTCGCCGGCGCCATGATCTCCTGCTGCGAGTGCGATCAAGGCAGGAACGCAGCCACGATGAAGCTAAGCTCCACGGGGCGATGCCTGCTTCTCTCCTCGTCCTCGACCTCAACAAAATGCAGAGTTCTGATGCACCGTGGGCCGTGAAACAGATCCAACTACCGGCACCTCAATTGAAATGTGATGGGACTTTTTTAAGCAAGCTCCCGTGGAAGGAAGGAAGTGGGGCAGAACAAAAATGCATGGCACTTGATCATCAACATGATCGACGATTGAACATCGCATCAAAATTTAAAGCCGATGCCACGGTGCCACGGCCTCCCTTATTATTACATCACAAACAAACAAACAAACCCAGCGGTTAAGCTAGACCTAATCCTGGCGGAACAAGGCGATCGATCGGATCGATCGATCGTCGCTCAGTTCCCCTCCTGGCTGAAGGACACGAGCTCGCGCGTGTTGGTCCAGCTCTGCTCGTACACGACCGCGTCGTACCTGCAGTCCTGGCCGGCGAGGTCCACCGCGTCGACGACGAGCCGGTAGTTCATGCCGGACACCACCTGCTGCTCGCCGCTCACCACCCTGACGAACGTGAGCCTGTCGTTGGCCACCTTCGCGTGCTCTGCGACCGCCCACGAGCCGAGCGCCTGGACCTCGGGGTCGTTGATGTCGGGGATAGGTTGCCACCCCCCTGCTAGGGCCGCCGCGGCGGGGGCCGCGAGGGCGGAAACGACGGCGGCCGCGATGGCGAGCAGGAGGAGGGGGAGGCCGGTCCTCATGGCCAGGCGATGTCTTCTTGGATCGGTAGAGAATCTCGCGAGATCTCGGTGATATGGTCGGGGACAAACGGGGCCGTCTAAATATAGCCGTACTAATCAATGGTACAGAAGCAGGAATGGAATGGAATGGAACGGGATGGATTTAGTGTGAATTGATTGATTGGTTGGTGTCGGCGACTGCCGACGTTATTGGACAGCAACCGTGGGCGTTAGGGTGCATTTGGTTGACTAGCTCATAGAACATGACAAACTAGATTTTATTATGAGTAAAATGCACCAGATGTTCTGAATTTGGTCAGCTGTGTTATTCGGGTCCACAAGTTTTGCGTTTCTATTAGTATCCACTCCAGTGATGCTCGGGCTGAGAAAGAACCACTCGTATTTCTGCCTGGGCTGAACCTGTTGAGCTGCCGATCACATACATTCTCCCTCGTGTCCGCCGGTAATGGCAGCGTCGAAGACCAGGGCGTCAATTTTCGTGGCGCAGGACGCGCACGCTGCTACGCACGAGTGAATGTCAGTAGTCGGTTGACACAACGTTAACGACGACGCTCCTTAGCTGACGGCCACTTTGTGAAAATAACTCAAAACAGCAACTTCGTCACAATTTATAGGAAACACATCAA
The DNA here is from genome assembly GCA_030760725.1 of Neostapfia colusana. Lineage (NCBI taxonomy): Eukaryota > Viridiplantae > Streptophyta > Magnoliopsida > Poales > Poaceae > Neostapfia > Neostapfia colusana. The sequence continues at coordinate 87,401,495 of JASWHV010000013.1, read as the reverse complement.
CTATAGCAGTCACATAAATAGTTTGCCGCATGCCATGGGCCGTGATCTTGATGAAGTTAATGGCAGTTCATGTCATGTGCAACGTGGACAACTCAAATAGTGTACAAGGATTTAGTCAGTGAGATTGTGATGCTAGCAAGGAAATGTAGACTATACAAACCATTGGACTCGGGTGCATGCTTGGTTCACTACGGCAAATAGCACCTGCTTATGGTCTAGAAACACCCCCGGACAGACTGAATCCTCCAAGAACACTAGCAGTACAGAAGGGCCTTGCCATGCGAACCTGCCTGTTAGACTAGAAACCAAATGTATGTAAAAGGCAGATTAACAAGCTTCCTGGATCACCACCATCCAGGATCAGTCTTCATATCAGTAGTAGGTTGTGCCATAATAGGGCTGAGGAGCTGCCGCTGGTACTGGCGCTGGCGCCGGTGCTGCCACCGCCATTGCTGCAGGCTGTGTGTAGCCTTGCTGTGTGTAAGCCTACAACAGTATTACCATATTTCGCATCAGATGACCTTCAAAATAATTAAAGCTCACTAGAAAAATAAAGGTACCTCAAGGTATCAGAGAAGTAAAGGTTGTTTTTTCAGAAAAAAGCGCAATTCAAACAAAACAGTGGAAAAATGGAGGCAGATAAAACTGGCGGCTGGTAATGGCGTGCAGAGACTTCCTCCCAGCACTGATTGATATCTAACATAACAGATGCTGCTAGATTGCAAATATTGATCACACACACAACTAAAGATGGTTAGCCTACCCAACATGCTTGAGACAAAGGCTTTGTTGTTGTTGTTGACACAACTAAAGATGATGTGACCAGAACAGAGCACGGGTTATTGCCAAGAAGTCTTACTACAGCAATTGGTTTGTTTGACACATTACAAGTGCGAATTCGGTAACCTAAACTGCCTAACCAAATATGTAACCTTTCAGCAAAGGAAATTATTGAAAGAACTAATCAAAATAAAGATCGAACAATCGCAACACAAATAAACTGGTGGAAGGGTTTATTTTGCCATGATCAAACCCTTTATGTTTTAGTCAAAAACCATATAGCCTGATGTTTATTTTCCTGGTTGGGGATCCAGATACATGTAGAGCATCCAGATATTAGGAATCAATTGCAGTTGCATGGCATTTATCATAGTCATTTCTTGAAACTAATTCTGGAAAACAATTAGCATAATCTTTTGAATATCCTGAAGCATTTTGTAAATGTGCACAGAAAAAAGAGAGTATATTCAGTACCTGGGCAGAGTATGTTGGAGGATATGCACCGTAAGCAGCTGCTTGAGGAGCCGATTGTGGCATTTGATGGCTATAGTCATAATTTCCATATGCAGGATACGCAGCCTGGATGCAAAAAGGAGAAGATTAATTCGATACCAAACAATATATATTTAAGCATGATAGATTTTTTATACCTAAAAAATGGTAAAATAACTACTTGTAACAGAGATAGAGAACAAAAATAGATAGTTTTTGCGTATAACATTCAAATTCCAAGGTGCCAAAAGAACACACAAAAGAACTTTCAGACCTACTAAATGGGTACATCAAACAAAATAAAGGAATAAATAAAGGTTCTATGATCAACATTTTTAACATTTATATTGGTTTAGAAAGCATGCATGCTAGCACAAGTTAGGAACATATAGTGAGATACATTAAAAATAACAAAACAACCAAACTTCTAACATTAGCGAAGATTTAACGTATTATTTCACCTATTACTTTCATTCCATGCTAGCCTCTTATCTCGATTTATGCACAAGGTGAAAAAAGTATAGAACTAAACCATGTGGATTTATATGGATATGCAACCTGTGGAGGATAAGCAGCACCCCATTGTTGCCCTGATACTCCAGGGGTCGCAGGCCAAGTGGGAAGGTTAGGAGCATTTGGATCAGTTCCCATGACTGGATGAGTACCCTCAATTTTAACCACTTTTTCTCTGTCTGACACAATAGAATCATCTGCTTTTCGTTTCCTTGTTGGCAGAATGCTTCTCTTACACGAAAAAAGAGTTGTATGCCGAGTTAAAGCCTTCTTGATCGATTTTGCATCTCCAAAGAGATCCAAAAACTGCAGAAAAATTGTAAATGTATCACTTAATGCTGCTGCGAAGTTCAGTTCTATAGCATTTACAGTAACAGACAACCATGTCTCATAACTCTACAAACAGTCATACAGTGTAATGATTGTGATTATTGGACAACAGGACAAGGGAAGAAAATTTCAGTATAAGAATAGTTCTAGATTTACATACTAATATACAACCTTCGACTCCATTACACATGACAAGTTACATTCTTGCAGAATCCAACAGAAACTACTGTTGCTAAACATGACTAAACAACTGGAGAGTTACATATTTGTTTCCCCAAATATTAGTCGGGACCCGAGAGCGTGTGTAATATCCTGATAACTATAATTGTATTGTACTATATGTAAAACAGAATAATTTAAATTCACACAGTATACTTCAATTTTTCCCTAACTGTCTTTATTGTCATATTAACAAAACAAATGGTACAAGATATCTTACACATTTTAATATCTCCATACCAACAAAATTTTAAGAAGCATGTCTTCTGCATAACTAAACCAAGAAGGAATTATAATATAAAAGCAGCTCCTAAGTATTACCTCTAAAAATATGGAAGATATTTCCTCTTTATCACCTAGACTTGCCGCCTCCCCTTGAGATGGCTCAGGTGTAAGGAACTTCTCAACAAGTGAATCTAAAAATTCAATACGTTTTTCAGATGGAAAGATCGACTCAAGATGAATAATAGCCTGCAAATATAAGTGATATTAGGAATTAAAGGCAAAGATGATGAGGAAAATTGAAACATTTCATATAAGAATTCAAAGATGCGACCTCAATAATCGGTTTTGTCACGTTAAACTGCTCATGCAAGGCGTTCAATATCTCCCTTGCCTTTTCCATGTCTCTGATAGCCTACACAGCATGAAAGAAATAAATTCCACTAATTAGGTCAGAGAGATATAAATAAAAGAATGAAAGAGGCTTGAGTTCAATCGACTAGTCATCAAAAGAGACATAAGTGAGGTGTATACCAAAATGAAATCATCTAACCATATAATGATTTTATTATCCAACGACAACTTCAGAAGCACAGTTTCAAACACTATTTCTTTATTGGCTAAACCAATGTTTGGTCCAGTTAACATACTAAGACATTCAGATGATATAAAATTTAGACAGTCATGTAAAACCATAATTTTCACATTTTTGTTAGCTTGCGATAAAGGCCTACCAAGAATAAGAATCGTGAGTACTGAATCAGCAACATCGGCAGAAGCTGGCTCTGTTCCTTTTCTTTTCAGCAGCAATGGCCTTCTCATAAACTAAGCAAGCAGATTCTTTATCTCCCTGCAAGAAGAGACAGAATAAACAAACTCTTGAATAATTTAGAAAAAAAAAAGAAGAAAATGGTTGTTTGTTTACAGAATATACCAGTCGGAGCTCCATATTAGAATGCTTGACAGTGGCCTCCAGAAAGCCAGGGTATAATTCTGAGTAAAGATGCTGGTATTCTGCACGTGCTCCAGAAACATCTCCATTAAGCTCCTTAAAGCGTGCACTAAAGAGATGGATTTCCGGCTGCTTCTGTTAAACATAAGAAAACAATTAAACATAATAAAAGAAATTGGATGTAGATATACACAAACTGAAAAAAACCAATTACAGGTTTATAACTGATACATAACCTTGTAATACATACAAAAAAAACAACCAAGCCTTTATCCCAAGCATGTTGGGGCCGGCTAACCTTGTAATACATACAATAAGACATAATTGTCAGGCTTATCTTCTAAGTTAGGGACTTAGGGGTTAAGAGTCATGGCTGTTTCAGCCCTTGGCAACAACATAGAACATGAAATGGAGTACAATTTTAGTTTCCCTTCTGCTTCTCAAAGCATTAATAATCTAGTGAGATTTAAAAAATCCAGTCTTTCCCAGATGAGTAGATCATTAGAATCTAACTGAAGAAAAGATAAAATATACAATTGAAATATCCTACAGGTTTAAGTAATCCTGCTGTGGCACTATATTTCTATTTTGGTCTTTTGATTTTATTTTCTTTATGGAAATAGGGATTTGGATAAAAGAAAAAAAACTTTTAAGATGTGCAAGCTGTAATGTTAAACAATTGTAAATTGAAACTTAATTTTGGTTTGCTTCACAGCGAAAGGACTGGAACCATGGTGGCTGTTGTACACATAGGAGTATACGCACATGCATGCTAAGAGACGAAATGTTGCATGATAAAACATACAATGTTATCCAGCAGACTGTGAATCTGTGATACAACTTATCAAAATAATACCTGACAAACACATGAGTGGCACGAGCCAGGGCATTGTTTGCTAGTTCTAGACTTCCTTTATCCTCCATACATTGCACGTAGCGGATCCAGAATTCTGAATAACTAGCACATGCAATCACACATCTTTCATACAGTTTGATAACCTGAAACAGAATCGTGTACCATCAGCAAAACTGATGCATCAGGAAATAAGGAAAGTAAAAAAAGAATAAAAAGATGATATTGACAAAAAAAAGAGAAGGTCACACAGGTTACTCCATTAGCTGATTAGGGAGGCCCTCCATACAGAGGGACCATCCTTGCTTGATACATAGGTGGTTAAGAAGGTGAGCACTAAGCAAATACCTGCATATATGAGATTAAAAATTCAAACAAATGGTATTTATTACCATATATCATTAACCCAGAACGGCCACTGACAAATGAAAGTTTGGGGTACTTAGCCTCATCGAAACCAAACATTATGTCCACGCTCTATCTCCCCATTATATAGGAAGCTTCGTCCAAATACTAGCCGTTAAAGCATATAATGGAGCCAATAAGACTGGATAGTAAGTTATAAGATTCCAAGTGTTCCATGAAATCTACTAAACTAAAGAGACAAAACTTTACCAGAAGTGCAAAATCATACCTTATTAATGTCTTCTTCCTTCTCGATGAATTAAGATAGTTATGCAATTTTCAAGCTCTGGATTGTCAAGAGGCTCGACATGAAAATATGGTCTTCTAATAGCTAGCTCAAAACCAATAATCTTAGATTCATACTCTTTAGCTTTCTTGTACATCTCTTCTCTTACGGTCACATACTTTGCAAGGTTCTCTGCATCTGATGAAGACGAAATCTCAGATTGACCAGATTTATCGGTGTCATCATGTTGTGCCACACCATCAAGAGCCTGAGCACTATTTTCAGAAGTAACACCATACATAGAAGCTTCCTCTGCATTAAGTATTTCCGAAAAACTCCGTGTCGATGCCAATTCCTTGAGGCTGGGTAAAAATTACAGCATGCAACATAAGAAATTAAAGTGATGTGCATTGTTAAGAGAGGGCCAATAAATTTATTATCATGCAGGTCAGAATATTAAAAGGCCTAAAAAGTAGTTGCATAAGGAAATGATGAAATGTCATACTGATATGGTTTGTTTACCCACCCATCAGAAAGTACAGCTAACAATTGGAAAGTCACAGATAATATGCGTAACAGGTGACCCATAACAATAAAAAGAAGCTACACTTCAAATAATACAAATAAACATACCAATTAAAGTACCGATCAAGCTGCTGTATAGGATGCTCTAATATTCTCGTATATATCACGGCAAGATGACTCCACGCCTGCAGTGATTCTTCATACTTAATGTACTCATCCCACAACACATTGGAACGGTAATCTGTTCCAACATATGCCAAGCCCCGTTCAAAAAGTCTGGAAAATTCATATGGTGGATAAAGTCACGAAACAGTGATGGGAGTTACTAATTCAAAAATGAGACGAACTACATAAAGAAACACTCAAAGAATGATGGCTGGGATCTACAAATAGTAGTGGCTACATATACATCTATAGCAAAACCACATTATCAGGATAATACATATTTCTACTAATGCAACCATATGCAGTATGGATCTACATATATTTAAACAAACAAGCTTGTCAGAATGCCAAAACTAGAATGCGCTCATGCATGAGATAACATTGGCTTAATAGCCATCTAACCATTTTGACTAGACACATGCATGGGCGGATATAAGGGGACAGCGGGGGGTGGGGGGGTCTCAAGCCCCTCCTGCTGGCCACCACACCAAGGAGCCCCTCCTAAAATGTTTGCAAGAGAAAGAAGAGAAGGGAGAGAAGGTGGAGGAAGAGGAAGAAAAGGGGAAGAAGGAGACCATCCCCTCCTATGTTTGTTGCCTGGATCCGCCACTGGACACATGAAATCACTCTAATAATAGTCTGCAATTGAAATACATTAAAATTCTATGATGCCACATAAACTGCACAAATGGGGCCATGGAATGCTCTAATGCATTTAAACAGGCATTTTCCTGTCTTTAATGGTTTACAACTACCAGTCATTTATGGTTTATGGTAAAGTTAGATGATAAATTTTCATCAGAAAAGGCATATTTTTTGTAATTACTACCTTCTGATGATATCTGGATCATCATAAGTTGAAATAGCAAACTGACAGTAGTTGTACCAAATTTCCACTGAATAAGTAACCGCAAGAACTGCCCGTTCGTACACTTCTATAACTTTATTGGCGCCATCCAACCGCGCTTCATGGTCTGCATATTTTTTCCAATAACCAAAACAGAGAGGGAATTCGGCAAGAAATGAATCGTACACTTTCCGTATCTTCAAAATATTGCTCTGAACAAGAATATACAAAAAGGTGGCATTAACACAAGGATCGTCATCAAATAAATTCTTTTTTATTATCAAATCATAATCAGATTGGAATTGCACAAAGTATACATTATTCAAATGCACAAGGCTACAATAGGACAGAATAAAGCTTTATGAACAGTAACTTACGGAGATAAAATAAGGATTATGAAATCTACTAGCACAATGAATGACAATACATATATTTTTAGACCCTTGAGACTACAAAGACGAAGGGGGGCCTTGGCGCAGCGGTAAAGCTGTTGCCTTGTGACCATGAGGTCACGGGTTCGAGTCCTGGAAACAGCCTCTTGCAGAAATGTAGGGAAAGGCTGCGTACAAAAGACCCAAGTGGGTCGGACCCTTCCCCGGACCCTGCGCAAGCGGGAGCTACATGCACCGGGCTGCCCTTTCTTTTTTTTTGAGACTACAAAGACATCTTAAGAAAGCAAAGGAAGCAAACATAAAATTAAATAAGAACACCTCCAATATGCCCAAATTAAATAGAAAAGAAGAGCATGATTGATTTAGCTTAACATGAATAAATATCACATAATCATGAGCAGTTTTAAAATTAACTCCTCTACATTTAGCAAGCCACACGACAAACGTAACAGGAAAGGTTCAGATGGGCAAGCAGCAATACAAACTTTACCTCAGAATTTCTTTCTGTCTCATCAATAAGTGTGGTCCAAGCATTGAAGTCTAAGCAGTTTGCATTAACAACGCTCCACAACCTAGCCTCTTCCGCTGAAAGCACCGCTGCAAAAAGAGAACAACACGCTAAAAACGAACAGCATGGAGCACACTGATTTAAAAGAGTGTGCAAGCCCAACATTACCTTCCTCATAGGATGGTGGCTCAGGAACTGGCTCCCCCATATAGTTCGTGTCCACGCCGCCGTTCTCTGTAGCCGCAGCAGATTGGTAATCCGCAGTCTGCCTAGCTGGCCCATTGAACGACCCGTGCTCGGCCGAGTACATGGAGGCGTCAGCTGCCTGAGCTGCGCCGTCAGGGGCAACGCCGATGAGAGGCGCCCCATCAGCTTGCGTACCGGAGCCCGCGTAGCCCGCCGAACCGAAACCCGCCACGGAGGAAGCCGCGGTACCAGGCCCCGCGCTCACGGAATCGACGCCGACAGCGGCGCTACGGTCCTGCTCCATCGCGGGCGAATTGCGGGAGCCGGATCCTGCGACCTACGGAAGCCCTAACGGAGGAGTGGAATTCGACACGCGAGAAGTGGATGGAGGTATGGTGCGTGACGGCGGGCGGGAGGAGGGGCACGTGCCGGAGAGCTGCCGGCGAACGGAGGGGTTCGGCGCCTGCGTGCGAGGTGGCGCGATGCGGAGGCCGGAGGGGGTTAGGGTTGGATCGAGGCCTCGGGGGGGCTATCACTGCGGAGGAAGAGGAGGCGCAGGCGCGGAGATGTGGGCCGTAGGAGGAGGGAGATAGAGCCCGCTGGCTTGCGAGCAGGCCGAGGAGTCAGTTTAGGCCACAGCCCATGCATGTCGGCCCAAAATTGGAAGTTGGAAGCGTCAGCACGTGGTCCACCGATCGAGGATTCATGGGTGTACCAAGGGGCGTGTGGGGTACCGACTCAAATCATTTGCAGTACTGTACATACAGCAGTCACTGACATGTGGACCCGTGTTCTGCTACATGTATGTGCAGTACTGCAGAGGATATGCACCACCCGGGGACGGTCTCAAGCTCAAATCATCGCATCTGCTTAGTTTTTTTTAAAAAAATGTTATGTTCTTTGTGGTGGAATTTGTCCACATAGATTGAGTTTCCAACTCAGAATAAGATAAGTATTATATTACACCTAATCATTTTCAGTAGTAGCCGACGTCACCGTAAACAGAATAAGGGAATGCTCTAGCTACGGAGCTCATCGTCATCGGCGAGCTCCCAAAGCTACCGTGTCTGCCAAGCGGCCATGCGTTGGTTATAACGGGTGTCTCTGCCGATAACGTGCGTGTTTATGAGTTCCTGATCTACTATTTTCACGGCAGCTAAATACGCGAGCAAGACCCGGGATCACGAAGAATCCGGCGCCGCAGCTAGGTCGACCCTCCGCGCAACTTCTTCGGCTCGCGAGCCGTTGCTCTAGTATTTTTACCGGGGTCGGGTCGAGCGCTGCTGCAGCCTTGAACGGTTGAACCTGCACCTGCCTGCCGTGTCGCGCGCCCGCCCATCCCGCGGCACCCCCCGCCCACACCGGCGCGGAGCCAGCCGACCCCGTCCGTCTACGCGTTCACGCGAGCAGACCAGACGCCTCTTGCCAGCTCCGTTCACCAAGCTCGGCGGCGGGATGGAGAAGGCGCTCACCAAGCTCGGCAGCTTTGCCGTCTCCCGCAAGGCCAAGAAGGAGCTCTCCGCCATCGGCGACGACATCTCCGTGAGTTCCGGAAAAAAAAAAAGGCTTCCTCGCGCCGTTTCTGCCTCGCTTCCTGCCGCGTTTCTGCTGTTTGATCGATCGATTGCTCCAAAGCATTTCGTTGGGTCCGTTGTTTTTTTGGTTTCTTTTATTTTTTTTTACAGAGGAAGTAGCACCAAGAATAACACACTTCCGCGCTATAGCAATGGAGAATGCCCGGATTACGTTTCTCACTTCTTGCTATGCTATCAGTGTCGAGGATTGAAGGCTCAATTTCCAGTTCGTGGAGCATTCATTCATCCGCGGATCCCTCCCATTCGCATTCGTTTTGCCCTCTTTGATAATAGATTAGATTGGTTCCTCTAAACGTGTAGACTATATTCATCTCCTCGCTGCTTCAGCAGCAAAACTTAATTTGATGCTCTATCCTATTTAGGAGTATCAAAAAAAGCTCGTGGTGTAGATAAAGAAAAGAAACACTCTCTGTCACGCAGAGATCGTTCCAAATTTCCCTCAAAATTTCCACTATTACTCAACCGAGTAATTTTCAATACCAAACTGACGCTTTAATCTGACGTGCAGCGGTTCTCGAGCACTGTGGAGGAGAAGGCGAAATGGGTGTTTGAGAAGCTGAAAGGTATCGTTGTTCTGCTCCATTACATGGTTGGTCTTGTGGCTGTGAAAACAGAGTTACCTTGAAGAGAGAGGTTACATGGTGGATTAGAACATTCTGGGTGGATGTTAGTAGTATGTTGCTTTTACCTTTTACTGTATCATGCGTAAAACCAAAAGCAATGCAAAAGAGAGCTTCCATTAATATGGTCAGACGTACTGGCTGCCTGATTGCCCTAACCTTTTTTTCGGATTTGGATCTAGCCTTCCTTGATTTCCTGTGACCTTTTGATCTGCAAAGCGTACCGCGCACATGGGGGCCAAACTGGTGACTTTTGTGGCATGCCACTGTGTCTGCATTGGTTGGCACCTGCTCCAGTTTTTGTGGGTGCCATTTTCAGAAGTCCATTATAGATGGGGATTGGACCTGGGACTTGCTCACCCTAACAGCTTTGTTTTGCTTGCAATCTTTTGTATCATTTATCCTGGAGTATTTGGCGGTATCAGCAAGGCTGTTATTGTCGTAGGCAGCATCACTTTGTGAACCTCATTCTGTATCATCTTGCACAATTATGTCTGCGTACTCCCTCTGTTCTAAATTAAATGACGTTTAGAACAGAGGGAGTATATGAAAAGCAGGTGCAAACTGATATTGGAAAAAGTATATACTGACTGACCCCAATTTCTCCTATCCTATCCAGGCAGAAACAAGGCACTCTCTGATCTCCTGCGCGAGTACAACCTCCCTCCAGGCCTCTTCCCTCGGAATATCGTCTGCTACGAATACGATGAATCGAGGTCGAAGCTGGTGGTGCACCTCGACAAGCCCTGCGAGGTGAGCTTCAAGGATTCTTCCGTGATACGCTACGCTCCTCGCGTCAAGGCGACACTGTCCCGAGGCAAGCTCTCCGGTGTCGAGGGCATGAAGACCAAGGTGGTGGTTGTGTGGGTGAAGGTGACCAGCGTGACCGTCGAGAGCTGCAAGGTGTGCTTCGTTGCCGGCGTGAAGAAGCTGAGGCGGAAGGATGTCTACGAGGTCCCTCGCGAGGCCGTCTCCGTCCAAGAGTTCTGAGCTGGATCGGTTCACCTTTTATCTATCGTGTGATTCTTGCCATTTGACGCGCGCGGTCGCTATATCCGTCGTTTGATTCCCGAGGACGGATTGGTGACTGATGCGCCGTGATTCGGTAGATTTGTACTCACTTCATTCTAAATTAGTTTACGTTTAGGACAGTTAATTGAACTATTTTTTTACTAAACGTCATTTATTTCAGAACGGAGAAAATATATGACAAACATGGATCACTTTTTCTGCGTGCCTGTCAAAAGATATCCGTCGTGTTCTCTGGCCAGTCCTTCACGTGTGACACGTGTCCCAGTATTGTCAACAGTTAGCCAGTCAGCGTGTGTTCCTGTTTAGTGTAGCACTGCCTGTGGTTGGTTGATGGCTGAGCTGCACGATTCGTTTCAACAAGCTTCCAAGCATACAGAACTATACCTGATCGTAGACCATTGGCGAATCCCAACTAGTACAAACCAACGAATCACAAACATCTGGGAGATGATCAATGAAAATGTCTGGACAAGTGCCCACCTTCTGGCAAACTGGTATAGTATCCTCAGAGGACTACATCCGGTAACAGATGACTTCAGCAATCAACGAATAATGGAGCTATGTAGGTATGATTTGAAATACAGTAGGTTAAAAATTCAATACGGCCCTGAAAAAAAACTACATGAAATAATTGATTTTCAGACCAAACTATGACAGCAGTCTAGCTGTATTATCATGTGAAATGCATGAATGACAACTGAATCAGGTGGCATCATGCCATCATCAGGCATTGTCAATAACAAGTATAGTTGATAGCTTGCTTCTTTACATAGACGAACTGGTAGGTCTCCTGGACCGCAGCCCAGGTCTAGTCAGTCTGAGCGACTGAGCCATTAAATATCATGATACTTCTGGATTTTAGATGCATACATGATCTCAGTTCCTACTCTCTATGGTATTAAGAGTTGAGCATTCTCTGTTGAACAAACTCAAGTCAAACGCCCAGAAGAAAACACGATCTAAAATTGCTAAAATACTGAATAAATTGGCATTCCATATAGTTCAATGAACCCTAATGAAGAAGATCTCTTTAACAAGAACTGATTGCTAGTGCTCAGATGAAACAGAGCAATCTTGCAATCATAAAGCAATCGATAAAAACAGAGTAAGATATGACCTAACAATTATATTACACTACATTATTCAGTCCTGAAATCCACCTGAACAGCAATATTGTTAACCAAAAAAGACCCATATAATCAAGCAAACCCATTTAGGTGACTAAAAATTATACAACAGTTGCAGACATCAACGGATCTGCTCCAGTCAGTACCCCTTCGACAAAGGAAATCAGGTTGGTCATAACCGATTGGCGATTGGACTAGTTAATGTAGTTCGAAATGTCATCATTTCGGACGACTTCTGCCAGCATGTTGATCTTTCTACTTCCGGGACATCTGCCTATCAGGCCTCCTATACCAATCAAACTAGCTAGGTTGGTGCACACCTGAATATCCAAGGATTTTCTTGGTGATTCAACCATTTCAATCTCCATGGCCCTCATCATCAGCGGTAGCTGAGAGAAACCTTAACGTTTTGAGTGAAAATGGTTGGGGTAACTCACAAAAAATTCAATATACTGACAAAGTGGCCTGTCCATGACCTGGCTATAATGGGAAGCATCAGGGTCTATTGAAGAAGTCAGCTGTAGCACCTCATGGTGGTGTACTAGAAGGCAAAACATTGCACCTTCCAACACCATCACAGCACTGGAAAGAGGAAGTGTGGCATGCTGTCAGTTATGGCTGCTCTTATAGCCTCTATTATCATAGTTGAGGAATGGAGATATTCTGATTATAGTGTTAAGAAATCAGAAGCCACTGGGCTGAAATGGTACCAGAAGGTCTCTGGATCAGATCATCACGAGATCATAAAAATTACAGGGGAAAACTGCTAAGTCATAGAAAGTCCACCATAGTGGAAGAATGATGATGCCTTCAGGTAGAGTGGTATACTGGTGCCTTTTGCTGGATAGTCGAGAAAAGCCATACCATAACTGTGACAAAGGTTGAGCCGATGACATGATACAAGTTGAGGTTCTAATTTAATCATCCCCTTAGCATTTTGCTAATCTAAGGCATTACTTCCAGTTAGATACTATACCACAACATTGAAACAACAAACATTTAGCATGAGCCAAGCGAGGAAGAGCCAGCAATTACTTGAAGAGACAATAACCAACAGGCAGCGAAGAAGCACTAGATGCACATGAGAACAATATTCCCAATCACTCCCTCACACCCACAGATACTATTTTGTGAGGATATCAGCCTAAAACCACAACCAATCATTTTTTAACATACATGGCCTCTTTGTCTCGGGGCTAGTTAAATTTAAATCTTGTCCAGTAACAGATGTATAGAAGTATAGAGCACCAATGTAGTCACGTAGATGCACAACAATTTCAATTAATAGGACTTAAAACTAGCACTTATTTGAGTCAAAACAACAGCAGCTAGATGTATCAATATACTAGCACTCATAAACAACAGCAGCTAGATGTATCAATATACTAGCACTTATTTGAGTCAAAACTAAGAAACACCATGGGAAAAGAATCATCCAACCTTTTATTCTCCCAGCATCATAAGTAGCACATTAAGCAGTCACGCACACACACATAGACGACATGAGGCATGCACTTTTATTACATCATAGATTCATAGTATGAAAACTGCTGGACACTTCACAACTTGCAGGCTTTAAACAGGATGGAGGACTAACCAAACACAAGAAGTCATTTGTAATCATGACATAGTGAAGATTAATCACCGCTTCTTCAAGAACCCTTCCGCAAGCTTTATATAGTCTCCCACTCCGCCCCCACTCTCCCCCTCTCCACCCTGTTTCTTCATGAAACCTTGTGCCAGCTTCATGTAATCTCCGATGCCACCACCCTCTGACTCATCACCTCCGTGCTTCTTCTTTTTCTTGTCATCTTCCTCTTCCTCACCATACTTCCCACCCCCATGTCCGCTAGTCTTCTTGTATCCCTCTCCCTCTCCATCATGTTTCTTCATGAAACCTTGTGCCAGATTAATGTAGTCTCCCATGCCACCACCCTCGTCACTACCATGCTTCTTCTTCTTCTTCTTGTCATCTCCCTCTTCCTCTTTGCTATACTTCCCACCCCCATGACCACTAGTCTTCTTGTACCCCTCCTCTTCCTCATATCTCCCTCCTGCGTGCCCACTAGGTTTCTTCTTGTATTCATCTTCTCCGTACCTTCCATGGCCTCCACCACTAGAAGCCTCATACCCATATCCACCACTAGGCTTCTTGTATCCAACGTCTTCCTCATACCTCCCTCCACCATAACCTCCGCTAGTAGGCTTCTTCCTGTAATCACCTTCATCCTCGTACCTTCCCCCACCATAGCCACCGCCGCTAGGAGGCCTCTTGTATTCATCTTCTTTCTCATACCTCCCCCCTCCGTAGCCTCCACTAGTAGGCTTCTTCCCGTAATCATCTTCATCCCCATACTTCCCCCCACCATAGCCACCACTTGAAGGCTTCTTCCTGTAGTCATCTTCCTCATACTTCCCTCCATACCCACTACTGGCAGGCTTCTTCTTATACCCTTCCCCTTCCTCCTCCTCCTCGTATTTCCCGTCCCCATGGCTCCCACCCGACCCCCCATGACCGCCGGGCTTCTTGCCGTACTTCCCCTCCTCTCCCTCCTGATGCTTGCCGCCGCCGCCGCCGCCGCCGCTCCCTTCCTTGCGGCCGTACTGGTGGAGGTACTCCTCGGCCTTCCCGAGGTACCCGCCCACGGGCTTTCCCTCGAGCTTGCCGTACTGCGAGGCGGCGTGGAGCAGGTCCGCTGCCGCCCCCGCGACGCGGCCCTTGTCCACCTTGTCCAGGCTGTGGTCCTGGACGGCGAGCTTGGCCGCCTCGGCCACGAGCTTGGCGCTCGAAGCCAGGTCGCCGCTCCCGCCGGACGGGCGGTGCTGGGAAGGGCGGCGGCCGGAGTCCTCGTCGCCGTCGTAGGAGGCCATTTCGCGGGGGTTGGATCTAGAGACGAACAGGGTTTTTACCTTTTGCCGACGCTGCGATGCCGTTGGGGACGGAAGCACACGGACACGGCACGGGTATATTGCCGGTCCGTGGCTTCCACGCGGGTCAGGCTCAAAGCAACGAGAGGCGCAGGCCGCGCGACCCGCGCAACTCGCTTCCGCGTCCGCAACGCCTGGCCTGACGGCGTCCGGTTAAGGCGATTTGCCCACGAGTGGGGTGCAACTAAAATTCTACTAATACGGTGCTGCTGGTCCGGCCGGGTAAGATGATCTTCCAGCTAGTCTTCAGACAGATACCCCGACGGCCATATATACCGCCACCGAACTCAGACTTGTTATGCTGCGAGATGAATTAACAAACAAGCGGTAGGATTAACTGAGACACTAGCGTCGGCTACATCCATCCCTGGCCCAAAAGATCCCAGAAGCAATCTGCACTGCAGGATCATCTCACCGTTCGTGGCTCACAAGAGAACAGGTCGCCGGCACGGCACATATCTTTTGCCACAGGCCGTGCCATGCCGTCCACACTGGTGTCCCTCCCTGCCTCCCTCCCTCCCTGCCTCCATCCATCCATCTCTCCACCGCGCGCACCGCCCCGGCTTCCGCGCGCGAGCAAGAGAGGCACGCGCGCCATGCTTGGCCTCGCCGCCGCGCCCCCGGCCGCCGCCGCAGCACCGTCCAAGACGCGGTGGCGGCGCGGCGCCACCAGGCCCGGCCGGGCGTCCTTGGCCATCCCCGCGGCCGCCTCGCTCTCGCTCGTCCTCTGGTCCGGCGGCGGTCCTGCAGGTATACGGTTCACGCACACACCGTAACGCCCCCGTAAGTACCTATAATATATCCACCACAGCCCATGCTCGCTGCTGAACCTTCTATATATCTCGCGGGAGTTTGCAGTGAACGCCGGCATCTTGTCAGGGTTCACGGGGTTGGAGTCGGTTCCAGGGCCCGACCTGCCCCGGGTCGAGTTCCTGGAGAAATGGAACGGTTAGCTGCTCCGCCACTCTGTTCGGTTCATGCAAACACCGTGGATTTTTCCCTTCTGATTCCGTACTGCACCACGCTGACTGACGATGAACCTTCTCGCCGCCCGCCGTGCGCGCTCCAGCGGAGAACCAGAAGAAGTACGCCGAGTTCGATAACAGGTTCAAGAACTCCAAGGTGCTGCAGGAGCTGCTCGAGAGGTCCAAGAAGAACAAAGACAAGTAATAGTACTTGTGCTTGCCTGCCTGCACGCACTCCTCGAGGCCCCCTGAATTGTTCTTTCTAGAGGGCCTCTTCGTGAGAACGCTCTTGCACTGAACCCGCGAGTGGCTTTTGCAGGAACGAGAGGCAGATCCAGGACAAGTACTGCCTGCGCGGCGCTGAATGGGGCGTCGGGGACTGCTCCACGGAGGGGATGACGGACCAGGAGAGGGAGGATTTCATTTCGGAGCTCAAGAAAAGAACCGGGGCGGAGTGACCAAGCTGAGGAGGACATCGTTTTCAGCAGACGACGTGGGTGCAGTTCCGCCGACCCGCTGATTACCAACGGGAGGGGCGGATTTGAGGAAGAAGTAAAGCAGGAACGTGGACAAACATAGCGAGATCTAGAAAATTTCCCTTATCGATGAAACGGAACTAGAGCATGTTTGACTCGTAGCCACACTTGGCCACGACACACCTTAATCGTGTCACAGATTTTTAAACTGCTGTTTCTTTAGTTGCCATACTTTCTTAAGCCCCTACCTTAAATCTGATGGCGTTAAATTTCTTCGCCACACTTTTTATGATAAACATACTTAACTAAGATGTGATAAAGTGTGACTAGAGACCACACCCTTACTGTCCTTACTGTAGAAACAGTTAATGCATCAAGGAAACCCAGAATTTGAATAAGCAGAAAACCTAACAATGAATTCACCGCCACAGGATAAACCACCATAGGGCGCACATAAGGAACAGCAGTAGACAGTTCATGGATCAGTTTCACTCGTGGCCGAGTATTCTGGAACGTTTGTCTTCGTCCAGCTACATCACGAGAATTCGTTATGTAAAGTACAGCTAGGTCCTAATACATCTAAGTTGGTCGTATGTGATTACATGATCTTTCTCTACCTATATTAGCTTTCAGTGACACATGCCCAGACAATGGCAGCAAAATAAATCTAACATGTTTTCAGGCTTTGTCTTCAGTACAGACGAGTAATGCTTGTTCCTGCTCCATTCAGTCTATAATCTTTGAAAGCCAATATACAGCATGACGCATTTGAATCCTTGCTCATAATGTTTAGTTCAGTTCCAGGAATATGTTTTGGAATTGTTGGTTCCATGATTTAGATTTATTCAGAAGATTGTTGCTTTGATTTCAAGAAGCACTATAAAAATAGTGACCTGTAAAACAACCTGCCAATGACTGATGTCTTCATCGAAGATATTCAGTACTGGTGAGACATCACAAAGCACTCAGGCGGGACCAGCTAGGGATGTGTTTTTGGCGGCAGCTCATGCCCAACCATCCAAACAGTGGAGCAAAACATTGTCATCACAAGGCTTCAATGCCAGAACCAAGCAGACAAGCCTCCATATTTGGACTCGACTACCTGGAAAAGGAAAAGAACCACAAGCTTCAGCTCAGCGGCCACTCCGCCACAGGCAGTATGCAAACAAGTAAATCAGTCCACAGAAGCTAAATGCTTAACTGATATCATAAATGTGATCTTATTCTCGTATGTTGTACTGCTCTAACTGGTTCTGCGTTACCTTTTGCCTCTCAATATTAGATATCAGGAGTCAATAACTCATTGCTAATGGTTGTTCTTGTTCAATACAAAAAAAAGGGCAGCCCGATGCATTAGCTCCCGCGTGCGCCCGGTCCGGAGAAGGGTCCGACCCACTTGTGTCTTTTGTACGCAGTCTTTCCCTACATTCCTCCAAGAGGCTGTTTCCAGGACTCGAACCCGAGGAATGATTGTTCAACACAGTGCCCCATAAATACTTTATTACTGATCGCCGAGCTACCGAAAAAAGCATAGTGGTACATTATCACCATCACAATAATCAATATGACGCACAGATATCTAACATGTAACCCTGAAATGTTCTTAATAAATCTGACATTAACCAAAAAATGAAAACTTGATTAAATGAACCAATACTTTATTCCTTAGCTTGCCTGCTTGGATATACTAGTTTATTTATTCTTTTAATAATTTAAAAGTAGCCTATTTTTTTAATCCCTGATTACCCAATATATTGGCACATGGCTGGCATGGTCATGTACCAGATTCATCCACAATATATGTCATCTCTCAACTTTAGCTGTAGGTTAACAACTAATTTACTAATAGCAAATTGGCAACTACAGTGGTACTCTGCTTATGCATAGGAAAGCACCACATGTATTTTTACCACAGCAATGATCTGGCTGCGCCTACTAACAAATACTGAAAGTAGAAACAGTGATCATAAAATATAGCGTTAAGTATTACCGGCGTGGCTGCGGTGAAGACGGTTGATCAGGAGATGAATGAGAGGAACCCCCCCTATACGGACCACGCTTTTGCCCATAGAACTCACTAGGCATTGCTTGGCGTGTGGGACGTGGTGTGTCGTCACCATCAGCTGTGGGCAGTGGCCCAAGTGAACCAAATTCAATTGGCTCTGATGAGGAAGCACCGTGATTTACACCGGGTTCATATGAGCACACCATAAAAAATGGGGGCCTTGGAGGGCCAGATAAAGCATCACCATCAGAAGCTGTAGATGGTGGTGTATAAACCCCATGCATTACATTTGCAGGCTTGCGCATAGAGTTTGCGGACCCAAAGGATTGGCCCTGCACAAGATAATGAGCCCCTGATTCATGCCTGTATGAGTCATTTCTATAGGTTCGTCGCTGCCTATCACACTGATTTTCATCAGTGCCATGTCTATCAGACCTCATGCCAGTCCTCTCTGACTGGCTACGTCCATAGCTGCGGTTTGGATTTCGATGCTTCGAGTTTACCCAGGTTCCTTCCTTATCGCAATGGTCACCCCTGTCATTACTGTAACCTCCTCTGTAGTTTCTTGAACTTGAGTGTCGGTCCCTAAATGGAACCTTCTGAGATAACAAAAGCCACAGAATTGATAACTTAGTATTCCACGCTTCAAACTATCAAGTCATAAATAATTCCTTAATCTCTTCCTAAAAATGGCATCATGCACCAGAAGCAAAAGGTAGAACTACTAAAAAAAGGCGTACCCAGTGCCGAAGGCTCCCACACATTGTGGGGTCTGGGGAAGGGTTGTTTCTAGACAGCCTTACCCCTGTTTTTGCAGAGAGACTGGTTCGAACCCAAGACCTAAAAGAAAAAAAATACAGATCCCATATTTCAGAATGTTATAAATTTAGTCATGCTACGAACTATGAGTTTACATCATGTGGTAACTAGCCATAATGAAGTTAGCTGAGAATTCATTGTCACATGTGAACTCTTTCAGTTTACAATTTACATGCCTATAAATAAAACAAGACAAAAGTAACATCTCATTGATTATTAAACACTGTCCACACCTTTACATTCATGATTCCACCAATCATTACCTATGACACTAGTACGCTATGATTTCAGATTTCAGTGGGTAACACTATCGCATGATGTTCAGGTTGATACCAGCAAACTTAATAACAAGGAAAATTTACTTCAAAGAGGGAAACATCAGATCACATGTTATTTATCATACGGCTATCCTAACAAGATTATGGTTCCAATCAAGTTTATCTGGGTTGTTCCCACGTCATAGTGCTCAAATGCATCAGAATTACTAGTTTTGACGGTTAGATGATTAAAAGAAAAAACTGATTCTGGCAAAAACTGACATCATACAACCGTAAGAATAATCTACATTAATTTTGAATATTAATTAAAAAGTTAAGTGCATGGCCGGTCCTCAAACTTGTTCAGGGGGTGTCATCTAGGTCCCCCAGCTCTTAATTTGCACATCGAAGTCCTTAAACTTACCAAGTGGTTCATTCATGATCCAAATTTGTCTAATTAGCATTGATTCACCTAGGTCATGTCTATGCAGGATCCATGCCATCTAATTAAAAAAAAACTCATTGCCTGTATTACTATCTGGCCTACATCAAAATTAAAAAGGGATAATTAAATACTTTTTTGTTTCCTAAACAAGTCCAATTTTTTTCTACTTTGAACTGGTTTTTCGACTTTGTTGTGGGCTTGATAGTAATACAAGATGGGTTCATATATTTGAGTGACATGGCAACGACAAAGAGACACTAAGTAGGCATATCAATGCTAATTAGGTGATTTGGACCACGAGTAAACGACTTAGTAAGTTTAGGGACCTGGATGTGCAAATTAAGGGTTCTGGGACAAGTTTAGCGACCTGTCATGCACTTTACTATTAATTAAACTAACGAGTACAAACCAATGTTCACCAATAAGCAGCTCAAAACTAGCTATCTGATAGAAAATAGCAAAGTAGCTCACGGTCTGTGTCTGGAGCCAAAGTTCTAGGAGACTAGAGTAAGACGGGTAAACTCATAGTCTTATTAGCATGCTTAAAATTCATCAAAGCATATGGTCCAACAAAACTATAAACTGTTTGGTCTGTGTCTGGAGCCAAAGTTCTAGGAGACTAGAGTAAGACGGGTAAACTCATAGTCTTATTAAGTTATTAGCATGCTTAAAATTCATAAAAGCATATGGTCCAACAAAACTATAAACTGTTACAATCTAAACCTCAACAGGAAACCTTGGATTGTCAGGATTAGCCCAGTCACAAATATTTTCTCTGACTCACAGATAATTTCCAGCATGTACATGGATGTTCCAATTCCAATCCAATCAATGTTTACAAGAAATATACATTAATACATTCTGAAGCAACAACGATATCCCGGGCAAGCTTAAGAGGGTAATTATTTGTTTATCATGTAACCTTTTCTCAGCAAGATTTCTAGAGAACAATCAGAACTTAGTGGTCAATAACCCAACACCCACAACAGCTGCTTAACAAGCAGAAACTATTACAAAGTAAACTTGCTACAAAAATATTGATATTGTTACTACTTTTGATTAGCTACATATTAAAGAGGTAATACGCAATGCAATAGAATAAAGGATCAAGCTCATTTCGTTTTTCATTTTCCATCAGTCTATTACTAATAAGGTCTAAAATGTGATTCAATACTAGGATCTTACAGGATTCGGCAGGTAGGTTCCTGTGCCTCCACGGTATCTGGGAGCATCTTCTGTAGTAGGTTGTACAGGCATCACTGGAAATACACGCTGACCAGGGCCCGCCATCTGTGTCCAACTAACATTTGGTGCAATTGGTCTTCCAGGCCCATCCCATGGAGCATGGTCCTGCAAATACATTGCTGGACCTGTGAAAGGGTATAGAACAGGACCCACAGGGGGTGCACTTTGGCAAAGTCTCCCGTACTGTAAATTGCGCCAATGGCCAATTAAATCACTGTTCAAGATGTCAGGCTTTTGCTCATCAGATGGTGGCTCAGCCATAATACCGCACGACATTGTTGAGGTAGCATCGGTATCTGGTTGGTGAACTTCATTAAGTGAACTAAAATTTTGACCTATGATATTGGCAGGACGCTGATCAGTTCCTTCACTTCTCTCAAACTGAGGAATAGAACCATCATTATTCCCTGGAACAAATGGGAGCACGACAAAAGGAACCGGTGGACCAGTCGGAACAAAAGTTAGCCCAGAGCTATCAGCTTTCCTCTGCTGGGAACCAATGAGAAAAGGTGCAAACATTGGATTAGGCACACCAATTTGTGATGGATCAAAATCATTTGGCACTTGGCTAGTTCTTGATTGCATTGATAAAGGGTTGGATCCTGTTACAATCTCAGAAGCTTCATTAACGGTTGGTACTAACATCCCATTTCTGGGGCCATCATCAACTTCAGTTGGGAGATGATCCATTGTATTTTCCATCTGCCAACCAACCTTGCTATGTGTGGTTGGGGCAGGTGCTGCAAAGGCAGGCCTTTTGCCCCATTTGCCGCTTAACGGTCTTGATGTATTTACAGCCATTTCATCCCATGAACTAGCGTTCAGAGCCTTGCCTCTGGAAGAACTAGCATGTGAAGAAGGAACACTCACATATCTGTTGGCTTGTCTACCTGCTCGACTTTGAAACGCGTGTGTATAATTTTCATCACCTACACCATTATCCTCAAACTCAGCAGTAAATTCCATCTGCCTTTCCAAGGGGGTAACAGGTACACCATTAGGTAAAGAGGAATGTTCCTTGGCATCAGTATGGTACATGTGAGGATCTCTTCTTTCAGAACTGAAGTGTCCAGAAAATCCAACAATATACTCATGCCAATTGTTGCTAGTATCATAATTCTCATCTGATGCAACAGGTTTATCGCTCTCATTACCATCCTCAACGTTTGGTGCAAAAGATGGATTGTGCATGTAATGGGCCATAGGAGGTTGAATGAACCCATGGAGGAACTGCATATTGGGCAACCATGGTGTCCCTATTAAACTAGCTGGCGGAATCCCGGCCAGATGCTTTTGAGAAAAAACTGTTGGAGTGAGTAAAGGGGAATGTGCTACAGATAGATGAGAAGGTATTTGCATTGGCAATTGGACCTGACCGTTTAAGCCATGTAATTCCGCTGATGCCATTAAATTAACCAGTACTTGTTCATCATGTTCAGAGACAGAAGAAAGTTCTCCATTCATCACAAAAGCATTATCTTCAAGGTAGCTGCTTGAAACACTGTTTGAGTCTGAAGGGGCTTTTGCACTAGGGTGTGATGAACTGTTCATGGAAGACATTGATTCATCCTGTGAAGGCTTAGTGTCGTGGTTGCCAGACACTTTTGGAACCAAGATATTTCTTCTGCTACAGTAATCAACCATCAGAGTTTTTTCCATATCAACCACCCTAGTCTGCCTACCATGAAAGCTTTGAATGGAAGAGTCTGTCAGTTCAGGACTAGATCGTGTTCTTGCAAACCTAGACCTGTTTTGCCCATTTTTCTCATTGACAGAGAGAGTATTTGGCACTCTCCTGTCCCTTTCACCTTGCGTCGATCCAGCAGAGTTGTTTCTTTCAAGCTGTTCAGATAGCTTGGTGCTTCCTTGCGTTACATAATCTTTTTTATGGCGAGCATGAGAAACAGAAGGATAAACTGTTCTCGGTGGATCCTTGTGTAGGTCACTTTTGTGAGGTACCTGACAAGAAGGGTCGGGGTAACTATGGCAAACTTCAGCAGGATTATCCTCATTAGCACAAAGCTTAGAATTTTCAATCTCTCTCTTGTTTGCTGTTACATTTATGTGACTGTTTGGAACTACAGAAGGAACACATTTAAGAGGCCACACATCAAGAAGACTTGGGGCTGGCACATCAGGACGAATGCCGCTCCCATGTCTTATCCATGTATTTGTGAAGAACTGGTTCAGTTCAGCAATCAAATATTCTTTGGGGCATTCAAGTAACTTTTCCAGACGTTTAGCCCCAAATGCAAAAGCACTGCGTATTCTGAAGAAATTTCCTGCAAAACAATAAATATATCAGCTCAACAAGTGATCTGTTTCAACCGTTCTTGCAGAAATAAAACTTCTCCCTGGACATGAATCATACTAATGGTAGTTATCCAATCAATACACTTCAATATTCTTAGGATATTGAATCTACCATTAGCACCAATGTCCAAAAGATAAGCCATTAGCATTAAAAGTTTTGTTGGAAATCTGGCGCTGGTTCTCATTTCCAGCAGCCCCTCTATTCATTTTTTTATATAGGGGTACATGTGTAGTGCTATTAGGACTTGACTCACAGTCCGACTAGGACTCTTTATTCCTGCTCTATTAGGACTCTTCAAACCTATTCCAAAACTGCAGCAACTATTTCTATCCTTAGGACTCTTTATTTCTTTCCTGAACTAGAGACCTAGACAAAGGCAAGGACTCCTCAACCGCACCTGACAAGGACTCCTATTCTAAACTGACTAATATTCCAAAAAATAAGGTTAGCAAGTTTCACAGAGAACATCATACAAGAAGGAAAATTTATTATATTTAGTTGCTAGACAATCAAAAGACAAAGTGTTTTATTAACCAACCACATACAATAGGTCAGTATGCAAGAAACTGTATGGTTTATGCATAACGTACAACAGTAACAGTTGCTGAAATACTGCTTAGTATGGTGCACATTCTAAAAGTGATACAAGTCCACAACATTTTAATGATGTTCACCAACCTCCCACTCAGTGATGTTCACCAATCTCGCAATCAGCGATCTTTACTTAATACCATAACATTTTCCAGAAAGAAAGAAGTTGCAACAAGCAAACACTCAAATAGCAAAAAGTAAAATGTGCACAGTGCATGATCTTGTCATCTAGCAATTAAAATATCAAATCTAAAAAAGTTACCATTGAGTGCAGAAAGCTAATAAACATCAACTCCGCCCAATCACGAGTAAGATAACCTAAAGCTGGTTGATAGTATAGTTACCCTTATTTACACTTCTTCCAAGGTTATTGTTTGTACGTAAAGGATCAATAACATTGAAGTGCTTAGAAACAAATGGTTGGCCTTGGCTTTCCTGGGTGCGAGGCATCACTCCATATGCAGAACTACAAGAATCAAGGAAGGCCTTGCTCAGCAACAATTCACCATCATCCGTCCGTGGGTGCTCCGCTGCATGACATACCATTATAATGATCAAAAGAACAATTTTTGTATCAGTCAATCTAGCAGAACAAAGAAACACGCATTAAATTACCAGTCAAATTTGGAAGGGAACTTATAGGAACTGGGCCCGACAAGCTCAAACAGAATTTCTCCCAATCAAAGTTGCTGAAAAATTCTAAGAAACGGAACAACACCTGCATGTGCATAAATAGAAAATTAGCAATGGAGTAAATTCAGAAACTTATAGAAAACGAGAGAAAGTAAGTCACCTCAAGTGGCCCGGTAAAAGAATTATTGAAAATATGAAATATGTACAAAACCAGGGTCTCCAATGCATAAGTAGATATAAGACCATGGTGAGCTCCAAGAATACGACTCTCATAGAAACACCATGCCTTTATCAATATGATACTCCGCTTGAATAAATGGTTTCGATTGATCAAGTTGTCGACCTATTAAAATGCAGAATCATTAAAAGCAGAGAATAGGAAGGGGAAGAAAAATGATCTTTGATTCAGACACCTATATGCAATAAGCATAGTTATAAGTCAGCAATGTGCATTAAGCTGCATTTGAAAAGAAGAACACACCTGTTCAAGAAAACAAAGCGTACACAATCCACCAACTTGATTAAACGAGATGTCAACAACAATGTTTTCCACGAGACATTTGATAATCTTGACCTGTGAATGATACATGATACGAATGAGAAAGACACAGAAGGACGAGAAATGATATGATGTGACAAATCATAAAACATGATACCCTGAAGAATGGGAGGTAGGGTTTGAGGAAATGATATCAGATGTGTTTTATGTACTTAAAAAACAATAAATATTTGCAAAGGCATAATCTTCAAGATATTAATGATAAAATGCGATTAATGTTACTTTATCTTTCTGATTCCATGTCATACAGTGCAAGGAAATCTATAAAATGAGTGATGGCAATATGAATAAAAAGCCGTTTAACTTGAGATTTTGTGCTATATTCCAGTTATGTGTAGCATAAAACACAACAAGTAACTTCTGTTACTAACTTTAATACACGCATTGAGTCGTAATGTAGGCACATTCTAAATGAAAAACTACTGTATGAACATAGTTAACAGAAGGGTGAACATGGTTAACAGAGGAGCGAGCTCATTACTGAGAATTTATTATGCGTATAAAATAACAAAAAAAATCACACGACTAAACTACCATAGGGAAAAGAGTACCTCTGCCTGAATATACTGAACCTCTTTTACACGAAAGTCAGCAGTTTCACTCTTCTCTTCTCGCTCCAATGCATCCCGGACAAGATTTGCCCAAATCTCCTTTAACTCTTCACTATGACTAAAAGCAGTGACATCAATGTCACCATCAGGTAAGTAAGTCTTGAGAGGGACTGACCCAAAGGTAAAAACCTGGAGAGAGAGAGAGAGAGAGAGAGAGAGAGAGATCAGTTTTCTGTATAAGTGTGAGGAACTTCCAATATGCTACAGCAATAGTACTCCTGGCATGCATATGATAAAGAAGCAAAAGTCTAATTCAATCTTCCATGAAACATGAAATAAGGTAAAACCGGTCTACTAAATGCATCTGCTTGAAGCCTTGAACACTACAAATAGTCAAATACACGTTCCATCAGGCAATCCAGGAATTCAGGACAACCGAATACGTGACCTATAACTAACAAATACGTGTTACTTAAAATTCTCATGAAAACATGCATGCAATTTTTTCATGCCATACTATATACTACCGTTCCAGACTTCCAGTAGATGAAAACTTAGACAAGTTATGATAAAAAAAAGGTAGAAAGCATGCATGCTTAATGAACATATTCTCTACAGCTCTGTTCGATCCCCAAAGCCACACAAGTCTTATGTGCCAACTCTTTAAAATCAGCTTCGTCTGAATATAAGGGAATAAGACATCGATTATGGTTTATTGCAGCCACCCATTAACCTCCTCAGTTCAGCGATAGCAGTCTCATTTAGCTACCAATACTTCAATCCCCAAATGCAACAACGCTCTACTCACTCCATGCTTAGGAATCCACTACGCTTGCACCCCAGAGAGACACTAGAGGCCATTAATCTAGATTGATACTCGGCGTAGCAATCAGGCCATTTGGTGAGCCTATACTATACCTGGCACGAGAGGCAGCTCATGATGAGCCGCTGCACGTAGTGGTAGACGGCCTGCCTCCGGCCCTCGGAGTGCTCGTTTGGCTGGATGCACGCGATCAGCTCTGCCGTGCGGCCCTCCGCGACCGCCAAGCGCTCGGGGTCGAGCCGCCGCGTCACCCCGGCCGACGCATTGGGCAGGAGCCCGTTGGGCACCATCCCCGTGTGCGTCTTGACCAGTGCCCCCCTCCGCCGGGCGGAGCCAAAACCCTACACCTGCCGCCAGCAGCAGCCGACCGCAGAACACCGCCCCGCAGCAACGCGCTACAGCCGGGTGGCTCAAAGCACGGAGCGGTTGCCCTCGGCGCTAATCGAACCGAGATGGTGGGGGTACGGGTGGCAAGCGGGCGGAAAACCTAGCGCGAGCGATGGATCGACGCGGCCGCGGGGCCGGGTTGCGGCGGCGGCGATGAGTGGGAGGGGAGGGGAGGAGAGGGGAGGGGAGTGGTCGGCGAAGGGGAGGGTTGAGTTGGGGGGAGGGGAGGAGACGTCAGACGTGCAGTGCGGGTCGGTGTCTGGTTTGGGTCGCGGGCGTGACCTGACCGCTAGCGTCTCGAACACTTCGATGTGGCGTGGCCGCGTGGCAGTGTTTCTTTTGGGTTCCGGCTTTGGGCTCGAGCTAGATAGAGCGAGCAGGGCTGCGAGCCGCCGTGCTCCGTGGTCGGGAGTCGGGGACTGAGAATCTCTCTCGTCTCCCACTAGATGCGTGTGAAATGGGGAAGTGGGATTTCCTCATTGATCTACCGATTTCACGTCAGGAATTGGAAAACTCTCTGCGTTCAACGTTATAAGTATTTTTAGATTTTAGTTAAAGTGAAACAATTTTGACTTTAATCATCAATAACAAAAGAATATAGTATTTGATCAAGTATAAATAATATTAGTAGAATCATCATAAAACTAATTATCGTGAGTAACTCTTTGTAGTTGAATATATATTTTAGAGATTTTTTAATTAATATTTAAACAAAATAACTTTAACAAACCTAAAAATGCTTATACTGTCGAACAGATGGAGATTGTATGTGAGCAAACACACGTAAAATCAATATCTCAATTGTAATAGATAGCACCACGTTCATCTTCATGAGACCTCCTTTTGGTCACATTATTGACCTACTATGTATAGATCATTTGCATCCGAAAGGCTAATCTGATAAGAAATGATAGACACTTACTTATACTTTAACACCCTCTCTCTCTCGCTCAGGTCGAAAACATGGAATAGTAGTTCATTTACAATTTATTTAATAAATTACACTCGTCAGGATTCAAATTTAACATTATCTCTGATATCATATTGGGCTATTGTTGTAGCAAAACGTTTAAACTATTAGGAAAGAGCGGTTAATTTATTTATATTTCAACACATCCTCAAATCGATAGGGAGTAACAATCATGCTTTGCAGTAAAGATTGTTGCTAGATACTCTCTTGTTTTTAAATTAATGTCATTAGTATAACGATAACAAAGGAAGCAAGTGTTATGTATTTCCCATATAGCTAGTCCAATAGAGTATTTTTGACTGTACGATGATTTACTTACTTTTGAGCGCATATGTTCAGATACAACTAGAAAAAAAAAGAAATGCAGAATGGCAATGATCACCACTTTACACCGGAACATGTTTTCATATCGAAGAAGTATGAAAACGGTTGTTCTGTCTGGGGTTACACGCAAGAACTTTAACTTTATGCTACACACTGGAACTGCAGTACAAATTAACGTTGGATCATTCGCCAGCAGCAAGGTTGGACAGCCACGTTCTGCCGATGGGCGTTTGGAGCAGAGAGCATCATCGAACTTCTGCTGCTGCTAACACGCGTGTGGACGAGAAAAGGAAAGGAAACTAGTAGCTCAGCGAGCAGCGCGCGCAGCCGAACACAGCGATGCCACGGTGGTGCGCCGGCGCCGGCGCCAGGGCCGTCGCGCCCGCCCCGCCTCCACCGACGCCCGCGCTGCCGCAGGCGGCGCGCCGGGCAACGCGCTGCAGCCGGCACCACCGCCTCCTCCCCCGGCCGTGCAGCGCGAAGAAGCCCGCGAGCGAGGAGCGGGCAGGAGGCAGCGCGCTCTCCAAGAGCGTCCTCCTGCGGTCCGGCGCCGCGCTCTTAGCCCTCGGCTTCGTCGACGCCGGGTGAGCTGCGAATTGCGACGCGCGGATGAACAAGTTTTGCTAGCTTTTTTGCCTTGCGCCATTGCTCGTACCAGCTGCCCGGCCGGCCTCACTGTACGTACGTTGCCGGTGGTTGCAGGTACAGCGGCGACTGGTCTCGCATCGGCGCCATCTCCAGGGACACCGAGGAGCTGCTCAAGCTGGGCGCCTACGTCGTCGTGCCGCTCTCCCTGGCTTTCATATTTTCAGGGTCTGAAGACGGTAACGAATCTTAGGACTCTGAAAAACAACAGCAGCAGTAGTGTAGACTCGATGCTATCTCGAGCTGTTCAGGCACTGAAATAAAATCATAATGTACCTGTAACTTCATCAGTTTACAGAAGAGAACACATGTTTGTGGTGTAATTGAACAAGCTGCAGATCGCAATAACACTGGAGCATCGAAGAAAACTTCCAGTTTCCTGAAGGGGGAGACGGGAGAAACACATTGGCCATCTCAGTGCCCTGCCGCCGTGCGCATGTTGCCTGCTGCAACCTGTTCCTTTCGTTCTCGACAGGAGAAGAAGGGGGTGAGTGACCACTTCTTGATTCCGGTTCCCCAGTGAAAAACACCTACATGTATTTACGGATTTCGTGACTGGAATCATCGGAGGTACACATTGTATAAGAATATGCGATCTTTTGTAAACTGCAAGCAGGAGATTGCAGCTTGTTGCCGTACCGTCGTGTCTGTCTAGCATCGAGAAAACGGCAGGACCTTCAAACTCCGGAACGAGCTGAGTCAGACGAGAGCCTCAGAGTTCGATAGCTCGTCAAGCCCGGGATCAGTTGACCCGACGGAGGAGTAGCGTGTTTGCCGCTGCTCTCGTTCCTGTCTCAGGAACAAAGACGGCCACCCTTGTCAGTGCAGAGATCTCGTTTCAGGTACCATGTCTCAACTGACAAGGCAGCGAGAGCGATCTACTGATTAGCGCGACAACACGATGAGTGCCGGGAAGACGACAATTACGGTTAAACACTCGCTTTCCCTGCTGCATCAGCTGCCAGTTAATGGAGCCTTTGCATGCCACCGACAATGTCATTTTTTTCGGTATCAAAACTGGCAATGTTGTTCCTCGCAAAAGGATAAAAAAAACATGGCGACGTGGTGATGTGGCGGGAGTATGTCGCCCGCCATTTTTTTTCCTCACTGGACGAGAAGATTGATGGATCTAGAACGACAGCTGCGTCATCCAAGCCGTCCAGAGCAGGGAGCCAGCGGTCCAGATCTCGCCACGGCTCCACGGGGTGGAGCTGCGCGTACATACACGAGAACACTGCCGGGGGAGGCGCGGTCGTCGTTCGTCTTCCTCTTCCACCTGACCGGCCCCCTCAGTTCCCGTCCATCGTTCGACCTCGCCGAGATGACCACCACCCCGGGAACCGGGCGTGATCTCCCGCGAGACCTTCCGCTGCCCCTCCGCTTCTCCACGCTCTGCTAGAAGGGGGGAGAGAGATCGGGGCGCCCGCTGGTAAGACGCCCTGCGTCCTTTTTTTATTCTTAATCCTCGAGTAACCTGCCGGATTCGCGTCCAATTACTGTTTGCGCGTTCGTTATGGTTGGGTAGTTCTCGTTATTAGGCATTTCGGCGCCGGTGCTGAGTCGATTGTGGCACTCGATGCTCTTCCCCAGCGCCGGTGATGAGGGACACCTACCTGATTTCAGTTTTGATGGATGGATGGATGGATGGGCGTGGAATTCTTTTTTTTAGATATATCACTAATGTGCAACTACGTCCAATACCTCGCCAGCGTCTCCACTTTACGCAATGAGAGGAGGTTGAAGATCTGCGGCTCTGCGTCATGGACAATCACTTGCCTCTGGAGGCGGTTCAAGTAAATGGGTGCCTTGTTGAGCACAGCGACTGGAGAGGTAGCCGGTAAAATAACTGCAATAGGGATTGTGTGACTGAATAGTTTATGAGTCCTCTCCAAATACAATTGTTGTTCCATGTAGATTATCTTACTAACTGCAAGTTTAGTAGTGTAGATCATACCGCAATCCGACTTTTCTAAGAATGTCTGATGCTGAGTAAAACTATGGAAATTTGCTTGGGCTTATTCACGGGTGATGTTCCCATCTTTGTGGAAGCTATCTGTTTGCACCTGTTGGAAGAGGCGTAAGCTTTACTGATCAATATCTCCTAGAAATAGGCTGTGGACATTTTACGACAGATGAACATTTTATATGTTGCAAATGGCTATCTATCGAAGTTGTTTGAGCAAAAATCATGTTCTGGTTTTAGAATCGTTGTATAATGTTGTGACATGATAAAATAACCAGTAGGGTGTATTGCGTCTTCAGGCTGAAGTACAATGTGGATGATATCTAAGCCTATGTAGTCCTATCAGATCGGTTTGCTTATTCCGGTTATACCTGTTTTTTCGGATAGTTTATACCTGTTTGTAACCAATGGTTCTTACAGCTTATGAGATCCAAAATTTGACCTGCCTTCATTGTTTGTGATTTTGGAGATGTTGATCAGTTTCTTTAGTCTACATGAATGATAGTCAACTGCTATTGACTGCCAAAGCAAATTATCTTGTAGGACTAGAGCCTGTTGTTTCATATTCATAAATGTTCTTCTATAGTGATAGGGATTAAATTAGGAGAAACTTTGTTTTTGATATTGTCGGGACATGGATTGTTGCTTCTCGTCTTCATTAGAGGAAAGAAAATCTCCAACGTGTTGTTTTGCCATTCATGTGAAGTTTTAACTGTGAGCAGTACATTGTGATATTGTATTTCTTTTTATTTTCTGCGTGACATTGTCTGAGTTTGTTCTAGTGTTGGACTTATTTTACTCATATTTAAGAGTGAGACATGATAGTTTAAGTGTTTGTAATGCATTGCCTAGAGATCAGCTTAGTGATATGCTTACACTAAATGCTAAGAATGGGAATTATACTGGATGCAGATATTACCCTTTTCTAAATTTGTCTTAGGCATATAGTGGATTAGTGGTCAAACTTGAGTCAGTAGTATTTACTGTATTGAGCAAGTTCGCGACATTCTTTTCCTCTTAAGTATTCATTATGTTGTATTAAGTTCTTAGTATTGTTTCTCCAGGTTTATTTTTGTGAAGACACCATGTGGAGTTTTGCTTCAAATGCCATAGCTGGAAGCTTAAAGAAAAAGGTGCAGCCATCAAGATGCAGCATATCTAATCATGATTGTTCTGATGATGAAGTTTCTTCATGTACAAGCAGAGAGGAAGGCCTTGATTGCCCAATATGCTGGGAATCTTTCAACCTTGTGGAGAATGTTCCATATGTTTTGTGGTGTGGCCACACAATGTGCAAGAATTGTATCATTGGGCTTCATTGGGCCGTTGTCAAGTTCCCAACCCTTCCCATCCAGCTGCCACTCTTCATATCATGCCCCTGGTGCAACCTGTTGTCTTTCCGGCTGGTCTACAAGGGCAACCTCAAGTTCCCGCGCAAGAACTATTTTCTGCTCTGGATGGTTGAGAGCATGAATGGTGAGAGAGCAAAGTTCCATTCCACTAATCATGATGCCTCATGGCCTTCCAGTGGTGGCCCAAGTTCCAGTCACCATCAACAAAGAAACACTGTGGTACGGACAGAGGGATCTTCTGCCAGAGATAGAAATTTTCTCCGCAACATATTCCACACTGATAACATTAGTGCAACTCTCCAGAAGGTTATGGTGTGTTTCTTTCAGTTGACTGCCAAGTTCCCACTTGTGATAATCTTCCTCCTCATAGTTCTCTATGCTGTCCCTGCAAGTGCTGCTGTTCTGGTCCTATATGTCCTCGTGACATTTTTGTTTGCATTGCCGTCATTTTTGATCCTCTACTTTGCTTATCCCAGTTTGGATTGGCTAGTCAGAGAGATCTTCGCTTAATTTATGCTGTCTGAAATGTCCAGTTTATTGCTCCTCGACACAGCACTTGCCTATGTACTTCATGGCACCACTGGCTTTCATGGTCTTTGTATAGTTTTCCTTCGATATCCTGCTGTGTCTGCCATCTGGGACAGTAATTCTATTAGAACCGTCTGCTTTATTAATATATGTTCATGAATCACTAAGCATTCATTTTTGTCTGTCTCCTAAGCTTTTTTGACATTGTTCTGGACTTATGGTCCTGCATTGTGTTAGTCCAGTCCTTGGGCATTATCTTGGAGGCAGATACAGATGCTGCCAACCAGCTATGGAAGAAGAATTAGACAGGATGTAAACTCTGCAGATTGCAAAACGATTCAAAGATCAGAGTCCCTGCGATCCAACATCTCGCCCCGTTATTTCAAAAAAAAAACTGAAAAAAAAAGCACAGCCCGCACCTTTCAGTGCTTGTTTGGATTGAGAGAGATTAAAATAAAAATTAATTAATTTTTCAATGCACTACACTCCAGTACACTCTATTTCTTATTACCCAAACACAGCTCGCCTCTTTCAACAATCCGACCGCTTCCAAGCCTCACCGCCCTCCTGCCAGACTCCCACCGGATCCCGATTCTCCGGTCCCCTCCAGCGTTCGCCTTCTCTGTCGCCCGGTCTCCCGCCTCGCCGGCGGCCCACCTTACGCCGCTTCCGGCGCCGGAACTTCCGCCACGCCGGGTACTTTGCCCCGGTGCCATTGGCCAGCCCAAGCATCTCAAGTTGCTCCGACGACCGCCGTCGATTCGAAAGGAAGGGGAACCTGGGACGGAACGGGATGGTCGGAGCCAAGCCAGAGGCGGCGACAAGTGGGAAGCAGGACCTGGAAGAGGCGCTGCTCCAGATCGTGCATCAGCACCGCCAGCAATCGCTTCGGCAACGCCAACAGACAGGTGGCCCCTTTCCCCCCTCCGTCGTCTCATCAGTTCCTGTGACCAATTCCTCCATGTTCCCTTGGACTGTTGCTGCACGCTTCAACAATTTCTCTTCGATTGGCTGTTGCTATGACTCTTGATCGAATGCACGAACAAATCGATGACCCTTTCTCCCCGTACGCGCTCGCAGAGAAGGCGAAGAAGGATGCCATGAGAAGCGCCGTGCGGGTCGCCGATCTCCTCGTGGACACGGTCGACGGCGGCGTGCAGGAGCTCTACGTCAAGGAGAAGCGCATTGAGCTTGAGGCACGCGCGCTGCTTGGTACCATCGCGCGGTACAGGAGGCAGACGGATCAGTGGCTGGCTGCCACCAACGAAATCAACTCAGTTCTCAAGGTGCCTGATCCTTACTTCATTGGCATGCCCTGAGACTTCTTCTTAGGCTCTTATTAAACTCGCAGGCTTACATCTCACTCATTCGTGGTCTGTCATGGCCACATAAACGCTGGAAAACCTTACCATTATATGTACTAGGGCACAATTTCAGAACATATACTACTATAAGTTGAAACTGGTTACTCCCTCCGTTTTTTATGTATGACATTGGTCAGTTCAAAATTGATCATACCAACATCATATATAAAAACTAACAAAAGGGCGTACCAAAGCTCCCATACAATATGAGGTCTGGGGAAGGAAATCTCTAGGTAGCCTTCCCCTTGCATAATTTTATGCAAGGAGGCTGATTCCAAACAACAACAACAAAGCCTTTATACCAAGCACATTGGGGATATCTGAATTGTATCCTGATTAGAGAGCAAGGTTGTTAGGGCGTCGCTTAAGCGTTAAGGCGCTCACGGACCGTAAGGCATCGCTGTCGCCTTAGATCCGGCGTAAGGTGACACGGGGGGGGGGGGGGGGGGGGGGGTGGCGCCGCCAACATTCGGTCGATGGAGGCCGACGACCGTCGGCAGTTCCGCGGCGGAGGGTCGGAGGCCGAGCGCTGGCAGATCCGACGCAGGGAGCTGCAGGGGGGCGGCGGAGGATCGGATGCCGAGCGCCGCTCGTGGGGGCGGTGGCACGGGGTATCAGGTGGAGGCGGTGGAGGTATCGGGTGGGGTGGCTGGTGCTAAGGGTTTAGGGTGTGGAGTTGGACTGGGGATTAGTGGGCCTATGGAGTTGGGTCGGGGTCTAGCTGGGTGATTTTCCCTATTAATAATTTTTCCAGTCTTTTTCTCATTTTTCTCTACACTTGTTAATATAAAATGACATTGTTAGTAACATGTTCCTATATTTCTATATTACTAAGGCGTTAAAAAGGGGTAGGTCGCCTTGTGTCGCATAACCGCCTTAATAACTATGTTAGAGAGTCAGTTTATGCATGATCTGTGATCAGTAAAGCCAGAAAACTGACTATTATTCAGCATATTATTTTTTTGGAAATATCAATTTATAATGCATAAACATTTAATGCGGATTTTGTGCCATTTATAGTTGCTGAAGCATCTGCATTGTTCAATTTTACTTATAGGAAATTGGAGATTTCGAAAACTGGATGAAGATAATGGATTTCGAATGTAAAAGTATCAATGCAGCCATAAGGAACATTCATCATCCATGAATCCACCTGCAAGCACAATGTTGCAAACAATTTTATTCCATTCTGTGCTAAGATTGGAATTATTTGAGTTGTAAACCCTCTTGTACATATATTACAATACAATAGAGCGCATGGTTATTTTGTGTCTCGACCTTTAAAGCAAGTCCTTAATTCAATTCCAATTTTTGTAGCGCGGAACTGCTCTCAAAAACAAGCACATGTGCGGGGAAGCTTTCCTGTTGACCGCATCTTGTTTGCCTTCTCTCTGATCTTTTTCTCGTCATTATGTTTCCTTTCCTCTGCCATTGACCTTGCTCCTCCAGAAATCTTGTTGATCCTTGACATCTCCTGGTTGTATTCTTCCAGTACTTTTGCTCTCTTTCTGTCTAACTTGGTCTGCAATTTAAGAAGCCAACTTTATCAGTTTCATAAACGCACTCACTCAATGATGTATCATGATAACTTTCTCAATTGATCCTTCTTACATTCATGATTTGTACCATAAATATTTCTTAAAACGCTTTCGTAAAACAATTTTCAAAGATGTGAAAATCGGGTAAAAGTGCATTTTTTCTTTAAACCATGAATAGCAGAAAAACCTCTTGCTGTTCTTTTTTGCGTCTTGCTTTCACCTTCTTCTCGGCCTCCCATTCAGCT
Source organism: Neostapfia colusana (assembly GCA_030760725.1). Taxonomy (NCBI): domain Eukaryota; kingdom Viridiplantae; phylum Streptophyta; class Magnoliopsida; order Poales; family Poaceae; genus Neostapfia; species Neostapfia colusana. Next base: position 87,365,579 of record JASWHV010000013.1, on the reverse strand, counting down.
ATGGTCTCCATCATCTTTTCATACCTACATTTTACAAACTGTATCAGTATAATTTCCATCAATTGGCCAGGTTAACATATCATACTTACTCCTCCCTAATTCTTGCGAGCTTTGACTTTTCCCATTCATCAATCTTACTTTCCATGCCACCAACAGCAGTATCTCCATTGGTTTTAGAATGGTACGATGTTGCCGGCCTGACAGTCGATGGCACCTTCTGAATCGCTTGTTCTTGCTCGAACCTCTTGCTCCCTTTCTTGTCTGCTGATTCGTTGAAGGAATCTGAACCCTTCTTTACACTCAGAGAAGAATCAGTCATCTTGGGTGGTACCTCAGAATCTGAAGCTTTGTCCTGAGTCTTTGCGAATGTTGGCTTCAATGGCCTCCTTACTGATATATTGACTGAAATGATAATGCATTACAGCATTGTCACAAGAGTTTTGCAGGTTTTGCTATACAAAAGTGACAAAGATTTGAGTAAATCTGGTCATGTTTACATTACCTGGCCCATCGTCACCTTCTTCTAAATGCTCGTTGCCACTAAGCCATCTTGAGATTTTACTACCTCCTGCAGGCCTTTTTATGCTTTCAGCTCTCCTCACTGGTGTCCGGGCTGGTGGCGCCCCCTCGACGGGTATAGGCTTCTTCTGAGTTGCAAGCTTCTCCTCAATTGCATATGCTGCTGCTGCAATAGTAGCTGCGAATGCAGCGTCATATTCTCCGCCGCTGCTCATTTCCACTGGAAGTAGCAATGCTAGTTTGTGATATTCTTAATTCCATTCCATTCAAGAAAAATCAGTTGACTGAGTAATACAAAGCCTTCTATATTATGGTTGGATTCTGCATGTCTATTTGGGGACTTCTGATTTTCATTTCTATGCACTCCATATTTGTGAAACAGTTAAAGCCGAAAGCTCAAAAATCAAATCTGTTACCTCGTCCAAGACCCGTGCTTTCCCGCGGTGGTATATTTGAAGCCTGGCTACCACTTTTGTTTCTCTTTCCTACTCCAGAAAACAGAACCCTGCATAACAGTTGGGTAATTAACCTGTATCAGCTGATATGTAATGATCACAACCATCTGAGCTATTTTTCCCCTGTCGATCCCTATTCAAATAAAGAACTCTTTGGACCACAAAGTCTCAGAAAAAGCAGTAGAGAACCTTCGATATGTTGGGCAAAATTGAAAACCTTTTAACAAAAACAACTGGAAACTACAGTTATAGTATGACATGAAAGAAAAGCATTTCGAAGCTCACAGTTAGCTAGCCAAACAGATCATGGATCAAATCCAGCTTTAGATGACGTCGCATGCACTTGTGTACCTCAGTTTCTTCAAGTCGCCATCCCATCCATGGCGCACAAACGTATTTGTAGAGAAGTCCAATAGCTCCTCCAAGGAACACCAAGCTTGAGAACTAAGCGAAAGCCTCGTATTAAAAACTGCTTGCTTGACTTGTGTATAGAGGTGATGAAAGAGATGGAAGTGAGCAAGGAAACTGTTGTCCTGGAGGCATGCAAGACAAGAGGGATGGAGATGGTATCGCTTTACCCCATGGAAGTCTTCAAGAATCCAGCGCCTTTTTGGTTGCGCTCCCTTGTGGACCTGGCATTCGATACTCTTCCGTCAATGCACTGCGCTTCAATTCCTCCCGCCATTTCCGCTGGTATCCTGGTACCTCGAGCAATCCCCAGGGAATAACTTTCCTTGATGCAGATCAGCGTCCTTGTGGGTCACGTTTGCTAACCGTGCGAGGTTCTTGTACAGTGGTAACTTTAGCAGCGGATCGTATGGGCTTGCCAATCAGTTGCAGATGGCAACTTCTTGGTCAAACCCTGTTTCTTCTTTGCCTTTTCGGAATATCCAAATAGAAAACAATTTGCTGTTGAATTTGTTCTGCTATGGTAGTTGGATGCTAGATTTGCCCTTTTTTGAAATAAACTATTTTATTCTTTTGGAACTAGGAACTTAAGGGAAAAGTTAATGTTTATTTTTTTCATACTAACAAAAAAATATGATTTTTCTGGATCGGAAACTCTAAAAAGAATAAAAAACAGCGGTGCATGGAGCGCGTGGCAGCTAAAGCCCCACAAGTTGACGGTGGTGGAGGAAGGCGGCGGGGTTAGAGTTTGAGGGTTCTGGAGGGGGAGGAACTTCTTTGTCCTGGCGGCCATAGAAGGGGGTTTCAGCGGCGGTCATGACTTGTGGGTAGGCCATGGACTAGTGGCAGTGATGCCAAATCTACGAACGGCGAGGGGGGAGTCAGTGGTTAGAAGTAGGCGATGACATGATAGGTAACGGTGGTGTGTGTGGTGCTGCCGGCTTCCGAAGGTGGCGGCGGACGGAGGAGGGGCCGATATATGCGGGGGTATGGCGAGGGCATCGATGCCGGAAACAGAGGTGATGCCAGAGCAAAAAAAATAAGAGAACTTGAGGAAGAAGATGAATAATGGCACACATGACAGCTGCTATAAAGGATCACACGATACTCAACCGCATGACGGGTCACACGTCAACCATCCCGTCTCTAGATCTGGTTCTTGCCGAGCTCGAGCCTGCTCAGGGCTCGCGAGCTCAATCAACCCAGAGCGCATGCCTGCAACTCCCTTTTCGCATGCTTCGTCCGTTGAAAGTTCATAGATGTTCGAGTTCATGAGCGCTTGTTTCGGTAAGAATGAATGGAGTGGATTGGAGTGCACTTGTTTTGGTGGAGTGGATTGGAGCGGGATGAGGTGAGAATTAACTAATTTTTATTTTAATCCCCTTCAACCCACTTCAAATGAAGAGTATTCAACTGTATCCAAATAAACGCCGAAGGGGAAAGGAACGGCAACAGAACACGCATATACTTCGATAATCGAGACTGTCGCAAGCACTGATGGCTATCTTTCTGCATTACAAATGTTCAATGAGATCCAAGAGCAGCGTTAGCACAATCTCATCCTTGAAGAGACTTTCCCACACAGTCAGGTTGTTGTACCAAATACGTCCATGTGTTTGAAATGCTGATATTGTTTCTTCCTCACTCTCACTAGAACTAAAAGTTTTCTTCGTTGTTTCTGTAGATCGCGCGTTTCGAATAGGCTCGGTACATGCCTACATCACATGGGTTAACCAAGCTGTCACGGTTTACAAACAGGTCAGTGGGCCGCGGTCAATGCTTTACAAAAAGGTTCACGACACCAGCAGCTGCCACCGAAGACAGCGATAAATAACTGAACTGAACGATGACAGCAACTCGTATTTGCAGTTGTGAGGAAGAAAGAAGTGAACGATCAACGAAGCCGTCCATCAACCCCGGGTCTCTCGGCTTGGGCCGGAAGAAAGGAAGGGAAATAAGTACATAATCCGATCTCTTGTTCGTCCTTCTCCCCCCCCCCCAGACAGGCCCACTCCGCCGAGCTCGCCGCCGCCCTCCTCCAGCTCCGCGAGCCGCCCGCGCCGGCGGAACGCGCCTCGGTCCGGATCTAGGTAACAGCGCCTCCCTCCCTTCCCGTTGGCGTCCTCGCCGTCCTCTCCTGACCCCGCTATCGACCTGTGTGGTGGGGCGCGGATCCGTCGGGACTCCAGTCGATTTATACTACGTCGATTTGGATGCCCTGGATTGGTTAGACTGTTCGTCTAATTTCGTCCGGCGGAATCCGCGCCCCCTTCCGCAGCTGAGACCTCAAATCCAAGTGCGCGTTTCACTCCAATCCGTCCAGTTTAGGGTTTGCGGATCTGTTTACCGCGTGCTGGAGTGGAGATGTAACATCGTCTGATTTACTGGGATTTTTCGTTCGAACCTTTCATGCTCCACAGTAAGTCCACCGACTTATGCAGAACTTATTCACCGGGGAATTTTGTTTGCAGCAGCGGTGTAGAGAAGGCAACATTAGGTGACAATGAGCAGCATAGGAACAGGTTACGATCTGTCCGTTACCACATTCTCTCCAGATGGCCGTGTATTCCAGGTGGAGTACGCCACCAAGGCCGTCGACAACAGCGGGTTCGATTCGAATGCTTCCTCTACCTAGTTTTTTTTTCGCTTCACTTGCTCTTGCTCCTGTTCCTGTGTTACTTCCCGTTGATGCTGTGATATTTGTGAACAGGACTGTTGTTGGGATCAAGTGCAAAGACGGCATTGTCCTGGTAAGATTGGTCTTGTACGCCCTTTTTTTCTCAGTCCAGTCTGTAAGTTGCTAGAGTCGCTCTTATGCATTGACTGAATTGTGACTTTTTTGTTTTGTCCTTCAGGGCGTGGAGAAGCTGGTAACTTCAAAGATGATGCTGGAGGGATCTAACCGGAGGATCCATTCAGTACACCGGCAATCTGGCTTGGTAACATATCTACAAGTCACTTCAAATTGATACTAATTTTGATGGCAAAACATATATTGTTTACAAATGAATATAGGAGAAAATGTTTCTTATTTTGGCTTCTAACAAGTACCACTGTTGGAATATAGGATATTTATGAAACATGCTTTGTTACCTGTTTGCTCTTATAATTATTGTTGATGTAAAAACTGGCAAATATCTTTGATATTAGGATTTTTATTTCAATTTCTTGCATTGTTGACTATTTTTAAGTTTCCTATATTACTCACCCCTTTTATGACTTATTTGTTGTAACTAACAATCACTTCTACTGCTTCAGGCGGTTGCAGGTTTGGCAGCAGATGGGAGGCAAGTTGTTTCAAGGGCCAAATCAGAAGCCGCCAGTTACGAAAAGTAAGTGCATTGTCCTTTAGACCACAAACTCTTCCATTTATGCCGCACAAATATGTTTATATGGTTGTGCTGTAAAACTGTACTGCACCAGGGTTTATGGTGAACCTATTTCGGTCAAGGAATTGGCAGATCGCGTGGCAAGTTACGTTCATCTCTGCACACTGTACTGGTGGCTCAGGTAATGTATTTTACAGTATTGTGAGTGCCTTATAGTTACTGGATACATGACTTGTTGTAGTCAATCCTAACTTGATTTCTGCTGTGTTAGGCCCTTTGGTTGTGGTGTTATTCTTGGAGGTTATGATAGGGATGGGCCGCAACTCTACATGATAGAACCCTCAGGAGTCTCCTACGTAAGTTGTAACTACTAAGAGTTGTATCGACATGAGTGCATAGGCTTATTATTTTTGTTTTACTTGAATTATGTCCTTCAATCAGTTGCACATCATGTTCAGTATGGATGGTGTTGTTTATTAATATTATTACAGATTAGGACTCTTGTAAATTTGAAGTATATAATATTCATTGAATTTTAACTTTATACAGAAATACTTCGGTGCTGCATTGGGCAAGGGAAGACAAGCTGCAAAAACGTAAATTTATCTGTCTTCAATCCTTCTTTTTTGTTCTTCTATTCTTAGATACTTATCGATACATAAAATATCCAACAGATATCGTTGTCTTAGTGTAAAGGCATATATTAACACAGCTCATTTTTCTGAGAAGCGAAATACAGGAAAGGAGGGATCCTCCATCATGTTAGCATATAATAATATTATTATTTGGTAGTTACAGTTACAACATTCATTTAGTTTTCTATCCTTACACAGAAATTTAAAGTGAACAAGCCAGATGTTTTTCTGCATAAGCTTCTCCCTTTTTTGTTATAGTCATTGGACCGAGTTTACCACTATAAGCTTATAGGCAGGATTGGTTTGTATAATTAAAGGTACATTTTGTACACTACATTGGTTTTATGTATATTCCCCCGTTTCCTAACGAAACTTTGACTTTAACTTAGTTTGAATGAGGTAAATAATGACGTCAGCTTTTGTGACCCATTATTAACAAGAAAATTTCAGCACTTGCTATAAGTGTACTTTGTTGTATTGGTCTGACTACTATGCAAAATTTCATGTTGATGGCCATCAGAATGATTCTGAGTGAAACTCTTTGAATGTTGTCTTGCAGGGAGATAGAGAAGTTAAAGCTTTCAGAGCTTACCTGCCGTGAAGGCATTGTTGAAGTCGCAAAGATGTATATGCCTTAAGTCTTTTCCTATAACAGTAAAGCTTTGCTGCTTTATTACAGTTTCGTATTTTCCTTGAATGCATGCTATTGTCTATCACTTTCACTTCATTTTTATTTATATTGTTAATATTACTTATGTTCCATGTTACTCTAGAAATTTAGTGCTCTTAATTATATAACAAGCACAGGGTCCACTACAGTAGTACTTATTGTAGTAGTCAATAGTCATCAAAGGCTTCTTTATTCCTTTTTATACTAGAAAACTTTCGTATAAATTAGAAGACTGCATTGCATTGTAATCATAACCCAAACACCAGCTTAATGAATTTAGAAATAAGCTCTAGTCAGTATAGGTGCACGATAGATGACTATTCATCAAGTGATGACTCTAGTCAGTTTATTTGTGGATGTTTAGCTTTGAGGTTGTCAAGTTTCTTTCCTACTTTCTGCTTATGGGATGCTGATGAACCTGAGGAAGCTAAACCTGAGTTTTAACAATCTGTTTTCAATGCAGAATTTATGGAGTGCATGATGAAGCAAAGGACAAAGCTTTTGAGTTGGAGCTAAGTTGGATATGTGATGAATCAAACCGTCAGCATCAGAAGGTACTAGGATGATATTCACCAAAAAATTGCCAGTAAATTTGAAACTGAACACTTGATTATTTGTCATGCAGGTTCCAAATGATCTATTGGAGCAGGCCAAGGCTGCTGCTCAGGCTGCTCTTGAGGAGATGGATGCTGACTAAGAAATCACCGATGTGGGCGCTGGTGGAATCTTCGGTCCTGTTTGGGTGGTAGACTGGAACATTGTTGGGTTGTCAGATTTTTATTTCTGTGTACTGGAATATCTCATATCTACTTGATGGAACCAGGTTCCTTCCTGGAAATTCTAAACAAGACAGTGAGCGATATTAGGACTGGTGGTTTTGGATTCAGAGGAAATCATGTCACCTATGTTATCGTAAGACTAAGACAACGACTGTTTCCTCTCTTGTACTTGATGAATCGCTTGCATATTCAGTAGTGCAGTCTAAAATGAGCCTGAGACCACCTGAATGAATGGAATTACTCAACTGAGCCGCTGTGCTACACGGCATAGAAGTAGGACTGCAGAAGGACTGCCTTCCTGTGTCCCGTCCCCGTGTTGCCGCCTCTGCTCCGCGGCGCTCTGCTGCCGCCTAACTTAACTGTAGCACAGCTCCGGCAAAGGCAGCTCGTTTCTGCTGGAAGCAACGCATCGTCGTGGCGTGGCCTGAGCTCCCAATACGGTCCGAACAGTTGATTCGGTTCGCATGGCCCACATGCTGACCGTGGCCACGGCCCAATCCGTCTGGCTCCTCCTCCTCTCCGTTGCTTTCTGAGCTGCGTACTTTGGGAGTGGATACATTTGGCAAACAAGCCGTACGCTTCTGAACAGCGGGAGTAAAATTTACGAGCAGGCAGCTGACAAGAAAAAAAGTGGCGTTGCTCTCGTTCCAGTCCAGGCTCTTGTTGGGCTCGCACAAGTGTGATACATCATCTGTTCGGCACATCAGGATCCCGTGTCCGTCACATGGTTCGGCACAAAAACTCATGAAAGGATTATCTGCACGTTTTTAACATGTCAACAATCGTAACAACATCATGTAGGTTACCTCACAAACAATGTCTTCTCTGCTGAGTCTTTTCTCCTTTCATTTTTTTTTTCTTTTTGAAAGAGGCCCTTTGCATATACAAATCAAATCCGTCCTTACAATTCAGTCAGAAACATAGTTACATATATATACGACCTGAGAACACGCGTGCATTTTACAGCTGCATGGCGACTTGGCGAGGTGTAGAGTCAATCGTGACCTCTGCAGTAGCCTACCGCTGGTGGGATGATGATGAATCACGACATACGTAGATAGAAGCCTAGCGAAGAACAAACCACAAGCCCCCGCATATGAGCCTGGCTAAACTAAAAGGTCAGCATCAGGCAATTCAAGCACCTTGTGCGTTCCTTTGGATCTGCTTCCTGGTCTAAAATGGTTTCCTTCAATGTACCTGCAGCAAGCCAGTACAGTGTGCTTCAATAACGGTACAGTACACGATCTCTAAGTTCAAGGATCTCCGTCTGGAAATAACTGTTTCTTTTTTTTTTTCTAGCTGAGTTGTGAAACCAACTTACAGCTCCTTCAAAAATGGATGCTTGTATAGGCCTTCAGGTATTCTCCCAATGAAGTTGTTATTGTCCAAATACCTGTCACAAACCATTGTAACATCAGAACATCAGAACAAAAAAAAACGCTAAGAAAACTATACTAACAATTCGTCCCTGGAACATCATAAAACTTTGAGAAGAAAGGCTCACAAATAGGTCAATCTCGGAATATGAACTAGCTTTGGCGATACTGATCCAATTAGCTTATTATTGGATAAGTGCCTGCAGATAATATTAAGGACAAGCTGTGATACAATCTCTTTTAAACAGAATTAGAGTAACATGTCTGAATATAGAACCATGTTCCGCTTCGGTGAAAACTTACAAGATCTCAAGGTTCGTCAAATTTGCAATCTGATCTGGCAGCACACCAGTCAATTCATTATTGTTAAGGTACCTGTGGAACACAATACAGCAGTATGATGAGGAGAACAGTAGTCACTATTCACGAGAGAAGGATGAATCTAGTACAATGTTGTATTTCTGCTTACAGATTTCTCAAGGAGGGGAAAGCATTCCCATTGCCAATGAAATCCCTGAGAGTGCCTGTCAAGTGGTTGTTACCAACATCACTGCAAAAGGAGAATATGTCATTTGCTATCTCAAAATCAGCATAATCGTAATGGAGGCTGTGAATATTTTCCAGTAGGAATTGTTTTTATTACAATTGATATATTTCTTATTTCTGTGAATATGAGGCAGAAGGAATCAGGAGGGATGTTTACAGGTGACGTAGGTTCTTGAGGGTTCCAAGTTCAGGGGGGATCCGACCAGTGAACCGGTTTTCATGAAGATACAGATATCGCAATTCTGGTAGGTTTGCAAGCTCGACAGGAATTTCACCTTTAAAGTTATTGAAGCTTAAGTACCTGCAGAATTCAATAAAATTTTAGAGAGCTCAGAAGTAAAAGCATCTAATTGCCCATATAAACTCAGTACATTAGAACATGAACTTACAGGTGTGTCAGTTTTTTCAATTCACCAATTTCTGGCGGAAGTACATCTTGAAGCTTATTCCACCTTAGGTTCCTAATATACAAGGAACCTTGCTTAGATGAAGTGCCGCTGTATTTAAAAATAGCCATGTACCCGAAAAGCATAAAGAAAAGGAAGTCTAACGCTTATTTGACAGAGCATTATCCACACATATTGGATGATTACAAGCAAAATGAGAGAACTATGTTCTATGAAGCAGAAATGAATCGCTCTGCGGTGCTAGCATCTCAATGTGACAAGCATATTCAGGATAAAAATTTTCTCAGAAAATGCATAAAAATATTCTATACTTACAATATCCTGAGATGCCTCAACTGCCCAATTTGTGGGGGAATTGGTCCCGTCAACTTGTTATTGTGGAAATCCCTACAGTTGAATATTTCAATTACTCTCATGGCTTGAGGATATATCAAAGACGTTGCAGGATATGATCAAAGGTATAAGGATACAAACTGCAGCCTTTTAGTACTATCAAACCAACAAGAACCATCACAAAAAGACAAAAAAGGTAAATGGAAATGAAATGCTCTTTCAAACAATAAAACTGACATTTATCACAAGTGATAAAAGTCCGGCTCATCGATCATGGTTGATAATCTCTCAAAATTAAAGGGGTGTAACAAAATGGGCATAGAACTTTATTCATACTTCTACAGGAGTATATGTAGCACTAGCACTATGTGGATAGGATACCTTACCATGCCATCCTAAAACTAGACGAATAGTAATTATATGAAAAATAACATTAACAAGGAAAGAGTTCTTACAATCTTCTTAGATCCAAAAGGTTCGTTACTGCTGTAGGGAATGGACCGACTATTGACACAGCATAGACTTCCCTGAAAAAATATACATAACATGGTTACTGAGGAAGGTACAGGTAAGAAAACAACACATGAAGCTCCAGAAAGCAGATAACAAAACTTCGCAGGTTGTAAGTCAATATTTGTAAGCAGCAGCCATATAATGGTCACAGATGTGCAAATGTGTATTTATCTACAAACTTGAAACAAAAAAACACGTAGTAAAGAAGTAGGTAATGTTGTTTCTAACACTGGTACTTGAGTTGTCACGATCTAAGGCAACAGAAGCGAATGGCACGACATATCAGGTTTTCTAAAATGAGACAAAATTTCTTCATATATTTCTTATTGTATACACAGAAAGGATAAGCTCTTTAGGTTGAGGTTGCATTTATTGATTCCAGCTATTTGTGCCGCCTTTTCTTAAGGAACAAGTTCTTTTGTAGCTTTGATAAAAGCTACCCCAGATAGACACAGCATTGAGTTGAAGCATATGCTGAATAATTTTATTCCAAAGTTTGTGAGCTGAAGCGCATGTTATATCCAGCATTTCAATTAAGTGAGCACTGAAAGAGGGTTTCATATGTTGGAGCAAGACAAAGGTTTTGACCTTTGAGGCTTCAAGAGTTAAATGTTTTTTTCTCTCTCTCTTTCGCTCTTCAGAAAGCAACCATGCAACCATATAATGAATCTTAATGTATGCCAGAAAAAGATCAACAATCAAGAGAATGATATGTCTTACAGTTCTGTAACAACTCTATAATCTCCTTGCTGAGAACATGTCACACCAGACCATGGGGGTAGATCACCATGTCCACAAGGGTCATCGCCGACCCATGAGTATACAACCCTCCAGCCTAGTGAAGCCTTGATCTCATTCAATGCTTTCACTGTGTCAAAAAACTAAATTTAGTCCACGCATTTAAGCATCAAAAGCCATTGAACAGCTAAAACAGGCTGTTAACTCTGACTAGTAACTAACGCAGCTAAACAGATACATCTACCCTCCTGGGTCTTGATGTCTTTTGCAGCTAGGACATGACACGGTAGATAGAAATTGCATGATAGCACGTAACTCAGTGAACATTCGTTCAGCTACAGCTGAATTACTAAGTCCTCGACAGGTATCGCTTCCAACCAGTTCATCCCGACTTATTTCCACCGTCGCAGAGCCGAGCCCACGACTACGGTCGCAGGGGAACTCCAGTGAAACACTCAACCGAAGGAATGCCCAGTTTCATGACCTCTGAGTTCTGAGCAGGCGATTCATGGCACCGGATGCGAGGCTGGGTCAGATCTCCAATGGCGCGCTCTAAAGAAATAACTTTTCCACATTTCCGGCACCACGGAACCGCGGGCAAAAACCAGGAGCACGGACGGGACCGGAGGGGCTACGAGGGGAGGGGGGAAACGAGCGGTCGCGTACCGTCTCTCTTCACCGTCTTGCCCCGCGCAGCGCCGGCGAGGAGGAGGGTAAGGAAGACGAGGGACAGGGGACGGGCGAACGACGCCGCGGCCATGGGCGGCGGGGAACCAGCGGCGCGGCGCGAGGCGAGGCGGGGCAGCACGAGAGAAGGAGAGGGGAGGGGAGAGGTGTGGCGCCCGCGGCGGTGCCAGTGGCGGAGTGGCGAGTGGGAGCGGGCGGGTGGGCAGTCACTGACTCACTGTGAGTCTGTGACAGTTCCCGCACGCGCGCGCTTCGTTTCACCGGCCGCGTCGGTGGGGTTTGGGTTTGGCCCAGGTCGGGGCCTGTCACGCTGGACAATGAGACGGGCCGCATGTGCGTGAGTTGAGTGATTAACAATTCTTGTAATTACTTTTATTGGCTGTAATGAGAGGGAAAGAGAGTAGGAGGGGACAAGATAGAGCGGCCTGCAGGCGAGAAAGTGTCTTTATGTAACAGACTTGTTGTGGGAGAGCCGACAACGAAAAACAGAACCGAGAGTCACTTCGCGTGCATTCCTCTTCCTCACGTCTCGCCGATCGCTCGACGGCGGCCAGTGACCTGCTCACGCTGAGGCAAAGGCGCGCCTCCAGCCTGGGGCTATCACATTTGGTATCAGAGCTAGGTACCCTCGACGGCGTAAGGGTGGGCGAGTGCGGCCTCGAATCGTAAAATCCCGAGGCGACGAAAGCGGCTTGAACGCGATCTCCGCGGACTCCTCGCGGCGAAATCTCCGGTTGGTTCGGGCTGCAGTCTGTCAAGACGGCGCCAACGAAGCCCTCGGCGCAATCGCGATTCATCCTCGACGTGATGGCGAATGCAGCGAAGATTGATGAGGATCGCTGGGGAAAGGTATTCGACTCATTGGAGGCCATCTCGCGTCGACTTGATCGTGTCGATGATGTACAGAATCAGCTGTTGGGGCAGCAGTCGCTGGCCGCCTCGGTGGCGGAACAGGCGGGGAGAGAACGGGATGTGCTGTTCCGGCAAGTGGAGGAAACCGGGAAGAGGGTGGCGGCGCTAGCTCTCGAACGGATGGCGGAGGAGATGGACCAACTCTCAGAAACGCGATCATCGGACGCGGGAGGAGGAAATCGTGGTGAGCGAGATGATCGCGGAGGAAGAACACCCGGGGACCCGGGAGAAACGTCAAGAGTTCTAAGGGGACGAGATGTCGCAGGCGGCCGCCTGCATCAGCGCTGCGAGGAGAGGGGCGGAGATCGTTCGCTGATGAAGCTGTCCTTCCCGAAATTTCAAGGTGAGAATCCGACGATCTGGATCGACAAGTGTGTGGATTATTTTTCGATCTTCAAGGTTCCAGAAAATTTTTGGGTGCGGGCAGCCTCGATGCACATGGAGGGGAACGCTGCACGTTGGCTGCAGGTCTATCGCTTAACTGGAGGATTGGGATCATGGACACAATTTGTGGCAGCAGTTAAGGAGAAATTTGGCTCTTATGAATACCCGAAGGCGATGTATGACTTGCTACACTTAAGACAGAAAGGAGGTCTCGATATATTTCAGAATTTGATCAATTAAGATATGCCACGTCCATGCACAATCCGGAGTTGGATGAAATTTTTTTGTGACCCAGTTTGTTAAAGGATTAAAGCAGGAAATACAAGGATCAGTGCTAGCACAGGTTCCTTCTACTGTCAGCAGGGCTGCATTGTTGGCAACTCTGCATACTGATATCTATGACAGAAACAGATTCAAGCAGGGAAAACAGCAGTCAAGGGGCAAATCTGTAACTCTCACAAGAGCTGACAGCAAACAAGGGACCATAAATTCTGAACTCTCCAAGGAGAGGCAATTGAGGGATTATAGAAGATTACATGGGTTGTGCTATGCATTTGGTGAAAAGTTCGAGCCTGGACATCCAGCAAGGTGTATCAAAAGAATACAACCACAACTCAATACATTATCGGTGGAAGATCTGAATATGCCCCTAACTGATGAAGTGCTGCAACAGTTGGAGGAGGAGGACAATACCCAACTTCAGATGGAGCAACTGTCCTTGCATGTAATTGCTGGGACTCAGGGAGAAACGTGTATGAGATTTAAAGCACTGGTCAAGAATAAGGCATTCTTACTGCTCTTGGATTCTGGCAGCTCCTCGTCATTTATTGATTCTGAATTTGTAGCCAGAGCAGGATTGGGTTCAAAACAATGTAAGCCTGTCAATGTTAAAGTAGCTAACGGCCAAGAGATAAATTTCTACTGAATGGATCCCTAATGTTCAGTGGTGGTGTAATGGGTATACATTCAACACATCAATGAGAGTGTTACCGTTGAAGGCTTATGATGCCATTTTAGGCTATGATTGGCTTCAACAGTTCAACCCGATGATATGTAACTGGGTAGAAAAGAGTTTGCAGTTTGAATATTGTGCCAAAACTGCTAAGTTGCAGGGATGTAGGTCGGACACACAACAATGGTTGCCGGAAATGTCAGCATTGCAGCTACAAAAATGGATAGTAGGGAATGAAGTATGGTCTCTGGCAATTGTAGAACCCTGCTTGGATCAATTGGAACAGAACAGTCTACCTGAGGATGCAAGAGTATTTGAATTATTGCAAGAATTCAGAAGTGTTTTTGAGGATCCTAAGTCATTGCCTCCAGAAAGAGAATTTGACCATGCTATCCCACTCATTCCTGGCGCTATTCCAGTTAACTGTAAGCCCTATCGATATTCGCCATTGCATAAAGATGAGATAGAAAGACAAGTGGAAGATCTGTTCAAGGCTGGGCTCATCGAAAACAGTATTAGTCCTTTTGCAGCACCAGTGTTGTTGGTCCAGAAAAAAGATGGTACTTGGCGATTCAGTGTAGATTACAGAAAACTGAATGACTTAACCATCAAAAACAGATTTCCAATGCCTCTTGTTGATGAAATTTTGGACGAACTAGCTGGGACCAAATATTTCACAAGTCTGGATATGAGAGCAGGGTATCATCAAATCCGAATGAAGGTGGGAGAAGAGTATAAAACAGCCTTCAAGACTCATAATGGCCACTACCAATTCAAGGTAATGCCCTTCGGCTTGACTAACGCTCCTGCCTCCTTCCAATGTGCAATGAATTCTGTTCTGTCCCCATATCTTAGAAAATTCGTGATGGTGTTTATTGATGACATATTAGTATATAGTCCCAGTTTTGAATGTCATTTGGAGCACCTTAGGTTGATGTTGACCAAACTGCAGGAGCATAAATTCTATATCAAGAAATCTAAATGCAGCTTTGTAAAAAAGGAGTTGCATTACCTGGGCCATATCATCTCTAGAGAGGGAGTATCAACAGACCCAGCCAAAACATTGGCTATGGAAAGATGGCCTATCCCAAGCACTGTAACTGAGTTAAGAGCATTTTTGGGACTAACAGGTTATTATAGAAAATTTGTTAAGGGATATGGCACCATTGCAAAGCCATTAACTTCCCTTCTCAAAAGAAAACAATTCTATTGGGATGACTCTGCAACCATAGCATTTCAGGAACTCAAAAAGGCCATGATGACAACCCCTGTTTTGGCACTTCCTCAGTTTGATATTCCATTCACGGTGGAAACGGATGCGAGTGACACTGGCTTCGGGGTAGTTCTGATGCAACAAGGACGCCCTATAGCTTTTCTAAGCAAGGCAATGCCACAAAAGAACAAGCAATTGTCGATATATGAGAAAGAATTTCTAGCTTTAATCATGGCAGTGGAGAAATGGAAGCAATATCTGCAGAGAAATGAATTTATTACCAAAACAGATCACAAGGCCTTGAGTTTTCTAGAAGGGCAACATCTGCAATCAGATTTACAGAGGAAGGCGATGTCCAAGTTGATGGGATTAAACTTCAAAATCATTTACAAAAAAGGAAGAGAGAATGCAGCTGCTGATGCTTTGTCCAGGGTCTGTCAGTTAATGAGCATTGCTACAGTTTCGGAGGTTAAACCAATGTGGCTACAAGAAGTACTGAACTCCTATGTCACTGATGACTTGGCTCAGCAACTCATGGCAAAACTAGCAATTGTCAGTCCGGACGAACAAGGGTTTTCCTTGCATCAAGGGATAATCAGAAAAGGACACCGGATATGGGTTGGAGAGAACTCAGCCTTGCGCACTAAAATTATAGTTGCTTTTCACGACAGTGTGCTGGGGGGTCATTCAGGTACGCAAGCAACTTATCAAAGGGTACAAAAATTATTTTACTGGAGAGGACTTAAGCAGGATGTTTGCAGTTTTATTCAACAATGCTCTGTCTGCCAGCATGCCAAAACTGAGCGTGTCCACCCAGCTGGACTTCTGCAACCGCTACCAGTACCCCAAGGTATTTGGCAAGATCTTACTCTAGACTTTATAGAAGGATTACCTAAGTCCCAGGGCTATGATACAATTCTGGTAGTAGTTGACAGACTATCAAAATACGCTCATTTCTTTCCACTTAAGCACCCATTTTCAGCTGCTCAAGTAGCTACTGTTTTATTTGATAATATCATCAAGTTGCATGGCATTGCCTAAGTCCCTGATCTCTGACAGAGATAAGATCTTTACCAGTACATTGTGGAAGCAACTATTTTCTTTGATGAATGTGAAATTGTCATTAAGCACTGCCTACCACCCACAAACGGATGGGCAGACAGAGCGTGTAAACCAGTGCTTAGAAATGTATTTACGGTGTGCTGTACATGAAGATCCAAAAAAGTGGAAGGCCTGGCTTTCTATGGCCGAGTTCTGGTATAACACTTGTTATCATACAGCCTTGGGGTGTTCTCCCTTCAAAGTGGTTTATGGGTATGATCCAGATGTAACTTGTGCCCCTAATGTTCCAGAGGATGTTGAGAAGTCTGTAGCTGAGATATTAAAACAGAGAGCTGCTCATCTGGAATTTCTGAAGAAACACTTGGCTGTAGCTCAGAATAGAATGAAGCAAAAGGCAGATAAGCAGCGCTCTGATCGGTCTTTCCAGGTGGGTGAGATGGTGCTGCTAAAACTTCAACCATATGCTCAAACTATACTGGTTAACCGACCCTGTCCTAAGCTAGCTTATAAATTCTATGGACCTTTTAAAGTTCTTCAGAGAATTGGGAAGGTGGCATATAAGATTGACTTACCAGACACTGCTCAGATTCATCCAGTTTTCCATATTTCCCAGCTTAAGCCGTTTACAGCAAAGCACACTCCAGTGTTTTCTGAACTCCCAACAGTGGCAAATCTGGATCATCCTCAGCTGAAGCCAGTCAGAATTGTCGATCGACGGCTCGTCAAGAAAGGTAATCAAGCAGTACCTCAAGTCTGTGTACAATGGTCCAACATACCTGTTGAAGTTACAATTTGGGAAGACTGGTATGTTCTTCTGCGTCGCTTTCCAGAGATAGGTGCTTGGGGGCAAGCACAATCTGACGGCGGGGGAGATGTCACGCTGGACAATGAGACGGGTCGCATGTGCGTGAGTTGAGTGATTAACAATTCTTGTAATTACTTTTATTGGCTGTAATGAGAGGGAAACAGAGTAGGAGGGGACAAGATAGAGCGGCCTGCAAGCGAGAAAGTGCCTTTATGTAACAGACCTGTTGTGGGAGAGCCGACAACGAAAAACAGAACCGAGAGCCACTTCGCGTGCGTTCCTCTTCCTCGCGTCTCGCTGATCGCTCGACGGCGGCCAGTGACCTGCTCACGCTGAGGCAAAGGCGCGCCTCCAGCCTCGGGCTATCACAGGGCCGCACCGAACGACGGGCGTCGATGCTCGCCGGCCGGATTTCTGGGTGCAATGGAAGGTGGCGCGGCGCCGCCGAACCGCCTCAAAACGGGGCGGAAACTCACGTCTACGTCTCGGCCGTCTACGTCGCGGAGCCTCTAAATTTCACGGCGGAAGTTGGAGGAGCGTATCCCCGGCCCGTTTCGCAGGGGGGAGGGGGAGGACACGGAGCCCCCCGCCATCAGGAAACCAACCAGACAGACGCAGGGAAATCGGACGGAGGGCTCCTCGTACGCGCGCCTCCGCCGGCCTGTGGTGCCCGGTGCGGCGTCAGTCGGTGCATGACTTGACACCCATCCCATCCCATCCCCGCGTGCCACCACCGTTCGTCCGTCACATGTCAGAACAGGCTGGCCGCCGCACACAGCGAACCACGCGGTGCGGTGTAGCAGCACGTCGGCGCCCTGTCCGCCGCGCGAACAAACCGATCGCGACGCGTCCGGTTTCCTTGTGCAGCACAAGTCAAAGTCGAGCTCGAGGTTGGCAGTTCGCCTGATCTCATATTATTATTATCAGATTGTTTCTCTGGGTAGCTTCTGACGAACTGGGCGAAGCTTTGCCAATTTCCTGGCATGGATAATGTCACGAAACCGAAACGCCAGTTAAGCAGCCTCGGGCCCACCATCCGGCGCGTAGGATTCAGCGGATGGTCCCACCCGCCAGTGAGAGCGCCAGGTGCCGTGTCGTCCCCCCTCCCCCCACTGGTTGATCCCGCCGCCGGTCCGTTCCCCAAAGTCGTTGACGACGACCCCAAGCGAAACATTTCTTCGGTTTTCCCAAGCGAGAGAGGGATGGGCTGCTGCAGCAGCCGGAGCTCCGATTCGCCGGCCGCGCGCGTCGCGCGGTGGCGTTCCACCGGCATCGTCGCCCTCCGGGACGCCAGATTGAAGGTTTTCCTGCCCTCCGCCCCGACCTTTGGCCGTAGAAATTAGAATCTTCTTCCCCGCGATTCGCTCTCAAGTGCTCTGTAGGTTTACCCGATTTTCCGCTCCCTTCTTGCTTCTGCTTAGCATGGTTCTTGCTCGAACATTCAAGGGTGAAAGACTTAGGAATCATGCCTTCGTTTCCTGACCTCGATTGGGTACTTCCAAGTTCCTTCTGTAATGTCGTAAAATCGACCAAAGCTAGGTAATTTCTTCGTGTCCTGCTTCAGTAGGACTACTAGGTGGAACGCAGGGGTAGTCTTGGAAGCAACAGTATTAATCTTCCCGGTGATGAGTTAACTCCAATTTATACTTTGTTTTCTGGACATGTCATTGTTATTGCACAGTTGAATCGGTGATTGTTGATTGGTACATACGTCCATTGACAACGTGAGTAGGAAGAGGAGCAAAGCTTTGGTTTAATATTTTGTTACTTCTGATTGGATACGCTATATTTACTAAGGACTAGAGCCATGTTTTATTAGTTTGGACTAAACTCCAAGGAGCAAGGATGGAGGATAACCTTTCTTATATAATGGAAAATCTGTAAGTGGCACATATAACTCATTAATAGATAAGCAGTTGGTGCCTTTAGAAAATGAGCATTTGGTCCACACTGCTGAACCACTTTTTTATTTGGAAACAGTAGGTTTTGATGAAACAGCAACAACAAAGCCTTTGTCCCAAGCATGTTGGGGTAGGCTAAACAGTAGGTTTTTATGATTCAAAGGAATCTTGTGAGAATATGTGGAAGTAGGAAATGCTTGCACCAAAAATTCCAAAACTAAGCGTTTTAGAGAGATTTAATCAGCACAACTATACGAGAAGCTCCTCTCATATCCCACTCGGAGGCCATGGTCTTCTGTTAAAAATATACAATATTTGCCTTGAACTCTCTACGTGTGTAAAATCTGGGATTTGAAGGGACTTTCATGATTAAGAATTTAATCACTACCCTAATCACTACCCACCGGCGTTTAAGATTTCAGTGCTGGCTTCTGTGCTTGTCCAGAAGATAGATAATGAATATGCTATTCGGAGTTCCTGATAAAAAAAGTTATTGTTTTTTGTTAGCATTTGTTCAATTGTCTATCATCGTACTTATATTTGCTGTCTCAAACCACATGATGATACCTTTGTACACTTTTTACATCTTAATATTATTACATGTTTCTCTCGCAGACTCGTTTAATATCATATTTTTCTCGCAGGAAGTACCAAATGAAGTTCTACAAGTTGGCAATTCCATGAGAATTCTGGATTTGACAAACAACAAGCTAGGTAATCAGATTTTTCTTGTAGCTATTTGTTCAATTCAGTGTTCAGTGGACAAACCACAAGTAAAAAATGCTTTATTATTTATTCTAGTATGCAACATTGATATTTGATGTCATCTTTTCTCTTTTGCTTGACTGTACTTAACAAGGAACTGGTTGAGCGTTATCTGTTGTTTCGTTCTCTTTAGTTATGCGCAGCAGTATCAGATGGGATCCACTTATCATTTGCCTCTTTGGGCAAAGTACATATATTTCAGGAAATAATTCTAGAACTGGGTTCCTTTCTTTTTTTGTCCTGTAGGAAATCTTTCATGGTTTGTGCACATAAATTTTTTCACCGTAGTTGGAACTGTGGATTTTTGTTTCTAGCACCCACTTGGGCATAATTTTTAAGCAATATCAATTGATTCTCTTTCATGTTGCAGTTGAGATTCCCCAGGAAGTTGGCAGACTTGTGAATTTGCAAAGACTTGTAAGTTGTAAGAGTTTCCATTAGTAGAATCACTGTGGATTATCTTACTAGAGATTTGTTTTTGCAAGAAATAGTTCCTCCTTTATGATGTTTCTTTTGTTTTTGGTGTTGGATAAGGATGGTTCGGAGTGAGATATGTTGTTTCTTCATGTTTCTGTAGGTCTTGGCTGGCAATTTGATCGAAAATATTCCAGCTAACATCGGATACCTGCGGAACCTTAAAATCCTCATGCTCGACAGAAATAAGATCACTACCTTACCTGAAGAATGTTAGTTCCTATGATCCTCTTCCTTCAAGAACAGAACTGAAATGTGCAAAATATAGTATATATTTATATAGCAACGATTTTTGGTGTTCCTCTAGATGTAGAACTTTAATCTTGGGAAGTAGGGTTGTAGCTTCTTGATAGTCTGATTAGTGTTGTCTCGTCTTCTAACATGTTCCTTTTTGTTCCATCCAGTGGGCTCTCTATCTAATCTCCAGCAACTATCTATTTCTCAGAATTCGTTACTGTGCCTGCCTAAGAGTGTAGGAGACTTGCAAAATGTAAGATAATCTTGCTCAGCGTGCTAGATTTTTTGTTTTCTTTTTTGAAGTGTCCAAGCAGAAAAGTATTCTCTTGTCCACTCAAAAATTGATTTAACTGGATATTGACTTATGCTTCACAGCAAAACAAAAGTCATTCTTACATTTTGCTTTATCAAAACCAAATAAGTCTCGGTTCTACAGTTTATTTTCTGAAAATAAAAATACATCAATTTTATTTCTCAATATTAAGTTCTCTGAGTTTTTATTGACCAAGGCGCTATGTGACCAATAGGTTACTATTCTCATTTTTTTGCCTGATGCAGATGTCGATACTCAATGTATCTGATAACAAACTAACGGCACTCCCAGAGTCAATTGGAGGCTGCAAGTCTCTGGAAGAATTACAGGCCAATGGTAAATTTATAATTTCAATTTTCTCTCTTTTACCCCTTTCAGTCGGGTGCACATGCACTCGTGACGGTTATACGTTGCACCCCAAACCTTTGTGGCACTTTAACCTGCTCACCAATTTCCAATGTACTAAAAAGAATTGGGAAGTCACATTCAGATCCCCGTAGGATGCTTGCCCTTTACGAGTTGAGCAAAGTTAGCCCTTGCTCTGTTTGGTAAATAAGCAGACCATTGCACCACAGCGTGAGTGCTCCAGTATCATTTTACTTTCCTATCTCCCGTGCCAGCACCTACAATCCATTTTTCAAGGGCATACATTTCCAACTTTTATGGAGTTAATGGAATATGATGGTATTTTAAACAGAAACAAATATGTTATATTTTATCATTTTTGAAACATCAGCTATCCCATAGCACTGACCTTGAAGCAAAATATTCAGGAAATTCGATTGAAGATGTGCCCTCCTCAGTTTGCAACCTTGTCTGCCTTAAGTCCTTATCACTTAACGTCAACAAAATACGTCAGGTATGTGTGGAAAAACTGCTCAATCACTCCCTTCAGTCACTTCCAATCTATATACTGTGTTTGTATTGAATACACGTGGAGCCAACCACCTGAAGGCAGTGACCATTGTTAACTACGAAATATTTTGATTATTATTATGCACTGAATATTTGTCATGCCTTAAAAGATAAGATACATCATCTCACCCAACCTCAACTCTGCATTTGCAGCTTCCACAAAACCTACTCAAAGACTGCAAGGCTCTTCAGAACATATCCCTGCATGACAACCCAATCACGATGGATCAGTTCCAGGAAGTATGTGACATGAAGCCTTGAAAGGTTCCTACACTGTATTCAATCTTATCTTTGATTATATTCCCTTTTCTTCATATGTTGCAGATGGATGGTTTCCAAGACTTTGAGGCTCGTAGAAGGATGAAATTTGACAAGCAGATCAACTCAAATGTCATGATGAGCTCCACAGCCCTGGATGAAGGGATTGATCTTCACTAATTTTCTAGAATTGATTTGACTCCTATTCTTTCTAATTTCTCAGAACTTTCCCTTGTACATTTTGTACATAATTAATCTTCTTCATACTTCTGATGTGGCAAAGAAAAATAATACTCCCTCCTTTTCATATTAATTGATGCTGGTTAGTTCAAATTTGAACCTCCGTTTCATATTAATTGACGCTGGTTAGTTCAAATTTGAACTAACCAGCGTCAATTAATATGAAATGGAGGGAGTAAATGCATAACGTAAGAAAACGATCCAGATTCATTTCTTTTCGCCTGAACGTTTGCAATATGTTCCACTGTGGGTGTTGTGTATCAGTTGAAATGCATTGATTGCAATTGTTGCACGTCACCATCTTCAGCCTACTGCTAGTGATGGCCATCTCTGGTACTACTTTGCCTCCTTCAGGCTGCAGGTGCAGGGAAATGGAAACTGAGGTTTGTTGTCTCCTGCAAAGAAATGGAAACTGAGGCTAACGCCGGAGTACCACCTATACAGGTTTCGCTCCATGCTGCAACGGAGAAAAAAACATCTCATGTGAACAAAGAATTATTCGTGGCGGGTTCATTTCAGTGTGCATTTTTTTTTAAAAAAAACAGTGTTCTATATGTGAAGCCACAACGCCTTTGGGCTTAGACATGTCTTTTCTTTCATTCATTGTTTTTGTTGTTTGATTGAAGGGGAGATGTAAGTGGATTACGAAGTTTGAAGACCTTCATGCTTTCAGGAACCATAAGGTACCTTGGTAAAATACAGACACACAAAAAAAAAGTTGGGGTGATTTCGTGAGAATACAGCAAATTTAACGGCCACCAGTAATAGGGGTAACTTTGCGAGGCTGGTGCACTGAATATACACGTATTTTGCTCATTGCACGGAAATGGTAGTGCAGGCCAAAAGTGCTGCTTACTAATTCCAGCAATGGCTGGGCCTGTCTGATGAAGACTCTTCACAAGGCCTGAGCTGAGATTGGGGTCTCCTGCTTTACGAGAGGTTTTTTTCATGCTTTGCACAATTGAATGGTCCTTGCAATTTTCTTCATCGAGGAGCACCACACCTAACCACCTTCTTCAACAGATCACCAGCAGAAATCACTTGTGAAGTTGCGATCTTCTCCGTCCCGTCTAGCTCTCCCCCTCTCTGCTCCTCTCGCTTCCCTCGGTATTTTCCAGTGCAGATACATTATCGTGCCATGCCTCTGTATTTACCAGTGTTTTCTTGCAAGGAATTTTCCAGTGTTTGAAGTTTGCTCTGTTTTTGTAAAAAAAAAATGAACAGAAGAACTGAGATGGAACAGGGGGTGGATGGTCTGCGCCTGGGCGACTTCGAGTTCTTCAAGATCCTGCTCCCCGGGATGTTCAAGAACAAGCTGGTGAGTGTTCTTTTTCCGCGTTGCTGAATTTGATTGGGTTCCAGGTAGCTAGCTAGCTAGCTAGCTCAGGGAAGCGAGTAACTGCTGCCTCGATCGCCCCGCGCGCAGAGGCTGCCCTCTAAGTTCGCGGGCGTGCTCGGAGACCGCCGGGAACTGAAGATGCGGCTCGCCAGCGGCGGAGCAGTGCCGCTGTGGGACGTGGAGCTCGTCTCCAGCGGCGACGGCGTGCACCTCGGCCGCGGGTGGAGGCAGTTCGCCCGCACCTACGACCTCGGGGTGGGCCACCTGCTCGTCTTCCGCTACGACGGCGCCGCCGTGCTCACCGTCACGGTCTTCGACCCCAGCACCTGCCGCAAGAAGTACCCGCACGCCGCCGGTACGTCGGCGGCGCCCGTTCATTCTTGGATCCTGTTCCCAGCATGCATGGTCGTGGTCCTGGCAGACAGGAAAAAAAAAAGAAGAAGAGAAGATTCTCTAAACCTTTTTGCCAATCACCAGGTGCTGGAAGCGCCGGCAGAGACGCGCCGCGCATCAACGAGCCGGCGCATTTCGCCGTGACCCTGAGGCAGTGCAACCTGGGAGCGAAGCAGAGCCAGTACCTGGTAAGCGTGCAGGTGGTGCAGGTAGCAACGCTACCACGCCGCGTCAAGATGACAAGTTCTCGCTTGGAGATCACCCTGGCCTGACGCTGCCATGCCGCACGCACGCGCGCGCATGCACGCAGAACGTGCCGGTGGAGTTCCAGGACGCGCACGGGTACGCGCGGCGGCGGCGGGTGGTGCTGCGGATGGGCGGGCGGTCGTGGACCGTGAACCTGAAGCGCGGCAGGCGGCCGCTCGGCGACCGCACGACGTTCAAGTACGGGTGGCACCAGTTCTGCGTCGACAACGGGCTCGAGGTCGGGGACACCTGCTTCTTCCGCGTGGTCCGCGAGCGCAGGGGCTGCAAGGAGCAGGAGGAGGACGACGACGAGGAGGAGCACGTGCTCAAGGTGGAGGTCCGCAAGAAGGACGGCGCCTTCGTCGCCTGATCTGACACATTTGGGTTAATATGTTGATGACCAGCAGCATAACCATGCTGTGTAAACACGATGCTGGCGAGCGTTGATGATGAGTTAAGTTGATCCCTGTACTCACGTGTGGGTGGATTTTACGAGCAAGGTGAGCGTGTGTTAACCAAATGCGGGTATCCTACTGTTGTTATTAACAACTGAGTTACCGGTTAAGTAAACATCTTCGAGGCAGGCCACGGAGGTGGGCAATAAGATAAGGCAGGACGGGATACATCGCATGTGATTAGGACACGGCAACACTCGCCTCGTCCTGGACGCAGAACCCTGCAACGGTCATATTCGCCTCCATCGCGTCGCCCCGCATCGCATCCCCGCGGATTCCCCTACTCCGGCGCGGAAGGGGGGGGGGGGGGGGGCACACCAGCGCGATCTCTCCCGGTTACTATCGGCGACGGCGGCGGCGGCGAGCAGCGGGCCTTCCTCCTCGGGCACTCATTACCCTGTGAGTACTTTCATCCCCCATCCACCACATCCCGAGCGCTAAGTTAACTGGGAAGAAGCGTCGAAATCGGAAGGTACCAGCCGTCGGCCGTACGATCTGTCCCACTTCGCACCCCCCCAATCGAATTCCCCTTCCTCTTGTCCGGGGCCAAGCTTCATTGGGTCGGAAACTTGGTATGTCGGATTTAGATCCCGAAGTGAGGTTTACTCCTCGGGACACTCGATTTCTTCCTATCGGGAGTGCAATGCAATAAGCCGAGAACGGCAGTTCTGTGGAGTTTCGACTCGCTTCTTTCGATGATACTTACTATGTTGGTAGATGATGCTGGCTCACATGTTCCATTTGACGTTTTCGTACCCTTTCCGCACACTGGCCTAATCGCGGGCTGGTAGTTAATCTAGCCTGGCCCAATGCATACGCTTTCAGTCAAGGTTGGTAGCCTTTCCATTCCAGTTCGGTAAAAAGGAGTCAGGGCTGTTGTCTTCAGGTCATGGTCATGGATTCATGTTCGCTTTCAGAATCTACCATTTGTGATCATGAATTCGTAACTGGCAGTCCAGGAAGTCATGGTCGTACTAGTGGGTGGTTACACCTTGTGTGGTTATGTGGTGTTGGATACGCTCATGTAGAGGGCACCGATCAATCAGTGTTTCCGGTTCACCATACTTTTCATAACATGCGTCAACTAATCACATTCTTTCCAAGAAGATTGCTCCTGGTTGAATCACATTCTTTTCAACGGATCACATTTCGATCCACCTGATTGTGGTAATAGCTCCTGACATGTTCAATCTTTTCCCCTTTTCATAACAGATTTCAGGCTGTTGCTCCATAGTGCCCAGTGAAGAAATTAAGATGTCAATATCAATGTATAAGAAGCAAAACTCATTAGGCACTCCTGTCCATAGGACAAACCCCTTTGATTCGGACTCTGATTCCGAAGTGCCATCAAGACCATCAAGGGCACAGTCTGTCCCAGTGCAACGCACTGATCAATCTGTGCAGGAGTTGGAACACTATGCTGTGATCAAAGCAGAAGAAGCCTCAGACAAAGTAAATGATTGTGTGAGGGCCGCTGAAGCGATCAGGGAAGATGCCGCACAAACTCTGATGACTTTACACCGTCAGGGTGAGCAGATAATGTATTCTCATCAAATAGCAGCTGACATCGAGAAGGACCTTAGTGTGGTAAGTTCTTCCATTGGATGATATTATATGTCTTAGTGGAATTATGTTTTGTTACAACAATTAGTAAATCTATCTTTATCTGCTTCTGCCCTATGTAATCTTAGGATTTAGCAATACTAGCATTTCATTAGTGGTATCTTTATGATTGTTCTTGTATTCTGAGGCTAATAATGTTTGTCTTTCTAATCCATGACAATTAGTTTTATTTTCGTTTGTTAGGTGAACTTACATCATAACGATAAATTATTTCGCTCATCTCTTTTTACCGGTCAAGCTGTAATGTTTCATCTTGGTCTGAACATTCACTTCAACAATATGCCAAAATTTATATTGTCTCCAGAGTGAGAAACTTTTGGGAAGTCTGGGGGGTCTGTTTTCCAAGACATGGAGGCCAAAGAGAAATCAGCAAATAAAGGGACCAGTTTCAGAAAGTATGATAGTGTAGATTTCTGAAAATCATGTTAAGACTTCTAGTTTGCTTAACTGATCCCTTTGAGCTGTGGCAGATAACTCTCTTGCGAGAACAGTAAACCACATGGAACAGAGGCAGAGGCTGGGAGTTGCCCCAAGACGTCAAGAATGTCCCAGTCCTGTGCATCATTCACCTGCGACTGCCATGGAAAAAATTCAGGTATGCCTTTGTCAGTTAACTATGAAGTACGAACTGTACAATTGAGTAACATCTTCTGAAAGTTGCCATTGTTTTTTTTTGTAGGCTGAGAAAGCAAAGCAGGACGATGCACTTTCAGACTTAAGTAACATGTTGGGACAGCTGAAGGGCATGGCACTCGATATGGGCACAGAAATTGAAAGGTAATAGTTCTTGTAAAGCTTTAACACTGATACCATAAAATTTTCTAAGGTGAACAACATTCCTGCCTCATTCGGGGCAGTGTCCAGTGGTCTTTGCTGTTCATACAATTTGATGGAGATCTTTATCTTGCTTGCAGGCAAAACAAAACTCTGGATACTTTCAGCGACGATGTTGATGAGCTGAATTTCAGAGTGAAAGGGGCGAATCAATGGGGACGCCGGTTGCTGGGCAAGTGATACCCAAAAAAACTTGGGTGTCAGACTGTGGAGGCCTGACGGCAATGCTTTTAACAGACTTGCTTGGAGTTTGGAGCGTGTTCCTGCAGCTAGGCCTAGATGTTGTTGCTTGCTTACTTGGTTGTAGAGCAAAAAGGAATATCCTCGTGTTGTACTATGTTATCCCTGAGATTCATTCTTCTGTTGTACTATGTTATCTCTGAGATTTATTTTCCCCAGACTTTATTGTTGTATAACAGCTAGGTCAAAATTGATTGAGAAATGGAAATAAGCCTTGATCTATGGTAAAACAAAAGAAAAACTAATATCATGGCTTCTGCGTTCTTGGTCTAGCATCTACAGTACAGGGCAGATGTCTGTTTGCTTGCGTTTCGATGGCATAGGAGTACTAGCTTGGTGTTCATACAGGCAGCCTTGTACCCAAAAATGTTAATTTCCTAGTCGTGTCATTCATGCGAGTTACTGCTGCGTGAAGAAATGCATATCCTTTGTGTTTTTGTTTGTTCTTGAGGTGCCTCTTGTACTCAACGCCGTGGCTCTGTCACCTAGAAAACAACGCCACGTGACTTGGTCCTTGCGAGCATCGACCCTGCGCAGAGAGTATCGTTACCCTCACCACGGCAGGCAGGAGCTGCAGTCTACGCAAGGGCAGCACCGGCGGCGGTCACCCGCGGCGCGCGCGGACATGTTTCCAAACGATGTCAGCAAGCTGGCGCCGCGGGAGCACCGTGCCGTGGCGCGCGCGACGACGAGGCCGAGGCCGAGCCGCGGCACGCGCGCCGATGAGCACCCGGGCGCCGACGGCCGGCTGGCCGTGGTGGCGGCCGGCGGGCAGCGGGGCACGCTGTACGACTCGTTCGAGCTCAACGCGATGGTCGCGCGGCTGAACCGGGTGTTGAAGAACGGCGGGGAGGCGAGCTGCAGGCGGCCGCGCAGGGCAGCGGGAACGGGAAGCTGGCTCGCCGCTCCCAAGGTGCTCTTCAGGAAGATCAAGTGCGCGTTCCTCGGCGCCCGGCGGGGAGGCACCTAAGCTAGTTTGTTTTTTTCACGACCGGACTCATCGGTGCCGGTGACTCATAGCTTGTTCGATCTTACCGCGTGCCCGTGTTAATTCGCGTTGCTAGATATGCTGAGGGCTTTTGTGTCAAATCTCTGGCTAGTAGCAGAAACAGGCCAAACAGTGCATCATCTGATCTATCTGGTCCATGACAAGCTCGTGTCGGGAAATTGTTTGGTTGCCGTCGAGTAGCCTAGGCAATGCAAAGCAGGTCGTGCCTGATTTTTGCATGGTGAGCACGCCGTGCCGGCGTCCTCTGCACCCTTCACATAGTTCTGATTTTTTTTTCGTGATTGGCATGCAACGCAAACGCAACGCCATCAGTTCCACAAAACCCAGACGCTTCCAGAATCCAGACGGAGCCGTATTGATCGCGGGAATTCTCAACGTCCCGGAATCATGTAGCGATCATCGCTTCTCCACGTCAGCCTTCACCACGTAGACAAGCACACCGCATCCGACGCACTCGAGTACACATGTCCCGCTGACACCAGGGCCCATGAGTACTGAGCCGCCTATAGAGCGCAAGAACCCGGACGGCGGAGCCAGTATTCGAACACCTCGGGCGGAGCGCCTTCGAAGAAACTAGCCGTTACGCCCGCCGCAACGTTCCCTTTTCCCGTCCCCTCTCCCTCCTTTCCCATCGAATCAACTCCCCGAAGCACAATTCCACCGCACCCGCGGATCTCAAACCCTAGAGCCTAATCCCGTCACGTTGCGAGCTCGTAACCATGACGACGGCGGCGCCCAAGACTCCGATCAAGCCCTTGGCCCCTGCGGCGCCGAGGACTCCGACCAAGGCCTTGTTGGCCCCCGCGGCAGCGACGAAGACCCCGACCAAGGCCTCCGCTCCCACGGCGGCGGCCCGTGCGGCGGGCAGGACGCCGTGCTCCTCGCGCGCGCGGTCCCCCCACGCGTCTGAGAACTCCCACCCCAACATCGCGGGCTCCCCTCCCCCGCCGTCCATGCCCACCAAATCGCCGGAGGCGGCGGGCGCCAAATCCGCCTCCGCCAAGAAGAAGAAGAAGCCCTCCACGCCCGCACCGCCGCTGCGACAGCGGGAACGGCGGTTCCTCGTGGCGAAGAAGGGCGCGCGGCGGCGGTGGAACGTCGGGAATGTGAGTGGCGGGGGCGAGTTCGACTTCGACCAGTGCCGCGAGGCCGCCCGCGAGGCGCTGCGGGCTTCCCAGGAGGATTTCTTCCGCAAGGAGCGCGCCGCGTCCAAGGCCGCCGAGGAGCAATTGCGTCCGGAGGAGGAGGAGGATGATGATGGGGAGAAGACCGCTGATGAAGATGCGAAGGGCAGCGCCCTCGAGGCCGTGCAGGAGGAGAGTGATGCAGATTTGGAGGGAAGCAGCAAGGTGAGAGCGCTGAGGACGAAAGCGATGGCGAAGGCGATGAGCAGCGTCCCAGATACTGGCTCCGGTCGGGTCAAGCATCTGGTGCAGGCCTTCGAGAGCCTACTCACCATCTCCGGTGCCACCTCCGACGCCGACAGGGCTGGCGAGGACTCCTGGGCGCTGCCGGGGTTGCAGCCATGGAAAGATGAGTGCAAGGGTGATCAGGGGCTCCCACAAGCGCCGGTCTTTTCGTCGGCGGATTTTCTGGATGCAGGGTCCAATAGACTGTGTTCCTCACTCGATGGAAACAGCGACAGGTTGGTTGATGTTGTCAAAAAAAGTAAAATAAGGAAGTGTTTTGATGTTTTTGGCAATGCAATATTCTGACCACAGCTTGTAATTCTACATCGTTGTAGGCTGAGCTGGGACAGCAGAACCTCAGCAGGAAGCCGCAGGAGCAGGAGAAATGTAAGCCTAGCAAAGTTTAAGTTTTATTTCTTCATTTGAATTGAGCATGCTGGAGCGTGTTCTCTTATGTGAATATATGCTTCCTCCCTGATCGGCAGTCATCTGAGTCACTAAGGAGCAGTTGGAACAAAAAGCTCAAGGTCACAAGTCAGCATCCGTTCAAGCTAAGGACAGAGGTTAACACATCTTCCCTTTTCTCACAGTCGTGTCTACAAATCACATCTACAAGACCCTTCTGTCAGAATCATATTCTTCCTATGAGTAAATTGTTTTTTAACCAATGTCACAACAGATTTTTATATACGTTGTACAATGTGTGTATCAGCGTGTAAAGTGTCCAACATTACGTTTTTATAAATGCCAGCAGTGATGCACTAGAAAAGAATTTGTTTGAATTGACCCTTGCCTGATTGTATGACATTACAGATTTGAAACTGTCATGACGAGCCTTCTTAAACTGGCAACTCGGAAGTAGTTAATTACAAACTTTTTACTTGTTTTTGTGAATTTCTCATAAAATTTACTGGTCGGCCAGCCTTCGTGAGCTAGCATTTAGAAACAGCTTGCACTGATCGTTTCTCGTTCTGTAATTTTGGATACTTATATGTGATTTATTTTCTCTCTGATGCCACTGTTAAGGTTATACTAGCTTGAAAGTTTGAACCTAAACTGTGCGTCATGTGCCATTCTTTATTTGCGGTGTTTACTAGTAGATGCCAAAGATTTATGGATTAGGAAAAAGCTGGATATCTTAAATACATGCGGACTATTGCTCCACTATACCATTAGATGTATAGTGCTCCTCTGAATTTAAATATATGACTGTTCGAATTAACCAACTCATTAAAATAACAGAGGAAGTATCCTATTCTGTAATTTGTAGAATCTTGTTTACACTTATGCTGCATCTGATAAAAATCAAACTGCATGCACACTTCCCACCTTGCAGTAATATGTTTATGTTTATGCCAAGTTTAGATGCTTTCTTTCTAAATCGCAATGACCTCCATGACAGCAAAGAGGAAGGACCAAAGAACAACAATTTATCCAAAAGGTGCAGGAAATGCTTATGGAGGAAGAAAAGAAACGGGTACATATTGCGCAAGGATTGCCATGGACTACAGATGAGCCTGAGGTCAGTCTAGCCCTCTTATATAATCTTCAGCAGGGGACTGTTGTTACCATTCTCATTGAAAGTTGCCTCATATATTGAATATGCCATGTGTTGATAAAAATTGAGAAATTGCTATCCTTTTGAAGTGTTCTAACTGTTCTCATAGCGACAATTTATATTAAAAAAAATGACAAACTGCTGGAGTTTCTCTCACCTGAATGTTCCCTGGGATTACTAAAGGGAACTCTGTTATCGCTTTTCGGTTAATAGAAATATCATTTTCACTTACTATCCGTTTCAGTGCTTGCTGAAGCCACCAGTCAAGGAAAGAACTGAGCCGATTGATCTTGTTCTCCATAGCGATGTACGTGCAGTTGAGCGTGCTGAATTTGACCAATATGTAAGCCTCTTACAAGCTCATTGTTATACAGTATCTTGTGTGAATCCTTAATCTCAACTTAACTAATTGGTATTCATTGTCTATTTGAAAAATCTAGGTGTTAGAGAGAAACAAGTTTGCTGAGCAAGTGAGACTGGAGAAGGAGCGACAGAAGGAGTTGGAGGAGGAAGAAAGGATAAGACAATTGAGGAAAGAGCTTGTTCCTAAAGCCCAACCAATGCCATACTTTGACCGCCCCTTTGTACCGAAAAGGTAAGTGTCATGTTCCCTGTATTGATTATTGTCTCAACAAGGTTTTTCTTTGCATGTAACCTTTCCACTCTGGGATTCCTATAAATGTTTCAGTCCTAGTTTAGTGCATTGTACTAATTAGTCACTGTTGGTTTACTTTATACTTGATTGATATCTTACCATTTACTTCCTCCAGTCTCAAATTGATGACGTTAGGACACTAGATTTAGTGTAAAAAGTACAGTAAATCATTTGTCTTACCGGTCATCAATTTGAGAACAGAGGGAATACATTACTAATGGGTCATTCTTAAACTCCTGAAGGTCTACAAAATCTGCTACAGTTCCAGTGGAACCAAAGTTTCATCCCCGGCCAGAAAAACTGTCGTGGTGAGTTCTTGCTCTCTGGAAAAAACAAAGTTTGTAATTTCCTGGGTATCTCGTTCATGTATACACAAAGCATGCTCACCATGCTTGGTTACGTCAATGGTGTCTGACAGTTACTGTCGACAGCAATGCATGGAGTCTGGAAAGCTAAAGCTAGCGCCTCATAGGCCGTGTGAAGATCAACCGTACCTATCAAGGAACGCAGAGCATGGACACGCATGATTTTGGTTCCCTGTCTTCTTCATGTTCCATCTTGATGATTCATGTATCTCTCCTCCTATGTGATGAAGATGCTACTGTCAAATTCTTTCTTTTTCTTTTAGCTTGGCCAGCGTCCAAGTTCGTTCTGTACATGCTGGATATCAGTGGCTCTGTGCTTCAGATGCAGTCACACCAAGGTTTGAAGTTTGCTGTACAAGAAACTGCAAAAGCGAAATTCAAAGATGAATTTCAGTGATATTTACTGGTTCAAGTGTTGGTTCTTGTTTATTCATGATACACCGGCAGTGCTTGCTATGTGTACGAATATTACCAGCTGACAGTTGTCGCTCTCGCTGTTTTGCTGCATTCTACAGACGGAGTCCTCTGGAGCGAAGGAATTTCACAGACACAGTTTAATTTTACATGAAAAACACAGAATTGAGGGGAAAAAATCCTAAAACATAGCACCAAACTGAGAATGGCTGATAGCAAAACTGTAAATTTCCTACATTCTTGGGCCGTAACTTCTCTAAGTACACAATAATTAATGAGAAATATTAGTTCTCTAACTGAAGAAAACAACCAACGATACAAAGTTTTGGGCTTATTATTATTTTTCTCAGAATGTACTTCTCGACTTTGCCACGGGTTTTGTAATAATGGGAAACTTTCTTGCGGCTCTTCCTACAAGTAAAGCCCAACGTTCTCTCGGACAAAAAGGGATTTTTTCTGCGTAAGATTATGCCCCAGCCCAAGTAGAGCCCCACGCTCCAACCATCATTTCTCGCTAACACGTGGGTCACCCCGAAGAAAAGCTACGCGCACCCAGTCCTTCTCCCTCCCCGCTTGGCAGGCAGGCATCCTGCACCCGCCGCACTCTTCTCTATTTC
Source organism: Neostapfia colusana (assembly GCA_030760725.1). Classification (NCBI taxonomy): domain Eukaryota; kingdom Viridiplantae; phylum Streptophyta; class Magnoliopsida; order Poales; family Poaceae; genus Neostapfia; species Neostapfia colusana. Next base: position 87,332,596 of record JASWHV010000013.1, on the reverse strand, counting down.
TCCTCACCATCTCTTCCCGATCCACCCGTCACCGAACCCTAACCCAGCCAGATCGCCTCCGCCGCCGTCGGCGAGAGCGCACAGATCCGCCGCGATGGCGCTCCGTCGCATCCTATCTGCCGCGGTCCGCCGCCGCTCCGCCGTTGCCGCGGCGGCGGCGGGGAACGCGCGCGAGGCCTCCACCGCCGTCGCGTCGGCCCCCGGGGTCGTCGCCCCGGACGCGACGCTGGTGCGCGCCCCGGTGATGCCGTACGACCGCATCGCCGAGGCCGTCAACGCCCGCATCCGGCGGCTGGAGCACCCGGACCCGCGCTTCCTCCGCTACGCGAACCCCGTGCCGGCCCATGCCGATCACACGGCCATCCTCGCGGCGCCGGCGACCCGCGTCACCACGCTGCCCAACGGCCTGCGCGTCGCTACGGAGTCGTCGCTCGCTGAGCGCACGGCCACGGTTGGCGTGTGGATCGACGCCGGAAGCAGGTACGAGTCGGAGGAGGCCGCTGGCGTCGCGCATTTTGTGGAGCACATGCTGTTCAAGGGCACGTCGAAGCGCAGCGCCGCGCAGCTGGAGGAGGAGATCGAGAACATGGGCGGCCACCTCAACGCCTACACGTCCCGGGAGCAGACGACCTACTACGCCAAGGTGCTCTACAAGGACGTGCCCCGTGCCATGGAGGTCCTCGCTGATATCCTGCAGAACTCCAATCTTGATGAGGCCCGCATTGAGCGTGAGCGCAATGTGATACTCCGAGAAATGGAGGAGGTATGTCCACTGACACGTAGATATTTGTCTCCTTGTATCCTTCAGTATTTCTTGTCTTTGGGTTGTATTTATTAGACATTAGTTTGGTTCGCTCCATACTAGATGTGTTATGCTGCATAGATTCTGATAAACATATCTTTAATTTTTATCGTAAGTAATCATAAAGTTCTCTCGATAAGAAAACAAGTTGTTCAAGCTGACCCTGATTTCATACATTGCATTTTGTCTTGAACTGTACATGCAACATTTAAATTAGCCGTCAAACTGCTGATATAGTTAAAATTACCCGTCAAATGGGCTAATGTATTTATTCTGTTTGTTTCTATGATGTATAGGTTGAGGGACAGGCTGAGGAAGTCATATTTGATCATCTTCATGCAACTGCATTCCAATACACATCTCTTGGGAGACCGATCTTGGGCTCTGCAGATAATGTCAGGTCAATTACCAAGCAGGACCTGGAGAAGTACATTGCAACTCATTATACAGCTCCTAGGATGGTATACACGATATCTGAAATATGTAACTGGCACACATCTGTGCTGTTTTTGGTTATCTGCTACCATTATAGTTTCATGGAGCTACTTATGCATGTTTTCAGGTCATTACTGCTTCTGGTAACGTTAAACACGAAGACATTGTCGAGCAGGCAAAGAAGTTGTTCAATAAGTTATCGACTGACCCTACAACAACAAGCATGTTGGTTGCTAAGGAACCCGCCTCTTTTACTGGTTCGGAGGTGTGTTTTGCAATTTTCACTGGACACCTGTCTGTGCTACTCATATTGATCTTCTCGTTCCATGCTTCTCAATAGGTCCGTATTATTGATGATGACATGCCTCTTGCTCAATTTGCTGTTGCCTTCAATGGAGCATCCTGGGTAGATCCGGATTCCATCGCGTTGATGGTTATGCAATCTATGCTTGGTTCATGGAACAAGAACGTTGGTGGAGGAAAGCACATGGGGTGAGTTCCTGTTCTTTTTTATACCCTCTATTTTCTTTTTCCACCATCTGCACATATAGATGTAATCCCCTTTCTTTCATGGTGTTTTTATCCCATTGACCACTTATTTGATATATTACCTAACCTTGTTTAATGACTACAGTTCAGAGCTTGTACAAAGGGCAGCTATCAATGACATTGCTGAGAGTGTAATGGCATTCAACACGAATTATAAGGACACTGGCTTGTTTGGTGTTTATGCTGTTGCTAAGGTTAGTGTTGCATTTCTACCTTTGTGAAAACATCAATGTGAATCATCTCGACTATTATTTTTATCCCTCTATGTTGTTATTAGTTATACGTATCTTGAGTGCATATCCATAGTCATTAAAACCCTGTACTCGTAGTCAGAATTTCTGGCTAGAACCTTCGAAAGAAATGGTAGAATAAATAAACATGCTTTAGATGTACACTGTTTGCATTGGTTATCTGCCAAAATATCTATACTATTGTGGTGCTTTCCTCCCCTGTTTTCATTCCAGCAGCTGCATCCTCCCACCAACCTAGACTTTATCAAAGTTCCACACAACCTATGGCAGTTGGGTCTACTTTTGATGACAACGTTTAGAAGTTACATGATATAGTGTCCGTTGCTCTGAAAGCTTTCGTTGATTTGTGATGGTCTGAACTCTGAACATAATCTGCATAACTGAAGTTAAAGGAATTTGTTTCAATAGAAACAGACAAACTGAACTTTGTGTTATGTGTTTCTGTTTAGTTATTGATATCCCGTTTCTCTCCAAGCTTGGTATTTTACTGCAAATGTCCAACAAATGATGCTCTCAATATGTCTGTTTAATGCATAATGATGAAGTTTGTACCTGTAATAACTCATTTTAGTAAATTTGTTACATGTGTTTTGCCAACTTTGTTAGCTTGATGTGATCATTATGTTATACGTTTCGTTTTCTTTTCTAGTGTTTTTACACAATTGCTTTTTTTGTAGGCTGATTGCTTGGATGACTTGGCTTTTGCAATTATGCAAGAGATGAGCAAACTATCATATCGGGTTACTGAAGAAGATGTTATCCGTGCACGTAACCAGGTAACTCTTCCAGTCAGTTCTGATTTGGTTGTGTAGCTTACAACTTTATTTCCCCATTTTACCGAGGCATGAAACAGTTCAAAAATTGCTTACATGCTGGAGTTTCATGTTATATGTTTCTTTTTTTATTTTTTGGAACATGGGAGTCTTCCATTCAATAACAGTGCCATTGCTTTGTGACACTCAGCTGAAATCCTCTCTCCAACTGCACCTTGATGGTTCCACTGCTGTTGCAGAGGACATTGGTCGGCAGGTATGATCAGGGCATAATATTTAAAAGATGTGTTCTATCACAACAATTGTTTCTGTTCAGCCCCGTGGAACTTATTTCCCTTCACATGTTTGTCAGCTGCTCGTTTATGGCCGAAGAATTCCAATTCCTGAGCTTTTTGCGAGGATAGATGCAGTTGATGCAAGCACTGTGAGGCGTGTTGCAAACCGTTTCATCTTTGATCAGGTACTGTTCTGCCAACCTACAGCCTTTCATTCTGTAGAATTTTCAGTTTTTGTTAATGTTATTAGTGCCAGCAACTATTGCTTCATTATCTTATGTGCACATTTATATAGTGCTCCAAGCCTGCTTTTGATGCAGCCCTTTCACAGTGGCAGTATATTGTTTCACTCCAATTTGTCATTCATAGAATCAATGCATCATAATTTCTGAGAATCTTTTAGTTATGCTATGATTCTATCTGTAGCTTAGTGTTTTTGAATTGTTTGATACCTTAGAAAGCAACTGGTTACTGATCTAGTATTGTAACTTCATGTAAATTTTGCTTGTTCTCCTGAATGTATGGATGAAACCAGTCTTCATTGTCGTGCTCTCTCTTTCCTTTCAGGATGTTGCTATTGCTGCAATGGGACCAATCCAGGGACTTCCAGATTACAACTGGTTCAGGCGCCGGACCTATATGCTCCGTTACTAAATCCAGCGGTGTACCATTTTTACAGTTGGCAAAGGCAAAGATGTAGAATTGCCATTTTTTGGGGTCAGTGTATTATGGCCTCGCAAACGCTCTATGTGCTGAAGTGGGAAATTTTGAGTATTTATTTTGTTTTCTTGCCCCAAAATCTATCAATAATGATAGGCAGGTTCAATTGATGTGGCTTTGGGTGGCCACATGGTGTTTTTTTTACGATAAATCATGACCCTTTAACTTTCCACCATTTGTTGGAAGATCAGTTCCTTTTTGGTGAATAATTTTTTGAAGCTGGTTATATGTAAAGATGGTACAGTTTAGCTTCTCTGTTGCCTTGATGGTAACTGCGCAACAGTTTTAAATTATGCAGATAACTGAATTTATTTTCTGATTGATTATCTTCTTAGTCTAACAGTTACTATTCCTGGCGTAGTATAAGATTATGATGTTTATTGCCTGCTTGCTTTCAAGTACGTGCCTTACAAACTTGTACCTTAATTTGAACTGGCGTAGTATACGAACTCATAATTTTTCCATCTGTGTCCCTAAACTAAGTGGTTCAGTAATTAGTTTTGATTTACTTAATATATCAATGATATGTCATATAATTCAAAAACCTCACCACCATCTACCGCATGTCAAATAAAAAAGGACAATTAAACACTCTTTACGGTTCTTACAAGTCTGAATTTTTTCTATTTGACCACATTTTTTATTTTGTTGTCGACTTGATAGTAATATGAAAGATAAGTTCATATATTTAAGTGACATAACAGCAACAGACACTAAGCAGACTGATCAATGCTAACTAGGATGGTTTGGATCAAGAGCTGTAACAGACAAAAAAAAGAAGGGCAAATAAAAAATACCTCCTAGGTGCGGCCTGCCTGTTCCTCCCCTGGCCTGGCCCACAGGCGCGTGGCGCCCTTCGCCTTCCTCTCGCCGCCGCCTCTCCCGAACGGCCAGTGCCAGGGCTGCCGCCATCGCTCTGCTCGGAAGCTCGCCGCCCCCGTCCCTTCCCGGGTCGCCGCCCCACGCCATGCCTCACCAAGCAAACCTCGGCCGTTGCGCCTCCACAAATCCCGACGATTAGACGGCAAATCGAGCGAACCTCGGAACTCCGCCGCCCACGCCCGCTCACAGCACATCGGGAATCCGGCGACGAGACGCCTCTGCCTCGCCTCACATCGCCTTCAATGTCGTGCTCGATCCCAGCCGCGCTGCCTGCCGCTCACTTCCCCGAATTCCTGAACCTCGCAGCGGCTCCGCTCCAAAACCCAGTCACTCGCCCGCACCACCGAAAGCTCGCCGACCACCTCTGCTCCTCCCTGTCACGCTGCCTTCGATGCCATGCGCCGAACTCAGGACAGCACTGCCCCGCCTCCCCTCCCAAAATCTCGGGCACTGCATCAATGCCCTCGCGAGGCCCTCCCTGCCCGCGCACTGGTTGCCGGTGCCGCCTCACTCGACTATAAAATGGGCGCCCTCCTCCTCAATTCCTCCTACACGCTCACCACCGAGCTCACAGCACGAGCTGAGCAAGAAGAAGGGTCGCTGGCGCCAAAAGTTTGCAAGAACAACACCTTCTCCCTCAACTCCGGCCATTTCCCGAGCTAGCCACCGGTAAGTCACTGTTTCCCCCTCCCCCTCCCTCCTGTTGCGTCTCCAAAAGTGTTCTGAGCAGCGCCGACCCCTAGCACCCGCACCGAAGCCCCATAGAGGGCTGGCACCATGGGTCGCCGCCCACAGCCCGTCATGCGCCGCCACCGGCCACCGGGAAGGCCGCACCGACCTGTCCGAGCCCACCAAGGGCTTTACCACACTCTCCCTCACGTGTATGGACGCTTAGACCGAAGGAAAACATATGCGCATGCATAGCTCACCGAGCTCCGCCACCGCCGCTATCTCCGGCGAACTGCCACCGCCTCTTCGGCGACCCCCGTGGCCTAAGTACCTTTCCGTTAGACTCCCCACGCTACGTAGGCTTCCGGCATGAACCACGTTAGACAAACCCACAAAGAAAGCGCGGCTCCGGCTAGCTGTCGACCGCCTCCGCCGCACCGACAACCCCCCCTGATCGGCCGCTTACGTAGCAGCCAGGTGGCAGGGCCACACGGGCAAGGTGCCGACGTGGTCACTGACCCAGCGCCCCACGGGCGCCAGTTCACCGCACGCTTGATAGAGCTCCTGTAGACTCGGTCCATGTGGACCGGAGGGCCAACAGCTATGGACCAAGTCCCGGTCCACGGAACAGTGATCCGTGAGGTCCTGGCCCCACCGGTTCCGCTACATGCAGAGAAAAGCACTAGGTACACCCAATAATGAACACAAAAACTTGGAAAGAACATTTGCGGCTACATAAAACTCTAAGGCTAAAAACCATTTTAGAATGTTACTAATTGCTAGTACTTGCACTAACCCAAATAATCAAGTAAATGGCAAACGGGAATAGGATGAGGCCCCCGACCAAAGACACAACCCCCTGAAACCCCTACAACCACCTTATTGAGGTGGTACCTAAGTTGTTGCAATCCTTCGGGTTCGACGCTAACTTGAACAATTTACATACCATAGCGGGGGGGGGGGGGGGATTCGACGAGGAACTCGAAGACCTGGATTACGAAGAATTCTTATAAGCTTTTGAAGGCAAGCTCTAACCCTTCCTTGATCATAATTGTTCCTATGAATTTGCGAAATTACCATGTTAGCCTGTTTTTTCAATATGCATGATTTTCGTGATTACGTTTAAATGTTGTAGTAGCTAAGACCCATTTGCTAGTGGTCGCATAGTCACGTGGTTGACTTGTGATGTGCCACAAATCCTCCTTGACCTTGTCGACTCCTCCTTGACGCCCTAAGGCCCCGTCATCACAATATAATGTGATGACGTGCGTAATCCCTTGAAAGTAGAATGCTTAGGAACCCTCGCGATGTTCGCATCGCGTATCACCACCATTAACCATCGGATTTGCGAAAAGTGTGAAAGGTGTCTTGGTGGTGTGAGTTAGGAACTGGGTTGGGGATGGTGTTATACAACCTGCGTTGAGTGAAGTGGGAAAAGGGAGTGGTTGAGGCGGGATTGGTGAATGTGTAGAGCGTGCTTCCATGTAGTCATCCTGTCGTGGACCTTGATGGAGCCGGCTCACCAATTCAAGGACCGGTTCATATGACATCGTCATAGTGATTCCGTACAACCACAGAACCTGCATGGGCAGGATTCCCTCTACCTTCTTGGTGACTTCCAGATGAGCCATCTGGCGGCTAGAAGGGCACGGGGCACCAGGAAAAGACACGGGGGAGTCATTACCCGTGGTCCGGCTGAAAAAGTAATTGCTCGAATAGCCCCTGGGTGCGTACCGAGGTGTGATTGTGGGGTTACTCGGGGAAGATGAGGTGAACGTTACACTACTCCCTTGCTAGGAGTGCTTGACGTGTGGGTAAAGTGTACAACCTCTGTAGAGCGTAAATCCGGATAACCGTTGTCACGTCATTGGCACGCTATGCTCCGAGCTCTTGTTGATTAGCCTTAGTGTCTTTCCTTGGCATGTTGGGTGGCAGTGTTGCCGTGTTTTGGAGATTTCGGCTGTGTGCCGGGAACTAGTAAAGCAGTGGGGTTGAACGTTCGGTTAAAACTTTGGGAACTGGCGAGATGGAGCTCAAACTCCTCCAGGTCCCACCAACTAAAAGCAAGAAACAACCGCCTCATTTGCTTTGCAAAATCTCCTTCAAAGAAGACCCTGCATGAATGCTTTTACGACAACCCTAAGCCATATGGCCCATCCTTGTTATAACCCTAGCATGAAACACATTCCCTTGCGTAGTGTTAGGGCTTGCTGAGTACCTTCCATACTCACTCTTGCTTCTTCGCGACCCTCAGAAGCAAAAGAAGAAAGAGAGATAAAGGATGAAGCACAATACATCGACGAGTAGACCTAGTCCTGCGTACAATGCTGCCTGAGGGGAATGGGAGCCACTTAGTCCGCTGTCTTTCACTAGTTTGTTGCTCTTTTGAGGCCCTGCGAGGCCAATGAATTGTAACCTAAAGACTTGGTTGTAAGACCTTAAGGGTCATGTTGAGACTGAATTAATGCATGACTTTCGATCCATTCTATTGTGCGTACCGACTACTGGTCCAGAGATTGGTACAAGATGTACAAGTGGGCCCCGCAAGAGGTGGGTCCTGACAAGAGCGGGCCATTAGTAAGTCTGGGAATCTGAGTATGTAAATTAGGAGTTCAGAAACCTAGACAACGCTCCTGAGCAAGTTTAGTGATTGGTCATGCACTTTACTCTTTGAACTACATAGACGACTCAAAAATGAAAACAGGATTACTTGACATGGGCAGCTTCATTGGCTAGTTGCGTACTATTATTTAAATCATGTGGTCTGAACTCTGAAGGATTTTACCAATCAAAATGATGTTTGATGCATTGGACCAGATGAGTCGTAAGTGTAATGTCGTGCAAGGCGTTGCTGAATAAAGGATTGGAAGAGAACCAGTATTACAATCAAAAGCGAACCACAATAGTATCCAATATGTAAACTGAAGCCTGTCTAACTTCAACAAATATGTTTGAGCACATCACCGCCGTCGTTCGTGGACTGCTGTATGATTTTTTTCTCCTTTTTGAACAGTGTGACTCTGATTTGAGATGGGCTAATCTGCAGAAGGATTGAGAGTCTATGCACGTCGGCTTGAGCTGGAGTTCAGCAGGTTCTTGAACCACTGCACCGAGTCCTTGGGGTATCTCTTGAGGTTGTCCTTGTAGTCCACGAAGTAGAGCCCGAATCTGGAGGTGTACCCGGCCGCCCACTCCCAGTTGTCCAGCAGCGACCACGCGAAGTACCCACGCACGTCGCACCCGTCCTCCCTGCAACGAACACCGCGTCGTCAGGGTGCTCCACGCTCTCTGCTGTGTCTATGTGTGTTCATGGAAATATAATGTGATGCGAGCACAAGGGAGATGCGACAATCCTCGTGTACTTTATGGATGCGGCTAGGTTGGTGAGGTAGTCGTTGTGGTAACTGATCCTCTTGCTGTCCTTGAGCGCGTCCTTGATCGAGGTGAAAGGGCTGTTGCCGTCATCCATGCCTGCACCAGCCGGCAGAAGAACACTCTCAGACATCAGAAGCAGGATGGTGTTGGTGTCGTGTTCTTACCGTTTTCAGTGATGTAAACCGGCGGGCTGCTGTACCTCTGCTTGACGTAGTTCATCAGGCTCCGCATCCCGCCGGGCACGATGTACAGCCATATCGAATTGGCCTGCGCGCGACAACAGTTCCAAATGGATATATTTAGATATGATACTGCTCTGCCAATACGAACATGCAAGAACGTGGTGTCGAAACCCACCCGATCCCCAATCGGTTTCCCGTTCTTGAAGGCTGCAGAATATCAGAAGTAGATTTGCTTTAGACTTGGAGGGTTTTTTTTGAGCTGAAATAAACTTGCAAAAAATGTGATGATGACTCACGAAGGCTGATGGTTCCGGTGTCCGCGAGGGTGTCATGCAGCAGTGTTCCGACGACGTTGCTGTCGCTATGCCTGGTGTAGTAAGTGGTGTAGTGGTTTATGCCGACAAAGTCCAGCGCCCCCTTGACAAGGGCAGCCTCATCAGCCGTGAACTTCGGCAGCCTGTCCCCGACCCGCGTCCTCATCGTGGCGGGGTAATCTCCAAAAAAGAACGGGTCCGCAAACCTGTCGTTGATCTAGGCCGGCTTAGCTTAGCAACCGTTCTAGCTTGTAAAACTTCAAGATATATATATATATATATATACAGGCAGGCAGGCAAGTAGTGTGTCTTTTTTTTTTGAGTTGCTCACCATCCTAGTTGAAACTCCTGAGCTCTTTCGGCAGCTTCGACATCGACCGTGGTATTTGTCATCGGCTCGAACCACATGACGTCAAATGCAATCCCGAGTTGGCCATTTTGAGTTGCCTAACGATCGAATACTGACTCGTTCACACTGACGTCGAGCTGAAACTCTCAGATAACTACATGGCTAGCTAGGCTAGAGAAGTACTACTACGTGGAGCTCACCTTGTGCTTGTTCCTGTACATGTCTGAAACGGTGGCGTGAGCTAAGATCATGTTGTGGGCGACAATGTAGGGCTCGGTGCTCGAATTCCCGGATCTGCAGTACAGATGGAGCAGCACGGAACAGCGTCCTGGCGCCTGGAGCCCGGCGTCGTATCCCTGAACGGCAACCGTGTGCGGCTCATTGAACGTAATCCAATGCTTCACGCGGTCTCCGAACGCCTCGAAGCATATCCCAGCGTAAACCGCAAAATCGTCGCTGCATTTTTTGGGCACGGTAACGATTAATCGAGTTCTTTCCGTAAAGCGTGCAGCGAAAACGGTGGTAATAAAGGGCTTACACTATCTGCCTGTTCAGCCACCCGGTGTACCTGTCTTCCAGGGCCTGGGGGAGGTCCCAGTGATAGAGGGTTACATAGGGCTGGATACCTGACAAATTCAAATGCATGCAGTTCAGGCAATTCATTTGAATTCAGTGATTGAGTTCAGTATGTTTTCACCTTTTGACAGCAGAGCATCAATAAATCTGTTGTAGTGGTCGATGCCAGCTTGGTTTACCTGCCCGGTACCATCTGAAGCGAGAACGAGCAACGCAAGTCTAGAATGAGTGCTAACTAGAGACAACCGCAAGTGTTCATAGAATGAGTGCTGACGCTTGCGCCGTCCAGCGATTGCGCGCGGTTCTGACAAACATACATAGAGAACACCGACGACGGTGTCGGTTTCCAACTCACGTACTTGGCAGAATCCTCGACCACGCGATGGAGAACCGGTAGGCATCCATCCCCATATCCGCCAGGAGCTGTATATCCTCCTGAAAGAAGCAGACGCCAGACAGTTTTTTTTTTTAGAAAACGCAAGAAGTAGACATTTTCAATACGCTACGCAGACCGTATATTACAGCTATACTATACGGTACAGCCCATATGAGCTAGCTGGCGTACTGCTCACCTACCTCATACCGGTGGTACTGGTCGACTGCAACATCGGCGTTGCTGAAGTCGACAACCTTGCCTGCACAACCCAATGTTTTCAGAGTAGCCAATCACTGGAGAACAGATAACGTACTACTACTACTCAGTGATGCAAACGGGTGGGTGGGCATGGATTGCGGCCTTGTTTGCTCCATCAGTCATGCAAAAGACACGATCACACGCACGCACTCAGCTACAAAGTGGTGTGGACCAGTCGGCCAGTGATTAGTCTAGTTAGTAGGGCACTATTCAGACAACGATGGACCATTTGTCTAGCCACGATGGCTTGCACTAATGATCGTAAATGTAGCTGTTTATCCTTGAGCAATAAAGGAAATCCCTTGTTTTGGGCTAAGAGATTTTACTACAAAAGGCAGGTTTACAAGCGACCTTGCAACAAGGGTGAAGTTTGCAGCAAAGACGGCAAGTGGGAAAAGAACGCAAGCTTGGGAGTTGGTTAAAGACGTACGAGAGGTAGGCTCTAAATCATCCATTCCGCGCTGAGATAAAACCGCAATCATCGTCCGGTCGTGTGAATTTAGCATACATACCGAAAGTGTGCGCAAACTTGTCCCAGATGGTCTGCCCTCTCCCGTCCGCCTTCACGGCTCCCTCGTACTGCAAAATATTTCCGTTAATTAATTAGGCTTAGTCGAATACTATTTTAAAACAAACAATCTAGTTTAATTTAAACTGAATTAGCTGTTCTAAACATTATAGATTTCGGAACAGAGAGAATATAATTTATCGAGCCAATTAATCGAGCTCTGATCTGGCAAGGTCGGCTTGTTATCAGTCTGAGTTTACTGCAACCGGATCGTCTCGATCGGTGGTCTGCCGCAGCGTATCCAGCAACTCGTATGTGCGCGCAAGCTGAAAGTTATGTTTGAGGTGGACGGAAAAAGGCTACTGGATATTACTAGTATTCTGCACCAGGAGACGGTCCGGAATGGCACTGTCCAAAGGAGGACCGGCCAAACCAAACCCAAGATTGCAAGACAAGAATACGAACTTTTGTTGTTGAGAGGGAGGGAGGGAGGGAGGGAGGGAGGGAGGGGGGAATCACATTCCAGAAACGAAAGCACGGCCTTTTATTCTGTCCCTTCCGTCCAGGCTCCCATGCATGAGAGGCCATGACCCACTCCTTTCTTTCTCCTCCTGCTGCGATTATCGTCCTACTCCTACTGGAGCAAGTAAGGTTCAATCTACCTTCCCCTGAATTTGCAATTGGCTGGTCTCAGGCTTCCAGCCAAATCAACCTTTAATTTGATCAGTTAATATGTTTGCTGCTAAGTTTCTAGCTAGTGTGTACCGCGCGAATTCAAAGAGCGGGGGATAGCTCCGAAAATCAAAAGTGGGTTGTAGCCATTCCGACCGCGCGCGGCAGTGCCATGGATAAGCAAGAATCTCCATTACCAATATAAGAGAGAGAGAGAGAGAGAGAGAGAGAGAGCGACAGAGAGAGAGAGTAGGTGTAGTGTAACTAGAGAGGTGACGAAACAAACGAGCACCAACCTGGTAGGCGGCGGAGGCGGTGCCGAACACGAACCCCTCGGGGAAGCTCCCCCGCGTGAGCCCTCCTCCTCCTCCTCCTCCTCCTCCCTGCGCAATGCATCCTTGCAGCGCCACTCCAAGGAGAAGCAGCAGCGACATCACACTCCCTGTCCTCTCCATTGGCATGAGAGAGAGAGAGAGAGAGAAAGAGAGAGAGAGAGAGAGAGAGAGAGAGAGAGAGGAGTGGGCTCCAAAGCGCAAGGAAAACAACTGCCCAGTGGATGGATGCCTGGATGGGCGTGGTGCGTGCCGAACTGCCAATGCGCCAGTGGTATTTATAAGAGAGAAAGAAGAAATGCAATGGACCCATGCGCCCCTACTAACCGATTCCACGATGAGGTTGGGAGCTGACAGAGGATCGGCCGATCAGGTCACCGTAGAGTAGAGACCTTTTGCTTTACGGAACAGAAGTTGTGCCATATGGATCGGAGGTTGGCTAAGGGAGGGAGACGAACAAGAGTGCGGTCATCATGGCTCATGTGGAGGGGATGGTCAAGCATGGCTGAAACTTTCTCTCTCTCTCTCTCTGCCCCGTCATTGATCATACCACTAGCTGTCCATTATTTATGAGTCCAATGCAAAGATATATAAGTTTGTGCAGCTATGTCACCCGGGATCACAAAATTTTATTTTGTATCTCTAGTTTTATGAACTTGTCCACCCATATCGATCAATTGAGTACATCAACCTTTTTCATAATTATAGATGCATGAGCTTTTTAATTGATGCGTTTTATTCATTGCTAGCTGTTTTATAATTTATTGTTAATAACACCATGCGAACCATACTTACTATATTCCCGTAGCAGCATTGGTATTAGTTGTACTTCCATAGGATGAGGTAAGACACGTGCACATGGCCCGTACGTACGTGCCAGGATAACGTTGAAATGGGTATCTTCGGGAATATATGTGGAATTAGGCTATTCTCAGCTAGAAGTTTTATTTAGTTGTGTTTCAAGATGGTCACATCATATGGAGCACGAATAAAAATATCCATTTTTAATACATGGTTTTAACAAATTAAACCTTCCTATGCATTAATGAACTTGTGCATTGAAGGAAAACAGGTTGGTCAATTGAGTTGTTCTGTTGCATGGGCAGCTTGCTATTGAGCTGTGAGCTGTGGGGTAGGTAAATGTCATTTCTATATTCTGCTACTGGGAGATTGGTATGCATTGATAAAGGGTACTGAGGTCATTTATTTTTCTTCACTCGTGTGGTTGAAAAGAATCCTAAGAGAGTGTACTGGTAAAGTCAGCAGAAGAAGAACAAAGGACAGAGGATGCTATTTTCTGATTAATCTTACTACTCCATGGACGTCGCTTTTTCAGTGTTTTGGCACAACCGATCGATCGCATCATCAAGCTTGTGCTCTAGTTGCCCGTGTCGAATGACAAGTCGTTGCACCTGCCATAAACAAACCCCCACGCACTTGGTGGTGAACAGCGTTCTCTTGCACGGATCATCGACACGGCAGGGAGACCTGGACACGCTACTTCTGGAACCAGCATGCACGCCTGCATACAGACACGGCAACGTAGGCAGACGGGCACGTGAACCCCGGCTGCCGGCCGCCTCGTTGTCGTCACATGAACTGGCTATAGAACGTACTGACGCACGCATGTGAACGGTCTTCACGGGTCACCGGCCGGTCCCGTCCGGCCGGCGCGCATAGCCTTGAAGTCTGGCGCGCCCAGAAGTGTGAATTGGATCCAAGCTTCTCCCGGCACACAGCTCAGCTCGGAGTTCAGATCGTCGTTCGACGTATTATCTCTATCTGTCGTCGCGTGATGATGGTGACCCAGTCCCACACACACGACGACGACTGCCTTCTCGCCCGGCCGCGCGTTTCTTTATTCCTCGTCCGCACGACGGCCGGCCGGGTGGGGTCTCGAGACTCCACCGCCACCGGCACCGGCACGGCAGGGGGCCGGTGCCGCCGCGATGCGCGCTCCGCCGCCGCTGCTTCAGACAGACAGCTACCGGCCGCCGGCTCGGGTCGGGGCACTACTGCCCCTTCGCTGGCGCGTAGGCGTAGGCGGTAGGCGTGTGTGTGAACGGCGCCGCCTGAAATAGAACGGCCCTCTCTCTCGATTCGTTGTAAGTAGTTAGAGCGTATCGTCGCGGATCCCTCCACCCTTGTGATGAATCGCGCCTTTTGCATGTGCGGTGTGGTGTCGTGTGGTGTGGATGCTGCGGCCAATTAGGCGTGTGTCGCGTTGTCGGATGAACGGCGGTTTGGCCTTGTCTGCTGGGCGTACAGTACAGATTCTTCGGCCGTTCTCTCGCTTTGTTTTTGGTCCGAGACACTATTAGTACAAGGGTCAATACAGAAGACACTATTGCAAGGTCTTACGCGTTTGAGTGCGCTCGACCTACAGACTTGCACTACTACTGGTAGTAGTAGTAGTACTGTAGTAGTAGTAATGCCTCCCTTACGTGACACCATTTCTCACCTTTAGGTCTTGTTTGGAACGCATGAATAAAGAAATAGAGGTCAAAGGAAAAACTGGGCCAGAACTAAAACATACAGATGCATGGTTCCAACGGCCCAAATAAAGAAAAGGTCCACAAGGCCCAAATAAAAACTCTGGTGTACTGGGTACAAGATTCGGCCCAGTTTGGTGGTTTGTCTGCTTGAGGCCCAATCCTTTCACGGTGCCTCTGGACTCTCGCTGGCTGGCTGGCTGGCTGGGAGAACAGAGCGAGCGACGCAAAACCCAGCGCAGGCGACACGATGGAGACCTCCGCATCCACGCCGACTCGGCCGCCACAACCCGACCCCGCCGCGGCCTCCCCGTCGCCGTCGCCCTCTTCGCTGCGGCTGTGGCGGCCGGCGGCGCAGCGCAACCTCCGCAACCAGTGGGCTCGCCTGGTCAAAGCCAAGGACGATTGGCTGGCCGCCGCCGGCGAAGGCCTCTCCCATGCCTCCGCGCTCGCCAACGCCGGCATTTCCCTCAGGTAGCTTGCCCCTTCCCCCTCTCCGCATCCCAGCGGCGTTAAAAATCCCGGGATTTCAGCGACCGAAGCTGTGGCCTCGGCTTGTTAGGTCCATGCCAGGGAAGGAACTGGGGGTGCTCAAGGACATGCCGGGGATCCGCGACAAGGCGATGGGCAAGCTAGCACGCAGGGAGGTAGTAGCGCCGTGTCTAGCAATTCAGTGGTCCTTCTCGCTGCATGACTTATTCATCTTCTCTGCACTTTAAGTTCTCCTGATTTTGTTGTTCCTTGCCTGTGTTAGGAGCAATATCGTGACATGCTTCTGTCGTCGTACAAGGGGATGGTAATTTTACCAGGCATTGCTGCCTCAAGTCTTAAACTTCGGATTGATGAGGAGTACTGATGTTTTTTTGTTTACCCCGTTGATAGGTCCATGCTTTATCACACTTGGTTAATGCCTCCCGCTCTATGCGCTGCTTTTCCAATGTGCCTGCAAACTGTGCAGTCGCACGATACTCTGATTGTCAAGATGATGTAAATGACTTAGGGGATGGTGGAGGAGTGCCAGTATTCAAGTGGTTATCCATATCGGAATTTGGTATGATACTTTTTGATGTTTCTAATTGAACGTGATAGGAGTAGAGTCATGTTTAATTCTTTTTATTTTGTAAATTATCTCAGAGAGTCTTGCTCAGGAGCTTGTTGATATGTTTGTTTCAGAGCTAATGTTGAAGGTACATCACCCCTTTTTCTTTGATGATGCTTGTTGGTTCTAGAAAAAATTCACATTCTTAGTTAGCTAAGCTTTAACTTGTGCAGTTAGAATTGAATAGCTTTGTTTGGCTGCTTTCCTTTTTTCTAGAAGGGGGGGGGGGGTCTTTGGGGAAAGAAAAAAATCTCCTGATGCTGGATCATCTGCATTTGTAGAGACTGCTACTCTTGGAACTCCTCAGGATTAGTTTAAAAGATGTTGGTGAATATCAGGCATCATTAGATTGGGCAGATGAGCTATATGATGGAGAATCAAATGAATTTCAGAGTATTGGCCTTCAGTCAGGGGAGACCTGCAGACTGCCTGAAAATTGGCGTGAAGATATTTCAGGGACTCACCGACGTGGAGATGCCCCGTCTCATGAAGTTTTTCAGGTGTTTTTTTTTATAATCAATTTTTGCAGAAGTCCCGTGAATTTGACTTAAGTACAAATCTGAGCCTTTCCTGGTGGATCTGTCTTCTGTTTGGTAGGCTTGTGATTATTAAGTTGTCACCTTTTATATGTCGGAGAAACAAAAAAGTTGTAACCAGTATTTATCAAAAGATTAATTTTGGGTTAAATCCAATATGTTCAGTTTCCAGGTTTTCAACACTTGGCTAGTTTGCATCATGCTTTGTAAACAATGATTCTATCTTGTTGGCTTCTTTTACAGGTTTATTTAGTCACTTGGCGTGCTAATGTGAACATCAAGAAGAGCAGGTATCAGTAAAAAGATCTCATTTTGAAATTTTCTTGCAACTTTGTGTGATAAAAATCTCAATTCTTTTCATTATTGCAGAATTGATGAAATATTTGAGCTTGCTGTTACTGACGAGGGGATGCCAGTCAAATTGTCATGAAGATTTTGGCGCATCTTGTTTGGCATTTGGCTTTTCTAAGTGAGAAGAGTTCATTTAGTTTATCTGCCTTCCTATTTAGCGTCTCTTTGCTTGCCACGATAGAAGTCTTATAAGTTTTTTGTGAGCTCTTGAACGACTGTAGTTCTGGACATTCGTGGGATCAGAAAGATTTAGCAGCGCCAAACCACATAAAGCTCTGAAGGTGCTTGGGATCAGAAAGATATAGCAGTGTGAACCGCAGAAAGGTCTATTGTAAAATATTAATATTCAGGTATATTGTAAAATATTAAAATTTACTCAGGTATATTGTAAAATATTAATATTCTTTTGTATGCATAACTGATCTGAGTAGCATGATCGTGCAAATTACTAATTTCTCTTTGTATTGTTCAGTGAAATACTAGTACTATGTTGTTTCTGGTTATAAATGTACTATCAGGAGACAGGAGGGCGATTTTCTGGTTGTTATCAAACCAAGAGAAAGTGGGCGATATCTGTAGTCCTGAGATCCATGAACCGCGGTAGTCTACTGCGCGAGAAAAAAAGGGAGAACAAATAAAAGGGAAGGTTGTGTACACTACCTTAGCCGTGGCCCGCTATGTCCTACAACCAGGCTGGGCCAGCCCATCAATGCTGTCCCCAATCTAAATCCCTTTTCATTTCCATCCTACATTTCGTGAGACAATTTAACAAGCGACGTTTAGCTCAACCTATTTTGCAGGCAGTACTTGGAATACGAACTACAAAGTGCGAGCTAGCCCGACATATATATTTGGAAGAGTAAATCAAAATATCATTTTTTTCGTCGACAAAGTGCAACCAAGATTACGCCAAAGTTTTTTCCCGGTTTCAAACGCTGCGCCGTGTGAGAGTGTTGCTCAGTCGGCAAGTGCTGGCAAGGAAGAGCCAGGCGCCTTCTGAGCCAGCCACAAAATCCAAACTGCAAACACTTGAGACGCCGGACGGCCGGAGAAGCTCAGTGTCACGATCGAGCACTAGGGGCCCAACCATATCCATTCCTAATGATTGGAACTTGGAAGATTCACAAAGGTAGATTAAAAATATGGCCCAGGCAGGCAGGCAGGCAGGCAGGCAGGTGTATGGATCAGCAGATGCCTGTGCTGCACGTCCCTTTTCGTTCTGAGAATCCTAGTACTAGTAGTACATTACTCTCTTCCCCAGAGCACTAGCTAGTCAAACACGTGCCCTCACCTGTAGTGCTGTCTGATCCTTGCACAGCCTTCTTGGGCTTGCAATAATAAACTACGAGTGGTGTCGATTCTGACTGAACTGGTCAGGTCAGGCCGTTTCTGTCTTCTCTCTCATCTATCGCCTGTAGTGATCTGTCTGTCTGCGAGGCAGACAGAGAGGCACTGCCGTGCCGCCGCTACAAGCAAAGCATAGTTTTTTCCGGCCTCACGTGACCGAGACATTCCGTGACGGCAGGGGGACACACACACAGAGAGAGAGAGAGAGAGAGAGAGAGAGAGACGCGGCGACCAGAAGCAGCAGCAGCATTCGCCGACGACGACGCCATCACGAGGATCTAGTCAATCACGGTCGGATCGTACCGCGCACCGCAACTAATCAATGCCGGGAATGTTCCTGTGTCCACTTGGCCGTTGGCCCTTTTTCAATGTTCTCTTCGAAGGAAACAACAAGGACGCACACCACCTGCAGCAGGGCGCGCACGGGGGGCAGCAAGCAGCTGCAGCGGCCACGCACCTGTACTGTACGACGTCACCGTCGTCGATGAGATCCCCGGCCCGATCGAGCCAGCCGCATGCCGTCACCGGAAAGTGCGGCGGTCCAAGCCCCGACCCAACGCACGCACACGGGTGCTGCTGCAGGAATCCACTTGCCAATTACTCCTACTTAATTATGAGGAGGGCTGGCTTTAATTATAAAAGGTCTCGTGACGACCCTTTTAAAGTACACTTTGCCTACGTACTTGTACGCGCCCGTGTAAGTACTCTCTAGCTTCTCTCGGTGTCCGAATCAGCAGGCAGGCTTTTTGTGTGTCTTTTGAAAAGGTTGGCAGCTCAAGTCAACCTCAGAAAAGCGGTTTTAATTCCCGGGAGACCGGAACGTTTAAAAGGATGGACGAGGGTAGCAGATGGATCCTACTCGTCGCTCTCGCAGAGAAAGTACAAAAAAGAAGAAGAAGAAGAAGAAGGAAAGGGAACGTCGTCCATCGCTTGATGACGTGACCAGTTATCAGTCCACTTAATTTGGCTGCTAGCACTCCTACTCGATCGATCAGGTGGTCAGCATGATCAATGCGCGAGTACAGCAAACGGAAAGCGGACAGAGTACTCTACTCCTCCGGCCGGCATGCACTCCCTCCTCCTCATCATCACCACACGTGCGTGCGTGCGTGCGTGCCTTGTTCTTCCCTGGGAAGGAAGGAAAGGTCGGCAGAGGTGCGTGTCGCTTGGCCCAAGAATCTTGGAGGAGGAGGAGCTGCCTGCGGCCACTATGGGGCACCACGTACGCTGTGGCATGTGACGCGCGCACGCACCGCCAGCTGCTGCAGCAGCAGTGCGGCCATTGGACAGCAGCGATCGAGCTGATGAGGACCGATGCGCGCAGTCGTCGTGCGCACAACGACGACGGTTTCGTTTCGTTTCGGCGCGCGTGTCTGCTCCTCCTGCCGCCTTTTTCGTTTCCGCCGCCACGGTCGATCGGCGCGCCGCGAGCAGTCAACCTCGTAGAGCTAGCTAGCGGCAGCCGGCAGCAGCGACAGAAACTGCCACGTACGCGTACGTCCCGTAGCGGCAGTGTAGTACAGTAGCATGCATGCAGTGCTGCGGCTGATGTGCCCACTCGATCGCCTACTAGCTCGTCAGCTGTGTGGAGTACTAACTGACAATAACCTGCTGCTTTGGCATGATATCGGCGCCAGGGGAACGCTCCAAACGCCCAGGTCCCGATCGAGACCATGCGCGGACGTACGTGTGCTCTCTGATGACGAGATGGAAACCGTTGCTATAATAACTAACATCATCGGCTCAGCTTCTAGTAGCTTCTAACGGACCGGATTCTCGAGACAAATCTATACGTGCGCTTTTAGGACAGCCGTTGATCTTTGTTGTTGACCAGCTAGCTGGTATATATACTACTTCTGAATGGGAACTTGCACTTTGGTCAAATTAAGAGGTGGTGCGAATCACTGAGTAGCTCTTGATTAAATGCAAGCTAACCACGCATGTAATGCAGGTAAAAGTACACGTAACTTAAAAGTCATCACAAAGCTAGCTAGCTACCCCTTCGAAACAATTAAGGCGATTAGTGACCTAGCTAGCTAATAACGCGCGCGCAGAAACAAAACACTTCCAAGATGATAACGATATAATGCAACCTAAATATAAAGTAGCTTTGGCATCCACCACCCAGGGAAATTTCAAGTTCGAAAGTCACACTCAGTAACAAACACTATAGCTAGCTTTATTTGCAGTAATAAAGACAATAATGTACCGGCAATAATGCATTTTGAGACAGGCCCGGGAATAAACCGTCCACAGAACTCTGCAAATTAAAGTACTCCAACAAAAAAAACCCAGCTCATGATTTCGACTGAAGCTAGAGCCCTACACGCGCGAGTAAAAACGACATGTGTTTTCACCACCGCCGCCTCCTTATTACCACGCACCATCACCAGCTGACCAGCAGATCAATTTACCAAACGGGCTAACGTACCCACGCCACGCACGCCTCTCTCCCGCTCCTGCCTCCTCCTCCTCCGTCTCCTTCCACTCCTAACGCCGTCACCCGCATCCGACGGTCCACGCCCCCGCCTACCGCAAATCAGTGGGTCAGATCTGCCTCCACCCGCCCGGCGCGCACCGGCCCCACGCGCCGAACCGGACGGAGGGGGGCGCCTTCGTTGAAAACTTCGCAGGGCCAGTACGCCACGCTTTATCTTGCAGCCCCCCCCCCCCACCGCCGCAGCTCTATCTCTCGCAGCCTCGCTCGCTTGCGCACTCTGTCTCTCTCACTCCTGTCCTCGCCGCGCCTCGCCTGCTCGCTCGCGCTCCGGAGCTCGAGACCCGCGCCATTCCGCAGCGGAAAGCCCTAACCCTAGCTCCCGTGCCGACACGGGAGGCCGCGGGAGCGCCGGGCCCGCGCCGATCCCGATCCGACGCCGCCGCGCCGATCGAGGTAGGTCTCGCCCGAATCGGACTGGAATTCGCGGGATCTCTCCCTGGGCGCGCTTTCGCTCGGTGTGAATCGGGTGGGCGGAAGCTCGCGGGCAGGTTTCGTTACGTAATCGTGTCTGAGATTTTTTTTTGGGGGGGGGGAATGCTTTGTTTTCTTTTTCCTGGGGGATCTGTATGGGTAGTGAATGAAATTGGGAGCTCATTGCTGCTCAATCTCGTGGCGTTTCGGCTGCGGCTGATCAGCTGAATGCTGAATTTTAGGATTCTGGAGAATAATTTGTGCGTGAGGGAAGGGGGTTTGGTGGATTCGAGCTTCGAGTTCAGTTCTTCTGAGCTCATGCTCTCGCTCCAGGCAGCACATGGAGTCATGGAGCGTTGGAGCTTACGTTGCTCGAGCTGCCCCTTGCTGGGTTCCCCGGGATTTGGCACCCCAAGACCCAAGTGGGTAGAGAAGCGTGGGGATTTAGGGATGTCTCCGTAGATGCAGCACGCTTTGTCCCTGTTATTTTTTCCCATTATTTTTTTTCATGGCTTCACTGCGCTCTGACCTCTATAGTGTTCTATCTAGTATAGCCTTCAAGCCGCGTCCTTGCTGCTTATTCTGTGCATCTTGAAAGAGTAGACCATTACAATCCGTGATTATGGGAGCGAATGGTTGGATCTTTGGGCTTATCAAGGATACGGGTGATGCATTTTTCTGCCTATACTTTCCCTTGTAGTTGCTTAGTTTTGTTCCTTTGAGGTCTGTGTTGTGAGCTACAGCTGGTTATCATGTGTAATCCTATGAGATTATTGTAACGTTAGTTTCCTTTGTGAACCCTCCTATGTAGTTTGCTGGATGATGCGAGTAATATGTTCTGTTTGGTATTATAACTGTAGTCGTGTTTGGTATTTGCTTCCTTTTTCAGCTTCCCATTGTTTTGTGAGACATGTCTTTTACTTATACTAACTTGGAAGCACTTAGAGATTTGATTACGCTTTTGTCACTGTCACTCTAAGCCTCTTCTGGTCAAAGTATGGTGACATGTCTGGCTGAGCTCTACCTCTAGGATACTCAAATACTTGCTCATAAGCTTCATGGAGCTCTAATCTTCGTCTGATATGATGACATTGACTTATTTCACCTGCCACCCACATGAAGCCTAAATGATGTCCTCAATTATAACCAACTTCTTTTCAAACGTCACTATATAAATTTATTAATCAAATAGAGTTGTACCGCTGTGAACTATTTTCTACTTTTCCTGCCTGACCTGTGTGTGCCCTTTTGCATGCCCACATTGAAGTTTTCTTGTTTCAGTTATCAACTGTGCTTCTAATTTCTATGCAAGAGAAACATGGGTAGCAAGTATGTATTCTGTCAATGCTTTGCATAACTTTGTGGCTGGTGGATTTCCTTAATAGACAGACTTAGTTTCCTCCGCTTTTATGCCCTTATGAAATGCTCCTAAATGAGGAGTTTATGCAACCTCAAGATGTTTACTTCCTTGTTTACCGCACGATCAACAATTGTCTGATGTGTTCTTCAATATTTGCAGCCTGTGGAGGAATAGGAGACAGGAGTCCAGGGTGCTCGCAGCTTGAATCTAGTGTTAGAATCCCATAGTGAACTCCTGTGGTTCATGGGGTTATTTTCCCCAGCGCAGAAGCAAACTACTGTGGAAGCTGCTTGTAGCTTTATATGATATGAAAGTGTGGGATTTATCTGCTGCAAAGAGGCCACACTTTTACAAGCGTTAGGACCCATAGGGACACTCCAGGAATGTCACAGTTTCACCCGACACAGCATGCGGGTGATAATGATTTCCAGATGTGGCAACAGCAGATGATGTACAAGCAACTACAGGAGTATCAGAGACAACAGCAACTTCAGCAGCCTGATCATGGGGCCAGGATGCAACCCTCTTTCGGACAGTTTCATGCTCCTGCAAAACCATTGCCTGATGATCAGGTCTCGACATTGTCTAATGAAATGCTCAATAATGAGGCCGCAAGTTCTGCATGGCCACATAATTTTGTTAGTCGTGACCGAAGTTTGACGAGCAACCCTCCAATGCTGTACAATGGTAGCACAAACTGGGATCAGTTTGTCGGTGGTATGGGCAATTTCATAAATGGTTCAAATTTTACGAATGCTCAGAGTCAATCTTTGAGACCAATGGGATTAGCTAGCCACCAAATGGACCAATCTTTTTACCCAATGCATGGTGCCAGCAGCAGAGGGTCTGGAAACCAATATTCCCAGTTTGTTGGGATTCCTGCTGACTCCCGGAGTGCAATGGCTAGGGTAGGACCAGATCAGTCTGAAAAGACATCCAGGCCATTCAACTCTTCAATGAATGAACACAGTCTTCATGTGCAGGTGCAAGGTACCTCCAGTGTGATGCAGAGTTTTGGGAAAGGGGATTCCTTAAATAATAGTCAAATGCAAAGTCAAGGTGATCATATCAAGGCAGGCAGCCCAGTTACAATGAATCACCTACAACTCGGTTTTCAAGCCCAAGATTATCATGGTAGGCCAAACCAAGTTGATTTTCAAGTGGGTGTGCAAGAGACACCAATGATGCAGGCAGGGCCAGCTAGTGGCAGGGCTAGCCTTGACCCTACCGAGGAGAAAATCTTATTTGGAAATGATGAGGATAGCAATTGGGGAGCCTTGTTGAGGGGTGATGATGATCATGGCAGTTCTTTGGACAATGACAATCTTGGTGGTGCTGGTGCATACTCATCTCTACATAGTGGGAGCTGGAGTGCCCTTATGCAGGAAGCACTACAGTCTACGACCAGTGAAAAAAATAGTCCCAAAGAACAGTGGAGTGGCTTGAGTTTCCAGAAAAATGAGCAAGTAATTACTAGTAACTCAACTTTATCAGGTCGTGATGAGAATAAGCTTGCCAACTTAAGTGGAAGAAACATAGAAAATACACGTCCTTTGCCAGCCTCCGGCTACGGTGATGGAACAATGAATAACCGGAATCTTGCCAATCTTCAGCACACCATAAGAACTTCCTACGAGCGAAGGGACCAGATGCCTCATGAATCTCCTAGTTCTACTGTCAACAATCACCAATCAACTTCAGAACTCAACAATGGGTATTTTCAGCAGAGCTTAAAGCAAAATCAATCTGATAGGCGACAGGAACAGCTGCATTTAGCTAATGGGATGTGGGCTCTCCAGAAACCTGAACCGCTAAGAAATAATTCACACTCAACTGGAAGTCATGCTTCATCACCAAGTGAACATGGATTTTGGATGTCACAACAAAATCCAGCTAATCAAACTATCAATAGAGAGACGAGTAATAACCAAAATGACTGGAAACCTGACAATGCACATGGACACGACATAAATAAGAGCCCAAATGTCTTTAATAGCTGGGAAAACTCTTGGAAGTCTAGCGGAGGTAATGTGAATTCAGTTCAGAGGCCTCAGCACATGAAGTCTGATATAATTACTGTACAAATGCCAAA
This sequence comes from Neostapfia colusana, assembly GCA_030760725.1. Lineage (NCBI taxonomy): Eukaryota > Viridiplantae > Streptophyta > Magnoliopsida > Poales > Poaceae > Neostapfia > Neostapfia colusana. Next base: position 87,308,110 of record JASWHV010000013.1, on the reverse strand, counting down.
TGAAAGTTCGGATAGTAAAAATATGAACATGGTTGGCTCAAGCATGCCAATGACGACTCAGGATCATTATCAGGTGATGACTGGACGGACAGGTGAACAAGTTGGCATGAACTGTAATATGGGACATAGTGTTCCAGAAACCTCCGAGTCACCAGGAAATAGTGCAGACCAAAGATCAACCGAGTGCAACCAGGAATGTCTAAATGCAAACTCTAACAAAAGGCAGGCACACCTTTTCAACCATGGACAACCTATGTCAAGTGATTCTGCTGCCAGGAGACATACATTTGCTGGAAAGGAAGCACATAATTCTGGTCAATCTGGCCAGCAAAAAATTAGATCTTACATGCTGCAGAATCGTGCTATTGGGAGCTCAGGAATGAACTTTAGTAATTCTCCAAGCAATCCAGTGTCAAATAGTATGTTCCGACCTCAGTCACATCAGATGCGGAATAACTTGCAGCATCATTTTGGCACCAACTCCCATGTTTCCAATAATACACCTTCAGTAAATGAGGTATGTGTGCGGATTTCATCTCCATGATAAACAGAATTGATATTTTGTCATACGCTTCTGTATAGCTACCCTATTTGGGATTTTGATCTTGTTCTCTTGTCTCTAGAAAATGCTGATGGCACAAGAGCAACTTCAATCTCGACATGGTCTTCCTAACAGCTCAAGTGCTTTTGGAGGATGTGATGCTGGTCTGTCTCAGAATAGAGCAGTTCAAAACAGGTATTCCCTACTTTATTTAACCACACAAACAAGATCACTCTGTAATAAGGTTTCAATCTCACTCTGGAATTTTTGAAGTTTTGGTTCCTTACGCAACTTGTTTCCTGCGCGGCTGCACTTATTTGCGATTACTTTATCAGAGTGTAATTTGTGGTACTAGGCTGTTTTGACATGCATCACTACCGAAGGGGTTAAGCCCAAATGTCTCCAGCACTGTTGTCCTGTGTGTTACTAATAGGTTTCTGACGCCCATTAGTACTGCAGAAACTAATCCAAATTTCTTGAGCAACGTTGTTGTGTGTTACTGCTTGCATTACAGAAATCCAGCAGTCAATATTTGTTCTGGTTTAACAAAGTTGAGTATTAATTGAATTCTACTAATATTTTTGCAGTATTCAGTAACTTGCTGTTGCTCCATGGAGTTCTTTCTTGGCACAATTAGCTCATAGAAACATTGTTTTCTACTTTTCTTGAGCCATATCATGCTTGCATTTGTTCACAATCCTGAGCAGTATTTTTTCTTTTTGTAGTCAACATATGCTTCAGCTTCTTCATAAGGTGGACAACTCAAGAGATAACATTGCTGCTGCTGACATGTCGAACAATTCTTTCGGCATTGTTTCTGCACAGCAACAACCTAACCAACCTACAATGCAAGGATTTGGATTGAGACTAGCTCCACCATCCCAGCGACAGTCATCTTCAGGTCATTTATGGTCTAGTCAGACTAATGCTGATGTCAAACAATCAGGCCACTCAACACAAGAGGATGACCGAACACAGCTATCTTCCACCACTAGCCAGTCTATGACACCTCCCCATCCAAACCTGCAATCTTCACCCTTCCACTCTTCAGAAACAAACAATACTGAACAGCCGAGTGGGAGTTTTCCCCAGTTAAGTTCAGGCCAGCAATATCCTGCAGCGGAGGCAAGATCTGGTCCTGCATCCATGGTGATGCAGCCTCAGCAAGGCAGCTCAGCAACAGCGTTTAAGAATGTATGGAAAAATATATCAGCACAGCGTCTACCTGGTATGCAGGCAAACAAAATTACGCCCAACATACTCCAGTCTATGATGTTTCCAAATAATACTGGAGCTTCTAACCTATGGAACTCTCAAAAGACAGATGATCAAGGGCAGAAAGCAGCAACTCCACCCGATGCTGCAACAAGTTCAGCAAACTCTCAAAGTCAAGATACAAAACAAGCTGTGCACAGTGATTCAGGGTTAGCCTCTTCTCAGAAGGCAACCTTTGAGTCAGCAGGAGCTATTGTACCTGGAGGGAACGGGTCTTTACAAAAGCCCTCTTCAGATGGGAACTATACCAACCCTGTTTCATCTTTTGCACAAATGCATCAGCAAGGCATCATGAACACTAAACAAGGGGAGGCCCCAGGGGCTAACTTCCAGCCTATGAATGCTTCCCACAGTATTGCACATAATAGTGGTGACATTGTGTTGCATGGAAGCCCAGCACCTTCAAACGTTCAGCAGCAAAATTACTCTCTTCTGCATCAAATGCAAGCCATGAGGCATACAAATATCGATCCAGGCAATGCACTTGGGAAGATGATTAATCCTGAGATTGATTCTGATGCATCACCTGTTGACTGGAAGTCTGGTCAGAGGTTTGCACATGTACCCAGTAACTCAACAAAGTTGTCCACGGATAACATTGGAAGCCCTGGTGTCCCAGAGTCATTCCCTTCAGACATGAAAATGCTAAGCTTTGCTTCTAGGAGTGAAGAGAGAGATTCTAGCATACCTTCTCAGCTTCCTTCTGGAGAGCGTCAGTCTCATGCTATGGTTACTGCACAAAATGATCATCAAAACCAAGTTCAGCCTATCGGCATAACTCCAACACCAATTTCTGTTGAACGAAGTGAGAGACAAAGGATAAACCCTCAAATGGCACCTTCTTGGTTTGGACATTATGGAAGCTACAGAAACGGTCAGAATCCTGCGATGCTTAATGCACAGAAGACCACACCATTGCCATATAATTTTCCAAAAGCTTCTTGGAACATTGACAATAACTCTGCTGAGCATAGAGTTGAATCTAGTCAGCCTGTTAGGCCTGGGCATTTACCCCCATCAACAAAAGTGGATGCTTTGGTTTCTTCCAATGTAAAAGCAACTTCCATGGTGAGAAGGCCTAAGAAGCGTAAATCTATGGAGTCTGCGTTTGTTTCATGGCATAAAGTAATCGAAGGCCTCCCAAAAATGATAAACATCAGGTAAACGTTCTACCTTTGCAGTTCTGCAATTTCCTGTAATGTTGCAGTATATTCCTTGTGATCCAGTTGTCTTTATTCAACGGAATATGGAAACCTTTATGAAAACATTCACTTTGTCTTTATGATTTTGATATTGCTTATGAATCTGAAACCCTTCACTTTATTCACAGCACATGCGAGGTGGACTGGGCTTGGGAAGCTAACAGATTAACTGAGAAGGTTAGTATGACTATTGTTTCTGTTTCTTTAGTTCTTATATTGGTTCAGAGTTTAAACTTATTGCCCAACTAAAACTCCATAACAGGACGAAACAGAAACCCTAGACGACGGTCCTCTAAATTATTTACCGCAGAAAAGGTTGATTTTGACTACCCAGTTGATTCAGCAACTTCTCCCTGCTATACCAGCATCCATTCTCAGAGCGGAAGCTGCATCAGCTTATGAAAGCGCGACGTACACTTTATCTATGTTGACACTGAGGGATGCATGCAGCATGGCATCATCATCATTGTATAATTCTTGCTCTCCTGCGGATGACGAAAATAAGTAAGTAAATAATTGATGTTATGTGTTTTTACTTATTTCTTACAAGCATAACTTACTTGGATAAATTTGTTGTTTTATTTTTTCCTTTCTCATTTTGCTCTATTTTGACTAGCCAATCTAAACAAACAATGAGTGCCAAGAAAATGGAAGAAAAATTGTCAAAGGCTGCGGAAGTCTTTATTGGAAGAATCCATAAAATGGAAAACGACTTTATAAGGTATGAAGAGTGGGCCCTGATTCTTGAAATTTTACTCTTTACCATTCCTTTTAAATTTACATCACCTCTGCCAAAAAGGAGTTCTAACGTTGATGCATGTATGTTTAACGAGCTTGTAATAATGCATACATTCTCGCCAAAAAAAAGAACATCTAGCAGCACCAGTTGCACCTTGGAGTGCGACTTTTCAAAACACAACAACAACAACAACAACAACAACAAAGCCTTTTATCCCCAAGCACCTTGGAGTGCGGCTTTTGAAAAACAATAAGTTATTTTAGAATGAAGTAATAGTTTTTGGAGAGATTTCAAGTGCAGTGACCTTTTAATTCTCTTAACCAGTTTGACCTTCAAGTGACATTTCTAGATGTGCCACAAAACTTCAGAATTCATGTTAACTTGAGACAAAAAAACTTGATGGCATGATTGTACTTGTACATCAAAATGTTGCAGTGCTCAATATATCGCCAATATGATTTGGTATGCTTTCACTTGATGTTTTGATTTTTTTTTCACCACGTTTCCATCTGTAGTATTAGTGGTGGCACATTCTTAAGCCACAACTTGTTAAGCTTTTATTTCCCTTTTACTATGATTTTTATCAACAGTTTCATTTGCTCCATGATAAAATAATTGCCACTATTTTTTTATGTATGATGTAAATCGCATTGCACTTATTAATTCTTGATAGCGTGTTTATGATCTCTATTTCACTTGAGTACTTGATACCTATTCCCAACCCACTTATTAGGATGTTTCAGCTATTACACCCTTTTCCCATAGGATAATGTCTAATTCAGTTTCATGTTGACGTGTCTAATTTATTTAGCTCGATTCAAACACCATTTTTATAGACTCCATCCTACTTCTTGTTGCAGCTTGAACAAGAAGGCTTCAGTGCTAGATGTGCAACTTGAGTGCCAAGATTTGGAGAGAATTTCTATTGTGAATCGTTTGGGAAGATTCCATGGTCGGAACCATGCAGCAGCAGTTGAGGGGTCATCAGGTTCAGAAATGGTCCCTCGGAGAATTTTTCCTGAAAGACATGTGATGTCTTTTGCAGTGCCTGGAAATCTTCCTGAAGGGGCATACTGTTTGTCGCTGTAGTGCTCTGATTTGTTACATTGCTTTACAGCTTCTCAGATCACCTTGGGTTGCACCCTGTGATTCCAAGTGCTCTTTGCTCCCATGCAAAGCATGGTCTGTTATACAAAAGTCATATTATCAGGGGCTAGTTTGAGAGATGCAACCATCACAACACCACGAAGATGCCAAGGGACTCCTTCCAGCCGATGAGCTCGGTGCTGGCTGTCGTTGTTTGTCCCTTGTATTGAGTATAGGGCCCTGTATATTGTGGAAAATTAGGGGAAAACTGCGAACCTCCCATCATTTTTCTGATGAAGAATTGAAGAGTAATTAGCTTCAGGGTTCTTTAGAGGAATCGATACTTACTAGATTAGTACATCTAGCAAACATTTTTTGGTATGTGTCATCTTTCTATCCATCCATGATGGAGTGTTGGCAGGTTAGAGTGGGAGAATAATGTGAACCTCTCTCCGGGTTCTTTTGTTCCTTTAGGATGGGATGCAACTTGGCGCCTAACTGACCACCCTTGTTAGTCGGCAGTTAATTACCAGTATTATGTAGTGCTGAAAGGATTCATGGAAGTGGTGGGTGGAGTGCTTGGAAATTCATGTGATATACCCCGTGATGTTAAAAGGCTAACGGGTTCTTGTAAATTTAGTGTGCCAACATTGCTGACTTAATATTTTACGATTGTTGTTCGCCAAAACCCCCTTGTTAACTGCTCGCTATTCTTGGCTAAACTCGTCACAAAAATTATTGCTTATATTTCCATATTTTTTATGACGTGAAGCCTGTATTGGTTATTACAATTGTGAGCATCATCTTGCACCAATTGGATATTACCAAAACACTGGGTAGCCCGCGATCATATGTATATATATATATATATATATATATATATATATATATATATATATATATATATATATATATATATATATATATATATATATTCATCGCCAAAACACTGGCTATGGCTAGCACCGAACTCCTGGCTTTACTGGAGCAGAATTACTTCTACTGAACCAGAAACTGACGTTTCTGCCCCTTAACTGAGAAGAAGCCCCTCATTAGGTTCTCTCTAAATGACTAAATGTTCCAAGACTTGTGAAAACGGAAATTATACCTGGATTTACTAACTCAAATGCAGTGAAAAAGGAAACCTGAGTCACCTGCAGTTGATAATGTTGGACTGTACGTGTATTAGGGGGCATTTTAGTCTTTTGTATTAGGGTTACTTGGCCCTTAAGCTGTGTCCCCCTATATATGTATCCTCCTTGACAGCCTGTTAATTGAGCTAATCATTTTCCCTAATCCAATTTGGTATCAGATTGCCTCTCTATCTACCCTTCTCTCTCCCGGCCGCTGCGCGCCACCCGCCGCCGCGCTGCCAGACCTCGCCGCCCTCGTCGCGCGCCGCCCACCGCCTGGCAGTCGCGCTCCCTCTCCTTCTCACGCGCCGCAGCCGCGCCGCCCAGGCCGCCGCCTCTCCCTCAGCTCGCGTCTCCTCTTCTGAAACCGGCGAGCCTTCCGCTCCTCCGAGCTCCTCTCCGGCAGCGAGTTCCCCATCACCGACCTCGCCTTCGCCCCCGCATCCGCTCGCACTACCCCTACGCTCCTCGCCGCCTGGTCTACCTCCGTGCACCTCTTCGGCGATCCCCTCGAGCCGCCGCGCAAGGTCCACGTGGCCGGCGACCTCGCCGCCTCCCCCTCCTTCCGCTCCGATGGCACCCTCCTCGCCGCCGGGGACAAGAAGGGGGTCGTCCGCGTCTTCCGGGCAGACAAGGCCTCGGCGGGGCCCCTCCGCACGCTTCGCGCCCACGCGTGAGCGCGAGCGCTGCCTGCTCGTGCGGGATCTGCCGCTCCCCATGGCTGGCGCGCCACCGCCGGCCGGCGCGCCACCGTCGGCTCACCTCCCCCCTCTTGGGCAGCCGCGTCTCCCTTCTTCCCTCCACGGTGCGCCGCCTTCCTCCTCTAGGGTTGCCGTGCTGACCACATCTGCCGCCGTCCCTGCCTTGGCTGGGCCCTGGCCGCGCCCTTGCCGGCCCCCTCTCCTCTGGCCACCGCCGTCGCGCCTCTGGCCGGTAGGAGAGGCAGCACCGCCGCCGTCGGCCTTTGCGTCCCATCGGTGCCCTTGTCGCCGTCGGCGCGCCGCCCCGATCCCGGTGTTCCACGTGATGCAGCCGCCGATGGGGAACGAGAGGCCCGGCCGTGCCGTCACCGCCTTCGTGCCCGGCGCCGCTGCCCCGCCGCCGCCGCTAGGGGCGTCTTCGCCGTTCCCTGCCGGTGGACCGTTCGTGCGCCCCGGCGTTGGCCCGGCGCCGCCGTTCGGAGCCCCGCCTCCCGCTGCAACGGGTGGGTTCAGGGGCTCGACGCCGCCTCAGGGTCCCTTCACAGCTGGCCCGCCTCCTCAGGGCCCTTTGCTGCCACCCACCAGCGCACCCGTGCTGCCGCCCGCCGGCGCGACCCCACCGCTGACCGCCGGTGCTCCTGCAGCCCCCAGCGCTGCCACCCCTCGAACCGCTGCTGCCGCCTAGCCTGCCGTCGTCGCTTCTGCAGCACCCTACGATGGTGCCGCTACCTGGCCCGCTGCAGCTGCAGCCGCCCCTTGGGCCACCGGTCCTGCTGCCCTGGGAGGTACTTCTCGGCCACCATCGGCTGATAATCCTGGATCGGTTGTTGCCTACTCGGTTGGCACCACCGTCGAGGGTTCGAGCATGTTGCCTTCCTGGCGCCGCCACCGCTGGGGCATGTCGCGACCCGTTCTACACCATCGGTCTACCTGCGGGGTCTCACGCCGTCTGGCCCTGACTGGGTGGTAGACTCCGGAGCCTCGTATCACACTACCCCTGACGTCGGTATCCTCTCCTCTACCCGCCCTTCTCGTCCCTCTGATCCTTCATCTATCGTTGTTGGGAATGGGACGGCTCTTCCAGTCACCTCAGTAGGTGACTCGGGTTCGCCGGATTCGTTTCAGTTACGTGATGTTCTTGTTGCTTCTGACATCATTCATCACCTTCTTTCCGTTCGTCTTTTTACTACTGACAACCATGTTTCTCTTGAGTTTGATCCTTATGGTGTAACTGTGAAGGATCTTACTACTCGACACATTCTCTTTCGTTGTGATAGTACGGGTCCCATGTACACGATGCGTCTTCCTGCTTCCGCTCCGCCTCTTGCCCTGACTACGACAACTTCTTCGACCATTTGGCATCGTCGGCTTGGCCGCCCTGGTGTTGATGCTATGTCGAAGTTGTCTGGTAGTTCAGTGATTTCGTGTACTCGGGGTACTCATGAGTCTCTTTGCCATGCTTGTCAGTTGGGTCGCCACGTTCGACATCCTTTTCCGCATTCTGTTACTCGTGTCGAGCGCATCTTTGATTTGATTCACTGTGATCTTTGGACTTCACCTGTTCTCAGTGTCTCTGGATATAAGTATTACTTGATGGTCGTTAATGATTTTTCGCACTATTCGTGGACTTTTCCCTTGCGACAGAAGTCTGATACATTTGGCACTCTTTCTCACTTCTTCGCTTGGGTGTCCACCCAGTTTGGGCGCATGATCCGTCCGGTCCAGTGCGATAACGGGCGCGAGTTTGACAACTCTGCGTTCCGTGACTTTCTGCTTTCTCGCGGTGTTCAGTTGCGCATGTCTTGCCCGTACACTTCCCCCCCAGAACGGAAAGGCTGAGCGCATGATTTGGACCACCAACGATGTCATGCGCTCCCTGATGTTTCAGGCTTCTACCCCTACTCGTTAATGGGCGGAGGCGCTTCACACCGCCACCTACCTCATTAATCGCCTTCCTACAAAGGCGATTAGTGCTCCCACCCCTCACTTTCTTTGTTCGGCACCCCTCCTCTCTACTACCACCTTCTAGTGTTCGGGTGCGCTTGCTACCCTAACCTCTCCGCCACGGCTTCCCATAAGCTTGCGCCTCGCTTGACTCGGTGTGTTTTCCTTGGGTACTCCCCTGACCACAAGGGGTACCGGTGCCTTGACCCTACCACCCGTCGTATCTTGATCTCCCGACACGTCGTCTTCGACGAGTCTTCCTTTCCCTTTTCCACCCCGTCTTCTGACTCCGTCGCTGAGTTGGATTCCCTCTTCTCCACTGACCCTGAGGCTGCTCCTGTACCGCGACCTTGTCTTTTACCTCTTGCAAGTTACCCTCCCGTTGCGCCACGCGCAGCTCCGACATCTTCCACGCCACCTGCTGTGCCTTACGTGGCACCGACGTCCCTGATGCCACCTGCTGCGCCACGCGCGGCCCCGGCGTCCCTGACGCCACTTGCTGCACCACACGCGGGCCTGGTGTCCCTTACAACACTTGCTGCGCCACGCGCGGCACCGGCGTCCCTGACGCCGCCAGCTGCGCCACGCGCGGCCCCAGTGTCCCCGGCGTCGCCTGCTGCGCCACGCACGGCCCCGACGTCCCCAACGACACCTACTGCGCCGAGCGTGGTTCCGGCGTCCATGCCGACGCCTGCTGCGCCGAGCGCGGTCTCGGCGTCCCCGACGCCAGCAGTCGCGCCGTGCACGGCCTCAGCGTCCCCGACTTCGACTTCTGCACCACCCGCGACCCCTGGACCGCGGTACGCCGATCCCGCTCTCGTCTATCAGCGACGAGCGCGGATTGGTGGACCGTCCTCTTCGCGTCCTGAGGACCTGGTATACCACCCTTCGCTGCTTCACTGGGACCCTCGTCACGTTCACTCGATGGTGACTCAACGGGCCACCGGCGTCCTTCGACCTGTGGAGCGCTTCTCCGGGGTCGTTCTCTCGTCCTCGACCCCCCCCCCCCCGGAGCCTGCCTCGTCACCCATCTCGTCTATCCCCTCTTCTGTCCGTAGCGCCCTCGCCGATCCTCATTGGCGTCGGGCTATGGAAGAAGAGTATGCGGCCCTACTTGCCAACCGGACCTGGGACCTGGTTCCCCGTCCTGGTCATGGCAATGTTGTCACGGGCAAGTGGGTGTTCACGCATAAGAGGAAGGCGGGTGGGTCTCTAGAGAGGTACAAGGCACGATGGGTGCTTCGCGGTTTCACGCAGCGTCCCGGCGTCCACTACGACGAGACTTTCAGCCCGGTGGTCAAGCCGACGACGGTTCGCACTGTTCTGTCGCTGGCTCTGTCGCGTTCTTGGCCTATCCACCAGCTGGACGTTAAGAACGCCTTCCTCCACGGGACGTTGACGGAGACGGTGTACTGCAGCCACCCGACAGGGTTCGTTGATTCAGCCCGTCCGGACATGGTCTGCCGGCAGAACAAGTCCCTGTACGGGCTGAAGCAGGCGCCTCGGGCTTGGTACAGCCGGTTCGCCTCGTTCCTGGCCTCGCTCGGCTTCGTCGAGGCCAAGTCGGACACTTTGCTCTTCGTCTACAGGCGTGAGGCTGACACTATGTACCTCCTCTTGTACGTGGACGATATTGCCCTCACGGCGTCCAGCCCGGCTCTTCTTCAGCGCACGATCTCCGCCCTGCAGCGCGAGTTTGCAATGAAGGATCTCGGCCAGCTCCACCAATTCCTAGGCGTTGCGGTCGAGCACCGCCTGGGTGCTCTATTCCTCCACCAGCGCCAGTACTGCCTGGATATCCTCGAGCGAGCAGGATGGCTGATTGCAAGCCGTCCTCCACTCCCGTGGACACCCAGGCGAAGGTGTCTTCGGCCGACGGCGCCCCGGTCGCCGACCCTACCACTTACAGGAGTCTTGCAGGTGCACTGCAATACCTCACCTTCACCAGACCGGACATCTCCTACGCGGTTCAGCAGGTGTGTCTTCACATGCATGATCCGCGGGAGCCGCACCTCACGGCGGTGAAGCGGATCCTTCGGTACCTGCGTGGTACCCACGACTACGACCTTCTTCTACGGCGCGACTCTGCCTCCGAGCTGGCTGTCTACACCGACGCTGACTTTGCGGGTTGCCCGGACACCTGCCGGTCCACCTCCGGCTACGCCGTCTTCCTGGGCGGCAACCTCGTCTCCTGGTCCTCGAAGCGGCAGCACGTGGTGTTCCACTCGATTGCCGAGGCGGAATACCGCGCCCTGGCCAACGGTGTGGCCGAGTCCTTCTGGCTTCAGCAGCTGCTTCAGGAGCTACACTCCCCCCTTGCTCGGAGTACGTTGGTCTATTGCGACAACGTCAGCACCGTCTACCTCTCCACCAACCCGGTGCAGCATCAGCGCACGAAGCACGTAGAGATCGATCTTCACTTCGTTCGTGAGCGGGTGACTCTCGGGGAGGTGCGAGTCCTGCACGTTCCGACGTCGTCGCAATTCGTCGACATCTTCACCAAGGTACTTCCTTCGACGGTGTTCACCGAGTTTCGGTCCAGTCTCAACATCTGCCGTGGCTAGATGTTGGGACTACAGGGGGAGGGGGGTGTTGGACTGTACGTGTATTAGGGGGCATTTTAGTCTTTTGTATTAGTGTTACTTGGCTCTTAAGCTGTGTCCCCCTATATATGTGACAGCCTGTTAATTGAGCTAATCATTTTTCCGAATCCAATTGATAAGGCTGCAGAGAAGACGCCATCTCCTTCGGCGTCTGGTGCATCTTCAGTCAGGAAAGCCGGAAAAGCGGATGGAATCACCCGTGACGAGGTAGTTGTTTCCCCTGTTTCTTTAGCTAAAAGATAGTGCTACTTTGTTTTCTGTAACAACCCAATAATACGTTTGGGAATATCATGTTTGTCTACGCATGTACTCCCCCGGTTCTTATTACTTGACACTGGAGAGTTTAAGTCTTTAATATAATGTTCAATTTGCGAATGCATAAAAAATGCGTCCACACACCTTCCAAGTACATTACGTATTGAGGTCGGGCATCTAAATCTGTGCTGATGTACACGTTTTACATGTACAGGACGACAGGCAACAGTAGCAGACGACGAAAACTGAGCCAGAGTTTCCAAAGACCAGGCGGCTTTCAGAACTGTGTAGAAGGCCTCGGACCTGTACTGAAGTTTGCCGGTCTGGATCTTCGAACCTGGCCGACAAATTCCTATTTTAGCTTCTCATCCAGGGGGCCATGAAGCCAGTGTGCCCTCCAAACAATCGAATGCGACACAAGTCGTTGTGTTGAGTAACCTTGTATATGCAGCTGTAAAGGGGAAATAAATATAGCATTGTCATAATGGATTCTAACTGAAAAATAAAGGTCGGTTCTCCTAGCCACTCACAACATAGAAACGGTATGGTAAGCATCCCATGACACCCATTACATCAGTAAAGTGTAAAATGGACATAACATATAGGATGTATATGATATACCTTTGAGACAAATGTGCTATACTTCTCGTCCATCCATTTACAAGCCTCTGCATGCTGAGATTTGCCCCTCTGCATCGACCTCGCTAAAACGAGTCCATGTATGAAGGACTTCAAAACGTCAGCTGCTGTTGCCTGCTTGTGGATGAAAACATAAACACTGTCTTCCTTGTCCAGCAAAAAATAGTTGGCTGAATAAATTCGAGACAACAAATGAAAAGTCAGAGGCACACTAAGAAAAATTCTAAATTAAATAAGTGCTGAACCGTACCTTTTGTGTAGTAGGATGCCGTTTTTGCAATCTCCAACCTATCAAAATTTGACAGTGTGAATGTCTCTTTCATTTGTGAGAGTTGAGAAACACATAAAAAGCACTTACATGTCAGTGTGTGTAAGCATTGAGGCTTTTGCACCTAACTTTACACGTTCATACAGCAGTTTCGTTCTAATCAATTTCCTCCAGCTTGGCCAAAAAGGAAGAATATGCTCCTGTTGAGAAACCTGCTGTGGTGCAAGAGCTAGGAAAAGAAAAAAAACAAGAAACTTAGAACAGATCGTGAAATGGCTTGTCATATATTTTAATAGATTGACACAAAGATCATTCGACAGTCCTATGATAATAGTTTGATAAATTATAACACTACAACATGACCAAAGAAATGGGGCTTGCTCACCTTCACCATGTCGCATGAAGTACTGTAGCAAGATGGAAGACCTCTCATAGTTCAGTGTAGTGAGTGAAAGTGACTGCACTGCCTTGTAATTTGCTGACTCAGCATAAACAAAACAAACATGAGACTGAAGAATGGTTCTAAAACTACATTTTTTAGCATTAGGAAACATCAAATAGGAAAGATAAAAACTTCATACTGAAAGGTGACACTGATAACCATGGAATGATGGGACACATTTGTTTTGGATATTTTTCATAGAGTAAAATTTTTTTGCGGAAAGAATCCGGTAAACATTATGAATCTAAATTGCGTGCACCCAACAAATAATTGGTTGTTTCTCATATTTTCCTGCTACATTTTTTACTCTCCATTTACTGTCATTTGATGTGTATGGACAAGTTTTTAGATCATGGCAATATGGCATACTCTGTGACTTACAAAGTATCTCTTCGATAGCGAATACTCTGTCCATTCTTAAATATATGATGTTAGGGACAAAAATCTGGTTCAATGCAAACTACATTAACTGCTCTAAACCTCATATACTTGAGAATGGAGGTAGAAGCATACAAATTCAGAGCAGCACTGGAAGTAAATAAAAAAGTAGACGTAAAATAGGAAATGTGATAATGCTATTTGATTTGTATACCCTAGTAGTCTCTTCAAATAATTGGACACACCTATCAATTATAACTGGTCCTCCCACAGAAAAATGTAATAAGACAAAAGTATACATAAAACAACGGAAGAATGCTCACCATACATATGGAAAATTGTGAGAGAAAGGAACGATGTCCACACACTCAAAGCATGTCCTCTGGTAATGTGAGCCAACAGCATACCCAATCCCATTCCTAACATTGTTGCAAGTGTCTCCTGACTGCCCTCCTGAAAAGTTGAGTACACTTCTGCTATATTTTAGAAATAATATGATACCAAAACCAAATCTTCCAATTCATGAAGAATACCCAAAGATACCTTTGCAGAAATATCAGCTGCATTATTTGCAAGTGCAAAATGCTGTGTTAGTGCCGCTCTAGTTGCTCCACTTGCAACACCAGCTAGACGTAGGAACAATAAATTAGGCAAAAGAACAACAAACCACTCAGAAAGTGTCTTGACAGGTTCATAAATTCAAAATATAAATTGACTTACTGAACGACCTAGATATGCTGCCTAAGCACATTATATATATCAATGAGGAAGGAAACAAAGGGCTTAAGAGATCCATCAACATTCCTGCAGAAATAACAAGATGCGTGTAAAATGTAAAGGATTCCTTAATATTAGGCAAATAAGGTAGAGATATTCCCTGTGTAGTCCAGATTTGATGTAAAGTTAACTTTCAGAACATTTTATGTGCTACAGTAGGAGGTAAAGATAACAATCCAACTTGGCATGAGTATAATTGCCCAATCGGAAGGAAGCATAGGAGGGATATAAGCAGGATAGTACGAATTAAGTTTAGTGATTTCAATTGAACATTACCAAGATCATTCATAAAGTCTGCAACTAGACGCCACATTTTAGCATTGCTATCAAGATTAGATCCCTGGTGGAAAAGGCACAGAGAGAATGAATATACACGATAATATATTGTACCAGAAAGTATATCAGAACTGATCTCACATGGATGTCATGGAGGGTATTAAACAAGAAAGACGTGCATACCTGATAAAAAGTGAACAGTATCCCTCCAAGCATTCCTGTCAAATCCCTCAGAAACCACTGCAGCAAATGCAGAAAGATTAGCATTTCTACGTTAGCCCCAATAAAAGGAGACTCTTAATGGAAGGCAGGGGAAACCTATACAGCTAGTAGGTTTCTGCCAAGCAAACCCGAACTTGAGACAATCAAGAAAGAACTGGCAATATTCTTTAAGTTCTTTAAGGTACACACATGAATGTTTGGTAGGCTGTTAGCCGTTCAAGATGACAACACATCTGACTAATCTTGGTTTTGTTGCATATTCTGGGAGCAAAACAAGACAATACAAAGGGAGCTGTTGACTTATTGTATGGTCGACGAGCTAGTCTTATATGATAAATTGATATATACGTCTAAACAAGCCTACATAGATTGCAGGCTCAATCACTATGGTCGTATCAAAAATTACCTGAAAAGTAGCACCTATGACAGTGGCAGATTGTTCTCCCACACCAATTGCACCTAAAAGAGCCTGGAGGAGTTCACTACAGACATTAATAGCTTATTTCAGATCGCACAAAATAAACAATAAGCATGGAGATAAAAAGAGTGTGTCAAGAGATGATATACGGTGTCGCAGAAAAAGCTTACTTGAGTAGACAACATGGCACGGATGTACGTTGAGAGTCCCTAAAGCATCACGTACCACAGATGAGAAACGAGCACAAGGTTTAGCACTATTTCCCGCAGCGGGCATGAATAACAACATGGTCGCGAACAAAGATTAGCCGTGCAGGTAAACTTACCTGCAAGGTATCCCACGCCTGGAACGGGACATAATCCGGCGTCACGCTCCCGGGAAAACCCTACCAATACAAAGGCTCGCTGATCAGTCACAGTGACCACTCCAGATGCGAAAACAATGGGGAACATGCCAGAGCAGCAGTGTTGATTCTACCAAATTCTACAGACAGTTGATGCTGCTGGCAGCAGGGAGTGAAAGGAACTGTCACTGATACGGGGAATTCGATACAGTAGCAGATTATATAGTGGTGGGTGAAATTTCGCATAGGTGGATGGATGCAGTTCGTTCGCGTGGGACTAGCGAGCGCGCGTGTCAGTCACCCACCTCGGGCACGAAGGCGCCGAGCAGGCGGCCGCCGATCCGCCCCCACCGGCCCCCGAACCGGTGGGAGGTGAGCGAGGAGGCGGAGGCGGTGAGGACGGCGGTGCGGGAGAGCGCGGAGGCCGACGAGCCGCTCCACTCCTCGACCGTCACCCACGCCGCCGCCGCCGCGGCCTCGTCCTGCGGGCGCGACGCGTCCATCGCCCGCTCCCCTCGCGCGCCGCGGTGGCCTGGCTCTCGTGGAGCTCACGCACGGTCTCGGCTCGGCTCGGGGCGGCCTGGCCTGGGACTGAGAGTCGCCGCCGATCCGATCCCGCGGCGCGGCTGGGCGCTCGGCGAGAACGGAGAGAGACCCGCGACTGCGATGCGAGTCCGCGCACACTCAGCAGGTCAGCACTTCAGCACCTTGGGAGATCACTTTGCGAGTGACAGGATGGGTTCATTTGCCGTTTGTTCGTGTCGCGGGCGTGTGGTGGTGCGAGTTCCTTGTCCAGTTTGGTTTGAAAGTGCGTGGTGCACCGGAGGAAACAATCGAACATGGATGCCTTGATGATGGAGTGCCATGGCCTGCAGGAACGGGGTCAAGTTGGCGAGCAGCTCGGGACTGCTTGGAGTTGGTCAGACTTTGGGAAGCTTTAGACGAACAGCGATCGGCGGTGAACCTGATCCTTCGTGAGATCAGTCTGTTACCAGGAGCTTCAGTCAGTTCGCCGTTGTGTGTGTTAACATATCCTGCAACAATGTAGCTCATCGTGTGCTAAACAGGTCTCGCCTGAGCAAACTAGGGTGGATTGGCATAATAATTCCCCAAGCGCTCTAAGTGAACTGATCAATGTTTATTGTAATCGTGCTTTGATAAAAAATGAAGCTCCTGGTTTGCCTACAAAAAGAAAAAGAGATCCAAGCATGAACCTGGCTGAAGAATTGCCCACAAGTACCCCCACCAAGATTCCTGATTTCTTACTCCAAAACTGTCATAACTCAATGAAGGCCGATCGAATGATCAGTTTCCTTCCCTCCGATATACAGATGTTTCGCTTAGCTGAACAAGATGTCTCCAACACATTTACATCAGTGGTACGGATTTTGTTGCCACAGAGGACAAAAATGATTTTCTCCAGGTATGTTCTACCAGACAAAAATGTAAAGTCACTTCATAGAGAAAAGGAAAATTAGACAGCTTCCTCAACATCTGGTCTTGTGTCAATTGACAGGGTGGGTAGTTCACGGGCATCTGTACTGGCCTTGTCATTGAAATTATCCCTTAGGAATTCCACTGCCATGAACGTGATGGCTGATGCTGGAATATACCAGATTATTCTAGGTACACTTCCCTTGAACAGTCCATGCAGTCCCTCAGAACTCCAAGTCTTTGTAATGGCATCAAGCCACCCATTGTACCTAATTATACAGAAACAGAATTTTGTATCACTGATGGGGAGGGAGGGAGGGAGGGAGGGAGATTTCGGTCGTGTAATCAAATCGGACATGTACCTAGTTGTTGATCCTTGTACTTGCAGTCTTGTTTTGATCACATCCAACGGGGTTGTCATGTATGCACTACAGCCTGCATAAGCCACCTTAGAAGAGTTATCAAGAGGAAGAAGTGCAGAAGATTTCAGATTCTCAAGTGATACGGTAAATAATATATGGCTTAACATATCTTAGACTAGACCGAACATACCGCCTGCCAACCCTCCTAGTACAAGTCCTTCAAAGGAATTGCTGACCTCCAAGTCAGTGTTCGGCAAATACTTCCTCTTCCCATATTCAGTCAAGTCTTTCATTGCTTCATAAAAAGTGACCTGGAAAGCCACATATTTGTTCAAAGAAAAAATATTTTTCTAAAAATAGATCCCGATAACTTTCCATAGAGTTCCATAAAGCTTAGAATACAGAAGTTTTGAATGCACAGGCATGAGCCTATCAGATAAAATATCATCTACAAGAGTTTCGCTCTTGGTATACTTATCAGGTATAGGGGCTAGAAGGACTACAGGTGCTTAGTTTTATCTCCTGACCCAAGAAACTACTGCAAAAAGCCTTGTAGCAAATTGTAGTCACATATCCTGAGAGCAGCAATCAGATACAGTTAATTTTGAGTTTGAACTACCCATATGTCAAAAGTATGTTGACAGCGATTGTGATCGTGCCTGGTGGATTACTATAGAGTACAAAGGTACTGCGTGCATGAGTGGCTAAGATATAGAGCCTATCCACATCCAACAGTAGATAGCCCAAATTCCAAACCATCAACATCGCTTATGAAAACTAGGGAAACTTACTAAAATTGCTAGGACAACAAGAAAAGGAATATAAGTTGAATTTAACTTACCATTAGACCAGCAAAAGGAACATCCCTGGCAAGTGTAGACCAGTATCTGCAAGAAAGAAAAGGCTTTCAGTTGGAACAAGAACAACGCTGTGTGGCAAACTGGCAATAGACAACTAGGCTGTCATCACAAGGTGATGTATGTTGAAATAAATTTCAGTGGTCATAATTAGACTACAAGCGTATGTTACTTCATAAACAAATTGACAGAAGAATGCCGGTTTCATTGAAAATACATTTACACTTCCATAATATGCATATAAACATCTATTTATATGACAAGTGTTTTAGGTTGCACCATTACAGCAGGACCAGGGTAAAGCAGGTTAGTGTAATATGACAAAATCAAGTAAAAAATGGTATGTTGGGACTAGGATACTTCCTTTGATGTGTCTTTATAGTGGGGGGATGTGATTGAACCAACAAGCATTTTACTTTCAAAAATGCTAAGTGCTAAAGAAGAAATACACTATTATTAATCTGATAGGCAGGCCAGCAACAAGCAGGGAGCGTTAATACCCTGCATAAAGCCCTTTCAGACCACGATCTCTCCAGATAGAACAGCCAGCATGGAACATCCCATTGTAGTATCCATACATTTGAGCTCCAGGCTGTTGAGAAATACTTCCTTTAGCAGCAGCTGACTGCCAAGATTTTCTAGTGCCTTGGACTTGCATTCTTTGTTTCATGACTTCACAAGGCACATATATAAAAGATCCAAGTGTATCACCTGAAATCAGTAATGACATTATAATGCAGTATAAAGGATGTGGGCATGTGGCACAAGCATTTTTCTTGGGATATCTCCAACGAGAAGGTGCAGTGAAGGTGAACTACACCAGCCAAGTACTATAAAGGGACGATGAAGAGGATGCTAGAGAAGTTTCTAACTGCAGATATGAAGATCCCATGGTCAGTAAATCCAACAAAAAATTAACCATTTATAAGGTACCATCATATCCTATGCCAACTTGCTAGGGACCAAAAGGTTTTGTTGTTGCTGTTGTTGTACCATCATAAAGATTTTCAGAAAGAAAAATTCAGATACATGAGAAAGCAGATTATTTACCGATTCCTCCAGCAATGAAATGAGACCAGTGTCCGCTTAGATTAGGATTAGCGTTCTCCAACCATGTCTTTGTTGATTCAATAACACCAAAATATGTTGCACCTGTAGCAAGTGATCCAGTAACTCCTGGGCCAATTCCTCTGTAAAAACCTAAAAAGAGATCAGCAGTAAAGTTTATCAATGTTACTACTG
Organism: Neostapfia colusana; assembly: GCA_030760725.1. Lineage (NCBI taxonomy): Eukaryota > Viridiplantae > Streptophyta > Magnoliopsida > Poales > Poaceae > Neostapfia > Neostapfia colusana. Next base: position 87,288,973 of record JASWHV010000013.1, on the reverse strand, counting down.
ATTCCTTTTTAGTGTAGATAAGAGTATGTTTGGCAGTTCACAAACTCAGGGATAAATAAATTATGTATTTCAATTTTTCACTGGTTTTAAGAAGTTAGCACAAGTAATATCTAGCTTATTTCCGTATTTACATTCACTAACCTCTCAGACCATCAGAATGCCAAACTGTCCTAATCATCTGAAATATATTCTTCTGAGCCTGTAGAGAACAGAATAATAAATAAAAATGGTTTACATTTATGCAGTGTTTTCCTAAACAGAATTAAACATCATTTAAACGGCATCTAAACGCTATACAGACGGGCACACTATTCTAAACCTAAATACGGCTAAACAGAATTAAACAACCATTTAGACTCATTACTGCTACCATTTACCGTTTCTGTTTTGACTGCACTTATAAAGTGAACCTAAAAGATAGGAAACAATCTCACACCTGAGTCCCTGTCATAATAGCCTGACTCTGAAGCCTTGTTTTCAGAGTGTCAACCGGATGCATCATGCCTTCTCCAAACGCACCCGCAATTGCGCCCCACACAAATTCCCTCCATACTGCAGCATAAGTTTTATATCAGCAATAATGCAACGCACGTTTCAGAAGTGGAAGCAATAGCTGTAGGGAGCTAATACAAATACAGTTCTCATTGAGTACAAATTTGGGGAAATGACTGAAGTTTTGGTGTTGTCACACTCATAGTCTAGCTAAAATATTAACTGTACCGGAACTATAACCATCAAAGCAAAGCAAACAATTAGATGATGCATAAACAAATCTCCTATTGCAGGAAATGGACCCGATCCAGTTAAATCACCACTGACACAAGCCAGATCGAAATCCAATGCACCATAAGCCTCAACCTCACCAGGTAAGAGCCCCCATCGAAAGTCGCAGACACTCGGTTGAATCTACTACCCGGGACGAAGGTTTTGAAGACAACAGCGTAACAGGGGCGAGTTAGTGGTCCCAGTCGGTGTGCAGAGGCGAGACAGAGAACACTTGCCGAAGAAGTTGGTGATGTCGGGAGACGTCGGTGGAGTCAACCTCCTGCCACCGACCCCGGTGGCGGCGGCGGCGGCGGCAGCGGGGGAGGAAGGAGACGCCGCCATGCCTGACGATGCTCGCGATTCCTCGACCGATCGAGGTTTTAGCTGAGTTCTTTTTTTTATTTGACAACGTTTTAGTTGAGGTTTTAGGGCTTTGAACGGCGCACCATTGATGCTGCTGCGTTGGTCATGGTTACGGCGCAGCGGGCTGGGCTGGGCTGGGCTGGACTGCCGGTGTCTGGAGTTAAGCCATTGGATCTGGATCCAGAGCCCCGGGATCGTGCGCTCGGCCCAGTTGGAGGTCCAAGTTCTGTGTGGACCGCTGGCCGCTCGATCGTGATCTTGCGGTTCTGTGTCCATAGAGGGAAAGTTCTCGGTAAAACCACTGCGGTTTACTGGTTTACCAACCACTTTGTACGTTCTACGTCCATTGGAATCTCCTAAAAGAACCACGAAACACCATAAAATATGCTTAAGGTTAGGGCCTGATCAACCCAACAGTTGACACCTTACAGAGAAGTGTAATAAGCTACAGAAAAAATAATTAGGAAACATTTCAATAACCAACCTTACCATATGTAGAAATCTTTTTTTATGTAACGTCCCCATGAACGTTCGACCTCGGGATGGCACAAGGGGCGAGCAAACCCTCTATCTAAGTACATCGTGGATACGATACGAGCCGCCGGTTCGAGTCTCGGCTCGCAGCCGCTTCCACCGAAGAAACACGCAGCAGGCACCATGTCAGCCACACACTCACACCACCCCGCCTCCAAGGGAAATCCAACAGCCCCGACGGCCTCAGCAGGCGACGTCGCCGCGGCGCGGTCTCCCGGCCCAGGACCCGGACCCGCCGCCGGCGACGCGGCGGGGGAGGAGGCCCAGCTCGTGAGGGAGATCGCCGAGTTGAAGGAGCAGATCGTCGTCCTGGAGGGGATGCTGGCAGAGATCGACGGTGCTGGTGCCACCCGCGTCGGACCCGATCCGTACGTAGCCTGATCTGTCGAAGAACTGCCCTGTTCCCGCCGGGTGCTTAGTGTTGCAGCTGTGAGGATCTGGAATGTCTCCTGTTCGTACCTAGTTTTCTTTGATGTGTTCAGTCTTGACAACCTGGAATCAACCGGTGAATCGTCTCATTGGTGCACCAGTGCGAGCAATCTAAGACGGAGGTCGATTCGTCGGTGACTTGTTTGAATTTTGTTAGATGAGTGCACTGTTTATGCAGCACCAGCTTTATTCCGGAAAGATGACAGGACTCACACATGTGGGAAGGTTTATTCAAAGGGTTTTTTCATAGCAAACTAGAAAAAGGAGCAACAAAACTCGTTCCAACATGACAATAGGCCCATCTCTCAAGACAGCCCGTGAAAAGTAGAAGGAACAGAAGCCCACGAACGTGCCCATGTAAGCAGTCTACGGCCCACTAAACTAGGCCCATCTATAAGGCCCACTAAACTAGGCCCATCTATAAGGCCCACTAAACTAGGCCCATCTCTACGGCCCACGAACCAGCCCTCCACCCCCGCGCCAAAATCTCTCCCGCGCAAGCGCGAAAACGAAGCCAAAACCAAACCAGCCACCCACCCACCCACTCCCGCGGCGGCAAACGCCCAAACACGCCGAACATCCAACGCGCTGCCCGGCTCCCGCGCATTTCACCCCAAAACCAACCTTATAAGCGCGCGCTTGCATTTCCCTCGGCTCCACGCATCCCCGCCGACCGCCGCCGACCGCCCGCCCACCCGGAAACCTTCCAACGCCGAGAGACCCGCTTCGAAGAGGAGCGACAGGGAGCCGCGATGGACGCCGCCAGGTCGGTGACGCCGGGCGCCGTGTCCTTCGTCCTGGCGAACCCCTCGCCGAAAGACGTCGACGTGCCGGAGCTCGTCGTCCAGGTCGTCGACCTCAAGTCCCTCGGCAACAGCACCACCCGCTTCACGTAAGTGCTCCCCGCCCTCTCCCCGCCGCCGGGTCCGGTCGATTCGCTAGCTTCCGTCCCCCGAAGCATCCCTCGCGATTCGGCCCGGGGTTTCGGACCGGTCGATCTGTGTGTGTTCGGCGTCCGACGAGCCTCACCCTGGATCTGGTCTTCCCGTGCAGTTTCATGGCGAGCGACGGGACGGCGAAGATCAAGGCGATGCTGCCCACTCAGTTCGCGAAGGAGATCCAAGCCGGCAACCTCCACAACCTCGGCCTCATCCGCATCCTCGACTACACCTGCAACGAGATCAAAAACCAGATGTAAGTCATCACGCATGCTCCCTTAGTTCCCACGAATATCTATTCTTGTTTGCTGTTTGCGTGTCCGGTGTTTACCTCATTTGCTGAGTCGTTGTGCTACGTTTGTATTATATATCAGGTGCTTGATTGTCACCAACTGCGATATCGTGTCCCAATCTCTTGATGCGGAGATCAAGGACGATGTGAAGATGGAAGAAGCGCCTGCAACTGTTCTAAAGTCCGCGGACGGTGTGAAGATAGAAGAGGAGCCTGCGGCTGTCCTCAAGCCCGAGGACGATGTGAAGATGGAAAAGGGACCTGCGATTGTCCTGAAGCCCAACGACGAAGGCGTGGTTGTGGCCAAGCCCGTGAATGCTGTCCCGGTTGTGTTGAGGCCGAAGCAGACGGTCAAGTCGGCGTCCCAGATCGTGAACGAGCAGCGTGGAAAGTAAGCACTTCCTGGAGCAACTTTATTGTTCTAATATTTCTTGCTTAATCCTTGTGAAGAATTGCGCTTCATTGTTATTCCTTTTTAAGAAACCCACTGTCATTCTTTTGTGCGTGTAGTGCTGCTCCAGCTGCGCGCTTGGCCATGACAAGAAGGGTCCATCCTTTGATATCTCTGAACCCCTACCAGGGTAACTGGGTCATCAAGGTGCGAGTTACAAGCAAGGGCAACCTCAGAACTTACAGAAATGCTCGTGGAGAAGGTTGCGTCTTCAATGTGGAGCTCACTGATGAGGATGTAGGTGTCTCATTTTCATCCAGGATGTACTTGTGCATTGAATTGTTGTAAGTTGATAGGTGACCCGATCTTTTTTTTATTTGTTTATGTACAGGGCACCCAGATTCAGGCCACTATGTTCAATGAGGCTGCAAAGAAGTTCTACCCGATGTTTGAAATGGGGAAGGTCTACTACATCTCCAAAGGGTCACTTAAGATTGCCAACAAGCAGTTCAAGACCGTCCAGAATGATTATGAGTTGACACTAAATGAGAGTGCTGTTGTTGAAGAAGCAGAGGGAGAGACTTTCATTCCACAGGTGCAATACAGCTTTGTCAAAATTGATCAGCTAGGATCATATGTCAATAGCAGGGAGCTAGTTGGTAAGTCAGAATCATTGAATTCATTTAGATTTATTGCTTGAGGTTTGATGTGGTGTCTGACTAGTATACTCTGCATGCGTATTATTTCAGATCTTGTTGGTGTTGTTCAGAGTGTATCGCCCACACTGAGCATTAGGAGAAAGATTGACAATGAGACAATTCCAAAGCGTGATGTTGTTGTTGCAGATAACTCGTAAGTATTGTTTCATTTTTTCTATAGTTCTGTTGTTAGTTTAAAATACACATTCTTCACTTGCATCTGATGATTTCACTTTGATTTGATGGCAGGGGCAAAACTGTTACTGTTTCTCTTTGGAACGATCTTGCCACCACTACTGGCCAAGAGCTCTTGGACATGGTTGACAGTTCGCCTGTTATTGCGATCAAGAGCCTGAAAGTATCTGACTTCCAAGGTATATATCAATCTCCATTTAGTCAACCTTCAGTGGTTACTAGGGAATAATTTGATTGCAAATGTATTAGTGACATCTGTGTTGTTGAAATTTTCCTTCAGGCGTGTCTCTATCAACAATTGGTAGGAGTACGCTTGTGATTAATCCAGATATGCCTGAGGCACAGGAACTTAGATCTTGGTAATATTTCTCTCCTAACTGCTGTATGAGTATGCTTGCAGTAGCTATTTCCGTTTTTTTATTATTACACTGAGATTCCATGATTTTGTCAAACAGGTATGACTCTGAGGGAAAGGGTACTTCAATGGCACCAATTGGTGCAGACATCGGTGCAACACGGGCTGGTGGCTTGAGATCTATGTATTCTGATAGGGTTTTTCTGTCAAACGTCACCAATGATCCTACTATGGGTCAGGATAAGGTACAGGATTCGATATCTGTCAACATATGAAATTACTTCTTTCCTAAACGTGTGATTTAAACTTGCTATTTATCTCAATTTGACTTTCTACGTTGCAGCCTGTTTTCTTCAGCCTGTATGCATTTATCAGCAACATCAAGCCTGACCAGACCATGTGGTACCGTGCTTGCAAGAGCTGCAATAAGAAAGTGACTGAAGCTCTTAGTGGATCTGGATATTGGTGCGAAGGATGCCAAAAGAATGTTGATGAGTGCTCCCTGAGGTAAACAGTCGTAATTATAATTCAGAACATATTCATACCTGTTAGTATTGGCTGTTGGGTGCCAGCGTTAAATGTTATCCTTGTCATTCAGGTATATCATGGTCGTCAAGGTCTCTGATCCCACTGGTGAGGCATGGGTTTCCATCTTCAACGAACATGCAGAGAGAATCATTGGCTGCAGCGCAGACGAGCTTGATCGAATCAAGAAAGAGGTAACTCCTGCAATATGAACGCCTTACTATCTTCGTACGTGAGAGTTGTGCAAAACACATTGACATAAGAATGTTATGTCTGTAAGCATTTCAGTCTTCAAAATGCAATAGCTCTTTCCATTTTTATTCTTTGCCTGTGCCTAATGTGGTGAACCTTGTTGTTGCAGGAGGGAGACGACAATTACCTAATCAAGCTCAAAGAAGCTACCTGGGTTCCTCATCTGTTTCGTGTCAGTGTCGCACAGCATGAATACAATAACGAAAAAAGGCAAAGGATCACCGTGAGGAGCCAATCACCGGTTGACTATGCAGCAGAATCAAGGTACCTGCTCGAGGAAATAGCGAAGCTTACTGCTTGAGATGAGCATTTCTGGTGATTGAAAAACTTGGTCGATATGTTTTGTGTCACAAGTCTGAGATGTAACTTTGTTAGTCATAAAGTAGGTGCTGATTGGCTTTAACGCTTCTGTAATATATGTAGATGTTTGCCTAATGTGATTCTAAGTATCTAAATGTGTTAGGCGGTTTAGTATGAAGCCTTCCCGGCTACAATACAGCTTACCTCACTATGTGAAAGCGAATGGCTAAGTTTATTTTCTACTAATTGATACCATGCTTGCTGCTCATTTGTTCCGGTTCTGTATCTGACGTCAATCAGATGTAGAGCAAGTTTTTTAATTTGTCAGTGTACTGTCTCTGTTTTGAATTATTTGACGCTGGTTAAATAATTCAAAATGGAGGGAATATAACCTAAGTTAGAACTTGCAATGTTGTGCTATCCCTTCAGACTCCTGAGTCCAGGATCCATTTCTGCTTTCAGAGCTTTACAAACCATAACAAGATCCCCAGAAAATGACTAACTGATAACCACCTATATTCTTAGAAAAAAATCAAATTACTCTAGTGACTAGGAGTTATGTGAAGCCAGGACTCTTGCACATTCTCTAGAGGAAGAAAATTTGAACTCTTTCAGGAGGTGCTTAATTTCGTTGAGCTTTGAAACACCCATGAACTTTTGTTCTAGGTCCACATTCTGTTAAGTCCAAATTTGTATCTGTTCCTAGACCTTGTAACCAGTCAGAGGGTCAATCTCTGTGATACTCCCACATTTTCATAACAATATTTGACCTTGAGTCCTTGACCTCCAAGATCAAAATCAAGAGATATACTTTCCTCATCCTGATGTCGTGTAGCTACTTCAACTCTTGAATGGTTGCATAGATGCCTGCAAATAAAGACTAGACGCACCAATGTAGATCGGCATCGCCACCACAAACCAAGAACGATTTTAAACCCAAAACCTAAGTTCAAAGTTCATGAATGAAATTGATCTATCCAATGACAGAGGTTATGAATTCGGTTAGTTTTATTTCTTTAAACATTTCCCAGATCACATTATTTTCTGGACGCTACTTCAAGCTGCTGTACTCAAACAACAGAAACAGCAACGATGATAGAACATGCTACCATCGAGATATTTGGCAGGACGGGGAGCGGCGTCCCACCAATTTGAACATAATAATCATTGACATACCAATGCTCAAAGCTCCAGGTCTGAAAAAAAAATTTTTACATAGTATTAGCCATATCCGTCCTTAAGCATAGTAATCATTGACAGTTTGCCGATGCAATTCTACCCTGAAGCTGCTGGAGCCATTCTATCCTGAAGCTAATCTTGAAGGTTGTTGCTACAGAACACTTGCAAGGCCTGTCGGTGAAGGTTCAAAGGAAGGGTTGCGGGGTAGGGTTGACAACGATGTGCCTCAGTGGATTGGCGACGTCTCCACCTCCAGCATGCTTCACGAACTCTGCCGGAGTCAGGAAGCTACCATGGCACACACAGACGATCCTAACATCCTCCCCTTTCCTGTATCTGTAGAGGAAGCCTTCCACCTTGTTGCTGTTGGGGAGCCCCTTGATGGACACAGACGGCATCTCCTGCATCATGATCCTCTCTGCATCACCCATGCTCTTTGCTCTTGCCGCAGCTCTACATGAGATATTTTGTTGATCTCCCTCACCTAGGAGTGGGACATTTGATGGGGGTCTGTGCTCATTGGTGCCAGTCATTCCTGAACGAGCAAACATAAATATTAATTAATTAGACCATAACGAGCAACATAACGACCACAATAGGAATCCAATATCCATTCAACTTTCTAGTATCATGCTTAAAGCGCAAACATACGCTTTAAACTTACAAGGTCTATCTTACTGATGGAACAGACAGAAAAGATACCTTTGAAGGCTAAATTATGCTCCTTTCGCGTTGTTTGATGCATCGGAGGAAGCCCATTCATTGGATGCTTGTCATTGCTATGATTCTGCTTATTCCTTGTGACAACTTCATTATAACTCTTTAATTTCTCGGTATTTGCATTCATCCCTTCTGGAATTTGCCCAGCTGCTTCTTTTGAAATGTTGCAAGTTAGGGAGTTCCTCCTCTCAATCCTCTTCTTCTTCAATTCATGCCTCTTCAGACTCTGAGCCACCTTTCTCTTCCTAGAATCATCGTCAAAGCCAGCAGGGAGTGAAGTAGTGCTCATGAGGGGATCTGCAATATTACCAACACATGGGAAAAAGAGTTTGGTTAGTCTAATCTTACTTTACCGATATGTTTGATATGCCAAACATGCAATCGACACCTTAAATACATGTATCCTCTCCAGTCACATTCACCAAAAATCAAACTTGGATGATCATAGTATTATATATTACATCTTATTTATAAATATTATAGCATGTTTAGAAATCAAGTATCAAAAGTATAATGTTGTGTAACTACTTTTAGACACATCTACGCACAGCATTTCCACATGTATAATTTAAATATTCATGGAAATATCTACAAACTTCAGGTTCTTGGATCCACATTACTGTTTTTCCAGTGGTGAACTAGATAGGAAAATAGCAAAAGAGCACCTGATGGCTGAACCAATGAGGAACAGAGGAAACAAAGCAAACTCCACAAGCAGAATTCAGTCGCGTTTGTTGATGGAGGGCAGAACTACAACAAACTAATGCTACAATTTCCGGCTAAGACCCACCAAGGCGCCAAAGAGGATTGCTGTTTTCAGACCGTACTACTTGACCTGCCAGGGGTGGCTGTGGTAAGCTACCATGGCTGATATTCCATTTTTAACTGGTACATAGTATTCTTGCTTGTCGAATTTGAACTTGTGAAATGCTTAGCCATCAAGGCCTCCCATTTCCAATTAAATACACCACTCAAAAGCAGTACATGATTTTATAGTAGATAAAGTATACCACTAAGACAAGACAAGTTGATTTCTTACCAAACTGTTCATCGAGAGTAAATTACTATGTTCATGTCGTGTGATTGACTGGAGCATAATTAATATCCTGAGATTATCTTTCTTATCATCCGTCCACCCAGTATCATCGTGTTTAGTAAACTACACAGTTCATGATACTAGACTGAATGCATGGGCAACAGTTATATACTGCAAGCCAATTAGCAGGCCAATTTCACATTGCACCTGAACATTGCAAATCACAAACCATAATTTTAAAATGTCCTGTCCAGCTAGCACGTTTGTCGTTCTTTCTATGCACTAAATACTACTCCTTCCCAACACTGTTTTAGTAAAAAAATGACAAATTCACGAATGGTACCAAAGTAATAGCAGCCCGCATCGTTAAGCATGAAATCTAAAAGCTAAAATAGTTCCTACGGGGTGACGAAATAGTAAAGATAGTATAAACCCCGCCACTTAGAGAAGCGATAGGCACGCACCTTGCAGTCTCTGCCCTCCGCCGTCCGACGATGTGGACGACGGGCTCCCGCTCCCCGGCTGTCTCGCCGCCACCTCCGTGCCGTGACCACCGTTCTCACAGCACGAACCCCAGCCGTCCCGTCCCTGCTTCACCCCCATCTCTAAAGCCTCCGCCTTGACCGGCAGTGAACTCGTCCTCGCGAGCGCCGGCGGCGCCACCACTCTCTCCGGCGGCATCAAGATGCCTGCCACGGAAGACGACCGGGCGAGCTTCTCCGCCCTCCTCTCCAGCCCGAACCGACCTCCGAGCGACAGCCCAAGGCTGAGCTCTACTTCCTCCATCTCCACCCGCGGCGGCCTCGGCCTGTCCTCCCGCTGCGACGCGTCGCCCCCGCCGATCCCGCGCAGCAGGTCCCTCGAGAAGCAGCCCTCCATCGCGCGCGCGTGAGCTCGTCACAGGAAGCCCCTGCATCCAAGAAGAGCCTGCAACGGAGAGGACGCAAGAGCTGAGCCCCGGAGCAACCATGATTCCCGGCCGGTGCACCGAGAGGACCGGAGGAGGCGCGGGGAGAGGAGTCGCGAGGCGACTTACGCGGATTGCTCGGGAGGTGCGGCGGCGGAGGAGGGTGAGGGAGGAGGCCGCCATTGGTGACGCGACGCGACGAGCAGACGCTCTCCGCCGCGGTGTCCTTGTGCGCCTCTCGCGGGGGGGAGGCGCCTCGTTTTCGTTTGGACCCTTTTTCGGCTCGCCGGTTTCGCTTTTGGGGCGTGCGGTTCCGTTGGAATTGCGGACGCGTGTCGAGAGGGAGGCCGACGCGTGGTGCGAGCCCCAGCCACCTCGCGGCCGAGCCGGCCGGGACGCGGCAGCCCCGGCTGGAGCGGAGCTGAGCCCGTGAGCTGTACCGAGTACCGGAGTACGTGCCAAGTGGAGCCTCCGGCGGGCGCCGTGACCGTTGGATGCCAGCTGGCTGATAGTACTGTGCCGATTCGTCTCTGTTTGGCCCTCCTATGCTAACACGTTTCTCCATTTTGCTGCAACCTGCGAGATAAAATATGCATCTATTTTTCATGGCGCTTGTTAATTTTCAGTCATCCGAAAATTAAATGCTGTTCCACATAATTGTTAAGAGACCTTAAATTCAGATATGAAGATTATAACTTTTAATTTTTTATAGTTGATATATTAATATATATATATATAATCAATGTATGACCCTACAGAATAAATATAGCCTACAAATAAATGGACGATGCATGCGTCGAGTGTATAAATTTTCATTCTTCCTGATCATGAATAGAGAGCCTGCACGGTTCTAGTGGCTCTCACGCGCATGCAAAATATCTGGCAATAATTCGAACAAGGTAAGAAAAGATACCTACTAGTGCCGAAGAAGAGGAGAGAGCAAAGGGTACCTGGAGAAGTCCAACTCACTACAGCTGTTCACTGGCCCAGTGCGTGGTGCAGCCGGCTCCATGGTGAGCCAGCTCGGGGCTCGGCGAGAAGCACGGGCAGGAGCAAAAGGTCACCGCCTCCTGCCACGTGGGGCCGACGGCACCCAACTTGCCCGGCCGCTGTTCAGGTACACCACTTACCTTTTCACACCCAACCGTCGGTCACATACTGTCACAGACACGTCGGACCCACACACTCGTGCCCCCGCATCATAAGCCACGCATGCCCTCCCTCCCTTCTTCCCTCGGTCTCGGCGACGCGCCACGTGGTGCGTGGCCCGCCGACCGCAACACGTTCCCCGCGGCGACGAGTGCAGAAGAGGCGTCGCCCTCGTCCCCACCGGCAAGTGGCCCAACTTGCCCACATGGGACGCGCGGGTGCTGGCTGCGGCGTCAGCGGCTTAGCCCGTACGAGGCGTGTGGAGGCGGACGCGTCACCACCGAGCGAGGGGGGACTGCTTGCGCGGCGGGCCCAAGGAGACAGGAGGATCCTGCGCGGGAGATACGGGGCCGGCGTCGCTGTCTCGGAGGCCGCGCGGGCTCCGGCCTGACTGGACGGACGGCCAGGATCGGCGCGACGCGGAAGGAAGGAACGGCTGGAGCCGGAAGATCCCAGGCCGGTTGGCCGCGGCGTCGCCGTCTCCCCCCCCCCCCCCCCCGTCGCTTTGACGTGGACGGTGGGTAATTAGCCAGGTGGCCTCTGCACGGCCACCGGTCGCTTCATGCATGGGGAAGGGAAGTAGGCTCGCCGATAATTAACTCTCCTGGTCTTAGTTTATGTTCCTGGCCTTACTTGTTAGTTGGTGCCGCTTAGCTTAATGATGTGGCCTTGCTCCACTGGCAGTGGCACTCCAAAAGTTACACGGGCTGATGAGGCTCTCCAGTACGGTGAATGATACGATGAGTGGTGCTTGCCTATCTGATGATGCTTGCTGGTCAATCAGTGCCCCCTCCTCTTTTAAGACGCGGGCGGTAGTGTCCTTGTCCAGATCTGGCAGTGCTCAACTTGCAAGGGTAGTAGCATTGCAATTTGAAGAAACGTGTAGTGCACTCGTAGCAGCAGCACATATAACTAGTAGAAGATAATGACGAGCAGAAACGAGAACAGCAGACCCCACCAAGATGAACGTACCTATCACTTAAAAAATATACAGTAAAGTTCAACGGATTGAGTTCCCTCCCAAACTAGATCCAGTTTTGCACGATGTGACGCTGAGAGATAGCACCGATCCTCCATTAGGATTTCTTCGGATTGTCAAGTAACGTCTTTTGAAAAAGTTAGCCTAACTACTGTACATGGAAGGAGGCGATGCAGCAAGTAGGATTGTAGGAACTTGGAAGAAGCTACAACATTACGACATCAGCTTAAACTTAAGCTTGCTTCTCTTCGTGGGAGGAGCCAGACCGAGATCTTTACGTAGCTGCTCATCAGGCTGCAGCGTCTTTGGAACGGCACCAAACGCACGCCGGGTTACTTCCAGGCCTGAGAGTGCCTGGTGCAGGCAAACCGACGCGTCCTCCAAGTTCTGCTTCAGTTTCCGAGTTCTCAGAAAAGCGGGCAAGGAAACCCTGGACGTTTGGTGGGTCTTGGACTCCGGCGCGTGAAGGTTTATATCAGCAGCCTCGATGAATCGCTCGGTCGCTGCCTCCCATGACAGCTGGCACCTCTGCGTGTCTGTCAGTGGAGCAGGCTGCTCTGATAGAGCGCTCAGTGTTAGTTGCACGAACTCTTCATCATTGTTATAGATACGGCAATTAGGGAACTGCTTGAAGAACTCATTAGACGGGTGATTGGCACATATGACTATCTTCCCCATTGCCAGGGCTTCAGCACTGGTCGTACAGACCACATCAGTGGTGCTGGGGTTGATGAATACTTTATATCTGTTGGAAAAATAGAAATGTTTCAGACAGCCAGTATAACAGATATCATTGGTACACCCTCTGTGTAACATATATGTTAAATCTTACTATGAAACTCCCTGGTGTCTAACTATGCAACTCCTATCCCAACCTCAGCTATACAACTTCGTACTTGTTTTGCAGGTGACAAACTTACATTACATGCCATCTAATAACATTGAAAAGAATTATTCCCTCAAAAAGAAAGCATTGAAAAGAACTAAAGAAGAAATTTATTGTACAGTATCAATTTTGCATTCAAACTGACTTTTGAATAGAAAGAAAAATAGATGTGCTTGTCATGAGACACGTGAAACATATTGAAATAAGATATTAAGTAAAAAAAACTTGAACATGGAAACAAGATGGAGAGAATTTAGGAAATAAAAAAACTCACTCATGGAACAATGGGTCTGCATGGTCACGACCAGGATGAACATTCACAGATAAACTCAAACGTTGGGCAGATTCATGGACTTCATCAGAGTCTTCTCCACTACCATATAAATCCAATTCAAGACCAGTCAACTCGCTCTGATATTTCGACAGCAGGTCTAAAAGCTCCCTGTATCCTTTACTCCATACCATCTTCCCAATGTAGTAAGCCCCTTTTGTGAAGGCTTTCTCCCCATTCTGCAGCTGCCTCAACTTTTGCTTGCCTACCTCTAGAAATTTTGGGTTAACACCATGGACATTGCATACAATAGATCTGGGCATATCTTGAGTAGCACCTGAAAGTCTGATGATCTGCATTAAGATCAGCAAAAATTAGGACCATTTAAATCCAACAGGTTAGAATGAGGGTGTTCAGCTTAGAAATCCAACAATTTATAGAGCAGAAGGAAAACCAGAAACACATTCATACAGGAAAATTCAAAATACACCCCACCAGTTCTCAGACTCTGTTGCTTCTCTTTCATACTGATATCAAGATACATGCCACATAAATGTTGGAGATTGCACATTTATATGATCAAGAAGCGACTATGACTGGGCATAAAACTCTTCTAGAGTGCACCAGAGTTGTGTATATAAAATTATAAATTTCAATATTGCTCTTTTGAGGAATGGTTGTCTAGTTAAAAAGAAAGTACACCTAGTGTGCATCATACTAATAACCTATGATTAAAATTTAAAAATGCATGCATCAGAACCTACATTTTAGCCTACCTTGCTTGAAAAATAAAACTAATCATCCCTGACTAGATCTTATACTGATTACACATGGCTCTAACAAGCAAGTACCAATGCACAACGACAAAAATGTAAGAGCAGTTCACCAGCATGCCAGGTCCTAACCATTAACCAAGGACAAATTTCACAGTGTTGGATTCTCTCAGTACTTCATAAATTGTTCATTAAATCATTCAATGGTTTTGTGCTTTCAGATTCAATTTTCACGCATCAAGAATTTCATCAAAACACCTGAATAGCTCTTTTCATTTACTCCTCTTTGGATTATATGTCCAACATAGTACAATATAATCATGGCTGTTTCATCTGACCAGGAGACAAATAGGGTTATAACTCATAAAAAGTTTATGGATCTCATATCTGATGCTTTTATTTGTACATGCATGCATATGTTACATTATTACTATGTTGCATATTATTATTGTTTTGTTTGTGTAAAAAAAGCACCATCGTGGGCAAAAATAAAATTGTTTACTAAAGGAGTGAAGAAATGTCATTAAACAAATGATTCATCATAGATATGCAGTCGCATACTCATGTTATTACCTTGTGGCAATAAATTCGCGTTACCCAGTTGTTCATATACTTGAGGACACAAGCTATCACTTGACCATTCTTTTCTCTTCTTACATATGCTAGATAATTTGTGTGAACAATTCCTATCACTCGCCGGAATTTGTTCTTCCATCTTCGCCCATGGTGGTACCAATTTAGATGCTCGGGCTCTTCCAATACAGCAATGTCAGCCACCTCATCTGGAATGCATTCTGTGATATCTCCAACAGGTAGAATACTTCTCATTTCTTTAGAAAACTGCACAAGGGAAGAGGTCAAGATCACCTAAAAGCAAAATTATATCAAAATGATATGCAAATAAGAATGTTGTTAGGTGCTGGACACCAACATGGTTTAAATTTTACAATATGAACGGAGCTACCCCTGTTTTCGGGGGTTTCACTAGAACACCCATGAATTGCGGCAAAGGAAAAAATTGTGATTCTTAAGCCATATTACATATATGTAATAATACCAAAGATGGAGCAAATATTGCTGTTGTAAATTTCGTTTAATCTATTTTTCTGTTAATTAAGCTAAAGGTTTCTTCATTATTTCGCAACCTTTTGTTAATTATGTTGTAGGGAACTATTTGTAATTTGATACAATAATACCAAGAACAACGACAACAACAACAAAACCTTCAAGTCCCAAGTAAGTTGGGGTAGGCTAGAGATGAAACCCACAATAAATATTTGTAATTCGATATGTGCTATTATTTATGGACCTTTAACTATTATGTGAAGCAATGCATCAGTCTTCTGTCCACTGACTCTGAACACCAATTTATGATAACAATCCTGGCTCCCTCATACATGCATTAGGCATTAGCAGAGCTTCAGAGCACTTAGGTTAGATCATGAAAAAGGGATTGGAAAGATACAAAAGTTGACCTTGACTACACTTAGATTTTATTTGAGTACTCCATGGATTACAAAATGATCTTACTGGAAGATAAAATGCAAAATGTAAGAGAAGATAGAAAAAATGTTCAATATTCTCTGGGCTTGACACATAAATTACAGGGTATGCAAACTGAGCGAAAGCTCAGTGGTAGAGCCGTAGTGGTTGTTGACTCCAGACCAGGGTTTGATCCCGAGTATCTGCACCCCCAAAAAAATCTCCCTCGCCTGCTGGCTGGGCTACAACTGAAGTGTCTGCCGGCCCAAGTCCGCACAGGCCAAGGTCCCGGGGGTTTCTCGGACGAGGTAAGAATATGGTCCCTTGATAATACCGTGGGGTGTTCTTTCCCCACTGGCCAAGTTTTTCAAAATTACAAGGTACAGAATAATCTACCTTTGACGGGTAGAATTTGATGGTGAAGGATGGCCTGAAATCAATCCTCTCCTCGATCCAGCGATGAACATAACCTTCTTGCTCCAAAGGTGAATCAAAGACAATCTTGTTCGGGTAAACTAACTCCTGGTCCCTCAGACAGAGCCAGGGGATCACCAATGTCACATCCTTGTCACCATCCTTCGCAAGGTAGGCAGCCCGGAACAACGGGTTGACGGCGGTCCCCGTCATCCATGGAAGGCTTGCAGTGGTGAATATTGCAAAATGCCTCCTCGACGACATCAGCTTCTGCATGTAAGTGTACGTTAGGCCAATCAATCAGCAATAAGTGCCACTCAATGTTGCTCCCTACACATTGCCATCCTGCAACTCAACTATAAAGCACAAGAAAACGGCAAAGCCACCAGCCATATGCACAATATAGGTGGATTGGCATCGTATATATAAGAACCATTCTAGCTAGAGAAGTCTGATTAAGCTATCACAATATCTAGGAGTACCTGCTAAACAAGCATATCTCCTAGGCGCGTTCAATTAAGCTACAGAACAGAGGGTCAATGCGACGACCGCAATCAAGGAAACCAACAAGCGAACACACGCAGAGCCAGGGACAACAAACAAATTCGCGACTGACCTGGCTGTATAGGTGACCAAAAGGAATCCGCGGTCGAGGATCGGGGAGAAATCAACAGGGCTTGAGAGGCGCACCAGCAAAACCCCGATCTCCGATGGAACGGAATGGGAGCCGAGAAGGGGGCTGGCCTCGGCGAACGGCGCGGCGGTGGAATGGCAGCTGCGGTGAAGGCGATGGGCGGAACGAGGGTGGCGGCAAGTCGAGAGCAAGCGGGTGGAGGGGAAAGGAAATGGAGAGATGCGGCGTGGAGTCCCCCCGTCGCTCCACACCTGCCGGGTGGGAGTGCTCTCTAGAGATCTGGGCCACCCGCCAGGTTTTCGACGGATGCGGACGGACACAACACACAACCATGGCCCATAGGTGTTGTTTGAGGCTTTCGTGGCTGTGCTGCAACACTCACGGACGCCACAATCGGCCGGAGAGAGTTTACTACAAGGTGGACTAGTCGTTCAACCTGCGTCAAGCGGCAATCGGCCAGAGAGGGTTTAGTTTAGGTTAAACCCCCCGAACCATAATCGAGTTACCCAGCGGAAAGAGGAAGCGAACTTGCTTTACCTTTGCTACAAACTAGAGAGCAGCCAACCTAGTTTAATCAATCTACAAGTTATATTTATTTTGCGAGACTAAGTTATATTATCCAATGTTAAATGACAGATGACTCCTGTGCTACCTCAAAGACAACCATCACCGGCTACAACAAGTTGTGCAAGTGCACATACATAGTATCATTTACACCCTTTGTACTCTAAATTCATACTCTAAAAATATATTCGTAGTTATTTATAAAACTCTCTAAAATATCGCATACTAAATTATATTATTCAATGTTAAATGGCAGATGATTCTGTGCTACCTCAAAGACAACCATCACCAGCTAGAACAAGTTGTGCAAGTGCACATGCATAATATCATTTACACTCTTTGTACTCTAAATCCATATTCTAAAAATGTATCCGTAGTTATTTATAAAATTCTCTAAAATATTTCATACTATATATATTACACGTCGTACTCTAAATTTGTACTCTATATTAACCACCTACTAATTATATTATACAATATAACTACTTTCAATATCTATGTAAATTATAGTGGTTATGTACTCTACATTTATATTTTATATTCATTTTAAATAATAGAACATTCACTATTTAAAAATCCACTTAATTTTCTTTTCCCCTCTTTTTCCTTCTATTTTTCCCTTTTCTCTTTTTCCTTTTTTTCTTTTTTCCTTTTTTACTTTGTTCCCTTTTCTCTCTCCTTTATCTTCTTCCCAAGCCTCGTTTGTTCTCGCTTCTTCTTTTCTCTCTCCTTTATCTTCTCCCCAGATCGAGCGCTGGATTGTCGCCGATTAGGAGCGCGTTACAGCTCCGCCTTCAGCCCGAGCCCCTGCCTTGAGCAAGGAGACTCCATCACGACCTCATCCTCAACGATCCTCCGTCATGGTGCCTAAATCTAGGTTGCGCTGCTACTGCTCTTTGATGTCGTCGAGGAGGCGGTCCACAACCTTCTGCGTTGCTTACTGCTCTGAGCGCTGGATTGCCGCCGGCTAGGAGCGTGCTTACACCTTCGCCTTCAGGTCAGAACCGCCTTGGATAAGGAGAATCTACTCTCTCATGTCGAGGAGGCGGTCCATGACCTTGTGCGTCGCCTAGAGCTCCGAGCGTTGGATTGCCACCTGATGTGAGTGCACTTGCATCACCTTTAGGCCAGGACCCGTCTTGGACAAGGAGAATCCGTCACGATCAAGTCCTCAACAAGTCTTCGTTATGGTGGCTAGATCTGGATTGCTGCTCTATCTCTCTCTCTGATGAGGAGGTGGTCCACGACCTCGTGCGCCGACTGGAGATCGGCCTCGACGAGCTTACGCTAACAGTCTGCGAGCATGAGCGCCACATCATCGAACAAGTCCTCACTCCATGGTGGCTCCGGTGAGTTTTCCTCGCGTGTTGTACACTTCATTTAGATCACTCGTTTAGTCTATCTCCAACAAGTAGCCTAAATAGCCAGTCTTTCCTCACGTATTGTACACTTTGTTTAGATCACTCATTTAGACTATCTCTAACAAGTAGCCTAAATAGGCAATCTAAACCTATTTTGGATTCTAAATAGTAACACAAACTTCTCTAAGAGGTGACCATACCTGAAACTCATTTTGCGTTGCACCTCTCTGATACCCTAAAAATAAGGATTATTCATATGGAGACCCATCCGAGTGCAGTTGCGCTCGCAGTGCGCACAGGAATAGTGCACCCTAAAAATAAGGATTCTTCATATGGAGACCCATCCCAGTGCAGCTCACTACAGAAATCCCGGATTTGCGACGGCCAAGGTCGTCGCAAATAATCAAATTGCGACGACTTTACTTATTTGTGATGGTTTTCGGCTGTCGCTTGTTTTTCGTCGCAATTAACTTTATTTGCGACGGCCGCCGTCGCAAATAAACTTGTTTGTGACGGCTTAGATCGGCCGTTGCAAACAAGAGCCCGGGCCCAGCCGATGGGCCCGACTCGACAATTTGCAACAGCCAGCGGTGGCCGTCGCAAGTAAGTACTTAATTTGCGATGGTCGGCGGTGGCCGTCGCAAATTACGTAGGTTAATTTGTGACAGCTGCACACTTATTTGCGACGGTACTGTATAAAAAGCCGTCGCAAATAAGGGTTTTTATTTTTTTTAAAAAAACTGAACATTCTGTCCGGCTCGATGGTCAGAAACACAATAGACATAACAGCAGATAAATAAGGAATAGAGAAATACAACATCCTCGCCGCTCCATCGATCGCAACACAAAAGTCTCACATCTCATCACAAGAATACAAAAATAAGGAAGAGAGGCTCTCCGCTAGCGTCCACTTCCTCCAGAGCCGCCAACATCCTCGTCGCGCGTCAGTCCAGGCGCCGGTATAGACGGCGACGGAGTTTGAGCCTCCGTCGCCGATCCCTGCAATACATAGAAGTTGTTGGACATATTAATTTGTTCAGAACTTCGTTTTTAACTAGAATTGATTAAACAAGCTAGAATTGATCATATTAAACTTAGTTTATTTAATTTGAGTTAGATTTGCTATATGTTTGATTATGTAAGACTAAGTAAGGCTACAATACCTAAATAAGACTACAATTTGTTTGGCATGAAAGTAAGACTAAATTTTATGAATTAAGACTAAGTAAGAACATTTTTGATTACCTGAACACTCGGAGAAACGTGCACCGACGGCGGTAGCTCCAGTTCTGGCGGTGGAATCGGCGGTGGCAGTGGAGGAAGCTGGAGGTGCAACCCCTGAACATCGCAACCTTGAAAGAAACTCTGTGGTTGTAAAAGTTACAGGTTATTACATATTATTAAGAATGCGCTAAATTTAAATTATTTTAGCTTACCGTCATCACCTGTCGCTGCATCTCCATCGTCTGTCACATCTGCTCCATGCAGACTCGCTGGTAGGAGATGGTGGCCTCCATCGCCGCCCTCTGTGCCTCCAGGTCCGACTGAAACTGCTCGCGACTCTCCTGGACCTGACGGGCGAGAGTCTCCACCTGCGAGACACGGCGACTCAGACCCACCGACGAAGATTGTGTGGAGCTGCCTCTTGCAGGTCTCGCCACCCTCGAGTCGACAACTCCGTCGAATATGGCGAGCCTATAAAAACAGAATTAGTAATATGGAATTGAAATATGTTTAATATTTTGAATTGAAAACGATAAAATGACTTATGAATTCACCTTCCGTGGGCTTTTCCACCTCCGGTTTCATACGCGGCTTGAGGATCGATTGGTTCATGTTCCCAATCGAAATCTGCGCCGTGTATCCTCCTAGCCTCCTCCCCGTACCTAGTATGAAAAACAAGAAAACCGTGTAAGTTCATCAACCCATATAGTTATATTTACTATGAATCATTTCTATACTTACCAACCGCTCGGCTGCGGCCTGACTGCACCCCTGGGGCTGAGAAGGGTCCCTGTGACCTCTCTTTCAGATCTCAGCAAGAATCGGCGGCACCCCCGTCTCGCGCTCCTGTCAATACGTTTTAGTACGAACAATATATTATAAATACATAAACATAAGTTAGATACACTTACCATGCGTTTAGCTAAACACAAGTGGTTATCTTGACCGTGTTTGTGCTTCCCCTCGACCCCTCTGCACCCTCGAGCCCTCTGGGACTTAGCCTTGAACTCATTGCTAGCCCAGTACCGACAAAGGGCCCGGTATTGCATCGGACCGACCCTGCAACCAGCTCACTTGACCCTGCACATAGTTGTAGGTCGTTAAAAATATCACTGATGTATTTGCTCCATGCTCAGAAAAAAATATTTACTACACCCCACGTACCTGCGCGTACTCTTCCTCCGTGAGGTGCATCTCGCTCTCCTGCCGGAAGTGTAGCACGTGGTGCTGGTTTGCCTTCAAGTGCTCGTTGATAACTTGAATACGAGCGTTCGACAAAGCTTGTCAAACCGCCTTCGCAACGTTGACGTGAAACACTTTCCTCACATCCTCCAACATGCGAGGGTCGTCCGGGTCCTCTAAAATATACCTTTCATGTGATAAATATTGAAAGAGATGTACATTAAAAGAGTTTCAGAGTTAAAACTTAGTAACTTTATTTAACATACTTACCATAAAATTAACCCATACAGCCTCGTGAACGTTGTCGTGCTCCTGGTGATGGACGCGTGCGTAATCCTCCCAGGAAGTAGCAGGCACCCCGTCGATGACCCCGAGATAGTGCAAACGCACTAAGGACCCGAGGACACCATTCACCGGTCTGTGGTGTCTCTCACCGGTGAAAGGCGTGTCGTACCAAACGCTGCAAGACATTTATTAATTCATTACTTAAGTAACAAAAAGAAACTAGAATTTAACACTATGATTTTATTACCTTTCTCCGACCGGACGAATCACGATCCTCTGTGAAGGGACCGCAGGAGGACTGACAAAGTGAGTCCTCCTCGTCCTTCGCATCTGCTAGGGCACCACGTCTGGTGACCCAGAAGGCTCAGGAACAGAAGGCTGCGTCTCTGGAACAGAAGGCTCGTCAGCCAAGGGCTGGCTCACTGAGCCAAGCTCAACTGGCGCCGTAGCCACTAAGTCAGTCGGTGAGGACTACAATATTCAAATGATTCATAAGTAAGTTTAATTGAAAATTGAATGTGAAGAATTCATCAAAGAATACTAAAATTTACCTGTGTGGACTGTTGTGACGAAGCCATAGAGCTGCTCCGAACGTACCCAACAGCTGAGAGCGTCTGCTCCCGGTCGACGAGGCACCAGCGAAAGCGTCCTCAGTTCTAGAGGGGAAGAACCCCCTCATCGCCTCCATCTTCTTACTCTTCTTTGACGCCATCCTGTTTTAATAGATAATCAGTGTCCTACTCCTTAAACATCTAAAAGATATACATAATTCATGTTACTATCTAAAAGAAAACGTTACTTGTAATCACTTTCAAAATTCATCAACATCATTATCATGTGCCCTACTCCTTAAACCAGCCCAACGATATTCCATCGTGACCTGTTTTAATTTCCGTTTTCGAATATCATCTGTCTGTACATCTTCAACATCTCCTACTAATTGATCGAATCCTTCCCCAGGCTCGAAGATAAAAGTGTCTGGCAACTCTTGGTACACTTCTTCAACGTCTTCACTATCATGGTAACCATCATCCTTAGGATTATATAACCGCTTACGAGGATTCACCTTATATACCACCCACCAAGCACTGAGCTTTGTGCATGGATAAGATAGATAATACACTTGCTACACTTGGTGTGCAAGAACAAATCTATCGTAATCTCGTAGTCGGTCCTTATGTTTGACTTCCACCATTCCAAATTGGTTTTCTCGAGTTCCATGAGTGCTATCAAACCAGTCACAGTCAAAGAAGACAACTCAAAATGTCTTATTTTCGGTAAAAGTAAATTCAAGAATTTTGTTAATGATCCCATAATAATTGGTTACATTGCCTTGACTGTCAATTGCTCTCGTCACAACACCGGAATTTGATGTTGTCGCGAGAGGACCAAGAGCTTCAAAATGAGTTGTACGGAATCGAAAACCATTTACGTCGTATCGACCATAGCTTCGAACATTCACCAATCCATAAGATAGCTACCGCAAATCTTTATGGATATTGTGAGTGCGATACTGTCAAACATGATCATAAGTTAAAATAATAATTTCTTTAATAATAGTAACTTATAATATATAGAAGACGAGAAAGTATTACATAATCTTGAAACCAGGATAGGAAACCCGACCCTCCATTTATACCTTCTTGTCGCATTCATTCAACTTGTTTGGTCGTAGGTTGATGCCTATGTGGCCAACATTGTCTGTGGAACTCGCTGAACGTGAGAAAACAGTTTTTAGAATACATGTGTTGCAAAATGTGTCGATTAGCATAAATGTAGGAGAAACACTTACTCGAAGTATTCATGCATGCCTTCTATATTTGTGTACATGTAAAGTAAAGCAGCAGTCTTGTCACGTTCGGGTAGGGCGTAGGTCGTGTAGCTACCAACGGTAGTGCCTCTCGTTTGAAAAATGGAGAGGTCACTTAAAGAGGGGTTTCGTCCACATTGTACCGCATAGCCGAAATATTGACATTGTGTTCATCTGCAAAGTATACACTTGAAAAATATCCTACTTCCTCGCTTCAGCGATGCACCCTTCCACCCTTGCCCTGTTGCCAACCATTGGTTTCAGATATCGTAGTGCTCTTTCAATGTGATACATCCACCTATATTGCACAGAACCGCCAATTTTGGTTTCAAATGGAAGATGGATAATTAGATGTTGCATTGGATTGAAGAAACCCGATGGAAAAAAAATTCTATTTCACATAAAAGTACGGGTATCCCCTTCTCTAACTTATCCATCATCCCTGTCTTGATTTCTTTAGCACAAAGCTGTCTTAGAAATAGCTGAGCTCGGCTAAAACTTTCCACACTGCATCATCTAGATAGCCACGGAACATAACAGGTAAGAGTTTTTTCATGATAATGTGATAATCATGACTCTTTAACCCAGAGAGGTTTTCTGTGTTCACATTCACGGCTCGTTTCAGGCTAGCTGCGTAACCATCTGGGAATTTCAAAATTTTCAACCATTTCATGACTTCTTTCTTTTCTTTAGATCGAAGACAGAAAGAAGCACATGGCTTGCCACCAATTTCAGATATTTCAATAGTTGGACGGTGACAAATGTCTGCCAAATCTAGTCTAGCTTTTATATTGTCTTTCATTTTGCCAGACATATCCATGCATGTGCTTATGATACTTTAGCTCATGTTACGTTCCTGATGCATCAAATCAATGTTATGTATTAGAATCAACGACTTCACATACGGTAGCTCTCAAAGTCCAAATATGTGAGTCCAATTATGTTCCACGCCATAACCTACGAAATATCCAGGACGATCTTCATCTGGCACCAGTTTGTCCAACATATCAGAAATTTCTGACCTATTGAGACGTTTCAGTGGTCCTTTAGTGACAACGGTGTTCTTTCTAAAGACATGTCTCTGTTGCCTAAATATGTGATTCGAAGTAAGATATCTTGCCTCCATGAGTTAGTCGAAAACAATCCGTGTTCGTATCACATATCGGACACGTCAAACGACCGTGAGTGCTCCATCCAGAAAACATGCCGTATGCCGGCAAATCATGGACGGACCACAAATAAGCAGCTCGAAGGTTGAATTTCTGCTTCTTGTAACTGTCGTACGCTTCGACTTCTGTCCACAACTCTTTCAATTCTTCGATCAGCGGTTTCAACATCACGTTGAGACGTGACCCAGAATGATCAGGTCCAGGTACAATGAGGCTGAGGAACATGAACTCGTTCTTCATACACAAAGCCGGTGGCAGGTTGTAGGGAATGACAAAGACGGGACAACAAAAGTATGGTGTGGCATTTTAACTGAACGGTGAGAATCTGTTTGTCGCTAACCTGATGCGAATATTTCTCGAATCACGAGAAAGTTCTGGATCAAAACGGTCTAGCGCCTTCCATGCATCACCGTCGGACGGATGCGTCAAGAATTCTTTGTTCTCACGTTTACCTTCTTTGTGTCATCTCACGTGTCTAGCAGTTCTTTTTGAAAGAAACAACTGCTTCAATCGATGTGTCACAGGTAAGTAACGAAGCTGTTTATGTGCGACATCTGTCATCACATTATCGCCATCGTCATTAACAACTTCGACATACCTCGGTTTACCACATTTCAAGCACATGTTCTCGTTGGCGTGCTCTTTCCAGAATAGCATGCAGTTGTCTAGGCACACATCGATTTTCTTATAATTCATACCAAGACCAGATATCTGGATCTTCGACTAATACATATCTTTAGGCGCTTTGTGAGGTTGTGAAAGGATATCGCATATCATTTCATGATATCATTTTAGCAATTGATAGAAAAAAATACTTAGACTTGCCATAAATATGGTCAAAAAAGCAAGGACGGTCA
Source organism: Neostapfia colusana (assembly GCA_030760725.1). Classification (NCBI taxonomy): domain Eukaryota; kingdom Viridiplantae; phylum Streptophyta; class Magnoliopsida; order Poales; family Poaceae; genus Neostapfia; species Neostapfia colusana. The sequence goes on along the minus strand of JASWHV010000013.1, from coordinate 87,264,054 downwards.
CATCCGTGTGTTCATGCAACGACTGTTGTGATTTCTTGAGCTCCTCGAAAAAATCGTCTGCCTCCTTTGTAAGAGGATCCTCCACTTGCAGAGCTTCTAGCATCTCATCCATTCTATCAACCTCCGTTATATCATCCTCATCCACTTCTACTACGTCTCGAGGTTTAGTCTCGCCGTGTAAGGTCCACACCTCATAACTTGGCGTGAAACCGTTTCGACATAAGTGGAACGATAGTTCAAATCTGCTCAAAAACTTGGTGTTCCGGCATTTCGTACATGGGCATCGCACCTTATCATCAGTTGACAATGAAAATGCTCCATCCAAGAATTTATCTAACTTGATGTACCACTCATCCGAGTTACCACCAGTTCTGCTCTTCCAGCCAGTATACATCCAACTGCGGTCTTCACCCATGTTTTACTCTGCAGTTTAAAGCGGAAGAAATTATCGTTAATATATGCAGGATTTATCCTGCTTCTGACGAGACACAATACCTAAATCCCAACAAAATTTTGGCAGCATAACCTCGCTTGTCTTACACTGCACCCCCCCAAAAATGGTGCAGTTCTTCAAGATTTGGGGTCAACTGTCTAACAACAAGGGAGGAGGCGAGGAAATAACGAAAGGGGAGGAATGAACGGGAGAAAACCACCCGTCGGGGCCCGCCATCCACGCGCGGTAGCTTGTCGTAAATAATGACATATTGGGGCGAACGACGGTTACCGTCGCCAATTATGGCTTGGAAACTTTATTTGCGACGGTTACCGCTCAACGGGGCCACCGCCGCGTAGTCGTGAGCGGCCTCGGGGTGTGTGAGTCGGGGCCAGGTATATCCCGTTTAGGGTTGACCGTCGCAATTTATTTTACTTGCGACGGCTTTTTCTTTGGCTGTCGCAATTTATTTTACTTGCGACACGAGGTGGGCGCGACGGGGCGCAGCATCGGGAGGCGGGAGGCGGGGGAGGCGGGGCGCGGTGGAGGGAGGCAGGGGCGGCGAGGCGCGGCGGCGGGAGGGAGGAGGCGAGAGGCGGGAGGCGCGTGTGGCGGGAGGCGGGCGCGTCGGCGACGGGAGGCGGGGCGCGGTGGCGGGAGGGGTGGCGGGTAAGCTGTCCCTCCTTAATTTATTCGCGACGGTCGGCCGTCGCAAATAATCCTAGCCGTCGCAAATCATCGCGTTTCCTGTAGTGTTGGACCGAACCCTAAATGGACCATGTCGAGCCGGACCCTAAATAGCTTGTGCCAGGGTGGGCTGGCCCGACTATTTATATAATAATTTAGCACTTCATCAATCAAAAGTAATATTTAAACAATTACGCTACTAATCAAATAATTAATATATAAAACTACAAATTAAACAAGAAATCAACTAATTAAACAATTTGAACAACTAGTTATTCCGTTGCTGAAACTAATTTAGCAACTGTTTAAATCGACAAATTAAACTAATGAAACTAACAATTTAACAACAAATCAACAACTAATTAATAATTCAACAACAACAACCAAGCCTTTATCCCAAGCCTGTTGGGGTCGGCTAGACATGAAACCCAATATCAATGAAGTAAAACAGAGGAAGAGATATGAGAACAAGGGAAAAAAAGGGAAAAAAAGAAAAAAAGAAAAAAGAAAAAGGAAAAAGAGAAAAGAGAAAAGAAATAAGAAAAAAGGAAAAGAAAAAGAGAAAATAAAAAAAGAAGAAAAAAAAACAAGACTACGATTCTGGCACATGAATTGCTACTTTCCATGCGGTCCTATCATGAGCTAAGTCTCTGGATACATTCCAATCTCTCAAATCTCGTTTTACCGCCTCCTCCCAGGTCAACCTTGGTCGTCCTCTACCCCTCCTAATATTTTCTCTACCTCTTAAAATCCCACTGTTAACCGGTGCTTCTGGAGGTCTCCGTTGGATATGTCCAAACCACCTAAGCCGATGTTGGACTAACTTCTCTTCAATCGGCGCCACCCCTACCTTATCACGAATCGCCTCATTCCTTATTCGGTCTCTTCTCGTGTGCCCACACATCCACCGTAGCATGCGCATCTCTGCGACACTCATTTGTTGGACATGTTGCCGTTTAGTTGACCAACATTCCGCCCCATAGAGCATCGCGGGTCTGATCACCGTCCTATAGAACTTCCCTTTTAGCTTTTGTGGGACTTTCCTATCACATAGGATTACAGAGGCTTGTCGCCATTTCATCCACCCTACCTTGATCCTGTGGCAAACATCCTCATCAATATCGCCATTGCTTTGTAACATTGATCCTAAGTATCGGAAAGAGTCCCTTCTAGGTACTATTTGTCCTTGTAGACTAACATTTCCCTCTTCACGACCAACACCACTAAAGTCGCACCTCATATACTCGGTTTTGGTCCTACTAAGTCTAAACCCCTTGGACTCTAAGGTTTGTCTCCATAACTCTAATTTCTTATCAACACCATCTCTAGTTTCATCTACCAGCACTACATCATCAGCAAAGAGCATGCACCAAGGGATATCCCCTTGTATATCCTTCGACACCTCATCCATGACCAAGGAAAAGATGTATGGGCTCAAAGCTGATCCTTGATGTAATCCTACCGTGATAGGAAATGCATCAGTCTCACTATCACTTACGCGCACACTTGTCCTAACATTATTGTACATATCCTTGATAAGGGTAATGTACTTTGTTGGCACTTTATGTTTCTCTAGTGCCCACCACATGACTGACCTTGGTATCTTGTCGTACGCCTTCTCCAAGTCGATGAACACCATATGCAAGTCCTTCTTCTGCTCCCTATATCTCTCCATAAGCTGACGAAGCAAGAAAATCGCCTCCATTGTAGACCTCCCAGGCATAAAACCAAACTGGTTTTTAGTGACATTGGTCACTTTCCTCAGGCGGTGTTCAATCACTCTCTCCCAAAGCTTCATAGTATGACTCATAAGCTTAATACCTCGATAATTAGTACAACTTTGAATATCTCCTTTATTTTTGAAGATAGGTACTAATATACTTTTCCTCCATTCTTCAGGCATCTTGTTTGACCGAAAAATGTGGTTGAATAGCTTTGTGAGCCATACTATTGCGACGTCCCCAAGACATCTCCACACCTCAATAGGGACATCGTCAGGGCCGAGGGCCTTTCCTCCTTTCATCCTTTTTAAGGCCTCCTTAACCTCAAACTCTTGTATCCTCCGCACGAACCGCCTGTTGGAGTCATCAAAGGAGTCATCCAACTCAACCATAGTGCTCTCATTCCCATCATTGAATAGCCCATTAAAGTAATCACGCCATCTATTCTTAATCTCTTCATCCTTCACTAGAATGCGGTCAGTCTCATCTTTGATGCATTTAACTTGATTGAGATCTCTCATCTTTCTCTCGCGGATTTTTGCTACCTTGTATATGTCTTTTTCACCTTCTTTTGTCCCTAGTCTCTCATATAACTTATCATAGGTTTGTCCTCTTGCCTTACTCACAACCCGCCTTGCATTCTTCTTAGCCTCTTTGTACTTAATCATGTTGCTTGCGCTTCTATCATTATGCCAACAATTAATTAATAATTCAATATAAAATTATTTGATATTTTATATAACGTTGTCAAAATATAAATCAGAGCAGGGGGAGGGGGCGGGCGCAGGCAAAGGAAATGGAAGAGGAATCACAAGTCCGAACTAATAACTTGCCAGACGAGGCCCTGAATCCCCCGATGTCGGCATGGTCGTCGTCGTAGTGGCACGCGTCGGCCTCGGCGTCGTCGAGGGGCAGCTGGACCTGCACGAGCATCAGGTAGTTGGGCTCGTTGTCGAAAGTGTGCGTGTCGAGCACCATCTTCTGGACGAAGTGGTCCTTGCCGGGCGGCTTGACGAGGTCGGGGAGCCATTGCATGGTGAGGGAGGGCCACTTGAGAACATCCGTGATGACGAGATCGTAGAGGAAGGGTGTGTTCTTCTAGCAGATCTTGTATTCCTCGTTGATGAGGCGCTCCTCCACCTCCGCGCGTAAGTCATCCTCGTCCGCCGCGCCACCGCCGCGGGCCTTCGGCATCTCATTGGTCGGTCGGCTAGGGTTTGGGTTTAATAGAGGGGGAGGGTTTGGATCGGTGCTCGGGGGTGAAATGACGGGAGGGGTGAGGTACAGTGTAGAGCAAAAGAGAAATTCAGCAAGGGACTTGGAACTATATAGCCTTGTAGGGAAGAGAGCGTGGTTGGGCCTATCGTTAACTGTTGTGTCTGGTGGCCCAAGTGTCAGCCCATGGGAACAAGCGAAATAGCAGCGTGTGATGTTGTCAGTTGTCAAGGACCATTAGATCCTCACCGCAGCTGCGGGAGGCGGGGCACGGTGGCGGGAGGTGGGGGCGGCGGGGCGCAGCGGCGGGAGGCGGGGCCGACGGGAGGGAGGATGCGAGGAGGCGCGTGTGGCGGGAGGTGCACGCGGTGGAAGGCAGCGCGGCGGGGCACGGCGGGCCGGTCGTCGCAATTAACTAGGGACGACCGGCCCGCCACGCCCCGTCGCGCCGCCTTTTACCGCAAATCAAACTAATTACCAACTTAAACTATAAACACCCTAGTTAATTGTCAACTTAAACTATAACTACAAAATTATAAACTAACAATTTAATTGCCAAATTAATTACAAATTACTCTAAAACAATATTCAATTAACTCTACTCTAACTAAATCTAACTAATAACAAGAAAAAATTAAAAAATGCATGAACATAGGTTACCGCGAGGCGTCGGGCGCCGGAGGCGGGGGCGGCCGGGCGCGGGAGCCGGGGGGCGGCCGGGCACCGGAGCAGGGAGGCGGCGGGTGGTCGGGCGCCGGAGCCGGAGCACGGATGCGACGACGGCGGCGGCGGGCGCGGCGGGAGGCTGCAGGAGGCAGCGTGCACGACGGGCGGCGAGAGCCGGGCGGCGGCGCGCTGGGCGGTGGACGGGCGCTGGGCAGTGGCCGGTGCGCGGCGGCGGGCGGCCGAGCACGAGCGGACGGGCGATGGACGGGCGGCGGCGAACGGGCGCGGGGCGACGGCAGTTGTGTGAACCGGGAGGTGCCCGGTCGACTATATCAGCGTCATTTGCAACGGCTTCCTTAATTGCGACGGCATTTCCTTTAGCCGTCGCAAACAAGCTTTTAATTGCGACGGTTGCTTAATTTACAACGGGCACAGATCCGGCCGTCATAAATAAATACTATTAATTCTAGCCGTCGCAAATGATCGGGTTTTCTGTAGTGGCTGCTCTCACAGTGCGCAAAGGAATAGTGCACAGGGTACGGACGGTCTAGATCTCTTGACCTAGCGCACAGCTAATTTATGAATATCATTGGGCTTAATTGATTGGTGGATCTGAGCAGAAAGTGTAAGACTTCTCGAGCAACTGGTTGGCAAATATTCTGAGCAGAAAGATTAATACTTCTGACTGTGCAATTGATCAGAAAGAGTAAGGCTCCTGGACAACAATTGATTGACAGATATACTGGAGTAAGACTTCTAACTGGGCAATTGATTGGCAAATTCGAGCAGAAAGGTTCAGGATCCTAGTACTAAGCAATAACTGGATGGTTCTTGTCCTGTTGGAAAAATACGGCCACCCAAACAGCACACGCTCGTGAAAGAGTAATCCACGTTGAAGACAAACCATTAATTAGTTAAATCATCCAAATACCAGCATGTACATTTACTGCAGTAAATCATCTAATAGTCATCTCATGTTGGGAAAAATAGAAAAGGCGCACACCGAAAATACAGGAAATGTAAACCTTACATGGAACAGATCAGGCGACGAGTAATATAAATATCGGAAGCAAACCTAAACAAACACGTCTGACAAAATATAACATTTGCTGCCGAACTAGAGCAGAATAGATGCTGCCTAAGTTGCAAACTCATTGGTAGCATGCATTGCAAAATCTGGAACCTTAGCAGTTCTGAATGGTATAGGGCTTCCACCCATTTACTGATCTTGCTACGGCTTCACATACTTGTCAACATAGCCCTGGCGAGATGAAGTAGTAAATCTGAGTCAACGGACCAAGTACTTAAAGCAACTAATATGTCCTGCTAAACAAGAAACATGCACAAAAAATACAAAACTAAAATAAAATATGTTAACTCCGCATACGCCTTTCTAGGTATGACCGGTCCCAAGCCTGGGTAAAGGAGGAGGGTTGTGATAGCCTTGACGAGCCAGCATCAAAACTAGTCATTCCTATGGATATGAAACCCAGTTTAGGTTTCATACCTAGCCTACCTCAACCTGTTTGAGACAAAGGCTTTGTTGTTGTTGTTGTTGTGTTTGAAACATCTGAAAGAAAGGGGGCTGAATACCATGTTGGAATTCAGAAGACACAATCGATGTGCCAGTATGCTCATACAAGTGATGAGATGAACAATACACAGATGACGACAGAACAAGATAAATATAAACAATATACTCATACAAGTGGTATTAGCAGGAATGTTGCATTCACATAAAAACAGGAGTATATGTTGCCAAACTCAAATAATCAATACCGAATGGCTAGACCATAACACAGATTTCAGTGCATCCTTCATGTTGTTACCAGAGTTTTAATGCTAAATAACATGATGTTGACTAGAATGCAACTTATATTCCACCATATCAAGGGCAGCCCGGTGCATGTAGCTCCAGCTCGCGCAGGTTCCGGAGAAGGATCCGACCCACTTGGGTCTTTTGTACGCAGATTTTCCCTACATTTCTGCAAGAGGCTATTTCCAGGACTCGAACCCATGACCTCATGGTCACAAGGCAACAGCTTTACCGCTGCGCCAGGACCCCCCCTTCGTTCCACCATATCAAGGACATGGAATAACTCCAACAATGTTCATGTGCTAAATAAACCATACATCATAAACAAGACTATAGTATATCCTCATAGAATGTTTCGAACATGCTAGCAGAAAATACATATAATAACCAAATATGCTATAGAGGTGATATATACATACCATTACCAATTTGGTCACCTTTTTTTGAGACGATTGCACATATAGCTTAATCTTGGCAGGCGTTTTCGGAATATGACTGCTGGGGACTGAACTAGAAACCTTATCAACTGTTTTCTTAACAATAGTTTTGAAAGCATCTTTGCTCATGTTACCCTGTCTCCATGATGGCTTAAGAACTTCCTTAACAAAATCTGCAATAGCATTCTTAAAAAGCTTCATTGATCTGGAATCCTTAGCCTTCTTAATTAATGGTTGGTCATTGTCAATATCACCAGGGATATCTGAGATCCAGTCTTTAGCACCCAAGAATTCAGGGCTTGCATTCTCCACCACACCTGCTTCAGTATCTGCTGCCACCTCTCCAAGTCCCTCAACTTCTGACTCCGCAACAACCCCTAGTCCAAGCATATCTTTACTAGCCACTTCTATGTTCATAAATTTTGATGGATCACAACTATCAACAGCACTTTGGTGTTTCTCTTTACCACGACCCACCTTGTTGATTGAACTGCTTGATGGTTCAATACTGTCAATCAATGGATCATAAGGAGCACCAGAAGGAAACTCCCGGCGGAATTGCTTTTGTTTATTGCGCGCAGCTTCTGCAGAACTTTCATGGGCATGAGTTCCAGATCCAGGAAATGATTGACCAAAAGGAGACAGTGTATTCATGTGTTCTACTCCTTTTGTTGAAAAAGAACCAACTGCATTTGGGCTTACAGCAGGATCAATACCTAGACATGGATCTGTTTGTTCAAAGGTAGATGCGAATGGATTGTAGTGGAGTTTGATAGATGATTTAGGAAAACCGACATCGGATTCAGGACCAAGATCGCTACTTCCTGGTAGATTTGATGGAAATCTCTGGAAAGAAGGATAAACCAATTTAGTTCCTGAATCCAGACTCGCAGGGGGCTGCTGCTGACCATACGAGAGCTGATGACACGAATAAGCTAGACCTATACCGCCTGAATAGTTTGACCATCTGTCTGGATGAGGTACTGGAGCATTTTCAACATGAACGGCAGCAGGCTGCTGGTGAGATGGAACTGGCTGGAGTGTATGATCATGGAGATTCAACAGACCAGGATGAGACAGATCCGGTGCAGGATAGGTTCTCATCGGATTCTGCAGGAACTCATTTGCAGGCGCAATAACATTTTGTTGGGACTGTGTTTTAGGGTATTCTGATGACTGAGACTGAATCATATTTGAGGATGATTGATGAGCTTGTGGGAAAACAGATGACATGAGTTCTGGAGGACACAAACTCTGAGGATGAGCTTGGGGCATATCACACGCCATGGAGCTCTTGGTAATTTCTACCGATGGAAACGGGGCATCTGTAGAGGATTGGCTAACAAGAGTTTCATTACCAGCTGATGACAGCACATTTAAGTCTGACTGAGACTGAGAGTGAGGTTGGGGGGGTGGTCTTTGTTCCTTATGAGGATCAGATGCATTTGCAGAACCAGCCACCAATTGAGAAGACCCAAAAGTTAAATTGCCGTCACAACTATTCTGTCCAAGGGCACCATCCAATCTCTCTGTCTCTGCCAGGCCCTCTTGCAGATTGATTCTATCTCTTGAATTCTTAACTTCTCCAGTAGGATGAACCCGTTTAGCAAGTGGAGACCTGCTTTGCCTTCCAGGTGAAAAACTGAAAGAAAAATTAAACATCATTAGACTTCCAAAAGGGGAATTCATATGTATCAGATGTCATAATAAAACACAGAAAAATATAATACAATCATACAGATTAATGGATATATCTATTTAAAGTATACGGAAATACATAAGGTGCAGTACCTTTGCAATGGACTGCATACGTTTGCCCCCAGCGGGCTACAGCTTCTACCCCTAGGTGACTTGCTCTGGCTTCTTTTCCTTTGGCCTCCCCCATGACTTTTACTGCTTTGCACTCCATAAAACTCACTGCCCCTTGAATCTTCCTTCACAAGATGCCCAGGCACATCTGTATCATGTTTTACTGGGCTGCTCTCATCCTTGAGGTGATACTTCCTATCATCACCATTTTGCTCAGCACCATGAGGGACATTCTCGTTTCCTTTTCCATTAACAGGTTCCTCAAAACCGAATTCGGTATTTCTATCACTAAGAGGAGCATGTTCATTATCTATGCACGACATCGCAAGCGTGCTGGGAACACCAGCATCCACCTCATTTTCATTGTCATCAGAAGAGTAACCTTGTATTAGTCGGAATGGGCTTCCACCTTTGACAGTTGCATTTGTGGTTTTAATATTCGCGCTGCTACCAGGTTGCAAATCATTGCCATGTCTCAAAACATCACAGAGAGACTCTGGCTTATTAACATCTCCAGTACATTCATCAGTCACAAGCAACGAATTGCCCGTGGTAAGATGTTTCCTTGATGGTGAGTCCTCATCCCCTGAAATTTAACATGATAAAGAGAATGTTTAGAGATAAAGCAATGTGAAACAATTCAGGAACACCATAAACTAAATAGTACAGTGATGGTATATAGAGTAGTCCTCCCGTATAAATATATGGAATTGATTGACGTCATATATTTCCATATGGGGGGTACCATTTTTAATGCAGACTTGCGGAGATGCAAAATGCAGCAGGATGCATATAGGTAATAATACGGCCATAAAGAGATAGTGGAAGGAGGAGGGGGCAGGGGTTGGGCTAACCATCCATGTCCATATCTGAGTCATCAGATACAATTAGTTGAGTCTCTGCTTTCTTGGTTTTGGTACCATCAACTCCACCAGGCGCACCTTGTTTTCCTTCTACCTCTGCATTCCATGACCGGGCAACTACAGAGGTGGGAGGTGCAGGTGGCAAAGGAGGGGGAGAAGACGGTGGAGGTGGAGGTGGAGGTGGGGGTGCTGGTGCAAAGCTTGGCGGTCGAGGCGGCGGTGGAGGGAGAAGCCCTGGCATGGGATACTGAGGGGCCTGGTACACAGCTTGTGGTGGTGGTGGCGGCAGTGGCCCTGACATTGGCATTGGCGCAAAACCCCTCCGCTGTGGCCCCATCGAAATCTGGTGCATCTGATCATGCGGGGGAAAGGGATATCCCGGATTCTGAAACCGTGGCATGTTGTGCGTGTATGGCCCTGGCGGCGGCAGCATTGCTGGGTGCTGTGGGTACGGTGCTGGTGGCGGTGGCACAGGTTGCCGGGGGAAGGGCCCAGTAACCCCAGCTTGCTGCTGTTGTCGCGGTGGTGGCGGCAGCTGAGGTTGCTGGGGGAAAGCTTGCGGCGGCAGCGGCGGCGCACCATGGCGGTAGTGAGGATTAAAGCTCCCTCCCTGCCCGTACATGCTTACCTCGGAATCCAAACACTAGGCCAAACCTCCTGCAGACATTCAAACGGCTCATCAGACTTTGCCATCGGTCAGAAGCATATCACAACTAGGATAACCGAACTGCGCGGACAAAAGCAGCGGCGGACCGAGCAATAGGGCGAGGTAGAGCAGCCGCCCTACCAAACGCTAGCGAAGAGACCCCTCTCCTCCTACAGATGAAAATCCCCCTCCCAATCCCCAACCCTATCGCCGATTAGGATAAAATCTCCCCGTCCCCGCCCCCGCTTCCGCCCTCGCGCAGGGATCGACCATCCCTACATCCAACCTAAATCCCAGCTACAAAAGTAAGGAAGAGGATTCAGTAGAGGATTGGAGAGGAGAGCTCGGCTCTCACCTGGAGGAGACGCTGGCCGCGATAGACTGGAGACCGATACCTAGACACCGCCCGTCTTGCAAGTTTTTATATTCTATTTTAATATAATACAAGAGGCTATTAAATTATATCATTTATTTCAAAATATATTATATTTTTTAAACATTAAATGTCACATAGTTTTCATTCTATATCACTGTATTTTTCACTTAAAACCATCTATTTTGGCAAACGTGTTTACAATTTTTTTTAGTTTACATTGCTGGATGGAAGGGTTTAAATGAAAAAAATATAGTGACCATAGGATGAATACCGTGTGGTGCATAAGAGTTTTTTACACAGTTGCACTAACAACTTGTTTACGTTGTTGTCGTATTTAAGGCATTGATAGTTAAAAATAATATACTTTATAAAATGTTTGAAAGTATATTTACGTAGAAAATTTGTATACATTTAGGCTTAGCTATATTGCTTACTGCAAAGCTTAACGGTTGAGACGATGGTGGAGGGAGACGCCCTGGTATGAAATACTGAGGGGTCTGCTACATAGCTTGCGGTGATCTTGCGGTGATGGCGACGGTGCCCCGACATTGGCATTGTATGACACAAAACCCTTTGTTGTGGCCCCATCCTTCATGTGCCATTGAGTGAGAGGGGAGGTGGAATAGGAGCAAAGGAGGGTGTGTGAAAGAGAGGGAGAGAGAGAGACTGCAGCCTTCAGGTTTGGTGGTGGCGCCACGGTGGTCGGATTCCGACCGGGGAAATCTGGCCATGAAGAGAGGATTGTTATCAACGTATCAACGGTGGAGGGGGTAAGCAAGATGCGATTAGTATCTTATAAAACGAGAAAAACATTGTGCTTCACATCAAATGGATGCGCAACTACCATGAAAAAGAATATTATTTCAAAGCTTTTATTTCATAGCGATAGCTACAACCTTTATTCTTAAATATGTGATGTTTAAAACAACTAATCTAGTTCAAATTGAATAAGATTTGACATCATAAACATTATATTTTGAAGAATGAATTAGTTAAAAACAATTGATGCCTTACTAGTTGATTCGACTCAACCATTGTCGCTCTATGAATACCGTTCCCAGCAAATCCACTTCAACAAAATTTGTTTCCAGACTCGGTGCAAGACAGCGCAAGCACCAGGCTCTTGGACAGAAGTTTTTAAGATATTTTACTAATGTGTTACAAAGCTGATAATGAAGAGAGCTGAATTTCCCCGAAAAAAAAGTTCCTCAAAAAAAGAAGTAAAAGCATTGAAGGTTCCATCACAAGCAACAAGGTTACAAAAAAGCAGATCGGCAGAGCTCCTTCAGATAGAGAAATGAAAAAAAAACATGACCATATTACTGATTAAATGTACTCCCTTTTGACGTCGGCGTCAAATAAATCGAAACTTTCATGTACAATGTAATCAGCGCGAGTATGTTTGAGAAGTCCCTGGTTATCAACACGAACTTGTCTAACAAAAGGGAACAGTGTACTACAAAAAAAAAAGAATAGTATAACGATGTTCTGGCACACACAATGATTCCTGGTGTCTAGTGCAATCGGAGAGTTTTCAGCCGCCAATACAAGAAACCTTCTACCTTCAGTCCAATGTAATCTTCCAAAGCATCAAGCTGTTACCCATGCACAAATGTTACGGAAGCTGTTGCAAAGAAGAAACATCAGGAGCCTTGGTTTTGACTTGAATTGCCTTCATGCCCGGCTTGCATCTGCAGCAACTTCTGCTGCTCCTCATCATTCTCTTCCTTCGACTCAACCTTGGGTGCCTTTGGCTTTGCGGTGGATTGCTGATACAGAACACCACCTGACATGCATATCAAGAGCCCAATGGTACCTACAAAGGAGGCATGCTTGTCCCAGATAAGCAGATTAATCACAACAGTCAGGAGCTTGTTCACTATGCCGAGAACTGTAAACCCGGTAGCAGAGATAGCCCGCCTGCAGGAGAATCCGAAGAAGGATATAGACAGCCCAAATAGGCATGAGAGAGCAACAGGAAGGATCACATCGAATGAAAGCCAGTTTGACACTTTAGAGCTGTCAACCTTCATCTGATCAAACTCTCCCATTATTAGGAGCTCAAGAGGGAACAACAACAAAGCCTCAAGGTTGTTGTAAAGCACAAGGCCCCATGTGTTCAGACCAATGGTCATGACAACGTGCTTGATGTACACGAAATCAATGGACATGCTTGCTAGGTAGGCCACTGCCCAGGAGTAAGCAGTCACAGTGAACTGGTTGTCTGTAAAAACATAGATAACACTTCCACCAAGTATAGTGGAAAGTGAAAGCCATGTCTTGAATGATGGCCATGGCTGGTGAAGATACAGTGTCTCTCCAACAGCGACAAATATGGGCACAGCAGAGCGGAACACGATGAAAGTATCCACATTGGCGTGTAGCAGGAGTTCACTGTTTGTGAAGATAGAGATATAGAACATCACAGCAGCAGGTAAGAATTTCCACATAGTCCTAAGATTAAGACCATCATGCTCGATAAGTTTTAGCTGTCCACACAGGAGAACACCAGCAACACTAGTTGCATATTGCAGAGCTGTAAGGGCTCCGGGATAAGGAAATTTCATGATTGCCCATTTATTGATGATGGAAAGCAGAGACGCTGACAGACAATACCCAGCAGCCACACCATAGATTGAGGCTTGCTGCAGAATAGTGTTCAATGTAGCACTCAAGGCTCCAGTTTTCTGGGTAACACTTGAACCCTCTGGTGAGGCACCTTCTTTTGAGGGTTCCGAAAGATTAGACATCTGCACCATGCAACTACAATTACTAAACCTTGAAAAATAAATACATGGTCCATCAGGACCATGCAACAGCTACAAGTCAAATGGAATAAACTACTCTCTCCGGTTTTTAATTGTTGATGTTGGGACAACATTTCTAGTTCATTTTTGAACTAAAAGTGGTGTCCTAACGACATCAATAAAAAACTGGAGGAAGACAAAAAAAATAGTGCCAGGAAAAACAGTAGGATTAGTTCATCAGATAAGGGTTTGATTCAATATACTTGCAAGCAACAAGGTATGTAATTTTAATAACAGTCTTAGAAAAATTTTGTGTAACGTGTGAACATAAGAGGGCACAGTTCAAAGCACAAAGTGAATTTTTGGTCATTATGAGTGCAAATTTCTGTCCACTACTATATGCAATACCCTGAAGTCTCCTGTAATATTTGACTTCAAACACTAAGCAAGAAACATTTGATCATCCATAGCTTGTCCATCTTTAAAAGGAGCCACACACTTACATAAACAAAACAAACTACTTGCAACCTAAATAGTCAGTTTTTAAATCAAACCATGCAGTTTTTATAGTACAATGGTGATGCATTTTTAGACACTTGTGGAAAGAAAATTGATTCAAAATTTTCTATCTGTAATATGACCATACTGTTGCAGAGGCTACCTAAAGTTTTGCACAACACAAACGAAAAAAACCTTGAAATTTCATAATTCCATGAATTCGACCCTACTCGCAGATCTAGGCCTTTCATTCAAGTTTCATACATGACAAATGATTCGTGCAGTAACACCATGATTACCAGATCTGCTCATGGAAATACCAGATTGTTGCAGTGCAATAATGAATTCATCAACACTCAGTAGCATTATTTAACAATTAAGAAACATTTTTCATGAACTCCCCCTAGCTTGCATTTGTTGTGCAAAAAAAAAACCTTTTAAGGATGCACTTCCAAAAATATTTTCCACGAGCTGCTCTATGGAATGAGCAAGAAGGCTATATCATTCATTTACTGAACAAAAAAGCAACAATTATCAAATACGTTGACTAACATTGAAAAACTTTATAGAAAGAAACCAAATCACTGATTGATGCCTTAGACCATCCTATTTATCTTCTGTAGCAAACATGTTCCCCCATTCAAATTCTCCGATACAAAACCAGCAAGTGCAACAAGGACTCAAAAATGGCAACAGCAAAACAAAACAAGATGAAGCAGAAACCAAGACAAAAAGAAAAAGGCAGAACACAAGTACTAAAAACAAGTTTCATGGTAATATCAAAAGGTAAAAGCAGGAATAGGAATACTTCATTACAGCCTCAGAACTAAATCATACTATGCCAACGAAATAACCCATCAGAACTGAAGAATTCGAGCCAATATCAAGAAATACCTTGAAGCGTCCAACTCGAGGATTCGCCATGAGGTCTAAGTGAAATTCAACGACCAACGATCTAGCTATGGAGCATATATCTTTTAAAGCAAGTTGAGAAGGTCCAAGGTGGCAAGAGACGAGGGAAGGCCAGTATGCAACAAGCACCTAGCGCAATCAACTAAGCTCGTGGGACATAATAGATATGTCCATGAAAGTCATGGAAGTCAAACAAAAAGGTTGGGGCACGTCGCAAGCACATTAGTCTGTAGCCATCACGGTCCAGAAAGAATATATCAACACATTTTGGAACACCTAAGCACTTTGTCCAAGTCAAGGCAGACAAGTTGGACGAGGTCCTAATAATGCGATGTGCTAGTTACATACCTGACGAAGCTCTCCTCGCCACTGTAGCTAGAACAGATTCTTCTCGACTACCAGAACGTGACAGCACTAGCGCCTCAACAACGCATCATTAAGTGGTTGCAGAAACACGAGGTGCTCCCTGAAGTTGCGGCTGGGGGGCCTGACACGAGCTGGCGTAAACAACCGCGCGGTCACATGAAGCTTTGCAGATTCTGCATAAAGAAACACAAGAAAGAAATGATGGAATCTGTTAGTCGCCGGAGCATCCACCATTATTTAGTAGAGCGAGCAGTGATTGATTGCACGGACTAATCGCTGCCATGGATGGAGGAAAGAAATGATAACGTTGATCGTTAGGTGAGATCGGGAGCATCCATCCCCTCAGGAGTCAGGACCCGCGATAACCACATCACATAGTAGAGAAGCAGCTTCGTGCGCGACCAGAAAACATCGCAGGAAACCGTTGAGTGCCACCCATCCACTGCTCCTAGTCTCCTGCCATCCTCAGCAGCCGTCAAGCACCGAGGGGCGGCGCCCCAGAGGAGAAACCGGGTTTTGGTGCTCGGCCAGAAGGAGAAACGGGGCCAGGAGCAGACGAGAACGCTCACCTCTCGGCGTGGCATGCAGGAGAGACGGGCGGAGCGGAGCGGGGCAGGGCTGGGGGTCGAATGCTGGGGCCGATGATTTATCGGGGAGTGGGAGTCGTCGGAGGTCGGAAGCCGGATCTGCACGCCGACGGCCACGAGTAGACGCGGGGGACGGGGTTGCGATCGAGGAGGTTGCCGTCGGAATGCGAGGGGGGCAGCGAATTCGACTTTAGAAATGGAACTTGCCCGATCCTGACCCGCGAGCCGCGGGAGCCAGGAGGGCCTCGAGGCGCCCTTCCTGCCGCCTCGGCGGGCTCGGTGTCGTCCTGTGTTTTTTTCGCCGTTTGCGCGTCGGCACCGAGGAAGGAGCCGCTGGATCTTATTTTTATTTATTTATTTACTAAGCGTGGGTTTGGGTTCGGACAAAACAAGGCCCACGGTCGCAGCCCAGCCCAGCCAAGTGATGGGTCGCGAGGCATCTAGGCACTCCGAGCGGCCATGTCAGCCCTTGCCGGTCTGCCGCGCCGCGAGCTCAGGCTCAGACGGCCGACCAGCGGCGCAGGGGACGAAGCCAGCCGCCGGCATCGCGGCGGCGCCCAGGCGGCTGCGATTTGACGCGAGCCGCGCGGCGGCCGCGCAGGCCGGCCAGTACTACGCTCCGATGCAAACCTGGTGGGTATAATAATAAAAAATCGTTGTTACCCTGCCTGTCTGCCATCGCCAACCTTCTCTTTCTTTTCCGCAGGGCAGGAGATGCTTCACGATCACGCACACGCCGATTGAGGTCAATGTATCGAGCTGAACGAACGACAGCCTGCTGCTAGTGCTAGCTTGACTGAGCCAGGTCAACTCCTCTAAACTTGTGCGCCTTTCTCATTCGTACACTCTACTTCATTCCCCTGTCTGCTCTCTGGTTTATTTTGCCCACAAAACGATTTAAAAACCATAGATGCTGCACCGTTTGGAAGTAAAGACTTTCAACTCTAGATCCCATCGAAGTTTTTTACTGATCGAGAACCCTAATATGCACACAAAGCGGTGATATCGCGGTGACGTACGGGAAGAACAAGATGCAGTAAACAATGGACAGATTAAGATGATGTAGAGTACGAATGGTTAGTGTCCATCAGTTAACGCGTAGGAGACAAGTTAGATACCATCTCTCGAACTGCCGTCTGCAGAAAATGTGAAGCTTACCGTTATGAATATAAAGAGTTTGATGTTCTTGAGATCGCGGGCTAGTATGGGCTTGTGTTCACTGATAGATCGTCTATTGGCCGCCCACACGCACGGTTTGATCATCAATTTGGATCTATTTATTTATTTGCTTCAGAACCAACGCAATAGTTATTGCAACGATGCCATTTGTGACCAGCTTGCAGTGGCGCTCCTGAACTCGATCTGCTCAATATCTGAATATGGTACGGGCCTTTCATCTGTTTTACACGTACGGGTTTATTTGTTGCTTATATTTGGAAAAGAAGCATGTGGATTTATACCCTATGCAGACATGTAAAAATGTGAATGAATTACCAATTCATGTTTTTACAATGAACTTGCCTCTACTAGCATCAACTCCCTTTGCTACGTGCAAAATCCTCATCTCGTGTGATGCATGAACTTGATTAAATGATTTCTCCTCTTATGAAACATCATATATGGCCTCTTTCGTTCCATATCTCCTCCAAGCTAGTAGAAGCAGGCTCCTATTCATATTAGATGGAAAATTCACTGGCTAGCTCCACGGCCCAGTTTCTACAATTGATGATGTTTTTGAACATACGACGGACCTGCACGCGTATGAAACCACAAGCTTAATACGTGGTCCGTACGTAGTCGATCTGTCGATGTCGGTCCAGTCGACAGATGTTGTTCCAAGATTTCACAGTAGAATCTGTGCCCTTTTTTTCTGGTCGTCACGAGAGGGATGGATGCATCCCTTGGCTCTTGGCCTGTCTCCAACACTTCTTGGATCGATCCGGCCGGCCGATGGACAAGTTAAATACCGTCCAAATCGAACGCTGTGTGTTGAACAGTTGCTTTCCATGTGGATATAATCGAGTGAGCGGAACACAGAAAAGGAATGGCACTGCTGCGTGCGCTCATGGATCTCGCGCCAAGCAGAGAAAGTAAGTTTTCAGAGATCTGCAAGATAATACTAGTAGATAGCGTCTAATAACATGGCGGCACTGACATCACAAAGGGGGGCGCTATTGCAGGTTAGGGACAAGCGCATGGGACCCTACGAGGATTGGGTTTGTCCTGAGTTTCGTCATTAATTGGAAAATAATTTGGCCGTGGTCCTCCTCCCATCGGCCTTCTCCGCTTCATGGCAAGATACCGACGACAGATAATACGATAAAAAAAAGAGCTGGCCGTGTGATCCAATTCGTGTGCGCCCCGCTACTTTATATGAACGCAAAACTGTTAAACACATGCTCGCGCGCAGGTTGCAACTTTGTGGAGGTCGTCTGGGATCAATTGGTACATCAGATGCACATCAACGATCTGGAAATGAAACCCAGAAAAAAAAACGACAACTGGCAGGCATCCTCTTTTCATCTTTTGATGACACATTTGGAAAGAGTGAAACCGTCGTATCTTCCAACAGCAAGAACAGCCATTTGAAAGAGCAGCCCAACTGGCTAAGGATGATATTCGTTTAATAGTTGTTGAATCAGAATGATGACCTTTTTGGTTGCCTAGATGTCATTGTTGGTATTTTGTTGGCAACTAGCTCAGTTGTATTTCTTACATCTATGACAATATTAGTATTCCTTTCCTTCTTAATGAATAGCAGCACTGCTGCCTTTGTGTGTGCGTGTATTATATTTGTGTGTGTGTGTGTGTGTGTTGCTGGTCCAGCCCACTAGTGGTCTACTAGATCGAGGTCCAATTGGCTAATTATTTGCAGCTGGCCCTTCCAAGCCGAAGGTGAACCGTCAACCCTCCGACCTTCTGATCTGTTGATCGCCTTCGTCCCGTCGAGGCCGACGGGCGCCTGATCACGAATTCGCCATACATTCACACGCTGACAGTTTCCACACCTCCATCTCGACCTCGATGACTCCTGATCACAGCTTGCGTGACACGTCGCTAGACCACCGTCCCGTTGCTGATCGTAACATTATTGTGTGATGTGTCGCCATGTAGCATCCAGGTCATGTCTGCATGCCGCCGACGCCAAGGTCGATCTGCTGCTCGCTAGCTGGTTGCCTGCACGTTGTGGAGAGAACACGGAGGACCGCCGGGCCACATGCGCCGAGTGATAATTTCTTATTCTTTAACTTTAATTTTACTTTCAATTCACGAGCATATAATTGATGATTTAATTTTGAGGGACACTAGAACATGATGTTACTAAGATAAACATTATGCATATAAGAGCCAAGTGTCCAACAATAGATATGTTTCTTGATTATTTAGATATTATTATAATATATATATATATTATATTACATTTGTAGTCCTATTTCTATATAGAGATATATAGACCTCGAATTTTACCGCCTCTGTATGTATGCATGCTCAGTAACGCATGTATATTATGGGGTCAGCTGCTAGCAGGTTGAGCGGTAAATTTTGCAGACAGGGATGGGGGACCTGTGTACTTTCTTTGTAGATAGATGGATGAGCCATGATGAATTTGTTGTCGGAGAACACATGCATGATGCAACGTACGGTGGGTTTGTGTTTTCTTACCTTTTTTTCTCCTTGTCCACTAGCTAGCGCGCTGCAGAAACCTATATAGACTTGAGAGCAGGTGGTCCTCGTGCCCATGTAAATATTTTTAGTGTATCAAGAAATGCTGATATGGAACGAATATGTGCAGAATGATTATATATAGTAACAGATCCCATGTTGAGGAATCTTGTAATATATAATTAAGGACTATAGATTTACAGTTTATATGATTTAACTTTGCAGGCTTTGGACTCACAGTTATTTTGCGCATTGCAGTGGTCAAAATTAATTTATCAGTGCACAGCACTTCTAATTCTTTCATCTTTATTAAGATGTTCCATTATTTATGTTTAATAAGTTAAATGACACTGCCAAACATTTACCATTTTGAGTATATTTTGCAACTGGATTTCAATGTTTGTAGTGCTTCTGCCGAAGTCAAGAATTTTCAGTTAATTAGATGTTTAAACCACTGCCCTCACCTTCTATGTTCCGATGAATATACTACCAATGTAAAACTCATTCGGTTTCCAACAAGTACTGTTCCAGCTGATGTAAAGGTAAAGACCAGATAAAGTCAGAAATATTTCAAGCTTTTGGTAGACATCCCACGATGGCAAGCAGTAGCAAGTTGATCATAAATATGGCTCCCCCTAAAAGGTACTAGTACTATTTTGGAATAAGCATAAAAGAAATTCAAAATTTGATATTTAGTTAGTTGATTAACAATACCTTCTGTATTGCTCTTGTGTAGAAGGCATCCTGGACAGGGGAAATATATCTTAGTTTAAAATAAGTCGATAACAACGTGATGATTCTATACAATTCATGAACAGTTTCCGAGGCAATTTTTTTTACCACGGCACAACTATGTTAACAAAACCATTCCTCAAATAAATACATGTACCACAGTTTTCCACTGACACAAGATTTAAAAAGTATACCAGGTTTTTAAGCGCGATCATGGGTGCCCCTCAGATCTCATCCATCTAATCCCACTCAGGTGCTTCCGTTCTGGCGATTTTGTTGTGCTTCCCTCAAGCAGTACAACTGACGCATCTATCTGGTACCACTACTGTCAAATCCAACTAACAAAAGCCATCGTCACTTCATGAGATTGTCTCCGGGACCATATGCAGTCCCGCTGAAATGTCCGACATAAATCTGAGGCTTCCCCTACGTATACACATGCATCTCCTCCAACGAAATCTTATCTCGCGGGTGTAATTAAGGTCAAGCTCGAGAAATAAAAGGTGGTTTGATCAAATAATTCAGCTGTTTGTTGCATGATTTGTGTTTTCAGGAAATGATTGGCACATTTTGGTCTCCATTTGTGAGAGTCAGCCAAAGCAACCCCGATTCCCCATTTAGTACTGTGTACTGTGTCCCTCTTGTTGTATATGCATAAAATGAGATCCAGGGAGAGGACTTTAGTTGAAACCTGCGTGCTCCCATCATCGGTCCCGGCCGCGAGCAATCAGCTGCCCCAGTGGCGGCAAGCTCATCGTACCGTCTGATCATCCCCACTAAATGATCTCTCCAGTTCTTCATTGCGACAGAAACCTAATCGAGGCGTGGCTGACAACTGTACGTATGCGTGCAAAGCTAAGCTCAGGGGTGCACCACTACATGCGTTGCCTCCATTAGGTCATGCCGTACGTCATGGGCAGGCAAGATTCTTCATTTCCTTCTCTCCTCCTCCTGCACGCCACAAGTTTGTAGTCTTGCGTGTGGCGGCATGCGCCGGAGACAAAGTGAAATTTGAACTACTTGGCGTACCTTTGTTCAGATACAAGACGATGCAGTGGAGGCAGAGATGAACACGCACACACATGACCAGGCCCAACACTCATACGTCTAGGTCCAATTGAACCCTTGTTATGACCAGCAGATCTGGAGCTGATAATTAATTTGCCGCAGCATCACCAGCTTGTAAATCGCAGCTACTTCAATAATTACTATGTGTATGCATCAATATATGATTACTAATGTTGCCACTTGCAAAAACTTTGCATGCAAGCAGCTACATGGATGAGATCTAGATCGGCAGCAACTTGGGGGCAGAGAGAGGCTGCAGCCCAGCCAGCGTACCGATCAACCCGGCCGCCATCAAGTGGGTGGACGTGTACGACGTGCTGCTGATGAGGGGTCCGGTTCATCACCATCACCCGGCCGGCCGGCTGAAAATATGTGGGACGAGTACGTAGGTGTGGGGACGTGCAAGAGGCGCCCGGCGGGCAGGTAGTCAGCGATGGCCGGGCAGGCGAACGCGCGGCGGCAGGACGGCCGGTGTCGGATCGGATCGAGGCCATCGCTGCCTACGTGGGCGGTACGCGCGGCGTGTCGTGCGCCGCGCATCAGATCTGGATCGATCCGTTCGATACGCGTACGGCCGGCGGCAGTAGACCCATGCGCGGCCGCCCGTTTGGGTACGTACTACGCGCGGCAGCGACGGTTGCTGCCCATGCCATGTGTCGTCGGAACAGCGGGAAACCTAGTCACGTGCGTGCGTGGTGTGACCACTGATCACGTCGATTAGCATCCTTGACCTACATGTTTACTTTACTCGATCTGTCCTCTGTGGTCTCGCCGTCTCGGCTGCATGCAGCGTGTAACGGCACTGCAGTGTATTATCACATCGCATGTGTTGATAGCTATCTATGCGCCATGCAAGTACACGGCTGATGTCGACGATGGGATCGATGGGATTGGCGTTCCTCCCGTGTGACGGCGTGGAGCCGCCGCATCGACAGAATTTTTTTTTATTTTTTGTGTAGCTAGAATTCAGTTTGTCTCCTCTCCTTGATTTGCAGCCACATGCATGTTGGTTAATTAATTTGTTCTTCTCAGGGATCAACCACTAAATCTTGTTGATCGCCTGCAGGTACATCGATCTAAGTCTACGTCTCGTGTAGCTGGCATCGGCGTCGTGCAAGCATGCACAGATGGCCTGCAGCTATATATATCTGAGTCGTTGCTGGCTTGACTCCAGTCAAACGCACACGATTCCCCACGCCGTGCGCCAGCCAAGCCGGGCGGCCGGGGGCGCGGCGCATGCATGCACGGCGCGTCGCATGGCCGCGCGCCAGCTGCCGGCCGCCGCTCGCGATCGGCGAAAGCCAAGCAAGGGCCTATCCCTTCCCTCCACTAGCTAGCCATAGCTAGCTCGACGCGCGCGTCCGTCCACCGCGCGGCCGGCCGTGGCGCCGCGCTGACCAGCTCTGTGACTGACTGGCCTGGCCGGCCGGCCGGTGTGATCGATGGACGGCCGGGGAGCAAGCTAAAGCTAGATGCCACTAGCTAGGTACCAGTAGCTTTTTTCCCCAGAATAGCAGGGAGTGAGTGCGCCCTCGTTTCTAATGATTGTGCCAAATCCGTCAAAGTCCCCCTGCACGCCTGCGCTGCGCCCGGCCTACACGTCTGCCGTCTACGCACGCAAGCTAACACCTGCGCATGTTCACCTCTACCCTCTACGGCCTGCCGCGCCCAGCTCCCCTCCCTTTGCTTTTTCGAGCAAACGGCGCCCTACCGCGCCTTGCCGGTGAGTGGAGATCGAGGCGGGCATCGAGAGCTCGGCCGGCGAGGCTAGCTACGGATGATGGAAGTAACTTCTGACTGATCCATCGCGTGCATGGGGGACAGATCTGATGGATGCGTGTGGTTCTGGTGTGGGCATGCGCCTTCCATCCCACAGCCACCAGATCGAGACGCCCGCCGGCCTTTTGCAGCTCGGTCGCTGCTGCTGCTGCCGCCGTTCTTGGATTCCAGGTCTTTTCTTTTCGGTTTCTTAGCTTGGTCCGACTGCTCGCTGGGTGGTGCCTGGTGTGGTGGCGTGGCGCGGTCGCCTGACTGACCCAGCCGCCTTAACGCGGGAGAGACGGAGATGGCAAGCTGCCGCGCAGGTAGATCGCCGGCGAGGCGTGATTAGACGAGAGCGGAGAGGGGGAAGAGGCTAGCCAGTAGTGTCCCTAGCTGCTGCTGCTGCTGCTGCCGCCGGCCGACGCAGAGGGGCGCGGGTCCCGCGCGCTCGTTCGTACCGCCGGCCGGCGTGGCTCGGCTCATTGCGCCATCATTGCGTGTGTGTGGCTTGATTCTTGATAACCAGTAAAGTGTCAATGCAGAAGTTACTGAGCGCGCGTCTCACACACAACATGCTCCCATCCCATGCTAGTAATAATTTCCACAAGCAGGCACGGTGAAAATATATGTACTGCTACTCTGCAGCTCTGCTAGGGATCAAATTCATATCATGTCAACTGATCGATGATGCACAAAATTGAGTTTCTCTCGATGATCTAGTAGTCGCTGGTGGAACCCTTCTGCACTCCAGGTTGAAGTTAAAGGCCTGAGAAGGCGGCTTGCCGGCCGGTGGATCGACGTGACTGTTCATGTTCGCTTTGCCGGCTCCACACAAAACAATTAGGAGCAGCGACGGACGCCAGCAAACGAGTCCCCAATCGCGGTAGACGAACCCACGAAAATTCGCAAACATCAACTTTGATTATCTATAGTGTAACAATATAAAAGTCGATATATAGAACATTTCTACGATTCTATGTAGCAATGATGATTCAAAAGATTTTTTTTGTACGGGATAGTAACCACTTTTACGAATCGGAAGAACTAAACCTTTTTACATGTATAACGTGTGGGGTTACTCACCTTTTTCCTTAGAATTGAAGGACTGAGATTGCTCACTTGGCATAGTACTAGGGCATCTGTAGACTGTAGCACTAGAGTCCTGCTTGACAGATAGAAACAGTTAATATGTACTATCAATTACAACTTTCTGGGACGAAGAGTTGTCAATCCTGTCTGATAACGGTTTGTACGCAATCTAAACAAGCTACAATTCGTACTTCACTTTTTTCAAGTGAAATATAGCTAGTTCACCTTGTCATCATACATGTGACTCATGCATATGTTGGATTTGAAAAGAATATTGGGAGATGGAAACTGCTTTGTTTGCTAACTGTTTACGTACGTGCAAATTAAACATTTTATGACCAACGGAAGAACCACCGTTTTCCTCAACTTCCCATAAATGTGCACAAATGCATGAGGATCCGATATCTTAAACCACTCCCTTTCATCCTAAATATAAGTCCATTAGGATGTCAACACAATCTTCAGTATGATATATTCTTTGATAAAGAATCTATATTGTTTCAAGCAAGAAGAGTCATATATTATGAAACGGTATTTCTTCACTTGATCAATGTTAACATTATTTGACTTAATTAGGACAAACTTGAATGGGCTTATATTTGGATCAGAGTAAGTCTGTGGGGAGCTAAAGCTGAAGGGCAAGCACGCTGTCATATAGTAGTACAAGAGTCGTCCAAGCTTATTTCATGATTCTTAGGAAATACCCGGAAACGTTACTCTACACCGTAACATTTTTACTCTGAAAATACTTTTTTAGACATTTGAATTACATGTTATTGGGGTACCGAGGAACAATCAACAACCTTGCATCTACTTATCTGTGAATGGTTCTGATACTAACATAAAATTTCAGGTATGCACAATACATGTGGAACGAAATTCTAATTCCCGATTTGTCTGCCAAATGCAATTAATACTATATATGCATGATGGAATGTCAACGAATGCTTCCTATCCTAATTAAACTAGCCGTCGTAGTGCCCATCCATGCATGCCTTCCAAGCAAATTATATAGAGCATCTTGTTCCCCAATTGGACCATACTAGCGTACAATCCGATTACTCCAAGAATCCAAGCGGCGACTTGATTGATCGAGCGCTATGCGCACACACATGCTCTCTATAGGTTCGCGATCGACTGACACAGTTCAGCGTTGGGATCACTGTTAGGAGTTGAGAGCTCATCACAATAACCTCCGGCCGTGATGCATGTGTGAATCCACACGGCGATCGAAGGAGGACGTGTGATCGATGCCCGCTCTCTGCAGCTTGCTCTGCTGCTCCGTTGTCAGCTAGCTATTGCGCTACACCCCTCTCCAGCTATCCGGATCAATGGCCTGCACTGCATCCATTGACACATGCGCGCGCGCGCGGCTGAAGATCGAGCGCGCGGTCGAGTACATGCTCACAACAGTGGCGCAACTGTTCCAGCTACTGCGGCCGCGTGAAGCTAGGTCGCATTGCTAGGGCACGCTGCTGCGCGGCCGGCCTGGGCAGTTTCATTCAGACGCTCAGATCGATGGCTACACACCCCCCGCGAAAAAACATGCCCTGGCCGTGGCATGCACACAAGGCCGATGAGCCGGCGATGCGCAGCGAGAGGGCAGAGCACGCAGCTAGCGACCAAACCAAAGGGGTGTGTGAAATGACAAGATATCCTAGAATCTTCCCTCCTCCCATCCGTCCTCCTAGCCTAAACCGGCATGCATGCGATTGCTTGCTTTAAAGCCCGGTCAGCAAAGCTACTAGCTAGCTCGATGTGATGGGAGTACGGCACAGAAGTACGTAGTTGTTAGGACATTGCATCGCAGGTTAATTACCGGAGTGGTAGAGCCTGCATAGTAGCGACAAGGCTTTTACTTGTATTTGTAGTGGTAGGATTGGGGAGGAGTAAAAAAGCGAGGGCATGGAAGGGTCTGGTCTGTGGTCTCCCTTATACTAGTACCATGGAGTGGGGAGGGGGAGTAAGCCAAAGCCGGGAGGGGTGAGGTGTGGAGGGTGGGCGCCTGTAGCTTTTTCCTGGAAAGGAAACTGAGGATCCGTCACATCACCACGCGGGGTCGCAGTCGCCAACCTCCACCAGACAGCGACCAATACGACGTGCTCTCTTTATGACCTAGCTTATCATCTCGGCCGGTTCCGTCGTTCCTCTCTCTCTCTCCTCCATTTCTCTATCGTTTTCTTTCTCTCTCACGCTTGCAATTGCGAGGCAACCGAGAGAAAGAGGGAGAGGAAAATGACCTAGCTAGCCTTCCTTGGGATCTCAGAGTTCTCACTCTCACTTGGTCGACTTTAACCTATCTCTGCCAATTAACATGTGTCGGTTCTACAGTACGTACTCTTTCTCTCTCTCTCACTCTGAGTGAATGCGCTTGTGTGTCAAGCATGTGGGTCCTGCGCGGCAGGATGCGCATTCACCGGCCGCCTGGCCGCGTACTGACTGCTGGCTCTACTGAGCGGCGAGCCGGGCCGGGAGCGGGGAGCAGCAGCTGCCCGCGGTGGCCGTCGTCGCGCTCTGGGTGTCGGCACCCGGCCGGATGGAGCTTTTGCAGCATAAATGTCACCGCGCCATCTCAGATCAGGCCCTTGTTGCGTCTGATGCGTTATGCCTGCCGCGCGCGCGCGCGCCCCTGTCAGTCATCAAGCCCCTGACGCATGATGTGGTGGTGAAAAATCCAGCGATCTCTCTCCTTACCCGGCCCTGCCGATGAATTAATCAGGCCGGTCTGGTTCAAACCGGGGACTTCTCGATCGACGGACGAGGCGACTGATTGATGATGTGGTGTGGGCATCTCTCTTGCTGCATGCGCCGCAAGCCTGTGCCCATGCATGAGACGCGTCGATCGAGCTTCGAAGTGATCGGTCCAACGAGCGGCATGGTCCCATTTGTGCTGCATGACACGGGATTTCCGAGCTTAGCAGCGGCAGTGTGTGGTTTACTCCATAAAAGCAACGGAGTCGTTGGCTCATGCATGCAGCATCTGCTTCCTATACTCTCCTTCCATATATCATCCTACCGACCAGCAGCCAAGCATCTGATTCTGATCGAGCGAACAACGTACTTTCATATCATATGTCACATAGATTGCAGGAATGAACCTCGCTTCCGTTATCATATACATATGTCGACAGAAATAAGATTCTACTGCTTTGTTTCCCACACGATCAATGTATATGGTACAAAAAGGAGTGGTACCCAATAAAAGTCCACTTTTTTGAACCACAGATTTTCTTAATATTTCTTAATAGGTGACACACTTTTCAAAAGATTACCTCGTAAAAAAGAATTGGTGATGTTGTATTAAGTGTTGTTTTTATAGCTCTATATATGTTGACAGTACAACATCTTTTTTTTATTATCACTTTGCTAAATTTATTTAGAAAACTGTGCATATTACATTTAGAATTCAATCCCCTTCTAGCATATAAAATACTCCATCCGTTTCGATTTATTTGACGCTGGTTAGTTCAAAATTAAACTAACCAGCGTCAAATAGATCGAAACGGAGGGAATATCAAATATTTTTAGTTCTTGGTTCCATGGCATTCAGCAAAAAATTCAGAAACCAGATTTTATTAGGTGTTGTTGCTTTATGTGTTGGGTCGTCATGTGGTTGAAACAAAACTATATGGCACTCAAAGAAACTAAATTTAATGTATTTTTGTGAGCAATTTTAGGAGCACCTATTAGATACGGCTGTGGTTATTGCTACATAAGTAAGATGAAAGAGCAAGTCTCAAGAACGGTTGTCAGTTGTTAGAGACGGTCATCATGCATGTAGGTCTCTGTGAAGTTTTGTTGGAAATTTAGGAATAGAACTGACGCTTAATTAGGCTTTATTCTTTTCACTTATCTATCTTGTTGTGTTGTACCTCTTCATTTGAACTCGCATGGAAGAGATTTGAGCCTAGCAGATGCTAGCTTGTGTTATTGTAACGGACAACTATGTACTTTCTCTAGGGGATGATGTATGTAGAGGCTGGAACCTTTGTTTCATATATAAAAAAATGTAATCACCTTGCTGTCTTGTCACCTTGACCGCCGCCATCCGCGTCTTCTCCTGAGATGCCGCTGCGCGCGGCCGCCTGCACGAATCCAAGGAACAGTACAAGAAGGTTGTCCCATGATGATAAAACAAAGCTTATTTAACATTAATATATCCAGATCATGAAATAAATTACTAACTAGTCCGCGTGCAGAACTAGTACTTAATTTGGCTCCACGTGTGACACAGAGGGATGGGGATATGCTGCGCGCGAGTCTGTGACATGCATACTGGCAAACCGCAACGGGCAATATAGCTAGGGAAGATCGCGCGCGGAAAAAAATTGTTTCGGGGACATCCACATGCTGCATGCGTGCGCCGTCTTTTCCCAGCATGCATGCCTAGAAAGAAAGAAAATCCTTGGCCCTCGTCTTGTGTTTGTCATGAACAGTTTCGTACGTACCTAATAATCCCATCGATCGCGCGTACGTAGTACTCATTCATGACAGTAACAACGTATACACTTGCTCGCTTGCTCCTTTTCTGTGACGTCTTCTTTCGTAATTAAAAACATAAAGCCACACGTCCCTGATGAGACGGCGCGCGCAAAAGGCTTCCGTCAACACAAGTGTGTACTTGGGCAACAAAGCCCGTCAAAAAGGAGTACTCTCGTCAGTACGTAGGGCATGCTATCGTCAGTATCACTGGAACATGCTAATCGGACCTACATTATCCTGATCGATTATCAAGGTGAAGATTGATTCGTTTATTTGTAGACACAGGGTTGTAGTATCAAACTATAGAGGATCCGTTCTCATGCATCTTCATATCACACAAACCTTTGTTAGGCTTGTGCTTCAGTCGTCTAAGCACAACAACCGTCGGTCGGACGTGGTATGATTTTTCCTTGCAAGGGGAATTAACCAAATGAAGAAGTTAATCTTTTTTTTTCTTTTTAGGTTATAGTCAGCAACATGTGAAAGTGAAGAAGTGTTACTCGACACTGAAAACACCTGCTGAGAAAACAACATCTTAATTAACCACATGTTAATTAGACCTTTGATGCAAACTCAAGATATATAAGTCGCCATTGAAGTTCCTGTCATCGCCTTGCCTTTTGTCCATATCCCATGTACAATTAATACGAAGGTTTGCTCCGGCCGGTTGTCTCCCTCTCTTTATACAAAAGATGTTAAATCTTAAAAGAAAAACATCTACTACTAATATCTGTGGTACAAAATAGCTAGCATCCCTATGGAATGTATCATGAATATTTATTTACACTGATACAACACGTTATAGGTCACACCAGCAATTTTGCGACCTTGTCAATATAATGTCAGTATACGCAATTCCACCTGAATACCTTCATTCAAATTAAAACACCTTCGAGGCCGGCATGAGTTGATCGATCGCCTTTTTATTTGGATGATCGATCAGTCGACGATCGTATATATGCATCTGTTCGTCAATCAAACACGCACATATATAGATCGACGCTACTAGTACCCGCCCGGCCCACAGTGGTGTTGGATCGATCAAAAGGACCGTAATTGGATTTACGCGCCACTCATACACCATGCTGTGTATGCCGACTAGATGGGCGCCGAGTCGACGCGTGGTGGCTGTTCCTTTCCCTTGACGACGTGTACATGTGCGTGCGCAGAGGAGAGACGGATCAACGCACTATGCAGGTTAGGGCGCGTATGCATCTTGCTTGCGTCGAAAAGATCTATGGGATTGCAGGCCGCGGCTCGCTCGACCGATCGATCGCTGTGGTTGGTCTTGTGCGTACGGATCCATGTGTGTGGGCCCCGGGCATTATTGCAGGAATAGAAACCCTACCCCATCTTCTCTTGGAACCCGGCCAACTCTCTCTCTCTCTCTCCCTCCTTCCTCTTCTTCTACCTCCCCCTTCCTCTTCCTCTTTGCCTCCCCATCAGTTCACCTCGCCATAGACGCTTGCTCCCCGACTTGCTCCTCTGCTAGCACCGTACCAGAGCTCAACACACACCGGCCGTCACACCTATACGCCGCCAACCAGCTGCCACCAACCAAGGAAGAAAGCATGGATTTGGTCGCGCCGTCCGAGCACCTGTGCTACGTGCGCTGCACCTTCTGCAACACCGTGCTCGCGGTAAACTCCTCGAGGAACCGGATCCGAAAGCACCATGTGTGTGGAGAGATCACGCATGATGCATGCAGTACACAATAACAGTGATCGCTGGACATGGCATTTCTTTCACTCTTTGATTCTTTTCTGGTCCGTCCGAGTGTTCGGTCGCTGCCTGCTGCTTTTCTGTTTCCCTCTCTCTCTCTCTCTCTGGATGTCCTTTTACACTGAGATGTGTTAGCTTATTCACACGGATGTAAACTGGACCATCAGACCACTTAAATCCAGATTCTTGCTCTGTGGTTGGAGGAGCATGCAGATGCGTCCACTAGAATCGCGCGCATGGTAGTACATGACGGCCGGACACGGCCTATGCTGCCTTCGTGGTGTTTCATTGGCTCTTGATGTTTCGTGGAATATTCTGCTCACTTGGTCGATCTCCTGATATTTAGTGTCATGTTCCATCTCGCACTTCCCTTAATTTGTTTCGATGCTGCTCAACAAGTTTCTGTTCTTCTTCGTCTCTCTTGTTACATGCATGATGCTCGAGTTGGACCCCGTTTTTGCGCATCCCGTTCTTTTCCTTTTCAGGCTATATCTAACTACATCCCTTAAGGACAGTGCCATGCAAAAAAAAAGTTGATAAAAGAGCGGTTCGTCTGGGGATGCTTGCTACGATTAATTTTGTGCTTCTTTGGTAGCTGCAGGTTGGCGTTCCATGCAAGAGGCTGATGGACACGGTGACTGTGAAGTGCGGTCACTGCAACAACCTTTCCTACCTCAGCCTGAGGCCACCGATGGTGCAGCCGCCCTCCCCGACTGATCACCCCTTGGGGCCGTTTCAGGTCGGTCGCTAGAACTCATCAACCAGACATCGATATCTCTCTGCTGTTCCATCTGTTGCATCTTCTTACTGGGAGAAGTTTTGCCTTCCTGCCGCGCGTGCGTCGTTCGGCTGAATGTCAGAAACTAGAAACAAGTTGCACTCATATTTCACTGAGGTTTTCTCATGAAATATGGCTTTGATTTTCTTTAGTTTAGCTTCATTCTTGTGTTCTAGTTCGACACGTACATCTGTTTTAATCTCTCTTTCTCCCCCCCCCCCCCCCACTTTATTTATTGATTTTCTCGAAAGTACTGTTTGCAAGGCAAGATTAAACAACGCTGGACTACATATACAAAAGCTTTCTTTTGCTCATCTGATGCCTGGGAAAGGCCTCTTCGCTGCAAAAGGCAGTAAAGCTTTTTTTTAGGGCGGCGGCAGCAGCACTGCTGTGGCATTCATCCATGCATGGTTTTCCTTACCAATATTTTATTTTGTTTTTGGAAAAATACGCCATTCGTGACAAGTCATAAGGAGGACTCAGTGAGATCTAGAAAAATGTCGTGTTTAGGGACGATTTCATCATCATATAATACATCTCTTGTAACTCTGAGATCTTCAAAGAGCCGGGACCAAACCCTCGAGTCTTATGTGCCTATATTTCTTGATGTGTTATAGGGTCCCTGCAATGACTGCAGGAGGAACCAGCCGCTACCGCCGCTGGCTTCACCGACATCAACTGAGGTCAGCGCGAGAGTGCCCTTTGTTGTCAAGCGTAAGTAGTTGCAAACAACTTCATCATCTCTTTTATTCTTCATTTCTGCATTTTCTTTTTCTACGTTTCGGACATACACAATCGTTTCTACCTTTTTGTTTCACAAACAAATTGATTTTTCCCCTCGATCCATTTGTAGCCCCGGAGAAGAAACACCGCCTTCCATCTGCTTACAATCGCTTCATGAGGTGAAACATTTTTTTTCTATCTTACCACTAATTTGTTCGAATTCATGTACCAAAAGTTACATGTGATCTCATATAGTTTATGTGGTCTCTAGACTTTAGAGAGTCATTTTAACTGTATCTGTTGAATTTATACATCTAACTTTGTGAAATCTGCACGAACCTTGAAGTTCGTTGAAACCAAATTTAAATGGATCTGCCTCCAAATGATGCCTCACATCTTTCGTTTTTCAACTCTACTTGCCATGCCATTTAATTAACACCTAAGGTTTGTTGGCTACTTATGGAAGAAGTACAAGTATGCGACCATGCCTGTTAGTACGTACAGCTTCAGAAGTATAAATGTGATATGATGCCTGTCAGTGGCAGCTCAAAATCTTTTATGTTGGTCGGCAGATACACAAGCACAAAAACAGCTAGATAATTATTGACCACAAATAGTCCTCGGAATTGATCATGCAACATTTTGCATCATTACTAATAAGTTTGGTCTAACATCTACTTCTCGTCTTAACTTCTGCCTTTCAATTTTAAAGAATCTATACAGTGCTGCCGTTTTAAAAGAAATTTGATGCATAACAGATCTAGAAAAGCTGTCTTTTCTGTTTTCATATATTGATCTGAAGGCTGCCATAGGTTGACATATCAATATACTTTCCAGTCTACCTAGCTTATCTTAGAAATGCTTCAACAGAACTAACCATTTCGCTGTAAATATTCAGCTAGTTTTCAGGATAAGTAAACTCGAGCAAAACATTAGAGATCTAAGTAGTCGTCCGAAGCTTCTTTCCCAGACTACACCATCCACTACTAGAAATCTAGACAAAAGAATGTAGATGATACTAATGCAACAGACCTAGAATGCATTTGCCCTTTTCTGCTGTTACTAATCGATTGATGACATATTTGCATGCATCTTTTCCAACTGATACAGAAAATATGATTTATGTGATAACTCTTGAAAATTTATTTTTTTCCTTTAAACAATACAATACAAGTATGCCAACATGATATGACTAGTATGTACTGCCACTACATGTACACGTTTAATTGTTACCAAAGTAAGTGGCACAAGAAACAGTTTTGGAAGGGACGGGGACAATATTTGGTTATGTTATTTTAATTAAAGTAATGTAGAAGTTAAAGAGGAACAGGCCTACTAGTAGAGCTTGTTATTACATGATTTGTTCATGCATTAGCTGATTATATATATGATCCTTTTGTTTAAAGTATATTGGGTGGTCTATATATATCAGGGAGATTTAGTGATCTGTCAATGAAAAAAAAAAGATTCACGTACCCCTTCATATAACTATTTATTTTACAGCCTTTGGCACGTGTCATAGTGAAATTAGATTTAGCAAGTAGAAAAGGTGGGGGCAAAACCTAGAGTATAGGGAGGGCAGCAAGCTAATGAATGAGATGATGATGATGATAACCCAGAAAAGAGTGCAAACAAGAATATTTATCTACTATATATTTGTTGACCAGATCATAAATGCACCATTTCCACAGCTCTCTATATACATTGTAACAAACGCATGCGTTCGTGTGGCAGGGAGGAGATACAACGTATCAAAGCTGCAAATCCAGATATCCCTCACAGGGAGGCCTTCAGCATGGCTGCCAAGAACGTAAGTCATTCTTTAAAGTTAACTAGTAACCAGCTTTGTGTAGATTTTCTCTGAAGTTAAAACAGCTAGTATGATCAAACTGGCGGGCTAAGATTATATGTTCAACATATACCCCCTCCGTTTCGAATTATTTTACACTGTTTAGTTCAGAATTGAACTAACCAACATTAAATATTTCGAAACAGAGGGAGTAACTAGTTAAACTAAAGCTAGCTGCTTACACTGCTAGGTGTAAAAGTACAAAAAATGAAATCCAAAAAATAATACGAAATGGCTCTGATTTTCCTCATGTGATGTGCTGCATGCAGTGGGCCAAGTGCGACCCGCGTTGTTCGGCAGCCGCTGTCTCTACTGCTACTTCTAACAGCGCTGCCGAGCCCAGAGTTGTGTCTGGTCCTCAGGTATGTATAACTAAGCGCGTACGCTCTATCTGATCGAGAAGTAAAAACGCATGCACATCGATGATCTTGTCATGCACTTTTGGAGAGACATTCCTGCACGCATGCAATGACCACAAGGCAGATGATCTTGCAGGAGAGGGCCAAGGAGCAGGTCGTCGAGAGCTTCGACATCTTCAAGCAGATAGAGCGCAGCATCTAGGTCGTCGAGTCGATTCACGGTTCAGTAGTAGCCCGGAATCAAGTATCTTCTTCGCAAGACCACTTATCTCATCGCGCGCCGTTATATATTCCCGCACGTGCATCGTCCTGTAATTTTTACGCTGTCGTCGTCGTTGTTGTTGCTGTTCTTGTTGTTCAATTTGTTGTTGGAGTGTGTGCACCCCTTTAATTATCACCAGATGCTACCGTATAATATTTGTGATCTTAATATTCCAGCGATAATTTTTTAGAGATCTTTTACAATAGTCTCACTTTTTTCTCTTACCTCTTAGGAGGTAAGATAGGAATCAAATCTGGACTCTTAATTAATATATAAGAAGGAAAATAAATAAAAATAAGTTAGTCTCCGGCATATATTGATCATTTGGAAACTCCACGGATTTTAGCATTGTCATTAACCGAAATTTGGAAAGCCTAGAATTTTGTTATGCATGCGAGTTAATGGCGTATATGCAGCAATGCATGCAAGTAAGTTAATAGCAAAATGAAATTGTAAACGGGGAATTTTGCATGCAGACAATCAAATCAATGCATGGGGATGTCGTCTCATCAGATCTTAAAACATCACGTCACGTTGTGTCACGTTTTTTGCTTTAACCCACATGGCATGTCGCATGTCACTTTGATTTATTTTGGTAGAGTAGCACGTTCTTTGTTTTGGTTAGCATATAAGACCAACACACAAATATCTGATCTAGAAATCATGAACAAGCTAGCTATTCTATCATTTGAATTTTCAAATAAAAATATGATAACACCAGCGTTACGATGATTTATCTTTGACGTTAACCCACGAACATGCATGTAATCATGTAAAAACATGCTCAATTTTTTTGTTAACTCGAACTGGTCGTGTCAGGTATAAGAAACTATTTGGTTATCCATGACATTATTACTTAGTCCGGTCATAATACACGAGGGGGTGACTGACATGCATGCATTTAGTTATCCATGCCACTACTTAGTCCGGTCATAATACATGAGGGCCGGGGACTGGTATACAATCGGTATAATCGTATAGTAAACAGCTCATCACGACTAACGTACAAGTGCAGTCGCGTTGCGCTACTAGATCGATGTACACGCTGAGACCCGCAGTGACGAGTAAGAGTAAACGGAGGTTTAATTCTACAGGATCAGGCAGGGAGAGATGTGGCATGGAGGCAGTCGATCATGAATTGGAAACGACACAGGAGGGCACACCCCTGTACCCTTTCAAATCATGATGGTTTGGAGGTTTTTTGTCGATGCAAATTTTCAAAAGAAAGATCGAATCGTTGGAAAAGGGAAATCAGCAGTTATACTTTCAAAATAAAATCAGACAGAAATCGGTCGGCCGCGGTTTGACGAGCGATTCGTCTAGCGGATTTCTCTGTTTGGTACCCTCTGTTCTGAATTAAATAAAGTTTTGGGCAACTAATTTAGTTTAAATTAAATTAAAATTTTTTATTCTAAACATCATTTATTTCAGAATGGGGGAGTATCGTGTTAACCTTGCACACTGGAGCTGATGCTGTGAATTGTTGGAGGCTTCGGCAGGAGGGCCCGCGATGAAGCCTTTCTTTTCTGGTTGGCCCGGGAATGGTCGAGATAACGGCCCAATATCGTGGACCACCGGTTGAGGCCCGGGCGCGGCCCATTCCCGTGTAGTCGTAGTCGGGCCCCGAGTCCAGAGGCACGGAACCAATCCCGCGAGACGGCGCGAAGAGCGCGGCGTCGACATGGCGGGTCGTCCCGTCCGATTGCCGCCTTCTCGCGGGGAATCGCGCCGCCCTTCCTCTGCGCTCTCGCGTGCTAGGTTTTTTTTTTCGCAATCGCTGTCCCCCGGGCGTGGATGTGGCCAAGGACCTCCACCCCGCCGCGGCCATGGCGTACGTCTTCGCGCTGAGCCGGCTGTCGGCCTCCAGTCTATGAAAAGGAGACGACTCGTCTATTGGAGGATGCGGCAACGGTGGCCTCGAGGTACAGTCGTTCCGCCGACATGACCGCCGCCATTCCCGTCCCCCAGCCATGCCTTATCTGTAATTTCGAATTCAGGTCTGCCCGTCATTCAGATCTCCTCCCTGTTTTCGTTCCGGTACTGAATGTTGATCCGTTCTGATTTCCAACTGCTTAGTTCAGCTAAATTGGATGTACAAGTGCTGGAACGTAAAGCCTTTGACTCCGATGCGAACTTCTTTTGGCACAGGTTCTGAAGAAATAAGCTATTCAATGTTGATTGTTTGAAACGTGTGGGACGCTTAGCTTTCGTGTTTGAATACGCAAATATATCGTCTGATTGTATCATTTTGCCGTTTCAGTTGATGAGCTTAACTTGGAAAGAGAAGCATGTGGTTCAATGGACTCAAGCATTTGATGCGGTTGTCCTGAACAAGGTACTCTAGTATCATCCCACCTTATGTATTTGCTGTTGCCACTAACAATTTCAATGGTTCCAAAAGTTGCTTTCATGAAATTAAGTGGAAGAACCTTCTAAAATACACCTTTTATCAGTGAGGAAATTACATAGAAAAGATACATAGAGTATCAAATAGTTATATCCTGCGAACAATATGATTATTGTACTTAAAAGCAGGCAACGTGCCTGGTAAAATAAAATACACTAATTTTTGGAGAACCACATTGTTGTAGCTTCCCCTACAAATTAAGGCCACTGTCAAGTACATCGCTTCATAATCATGGGGCACTCAAGAGACAAAGTCCATGTCACAATGGATTGAAAAGGAAATGTACAATGCATTTAACACACAAGTACATCAGATTATTTGTTTCATGTCACATTGTTAAAGCTGAGTCTGTGTCTCTATTCCACTAGGAGCAGCATGAGCATTACTGGAGCTTGACTCACAAATTAACTCTTGTGGGCTATCACTTTGTGATCACTACAATAAAATCTATGTTCATAGGCTCAAAGCGATGAAAGCGAAACACACCAAATCACTCAGAACAGCCATGCCACATCACATTGTTAGGTCCACATCGCAATTGTCTTGATCAACATTATTGTCTCTAGACAAGCATGATTAGTGGATTAATCTGGATTTGACTGTTAACAACTACTAGCACTCAGGAAATCCTGCAGAGTCCTGAACTCCATATATAGGTTGGCCAACAACCAATTCATGCGTAATCACTAACTCAACTGGTTGTAATAAAGCAAATACTCATGGTTAATTCTATCAGCATAGTTGGCTTGAAGTGAAGTAAACAGTTTTAGTTAACTGAATAATCAACATTGGCTTTCCATATATGCCTTTTAGGTGTGGCAAATGGAGACCTGAACTCCTTGTAGCCTTGTAAGAAGGTAACTTGGAACAAGCTTCTTTTCCTTTTCACTTGGAAAAAGAGGTTTGTATTCTAGAGTAATTAAACTTATAAAAGAAGAGTGTGTAAGCTAGTGGCAAGATTATCTCCTCTTCGAGAAAAAGCAAAAGAAAGAAAAATGAATTGTGTTGTCTCAATCTGATTAGCTAAATCAGTTAGTACTAAATCTTACAACTATTCAATCCTAACAACATCGATCATTTATGTTGATCAGGTTAATCATCAGGCTTCTGTTGCTTACAATCTACCACCCCTGAGGCCCTGACTAACACAGGTTGTTGGCGAAGGCCAAGACCACAAGAACATATCCACAGCTCCACACGTTAAAAAAATCCGAGATAAATGATGTTATCCAGAAGAGAACCTCCACACTAGATTGACTTATAAGTAACCTACAATATATTACCTTGTAAAATATTCAACACAAGAAATTATGCGCATGTGCAACTAATTGCTTGTAAGCGTGGATCTTGAGAAGGGCGGAGACCACAAGAACTTGCCCCCCCCCCCCCCCCCCCCCCCGGTGTCAAACACCTTAATAGATGGGTTTACTCAGACATTCACACTATTTCGACATATGAGTTTGCTTCAGAAAAGAAAAATAATTGACTAATGAGTAAGCTAGTTTACTAACTTCATCGTAGTGAGAAAAATATTTAACTACAAAATATGGACATGAACCTTCCGGTACTTAAAAAAAAGAACACGGATGAACTACTAACTGATAGGCTAGCTCAGGCATATATCAGACACAAGGAGTAGGTTGGTACTTTGGCTACACCTTTTGCCAAGAGGTTTTTTAGCGTCTTGAAAGCGTCATTTTTTGTATGAGAGACGCAAAGCCTCCTCTCCTTGCCCCAAAAGACTTTAAACAACGCTTCTCCTCTGGACCTCTGCCATTGTTGGAACCTTTGGAGCTTATCCAATGAGTAATATTTCGGAGATACAGACGACAAAGGGAAGGCTCCTTCCCTCGTCAACATCAGCAATGGGGCGTTACACGCTTCCGTGTCCGTCCATATATCTATGGCTAATGGCTCACCAGTGAAGCTCACGATACACAGTTTCGTCATGCCTAGCGAAGACTGATCATCATCCCTGATTAGTCATAACAAGATTTTTTAACAGCCCAACCATTTGGATTATCCCTTCAGTTACATTTCTGTTTTAGTATATTTTTTCCGTTACATGTGCGATATCAGGTTACTTACACAGACAGAAAAACAGAGATATTTTGTACATCTGTCGTCACCTGACTATGCTTTGCTTGGACCAAATGTTTGTTTTGCAGTGTTAACTCGGTTCCATGAAAGGGTCACCGAGATCTGCGTCGCTCTCGTGCCAGCTCTGTGCACTACCTGTGTGACTTTGGGACACGGCTCCATTTGTCTGTCGCCCCTCCCAGCGGCGCGGCCGTGCCTTCTCTTCAAACGCACTCCTTCCCGCCGTCAGTTTCCTCGCGTAAGCAGGGCGGCGACAATGGGGTGCTCCCGAAGAAACCCGGAGTGCCATATAATCCCAACCAAACCCACCTGTTTCGGTGTGCAACGCTCCTTATTCTCCCGATTAGGTGAGAAAAGAGCTGAACCTGCTAGTATGCTCGCTACTGCGGCTGTGTAGCCTGTAGCAGCTATAGCCTAGCTTGACTCACTGTATCTGAATTGAGAGACGGATCAATAAGGGCGAGATGGGTAGCTTGGGAGAGGTCAACCATGGCAAGGAGATGTTCCATGGCCATGGCCATCCTGACCCCGTCGTCGACGAGCTCAACAGGCTGGAGAATCTACTCAGAGGTTTGTTCGTGTCTCGCTATACATTGCACCCTGCACTTGCATCGATGCTTGCACCGAATTCTACGGCGCCAGACTTTGATCGAAACGGAGCCGGTTACACGCCACTTCTCTTTCCATCGCGCGCACACTGCACAACACACGTTGATCAAATTGCTCAACAGGATATATGATGTGCATGGAAATCATGGTGAGTCTGGTGTCCAAGGGTGGTGCAACGTTTATGATGCTCACTATAACAACTGCATATAGTTAAGTGTGAGTCTGCTAGTTTCAGTTATTGTCGGGTATAAACGTCTCAGTTGCCACCAACGAGAGATGTCCTGGAAGGCAGATTGCAGCATATGCGATGCTTTAATAGCATTTTAGTGTATAGACCTGTCTTGTTTTGGTCCAACCAAATTCCATGCGCTCTGTTTTAATTCTGAGTTGTAGTAAGGTTTCTGGCCCCGGTCAGAAAGTTTTCATCTGTGTGCAAGGTCTGAACAAGTACGTGTACATTTTACTCAAGTGTGTGACTGTCTAGGCAAAATAATCAAGTAGGAACTTCTGACTTAGCTAATGCAGGATAGATATGCACCACCTAATTTCCCCTGTATATCAAATATCTTTTGCGATAGGCTTGGCGAACCAGCATTAAAACTAGTCATTACTATGGATGTGAAATTCAGTTTGGATTTTATATCTATCCTACCTCAACATGCTTGAGACAAAGGCTGTGTAAAAGAAAGAATCAAATATCTTTTGCGTTTACCTTGACAGTTCTCTAGCCCTGCCGCATGCCACAAGTTCTTGTGGAAGGACGGAGCCTTTTCTACTGTGCAATCGAAACACAAAGGCTGGAACGAGTAACCTTTTTGTAGGTTGGTGGACAGATTTGCGCAGATTCTAAGTTACAACTGTGACAAAATGAAAACATGGAAACTTTAGTGTATGCATGGTTGGTAGGACGTCAAGCAATTGAACGGAGAATTAGCATGCCTATCTGGTAGGGTGTCTATCAGCACCCATTTTAATTGGTACTTAATTAAGTTTCATTTATATGTTTACGCTAAATGTACTTTGCTTACTTTAATTAACATCAGCATTCGAGGCAGTTAACTGTGTCTTAACAGCGCAGGCCCTGTTGTTGTGACCTATGACCAACATGATTAATATATATATGGCAAATATATTTAGAAGCTTTTGAACTGCCACTGAGTTTTATATTTTTTACGACAGTATATTTACCAACCTATTTTTTTTCAATATTGGCAACAAAGGATCACCCAGTCCAACTTTACTGCTTTCATACTTTATAATAGCAAAAAGCTCTTGTCATGTCATATGACTCAATCACCTCACTTTTATGAAATTAATTCTCGGTCACTCTCAACAGATAGAAAAAGAAAATTCATAAATATTTATCTTACCAAAGTCGGTATCCTACTTCAGAACATTACCATTTTAGTAACTCTTATATTGGCCAAGCCTTTCAACTTAAAATGTCCAGTTGTAGTCCATAAACCTTTCCAACTTTTCTCTTTTCTGAAATAGCTTATTATACAAGTGTAAAAGGCCCTTTCATTTCTATTTGAGATAAAAAATTGAAGTTTCATATGCAGAAAAGGAGAGGGAGCTAGGACAAGCATATAGTGAAATAAAAGGCTTGAAGGTGACCGAAGCTCTGAAGGACAAAGCTATTGCTGAGGTAATATGCTCAACGAGTTAAACTTCGGACAAATCATGTCTAGGCGCTATCTTACTGCATTGAGATTACTAATCTTCGTATTGTTGTAGCTGAGCAAGGAACTGAAGAAACAGGAGGAGAAGATGACAAGTTTGGAGAAACAGCTTGAGCAGAAGGTTTATTATTAGTTCCTTCAAATTGATTCATGTATTTGTGCCCTTTTACTTCAAATTGTATAGAGATTAAAATATTTTTCAGTACCGATCATTTACATAATGCGGCTACTGTAACAGAATCTATATGTGAAAAGAATAAGCAACGAGCGTAAAGAAGCATTAGCTGCACAGTTCGCCGCGGAGGCAACACTCAGAAGGATCCACTCTTCTCAGAAAGATGAGGAAGCAGTGCCCTTCGATGCCATCATAGCACCCTTGGAATCGGACATAAAAAAGTACAGACATGAGGTAGTCTAAATTCAGCAATTTCACCATCAAAGCAAAAAAAACAACTTCCATTTTACATTTAGTTACTTACAGACGTATCCTCTCTGGGAACCAGATTGCAGTGCTCCAGGATGACAACAAGGCGCTAGAACGGCATCTAAAGCTGAAGGAGACAGCCCTTGTTGAAGCAGGAAACATTTTGCGTAGTGCGCTTGAGAGGGCACTGATAGTAGAGGACGTTCAGAACCAGAACATTGAACTGAAGAAGCAGATGGAGATTTATCATGTAAGTACATGATAACATTGTTTAATGGCCCAGCACGCAGCTGCAAGTCTTTGTGCTGGTATGATGTTGTAGATCTAATATTTCTTTCCTGTACTACATGTGTAGGAGGAGAACAAATTGTTAGAGAAGAGTAACAGACAGAAGGTGTTGGAGATCGAGAAGCTCTCACATACCATCAGTGAGCTTGAGGAATCCATTCTTGCTACTGGCGATGTTGCCAATGTAGTGCGCTTCTACCAGAATCAGATTGCCAAACTGAACGTAAGAGCAGTACAAGTGCGCACGTAATTCAGATATTGGATTCCACCGGTTTCTTGGTTGTTTATAACGTATTATTAAAACTTGCAGGAGGAAAAGAAAACTCTTGAGAGGGAGCTAGCTCGAGCCAAAGTCTATGTCAACCGTGTTGCATCGACGGCAGCGAATGAATGGAAAGATGACTCTGATAAGCTTATGCCTGTCAAGAGATGGCTGGAAGAACGAAGGCTTCTGCAGGTCCTATGTTGTGTTCATGGAGATGAAATATTATTGAGATTTGTACATTGAAAATCAACCATTAACAATCATGCAGGGCGAGATACAGAGACTGCGTGACAAAATAACAGTAGCTGAGAAATCTGCAAAGATTGAAGCTCAGCTTAACGTAAGCAGTATTAAATAACTATTTCAGTTCTTAAAATAATATACATAATTATATTTTAAAAATAATTTCTGTGATTTTGCTTATTTCCTAGGACAAACTCAAAAGGAGATTGAAGTCAATGGAAGAAGACATAGGAAATGTAACATGCAAATCACATGCGAAGGAAATTAATAATCAAACCACTCCAAAAAGATCAACATCTCAACCAAGGCAACCCAACACAGCCAGAGTGTCACATCGATCGTCTGAAGCCACTGACAGAAAAAGACCAATATCTCAACCAAGGGCATCAATGGCAGGTAAAGTGTTGAAGCAACCTAATTCAGAAACCAAAACTGTGGACAAGTCTAGGAGTCTTAAGGGATTCAACAGTCCAAGAGCAAGGAATATTGTTGGCAAAGGGGAGTGCCGAGTGAAAAATCATCTACAGGCGCCGAGAAGCAAAACAACCTGTGATTCTGAGAAGGAGAACAAAGAACAGGGAACAAATTCCAGGGCACATCTGAATGCTTCACATTTAGAAGGACGTGATGACACAATGTCACGCACTATATTTGATGCAAATGACGAGCCTGGTGTTCAGTGTAGTCATCAGGAAGAAGCCACGGACGACGAGGAAAATGCGGATAACTCCAATGTTTGAATTAGTACTTGCGACAGCTGGCAACATTGGAGTATTGGGGATTCTTTTTGCATGAGAGTAGATGGCCAGATACCATATTACGTACATGTAAGCATTCTAAATCGACCATTAGATGTTTGGTAACCGTTTTCAAACATTTTACATAAACCGCATTACACCTAGACTTCTTTGAACTAACCTTTTTCATTTCCTCTGCTTCTTACAGATGCAACACGTGACTTATTTTGAAGTGATGTCGTCATGTCTTTCTTCTCTCTTGTACATATTAATTAAACCATGAATTTGCACATGTAATCTGTGCCTGCTGAAAAGAAAGAGATCAAATTGTGTGTCTTGAGGAAATATTTTGTTTTCTTTGTATGGTTTGCCCAAATAAAAGTTATTGTAATTGTAACAGAAATAGTGTAAAATAAAAATGGCGTGTGTTCGTCAACATGGTTTTTCAAATCAACATACTGCAGAAAGGAATCATCTTTGTATTTTCTTTGCAATTCTTATTTGTTATGTCCATCCGTTAGTCCTTTGTGTTCTGTTTGTTACTAAACCGACATGCAAACAAATAATATTTTAAATATTAGAAATATCATTATATGAATTATAATCAATATTGAAAACTGGCAAGTACTTTGACTTATGTAGCAAAAATCTAAAATTCGCATAGAATAATTTAGAAACCTACAACCATGTTGCAAAAGGTGACAATGCTTTCACTTGATAACAATGAGTCCACTCTCCAGCCTGTGCCTTGGTATTGTTCAAATGGAAGAAAGTTATAGTTTTTGCACTATGATTTCAAAAATTATTGTGGGTTCGTGCAAAAAGGCTCTAGAACTAGCTTTTGCAACATATAAAAAATACCTATAGTTTTTTAGAATTTACTCTAAATATGGAATGCCATGTTGATATTTGGAATTTTGAATTCTAATTATCAGAAACAAATATTAAGATATATCTTAGATGTCAACGCACTGCGAAGAGGGTTCAACCGTAAAAAAAATATAGCTTTTACTGAAAGACGCTTAGAACAGAATTTATATAAACTAGCTTTGATTCCATTACTTTATTACAATTGATTTATTTCTACCCTCCTTATTGCTTGAACAGGTACGGCTTGATATTTTAGTTTAAGCTCGATCCAAAAAAATAACTATGTT
Source organism: Neostapfia colusana (assembly GCA_030760725.1). NCBI lineage: Eukaryota > Viridiplantae > Streptophyta > Magnoliopsida > Poales > Poaceae > Neostapfia > Neostapfia colusana. The sequence goes on along the minus strand of JASWHV010000013.1, from coordinate 87,219,875 downwards.
CTTAGCTTTATTTTATAAAATCAAAAAGAAAAAATTATTATTATAAAATTAATCATAGGACATAGTTAATAAAGATGATCACAAAAAAGTTACAACTAATTTCATACTTTTATATTTGATTCAGGGATTTTTTGTTAATCATTTGCTTTTTATTTAAAAGTATATATTTTTATATGGGCTTCACGGGCCTGAACCCTCGTGGGCTAAAGGCCTAAGCCTCATAAGCATTTTGGTGCGGACCGAGTCCGTTGTCCGCAGCAGGCCTAGCCCAAAATTTACCGATCCGTTGCCCCCTCTCTCTGCTTCGCACCCTCGAGCTTGCCATGGCGGCTGCGACGGCGGCAAAAGCAGCCGCTGCGGCCGCCGCCGTATCCCTGATCGCCTGCTACCTCCTCCTTCACAAGAGCAGAAACAATATCCGGTGGTCCCGACCGTCTAGTTCCTCTCGCGCAAGCGTCCGACGGACGCGCCGCAGGGGTCTCGTGGAGGCCATCGGCAACACGCCCCTCATCCGCATCAACAGCCTCTCCGACGCCACAGGGTGCGAGGTAGGCGCTTGAATTTTTAACAATGTTCTCTACTTTGCATCTCGTGGCATAGTTGTGGATGTGGTGAGTTGTAACTGTTCTTCCTTGGTTGCAGATTCTGGGGAAGGCAGAGTTCCTGAATCCGGGTGGCAGCGTGAAGGACCGCGTAGCAGTTAAGATAATCGAGGAGGTGATTTCTACTACTCTTTTTTCATCAAAACTATTTTTAGGAGAAGATTTGCAAAGTAGAGTTCGTGGTGAGGTCACAGAATCGGCGCTTGTAGATTTTCCTTGTAGATTGAGTTACCCCTTTTTAATTTCTGAAGCAAGCATCACACTTCAAAATTTAACCTATTATGTCAAATTGAAAATGTTCCACTAAGCACGTCCCCCTCCCATTTCATTGTTATGATTTGTCAGTATAGGTAACTCATTTGCCTGAGTATATGACGCTGGTCTGCAACATTACTTTTATTCTTTAGCTTCAATGACGCTAGATCTTTGTCATCCAGGCTCTTGAATCTGGATATCTCGTCTGTGGTGGTATGGTAACTGAGGGGAGTGCTGGAAGCACAGCTATTAGCCTGGCTACTGTTGCTCCTGCATATGGTTGTAGGTGTCATGTTGTCATTCCTGATGATGCTGCCATCGAGAAGGTACGCCCTGTTTACACTCTCCGTGACTTTTTCGTGTTTTCCTTCAGCATTTACTACATGAGTTTTCTTTTTGTATGATAATCTGAGTTCTGAATTGTGTTGGATGCTTTGCTTGGGCATTTGTGCTAACACTATCACAAATTACTCAGTAATTGCATATAAGGTTGTATAGCTTAGCTGTCTGAAGAACTCTGCTTGTTGCATTGCTCTCATATATGTAATTTTCGTAAAATATTGTTTTCCAGTCACAAATAATAGAGGCGCTTGGAGCTACAGTTGAACGAGTGCGACCTGTTTCAATCACTCATAGAGACCATTTTGTTAATATTGCCAGAAGAAGGGCTTTGGAAGCAAACAATTCAGCATCAGCACAAAGAGAGTTGAACAAGATACAAATTAATGGTTTAGCGCATGTTAGTTCTAAAAAAACATGTGGCAAGTTAGCAGTGACGCATAGAGAATCAAACAATACACAAACTAATGGTTCAGCACCTGTCAGTAGTGAAATGGCACATAGCGGGGAACGTGATCCAAATAATGATTCAAAGGGAGGGTTTTTTGCCGACCAATTTGAGAATATGGCAAACTATCGAGCACATTATGAATGGACCGGTCCTGAGATTTGGGAACAGACAAAAGGGACTCTGCATGCCTTTGTTGCTGCAGCTGGTACTGGTGGTACAATTGCAGGAGTCTCACAATATCTCAAGGTTTGCATGCTTATTAATTTATTTATTCTAGATACTTTATTCTCATATAAACATATTTTATGTGATACTCCTTATTTAGGAAAAGAACAGAGACATCAAATGCTTTTTGATGGACCCACCTGGATCTGGTCTGTTCAATAAGGTTACTAGAGGAGTGATGTACACAAAAGAGGAGGCTGAGGGGAAAAGGCTCAAGAATCCTTTTGATACTATTACTGAAGGAATCGGAATCAACAGGGTCACTAGAAATTTCATGATGGCTGAACTGGATGGAGCTTATCGTGGAACAGATAGGGAAGCTGTTGAGATGTCAAGGTATGAACTTACTGTTGAATTTTTTGGTGATATGGTCATTTATGATCTTTAATAAAAAATAACAATAACAACAAAAAGGCTTTTAGTCCCAAGCAAGTTGGGGTAGGATAGATATGAAATCCACAAGATCCAAAGCAAAAAGACAAATAAAAATAAGGGAAGATGGAAAGTAAAATAAAAAAAGAGGAGAGAAGAAGAGGAAGAAAAAACCAAACAGAAAAGGGTAAAAAAGGGGGAAGCTGAAGATCAAGGTTCTGGCACAACGATGATACAAAATTTATATTTTGATATTTGTTTAGTGTATTTTCTAACATACCATACTAGAGCCTTTCTTTCCTAATATGGCACTTCATATATGTGTTATCATTGACCTGTTACGGTATTGATCTTATAATGTGTTCCTGAACTTGCCACCCCCACCCCCATCCCCTAATACTACTTCTAGACTTGTTATGTTTCATGTGAGATTTCACCAAGTTAATGGAAGCCTGTTGTTGGAGTAAGCATGTTTTTGAAGCAGCAATCAGCATTAAGCACATGTTACATTAAAATGAATGAGAGTAGTTGGTGACGGTTATTCAGTATTTCATATTTGCGGAACATGGATGATAAAATCCAGAAAATTATTCAAATTATCTGACCTCAATTTAATTGGAACGTAACTTAGGTTCTTGCTAAGAAATGATGGGCTATTCCTTGGGAGTTCTTCTGCCATGAATTGTGTTGGGGCTGTAAGAGTTGCTCAACATTTGGGTCCAGGGCATACAATTGTGACTATTCTCTGCGACAGCGGAATGAGGCATCTTAGCAAGTTCTTCAATGATCAGTATTTGGCTGATCATGGATTGACCCCAACAGCTACTGATCTGGAATTTCTGGATAAATGAGCAAATAAAAGGAAATTCAGTCCCTGCGATGTCTGCCTTGACAGCAGGTGAACACCAGTAAGAGGGGCCTCCAGTCAGCTGCCTACCACAAATTTTATATTACCCCTACCTTTTTGGAGGCATCCTGAAAGATGAAGCATTGATGCAGTTTATGTTCTACTGGTATTGTTGGGGATAGACAGTGTTGTGATTCTTCTTGTTTTGATATGCTTATTGACGATGTACGAAGCAAGAATGTTGACGAGATACAACTTGCATATTTATCAATGACTTACTCACCCATTTAGAACCCTTGTACTGTAAAGTGATCATGACTTCGTTTGTACACTCTTCTTGTTGGCATTCGTCCGTGCGAGCATAGTGTTACTAGGTGACATTAGACTGAACTGATGGGTAGCTCCATTCAATATATTTGCCCGCTTCAACACCAGTCTGTTGATAAAAAATTGCTTTCCCATTATCTTTTCAATACCCCTAGTGGGCAAATATTTGTTCTGAAAACATTGCAAGCCTCATTTGCGTCCATCATGCTGATGTTAAATACTAGTAAGAGGCGTTACATTCTCAACTGAATGATGAACTCAAACTGGTATTCATTGGTCTGAGCTTCTGGATGGAAGTAATAGAAAGAAAGGGATGTTTATAAACTAGAAGGAAGCAATTGAGCAACTACATGCAGAAATCTGTGGCGGAGGCTATCTAAGAACACCTGCAGGTTACACAGAAAATCCTATGTACGCCCTAAATGACCCATTTTACACAGCTACCAATTCTGACGACTTCTCCAGCCAGAGCTTGGCAGCAACGCTCGTCGTCAAGAACCACAATGCCTCGTCTGGTGCCTCATGGAACGGCACGTCGAGCTCCTTCAGATGCCCCTCGAACATGGCAGCCAATCCTCTATCTGAGTATGTGTTGCCCCCCTGCCCCATGTGGATCCCCAACAACGGCGGCAGCCCCTCGCCGCCGCTCTGCTGCGCAGTGTACATGTCGTTCATCCAGACACGGAGACATGGAGTGTGGCCAGGGCCGCACCTACAGAGAGGCCCCTGTGGTGCAGCGACCACTGTATCTGCGTCCTTGTTTGGATGTTGGTGTAGATGCCGAGCTGCTGCGCGGCGTCAAGGAGGGCGCAGGCCTTCTCCATCTGGTTCAGGTTCACACACAGGTCCATCAGACAATTGCAGCAGATTCAGAGGACGTGCTCTTATCCACTAGGAGCTTTACTACGGCGCCAAGCTGGGCATCGCTTCTCCCAATGCAATTGATCACATTGCCCAACTCTTCTGCTTGTGTGTTTGATGCCACGCTGAGAAGGCAGCCGCAGAACAGGTCATCAGGACTGATACCAAGGTCCCCCAGCATGCCAAACGACCAGACTACATCATCGGTTCGCCCTGCCTTGCCATAACACCGGATGAGTGAGGTAAGGACAAAAACGTTCGGCTTGAAGCCAGCCTCCAGCATCTCGTTCAGTACGCCCTCTGCAGCCAGTACGTTGGTGGAGGAAGAATACAGCGTCACCATTGATGAGTAGCTCCAGCTGTCTGGCTCGGATCGGGCATCCATGGAGGCCTTCATGTCTTGAAGATCTCCTCAGCCTCGTGAACGTAGCCAATGTCGGCGCACATGGTCAGCAGCATGTTGTACAGCATCACGTCGATGACCATCGCCTCATCCTTCATCAGCCGGTACACGGCCATGGCGTCCTCACCGCAGCGCGCCCCGGTATAAGCGTGCAGGAGACAACAGTATGTCGGCGCCCTGCTGGGCTGCACTTTCTGGTCGACCATCTCCATGTGGATGGTCTTCACCACCCACAGCCGCATTGCGCGGCCCATGGCGTCCAGCATGGGGTTGTACACGACCAGGTTCGGCTCCACGCCGGCCGCCTTCAGTTCCTCGATCGAACACGTTGAGTGCACCGTCGAAGTTACCACTGGTCGAGTGCACCTTGATCACCGTCGAGCAAATGACCGGGTCCAGCTGCCATTTCTCCGCGCGACCGCGGTCGTACAAACTCAGTGCCGCCTCGGTGTTCCCAGCGCGGCCGTACGCGTCGATCACCGCCGAGTAAGTGAGCATGTCTGGCGAACACCTGAAGTCCGGCATCTTCTCTAAGCCACTCGCACGGGTCGATCACCGCCGGGCTCGCACGGATGCTGCGGAGGCGAGGCGAGGCGCGCCCGGCGGCTAGACCCGGCGCGCGGGCTGTTGGGGTTGACCCATAGGTACCTCGTATTGCTGCTGGGCCGGTTGCCATTCGGGCTGGAATCGGGTGGCGGACCGGGGTCTTGGGGAAGCAGATCCTGGACGGAGACGTGAGCGGCAGCCGTGGCCCGTGGAGGAGGGGGTTCTGGGCTGTAAGGAAGCGGAGATTGGGCGGGGAGGCCACGAAGGGAGGATGGACCGATGGAGGGAGATGAGTGGCACAGCACAGAGGCAGGGAAAGCCATGAGTGACGGCGGACTGGATTGGGGGTAGCCGATTGCCCAATTAGGCCGTGATGGCGACGACCCGGCCGTGCTTGCGGGACCCATACGTCAGTCAGAATGGATACAAGGATCCCTGGCTCCCCGCTCGCTTTCTTCCCGCCGCTCCACTCGTCGCTCGAGACTCCGAAACTGCAACCCGGCCTCAAATTCGCACGCGGCGAAACAATTCGCTGGCACGGCGCCGCCGTCGCCGTTTTGCGCCTCTTCCCACATCCCACTTACCTGCCTGGTCACCTTCCCCGGCTCGCCCATCCGTCTACGCTTACCCGGCACGCGCGCCTCTCTCGCCCTTTCTCGGTCTCACCGTCGCGTTGGCGAGATCAGGGGACCCCGCTGGTGAACTACCCCCCCAGGGGGCCATGCTGTTCGTCGCGTGTACCGGTGCGTCAGGGCGCCGCTGAAGGCAATTGCGTGGAGCATTGTGGGATCTAGATGATCGGAAGTTCCAATTTGGTGGTGTATGTCGGGGAACCATTTTCTCGGAAGAGGTAATTTATAGGCTTGAGACTTTCTATTTGTTGTTGTGTATACGATGAATTCCCTTCGGAACTTCGAACTGCAGTGAACCAAACAAAATCATGGGACGGTTCGCTTACTTTTTGGATGCTGTAGCAAAGTTCAGAAACTAGATATAATATCAGAAAGTGGGTATCGTCGCTAAGCATATTATGCTGTGATAGTTTTCTTTGTATGGCATCTGAAGTAAAGGTTGGATTTATTAGGATTAAAACCAATAATCTTATATCAGAGCTTAAATTCGGGTTTGGGCTTTATATTTTAAGCACAACTGAACAGTTTATTTTAAGCAGTGCAGAGTGGCTGATGATTTCTACAAGTCTGTCAAAGCTTATAATCTGTTTTCAGAACAAATTTGTGATTCGTTCAGTTAGTTACTCTATGTATGGTACCATTATGTTATTAGTCCTTGCCATTACTTTATGTAATAATACTGAAAGCAGAGCGACAACTCACCGAAGTTTCACCTCTATAGGAATAAATAGCATGTATGCAGTCAATAGATCTACAGAATAGTACAAAGGTAAATAAGTTCTCTGCTTTTGACTTAGTATTCTCAGGAATATGAAATTGTGTTGTGGTATCTGAATGCGTTATGAAGGTCCTGGAGAAAGGGATTCTTGAGATTTCATTGTTTTGGTTTGGGCTTTACAGGAAAGCTTGCACTATTACGGTGCTCAGCTAGAGTGAAAGCTTCAGTTCCAAAGGCACCGCTTAATATGATTCCTGAGGTATTATTTTACCTTAGGATAATGAAAGTATTTTGTAGAGGCTGAATTGAACTAGGTTTTAGAGTCCTGGGCTCCTGGCAAGCAATAGTGGATCCAAACATGAAAATAACAATGGCCATGAAAACTGGAAATGCTCAAGACACGTATCATATACAATAAAGAAATGAGAAGGGTGATGTGGACTGTTGATGTGTTATCATGTCAGACAGTCACTTTTCTGTTGTATCATTCTTTTAATTTACTTAAGCTCATGGTACCTGAATATACTTAATTATTTCTAAGAATCACTTGTTTCTTTTGACTTATTACAATCAGTCACAATTATGACATTCCCGTATTACGGCCTATTATTCTCCAATGTCTATCGAGACGCAACCCAATTTATCTGTACCCATTATATAATCCTGCAACTAAATTATAGGTACATTCTGATTCATGCTACCAGTTTGCAGGTTTGTGGTGATCGCCACATTTGTTGGGATATATTTGACGTCATTAGAATAATTTATGAGCTGCTCATTTTAACTGTCAAGAAGTTACACCTTTGTACTATTGTTATTTGCACCTATGTAGTTTCCTGATCCGTAGTGTTTGTCTCCATGTAATTTCTAAATCTAGACTTTTAGCAGCTACATATGTCCTGTGCAGTCTTCATCTAATTGTTTCAGTCACAACCAAGAGAGAACTCATGTTTATCATGAATATTAATTGTTTCTAAATCCGCATGACGTGTTTTGTTCAGTTTCTCGAACTATGATGGTTGCTTTCCAATTAACCAGTTATTTTGTTTTATTGTGTGCATGCAGAAAAGAAGACAAGTGGCTGTACAATGTTTGCACTCGCATCACATCAATTGTCCATTGGACAGTACAGGGGTCCTGCCCATTATAGATTCGTGTAAGAACTAAGGTAAGCATCTGATAACTTTGCCCTTAAAACACATAAGTGATATTTTCGTTGCGGGAATGAGCTAGACTATAAGTACTTGGGTCAGGAGACCTTGTGGGTTCCTTTTTCTGCTGATACCTGATTACATGCTCAGCTTTTCTGTGTGTTCTGAGCACAAGAACCAGATTTTAACTGGTGTACTCTGCGCCAAAGCCTGCCAGTATACAAGCATTGTGGATTGTACAATCTGCACTATCTTCTTCCACTGCCTTAAATTTGTGAAAACCATTTCTTTTGGGGCTCACATGATATTTTGCTCTTGCTTTCAAATTTCAGTGTCTGGACCACACAGGCCAAACGCTCCTCACTTTCAGGTAATAGAAGAACTGTATTATTTACCTGAGATTGATCATAAGATTTCAATTCCCGGTGCAACTTAGGCTGGACTATCTGCCTGTATGCAGAGATAGGTGGCGGCCACCTATCTAGATTTAGCACTGCTTGATTGAGCTGTATATGCAGTACAGGATACAAATCTGTATTGTTGCCATCTTGGAGGAAATAAAGGCCTGCTGTCCATGCAAGGACCTATATGTACGAGGGACCTAGATTGGTCTATGGTGCAAAAGCCTATCTTTAGTATAACATGGGGGTAGTACGGTTGCAGCATAGGTACAAGGGATATATCGATCTACCTTGGGCTGCCATTTCGATCTAGTCCTCGGAAACCGCTAGGATGGCCTAATGGATGGTTCGTGTCTGAAATGTTGCCTCTCGGTATTACCTTTCTTTCCTTGCTTTGCTGTCAATTAAACTTCACGACTGTACCTGCTTTGCATTTTGATATCATGGTGTCTCAATGTCCAACCAAACAAATGGCTCCTCGGCACTTGGCAGTAGGAATACTCAAGGTGTCCATTGCATTTAGGGATACAAACAACAACAATAGAGCCTTTGTCTCAAGCACGTTGGGGAATACTCAAGGTGTCCATTGCATTTAGGGCTGCAAGTTTTTAATTCTGTGGGTCAATGGTTGGCCCAAAACTGACTCAAATAAACTAAAATATGCAATTATCAAATTTTACTAGGAGATCCTAGGTTTGATGCAACCTCTCTACATTGCACATTGCAAAACTAAGGCTTGTCTAGTATAATCCTTTTTCAGACCCCAAAGAGTTTCTAACACAGGGCCTATCCTTTTCAGAGAAAAAGAACTAGAGGCTTGACCCACTACCCACTTACATCCCTAACTGCATTGGTCACTACTTAAACAAATGTTGCATATCCAAACTCCATAGAACAGTACAAAGGTCGCTTGCATGCAAGATAAAAGTGCTAGATTCTGTCCCCAACATTTTTTTTTATTTTTGTGGCCGGTTCTTTTATTTGCATGTGGGAAACACATTCTGAAGTCGCATTGGATCCATCACAAACAACGATGATGGGAACAGCAGTGCAGCAGAAGCAGCACAGCAGCAACATCAAGAATGATATAGCGTTGGACATTAAAAGCTCCAAACCAGTCATTCATATAATATCCAACTCTCAGACCGCTTGCTTAAGACAGGTGGGGCATTTGTCAGCTATCTGTGCACGGTTGGTAAACATTCATTTACTCATAGTCGATTTCATAATACATGTACAGTTGAATAATGGTACTTAACTAACTGTATCACGGGTTCAGGCACTGGAGATATATACTAGTCCAGCTGATAGCGAACATTTGTCTAGCAATGGTCCAAACTCCAATGCCTCATGGTGGATTGATATACGTTCTCTCACAATCAGAGAGATCAATCTCTGGCTGATACAATTCCTACCCAACTCTTCAACAAACCTATGTCAAGGTAAGCACCTCAACGTATATTCTAGCTTTAAAGTTGTTAAGGTGAATTATTCATTACTTGTGCTGCCTGTGTCATTTAAGAAACTCGCACCAAGCACGCCTCTAGTCTTATCACTAACAGTCCATAAGGATATCCTTTGAACACGACAGTCCATTACAGTTTTGAGAGTGAAACCCTAGCTAGGATAACGGCAGGCTACAGGAGCTATCCAGCGGCTTTGAATTTGGCAGCAGGATGGTATTGCTTAAATATATCCAGTGCCAACACCATCTCGGATGAAATTAGTGTGTGTGCAACTACGGGCTGCCCTTTTCTCACCAGTTTATTTTTTATGAAGACCTGTTCGGTCTGGCATCTCTCATGTGCCTGGTCTTTCTGAACTCCTTATCCCCTCTGCTCCCTCTTCTCGAACTTATACTTTTGGTTGCTTTGTTACAGGTGTGTAGGCACTTTAATCTTATGATATTATATTGTTAATCCTTTCGTGTGTCTTAGGAATTTAACTTCTACAGTACACCTTTAGATATAGTAACACATCTTCGACTTTTCAGAAGTCTGCTTCTCTCCAGAAAGTTAAAATTCTCAGAAGTCAACTGATAGAAGTCATATATTGTTTTTCTGTAATCTCTAAACCTTCAGCTTCAGATATATTCTCGAATCTACTTGGGATGTGTTTTCTTAAGTGGCCTAGGATGTATTATATATAGCACGGGCTTATTGTCCACCCAAGCAGCAGTCACGGCACAGGTACATATAGTATTATGTGCGCAAGCACAAGGGGCGGTGGTCCTTCAATTTCTTTTCATTCTTTTTTGTCTCTCGTCACGTAATTTTAGCAATTAGCATGTATAGTGGTCTCCTTTTTCCGCGACATTTAGCATGCATATATATATATAGAGAGAGAGACTATAAGCGAGCAAAATGAAAAATATTACAGGATATAAGCAAATAGATATACTTCACATTATCTCATATGAGATACCGTTTTGTGCGTCTTTGGACAGTATTAGTTCACTCCTCAAATGTTTATGAATCACTAGCCTATATCTGTTCTGCTCGTGATTCTTTTATCAGGAAAAAGAATTGTCCAATTTTAGCCTATTTTCTATATTCTTAGACATCCTTCGTGTTGTGTTGGCGTCATCAGTTCCATAAATCCGCAGTTGAGTACACATTGACTAGTTCAAATTAAAAAGCGTATTTTTTGTGTTCAATGGTAAAATTTAAAACCTAATAATGATATAATTCGAATCTCTCTTTATATATGCGTGAACAAAGGTCCGAACTTTGTAAACGTGTTGGTGAACAACGAGTCTTCTGCTCCGGTTGGGTAATGAATAAATATCCATGTTAAAAAAAATCCGAAACTTTGATGGATGGATTCTTTTGCACGTGTTAGAAAATAAGGCACAATCTGAACTCAGCGAAGGGTAATCTAAGACGAGAGAGGTAGGGAAATCAGTTCTTGAAATAATCCACTAAAAAGCAGCACGAGGAAAAAAACTTAGAGGTGCAAATCTAAGCTCACACCCTCGGATGCAGTGGTTGGTGGCTGCTCAGAAACAAACTGACCTTGTGGAGACAGCAGTAAAGATGACGGTGGTGCCAGAAGAGAAGCTGAAGCCGGTTCGTCTCCTCGGAACTCGGACAGTACAGCCGGCCGCCGCTCTCCGCCTGGTGGTATGCTCATGTTCCCGTGCACGGCAGGCATCCCTCTCCAGAGCCCAGCAGTCAGGGGGTTCCCGGTGATCGGCTGAGCGATCGACCCAATCCCACTGTAGAACTGCGGGCCAATGGCGCCGCCGCCGCCTCCTGGACCACCCGCGGTGGGCCATGACGGGTACAATGTAGCCACCGTGGAGCCTGCCATGCCGAAGCGGTGCTGCGGGTAACCGAGGAGGTGGTGGTGGTGCACGCCACCGGCCGCTGCCGCTGCGGCCGCCATAGCGGACTGCATCTGCACCCGCTTCGCGTGCTGCCGCTCGCGCTTGTGTGCGTTCTGGTGGCCTCCGAGCGCCTGCGACGTCGGGAAGTGCCTGCAGCAGTAGTGGCACTCGAACTTGCGGCTGCTGTCGGAGGCAGCGGCGATGGCACTGCCACTGCTGCTTTGTGTGGCAGCAGCGATGGTGGCTGTGATTTCCTTAGCCTTGCCCTCTGGTGACGAACGTGGGACGTCGATGCCGAAGATGCGAATACCACTGGAGTTGGTGCTTTCACGGGCCGGAGCAGAGCGTAGGAAAGGTAGCTCAGAGAAGGACGCGACGTTGCTGAAGTCATGAGTCTCCCTTAAGCTAGCCGTGCCGGCACCGCCACCTCTGCCTTCGCCGCCACTGCCCATGTAACCAGTAGGTTCAGAAACCAGGAAGGTACAGAATTTCTCGTTTCTTTGTGAAATAATCTGCAGCTCGAAGTAACAGTAGTGCCTCAGCTGGTCTAGCTAGCAATGAGCTTCGAGGAACCTCTCATGCTGTCAACACCTCATCCTTGCTTGGCTGCAGGGAGAGAGGAACTGAAGGAGGGGGAGGAGGGACAAGTGAGCTAGGGAATAGAAAGGGCAGGAAGGCCAGTGCTCCTCAAAGGTGTGCCAACTGCCAAATGTACACAAGTGATAGGTTTTGTATGGGTACCGTGGAGCAGTGTTATTGTCACCTTACTATATCGTGGTTAGTTAGGAGGAGAGTGGGCGTGCCGGGAGGATGGAGGAAAAGGAGATGTGGATACGTTGTCCATGGTGGTGTTGGAGTGAATTCTTGAGCAGGGGTCGGGTGCCCATAGTACACAGTAAACTCTGGCAAGTACTACTGCACTCGGGAGTCTTTTGAGCTCTCATAACAAACAAGTACCTGTCACTGAGAGAAGAAAGGCCACCTCATCTCTCTCTCTCTCCCTCTCTCTCTCTGCTTTCTTCATTTCTCTGGCTTTCATGCATGTGTAAGCATCAATGTATACGTGACAAGCTCTGACCGTGGGCCTGTCGCTCTATATAGCCATATGTGGGGGTGGTACTGGATGTTTTATGGGGCCTCTTTATAGCTGTTGGCTTCTTTACATCTGGAGCTGCAGGCTTGTGTTTGGAAGTGGTCCTGCGTACAGATCTAGTTGTAGCCTTGTGGCTTGGCTAGCTGCGTGACTGATTTCTCTCTACCTCCTTCAAAGGACTAGCCTGTATCTTAGTCGTTTCTTATCCTGTTTGTTTTCCCCCTTTTCTTAAGCTATACCTTATATGGGAACGTCCTAAAATATCTCTCCCTGTTACTACCATTCATCAGAGAGCTAGCCAACTATCTTCACCAGTACACCTAGCCAGGTTAATTGTTAGTCAAAAACTTGTTAACAATTACATCGTATGGCTTGTTCACCTAACTAAGAGAACCAGCAGGGGCCTACGTATGGCGTTGGCGTCCGATATGATGGATGCATGCATGTTATAACTAGGTTAATCATCCTATGTCCAGCTTTGTTATCTTTTGCTATAAACAAGCTACTCAATACTCGCTTTGTTTTTTTGTCTATATGATTAAAGTGAAACTCACCTGATGTAGCGGACACAGGCGCCCTGACTGGATGAAGAAAGGAATGCTCGACTTAACTGACTACTACGTAAGCACCCATCATGCATGCAGGGCGAGTTGAAACGAAACTACTGTCAAGTGGATTGGAGGTGCTGCTGGTTTGCTGCGAACTGTTGGTACGTCTCATTACTTAACACCACTTTGCCATTGCCAAATCAATACTAATAAGGAAAAAAGGCTTCGTTACTGGAAACAAGACTTTATTCACTCGATCCTTGTCTGTTATTTTATTAGTTGCTTTTTCTGTTATGTAGGACTATATATTGACTATAGAAAAAATATCAATTTATTGGCTATAGCAAAAAATTACAAATTATGTATGTCCGGTCTAAATCTAAGGGCTCTGAACGATTGAGTGAAAAGACCCCTAATTTTCAGTCAATTGAAAATTAGACACTCCCATACTAATGTATAACACCCCAGCAGCTAGCTAATGCAGAATGAATCATGGTATGGAGCACGTCTAGTCTGTCCAGAATAATTTTCTGGTGGAAAAGGCAGATGGCTGTTTCTCCGGCCGGTTAGTCACACGTTTCCTGGGCGACGGGGATTCTGGTCTGCAGCAATGTGCATGCTGCTATATTAGAAGATGTGAAAGGTGTGCTCCCCCAGACCTCCACAACCTTTTGTTTTTGTGGAGCGTAACACAGGCTTATTAGAAGATCAACTAGGTACTTTTTCTCGTCCTGTCCAAGATGTTATGCCTTTGGACATCGGTATTGTGTTCCCAAAACAAAGGGGATAGTCGGCAGCAGCTGTGGATGTAGATGGTACACCCCAGCATGATTAGTTAGTTGTCAGCACTGTCACCCCAGCATGATCGTTATTATTTTAAGGCCACGAACTCAAGAAATCATCCGTGTTCAATTTAAGGAAACAACTACATATGACTAACTAAAGCATGTTACCATGTATATTTTTTAGATAATTATCGACCCCCCTTGCCAAATGTTACTCCACCAAGATGCGAACTTGTTGATCTGAGGTGTCCGCCGCCATCAAACTCGCTAGCCCAGCCGTCGGTGCTAGGTGAGGCGGCGAACCCTCAACTGCCCCTTCGCCATTCACTCGTCGTCGCTGTCCTTGGATGTGTTATTCGCTACCATGTATATATGTGGCGTATGTAATATAGTCCTTATTCGTGTGGGAATGTTAAAGCTGCTCACAGTATTTTGGTGAATCTGAACCAGGGTCCTTGTGCGTAGAAACTCTGGATCCAGCAGGTGTTATCCAGAAGTTTGTGGACTAAATTATAGTTGGTGCATTGTACTACTGGCTAGGTAGTCGTACTAAATGATCTGGACAGAAAGAATGGTCGCTAATTGATTGATCAAGACTCTCTTGACCAGAACCAAAAACATACAAATCGTAATGGTTGGTTACAGGTCTAGATCTCACCAGCAACATTCCAGCACTTGATGGACAACTACTTGTGCTAATCTGAAAGGGACCTTCCTGCCATTTCCAATGAAAATGACACCATCCTTGTCTCCAGAGGAACTTGCTGTTCTAGGTGGTGGGACCTTATGAAAAGAGAGAAAAATGAATCTTGTCAGTTTTTGTTAGTAGTCAGATGGGGCAAGTTTATTAAAGGACCACTGCTTGTGCAATTTGCTGATTCCTCGCTCTCACTTTTCTTTTTGGAAAAAACTGCGAACTGTTCATCTTTCTCTACTGATTCTCATGCATACAGTGTGTGGGTACTGACTTTTTAACTGTGGGTTACATATGTTCCTACCAAAGCAGCAACTTCATCATTAAGCATGGGGCCTCCCACATTATGGCATGTGCATACTATTTCCATGAAGAGGGTGCATCTATAAATCTTTTATCTATATGTAATTGGTTCTGTTAACTATTATTATACAATGAAGGTTTCTAATAGGTCAGGCCGTTCCTGACGAGTACACAATTTAATTTTTCATTCCCACCACACTGAGGAAATGAAGTAAAAAGGATATTACTGGCAGATCACAAAGATTTGACATTAAACGCATTTTGCATTGGTAGGATGTTTACTCTAAACCCGAAATTAGTTGTAATCATGGCTATTTCGGCATGAACATCACGTCAATTTGAAAAGTTTCCAAAAATGTACATGGTTGTGCTAGATGCTTCCATGATGAAACCTATGTTACTACCAGTGCCCAGACTTTTGTGCAGGAAGATGATGATCATACGAACTGTGAACGGTGGTTGCTTTACTGATGCAATGCCTGACTCGTATGCAATTATTCCTGCTATCATAATGCTTCACACTTGTTCTGCATTCTGCAGCTCCCATCTACCATCCTGGGCAGGGCATGGGCAGCATTAGCCTACTGGCTCGGCCGCGCAGCACGCAGGTGCGCTCCGACTCCCCAACTCCGTCTGCTAGATGGTGGAACAGGGTACTTGCCTGCAACCGGATACCATAGGTTGGCCAATCGTGATCGTGAGCCCCTCTGTTTCATTAGCTTCCAAGGCCTCTATTCGTCCTTCCATTTTTTATATACCAGAAAAAGGGCGTATGCCGCAGGGCCGGGGCTAGACTATATATAGTTCTGTTCATTTGGAAACTGGCTGCATTCCATTTCGCTCTAGGGCGCTTGACGAAAACATAAATTACAAACTAGACATTCCCTAGCTAGGGCAGACTGGCCAGAGATGAAATGTCACATTTAGGGTTAATTAAGGAGAAGTCGAGTGGTATCAGTAGACCAGAGCCAGCTCAAAGCTCGTTGCGGTTGAGGACGGAACTTGGTGACGATGATGGAGGGGACAGGTATACACACCTACAAAAGTCGAGAAGGGGTAAACGCCTGCTCTACAAGGCCATATAGGAGCACAATCTTGATCTTGCCCCTTGAGATTGTGACGCGGCAGCACACAGTATTACTGCGCAGATTATGCGGCCGGAGGTGGGGATGGACCGGATACATTTTGGAGTCTGTATAGTGGGAGACCCTAAAGTGGAGTAAGATGCGGCCATACGCTGGAGTGCGGTGGTTGTGCGTCTTGTTCGAGTTCCTAGACGATTGAGTTCTTAGACAACATAGTTAGATTACGTGATCTTATAGTGCTGGTCCGGTCCCCATTACTAGTATTCTTTGTGTTCCAGATCGAGGCGGTCTGATCCCTCCTCCAATCAAGCAGACTGGGCAGCTCCCTTTGACCTTGGCATGCGCGGCAAAGAACGCTTCTGCTACTGGCTGTCAGCAACCACCGGCAGGACCCAAGCTGGGAACAAAACTAACGACATCAGCTGCGCAGCTAATATACGCATCAATGCAACCTTCCTTCCACGGGCCATGCATGCATGGGTGCAAAAATTTCTGGAGATAGGATAGGTGTCATGTATTTCCTGCATGCATGGAGCTAGCTAGACATCTGCGGCCAATGCAAATATAGGGGCCTAAAATACACTAGCTACTGGTGGTAGCACCAAAATGAAGATGGCACACACCGTTCAATAACAAGAGCTGTTCAGATTAACTTGTTCTCGTGGACGACGCCACACTTGCGTCTCACCTAGCTTGGAAGCAGTTCATCATGGACCACGCGCCGACGACCATGCATCCTGGCAATCTAACGTATGCAGTTCACAAAGCCCTCTTCATTTAAGAAACATGCACGTCTAAACAAATCGAACCCATAAGTGGTTAATAAGTTGGTCGACATGATGCATGTGTACGACCGAGTGGCGCTCTTCCAACTCGCTGAGCGCGTGGGCCGCACCACCGGCCGGGGCGACGACGGTCCGTACGTGCACACGGGCGACGTACGACCGGCGTCGTGTGGCAACCGTACCCACCAGGCAGCTTGGGCGCGTAGCTTTCGTTCCTATTCCGTGTCCCGTACACACACGCGACACCGCGACTGTGCTCTACGCGACGCCCGCCAGCTAGTGCCCGCAGCTGGTGCATGCATGGGGACCCTGCCTTTGCCGGCTCCCGTCCATCAATGCGCGTACGTCCCCGAATTGATCCCCGTCACAGGCTTTGGCGCCGCGATCCATCGACCGGCACGGCGTTATAGGCCTGTGACCTTGTCGGGGTCGAGATCTCGAGACCTCCGGCCGGCTCCTCTCCTCGATCACCCCGGCCGCCCGGCCGACGCGCAGGACCACCGCCCCCGCTCGGCCAAAGCTAGCTAGCCAACCATCGGAGCCCGGCCCCGACCGGACTACGTTACGGTGGCGCGAACCAACCGCCCGGCGTGCACTACAGTCGAGTATCATCAGCAAAGCAGGATCGACGTGCTGGTCGAATACGTGTCCCATACTGGTCCATACATGGGAACCGTGCGCTTATTATCATTGTGCAACATCATCATATATTAATCCAATCCACGAACACAAAACATACAGTATTACTTTTACGGAGGGCCTACACTGCAGGGATACGATACGGAAGGCCTACACTACAGGGATACGATTGACTTACAACGGTCGGAGCCATCGTAATTAAGTCATAAACTGACGTAATTAGCTAGCTTACGACGGTATTTCGTTACTTAAGACGGTGACGAGGTGAGGTAATTATTTTGTCGTAAATAAGCTAACTTACTACGGCTACCTTCGTAAGTTAAGTAACTTACGACGACGTCGCGCATCTGTCGTAAGTAACAGCCCAAGCCACGTGGTGGCCCAAGCCACATTACTCGGCTTGCTCAGTGCCGTCGTAAGTAACTGGGTCTGACTTACGACGGTTCTGGTGACCGTCGTAAGTAGCAGAGGCTAATTTACGACGGCTTCTGAGCAGTGGCCGTCGTAAGTTGTGTTTGTAATTTTTTTTAAAAAAAACAAAAACTGACTAACCTGGCTCGATGGCTAGCTCACAAAACAGACAATGGAGACAATATATACTTATAGCATCAGTAAACAGTTTTAAACAGAGGTATACACATCAAACACAACACAAAACATAAAAGGGCTACACACTATCCCCTCGACTACCTCCGGAGCCGAAGAAACCGTCTCGCGTGTCTCTCCCGGAACCGGTAGCTATGGCGATGGAGTCGAAGCCTCTGTGGAATCCTGCAAAGCACATGAGTAGTTAGACATATTTTAGACTCAGATATCCATGTCTTTCTCTTTTTTCTCACTCTTTCTGTCTCTCTCTACTTTTCATCCTCTCTGTCACTCTATTCCTCTATCTCTATACCATTCATCCCCTTTTTCTGTCACTCTCACCCTCTCTCTCGCACTCTCTCTCTCCCTCTATTGTAACACTCCGTCTCTCCATCTCACTCTCACCCTCTCTCGCACTCCCTCTCTCTCCCTTCTATACCACTCTATATCTCTCTATCTCTCTCTCCCTATGTTAAATAAATAATATAATATTAAAGAGTTTATTACTTGTACCGGAGGCACCTGTGCTGTGGGCTCCTGTGACGGAGTCGCCTGTGACGGCTAACACGCAGGAATCGCGATCTGCTGGCTGTTCTGTCGAGCTAAGGCCTATAATTGCAAAATATTAGAACATACATATTACTTAAATGATATGAAAGTAAACTACAGTAATTTAAATTAATTACCTCCATCGTTGTCTGCATATGAGCCATGTATTTGGCTTGGTACTCCTCGATGACCCTCGCCCTGTTGAGCTCCTCCTTGGTCCGCGTCAGCCTCTCCTAAGTGGCACGGAACTCTATATCTCTGTACGAGAGACAGCCACTCGACGGCCCAACCGACGAAGGCTGCGTCGATGAAGTGCCTCTCGCAGGTCGCGCCGACCTCGAGTCAACAACTCCATCAAAAATGGTAAACCTACAAAAGAAAGAAAAATAATAAGTAAAAGAAGTAAGAGTGAAAAACATAAATCAAAGAAACCAACTCACCGGCCATGGGCCTTCCCGCCGCCGCTTGCATACACGGCTTGAGGGTCGATTGGCGTGTTTTTCCAATCGTATCATTCACCGTGTATTTTGACGACTTCCTACCCGTACTTTTCTAAAAAACATAGAAATGGTGTAAGCATGTAAATAATAATATTAGTTATAATAATAACGGCGGCGCCAACGAGTGTTTGGTGTCCTCACCGGTCTTGTTCGCCTTAGTGCTGGCCTCGACGGTTGTCATACTAATTATTGTCTTACTACCGTTCTAAATAACATATTATACATGCTCTCATAACGATGTATATAGCTAATTAATCATCATGAACCAAATAATTACACTTAATTTTATAACATTTTTAACTAAATAATAAAATTAAACAAATAATTAATAAATGAAAACACACTAAATAATAATAAAAAAGACAATTTACAACTAAATAATCAAATAACTAAACTAATTAATGAGCTAAGTAATCTAACTAACAAATTAACCATACAACTAACTAATTAAACAAATAAACAATCACCAAGATTATTCAACTAAATTAAATAATAAACTAACTAAATACATAATAAACTAAATAAATACTAAACTAACTTAATTGTAACCTAAACTATAATTAAGTAACTAAATTAAGTAAAAATTTGATTACACGTACTTACCTCAAAGTGGCGCAAAGCGCAGGGCGAGCTCGGGGCCGAGCGGCGGTGGTGGTGTGTGGGGGGGCCAGAGGCGCGCCGGGGGAGGCCGGTTGGCGCCGATGCGGGGAGGCCGAGAGGCGGTGCCGGGGGTGGCGTGCGTCCGACTGTGGAGCCCGAGAGGCGGCTCCCGATGGCTGCGAGCGGGAGGCGGCGACACGCGGGGGGGGGGGGGGGGGGGGGGGGCGACCGGGGGCACGGGCGGCGGCGGGGGTTGAGGGGGGGGGGGGGGCGACCGGGGGCACGGGCGGCGGCGGGGGGTTGAGGACTGGTGGCGTGCGGGCGGCGGTGGGTGCGGCGGTGGGTCGAGGTCA
The DNA here is from genome assembly GCA_030760725.1 of Neostapfia colusana. Classification (NCBI taxonomy): domain Eukaryota; kingdom Viridiplantae; phylum Streptophyta; class Magnoliopsida; order Poales; family Poaceae; genus Neostapfia; species Neostapfia colusana. Next base: position 87,199,898 of record JASWHV010000013.1, on the reverse strand, counting down.
GCGCGGGCGTGAATGCCCGCGCCAACCCCGGCTCGGGCAGGTATAAATCCGTTATTTACGACGGCAAGGGACCGGGCCGTCGTAAATAACATTGTATTTACGACGGCCATACTAATTACGACAGACTTATGGTTGATCGTCGTAAATAGAGACTAACTTACGACGACCGTCACCATACCATCGTAAGTTAGTGTTTATTTACGACGGCCACGTTTGACCATCGTAATTAACATTGTTTACGACGGCTGTTCATAAGGACCGTCGTAAATTAGTTTAGCCGTCGTAAATGTTGTTTTTTTCCTGTAGTGCTAAACCTATCTAAACTTTGGCATATTATTGTGTTATCATCGATCCTTTATGTTTCGGCTACGTATTACGTATTATTACAGGTACCAGGGCGTACGTGTTATTACAGCCACACGATCAAGTAGCTGCTGGCTGGGCGTATTCGTGCGTGTACTTGGCAACTACGTGAGCAGCTAGCGCATGGTCGTTAACGGTTGAATCAAGCTGTCATAATTGGTACTGTAGACTGTAGTAGTATTACATACACGGAGGAGGAAAGCCATCAATCACCTCGACGGGTCGACACATCGACGCAACAGGCTTACGGCTCTCTCTTCTTTTCTGGACGGATCACTGGCGGCGGCTAATCGATCGAGCTTGTCGAGGGCGGCATGATTATGGGTGGCTGCTGGCCGGACACGGAACGGAAGCCCATCCGTCGATCGATCGACCGATCGCCGGTAACAATAATTCCCGGCTAGCTTGCCGGTCGTACCAGCGGCACATGCATGTACAGCGTACGACGCGGCCCTGATCAGGTGGGTGGGCGCGCGCGCTCGCTCGCTCGCTTGATGCCGTACGTGACGAAGCTGACGCGACGTGATGCGCGCGCGGGCCCGGCCCCGTGCCGGAGAGAAGCCGGCCCGCCGAGCTAGCTGTACCTCAGCGCCGCCGTGTACGGCGGCCGGGTGGTGGGCTCGCCAGCCGAGCGATCGATCTGTGCCGACCAATCCCCAAGCGCCGCAGCGCACGCAGCTCCGTGCTGGATCCGAGGCTCGTGCCCTGTTCGCGCGCGGGCCGAACGGGTTTCATGGGCGCGCGGGGGTGGACCAATGCAAGCCGCTGCGAGATCCATCCATCCGACCAGGCACGCCGCGAGCGACGGCAGCAGCGCCAGCGCGTGGGCTCGCGGGCGCCCGTTCCGTCGCTGTTGGGCGGGAAACTCGGTGGACCACCAGCACCAGGGGGGCGCGCCCCATGGGCCGTGTCCTTTGTCCTCCGGCCGGGCGAGCGACGGGACGGGCCGGGCCGGGCCAGAGCTGCTGGAGGGACGGGAAGGGGGTGGATGCGAGCAGCGACAGTTCTGCCTGGCGTTTAGCTGTCGCGATGGGGATGCGACGTCGTCGGAGCCGGGGGCCATTGATCGCGTCACGTCATAACCGCAACGTGACCGGTGATGATGAAGCGCCGGCGTCCGTGCCGGTTTCTTTTCTCTCTCTCTCTCTCTCTGAAATCTCCGTGCCGGTTTCTCACTGTCGGCCAACAGCAACTCATCACCGCTCGTTCCGCTTGCACGGAAGAGAGTGGGGCAACAGTCCCGATGGACGCCGAAATCCGAACGGCGAGGCCGGCCCAACGATGAGAAAAGCCTAAGCCCGGTCCGAGACGAAAACTTTCAACTTCACCCGAAACGACCTAGTCTTCACCCAAAACCTCAGCGGCAAAAGCAAAACCCGTGCCATACCCCCACCCACCTCCACCCCATCGCCGGCCGCCGCCGCCGCCGCCGCATCCTATGCCCTTCCGCCCCACGCTGCCTCGCCGCTGCCTTCACGATTGCAAGCTCACTTCCTTCATCTCCGCGGTCTCCTCCCTCGCCACCTCCCCTCCCCCCTCGCCGCCCGCCGGCGCAGTGCCCGCCGCGCGCACCCCTGCCGCCTACAACGCGCTCATGTCCGCCTACTCCAGCGCCGGCCGCTCCGACGAGGTCCTCCGTCTCTTCCGCTCCCTCCCCTTCCCTCCCAACGCGCCGCTCTACACCACCCTCATATCCTCCCTCGCGGACTCTGGCTGCCACCACGCCGCCCGCGCCGCCTTTGCCTCTCTCCTCCGCTCCGGCATCCCCCTCACGCCCTCCGCCTTCACCGCGCTCCTCAAGTCGCGCGGCACCGCCTCGCCTGAATTTTGGTACAAGGTCATAGAAGCCATGGGTGCCTCGGGTTGCTCCCCGGACGCCGCTGTGTACAACTGCCTCATCTCGATGCTCTGCGACTACCAGCAGGTGGAGGAGGCCCTGGGTGTCCTTGACTTCATGGCAGAGAACGGCATTGTCCCCACTGTCCGGTCCTACACCGCGATCCTGCACGGCTACTGTCAGCAGGGCAAGGTTCTCCACGCAGAAAGGTTTGTTGATAGCATGATCCAAGTTGGATGCCTGCCAGATGTCGTCTCGTACAGCGTACTCATCGAGGGGCTTTGTAGTGTGGGAGAATTCGGCATGGTGGAAAGAATCTTAGGGGAGAGTGAAGCGAAAGGGTGGACGCCCAATGCGGTTACATATAACATCTACATGTCCGCCCTCTGCAGAGTGAAGTGTTTGGATGAGGCATTTCGTCAAGTTAATATTATGCGAAGCAGGGGATTGTCCCTCACTGTTGAAACGGTTAATATTCTCTTTGATTGCTTGTGCCGAGGTTCAAGGTCTATGGAAGCAGCGTCCTTGCTAGAATACAGTGAAGAACTGGGCTGGGATGTCGATGTGTTTTCCTATAACACTCTGATGACTAGGCTCTGTGATGCTGGAAATTTTGCTAAGGTCTTGAAGCTGTTGGTTGATCTGTTAAAGAAGGGCATTGGTCCAGATAAGTTTAGCTTTACGATTGCAATCCGGAGCCTCTGCAAAGCTGGGAAACTTCGGTTGGCGAAGTGCATGATGGAAAATGAGGGAATCGAGTATGACATTGTGGCATTCAATACTTTAATTCATGGATTCTGCAAGGTTGGGAACTTGCAGGGTGTTCAGCTAACTTATAACTATATGATCAGTAGGAATGTTTTGCCAAATGGATTTACCAATTCTATAATAATTGACACTTTCTGTAAAGAGCAAAATTTTGGTGCAGCGATAATTTTTTTTCTTGAATATTCTGGTGATCGTTATGTTCAGGATCATTTTATTCGCCTGAATCAGTGGTTGGTAAAGGCAAAACAGTTTAGCTATGTATGTTGGCTGCTCGATAAAGTACGGTCTCGAGGCTTTGCACTTGACGTTTTCATATTCAATTCATTGATTAGAATTTTTTGCTCGGAGGGTTACTGTAAGCTCAAGAATTTTGAAATAGTTTCTCATACTCTTGACAGAATGCTAGCAAAAGTTCCTAATACCTAGTACAGAAAATTGTTCAGGAATGTTTTCTCCAGCGAACAACTTTAAGTCAGCCAGTGATGCAAGAGTATAGTCGGGCAAAATCTGGTTTGCAGTCTGGTTGCTGTTCAATTGACTGGCTATTTCTACACTGAAAATACTCATTCTTCACCAGGTCGGTCTAACTTTTCTTGCAATGCTTTGGCCTCCCTGTAGATGATGTTAATTCTAACTTTTCAGGTTTGGGGGAACAAAGTTATGATTCACAGATGCATGGAGTCAGAACAAAATTTCAAGTTTGAAAGTGCAAGAGAGAAGTTAAGTGGACATAACGGTATGTTTTTTTGGATTTGCATCAAGTTTTTCTCCCTTGTGGATACTGTTTTTGAATCTATCAGTATTATCCTTTTCCATCAGTGAATCGTCGTTGCTACTCTCTTCCCGTACAATGTGAAGAGGGAACTCTCGCCATGGTTGTGGGGTTGTGGCCACTGAGAGATGTACTCTACTTTCTTAAGAAGCATGACACGAAACCGTGGATGGTTGTGGAAGCATTAGCAACATTGCGTTTGTGGTATGTGAAGCAGAAAATCAGGTTTGTTGGCAACTTATTGTAAATGTGAAAACCGTTCCATTCCATTTCCTCGGAAAGAAATGCATAATGCACTAGACTCGCAAAGCTTTCAAATTAGCATCAGATATTACCTGCTCTCAGAAAAGGTAATGTAACAACAGTGCAGTGCGGTTGCTGACAACAAGCAATGGGAGAACTGAGATAGAACGGGATCTCTTTTGCCCGCCTTGGAGACCAAAGAAATTGACTAAGAGAAGGCTAGTTGTTGATCTATAACTGTCTATGCAACTGGAACAGCTTATGAAACTCTGCATATTCTTTGGAGTGTCTTACGGTGATTCGAACATTGGTACTACAGTTCAATCCAAGTGCACGCAGTAGTCTTTTCTATCCCTCTTGCAGTCATCCTCTCTCTAACAGCACAGGCATCGTCCCATCTTCCTGCATCAGCCAGCGACTTGGACACGAGTGCGTGCGTGCCCCCGCCGGCGTCCACTTGCCCGTCGAGAAACCGTTTCTGGAGCCTCTCGCCGGCAACGCCTCTGGCTCTCCACTTACCGAGGTGGGAGCAATAAACACCAAGCACCTTGTGATCGTACTGAGCGGGCATCTGCCTGACCATTTCTCCAAATCTGTGAAGCCGCCCAGGCCCAGCTCGGCCGCACGCGTCGAGCGCGCAAGTATAGTGCTCCATCTGGGGCGGCACCCCGTACACTCTCCTCATGGCGTCCAAGAGCAGCAGCGCCTGGTCAGCCCGCCCGGCGTGGCAGCAAACAGAGAGCAGCGCTAGGAACACGGCGCCATCCGGCCGAACCCCGCATCGCAGCATCCGCGAGAGAAGCTGCAGCGCCTCCCGGCACCGCCCGTTCACGGCCATGGCCCAGGTGACGGTGCCCCAGGATACCAGGTCTTTCTCGGGGACCTCGTCGAACGCCCTGAACGCCATGCAGGCATCCCCGCACTTGGCGTAGGCGTTGGTCAACGCGTTGCCGACGACGCGCTCGCCCGTGAGGCCCAGCTTGAGCGCGTAGGAATGGAGTACCTTGCCGCAGGATAAAGAACCCGTGGACGCCACGGCGTGCAGGACGCTGACGACGGTTGCCTCGTTCGGCGCGTTGGCCCCGCCGCCGTCCGAGAGCATGGCGCGGAACATGGCCACGGCGTCGCGGGGGCTGCCGCTCCTCGCGAGCCCCCACACCATCGCGGTCCAGGAGCGCACGTCCCTCTCCGGCATTCCGTCGAACACGCGGCGCGCGGCGCCGAGCGCCCCGCACTTGGCGTACACGTCCAGCACCGCGTTGTCCAGGATCGGGTTCGCGCCCCCGCGGCGGAGCCGGTACCCGAGCCCGAGGCCTCGCAGGGCGGCGCACGCCGGGAGGACGCTCGCGAGCGTCAGCTCGTTCGGCGCCGCCTCCATCCTGGCGAACGCCGCGACAGCCTCGGCCGCGCGGCCGCTCCTCGCCAGCGCCGAGATGCGCTTGGTCCACGACACCACGTCCCCGCGCGAATGCATAATCGGTCACAGCACGTGAGCACCCGACCATCTAAATTCCTAGACGGCGCAGCAGGCGGACCCAAAAATTGGCGCGCCAGGAATGAGCGAGTGATGTAGACAGTGTTATCGGGGAACCAAGAAACACACACGCGCTCATAGCACAATTCCGCAGATACACAGGCGCCTAGGCGATTGACGCTAACTTGTGGGAGAGCAGGTGGCGCTGCCGGCGGCCGTGATGGCGTTGTTCCGGCGCGGCGATCCTCTGAGGTGCACGACGCACTCGGAGTCGTGACGGTACGTCAGCCTGACGAGGCTCCCCACCACTCTGTACCGCGACCGCGCCCTGACCGTGATGGTGAGCGGCAGGCCCCGGCTGGAGTCGAGCAGGTCCTGCATGCCGCGCCCCGCCGCGTACATGGGCTTCTCCCGCGCCGCTACGAAGAGCCTCACCGTCGACGTGGCCCGCGGCGCGACCTCGTGCGACCCCTCCTCTCCCTGCAGCTGCACAAGAGACGGGCAATAGCTTAGCCGGGTCGACTCCCCACGCCATTTCGGCAAGTGTGCTCTGTTGGCCGGCTCGATTGACCGGCCGAGGCGAGGACGGATCGTCACGAGACGTGCCTGCGAGGTGGCGAAGACGAACCGTCCGAAGGACATCTCGAGCAGGGGCGGGCGGACGTGCAGGCTGAACACCTTGGAGTGGTTGTCCACCACCATGTCCACGGAGCAGTTGCAGTCGAGGAAGCTGGTCTCGACGCCGGAGCCGTCCAGCCCTTCGCCCAGCGAGAAGCGCTCGACCCTGCCGACCCTGAAGGCGACCCCGGGCTGCCGCGGCCTGGTGACCAGGACGAAGACGAGCAGCGCGAACGCCGCGCTGGCCGCCACCCGCCACGCCACCTGGAACGCGATGCAGCAGCAGGGGGCGTCCGGGTCCAGCTTCACGTACCTCCACGCCCCGTTCCTCTGGTCCGCGCCGTCCTCGTCGTCGTCGGGTCCTGACCCGGACAGCACCGTCAGCGTCTCCCGGCGGCGGCTGGGCTTCTTCACGTAGCCGGCCGGGAAGGAGTTGTTGGACCCGCGGGAGGAGGAGTAGCGGGACAGGGTGAGGCGGGAGGCCTCCTCGTGGTCAGCGTCGCGGGAGTGGTGGCGGGCGTCGGCGTCGTGGTGGAGGTTCGGGAAGGGGGACAGGATGAGCGCCATGGACTCGGACGCCGGGTGGCTGAGCGTGTGCGACGCCGCGGAGGGGCTCTGCACGTAGTAGTGCTCGCACGGGGACGGGTGGAAGAGCGGTAGCTCGTGCTCGTCCGCCAACGCCGCCGCGCCATTGGTCGCAGACGCCATTGAGCTTTGAGTTGCCCCCGTCTCAATTGGTGGGAAGAGCCAATCGGTCGTGACGCTTGCAACTCAAACCGCGATCACTTTTGTAGGGCGCGGCTTGGAGCTCCATAATTAAAGTTGATGAACGTTCTGAACATTCCGCACTCGACTCACTGTGACACATGCAGGGCAGCTAAAATTACATCTAAATATTCTTTCGAGTTTACTTCAAATGGCTGCACTAAACAAATCCTCCTGGATAGGTAAGGTACGTAAACGAGGCATGCACGATCCGTTAAGATTATCTTTTTCACGAATGACAGGCAGGGTTTCATCAAGTACATCCCGGTTGGCATGGTGGGAAATGTGCATGATGGTCAGCACTTAGCAGTGAAACGGCGGGGGTCCAAAGTGATGAGTACACGTGCCGCAATTCATGGACCTAACCGTTCCTTTGCCCTCTGAATACATCTCCCAAATTATGATAAGCAAACACTAGTCTTCCACTTGTAGTGTAGGAACAGTGGAGAAAGCTTAGCTAGTAAACTGCTCCGATCTGCCTGGGAAATTGATCAGGTTTGGTGGCTTCTATGCTGTTATCCTGCTTCCAAGATCTTTGCGCTTTTGGCAAGCCTGGAAATTAACAATGTCCGTACGCCACAGGGCCATTATTCGTCATCATGGACGACACCACGGCGTCACATGTGCGTTTCTCATGAGCCACGAGAAGAGTGACGTAGATGGCAAGGCATCTAGAGGAAGATCCATGGCGTTGCCGCAGCAGCAGCAGGTGGACGTCGGTGAAACGAGAACAGTTTAGCCCAGCTCGAACTGGCCCATATTGAACTGGGCTTTCATTGGCACAGCCTATAAACTTTCTGTGCTTGCAGGAGTGTTGGCCCGCCTAGCACCCTCGAATGATAGCCCAGCCCAGCCCAGCTCACTCTCTCGCGCGGTGCGGCGGTGCCCTTCTTCCAGAACTCCGGCAGAAACACGAGGCTACAGGGCAGTCTACTGCCTGCCTGCACTCCAGATCCACCCGCCCGCACCATGGGCCCCCCACCGCGGCGGCTCGCCGCCCCGCTTCTCTTCCTTCTCCTCGCCGCCGCCTCCCCGGACGCGCGCGCGTGGAAGAAGGACGAGTTCCGGAACTGCAACCAGACGCCCTTCTGCAAGCGCGGGCGGAGCCGCGCCCCGCACTCGCTGGAAGCGCCGCTCTCCCTGGCCGCCGGCTCCCTCTCGGTCGCCCCCGACGGCTCCATCTCCGCGGAGCTCTCCCACCCGTCCCGCCCGCGGCCCCTCGTGCTCCGCCTCTCCGCGCTTCCGCCGGACGCGCTCCACCTCCAGATCGACGAGGACTACTCCGTCAGCACGCCGCCGCACCGCCGGTTCCATGTCCCCGACGTCCTCCTCCCGGACGTCGAGGCCCACACGCTCCACCTTCCTGAGCCCAAGACCGCCGGCGGTGTCTCCACCGTCGCGCTCTCCTCCGACCTCGAAGTCGTCGTCAAGCACGATCCGTTCGAGCTGACCGTCCGCCGCGCCCGGTCCGGTGACCCCGTGCTCTCCTTCAACTCCCACGGGCTATTCGACTTCGAGCCTCTGCAGGAGTCGAAGCCCGAGGGCGAGACGTGGGAGGAGCACTTCCGGAGCCACACCGACACGCGTCCCCGCGGCCCGCAGTCCATCACCTTCGACGTCTCCTTCCACGGCGCCGACTTCGTCTACGGCCTTCCAGAGCACGGCTCCAACTCGCTCGCGCTGCGCCCCACCCGTGGCCCGGGGGTCGAGGAGTCTGAGCCATACCGCCTCTTTAACCTCGACGTGTTCGAGTACCTCCACGACTCGCCCTTCGGGTTGTATGGTTCGATCCCCTTCATGATTGGGCATGGAGCACGTGCGTCGTCAGGGTTCTTCTGGCTCAACGCTGCCGAGATGCAGATCGATGTCCTTGCACCTGGGTGGGATGACCCCGCTGCCCCGGCGAATGGACGTGTTGATACGCTTTGGATGGCTGAGGCTGGTGTGGTTGATGCTTTCTTTTTTGTTGGATCTGAGCCGAAGGATGTGATCAAGCAATACGTAAGTGTGACAGGCACACCCTCAATGCCGCAGCAGTTTGCAGTTGCCTATCACCAGTGCCGGTGGAACTACCGGGATGAAGCAGATGTTGATGGGGTGGATGCTGGTTTTGATGAGCATGATATTCCATATGATGTGCTTTGGCTCGACATTGAGCATACAGATGGCAAGCGTTATTTTACTTGGGACCATTCAGCCTTCCCGAACCCAGAAGAGATGCAGAGAAAGATTGCAGATAAGGGTAGGAAGATGGTCACTATTGTTGATCCCCATACCAAGCGTGACAGTTCATTCCACCTCCATCAGGAGGCAACTGAGAAGGGGTACTATGTGAAAGATGCGACTGGGAATGACTATGATGGGTGGTGCTGGCCTGGATCATCATCCTATCCTGATATGTTGAACCCTGAGATCCGTGAGTGGTGGGCTGACAAGTTCTCCTATAAAAAATACAAAGGATCAACACCAACACTGTACATTTGGAATGATATGAATGAGCCATCGGTCTTCAATGGTCCTGAGGTATGTGTATGTCATTGGATTGCGATGGAAAAAAATGGAACTTGTGTGTAGACCAACCTTGATTAAGCATTTTTTCCCTTATGTTTAGGTCACCATGCCTAGGGATGCATTGCACTATGGAGATGTTGAGCACCGAGAACTGCACAATGCGTATGGATACTACTTCCATATGGCTACTGCAGATGGCCTTGTCAAACGAGGAGAGGGGAAAGACAGACCTTTTGTTTTATCAAGGGCTTTCTTTGCTGGAAGTCAACGCTATGGTGCAGTTTGGACTGGTGACAACTCTGCAGATTGGGATCACCTTAAGTCTTCCATCCCAATGGTCTTAACTCTTGGTCTTACTGGCATTTCTTTCTCTGGTGGGTTGAACTACCTCACATCTCAGTCAGTAATATATTAACTAGAAGCTTTACTAACATTTGGAGCATCCGCAGGTGCTGATGTTGGTGGATTCTTTGGTAATCCAGAACCTGATCTATTGGTGCGTTGGTACCAAGTGGGGGCCTTTTATCCTTTCTTTAGAGGTCATGCTCATCATGACACCAAGAGACGTGAGCCATGGTTATTCGGGTAATTCTTGCGATACTAAACTTTGTTCAGCTTTCCTTGAAGTTCTTTTACTTCTGTGGAAGAAATTTTTGTAATAGAGCAGAAGAAATCACATTTTTTTAGATGCTCAGCTTGAGAAGCATTAACTTCGAGGCTAACATAATTTCACTACTTACTATAGAGAGCGAAGAACTGCCCTCATAAGGGAGGCAATACATCTGCGATATACGCTATTGCCCTACTATTACACACTGTTCAGAGAGACTAGTGTAAATGGCATTCCTGTTATGCGTCCATTGTGGTTGGAATTCCCAGATGACAAAGAAACCTATAACAATGGTGATGCATTTATGGTTGGGCCAAGCCTTTTAGCTCAAGGAATTTATGAAAAGGTATGTTAAACTAGTATTATGTCTTTCTTGGTTAGTGAATGGTGAAACACTCAAAATGTTAATACGTCAAACCTCCATGCAGGGCCAGAAATCAGTGTCAGTATACCTTCCTGGGAAGGAAGCATGGTACGATTTGAGAAGTGGATATCCATACAAGGGAAGTGCATCACACAAGCTACAAGTTTTAGAAGAGAGCATACCCAGCTTCCAGAGAGGTGGTACAATTGTGCCAAGAAAGGATAGATTCAGGCGCAGTTCTACTCAGATGTTGAATGACCCATACACCCTGGTATGTTAAACATCCAGTAATGTGATTTCATTTCGTGTCTTGTGAGTTCCGGTTGACTTACTTCCCCCCCCCCCCCCTTAATCTGCACATGTTTGTTAAATATCAAACCTGTGCCTGATATTCTTTGACAGTTGTACATGTACTAAAGACAAGTTGCATGTGAAACTAGGAGCTACCTGGTTTGCTGCTAGTTGTACTTGCTGAACTAGTGCATCCACTTCTAATGCTTGTTTGAAGTACCAGGTTTATTTTTCTGTTAGACGAGGGTATATGCATAGTTGCCACAAAAAGTATTACCACGCCCTGTCAGTTTGATTGAAAAAGCTATCTTACAGTAACAGATTAGTCTGGAGTATATCCAAAGTATCTAATTAACTTGTGTAACATTGCATTGATCAGGTAATAGCCCTCAATAGCTCAAAGGCTGCAGAAGGTGAACTTTATGTGGATGATGGGAAAAGCTATGATTACCAGCAAGGGGCATTCATCCATCGCCGTTTCGTATTTGCAGACAATACGCTAACTTCATTCAATTTAGCACCAGCTAATTTGGGCAACAAGAAATTTACAACTGAGTGTGTGGTTGAAAGAATTATAATCCTCGGCTTATCATCAGGAGCAAAGAAGGCTATCATTGAGCCTGGAAACCTAGAAGCGGAGATCGATATGGGACCAATTAGTTTAAGGCGTGGTTACAGCCTTGTTGCACCGACAATCCGGAGGCCCAACGTTGGCATAGCAGACGACTGGACTATAAAGATAGCTTAAGAGGTAGGCCATTTACATCTGGAGCCTGATGTTTCTTTTGGTCTCTGTCAGGTTATAAAATTAGGCAAAATTTAGAAGTTTAGTTGGGGGCCTCGTTTGTGGTAGGTCAAATCATTATGTTTTTGTGGCTTCAAAGTTATGCATGTATCTGGTATTCACGCTGTTCCAATTACCAATTTTGACGTAAATCGAAAATGGCTGATATGTATATTTGTAGCTCTGGTACATTACATTTTGAATTATTTTTCTCACGCACGAAAAAATTACACAAGAACGTTTTAAGCTCATGTTTTCTTATATTAGATGTTTGTTTATCTGATAGTGTAATGTGATTGGTTATACTGTAGGTTGTCTAAACAATTAGAACAATTTCATGTGTTTGAACCTTTTTATATTTTCAGCTGCATGTTCGAAGCATCACTTACGGACAGCAAACTCTGAACTAGCAAAATTCACTAACTCTGGGAGTTTCTAGGCAACAGTTAACACTTTCCTGGAAGTGTTAACTGAATTTTCTTTACTTGACATTGATTTAATATTTTGACGAGTCAGACACAGTTTTCAGGCTTCTTTCTGCTCGAACTAGACCTAGTAGAAATTAAACAAAAAAGGTAAAGAAATAGGGTGCTATGAGGCAGCTTGGAATCAAAGCCACCTCCAGTCCCATTAGACGACAACTACCACTACTGATTCAACAAGGTCGGTAGTAGTAACAACAACATTCATCTTTTTCTAAAGGAATCTCTTAGGCTCTGGTTTACCATGGAGCAGCACTATCCAAGCACTGGCGCACCCCTGAAATCTGGCACAGCGGCAAATAAACTCAGCATTTCTCCATTCTGTCACGGTGCGTTTCTCAATTTCACCTATACATAGTTCTTTCATAATCTCTAAAAATTTAAATAAAATAAAACAAAAGCAATGACCTTGCCAGAAATGAGAAGAAAAAAAAAGAATGGAGTGGCAGTAGATCAGTGTATTGACGTATTATTACTCCTACTATTATTATTATATAAATATTATATAAACTGCCGTCGCTGGCGTACAAGTACAACACAATGAATCACAGGGACAATGTAGTCTCTGACCGCAAGTCAGACGGTCACGAAGAAATGGCTCCATTTAACTCCGGTATGGGAAGCTGAAGCAGCAACGCAACGCCTACTATACTATGCTGACTTTACATGTGTGTGACCACCATCTCCACCATGCAAGGCTAACTTCAAATCTACCAGCAAAATGTGCTGCAGATCATCTACTCCCTCCTCCGTTCTCAAATTGATGATGTCGTTATTGTTGTCCTAATGAAGTAATTTCAGAAGGGAGGGAGTATCATCCACGCCAATCCTTCACTTCCGGAGGAACCTCCATGGTCCCCTCGCTGCTCCCATCCTGCATATAAAATAGAAGCAACGGCCTAGGTGAGTCGCATGATGGCTAACCGTAGCTTGGCAACTGAGGAAATGGCGGCCTGAAGCGTGAAGAGGATAAGGGAGTAGTATCATATATACATACCTCCAGATGCTAGCCATGGTCCTCAGGCTCATGTAGACGGTCAATGCGATCCATATGCCGATGAACCCGTTATGTGCGGACAGGTACACCAGGCACGGTATCGATACAGCCGCAACGCCGACCTGAATATTGTCATCGGATTCATTGTTGGGAAGAACTTTCAAGGTTGAAATATTCTGTAGACTGTTGTGTTTGATCAGAGGTGAAGAGGGTTTACCATGGAGTATGCCGAGTACGTGTAGTCTGACGCTCCAAAGTTGATGCCGTCGAAAACGAACGCCAGGGCATTGATCGTCTGCGTGCCGGCGACAAACTGAACCGAAACGGTAGCGTCGTCTTTCAGTGTCTGGATCTTAAGGAAATGCTCGCAGACGGAGCTGCTTTTTATAGTAACAGCCAAGGTTCTTACCGGGATGCCTTTGTGAATGACCTCGATCACCGGCTGGTCCCTGGTGAAAATGCCAGCCCCAAACCTCATGCCAAGTCCGAGAACGACAGTGAGACACACACCAAGGACAACACTCAGCTGCAAGGAGGAGAACACCATTAGTACCTGCACTTTTCAAGGAAGAACTGAGAAGAATCTCGGGTACCACGCCACTGTGCAATACCTGCAACACACGAGATGTCGCTGCGACGACCTTCTTGTTATCGCTCTTGGCAAACGCACTTGCGAGTACTGCCTGCAATCAGCCATTGAAGATGTAGTTGAGTTTACAATTCACTTTGTGAGATGTTTCCTCTGTTATCTGTAAGGCTCCAGGAAGGTAGTTTAACCTGTCCTGCAACAGCCAATCCGTCAGCAAGAAGAGATGTGGCAAGCCAGAGCTGGCAGCAGATCTGGAAGCCTGCCATGATGGTTGGTCCATGGCGAGCGGCCAGAGACGCCGCCAGGGTGACGCAGAACGTCACTGCCACAACCCTTGCTAGCAATAGGAATCCTGAAAAGAAAAGAAAAAAGAACTTCAGTCGTTTCCAAGAATCACGTGGCTAGAGATGTTATCCAGTTTCAGGATTTTAAATGGTATCTCACCACATCCAAGAAACCGCCCAAATTTCAGAGATTTAGTACTAGGCGGGATAACATCAACTTGCCGGACAAGCCGGCACAGCAATATCAATGTTATCAGGTACCTGCATAGGGAGAAAGAAATCAGGATAAGCTTATCATCGAAATTCAGAGCTGTTTGTTTCTGTATAGAAAAGGTTTCATCATGGGTGATACTGAAACTTACTGAGAAGCTACGTGAGCAACAGCTGCCCCAGTGACACCCATATGACAAACAAACATCAAAATCGGGTCTAGTATGATGTTTGCTGCGTCTCCGACCACTGAAATAAAAGGTTGACACTGTCAAGTGATGCTTCTTTCAGACAATCACTGATACTAAGGAACAATGGCATGTTAAATCTTGCTTGCTAGTACTGTGATTTTGTCGGACGTATGGAAAGTTCTTCAGGTTTAATAGTAACTGGGAACTGGACCCAGTTGGTTATCTTCTTCCCTGAAAGAGTAAATGTCACAGAGGTGTTCTTACTGGTAGCATATAACGGTGTCCTCGTGTCCTTGAAACCCCGGAAAACCCCTTGCATGGCCAGAGACAATAGCACAGCAGGGGCACCAAGTGATCTTATTGTTAGGTAGCGAACTGCAGGACCTTGCATCGGTGAGTCCTAAAATTATTGCCAGATATAGAAAAAATATATTAGGTTATATGAAACTACACAGGTAACTGAAGCTTTAGCAGAGAAAAGATAATTTGTTGGACTTACAGATTTTACTCCCATGATACTTAGTACGAATTTTGCCGAAAAAATCAGGAATATAGATTGAAGAAGGCCAAGAATAGAGCCAACTATCAGTGCCGATGTGACTGAAGGTATGTACCTCCTCTTACACCCTTGGTCGGAGAGATCTGTACACTCTGTGGGAATACATGAATTGATGCATTCAGCCTTGTCAGGACCTGGAAACAAAGTTGACATGAGGCACATGTTGAAGCCTTCAGGCTTGAGGTGAATTAAGTTCATACTAAGAAAGTCAAATGATATTTGTTACAGTAACTAAATACCAGATACAGGCAAATTGTTTGTTTCTGAATCCACATGACAAGCTTTCTCCAGATCATGGCTGGTGTTTCCTTCAATAGCTTTGCTGATGATAGCATCTTCCTCAGCGACAAATGATGTCGTCACACTAACAAGGGGGTAGATACAGACTTTGGAGACTTGGTTAAATATGGCAATTGAGACACCGACAGCAGCGATCTCCACGGAACCTGACCAACAGTGGATAGCACATCAGGTTAATTTCGTTGTGGTAAAAATCAGATCAACAATAAGCTCTCTCTTACGCTGGAAAAGAAGAATTTGAAAAGTGATACTTTTGTGTAAAATGTGAACATACCAAAAATGGGAACCAATGATACAGGGCTACTTGGATACAATTCGATAAAAAGGAACAACGGCCGTTTTATCAAACAAGAAGAATACAAAAATATGAGCTTAGAATATACTTGTACGTGACTGGGTCCCATCCGGGCCTCTGGGACAGCCAATTGTAAATAGAAACGCCAGCACCCGCAAAGGAAAGTTCAGAGAAAACACTATTCTAAAACAAAAATACGAGCTTAGAATATACAAACGAAGGCTCCCGCATTTATAAAGTTACCTATCTGGCTAGAATTTAATGAGGAAAGAACAAAAATGGAACACTTGTGTCAGTAAGCTAAGCAAGACATTCAAGTCAGATCTCACCAACACTGATAACAACAGAAAAGGACCTGAAGTTGAAAGTTTTTAGCATGTATTCGTTCAATTGTCCTGCTATATATACAATCGAAAGAGGCATCGCAGCACGATGTTTGTTACTTTGCCAAACTGACAAAAGGCGTATAAACAAGCGAATGTCCATTCATAGGAACTGTAAGATCAACATCTGGAAATTTACTTGTATGACGATCAACGAAAAGCTAGCAGAACTGAAATCTGGAAGGAAATGAGTTGTTGAACCGAAGAGCCTTGATTGAACTACATACGAGCGAGTATTGTGCAGCCACAGCAATGTTGAGATGAATTTTGGATGGGTGAAGGCTGTTACCTAGACGGCCGATGAACGCGGTGTCCACCAAGGAAGCGAGCGGATCAGCCGCCAACGCCAGGGAGGCCGGCACCGCGATGCGCAACACCTCCGATCCGAGCTCGTCGAGCTTGAAGACCCTCCTGTGCCCGGTGTCAAACGGACCAGACATCAGCACAAGCATGACCGAGTGATCAGCAGAGATAGATAAGAGAGAGCTTAATGCAGACGCACCTGATGTTCATGATGAAAATAAAGAGCCCCGTCTTCCTCGGCCCGCTGGGAAACAATGCAGGCGCCGGCAGATCCTCCACCTTGTTCTCCTCGCCGCCACCGTTCGTCCCCGCTGCGACAGGAACCGCCACGTGCTTCTCGGCCGTGTTCGTCGCAGCAGCACCGGCGTTGTCCATGCCCCAACCAGACGACACACAGAGAAGTAGCTGGACGCCTGTGCCCGAGCGTTCTCCGCGCACGCACACACACACGGGGAGAGACGTCCAGCAGCGGATGCCAGATGCTCCCCTACTTATACACCTCCGCTCCCCCCTAGCGTCGAGCTTTGCTTATCAGGTCCTGGTGATCGGCTAGCTGTCACAGCGGAAAAGCATGGCAATGTCCGTCAGACACGGGAGATCAAAACTGATGAAGCGTCCGGGCCGGCATCCGCGCGCCGCGGCTCTCGTGTACGACGGCCAGTTTCGTCACCAACGAACCCGTCCACCTTACACTTACGGCGAGTGCGGGGAAGCAACGGCCGAAACAGAAAGGCCAACGTGACGGCACCGAGTCACTCGCTTCACCGGCGGTGCAGTCGAGCGGCCGGGGTGGCCCGCGCCGCGCTTAAGAAGGCACGAGCCGGCGGCAAGTTTCGCGGGCAAGGCAGGCAGGGACAGCAGGAGAAGGATTCGTTTCGAGGCCTCGTGCCACTAGGCGAGGAAGAACGCGACCCGAGGCGCGCGCGACGGCAGGCAGAGGCAGAGGGCTCCTTCTGCGCGGCACGGGCCGGCGGGTTTACGGAATGCTTTGGTACTGATTGCTGCTGTTACGTGACGTGCGCTCACGCGCAAGCGCGACTCGCGTGACGCGCTGACACGGTCGGTTGGTGGCGCGCGGCGGCGTGGCATCAGTGCTGTACTCCCTCTGTTCTCCTACGTCAAATAAATCAGAACAGAGTACCATATACGAAGTAGAGCACTACTTGTTCAACGGCAGAACTGGCTCGCCGGAGGCGATATGATGGCCGGCGAGCGGGGGCAGCAGCACGGGCGAGGCCATTTTTCTCCCTCTTTCTCTTTATTCTTTCATGTTATCAAAACTACGAGGAAGTCGCCAGGGTTGCGGAGGCATAAACACTTTTGACCAGGGTGTACGCAGGATGCCTCGATGAATGGCTTAGACCTGGATAAAAATTCAGTTCGGGAACGAAACGTTCCAGGTTGATGGTTCCATAGCGTGTTTCAGTGTTCCTAGATGTCTGATTTCGGACGCCTGCGGCTGGCAGCACTATATACACCTCGCCGGCAAGCTGGCACCTGGCAGGCGTCAAGCAAACAGCCCCTTTTAGTGCATTTGACCCTGTGGGCTAGAGTACAGAGCTAATTTCGCAGGGCACGACTTGTGTTTACCAATATAAAAGGCAAGGCGCCAATCCACAAATCCTTCAGATTACTTTCGCGGTGGGCAAACCGGTCTGCCCGTTTTCTGAAACATGCAACCTGGCTGTCTGCCACTCGATCTGCCTAATGACACGTGCGTTGCAACAAGGTAGGGTAAGGTACTGTGTATTTCGAGGTTCTAGAGTTCTAGTGCATTTCATGTCATTCCATTTGGTTAAGCTTTCTTTTCTTTTTCTTTTCTTCTTCTTTAGACACTTCCCGTTATTCAAGGTGGGAAAAATGAAAAGGGGCAAATCCTCTTGGTTTGCCCGCTAGTGTAGGTCCTCCCTTCATCACTCCTCCCAAGGAGAAAGATGGAAAGAGGTCTATTATCAAGTTTGGTTTCCTCTTTTGGATTTTTTATTACAACTGTTCCCTCAACCAAATTCAGGACAATACTGACTCTGACCAGTACTGTATTTTTTTTGTGTGTCTTGGGGGAGGAGGGTGGTTTTGATGCTACCACGTTTTGTGACACTCCTAAGAAGGCCGTACACTTCACTGACTCTCTCTGTCAACTTTGTTGAGAAGTCAAACGACCTGAAAGCATCAAGCGCAAACTATATGTATCTGACGGCACTAACCTCCTATTAGTGCTGGCATGATGTTAACCCACTAGCGGTTTGGTGTGAGCACGGACGGCGTAAATTATTGCGGTGATAAGGGAGTTAGTGGGCAGCTCTTTCTCGACGCGATTGGCTAGTGGAGTTCCTCGCCAATTCTATGTCTTATTAACTCTGACAGAAAGCAGGACCACACTTTGTTTGCTAGTCCAAAAGGAAATGCCCCCGGTATGTGTTCTGGACGTGCAAGGAAGAATAATCAGAAGTCATCAACATAATGCATCACTGTTCCTGTGACTGTCTGAAGTCTGAACTTTGAATGGGGGTGTCCGACCAAAATAGTAGTAGGATAGGTAAGGTAGTTCTGTCCTCTATGGTTAGGGCATACTCTGTTCTAAACGTCATATAGGGAGTATATGTTTTAACGCTTGAGTGATTAAGCTGAAGAGATAAGTTAGAGGGAATCCTTGTATATGCTTATGTCTAGCCGTCCAATCTCGATTATTTGTACTTAATACCGATAAAAGTTTCTGATAATATCCCTCAAAAAAACATCAATAGATGCTACAGTATGCGGGCCTACAGAACTGTGAGGATCATCTGGCAGGACAAAAACAATTGTTTTATGGAGAGAATAATGCAAGCGAAATATGCATTATTACGGGTGCAGAAAAAAAAACGATATACTGCTGATGCTTGACAACGCAACAGAGTCCCACACCACATATCACGTATTACTTTCATATAGTATCTTTAATTTTATGATTGGACTACAAAGCTTGCTTCAGGCTGCATGACACTAAAGCTGTTCTCATGGTCTAATCTGCGTTGTGTTAAAGGCGCGGCCACGTTCAATGTAAGCAGGGACTAGCGGCATGCAGAGCATGAAAGACTAGATCGAGGGAGGGGCACCTTACGAAAAATAAAATATCTAGTGTACAAGTATTTGTTAGTAAAAAGGCTGTGGACATTAATGTTTCTCTCAGTAATTTCTCATGTGCAGAAGGGGGCTTAACCACCTTACGTGAAAAAAAATGTGAAAAGGAATCTTAACTTATTTTGTACTTCGTTTATTTCTAGTTACGCTGTCGGCAAATTCGATCACTTGTCGATGTCACTCTTCAGCATTCTAGTATAGTCGCATTCTGCTCGCAATCGTTGTTCCCAAACGAAAGGATGGAATCGCATTTGCATACCTAACAAAAGTTACCTCTCTGCACTGCGAGCTGCGTCATGACCAAATTAATTAAGCAGCTTTAGGAGACTAATGGCCTCTAGATAGATCTCGCCTGCTAGTATCTTTCTCTATGTTTTTTTTTCAACGTGTGGTCGAAATGAACAAAGGCATTTTTATACGAATTAAGCTATATATGGCGTGTGCTTGTATGCTAACGGCCATTTTGTATATAGAAAAACCGTATATACTTCAGTTAAGATGAGTTTAACACATCCATCTTTGGAAGCCTCTTCAGTTCTTTGTCGGCAAAGAACAACCACGGCAACAACTAGATCGAGCTAGACCTTTTCCAAGCCGAAATGGAAGGCGAGCGATCGTGGCGTGGCTACGTACCTTTGGCCTGAAACGGCTACGGCGACGCACGTCCCGCCGGCTAGCTCCCTGGGCTGCTTCCTTGCTGTTTTTGCCCTCTTGGCGTCGAGCTGCTGCTGCTCGGCTTCTTTTGCTTGGCTGCTGGCCTCGTCGCGGGTTCTATAAATAGGCAGCACGTAGTGCACGAAAAGGATCCGCGCGTGTCCTTTCGGGCGGACGGTCGCGCGACGGCTCGAGGGACCCGTGGATCCTTCGCTCCGATCCCGCCCTGCCGGCCTCCGCAGCAGCGTGGTTAGAGTCCAGGCCGGAGTCGCAATACCGGGCGGAAACGGATTTTTCTAATCGCGCGCCGCGTGGTGTCCACATGCCCGCCGCTTGTCGCCGGAGCACCGTCTCCGACGTGTCAGCGCTCCATTGGGAACCCCGACGACGGCTATCTGGCCCGCGGCACTGCCAATCGGACCGCAAGAATGCTCGCTAGCTAGTGGAGGAGGGAGACGCACTCCTGTCCTCCGTGGGAATGTTAGGTTACTCGGGAGAGAGAGACGTGAGTGCGGGGGAGCCAGTGTGCCGCACACGCCGGAGTTATTTTATCCTCCGGCGAGCCCGAGTTGGTTACTTCGGGAGGATCGCGCCGTTTGATAAGTTGATCTGGCGATTGCCTTTTTCGCTCCAATGCCTGCACTTGCTCGCTTTAGGGCGGAGGCACCGTTCGTGCCGCCTCCGGAACGGCGGCACAATGGCCTATCCGATCTTACGGATACTTTTCTTTTTTCCTAGAAAAGGGAAACCATAATCGACAGGTCCCACAGTTCTGTTGCAGAGCAACGAAACCTTGAAACCGAACGATCTGTAGCCTATATAGTTGGTGTAATTTATACAAGTGAAACCGAGTGTCGCTGCTCAAGTGTTCCTAACTGATCTTGCTTATACAGTACGTTTTATATGCATATTGGCTAGAGGGCCTATTTTTGCTAAATTTCATCTGCATGTGTGAACATTTTGGAATCTCCTAAACATTTTAGATGGATCGTCTCACAATTTCTGTCGAGAAATGATGGTTTCTCATCAAGTTTTTTTTTCTGGATTTTCAGGTCGACTGGTTTCTTCCAGTCACATTACACGGGGTACAGGCGGGGTCCTCATATGACCGATTATGGAGATCATTTGCACACATCATAAAACATCTCTTACTCTCTATGTGAAGAGATAATAGAATGATTCATTGATTAATTCTGAGTACAGGTTACATTCATATATAGACTGATCAGCTAACAGACTCTAGATGTGGCGCCGCTACTTTAGGAACGTGAGAACGTCCATGCATGTTGCATGCAATCAAGGCGAGAGAATAGGTCGAGTGTCGCACGTTCTGTTGAGTCCAAAGAATGTATCGGGAAGTTAGAATGCAGCGTGCATGGCACTGCTAACACCCCCCCGCAGTCGAAGCCGAGGGAAGGTCAAGATTCCCGACGCATAGACTGGAACGAAATGCTTCAAAAACTTCTCTGGAGAGACCCTTAGTCATGATATCTGCAAATTGTTGTTCAGTAGGAACGTGATGAACATGTAGGTCACCGACAGCTACCTTCTCACGAACGAAATGAATGTCGATTTCAATATGTTTGGTTCTTCTGTGGTTGACTGGATTATGTGACATATAAACCGCTGAAATATTATCACAATAGATGATTGTTGCTTTTCCAACTGGGCATGATAGTTCACTGAGGAGTTGACGTAGCCATACACATTCAGCTGTTGTATTTGCAACCGCCCGATATTCAGCTTCGGCGCTTGAATGTGATACCGTCGGTTGGCGTTTGCTGGACCAGGAAATAAGTGAATTTCCAAGATAAATGCAATATCCAGACGTTGATCTTCTAGTATCCGGACATCCGGCCCAGTCGGCATCCGAGTATGCAAGTAGATCAAAGGATGACGAAGCATAAAGATGGAGACCAAGTGATGTGCTGTGTCTGACATACCGAAGGATACGTTTCAGAAGATTAAGGTGGCAGTCATGAGGGTCGTGCATGTGTAAGCACGCTTGTTGTACCGCATATGATATGTCTGGTCGAGTAATAGTTAGATATTGAAGTGCTCCTGCGAGTTTTCTATACTCTGCGGCATTTGATATCCGAGTACCAGTCGAGGCAGGCAATTTAGCCTTATTATCAATAGGAGTTGAGACAGATTTACAGTTTGTCATGCCAGCACGTTGGAGAAGTTCTTCAGCATACTTCTGTTGGGTTAGGAAGAAACCCGATGAGGTTCGCTGTATATCAACACCAAGAAAGTATTTGATGTCACCAAGATCCTTGACGTTAAATTCTTTTCGTAGTGAGCATTTGATATCGTGCAATAGTCTTGGTGATGAGGCTGTAATAATCATGTCATCAACATATAATAGAAGATAAGCAATGTCATGATCATTCTGTTGAATGAATAAAGAGGAGTCAGACTTTGCTTGATGAAACCCAATAGATGTAGCAAAATTGGCAAATCTTGTAAACCACGCGCGTGGCGCTTGTTTGAGCCCATATAGAGACCGGGAAAGGAGACAAACTGCATCGGGCATTGCTTTGTTGATGAAGCCAGAAGGTTGTGTGCAGTATACTTCTTCTTGAAGGTGCCCATGTAGAAAGGCATTTGAAACATCCATTTGGCTTACAGACCAACGCCGACTAGCTGCAATGGTTAAAACAGTTCGAATAGTTGCAGGCTTGATAACAGGTGCAAAGGTCTCACCAAAGTCCACTCTAGGTCGTTGATGAAATCCTCGAACAACCCAACGCGCCTTGTATTTATCAAAGGTGCCATCTGGTCTGAATTTATGTTTGAATACCCATTTTCCTGTCACAATATTAGCATCAGAAGGTCGAGGAACCAAAATCCAGGTATTGTTTGCTGCAAGAGCATTGAATTCTTGTTGCATGGCCGAAAACCAGTTCTTGTCTTTTAAAGCAGATCGAATGGACTTTGGAATAGGAGATAGCTCAGATATGTCTAAAGAAGTGTTGCTTGTTGCTGACAAGGCATATTTCGGATTAGGTCGAAAAATACCCACTTTCGATCGTGTGACCATATGGTGACTTACTGGATTTACTGGGGCTGGAAAATTGGTATCTTGTGGAGACGGGGAGTGATCAAATATTGGTGTCAAATGAGTAGTGCTCAGACGTGGTGTTGTGGAAACACTAGGTGACGCCACAGGTATGACATTATCATGACACATCGAGGGAGTATGATTTGACGGAATATCGTCTGGTATCTTAGAGTCTCGTTGCCCCTGTGGTGCTGCATTATACTGAAGAGGAGTAGCGTGATGAGGGTGAACGAGAACTGTACCTGAATCTTGATCAGGAATGTTGTTGAGGATGGCACGTGAATCTGAGCTAGAAGAAGCCATTGTGAGAGAAAATGGAAATGATTGTTCATCGAACACCACATGTCTTGATGTGATCACTTTTCGAGTGACCATGTCCAAGCAACGATAGCCCTTGTGGTCACTGGGATAGCCGAGAAATGCACACATTGTGGATCGGGGGCTCAGTTTGTGTGGAGATGTAGCTGCCATATTCGGATAGCATAAACAACCAAATACTCGTAGATGATCATATGATGGAGGCACACCGAGAAGTAATTCATATGGTGTGACACTTCCTGTAGCTCGACATGGGCGACGGTTAATTAAATATGTGGCGGTGCTTAGTGCCTCAGCCCAGAATACAGACGGCACATGTGAATGAAGTAACATAGTACGCACTGTGTTGTTAATTGTACGAAGGATGCGCTCTGCTTTGCCATTTTGTGGGGAAGTGTAGGGACAAGAGAGGCGAAGTTGTATCCCATGTGTGGAGAAAAAAGAGTGTAGGGCAGTGTTATCAAATTCTTTGCCATTGTCGGTTTGAAGAGCTAGAATTGGTAGCTGGAATTGGGTGCAGACATAAGAGTGAAAATAAAGAAGTGTGGGAAGAACCTCACTTTTATGTCGTAATGGGAAAGTCCAAATGTAATGAGAATAATCGTCCAGAATTACTAAATAAAATTGAAAGCCAGACACACTGAGTACAGGTGATGTCCAGACATCAGCGTGAAGAAGTTGGAATGGAAAATAGCTAAATGAATCTGATGAAGAAAATGGAAGGCGAACATGCTTTCCCAACCGACATGCATGACATGTATGTGGGACAGTTTTATTACATGTAAAGGAGAATTGGTGCAAAGCTCGAAGAAGACAATCATTTCCTGGATGGCCTAGACGTGCATGCCATAGATCAGTGGAATGTGAGGTTGCATGAAAAGCTCTTGATGGCCGAGGCTGCAGTGGATATAGATCACCGTCGCTATCACATCGGAGAATCTCCTGTTTGGTTCGTAGGTCCTTGATGGAGAAACCAAAGGGGTCAAATTCAACAGAGACTAGATTGTCACGAGTTAGTTTGCGAACAGAAATCAAGTTCTGGACAAGATTAGGCGAGAGAAGAATGTTGTTAAGAACAAGATTATTGTGTGACGTAGGTATAAATGAGGATGTGGTATGAGTGACAGGCAGTTTTGCACCATTTCCAACTGTGATAGAAGAATTATGTAAAGGAGTGCGAAAAGAGGAGAAGGAATTTGTGGTACCCGACATGTGTGAAGAAGCACCAGAGTCGATGAACCAGTCAGAGTTAGACTGTGGAGCAGTAGACGCACTCTGAAGTGCTGATAATAATGCCTGAGGATCCTAAGGATTACCGGGAGCCGTGGATCCAGAGATCGGCTGATCATTTGTACTAGGAGCAGCATACATTGCTTGATGAGGATTAGTCCCTGGGCGTGGCCCTAGAACACCGGCTTCCGGTGCACGAAATGGCATTGGCCATGCCTGTACCATGCCTGTCCAGGGATTAAAATTTGGACGCCAAGGTTGAGTACCTGGTGGCCGTGGAAGTGAAGAATTCCAAGTGCCGCCTGAGTTCGAAGAATTGGATCCTCTTCCCTGGTTCCTGCCACGTCCTCGGCCGCGGCCACGGCCACGTCCACCACGGCCGGTATTGGTCTCTGGAGAAGCAGAAGGCAACTGAGTAGTAGAGCCATTATCATTAGCAGCTAAAGCATGACTTTCAACGGTGATCGCTCGTTGGTTGTCGAAGAGTTCTTCCATAAGAAGATGAGAGCGAGCACTTAAGAACGTATGGGGCGGCTGCCGAGACGTGATAGCTGAAATGGCATGACGATATTTTGGGTTGAGCCCCCGCAGAAGATTTAGAACTTGACTTGATTCTGAAACTGGTTGCCCCACATCGCGAAGATTATCGGCCAAGTTCTTGAGCTTTGCACAATATTCAGAAATACTCGAGTCACCTTGACAGAGACTTCGAAACTCAGCTTCATAGAAAACTGCACGCTGAAGCAGGTTGTCATAGAATAATTCATCAATCGCGTTCCATAAGGTGAACGCATCTGTCTTCCTCTGCCGAACAATTTTCCAGACCTCAGCAGCACAGGTGGAATAAATCCAATTTACAATGCATTGATCTACTCGTCGCCACTCTCTGTCTTGATCAATGATCGGTGTGGGCGAAGAAATATGAGAATCCAGACCAAACTTGCCAAGAGCAGAATCAAAGAACATCCTCCAATCTGAGTGATTTGGATTACTGAGTTCAAGAATTACCGGGACGTGGGAACGAATGTTTACAGTCTGAAGAATGTCTGCACTGGTTGAGGATGCAGATCAAGGGTGATCTGTGGCGTCAGCAGCCTCGGAAGAGTTTGTGGAAGAATCATGCGGGGCAGAGGAAAACATGGGGTTGAAAGCCATGCGTGCGGAAGCAGAAGGATCTTGAGGTGGTTGGGAGAACGAATCACCGGTATCTGATACCATGTGAAGAGATAATAGAATGATTCATTGATTAATTCTGAGTACAGGTTACATTCATATATAGACTGATCAGCTAACAGACTCTAGATGTGGCGCCGCTACTTTAGGAACGTGAGAACGTCCATGCACGTTGCATGCAATCAAGTCGAGAGAATAGGTCGAGTGCCGCACGTTCTGTTGAGTCCAAAGAATGTATCGGGAAGTTAGAATGCAGCGTGCATGGCACTGCTAACACTCTAGATGTGCTAATTCAACGTACTGACCGGCCGCAGAAAAGCTGCGATATGGCCTTATGGGTGCTGACATGTAGAGCATAAACGAAGAGGGGATCGATGCCCGGGAAAAACTTGGAAGGACAGGGACGGAGGGTACGCACCTTTATCCGGTGAAGAAAAGCAGCTCCATGGCCGTGTTATGTGGTTCAAGATCAGGAGTGTGAGCTTTGTGATGTGACCTCCTTTACTCCCTGTCAAAAAAAGAAGAAGTGATGGCCTGCTTTTACATACAGAGGTGGGTTGTTTTTTGTCCAAGATAGCTGCGATTTGCCGAGAGAAAGTATTGCCCAAAAGGCCCACGCGCGAAGGCACGGACGCACGGTTGGAGGAAAATCTTAGCCTCGGTGATCTCCCTTAGCTTGCTTTTCTAACCTGACGCCTCTGATCATGCGCGTGTCCTCCCTTATCTCCATCTTTCTCCTTACGGTTGGCGGGTTCGTTTTGGGAGTTGATTGGGTAACTGAAAATCCACCTGATGTATTCGTTCAGGAAAAAAAAAGGAAAATCCTTCTGGTGAATAATGAACAGTGCGTTTTATTTCGTAACATTAGTTTGTCGTGGGGGCAATCGGATCGGTGTTTGTCACTGGCCTTCTTCTCCGGTGTGCATTCGACGGCGGCCATGAATGAATCTTCGCGCTAGAATGTAGAAGATCGTTTCGCTTCCTAAGAAGCCCTCTCTCTCTTCTTGGGCTCAAAATCTTTGCGGTCATTCTGGTATCAAAGCCCAGATACAAACGTTCAGGAAACACTATGGGCTGCGATCTGGGCATGGCCGTAGCGGGAAGGAGTAATGGGCCACCACCCACCAATTCTTCTTGGCATCGGGCCGGCCGTCTTGACTCCACCGAGGATCACGTGCTCTTATGGCAATGGCGCCTGCGCTCAAAAAAATAAAAATGCTATGGCGCGCTTTCGCCGCTAATCAGTCCAAGCGTTCACGCTTTCATTCACTGAGCTAAATTTACGACTACCTAGTTTCACGACCGCAACAACGGCCCCACTTGCCCGCCGCACATCATCTAGCAAGGGACTCGAGAGTTATGCACGGCTGATCGCCTCCGAGAACTGAGCATGCTTTCGCGGCTGATCGCCTCCGAGAACTGAGCATGCTTTCGCGGCTGCTCGCCCCCTCCTCTCCCCCATAATTACTGGACCGATCGGTTTCGCGCAAGCTCTTCGGCTCCGCATGGGTCCCCAGCAGAAGCTTCTTCTAGCCTCCATTGTCGCCATGTCGTTCTTTCGATACACGCCCTGCCGCGCCAATTCACAGGAAGTCTTCACCGGCTCTGCTACTGACGGCCCAACGGCGGAGAGTCCAGGCGACATGGGCGAGCCGTGGCTCAGTCCGGGGCCGCAGCCGTGGGTAGTCGACGTCGACGACTACGGAGCCGAGGCTGCTGGCGGCGACGACACAGAGGTGATCAAAAGCGAAACTAGTGACTGACTGACTGCCACTAGAGCTTTCCTTCTCTGGACCGCGTCCCGGTGTTGCAGTTCCTCCTGCGGTGCCGCCGCCTGTTCTCTGAACTTGTGCTGATGCTGCGCGCGACAGGCGTTTCTTGCGGCGTGGGGAGAGGCCTGCAACTCCTCCGAATACCCGTCCACGTTCCTCGTGCCCGAGGGGAGGACCTACCAGCTAATGCCTGTGAGCTTCCATGGCCCCTGCAGAGCCACCTCGATCACTGCAATGGTGAGGCTAATCCACGCTAGCTAACTGCAACTAGTACTTATCGATGTGTAGATTGCTCATTTTGCTGGTTGGATCGTGCTGTCTGCGAGCAACCAGATAAGGGGAACACTGGAGGCTCCGTCCAACCGGTCGGTCTGGCTCGACCGCGGCCTGCAGGAATGGATCACGTTCGAGGGCGTCGACCGGCTCCATGTCCTGGGCAGCGGGACGCTCAATGGGAACGGACAGCAATGGTGGGCCAATTCGTGCAAGCTCAACAAATCGATGGTACTCATATCGATTTAGCAAGACCTCAACATTTCCGGCTTCTCACTCGATGGTCTTTTTTTTCCTTCTTTCTATCGACCAGCGATGCGTCACCGGCCCGACGGTACCTCCTCGATCGATCGCCCCGTCATTTCGTGCCTGAAGAAGTTTTACGTGAGCCATGACGATCCTCAGCTGGCGACTTGCAGGCGCTGTGCTTCAGGAGATGCACCCACCTGGTGGTGGAGGACCTGGAGGTGAGAGACAGCATGCAGATGCACGTTGCCATCGCCTACTCCTGGAACGTACTCGTGTCGAAGCTGTTCATCACTGCGCCGGGATGGAGCCCCAATACTGACGGCATCCATGTCTCCAACAGCAAGGAAGTGTCCATCAGCGACTGCGTCATCAGCACAGGTACTATACCAAACCGAACCAACAACAAGGTGGTCATGTCCTGTCTCGCCATGCACCGATCCTTGCATAGGAAGATTTTGTAATCAGACTCGTTTTGCTAACACTCGTACCTTTGTGATTACACAAATCATGGGTTAAATATTTTGTGCCTGTGGTTTGTGAACTAGTGCAGGTGATGATTGTATATCCATTGTGACCGGCTCCATGTTTGTACGGGCAACCGGCATCTCTTGTGGACCGGGTCACGGAATAAGGTACATAATTCCGTACGTGGCTGCAATTATGTGCTGCACATTGCATTTCGATATGTGAAATTAAGCTTCAGTGTTAACTGGAGACATTCAGATTTCAAATACGGCATTTGTACCAGACTCGACTGAGGACATTGAGACAAGCTGTACAAAGGGTTCTGACTTCCTGATGCTTTCTTGGTCTTGTTCGCCGCTGCAGCATCGGTAGCCTAGGCGCGAACAACTCGTGGGCCCACGTCTCTGACGTGCTCGTGGAGAAGGCCACGCTGCTGGGCACGACCAACGGTGTGCGGATCAAAACTTGGCAGGTAATGCATGGCCTTCTCGCTGAGTCTTAGTGGCATGGAAACCTGGACAATGCTAGCCTTTTTTTTTGAATCTTGAGGAAAGGCTTTGCTCTCGAACGGGACCGGCACATTACAATTAACATTCAACACTGTAGAAAGCCATCTGCTCCTCTGTATCTCCTCTGCAAGCCATGTTGACTGTAGTTCTGTATCAGCCGGTACAGCCTGGCTATGACGTACAGTACTGTATTTCGTAGAGATCCGTGCGTGCCTACAGCTTTTTCTGATTAATATCAGACGGTTATCATGCTAGAGCCCATCCATGTTTTTTTCATTCGTGGCGCTAAAAATAGCATTCAGTACTTCGAAAACAACAGCGTTACTTCTGACAACGTTTCTTCATTATTTTCCATTGTCAGGGAGGGCATGGATACGCCGAAAGGATCACGTTTCAAGATATAACGATGCATAATGTTACCAACCCGGTAATTATCGACCAGAACTACTGCGACTCCAAGACGCCATGTCATGAGCAGGTAGGTATTGACTGACCTCTGACGAGCCTTTTGCTCCTCTTAAAACCAACAGTGTTGTGAACGCTTTGTACTACCTTGTAGGAATCAGCTGTTGCTGTACATAATATACGGTACAAAAACATACGCGGAACCAGCGCTTCAAAGGTCGCCGTCAAGTTTATCTGCAGCGAAGCTGTTCACTGCGACGGCATCGTGATGCAAGATATTTACCTTGTCGGAGACAGGAGCTACGCGACATGTTCCTACACAAAAGCTACAGTTGTACAGTCGGGGTATAATTTCCCTTTCTGCACCACGGACATAGAGTAGTAGTACAAAGATACGGACACCGTATATGTTTTTCTTTTGCCGAAGCGCGCCGTCGTATATATGTGTTTGATCCATTTAGTGTAGTGCGGATTTGACGCAGGTCTTCACTTGTGTCATGGGATCCTGGTTCAAATTAGTCTCTTTTCAAAATAAATAAGAGAAAGATTGTTTAAGAAATGACCCCACAACATGTGGAAGCCTTCAGCATTAGGTATTGTCCTTAAGTTGTTTTTAGTGGAGAGCTACAAAATCTCTTGAAATGGTGAAAATGTGAGAGCGAAAGACAACTCAGTAAACATGAGGTTGATACTTACATTTACAATCCTTCAAAATTCCAGATGTATTCCTAGTAAACGGGACCTTATTCTTTATCCTGTCAATGAAATCCAGCATGAAAAAAAAGAAACTCGGTCACATGCTCTTTTTAATTCACAAACGCGGAATGATTGGATGATGATGTCTTCTACTAGTTTGAATACCGAACACGAACTGGTAGTACAAGCACATGTGCGCACAATCACGCGCGCAGACTGATTAGCGGTACTACCGAAAGGGCTAGTACGCTGTACCCTGCACATTTTGTACAAAGTCTGCTGCAGTGGGTAACAAAAGTTCTGTTTCCTTTCCGAGAGTTTCAAACTCTTGAAAAAAAAGAGTACTGACTGGGACTTTTCTTTTTTTTTTCCATGTGTTACGCTCAAATTTAGGAAAGCGAGGAAAAACCTCGCAATCACGAGGGCTAGAACTTTGGCGTTAGCGTGTCAAAAACAAAAAGAAAATAATTTGGGAGTTGGAAAATTTCGTTGTGAGGTACAGTAATCATTAGACACACTTCACGTCTGCCGTCGCGTTGCGATGAATGACGACGATGAAGCCAGGATCTCGCATCGGATCCGGCCAGCTCTCTAGGCTTGTCGTGGCAGGCAGCCGCCGTCCGTCGCCTTCCGAGGAGCCGGGGCGTGACGGCTCAAGGTAACGTGCCACTTCAAATTCGCGCCTGGTCACTGGCCCCCTTCACTGGCGTACAATTAACGGACGCCCTGCAGTTGCAGCAGCAGACAGGCTGCGGCTGCTGCGTTTGGCTGTTGGCTGTTGCTGTGATATCCTCCACTGCCTGCCCGCCGATTCAAAACCGGCCTGCCGGCTGTTGCGGACTTGCGGCTCCAGACCACACATGCGTACAGCTCCGATCCGACCAGGCCAGCCACCGAACCGAGCCCCGTCCCAGCCGTAGCCAACCCCCAGGTCCAGGCCAGTCAGACACAGAGCGCGCACGCGGGCGCGACTCCCGGAACCGTCAGAGCCACGTCCGCAGCCAGCACCGCGCCGTTTTTGAAACTTGACCTTGGGGCCGCGCGCCGAGACCGACACGGCCCCGCGCGTCACTGGCGGCGACACGGAGGCGGAGCGGCCGAGCCCGAGGCCGCGAGTTCCGCTGTGCGCGGCACCGTGGCAAGACGAACGGCCTTCGTCAACCACTGCTCGGACCAGGAGCTCCGTTTAAAATCTGGTGCATGGTCCCACTCCCACGCCCGGGTTTAAACCGCAGGCGCAGCCTTGCAGTTGCAGGGCTCTCTGCTCCGTCACCTCTCCCGTCTTCTGAACCCGCGTCGTGCCGCGCTGCATGGCGAGCGCGCAGGAGGAGCGGGTCGCCGCTCATCACGAGGCCCCGGGCGTCGCCACCACGTCGAGCGGTGCGGGGGGCAGTCACTGACCCCCGTGACATGGCTTCTTCTGGTCCAGTCGCCGTAAACGGAAACGGAGCTCGTGTATCCGTGCGGCGCGCGCGCATCATCACGGACCTCGGAGGGTTGGAGCAGGGGTGAGATCAGTGAGGATGTACTAGCGCGGTGTGCCGGCCGAGCCGGCCTTCCAGGGGGGTCTACGGCTAGGGCTCATTGGCAGGATGCACTTTTCTTTCTCCGCCGTGGCACGGTCCGGCCGGTGCTGAATGACTGTGCGATTGTTCCGGTGTACTTTAAAAAGTGCGCGCGCTGCGTTGTCAGCGTACGCTATAAGGACTGGTTTAGGAGATGAAATGACCGACGCTGTAATTAGGCTGTGTAAATTAACAAGACCAGAAGATAATAACTGGTTTATAGAGCCAACTAAGTAATGCATGATGCTATCTGGTTGAGCCGAAAGAAAAAATGAGTTGAGACGCATTTCAAAATGGTACTGCACGGTTGGCTGGCTGCTTTTCTCGTAGCATTATGGGCAAGGGCGGCAACTTGCAGCAGCGCCAGATGTTCACGCGCGGCCCAGGTCCTCCTCGGCGAAACTAGCGTAATCACCAGATCGTCATTGCTCAATCGCTGCCGAATCGGCTCGGCGTGGTGGTGGGGGCAGTCCGGTCATCTTTGCCCCCCGCGAAGATCCTTTCAAACCGTGGCTTTTCACGGAAAACGAGAGACACCGCCTCCTTTCCGTTGTCGCGCTCGCGCCCCGGGCGGGCGGGCCTTTTTCCTCCCATCGCCATCCCCCGTCCCTCCCTCCGGCCAACACTTCCACGGACCCCAAGCACCGCACCCGACCGTTGCCGCCTCAGCCCGAGGAAAAAAGAGAAGCGAACCCACCACTCCACTCCACGTCCTTCCTCCGCACGCTTCACCAGTTCAACCACACCGGCCGCTCTCCCCCTCGTTCTGTTCCAAGCGTGTGCCCATCCGATCCGCCCGGCCTAGCCGGAGCCGCCTCGATGTCCGCGCGGCGGGCGGCCAGGAGCCAGCACGCGGCGGCGACGCCGAGGATCATCAGCCTCAACCTGGCGAGGAGGTCGGGCGGACGGCCCGGCCGGAGCGCGGGGCGCGCGCAGCCCAGGACGGCGCCGGCACCGGCGCCGAGGCCGGTCCAGCTCGGAGCGCTGTTCGAGATGGAGCGCCGCGCGCGCGGGCTCGAGTCCGCGCCGGCGTCGCCGCCCCCGCGGTCGCCGCAGGAGGACCCCGGGGAGCAGCAGGAGAAGTGGCGGTTCCAGGCGGAGATCCTCCGCGCCGAGTGCAACTTCCTACGGATGGAGCGCGACTTCGCGCTCCGCACGCTCGACCGCCACCGCGGCCAGATGGAAGCCGCGCTCAAGTCCGCCGTCGAAACACTCGTCTCGGTAGGCACTCGTCGCGCACCATACGAATTCCTGATCATCTTCGGTCATTGTACATCGCACCCCCGCTCCGTAACATATGATGTATACTCACACGTACGGGTGCAATGACAGGGGAAGAAGAAGATCGACGGCAGGGGCGACGTCGGCGTGGCGGCGGCGCTGGACGAGGGGATCCAGGACCTGGAGGAGATGATGGAGGAGCTGCGGGTGGAGAAGGAGAGCGGGAGGAGGGCCACGAGCGGGCCGCGGGAGCTGCAGCGGTGCCACGGCCGGAACTTCGACCGCCAGGCGTCATCGCTCCGCCGGCGCCTCGAGAAGATGCCACCACCCGACGTCGAGCCCTGCGTCAAGGACATCCGCGAGATCGCCCTGCCCGTCGCCCCCCTGCCACCGCCGCAAGCCAAGCACGGCCTCCACAGCGCCAACGCCTCTGATGTAAAGCATCCGAACACTAACACTTACTCTATATTGTGATCATGATGTATCGATGTTTCTCATTGCCCCGATTACTGAACCTGAATTACACGCTCTGCATACCGAAGGTCGAGACGCTGAGGATGAAGATGGAGGGGATGTCGAAGGGCATGCGCGAACGGATGGCGGAGTACACCCGGCGCCTGGAAGCCGTGACCGCCAGCGACAACGCTGGCTGCCAGTCCAGGAAATGCGGCAACCGGCACAGCCGAAAGGCGAGCACGAGCAGCCAGAGGAGCTGGAGCGGAGGCAGCAACGCGAGCACCGGCAACGTGCCATCGGCCCATGACAGCGCGTTCTACGTGCACGGCGGCAACAGCCAGAGCGTGGCGGCGGAGAAGTACCACCGGCACCGGAAGGTACAGTAACATTCAAATTTGCTCGCTTACTGTTTCGATATTCTTTGCCTTCTCCGGAAGGTTGATTAGGACCCAGCGACTCGCGGTTAGTCTTGGGCGCCCGAATGTCGTTGACCTGGGGGCACGGCTGGTCGGCGACTCGACCCCGCCTGACACCATTACCAATCAACGATTAGCCCGTTTTGTCTCATCCGGGACCGGGCGAGCGACGCGAGTTTAATTTGAAATCAATATTGTGATGGCACTGCTGTGCCGTGGGGATCACATGTACAGGGTTTAGCACTGGGGTTCGGAAGATGAGTAATTGGCCGATGATCCGCTGGGACCACGGATCTATGGATTGGCTCGGCGCACTCTGCACCAAACGCATCATGGCCGTAGGGGTTAAGTGTTGCGGTTTTTCTCGGTTTTAGTCGTGGATAAACGGCGGATTCGTTCACTCAATGTATAGCTCGTCTGATTTGTTTTATAGGGCAATATATTGATAATAGAAAAAATTAACATGTTAATTATAGAAAAAAATTAAGTTGTAGCTGTGCGATTTAGATGTAAGGTTTGTAAACGATCAAGTGAAGCGCCTCTAATTTTCATAGACTAAAATTAGCAACTTTTTAAATATGGATGAGACCATTTGTAAGAACCATGCATGACCCTCTTTTGGGGAGCTTCACTTCACTTCGCTACTGCTTCTCCTATTGATTCAAAAGATAGCTTTTATCATGCTTGTTCCCCTGATTTGAACTATCAATGATTGTGAGATGGCCCACGCTGTCAGTGGTGTTGACTCCTCAGCAGGGGTCCACTGGTCCTGGGCCAAAGAATTGGAGTTTTTCGTTATTCTGTTTGTATTGGTCATGTGGGACGTCGGCCTGTGAGAGGCTTTTGTAGAATATCTACAAATTGTGTTTGTTTGTGTGATTGCTGATTTCTAGGCTGCATCAGCACTTGGCACTTCTGCATGTACTCTTTTGCATGCTGCATCTCGTCCAACAAATGTGGTCACTTGGGACTCAAGCATGATGACGTCTTGCCTGATTATCCCGGGATGAATGATTCGGCACCGATGGGTACGGCATGCATGAATGAACGTAATTGGTCGTTATAGTATGACGTGAAAGTTTGAAATTGCGAAGGAAGGAACTGAAGTACAGTTAAGACAACAGGCACGTGCCGGAGCAGGAACAGAAGTACCCGCTTTGGGCAAAGCCGTTATACTTGGCTTTGAATCCACAAACCAGCACATGATCCATCCTGGGCAAGTATGACCTTCGCATAGGATATGATGCCCCCACAACAAGAAAGCAATCTTTTCCTGGCCAATGAAGAAAGTTTGGACCAGGCATGTGCCGTCAAGATGCTTTCGCATGGAACTACTACTGGTTCGTGTTTCAACGGGGCCATATTTGCTCATGCGCATGTGCTTACTAGTACTAGTACACTGAAGTTAGTTGGAGTGAGTCTTCTCATTCAAGTATTCTGCTAAGCCAGTTGAAGAGGCGATGCATTCATATGCAAAGGAATGTACTAGGATTAAGCTATGATGGTACAGGATACAGTGTGAAGGAGCAACAATGCTTTCAATTTGGTCGACACATACTGGGCAGATTTTTATGATGTTCTCCCAACAGCGCACTCTGTCACTATGGCCCAGAAATGTTGAAATGTTTCTCTCTGAGACTTCTTGTGCGCTGAACCATATGTTGTGTTGGGTTGAACTGAAATCATGCTAAATATATTGATTTATTGAACGTTGCTAGTAGAAATTCCTTCTATAATTGTTACTTTCCTCAACAGATCATGGCTGAAGAGTGCAAACTGGTGGGGTCTGGAAGCTGCTGCGACTGCAGGGAGATTGTGGGGAAGATAATGGAGCAAGTAAAGGCAGAATCAGAGCAATGGACAGAGATGCAAGATATGTTGGAGCAGGTCAGGATGGAGATGCAAGAGCTGCAGTCTTCCAGGGATATATGGCAGCATCGTGCCATTGCTTCTGATATCACTATGCGGTCCTTGAACTCTGAAGTAAGTATAACTATGCATCATACACTAGTAATTGAAGTGCTTCCTGTTTGGTGCATATACACTGGGCCACTGCTTTTTTTACAAACATAATGTTCCTTAGTGTTTATTACTTAATTTTGAACATTTCTGGGACTGCATTTTAGTACTAGATCATGGTTTAAACAAGGTCAGTCATTGTCGTAAGGATCTAAACGGAAACTTCAACATGTGTGACAGGTACAAGAGTGGAAAAACCGGGCACAAGTGTCAGAACAACAAGTGGAAGACCTGCAGAGGAAGATCTCAGAACTCCAAAGCAAGTTAGACATGTTGAAAGCCCACTTTCCAACTCGCACAGTGGCCAACCAAAATCAATGGTCAGACGCATGCAGGCTGGAGAACCCAAGGGCAAAGACTCAGCACCACCAACCGCAGGAATGCGGCAAGGAGAAGGAGAAGCACGTCCTCATCTGCCGCGTGAAGCACTCTCCGAGCGTGATCCCTAAGCGCTCGCCGTTCCAGGAGATCGGTAACTTCAGCTTGCCAAGGAAGCCGCGTTGAGGACCATGCACTGGTGCCGTCTCTGCTGTGTGATATTGGACGAAGGTTTCAGACAGACAGGTGTTGGAAAGAGGACTCTGTCACTTTGGCCTACCCAGTTGCTTTGATCACCAACATCTAATAAATAATTTACGACCCACTGATGAGTGATAAGGTCTGACTTCTCGTCAGATTTCTGAGATAGTAGTAGTAGTTAAGTTTGAGCCTGTAGGTGAGCTGAGATGGAGTCAATTTGCTTGGAGGCCGGAGTACAGTGTTGAGGAGTAGGCGAGATCTATATGTAACGGTAATGCTTCTTTTACCTAGATTATATGCAATTTTGTTCTTGCTCCACCAAATGTCCGAGTTGTAGAGGGACAAAGCCACACAGAATGTCAGAACCCATGGTGTTTTTTTTTCATTTGTTCCAAACGATCTAGCAGAAAAGGAAACTTTTGATCAGGAGCCAGGTACCGTGGCGAGGATGTTGTTCATGACGGCGGTCGCGGCCAGTTGATGTGCCAGACAACGGTCGCGGCCTGTATACCCCCCCCCACCGCCGTCCCATCCAAGATCTATCTCAGGCTACATGACCTGGGCACGATCACAGCGTCGGCGCCCTTTGAATACTTCATTGGGATCCAACACGACGGGACGATGACACGAGCGCGGCGGCGCCGCCTCCTTGCCGAATCCTCGGTGGTCGCCGGACATGCGCAACGGAGG
The DNA here is from genome assembly GCA_030760725.1 of Neostapfia colusana. NCBI lineage: Eukaryota > Viridiplantae > Streptophyta > Magnoliopsida > Poales > Poaceae > Neostapfia > Neostapfia colusana. The sequence goes on along the minus strand of JASWHV010000013.1, from coordinate 87,163,091 downwards.
GACCGGGCCAACGTTTAGCATGCAATTACGTTAAATATCCTCCCGTTTATCGGGCCGTCAGATGGGGCACGCTGGGCTTTCCTCCAAAACGGGTCGTCGTTTCGAGCCTCGTTGCCTCAGTGGTGACATGACAGGCCGTTCTGAATTTCAGAAAAGGGCTTTGTATCGGCCTTCGAATGATTGGTTCGAGCAGCAACGAAGCCCGGCATCATGGCCGGTATTGGCTGACGAAACCCATCGTCCGGTCACCGAAGGCATCCGTCTGGCGTCGTCTGCGTCGCGTCGGCCGGATCGAGATGTGAACTCGAGCTCATTCTGCAGCCTTCACCAGTCACCACTACGCCACGGCGAGAGTAAGCATGTCGTTTAATCTCGGAGATCTCGTTGCTATTTGAAGGGAGGGAAATTCCTCGTACAGATTTGCTTTGTGACTCGGCATGGTATCCGGATTCCGTTGGAGGAGTGCGCGTGACGACTGGGCTGGCCCGCAATGCATAGAGGTCAAAGAGGTACAAGCGTCGATTATTTCGCAGTATCAGTTGGAGAAATGATGCCAAAGATGAGCCAAAAAAAGTACATATAGTGGGGTCTATAAAAGGATTATTTATACATAGTCTAACCTTATTTTTTGTGTAGACAAGGGTTCGAACCCCAAGAGATTAAGACACGAGTGAAGATGAACAAAAGGTTTATACTTCGTACGTTTCGAATTATTTAACGCTGACCAGTTCAATTTTGAACTAACCAGGGTCAAATAATTTGAAAAGGAGGGAATATGTTTTACTTATATTTTATTCGTCTTTCATACTCTTGATGCAAGGGCTATATATTTCTTCGTATTTTAGTACGATCTCCATTCAAAAAAAAAAGAGTCCGTGGTTGAACAAGCATCTGAAGTCTGGAGAATCAACACATCTCTCTGTTTCCTAACCACAGATGCGAGATCAGGGTAACTTTGATCAGCAATATGTATATCTCAGGGATCATACGGAGGCTCCGTTGTTGGCACTGATCTTGCCGTTGACGATGTGGTGGTTGTCGTCGTCCATGAAGCGCTTCCAGAACCAGTGCTGCTTCCACACCCTCTCCGTCATCTCCTCGATGGGCACGTTCTTGGTCTCCGGCAGGAAGAAGAGCACGAAGAGCGACATGACGACGACCCACGCGGAGAAGAAGGCGAAGATGGCGTACTTGAGGTGGCAGAGCATGGAGAGGAAAGCCTGCGCGATGACGAAGGTGAAGAGCAGGTTGACGCAGACGGTGACGCTCTGCCCCGCGGAGCGCGTCTCGAGCGGGAAGGTCTCGCTGGGGATGAGCCAGCCGAGCGGGCCCCAGGACCAGGCGAAGGAGGAGACGAAGGTGCAGACCATGACCACGACCGCGATGGCCCAGCCGTGGCTGAGGTTGTCCGAGTGGTCGGTGACCTTGACGCCGAGCACCACCGCGATGGCCGCCTGCGACAGGAACATCTGCACGCCGGCCTCCAGCAGCAGCATCCGCCGGCCCACGCGGTCCACCGAGTACACGGACACCAGCGTGGACAGCACGTTCACGGCGCCCGTGATCACCGCCGAGTAGAGCGACGCGTCGCTCTTGAACCCCAGCGTGTTGAACAGCACCGGCGCGTAGAACATGATCGCGTTGATCCCAGTGAACTGTTGGAAGATCTGCGTCCAGTAGCATTTTTTTTGCATGCACGTTAGCATCCATGTCAGTCGAGGAACCATCATATATATATGGCACGAGAAACGCAAGCATCAAGCGAGCACGAGCAGGTGTACCTGGAGGAGGACGGCGATGACGAGCTGCGGGCGATTGCGGCGTTGGAGCAGGTTGCGGAAGGGGTGCTTGACCTCCTGGGCGATGCGGCTGGCCTCCACGATCTCGTTGAACTCGGGCTCCACGTTGTCCGTGCCGCGGATCTTCTTGAGCACGGCCTTGCCCTCGTCCAGGCGGCCGCGCTCGATGAGGCTGTTGGGCGTGTCCACCACGAAGAGCGCGCCCAGGGTCAGCAGCACGGCGGGGATGCCGGCGAGCGACAGCGAGAGCCGCCAGCCCCATGGGCGGATCCTGCAAAAACGCATCAGGCTCAGTTGGAGTCCACCGGAGAAACGAAGCATACACATGTACGCGATGGGCAGAGCACAGAGACGAGTGCGTACTTGGCGGTGCCGTAGTTGACGAGGCTGGCGAAGAGGATGCCGATGGTGACGTTGAGCTGGAACAGGATGTTGAGCCCGCCGCGGATCCTCGTCGGCGCGATCTCAGACAGGAACAGAGGAACGGCCTGCACGGGGTCGAACGGGGTGCACGAGAACGTCAGTTTACGATGCACAATTGCTTCAGTTCACCAACTGATCATCGACAGGTCTGTTCAGCATTCCACGCTTTCCACACCGATCATTAATGACCGAATAGCTTGCATAAATTTAAATTGCGGCCAGCCCATCCACTTAAACGTCTCTAAAAAACTAAAAAATTGGTGCGCCCGTGCATACATCCTTTTTTCTAAATTGCTACCCTGGCAGTTGAGGTGTCGTTGAGCCTAAAGCGTATAATCTGTAGCAGGTCACTACCAGTACATACATTAGACTATCTGCACTCATGTACTCTAAAAATCTACTCCAAACGAATATTCTTACCTCTTTACAGCATACTTCAAAAGATTCTTTCGTTTCCAGTACGTGCTCCCGCACTCATCGTACTCCCTAAACATACTCTATATCAACTAACAATCATTTTTTAATATTTCTTTTCATCCTTTTATTTTTTCTTACCTTTTACCTCTCATCTTTTCCTTCTATTTATTTTCCTTTTTTCCTTTCCTATCTATTTTCTTTTTTCTTTCTCTCCCTTTCTCTCCCTTCCTCCCCTTTCTGTTTTCCTTTCTTTCATTCATTTTCCATACTTTTGCTCCCTGTTTCCCTTTCTTTTCCTCTCTTTTTCTTTTTTTTCCTTTTTCTCTCCCGGTCTTCCTTTTCTTCCCGAGTCTTCCCTTTCTTCTCCCGAATTCCCATCTCGCTACCACCCCTCTCCTCTCCCCTTCCTCTCTTGCCATCACTGACGTCCTCGCGTCGCCCATGGTAGCCGCGTCCTCGCGCTGCCGCCACCGGTTCCATCCTCGCGCCAGCCCCCGTCTCCTGCACCGTCGGCCTCGCGCCCGCCCGGTCCTCATGCTGTCCCCGTCCTCACGCCATCGCCGTCGGCCTCGTCTTCACGCCGGCCCCGTCGGCCTCGCCTTCGCGCCAGCTCCTCCTCGCGCCGGCCCCCGTCCTCACGATGTCGCCGTCCTCAGGCCGTCGCCGTCGGCCTCGTCCTCACGCCGGCCCCATCGTCCTTGTCCTCGCGCCCGCACGCCCGGCGTACGCCCGACCGGGCGTTGCGCTGTAGCGAACGCCCGGCTGGAGTACCTCGTCCCGTTCACCGGTGCGGGTGAAAAAATCCAAGGGTACACCATATAGCCCGTGGCGTTTGTCTTCCAGTATAGGAGTGCAGACGGTCTTAGATCCTCCTGATTTGTTTGCTGGCCCTAGGTCTGCATCAAACTTCTTTTTCCGCCCAATAGACAGCGCTGACTAAACTGAGCACATGAGCTCTGTCCTAGTCGTGCCTGCTCTGCTCATATAATTACGTCGTGGTTGTCTTATCCGCCGGCTTGGGGTATGCACGGTTTGCAACGCAACGCTAGGTGTATTTGGGATACCCCTCGTCCGGTGAATGGTGGCTCTAATTGCTCATCCATGTTCTCACGTTCGATTTTTTTCTTCTGAAAAAAAAAGGCTTGGAAAACCATCAGTTTCTGCTTGTTCTGACTGGGGAAGCAGAGACATCGAAAACTTCTCCAGCGCGGTGAACACTGACGTGAACAGGATCTCAAGAGTCCAAACCAACTGCGCGATCGTGCAAGTCGAACTAGCCAAGCATCATCGATCCCAGTAGCAGCCGCGCAGCTTCCTGCAGGGCTACAGGCTACAACTGGGCCTATCAGATCTCTCAAGTCTTTGTCGCCCGCGACACGCCACCGGTGACGGCGCCCTGCTTCTGCAGCTTAAGCAGAGGTTACGGCAACCACGAAGATTCCTGTGCCGATAAGATCGCGACTGGGACAGCTAAAGAGCAGGTGACCACCAGCTAACGTGATTACAGCTTCAGTGCACAGCTATCACCTGTTCGTTTGTTGGAGTGGCTTCTCCAGCAGTTATAAATTTCGCAAGCCGTGGAATCTTGGGAAAGTCAGCCAACGAAAGTTGCCAAGGTGATAACACAAGTCCTGCACGAGACTCGGCCGGCACCGGCACCGATGCCCAGGTGTCCATCTGGAGTACAGGAGTATACATACGCATACATGCATGATCCCTACTGTTTGACTTAAGCAACCCCGGCCCAAAATCCCGGACTACTAGTATATATAGCTGATAGGGTTCGACCGACTCATACGGACCGTATAAAAATACGGTTACAGATGGGAGCAGGAGCACCAGACTAGCTAGGCGTGTACGACTTCGAGACTCGGATCGAAGATGCTCGAGATACGTAGTCAAGGACGGTGACTAGAATACATTACACAAAATACGTCCGTCTCATGGGTGCTGAAAAACTGACGTGTCGTGTCGTGTCGTGCGTGCTTAAATCCCTCAAACCGGACGTTGGTTTGTTTGACGACTTGAAATATATTCCTACTGCCCAATATACTTTTTCTTTCGCTAGATTAAAGTGTTTCCTCACACGCGTTACCGTTACCGCCACGAAAGTAATTGGGAACAGAAATAAAAAGAGAAAGAAATGTTGGTGCACGCAGACGCAGAGGGGTTATATATATAATACATTACCTGGTTGGCGAAGCCGACGCCGCAACCGAGCAGGATCCTCCCGACGATGAGCATGGCGAGGTCCTGGGCGGCGCCGTTGAGGACGACCCCGACGAGGAAGAAGACGCCGGCGATGAGCATGGTGAGGCGGCGCCCGAGGCGGCGCGTGGTGTAGGAGGCGAAGAAGGTGGCCGTCAGGCCGGCGAGGTAGAGCGACGACGTGAACAGCTGCAGGCCCTGGTTGTCGTACTTGCAGTAGTTGCTCTCCTTGTCCTGGTGCTTCTTCCGCAGCACCTCCGGGAAGAACTTGCCCAGGAAATCGTCCATGGACGTCACGCCGCCTGCGAAATTCAAGGCATCTCTTCTCAGATTTTACACAAAAAGTTCGTTTCAATTCCTTTTGCCAGTATATTTTGCCCATGCAAACGCCACCACTCCAAAAGAGCAAAACTTGTGATAGCTGCTGATCGATTGCTGGTAATTAAGATATGAGAGGGTAGGGCCGGGCTGGGGATTAAGAACATTAATTAAAAGATTTAATTTGCCGGATTCTTGGAGATTCGTGCCAGCTTTTAGAAAAAAGTTCCCACAGGAGCAGTTCTCTTAAAATATTCCTGGAGCAGTGAAAACGTGCTATGAAATCGTTGGTTCAAGCGTCTACATATGGTGTGGACAAAACATTTTTTAGGAGCAGAAAAGAATAATGCAAGTTGAGCTATTGCAAATATTCTGTGTTTTGTTCACTGAGGTGGATCGATGCTTTGCATGATAGCACTCTAGTACCATCTTTTGACCTTACACGTAGCAATTTCTTTAATTTATTTAGGATAATGAAGATACAATATAGTTAGTAGTTCCCATGTGCACACACCTTGAAGCATTTGTATTATTTGTATGTATAAAGCTTCAGTTGCACTAAATAAACTGATATTTTTTAAACTAATCAACGTCATATATTTCGAAACGGAGGGCTAACAAAGACTTCACAGTAACATAATGAAGACCTTTGTGTGTGGTAGATAAGAAAAAAAATAGTAGGGAGCCATGCATGATGTTTTCTTTAGCTTAAGCTTTAATTTAATTATTTGCACATTTGGCAAAAGAAAAATATAAAGCTGTGTTTCACTGGGTGGGCTCCAGAGCTTTGCGCATGCGTTGACTTACCAGTCTGCCAAGCAGATGGGCTAGCTTAAACCACGATATTTCTAAGACGCCCTCAAAAACGAAAGCATGATACTCTAGGACTGTACATAGACGTACAAATAAAGATGAAGATCCTCATTATATTGATTTGTGATCTTTTAAATGGGTATAGTGAAATCCTAAAATTATGAAGGTCATGCAAAATGGTAGGTGTTCACATGGAGACGAACAGACATGCAAAAAGATGCTTCATCTGAACCATATCCATTAAAACAAAATCAATGTTTCAAAAAATAAAAAAAATCAGACTCTTATAGCAGCATGATTCGGTACAAAGAAGAGGGCATGCCGAAGGATGGTTTCGCCATGGACGACGAGATTATCTTGATTCCCTGGTGCTAGCTAGCGCAGGCGATACGTTATGGGGGACTAGATACTGGCGGTGAGCTGAGGAGGTCGCCGTACCTGAGATGCCGACGTCGTATCCGAACATGAGCCCGCCGGTGGCCGCCATGATGCAGGAGATGACCACGACGGGCGTGATCTTCGCCTCGAACTCGACCCCGGACGGGGCCGACACCGAGAACCCTCCGGCCGGCATCTTGGCAACCTGAACCCGACCTCAGACGGCGCTCTCTTGGCAAGGCGGAAATGGAGGTTTAGCAGGCGTCCGTATCCACCTCGGATGGTGCCGGAGCGGAAGAAGGAGATGGACGCAAAGCTCACCCAGCTCTCGCTCGGTTTATGTAGAGCGCGATTCCCGGTCCCACGGAGAAATTTCAAACCAATTCCACCGTCTGGATGCGGCCACGACGCCGAAGAGGATCGTCCTGTGGGCCCCACAGGATTGCGGGCCGGCCGAGACCGAGACCGGCTGGCTGGTTGGGTAGGCTGGTCAACGACGGCTCGACGGCCCACGGGCCTTGCGAACCTCGCAATCGCAATCCAGAAGCGGTAACCCGAGGACGGACACGGACGGGGATCTGGGGAGTGGACTATATACGATGCTGCAAGCCTGCAAGTACATAAGCGCGGCGACTTTTGGACCAATTTTTTTTTTGTTTCTGCTTATCCACCACAAACTCTTTTGATCTCTCGGTTCCTTTTGCAAAAAAAGGAACTGGAGATCAACACCATCAGCAATCAGTCTGGAAAAACGGGATACGGCGCCGTCCGTTTTGACGACAATTCGCTATGGCCCCACCCGTCAGCCAGCCCTGGTCACTGAAATTTGTACTGGCTCCAGATTGCAACTGCGCATGGAAAGCAGACTGGACTAGCACTGTTGCTCGACGATCCATTCATGTGAATGGAGAACCTTGACTTGAAGATTCGCCGACGAAAATCGTGCAGCGCGCGCGGAAGGCTTCACTTGTTGAGAACGGATATAGCACGCTGTGGAGAAGACAAGCATACATAAAGAAATTTCTTCTAGTAACGTCTTCATAGTCCACACATACAGACGCCAGCATTGGCAGCTGTCTGTTTTTAGGAGGGTGCTTTATTTGGGCGTGAGTCAGTAAAAGTTGGATAACAACATGTTTTTAATAATTTAGTATGAAAAAAATGATGACCATTAGTCTTAAAAAATATAATAACTCTATTTAACAGACAATATAGTAGTCAAAAGTTGCAATTGAAGACAAAGAAAATGAACGGTATCATGTATGTACATATAGTGGTAGCATATATTTTTAAGCCAGCCGCTTTCCTTGTCCAAGTGCTCCTAATAATCAAGTTTCCCCTCATCTTTTTGTATCGTTTGTGGATTACGAGTCATGATTTCGTCAACATGTGCGTGTACATGTGGGACACGCTTTTTATCCATCTTCCAAGAATATACGCAAGATTGAGACATGTGTCATCCCGTGCTTAAAAAGTAATCCCTTCATTAATATTTAGTATAACTAATTTATTTTAAAATAAACTATATTTCTTATCCTAAATATTATTTATTTTAAAACGGAAGAAGTAACATCGACGACGTGCTTAGTCCATGAGCGAGCTCGAAAGGGGAACACAGCCGTGCATGCATGTACAACGACGACCGGTCAGACTGCATGTTAGCTTATCAGTGCGTATCCAAATTTGCTTCGTTCTTTGATAAAGCAATGATCCCAGTTTCATGCATGCTCTCCGTGATGCTCTCCTGTGTCTTATCACTTGGAGTGTTCTCTTTCTTCAATAAAAAAGAACAAATCTGACCTGCCCCGTGAGGAAGCCGCCGCACGACACAACTCAGATTGTTCAAACGCTAATTAATCTCCATCAGTCATTTGGGAACCGCGTAACGTGACGAGACACCACGGATTCATTGGGCCTCTTAGCTAAGCTCGAACTTTAATTCGAACGGCCGTCTGGCCTCACGGAGCTGGAGCCCGGAGTTCTTCACCATTTGAACGCGCCGGGGAAATGTTAGGAAGTGCACGCGCCCGATCAACTTATTCTGCGGATTTTTCCGCCGTCGACGAGTGGCATCCACACCCTGGCGGGCGCGACACGAATCGCGCGACCGGCCCGCAACGCAAGCAGAAGCAGGGAGTGTAGCATGGCACCGTTTCTGCGTGCGGAATCTCGTTTTCGTAACGATGTCCGAGTTTAATCAAGTTTCCTCGTGTACGATACGAACAAAAACGGCCAGTCGCGATCGGGCAGGTGGAGGCTCCTAATGTACGGCCGACATCAACTTACCAAGCTAGTTGAGGCAAACAGCCCCACTTACTTACATTCCATAGAAGTTCCTCCTCCCTGCACAGAATTCCATTCTTCAAACTGACACTACCGGTACGGTACGGTCCGGGGCCGGGGCCGGGGCTTGACTCAACGCAACGGGGGTGAACTGCTAAGGTAGACGCGCTATTTCTTCTGCCTATCTTGACACGTCCGTTTCTACCGCGCGACAGATCTTGGATTCTTTCTTGTTAGCGATCGGATTCGAGATATAGTTGCGTAGAAAAGTTTCACCAATCGACGAACCGTGCCGTAACACGGAACGAGCACCGGTGTTGAATTCCCAGGCTCAGATAAGGCGAACTTGACCTCCAATCCGTTCGCTCCGCAGGTCTAGTTTTCGTGGTTACAATCGTCAAAAAAAAACATATGTGTCACGTTATGTTCTGAAGGATAACCTCTCCACCCACAGAGCATCCAGATATTGAGAGACACGGCTGCATCACAGTACCCCGCACACATGTTAAATGTCAGCGCAATTTACTCAATGTCACTTCCCATATTGCCATGCATAGGCTGTTGCTGCTGTTGAGCATACAAAAGTGCAGCTGCGGTAGGTTCTGCCATCAACCTCAACACATGCAGACCCGCCATTGCACAGGGCTCCCTCAATCCTTCACTACAAAGATTCGAGAAACTTATGACGGCTAAGTCCGTTGTAATTAAGTACTAAACCGTTGTAAGTTAGCTACTTACGACGGTATTTCTTTACTTACGACGGTATACAACCGAGGTAATTACTCGATCGTAAATAACGTAACTTACGACGGCTACCGTCGTAAATAACTTAACTTACGAGGTGTCGCGCATCCGTCGTAAGTAACGGCCCAGGCCACGTGATGGCCCACGACACGTTACTTACGACGGTTCTGGTGACCGTCGTAAGTAACAAAGGCTAACTTACGACGGCTTCTAGGTAGTAGCCGTCGTAAGTTATATTTGTAATTTTTTAAAAAACAGAAACGCACTAACCTGGCACGATGGCCAGCTCACAGAACAAACAGTTATGAGTAAACAGTTATAAAATAGTTCATATGCATCACACACAACATAAATTACAAACTGGCTACACACTACCCTCTCGACTACCTCCGGAGCTGAAGATATCATCTCCACGCGACTCTCTTGGAACCGGTAGCTGTGGCGATGGAGTAGATGTCACGCCCGGTTTTACAAAGGGCAAAACCGGCCGCACTCTACGTGTATGCCAGGATCGGTTTAGTTCATACACGTAGGACATAATGTGATAAACAGATTATATATCAAAAATAAACGCATTTATACCTTAATTGAGTCTCGAGTAGCAGCGGAATAGGAGAAGCTTCTAGGGCCGTCCACAGGCGAATCGACTGGCAGCTACGTGACCTTCTTCGTGCCGTCTTCATTTGATCTTCTTTTCACTGAGCAACAATTATAATAGAGGAAAAAGACAAACGTCTGAGTACATAATGTACTCAGCAAGTGTGGGAAGTAGATGACATGCAGGCATTTAACAAGAAAGGCTAGACACGGGTTAAGCACTAAGCAACCTATCCTTAGTCTTATTAGGCGTCCTATTTATTTAGTGACATTCCCGCCCAACCCAAACATATCTCCAAGTGATCTCCACTATCACTGTAATCTTATTTATCTCAATCCAAGTCACCATTCCCAAACCATACCAAACCAACCCACACTAATCATGAGAGAGTTACCAGTCCGCTCTTGACCGTGAGCACGGCTGTCTAGACAGTTTTGACTCTGCAGAGTTTGTACCCTTTACCCACAAGTCGTGTTTTCATCACCCGTCGGTGACTCAAGAAACTCCTTTCCGCCCTCTCACACTCCCTATGGTGTGGGGCCAGGAGTACACGACAAGGCCTTTACATTGCACTACCCAACCCGTGCACACCCGCTAAGGATTCACCGCTGCGGCACTCTGAAACCTCTGCCGCAGAAGCCCCCTCTTGCGCCACTTACACATCTCTCTGGTGTACACAAGGAAAGATAGGAACAACTTAATTGGCCACACTGCCCCATAACAGTTCTTGTGGTGGCACTGTATAAGCCAGTTGACAGGTCTCACGAACCGGTCCTTAGGATCTACACAGGCTAACTAACCACAAACCCGAGTCTCGTGCACTCAGCACCCACCGTAACCCACCAGCCTGCTAGATCCCTACACTACCCACCTCATACACCACGTACATCACCACATATATATATATATATATATATACCATATATATATATATCTGCACACAACATCTCAATGATCATGAATATATAACATTAATGTAAATTACTCCCATCCCATATACTAAGCAGGGCTAAGCGTGAAAACAATGTCATAAAGGTAAACCCTATACTACCCATCCCGGCTACAAGGCAAATATTGGAAATATTAGTAAACAACCAACACATGGGATTCAATTTAAGACCTAAGCATGCAATTCTAACTAAAATCCTAAAAAGGTGCAAAATGGTCAAGGGCACTTGCCTTTTTCTTATATTGTTGCTCAGCCCATGGATTCGAACTCTGGATCTTCAAAGTCTTGGTCTTGTAGGATGAACGTAGGTTTGGGGACTAAGTTGATCCATTCCATCGCAGGTGAAAAGAAAATATCAAGAAAATAAATAAGTAAAAGCTTTCTGCACTCAAGCCTAGTAGTTAACTAAGCCAACTAACATTTCTTCGTTGTCTAGTGCACATTCGTTAAGCCCAGGTTATTTTTAATATGCACGAATGGTTCTTACTATGCACTTTTAGTACTAAGTTTTATTTTGTGTGAGTGTTTTGGTAAAAACTGCCATTTTTAGGATCCTAAGTGTTATTTCTAGTTTGTGATGGGGTGTCTTTATCATTTCAGCAGTAAATATTTATGATAATGTACTTTTAGCAGGTAATCTCGGGGCTATTCAGGTGTTTTCTATAAAATTACAGCAGACACTTTAAAATGTGAATTCAGCTTGTTCTAGGGTATAGGATCTAAAATCAGCACTAAAAGAAAAAGTGTGAAATCAGTTGTAACAGGGGCCTATTTGCTATATGGCAGCAGGGTGCAAGGGATTAAAACGTAGATTCAGATTTTAAAAGGGGGTCTGGTACAATTACAGCAGCTATGGGGGTATTTTTATGAATTTACAAATTATTACAGGGGTTAGATGATTAATTTCAGATTTTTGTTCTAGGGCTGAAACCTTAATACAAAGGGTTCTAGGGCTTATGTGTAATCCAGAGGTGTCCAGGCCTAAAACAGGATTTCCAGAAACTTTGGCGGCTTTCTCATTGGTTTCAGTGATTTTTAGTGGCTATAATGCTATAATAGGGGGTTCTAATCCCGGCCGTTGGCGCAAGATCGTACGGTCGGGGTTTAGCCCGACCGGTTCCGGCTGCTGGCGACGTCCGCGCGTGGCGGCGCACCACTGAACCAGCCCTAGTCCAGCCGGAGTTCAGCGATCCTTGCCTACGAAAGTTCCTACACACTTCTAAGTACCATAAACTCGAGAGGATCGCTAGGTGAGCTCACCTTGGGGGTAGACGTGATCCAGGGAGAGCAGGAAGGTAGTTCTTGGCGCGGAGGAGTGGTGACATGGTTTGATTCTCATCGGGATCACCATTGGGGTCCTGTTTCCGTGCGTTCCTCAGGTCCTTGACGTGCACCATAGCGAGGCAAAGACGTTGGTGTTGTTAGTAGGTAGAGGGTATGAGCGAGACTGATAGCTCATCTGGGAGAGGCGGATATACTCACCGGAACTCATCGGGCTAGATGCGCGAGTGGGGGTCCGTGTTGAAAGAACCCCGAGGAAACTTGTCGGTGTTCCGTGGTTGAAGCTGGTCGGAGCTTGAGCGGCGCGGCGAAGGACGTGCCCGGCGGTGCACGGCGGTTCGCGCGTCCAGAACGTGGCACAAGCCTGCCCTCATCCATGTTAATCCCTCATAGAAGAAGGCTCTGGCTGCACAACAGGGTGAGTATTGTTTTCCACAAGCACCTCATTGCTGATAAGTCCATATTCATTACGTACACAGGGTTTTATCTCATCACACCTGGAACTCGGCCTCGAACAGCGCCATAAGGCATTCCCTCCACCCAGTGAAGCTGCTGCAGAAGGATGTCGGGCGGTCGTCGTACGATCATGATAACCGCTGCAGCACCATGACAGGCGTTGAATGGTAAAAATGAAATCCTGCTTGTGACACACAAAATGGTAGGTAGAAAAATAAAAGCACGCATATCTGATCCTTGTAGAGCTGCTCAAGCTGCGCAACGGGGAGATCGACAGAGATCTTCGGGTCCTTGGTGCGGCGACGTCTTGGTAGCGTTTTTCTCGTGTTCTTCGCATCCTTAACGTGCTCTAGGGCAAGGGGAGCGTGATGGTGCTGTTAGTTCAAAAAAACTAAAGGAAAACAAGGTTTCACCGAGACGAGGGTGGAGATCCTCACCAGAGACCCGCGGGGTGGCTGCTCGGCGTCGATCCACGTCGGAGTAAGACCGGAGAAACCCGCTGACGTCTGAGGGGGAGGCGTCGCAGCGGCGGAGGTGGGCGACGGTCGAACCTGAGCCGGCGGCGAGGTCAAGCAAGCGGGGAGGGCACCTACAGGAAGGGAACGACGCTGTGGGGAGCGGACAACAGAGGCGAGGTAGGCGGTGAGGAGCCCATCGGGGCCGAGGGCGGCGGTGTGGAGGGCGAGGCGCGCTGGCCGGAATTGGCGGCGTGTCCGAGCGAGCGAGGCAGCGCAGGGGGGGAGGTCGGGAGGAGGCGGCCCGTGGCTAGGGCCCAGGCGGGCTCGAGCCGAGCTCGGCGAGGAGTGGCGCCGTGGCGGGGGAGTAGTTGGGGGCGCACGGAGGGAAGGCGGTGGTGCGGCGCAGGTGAGGGGTGGGGTGCGCAGAAGAGAAGGCGGCCGAAGGGAGGTCGGAGGGAGTCGGCCGGCTGCCGGGAAGGGCGCGCTGGCCGGGGCGCGGGGGAGGTACTGGGCGGCGGCGCTGAGGTGGAGGAGCTGGAGGAGAGGCTGCGGGGAAGGAGCAGCAGCGTGCAGGGGGTGGGCGCGGGATGGAGGCGCGCGAGCCCGAGGCGATGGCGAGGCCTAGGGGCGGCGGTCTCGGGCAGGGAAATAGAAGAAGGAAGAGATAAAAAGAAATTAGGGTTAGGGGTGAATGTGGGCTGGGCCGGAGTGTTACAGTAGAGGCCTCCGTCGCCGAACCCTACAAAACACATACGTAGTTACGACGGTTTGGATTCACATATCAATGCCTTTCTCTTTTTTCTCACTCTCTTCCTCTCTTTGTGCTATTCATCCCCTCTTTATGTTATTCTCACTCACACCCTCTCTGGCACTCTCTCTCTCCCTCTATTGCAACACTCGATCTCTCCATCTCACTCTCACTCTCTCGCACTCCCTCTCTCCCATCTGTACCACTCTACATCTCCCTCTCTCCTTATGTTAGATGAAAAATACAATATTAAAGAGTTTATTACCTATGGCGGCTGCCATGCAGGAATCGTGATTTATTGACCGTTATGTCGAGCTAAGATCTATAATTGAAAAATATTAGAACATATGTATTACTGAAATGTTATGAAAGTAAACTACAGTAATTGAAATTACTTACCTCCACCGCTGCCTACATCTCGGCCATGTAGTTAGCTTGGTACTCCTGGATGGCCCTCGTCCTGTCGAGCTCCTCCTGGGTCCGCGTCAACCTCTCCTGCATGGCACGGAACTCCATGTCCCTCTGCGAGAGATGGCCACTCGACGGACCAACCGACGAAGTCTGCGTCGATGAAGTGCCTCTCGCAGGTCGCGCCGACCTCGAGTCGACAACTCCATCAAAAATGGCAAAACTATAAAAGAAAGAAAATAATAAGTAAAAGAAGGAAGATTGGAAAACCTAAATCAAAGAAACCGACTCACATGCCATGGGCCTTTCCGCCGCCGCTTGCATACACGGCTTGAGGGTCGATTGACGTGTTTTCACAATCGTACCCTTCACCGTGTATTTTGATGGCTTTCTGGCCGTACTTTTCCTAAAAAATATAGAAATGGTGTTAGTGTGTCAATAATAATATTAGTTATAATTAAATTAAATAATTCCATAATCTTACCAATCGATCGGTCGCGACCTAACTGCACTGCCTCGGCTGCGACGGGTCACTTCCCCTGTGACCTCTCTTCCAAACCTCGATCGTGCTAGGCTCCTGGCCGGTCTCTCGCTCCTGTAGATACGTGTTAGTAGGATAAATATATTATGAACACATAAACGAACTTATAATACACTTACCATGCGTTTAGCCAAACGTAAATGACCATCGGTGCCATAGGTGTGCTTCCCGTCGAACCCGCTGCATCCTCGAGCCTTCATGGACTTAGCTTTGAAGTCATCGCTAGCCCAATACCGACAGAGAGCTCGTTATGCGTTGGGTTGACCCTCTAATCAGGAAATACTAACATGCACATATGTAGTATATCATTAACTGTTAACATAAGTAACTATTGAGTTTTTTTAACAATTAGAACTTACCTCCATGTAGTGATCCTTTGTCAAGTACGTGTCGGAGTCCCTTCTAAAGGGACCCCGTTCCTGCTGCTGTTGATGTCGTTTCTGGTAGTCGTTAACGGCCTGTATGCACGCGTACGACAACGCCTGCGTCACGAGCTTCCGAGCGTTTGTGTGGAACACGAGTGTCGCGTGCTTCATCATGCTCTCGCTCGTTTCCTCTAACTGGTACCTCAGCTTTAAGGAAATAAACATTTAATCAATATGCATTAGCAATTTAAATGAGTTAAAGAATGTAAATATTTAAACTTATCATAAAATCGTTCCACACGCCCCCCTAAAGAGTGTTGTGCACCTCATGCGAGACACGAGCGTAGTCGTCACACGACAAAGCAGGGACACCATCGATGACACCGGGATAGTGCAAACGCACTAAAGCCCCGATGACACCGTTAACCTGCCTGTGGTGTCCCTGGCCCGTGAACGAACAGTCGTACCAAGATCTGCAAAATTTTTATCTTAGTAAGTATTTGTAGACATCATGAAATATGTACCAAGTATATAATTTTTTTACCTGTCTCCAACTGGACGAATAGTGACCCTCTCATGAGAAACAGAAGGAGGAGCCGCAAAGTGGGTCCTCCTCGTCCGTCGTCTCTGCGCGGGCACCACGTCCAGTGACCCGGAAGACTGGTCACCACTAGAGCCCGAAGGCTCCACGCTCGACGGATCTGAAGGTAGGGTAGCCGGCTCCGAGGGTTGGCTAGCCTGTGGCGGCGGCCTAACATCTCACTTTGAATCTGACGACTGTAAGTCAGACTGCAAAATTAAAGAATTGATAATAAGAATAAATTATTTATAAGTGGAATTTAAAATAACGTAATTAACAACTGAAATTTACCTTTGCGCGCTGTAAGGCTAGAGGTCGGCCCGCAAAGTCTGGTAGGTGCCTCATCAGCTGAGAGTGTCTGCTCGCACCTGACGAGCTACCTGAGAAGAGGTCTCGTGACCGACTGAGGAACCCTCGTGTCCCCTTTTTCCCGCTCCCCTTTGATGACGACATCCTATTGTAAGGAATAATTGATAAATATTGTCGCTCCCCTTTGATGACGACAAAACTCATGTTAAGTTAGTGAACAAAACGTTACATCATCAATTTTAAATTTCATCAATGTCATGATCATGTACCCTGCTCCTTAAACCAGACCATCGATCTTCTTTCGTGAGCGTCTGAACTGGATTTCGTTCCCATTTACGCATATCAGAAGTCTCGACATCTTGAGCGTCTCCAACTAAGTCATCGAGTCCTACACCACGCTCGATGATAAACGAGTCTGGCAACTCTTCTTCTTGGTAAACCTCGTAAACCTCATCAGTATCATGGTAACCATTATCTTCTAGAGTGTATAACCGCTCACGAGAATTAACCTTATGTACAACCCACAAAGCTTTGAGTTTTTTGCATGGATAAGATAGATAATGCACTTGCTCCACTTGGTGTGCAAGAACAAATGAATCGTATCCTCGTAGCCGTTCGTTGTGTTTGACTTTCACCATGACAAATTGTTTTAGTCGAGTTCCATGATTGATATCAAACCAATCACAGTCAAAGAATACTACTCGAAGATCCTTAATCCCGGCAAAAGCAAATTCAAGAATTTTATTTATGATTCCATAATAATTAGTTTCACATCCTTGAGAGTCGACTGCATTCGTCACAACTCCGGTATTAGATGTTTCCACGAGAGGACGAAGAGATTCAAATTGAGTTGTACGAAATCGGTAGCCATTGACGTCATATCGACCATAGCTCCTAACTTTAATCAATCCATAGTATAGTTGTCGTAAGTCTTCATCGACGTGAGCATCTTTCATGCATTGTTACAAGAACACTTTGTAAATACTCGTAAGTTATAAGAATACTTTGTAAATATTGGTAAGTTAACGAGAAAATGTTAAATGATCTCGAAACCAGGATAGGAAATTAGGTCCTCCATTTATTCCTTCCCGTCGCATCACTTCTACTTGTTTGCTCGTAGGTTGATGCCTATGTGTCCAATTTTGCTTGTGGAATTCACTGTACGCGAAGAAAACTTTTTAGAATAGATGTGTTACAAAATACGCCGATTAGTATAAATGTAAAACAAACATTTACTCGAAATATTTGTCCATCTCATCTATATTCGCGTACATGTAAAGGAAAGCAGCACTCCTTTCTTCTGCGGTAGAGTTGTAGGAAGTGGAACAACCAACAGTAGTGCCTCTTGTTGCAAAAATAGAGAGATCACTACAAGGAGGTTGCTCATCCACATTTTACCGCATTGCTGAAGTGTTCACATTGTTTTTCTCTGCAAAGTAAAAACTTAAAAGTATCCTACTTCTTTAAGAGTAAATGCTTCGGCGATGCATCCTTCTAACTTTGCCTTGTTACGAACTATTGGTTTCAAATATCTTAGTGCTCTTTCAATATGATACATCCACCTATATTGAACGGGGCCTCCAACTTTAGCTTCAAATGAAAGATGGATGAGGAGATGTTGCATTGGATTGAAGAACCCTGGAGGAATTTTTTTCCATCTTACATAATAGTACCGGTATCTCCTTATCTAATTTACGCATCATCTCTATCGTGATTTCTTTTGCACAGAGCTGTCTGTAGAAGTGACTAAGCTCGGCTAGCACCTTCCATACCGCATCATCAAAATAGCCCCAAAACATAACAGGTACAAGTCTTTCCATAATTATGTGATAATCATGACTCTTCAACCCTGTCAGCTTTCCCATTTTGATATTCACGGCTCATTTCACACTAGCTGCGTAACCATCTAGTAATTTCAAAATTTTCAACCATTTGAGTACTTATTTATTTTTTCTTTAGGTCGAAGACAGAAATTAGCACGTGGTTTAGCACCACTTTCAGAGAGCTCAAGAGTTGGATGGTTACAAAGCTCTGTCAGGTCCTTTCGAGCCTTAATATTGTCTTTCGTTTTGCCCGTCATGTCCATGCTTGTGCTTATAATACATTCGCCCATATTACGCTCTTGATGCATTACATCAACGCTATACATTAGTATCAACGACTTCAGATATGGTAGCTCCCATAGTCCACATATATGAGTCCAATTGTGATACTCTCCGTAACCGATAAAATAACCACGACGTCCTTTATCTGGCACCAGTTTGTCCAACATATCAGATATTTCAGTTCCGCTTAGACGTTTCGGTGATACTTTAGTGACAACAGTGTCTTTTTTAAAGACATTTCTCTGTTGCCTAAACATGTGATTCGGAGGCAGCCAACGTCTGTGACAATCGAAGTAGCATATCTTTCCTCCATGAGTAAGTCGAAAATAGTCCGTGTTAGATGCACATATCGGACAAGTCAAACGACCGTGAGTGCTCCATCTAGAAAATATACCGTATGCTGGGAAATCATGGACGGACCACAAATAAGCAGCTCGAAGGTTGAATTTCTGCTTTTTGTAACATTCGTACGCTTCGACTCCTGTCCACAACATTTTCAATTCTTCGATCAGCGGTTTCAACATCACGTTGAGACGTGGCCCAGGATGATCCGACCCAGGTATAATGAGGCTAAGGAACATGAACTCGTACTTCATGCAAAAAGCTGGTAGTAGGTTGTACGGAATGACAAAAACAGGCCAACAGGAGTATGGTGTGACGTTTATACTGAACGGCGAGAATCCATCTGTCGCCAACCCGATGCGAACATTTCTCGCATCACGACTAAAGTCTGAATCGAACCGGTCAAACGTCTTCCATGCCTCACCGTCGACCGGGTGTATCATGACTGCATTGTTTTCACGTACACCTTCCTTGTGCTATCTCATGTGTGTGACCGTCCTTTTTGATAGAAACAACCGCTTCAACTGAGGTGTCACAGGTAAGTAACGAAGTTGCTTACGTGCGACTTCTGTCATCACACTATCACCATCGTTATTAACAACTTCGACAAACCTTGATTCACCATATTTTAAGCATTTCTTCTCTTTTGCATGCTCTTTCCAGAAAAGCATGTAATTATCTGGACACACATCAATCTTCTCATATTTCATACCAAGACCGGAAAACAATTTCTTCACCTGATACATATCTTTAGGTACTTTATGAGGCTATGGAAGGATGTCGCTGTTCAATTTGATGAGGTCGTTGTTGCAGTTATTAGAAAGGAAGTACTTAGACTTAATTGCTATAAGTCTAGTCATGAAAGTGTGGAGTGTCATTTCAGTGTGTTCATGCAGCGACTCTTCTAAAGCTTTGAGAAGCTTGAAGAACGCTTCAACCTCTGTTGTAGGAGGATCCTCCGTAAACTCTGGTTGTATAGCTTCAAGCATCTTATCCATCCTATCAACCCCCGTGTTATCATCATTTTCCTCTTCCACTTCTTGTACAGTTTTAGAAGTTGTCTCGTCGTGGAAGGTCCACACCTCATAATGTGGCGTGTAACCGCTTCGACACAAGTGTATCGAGACCGTCTTTTTCTCCAAAAACTTGGTATTCCGATATTTCGTACATGGGCACCGCACCTTATCGATCTTTGACAATGAAAAAGCTCGATCTACAAAAGCATTTGTCTTGGCGAACCACTCATCCGAGTGACAACTAGAGTTGTTCTTCCAACCGGTATACGTCCAACTACGGTCCTCACCCATGTTTGAATCTGCAGTTTAATGTCAAGGTAATTATAGTCACTTTATAATTTATTTATGTCACGACCCTATATCTATTAGAAAGGATAGGTCCTAAACCCACCCAAGAGTGACCGAGCGAAGCATGCTCATGACGAGACGCGTGGTCTGGATCCGAACGAAATTTCGGCAGCATAACCCCACTGTTCTCCACTGCACGCGCGAAAATGGTGCAGCACAGAACAACACGGTTATGCCGCTGAAACCTCGTCTAGATCTAAACCCGCGTCTCATCACAAGCCACGCCCCCTCGGTCACTCCTAGACTGTCCAAAAAGGGACAATTCTGAACCTCCACGTCTCACATGCGTAACACATGTGAGACGGGGCGGTTCGAAACGGGTGACACATGTTGTATAGGTTTACGTCAATCTTTCATTTTTGAGTCATTTAAAAGAGAGAGAGTAAAGAATGAGAGAGAAGGAAAGAACGAGAGAGAGATGAAAAAGTGGGTCAGCCGTCCTAAGTTATGCTCCGCTGGGGCCTGCCATTATCTTACGACGCCTTTAGTATTAGCCGTCGTACGTTATGCCCCGTCGTAAGTGGGTCAAAGATGAAATCGCCCCGTTAGGGCCCACCGTCCACGCGCGGGAGCTTGCCGTCCTCCGTGCCTGTCTCGACTAATACATTTCCACTAAATGGGCCGTGACAGACCCTAAATAGGTCGTGTCAGGCCGAACCGGACCGAAACCCATTTATTTACATATAGTAACTAATAACGCAATCAATCAAAGTATTAATTCAACAATAATCAATTACAATACTAATTAAACAATTAATCAACTAAGATCAAATTAAACATGTAATCACACATAAACACGATGTCGGGTCACACATACGACACAGTGTCGGGAGGCGGCACGGCGAGCAGGGGCCAGGCGGCGCGGCGAGCAGGAGCTCGAAGCGTGGCGAGCAGGGGCTCCAAGTGGCGCGGCGAGCAGGGAACGGGCGAGGCGGGTCGGGCGGCGCAGCAGGGCGGGGCTCGAGGCGGGGCGGGGCGAGCGGCGGCGGCCGAGGCGCGGCCGGGGCTCGACGCGAGCACGGGCGGCCAGGCGGGGCTTGGGGTGGGACGACGGCGGTTGCGGCAGGGCGGGGCAAGGCGCGGGCATGAGTGAGCCGCTCGCTCGGCCCGTGAGATGTAGAGTTACGTTCTTTATTTACGACGGCTTCTTTACCTACGACGGTTTAGCTTTTAGCTGTCGTAAATGGTACTTAAATTTCGTCGGTCATTTTATTTACGATGGCCAAGAGCCAGCGACCGTCTTAAGTTAGTAAACTTACGACGGCTACCACGCGCCGTCGTAAGTACGTTAATTTACGACGGCTTTCCCACGTAAATAAATTCAGCCGTCATAAAATGTTGATTTTCCTGTAGTGAAGCGCCGCGGCTGCGGCTGGCGGCCGGCGATGGAGGTGGCGGCGGAGGTCAGCTCGGGGCAGGGCTGAGAGTCTAGCTCTCGGGCTCGGGCTGAGCAGCCCAAGTGCCCACGACCGTCGGATCTAATCCGATGATCCACGCGTTCTATAAGGGTCATGAAAAACGGCCCATAACCCTAATACACTCATTTTCATCCCCCTCCCTCTCTCCTCTCCAGAGCACCGCGGGGGCCGGCGGCGCCTTGCAGCGACGGCGGCGGGCGGAGGCGGCGCCGGCATCGACGACGCTCGGCCAGGCGAGGCGAGCCGCCCAGGCATCCCCCGCCACCGACTGGACGGCTAGGCGTCGGTACGCTGTCGGCGACGGCGGGGGCTGGTGGCAGCGGGGCCGGGGGTAAAGCAAAAACAATGTGCTTAAACAACTAATCAATTAATTAACTAAATTAAATAACTAAAATCGGAAACAATTACTAATTTAAACCAAATAATTAACAGCTAATCTAATTATCTACTAAATACATACAAATTGATTAAGTAATAAACATTTTATCTAATCTAACTAACAACTAATTACAAAAACTAAAAAATTACTTATTTTGTAAGGTGTGACGACGGCGGCGGCGACGGAGACGGCGGCTCGGGGCGGGGCCGGGGCGGCTCGGGCGGCGCTGGGCGGCGCCGGTCGGCTCGGGGGCGGCGCCCGGCTGCGGCTAGGCGGTGGCGGCGGCTCGGCGGCGCGGCGAAACAGCGACGGCGGCGGGCGGCGTTGCAGTGCTCGGGCTTGGGCTAATTAGCCTGAGCCCGGGCCGGGGCGGCGGTTAAACCCACCTACGTACGACGGCCACGTAACTTACGACGGCTTAGATTACGGCCGTTGTAAGTTACGCTTATTTTACGATGGTGGCGTAACTTACGACGGCTTAGTGTTGCGGACGTCGTAAGTAACGGTTATCCTACGATGGCCCATTAACTTACGACAGCCATGGGCCCGTAGCCGTCGTAAGTTAGTTTACTTACGACGGCCTAGGGCGATCATCGTAAATTATAGTGGCCGTTGTAAGGTGCGCCGTTTCCTGTAGTGCTTGCCCGTGGAAACCGACTGAATGCTACAGAAATGGTAAGCACTGGATGTTTAAGGTGCATCTCTGCCAAGGCCTTCAATTCAAGCAGAAAGATTGCAAGACCTTCCTCTGGAGTAGTAGAGATCGGCACATGTTGTTCACCAGTGCTGCAATAAATGGCCTCACACCGATACCCAGTGTTTGTACAAAAATATGGAGGGCCTTGCTAGCTTGAACCACTCCATCAGCGTCCATTCTCGAGATAAGGCGTTTCATGTTGAATATGGCGCTTCCTGATAGATTATCTATCTCCTCATGTGCATTTTCCCGGCTGCTCCTCCAGTAACTCCTGCTGAAAGAGTGTCATCTCTGAACATGACATATGACCTCATCCCTTTCTCTGGCTGCGTCTATTTTTTTAAGAGCTCCACTTGGTGACCGTTCTGCACCTGGAAGTCCCAATGTCAATGCCGACAGCAACATCAGGAAATGATGGTTGTGACTGATCTACCTCAGTGGTTTCACTATCCGATGCCACAGTGTAGAATTGTTCAGCCATCCTATAAAACAAAATCGCATCATTCATATACTTCTAACCGATTTTTTTTCATCAAGAGGAAAACGTTTGTTCAGAAATAAATAAATAAAAAGAAAAATAGAAAGTTCAAGGTTTAAATGAAAATGTACCAGCAATGGCATAGGATGGAGCTACCAGCCCTCTAAGTTTTAACAATTCAGGAAGTAAACAGATAATGTAGAAAAAGATTATTTCCAGGTAGATCCGTAGTACCAACAGAATGTAGCAAAGGAAATCCTCAGCCAATAAGAGTACAATAGCTAGCTGAGTACAATAGCCGCCCTGGGCCCTCTTCCCCGCGCATCGTTTTCCATCGCGGGGCTGTCTAAACCTAGGTCCGTGTAAGGACTGCAGCAATAGTAATAGGCGGGGTTGGAACTGAATAAGATGGCCTGGCATCTGTGGCTAAGCCCCAATTGAGAATACGGTACGGTCTGTGCCTGCCATTAACATGAACCCCTCTTTGACTCTACTAGTTGTTTGTTTCCAAAACACGTGAATAGTCAGCGAAATGGAGAAGGTCATGCATATGTGCTCGCTCTGTACAATAATATAATTAATTTTAGGTTTAGTTAAATTTAAATAGTTACAAGTTTGACTGTTAACAATGAAAAAGATCATGATGTTTGATTCAGTATGAATGATGTTATTAAATTCATCATAAAATAAAGTATCATATTAAGCAGCTCTTTATATTTAATATAATACTCCTATTCTAGAATCTCCAGCGTGTAAGGTCAGGACATGGTGACCAAGGAAGGGTAGCTCGATCCTCGTAACGATGAGTAGCTCAGAATAAAGCATCAGGCAATCCAGCAAATATTGACGAGCCCTCTTTCGTAAAAGTGTGACGAGTTTCATTGAGCAGACAGCAAAAAGAAATACTCCACCTGAATCTGAAGCTATACAGTACCTGGACAAGCAACTGTACAAGCGCAAAAGTTTGAAATGCAATGTTTGCGGCACGGGAATAGTATTTGACCACCAAATGTCGCATCAGTGTCACTTTAGTTGTATAGTATCAGCGGAGCAGCTAGGAACTAGATACCTCTAGCAATCCCAAGTAAAAGATTCAAACGGGAACACAAATAAAAGCGGCGACCTGCTGTCAAGTACCGTACCAAGCGTATCGCCGAGGTCAGACCCCAAATCCGGATCCTCTCCGACGTTCAACGCCAGGCCGCACAAATGATTACCACCTCGACGACGAACACATCTCATCACGACGACCGGCTCGCTGCCCCGGTACTACCATCCATCATCGTCCAGGCAAAGCCGCGTGCATCACTGCGCCACACGGAGGCGGACCACGTACGTGTTTCGCGCGGGTGCCCTGCTCTGGCGGCATGCAGCGTGCCTAGAATCTCAGCGCTCCATGCAGTTTGGGTTCAAATTTCAAACCTGCTGAGAAGTCCCTGGAAGAGCATATGATTACGATGGGCTACTTGCTCATAAGTCGCTGCCGATGACAAATGGTGATGGCCCTGCGCAGATGGGTTAAAGGAAGAACAAGACGACAATGGATTCCACCGACGCCACACACCCCCCGACCAGTATGTCTGTCCTGCGTTCTCTGGCATATGGTGATGACCTTCGCGCACATGTCGGCCGATCACCGATGCAGTGATCTCGCCAATTGAAAAAGGGGGGAGGAAACGATGATGATGAGCCACGCATATTTGTCAATGATGCCCGGATCCCTGCTCCCACATCACGTGAGTTCAGACAGGTCATTCAAACACGGTTGACCTGCCGGGCAAAGTCCACAACTATAGCACTGTAGTATACTCCTAGTATAGTACAATCACGCACTCAAGGAGTATGGTAGAGTATTCTAATGCTCACTAGGTACTATTCTAACAGTAGCAGGTACCACCAGGATCGTACCAGCGGTTCTCCACTGCACTGTACGAGCTTCTCGCATCGAACTGGAGAAGTAGGTGGGGTGGGGCGCGCAGACATCCGGGCGACATTCCGCGTGATCCGCCCTGTAAATTGCTGAACCCCACCGCCCCCCAGGGTGGGCTTTCTGAAAACGAAGCGTTGGCCCAACTCAGGAACCTAACCTAACCTAATTTTATGTCGCCGCACTGCAGGCGACTACCCCTGATCGCCGCATGGTCCCAGGTCTGGCACGAACTCGCCCTATCGTGTATCTGAATGTGACCCATCGCGAGTCAGAGTACAGTGCCTCTACTCGCGGAGTTGGAATATTCATCCTGGTACCTAGCTAGCGAGGAACGGGTATGTATGTCAGTATGGATAAATGATGGGCAGTCCATCGGTTTCTGCATAAATTTTGTCGAGAAATGCCTGAACGAATGCGCCACCAGTGGCTAACTGTTGCTGATGATACATGGTTTACGTAAGCTTTTATTTTCCTCTAGGATTCAGGCTGCTTCTACATAGGGCTCCCCTACATGTATAAGTAACAATTATGGCCATATATTTATGCTCAATGAAGCTAGAACCGGTAATCCGTCTTAATATCTGCACGTCTAAAGGTCAATGTCTGGTGTTAGTAGGAGAGTGGTAATATATTGTTTATTTAACAGCTTTGACGACGCTGCGGTCACTTGCCTAGCTGCCTGACACCACAAGCGCATCCATGTCCATGCTGCCCAGCCTGCCCTGCTTGCCCCCCCTTTTTTTTAACTGATCGCCCAGCAAGTGGAGCGCGCAGCGTGTCGTTTGGAGTTTGGACTGACTGAAGATTGCCGGTTGTTTTCGCATCATCTTATTGCAGACAAGGACTTGAGTTTCAGATTTGAGTTTCATTGGGAGGCGGTAATAAGCTGGAAACTACGGTCAAACTGTCTGGCGCCCTCGTGGCAACAAGCGTACCACACGAAACTTCAAATGGGAAATGCATGCTGCTATCCATGCCCATGCTTGATTGCGTACATGCCGCTGAATTTTCCTACCGTTCCCCCGGCCGGCCACCTCGCGAACCGTAAAAAGAGTCGCGCACTCGCGCTTTCCCATCGGTCCAGCGGAGCCGGCGCGCCCGGCGCGGAGCGACGGGGCCCGGACACGGTTGCCGCCCCCCGCGACGCAGGAAGAGAGACGACGGCGTGCTTGGCATGCGCACGTATCTACGCGTTGCAACTTGCAAGCCCACGATTCCACGACGGGGTCCTGGTTGTAGTCGACGAGCCGGGACCAAAGCCGGAAAAGGCTGGTTAGGTGAGCCGCCAGCACTGTCGCGCGCGGCCAGTTTTGCAGTTAAAGGTCCGGGACGAGGTGCCTTTTTTGTTCGTTCCACGTCTCGCCGGCAGTGCTGTTGTGAGTATACAGTGGCCGGCTGCCGGCTTGGTCCAGCGCCTCCCTCGATCGCAAGCTTTCGCGGTGGGCAGTTTTCAACGGAAGCAAGTCGTACGCTCGCTCATACGACATGGCCTCCAGACCGGGCTCTGGACTTGGACATGACAAGGCACACGGGCCCCACCCTTCAGCCCAGCCCAAGTCTAATCCGAATTACAGTCGCCACTCGCCGCTGCCGTCTGGTGCTGAGTGTGCGCGTACAATCTCTGCCCCCCCCCCCCCCTGCTTTTGCTGCCCACACTTCTGCTGATTCCACACGTCAATCCGGACGTAGCATCGCGTGGACGCACCATCGATCGTGCAGTACGTCTTTTGTTACCCGCCGGACAATGGCTATCATGCATCCACGACGCACGGAGGCACACAACACACACAACCAGGCTGCCTCCCCTTTGAGCTTTATTGGTGTCAAAGTACCGACGATCATTGCAACATTGGATCGCAATCAAGCAGCAATCACAGGCAACATTAGCTCAATATAATTTTAAAGTTCAAACGTGCCTATCAGATACAGTTACTCTGCACTCCCGAACGGTATACATATGCCTGATTTGGTAGCACTTCTTAATTAATTGACCGGTGACTGTCAGTTTTATTCGAGTGTGTCAGGCTACAGCGAGACCGGTCACTGCTGCCTTTCCAAATCGCCGTATGCATGGCTCCACCACCATGCCCCCAGCCTAAGCAGGCAATGGAGATCCGTGATTCAACGGTAGCCTGTGGGCCATGGTTAGCATTGGGTTGCTTACACACGGCGTTCTCTGGAGATGCATGCCATGGGGCCTCTACTACTATGCCGAGCTACTGCCAATGGCATGAGACTCCCAAAGCCAAATGTGCCACGACGAATAGAAATAGAATAAGCCTGATGACGTACATACGATATCACAAGAACACCCGTCGTTGCAAGGCAACATGGACGTCTCCCGTCCCTGTCAACATGGCCATCGCTGTCGATCCCGGCCGCCGGCCCCTCGAGATCACAAGCCGATCGAGACCGCAGCGGAAAGCTACGCGCGGCGTGTGAGCTAGCTAGGTGTTGATGCTAATCCTGGACAAGGCGCTAAGGGACATGGCTGATCACAGGTTGTCTGTTGCATGCCGCTTGGTGGTTTGCAGCCATGGCTAACACGGGGAGCCCCCACACGTGGGAACAGGAAGCCGCATACGTCGCTGCATGGCGAGCTCGCCGATGTAAGGCGTTGCTGGGTGGAGAGGAGCGGCTCCGCCGCGGTTGTTCGTTTGCTGCGCAGCGAGCGCGACGATGGCTGAACCAACCACGAAACTTGCTGCAATGCATCCATGCACACAACTCGCTAGTGTTGCTCCGTTGATCCTGATGCTGGTAATTACCATTTTATAGACCACCGGTTGAACCACACTCTCGGTAGTCCCTGATCCTTACAGGTGTAAACAATATCGTAGTAGTTGGTAATATCAACATGATGTATATTAAATAATACAAGTTTTAATTTTTTTAGATACATTACCTATCTTTTTATATACAATTATAAATAAAAAATATATTACAATATATTTTAGCACACATTATCATATCCGTATCACAACGGTTAAAAAAGTAGAATTAATTTGAAATGAGGCGGTGGAAGACGCTCAGAGTCCAAACTAGGGGTGAGCGTCCGTTTCCGTTTGCCTTTGGCGCCCAGCCGCCATGGCCAGCGCCTGTGACTTGAACGGCTACCCCTCCCGGCTTATATTACTTTCTCCCCTGACGCCCCTTCGCAGTCATACTCTCGTCTCCTACTCCCAACTCCATCCTCTGACTCCTCTTGGCGAAGGTCGCTGCCATGGCCATGGACAAGGTGGACGCCAAGGAGAGGGAAAAGATCGAGTCCGTCCGCAAGTTGCTGCGCAAGCAAGCACCGCTCTCCGCCAAGCAGGTGCGCAGCGTTCTTGCCGGGAACATCTCCTCCACGTCGTGTGTCCATGGTGTACACACATCTCTCTGTCCATGACGGTCTGTTTAAGCTTTGTTTTGGTCATGGTGGCGAGCAGGTGCAGTACTGCAACGACGCGTGCGTGCAGCGGTTCCTGCGGTCGCGGGGTGACAGCGTGAAGAAGGCGGCGAAACACCTGAGGACCGTCCTGTCATGGAGGGAGACCGTCGGAGTTGGTACGCTCAGGCTCAGCTTCCATTCCTCCCGCTCCTCATTTACTGAGATGTTCGTCGGGCTCCCCTTTTTCCGTGTTCTTTTTTTTTTGGAAATCAGTGGTACAGTTGGGACGTGAACAGGAGGAGGCTAGGAGTGTTCATTAATGCTGCTGTGCTCTGCTCTGATTTCGAGTTCTGTTCGTGCTCTTGCATCGATTCCTACGGCACAGTTCATTTTTAGTCATGTTACTGTACGAGGGCTGAATTTATTGCGCCGCGGATTTGGTTCGTTTCCTAGGAGTATTTTCAAGCAAGTACAGTCCGCAACAGTGCGATCCTTGTCGCTATTATGCTCGAATGATTGAGCGATCTTGTGTGGAGGGCTAACGGGGACGCCTTTTTCTATGTGCTTGCGCAGATCACATCATGGCCGATGAGTTCTCCGCCGAGCTCGCCGACGGCGTGGCCTTCGTTGCCGGCCACGACGACGACGGCCGCCCAGTTGTGGTACGCGCACACGCCTGGACCTTGCTTCTACCAACTATAGATGCGCGTAGGTGTGAAGGCAAACTGAGTTCGATTTATTCTTCTCTGCAGGTATTTCGAATCAAGCAGGACTACCCAAAGCTCCACTCCCAGAAATCGTAAGAGCTGACACTCTTCAAACACTGCCTAATTTCCTCAACTTTGTTTCATCCAGCTTGGGCAGCCTAGTAACAACGAATCGGTGCTTAAATTTCCCTGTCAGGTTTGTCCGCTTTCTGGTGTTCACGCTGGAGGTGGCCGTCGCCCGCTTCGTGGACCAGTTCGTCCTCCTCTTCGATGCAAGTAAGCCATGGATCCTTGTCGATCTCGGAACGGATGCGAAATAGTACCAGCGTACGCAGCGCGCTACGGTCCATTTCTGTTTTGGTAGTATTTGCCCAGGAAAGAAAGAGAAAACCAGAGAGAAGCAGCGGTCGCATTCGAGATTGCCTTGCAGCTTGCCGGAGCCAGGCACACTCATCAGTCAGTGCGCAGCGGCTCTGTGCCGGTACCGCCTCCGCCGGTCAGACGCGCACATGCGGCTGGCTCCGCGAAGCGGAAGCCCCTGCTCTGCTCTCTCGGGTCGGGTTGCCATGCCGCTGCCGCTGTCGTGCGTGGTCCCCCGGCCTTGACCGGGCGAACACGCTTTCCACGGTGTATGCACAGTGGCAGACACGGCTGCCGCTTTTGGGGAAGGGCTGCCAAGCTCGGCTGCTGCTTTAGGGGAAGGGCTGCCAAGCTCGGCTGCTGCTTTAGGGGAAGGGCTGCCAAGCTCGGCTGCTTGCTTCGCGCCGGTGCAGTTTGAATGAAACGAGAAAAATGATTGATCTCGCAGCGGGAAAGTGCGGGCCGTAGAATCTGCAGGGATGCAGGGGAAAAGAGAATGGAGCGAGTGGTTGACGAATCTTTTTTTTTCCTCCACGGTGCAGGCTTTTTCCGCTCGGCGTCGGCTTTCCTCAACCTGCTCATGGGCACGCTCAAGATCGTCGCCGACTACTACCCCGGCCGCCTCCACCGCGCCTTCGTCATCGACCCGCCCTCCCTCTTCTCCGTCCTCTGGAAGGTACGTGTCGTTGTCGCTCTGTGCATATCGATCGGCATTGATGAAAACCAAGGGGAAAACGCGGAAGATTAACGACGTGCGTGCATGGTGCTGTGTGCAGGGAGTGAGGCCGTTCGTGGAGCTGGCGCCGGCGACGGCGGTGGTGTGCTCGCTGGACTTCGATGACTCGCTGGAGGACGCGTCGTTCACGGCGTACCCGCGTACGGCGTCGCTGCGGTTCGAGCCGGCGTCGGCGGTCGTGGGGAAGGCCGGCGTGGGCTCGGCCTCGTCCCGGTTCTCCGTCACCCCCACCGACAACCCCGTCAAGCCGTGGTACCTCTCCACCATCCCGGCGTCGGTGGGCCCGCGCTCCGTGGTGCCGACCTCCGGCAGCCCGTCCCTGGTCGGCGCGTCGCCTCTCTCCGCGCGCTCCTTCTCATTCGCCTCGCCCGCCGCGCTGCGCTCCACGCCGCCGTTCCAGCGCGGTGGCGGCGCCCCGCCGACGCCGTCCTCGGTCAGCAAGGGCCGGAAGACCCCACCGCCGGCAATGCCGCAGCAGTTCCCGCGGACGCCGCGCCCGTCGTTCCTGCAGTCGCCGTCGATGCTGTTCGCGTTCCGCAAGGACGGGCAGACCAGCCGCGGCGAGCGCGAGCGCGAGTCCTTCCTCCCGTTCCTGCGATTCTACCGCCGGCCGTACGACGAGATATCGTACCGCGCCAAGATGCGCCCGCCGCTCGGCGGCCTCATCTCCATCGTCGGCGAGAAGTTCAAGCCGAAGCCAGCAGTACAACAGCCGCCGGTTCGACGGCACGCCGGACTGCACCATCACCACCAGCAGCAGTACCATTACCACCAGCATCAGCAACAGAGGTTCTGACATGGTGCTGTATGAATCCAAGAGAGAATTTTCTCTATACAGCATAACCCGATGCTATATTACGCTAAGTTAATCTTTTGCCAACCTTTTCTCCCCAGTACTTAGCACCTTTGATATTCCTTAAACCGTGTATAATAACATCCTCTGAAATGTGAGTAAAATCATCAACCCCTCCTGCACATCTCTCTGTGATTGGTTGTTGTTTAATTAATTTTCCCTCTCACTTCGAGTAATTCAGCATGTGTCCTTGGCTCCAACTGAAATTTTAGAATAAAAAAACTTTTGAAAACATCATACCACGACGGCAGCAAAGGGGCAGCTTGCTGGTGCCCTTTGGACTCGTCTCAAAAACTTACGCCACAACGATGTCAGGAAGTCCACGGCCTACGTACCACACAGTTCGACGGACAGACCAGCAAGACTCCATGGCTGGTGATGCACGAGCAGTTAGGAGGCCTGCCTGTGAGGTCACCTACGTGCCCCCCTTGACAATTTTCAAATGCAGAGGGAGTAGGAGGAGGAAGACGAAGAGAGCGACTTGTAGAGTGACGACGGTTTTTCCCCTTTTCATGTTTTGCTGCAACTCTGTCGCCCACTCGGTAAAGCAAACGCCCAAAGCGACGCATTATCGAGCTCTAATCAGTGAAAAAGCATGTCAGCAGTGTATCACTATCATGTGGTCCCTACAGCCCTCCACATCGAGACGTACGGTTCCGGCCGGCACCTTTCGGATTTTCTATTTGATTTTTCAGTATAAGTTGGTTTTACTTTGAGACGATGATCAGGGTTGACGCTTTGTGCTGTCACACGAGAGCTTACAAAAAGCAAGGCCAAGCTATCATTGAACTGAACCCAAACGCATCATTTTCTCGCCTTTGAATCCGGTTTGAAGTTCAAACTACTGGGATATGAGTCGCTACTCGCTGCTACCCGTACCGTACCCGGCGTGGTTGAAGAACGGCCCCTCTCTCGTTTCGTTTTCTCGAGTTCTGGTAAAGCACGGCAAAGCAAAAAAGCAATGTATATACAGGGCGCGTGCGATGCAAAACCCTCTCTTTTTGTGGGACGCGAGCTACTAAAAACGATTGATCGCCTGCAACAGTGACGCAGCTGCTTTCATTGATCCAGATGCAGGATCTGCTTCGCGTGTGTTTTGTCCGAGAAGGATCGCTGCTCCGTTTGCTCGCTCCGATCCGTAAGGAGAAAAAAAACTGGCCTCAACAATCCCATCTTTTCACACGAATCGCGGCTTTTTAAAATTTTTTGAACGAAATCCAAAGTGTTTGCAATTTAGCCAGGTGTACTGCCTATGAGACGTGTACCAATGCGGCGTGCAATGTCTCTCTACATAGACCAGTGTGTGGAACCCATCTTTTCACACACGTGAGCATTATTCCTGGGGGTTGGATGTGTTGACGATCACTGTAATTATGTTTACCTTGATTACTTCTAAAGGTTCTCAAAAGGTTAAAAAGAGAGAACTAACCTACGCTGAGGTTAAACTGGATCTTGGTAACCTGAATCTGAACGGACAAAATCATTGCGATTTTGACTATTTGTTCATTCTTCCAAACACGCACAACACGTAGCGTACAGGTGCGTTGTGACCTGCCAGGAACTGTACATAGACGTATGTAAGGCTCGGTCTCTGGTGGATTGGAACGCCGGGAAGGAAAAGGAAGGACGACGCAAGCCGGCATGCGTCAGATACGCGAGAAGTCGTGGTCGGTCGCCTGCCCCGCGCCCGCGCATCGGAGGGATCGAGGACGCCCTGTAACAGCGGTGTCGCCACGGCGAGCGCGCGCACGGACGCGCAGGGCGAGAGAGGCAGGGCACGCAATGGAATAATAATATGGGATCAACGCTGCCCGACGAATGCTGCCGGCCGGCGGGGCGTGCTCGCCGTGGCTCGCACGCAGTCGAGCGGGCGCGCACGGCCGTTGCCCAGCCGCCTTCCATGGCACCCCGGGCGCGGCCACGTACGCCCCCGCGACTCGGGGCGCGTTTCTTTACTCCTCGCCTCAAGCCACACAGCCCAGGCTGCCAGAACGCGCCAGTTCTTCGTGACCTTGTTTGCTCGTGCTCGTCCTCCTCGGTCTCGCAAAGTACACGAGCCGCTTCTCCGTGGCGGCATCGGCCGGGCGCGGTGTCACGTAGCCGCCGTCACGGCCCGGCGGCGCCCGGCGCCAAGCGGGAAGGCTCCAGCGCGTTCCTTCCTCCGATCGTCTCGGGCTCAGCCGACGGGGTCTGATGCCGAGACGGCGCGCGTCGTTGTTTGGGCGCGCTCGGGCCGAGCTGGAGCCTTCCCGCGTGTCCGGTTCCCGTCGAGGCATTTCTTGCAGGGGCTGACCTTGGTATCAGTAATTCATCACGGCATCAACGGGCGCCAAACTAAACTACACACGAGTAACGTGGAAGACGGGTCGATGCTGCATGTTCTCTTGTTCTTGTCTGCTTCTCTTCTCTGCTGCTAAATACAAGTGTTTCAGCGTCTCGGGACTGGTAACAAGTGACCTCAATGCTCGCAAGAATCAACGGCCGGCTGCTGCTTATTAGGACGTCATATGCAGTCAGGCGTTCGATTCTTCTTGTGCAAGGAGGTTTATTGAAAAGTTGGTATTCTAGATGATCGTTTTTTTGTTCAACTCGATCGGCAAGGGGTTCTAGCACAGGTTTGAAGTTTGGGAAAATGACATCAGAGCAATGCACGCGCGGTTGAAGGCTTGCAGTACGATAATACATGTCCATATTTGCCATCATAGGAACAATATTCGCTTTGGCCACCCTGTGGAAGCAAAGTAATACCATTTTACTGACACCATTTTGAGGCTGGGAAGTCAAAGCAACATTTTACTAGCATTTTCCTCTTATTAGATTGTCAAACTATATATAATAGAATACAGTAAAGGGCATACCCAGTGCTGAAAGCTCCCACAGGTTATGGGGTCTAGCGAAGGGAATTTCTAAGCAGACTTCCCCTTGCTTATTGTACAAGGAGGCTGATTCGAACCAGGACCTCCGAGACACAAGTGAAGAGACTCTACCACTGCACCAGATCTACTCTTCACATAATAGAATACAGTACGGACCCTAAAATGCTCGGTCTTGAAAGGTTGCAGAACAACGAGCATCATTTCCATGCCCCCACGCAAGCATCTTGCAGTTACGACAATAAAATCCTTGGCCTTTTTTTTCTCCTGGTGGACCTTGGCTGGCTTTTGTTATACCGCAGATTGAATTCCGATGATACCTGCAAGTTATTAATAGATGTATTTGTAAGTGCCATCGAAATATCAGAATGATCAGTAATGCAGAGTAATGCAAGCTTTACTTTCGACAATCAGTGTATTTACGCTTCTAGTTTTAGCTCTCTGTAATTCTGTAGGCTTTATAGAAGAAAAAATGAGAACCACTAGACTCTTTTCTACAATTTCAATCACAAGAGAAAAAGTTGGCATTTACCACATCCAATTCTTGCTCCTGCATTTCCTGTTGATTTACTGAGCTCATGGCCGCCTTCAAAATATTAAAGGAACAGAGCATAAGCAATAGAAAAATTTGAAGTGCTTCACATTACAGCTTCAGTAACTACTAACTAGAAGTCAGTGACTGTTACACAACAGAAGGAAAGAACAAACAGAAGTGTTTTGATGTTTAAACTTTAAAGTGCAGCCAGATATTGGGCAGTATCACTGAGTATGATGGAAGGCATTCATACCCACTCATTAAAATTAGTGTGAAATAACAACAACAAAGCCTTTGTCCCAAGCATGTTGGGGTAGGCTAACTTTAGTGCGAAACTGGTTATAAATAACATATAAACGTTTCTTCTTTTTTCTCCCTCACTTATATCATCCACATGATATCTTTATCAATTTTAATAGCGGTCCAACACAAATTGTGACACCATGCTTAGCTTTGTTCAGCAAGTGCCGTGATTTGATTGCTACTACTACCGAGTAGTCAATGGATGGCAGAACATCATGGAGCCAATATTGTGTATAAAACAAACTGTAGATCTTAAAATAGTACTAAATAGTTCATGGTTTCCAGGTGTTGCAACGAGGGCACATGGTACTGTGGTGCTGCAATGTATCCCTACTCTTGCATTGCAAATCATGCTCTACTGCAGCCATAGCAGCCATGAAATGAACAAACTCTCTTTTTTTCCCACTTAATGCATCGACATGATATCTGTAGCAATTAAACCAGTACAAGTAAACATAAGCGTTCCACAATATATATGACAATTCTAGTGATGATTCATCACAAAATGTGCAGCCATGAATGCTTTCTTTCAGCAAAATCGCCATTTGACTGCTACAACTAAAAAGCCATCAATAGACAACAGGGGTGTCATGGAGCCAATATCATGTACAGAGCAGAAAGAAATCTTAAAATGATGACTAGTAGTTCATGGTTTCCAAGTGCTACAAAGCACAGCACAGGGTACAGTAGTGTTGTAATGTAGCACTACCCTCGCGGTGCTAGTTATGCTGTACTGAATCCATATCAGCCATGAAATGAATGAGATAATATACCCGAGGAACAAGAACAACATGATGACATTAGTGTCAAATGGGAGTACCACCTCAGAAGGTGGCAGTGTCAGTTATTCTATCTACATCCCATTATCCCACATTGAGTAAAGTATTTCCAGATAGACCCCATCAACATCAGATAAACATATAAAATACAAAGGGGAAAGGATCTTCACATTTGTAGGGCTATAATAAAACTGCAGCAGTGTTACAAGCAAACTTACCCCTCCCTAGGTCATCAGGATCAGCATGAACGACAACTGCCCTTCCCAGTATGGAATGAGGCCCAGTCAGTGAAATCTTCATGGATGGGCAAAGATAGATTAGCAGTTGACCAAAATTTTCAATATCATATTTACATCATCCAAGACAACCAAACCTGTAGGTCCTTTATGAATACTTCTGCGACCCCTGAAATAAGTATGCAGAGCTTTGTTAGGAGATAAAAGTTACCATTGGCAACCGAAGGTCTTAGAGTGGGCATAGTACTAACCATCTCTGTTGGCTACTATGTTTCCCAGGTCACCCACATGTCGTTCATCATAAATTGGTGCTCCATGGGGCTTATTATGAGGGTTAAAATGGGGTCCTATAAGGCAAACATATCTGTATGAGCAACAAGGGAATTACGGATACCAGCCCATAAATACGGTACCATGTATCAGTGTAAGGCGCTAAAACTTCAAAAAGGAACTATTTGAAGCCACATTTTCTTCCTGAAAAGATAATCCATACTAGTTCACAAGGATTGCAAGAAGCTGTACAAGACAGTGTGATCATGGACGGTGTTATGAAAGGATGAAAATCTTCCTACTAAGTAAAGATGTATAGATTGACACCAGGTCGCGGTTGAAACTCAGTATGCTAATATAAATAAGCCAACATCCAGCAGTCCGATAGTACAGCCATAGCAAGGGTGAACTAATAATGTTACTATTTTTCTATAGCAATCATTCAATTTGAGCAACTCACCGCTAGCTCCCTGCTGGTATACCGCAAAGTTACTGCTGCTCATTTCATCAACAGCTAACGAACACTAGCGAGATGAAGTTTGCAACAGGGCAGAAGAAGGCATCAGCTGATTTGGTTCACGAGGTTCTAACCCCTAAGTACCTATCTTGATGGATTAATCGTGTCACTTTACGATTTAACCAGAACAGCGATTCACCATCACATCTAACAAACAGGAACCCCCAGATCAACAGCACGAGTCA
Source organism: Neostapfia colusana (assembly GCA_030760725.1). Lineage (NCBI taxonomy): Eukaryota > Viridiplantae > Streptophyta > Magnoliopsida > Poales > Poaceae > Neostapfia > Neostapfia colusana. The sequence continues at coordinate 87,126,575 of JASWHV010000013.1, read as the reverse complement.
CAAACCAAACAACCGTAATAGCCAGAGATGGAGACCCACCGGTGGAATTGCAGCCGTTGGTGGTGTCGCCGAAGGAGTGGATGTGGAACCCGTGCAGGCCCGGAGCAAGGCCCGTGACCTTCCCCCTCACTTCGGTGCATCCTAGGCAGAAAAATCGCGAGAGCAAAGTAATCATCAGGGTGAAGAGGCGCGCTGGATCACGCAGCCTGAGACTGAGAGAGCGGGTACCAGAGGCGGGGTCCTGGAAGAAGTGGAGGGCACCGGCTACCGTGCTGTTGGAGCCGCCGCCGATGAGGGCGACGCCCTTGAGCCCGCCGGCTTTCCCGGCCATTCCTTGCGCGTCTCCGTCCGCCGAGCCGGCCGGCACTGCTGCTTCGGCTTCGCCTACTCTTCGCCTCTCTGCCTCTCTTTCCTCGACGTTTTTTTCTGAGGAAGTAATCAACGATTTGTTGTCCCCACACGATCCGATTAGGCCCAACTAGGATGTGCGACACAGCACAGCCCATTGTGAAATGGACCGCGGATGACAATCGTAACCAGAACTCGAGAATAATCGTGATCCAGCCTGTCCAGCCCACAAAAAAAACATGTATCGTGGATTCGGGGAGGCTAGGGGATCGATCGCCGCCGGGAATGAGATAAAAAGACCGCTTCGGGCAAGGCTTGTGTGAGAGCTCGACGGCCGTGCTGTCCTTTCTCCTCCGCGAGCTTCCATGCCGGCGGCCGCGCATCGCCGTCTCCTTGGCGGATTCGGGGCCCGCAGCCCCTCCATCAGCTCGAGTTCCACCCGCGCGTCAACATCGCAGTCGTAATAGGCCTAGCCTGCGGATCACCTGTGTCCATTCGCGGCGGAGTTGGCCATCGCCGTCGCCGTCGGCGGATCGGGGGAAGATTTTTTAACAGCTTCTCTCGATTCAAGGCTCCATCTGCTAAACATTGGATCGCGTTTAGTAATCACGGTCCAATGTACGGGGTTATTTGCAAAATATTGGCCGCATCACTTCTTCCCTCACCTCGCTATGCGTCCACATCGCCGGGAAGGTTGTGCCCGATCCCGATATCGATGCTGCATTTCCATCAGACAACAACGAAGTGCCCGGCGGCGTCAACTTCGGTGCACCCGCCAACTGTTCGACGAAAAGCTCGACACGCCTCTGGTACGTTGATGAAGCCTTTTCTGAATGCAGCATTGATATGAAGGCTTACCAGAGCCTTAAAGGACATATATACTTCACGTCTTCACTGATACCGGCCCTGCTACGTTGATTGATGCGATCCTGTCTTGTCTTGGCACCAGCTTCTGATGGCACCGTGACAGCGTTACCCAGGTCTCCGGAGGAATGACCAACCAGAACTCCCTGGTGCTTCGGCCACCACCTGCATCGTGATTTGATCCCTTCACTGATTCACTGGCAAGTACCTCTCTAAAGATTTGAATCACCAATTCAAAATTTCAGGTATTTGTAAAACTGCTTGTCTTCGATATCTGTTCAGTGATCCTGATCCCTGGACAAAAATGTCAGTACGTATTGTCTATTGAGATGATTAGTGGATCCTTAGTTTTTAGATCTGCCAGTGCCTCAGGAATAACTGAGGTTCAGTAAACTACAAACCCAAACGCCTCCATTTTTTGTGCATTTCCTATAATAAATGTTTTGATTAAGGTGTTCATTTTATGATGTTCTGATTGACATCTCACGTACTCACACCATACATTTGTACTCATGGGGAACAAATCCAATATATTCACTGAACTGAGGTCTCACGTTCTCTTTGCCTATTAATCTGAAATGTAACCACGGCGCTCGTTGTTCTTTCTTCATTTGTCACTTAGGAGTGGTATTTGGCTACTTGCTTTATAGTTATCCTTTAGCAGAATTTATTGAAAGTATGATGGAACTTAAGTATGCTTGAATGACAAATCAACTAATATAGTTTTCATGTGACATTGTTTTAAAATTATTTTATTTGGGCACAACTATCAAACCAGTCCAACAACTGTTACCCTTTTACTCGTCCAGCCATGAACAGGTGAAATGCAATTGCAATGTGGGAAAGAAACAACAAAGCCAAGCACACATGGTTGACTGAAACAAAAGGGAAATAACCATGCATTCAGATCAGAGAACTTAATACTCTTCCTCCTCGTCATCTTCGACGTCAGCTCCAACTTCCTCATAGTCCTTCTCAAGTGCAGCCAGATCCTCCCTTGCTTCTGAGAACTCCCCTTCTTCCATCCCTTCACCGACATACCAATGGACGAATGCACGCTTTGCGTACATGAGATCAAACTTGTGGTCGATGCGGGAGAAGACCTCAGCCACAGCTGTGTTGTTGCTGATCATGCAGACCGCTCGTTGCACCTTGGCTAGGTCCCCTCCAGGGACTACAGTTGGTGGCTGGTAGTTTATCCCGCACTTGAAACCAGTAGGGCACCTGACACATAGGAACACAGAAAAATATTCATATGCTGTTAAGTTTTATTTTCAGAAGAATGCAATCTATGTTAATCTTATGTAAAATGGCAAGATATGGGAGCATGTACCAATCAACAAACTGCACTGTCCTCTTGGTCTTGATTGAATGGATGGCAGCGTTCACATCCTTTGGCACGACATCGCCACGGTACATCAAACAGCATGCCATGTACTTACCATGCCTGGGGTCACATTTTGCCATCACACTTGATGGCTCAAATACTGAATTCGTTATCTCGGGAACGGAGTGCTGTTCATGGTAGGCCTTCTCCACTGAGATAATTGGAGCATATGAAGAAAGCATGAAGTGTATGCGGGGATAAGGCACAAGGTTGGTCTGGAACTCAGTTATGTCGACATTTATAGCTCCGTCAAACCTCAGCGAGGTGGTCAGAGATGATATGACTTGAGATATAAGCCTGTTCAGATTGGTGTATGTTGGGCGCTCAATATCCAGAGAACGCTTACATATGTCATAGATAGCTTCATTATCAAGGAGCACAACAATGTCGGTATGTTCAATTAGGGAGTGTGTGGAGAGTACACTGTTGTAAGGCTCAACGACAGCAGTTGAAATCTGCAACAAGAAATTGTTTCAGCATTTTTACAATTACAGGTAAATCTTCTATGCAAACCTTTTCTTATCAGATTGAGCAATCATGTCAATGTCTTTACCTACATATGTAATTAGTAAGTTAATAATGTTGACAATACAAACTAACTCACTCAACCTAGCCTCAATAACACATAAGAGACCTTGTCTTATGCGCATCCACTCACATATTTGCTCTGTTTAGAAATATATGCCTTCACATGATATTCAGGCTTATCCTTAATGTAGTTGTTGCCAAGGATATACTTCAAAGAAATTATCTCTAAAATATATGTTGGATGTAGGACCTGTAAGCTATGTCTTCTTTGCAAGAACAAATAAAGAGTTCTGCTCACTGACAGAGGTAGTTCAACTGTGATGGCCATTAAATTTATACTTTTAAGTAGCTCTTCCAGAAACTTGAGTAAGGCACCATACAAGTTTGGAAAAAGAAGCTAAAGGTGAAGAACTGTATGCACCAACAAAAACAAAAACTGTTATGCAAGCTTGCCGGGAAAAAAAACTAGGGCATACTATGTAGAGTTTTATTCTGAAATTAGTATCAGATATCTCAGATACTCCATATTTGATTAATCATTTGTTGTTGGTGGCGTAACAGAATAGATCACATGCTAGAAAGTTTCTGGTCACTGGTATGATAGTTGATGTGGGATATCGGTAGTTTTGTGTAAGCACAACTCAAAGTGGTATTCTAGTTTAATTTTCACACTTAATACTATAATTTTTTCCTTTGATGATAATTGAATGCAATTGGATTTCTAAAAAATAAAAATGGCCATGGTGTTCTTTGCGGTAGCTGATTTTCGCTTCCATACATGTTCTTTGCGGGACAAAGGTGTTAAAATCACAAGAACAAAGTGGTGGAAGTTGAAGGGAGAATCACAAGTATCATTTAAAAATAGGGTGATCACAGAAGGACCCTGGGCAGAAAATGGAGATGCAGATAGTATGTGGATGAAGATGGCAACTTGCATTAGGAAGGTAGCTAGTGAGGTGTTCGGTGTGACAAAGGGAAAGAAACTTGTAGATAAAGACACTTGGTGGTGGAATGGGGATGTACAAAAGGCCATTAAGGAGAAGAAGGAGTGTTATAAGAGTTGGCATAATGATAGAAGCGCAAGCAACATGCTTAAGCACAAAGATGCTAAGAAGAATGCAAGGCGGGTTGTGAGTAAGGCAAGAGGACAGGCCTATGATAAGTTATATGAGAGACTAGGGACAAAAGAAGGTGAAAAGGACATATACAAGGTAGCAAAAATCCGCGAGAGAAAGATGAGAGATCTCAATCAAGTTAAATGCATCAAAGATGAGACTGACCGCATTCTAGTGAAGGATGAAGAGATTAAGAATAGATGGTGTGATTACTTTAATGGGCTATTCAATGATGGGAATGAGAGCACTATGGTTGAGTTGGATGACTCCTTTGATGACTCCAACAGGCGGTTCGTGCGGAGGATACAAGAGTTTGAGGTTAAGGAGGCCTTAAAGAGGATGAAAGGAGGAAAGGCCCTCGGCCCTGACGATGTCACTATTGAGGTGTGGAGATGTCTTGGGGACGTCGCAATAGTATGGCTCACAAAGCTATTCAACCACATTTTTCGGTCAAACAAGATGCCTGAAGAATGGAGGAAAAGTATATTAGTACCTATCTTTAAAAATAAAGGAGATATTCAAAGTTGTACTAATTATCGAGGTATTAAGCTTATGAGTCATACTATGAAGATTTGAGAGAGAGTGATTGAACACCGCCTGAGGAAAGTGACCAATGTCACTAAAAACCAGTTTGGTTTTATGCCTGGGAGGTCTACAATGGAGGCGATTTTCTTGCTTCGTCAGCTTATGGAGAGATATAGGGAGCAGAAGAAGGACTTGCATATGGTGTTCATCGACTTGGAGAAGGCGTACGACAAGATACCAAGGTCAGTCATGTGGTGGGCACTAGAGAAACATAAAGTGCCAACAAAGTACATTACCCTTATCAAGGATATGTACAATAATGTTAGGACAAGTGTGCGCGTAAGTGATAGTGAGACTGATGCATTTCCTATCACGGTAGGACTACATCAAGGATCAACTTTGAGCCCATACATCTTTTACTTGGTGATGGATGAGGTGTCGAAGGATATACAAGGGGATATCCCTTGGTGCATGCTCTTTGCTGATGATGTAGTGCTGGTAGATGAAACTAGAGATGGTGTTGATAAGAAATTAGAGTTATGGAGACAAACCTTAGAGTCCAAGGGGTTTAGACTTAGGACTAAAACCGAGTATATGAGGTGTGACTTTAGTGGTGTTGGTCGTGAAGAAGGAAATGTTAGTCTACAAGGACAAATAGTACCTAGAAGGGACTCTTTCCGATACTTAGGATCAATGTTACAAAGCAATGGCGATATTGACGAGGATGTTTGCCACAGGATCAAGGTAGGGTGGATGAAATGGCGGCAAGCCTCTGGAATCCTATGTGATAGGAAAGTCCCACAAAAGCTAAAAGGGAAGTTCTATAGGACGGTGATCAGACCCGCGATGCTCTATGGGGCGGAATGTTGGCCAACTAAACGGCAACATGTCCAACAAATGAGTGTCGCAGAGATGCGAATGCTACGGTGGATGTGCGGGCACACGAGAAGAGACCGAATAAGGAATGAGGCGATTCGTGATAAGGTAGGGGTGGCGCCGATTGAAGAGAAGTTAGTCCAACATCGACTTAGGTGGTTTGGACATATCCAACGGAGACCTCCAGAAGCACCGGTTAACAGTGGGATTTTAAGAGGTAGAGAAAATATTAGGAGGGGTAGAGGACGACCAAGGTTGACTTGGGAGGAGGCGGTAAAACGAGATTTGAGAGATTGGAATGTATCCAGAGGCTTAGCTCATGATAGGACCGCATGGAAAGTAGCAATTCATGTGCCAGAATCGTAGTCTTGTTTTTTTTTCTTTTTCTTTTTTTTTTCTTTTTTCTTTTCTCTTTTCTTTTCCTTTTTTCTTATTTCTTTTCTCTTTTTCCTTTTTTTTCTTTTTCTCTTTTTTTCTCTTTTTTTCTTTTTTCCTTGTTCTTATATCTCTCCCTCTCTTTTACTTTATTGATATTGGGTTTCATGTCTAGCCGACCCCAACAGGCTTGGGATAAAGGCTTGTTTGTTGTTGTTGCTTTTCTTTTCTTTTTTTCTTATTTCTTTTCTCTTTTTCCTTTTTCTTTTTTTTTTCTTTTTTTCTTTTTTTTCTCTTTTTTTCTTTTTTCCTTGTTCTTATATCTCTTCCTCTCTTTTACTTTATTGATATTGGGTTTCATGTCTAGCCGACCCCAACAGGCTTGGGATAAAGGCTTGGTTGTTGTTGGTGACCACAGACACAATTTTTGACATCAAATTATGCATACAATATCGGGCTTAGATTGTCATAATAGTACCTCTGGTGAAGGATAGATGGTGAAACCGAGCTTCGACTTCCTACCATAATCTACTGATAGACGCTCTAAAAGTAGTGAACCAAGTCCAGAGCCAGTTCCACCACCAACAGCATTGAAAACCAGAAATCCTTGGAGGCCTGTGCAGTTGTCTGCCAATTTTCTTATCCGATCAAGACAAAGATCAACAATCTCTCTTCCAACTGCAGTACAAAAAACATACCCAGTTCAGGATTGGTGTTAATATGAGCATGAGACCCCAAGTGTAACAATTAAGCTGTCCAAGTAAATATAAAGAATTCATGTTGCTTGCGTGGAAACTAGTCTGTGCTTAAAATAACTAATTATTCTAACTGTGGATCCTGACCTCCACCCTCTAAAACATTAAAGATTTTGTCGACAAGCTCTAACTGTCACTTGCTAGCACTGTTCAAATAGATAAATACATTGTTTTCTATCTTTTTTTTTACAAAACTGAAATACATTGTTTTCAGATTTTGTGAAAGCACCTTGTGTATGCCAAAATTAAAGATAGAGCTTCCAAACTCCAATACTCATATACAGTGATCAACGTTACATTTTGAATTGTTGCAGATATTTTCAATTATTCAGGAATCATGAAATGGCTTAGGCCAAGGAACGGTATATCACCTGTGTAATGTCCACGGGCAAAGTTGTTAGCAGCATCTTCCTTGTATGATATGAGCTGCTCTGGATGGAAGAGCTGGCGGTACGGTCCCGTCTTCACCTCATCAATTACAGTGGGCTCCAAGTCGACGAACAAGGCCCTTGGAACGTGCTTCCCTGCACCTGTTTCACTGAAGAATGTGTTGAATGCATCCCTCGCAACCCCAAGAGAGGTGTCACTGCAAGCCAAGGGGCAAAGACTGAGATAACTGGATACTGTAAAATATGAGATCTAGGCACTCAGATCGGCGGTAAGTCACATGCTATCCTCCCTGATGCTTGTGCAGCTTGTTTCACGAAAGAAGGTTCTTTTATATGCAGATTTTTCATCTTTCGATCATCATGTCCCGTTTCAAATTATCAAGCTAGTGGTTTTAACACAGGGGCGTCATCAAGAACAGTACTGATAGCTTCAAACTGAAGCAGATTATCAGAGCATCCAACAAAACTATCGTCCCTAGGATTATCTTCAACGTCAATTACCCTGTCTCTGAGGATACTGCTAGAAGAACCAAGAAGGCAACGATATCTCACAAATGCATCATCCTCTGTGTTGGAATTGACAGAAATGGTGAAAAGAAAAGAAAAAAAACGAGAGGTCAGAAGTGAGAATTAGAACAGAAAGGGACCTCACCTGGGCATGAGGCCATCCGGCTGGATGCCGTGCTCAAGGCAATAGAGCTCCCAGCAAGAATTCCCCACCTGGATGCCCGCCTGCCCGATGTGGATGCTTATGACCTCCCTCATCCCTCTCTCTGTTTTTGCCCCTGCCTCTCCGTCAACTGCCCTGAGAGTTCAGAAGCAGCAGCACCTGCACGAGGAAGAAGAAGCCTGAGAGCTGAAAAGGCCTGCAGCACACTGCGCTCGGGAGAAGGGCGCGCGGCAGAGCAGAAGGCAAAATAGAGGGATAAGGCGACGTCAACGTGAAAGTTCTTCACAAAGCAGAAAGCAACCGATTGATTGCGCTACACACAGGTCGGACGGAAAGCGACCCAAATTGACAAAGATGGCTGCTGGGTGGACCGGCTAACAACTAATGATACTGCTAGATAGAGCCTCCTTGTTCAGGAAACTCAAGATGATGGCCATCTACTCCGATCCGTGGAGCTGGTTAAACAACATTGCTTTGTTTAGTGCCGGGATTAGATCCTTCACTTGCATATTTCCGAAGAACTTTCTGGTTTCTTGTACTAGTCCAAATTTGCATGTCAACGTTTAACTGAATGGCTGATCTGCCAAGTCCATTCCTCAAATCCCAATCCACATCATCTGGTAATAAAAAATGACCACGCTAGGTTTCCGCCGTCATTTACAAACCAAGTGCTGCCACCCAAAACGCAGGAAGCTGCCGTCATGGTATAAACGAGAAGAACCATGACAAGACGCTATACGACGACGGCACGGCACCAATGAGATCAACAGGGCACGGGTGAAAGTGTGCCATGCTGGCGATCCTGATGGAGGCCCGTGCCGCTAAAGCCATCGAGTACTAGCCCACCATTGATGCTCCCGATCTTACGATATCTCTTAAGACAACAAGGGTATCATGCGTTTTTGAGTGCTCTCATGCTGAAGGTACTCAGATTCTAAAATTGTTGATGTTGGTTACGTTAATAATTTAAAACCGAAGGGAATATGAACTGAAGGGTACAAAACCCGGCTCTTCGCACCAGAAAGATCGAGACACGTCGAGTTTCAATGTCACAATGCTTACGCAAAGTTCACGGACCATGTAGACCAAAAAGACTCGACTTTTGATTAATTTTATTCCTACTCCTTCAGTACATGCGGTGATACAGATGACTTTGTTGCAGTGACGGTTCACCCGGTTGAATAACAATACATGCGTACTAGTAATGTCATTGTTGATCTGCGGAAAATCTAGATACCATCATGACAAGGACTTTCTAATCTTACCGATGTTTAATTTCCTGGTACAGTCAAAATTCGGGAGTTTTTTGGTGCAGAACTTTAACCTGTTAGTTCCTGACATTGTTGAGCATACCTGAAACAAGACTAGGCTCGCTGCAAGACATGACAATTAAAGAAGTACTGAGGAGGCCTTGGCTTATTATATTCTTGATCTGTTCAGTAATCACAAACTCGATCCGAACATCGATGCTGCTGATCAGCTGATCCCTTGCAGGTTCCAAATCCCTGCCAGTCCGTATGACTTCGTGCCGTGCCGTGATTCCCCAATCGATTCATTCTGCAGGCGTCGGGTGAAATCATCGGAGGAATGGGCTGCATTCAGGCTGCCGCTACTGCGCCAGGTTGCACATGCGCGGATGGAGTGGGCACCAGAGCGGCTGGAGCGGCTCGGCGCGGATGCCGCGCCCCACCATCCGGTGCCTCCACTCGTTGAGCCGGCCCGTGGCGTTAGCGTACCGCTTCCTGCCGCTGGCGCCCTTGTTCCCGGACCAGAGCGTCTCCGCCGCGGCGGAGGCCCTGGGCCAGAGCCTGCCGTCCAGCACCGCGGCGTCCGACTGCTCCGACCACAGCGCCACCTCGCCGCCCAGCACCAGCGTGGCCTCGTCCTCCGTCAGCCCGTGCAGGATGTCGTAGTCGTAGATGCGCTGCCACGTCTTGAAGGGCGCGCACCACGACCCGCCCGTGCCGCCGGGGTCGTTGAACAGCGGCGCGCCCTCCTGCTCCCTCTCCTGCTTGTCGTACCGGCTGTCGTTGCCCAGCCACCCGCCGTGGCCGCAGTCGAGGTAGTAGTAGGACGCGGAGGACACGATGACGCGGTACCCCGCCGCGACGATGCGCTTGGTGTTCTCCGGTCCGTTGTTCCACGTCTGCAGCACGGTGGAGTCCCGGGGCAGCACCTCGTGCCTCACCGACACCTTGGGCCCCAGGAGGACGTCCTCCCAGTACACCGACGTCCGGTTCAGCTCGTGCACCAGGAACGGCCGCGTCGCGTTCACGAACAGCTCCAGCAGGCGGTCGTGCGTGCCGCCGTCCTTGAGGAAGCGCCGCACCACGGGGTCGTCCTCCCAGCACGCCGTGTTCACCTCGTCGGCGCCCGCGTGGAGGTACGGGTCCGGGAACGCGGCCGCCAGGTCGCGCAGCACGTCCTGCACCACGCGGTACGTCTTGGGGTTCAGCGGGTTCAGCTGCCCCGTGCAGGGCTCCGACGCCAGTGCTGGCTTCCCCGCCGGCGCCCAGAACTTGTTCGCGCAGGTCACGATCTCCGGGTATGCTCCAGCCCACGATCCCGTGTGCCCTGATGAGGAGTTCGCGTTGAGAGGTCGTACAGATAGGATCGAGCGGAGGAATTCTGAAATCGACGTGTGTTCACTCACCGGGCATGTCGACCTCGGGGATGACGCGGATGCCGAACGCCTGGGCGTAGCGGACGATGCGGCGGACGTCCTTGACGGTGTAGCGCATGGCGGGGGAGTAGGCGCCAGCATTGGCCAGGTTGGGGACGCTGGGGAGGACGACTGGGAAGGACTGGGAGTCGGTGATGTGCCAGTGGAAGACGTTGAGCTTGTTGAACGCCATTGCACGGATGGTGTGGAGGATGTCGGGAACGGGGTAGTAGTTCCGCGCGGTGTCGAGGAGGATGCCGCGGTGGGTGAAGAGGGGATGATCTGAAATCTCGATGTCGCTGGGCACCATCGGCTGGCCGCCCGCGACGGGCCCGACGCCCGCCCAGGAGAGCTGGGAGAAGGTCTCGAGGCCGCGGATGGCGCCCCAGGGCGTGGCGGCGGAGATGTCGGCTGAGGGGGAGTTGGAGGCCACGGAGAGCGTGTAGGACTCGTCGACGCCGGGGCCGAGCGGGACGTGGAGGTCGGAGACGGAGAGCGTGAGGAGGCGGATGGGGACGAGGGAGAGGGTGTAGTTGCTGGGGGGCACCAGCGGCAGGTGGCGCTCCGCCTTGATGAGGCGGGTGTAATAGGCGATTGCGTGGCGGAGCGACTGGTGCGACGGCGAGGCGTGGATGCTGAACGACGGGGAGAGCGGCGCGTACACTGCGGAGGACCACGAGATGGAAGAAGGCTTGGGCCACACCCGCACTTTCTCAGGCGGCGGGGGTAGCTGCGAAGGCGGGGGCGCGTGGGCGGCGAGTGCAACCGCTGGAAGGAAGAGGAGTAGTAGGAGGGAGACGAGATACGGCACCGCCGCCATTGCCGACGTTCAGGAGGTTCACGGTGGACGGAACTGTTGGGAGCAGTATAGATCTAGTGCTTTGATTTTTTTTTTGGTAGTTTGTTCCACCACACTCGGCTTGCGTGATTGGGGCAATCCACGACACGTGGACATTGGTGATAAGTTGCTATGACTTGAGATTTATAGATACCTTTAAACTTAAAATTTATTCTTTAAAACATACTCAGGGCGGACTTATTAGTGATAGGGAGAGGGTTATTTGCCGTCAGAATTCTTAGCACACCGAACAAGTAGTTAAATTGAATAATCAGAGGCGCATGAGCCACTAATAATGCATCCGTTGGATGTAAGAGGTTTAGGGGTATGAGATCTACTACATTAACAACTGTTGCCATAAGTCGTGCCTTTAACAGCGTATGTGAACAGTAAAAGGTCGACGTAATATCCTCGGGCCTGTGAGATTGTTCAGGAAGTACCAAACCGTCCAAGAACATCTGTCTCACAGAACTAAGAATGCAAGAGTTCTGTTAGTTTGTTCTAATTGAAGCTAGGATGACAGGTTGTAAACCTTTTTGGTTTCATCTGTGCACCTTGCAAGTCGCAACTTGCAACTGCTATGTGCGCTGGCTAAGCCATCCTGCGAAGCATGAATCTTGAGGTCCTTGTACATAGGTTTGCTTTCCCACAAATGTCTGTGTATATAATTAGAGTATTGATCCTTTTTATTTCTCATCACCTTTTTCTTGTTCTAGGGCGTTTCGCTCTGATTCCTATCTTGTCCAATGATGCCATTTTGACTCCTTTTCGCTGGTAGGATATTGATGATCTTACTCTATCATAGTTCTGATAATTTTCAAAGACTTATGCTGGACAAGTAGATGATCATGTCTAAACATCCATAATCACTGTAGGATCTATATGTTAGTAAGTAGATATTACATATTCTATGAAGTTCCGTGAAATTCCTCTGAATGGGCCTCATATGCCGAATTAAGGTTGGTTAAAATACTAAACACAAAATAGGGGGGAAGAAAGGCCCATAAGCCCATTGGTCGTCGTCTCTCTCTCCCTCCATCTTATCTCCCTTCGAAACGATTATCCCCTTCTATCCACCCTAGCACAGCAGGCCGCGCGCACGCGCGCTCTCCGCTCCAACGCCAGCCACAGCCATGGCTTCCATCACCCTCCTCTCCCTCTCGCCCACCGCCACCTTCCTCCACGTACCGGCCTCCACCTCCTCCTTCATCGCTTCCCCGGGGCCCCTCACCAGCCGCCGGGCCGCGCCACGGCCCCTAACGATCCGCGCGCGCCCGCCCCGCCGCGTCACCGTCGTCTGCGGCGGCGCCGCTGCGACGGCCGAGGCGTCGAACGCCGCGCCATCGGAGAAGTTTCGTCTCGACAACCTGGGCCCGCAGAAGGGGTCGCGGCGGCGCCCCAAGCGCAAGGGTCGCGGTATCGCGGCGGGCCAGGGCGCGAGCTGCGGGTTTGGGATGAGAGGGCAGAAGTCGCGCTCGGGGCCAGGTGTCCGGCGCGGGTTCGAGGGAGGGCAGATGCCTCTCTACCGACGTATTCCGAAGCTCCGCGGTATCGCCGGCGGTGAGTCGCTTCAAAGCGAAACTTCCCGTTGTCTCACTAGGTTCTAGCACTGATAAATGCATGCCTCACTTCGACATTGTCCAAACTTGATTGAATGCGAGGCGTAACATCCAGCGAACTATCCAGTGTAGCGTTAGACCACATCAAGGATTTTTTTTTTTTCTGAGAAGGGCTGTGATTGATAAGTTACCTGACGCTAGTCTCGCCATGCCTTTCCAGGAATGCACATTGGGTTGCCAAAGTACGTGCCGTTCAATTTAAAAGACATAGTGCGTGGTGGGTTCAAGGATGGTGACGAGTTATCGCTGGAGTCCCTGAAAGAACGAGGTTTAATTAATCCATCAGGCAGGGAACGGAAGCTGCCACTGAAGGTATAACCTATAACTACTATCCCGTTGTTGCCCTTTTATGATTTTTCTGGAATTTTATTTGAGTGATATATGAGTTTATACCTGAGAAGTCCAAAATACGTGCATCTTTACGTTTGAGAGGTCAGCCCTTGGTCAGCGAGAAGATATGTCTTGCATGGTCCTGTTGTCACTTCTTGTACCTCATATTCCAAGGAAGAAAAAAGTGGGTTTAGAGCTTTACTTGCGTTTGTTGTTGGATTGAATGATCACCGATGAGTCTTCTTTTTTTTTGTTCCCACTTCTTGAACTGTTGCTTTATCAGAATCTTAACTGGTCTGTTAGGACTAGGTGGCCTGCTTGTGTTAGATTAGTTTCACTTGGAGTGTGAAATGGTTCTGTTGGTATGATTTAGTAATGCTCCCAGTACTATGCATACTACCTATAATATGTTCCAGAAAAATTGTAAACTTGCATATTTCTTATTTAACATAAACATGATGTATTTCTGGACTTTACCTGGTAGTATATGTGATGAAATTTTGTTTCACTTGCATGTTCACCTTTGGTTCACCTGCCTGTAGATTTTAGGAGACGGTGATGTATCAGTCAAGTTGAACATCAAGGCTGGAGCATTCTCATCTTCAGCTAAGGAGAAGCTTGAGGCAGCTGGTTGCACTTTGATTCTAGTGCCTAAACGGAAGAAATGGCTATCTGAAGCTTATCTGAAGAATCAAGCCCGTGCTGAAGAGTACTTTGCTAAGAAAAAGGGTGGGGCTGGTGAATCTGATGGCACGTCTGCGTAGAATTTGTATGTGCTGTAATTCTCTTCTATACTTTTTATCAGTTTACACTTATTTCTTTTTGTTCCTGATTCTTCATGTACAACGAATTTTGTATCTATGTTATATGCAATATGTCGTGCCATTCTTCTTTTCTTGTAAAAGGTAAGATATGGCATATGTGCTATGCCCAGGTGTCTTTTGGAGGTGTTTCTCTAAAGAAATCACAGGGTTGTACATATAAAAAGAAACCCAGATTAATGTTAAATATAATTTGTTAAAAAACTCAATTCATGAGATCAAAATACTTGCCTTAGATTTCAAGGCCTGTAGCTTGATGGCGTTAACTGAACATCTGTGTGTAACAGCCAATGCTACTGGTCATGTATTGGTCTTTGTTTCTGAGTATTATCTGACTCTCCTGCGGTGCTATGATTCGATTGAAGCTTATTTTATTTAAGCAAAAGACATTTCACCTATGTTGTAATGACATAGCCGGTCCCAAGCCCGGGTAAAGGAGGAGGGGGTTGTGATAGGTTTGGCGAGCCAACAACTTACACTTAGCCATTCTCATGGAAATGAAACCCAATAGAAATTCGTTGGGGCGTAACCCTCTTAGCGACGCGCCATATCGGAACCCGGGTATGGTGTTAAGTGGGCAAGGGCCGGGTCGCCACCGCCTTAGTGGCGCGCCACATCGAAACCCGGATATGGTGTTAAATGAGCAAGGGTCGGATCGCCACCACCTTAGTGGCGCGCTACATCATCGCCCGGATGTAGTGATAAGTGAGTAAGGGTCTTTGCATCTTACTCGACGGGTGCAAAGCGTAAGGAAGCTAACCGAGGAACATAGATTTCGGGTGGGTAGTTGGAATGTAGGATCCTTGACGGGGAAGCTACGTGAGTTAGTAGATGTTGCCATTAGGAGACGAGTAAATATCCTTTGTGTACAAGAGACTAGATGGGCGGGTCAAAAGGCGAGAGAAGTTGATAATACCGGTTTCAAGCTTTGGTATTCTGGTTCGGCTGGGACTAGGAATGGCGTAGGTGTTCTAATAGATAAGAGTCTTAAGGATGGAGTAGTGGATGTTCGAAGACGAGGGGATAGGATCATCTTAATCAAGATAGTAATTTGGGACATTGTCTTGAACGTCATTAGTGCTTATGCCCCACAAGTTGGGCTCAACATGAGTGCCAAGAGGCAATTTTGGGAGGACTTGGAGGATATGGTTAGTAGTGTATCGATAACCGAGAAACTCCTCATAGGGGGAGATCTCAATGGTCATGTGGGTGCAACTAATCTAGGATTTGAGGGAGTACATGGAGGTTTTGGATGCGGCGATAGAAATCAAGAGGGTAAGGACATCCTAGACTTTGCCGTAGCCTATGACCTGTTGGTAGCTAACACCCTCTTTAGAAAGAGGCAATCTCACCTAGTGACCTTTAGTAGTGCCCAACACTCTAGCCAGATTGACTTTGTCCTCACTAGGAGAAAGGATAGACGGGAGTGTCTTTATTGTAAGGTGATCCCGGAGGAGTGTGTTGTGACACAACATAAGCTTGTGGTAGCTGACTTTCGCTTCCATACATGCTCTTTGCGGGACAAAGGTGTCAAAATCACAAGAACAAAGTGGTGGAAGTTGAAGGGAGAATCACAAGAATCCTTTAAAAATAGGGTGATCACAGAAGGACCCTGGGCAGAAAATAGAGATGCAGATAGTATGTGGATGAAGATGGCAACTTGCATTAGGAAGGTAGCTAGTGAGGTGTTCGGTGTGACAAAGGGAAAGAAACTTGTAGATAAAGACACTTGGTGGTGGAATGAGGATGTACAAAAGTCCATTAAGGAGAAGAAGGAGTGTTACAAGAGTTGGCATAATGATAGAAGCGCAAGCAACATGCTTAAGTACAAAGAGGCGAAGAAGAATGCAAAGCGGGCTGTGAGTAAGGCAAGAGGACAGGCCTATGATAAGTTATATGAGAGACTAGAGACAAAAGAAGGTGAAAAGGACATATACAAGGTAGCAAAAATCCGCGAGAGAAAGATGAGGGATCTCAATCAAGTTAAATGCATCAAAGATGAGACTGACCGCATTCTAGTGAAGGATGAAGAGATTAAGAATAGATGGCGTGATTACTTTAATGGGCTATTCAATGATGGGAATGGGAGCACCATGGTTGAGTTGGATGACTCCTTTGATGACTCCAACAGGCGGTTCGTGCGGAGGATACAAGAGTTTGAGGTTAAGGAGGACTTAAAAAGGATGAAAGGAGGAAAGGCCCTCGGCCCCGACGATATCCCTATTGAGGTGTGGAGATGTCTTGGGGACGTGGCAATAGTATGGCTCACAAAGCTATTCAACCACATTTTTCGGTCAAACAAGATGCCTGAAGAATGGAGGAAAAGTATATTAGTACCTATCTTCAAAAATAAAGGAGATATTCAAAGTTGTACTAATTATCGAGGCATTAAGCTTATGAGTCATACTATGAAGCTTTGGGAGAGAGTGATTGAACACCGCCTGAGGAAAGTGACCAATGTCACTAAAAACCAGTTTGGTTTTATGCCTAGGAGGTCTATAATGGAGGCGATTTTCTTACTTCGTCAGCTTATGGAGAGATATAGGGAGCAGAAGAAGGACTTGCATATAGTGTTCATCGACTTGGAGAAGGCGTATGACAAGATACCAAGGTCAGTCATGTGGTGGGCACTAGAGAAACATAAAGTGCCAACAAAGTACATTACCCTTATCAAGGATATGTACAATAATGTTAGGACAAGTGTGCGCGTAAGTGATAGTGAGACTGATGCATTTCCTATCACGGTAGGACTACATCAAGGATCAGCTTTGAGCCCATACATCTTTTCCTTGGTGATGGATGAGGTGTCGAAGGATATACAAGGGGATATCCCTTGGTGCATGCTCTTTGCTGATGATGTAATTATTAGAGGGCTAATGGTGGCTGTATTAGATGGATGATAGTACTGAGGTACAGGTCTGATTATATAGAGGGATTAGGAAGGGGAAAAGGACTAAACTACCCCTAACCCTAATCCCTCACTAATGACTAATATGCCCCTGTGACACACACATAATCACAGTGTCTAACACCCCCCCGCAGTCACAACATCTAGCCACTGCAGATGTTGAGACTGGACCGAAACTCGGAGAACAACGACGACGGGAGGCCCTTCGTGAAGATGTCAGCGAACTGCGTCGTCGTCGGGACATGGTGTACCCGAATCTCGCCGCGTGCAACCCGCTCACGAACAAAGTGGAGGTCGATCTCCACATGTTTTGTGCGCTGATGCTAGACCGGATTGGTGGAGAGGTACACGGCGCTGACGTTGTCGCAGTAGATGAGGGTGCTCCTGGCGACGGAAGTGTGGAGCTCCTGAAGCAACTGCTGGAGCCAGGAGGCCTCAGCTACGCCGTTAGCCACGGCGCGATACTCCGCCTCAGCACTCGAACGCGACACCACGGGCTGTCGCTTCGAGGACCAGGAGACGAGGTTACCGCCCAGGAAGACGGCATACCCAGAAGTAGAACGTCGTGTGTCCGGGCAGCCAGCCCAGTCAGCATCGGTGTACACGACCAGCTCGGAGGTCGTGTCACGTCGAAGGAGGAGGCCGTAGTCGAGAGTACCTTGTAGGTACCGAAGAATCCGCTTCACAGCGGTGAGGTGCGGCTCCCTCGGGTCATGCATATGGAGGCACACCTGCTGAACTGCATACGAGATATCCGGCCTGGTGAAGGTGAGGTACTGAAGAGCACCTGCAAGACTCCTGTAAGTAGTGGGGTCAGAGACGGGTGTCCCGTCGGTAGCGGAGAGCTTCGCCTGAGTATCCACTGGAGTGGAGCAAGGCTTGCACTCGGTCATGCCCGCTCGCTGGAGGATATCCAGGCAGTACTGTCGCTGGTGAAGGAATAAGCCGCTTGGTCGGTCCTCGACCGCAATGCCCAGGAAGTGGTGAAGACGGCCCAGGTCCTTCATAGCGAACTCCTGCTGTAAAGCAGAAATGGTGCGCCGAAGCAGAGCCGGACTAGACGCTGTTAGTACAATGTCATCGACGTACAGTAGGAGGTAGGCAGTGTCACTGCCACGTCGATAGACAAACAGCGAAGTGTCCGACTTAGCTTCGACGAACCCCTGTGAGACCAAGAAGGAGGCGAACCGGCTATACCAGGCTCGCGGTGCCTGCTTCAATCCGTATAGGGATTTGTTCAGCTTACAGACCATGTCTGGGTGAGCTGAATCAACAAACCCTGCCGGCTGACTGCAGTACACCGTCTCGGTCAGTGTACCGTGGAGGAAGGCATTCTTGACGTCCAACTGGTGGACAGACCAAGAACGTGAGAGAGCCAGCGATAGAACGGTACGAACCGTCGCCGGCTTTACCACCGGGCTGAAGGTCTCGTCGTAGTCGACTCCAGGGCGCTGAGTGAAACCCCGGAGTACCCACCGAGCCTTGTACCTCTCCAAGGTACCGTCCGCCTTCTTCTTGTGCGTGAACACCCACTTGCCCGTGACAACATTGCCACGACCAGGACGGGGAACCATGTCCCAGGTCCTGTTGGCAAGCAGAGCCTCATACTCTTCCTCCATAGCGCGGCGCCAGTGAGGGTCGGCGAGGGCGCTACGCACGGAAGTAGGTATGGGTGATATCGAAGAAGAGTCGGTCGGTGGAGAAGTAGTCGACGAGAAGGCAGCTCCGGTGAAGCGCTCAACTGGACGAAGACACCCGGATGCACGTCGAGTCACCATCGGGTGGACGTGACCCGAATCCCTGTGGAGAAGAGGAGGGTTGTACACCGGGCGCTCGGGTACAACGACCTTCTCTCGTCTCGGAGCCACACGTGGTGCAGCTGGAGTAGGGCCGCCCCCCCGTGCTCGTCGCTGGTAGGCAAGTACGGGGTCAGCGAAGCGAGAAGTCGTCGTCGGTGCTGCTCCTGGTGCGTCTGGTGACGTCGGGCTTGCTGCAGGTGATGTCGGGGAAGTTGAGGCCGTGCGTGGCGCAGTAGTCGACGTCGGGGACGCAGAGGCCGCGCTTGGCGCAGCAGGCGTCGTCGGGGACACCGGTGCCGCGCGTGCTGCAGTGGGTGACGTCGGGGGCGCCGAGGCCGCGCATGGCGCAGCCGGTGGCGTCAGGGACGTCGGTGCCGCGCGTGGCGCACCCGGTGGCGTCAGGGACGCCGGTGCCGCGCGTGGCGCAGCAAGTGGCGTCAGGGACGCCGGGGCCACGTAAGGCACAACAGGTGGCGTGGAAGACGCCGAAGTCATGCGTGGCGTAGCGGGTGGGTAACCTGCAAGAGGTAACCGACAAGGTCGCTGTACAGGAGCGGCCTCGGGGTCAGTAGAGAAGAGGGAATCCAACTCAGTGACGGAGTCAGAGGACGGGGTGGAAAAGGGAAAGGAAGACTCGTCGAAGACGACGTGTCGGTAGATCAAGATACGACGTGTGGTGGGGTCAAGGCACCTGTACCCTTTATGGTCAGGGGAGTACCCAAGGAAAACACACTGAGTCGAACGAGGCGCAAGCTTATGGGGAGCTGTGGTAGAGAGGTTCGGGTAGCAAGCGCACCCGAAGACCCGAAGATGGTCGTAAAGAGGGTGGGTGCCGAACAAAGCGAAGTGAGGGGTGGGAGCACTAATCGCCTTAGTAGGAAGGCGATTAATGAGGTAGGTGGCAGTGTGAAGCGCCTCCGCCCAGTAGCGAGCAGGGGTAGAAGCCTGAAACATCAGGGAGCGCATGACATCGTTGGTGGTCCGAATCATGCGCTCAGCCTTGCCGTTCTGGGGGGAAGTGTACGGACATGACATGCGTAACTGAACACCGCGAGAAAGCAGAAAGTCACGGAACGTAGAGTTGTCAAACTCGCGCCCGTTGTCGCACTGGACCACACGAATCGTGCGCCCAAACTGGGTGGACACCCAAGCGAAGAAGTGAGAAAGAGTACCGAAAGTATCAGACTTCTGTCGCAAGGAAAAAGTCCACGAATAGTGCGAAAAATCATCCACGACCACCAAGTAATACTTGCATCCAGAGACACTAAGAACAGGTGAAGTCCAAAGATCACAATGAATCAAATCAAATATGTGCTCGACACGAGTGACAGAGTGTGGAAAAGGAAGTCGAACATGGCGACCCAACTGACAAGCATGGCAAAGAGACTCATGAGTACCCCGAGTACACGAAATCGCTGAACTACCAGACAACTTCGACATAGCATCAACACCGGGGTGGCCAAGCCGACGATGCCAAATGGTCGAAGATGCTGTCGTAGTCAGGGCAAGAGGCGGAGCGGAAGCAGGAAGACGCATCGTGTACAGGGGACCCGTACTATCACAACGAAAAAGAAAACGTCGAGTAGTAAGATCCTTCACAGTTACACCATAAGGATCAAACTCAAGGGAAACATGATTGTCAGTAGTAAAACGACGAACAGAAAGAAGATGCTGAATGATGTCAGGGGCAACAAGAACATCACGTAGCTGAAACGAATCCGGCGAACCCGAGTCACCTACTGAGGTGACTGGAAGAGTCGACCCATTCCCAACAACGATAGATGAAGGATCAGAGGGACGAGAAGGGCGGGTAGAGGAGAGGATACCGACGTCAGGGGTGGTGTGGTACGAGGCACCGGAGTCCACCACCCAGTCAGGGCCACACGGCGTGAGACCCTGCCGGTAGATTGACGGTGTAGAACGGGTCGCGACATGCCCCGGCGGTGGCGGCGCCGGGAAGGAAGACAACGCGCTCGGACCCTCGATGGTGGTGCCAACAGAGTAGGCAATAGCCGATCCAGGTACATCAGCCGATGGCGGCCGAGAGGCACTTCCCAGGGCGGCAGCAGGCCAGGCGGCGCCGTCGTGGGGGACTGCAGGAGCGCCGACGGCGCGTGGTGGCAGCGGGGCGGCCCCGGGCAATGGCGCGGCGCCGACGGCGGCCCAGGGTGGCAGTGCGGCGGCGGCCCAGGGTGGCGGCGCGGCGGTGGCCCTATCAAACGGCGCAGCGGCGTGGCTGGGGTGCACACCAGCAACCCCAGCGAACCCGAATCCGGGCGCGCGCCGGCTCTGCCCGAGATCGGGCAGCCCGGGCGCGGATCCGGCGGCGGCGCCCCAGGACACAACGGCGCGGGCTGGGGGTGCGCCTGCGGCAGAGGCGGCGGCCCCATTAGATGGTGCGGCGGCGTGGCCGGGCTGCGCACCAGCGGCAGCAACAGCAGCAGGCGGCGCGGCAGCGCAGGCCTGCATTGCCTCAGCGGCGGCGGCGGCAGCGAGGCCTGCAGCGCAGGCACGCGGGGCGGCGGCGGCGCAGGCGCGCGTTGCCTCAGCAGCGGCGGCTCCGGCGGCTGGCGCGTCGGCGAGGCCTGCTGCGCAGGCACGCGGGGCGGCGGCGGCGCAGAGCCGCTGCAGCGGCGGCGGCTGGGCCTGAGTCATTAGGATTAGGGTTAGGCCCTAATCCTAATTAGTTCCTAGCTGATACCATATTAGAGGGCTAATGGTGGCTGTATTAGATGGATGATAGTACTGAGGTACAGGTCTGATTATATAGAGGGATTAGGAAGGGGAAAAGGACTAAACTACCCCTAACCCTAATCCCTCACTAATGACTAATATGCCCCTGTGACACACACATAATCACAGTGTCTAACAGTAATGCTGGTAGATGGAACTAGAGAGGGTGTTGATAAGAAATTAGAGTTATGGAGACAAACCTTAGAGTCCAAGGGGTTTAGACTTAGTAGGACCAAAACCGAGTATATGACGTGTGACTTTAGTGGTGTTGGTCGTTTAGAGGGAAATGTTAGTCTACAAGGACAAATAGTACCTAGAAGGGACTCTTTCCGATACTTAGGATCAATGTTACAAAGCAATGGCGATATTGATGAGGATGTTTGCCACAGGATCAAGGTAGGGTGGATGAAATGGCGACAAGCCTCTGGAATCCTATGTGATAGGAAAGTCCCACAAAAGCTAAAAGGGAAGTTCTATAGGACGGTGATCAGACCCGCGATGCTCTATGGGGCGGAATGTTGGCCAACTAAACGGCAACATGTCCAACAAATGAGTGTCGCAGAGATGCGCATGCTACGGTGGATGTGCGGGCACACGAGAAGAGACCGAATAAGGAATGAGGTGATTCGAGATAAGGTAGAGGTGGCGCCGATTGAAGAGAAGTTAGTCCATCATCGACTTAGGTGGTTTGGACATATCCAACGGAGACCTCCAGAAGCACCGGTTAACAGTGGGATTTTAAGAGGTAGAGAAAGTATTAGGAGGGGTAGAGGACGACCAAGGTTGACCTGGGAGGAGGCGGTAAAACGAGATTTGATAGATTGGAATGTATCCAGAGACTTAGCTCATGATAGGACCGCATGGAAAGTAGCAATCCATGTGCCAGAATCGTAGTCTTGTTTTTTTTCTTTTTTTCTTTTCTCTTTTCTTTTTCTTTTTTCTTTTTTCTTTTTTCTTTTTTCTTTTTTCTTTTTTTTTTCTTTTTTTTCTTTTTTTCTTTTTTTTTCTTTTTTTTCTTTTTTTTCTTTTTTTCCTTGTTCTTATAACTCTTCCTCTCTTTTACTTCATTGATATTGGGTTTCATGTCTAGCCGACCCCAACAGGCTTGGGATAAAGGCTTGGTTGTTGTTGTTGATTTAGGTGTCTTTTAAATAAAGGTGGCCCTAAAATAAAAATAATGTAGCTACAGTTTATTCATTTATTGCCTGGTGTAAATCTATCTGCTTCTTAGTGGCCCATGTGCACCTTTCATGATTTATGGACAAAGAAGGGCATGCACACCTATATATGAGCTGTTCATCCAGTGATAAGAATCGTCAGTCATTATATAGAGGCTCAACACATGTCACTCTACATGCATTTAACAATTGTGAAGAGTACATTTCAACTGAATATATGGAGGAGGAATGAAGGTGTGAGTTGGAAGAAGTTATGTTAGGATGGTGCTACAAGGAGTATTATTTGACAATATGTCGCTAACATGTTCCACATAATAGTAATTTTCTTGTAGCATCTATGGACTACGGCAGGGTCTATTGGAGTAACACCGGCAGGCACTTGTTAATTGGCACATCAAAGGGAGTTTTTTTTTCTTTTTGACTAAATCTAACGATATGGATAGCACACTCCCCCTAGAAATAAACTAACGCTTTTATTTTTTTTCCTCATGGAGATTGGGTTATTCATGAATTAGGCCAGTATTCCTACAACCTTAGTTTTCAGTGGTTAATTAAATATTTATAAATACTAAGTTGTGGTTTTGTTCGGAGGTTATTGATATTCTGTAACCGCTCTTGCAATCTTTGATGTTGTTGCTTTTTGCTGGTAATTATCCCCTTAGCTTTGCTCTTGGTCCTTGTCCAAATGTACATATGTAATTTGATGAACTTGTCACTTGCCTATTTTTTGCTGTTACGTGTGTACCATTCTTTTAGGTGCATTTGGGCCGTGTATCATTTATCCACGTATATTCTGTCCATCGCCTAAGTCAAAAACCATAAGAGTGTAACTTTTTACAGGAATATGCAACCTGGTGCGACGTATCACGTCAAACCATATAATTAATCTGTGTTGTTGGAGTTTAATATCACTGCAAATATTTGACCAATATGCATGCCTTGACGGCTTGACCCTTGGTGCAGTTTGAAGTATTTCAGAAACATCTGAGTCTGTATGACTGATTTTTTTATATAAAACGGAATTACATTCCAGCTCAGTCTGATTGAATGATGGATGCAATAGAATGATACTGCAATCTCCTGCGACAGGAGCTGTTTCAAATTTAGTTAATGATTGTAGAAACTGCTGTATCATAATAGGGGTGTCATGTTATCATATCAAATTTGGACTGATGTTCACATGTTCTTATCAAATAAAGGTTTCTTTTGAGTTCGTGTAACAAATTGTTTCTTTCCTTGTCAATGCACCATACTACTTCGTGTCAGAAAGAATTTGTTTCACGCCACTGATGAGAACTCCACATCCAAAGGGATCTTTCCTTTTTCATTCTTTTTCATTTTTTTTAGAATGCCAAAGCCCAAAGGGATTTTCTCTGACTCATGGATTTTGTGTGAGTATGAAATGAAACCATGCTCGGGCTACACAGAGCAAATTTTGCGGCAGGAAACTAGCTCTAGGTTGGAATGCACTTCAGAAATGGTCTACTCCAATATGTTTGGAGATTATAGGATGCACAGGAATCCAGACTCACGTTTTAAACGCGAAATAATAACCAGGTAATTGCCCATTCTAAGAGTATGTTCCCAGAGGAAAAGACGGTGATAGGCTTCACACTATATTTTCAGGGTATTCAGGTATGCCATTCTTTTTGGGACGACGACTCAGTGACAGTGCGCACAACATCAACAGCCCGACACCATTCTGTATTTCTGTTGCTTATGCTTCTCAGATATGCCCAGCAATGCGTGCGGTTCACGGAACTGAATTTATTGTTGATCATGATGTTTCAAGGCCGTGGCTCTAGGCTATGCGAAATAATGATGTGATTTCCATTTTGTTTCATCACAAAATTGGGCACACCAGCACAAGCGAACGATGCAGCCTCGGTCACGGGTATCGCGCCCATGAAAATGTACGGTCGCTGTTGAGGACAAACGCCCTGCGCCGCACCGTAGATGCTGTTGACGACTCGAGCCTTGGGTGAGAGAAATCGCCTGAAACGTGAATCCGCCACCACCACTCGTGTCAGTAGATAACGATCCAAACCATAAATGCTCGACACCATTGTTTCTCTGATAGTAGTCGGAAGTATTTTTATTTATCTGGAAGGTGTACCGCACAAGTGCAAACAACGATAAACACAACATTATGGGTATTATGGTGTTAACGACATGTTGTAAATGCTGCGCAGAGATTGAAGCCAACAAGTTAGGCTTGTGTCTAGATTCAACGCCTTATTTTTTGGCTTCTCAAATTTCTTTGGGAAAATGAACAAAAGGGCTCAAGTACCGGCTCTTAAATTTATTTAAAGACTAACATAGATGGAGCTTTTCATGAAGAACAGAACATGGAGGCTGGGACTTCGTTATTAGAGATGAAACCGGAGAATCTGGTGGTGCTGGAGCAGATCATATGCCTAACGTCTATGAATCTGGTGGTGCGGAGGCAAAAGCTTGTTTTAAGGCTATCTTATATGCTTCCGATGCTGGCATGATGAAAACTGAATTAGAAACAGACTGTTTTGAATCTGAAAACGGGTGATGTTATATTCAAAGACATCAAAGTTCTATCACCCATCTTGATTCTTGATGTAAAAACCATGGTTGCTCCTTGTTCTCCTAACGTCAATGGCCTGCTCAGCTCTACGTGACAGACACACACTCAACGAGCCTGAATCGCCTACCAAAGCAATTGAACCCAGCAGAGCCGGCCGGAAAGGGCTTCGCGGTCCACCGAACAGCGACGTTATCGTTCGTCCTGCCGGCCTCATAACTCCCGCTCCCTTTCGCGCCAACCGAACAGCTCCCGTCGCGTGTGTAGCCGAGGCGCGGTGGCAGGCGGAACCCGGAACGAAAGAGAAGCAGCGCAGCGCAGGCGCTCTCGCTCATTTGTTCGGCGGCCAACCAACACCAACCCGGCGCCAGCCACAACGCATTTAACGCCTCCCAACCGCCGCAGAAGCGACCGAGGCCGCCTTTCACCACCACACCCGAACCCATCGCTCACTTTTTATTCAACTCAAGCCGCCGCGCACTGGAGCACCGGCAGCGGCAGGCGAGCGCGCCGTGACCACGCGATCGGCCTCGACACGCCCGTCCCTCCCGTCCCGTCCCATGCCACGGCCATTAACTGCGAACCCAACCGCAACACGAGAGAACGCGACGCGGGCTTCCCTTCGCCTGTCTCCCCCGCGCGCCGTTGCTCACCGACCCTACCCGATCTCTTGCGCCTCGCGTTCAGGGCCGGGGCGGGTGCACGCGACGCGACGGCACGGCATGGGCGGCCTGTGACTTGAGACCCTGCGTGTTGCGGCTCAGGCAGTGTGGTGGGTGGCGGACCTGCAGCCAGCCGATCGTGTCACCATCAATGAGAGAGGGCAGAGCTCCAAGATGTCGCGAGGCGGAGCAGAAACGGAGGTGCTTCGCCAAGCCTTTTCTCCCCGTTCAAGGAAGAGCCTGTTCGGGGAAGACGATCGTAGCCATGCCAACCGAATCACAGTTACTTGGGCCGGGCGCCAGAAATGAGCTTCGACTTTTCTTGATACAACAGCAAAATTTCCGCACCAGAGAAGAACAACCACGTACATGTGCAACCATATCCACTAGTCGGTATCACATGATTTTAGGTTGTTGTTGTTGTATTACTTTTTTCTGGTGTGCAGCCATGTAAAACACAAGCATGAATTAAAGTTTGCATAAAATCCACTTTACTCCCTTCCCTTCAAGTATGGTTTGAGTTCATATAACCTTTCGACATGTTTAACCTGACTTTATCCACGTGCATGTGTTCCTAGTGAGCGCATTGCTTATACACGACTTTTAGTTAGCAATAGATAGAACATGAGTAGCTCGTCATCGTGCTTAAAAAAATTGCCAAGTATTCCTTCCACCCTTTTTAAACCAATGACATAAAAGTCCGGAGACTACTAGTCAACGCTATCCCCTATTAACAAGGATGCTTCATATCACTTGATCTCAGTCAATCTCAGACGATAAACTACCCTGCATGGAATTGGGAGGAAATCCAGCAAAGCAGAGACGACTGACTTGAGAGAATGCATGTGTATCCCTTTCACCAGTTACAACATGGATTACATATAATTTACAGACACTCGACTCCTTCCCGTCCAACTCTGAATCACCCAATCCTGACGCAGGACAATTTGACATCCAACAATATAACTAACAAATCCCCCTGTGATGAATGATCATTCCTCCTCTGATACATCTAGCAATGAAGTATTGGTTGTCTTGCTTTTTAATGACGAAACGAAACAAAGGGGAAGAGAAGGGAAAAAATAAAAGAAGAAAAAAGCAGCACAAAGCTCACAACTTTTAAGCGGAACGCTTCGTAGGACGTACAGAAACGGCAGCGGTAGATCACAGCTTGACGACCTCCGGGATCTCGACGGGGTAGCGGTCGATGCAGTCGTCCCATGGCCCGTTGGTCGGCGTCTTGATGGTGCGGAGGCACTTCCAGACTGCGCTGTTGCACTTGAACCCGCTGCCGAAGCCGATCTGCCAGACGCGGTCGCCGCGGCGCACGCGTCCCTTGGCCTCGATGTAGGCGAGCTCGTACCAGAGCGAGCTGCTCGACGTATTGCCGAAGCGGTGCAGCGTCATGCGGGACGCCTCCACGTGCCGCGCCGACAGCTGCAGGTTCTTCTGCAGCTCGTCGATGACGGCGCGCCCGCCGGCGTGGATGCAGAAGTGCTCGAACGCCAGCTTGAAGTCCGGGATGTAGGGCTTCCAGTTCTTGTTGATGAGCTTGCGCCCGACCAGACGGAAGAAGAAGAGCAGCTGCTCAGACATGGGCAGCACCAGGGGACCCATGGTCGTGATGTTGGACTTGAGCGCGTCGCCGGCGATGGCCATCAGCTCCTTGGACAGGGAGATGCCCGAGTACCCCTGCTCGTCCTCCTCCTGGTACACGCACCGGTACGCGCGGTCGTCCGCGCCCTTGTGCGTCCTCACAACGTGCATCAGCCTGTACTTGGCACGCCGGGCCTCGCGGCGCCGGTTGGATAGCAGGATCGCCGCCGCGCCCATCCGGAACAGGCAGTTGGGAAGGAGCATGTCGCGCCGTGTCCCCTGGTAGAAGTTGGGCGTGATGATCTCCGTCGACACCACCAGCGCGTTCGAGTTCGGGTGCACCTGTTAATTAGTCGGTCGATTAAATTATGTTCCTAGTGAGTCCAGATTTTTTTAATGTAAAAGAAAACACGCTAGATCAAGATAAGCTTGCTTGTCGACTGCTATAGTCCAGTAGCAATAACGTGGAACTCTAATCACGAGAGCTTAGGTGGCTACGATACCTGGAGCATGTCCCGCGCGAGGTCGAGCGAGATGAGCCCGGCGCTGCATCCCATGCCGGAGAGGTTGAAGCTGCGAATGTTGCTGCGGAGCTTGTACTTGTTGATGATCATGGCGGAGAGCGACGGCGTCGGGGAGAAGAGGCTGCAGTTGACGACGAGGATGTCGATGTCCTTGGGCTTGAGCCCGGTGCGGCGGACGAGGTCGTCGATGGCGGAGAAGATGACGAGCTGCGCCTCGGCGCGCGAGGCCTCCATGCTTGGGTTGGGCGGGATGTAGTGGTTGGCGGGCGGGAGGCACGTGTCCTCGCCGAGGCCGGAGCGCTCGAGGATCCGCGTCTGGAAGCGCACGCTCTTCTCGTCGTCGCTGATGAGGCGCGTGTGCTCCATGAAGGTGGCGAAGGGCACGCGGCAGCTGGCCGGCGGCTTGTAGCAGGCGTAGTCGACCAGGTACACGGGCCTCGGACGCGACATGAAGTAGACGGTGGCCACGAAGACGACCAGGAACGCGGAGCAGAGGATGTGGATGAGGTCGAGGTCCAGCGACCGCCACAGCGAGAGCAGCTCCTCGGGGCCCATCCGCGCCAGCTCCAGCGCGGTGGCCGCCATCACCGGCACCAGCAGCAGCGTCAGGAAGTGGTTCACCAGGTACTGGTACCCGAGCTTCACGTACTTGAGGTTCACCGATCCCGAGAACACGCCGCCGCTCGGCATGACGGCCCGGCTTCTCAGCTGCTCCTGTCCTTCCTCACTCCCCTCCCGCACTCAACTCGCTCGGCGCAAGCCTTGCCGCCTCTCTCTGCTCCCAAACAACGCGCGTGCCGTGAGCGCTCTCACGCACAACAATGGGAAGGAAAGGAAAGGAATTGACGCGGGCGCCGGTGTGGCGTCGTGTTGTGTCTGCGCCTCTGCGGAGGAAGTGGTGCCGTGGTGGGGTCTTAATATACGGGGGGAACTGAGCCGGGACGTAATTAAAATCGCGGGGCAGATGGGCAGTTTAAATGAGGGCCTGGCTACCGCCACCAACCGGTGGAGTTGGCCACTGGGGACGCCGGCTGGGCCTTCCTCGCTTGACCCCTTCGCCTCCAATTGCGCACACGCACGCACACCGGGCTTTTTCCCGCTCTTCTCCGGCGTCGGTAAGCAATTTCCGGTGAACAGCGACGCCGGTGAAATGGAGCGGAACCGCACTGGATTCGACTGACAGCCATCACGCGTGCGTGACTCTGGCTTGGATCTCGCAGGGCTCAGGAACGGGTGAATCGTGCCGAGGCTGGCAGTTTCGATTCCCCTGTTTGTTCACGGCAACTTTGGACTGGCGGTGAACGCCGGCCGATGTTGATCAGCTACGTGCGACTAATTACGAACGGGACAGGGTAGTGAAGTTCGATGCATTGCCTTCTTCTTGAACTTCGAAGACGAAGGGGTCAAGTTTATTGCCATTGCCCCCCTCGCAGAAAAAGTTAAAAAGTCCATGCAGTTGCCGCTGCCATTTAGTGCGAGCTGTTGTTGAGGCTTAGTCTTGACGATCAAAATTTTGGTTAAACCCGACCAGTTGATAAACCCGCTGGACGTGCTGTTGAATCAAGCTCCTCGTGGACGATACATAGTCCCACTCCATTGCACGGATCTACTTGCTGGTAAAATTTCACTTCTAGAGAGATCCAAAGATGGAGCATTGAAGGAACTGGCGAGATCCCCCCTGCTCCGTTTACAGAAGAGACGCTGTAGGACGGTAACTTTCTTGCGCGAGTACGAAGACACATGTAATGGTTGCCCCGATTCGTCTACTGTGCTTGTGCAACCACCGAGCTATACACTGGCAACAGCCTCAGGGCTGCCACATGTGCAAATTACTACGAGCTGGTACCTTCTGTTTGCTCAATTAAGGCCCTGCTGGAGCAAGAAGGTACAGTACTGCCTATCTTAAAACGAGAAAACGAGCATGAATGCTCTCCACCCCATTTTTCCGTTAGATGTCCTGGCAAGGAGCTAACGATTGCGGCTGAAATTCACCCTTCATTGTGGAGAACAAATGTGAGCGAGAGCAATGATAAATATGGAGAGATGCCGTTCACCTGCTTTGGAAAACGTCTCTCACTCTGAACCCGAAATGAGAGCTCAGAAAACAATGCTCGCTTTTTGGCTCAACGGCTGCAGGCTTCTAGAAGCAACAATTCATTCTCACGATGAGGATAGCATAGAAAAAAATTAAAGATAAACTCACGGCGGCACTCATATATGTCGGCTGCCGCGCGCCATGCTATGACCTTAAATGTTGGACGCGGCTTCGAACTTAAATGTTCGACTCGAGTCCTTTTGGACAAACTCTTTAATTGACAATGGTAAAGTTCAATGACATAAGACGTCTTTGGTGGCAAGAACCACACAAGTGCCTGCATCTATGTAAATGCTAACCTGGTATAGAAAACCTTGTCAATATCTAGCCGTTCAGACCTCACAAAGGTAATGGCGCTCTGATGACCAAAGAGTTAACCAGCAACTGCAAGTAGCTTAGTACTAGAGCACACAAGTCTGGACAGAACTAGAAAAGGGTGTTTGACATGTCACATATGCAATGGCATAAAGCCAACTCAAAGCTTTGCAGAATGGCAAGTGGCGCAGGTGAAGTGCTCATCTATGGCATCCACCCAATCTCCCAGTTCCTCGGAGCACATACGGCCTGCGATGTGGTCCGGTCCAGTACAAGCATTAACGTAGCTTGCAATGACCAGATCATCAAACGCTCAGGACCATAACAAATGTTGCTCTGCTTGCGGTCCAGACGCACTGTGACAACTTAGTTACTCCTCTATCTCCGTCGTATTCTCTCTCTCTCTCTCCATGCAAAACGTCCTGCTATTACGCCCACGATTCCTCTTTTTCTGGCGCCACGGTTTTCGCGAGCGGCTTGTGCATTCCGGCTGCTTGCATGAGCAAGTCAAATGAAGGGCCTGCCTGGCAGCCAAACATGCAGAATCCCAGCCTGAGCCAAACGACAACAGCCGATGAAAATTAAAGAATTTTTAAAATTTGGAATACTACATTAGGCTGCATGAACAGCCGTTGCCCATGGTTTGGACTTCAGAATAGACGAAATTATATGAGCCAAAAGTGATAGCGTTGCCAACAACAACTCAGGCATGATGAACATGCATGGTTACATGACCGAATGACAACGCAATATCTCAGTCTCGTATAAAATTTTCTTTCGCTTATGATTATTTCTGCTTCTCTCCCTTTTGCAAGTTATAACAGACAGCATCTCGTCTATTCCGCGTGTTCACGCATAGAATAGAGGCAGCAGGTCGGCTCTTGTTCTGGATGGTATGGGCTGTCTCTGTTTGCAGTTGGGCGTTCGGAGGCAGCGTCGTCTTGTGAACGCGTCGTGCTCTTGTTCTCTTCTCTCCTCTCTTTGGGTGTGAACACTATTGCTCGTGAGTCATCACAAGTCATTAAGGCTGCACACCGATCCCGTCATTTATGCGGCACGCAGGTGCTATTCTGTTAGTGTTTGCCTTCGCCTCGTCTCTCTACCGCCTGATTAAACTCGACACTTTCAGTTCCTCACCTAATTGATGTACTTGTGTGGAAAATACATCTGCGACAACAGTGTGTGTAAAGCTCGTTAGCAGCATGCAGCTCTCAGCATATTAAACGGCAACTGTTTATTTAAAACGATTCTGACGTGCGTGAATTAGAGACGTGATCTGTTACCTGCAGGAAAATAACACGCCGCTGCCTGCTGCCGATCTCCCCCAAGCGAAATGGTTATGAATGGAAAACGAAACTCGGCTCTGAAAAGCGCGCATATCTGTTACAGATGAACAATAATTACACATGTGGTTAGGGGCTAGCTTGGACTATTCTTATCATCCTAGCTATACCCTGCAAGTGTTGCACGAAATTAAAAATCAACATCGTTCTTTAAAACTTTACTCCAGAAAAAATTGCTTTGACTGACAATTTTTTTTTTTAAAAATCTCCAGTAAATTCGAAGCGAATTTATCGCTACAGTACCAAGCATGCAGACTGCAGTGACCATAGATACTGGCAAAGCGGCAAACAACGCGCTGGCAACTGACTTTGACCGTTTAGTGCAGCAACTTCAACTTGATACAGCATCAAATGAAGCTCGGACTGTTTCTACGTGAACGAATGGAAATGAAAGGTTGACTTCTTTACTAGTAATTGTGTACTGTAACTAGAACTATACATACAAGACTATAGGAGCCAAAGAGTCCTAACTAACATGGAGTGAATTTATTGGACACGACAAAGCTCGAGTCTTATCCATCTCTGCTGTCATTCGTACCAACAAACGGTTCAACAAACTCAACCCTGCGCTCCGATAGATCCACTCAGTTTCATTATGACCGTGCTAACATAGTAGTACGTACTCGTAGATGCTATGTAGCGTAACTCGCATTCTTCCTTGATTAGAAAGAAACAAAGGCACGAACCGCGTTGGGTTTAGCATCTGCCGGCCAATCATACGCTGCTATAAATCTCAACATGGACCTTGTAGTATGGTATGGTTGGTTGGGCGTTGGTGAGTTTGGTCGCGGGTGAAGGTGATCTGATAAGAATTCGACGGCGCCTAGATTCTTCAGAGAAACAAATTTCAATTCACGGTCAGACCGATCGAGCGACCACCTCGAGCGAAGAAGATTGGACGAGGTCGCGTCTGGCTGGTTAGTTCGGTCTCAAGTTCTTTTGTCTCTTGACTGCAGTGGCTGTCAGCCCAATCGCGTCACAGCTTTCTTCGGCAAGACACGCGAACCGGCTGCCCTGGCCTGCTGCAGCCTTACTCGTCGTGCACGGATGATGCAGGAGTTCGTTTGCGTTTTGGTAGCGTTTGTTTCAGAAACAGCCGGGGCGTATGTCTGGCAGCAGGTGGACTGGTGGATCTGCAGAGCAAATAACAGGATTCGGGACAAGTTATATATATGCAAGTGTATTTGTTCGTACTACTACTGAAGATGTGGTTTCGCTTTCATGTACACGGCACATTTTCTTCTTTTTCTTTTTTTATATGGGCTGCAGGAGACAGAACAGCTGACTCATTCAGCAGTCACAGATCCATCCAAACAACGCGAGCTGGGCACATGGCAAAACGATGCAGGGGGAAAACGATGCATGCCTTCCGGCCGGCCTAGATTGACAGGCACTGCTCTGTCCCTTTCGGTAATTAAGGTATATGTTAGTGTTAGTATTACATAAGGAAGCGTCAGCTCGGCACGGTTGCCGCGGTTAGCCGCAACTGTTGAACCAACCGTTTCCTAATATCCATCTTTAAGGCGTCAGTAACTACGTCCTGCAGGTGAGCCGACCCTGGATCCGGGTGGTGAACGTGATCGACGCGCGCGCCGTACGCGTTTCTTATGGTATGTTGTACGCGCGCGTCTGCAGGCATGAGAGGCTGCACATTGGTTAGTTCGAGGAAGCCAGATTTGGATGGAGGTCGGTCCATGAAGAACGATTTGCTCTAGACGACATGGCCGGTCCACGGATTAAAGGAAATCCTAATCTATCTACGTCGAAAGACGTTCACAGTTACTACTAGCAAAATAAATAAAAGAAGAAGAAAAAAAGGATGAGCGCGGATGACACCTACCTACCTGAACAGAAGGGTTTTGGTAGAACAGTACTAGTACTGGTTGACGAGCAAGTCAAGGCGTGGAGCTTAGTTAGATACGTCCGCATCGCGGCCCGCCTGCTTGGCAGAACTCATCACGGGACACGGACGCGAGAAGGTCAACGGGGAAGTCCGGAGCCACTGATCGATGTCATGGAACGTCGCTGTTGTCTACCGTTGGCTGGTGGGCGTTACGGGGCTCTTCATTGTGGCGGGCTCAGCTCACCATACCGTTGCGCCATGCAGTACAGTACTGCCTGCGAGCCCGCAACGGTCAAGCAGAAGCAGAAGGTTGTTTGTTGGTTAAACGCGCGGCGATATGTTCCAGTGGCCGAGAGAAATCAAATCCGAGTCGTCCGAGTTCGGGCACGCACGGGACCAAGGCCGTGAAGGCCGGGCCTCTCTCCTCTGGATTCGAACGCGCGTGAACCCGAAGATTTGGGCTGAAATTGGGCACTTTTGTATGTTCCCAGGTTAGGCCCGGAAAACAATATGTCCGACAGGCCATTTCCACCGCAAATAGCCCAACCCATTAAACACACGGTAAACGGGCCTTGCAGAAGCCCGAACACGTTGGCGCTTCTCAACAGAAAATGGCGATGCCATGCCGTGGCCGGTTGGTTCGATTCGAGGTGAAAAACTAGAAACCCAGTGCAGTGACGCCTCAGGAACGAAGCTCTACCCCTGTTTCTTTTTTCTTTTTACCTGTAATCAGTGGGTTGTAGCTTTCATGTTAAAGAAACGAAATACAGAGGACCAGTTCCTGGCGTGTTTTTTTGTAGGTTTTGTTTGTTTCAGTTTTGTTGCCTGCTAAAAAGCCAAAAGTAGAAACAACTGGGGTTATGAAAAGCTGAGTTTTGAAACGCTAAAAGACCAGATCCTAGTGAAACTGAATAAAAGCTGAAAAGCCCGTCCAGAGCTGTTTTCCCAACGTTTTGATGTATTGAGAAACTTAAAATATAATACAAAAGTCGACCGTTAGCGTTCCAACCAACCAAAAAAACAAGATTTAAAACCTTCAGCCTAAACAAACAGGGACAGGATTGGCCGTGCGGCACTTCCTCCGAAGACGCTGCCGGAGAGTAGTCAAAGCATGAGCGCTGCCCGATTCCTTGCTGCGCGGTCCTGGTTCCTGACCCAAACACTCAACACCGACACAAACAAAGAAAAAAAGTTTTGCGCGTCCTTCCGAAGACGAGTAAATACAGATCTCGCCTGCCGTAAAAATTTGAATACCGAAGGCCCTCGACGCCGAACTAGTATATCTGTACGCGTATCCTTGTGCCGTTACGCCAGTATACGTACGATGTACTACAAGCCTCTCAAAGCAGCGACCCAAAACCATCCTGGACGCCAACGCATCTCTGCGAGCGCACCTACCCCAGGAACCGGTCCGCGTTCGTCCACCGCGCGCTTTGCCTTTGCCTTCGCTTCCCCACGAAACCTAGTCGTCGTCCTTCACCAACCGCCTCACCGATAAATACCATCTCCCCTTATCCAGGCCGGCACGTACCTCATTCCCCGCCTAGAATATCGTTTCGTTTCCCTGCCGGCGGGCTGCCGTTGAGCTGTTCTCTTGCGAGCGCGCGCAACGGAGGCCAGCCACGCGAGGCGTGTGCTTGCACCGGCACCGGCGGCGGCAATGGGGGCGGTGGAGGAGCTCGTGAAGGAGGCCGGCGGGTGCGCGGTCATCGACGGCGGCTTCGCCACGCAGCTCGAGGCGCTCGGCGCCGACATCAACGACCCGCTCTGGAGCGCCGCCTGCCTCGTCTCCAAGCCGCACCTCGTCAAGGAGGTAACTGACTAACCGCTCGCCGCCTGTCCGACGACGTGTCTGCATGTTGTCTAGTTCACTATAGTCGTGTGCTCACCGTCGTGCTACTTGTGATTTTGAATGTAATGACAAAATAACTCTTCTGTTAGAATGCATTCCTTCGATCTACTAGTTGTCTAGGTCAAATGAACCAGCCAAATGCAGGGATTGAATACTCGGACTCTCGGTCAAACGGATGAACTACCCTTCCCTTTCCTCGTTTTTTTCTTTTCCTTCGTGGGCATGAAACATTCTCCATGTGAACGTCCAGTCTTGACTTCTAGCCAGCTAGGCACCTTTCTCCTGTAAATGCGACCATGACTGGACGTCATATATCATCAAAATCCAGAGTGATTGTTCGTACACCCGTACGAAATTCTGGTGCAAACGTTTGAATCAGAAGGGATAAACAGGACGAAACGAATGCTAGTTTTGTCAATTTCGAATTATTCAATAGTCTCGATATATGTCAATACTGTGTCCCTACTCTTGCAGGTACATATGCAATATCTTGAAGCAGGTGCAGACGTCATCCTTTCCTCATCGTACCAGGTACAGTTGTTGGTGATTTTCATCTTCAAAACTTTGTAAGGCAAGATAGAACAGAATGAAGTTCACCATATATACTCGTTAGATGCTTTAGTTAGTACCATTGATGTTCAAATTTTGCTTGTACTATAGTTACACTACCTCCCTCCCTCTCCCTGTTTTTTTTTTCTTCAGGCAACTATCCCAGGGTTCTTAGCCAGAGGGATGTCTCTCGAGGAGGCAGAAGATTTACTGCGAACAAGCGTCAAGCTTGCTCTGGAAGCGCGAGACGAGTTCTGGAAATCTGCACTGAGACAGTCCAAGCCCGTTTACAACCGTGCTTTAGTCGCCGCATCTGTTGGAAGCTACGGAGCCTATCTTGCTGATGGTTCAGAGTACAGGTAACATAAGCATATCTTAGTTCAGAAACAAACACTGTCGACTATGCACGTCATCTTGTTTTTCTGTATGCTAAACATGTGTTGGTTTTCGAAGTGGATCATACGGAGATGACGTCACAACTGAGAAACTGAAGGACTTCCACCGGCGCCGGCTGCAGGTCCTTGCAAGTGCCGGTCCTGACCTGATTGCATTTGAGGCCATTCCTAGCAAAATGGAGACTCAGGTTCATTCCAGATCAGACTTTAACTTCGTTTCTTAATTCATTCAAGAAACAATGGTTGAGTTGAACGTCCTTCTACGGCAGCTCTCAAAATGTGCCATACTGACGTGAACCCTTGCAGGCTTTAGTTGAGCTTCTAGAGGAAGAGAACATCCAGATCCCTTCTTGGATCTGCTTCAGCTCGGCGGACGGTAATCACCTGTGCTCAGGGGAGAGTTTCGCGGACTGCCTCCAAGTCGTCAACGCGACCGAGAAGGTCGCCGTGGTAGGAGTGAACTGTACACCACCTCAGTTCATTGAGGGCATCATAACCGTGTTCAAGAAGGTGATTTCCGACCTGTTCTCAGCAATTCCTTCCACGTCGTTTCTCCAGTTGTCTGAACATGCTTGTTCCTTGCTCGTCAATTTTCCAACAGCAAACAAAGAAGGCGATTGCCGTTTACCCAAACAGCGGTGAGGTCTGGGACGGGAGGGCGAAGACGTGGCTGGTGAGTAGACATCACATTCTCCCCTTCTTTGGGACAAGAAAAAGAATAGGAACGGCCCGTGCAAATCTGCAGTTGTGCTCGTCGGCCAACCGCTGATTTTGACGTCCTGTGATGCTTGACAGCCAGCTGAGTGCTTCGGCCACATGAGCTTCGACGCGCTTGCGAAGAGGTGGCAGGAGGCCGGAGCTAGCCTCATCGGGGGTTGCTGCCGGACGACGCCGTCAACTATTCGGTCTGTTTCCAAGATACTAAAGGGTAAAGCCGGACAGTGATTTGTTTGGAAAAAGAGGTGCTGCGCTATGATGTATTGAGAATAACATTCGGAATATAAATTTTGTAGTTTCCATCTGAAAAAATTCTGCAGTGTAAGCAAAATTTAGGACTGTTTGAAGATTATATGCTGTTTAGGTTCAGACTAAGGCAGTCATCAAAAGTTTCAACACTCTAGTTAAGGGGATTTTTACCAGAAAAAGGCTAAAGTCTAAGAACAGAACATGGTTGCAACATTATACTCCTCTGCAGTATTACCAGGAAAATGCATATTAGGACAGCTAAAATACTTGGTCAGTTCCTTTGAAGAAAACCTAAATGCTGCTCCCACGCTGAGCTCGAGCGAGAGGATGTTGTTTACTTCATGGTCAATGTTTTCTCAGATGACGCATTGCTGCTTTCTGTTAACGCCAGAGAGAAACACTCCAAATTTCTTTCGATTTGACTTGCTCTCGATGTGCGTATTAGGAACAAAAACCTCAGCCCACATAACCCAATAGAGGGAAATCCTGAATAGTGGGACGAATATCCTTGACTCAGCGATGCTGTACTAAATTCTTCAGTAAAATAGGTGTCCGGTTACTGGAAGCTGAATCGGCAAGAATAAAATGCTGAAGATATTTTTATAAAGTTTTGATCTGATTCCACGTCGCCCAATTACAACTTTATACATCATAAAGCGTTAGACAACGTGTACTGCTGACGTGCACAAAGTTGAATATGGAAATGGGTAGCATTTAGTTGCAACTTGCAAATTCAGGTCGTTTGGGTATGATGCGATTCACCGCGTTCAGCTGTTCAGATTGTTGAAATTTCCTATCCAGTCCAGTAAAACTGATCCGACCGTTCATTCTGCACAATGAAAAACCGACTACCAAATTTGATTTGCAGACAATGAGAAGTTCTTTCTATTCAACATGGTCAATACAATAATAGTAAGCCGGACGCTGACAAATGTTTATCTGTAAGTCGCCCCATAAGACACTCATCCTACAAACAGATGGCCCAAAATTTGATCGCTGTAGTTTCGGTGATTGCACAAAAAATATGCAAAACGGTGCATAGTTGCAGCTTTTTTTACGGGATAGCTAGAATGCATTCAAGATGTTCGCTTCCACAAAGAAGAAATTCATGAATGCATTCATTATACTAGATGTCGAAACGTGCCACAACAAATCATCAGAGAGCAGTTGTCCGCTCTATCTTCATATGACATTCATCCTTCCGAAGACCCGTTACATCCCCAGAACACATAGGTGCACATTCATAGGTTAGGCACACTATATTTTAAATTAACTGACCTACTTAGGGTCAAACAAATCAACTTGGCAAATGTTAGGGTACTACTAATGAGAGTTCTAATGTCATTAAATAGGAAGCCATGTTAGTATTTTGTATGAAACTCTGCCTACGTTGTAATCACATAGCCAGTCCTAAGCCCAGGTAAAGGAGGAGGGGTTGTGATAGGCTTGGCGAGCCAACAACTACACTTAGTCATTCTTATAGAAATGAATCCCAATAGAAATTCGGTGGGGCGTAATCCTCTTAGTGACGCGCCATATCGGAATCCGGTTATGGTGTTAAGTGGGCAAAGGCCGGGTCGCCACCGCCTTAGTGGCGCGTCATATCAGAACCCGAATATGGTGTTAAATAAGCAAGGCCGGATCTCCAACAGCTTAGTGGCGCGCTACATCATCGCCTGGATGTAGTGATAAGTGAGCAAGGGTCTTTGCATCTTACTCGACGGGTGCAAAGCGTAAGAAAGCTAGCCGAGGAACATAAATTTCGGGTGGGTAGTTGGAATGTAGGATCATTGACGGGAAAGCTACGTGAGTTAGTAGATGTTGCCATTAGGAGACGAGTAAATATCCTTTGGGTACAAGAGAGTAGATGGGTGGGTCAAAAGGCGAGAGAAGTCGAGAATACAGGTATCTAAAAGTCACTAGGAATGGCGTAGGTGTTCTAATAGATAAGAGTCTTAAGGATAGAGTAGTGGACGTTCAAAGACGAGGGGATACAATCATCTTAATCAAGATAGTAATTAGGGACATTGTCTTGAACGTCATTAGTGCTTATGCCCCATAAGTTGGGCTCAACATGAGCGCTAAGAGGCAATTTTGGGAGAACTTGGAGGATATGGTTAGTAGTGTACCGATAACCGAAAAAGTCCTCATAGGAGGAGATCTCAATGGTCATGTGGGTGTAACTAACCTAGGATTTGAGGGAGTACATGGAGGCTTTGGATGCGGTGATAGAAATCAAGAGGGTAACGACATCCTAGACTTTGCCGTAGCCTATGATCTGTTGGTAGATAACACCCTCTTTAGGAAGAAGCAATCTCACCTAGTGACTTTTAGTAGTGCCCAACACTCTAGCCAGATTGATTTTGTTCTCACTAGGAGAAGGGATAGACAGGAGTTCCCCGGGGAGTGTGTTGTTACACAACATAAGCTTTTGGTAGTTGACTTTCATACTCTTTGCAGGACAAAGGTGTCAAAATCACAAAAACAAAGTGGTGGAAGTTGAAAGGAGAATCACAAGAATCCTTTAAAAATAGGGTAATCACAAAAGGACCCTGGGCAAAAAATGGAGATGCAGATAGTATGTGGGTGAAGATGGCAACTTGCATTAGGAAGGTAGCTAGTGAGGTGTTCGGTGTGATAAAAGGAAATAAACTTGTAGATAAAGACACTTGGTGGTGGAATGAGGATGTACAAATGGCCATTAAGGAGAAGAAAGAGTGTTACAAGAGTTGGCATAATGATAGAAGCGCAAGCAACATGCTTAAGTACAAAGAGGCCATGAAAAATGCAAGGCGGGCTGTGAGTAAGGCAAGAGGACAAGCCTATGATGAATTATATGAGAGACTAGAGACAAAAGAAGGTGAAAAGAACATATACAAGATAGCAAAATACACGAGAGAAAGATGAGAGATTTTAATCAAGTGAAATGCATCAAAGATGAGACTGATCACATTCTAGTGAAAGATGAAGAGATTAAGAATAGATGGCAAGATTACTTTAATGGGCTATTCAATGATAGGAATGGGAGCACTATGGTTGAGTTGGATGACTCCTTTGATGACTCCAACAGGTGGTTCGTGTAGAGGATACAAGAGTTTGAGGTTAAGGAGGCCTTAAAAAGAATGAAAGAAGGAAAGACCCTCGACCTTGATGATTTCCCTATTGAGGTGTGGAGATGCCTTGGAGACGTGGCAATAGTATGGCTCACAAAGCTATTTAACCATAATTTTCAGTCAAACAAGATGTCTGAAGAATGGAGAAAAGGTATATTAGTATCTATCTTTAGAAATAAAGGAGATATTCAAAGTTATACTAATTATCGAGGGATTAAGCTTATGAGTCATACTATGAAGCTTTGATAGAGAGTGGTTGAACACTGCCTGAGGAAAGTGACCAATGTCACTAAAACAAGTTTAGTTTTATGCCTGCAAGGTCTACAATGAAGGCGATTTTCTTGCTTCGTCAGCTTATGGAGAGATATAGGGAGCAGAAGAAGGACTTGCATATGGTGTTCATTGACTTGGATAAGGCGTACGACAAGATACCAAGGTCAGTCATATGGTGGGTACTAGAGAAACATAAAGTGATAACAAAGTACATTACCCTTATCAAAGATATGTACAATAATGTTAGGATAAGTGTGCGCGTAAGTGATAGTGAGATTGATGCATTTTTTATCACGATAAGACTACATCAAGGATCAGCTTTGAGCCCATACATCTTTTACTTGGTGATGGATGAGGCGTCGAAGGATATACAAGGGGATATCCCTTGGTGCATGCTCTTTACCGATGATGTA
Organism: Neostapfia colusana; assembly: GCA_030760725.1. NCBI lineage: Eukaryota > Viridiplantae > Streptophyta > Magnoliopsida > Poales > Poaceae > Neostapfia > Neostapfia colusana. Next base: position 87,085,362 of record JASWHV010000013.1, on the reverse strand, counting down.
GTGCTAGTAGATAAAACTAGGGATGGTGTTGATAAGAAATTAGAGTTATGGAGATAAACCTTAGAGTCCATGGGGTTTAGACTTAGTAGGACCAAAACCGAGTATATGAGGTGTGACTTTAGTGGTGTTGGTCGTGAAGAGGGAAATGTTAGTCTACAAGGATAAATAGTACCTAGAAGGGACTCTTTCCGATACTTAGGATCAATGTTACAAAGCAATGGTGATATTGATGAGGATGTTTGCCACAGGATCAAGGTAGGGTGGATGAAATGGCGACAAGCCTCTGGAATCTTATGTGATAGGAAAGTCCCACAAAAGCTAAAAGGGAAGTTCTATAGGACGGTGATCAGACCCGCGCTGCTCTATGGGGTGGAATGTTGGCCAACTAAACGACAACATGTCCAACAAAGTGGTGGAAATTGAAAGGAGAATCACAAGAATCTTTTAAAAATAGGGTAATCACAAAAGGACTCTAGGCAGAAAATGGAGATGCAGAGTATGTGGGTGAAGATGGCAACTTGCATTAGGAAGGTAGCTAGTGAGGTGTTCGGTGTGATAAAAGGAAAGAAACTTGTAGATAAAAACACTTGGTGGTGGAATGAGGATGTACAAAAGACCATTAAGGAGAAGAAGGAGTGTTACAAGTGTTGGCATAATGATAGAAGCGCAAGCAACATGCTCTATGGGTCTCTGCTATCAATCTTTGTCCCAATTTCCATTTGATTTCTCATCTTCAAGCTCTTTAAGCTTCTTCTGCAAATATTATGAACATCTCAGAAAAGAGTGCAGTATTAACTCCAAAAATCCTAAAATGGCATGCATACAGCTCCCAACAAGTGACATAAAACCAAAGAGAAGGGGAAAAAACTCTAATCTGTGATCGTGCACAGATAGCAAGGGTCAGTGAGATAATGTGTAGAGAGCACAAGTTTGTTACCTTGAGATAACTCCATGTTGAAGTTAACTATGATGTGGTGTCATTTCAGGGGTGAACGTGACTTATGTGCTTACATATTATTTCAGGGGTGTCATTTCAGCTTACATACCCCAAAGACCGTTTTAGTGATTCATTAATTAGAAGACCACTGTTTCGCTTGTCAATTGCAGTAAACTTAAAGATCAAAACTAACGTGGCAAAAAATCTTTCAAACATCTGGAAACTCCAGGAAAGGAAGCTTACATGTAGAGATGTATTTTCTGGGGTCAAGCTATCGCATTTCTCCTAAAGTTGTTTTAATTCTTCTTTAAGTGAACTATTTTCCTGCTTTAGCAAATCTGCACGGTTGGCTACTTCTTCCCATTCAGCCTGTAGTATACCGTTAATGTATATTAATAGAGTCAAATAGAAAAATATAAGTTGATATCAATGTTAAAGCATAAATAGTGCCACAGTGGCACAGTGCTCTGGCTAAACTTCCACCCATGGCATAACCACAACATTCTCCAATGTACATAATATACACATTTGAATTCGGTATAGTACTAAAAATAAGTCTAACCACAATAGAAATTAAAAAGCACTTGAAATAACCCCTTCCAAGAAGGAAAAAAAAACTTCGGTGAACAGATCATGACTGCAGTAGCATCCAACCTTAGATAATTATTACAGCTAGGACGTGACCAAACAAATATGTTGCTCTTGCTTTCTGACATATAAATAACTTGGAAACGAATATGCAGTTGTTTAGACAATGTGCCTCAAAAAAATTTATTAGCCTCGTGACAAATATACAAGACAATTCTGCAATCTATCTGCGGTGGTCATTACTTACATTTAGAGTTCCTGGTTCACCAAACATCTTAGAAACATATTGAAGATAATTGTCCTGCTAAGATGCCCTCATGGCTATGGGAAAACACGATCTACTTTATACTCCTAGCAAACTGAGCAGGAACATATGTATTATGGAAATTATTCTCAGTTAGTGCAATCAATTCAAGTAGATTCAACAAAATCCCAATCTACTGTCGTTTAGGTTAGATTTAGGTAAGTTAATGTTGCCCAGAAATCTACAGCAACTGCACATATGATCTGATATCACAATATATTCACTAAAAAATGTCATCCATAGGTTCATGTAAAATGTTGCACACAATACACAGACCTGCTTGCGTAATCTTGAACGGCGAGCTGATTCCCTATTTGATAGCTTCCGCTTTTGTTTCCTCAGTTCTCGCTCATCCTATGTTAACCAAAAACAACACTAAGAAAAGTGCAAGGTAGAGTACCAAACTTTGATGAAGGAACACTTTTGGTACAAACCTGTATGGCCGGATCACTGAGAACAACATCAAGTGAATTTGATGAAGGAGCTGATGTAGGTGCTGTAATAATTTTACTATGCATGGGTACAGATGTAGGAACACCCCAGTAATCCCCGCCCATGTTTACAGTAGTAGCTGGGCCAGCCATGGGAGGGGGAACAGGCCGAAACGGCATCATGGGGTTAAGCACAACTGGCCCAGAAGATGGTTGTGTGGGCTCGAGTGCGGAGCCCTGAGTACCTTTATTCCCAGCATCTGGCAAATAGAAGTATTTAGACGATACGTAACACAAGGGACCTGACTAATATATCTGCTAATAAAACCCAAGGTGAAGTTTCAAAGCCAACCTATAGTTAGTCATAATAACTTGTAGAAAATACTTTTGATAATAATGACATAGCCGGTCCCAAGCCCGGGTAAAGGAAGAGAAGTTGTGATAGATTTGACGAGCCAACAACTACACTTAGTCATTCTCATGGAAATGAAACTTAATAAAAAATCGTTGGGGCATAACCCTCTTAGCGACGCGCCATATCGGAACCCGGGTATGGTGTTAAGTGGGCAAGGGCCGGGTCGCCACCGCCTTATTGGCACGCCACATCGGAACCCGCATATGGTGTTAAAGGAGCAAGGGCCCGATCGCCACCACCTTAGTGATGCGCTACATCATCGCCCGGATGTAGTGATAAGTGAGCAAAGGTCTTTGCATCTTACTCGATGGGTGCAAAGCGTAAGGAAGCTAGCCGAGTAACATAGATTTCGGGTGGGTAGTTGGAATGTAGGATCCTTGACGGGAAGCTACGTGAGTTAGTAGATGTTACTATTAGGAGACGAGTAAATATCCTTTGTGTACAAGAGACTAGGGTGGGCGGGTCAGAAGGCGAGAGAAGTCGAGAATACCGGTTTCAAGCTTTGTTATTCTAGTTCGGCTGGGACTAGGAATGGCGTAGGTGTTCTAATAGATAAGAGTTTTAAGTATGGAGTAGTGGATGTTCGAAGACGAGAGAATAGGATCATCTTAATCAAGATAGTAATTGAGGACATTGTCTTGAACGTCTTTAGTGCTTATGCCCCACAAGTTGGGCTCAACATGAGTGCTAAGAGGCAATTTTGGGAGGACTTGGAGGATATGGTTAGTAGTGTACTGATAACCGAGAAACTCCTCATAGGGGGAGATCTCAATGGTCACGTGGGTGCAACTAACCTAGAATTTGAGGGAGTACATGGAGGCTTTGGATGCAGTGATAGAAATCAAGAGGGTAAGGACATTCTAGACTTTGTCGTAGCCTATGATCTGTTGGTAGCTAACACCCTCTTTAGGAAGAGGCAATCTCACCTAATGACCATTAGTAGTGCCCAACACTCTAGCCAGATTAACTTTGTCCTCACTAGGAGAAAGGATAGACGGGAGTGTCTAGATTGTAAGGTGATCCCCGGGGAGTGTGTTGTGACACAACATAAGCATGTGGTAGCTGACTTTCGCTTCCATATATTTTCTTTGCGGGACAAAGTGTCAAAATCACAATAACAAAGTGGTGGAAGTTGAAAGGAGAATCAAAAGAATACTTTAAAAATAGGGTGATCACAGAAGGACCCTGGGCAAAAAATGGAGATGCAGATAGTATGTGGTGAAGATGACAACTTGCATTAGAAAGGTAGCTAGTGAGGTGTTCGGTGTGACAAAAGGAAAGAAACTTGTAGATAAAGACACTTGGTGGTGGAATGATGATGTACAAAAGACCGTTAAGAAGAAGGAGTGCTACAAGAGTTGGCATAATGACAGGAGTGCAAGCAACATGCTTAAGTACAAAGAGGCTAAGAAGAATGTAAGACAGGTTATGAGTAAGGCAAGAGGATAGGCCTATGACAAGTTATATGAGAGACTAGAAACAAAAGAAGGTGAAAAGGACATATACAAGGTAGCAAAAATCCGTGAGAGAAAGATGAGGGATTTCAATCAAGTTAAATGCATCAAAGATGAGACTGACCGCATTCTAATGAAGGATGAAGAGATTAAGAATAGATGGTGTGATTACTTTAATGGGCTATTCAATGATAGGTATGGGAGCACTATGGTTGAGTTGGATGACTCCTTTGATGACTCCAACAGGCGGTTCGTGCGGAGGATACAAGAGTTTGAGGTTAAGGAGGCCTTAAAAAGGATGAAAGGAGGAAAGGCACTCGGCCCTGACGATGTCCCTATTGAAGTGTGGAGATGCCTTGGGGACGTGGCAATAGTATGGCTCACAAAGCTATTCAAGCACATTTTTCAGTCAAACAAGATACCTGAAGAATGGAGAAAAAATATATTAGTACCTATCTTCAAAAATAAAGAAGATATTCAAAGTTGTACTAATTATCGAGGTATTAAGCTTATGAGTCATACTATGAAGCTTTGGGAGAGAGTGATTGAACACCGACTGGGGAAAGTGACCAATGTCACTAAAAACCAGTTTGGTTTTATGCTGGGAGGTCTACAATGGAGGCGATTTTCTTGCTTTGTCAGCTTATGAAGAGATATAGGGAGCAGAAGAAGGACTTGCATATGGTGTTCATCGACTTGGAGAAGACGTACGACAAGATACCAAGGTCAGTAATGTGGTGGGCACTAGAGAAACATCAAGTGTCAACAAAGTACATTACCCTTATCAAAGATATGTATAATAATGTTAGGACAAGTGTGCGCGTAAGTGATAGTGAGACTGATGCATTTCCTATCACAGTAGGACTACATCAAGTATCAGCTTTGAGCCCATACATCTTTTCCTTGGTGATGGATGAGGTGTCGAAGGATATACAAGGGGATATCCCTTGGTGCATGCTATTAGCTGATGATATAGTGCTGGTAGATGAAACTAGAGATGATGTTGATAAGAAATTAGAGTTATGGAGATAAACCTTAGAGTCCAAGGGGTTTAGACTTAATAGGACCAAGACCGAGTATATGAGGTATGACTTTAGTAGTGTTGGTTGTGAAGAGGGAAATGTTAGTCTACAAGGACAAATAGTAACTAGAAGGGACTCTTTCCAATACTTAGGGTCAATGTTACAAAGCAATGGTGATATTGATGAGGATGTTTGCCACAGGATCAATGTAGGGTGGATGAAATGACGACAAGCCTCTGGAATACTATATGATATGAAGGTCCCACAAAAGCTAAAAAGGAAGTTCTATAGGACGGTGATCAGACCCGCGATGCTTTATGTGGTGGAATGTTGTCCAACTAAACGACAACATGTCCAACAAATGAGTGTCGCAGAGATGCGCATGCTACGGTGGATGTGCGGGCGCACGAGAAGAGACCGAATAAGGAATGAGGCGATTCGTGATAGGGTAGGAGTGACACCGATTAAAGAGAAGTTAGTCCAGTATCGGATAAGGTGGTTTGGATATATGCGACGGAGACCTCCAAAAGCACTGATTAAAACTGGGATTTTTAGAGGTAGAGAAAATATTAGGAGGGGTAAAAGACAACCAAAGTTGACCTGGGAGAAGACGATAAAATAAGATTTGAGAGATTAAAATGTATTCAGAGACTTAGCTCATGACAAAATCGCATGAAAAATAGCAATTCATGTGACAAAATCTTAATCTTATTTTTTTCCTTGTTGTTTTTATCTCTTCCTCTCTTTTACATGCCGACCCCAACATGCTTGAGATAAAGACTTGATTGTTGTTGTTAGTATTTTGTATGACGTGGTAAGGGATTAATAAGAGAGATAAAGAAATATGATCTAGATAATACTATGTACATTGTTTCCAACACAGTTCCTCTCTTAATACCTATGAAACCACAAAAATGAAAAAGTACACTGTGATAGGCTATTTCATTCATCAAATGAATAATTTATTACCTATGTGGAACCTTGGAAACAACAAAATGAAATACACCATTAGAACTAGCCTTACAACACAACTTTTCTACAACCAGCACTAATCTGGACCACTGGTCATTACATGGTGAACAGCACTACAAATCACATATGTACCTATACACAACGAATCTCTCAAAAAGGATCCTCCAACTTTATATCAATTTCAATATCCCCTGTATCTTCCAAAAGGTCCCCCAGTTTATTTGGAAGATGAGTTGTAATCGTTTGCCCCTCAGCATATCCAGCCATTAGAAGCTTCCCAATCTTCATCCTCCAATCAGCAACACTTTTCTCAGTCCATCTGTCATGAACAACACGATCCCTGTAGTTGAGCATGGTGCCAAACCCACAGTTACGGATCCAACCATACTCTTCTAAAACCCGTGCCTCTCCTTCTGTCAAATCTTCACCAACCTGAAGAATAAAATGGAAGAAGAAAAAACAAGAAATGTGCTCTCACGCCTTGATCTGGGATGGCAAGTTGTCGATACACGCGCATCTGTTAGAAAGATATAAGCCTCAAGGCTGAAAGATTGCCACAGAGGAAATGAGTGGTGGTAATTTCGTTTATAATCATGAAGTTCAACAACTGGAACTAGCTGATGGTTTCACTATTATTACAGTTTCAGTAATCAGTCCCCCCCTTGACTTTAAAATTTTCGAAAGATGTAATACCAATATACCATGCATATTACACACTTGCACCCACTTCTTTTTTAGTTTTTTTCTTTCCTTTTTCTGCAGGCCGGAGGTGGAGATGATATGGGGTGGGAGTACTGTAATAGTGGGGCTCCGCTGGCCACAGTTAGGGAAATATAAACATTTAGCATATGCATATCTACGTACATTGGAATCCATTGTGGCAAGAAACTGGAGAAAAATATACTGAAACAAGAAGTCTTACCAGTAATGGCCTATTTTCAATAAGAGCTGTTCTGCCACACCCAGCGATCTTCATTGTGATAACCAGCCTACGGACCTGCCATTTTATTGGCAACGACTGCACGATATCAAAGAAGTATGTTGCATAACCATATTCAGGCCGCTCAAGAACTATCCTGTGTGACCAGAAAAAGGAAATATAGTTAAAACGAGCCTTCCAACCATTCTGACACCAAATATCAAAGAGGTCCGTATAGTGGATAAGAGGCACCTATTGTGGCTTCTAAATACAAAAATAAAGGACTGCAGATCCCTGCACCATCCCCATTCCACAGGACAATCACGAAATTTAAGGTAGCGGGACTGCAACAGAAAAGATCAAGAATAACTTATCAGGTTTGCATGAAGTAGAAAAATAATGGCTGAGTACCTACATGTGAAAAAAAATTAAGTACCTGCTCGATAAGGGAAAGTAAACATGATAAGCAGTAAACGGCCTTTTCCCCCCTTTCATGTCTAGCTACAGACAACTTCAACAAGGATGTTCGCTGTGGAAATAGCTGAACATTGAACAAATAACAATGTTAATAAAGGGAAATGTTCGTAGTTCATATCACTAATATGCAATCACTGAACAATGAACAGAGCAATCACGTAAAGGGTTCACATATAGAAGAGCTATACATGCACTGACTTTTTCATCAATTCTGTAAATAGTGACACATGAATGCAAACTACATTCAAGAAAGACAGTGTGCAACTGTCCATCAATGTAGGAGTACACAACATCAAGAAAGATGGAAAACCTACTCAAATCCCAAAAAGAGGTAGAGATTACACGTGTATAGGGGCTGATACAACGGTCTTACTGGTAGCACTAGTAATCTATTTTCAAGGAGCCATTTTTTAGATATTACTGGCATAAATGATGCACTTGATTTGTTTTAGTGACACTATACTAGTTATTTAAGTGAAGGGGGGCCTTGGCGCAGCGGTAAAGCTGTTGCCTTGTGACCATGAGGTCACGGGTTCGAGTCCTGGAAACAGCCTCTTGCAGAAATGCAGGGAAAGGCTGCGTACAAAAGACCCAAACGGGTCGGACCCTTCCCCGGACCCTGCGCAAGCGGGAGCTACATGCACCGGGCTGCCCTTTCTTTTTTTTATACTAGTTATTTAAGTAGCTAAGGAATCCCAAATATGTACTGATTTCAGGCAAGTATTATTTGCCAACAACTACAACTACAAAGCCATTGTCTCAAACACGTTGAGGTTTCATATCCATAGGAATGGCTGGTTTTGATGCTGGCTCGCCAAGCCTATCACAACCCTCCTCCTTCACCCGGGCTTGGGACCGGCTATACCTATAAAGGCATAGGTGGAGTTTTTGCCCAAGTATTATTTGCCAATTAAAAAAATATTAGCACATACTGGGTAACAAAAATACTGATTTATGGGCCATCTTCAATTTTACAAAAAAGTTTACAGCAGGCAAAAAAGATGTAGCCAGCTACATCTGACACTCCATGAATCAATATCAAATAGGATTTGATTTAACTAGTTGGCAGGTCTAGAGCACATTTGTTAGAATCATTAAATCTGCTTCCAGCTGCAAGTTAAAATTGCAGTACACACTTTTTCAATCTGCCTAAAATTGCGTTTTCTACCATGACCCATCATAACCACTTTGCAATTTGCAGTCATATTTATATGCTTCAATCCTAGTATGTGGTCTACCATCAAGTTGTGGTATCATAGACATTTCACCAAATTAAAGTGTCCTTTTTTCAAAGATGACCCACCATTTGCATCATATTTTGTAATGCTGTAGACGTGTCATCAACAAGAACAAGTACTACTGTAGATCATCTTACTTTTGTGATCAGATTTTCAAGGTCTTCAAAGTTATTTTCCGTACAATCTGGAACCATTTCATCATCTTCTCCAGCACCATAAAGTTTAATCTCTTCAACCGTTATTCCTTTATCCATAAGAATCTACAGGCAGAAAAGAAAATGAAGCACAGAATCACAGGCCAAATACTTTGCATAGCATTTTATGTTAATATGTATACTCATATAATCAGCAAGTGGTCACCTGTAGAAGTCCTGGAGCATCTTCATCGAGTGCCTTTTCAATGGAATCCCTGCACACGTCATTTCGGTAAGCATAGTCCCCAAAACCTAAAATTAGACAAGTTACACATGCAGCATACGTTGCAGTTTTCTGCCGTCTTCTTCGACGAGAAGAGTAAGCAATGCCCTCAACATTACTGTGAGCCTCTTCTTTAAGAGTTTTGTCAGAGGAACAACTGCATACATGTTATTTATATAAGCATAGTGTGAACATACAGTAAAAATGGAACAAGTCACTCATGTCGCGTACCTTGCTGTTTTCCTTTTTTTCCGTTGATGAGAAAGGAAAGCAATGCTACCATCATGGTCTAGAATCTGGGTACGGGGTTTTTCAACAATATGCTCTGCAGTATTTATAGAGCTGTTCTCACACAAGCCAAGTAAGTCAAACTCAGTTAGTTCACTTTTTATTCCTAAAGATGGTACTGAGCGTTCACCATGAGTACTCTTATCCTGACAACTAGCTTCAGCTGAAATACTTTTGCAGGTATCCAAGGCGTTATCCACAAAATCCCCTAGGTAAGGCAAAATTTCATTTTCAGAGTCTTTTGACACAAGTCCTGGAACAGAACCAGCACCCTCCAGGCCAAAATTTTCTGAAGAGTGGAGAGATATTCCTTGAGGAGATTCAGAAGAGTCAATCGCACAGCTTTCCAACTCAGGCTCCAATTTTACATCCACCAAAGAGGTCCCGTGTTTTATTACAACCAACTGGTTGTCATCACTCCCACAAGTCAGTTTAGTAGGGAGCTCAGAATTATTGGAACTGCAAGGCCTTTGATTTAGATTGCTTGCAACAAAACATCCCATAGATGACATCTGTGTATCTGATAGATCTTCACCAAGCAATCTCTTGTCGCTGCCATCATCCATACTCTCTACAATAGGAGGTGCAGAAGAAATTTCCTGCACAAATATTAAACGATTTAAGAGAACGGGTTAACAAAATAAAAAGAGAAGAAAAAGAATACCAAACTTGACATTGTAAAAAAACAAAAAATTATCAAAATCTTCCACAAAATATTTATTTAAATTAATCAACATACATAAAATGTTTGGGCCTACTTCATTTTTTAAAAAGATGCATGTTTGCATGGGCAAAACTCTGCCGTGCTGCTTTCACATATCTGGCTCCAAACACCTAGTAAAGGAGGAGGGTGTTGTGATAGGCTTAGCGAGCCAACATAAAAACCAAACTATTCTTGTGGAGATGAAACCCGATTACCCGAAAAGCCTACACTGACTTACTTGGGGCTATAAGCCTATGTTGTTGTTTCCATGAGAAAACTTTAGATGATCATCGAAATAAAGCGTTCTCATATAAGATGTAAATATTCAACATTGGTCATGTTATAATCTTATGATTTGCAATGGCTTCAGCACAGTTAGGTTATTGTTTACTAGAAATGGAACTCATATCCAATGTGGATCACCCATCTTAGTGATTGATCACACAAACAATCAATCCTAAATTCATAAAAGCATGATTCACTAAGAATATTCAACAAAAAATAATTTATCAAAATTTGATACACCAGTGGTGGATCACTATCTTGAGACCAAACACAACCAATTACCAATTTTAAAACGATTTATAAATAATTAAATGACCGCTTGGCAAGTTTAACTAATGAAGTTAGATGATAAGCACATGCCATTGGAGCAGCAGAACCATGAGAAACAGCAAATGACACTCTATTTGGAGTACATAGCACCAAAGCTAATGTGATGTACGTATACGAGCAACTTAAACATGGGAGTACTCATGAACACTTAAAATAATTGAAATATGGTGATAAAAATGCATAATAACAGCAAACGTTATAGGTCAGATAACTAAGAAGACTGGAAATACCTGCAACATGCTACATATATCTTCCCTGTATGGTGCTTCCTCATGATTTCTGCAAGCAACATTAAGAGGGGAAAACAGATTTAATCATAGATGTTGTAGTCCAAACTATAGCCTTCTACAATAGATCCATACAACCTCAGTCTACCTTTTGGGTGTTGTTCCAGTAGTCCCCATGCCCATTACAGATTTTCCAGCTGATGTCATAGCTGCAAGAAGTTTTTTGTAGCGCTCTTGCAGAGACATATGATCCAGGTAGTCCATCTCAACACAGTCGAGAATATCCTTGCAAGGCTGTAACATATAAGTAAAATGAGCAAACGACTTATGCAGCGATAATAAGAAAAAAGTACACAGGCAGGCCATTCAATGGGTGTGAATTAGTCCAGTCCACAAATATCAGTTAACCACAACAATAAATTAGCAACTTATTTTCTACCGTAACTTCTTAGTACAACAGAGTAAATTATTGGTTGCAATCAAGACACCATGGATCTCAACAAATAAAGGCACAAACAAACCATCTCTTTTTTAGCACAGATTATCCAACATATTTCAATACATAAGTCCAAGCAAATGAAGCTTTGAAGAGAACGTGTGACAAGATGATGAAAAGAGCGGATTCAGTGTTTAAAGCTCCCACACATTGTGGAATCTAAGGGAAATTCTAGGCAGCCTTCCCCTTGCTTATTTTGCAACGGGTCTGATTCGAACCCAAGACCTCCAGGAGACCAGGACACAAGTGGAGAGACTCTACCACTGCACCAGGTCCACCCTTACAAAAAAAGGGCAGCCCGGTGCATGTAGCTCCTGCTTGCGTAGGGTCCGACCCACTTGGGTTTTTTATACGCAGCCTTTCCCTGCATTTTTGCAATAGGTCCACCCTTACAACAAGGTAAAAAAGGTATTACTACAACCTATGATCATGCTATAGCACTAGACATGAAATAAAGAAGGGGATACCAGTTCAGACTGAGGGCAAGTTTTCTCGGCCAATTCACATAAATTATTTTGCGACTGATGAAATATCTTTGACACCACTAGTTCTCCTTCATCCTTTGCTCTGTCTCTGATATGATACTGATGTAATCTCCAACCCGTTTGCTGAGGGCTTCTATCACTCTCGTATGCATGCAGGACAAACTCCTCCTTGCAACCTTGCAGAGTTCCATCCAGGATGATTGACCTAGGGGTTCCAACTTTTTGCCAGCTGCTATTTTTACCATTCTGGTTGTTGTAGAACACATCAAATCTTTTATGGAAGAAGTATGATGCGCGCCCATCCATCCTAATACCTGCAAGATTGCAGTTAACAAGTGGTGACAGATAATAAATAATAAAAAAATAGGTGAGGCAATTACTTCCAATATTAAATACCAGGGATATCTTGAGGATGTGTGCAACTAAATCCCTTATCATCATCGACTGGTGCAATGAACTCGCTGATAAATGGATGGCGATGAGCCAAACCATTCCCAACTTCTGCAGCTAAATGCCACAGAAGATCACAATCGCTGGGATTAAACTCTACGCCTCTTGGTAGTCCAGGCCACGTCTGCAATACAATAAGCACAATAGTAAAGTAAAGGCCTACTATTTGTCCTCCAAAAAGGAAAAGGAATACAGTAAACAAGCAATTCAAAATGTTGACAAGAAAACACTGTTTTGTTATTCTACATGTTCATATGGTAAGGGGATGAAGATTGTGACAGTGGATATTGTTTGGTAAAATGGCACAATATTTGCAAGCTGGAGAAGCTAGGTGGCCTTGGTGTTAAAAGACCCCAGCAGATTCAACAGAAATGTTAGGCTCAGGTGGCTGTGGCTCAAATGCGTAGGTCGTGAGAAGCCATGGGTTGGAATTGAAGTGTCTTGTGATGTGTCTAACAAAATGCTATTGGAAACCTACACTGTGATCACGATCGGTGATGGGCAAACAACACCCTTCTGGAACTCATGATGGGTAAATTGTCAAGCTTCTAAAGATATTGTACCTAATATCATCAGCCTGGCACGCAGGAAGAACAAACAATACATCATGATTCATGAGCTACCTAATCAGACCTGGCTTAGGTCGCTGGCTTGGATCCCAACATCAGGCCACTTTTATGAGCTGGTTATCACTCTTTGACCAACAGCCAAGATTAAAGACAGTATAATCAAAACCTTGTTGACTCGATCTATTGGTATTGGATGTTGAGCGGCGAATATTCTGCTATGAAATATATTTTCAAGGGACGAGAGTTTATTAGTACCCAAACTTGGTTTGGCGGAGGCAGCAGAAATGAATGGAATATCTTCAATTATTGCTCTAGCCTTCTAGGAAAGGACATTAAATGCAAACAGACTGCTCTTTTTAACGTATATGGTACTAAGGAAAGAGGAAAAGGGAAGAAGGGTGAATCTACAGCAGGATAAGCAGGGATCCACAGTCCAGAGGCAACATGAAGATAGTTTTGATGTCTTGGCAAATAATTAATCATCTCTTGTATGAAATACTAGGAATAAGATAAGTCACGCACTGGTGGATGAATGCCAATTCGCAAGGTCAAATACTTGCTGACATCAAACGTTCACTTGTTAACTTTGAATGATTGAAATGTTCGGTCATTTCATTCTCATCCACACCGTTCGTAGGAAAATAAAGCAACAGAACGGTAGCGGGAAGTATCTTCGAAGAAAAATGAACATCGTGTTGAGTGTTTAACTCTACCAATCACACCGAAAACTAACACGAGACTACCTGTTGCCGTTGGCGAGCTCCATCGGTGTCCCCAGCGTCCACTGCAGCCTCGCACCTGCGCCGGAACCAAGGATTACGACTCGTGAAGATTCCGTCACACTGAGACAGTAAGGGCATACGAGACGAGCTCACCTGTCGCGGGCGGTACCTCCCTCGGCGCGCAGTGCTGACGGGCCGATCGGCCGACGGCGGCGCCCGGAAAGGGGGAGGTGGTCGGGGTCGGGGTCGGGGTCCCGGTCGGAGACGAGGCGGGAAGGAGGCGAGCTGGTGCCCGCGGCCATTAGAGCGACATTAGGGTTTGGGCGGGATGGTGGTGGGAGATGGTTTGGGCGAACACGGTGTACTGCGTGCCAGATCCGGTTTAGCCAGTGGAAACGCGGATCCAGTCTTGCCCACCGATATTTAGCTTGGCCCAGCCCAGGTGTGTAGATTCAGCCGGAGGACTGCTTCGTCGTCGTGCCGGCTTGGGCCTTGTTAGGGATATGGGCCCCCGTGTCACGAGTACGCATTGGCCCAAGAAAATGGGCGTCCTTTCGTCAAACCATTGCTTATTCGCCACACCTTAATCAAAGTCTCCTGATTTCAAGAGCTTAGAAAACTGTGACTACAAGCCAACATCTGTCAGAGCAAGTATGTACATTGTGACAAGTGGTGGCGGTACGGCTAACCAGACAGGTCTAAAACATTGCCCATATTGTCCTGCTTTATGATAATGCACTCACAGGGGGAAATGGTGATGTACATGGGAATGAAACGACATAGTTTTATGATGGTTGTTATGATATTTAATTACCCAAATATACATGCTCGAGGTACGCTGTGTTGAGAATAATAACATAATGTTTGTGTTAGCTATTCTATTCCCTAGAGGATCCCATTCTTCTATACGCTGTTACGCTCGTGCCATCTTGACTGATGTCACGCTCCACCATCGAACACCTGCATTTTTTGAAAGCCGGTGCGGTACATTGCTTAATTTATCTAGATAAAAGGCTCAAAAAACAAGACAAAACGGTGATGAAAATGGTTTACAGACACTCGGATGCTTGGCGTGTCTAGGGCTTTCCTATCCGCTCTGCAATCCAGGATGGGCATTTTGGACAAGAAATGGAGCTTTCGTCACGTACCGCGCAATGCACCAAGCCCGTGCCCATCGCGACGAGGTCACCCGTGGCTACGATCTCGCAGCAGAAGACCAGACACTGCCGTCTACCGGCATCGAAGAACCAAAAAACCCCGAGCAGAGGATCGAAAGCGCCGCGCTGCAGCACTCGCTCGTACAGTATGTTCGAAGTGCGTGGCGCCTCCCTCCACGGGACGGGACGCCTGAGAAGATGACCGTTGGGGCCGCGAAAGCCGAAGCGGCCGTGCCAGCGAGGCAGCGGTGACGCGAAGCATCATCGCCACGAGCGCGCGGTCCACCCGCCAGTCCGCCCCAAAAACACCAGCCACGCGGGCCAGAGGCGGCTCGGTCGCTCGCAAAATCTGACCGTTGCCTCGCCACGTCAGGCACTGTCACCATGAGCCGATGCTCCCGGCCCCCCTGCTGCGCCTGAGGTGCTGGGTAGGAGCATAGGCCCACGCGTCGGGGGAAGTGCGTGAGCTCTCTCGGGGTTTGTTCGTTTCTTGCCCGTTGTCCCAAGCCCACGCCCGCTGCGTCCCAGGCCTGGCAATGCTGACCATCTGTTCCGGATCGTGTGCCTCACTGACCGGTGGGCCGAGTGATTTCTGTGGACCGCTCCTGAGACTACGTACTGTTCTGTACTATGTGCGTATGGGTCTCAACCGGACGGGTGCGGGAACAGGAACAAGCTCCACCGCCTCGTGGCTCCCCCGAGGACGCATCCCAGCCGTTGGACGCCTGACATGCGCCACGTGATCCGTGCAACTGCTGCCGGCAAAACGCGCTGCTCCCGAAGCGGGAGCCCGCTCGGTGACTGGTGGGCCAAACCGTATACGGGCTCACCTGTCAGCAACGTAGAAGCAGGAAGCGGTGTACGCACGGCGCTCCTCCCATCGGATCAGTCTCCACACCCCTGAGGCGATGGGCCAACCCTCCCATTGGGCCCCGGCCTCTCTTTTCTTACAAAAGACCCTTCTTTCTCTGAACTCTTATATTTAGAACCCCAACTTGCTCGCTTCTCTCTCTGCCTCCTTTCCCTTCTCTTCCTCCCCCTTCCGTTCCTTGGCTTCCTCTTCTTGGCATCCTTCTTTCTCTCGTTCTCGTATCCTCGCTCCGGCAGTTTGGAGGTTGCAGTAAAGGGAGTGGTTGCTTTCGCTTCTTATCCTTCGGGAGAGAGGCACGGAGGTGAACAGAGATAAATAAAGATTGGCGAGACAAGGAAGCCAAACAGAGAGTGGTGCTGCCTGCTGCGAGTTCCGCAAGCTTTTCGTGGCGACATGAAGAAGCTGTTCTTCCTCTCCTTCATCCTCCCGCTGCTGGCGACCTCATCGGTTCGTGGCGACGATGGTGAGACCCCTCTCCCCTTTCCTTTCAACCGTTCTGACGTTCTGGGTGCCATTCTTGGTTCTGGATGCATGGATCGATCTCCCATTTGCTCATCGGTCACTCATCGCCGCCGCGCTTAGCCGTTTTTTTTGTCGCCGGAATCCTGGCCGGCGTATCTCGGTTAAGGCTCGCTGATGGGTGACGTCCCTTTTCCGTTCAGATTCAGTCTGTCGTCTTGTGGTCTGGCCTAGGTGTTAGTACTAGAACATTAGCGCACTATCAGCATTATGTTACATAAAAGCATAAGAACTGAGAGTAAAACGCTGGTTCAGTTACTAGAACAGCCTACGAGTTCAGTATGCCAGTACGTAGCTTTTGGGGCTTGGATTTGACTGGACATCCGGCTACCCTGTTCTCTGCTTGTCCGCTTCGTCCTCCCTGGGATTCCTTGCTTCCCTGTGCTTCCCCATGCTCTTCGTCAGTACTCGTCCGTTGCTCCGTTCACGTGCACCGGTTTTTATTTTACGGGTTAATGCACGTTGGTAGGAACATCCACTGTCACTATCAAATCGGTGCTAGCCGGATTGGAATAAGATTTGCTTGTTGCCTAGGGAAAGAATACTACTACCAGTGAATACTTGGCAGGTATAAACTGAGTACAGTACAGTAACATACTCCCAGTTTGTTCTGTCCTGTTCATTAACCCAGCTTTCCACAAGAAAAGTTAGCAACACAGCGGAGCATGAATCTCTGATCGCTTTGCGCATAAGTTTAACCGAAAGAGGATTAGCTCTGAGATTGGGCAACGGCTCTTCTTTAGTACAAACACGGGCCCTACCTGTCTGCCCCAACTTTTATGCATGTTCGATATCAAATCGGTGGTTTAGTACGCAAGTACCACATGCAGCACTAGGCAGATGCAAACGGCCTGTCAAAGATCTCTCAAAGCTATGTCAGTGAGTCAGGGCCTTGTTCCTTAGTGGGAGTAATCACTAGCAGTATCAGCCTCTCCTTTGACCGCCACTGTTCGGGCGTGACATTGACTCGATGTTAATTAGTCTCTAAAAGAAGATGTTAGTCGTCAGTGTTAATGACGCAGTGATGATCATCACGGATCACCTGCTGATTGTCTGCACGATTGACAGTGAACCAGTGTCTCCACTCTTGTGTCGTGGACTCGTGGTGTGCAGTGCATCGTTTGACTGCTGAGAGGTGGGGGAAGGGTGTCGATTCTGGGACCACCTGACAGTGTCTTGTTTTGACCGTGCTGGGGCCTGTGGTCCCGTTTGCGTATACGGCCCAGCCAGCTGGGGTTGCCCAGCGAAGCGGCCAATTGTCCGTGCAGGTGAAGTGCTTGTGCGCAGGCCGCAGCACGGTCAGCATGGTGCCCGGGATTAGGATTTCGTGCGGGTGGCCGCGTGGTGGTGGCTCCTGTTTCCAACGTCTTTCTCCGTACCAAGTTGCCCGTGTCTTGCGCTTTACAGCTAGCTGGGCGTCCTCTCCGAAATCTCGATTTCGCATTTCTCAATATGAGGACAGATGTGCTGCATTTTGTCCTGTGTTGTTTTCCAGCGGTGCAAGTTTCTTATTTCTTTGTTCTTCAACCACTTTTTCTCAAAAGAATGTGTTTCTTATTCCTGGATTCCTGCCTTATGATGCACTTCTTGTCTTGCAGTACTCAAAACAAAACAAAACAAATAGCTGGATGGATGCCTGCAACATGAAATCTGTGGCATCTTTGTTACCGTGGTAAAATTTCTGATTGTTTTTTTTGACCAATGTGCGCAGATGCTTACATCGGCGTGAACTTTGGCACGGGAATGTCGTCGGTGCCCTCTCCGTCGCAGATCACGACGCTGCTCCTCTCGCAGAACATCCGGCACGTCCGCCTGTACGATGCCGACCCGGCGATGCTCGCGGCGCTCGCGAAAACCGGCATCCGCGTCATCGTCTCGGTGCCCAACGAGCAGCTGCTCGGCATCGGCAACTCCAACGCCACGGCGGCCAACTGGGTCGCGCGCAACGTGGCCGCGCACTTCCCGGCCGTCAACATCACGGCCATCGCCGTGGGGTCCGAGGTGCTGTCCACGCTGCCCAACGCGGCGCCGCTGATCATGCCCGCCATGCGCTACCTCCAGAACGCTCTGGTGGCGGCGGCGCTGGACCGGTACATCAAGATCTCGACGCCGCACTCGTCGTCCATCATCCTGGACTCGTTCCCGCCGTCCCAGGCCTTCTTCAACCGGTCGCTGGACAACGTGCTGGTGCCGATGCTCAAGTTCCTGCAATCCACCGGGTCGCCGCTCATGCTAAACGTGTACCCATACTACGACTACATGCGCTCCAACGGCGTGATCCCGCTGGACTACGCGCTGTTCCGGCCGCTGCCGCCGAACAAGGAGGCGGTGGACGCCAACACCCTGCTGCACTACACCAACGTCTTCGACGCGGTCGTGGACGCCGCCTACTTCGCCATGGCGTACCTCAACGTCACCAACGTGCCGGTGATGGTGACGGAGACCGGGTGGCCGCACAAGGGCGACCCCTCATCCGAGCCCGACGCCACGGCCGACAACGCCAACACCTACAACAGCAACCTCATCCGGCACGTGATGAACAGCACCGGCACGCCGAAGCACCCCGGAGTGGCGGTGCCGACGTACATCTACGAGCTCTACGACGAGGACGCCCTGCCCGGGGCGACGTCGGAGAAGTACTGGGGCCTGTTCGACATGAACGGCGTCCCGGCGTACACCCTCCACCTGACGGGGTCCGGCCAGGTGCTCGCCAACGACACGACGAACCAGACGTACTGCGTGGCGCGGGACGGCGCGGACCCGAAGATGCTGCAGGCGGCGCTGGACTGGGCGTGCGGCCCGGGGAAGGTGGACTGCTCCGTGCTGATGCAGGGGCAACCGTGCTACGAGCCGGACACCGTCGAGTCGCACGCCACGTACGCCTTCAACGCCTACTACCACGGCATGAGCATGGCCTCCGGGACTTGCTACTTCAGCGGCGTTGCGGCGATCACGACTACCGACCCAAGTAACATCAATCCTTCATCGGTCCTGCCATCTATCTGTTGTTGATTGGCATGCCTAGACCGACTCATCTTTTTTCTGCTCTGCAGGTCATGGATCCTGTGTTTATTCTGGGAAGAACGGGACAGCGTTGCTGAACGGCACCTCGCTGGCGCCGTCGTCCAACTCCACGGCGGATTCCGGCGCGCACGGGGCGATTGGCGACGTCTCGTCATTCGTCCGCACTGTCGTCGGCGCCCTGCTGCTCTCGAGCGCCCTTCTGTTGTAGGCAGTAGTAGTTGGTGGTAGTGCTAGGCAACGCGGTCATGCATGCAGACTTGCTGATGAGTTAGGCATTCGTGAGGAATTCTTTTTTGGTGTCAAGTGGGATTGGCTTAGTAGTTGTTTGGTGGATGCGGATGGGATCTTTATTGTCATTCCAAATGGAACGGGATGAGCTTTTGCTGATCTGCTCTATGGTATGGGTGGTGCAGGCCAGGAAATAGTTGAATGTGATGAATGAAACGGCAATGTTCTGTTCATATGCTCTCCCTGAACCAAAAGCAGAAATTAGGCTTCGTTCAATCTGATGGAGTCATCGCTTGTTCCCCGAATCAGTTTCTTAAGCAGGAGTAGAACACGGTAGTAAAAGCGTCAGGGTGTCTTGTTCTGAACTGAAATGAAGTTCAGAGCCGGCAAGAGCAAACGCAAACGAAACACCAAACTACCTTGAATCACGTTTCGTTCCATGGTCCAGCCCATAACGAGAAGTTGCAAGGCTTCTTTACAGCCCAACTCAATGTGCTCGACCAGGCCCATGAGGCCTGTATCTGTATGGGCATACCTGTAATTTGGTCATCCACCGTGCGCACGCCCTAACCGTAACCAGGGCCTATAAAAAACCTGCGCTGCGTTGCTTCGCATCGCGCCGCCGTGTTCGTTCCAAGCCACACCGTATCGTCCGGCGCTCTTTATAGTTTCGTTTATTTTTCACGCAAATTTGTTGTGGTTTTGTTTTTCTGTGGGATTTTCCTTCCTCCGGCATCACTCCTCGCGTTTGAAACATCTGTTGCCAGGGCCGCCGTCGATCGGATCCGTGGCTTCCGTTCCGAGGAGATGCAAGATCATACCTCTGGACCTCTGGACATGCGGCTTCTTCCAAATAGATTCTCGCATTTTCTCGTAGTTCCAACAATTCTCTCTTCTGGAACTGGTTGTGAGATTTGTTCGTATCTTTTTTCCTTTTTTCCTTGCCGTCAGTTCTGAATGTTTAAGCAATCGATTCATGGCTCGATGATGACTATTCTTGCTTTAACCACACCGAAACGAAGGCCGGAGGAAGGGTGCTTCGCACTGCCCCTGCGTCATTCATGCTGCCCTTTCTTGGTTAGTCTTCGTGAAATCGCTCCCTCCCGCGGAAGAACTCTATAGTAGTTGTTCTTACGCAGGAGGTGGAGGTTGAAGGATTCGGCAAGATTGGTCAGCATTACAAAGGGAACGGGTGGAGGTCTCTTCTGATGGATCCTTCTCATGTGGAAAACCCTGGCCTTTCTCTGAGAGCCTGTGCAATCGATCACGCCGCTTCGCTGTCATTACTCATTAGAATGGTGGGGAAGGTTTAGATTACCAACATTTGATGTGTTTTAATCTTCAGATCCACATGTTGTGCAATTTAAATTATTTTATTCAAGGTCGATGTCTTCAACAGCTCCCAAGAACAAATTTAAGACGAAATTACCAAAGTTTAAATTGAACTGCATCTTTTGTAGGCCTGAACGAATCTCCGCTGTATCAACGGGACGTCGCAGGCGCAAAATGTCAAGACGTAACAGGTCCATTTAACTGTAGCCCATTGTTTCCGGTTCTCTTATTTAACCTAGGCTATTTCGGCCAAAAAAAAGTCCATCCTAAAGCATATTCTCAACAACCTGGACTCGTAAGATTCAGAAGTGATGATACGAGATGATATAAAAAGGGGATCTCACCGTGCTGCTGGAAACCGGGCTCCAGACTTTCTCTAGTTTTGAGTGGACATGGAGAGCACGTCGCTTTCACTATCAGAGTAGATACTAGATGATTCTCATCTCATTCAGCAACATGCATCACAAGACTCGGGGCGTGGTTTTCTTGATTATGTTTGACGTTAGAAAACCATAATCCTGAATAGTGCGTCTTTCAGTTACTCCTGGGTGCTGTTATTTTTTCAGTGAAAGAAGTGCAGGCACTATACAATCTTGAGCTCTTGTTTGACATCGTTGAGACACGTATCGACGATTGTTTTTCCAACACTTTTTCTTCGTCCGGTTGTCACGTCGACGCTCGCGCCCGCTGCACTCGATACCGATCAGCGAGGTCGTTTGATTTGGCTCCGCATTTGGATTGATGATGCTATGTGTTCGTCGAGGGGACGTCCAGGCAGCGGATCCGTCTCTCTGTCTGTCGGGCGGAGGCGCCGAGCGCTTGGCAGCTCCCGAATAGGTGGGATTTTCTCCCTGTAGGGACGGCGGCATGCTTCAATGCGCGCTGACGAAGATAACTGTGCAAGGGATAACGCCCTTTGATGCGTGACGAAGAAATTCGCGATCTGATCCGTCGCCCCCGCTCACTCGGCGCTGTACTGAATAAAAGAGAAACAACATCATAGCGACATGTGACCAACCGGTGTTAAATGCAGAGTGGTCACACAGTATGCAAACGAAGAGGTCAAACTTGGTACACAACGGACAGATTTAAGTGACGGATATAGAATTTGGCTCGGCCTCCTCGGTTCATCTGAACCAACAAACGAAGACCAGTATCGACTTATCAAGTCGTTCACTTGCTTGCCACCGTGACCATGCTGGTCCTCCTCCACCGTGCGACAAGGCGTGCGAGCTCTCGTGCCGACGAGACTGCTCGTGCACCGCCTACCTCTACGATGGAACAAAGTGTTCCGCGTGGAACGGCGAGCTCGTCAACCTGAGGACGCTGCCAAATGATCAAGGCGACGACGGCCTCCCCCGGGCTGTCCTTCACATACGCGTCGCGGCCTCGGAGGTGCCCCCGCCGGCGCCAGCTCATTCCTGGGAGAAATCAGTGGTGATGCTTACTAGCGGGGTAGCGGCAGTGGTATTTCTCCTGGTGTGTGTCTTTCATTTTAGTCGGGTTTGTGCTGGTGCTGCGGAAGCGGCCGGGAAGGGCAAGGTGACATCGGTGCAGGGCTCGCTGCTGCGGTTAGACTACCGTGCCGTGATTCCCGTGAAGGTGGCGACGCGGGATTTCTTGGAGAAGCTCGGAGCGGGAGCTTCGGTAGTGTTCAAGGGTGTACTCCCGGACGCGACGCCCGTGGCCGTCAAGACGCTCGACGGCCTCCGGCAGGGTAAGAAGCAGTTCCGCGCCGAGGTGGTTACCCTCGGCATGATCCACCATGTCAACCTCGTCCGCCTCCGCGGCTTCTGCTCCGAGGAAAACAGGAGAGCGCTCGTGTACGACTACATGGCCAACGGCTCGCTGGATGTGTACCTGTTCAAGAACAGCTCGAGCACCAAGGTCTTGAGCTGGAACCAAAGGTTTGGCATCGCGGTTGCGTAGCCAGGGGCCTGGCCTACGCCTACCTTCACGAGACGTGCCGGGAATGCATCATACACTGCGACATCAAACCGGAGAACATCCTCTTCGACGAGGAGCTGGGTGCCAAGCTCGCGGACTTCGGCATGGCCAAGCTCGTCGGCCACGATTTGAGCCGCGTCCTGACCACCATGCGGGGCACGCTCGGGTACCTCGCGTCGGAATGGCTCGCAGGAGGTGCGGTTACCGCCAAGGCCGATGTGTACAGCTTCGGCCTCTTGCTGCTCGAGCTCGTCTCGGGCCGCCGGAACACTGGCTCGTCGTCCGAGGGCGGCTGCTCTGGCATGTACTTTCCGGTGCATGCCGCTGTCAGATTGCAAGCCGGCGACATTGCTAGCCTGCTGGACCAGAGGTTAGCCATGGATGCCAACTTGAAGGAGCTTGAGAAGGTCTGTAAAGTCGCGTGCTGGTGTATCCAGGATGAAGAAGGCGACCGACCGACGATGGGCCTTACAGTGCAGCAGCTTGAAGGTGTTGCCGACGTCGGGCTGCCACCAATCCCGTCGCGGCTTCACATGCTGACAATGGAGAATGGATGCGACGGTGGGAACGAAGAGGATGAACTCTGTTAAAGAACTGTCTAGCAATAGAATTAGTGTAACGAATAGAAGTGTTGCCAAGATAAGTGAGAAATTAAGTACAATCACAAGAAGCATGAATTAGGGAACTGATTACTGACTTCCAGTGTTCAGAAGCCTTGTGTTTGAACAAATTATTCGAAACCGCTTGTTGCCAAAATTGCGATTGCATTCCTTTACACTCACTTCTGTCTCTGTTCTGTACAACGTCAGGATGGGAAAACTTTCTAATATCTACAAAGAATACAGCAAGCACGTGCCTAGAAACGTAACTATCACTGTACATCCTAACAGCTAAATACCCTGCCGCCGCACACACACTTCCAAAAGAATGAATGAAATCACTGTAGAACTGCAAGAAACAACATTACCAGGATATACACTTTACAGGTAAAGACGAAGCTGATGCTGACGAGTAAAGAGCCTTGAGTACAGAAATGAACTTCAAAAGTGCTTCTTCAGAGAACCACTCAAGTTTCCATGTATGTACTGAGTCGATTTCATCTGACTGTTTGTCTTGTGCGTTTTGGACGCTACACTTCCCTTCTTGAATGTGATTGTCCAAAATCAATGTCAGACACTTGTTGCTGTGTCGATCCATAACCTGAATACACAAATTGCAACAGGGTCTGAAAGAAAATATTAAAAAGATGCCACCAAGATTTTGAAAGATGTCGCTTAAATTTGCTAGTGTAACAGTACACCAAAAGCTTTGTGATAAAGGACGAGAGAAGCACAACACCCTGAGAGATGTAACAAAAACTACATCATAACTATGGTTTCAAGATCAGGGTTAACTCGTTAAGCTATCACATTGTAACCTCTTCTTTTCACTATCTGCCGTATATTCTATATCCCATACTTCGTCAATTGCAACCTGCTGTCTGAGCAACCTATTGATTTATTCCCCAAGAGAACTGTACAAGCAATGCATCAATACACTAAATGGAGAGGTTTAGAGAACAAAACAATCCGGGAAACAGGAACCACTATCAGAAGCAACTTAATGCACATATCCTGAAAACTTTATTTCGTTCTATCCATACGGCCCAGTCAAAAACCTGGCTCTGTTTCCTGGTTTACCAAATCACATTTTTATTAGGCAAGAAATAGTAGAGATACAAGAATTTGCAACAGTTGATTATTTGAGCTGCAAGGATGAAATTGCAGCCCCAAAGGCGAATATATATAGTCCATGTAAGGGACCCCAAACCCTAGAGTAATACAACGAGTGCTCAGGACAGGCTTGCACAAGCTGTTTCTGCTAAATAGAAAACGATGTGCATACAGGGATTTCATGCGATACATCGCTAAAATAAGGTCTACAAAAATAGTGAGTTGCAAATTAATATGTAAACCAGAGAAATTTGATTTTTTAAATGTCAACTTACCACTTCTTGAATACTATCAATAGAACAACACTCATCAAGGAAAAAGTATGGGCCATTTGAGTCATCAAGTAGACAACCAAACTCATTTAGGTCCTCAATGCAGATCAATATTGATCTGCCAATAACAATAATGGATCTGATAACCAGGGAGTGCTCTGGAGAACAAAATGAACAATAATATTTCATCAACTTATAAGCAAAAACAATCAAATAGATGAAGGTGTAGTGTAATAAACTTGATCGATTGAAGTTAGAATGGAATTAGAGACATGCAGCAACCAAAAGTTCACGTGGGACATTCACATGATTGCATTTTTACACGAGTTTACACTGAGCAAACAATGGTACATTTGAGACAACTTAATGTCAACCCTAAAATTACTACAAGGTTATCAACAATGCTACCCCGACAAAACCATAACCACGACCCAAGACCGAGTAATATGAAGGTGAGAATTTTGAATCTCTCTAATAAGTAGGCTTCATCCCTTGCCCCTTTTTATGAGGCCATTAAGTTAGACGCATTGAACAAGGGGTTAAATCACTCTTTAATTATTTCATGATGGATCCCTGCAAGGGGTAGGTAAAGGAAGCTCTATTCTAGGAGGGATTTGTTAAACAAAATAGGATTCTTATTCTTCTGGTGACTGGCATTTGGAATTCAAGTTTGGTTCCAATGAAGACACCCTCGCCTAATTGCCTAAAATAAGGGGCTAATGATCAACCGATCATAGAGGTACTTTTCTAGCACTTCAAATCAGAAAGCCCCCACTACCATAAAGAATGCTTGTAGAACTTTCTTGTTTTATGATGACGATAAAAATTAAATGTATCTGTTCAGTTATGGTTATGGATCTATTAAAGGATAAATTCAGATGGACTTCACCCTTTTGCAGTGAATTTTACTTTGTGAGAATGCAGGATTCAAAGAGTGGAGGGGTAGTTCTGATATGTTTCACGAAAAAAATGTAGTGATGTTTCACCTATTTCATCACCAAGACAACTAGATCACGGTACCTTCAGCTTTATTTTTGTGGAATATCAATACAGAATAGAGAAATATTCCCATCCTTGCACCTTCCCAAACACATTTCTCGAGCAATTTAACTTGGATATTCTCCCAGCTGCCATTTAAATTGCAAAAATAAGCGTAACAAGAAAATGGAAATAGAAAAAGGAAACATTAGTTGGTCCATTCAAGGTAATAGTAGAAACTAAATAGGCCATACCTTTGCAAAGTCACGCCATGGGTTGATTCAGGGAAGTTGGGTACACTTAGAAGCCAAAGCACATCTTGCACCTCCTTGGAAGTTCGCATCAAGAATAGATGGGTTGTTTTGTCTACCATGTGTATCCTGTGCAATTGCAAAATAAAATTAAGCCTCAGGTCAACCAAACTACCACTGTTAGATGCTGATAGCCTGATATGCTAATAGCCTAATACTATACCTCAGTGCCTGTAGTCCCAGCCCAACCGAAATTTCTTTCAGACTTTCCAATCTGTAGCTACCCAAAACCCTTGGCACTGTTTCTGTAAATCAGCTAATATGTAAGAAATTGTAGCGATAGCAAAGGTCCAAATTAAGGAAAAAGCTTCTGTAAAACAAATTACTACATATAGCCAGTTACCATAGTCTAACAAAAACATAAGAAACTAGAAGTTACTTAGATGGGAGAAACAAAGTAGAAATGAGGCATTAACCTTGTCCATCTTGATCCATATCAACAATCAGTATGTAGAATTTGCTCTCAGAACTTCGTACCAAGGCTACCTCTCGACACAAAGCAACAGAATCCCTATCAAATATATAGGGGAAAAAGTCAAAAGAACAATTGGCAAGCAAAAATAAAATATTTATTCTTTTAAGCAATTAGAAGAAACATAAACTAATTCATTAGAAAAGAAGCAAGAGAAGACATATAGATAAGAGTATCCTTCCAGTTCCTTTAAATCATTATGATTTAAAGTGCCTAAAAAAATATGACTTAAAAGTGGCATTTGAGAAATGCGTGAACACGTAGGTATATAACTCTGAGTTCAAACACACTTGACTACAAACGTGAACGAGCATCACGCCCCTCGGCCGAACTCCAAGGGGGCCTTGCAGGTCCCCCAAATCTCAGCTTATACGCTGACAGGGTTCTCCCTACGAAGAGCGACTTTAATTTTTGTATTAACATCAATTTTTTAAGTGCCACATGGAATTCTTAAGTACTCTGGCACAAAACAGAGTAACCACATCAATCATATATGCACTATTCAAATTTTTAAATCTGCAAGCATATATAAAAATACTAAATTAATTCAATAATATTTTCTAAAAATACCCTTTCCAATCTCTATATGAGTCATCATTACAGAGCTTCTGCATATAATTTGATATTGAGCCTTTAGAAAGCTGCATTTCCATTTATAAACCAATGCAACAGCCGTTCACCAAAGTATGTAATGTTTTCGTGGTTTGTAAACATGAGGGGGTCTCACCTTTGAACTAAACCACTTGTATCCTGAGAAAGGTACACACAAAATGCTACTTGTTCATATGTTTCAGAGTCTTCATTGTTTGCTACTTCCTCATTGAAGAAATCCTCTATAGTCTGTTGTTTGTCTCTTTTACAACTAATTGAATTTGTGCAGATAGATGGATTCTTTTTACGCATGATATTATGGCTTTCAGAGCCTCGATTAAGTGGAGTACTTCTGCTCAGGTGGCCATTCCCTTCAAGTAAAACATGATCATCCACCTGATTTTCATTAGCCTTCAGAAATTCTACTTTGGTACCATTATGATTCTTGAAAATAGAAAATACCTTCCTCTTAAACTTCGGCTTGCTTCTTTCCCTAACTGAATGGCCTGAATCATGACATAGTTGATCATCGATCTTGTTGTTTTCATGAAAATCCTCGATGTCAAACTGTCTGTCATCTGTACAACTTTCTTCATATTCTACTGAATCGTTAGACGGGAATTTGTCCCCCGAAAAATAATCTAAGCCGTTCTTGTCCTCATGATATCTATCTACAAAAGGAAATGAAGGCATCTGACCATTAAGAGCCAAATCCATTTTTGCCTGAATTGCTACACAATCATCTTCTGAATCGCATGAACACAATTCATCTGAAGAATCATCACTGCAGCTGCTACTACTACCAAGTAAACTGACAGAATGAAGATTTCCAGAAATCTTCAAAAACTCTTCCTCCAAGAAAAGTCTACGATGTAGAATGTCCTTGTATTGTGGTGGTGACTGTGGACTATGATATGCATAGGATGGACTTGGTCCTATCAAGTTGCCCATTTTATTGGATGATGTTCCATTCACCAGCATATTTTTAGAACCATCATCCAACTTGATAAGGTGGTCAGAATGTGAAGTGCCTACTAACTCTAAAGGAGGAGATCGTTGAAAAGAATATAAGTGCATCTTCAGATGATCTTGGTCAACATTCACTTCATCCAGGGATTTTTTGATGAATCCATTGGCACCAGCATTATCTGTGAAAGATAAATTTGATTCCAAAAGGTTTGAGCTGCTCCCACATTCTGATGTATATGTATTTACCGAATCTGACATGATATTTGAAGTCTCCCTGTGTGGTTTCGGCCTTTTCTTTTGCCTTGTATATCTTCCATTCCCATTGGTCAAATTAACAAACAGGCTGTCACCTTCTGTTTTCTCTGAATATTCATCCATCCACTCCTTAAATTCATGAAGCCAATCACTTGATTTTTCTTTCTTCAACAATACAGCAGTGTTTATCAAAGAAGCAATTTTATGGTCATGATCAGCAGCTGCAACTTCATCCTTCTTAGAACTGTCACTATCACATGGAGTGGACTGCTGGTCTACACCTTCATCACAGAGATTTCTCTCTTCCTCCTCTATACTGGCAAGTCTTGAATTTTTTCTCTACAATAATTAAAGGTTAAACCAATCATCAGTTTATCACTGAAGCAATCACATACAGTCACACTCAACAAATGAATCCAAGGTCCTAGCCTTGTGCAACATTATTCCAATTTAGCAAAGGAGTATAGTTGGTATGCCTTGCCTTTGTCCTACTAGAAATCCAATTATCACATAGACCACCATCTGGGTTGACATGAAAGTAAGAATTTCGTCTTGCAAGTAAAGATTATACAAGAAAGTGCATTCATGCAACAAAATGTAAGCATAACAGTGTTTCACTACAATATATGTGTTAAATTACCTATACTGTAGGGTATCAACACAACAACTTTGGATCAAGAAACCTCGATATTTGGTGCAAGTGTGATATGTAATGCATAAAACTAGTGCAATAAGTGAAACAGAGTAATTGGCACATACCATATTTGAATTTAACGTATCTTCATCCTCATGGTCATCAATTGCAGGAAAATAAAATCCATAACCAGCAGGTTGATTTTGTCTGCGTGCAAAGAGTACCTGCTTTTCCCAGTATTCTTGTGTGTTCATGCCTTTATCATCTAACTTCAACTGAACCAGAAAAAAAACATGGAACAGAGCTGTCATGTCACTTTACACCAATACTGAGGAACAAACTATTGTGATGTGAGAAGTTACAGAGAAAGAAAAGGAGTATGATATTTGGAATTTTGGAGTTAACTACTTACATTCTCTGGATTGCCGAAAAAACTGAACACATGTGCTCGATACCACCGAGCGCAGCAGATTGGGTTGCCTTCCAACCATAGGTTCTGTAACAAAGGAAGGGTGCCAAGGACTTCCAACTCTGAGAAACTTGATATGATATTGTAAGACAGATCAAGCCCCATGAGTGACTTGAGATTTTCAATTCCATGTACTGTAGTTAAAGCGTTATTTCTCATAACAAGTCTAACAATTCGACTGGAAACCTGCAAGAAAGCAATGTGTAACTGTATATACAACTGGGGCAACAAAGAAACATAATGTTAGGCTTGCAAGGTGCTGGATTAAATTAGAAAGGAAGTTCAATTACCTCACTCAGGGATGAAATTGAATGTAGATGATTAAAACCAATATCCAGACTTCGCAATTTTGTGCATTTCCGCAGATTGTCGACCTTCGCAAACTTGTTCCGACTAAGATCCAGGGTCTCTACTGCAGGTAACAATTGCAGCGACTCGTCCATGAGTACCAGGCCATTAGAAGCACATGAGATATATGAAAGTTTGCTCCATACAGGAGAGTCCTTGATATCTGTGATTCTACTGGCAAATACATGTCTAAGAGCATCCTGCAGTAGCACAAAAACACCTTATCCTCAAAAGTATAAAGTGGGGGAACCTCTACTGTGAGTTGGCTAAGAAGATAACCAAATGATGTGGAAGTGTTTAGAGAATCCTAAGTGGACTGCTGGTCTACACCACGCAAGGAGCCCACAAAGTGCTAAGAGAGGGAGCCAAAATTACAAGGACATGAGATTTTATCTAAGCCACCCAGAACACGGGATTTTAGATAAGCCTGAATCACAGGAGAATACTATCTCCCATCCAGAATGCATTATGATTGTGTTACTTAACATTGACAGACCCACAAGATCTCATTCTAAGATGAATGGAATTCCATTTAATTTTTTTTCACAATTTGCAAAATAGGATATAAAAAGGAATAAAGGATGCAGAAATCTATTTGAGATGCATGCATATGTATCACAATAAGGTATGTTCCTCACGAAACCAACTTAAGCAGAAGCCATAATATGCAGCAAGCACAGCAGGGGTAACTGTTACAGTTACATATATGCACTCTTAAACCCAGGGGGTGGTAAAATACTACAAACAACAAGAAGCTCTGCAAAATGCCAAGATTTATGTCCACGATGACCAGCAAACTAAACCAGCAGAATTTCCATCAAACACAACAAATGAGACCACCCTAAGCATAAGTTTCCACTTCGGAGATATTGTAGCAGTTAGACTGAAGATCAAAACAATAATAATAAAAGTTGGCATAAGCATACCGAGCAAACATAGTACAAAAGAATGAATGCACAAGACTGAACATAAAATCCTAGGAACAACAGTGTGGTTGAGTGGGCCACCGTATTGCAGCAAGCAGGCTAAAATAATGGTCGCGCACTAGCTGTGGTGGATGAACGAAAGCATAAGTACGTTACAACTCAATATGGCTCAATGTTTTGTTAAGGATCATAAGTAGAGGAACCTTTGCCCTATGACCACCATGCAGATTGTCCCAAGCAACGAACTAGTACAAATGAAATCAAATTGAAAAGCGCATCAGGGCGATAGGAACGCACCGTGGAATTGTAACAGACCATCCTCTCGAGGGTGTGGCGGAGGTCGAGCAGGCCCCTGGCCGCGGAGGTGGAGAGATCGCAGCCCCGCAGCTCGAGCACGCGCAGGCGCGCGAAGGGCAGGAGCGAGAGCGTCGCCGGGTCGCGGCCGGGCCCCGCAGCGACGACCTTGAGCGAGGTGAGGAGGCGCAGGATCCGGCGGAGCTGCTGGAGCGCGCGGTGGTCGCCGAGGTCGGCGACGTAGGCGCGGAGGTAGTCGACGGGCGCGCCGGCGCCGACGGCCTCGAGCTCCCGCAGCGCCTCGAGGCGGGAGGCGACGTAGTGGAGCCCGACGGGGTGGAGGCGGAGGGTGACGGAGCCTTCGAGCAGCTCGCCCGCGTGATGCTCCGCGAAGCGGACGAGCAGGTCGAGGTAGCGGTCGCCGGCGACCGGCGCCGCCGTCCCGGCCCCCGCCCGCGGCGCGGACATCGGGATCGGGGGCCGGCTAGGGTTCGGCGGCGGGAGCGCGCCGGCGCATCCGCGAGCGGCGGGGCAGGCGCGGGAGGGGAGAGGGGCGGGCGGAGACGAGGGAGGGAGACGACGGACGAGGGTGGAAGCGGACGGACACGGGCGCTGTGGTACGTATGATTGGGGACGCGCGGTCTAGCTGTGCTGTGGCCCTGATCGGGGAAAGCAGGGTGATGTGCCAAGCAGTTGCGGCTTGCAAGCACCAGGTGGGGTGGGAATGAGGTGCAGTTCGCGGTTTCGTTCCCGCAAAGACTTCGGCCCTGTTTGGGTGCTGTGTTTTTCCAATGACCAGGTGAGGCGCAGGCAGCGGAGCGTTCAAGCGCATGGAGGCAATCAATGGAACATGGCGCAAAAGCAACGGGTTTTGATCGAGTTGACATACACCTCTCCGTTCCTTCCGCCCCTAGCGCCATGGATCGCTGAGGTTTCGAGGGTACTACAGCTTCCAAAACCATGGAATTAGTTTCCGGCGCTTTTGCGGTTTCCGGCGCTGGCATTGAGTAGTGTGCGCGTTTACGTCTGCGTGCCTGTGCCCGCCTTGGCGTTCTGCTTTTGCCTCCAGTAATAAGCGTTTTTGGCAGCTGCTACCTGCTTGGCCGCTTCGCACGGCACTTCGTCTGGGACCCGACCGCGCGAGACCAACCAACCAGGCGTTTACGCCGTGCTCCTAGGAGCGCTGGCTTGACTGCTTCCTAGGCAATGGCATCATCCATCAGATGCGGCCATGCCCGGTGAAGTTTCTTTAACATTTTGTGTCACTACTTGACGCAATAGCTTAACGCGCTCACCTGTGGACCGTGCGCTGGCTAGATCCGGCGTCCTCTGCCCCTACTACGGTACCGCCTAACCGGCGACATGTTACATTCCATGTAGTGCCGTGGTACACGTGACGCCGGTACGGATTTGAATTTATCGTTTTCCGCTAGAATACGTACGGCGCTGTCATGTGAGAGCGCAAGCCGTGCCGTCACCTGGCCGGCCACCTTCATGTTAGCCCACGTGTTTTGGAGTTGGGCCGGCGTTGGGTGATGCTACATGCTTTTTTTAAAAAAAAAACGATCAGAGGATGCTTCATGCTGGGAATGCGGATCATTTTGCTTTTGGTGCACACTGGTGAAACTAGAAGTATTGGGCTACTACTGGGCCCGTCTAGCCACTACTCTGGACATTGTATTTGAATATGAAATATATGTAACTGCCCGTGTGGGTCTCTCAAGTCAAACTGCATCCCTCTGAGATGAGCTCTGAAAGAGGATTAAGCTATTTTAAAAAGCTAGTTCATCCGGTTGAGCTAAAAGAGGATTGAAGTGATCCCTAACATCATCAATTTACACCACTACTCGAATCTAGTAACACGTTAGAGCTGGGATGAGGAAATGCATTGATGCAATTTGAGCATTGGAAATGACCTAAATGAGAAAAAGATGCTTATTGCGGGAGAAATTGTAGTGCGACACACATAATTTTCTCACAAATCAATTGCCAATAAAATAATAAATACTAGTAAGAAACAGTATACATATATATGTGAGATAAAACGATGGTAAAACTCTCCAATGCACATGTGCTCCCTGTTAATTAAACACCACGCAAACTCCTAAGGTGGAGGGTGTTATACTCCCTATCCTATAACAAACATCTTGTGGGAATATACGTACACTCGTGACGGTCCTGCTCATACATACATGTCATGTATAGTAAAAATCACGTAAAGTTGAAGACAGCTCTTCAACAAATGGAATTGAGAGCTTGGATCATGCATGTAACCGGCGGTAGCTCACGATCAAACACCGTTGGAGACGGGTTGTCCCGGACTCGCGATCGAGAAGGACGCGTCAAGCCATCCACTCTTCTTAGCACGCTCAACGCAGCAGCAGAGCTGTCGCCCGGCGTCAGGCACGTCGAGCGCGAGGTCGTCGATGCAGTCGGCCACCCTCTCGAAACCCTTGGTCATCTGGTTCGGCGTGATCAGGCCGCGGCCGTAGCACTCGCGGAGGAGCCCCCAGAGGCGCCCGTCGTCCTTGCCCCGCTTCTCGATGATCGCCACCAGCGCCTTCTTCACCACCTCGTGGTGGAAGAAGGGCATGCCCAGGTCCTTGATGCACCGGCACGCCTCCCGGATGTCGCCGCCGCAGTCGTACTCCTGCAGCAGCTTGCCGATCTTGTCCTTCACATCGTGCAGCTCCCAGCCGGCCTTGCAGCTGCCGCCGCCGCCCCAGCACCGCAGGATCCGCTCCGCGGAGAGCTTTGCGTCGAGCAGCGCACGAGCGTTCCGGAGAGCCAGGAGGCCGGTGGAACCCTCTGCCCTGCCGCAGCTGGCATCCTCCTCCATCGCCTCCAAGTCTGACGGCGCGATCACCTCGTCAACCACTGACCTAGCAAAGAACATGGTCAGGTCCTCGACTATGGCCGGGTTGTCCAGAGCGGCGTCCTCGGCAGACTCGATCAGGAGGTGGAATCCAGCCACGACGTCCTCCGGCGGCATGCACAGCGAGGAGAGCAGCACCGATGCCATTTCCTTCTCGCGGCTCTTCCGGTCCATGGCGGCGTTGATCAGCTTCTTGATGAAGATGGCATTGAAGGAGGACGAGCAAGAATAGTTCTCGGCCTCCAGGCTGCTCACTACCTCTATGATGTCTCCAGACAAGAAATACTCCTTGATGATCGACAGGGAATTCTCCTTGAATTGCCGCACCGCCACGTCGTCAACCTCCCTGGCCTTGGTCAGCTCGAGCGGCAACGGTTTCAGGCACGACGCGCAGAGCCAGCCTTCCGACGAAGCCTTCAGTATCAGCGATTTCAGGAGACACCTTGCGTTCGGCACGTCGAGCGCCAGATCGTCAACAGAATCGATCAAACGGTTGAACCCCTTGGTGATCTGGCTCTCGTTGATGACCCCTTCCTCGGACGCCGACTTGAGGAGGTTCAGGATGAGGCCCTCGGCCGCGCCGCCACGCTCCACGGCGAGGACGAGCGCGCGCTTGACGACGTCGTGGTGGAAGAAGGGGATCTTGAGGTCCCTGATGCACCGGCTGGCCTCGTGCTTGTCGCCGGAGGCGAGGTACTCCTCCAGGATGTCAGAGATCTTGGCCTTGGCCTCCTCCACCGTGATGCGCTTGCTCCCGCCCCATCTCTGCAGGACGATCTCGCCGTGATGCGGCACGGACAGGTAGCTCTTCTCCGCTCTGTGGAGGACCTCGGCGCCCTTGCACGCGTCCGGCAAGCACGCCCTCTGCTTCGCAAGGAACGCCGGGGGCAGCATGTCGTCGACGATGGCGCGGGCAACGAACACGGCGAGGATGTCAACGGCGTCGGGCGTGTCGACGGACAGGTCGTCGCAGGACTCTGTGAGCTTGCAGAAGCCCTTGTACAGCTGCGGGCGGTCGATGACGTCGCCGTAGAGCGAGGACAGCAGCACGGCGGCCATCTCCTTCTCCCTGTCGTGGCGGTCCATGGCCACGGAGACCAGCTTCTTGACGAAGTAGTAGTGGTAGCACGGTACGCGGAGCTCCCGCAGCTCGTTCGCCGTCTCCGCGACGTCGTCGGTGGAGAAGTACTCCTCGACGATCGTGGCGGCTTTCCTCTTGAACTGAAGAAATTCTTCAGACGAAAGCGTCGGGCTCTGCTGGATCGCATCCTGAAGCGTCCGCCAGAATCGTAAAAGCCGCAGAATAAATCAAGCGGTGACACGGAAAATGCGCCCAAACACCGGCGGTTTACCTTGGCATGGCATTTTACCGGCGCCTGGAGCTCAGCAGGTGGAACAACGACGTCTGGACCGTACTCCATGGGGAGACTCTGCAAACCTTTTGTTGAAGGGAAGGAGACTCTGCAACTCCTTCAGATCATCCGAGAGCTGTAAGCTGCAGACGTCCCCTGCATTCAGCCGAAGCCTGCAGGGACCTTAGTGGCCGTCGAGGCCACCGA
The DNA here is from genome assembly GCA_030760725.1 of Neostapfia colusana. Lineage (NCBI taxonomy): Eukaryota > Viridiplantae > Streptophyta > Magnoliopsida > Poales > Poaceae > Neostapfia > Neostapfia colusana. Next base: position 87,049,890 of record JASWHV010000013.1, on the reverse strand, counting down.
ATTGCAGGCGCCAATCGAGCCCAGCACCAGTTACATGTACAGAGATGATCAGTTGGAGAGACTCAACACATATCCGAACGAAGCACACAAGTTATTCCACACCATGACTGATCAAGGTATCGTGAGGCTCCCTTTGTTTTTCTGGAGTTATTTCTCTTCTTTGGGACAGCTCTAACTCAGGGAGCGGTTGAGAGAGAGCTGTGAGGAGCGAGTGCAGCAGATGTGATGGCTTTTATGCGTTCAAGCAAGAGAGCAAAATAGAGAGGATCATAACTGGTGTGGGCGCGCCACGTCATCCCTGGACTTCTTCACTGCATGTGGGTCCCGATGGCTCCGGTCCATTGTGCAGGCTCTTCGGTGCAGTACGAACCTGGTGGACCTCGAGCAGATGGAGAGGGCGGCATGCAGTTGGAGCCGATGAACCGGGCCGCGGGAACCGGGCAAGAGGTGGAGACTAATCTAAACATAGCAAGAACTTGAACAAAGTTGAGCGACCAGAGTTGCGCAGATCCGCGGGGAGTGCGGTTGAGCTCTGCACAATTCAACGGGCTCAATCAGATCATCATACTAGTTTTTCATCCGCGGACGAGCAACCTTGTGAAGCGGGTGCCCTCTGCCCTGCTCTCCTCTCCGGCTCTCTCTGTATTGGACTCGTGGCTGAAATTTTTGGTTTCCCGGCCGGACCAAACTAGAAACGAAGTTGAGGTCACACATGTAATGATCGAGTCCTGTTTACTGAAATGACCAGTTAATGCTAATTGATTTCCGAGTTGTAGCACAAGTCGATTCCTCTCGTCCATTTATGCGCATCGCACATCGCAGCATGCACGGTATGATGGCCTTGGGCTATTTTTTACACATACACACACGAGCACGTCCTGAGCCATGGATTCAGTAGACGATCTCGATCGGATCAGCGCCCTTCCTGGCGATTTGCTGCACCGTCCTCGGCCTCGCCGCCGTGGGTGATGCCGTCGCCGTCACGCGCACAGCCATTCTCCAGGCGGTGGCGACGCATGTGGATTCATACACAGGGTCCCGTTGTCATGGACAAAGAAGTGATAGCGACACCGAATCAGACCGCTTGGCGGATTTCGCCTACATAGGATCGGTTGTTATCGACATGTCCCAATCCCCAAGTGCATGTGCCGCACATTTTTTTAATATGGAGTTAGTGTACTAGGAACAGCCGCCACATATACAACTTGATTTACATAAAATAAAAATAAAAAGAGATATAAATCTAGTACACAAATATTCATATTAAATATCGTCTACGGCTAATTTAGAGTGAGTTCTCCCATCATATTTGTAAGTGTTTGATACTTATCCAACATCACATAAAGGTCGCTAATATCCAGTAACATATCGTGTATGGATCCGACTAATAGTCACTTGAATCATATATACCTCCATAGCCATAGAAAGAGGCCGAGAAAATTGCCCCGTCAATTTCGTCATCTAAGCATGAAAATGAGCACAAGGGGATCTACTAGAGCTATAGTTTGACCACAGTGAGTCCTCCAACCATATGGAGTATCGCTTTACCCGAAGGACAGCGACAATACCTTCACCGAAGATCTCCAAAGCAACGTTTCAAGCAGTATGCGACCCCAAACGTGTACCGATGTTTGTCTATAAATAGATTAGATTTTCACCTAGAGATATGATGAAGCCTGCTTGTGGATCTTGTCATCGACCATGCATCAATCAACAAGAGTCAAGATTGCATCTCTCACGATCGTCTTTATAATTGAGAAAGAGATGACTAAACGATTAGAGCAAACATGAGACATTGAATCCAACCTCTTGTTCGCAACTTAAGGAAAGGGCAATATTTGCCCCTCCTCGTGATGCGGCTCCCACCAAGGACTCCGCCACTGGACACAGCCATTATGCCTCGTCTCGCAGCAGTGACAACCCTTGATGTTGCCGTCTTGGCGCCACGCATGGAGAAGGAAGCCGCCGGACATGAATGAACCAATGAGTTACTCCACTACATCATGCAACGCGTCATCAAATTGAAATCTTCCATGCGATGAAGCGGCCCGCTTGGCGCCGTTGGCTCAATCGATATTTGAACTGAGGCCACGAGATCATTGATCCACTCATCGTTCCTCGAACATGGGTGGGTAAGTTCCATCAAGATGTATCTATGTCACTATAGGATCCAGCTTCTTATGGGCCATGGCTAGGGCGGCGAAGTACGAAGCACTGACACAGAGCTCACATCTTCATGGCATCGTTTGACGATGAAGAGCCCGGCGGACGAGATGAATGGGGAAGTAATGAAAAGATCTGCTTCAAATATATCGAAGAGGTGAAAATAAGTTAGAAAGATATCTAGTATAAATTATTTTTATGGTGCTAACATACTAACAATCATGTGCGGCCATCTAATCCACAAAGAGAGACCACAATTAGAGGTAGTGAAATACCCACGTATCACTTAAATAGAAGACCCTCTAGTCAATGGTCTATCATAGAGAATATCTAAGTGATACATGATTCTTTTACCACCACTAATTGTGATATATTGTGATGGATCATATGATCATAAATACATATTAATATATTAACACCATAAGAGTAATTTACAACATATATATTCCAAAAATCTTACATGCACCCACTGACAGTACAAAAAACTTGCATCGCTCCGTCACTTCCCAACTAACTCTAAAAATCGCAGCATTCCATCGTGTACTCAGAATTCCTATCCGTGGCGGCCACGTTCTCGGGCTTGCTACATTAGCCCGAAATCGGATCAGAGGATTTTGAGATATGCAATCTTCTGGCTCCTCATCATCAGGCGTGCAGCGCATGAGGGCCCTGGTCCGATGATTGTGCGATCTACCCGTCTACAGTAGCCCGCACAAAAAGGAAGACCGATGCTGCGCGCGTTGGGCGATGTCGATGCAAAATTGAAACGGCTGACCTACGAGGATCACAGCCACAGATTCGTTCGTGCAATAATCAAGTGTACCTCCAGGGTCCAGGCTGCAGCTGAGGACGTGCGACAAAAAGTACGTTGCTCTGCTGCATCCAGGTAGACAGTACCGTAGTACCCCAAGCTGTCGCAGGACCGCATTATCATTTCGAACACCGTTTGTTTATACGTGTATTTCGCAGTGTTCAATGCCTCGCGTTGCAATGCATCCACGTGTACTTCCCCGGTGGACGGCGCGCCCAAGATTTTATGTAAATCAGGCAGTAATGGCATGACTCTGCAGCTCGTCGCGAGGATTCCCATATCGCGGTCCCAGCTCGGAAAAACCAAGGAACTCCCGATCCTTCCGCAGCTCGAAAGCCAAGTTACCGTACCACGCGCGCCTGTGTCCGATCGCTGGATAATTGCCGAGAGAATATTAAGACGTGCAGGCTCCGTACTATGGAAATCGCAGCTCTCTTTGTTTATACGGATCTGTCCGGCTAAATTTCCGGCTCAATCAAAGCTTGCAAATTTGAGGGATATCTGCGCGCTGGACTGCATAGCGTGCAAGCACAAGCAGCAAATCACGTTGGCCATTTGACTGCTAGATCCAAACAGCACGCCATAATTCTGTAGCTCTACCTAGAGCTTCGAATCATGTGGGGAGGGCTGCACCTCCATCGCTCCACGCACGCAAAAGAACCAGAGCCGTGCAAGCAAACGAGACGGGCAACAGATGGCGTCTGGCACTCAGCCAACATGCATGGCCCGTGTGGCTGACCGCTAGCCACACGTCCAGTAGTAACAATAGTAGCCCAGACAGTACCCACCCGGTTCGAGCGATCTCGATGAAACGATGCTGCATCGGGAGAGCGCCGGGTGATCCACCACATGAACGAACGGATCGACACTCCACCCACCGCGCGGCGAAAACAACGTGCCGCGTACCGGCCTGGCATGAAGATAAAGTCTGGCCGTTCTGCTCGGTCGGCGAAGTCCAGCTGCGTGACGTACCACGCTGCTCGTGTGAGGCAGCGAAATCTCCCGTTTCGTTGCAGAATTCCGCGCTGACACGCGAGCGCTTTCTGCGAGTTTCTGCTGCGAAACGTTGGACGCTCGCACGACGGCGTTGCATTAGTGCTAGGGTGTTAAGGGACGGGGTGCGTTCTTTGGCCTCTTGGTGGTGGTGGTGGTGGTGCCGCCACGCGTCCGGCGTCGTCCGCGCTCTGGGTGCACGACGCGGACGGCGCACCTGTTTCACGCTGCCGCCCCGCGACGCGGGCCTTTAAAAGCAAGCGCGGGCGCGGGTGGCCAGCACAAAGCATATGACTCTGCAGCTCGTATCCTGCGTTTCCACTCGACGCGCTCGGCTCGCCTTTCTCCACCACCGAAGGTACAGGGTCCTCCTATGCTTCCTGCGCGCCCGTTCTTTGCAACCGCATCGATCCCTTCCTCGCCTCCCTGCCTGGACTTCCGCGTCAGAAACCGATTCGTTCGTTGCTGGATTGATCCGCAGGTCTCGCAGACTACGCCCGGGAGTGGTGCGCATGGCGTCGTCGGACCCGTCGCTGGCGACGGAGGCCCCGTGCGCGCCCGTCACCAGGGAGCGGAAGCTCAACCTCAACCTGGAGGAAGAGCTCCCCAAACCATGTAAGCAGCAACTCCCATCTTTCCCCTCCTTCACTGCGGTAGTGTCGCCGAGGTGTGAGATAAATTGGGCTTTCGAAAAGAAAAAGGAGGTGCGAAATAAACTGTTGTTCATCTAATCTGAGAGAAGAATATATAAAGACCAAAAACGGTTTATAACTTAAGACCAGGGATGACTAGAATGGAAACGACTATTTGGTGCAGTAGTGCAAATAGTTTTTCTAAACCACGTGTTATTTATCATATACCACCACTATATTTTTTAATTTAACTCTCTTCAATTAACAACGTTAATTGAAAAATCGAAGTATGAACACAATAAAAGAAATTAAATCAAAACAACAGTGAACGTAGAACAAAGATACTGTGATTAATTATACGGTTGCATCATAGTTGCTCCAGTGAATACCATAACGAGGAGACAGCGCTGTCATGTCTGTGATTAGGATGACCGTAAACCTGCTCGAAAGCATTGATTACGTCTGTCTCCCTCTTGATTTTGTAGATCTCGCGAGGGCTCTCGAGGCGGTGGATCCGAGCAACCCGCAGGGGACCAAGGGGCACGACCCCCGAGGCTTGAGCGTGCTTCAGCAGCACGTGGCCTTCTTCGACCGCAACGGCGACGGCATCGTCTACCCATGGGAGACGTTTCAAGGTAGGTGCAGCCGGCTTAATCACAGGAGGCATTTGATCTCGCCATCCATCAGTCTGTCTCGTTTCAATTCATAAAAAAGCCGGTATGTCTCGTTTCAGTCCATAAAACAGTCAGATAGAATAAATCATAAGCTTTTAATTTTCCCGTTGTGGGGAACACATGATTAGAAGTTGTGTCTCATGTAAACTGAAATTGTGAAGTTTCTGAATAACCGAGAAGAAGAGCCTAAGTCATTGCTTCTATTGCTGTCTGTAAGGATGCTCTGTTTGTTCTTCATTGCTTTTCAGGCTTTCGAGCAGTAGGGTTTGGGTACCCTCTATCCATCCTCGGTGGTTTTCTGATCAACCTCGGCCTCAGCTATTCCACTCAGCCGGTAACGTTATCTTGACCGCTGTCTGTACATTTTCCTTTTTTACACGTGTTGGAGCTGTGTTGTTGTCTTCCTTGACACAGAGACATTTCAGTTTTGGAAATATCTCGAGTGTCACGTCACTGCTTTTTTATGAGCGTGGATAAAGACAAATCTTTCTAGGGTGTGCAACGTCTTCTGTTTTTGAGAAACCGACCTCGATTTTATCTAACTTTTATATACCATTTATTTTAGACAAAATATTTTGGCCCTGCATATATTGAAAGCAAAACGTTTTCGACTGGGGAAACAAGCTTTTCTGAGTAAGTTTTGGTTTATTTAAATGTACCCTCCTTTTGGAAATACAGGGATGGTTACCCTCCCCTTTGCTCTCCATCCATATAAAGAACATCCACAAGGCTAAGCATGGGAGTGATTCTGAAACCTATGATACTGAAGGAAGGTATGCATGACTAACTCGTCTCTCTCCCTTATAACCACAATTTTAGTTGTCCTCCCAGGTCTATATAAAATTTTTAACTAGTTTTTTACTTGGCTTCTATACAGGTTTGATCCATCTAAATTCGATGCTATATTTAGCAAATATGGCCTAACTCATCCAAATGCTTTGACAAGAGAGGAGATGATGACGATGCTTAAAGGAAACCGAAATATGTATGATTTCATTGGATGGTAAGTTTATGTAGATAGTTAAAGCTTTATAGTTTATAGCACAGCTCTGGGTTTGAGTGTTCTTGCGAATACGGCTTAAGATTTTCATCGTGCTTGCAATTCAAATTCTCTGCAATAGTGTATTGATATGCAATTCTTCTGTGTAATCTACTAGTGTATGAATTTCCTTGGCTGGTAAGACATTGTTAACCATTTTCATTTTGTTGAAACAGCCATCTGTCATGTAGTATCTGAATAATTTATTGTTTTTATTATACTCCTCCGTTTCAAAATATTTGATGCTGGTTAGTTCAAGCGTCAAATATTTTAAAACGGAGCGAGTATGTTAATAATGTATTGTGTTTTATGATATGTTGATTTCTCTTAGTACCACGTATAGACTGCATTGTTGGAAAAAGTCCCATCTTCAGTCTCTTGAATCTACCACCCTGTTAGCTGGTATCTGGCTGTTTTTATAATGTTTTATTTCTTATACCATTTCAATATCTTGTCCTCACGTTTGTTGTAAAATACTTCTTACACTTTTTCATCGACCTTGTCATTTCGCTTCAGATTTGTTCCTAAAGTTCAACTTTCACACGTTCGTCATATGATTTGTGTTCACAGGGTTATTTCCGCTGGTGAATGGCTATTGCTCTACGGCCTGGCGAAGGATAAAGATGGCCTTTTGCAAAGAGAAACTATCAGGGGTGCATTTGATGGCAGCCTATTTGAGCGATTGGAACAAGACAATAAGAAATCCGCTTGAATGTGCAGAAGAGTTGGCGAGTTCAGGAAGGGAATGGACCGTACAAAATTAGCTGTTTGTGGATTGGGTTGTGTCCAGCTATGAATGTTTCTGAACTATATCATCGAAACAATAAGAAATTTATCGCGCTTCCCATGTGTATTTACTCATGTAAGGACGCTGTTTGTTCATGAAAAGTACTCAATAAAGAACGAGTTATGTCCTTTGAGGGGATCGCACATCACTTAATTTAACACTTTGCATGAGGAATTGCTCAATGATCCTAACTCCAATTATATGCATGAAAGGACGAAGGGAAAAATAGAAAGAAACTGTACGTGTGTAAACAGTGCTAGTGATGGGCAATTAATTTCCTATCAACCGTGAAGACTTTGAAAACTTCGATTTTGAGCAGCTCGTTGAAAAACGTGGAGCTAGCCCCTCAGATCCGGATTTTTTTCTGGATCTGGAATTGGTGGAGCCGAAGTGTTTGAGACTTAAAAAATCTCTGACGGGGGAGCCTGCTAGGTTTGGAAAGTGTTTGCGGAACGGCGAGAGGTGGATGCTGCGCAGACGGTCCACCGCAGGAAAATGGGCCTCCATATTTCGCACTGCGGTGCGCACCACGGTCCACGGCCGACGGGGACGGCCAGACAAAGAGCAGAATTAGGCCGCAGTTCGGCCAAGCCCAGTTCATAGATACTCGGGCTGGCACCATATGGGTTAAGAGAGAAAAAGGCGACTCGATGGGCCAGACAATTGGACAAGGCTGCTTCCCTGAGCCGAAATCTGGTTACCGTAAACATTTGGGAGATTGCACGTACCCCTACCTTCATGTACGATAGAATATTCCGTGCACTCCTTAATCGCATTACACTAGTGCTCCTGCGTGGAAGGTGCACATAAAAGTTACGTACTACTCCCTCCGTTCTGAATTAAATGACCTTTAGGACAGCTAATTTAGTTCAAAATAAATTAATTTTCTTATCCTAAACATTATTTATTTCAGAACGGAAGAAGTACGTAGGTATTTACTTAGTGTTTGTCAACGACGTTTGACTACGAACCTGCAGGTGCACGCCGTGTCGTTATAAACCGTTTCTATTGTGTTCATTTCGGTCGGGAACGGCAACCTCTTGCCGAGGGTGTTTTCACCTAAGTTGGTACGCTTGGGTAGTTCGTTCGTGAAGCTAATCAATGCATAAAATGAAATGGATACCACGCGACGCTAGGAAGCATGCCACGTGTCAACATCGCCTGAATTTTGCATAGGCAACTTCTTTGGTTGGTGTTCATGCCAAAAGTCTGACGTGGCGCAATTGCTCGCTTTGTCGTTGCATCCGTGACGTGTCATGGTCGCTCAACAAATTTCTAGTTATTTTTTATATAAAAACTTGTCAAACTTATAACATCTATTTTATTCGTAAAAATTTTAGCCCTCTCGTATGGGTGACAAACTTTTGACCTCATCTAAACATGCCGGCCAAACACGGTTTAGCAAAATTGTGGGATTCACTCCAAGTACTCCCCATTGCTAGGTGTGGAGAGTCGGAAACCTGAAGACTTCTGAATTTCCTTGTGCAGCTCTACTTATCCGCCATTTCCAAAGCTGTTATCATGAATGTATTATAATCTTTTGGTCCCTCTGGTCCCACATTAGCCTTATTGAGCCTTAAAAGACAGATCACCTGCCAAGCTGCCCTTTTCTTCTCAGAGCTTTGGATGGAAAGAGGGGAAAGGAGGAATTCTCCAACCAGGCTCCAGTAAGTGCCACCTACAGTAGTTATCATGAAAGCAATCATCCCAGCAATTAAGCCAATCAAGCCCTCCACGCCGCCCCTAATCAGCTCATCCTGCCTCTTAAGCCAGCCAAATCTTCCATTGTAATCCAAGATTCCCCGCTCACTCTAACTCTACTAGTGCCAGTACTCTCCCCCCACAAACAGCCCCCTCCATGATAGTGTTCTCTCTGAGCTGAAGGCTCTCACCTACCACCCACTCTCTCCCACTCCCCGCCGGCGATGGCCGCAATGCCGGCGCCGGCCGTGGGCTTGGTCGTCCTGGTGCTCCTGGCCGCCCTGCCGGGGTACCTTTCAGACGACCTCAATACCGACGCGCAGGCGCTGCAGGGTCTGCGCTCGGCAGTGGGGCGCTCCGTGCTGACGTCGTGGAACAGCACCACGCCGACGTGCCAGTGGCAGGGGGTCACCTGCGAGAACGGCCGCGTCGTCGAGCTGCGCCTCCCCGGCGCCGGGCTCATGGGCAACCTCCCATCGGGTGTGCTCGGTAACCTCTCAGCGCTCCACACGCTCTCCCTCCGGTACAACGCTCTGAACGGGCCCATCCCCGACGACCTCTCCCGCCTGGTCGAGCTCCGGGCGATCTATCTCCAGCACAACAGCTTCTCCGGCGAGCTGCCGGCGTCGCTGTTCGCTCTCCAGAACCTTGTGAGGGTGGACCTCGCGGGGAATAAGTTCACCGGCGAGATCTCGCCGGACTTCAACAAGCTGATCCGGCTCGGGACGCTGCACCTCGAGAACAACGATCTCAGCGGCGAGATCCCCAAGCTAGACCTGCCGGCATTGGAGCAGTTCAACGTGTCGTACAACCAGCTCAACGGGTCCATCCCCGCCAAGCTCCGGAAGATGCCGAAAGACTCGTTCTTGGGCACCGGCCTCTGCGGGGGCCCGCTGGGCCTGTGCCCCGGCGAGACCGCGCTCACGCCGGTCGGATCGCCGGAGTCTCAGCCTGGTGCGGGCGGCGCCGCTGACGTCGGCGGTGGCAAGAAGAAGAAGCTCTCTGGCGGCGCCATCGCCGGCATTGCCATCGGCTGCGTGTTCGGCGTGCTACTCCTCCTGGCCCTCCTTTTCTTCCTCTGCCGAAAGAAGTCCAGCGCGTCCAGGTCGGCGACGCCGGTGGAAAAGGGGCGGGACCTCGGCATGACCCCGATGGAGGACGAGCCAAAGGGTCAGAACGGCTCGGCAGCAGGCCCAGTCGGCCCCGGCGGTGCCGCAGCTGCAGCGCCAGCCGCCGCTGCGGCCGCCGCCGCGAAGACCGGCGGGTCGACCGGGTCGAAGAAGCTCATCTTCTTCGGCCCCATGGCGGCGGCCCCGCCGTTCGACCTGGAGGACCTGCTGCGCGCGTCGGCGGAGGTGCTGGGCAAGGGCGCGTTCGGGACGGCGTACAAGGCGGTGATGGAGAGCGGCGCAGCCGTGACGGTGAAGCGGCTCAAGGACGTGGAGCTCCCGGAGCCGGAGTTCCGGGAGCGCATCGCGGCCATCGGGGCCGTGCAGCACGAGCTGGTGGTGCCCCTCCGCGCCTACTACTTCAGCAAGGACGAGAAGCTCCTCGTCTACGACTACATGTCCATGGGCAGCCTGTCCGCTCTGCTCCACGGTAAAAACTCCCCTCTCCGCCATCCTTACTGTTCTCTGACGAGTTCGTTACCTTACCGGCCGTACCGTCGGTGGGTTGGGTCGATCAGCCGTGCACAGCCTGGCAATATTCCGTGACCGGTAAGGAAAAAAAAACCACTTGCACGGCGCGAGCACGAAGGATCAAAGCCAGAGTGCCCAGGCCGGTGGCCGCGGCGCGGGCTTGCGCCAAGATCGTGCAGGATCTGCTAGTGCTAGGTGCCGCGTTTCTTTCGCCTGATGCATCTCGGTTCAATTCCCACCCCGGCGTTTGGTCTGCGCATTTGTGGCAGCCCCCGAATCAATCTGCTCAGACCCACTCTCTGCCTCCATCCATTTCAGTTCCGGTTACTCCGTGCCGATCGAGCTCCGGGCCTGGGGTCCTCGTCACGCCAGCTTCACAGTTGGGAACTGCCTGGGATTTCAGGCCAGACGTGACAGCCACGACTGGACTTGCCACGACTCGGCATTTTCCAGTTGCCATTGCAATTGCAACCGCGGCTGAGAGAGCGTGTGAAGTGGTCCATGCCTGCCTCCATGGGCTGCGTTGATCAGAAAAGGTTTCATGCCTGAGTGAGAGCGTGTGAAGTGGTCCATCCCGCAATGGCTGCTCGTTAATTTGAAAAAGTTTATGCTAGGGTAATGGTAGTAGATCCGTGGTAAGTCTCAGTGCAAGCTGCGCATGTGAGCCGGTGTCCTTTGAATAGTTGGCTGGCTGGGTAGGGTAGTTTGACGGATGGTCCATGTGACAGTGGTTGGCGCCACTGCTCCTCGAAATTCCTCTCTTCCTGGCGCGCCAATTATTAGACTTGCGTGCAGATTGAAAGAATCGTTCAAAACGTCCTCGGTCGCGTGCTGCTGGCACTGTTCGCACGAGACGTAAAACTGAAGCAATGCTGCAGTAATTGGCGTCCTCGGCCAGCAATCCTGTCCGTGTGAACGATAATAATGCGGTGCTGTTGTTTTGAACTGTGATAATAACTTGGTGTGGACCTCGTGGTTTTGTGGCGCAGGGAACCGAGCCTCCGGCCGGACGCCGCTGGACTGGGACACGCGGTCGGCGGTCGCGCTCGCGGCGGCGCGCGGCGTGGCGCACATCCACTCCACCGGCCCCGCGGCGTCGCACGGCAACATCAAGTCCTCCAACGTGCTGCTCACCAAGAACTACGAGGCGCGGGTGTCGGACCACGGCCTGCCCACCCTCGTCGGCCCCTCCTTCTCGCCCACCAGGGTGTCCGGCTACCGCGCCCCGGAGGTCACCGACATCCGGCGGGTCTCGCAGAAGGCCGACGTCTACAGCTTCGGCGTGCTCCTGCTCGAGCTGCTCACCGGCAAGGCGCCCACGCACGCCGTCGTCAACGAGGAGGGCCTCGACCTGCCGCGGTGGGTGCAGTCCGTCGTGCGGGAGGAGTGGACGGCCGAGGTGTTCGACCAGGAGCTCCTCAGGTACCAGAACGTCGAGGAGGAGATGGTGCAGCTGCTCCAGCTCGCCATCGACTGCTCCGCGCAGCACCCCGACAGGAGGCCGACCATGTCCGAGGTGGCCGCACGGATCGACGAGATCCGGCGCTCCAGCCTCGGAGACCGACAGGTGTCCGATGGCGCCGTCGAGAACGAAGGCGATGAGCCATCGCTATAACCGGCATTGCGGTTGATCCCTGATCGTACACTACCTCAGTCTCAGTGAATGGAAATCGCTTAGTTCTTTCTTTCCATGGATATTGCTCCCGTCCCCCGGCTACTTTTGATTCGCCAGCAACTTGTGTATGTTTTTCCTTTGTCCTTTTTCTTTTCTCTCTCTTCTTCTTCTTTTTTTTGGGCCTTTCTCTCACGGGCTTTGATTCTATTCTATAGCACATGTCACTGTACTCTTTTGATTCTTGGAAAGCAACATTTGGTGATGCCTGCTGTACTGTATCTAAGACGAACAACATTACCATCTGTATTGTTTGCTGCTTAAAAATACCAAATGGTCGCCGGTAGCTCGGCTTTCGTTGCCAAAGTCCTCGCTTCACATCTCTTATCATGGTTGTTACGGACAAGTAACTGTTGCTGAGTTGGCCATTCTCCCGCGTAATTGAACCCTTTTTTTTCTGATTGAGACCGTGAGACAATTGCTGCCTGCTGATAGCGATGCTACTGGCGTCATGTTTGTAACTTGTGAAATCTAGTTGGTTCTGTTGGTCTGGAAAAAAGGATTCTGCCCTTTTATCGATCAACGTGTTGTTGAAGTAAAACGACAGAAAAAGACCCGAGGCAATGTTATGTTGTGTTCATACGCATTTGCACGTGAAAATGACAGGATTGTCGAATCAGCAGCGCCACAACAGCACGCCGTGTATGCTTTGGTCTTCTGGCTTATTCATTTCGTTGCTACCTACGATATCTTAAGGAACTTTAAAAATAAAGGTTAGAATGATTTCATCAACGTGATACAGCTAGTATGATTCAACTCTATTATGTGCGGTGCAAACTGACAAATCTGAGTCAGCCCATGAGTGAGTGTAGACTAAGATGATTGATGTCGATCATTCGGTCAATCATACTATGGATGCAGCTACCAACCAACAAAATAAAATTCTAGTAGTAAATGCAAAACCAGCTGCAAATACAAAAAACACCGATTCCGATACACTACTAGCTTCGATTGCTGTCCTGGAGAATTCTTCAATTTCTTTTGTTTATTTAACTCGAAAGCTGGTTTCATTAGACCACGGCTCCACGCATATCGCCGGAGACGAAACCAGTTACAAAGGTGGGGACTTGGCTAATGAACACACTTGAGCCAGAGCTAAGCACGCTCGCTTTATATATATATATATATATATATATATATATATATATATATATATATATAATCAGTCACTTTGTTATATTCTCACATTTCGAAAGCACAACTCATCAAGTCCCTAATTTGCAGAAACAAGCCCCCATCAACGTTGCGATCCACCTCCTGTGAGGTTAGGCTTTTACCAGTTGTGTAGCATCAGTTTCGATGATGATCTTCGACAAGAGCACATCATGCTTTTTTGATATTGCCATTTCCCCAAGCCAACCAGCGGATATTGTTTTCCTTGCCGTTTTGCCTCCACCAGCGGCCTATCATCGAGTTTAACTCCTCACACACGCCTTTGGTTAAATCAAAACACGACACAACATAGGTGGGAATTGCCTGAGCAACAGCTTTTATCAAAATTTTCCTTTTCCCGCCTTTGACCGCAACTTCTCTTGCCACCCTTGGATCCGTATCCACGCCTTCTTTTTAATGTATTGAAAAGCTCTCTTCCTAGAGCTCGCAGTCGAGAGATTGGCAGCCCCAAGTATCTTTCATTCCTCGCTTCTCGCAAGATGTTCAGTGCTTGTCTCACCCTATCACTGTCATCTTGATTAGTGTTTGGGCTCAACAGTACGGACGACTTCACATTATTGATTACTTGGCCCGATGCATTCTCATAAACTTGCTGGATTCTTTTTAATTCATGTGTGTCTCCACTGCATGCTCACATTAGGATCAGTGAGTCATCGGTAAAGAAGAGGTGGTTGGTCCTAGCTTGGCGCCTCTCTACACACCCTGATGCGCCTCGAGGTGTGAACTAGGCCAGCAGACTGTCGTGTGTCAAACCAGCTGGCGTGCTCGATGCTGGCTTCATTTCCTGGCCTCGTCGATACTCGCAAGTTGCAACTAATAAATTCCTATTAGTACTGCCCCCGGCCGACACCTCGTAATGGGTCATATTCGAGCCGGAAGAACACACACGCTGGAATGGACGCGTCTGGGCAGTGTGCGCTGCTCACCGAGTCGCCCACCCAGCCCTCTTCACTGGCCTGTGCCCCCCTGTCTTACAGCCTGAAAGCTCTGCCTTTCGGCCTTAGCCACCAACTGTATGCTCATGGCTTCGTCAGATTCCCCTGCCCTGGGATTAGCTAATTGGAATATCGGCTAGTGGTTGTCTGATTGTTGTTGTTTGGTTCCCATACTATCTTCTATAATGAATGGCAGCGTCACTGCCACATTTTCTGAAAAGAGAAAATGTACTTTGCTTCAATGTGTTAAAGATGTCATTATTTGTTCAAAGACAAGTGTGTTACAGATGTCTGTCGGTAATACAGTGCTATTAAAAGAACACATGTGACTATATTCGAGGCTCAATACATATGAACCTGACAAGATCCACATTTTGATTTTTAGGCCAACCAGTCTTGAGTTTTGACATGTTTTCTTATCAACCAGACCGGCCAGTAACTATGCGTCTCTACCTTTGTTTGCTTACCTAATGTTGACTTTCACCTCTTATAATGGTGTTGGGTGAGGGAGAAAGGGCCCATTTTCTTTTCTTCCTGTGCAGCACCACACACCGAATTCTTTGTGTTGCTTCTATTCCATAGCAGTTGGTTCTGTTACTTTACTTAGCTGCTCGACAGAAATACCACATACTGGTGTACAGGTGAAGTGACCTGGCATGATCTTTGTGCATTCAGTGTTTCGTTCTAGTGAGCTATGAAATTCTTGTTTGCTTGCAATGATGGGGTAGTAAAATATGCACCGGCTAGCTTGGATTCAGATTAGAAATATTGCCACAGGTCAAGGGGTAGGGAGGAAGTGATATGGCTAGCTTATAGTTTATTGTTGGTTAGTAATGCTTGCAAAATGCAACCAGTCGTTGGTTGACCTTTTTCCTTCAAGTATGCATGCCTGGAAAAGGAACAAACATGATTCCAGGCCTGTATGTATTATCTGCTTTGTGGCTGGCAATAAAAATGGCAATTTCTTAAGAACCATTAAGAAATCACACAATCCCATATATATCACTGGTATATGCGGGATTTGGCGATTTTGCATTGACACCAAAAAAAATTCATAAAAGAACACCTGCAAATTATGCAGGTGAAGAGATAACCGTTGAAACCAAGCCGTTATATACCTGTGGGCTATGATGTATTGTTTGAGAGACAGAAACTTAAGGGATAGGTTGTAGAGCTCTGGGCAATTATGATAGTGGCTGTCATCTGAGAGCATGAGCACCAGATCGATCCTGAACTGCATGTATCAAGTACGTGCATCTTTCTTTGCATGACTCGATTGAACAGTAAAGATGATGCATCTCGCCTAATAGCGAAAACGAGGCATGCCCAACTCCGAACCCCAAGTGATCATGTAGTATGCAGTAGTAGTATTTTGGACTCCAGGTTACCACCCACAACCACAGCCTGCTCAACCATTATCTAACCTAGTTTCTGCCCGTCAGAATATCAGCTGAACACGTTATGCCATGGCGGCTTAGATCTGACACCTATCACGTTCGCTAATCCTGAAAAGGTAATATAACTAGGCAGTCGTTGGAGAACCAGCGATGAACTTTGTTGAGCGAGGCACAGGGATAACGATTACAAATAACTGAACTGAATGTGCATTTTACTCTGCAACTCGCACGAAGTTCTGGGGTGCCTACAAACAAAACTCTCTGTCATTGCAGCATTCCAGCACTAGTGAGCCTCTGTACCTGAGAAGACACTGCAGTAAAAATACTTAGACAAAACGTAAAGCGCGGCCATGTCGTTCGCTCTTCCCCTCCAGCCAATTGACATGGCTCACGGCCTGATCAGTAGAAGCCACCACAGGTAGCTTTGTCTTGTTGTCCTTGGACTAGACCAAAAAAAGAAAAGAAACGAAGGCTTGCGGACAACGCAAAGCCGCACGTTTCTTTCTTCCCCTCGCTCGCGGTTCGTTTTGATGGCCACGGATCGAACAAAGCGCGCGAGCAGGGCCGTGTTTTTTTTTTCTTTTTTCCTTTGCGGAAAGAAGAGAAAGCCGGACGCGAAGCATGGGCGAGAAAGAGACCGCGTTAGCTCGGACTTGCTAATCAAATGGTAACCAGCCAGCAAGATGGTTCCGCATTTGCGCGGGTAGCCTTGCACGCTGCACCTATCTGCTGTCAAATGCTAATAGGCTAGCCTGAATTTTGAGTGCGGGAGCCCGTGATTCACCGACTCGACACTCCTGGGCTAACGGTTCCCCCATGTTTTTTAGCTTCAAAGCACGTTCAAGCATCATCGGGAGCCCATATGCTCCCTTGCTTCGAAGTAAGACGGAACAGACTGATTAATCCGCGTTTCCGTTCACCACGCACGCAGGGAACCTAATGGGGCAGAGGAAAACGATCGTTTCCGGCGTCCTGTTCGGTTGATAACGACTGCCTCGAGGTCGTTCGGTGGCCGGTCTGTTCTATTCCCATCTTCCGTCACAAGTCCTCTCTCTGGTGAGTCAATTTACTACTTTATTCGTTGTCATTTGCACACCCTTGTTAGGCTTACCAGCAAGTAACTAAGCCAGGCAACACTGCGAATTGCTAGAGATGTTAAACACAGAAAAAAAAACATGTAATGCTGGTGGATCCCCTGACGACGGTCCATGCCAGAACTCGGTGATTGCCATTGTGCCCATGCCCAACTATGGCCTCAGGCCCGGCCCACGTATTGCCGCGCTCTTCATCCTGTATTATTTATGTTGCACATGAGTCATCGTTCGCCACGGCCCACTGATGCATCCAGTTGCAAGGGCCCAGGCCATGCGCCAGAGACTGCGGGACGCATCCGGGGCTTGGAGATGAGGGATTTCAGCCTGTTATTGCTAGCTGTTTGATTGTTTTCTCGGAGAAGAGGAAAAGTGACGGGATAGTAGTAGATGTCAGGGTCCCCGGTTTTTGCTCGGCCTAGCGAGCGACACAACGATTCTGACCTCGAACTAGACTATGCTCAGCCGGATCAGGAACGACGGTCCCGTTGTAGCCTGTAGCTCGTGCTCGTCTCCACAAAGGCATAAACACAAGGCGTGCATCGACCATAGGTAGAAAGACAGGTCGGAGATTAAAGGGTTGCAACATCAGATTCCTCATCTCATCCAGTGGTCGCACGAGCAAAGAAAGATGAGATGCTTTATTCCTCATCTCATCCACGGCGGATTGCCTTTGTCCAGCAAGACTGGCCGTCCTGAATGCGGCGATCGGCTAGGGATACGACGAATCGACCGTCCACGCGGCGATTCCAATCCAATCGGCGTAGACGTTTACATCCATATATTATCCGGTGACATGGAAGGAGTGGAGACCAGGAGCTAGGGCACCTGAGCCGCGACGAACGAAAACGACGATTCCTCTTTTCCATAAATCAAACACGGATTACACGATCGATACAGGAAGGACGGCGACGATTAAGCAAGCCGAACAAACCGCGAATCTTATACGGTACATCGAAGTACAGATCAAAGACGAACTCGAAACGAACGGACTGTTATCAACGACATTATTGTCGACGTACGTGCAAGAAAATCGAAACCCAAATTAATTAAACCTGTCACATCACGGTGGATAAGTGCTGCTGCACGGACCGTCTTCACCCCGGCCGGAGAGAAGAACGCCGCGCTGCTGCTGCTGCTGCTGCTGTGGTGGTGGTTGGTATACTCCGTACGTGATCAGTTTCCCTTCCACAGGAGGGTGGTCTCGGCGATCATGGAGGTGACGACGTAGGGGTCCATGTTGGACGCCGGCCTGCGGTCCTCGAAGTAGCCCTTGCCGTCCTTCTCCGTGTCGCGCCCGACGCGGATGGACGCGCCGCGGTTCGCCACGCCCTGCAAGCACAAGCACGTAACCAAGGTCAGCAACCGAGCGGCAGGGACGACGACGTCGTTCGCGCACGCGGGGCATCGTTACCCATTTGAAGGTGTTGATGTCGGCGGTCTCGTGGCGCCCCGTGAGGCGGCGCTCGTTGCCCTCGCCGTACGCGGCGATGTGCTCCGCGTGCCTCTTGCCGAGCTTCTCGATCGCCTTCTTGATCACCTCGTAGCCCCCGGGCTCCCTCATCGACTTGGTGCTGTAGTTGGTGTGAGCACCAGCGCCGTTCCAGTCACCCTGCAGAGGCGGCGAACCGTTCAGTCACCCGTTTTCTTCCGTACGTGCCCGTACCAGGACCTGGAACAACAGACTACCTTGATCGGCTTCGGGTCGAGGGACAGCACGACCCCTGCCACCTCAGTGATCCTCTGAAACCAAACACGAATACTCAGAATGTACGTAGTACAGCAGAGGAATCGATACGAACGGGAGCGCTCGATTCTACTACTAGTCCCAATTCCAAACCGAGGGGGCTGCGAAACGGACCTCGAGAATGTAGCGGGCGACCCATATCTGGTCACCGGCGGCGATTCCGACGGACGGGCCGACTTGGAACTCCCACTGTTGACGCACAGAATCCGGTTCAGGATCAGCATTCATTCATCCATCCATCCATTCACGTGCCATACTCAGCTCTTGATTGGTCTCAAGATCAACTAGCTTGCGAGATCGTACCTGACCAGGCATGACTTCCCCGTTGATGCCGCTGATGTTGATTCCGGCGTAAATGCAGGCCTTGTAGTGGGCGTCAACGACGTCGCGTCCAAAGGCCTTATCGGCACCGGCGCCACAGTAGTATGGTCCCTGAGGAAAAGACGCACACAAAAAAAAAAAGTCTCAGAGACCTCCCGTTGTTTCTTTAGAACTAGCTAGGCGAGACGTCAGAAGCTCAAGAGAAATTTAGTTTAGCTGCAACAGATAAAAAAAGAAGTTCTAGTGAGATTTTTTGAGCTGTAGTTTTCTTGCCTGAGGACCGGGGTAGCCACCAACAGGCCAGCCAAGGGGCCAGCTGACATCCTTCTGAAGGAGAGTGTACTCCTGCTCAATACCATACCTGTTTGTATCCAGAGAAAAGTCATGGGTGAGGAACAAGATAAGAGAGGAAAGTACATATACAAAGGCGGAAAGCTCCAAGGCTTGCGGTCCTAACAAACTTTTTTCTGATAGCCTTTTCTTTTTCCGTAGATGCTAGGTTGAACTGTACGTATCCACATATTAAACCAAGATGTACTAAATTGTTATATTAAAAATAGCAAACAGGTTACCTCATCTGACGGAAGCTGATGTAATAAAATACTGATATAAACTTTAGATTGATAAATTACTATTTGAATAGTTGCTGCAAAAAGTTGAAATCGGGTTAGTATTCTTCATACCATGGCACCTCAGCCACAACGTCAGGGTGGCTGAAGATCTTAGCAGCATTGTGCCGCTTGTTAGTGGGGATTGGCTCTCCTTGTGGGGTGTAGCAGTCGCACATCACCTACACAGAGTAGTACTGAGTAAGAAACCTACTAGTAAACAAACCGCACAGTATCACACTTGTCAAAAGGCAATACACTTTGGCTTATTATTTTTTACTGAAAACAGAAACACATCTCAGATGGGCCTTTTGGTCTCCTTTTCTTTTCCTCATTTTTTTTACATATAGCCCGTGTTTCATGACTTCTAAGCGAAAGCGTAGGACGAGAAGAGAAGCCAATGCTTACAAGGATGTTGTCGCCCCTCCTGAACGGGTCCTTGAAAATGGCTTGTGGGCTACAGCGCGAAACAGACGCATAAGCAACGAGAAGAACTGGTTACCATGCAAGCAAGAAACTATAATCATGGGCAACAAGATCCGGATCATACTAGAGGATGACTTCACTGTCCTCTCCGGGAGCCTGCCCGGTGCTGGAGCCGTCGTAGTTCCATTTGGGCAGCTGGCTCGCATCAGTGATGGGGCCTTTCACCGTCTGCTCCAAGAACGGCACGGTGAGAAACATCGATTCAATCAAAACCAAAAGTGCAGTTTCTGATAGAGTGATATAGTTCATGACGCGGAAAGGCATGGATAAAAACTACGCACCCTTGCTTTGCTCCTTAGGTCTATGCCGGATCCTCCAACCCTGCACACAATAGATGATATTAGATAGAGGTCAAATTTGGGCAAGGAAATTACAGGCGCCGAATGCGACTTCAAAGGGTAACAACTTCTAAAACGTGGTCTTGAAAAAAAAGAAATCAGATTAACAGTAGAGCAAGAACAGAGGAAGGATGCCAACCAGATGTACTCTGCTATGATCTTGTCAGTGAAGTCGCTGAGGTTGAGGTTAACAAGATCGGTGAGGCTGGCCATCTCTCACAAACCAAAGCGAGGACGCAGGGGGGTCTTTGGCGAGAGGAAGAAGTGATGAGATGGGTAGCTCAAGGCGCAAGGGATGACTCCGAAGCCGGTAGAGGAGAGGGGGTATTTATACAACGAAGTTGGATGTGGTGGAAGCATGGCGGGCATCGCTTGGAGATAAAAAAAATGCGGACTCTTTTCCAGTTCGTTAAATGATCTATACCAGCAGTTCAAAAAGATAATGGCTGCAATTTATCTTTACTTTAGGCCTCTTGTGCGAGGCGTCGTCTCAACTCGGGAGACAGGTGCAATCTGTTCAGTTAACAAAGATCACGATTTACAGGGGCAACCAGCTAAGGCCCTAGCGACAACGTTAGTTCTCGATTATAGGATTTAATTAGCCGTGGTAAACTAGGTTTGGGAGACCTTTTGTTGATTTTTCTTTTGTGATGAATCGACTTATCCTTCGTGTAACTCGTCCCGTGAAGACTGTGCTTGTGGGAGCAGCTTTCAAAAGGAGTGTCTGCCTCTGGTCTGTGCTGTAAGAAGCTAAAAACAGCAGGCACACAGATGGATTGCCTCTTATTCTGAACCCGAATGAAAAGAAAGCCTCTTTTGCTGCCTAAATAACTCTTCATGTAGAAGAGACGGAGCTGCATGCTTTCGATGGGGAAAGCTTCTCATTGTTAAGATGTCACGTTTTATGAGTCACATATTTATGATCCTCCCACTGAAATAAAAGCAAAAGGCACACCCAAGAAAAAGGAAGCGTGATCTTACTCTTATTTCGAGGACAAGAAGAATCCACCCAAAAGGATGGACTAGAGAAAACGAGTTTTCGTCGCTGGTTCCGTGTCTGCTTCTGGCAGCACAGGAATCAGGAGGACGCCGATCAATCGATCCATATCTTTTGAACTTACTGATGATCTCGTGGTCGGACGAGTTGCTTAACGCCTCATCACACTTGTAGTTGTGTTTTTTTGCATCGCCGATAAGCTTTGGTAAAACGGACAGCCGATAGCCGTCGTCGCGCACGAGAACGATGTACGAGCTGTACTTTTGCCGTTTGTTTCCACGTTCCTGAAACTCCGATGAGGTGCCGATTTTTGTTACAGGTCTTCGCTCCCAAAAAATGCAATCCAAGAACGAGCACACGACGCCGGTTTGTCCCTTGATGACACAATCGAAAGAGTTAGTTCTTGTATAAACAATTAGGGCTTCCTGCTTCGAGATTCCTAGAGCTAGCGGGACCAGAGAATTATTTGTTCCTCAGTCGTCTACCCAACTTATTCAACCGATCTGGACGTATTCGTTGATTCTATAATGGTATCTGCAACTACCGTGTTCTAAAATAATAGAACGTTGCAAAAACCAGGGCCTGATGGTGGTATTGTTTGTAGCATCTTGAACGTCTTCTATTCACCGCATTTGGTTGACTTTGCTTCCACATTATTTTTTCTCTTCTTTTCTAGCAACATCGTTATCTTTTTATTTCAGGCATTGACTTTTTTTTTGCGTATAAGGGCCCCCTTCTGCTGTATGCCACATTTTTGATAAATTGGATGCAGACATTGCTCCTAGCCAGTTCACATATTATGTCTCCGATCATCGAGTCGGCTGGTGTATGTTCTTTTTTTTTTTTGCGGGGAGCTGGTGTATATCCCTCACGTTGGGTTTGCATTGGGATCCTAAATGATTTTTTCCTTTCTTCAAGGATCCTAAATACTCTCTCCGGTGCAAAAAAAAATTGTCATTCTACACAGAAGTCATGAGTGCACAAAAAATTGACGTCGAAGCAGAACCGAAAAGTTTGTCTCGAGAAAAAACGTAATAAATGGTGGGAGAGACCAGTCAAGCCATTAAAGAGAATACAATAGTAACGAAAAGAAAATTTATTTAATACTTTCTTGGTATACGAGAACATGTCCAAAACAACCGTTTTTTACACCGAAGGGAGTACGTACTAACCTCAAAAGTAAACGGATACGGATGGAGTATTTATTTCTTTTCCCCTCTCTTTTGTTATTCAGGTGACTGATTTGCAGGCCAGATAAATTCGGTAACATACTTTATTATTGCAACGAAAAAAATGGTTGCGCTTGTATATCATCACGCTCTCTCAGAAACTCTGTCGTCTGGATCTGGTTCATTATGCAACGAGGCAACGACCTGCCATATGTTCAGATAATCCAACCCTTGAGAGGTTGAAGAGAAAGAGAGGATCTCCAGATGAATGCCCCTTTAGGTTCATAAAAGTCATTTCATCGCAAAAAAAAAGGTTCATCAAAGTCATGCCAAGCCGGTCCAGTACAGTTCCCCACGAAGACACGGTCAACTAGTCTATGCTTCTTTTTTTTTCTGTCTAAGAATTCAACTTGCTGTTTGCTACCCATTTTCTGTGCAGAATCTTGCATCTTCGTTGCATCACTGGCTTGTCCCCATTGGCCATGGAATCTATTCAAGATGGCAGTTTCTTCCCCCGTTTTCCTTTGTTTATAATGCACAGAGATCATTTTATGAAGAAAGGTCAACCAAGAACTCAGTTTCTCCAATCAATCTCCACTGTTGTTTATTCAACTCGATTCACTCATAATCTATGTTTGAATAAAGTAACAACCACAGTATCAAACAGATTCAATCATCTGCTCGAAAGAAAAAAAAAGTCCAAACAGATGCCAGAACTTATTCGCCATCTTTCGCGCAACTTGGCCTGTTGCCACGAGGGTAGGTAGATTCTAGACAAGCTGGAACACACCGTAACCGCATTTTGCCACGGGTATTGCTAAATGGCCGATGTATGCATGATGCATATGACGCCTTGCCGCGTCCTGTGTGCAGCAATACCACTGCGATGACGAGCCATCATGAGCACGCGAAGACGGTGCTTGTTGCGAACCTCACAAGTCACAGCCGAGCGCCCGAGCCGATCAGTCCACAGTGAGCATCTTTGCAGCTGCTACGTACCGTCAGGTTCGCTGCATCGCAGCGGCGTCGAATGGAAGCAGGCGACCACGAATCACCAGATTTGGCAGCGCATGTTCGTTGGACACGATCGCATGATAGAAAAGTGCCTTGTGGATCAATGTGCATCGGTCATGGCTGAATGGCTGATCTTGTCGAGCTTTTGGCAATTTGAGCTCAGAATCTATACCCTGGATGCCTTGCTCTGTCCCGTGCGAATCGGCAAAAGGCTGTTCGGGGGAAGTCCATGCGGCATCTGGCCACGCAAGAAACAAAAATACGTGAGATAAATTTCTATAGATTTGCTTATTACATTGCGCAAACGAAATAAACAAAGGAATAATACATCGAGATAAAATCATACACTACGTGGACTCGATCATTCTCAGTTTACTGCGATGATGTATTATTATTGTGACAAAAAATAGCATCATGTTTGCTTTCACTAACTAAACTCGATTTTGCTCGCTGAACCGAAAAGCCAGTTATTCGGCCTCTCTTCAAGCGATACCAGTTTTTTTCTAACACTTGATTGGCAGATAGTGGATCCACATGTTATGTCATGTCATCATCTCTCTTTACGTTCCGCCGTTCTTTCCCGATCCGGGCTTCTCCAACTGCAGCAGCACCCTTGCGGTCAAGGGACCAGCGTACTTGGAGAACAAATCAACACGCCAGGCATGCATTATTAAAGCACGGTTGCAGTATTCAACAATGGTAGACGACTAGAGTGTACTATTTAGTTTAACTGCACCAACCAGATTCTTAAAAAAATAAATCTAAATCAAAGTTCACATGAGAATCAGATTCTGCAGAATCAGAACTCCAGATTTCTGTTTTAACTCTACATATTTTTCTAATGCAAATGAAAATCTGTGAGAACTCCAAATTTCTGTTTCAACGTTTCACATAAATTATCCACCATGCTACTAATTACACAACCAATATTATTTTCTTTATAACACACATTTATTACAAAATCCACAGTTGATATTTGTTTCCAACCAAACAAGATTCACCGTAGCTCTCATCTCACAGCAGCTTTCTCACAACTTAGCTAGAATTAAATTTTCAAGAATACACAGCAGCAAAGAAAATCAGACAACATTAGGAGGTTCGATACTAAAACATACTATGGAAATGGCTGGAAATAAATGCACAACATAAACTAGACCATAAGAGCCAGAAACTGAAATTTACATCGCATCGCTGATTTATTGGAGATCGCTGACCAGAACAGTGTAAACTTACCTCCCATACTACATTGCTCATTTGGCCTTCAATTAAAAAAATTACAGATACCAGATGAGCACTAAAACAGCTACAAAAAAGTTAAAAATGACTAGGGAGCCGAAAAGAGCTTCCCTTGACAAATCTAGGAATGAAACAAAAAGATTCCACTCTATGTACCCCATGAAACCTCCTCTGAAAAAATAAGGAGACTAACCAAGCCCCAACAATTATGTGATGATGCATCCTGGAAATATACCATGCATCACAATCAACCAAATTCATCATGAAATGCCTTTGGATGTTCTTGAAGGGGGCCTGGTCATCTCTGGAAGCGAAGAGGAATGTGTTTCTTTGTATCTTCGTATCTCCTGTATGTGATTAAGAAAGTTATATAGCAACCTTCAGATCAGGTGACGAGTGACTTTATTTTACTTGTAATAAGTAAGCAGATGGACCAGGGCTTCCAAGTAGTAACAATCACAAGGGAACACAAAATTATTACACAAACTTATAACCAACTGATGGACTAATTCAAGCAAGCCTACAGGCTAGAGCAGACATGAAACAACATAATATACACTAATTTAAACTTCACAGATAGGAAACCTAAATACTTTTGCGCGTATCTGGAGCAGGAGCACACAACTGAAAATTGACCCCCCGTAATACTCCAAAATGATACTGTGAACAGGAGAGAAGACAAAACAGTAATTTCTATGGCAGCAACAACTCAAATAAATACAGCATAATCAAATAAGTGAGCAAAAAGCAAAACATTACCTGTGACAACACTACTGCTGAATCAGATTTACGGGATTGCAGTTGATTCTTCAAATGCAGTCGGTGCTGCTGTTGCATGTTTTCAAATTGCTGGAGAAGGGATGGGAAATTGATTACACTATAGTTCTGTGTATCTTGATTCCGATTGCCACCTTCTGTCACTTGCAGAATCTGAGAGTATGGACTTGCTGAAGATGTGCACTTGAGATTTTCACTGAACGGCACAGTCTTCAATCGAGTCCTCAAAATCTTGAAGGCTGCAGTTTGCTGGGTAACATATAGCTCAAGTTGTTCAACCATGTATAGTAAACAGTGACAACTTACCTAGAGCATGAATGTTCAGGCAAGTGCATCTAGCAACCTCTCCAAAAGAATCTGAGTAGAAGCTATAACTTGTAGACAGTGTTTTCAAATCAGACGACTAATCGTGATTAGTCGTGATTAGTCGTCCTTATCGCTCGGTGGCGTCCGATCAGGGCATCCGGCTCGATTTGCTCGACTAGAAAACTAGTCATCCGATCAGGGCGACTAGTTATTTTGGGCAATCAGGACGATTTGCAAATTTTTTTGGGCCAACTGGCCAGCCCATTAGGGTTCCTTCTCTTATCCACTTTTGCACCCTTACCCCCTAGCGACTGTTTCCTCAGCAGCCGCCGAACTCCACAGCGCCTCGCCCGCTCCCTTCCGACGACGGCGCGCCGCCAGCGCCGTTCCCCTTTCCTGCTCCTGCGCCGGCCGAGTCCCTCCCCTGCGGCGCCCGAGCACCTCCCTGCACCACCCGAGCAACTCCCTGGCGTCGGCCGCCGGGTCGCGCCTTTCTCTGACAGCTGTCGTGGCTCTGCTGACGCCGCCCTCCTGCGCCGACCTCCACAGCGCCTCGCCCGCTTCCTTCTGGCGCCGGCGCACCGTTCCCCTCTCCTGCTCCTGCGCCGGCCGAGCCCCTCCCCTACGGCGCCCGAGCACCCCCTGCGCTGCCCGAGCAACTCCATGGCGCCGGCCGCCGGGTTGCGCCTTTCTCTGACTGAGCTGCCGCCGACCTCCACAGCGCCTCGCCGGCTCCCTTCTGGTGCCGGTGTGCCGCCCGCGCCGTTCCCCTCTCCTGCTCCTGCGCCGACCGAGCCCCTCCCCTGCGCCGGCCAGCCCCTCCCCTGCGCCGGCCAATCTGGTATTTAATTTCTATTTTCTAAGCTTATTCTGCACTTAAACTGTTGCTGATATGATCTTTTAAAGGTTTGTTTGCTAATTACAATGCTCAATCTCTGCTACTGAACTGTTATAAATAATGATGGACGACTAGGACCTCGACTAGAGGTCGACTAGGGGCGACTAGTCGACCTAGTCGCCCCTAAGGCGACTAGGGTCGACTAGGCGACTTAAAAACATTGCTTGTAGAAACTACAATGTACTACAATTTAATTAATTCTAACAAATGTTTTTTGTCTAGCGTCCCAAACATTTCAGGAAAGAAACCTTCAGGCAATAGTAAGATCAAGTTGTGCTGCATGTGTTTTTATTTGCATGGGTTGCATCTTTCTATGCATCTAAGTTTTTCAGCTTTACAGGATGGAAATGGCATATTTATGAGCATTAGCTAGAAAAAATACTGTAGCAACCACAATGGGTGAGATATTGAACATACATGAGGCAACAGCATCAGCAGACCATAAAGTGTTTTCAAAAGCCAAGTGTGTTTCCCAGGCTCAAGAAGCTGCATTTTTTGAAAACACACACATTATGGAAGGCCCATGTCATAATGAACAATAAGAATAATGTCAACTAAATCTTTGTATCATAAAAACAAAATACAAATTGCACAACATACATTTCATCATAGTTTTCATAAGTCATAACATGCTGTTGCACCATATAAAGCCCAACATCTTGGCTTTACAGCATCCAAACTGAATGTGAAAGCATTAACAGATAGCAAACAATCTTACAAAACTTTATCCTACCGCTTGCAAGCATAAAGTAAAATATACAAATATACACCCAGGATACAAATATCAATCCCTACGTATCATTTCATGTTGCATTACCAATAGAGCAGAAAAGACACAAAAGTCAAAGTTCACTTATTTCCAAGTAATGCGTATCAATGAGGGAGAGCGAGAGGGGGGAAGGGCAGGAGAAATAAATTGCAGGAACAAATTATCAGAACATGGATTTTTACCTGTAAACGGAGGTAAGCAAATACTGGAGTCTCTAAGAGACGGATCAATTTATCTAACCGCACCAAAAAATTCACATTTATGTCTTCTTCTCCCAGAGACTGAATTATACAGCTTGCATGACTGTATGCCTGCACACATTAAGAACATTAATAGATCAGTGGAGCAAAAGTAGGCAACACATATCACAAATGAGCCATTACCTGAGCAAGCAAACACAAGCTGATAGTAGCCATCGGAGAATGGCACCACGAAGCATATAAAGATTGAAACAAGTCCTTGCCACAAGAATCCACTAATGACTTCTTAATTAGAGAGCGCAGCTCAGCAAGTTCAGTTGATGTGAGAAGAATCAAATTCAAAGCCTGCAGACAGTCACAAGTAAATGCCCAAATCTAAAATTTACATTTTGGCAACAGAAAAGTGGTGTACATATAGGCCACACCTGAACCATGACGGATGCAAAATCGAGATCAACTTCACTCTCAAGAATAATGGAGAACTCTCGATAAACTTTTTCAGCACCCAGAAGGACACAGAGACGCCGGACTATCAGAGCACCGCGCCTGTAGGAATACCACATAATCATTAATTTCCATGACGTTCACCAAATGTTGAATATTATAACTAAAGACCAAGAGAGCAGATTAAAACAGGAGTCAGCTTTTGATATTGAAACTTGACATACCTCTCCAGCAGAACATGATTGTTGTGGAATGTGCGGATCATGTAGGATACAAGATGATGGAAGTGGTGAGACTCTTCAGCTATGCATGCATGAACTTCCAGTACTGACAGGATGACCTGCACAAATAAAAAATGTTTTCACTAATAACCACCAAGTTCATGTTTGTGGTAGCGAATAGTATTAATGGTGGCTAAACCCATACAGTTACAGTAGCAAAAAAGTCTGTTTGGATAGTGTGTTACATAGAATTATGCCAAGTAATAAAAAGAAACTGGATCCAGTCTGAGATTCATTGAGTGCAAAATGAGTTTTCAAGCCTTGCAAAGCCAATAAACATAGTGGATTTGTCCTAGCTGACAGCGCAGCAATCAGAATAAGTTCCTATCAGTATGATTTAGCCTACCCAACGTGCTTGGGACAAAGCTTTGTTGTTGTTGTTATTGTTGTATGAAAATGATTTGATTTATGCCCTCCAGGGCAATTTAAATCTTGATTGAATTTAATTTGAATACTTAACTAGAATCACCACATATATAAAGGGGTGTACCCCGTGGCCCGTGCTAAAAGTTCCCAGACATTATGGGATCTAGGGAGGGGAATTTCTAGGCATCCCCCTTGCTTATTTTGCAAGGAGGCTGATTCAAACCCAATACAGACACGAGTGGAGAGACTCTACCACTGCATCACGCCTGCCCTTCAAAAGTCACCACATATAAAAAAGGGCAGCCCGGTGCATGTAGCTCCCGCTTGCGCAGGGTCTGGGGAAGGGTCCAACCGTCCGACCCACTTTAGGTCTTTTTTAAGCAGCCTTTCCCTACATTTGTGCAAGCTGTTGTTTCCAGGACTCGAACACATGACCTCATGGTCATAAGGCAACAGTTTTATCACTGCGCCAGGACTCCCCATAATGAGGTGTATTTTTAAGCAACCGAAACGAGAAATGCAGTTTGGAAGGCTTTTCAAAAAGAGGACTCACCGCATCTGAAGGATCAGAGAGTGCACTTAGAAGTGGGTCAAAGATATCATTCAGGTAGGCCAAGAACTGTTCCAGAAAAATATCAGAATCAACCATAGGATCATAGGCACTTTGGTAATCAAATTGAATTGCAAGTCTCAAAGTCCAATTCAAAGTTGATGAAGTGGAAAATCAGGCACTGTAAATATCATGCATAGTATGGGTTACCTCAACACGGTATCGAGCCAGCAGAGTGGAGAACCAATGCAATGCTTCAATCCGAGTAGCCTCATGCTCACTATTCAATTCTCTGAAAAGAAGGGGAGAAAGATCAACATCAACTCAAAATGACAGGATGGAATAATTTTACAGGTTACCTACATGGATAGGTCCTAAAAAGCTCAAGTTACTACACAGATAGGTGCCTAAACAATTATAAGTTTGCTATCCAAGGATTTGAAGAGAACCTTTTGGCAATTGAGAGAATCGCTCTGATATCGAATCCCTCAGTTGGATCAACTTTTATAGCACAAAGTTCCTCATTAGTTTCACGTGCAACCTTGCAAACACAGAAACAAATAATTGAATAAATAAAGTGAACAGGCACATAGTTTAAATTTGCAAGAACTGCATGAATTAAAAGCAAAACAAAGAAAAGCACCACTCGTATTTTCTCCTCCTCATCAGATATGCATGGCAAGATGGCACCTAAAATATCAGCATAGTAAGGAACGAGCTGTTCCCCGCCAAGCTTCACAAACTCATTGATCTGCACTTTAAAAGATAAAACCATATGACAAATATTCCATATTCCTAGAAGCACTCAAACAAACTCTGCTGTCTACGGTTTAATTCCAAGGTTAATATCAGAGAAAAATGAGAGAAAAGAAGAATCACCCATGTGATAGATGTCAATCGTGCAAATTCATCAGTAGAGCCTGCCCTTCGAACAAGTATTTCAGCCATACGACCATAATCTACATTCTTTTCATTTGAGGCAGGAAAATCAGCATACAAAGCATAAAACATGAAAACAAACTTTCGATGTTTATACAAAAATAGAAGATAATTGGTTCGGTTATGCCTATGCTGGTGAGATATTGTGGAGGATAGCCTTACTGGTGAATTCTTTATCTCCTGCAGAAACTCAGAAAGTGCTGCATCAGCTTGCTGCCTTATCTCATGACTAGAATCACTCAGCATATTGAATAAGCCTGCAGTGGTATCAAAAGTAAGGTTGCTGGGCAATCAATAAAAGTATTAAACTGAAGAAAAAAAAGGAGGCATTACCATCGAGGAAATCAGGAAGGAAGCCAAGCATGTCAATATCAGGCACACTGTCTAAAACTGTTATCCACCCGACCAAAAATTGTCTTACATAAGGATTCAACACGTTCATGCGCTCTCTCAGGAGTGGAATAAACTCTTCTATGCTAAAGAGCAAAAGCAATATAAGGGAGCAACCAGATGTCAACACTACAATAAGAAATCAAAACCATCAATATGAATATGAATATGGGCAAATCATATGCAGCATACCTGAACTGATCACTCTCGGTTACAATGTCCTGGTTCATAAATTATTATCTCATCAGGGGTAATAACGAGGAGAACAAGGGATATGTTCCATGATATATGAGGAAAGTCCACAAGATCGTACCTTTACAAGTCTGTCAAGAAGATGAGCTGCACTCTGCACATTAGCATCAGAATCTGCAGACAGCTTGCATAAGACATCAAAAATCTTGTTGAAGTAGATGATGAAATCCCCTCTTACAACCTACAGATACAAACTCCTGTAAGAGTAAAGCAAACATACAATACAAGTCGTAATGTATATCATTATTAAATTAAATGTTTACCTTTGCTATGTTGTATAGTGCTTCACAAGCATAGTAGCGCACTCTGCTATCTTGGTCCTGGAAAGAACTAAGCACTGGAGGCACAATTTGCTGAAAGAACAAAGAAACAGAGCTTATGGGTCAAATTGAGAGAACAGAGTGATGGCGCACAACCCAAACGTAGACATTAAACATTCATTTCCATGAGAATAGCTGATTGTAGTTGTTGGCTCGCCAAGCCTATCACAACCATCTTCCTTTACCCGGGCTTGGGACCGGCTATGTCTTACAACATAGGCGGAGTTGTAGACATTAAACATTGTCCAACTAAATATTGATTCTCTTCAGGGAAGATATGTAAGTAGCACACAAAGGGTTTATATTAGGGATTCTATATACAACAACAACAAAGTCTTTGTCCCAAACACATTGGTGTAGGCTATATATGAAACCTAACAAAAACGTCTGAAAGTGAGAGAGAGAGAGAGAGAGAGGAGTAAACAAAGTACAAGTAAATTAAGATTCTGGCACATAATTGCAAACTTGACAACAGTCATCCAACAATTGTCTCCATACTAAGAAGCACATATAAAACCATGCAATGGCTCTCATTTTTCCTCCAGAGATCTCATGGAAATGAAACCCAATAGAAATTCGTTGGGGCGTAACCCTCTTAGCGACGCGCCATATCGGAACCCGGGTATGGTGTTAAGTGGGCAAGGGCCGGGTCGCCACCGCCTTAGTGGCGCGCCATATCGGAACCCGGATATGGTGTTAAATGAGCAAGGGCCGGATCGCCATCACCTTAGTGGCGCGCTACATCATCGCCCGGATGTAGTGATAAGTGAGCAAGGGTCTTTGCATCTTACTCGACGGGTGCAAAGCTTAAGGAAGCTAGCCGAGGAACATAGATTTCGGGTGGGTAGTTGGAATGTAGGATCCTTGACGGGGAAGTTACGTGAGTTAGTAGATGTTGCCATTAGGAGACGAGTAAATATCCTTTGTGTACAAGAGACTAGATGGGCGGGTCAAAAGGCGAGAGAAGTCGAGAATACCGGTTTCAAGCTTTGGTATTCTGGTTCGGCTGGGACTAGGAATGGCGTAGGTGTTCTAATAGATAAGAGTCTTAAGGATGGAGTAGTGGATGTTCGAAGACGAGGAGATAGGATCATCTTAATCAAGATAGTAATTGGGGACATTGTCTTCAACGTCATTAGTGCTTATGCCCCACAAGTTGGGCTCAACATGAGTGCTAAGAGGCAATTTTGGGAGGACTTGGAGGATATGGTTAGTAGTGTACCGATAACCGAGAAACTCCTCATAGGGGGAGATCTCAATGGTCATGTGGGTGCAACTAACCTAGGATTTGAGGGAGTACATGGAGGTTTTGGATGCGGCGATAGAAATCAAGAGGGTAAGGACATCCTAGACTTTGTTGTAGCCTATGATCTTTTGATAGCTAACACACTCTTTAGGAAGAGGCAATCTCACCTAGTGACCTTTAGTAGTGCCCAACACTCTAGCCAGATTGACTTTGTCCTCACTAGGAGAAAGGATAGACGGGAGTGTCTAGATTATAAGGTGATCCCGGGGGAGTGTGTTGTGACACAACATAAGCTTGTGGTAGCTGATTTTCGCTTCCATACATGTTCTTTGCGGGACAAAGGTGTCAAAATCACAAGAATAAAGTGGTGGAAGTTGAAGGGAGAATCACAAATATCCTTTAAAAATAGGGTGATCACAGAAGGACCCTGGGCAGAAAATGGAGATGCAGATAGTATGTGGATGAAGATGGCAACTTGCATTAGGAAGGTAGCTAGTGAGGTGTTCGGTGTGACAAAGGGAAAGAAACTTGTAGATAAAGACACTTGGTGGTGGAATGAGGATGTACAAAAGGCCATTAAGGAGAAGAAGGAGTGTTATAAGAGTTGGCATAATGATAGAAGCGCAAGCAACATGCTTAAGTACAAAGAGGCTAAGAAGAATGCAAGGCGGGTTGTGAGTAAGGCAAGAGGACAGGCCTATGATAAGTTATATGAGAGACTAGGGACAAAAGAAGGTGAAAAGGACATATACAAGGTAGCAAAAATCCGCGAGAGAAAGATGAGGGATCTCAATCAAGTTAAATGCATCAAAGATGAGACTGACCGCATTCTAGTGAAGGATGAAGAGATTAAGAATAGATGGCGTGATTACTTTAATGGGCTATTCAATGATGGGAATGGGAGCACTATGGTTGAGTTGGATGACTCCTTTGATGACTCCAACAGGCGGTTCGTGCGGAGGATACAAGAGTTTGAGGTTAAGGAGGCCTTAAAGAGGATGAAAGGAGGAAAGGCCCTCGGCCCTGACGATGTCCCTATTGAGGTGTGGAGATGTCTTGGGGACGTCGCAATAGTATGGCTCACAAAGCTATTCAACCACATTTTTCGGTCAAACAAGATGCCTGAAGAATGGAGAAAAAGTATATTAGTACCTATCTTCAAAAATAAATGAGATATTCAAAGTTGTACTAATTATCGAGGTATTAAGCTTATGAGTCATACTATGAAGCTTTGGGAGAGAGTGATTGAACACCGCCTGAGGAAAGTGACCAATGTCACTAAAAACCAGTTTGGTTTTATGCCTGGGAGGTCTACAATGGAGGCGATTTTCTTGCTTCGTCAGCTTATGGAGAGATATAGGGAGCAGAAGAAGGACTTGCATATGGTGTTCATCGACTTGGAGAAGGCGTACGACAAGATACCAAGGTCAGTCATGTGGTGGGCACTAGAGAAACATAAAGTGCCAACAAAGTACATTACCCTTATCAAGGATATGTACAATAATGTTAGGACAAGTGTGCGCGTAAGTGATAGTGAGACTGATGCATTTCCTATCACGGTAGGACTACATCAAGGATCAGCTTTGAGCCCATACATCTTTTCCTTGGTGATGGATGAGGTGTCGAAGGATATACAAGGGGATATCCCTTGGTGCATGCTCTTTGCTGATGATGTAGTGCTGGTAGATGAAACTAGAGATGGTGTTGATAAGAAATTAGAGTTATGGAGACAAACCTTAGAGTCCAAGGGGTTTAGACTTAGTAGGACTAAAACCGAGTATATGAGGTGTGACTTTAGTGGTGTTGGTCGTGAAGAGGGAAATGTTAGTCTACAAGGACAAATAATACCTAGAAGGGACTCTTTCCGATACTTAGGATCAATGTTACAAAGCAATGGCGATATTGATGAGGATGTTTGCCACAGGATCAAGGTAGGGTGGATGAAATGGCGGCAAGCCTCTGGAATCCTATGTGATAGGAAAGTCCCACAAAAGCTAAAAGGGAAGTTCTATAGGACGGTGATCAGACCCGCGATGCTCTATGGGGCGGAATGTTGGCCAACTAAACGGCAACATGTCCAACAAATGAGTGTCGCAGAGATGCGAATGCTACGGTGGATGTGCGGGCACACGAGAAGAGACCGAATAAGGAATGAGGCGATTCGTGATAAGGTAGGGGTGGCGCCGATTGAAGAGAAGTTAGTCCAACATCGACTTAGGTGGTTTGGACATATCCAACGGAGACCTCCAGAAGCACCGGTTAACAGTGGGATTTTAAGAGGTAGAGAAAATATTAGGAGGGGTAGAGGACGACCAAGGTTGACCTAGGAGGAGGCGGTAAAACGAGATTTGAGAGATTGGAATGTATCCAGAGACTTAGCTCATGATAGGACCGCATGGAAAGTAGCAATTCATGTGCCAGAATCGTAATCTTGTTTTTTTTTCTTTTTCTTTTTTTTTCTTTTTTTCTTTTCTCTTTTCTTTTCCTTTTTTCTTATTTCTTTTCTCTTTTTCCTTTTTCTTTTTTTTCTTTTTTTCATTTTGTTCTTTTTTCTCTTTTTTCCTTGTTCTTATATCTCTTCTTCTCTTTTACTTTATTGATATTGGGTTTCATGTCTAGCCGACCCCAACAGGCTTGGGATAAAGGCTTGGTTGTTGTTGTATCCAGATATGCAATAACAAATTCAACAGACTACTAAGATGACAACAACAATAACAACAAAGTCTTTTAGTCCCAAGGAAGTTGGGATAGGTTAGAGTTAAAACACACAAGATCCAATACCAATAGACAAACAAAATTAAAGGAAGACAAAAAGGAAAAAGAGATAGGGATAGAGGGGAAAAGAGCAATAATAAACCAAACATAAAAGAGCAAGAAAGGGTGAAACCGAAAATCAAGGTTCTAGAACATGAATTGCTAATTTCCACGTTCTCCTATATATGGCTAATAACTCTTCAACGATATCCCAATCATCCATGTCTCCAAAATAAAATGAGTCATGGTGTGAACAACACTAATATTTCCAATGTCCAGATGTGAAACCAGTTGAGAGGAACCCGAAAAGGCAGTGGCGTGCAGGCCAACTCTGCACATTGTGGTGTTTCTCCAATAACAAGTTATTTTAAGATATGGATGTTGCAATTTGTTAGAAGCATCTTTCCAGGATCTGTAACAGGGAAATCCTGCAAGTATTTGTATTCCCGTAACAAATTCGGCAACTAGCACACTGCATACAACTAAGCGCAGCACAGCAGTGCAACCAGAAATTCCATAGAAGCGAACGGTTTTCATGGTGAAATAAGCATAGTGCCCTTAAGCACTAGACTAGGTGAAGGACTAAATACAATCTCATCCAGTAATCACAGAGTCCCAATACATCAGCTAAGTTCTTAGTACATGTTGATTCCAGCATTTGGTATTATTTACTGAAGGCTACAGTTCAGCGTGTCAGTAAGGCTTATGCCAGATGGCTACTGCTGCTGGCAATCCAGCCCTGTAATTTCCAACTCACCATCTAGAGCTTATAAGAAATCAGGCAGGTTGGTTTTAGGTAACTTCACACGTATTTCACCAAATACAGGATGATACTGCTTAATTTTGAACATGAATAAACTACACATGATTTAAGATTTAATGTCTGTAGCAGCAAACCTCGAGATGCTGAGCAGCCTCATTTGTGAGACCGACAGTAACTGCGGCAAGACCAATCAGTCCACCCTGCTAACATCGAAGTGCAAGATAACTCAACAAATCTGACTTCACAGGACACCAGGAATATGAGCATGGCGGTTTAAGTAAACCTTCCGGTGGTTCGCCTGCGGTGAGTAGGTGAAATCGTTGGTCAGCAGCTGGACGACCGCTGATATTTTCTCATGCTCCCCTGCAGTCGCGAGCTGCTTCACGATCTCCTCAATCTGCACGAGGCCCAGCCACAGCAAACAATCCGCCTCACTATCCCAACGATTGCCCGAAAACTGAAGCCTCGCAAGGAACCAAGTCCCCTCACCTCGAGCGCGGCGTTTTTCCGCTTCTCGTAGAGCTTGTCGGACAGATTCCGCAGCACGGCGCTGGGGATGATGGAGATCGCGTCGGCGACCATCGCCCGAGAATCCGACCAGGGGATTCCCTCCACCCACCGCCGCTACAGTCTCCCGATCGCCGGCGATCGCCGAATCGGCCGCCCCACGACCCCGCGACCCAACCCTAACCCGACGCCCAAACGCGACGGGACAGGGAGAACGGCCGCGGAACCCCTAGAGCCCTAGCCTCAACCCCAGCTCGCTCGCTCGCCAGCAGCGACAGTACGAGACTCGAAATGGAGTTGGAGCGGAGGCGACGGTGCTGTGATCTGGAGCAAGGGGGGTAGGGGATCCGGTCGGCTGCTGGCTGCTGCTATTCTCCTTCTCTATGTAACGTTTACCGTTTCGGCGGCAATTAACGGCGCCGGTTTCCCCTGTATGCGGTCCATAGGGGGACGACACTGACATGTGAGACTAGACATTGTTACGGAAACTTCGACTGTTCATGGACCGGGTTCATCCTGCAGGGACCGGTCGTGCCCTCCGGTTCTCTCTTTTTTCCACGGGAAAGGTGAGGCCGCTCGAGTCTTTTTGATCCAAGCCTGCTCGCAATTGCGTTAAGCGGGACGTGGTGGCGTATGATTGCTTTTTGCATGACTTAAAGTTCTACGAACGGTCGAATTTGTCTCTCTAGAAATAATGGTTTTTTAATAAACAAAGCCCTATTTTATATTATCAAACTTATATATACTAGCACCCGCTGAATAGCATAAAGGAACTTCATATATAATTAGCATGAAGGAATTGTGCCTCTAGTCATCATAATAAAAAATTCTAGGGCGAAGTTAGACATCTTGATCGGTCCATCCGTAGAAATAGATTAAAATCTTCAATCTGTTTGATGCAAACTCAGGCATACTTTGTCTCATGAAGAGGTTAATGTTAAGTAAGAAAATTCTGTTATGGATGTTGAGTTTGACACCGAAAATAATAATAACTTTAAATTTATTAGTTCTCAACTTTTTCAACACCATTCCTATATTTTTTCTTGCTCTACCAAAGCCGAAAAGAATGGGTGAAAGGGATGCTTGTTGCAACAACACTTGAAACACTACTACGAGAGTGACCAAATTGCAAGTGGCAAAAAGAAAAGGGTTGACCTGAACTTATATTTATTTTTAGCTTAAAATTTTGAAACCCTATGGACCAAGGTCCATTACCAGACCAATCTTGTCAACTCTAAAAGGCAAACACGTCTTTTTCCTATTAGTTCATCTGCTGAATTGTTTATTTAACAAACACGAAACTTACCTTATTCCCCTGTAATGCTTTTTCACATCACAAGTACACCTAACCCCAAACAAAATTTGAATTTTGAATAAAACTCAGACAAGTAATTATTCCCGAGTCCATCGTACCTTCACCCAAAAGGAAGATTTCCCAAACGCGCCACTCCGAAATACTGGAGCCCGCCCAGTACGGCCCCCCCAAACCCAAGCAAACCTCCTCATACCCGCCGGACCCGCTTCCGGAATCCCCCTCGCGCTCTAGGGTTTTACTCCGCTCCCGCGCCTCCGCCTCCGCGTTGCGCCGAGCGCTCCGACGATGGCGTGGGGAGAGGATGAGGCCATCGGCCCCGACGTGGCCTCAGCGGGGTTGCACGTATCTGAGCGGATCGGCCGCGACGCTGCCGCGCAGCCCGACCTGGAGGAGGCCCTCGAGGCTTCGCGCTATGCGTCCCACCCTTACTCCTCGCACCCCAAGGAGGTGAGTCCCGCTCGAGCAGCCTTTGATCTACAGTAGCGTCCGTTTCAGCCGAGATTTCGGTGAATTTGAGCCTTACATCACTTGTTTTTTTTGGGTGGGGGGGGGGTCGCGTCTTTTTTTTTTCCATCGGGTTGTGAGGCCCTGAAAGTGAGGGTCGAGGAGAACCTGGGAGTAAGAAATTCGGTCTGTTCATTTCGAGTAAGGAAATCACGGTGAATGATTTTGGTTGCTGCAGAAGCGTATCATTTTAGAAAGTTCAGAAATTGAATTATTCTGGGCAATTTTGATTATGAAATAAAACTTGACTTACGATGACAATCTATTGTGTGGCGAACGATTTACACAGGGGATTCTGTTGCTGGATGTGAAGACTGGAGCTAGTATTAGTTAATATTGGAATAGTATTTAGTCTTCTATGTTTACTGTGAAGCTAGCAATTGAGACAAACAAGTGGACTTTAGTGTAGACGGAACGGAAATATTTTTTGGAACACTAGAGTCTAGAACTACTCTGGGGGCTTCCTATTTTAAACAGGCAGGAAAGTTACTCGCAATCAGGGGCCTAAGAAATTTTTTAACTCAATGCTGCAAGATGTTCTCTAAATAAGAAGTATTGAGTTATTACTTATTACATTGCCTGTTATAGGTGAAATAAGCACATTTCCATTCTCCAGTATAATTATTTCATTCTGCATATTGTGAAAAACTTGATGATCTTGCTTCTCAGAAATCAATTGCAGCACTAACTTCTCGCAACTCGCAAGTCCTAACATCAACACTCTTTCTAAGTATTACAAGTGTATCTTTATATTAGCTATGAAGTTGTTTCTCAATATTTAACAAATGGACCCCTCTTTGTGTTCTTTTTGTCTCTGTTGCAGTGGCCTCCATTAGTGGAAGTTGCAGAAACTCGGCAGCTACCTCCTACGTTAATTGAAAGATATAACACAGCAGCCGGTGAAGGAACAGCCCTTTGTGGAATCTTTTCAGATATACATCGGGCCTGGGCAACAGTTGACAATTCATTTTTTGTTTGGCGTTTCGATAAGTGGTTAGCCTCTGTTTTCCATTTATTCTTTTATACAATACCTTATGATGAATGTGATGTTTACTTCGCCTCTCAGATTTACCTCATTATCACTGATGTGAGTAGGCCAGCTATACAATGTAGTTCATTTTGTAAAATTCTCTCTCCAGGAGTCATTAGTTTTGGACTGTTCCCTTCCATGGCCCCTACACATGTTTGCCTGAAATTAATCAACTGTGTCGTATTAGTTATGGAAATCTGGTCATTGCTGAAGTTACCTGTCTAATTGTACATTCAGAGTTTTTGTGGAATCATGCTTCATTGGGACAGGGGTGGCCTAACCACACTTCTGCTGCTGTCAGGCCTTCTATATCATTGTCAATAAATATTTCATTTATCCTGCAGTAAATTGTAAATAAGTAACAAATTCAGTTCTAATTAGCACTAAATTAGTGACCTAACCTTCCAAGGAGTTGTCTAGTGATATATTTTTTCTCAACGGAGGTATGCCATGCTTACTCTCTTAACGATTCTTATTTTTTTCCTATTTACCAGGGATGGGCAGTGTCAAGAGTATAACTTGGATGAGCAAGCAATCTGTGCTGTCGGCCTTGCTAGGGCAAAGCCTGGCATTTTTGTTGAAGCCATACAATACCTTTTAGTTTTGGCAACTCCAGTTGAGGTAAGGATGCTTATGAGGTACCCTTTCAAATCGCTACACACATTCTGAACTGGAATGATTTTTCACACTTCTGTGTTGTTGCAAGTGATACATAGTACTTACCTGCATAGAATCTTAACACGAATGATGCCAAATTTTAGGATATTGTACAATGATATACATTAGCTGCAAAATTCAAACAGTGACCAAAGTACATAAAATAATACAATGGCATTTGATAAATAAATTCAGGAAAGTAAAAAGTTATAAAATTTAAAAAGATATTGTTTGGGACTAAAAGGCTTTGTTGTTATTGTAAAAAGTTATAAAATATACACATCCCAATACCCATTGTTCGGTTATTGTACTTATCAAATTAACAAGTGATTCAGCATGGTGACACTGATCAAATTAAAGTTTTAAAGGATGTAAAGTTATTTTCTTCTAGCTACATTTTGCTTTGAACTTTGGTGATGATATTTGTGTTCAGCATTGTTTGGCAGTCCAGTGCATGTAGCTCCTGCTTGCGCAGTGTCCGCGGAAGGGTCCGACCCATTTGGGTCTTTTGTACGCATCCTTTCCCTGCATTTCTGCAAGAGGCTGTTTCCAGGACTTGAACCCGTGACCTCA
The DNA here is from genome assembly GCA_030760725.1 of Neostapfia colusana. Taxonomy (NCBI): domain Eukaryota; kingdom Viridiplantae; phylum Streptophyta; class Magnoliopsida; order Poales; family Poaceae; genus Neostapfia; species Neostapfia colusana. The sequence continues at coordinate 87,009,425 of JASWHV010000013.1, read as the reverse complement.
TGGTCACAAGGCAACAGCTTTACCGCTGCACCAAACAATGCAACAATGTTCAGCATTGTTTGGATCAACCATTTTTTTCTCAATATACGCATCAACCATATTTCTGTACTTGCCATGTACGAGTTTTATACTATCAGCATCTGCTCAAGTCCATAGTTAGGTTATAATTTTTAATTCAAAATAGTTTCGGTTTGAATGACATATTTAGTGAATAGCGATAGTGACACTGATTTATTTTAGAAAAGTATGGTGCCTCGATAGCTCATATTGCTCATATACATCATAGAAAAGCTTCCCACTGGATTGATATTTACATACACTTTAAAGAGATGCATTTTTGTGAACTGTCATTTCTTTACTTTTGAGGCCATCTTTTGCTGATCTAGCTTGTGGTTTACATTGACGTTGTAACCTGCATATCTTAGAAGTAACTCTTGTTTTTAGATATCTTTATTTATGGTGCTTATCATCCAAACTAATTTACATTCACCTACATCTATTGTGCCAGCTGGTGCTTGTTGGAGTTTGCTGCTCTGCTAGTGCTGATGGAATGGATCCATATGCTGAGCTCTCCTTACAATCTTTACCTGAGTACACGATCGCCACCGATGGTGTCACAATGACATGCATCACGTGTACCGACAGGGGGCAAATTTTCCTGGCTGGACGTGATGGGCATATATATGAATTACAATACACAACTGGTTCAAGCTGGCGTAAACGCTGCCGTAAAGTTTGTCTTACCACTGGTATTGGGAGTCTTCTTTCCAGGTATTTCCTACTGTAACACCACTTGTATTGTATTGGTCACCTTATTGAACTAAACTTGATTTCCAGGTGGGTCCTGCCAAATGCTTTTAAATTCTCAACTGTTGATCCTATTGTTGATATGGTTGTCGATGAGGAGAGGAACACTATCTATGCACGCACTGAAGGCATGAAGTTGCAGCTTTTTGATTTAGGAGCTAATGGTGATGGTCCTTTGACAAAAATCACTGAAGAAAAGAACATTGTTGATCCACGTGACGCACCGTATGGTGGTCGAAGGCCAAATGCACCAAGAGCTGCACGATCACCAAAACCGTCAATTGTTTGCATTGCACCTCTGTCAGCTATGGAATCAAAATGGCTTCATGCTGTTGCTGTTTTATCAGATGGAAAACGACTGTTTCTTTCTACATCAAGTGGAAGTGGTCCTTCAGTTGGACTGAACAGTGGTCTGCAGAAGCCGACCTGTTTAAAAATTGTTGCTACTAGGCCCTCCCCACCTCTTGGTGTTGGTGGTGGGCTCACATTTGGTGCTGTTTCTGCTGCTGGCAGAGCTCAGCCTGAGGATCTAGCTTTAAAAGTTGAGTCTGCTTTCTATTCTGCCGGTTCTCTTATAATGTCTGATTCGTCTGCTACAGCTATGTCCTCTCTTCTGGCTGTGCAGAAGGATTCGGCTGCACAGTTAACCCTTCCCAGTACCTTTGGATCAGCATCTAGAAGCTCTAGAGCTCTGCGAGAAACTGTCTCTGCTCTGCCTGTTGAGGGTCGGATGCTTTGTGCTTCTGACGTCTTCCCACTTCCAGATGCTGCTTTTATCCTGCAGTCTTTGTATGCAGACGTGGAATGCTTTGCAGGTTTCAGAAAACCTTCTGAGAAAGCATCTATAAAACTGTGGGCGAAAGGAGATCTTCCTACACAGCATATCTTACCTCGGAGGAGGGTTGTTGTATTCAATACAATGGGTTTGATGGAGGTAGTTTTTAACAGACCTGTTGATATCCTAAGAAAATTGTTCGATGGCAACACCTTGAGGTCACAAATAGAAGAATTCTTTAACCGCTTTGGTGCTGGAGAGGCTGCAGCAATGTGTTTAATGCTGGCCGCAAAGCTTCTGTATGCTGAAGATAGCCTGATAAGTAGTGCTGTTTCTGAAAAAGCTGCTGAGGCATTTGAGGACCCAGGACTTGTTGGCATGCCTCAAATTGATGGCACTACTGCTTTATCTAGTACCCGAACTCAGGCTGGAGGCTTCAGTATGGGTCAAGTTGTTCAAGATGCAGAACCTTTGTTTTCTGGTGCATATGAAGGGCTCTGTTTGTGCTCATCAAGACTACTCTATCCCATATGGGAGCTTCCCATAATGGTTGTTCGAGGACCAGCAGGTAATAATGAACGTGATGATGGTGTGGTTGTTTGCAGACTGTCAACTGAGGCCATGAAAGTTCTCGAGAGCAAGATTCGTTTGCTGGAAACATTTTTGAGGTCCAGAAGAAACAAAAGAAGAGGGCTATATGGTTATGTTGCTGGCTTGGGAGACTCTGGTTCTATACTCTACAAAACAGGGCCAATTATTGGTTCTGGGGTTCATAATGATGGAAGGAGTCCATTCAGCCCCCAAATTCAAGATATGAAGTCAGCAGATCAATTTGCATCAAATAAAAAGCCAAGGATGCTTTATACATCAGCAGAATTAGCTGCTATGGAGGTAAAACTTACGAAATTACTCTGGAGTAAAATGCATTTCCCTCCTTTTTTCTTCTTGGCTGACATACATCAACTGGACGGATTGACAGGTGAGGGCAATTGAGTGTCTTAGGCGGTTACTTAGGAGATCTGGCGAAGCACTGTTTCTCCTTCAACTTATGTGCCAGCATAATGTTGCACGCTTGGCTCAGACATTGGGTGGCGATTTGCGCAAGAAATTGGCCCATTTAACATTTCATCAATTGGTATGTTCAGAGGATGGTGACCAGCTTGCGATGCGGCTTATTTCCGCACTCATGGAGGTAACACTTATACCCTTCCCTTTCCTTGCTCTGCCGATCTGAAACAGGGGTATCAAAAGTGCATCATGCTTGTGCATATTTATCACTTGCTTCAATTGTGTTTCTAATTTAAAACATTCTTGCAGTACTATATTGGACCAGAGGGCAGAGGAACTGTTGATGACATCAGTACTAAATTGAGGGAGGGTTGCCCTAGTTACTTCAATGAGTCAGACTACAAATACTACTTGGCAGTGGAATGCCTTGAAAGAGCATCTATGACTAATAATCATGATGAGAGAGAGATTCTTGCTAGAGATGCTTTCAACCTTCTGACTAAAATTCCAGACTCTGCTGATTTGAGTTCCATATGCAAGAGATTTGAGAACCTTAGGTTGGTTGCTTTATTACCTTTTTCAACACATGATCATTCAATATGGTAACTTTCTTTTCTCATCTGCCTTTTCTTTTCTTTGATGAATGGGTGTTCAGATTTTACGAGGCTGTAGTCCGGTTGCCTCTACAGAAAGCTCAGGCACTTGACTCCAATGCTGATGTTATCAATGGGCAAATTGATCCAAGGCATCATGGTACCATAATGTTGCAGCGTCAACAGTGCTATGAGATAGTTATGAATGCTCTACGCACCCTCAAGGATGTTGCGCAAAGTGGAACACCTGGTTTAGCAACTACTGTTGATCCGGCTTCTCGAAGCAAGTATATCAAACAGATCATCCAACTTAGCGTGCAATGGCCGGACACAGTTTTTCATGAGCATCTATACAGGACACTCATTGAGCTCGGTCTGGAAAATGAACTTTTGGAGTATGGGGGCTCTGATTTGGTCCCCTTTCTGCAAAGTGCCGGTCGTAAGCATGAAGAAGAGGTGAGCCCTAGTTCATACAAATTGTCTCACTAGAATTTGGAGATTTGAATATGTGATTAATACTTCATCAGACATGGAACTTATCTGTGTGTTGGTGGTCTTATCTGACTCTGTTTTTTTGTTCATAGAAGTGAATCATGGACCAATTATGTTAGTCAATTAGTTATCTTTCCTCAGGGAAGTCCTTTGATGCTGCCATTGATCATGATTGCGTGTGTTTATTGAAGGTTCCCTTCATCTATAGAACTCTGATTGACTAAGGAGGAGTTCAGGTGGCTTTTTAATTAAGAAGAATAGGGGCACCCAAATTTGAGTGTGAATCCAAGGTGACTTGATCTGGGATGGGCTAAGTGTACATCCACTTCTGGAACCAACTGACCTAGGGTCAGCTCTTTCCCTTCATTTATTTTGTAGTAGGCCTGATGGTGATGTTTCATAATGCTACTCCACCTATCCTTTCTGATGCTCATTGGCTAGACTGGGTCCCTGGCCTATGCATTTTTATAAAAAGGAAACATAAACCATTAGCCTGTTTTACCCTTCCTGGTCCAACACAAGCCATAAAGTCGGTTTGCCTGACATTTCTGTCAAATACTGGGCAGGCTTGACTATCTGATCTTACTACCACGTAATCTTGTACCGATTCATTTATGAATATCTGACAACCTTGATGCTGGCGATGGTGATTATAAATACCTTTAGTGTTATCCTTTTTTTTCTTTTTTTCTTTTCTCTTTTTCTTTTCCTTTTTTTCTTATTTCTTTTCTCTTTTCTCTTTTTCCTTTTTCTTTTTTTCTTTTTCCTTTTTTTTCTTTTTTTTCTTTTTTCCTTGTTCTCATATCTCTTCCTCTGTTTTACTTCATTGATATTGGGTTTCATGTCTAGCCGACCCCAACAGGCTTGGGATAAAGGCTTGGTTGTTGTTGTTGTTGTTAGTGTTATCCTTTGAAGTATTCAAGCAGAATAAATAGCTCATACATTGTTTTTAGGTATATAGCATGTTTGAAACCTGCATTTGATTCTGACCACCCACCCATTTTCCCCCTGTGTGTCAGGTTCGGGCAGTTTCTTCACTTACATCAGGAGCTAAACTGCATGATTTAGGTGCGCCTATTTCAACTACTCAAACAAAATATCTTGAGCTTCTAGCCAGGTATTATGTACTCAAGGGGGAGCATATCGCTGCTGCCAGGATGTTGTTGATATTGGCAGAGAGACAATGCTCTAATTCTGAAGAAGCTCCAACTCTCGACCAGAGGTCTCCATATTTTGACTCCTTATTTTGTTTACTTTGGGAAGTCCTGTCCCTTGTTTATGGAACTACAGTATAACCCTTATTTCTGGAATTCAGGTATCAATATCTGAGCACTGCAGTACTCCAGGCGAAAAGTGCAGGCATCACCACTGCTGATTCTTCTAGGAATCCTATTGATAGTAGTACAGTTGACTTGCTTGAAGGAAAACTTGCAGTGCTTCGGTTCCAAATGCAAATCAAACAAGAATTGGAGCTCATGGCTTCACGACTTGAAAATGTTTCGAACGGTACTGAATCAGCAAGTGATCCGTTCCCTCGTGAAAATATTCTTGCTCATGCAGAAACTGCTAAGGTCGCTAAGGACAAGGCAAAAGAGCTTTCATTGAATCTTAAGAGTATCACTCAACTTTATAATGACTATGCTGTCCCGTTTAATCTCTGGGAGGTATGATTTCTTTGTTTCATGGATTTTACTATTGACCATGTTTTGTGAATTAAAGGTTTTATATATTCTCAGATGTATGAGAAAAAATCATCCTTATAGTTTCTACTGTTCTTAATAATAACTTAGTGGTCACACAACATTGAATGACATACTGCTGAAATAAGAAATACAAGGTAATTTACACCAGACTTAAAAGAACAGTACTATATCCTTTGTGGAGAATAATACTATTGGCATAGCACGAAGCAGAATACTGACGTGGCAGAATTTAACAATGAGGTGCAATGACTGGTGATTTGTACACTTGTGATTGGCTGAAACTAAAACTCTCCCCATTGGTGAGCTGAATTGCAAAATAGGATTGCTTAATTGTGTGACTTGAGCAACTAGCATGGATGGTCATTAATACTTACACTGGCATTTGGTACCTTAAATCATCTTTATTTGTTAATGCACATGGTCACATTTTTCGGAATTAGTTTGTGACACTGTATTTACAGTGTCAATCCAGTCAGTGACGGAATGCAAGACAATCTCATAGCTATTGTCTGAATATGTATGTTCAATAGATTCTCTCAATCTTCTGAATCTATGTTATTGACAATTTTTGCCTGTTTATTCTGCCATTTGTATGTAGGAGTACTGGTGTACCTTTTTTCTTGCTAAGTCATGCATCTATATTGGATTATTAGAAAAAGAGTTATTCCTAAAATGACCTGAATCTTTCTGTTAGGTTTGCTTGGAAATGCTGAGCTTTGCAAACTACTCTGGGGACACTGATAGCAAAATTGTCCGAGAAATTTGGGCTAGACTCCTTGACCAGGCACTCACAAGAGGTGGTGTTGTGGAGGCATGCTCTGTGGTGAAAAGAGTAGGCTCGAAACTTGATCCTGCTGATGGAGCTTGTCTACCTCTGGATATAATATGCCTTCATCTTGAGAAGGCTGCATTGGTAATGTGTATATTCTGTCTATACTCAGCTTAACTGTGAGGGCATTTACCAGACACTTATATTATCATCCTTTTATCTACAGGATAGATTAAGCTCAGGAGAAGAATTAGTTGGTGATGAGGATGTTGCAAGAGCTCTTCTTGGTGCCTGTAAAGGTCTACCAGAGCCTGTTCTTGCTGTATATGATCAACTGTTATCGAATGGTGCAATCATGCCCTCACTAAATCTAAAGCTGCGCCTTCTGAGATCAGTTCTTGCAATCCTCCATGAGTGGGGGGTGTCTGTGATTGCACACAGACTAGGCACCACAAGTGCTGGGGCTTCATTTTTTCTAGATGGAACATTTTCGCTGAATCGAACAGGGACTTCAAATCAAGGTGTCCGAGACAAAATAATTAGTTTGGCAAACAGGTAAGTCTATGTATGGTACATTCATGTATTATTTATCTCTGGATTTTTTATTAAGACAATTATCTTTTAACAGTATAGGGTTCAATGCATTTTTTGCTAACAAATACATTTTAACTGCATATATGAATTTCCTTTTAGATGTTGTTCATGGCGTTCCTTGATTTTGATCCGATTGTTAAAATACCCCCCTGACATTTTGACAGATGCCCAGCCTTTATCATGGCATATGAACATTCACACATAATCCCTTAATTCCTGTGTGCCCTATTTTTTGTACATTTTTGAATCAGTCATCACCTTCCAGACGATTTGACCATTGCTTTCCATTGTATTGAAACTTCAGGTATATGACTGAGGTGAGGCGATTAAACCTTCCACAGAACCAAACAGAGCATGTCTACCGGGGTTTCCGTGAGCTAGAGGAGAAATTATTGTCTCCTTACTAGCTTTTTTTCGTTGAGTTCTCGGGACTGAAGTGCTGGTCCTGCATCTGTTGTTGTAGCAGAGGAATAAAATCAAAGGCTTCCAGATTTATCTGGACGTGATTTCTGAGAGGCTATTGTTCCTGTCTACACATACCTGCAAGAATCCACGGCTGCTTTAATCAATCACAGGCTATCCATATGAAGCCGTCGTGTGTTTGTATAAAGGCGGTATGAATGACGGGACTGCCTATGTTAAAAATCGTGCCAAGTTTCTGTGTGTAATTCACTGGTCCTGCTGCACATCTAGCTTTATCGGAAGCAAGGAACATCAGGAAAACTGCAGTGGCGTTTTTGGCATCGCTAAAATCTAGCTGTTGAATACATGTTTTCCATGTAGTAAACTGAATACATGTTTTGCATCTAGGACACTTCAATTAGTATGTACCATGTGTGTCCAGTTTGAATGTTTGATAGTCGATGATTCTTTCAATATTGTAAGCCCTGTAGCTTCTATCTTTACTTGGTTTCCAGACGTTAAGTAGCCGATCCTTGATACTGTCAGAAATGGAGTTTGGTCCCTCTGTTCCATTATTTTGATTTTGTTTCTCTACCTTTGGTTTTCTCTGAACGAGGATTTGGCAACGGACAGTATGAGTCCCAATTCTATGGATTGTCAATAATGAATGGGCACCTGTTATAGCTCCAGTAGCATATTTATTGACACTTAATGTGATTTTTAAATAAATGGACGTGGTGACCACTAACCAGTTACTTCATCCCTGCCCAAACTTCTAAATAGAAAAAAAATTGTTGTAAAAAATACGCTTCTAACAGGGTCCTAAAATCTCTCCTGCTGTTTGAGTTTCTTATAAAGTTCTCGTTTGTAGCTGTAAATATGGGAAGAGGTGGGGGCCTTAATTCACCTCTTAAGATCAATAATGCTGTTGTGGACTTGTGGCATTAAATGCTAATGTGGTCCAATCAAAAGAGTTTGTAATTCATTTTATGGAGAACTGTTAGGGGAGAGACATTGAGCCTAATACTTTTTGGGTTGACCCCAAAAATAAGTTTTTAGAGGCAATTTTGTAGGGCTTTCGTGGAGAAGCTCTTGGGCCCTCTATTTTAGAGGTACTCATGACTAGTGTATTATCAACTTGGACCCTATTTGTTTGAACTTAATATTGTAATTGTAGCATTTACAATTCTATGTTGAGACAAAGGAACAACATTTGGGACTATATCACAACCCATCACCTCAGATTTAACAATCCAGCAATTGGATCATGGCTAGCATCTACCAGATTTTGGCACACATATATATACACATCATGCTATTAAAAACATGATAGCTCCAAAAGAAGTTGGATACTGGAATCTAAAGAAAAAAAGAAAAATAGCTTATAACTTTTGTGTTATATATTTCAAATTGTTGGCCTCGTACCGATTGGATATTACAAATCTAAATCACACGTAGTACCTATCAGCGCTATACAAAAAGAACAGAGGCGAAAAAAACACACACAAACGGGGATTATAACAAACAACGGGGAAAAGAGAAATTACACGCTCGATCTCTTGGGCCGTATTGCCTATTGCGGCCAATTTGTTGTCGACGATCGCCCAAGGTGAGACGCGAGACAACTGCCGCCTTTACTGTACTGCTCCGCCTCCCGCTCCCCTGTGGCAGCAATGTCCGCCGCCGCCCGACCCCTCGGGTCTGTTTCCCGTGCCGCCTTCTCCTGGAAGCCGGTGAGTAAAAGTCAGCGATGCTCTAGTGTTTCTTTTAACTCCGATATGAAGTCCTCTCCTCGCCGACTAAACCATCTTCCGCCAGACGGGGCGGCCGCAGCAAACGCTCGCGGCGGCGGTGAGCCGGTCGGGCCTGGGGCTCCACTGGCACGCTGCTCCCGGCGCGCGCGGGTGATGGAAGATACTTCGTCCTGCAGGGAGGGGAGGAGATGGTGACTGCCGAGGTGGGGAACGTGGAGCCGCAGTCGCAGCTCTGCACTACGCTTCGTCGGGGCGACGGTGGCGGTACTCGGGCGCGCACGGCGGAGCACCTTCTCTCGGCAATGGAGGCGCTCGGCGTCGACAATTGTCGCATCGAGGTTAGCGGCGGTGACGAGGTGTGTAGCCTTTTGCTCGATTGCCATTTTCTATTAGCTACTTCCAGTTTGTTATCGATTTATGATTCCTATGCAATGAAAATCGTTGCGACGTGATGTCTTTTTATGTGTGGTTAAACGATGACAGATTCCTTTGCTTGATGGATCAGCGCAAGAGTGGGAAGAAGCAATTCAAAGCACAGGTTTGTGTGCAGCCGAGGATACCAGTGGACAAAAGTTAGAGAAACTGATCCTTGAGATTCATGATCTTGTGTTTTCGCGGAGAGGTGATTGCTTTGTAGCTGCATTCCCTAGCTCGCAAATCCACATCACCTATGGAATTGATTTTCCAAAGGTATGTCTTCTCTCTGCCTTTCTATATCAGGAAACGCTGTTTCCTTCTGTTTATTCATTTATTTCGTGTAAGAGAATCTCATAGATTGTTCGGTTTACTTGGATTGGATTGCATTTTCTCTTTTCTCTAGTGGTTATCAAGACTAGTTCACGTTTTCTAGTAGGCATGCTTAATTATGTTCTTGTTTGTAACTGGGTTATGTCTTATGAGTTATGAGTTACATAGTGGACCATTACTTTACATGCTATAACAGAAGGTGTGGGGGTATTCGGCCAATATGAACTCAATAGCAGATCAATGTTACCTAAAGTTGACCTTTTTGGGCCTGATTTTATTCATGGTCATGCATACCATGATTTGATAGCTGCCCAACTCATATGAACTTGATTTGTACATGCTTCTTGGCAGAGGCCAAGCTATGATATGTAATATCACTGACGCATTGTAGGCTAGTGACCCGGACAAGTAACGTGTACAAAACATGGGTATTAAGGTCTAAAGTTTCTGCTTATTAGATGCTGGCCCGTAACATTGTTCTAGATGATGTTATCGCCTGTAATCAGATGGATGGTAATAGTTTTTTATGGATGAAGTTCAAAGTGCGAATATTCTCACTTCTCCAACAACAACAACAACAACAACAACAAAGCCTTTGTCCCAAGCACGTTGGAGTATTCTCACTTCTCCGCACTAATAAAATGTTCATTCATCAGTTGAGTCGAATTTGTTGTGCTGGCTATGACAGTAACAAATCCCATCATGATCTTTTATTGTTTTGGTCTATTGGAATGTTGAAAGCATTTCAAACATGTGCATAGAATTTGACCACAGTATGTCCTGTTGCAGGTGCCAGCGATTGGTTGTCAATGGTTTTCTACTGTCCTGGATGGTAATATATACTCAAGGAAAATTGCTCCCACAAGAACTTTCTGTATATTTGAAGGGGTTTACTTATTCATTAGTTCATGTTTTTGTATCAGACATTTTGTACATGCACTGCTGTTCTCTCCTTTTGTTGATATGCATATAAGATCATCATATGTGCTACTAACCTGTACTGGCCACTGCTTATATCTGTATTTGCTTGAATAGATCTCTTTTTAACACTGCATGACAAGGTTTCTTGTCTAGCACATGGTTTAATTGTCATATACTTTATTTCATTATTTTACGGTACATGTTTTTATATTTGTTTCAATCTTGTAGAGTACTAAGTCATAATTGCATTTATCCTAGAGTACATCCTTGCATCTTCTTACTTATAATAATTGCATGGATGAGGACTTAAAGCACTTCTAACATTTGTTTTCAAAAGTTTGCTGGCCTCATTGTCCTGCGTGTTTTTAGTCTTTCCTTGGGAATGTCACGGAATTACTCCTTAGACCCGCCTTGCAAATTATGATTTTAGCACTTTGAATTTTTTCCTCTTATTTTATGGGACGTTTTAAAATCCTTTCTTTATAGTTTTCTATGTTGACGAACATGTCTTTAGTAAATTTTATGCTCTCATCATTCATCAATATATCGTTACTCACTTTTGGCATTTTTGAGTTGCAAGGTTGAAAAAAATGTGTGGTGCTGGGCTTATCAAAGGAGGGTCGCTAGAAAATGCCATGGTTTGCAGGTGAAGAATTTTATGATGCAAAAATGATGTTCGCATCTTGTTTATTCAACTTTTCACATAACTGCGTATTGATGGCATCTTGTTGACATGGTTCTTAAAGTTTTGTACTCTACTGCACCAGTTGTGAATACAGGGTAACAAATGATTTGGACTTTTTTAGGAATACATCAGGGGCCTACTGGTTAACTAATCTGGCTCTAGAATTCGGTAAACAACGATTAGTTCTCTACTTAAAAACGGCTCACGCTGGCTATAACTTAGCTCTGTCAAAACGAGAGAATGAAAATGTGCAGAATCTCTCTACTGTGGACCCGTTACACTTCATTACATTAAGGAAAAATAGTACGCTTGAGTAGCAGTGGAGCGAGAGGGGGGTGGGGGTTCTGTTGAGAAGAGAATGAAATTATGTCGAACCTCTATAGCCACCTAGGAGCAAGTCATAGAAAGAAAGTGCTATACAAGGACATTTTAGCCATGTAGGTGCACTGATGCTGAAGTCTTGTTTCAACATCAGTAATGAAACTGCTGTAATGCTTATTGCTTCACTTCTTAAATATCTGTGTATGGGTATCTGGACATATTTTATTTATTAGAGAGTTTATAAAATGTTAGGTCTTTGTTCAGTGCTAACCTTTTTCAAGTTTATATACAATTTCATTTAGTTGGAGCTCTTTTGTCCATGACCTTCATGATAGCTTTTTGCCGAATGTTACCTTGTGTCTAATATTGACTACTCCCTCTGGTTGGGAAATGATGATGTTCTGACCGGAAATCTAGCAGTACAATTGCACTGCAGCTCTAGTCCGATTTTGTCATCATTTTCCAAGTGGAGGGGAGGTAGTTTAGTATGAATATGTACGTTGGTGTAGTTTATCATCCAGAATAGAAATGCTATACAGGCCAACTAGTAAGGCATGTTTCCTTTTTGTTTATTTGAAGACTTTTTTATTGATATTGCAACCTATATTATATTGGCTTGGAATGGAATTTCATATTTTAAATTGTGCACTTCCTCTTGCTAATTATATAAAAATAATTTTATACTGCTTCTTTGACAATTGACAGCATGACTGGTGGCTTGTTAAATCCACCACTGCGGTTTGATGATGAACCTTGCTGCCACAAGATTTAGACCTTATCGGTGACTTCTCACTTGGCAATCAGGGTTTTCCAGTCACTCATATAGTTGCATATAGGGTATGTTATAAAATTCAACGAAGGACAATACTGTTCTATGAGCTATAGCAATTTAGTAATTGCCTCATAAATTCTATTTCTTATAAAATGTAGACTAGTCACCTTATCGATTAGTTCCAGTCCTGCTGTTCTTTACATAGTTTGTACACGGATGTACTACCTCATATGATTCTCTTAACATTTTTGTCTCATTATTGCTGAAGTTGCCACTTGATCCATTTCCGGGTTTCATTTAACTGTTGATCTTTTGATGATTCAGTCTTGACAAAAAAAAACTTCAATTTCCATTAGATCTCAGTAAATGGTGGTTAGTTTATGACTCTGTTAGTGTAACCCTCGCATAAAATGTCTCACATGTTTATGTTCAGTTTATAGACTTCTGTTGTTGTGTACCACTTCTATGCTTTTAATTTTGTGACATTTTCTCAGTTACAATATTCCATATTCAGGAATTTTTATGTTTACATCAGTCGATATCATTGACTTGTCTTTTCCACCTCTGGGTTGCCTACTCCGTTATACAAAATACAAAGTTAATATTCAGTTCCATCTGCAGGGGAAGGCAGAAAGGTTATGTAGTTCATGACAGTGAGAATGCTGGACACTGATTTCAGACCACTAATGGATTGGAGACCCGGTCAAAGTTTGGCAAAAGTTAGCATAAGTAACAGTTGTCCAACAGGTGACGTCATTTACAAAGTGAAGAGCACCGTTACTGTGGTAGGCTACTCAATTAAAGCCTTGCAAGTGGCATTTGACACTTATTATTCGATGTGACCTTAAACTACAGAACAACTTTTTTCTGTTTGGTAGGCACATCACAGCCTCTTGCTTTCAAGTATTGCTCTGTAACATGTGGTCCCGAGATAGTTGGGTTTGCCTGAAGCCACAGCATATTCTTGCTATAGTTTAATTTTTTGTTTAGTTCAAGAATATTCTTTATCTTATAGAAGAGTTTGTAGTACGTCTGTCTTCCTATTGTTCTTCGACTTTGTTAGCTTATTTTGCATCATCTTGGGGCTCTGTTGCGACACGTGAACTTACCCTTTCGTTTTTCTATGACAAAGGCTGGTCACGCGCGGCACACTGGTTTCCTGAGCCATCTATTGGGGAGGTTCACTGTAGACCAAGAAAAGCTTGCGGGGCAATGTTAACATCATATAGGGCTCTTCTTCTTGGTGCGTCGTTAATAGTGGTTACAAAGCTACGTTTCAGGACAAGCACCTGATGACCCTCGTCTCAACAGTCAGGCTAAAGCATCAACGTTACAGTAGTCTGCTAGGACCTTTTCGTCATATCCGTAGGCTGTACTGTACCATGCAATTGTCGAACCGAGTTCATATTGACAACACGTTACATTGTTACTGTAACTATAAGACACCTCTTTTTTGCCGAAGATTATATAGAAACACCTTTGTCTTCTATTATGGAGCTCTGCGCAGAGACAGTAGGCTGGCTGTCGTGCATGTGCTCTACTGGTTAGCCGAACGTAAGTAACCTGTTGCCGGACGCTCCGGCAGATCTGTCCTTTGATCTGGTTGCAGAACGGAAAAGCTGCCATCCATTCCGACAAGTGGCTCGCAGCCACGTCGAGGTCACCTCCCTTTTCCCCTGTGGATAACCACGAGCAGGAGCAGAGAGCTGCGGTGGCGCTACGGCGCGGTGGACGGCCGCGAACGCGACGTGCGCGCTTGCTCGCCCGCCCGCGTGCGGAAATGAGAGCCGATGCGGTGGCGGCTGATGGAGAAAAGCAGACCGAAAGTGCAAGCAAGCGCCGACGGCACCCGGAGGAAACCCGCCGCGCGGTACCCAACCCAAGTCGGATCCGTCTTCCGTCGTCGATCGTCCTCGGGCGGCTGGTGCTCCAGGGCAGGCTTCAAGCAGCTGTGAGCTTCAGGCAAGCAAAGCCCGGCAGTCCAAAAGCTCGTGCAGGCGTCCGCTTTCCGTCGCGCGGGGTGATGACTGGACGGGGGGTCGCTGGCCGGCCGGTCAGGATTGGCGGTGCAGGGCTGACACCCACCAGCGACTCGTGGTCCTCGTCCGGCCCTGTGCGCCCGCGCTCGCTGCCACCTGCCCCCCCACGAAGCCCACGCCATCCCGGCCGGCTCGAGCTCACGCCACCAGCTTCAGGTCGGTCACGATACCAGTAGATAACAATACGTGACAAGTGGCCAAGAAGAAAGAGACCCACGACCCGCACAAGTTGCGCTCGCACGAGAAAGAGATTCGCCGTCAGGTGGGCGCCGATCTTTTTAACTACTTCCGGCCCGGCCATGGCATCGGAACCATAAACCCCGGGTTTCTCGAGGGGAGGGAAAGAAAAAAAAAACGGCGAAAGGGGGCGACGCCCCGAGATTCCTTCATCGTACGCGCATCGGCGGCGCGGCTTCCCATCCTTTGGATCGGAGGCCGTCTCATCTCATGCTGTACCTGTACTAGGATCCAGATCTCTTTCGCTGCCGCAGTTGCAACTTGCGAGTCACCAGACCTTGTCCTGCGCGCGGTTTGGCTGCTTCGTATAGTAGTAGTAGTAGTAGTACTTTATGCAGCCACATTGTCGTACTATGTGACTGCTTCGTGCGAGATGCAGGTCGTTATATTATGGACTCCACAAGCTTTGATCTGGCTCAGCTCGATCATCATCCTGTCTACATTTTGGCTGTTCAGAATCGAGCCGTATCTATACCAAGCACTAACACTTTTTTTTCTTGCGAGAAAACAAAAACACCAACGCATGAGGTGTCTTGGGTGGTGATCTTTTATAATGTACGTATACGCTAATTTGTGGCACTATGATGCTATCCATCCTATGATGAAGGGCTAGCTTGTGCATGCCTACCCCAGTACCGGCCCCTGCGCACTGGCTGAGGAACCATACCGTGTGCCGCCGCCGGTCTCGATCGGTTTGTTGCTCCAAAATGTTACCACTGCACGGTAAGCACGAAAGCACCGACAGATTATCAGCGGCGACGCGACATATATAGAAGCAAGTGATTTGTGTTGCTGATAGCTTCACGCGACTTAAGATTGTTCTACATCCTAAGGGCCTGCTCCGGAGGAGGAGATCTCGATCGATATATCCATGTAAGCCGTTAATTTCCTATTTCTAATTGTCCTTTTCCTAGGCCCCGGAGGGGTGAATGGTGTAGGAAGTAGATGATGGAGGGCACGAATAGCTAGTGACATCGGCTGTTTCAAAGCTCTGTGTCACGGTGACTTATTTTTTACGTTGCCAGTAACCTATTTGTTGTGCCTAGTAGAACTATGAGCTGAGCAGCACGTCTCTAGGCTGCAAAACCTAGAAAGATTGCTTTTTGGCAGCTCTAGATGGTGGACAATATCCCAATTTCGTAATGCCGTGGTGTAGGAATATGCTTCAAAGTCCTTAGTTCGATAAAACGACAATCTAGTTTTCTAAAAAGTGAACCCATTTAAAATATAAAAATACTATCCCCCATTTGACGTCTAAAGTAAGATGGGTAGGAGTAACAGTTTTATAGCTAGCGGGGGTGGCTATGCATATTATCATTAAGTAGGAACGAATACATATGTCTTTAGGTGATGAAACTATTGCCTATGTATAAACATAAAATCTGAACAGCTTTTGCCGCTTGATTAACAAACATTTCAGGGCAGCAGGGGCATGTGATTCCGAGAATCTTACCTCTATGATACCTCAAATTGCAATATATATATATATATATAGTGCGTAATAACATAAGCTTACATGATATTCATTTGCATCATATTGGCCATGCTTGAATAATCAAACAGCCAAGTAGGTTGCCAGTGGCCAAGTGCCTGGAGAACTCCACATGATCATAGTAGTGCCAGCCTTCTAGTGACACACACTTGGACTCGCGCTCCCTTCAGAACGGGGTCGTGCGGTAAAGCGCGAGCAGTCGCCTCACATGCAGCGCACAAGGCGTCACCTCAGAGGATCCGGATCCTCGACAAGTAAACCTTGACCAATCATGGACGCATCGACGCGCAGTCATTGAGCCTCGTCTATCTGGTGCGTGCAGCCGTGTGACCCACCTTGTGGCCGTGGCTTTGCGCCCAGGTGCTGGGAACTCTTCATTTTCCTTCGATCCTACTGGTACAGTACCACAGTCCACAGTGCAGCCCCTTACATTATTTTCTGAGTTGATTACGTATTTGTTCATTCAGGTGAATACAAGGAACCTAACCAGGCCTCTGTCAGAACACGCCTTAACATACACGTTACTCCATTAAGAGAGTAATTACATATTTGTAGTAATTTTGTAGTACGCAGTTCATTCGAGCTGTATGGCATTGAATTACCTGTAGCGCATTTTTGGATTTCTTTAGCTGGTAGGCGTCTCATTGATGTTTGGAAATTTGTTACTCTTAACTTATACTGCATATCTACCACTATTTATTGCACGGAGGAAATGGAAGCCGGAAATAAAAAAGACAGCGAAACAGTTTTATTCGTTCGCTAAGTACTAGCAAGTACTTCTTTTTCTGTAGCTCATGGAACAAAGAGGATCATGCACATGTGTAGAGGCTAGAACACGTGGCAAGTGGGCACCACTTGCAATACACTTTCTATTGAATTTTTGCAATTTTTTAGAGCTAGCTGGATGTGTAAGGTTGCAGGGTTTAATTCTTCTTAATTGTACTGAAATATAATACGGGTGCCACTTGAGCTGGTTGCCAATTTGCTGATTCAAGGGACTTCTTTGTTGGCCGTCCAGAAAGAAGAACCACTGATGAGGTCGCAGGTCGTGGTATAGGCTAGTACTACTGCTTGAGCTTGACTAACAAGAAAAAAAAAAGAAAAATAGGTATCCATCGCCATGCAAAGACAGGGCTCCTCAATTTCAGAGCTTATTTTGTTTTGTTTTTTCAAAAATTCAAGGAAAAACAACACTTTTAGCATTATCAGTAGTTAAGTCGCTTTCATTCTGTGAATAAAACTAGTAATGATCTGCTACTTATGGAGTTACGGTATTTAAAGATACTGCACAGAATAATTGTACACAGTTGTCAACAAATAAACGTAAAGTAGGGGTTTTGTGGAAACATTTTTCTTTTTCTTTTTTTTTAAAAGGAAGAAAATCATTGGAACAGAGGTACATAAATACACTCGATGCAATAATGTGCACCAAGGCGGGAAAAAGTCCGCTTGTGATAGAATAGAATGCAGCTAAGACCTATGCACACATTTCCAAAAAAATGAACCAGCTTTTGAATTTCAAATTCGAAACAGCCCCATTCATACCCTTCAGTTACAGCACGCTGCACGCAGCCGACATACATACTGTACAAGCGCACCGCACGGCGAATAGAAACTCCCCTAATAAACTTCAAAAGGCAAGTTGAAGCCATGGGGCCAGCCGCATGTACTCCAGACATCTACTGTTTCCTGGCCAAGTTCATCAATCCAGGCGACCCAGCAGAGCCCTGATAGGTCCAGCTAACGACAATCCATCCACGCGACGGAAGGGAGGGAGAGCTCGAGCCGTGCGACACGGACCCGGGGGGGGGGGGCAGCAGAAATATGGAAGGAAATCAGGAGGAAATCAATGCTGCCCGTTTTAAAAAGGAGGCGCCCGGTAGCGGCCAGCTAAGCGCGCACGCAGCAGCCATCTCGAGAGAGAAAAGGGGAGAGGGCGCCTGCCGCGGCCGCAAGTGGAAAGCAGACAGGGAGGAGAGAGAGAGAGACGCGGCGTCATTAGTAGCAGCGTAAACTCGCCTAATCGCTGCCCCGGGCCAATCCCACCCCGCAATCGCGTGATTTACTTGCTTTACTAATCGCGCTTAGCCATCTAGTCTCCTCTTCCAGCTCCTCCGTCTCGGTCCCCTTTCCCCGCCCCCCCTTCGTCGGCCTCTGCGTCCGAACCGGCTCCCCGGGGGTGGGGCTAACCGAGGCGCCGGGGCACCGGATCTACGGGCGGCGATGGAGGCGTGATTCGGGGCGGGAGGTGAGGCTGGTCCTGTCTCCCGGGGGCAACGAGAAGATGGCGGCGGCGGCGGAGGCGCGGGGAGGGGAGTTCCCCGTGGGGATGAAGGTGCTGGTGGTGGACGACGACCCGACGTGCCTCTTGGTGCTGAAGAGGATGCTCGACGAGTGCAGATACGACGGTAAAAGAAGACGCTCCTTCCCCTCCCTTCTTCCCCGCCTCGGCTAAGTTGCTCCGGGCGGCCTAGAGTACTCGTGTCTTGTTTCGTAGCGAGCGCGCGGTGATTGGTTGGCTAGTTAATAGCGAGCGCGCCTGGAGTTCCTTAGCCGCAATAAGTTCCGCCTCTTTTTCATGCTTGCTTATTATGTTGCGATTTAATCTAACCCACGTGGAGTTCGGAAGGCCGATGCTGTTTGCTGTGTGCGATCAATATGCTCCTTCCTTTAATTTAGGGGGATTTTCGGATGATTTGTTATTAATCTAAAAAGGGACGGGGTATTTTTTAACGGGTCATCTGAACGAAAATTACTGGCTCTCTATCCTAGTTATGAGTATTCAGGTCCGGGATTTGTGTCGATATGCTGCAGATCTGAGTAGATGTGCTGTGTGCCAGAAATCTGTGTAGGCGCATGGCTTCTATTGCTGCTTGTTAACTCGGAGCGCTTATGCATTTAGCAAAAGCATGAAGTTAGGTTGCATAGTATCTATTATAGATTGTTGATGCACCTATTTTGTATCCTCTTGTGTGAGGCCCAACGAATGTGAATTCTGCATGGAAGTTTGGTTAATATCGGAATCAGTAGGCTGGTACTGGTTGCACGTGTCTGCATAATGGGGGTCATAACATGATATCTCTCCACCATAGCCTGTTCTGCTATAACTCGTTTGTTCAATATGAATATTCCAAGTATGTAACATTCTGTCGGGTATGCTACTAATAGTTTGGTAGATTATTTTTGACAAGGGAACATACATCTTTACATGTTTGTCTCCGTTTATCTGATATAGTATCAATTATACTCAGAGCATGGGAAACTACTCTGGGCCAATGTTGCCCCAAATTGAGTGTCCATTTACATATCAAAACCCCTCAGCTCGATCTAGGACTCAGTTCAAAACACTTCAAAATGCGACACTTTGCAAGTACATCTTGGTGCAACGTAATATTTGGTGAACTGTACCATATTTGTTGTTGCTATGAAATCTTTTGATTACACAGGTTTCTCCTTTGTTACAAAGTGACACCATACTGCAAGCTATGGTTTCTGTTTGTTTTTAGTCCGTTTTAGGCTTATAGCTCAAGCTTTCTGGAATGATTTTTTTTGGGTAATATATTTTGCTAGGTTATTTATTCCTTTCTATTATGCTAATGCATGCATGAATCTCATATCTTGCTCCTACCATGCTTTCACAGTGACAACCTGTCCTCAGGCTACAAGAGCATTAACTATGCTGCGGGAGAATAGGCGTGGTTTTGATGTTATAATAAGTGATGTTCACATGCCTGATATGGATGGATTTAGATTACTTGAACTTGTAGGACTTGAGATGGACCTTCCAGTTATTAGTGAGTACATCCTTTTCTTTGACCAGTATGTTGCTTCACACACTTAGTAGGAACCACTAAATACCTGTTCGTGATACTTGCAGTGATGTCTGCTGATTCAAGTACAAATGCTGTAATGAAAGGAATAAAACATGGAGCATGTGACTATTTAATTAAACCTGTCAGAATGGAGGAGCTGAGAAATATCTGGCAACATGTTGTGAGGAAAAAGTTTAGCGAAAACAAGGATCATGAGCATTCAGGTAGCATAGATGATACGGATCGTAACAGACAAGCCAACAATGATAATGAATACGCTTCCTCTGCAAATGATGTTGGTGATGGTAACTGGAAATCTCAGAAAAAGAAACGAGACAAAGAAGAAGATGAAGGTGATGAAAATGGTGATCCTTCCTCTACATCAAAGAAACCAAGAGTTGTTTGGTCAGTTGAGCTCCATCAGCAGTTCGTAAATGCTGTTAATCACCTTGGGATAGACAGTAAGTCTTTTGCTACTTGCACTTGTAGTTCTTTTTATTGCTTTAAGTGCACAGTAAATTTTAGAACTTCATGGTGCTGTTATGTGCCTCCTAGATTGATTATGAGTATTCTTGTACATCTGACGGAGGAACTTCGCTCAATATCTCCATCTTTGTGCTTTTTTCCCACTTTTTCTGCAGAAGCTGTTCCCAAGAAAATTTTAGAGTTGATGAATGTTCCCGGCTTAACTAGGGAAAATGTTGCTAGCCATCTGCAGGTTTGACTCTGTCCTTGACCATATTGCCTGTTTTAGGTTTTCGTTGAACATGTATCAGATTGTATGTCAAATTGTGACTTTGAAGTAGCTACCTTTTCTCTGCACTTGTAGAATGTTGACATGTTATAAATGTATATTTTTGTTTTGACGCCTCGATGCTCCACCTGCATTTACTAGAAATTAAAGGCGTCCTTCCAACTCAGGATTTTCTTACTTTTGCTTTTAATTACCGGAATGCTTTGTTATTCTTTTGTTGTAGAATGCAATGCAAACGTGCAGTTGCATAAAAATGTCAAAACTGCACTTACCCAAAAAATACTTTAAAACATGTTGAATGAGGATACTGAAATTTGGTTTTCCCACACAACAGAATACAAAATAAAATTCTTTTGACATGATTTTTTTAGAACTAGTCATCCACAAACATTGCTCTGTATCTGCTATTGCATTAGGATAAGTTATTACTCTCTGTTTTTTCTTCATTTAGGAAATAGCCAATGAAATTCCATGAAGTTTATATTTTCTATTGGCTATCGCCTATTTGAAACTCCAATATCCAGTCCATCGTTTTTACATTCACTTTTCTTTTCATATCCTAAGGCATGGTATAGCAGTTAACCATACTGCATGTTTGAACGTCTTGATTTTCATGTAGTAAGATCCATGATTTTTTCTTAAGGTGATGAAATACCTTTTGTATTCTACATGCAGAAATTCAGACTCTATCTGAAGAGAATAGCTCAGCACCATTCAGGGATAGTTCATCCATTTGTTCCTTCTGCTTCTAGTGCCAAAGTTGCCCCGTTAGGAGGACTTGAACTCCAAGCTTTGGCTGCTTCAGGTCAGATCCCTCCTCAGGCTCTGGCTGCTTTACAAGATGAGCTCCTCGGTCGACCTACAAGCAGTTTGGTGTTGTCTGGAAGGGACCAGTCATCTTTACGTCTGGCTGCGATCAAAGGAAACAAGAGCCATGGAGAGAGAGAGATAGCATTTGGTCAACCCATATACAAGTGTGCGAATAATGCATATGGGGCATTTCCTCAAAGCAGTCCCACAGTGGGAGGAATGCCGCCTTTTGCAGCTTGGCCCAGTAACAAACATGGTCTGACAGATTCAAACAATGCATTGGGAAGTTTGAACAATTCTCAGAATAGTAATATGTTATTGCAAGAATTGCAGATGCAGCCAGATAACTTGCTGTCAGGAACTCATCACTGTATTGATGTTAAACCTTCTGGCCTAGTCATGCCCTCACAGTCATTAAACACCTTCCCAGTTAGTGATGGGCTCTCCCATAATCAAAATCCACTGGTTATGCCTCCTCAGTCGTCAAGTTTTCTTGGAGCCATTCCTCCTTCCATGAAACCTGAACCTCTTCTGACAACTTCTCAACCATCAAGTAGTCTGTTAGGAGGGATAGACCTGGTTAATCAAGCTTCAACGAGTCAGCCTTTGATTAATACCCATGGAGGGAATCTTCCTGGCCTTATGAATCGCAGCTCAAATGCGATGTCTTCGCAAGGAATTAGTAATTTTCAGGGTGGAAATAGTCCATATGTGGCTAATCAAAATGCTGTGGGAGTTAGCTCTAAACCACAAAACGTTCTCAAGACTGAGAGCACCGACTCGTTCCGGCATAGTTATGGCTATGTCGGTGGCAGCACTAGTATGGATTCTGGCTTGCTCTCGCAATCAAAAGATCCACAGTTTGGTCTATTTCAGAGTCTAGATGATGTCAGTGGCAGCTGGTCGTCTTTGCAAAATATTGATAGTTATGGAGGTACTCTCGGTCCAGGCCAATCTGGTTCATCTTCATCTAACTTCCAGAGTTCCAACATGGCCCTTGGGAAAGTGTCTGATCAAGGACAAGGGAGGAATCATGGTTTTGTCGGGAAAGGTACTTGCATTCCAAGCCGCTTTGCTGTGGACGAAATCGAGTCTCCAACTAACAACTTGAGCCACAGCATTGGAAGCAGTGGAGACATAGGGAACCCTGATATTTTCGGATTTAGTGGACAGATGTGAAAAGTTTTTTGAACTTGTAAGTAGGTAAGCTCTTTTTCCTAATCTTAGTAGCAGATATATTGTTTCTGTACATCTGATGGTCTGTTTTCTTAACTCACCTTTCTGCTTGTTGATTGTGTCTGGTTGGATGCCACAACTGTGGCTTGCCACTCTTAGTCCCCTAGCGTGCATGGCATGTACTCAATTTCTTGCCAATTTGTCAAATTTCTTCGCCACACTTTGTAAGTAAGGTGTGGCCAGCAGCCAAGCACGTTAGCTTCAAATGCTGGTAGTGATTGCATAACCTTATTCATGTTATTGTTCCCCGTATAGCGGACTTGTTAAACTTACAAAGACTTCTGAAGATTTTTTACAGTTGTTATCATTGTTATAACTGTTGTGTTTTATTGATCTTATCATCATTTTTTGTATTTTACGGACTGTTGCGCTATTACCTTTTAAATTAATGTATAGCCATAATGGGAGATGTGCTGACGGCATACTGCCTGCCATTCCTCTGCCGCACATCAACAAAGACATCTATTCCTAACAAAATTATTTTTCTCGTGCAGGTTTGATCAGAGAGCACTGGAAACAAATTTAGTGGTTTGATGAATGGTTGCTCGTACTTTCATTTAATCCTTTTCATCTGTAATTGGTTTATAAAAGGAATAATTTGTGACAGTGAATCGTGCTTTATAGAAGTTTGTTCAGTTTAAAGAACTTTATATTGTTTGACCCCCTGTTACGTGTAGCTCCTTCACCTAGCATATTTTATTTTCTTGTGTAATTACCCATCATCGTAGGCTAATTGTTTCCTCCCCTTGATTCTTTTGGATTCCTGTAACCCTCGGAATCCTCGATCTGAAGCTGTAATTCTAGGTTCGCTTTTCACTCTTCAGTCTATCCTGTACCGGTATATTACAACCTGTACGGAGCAGTTATTAATGCCCCAACTATGTTCCATTGCTAAACAGACAGTCATACTCCTAGCTAATACTACGCTATATACATTTCCACTGGCTTGAAATTGTTGCCGCTGAAACAATGGATTTTACACTATGTAGATGTTCTTTTTTTTGGGAAGTACACTTCATAGATGTATGTATGTGCTTGAAGACCAGCTTCCTTGTCTGTGTATATCCAAACCTGCAGCTAGAAATTCGTGCCATGTAAAGATGTCCTGAGACAAACCAACGTGTACTTTGTCCATTTGTTTATTGCAGCCAGGCAAGCCTTCGCTCGTCAGAAGTTGCTTCGTGAAGTAGCGCCTGGTTCAACGCATCAGCCGCGGTCGCGGTGCCAACTGAACTTGATTCACAGTCGCCGTCCTGATCCTCCGACGCCGCCTGCAGCGCGCGCCTTCTGTCTTCGGGGTAGGTCCAGTACAGCGCGGAGTACGTGAGGCAGCAGACGGTGACCGGCACGGCGATCTCCGCGAAGACCGCCTTGCCAAGCGCGGCGGCGTTTCCCCGATCGGCCGCGGCGCTTGTGCCGGACGCAGTCGGCTGATATCCGAAGACGCGCTCCGCTAGGATCCCGACAATGGTCGACCCAAACGAGGCGAACACACCGTCATCCTCGCCTTCTCCGGCACGATCTCCGCGAATATAGGACTGCAAACTTGAGCGAGTTAAAAGGCATGAACTGGAAGAACGACAGCTTTCGGCAGTCTTCATCATCTCACAAGATCGTGGAGACGGTGCTCCAAGGCATGATGAAGCCGAAGAAGAAGAACACGGCAGCGAACGCGGCACCCGCCGAGAGGTCGCCGGGGAGCGAGAGCAGCAGGATGGCGGCGAACGGGACCATCGACGCCGTGCTCGCCTGCGCCAGGGCGATCCGGCCCGTGTTCGGGAAACGCCGCGCCAGGCGGTCCCCGACAATCCCCGCAAACAACGAGCCGAGCGCGTTCGCGAGGCTACTGAGGTTGGTTAGCAGGGTGGTCTCCCAGTGCGTGAACCCCACGAGCTCCAGCCACATGGCGATGAAGTTGAACGCCGCCCACGGCAAGCACCCGGCCACCCCCTGCGCCACGATGATCCAGAACGTCGGCACGCTCACCATGTCCTTGGCTTCTAGAACGAGGTCGGCAACTGTGGCCGTGGCCTTCGTGCTGCTGGGCCGGGGGTCGGCAGCGAGCAGCCACGTCAAGGCCGCGAGCAAGAGGCTGACGAGCGCGAGGGCGTGGAACGCCAGCCGCCAGCCGGGGACGCCGAGGAGGCTCGTAGGCGCGAGCAGCAAGCCGAGGGAGCGGCCCAAGACATAGCCCATGCACTGCGCCATCTGCACCCACCTGAACGCGGTATTAGACAAATCTATTATAATAGTAAAGTATATGGTGCGCCTCAGATTGTTACCATAGTTAGGATAATCAAAGATAGGAACCGTGTAATCTGTGATCACAGCGATGATTCGTAATTCTTCCTAGCATGTGTCTTTCCTTCTCTGTAAGCCACATCGGGGGCTATTCCTGGCCTATATTAATATGCAGGCGGCACGAGACAAAGTGCACGCTTCAAGTCCTCTGATATTCTTTCGTGATATCAGAGCCTACACTTAGATCCAATCCAATCAAATCCCCACCATGTCAACATCCTATTCCACCGTCATCATCAATCCCCTGGCCGGCCAAGGGGTCTCCGAGAAGCTGACGAAGACCAACTTCGCGCTATGGCGCATGCAAGTTCTCGCAGCCGTGAGGGGCGCACGCCTGGAGGGTTTCCTCACAGGTGCAGCAAAGGCCCCCACAACCAAAATCAAGGAATCGAAGGATGGCAACGAAGTGGAGGTCTCCAATCCCGCCTATGAAGAGTGGGTTGCTACGGATCAACAGGTCCTAGGGTATTTAATTTCGAATATGTCAAGTTCTATTCAGTCTCAGCTAACCGCCTGCAAGACTGCTGCTGAAAGGGATGTTCTCCTCGATGACTCGAGCGCGCGCCGTCAACACCAGAATTGCGCTCGCCACGATGAAGAAGGGCAACCTCTCCATGGCCGAATATGTCGGCAAGATGCGGTCTCTCGCTGATGAGATCACATCTACTAGGAAGACCATCGACGACGACGAACTGGTCTCCTACATCCTCGCCGGGCTCGACTACGACTACAACCCGATCGTCACGTCCCTCACCGCCAGGATCGAACCCCTCAGCGTGGGAGAGGCGTACTCCCGACTGCTCGCAAGATGCGGTCTCTCGCTGATGAGATCACATCTACTGGGAAGACCATCGACGACGACGAACTGGTCTCCTACATCCTCGCCGGGCTCGACTACGACTACAACCCGATCGTCACGTCCCTCACCGCCAGGATCGAACCCCTCAGCGTGGGAGAGGCGTACTCCCAACTGCTCGCAAGATGCGGTCTCTCGCTGATGAGATCACATCTACTGGGAAGACCATCGACGACGACGAACTGGTCTCCTACATCCTCGCTGGGCTCTACTACGACTACAACCCGATCGTCACGTCCCTCACCGCCAGGATCGAACCCCTCAGCGTGGGAGAGGCGTACTCCCAACTGCTCGCATTCGAGCAGCGAATGGATCTGCTACAACCCGACGGGCGTTCCTTCGTCAATTCGGCTAGCAGGGGGCGCGGCACATCGCGAGGACGCGGTGGTGGAGGGCGCTCGCGCGGCGGGTCTTCTGGCCGCGGCCGCGGGCGCTTCAGCGGGCCACCTCGTCAACAACATGGCGCCCCTAACGGCGCCAACAGCAACACACGTGGACCGGACAGCAGGCCCAGGTGTCAGGTTTACAAAAAGAAGGGTCACGAAGCTGATATTTGTTGGTACAGATTTGATGAAGAGTTTGTCCCAAATGAAAATATGCAGGTGCAACTACATCTTATGGAGTAGACATCAACTGGTACATGGACTCCGGCGCCACAAACAACATTACTAGCAACCTGTAGAAACTGTCAGTTCATGACAGGTACAAGGGCCATGATTAGATTCACACAGCGAGTGGGGCAGGTATGGAAATTAGTCGCATTGGTCATTCTATTGTTACAACCCCTAGTCGCGATCTTCATCTAAAAAATGTCCTCTATGTTCCTAAAGCCAACAAAACTCTTGTCTCTGTTCATCGCCTCACCTCTAACAATTCAGCTTTTATAGAATTTCACCCTGATTTCTTCCTGATTAAGGATCAGGCAACGAAGAAACTTCTGCTTAGAGGACGGTGTGATCATGGGCTCTATCCTCTTCCTGCTGGGCGCCAAATAAAGCAAGCCTATAGTGCTGCAAAAGTTTCCTTTGATAGATGGCATCATCGTTTAGGTCATCCTGCTACTCCGATTGTGGAGAAAGTCATTAGACAAATTAATCTTCCTGTTTCGTTGGATTCAAATAAACATTCGGTGTGTGATGCATGTCAGAAGGCTAAAAGTCATTAGTTGTCTTTTCCTAATTCTAGTACTGTTTCACAACATCCTTTAGAACTTGTTTATTTTGAGTGGGGCCCAGCACCAAATTCTGTTGGTGTACACAAATACTATGTGAGTTTCATTGATGATTATAGTAAGTTTACCTGGATATATCTCCTTAAGTTTAAATCTGAAGTCTTTTGAAAGTTTCAAGAATTTCAATCCCTTGTTGAGCGCCTCTTTAACCGAAAAATCATCACTATGCAGACAGATTGGGAGGGCGAGTATCAGAAACTCCATCCTTTCTTTGCTCAAGTCGGCATCACACACCATATTTCCTGCCCTCACACGCATCAGCAGAATGGCGCAGCTGAGCGTAAGCATCGCCACATCGTCGAGGTTGGGCTCGCTCTCCTTGCACATGCCTTTATGGCACTAAAATTCTGGGGGGACGCTTTCATCTCAGCCACATATTTAATTAATCGCATCCCCAGTAAGGTGCTCTCTTATGACACACCTCTACATCACCTCTTTCAGAAACAGCCAGATTATTCACTTTTTCGTACTTTTGGATGTGCGTGCTGGCCCAACCTACGACCATATAATAATCACAAACTCCAGTTTCGATCAAAACAGTGCACCTTCCTCGGATATAGTGCTTTTCACAAGGGTTTCAAGTGTCTTGATCCAGATTCTGGTAGAGTATATATCTCTCGTGATGTCACATTCGATGAGTCCCTTTTTCCTTTCCAGAATCTTGGCCCTAACGCTGGCCATCGTTTTCAGGAAGACATTAATCTTCTGCCATCTTTTTTGCTTAATCCTCTCACGACTAATACAGGGGCTAGTAACTTGACTGATCATGCGACTGGTTTTCCAAATAATTCTGCTAGCAATATCTGTGCAATTGATGAAGAAATGCAGGAAGACATGCCAACACATGAAGGTGCACATGGCGCAGCAGCCTCGGACGCCCTCCTCGAGGCCGATCCTCCCGCACCTGCAACGGACGCGGCAGGCGCATCCACGGCGTCACGCGGGTCCGGCGGATCCGCGACCTCCTCCGTCCCACCCGACAGCGCCGATCGCGCGGCCCCTTTGCGCTCGGAGACCGGACCCGCTTCGGATCATGTGCCGCAGAAGCCCGGAGCTTCTGTGACTCCCTCGGCAGGGGGAGAAGTTCAGCGAATCCAGCGCCCCAGGACCCGTTTGCAAAGCGGCATTCGCAAGGAGAAGGTCTATACTGATGGTACAGTCAAATATTCTCTTCTCTCCTCTACTGGTGAATCTTGCAATATAGTGGAAGCTCTAGAAGATAGCAACTGGAAACAAGCAATGGATACTGAATATAATGCTCTCATGAAAAATAATACTTGGCACCTAGTTCCTCCTCAGAAAGGGCGGAATATTATTGATTGCAAATGGGTATATAAAATTAAGCGTAAACAAGATGGCAGCTTGGACAGGTATAAAGCTCGTCTTGTTGCAAAAGGGTTTAAGCAAAGATATGGCGTTGATTATGAGGATACTTTTAGCCCTGTTGTTAAAACTGCCACCATTCGAGTTGTTCTTTCTATTGTTGTATCCAGGGGTGGACTCTCAGGCAACTGGATGTACATAATGCTTTCTTGCATGGACTACTTGAAGAGGAGGTGTATATGAAACAACCTCCTGGGTACGAAGATTTAACTCGATGATACTATGTATGCAAGCTAGACAAGGCGCTGTATGGATTGAAACAGACACCAAGAGCTTGGTTCTCAAGACTCAGTAAGAAACTTTGTGATCTTGGTTTTAAAAGTTCTAAGACAGATACATCTCTGTTCTACTACATTAAAGGAGATGTCGTTATGTTTATGTTGATTTATGTTGATGACATAATTATGGTAAGTTCAAGACCGGAAGCAGTAACAGTTCTTCTTCAGGATCTTCATAGTGAATTTCCTCTAAAGGACTTGGGCGACTTACACTATTTTCTTGGTATTGAAGTAAGTAAAACCTCGAATGGAATTATTCTTACACAAGAAAAATATGTGAATGATTTGTTGAGAAGAGTAAATATGGCTGATTGCAAACCTGTAAGTACACCCTTGTCCACTAGTGAGAAGATTTCGATCTATGAAGGAGTTCCGCTAGGTCCTGAAGATATGACGAGATACAAAAGTATAGTGGGCGCCTTGCAGTATCTTACATTGACAAGACCAGATATTGCCTTCTCTGTAAATAAGGTTTGTCAGTTTCTTCATGTACCAACAACTGTTCACTGGGCGGCAGTAAAAAGGATATTAAGGTATCTAAAATCTTGTGTCAAACTTGGTCTAAGAATTAATAGATCAAGGTCTTTTTTAGTAAATGCATATTCAGATGTTGATTGAGCTGGTTGCCCCGATGATAGAAGATCAACTGGTGGATTTGCAGTTTTCATCGAAAATAATCTTATGTCATGGTATTGCCAAGAAGCAAGCTACAATATCAAGGTTAAGCACTGAATCTGAATATAAATCTTTGGCAAATGCAACTGCTGAGATTATGTGGATCCAGACGTTACTAAAGGAATTGAAGGTGGCAAGTCCACCTGTTGCACAACTGTAATGTGATAACATGGGCGCCAAGTATCTTGCATCCAATCCTGTGTTTCATGCCAGAACGAAGCATATTGAAGTTGACTTTCATTTTGTCAGAGAAAGGGTAAATAACAAGCTCCTGCATATTGACTTCGTTCCTTCAGAGGATCAAGTGGCAGATGGATTTACTAAGACACTAAGTGTACACATACTAAGACACTAAGTGTACGCAAGCTGGAAAATTTCAAGTACCATCTCAACTTAGCAAAGTTGTGATTGAGGGAGAGTATTAGACAAATCTGTTATAATAGTAAAGTATATGGTGGGACTCAGGTTGTTATTATAGTTAGGATAACGAAATATAGGAACCGTGTAACCTGTGATCACAGCGATGATTCGCAATCCTTTCTAGCACGTGTCTTTCCTTCTCTGTAAGCCATGTCAGGGGCTATTCCTGGCCTATATTAACATGCAGACGGCTACGAGAGAAAGTGCGACCTTCAAGTCCTCTGATATTCTTTCACACGGAGCCGCGCGTGGCGTCGTCGCTGTAGTCGGCCACCAGGGAGAAGATCGCCGGCAGCACGAGAGCCAGGCCGACGCCGTTGAAGCCCATCGCAATCGCCATCTGCAAGAGTTGTTCGTCGCACTTCAGGTCGCCCGTTCTTGCCCCGTGTCTCGACTGAGAACCAAAGGGGAGCAAGGATCAAACTGACCTGGAGGAAAGTGCCCGAGACGCCGACGAGCACGGTGGCGACGGTCCAGATCGAAGGCCCCCGCTGCCACGACACGCGCGCGGTCGTGGCGCGCCGTGGCGCACGTCGCGAGCGGATAGCACACGGCCATCACGAGCACGCGGCACAGCGTGATGGAGCCCAGCGAGGTGGGCGACGCGCCGAGGGCCGCGCCCACCTCTTTGTAAACCGCCGGCAGCAGCGCCTGGTCCGCGCAGTCCAACAGCGCCGCCGCGGTCACCAGCGCCAGCGTCCACTGCCGCCGCCGACTCGCTGCGCCGCTCCCCATTCCTCCTCCCACGCTCATGATGGTCACCTTTGCGAGCTTGCAGATGCATGCAACCGGGAACGGCTAATCATTTAGGCTAATTCATGTCTTATATAAGATGAAACCGTATCTTCGCTGCACGGACCTACAAATTCTCCCCCTCTTTGTTTTTTGACGAAGCAGTTTGAGGTGCATTGACTTTGAGGGGTGCACGATGCTTGTATCGAACTAAACGATGCAGGAAATAGTAGTCCTCTCGTCTTCCTCCCGTGCCAACCCCTGCCCCCGCATCCGCCGCGTTGTAGATGTTGTACTTGGCCTTGCTCAGGCAACGGTGCACGCGACACGACTAGCTCTCTAATGATACAAATGGCATGAATTTTACTTAGCTTATTTTGTTGGGTTTTCGCTTTACAATTTTTAACGGGGCTGGCATTATTCCCCTCTTTTTTACTTTCCCTGTGACAACTTGCGGACCTTGAGATGGATCTTCCAGTAGTAGGTTTTTCATTTCTTTCTCTGTTCCTTTCTTCTTGGCATAAACTTTTTCATGCCAGTGCAATATGTTATGAATTAGAAATCTGCCACTATCAGCGACTCAGTTGGACCTACGTATGATATCGGGTTGAGAAAAATAAACTAGCTGTGAAAGGGCCGGACCGGATAAGGATCGGACTCGTGAGCTGAGGCACTTTATCATGCCTAGGTGGCTCCATATATCAGTAACACATCGATTGCAGATTTTGGATTGCAATTTCTCTCAATTTGCTTCTTTCTTTTCATTATTCCGACCTGTGTTCTAGGAGGAAATCACTAGTGCTAGTTGATAAACATGAAGTGATGTTTGCTGACTCAAGGGTAATATACTGTAATGGAAAAATAAATTATGGAACGCGTGACTGCATGAAAGAGTTAACAAACATCAGGGTATCAGGCAACTGACGTAGGCGAAAATAAAAATGGGAGGACAACAACAAGAAGCATGAGCATTAGAATAGTCTAGATGACACGTGTCGCAACAACCTAACCACTTATGATAATGAATATGATTTGGACAGATGATGCCGGTAATGATTGCTGGAAATCTAAAAAAGTGGATGAAGCTGAAACAGAAAACGGCGATCCATCTTCTTTCTACGTCAAAGAACTAAGAGTCGTTTGTTAATCAACAAGCAGTGAAGGTAGCATGATCCATGTTTTACATCTGAAGTAATTCATATGGCTGGTTGTGTGCCTACTGAATAGGTTTTGAGTAATGTTGACCTCTGCCGAACACCTGACACTAAAAAATGTGTCAAATCTCTCTGCCTTGAGCTGTTTCTGATAATTTGAATTTCCTGGCTTTACTTGGGGGGGGGGGGGGGGGGGTTCTGCCAGCCATTTACACCTTTGAACTGGCCTGCCGCTACTCTTATCTTTCTCGACCTATTTTTATCTGGCATTGTTATCAGTCCAAGTAGAAGAGAGGAAACTCGGATTTTCAGCGACTTCTGCTCCCAGGAGTATAAAGTGAAAAAACATGTTGGTACAAGAATTTCACTTATCTTTGGCAACGTAACATAAAATGGAATTCTCTGGAAGTATTTTCCGAATGTGTTTGATCACATACATTGCTCTGAAGTTGCTCTTATCAGAGGTTCAATTTTGCCGATTTTTATTGTGCGTTTGGATATACGAGGTTCGCCATCTGCACCCACCCGAACGCCGAACCGCGCGTGGCGTCGTCGTCGCTGTAGCCGGTCACCAGGCAGTAAGTAGATCGGCGGCACCACGAGCGCCAGCCCGACGCCGTTGAAGCCCCTCGCGATGGCCATCTGCAAGAGAACGTACAGCGTTCATTCAAGTCGCGCGCGTTCTCGGTTCGCGGCATCAGCTGCAGTGCCCCCGCAGAATACTGCTCAGAGGCCCCACTTGTCAGAGAGGTGGGGCGCAACGAATCGATGGTTGCTGACCTGGACCAACGTCCGGACGAGCAGGGTGGCCGCTGTCCAGAGGAATGCCCCCGCGGCGGCGAAACGTCGCGAGCGGGTAGCACGCGGCCTGCACCGTGAGGGAGCCCGGCGCGGTGGGCGACGCGCCGAGCGCCGGACCCACCTCCCTGTACACCGCCGGCAGCAGCGCCGGCAGGCTCACCGGCGCCAGCGTCCACAGCCGCTTCCGCCGAGGCACCGTGCCGCTCCCCATCTCGCTGGCTTGCTTGGCTCACGTCACGTACCAGCGCACGCGATGACTTGACACAGGAAAGGCGAGAAAAATTGGCATGCCGAGTGCAATAATTCTGGTTCGTTTACAGCACTAGATCACACCGTTTTCTTGGTTGCTCGTAGTGCAAGCGTTCACCGGCGGTTGCTTTCGATTCACAATGCGATTGGTGAACGTATTCCGGCGCGGTCGCAAGGTTTTTGAGTCTGCTATGCCATAGCTACAGAGCCGAGCGAGTTCCACGAGTGATAGCTTCGGGTTTTGGCAGCGACCCCAGGCGTGACGTAACATTGTAACTTGTAAGATCCGGTGACCAATCTAGCAACCGTTGGCAAGACCAAAGTTCCCTGCTTCTGCTTGATCCAACGCCTGATGTTGCAGATTGCTGAAAATGTCCGACCTCGTCACGAGTTGCTAGCTCTAATTCTTCTCGTGGCAAAAATTTAAGATGACCAGGTTCTGGGCCGTGTCCTTGTTGACTTATTCGAACAGGTTTAATAAAGGGCACTCGAGTGTTCTAAGCCCTTGCAACGTCTGACTCCGTATATTTGCCGCTTAATGTTCAGGTCTACATGTTTAATAATCAGTTAGAGAAAAAAATCATGTGATTTAAGATTCTCCAGCACCTGATTTTTTTGTTTATATCATGGTTACAGTTAACTCTTATTTAATTACAGTTTGTTTATATTGTAGTTCAGTTGTTGCTACAATACAACATTTTTAGTAATGGTCTTCTATCGTGCCTTGCACGTTCTGCATTAAGAAACAACACCTGATCTGTTAGTAGCCGCTGGTGTAAATAACATTCAAATGCAGTAGTACTCGATTTGGACTTGATCTGTTTTCTACTACCAACGCTTGCTGATTCTTGATTAAATCAATGCTAGATAGATCTAGATCCAAAAGTAAAAAAAAAAACGGTTACAAGGACTTTCTTTTCCAAGCAAGAAGTGTCAGAAACGCCCGTGCCTCTTATTAACACTATGCAAACCTCAAAGTTCGCTGAACTTTGGATCTGGAGCAAACCTAGCAGCATCAGACAAGCTTCCTCAAACGGATTAACAGAGCAGTTGAGCATCATGTGAGGAAAATTACCAGAGGAAAGACAGATAATTCAGAGATCTAATTCATTCCACATGTACGCAATTGTGCCCTTCAGATATACGAAACTGAACCTCTGTTGGCTGCCTTTACTGATCTCAGGATTCAACAAACTGGCATGCCAAAGGCATTGACAGACAGAAGAATAATCATCGTCACAGTAACTACAATCTCACTAGATTCAAGCAAATTCGTAATACCAATAACGACTAAATCACTGGCAGTACATAATCCTGAAACGCATACCACATTTACACCTAGCGATTCCAACTGCTGCAGGACCCTCACACTACTCCCACACGTCCAGGGACAAGCCCCCGTCCTCCTCCCCGTGGTTCGCCAGGGCCAGCTCCTCGGAGACGTAGGCCAGCCCCTGCATCAGCCGCACCACCTCCGCAGCGTCGTCGAGGTAGTATTTGGCCTTGCTGGGGTTGCGGCCAACAGTGCAAGCGAAGACCTCCGCCGTGGACGCCAGCGAGTCCCCACAGGAGGCGGTGCTGATCAGCTGGAACATGTCCTCGTCCGAACGGTCGTCACCAATGCATAGGACGAAGTCCGGGCATTGGTCTCGTTCCTGCATTGATGCCAGCATGCGCCGTGCCACCAATCCCTTGCTCACACCCTGTAAAAGGAAAAATGTTTCTCGTTAGTTCTGAAGCTTGGCTCTTGTGAAGATCATGGAGCGATGAGGAACCAACAACGAGAGCGAGGTTTGACCTGCGGTTTCACTTCGACAGAGTGAATGGTGGTCCTCACTGAGACAGGCTCGTTTGCAAGCACGCTCTCTAGGTGGTCGACGAGCTCCTTTGCTTGACAGGAGCCGAAGTCAGGGTCCGCGTCCTCGTAGTTCCAGACGAGCACTGTATCCCTGTCCTCGATGGTTGAACCATCAGTTGTCTCCCTGTAGAGGCACATCACCGGTTCTGCGATCTGCTTCCAGCTGAAGTCGGCAGGAGGGATACATGTATTCCATTCTGCATTTCTCTTTGTCCTGTTAGCAGTAGCACGTATTTTGTGAGTCAGAAATCACAGTTTATTTTATAATGACAAGGTTGAAACAACAAAAAGCATCATATTCTAATGATGTATTTGATGTCCCATTCAATAATCTCTACCGTGCACTTATGGAACTGATTGTGGAAGTTTTAAATTACATCCTGAAACATTTCTTCATGATGATGGAAACTATGTTCGACAAGATGTAACGAATTAAAACAATAGAATCTAATCTATCTAGTTTTAAGTTGACTATTGTTATGATACAAAACTTACAAAATAATATAGAGAAGGTGGGGGGGGGGGGGGGGAAGAGGACTGGAGCAAATTCACATACCTCAGGAAGTAACCATGCTCTGCTGCTATGCCAAGGTTCTCACAGGGGAACCACTCATTGAGGGTGCGACGATCAAACCCACTACAAAGATACACCACATTGTTCTTGTCCCGGCATAAGCTGTCAAGTATCTCAACTGATTTGGAAGTTGGACTCTTATTGATTGCTTGTGGCATCAGCGTGCCATCATAGTCCAGCAGAATTGCACGCGTCTTAGCCCTGCGGTATGCCATAAGAATGTGCTCCAAGGAAAGCTTCCTAAAACTCAGGTCAAGCGAGACCACTCTGAACTTCAGGCCAAAACCGATGCCATAGCACCGTCGTTGAGAGTGATCCTTGCAGGTTCTTTCGAGGTCCTGGAGAAAGCTGTTAGCCCAGTATCCGACATCATGGGTGCTGACATAGCGGAAGTGCTTCTCATGGCGCAATCTCTTCTCATTCTCAGGAAGCACTAGCGCACTCTCCATGGCATCAGCCACAGCCTCAATGTTCCAGGGGTTCACTCTCACAGCACCACTCAAGGATGGTGAGCATCCGATGAATTCGGATACCACCAACATGCTTTTCTTCTCTTCTGGCTTGCCCTGCCGGAGCATCATGTCCAGATTCTCATTTCCTTGCCGGGAAACGATGTATTCATAAGGGATCAAGTTCATGCCGTCCCGGACAGCGGTCACCAGGCAAACCTCAGCAATGACATAGTATGCGACGCGCTCATAGAACTGCAACGGCTGATCGATCAGGACCACTGGCTCGTACCCCGGCGCACCATACGCCTCGTTGATGCGCTGCACCATGGCGTATGTCTCGGCCTGCACCTCAGCGACGTCCTTTCCCCGCCCTCGCGCCGGGTTGGCGACCTGCACAAGCACCAGCTTCCCTCGCCACTCAGAATGCTGCCGCAGCAGCTCTTCCATGGCGAGCAGCTTAAGGCTGATCCCCTTGAAGATGTCCATGTCGTCGACGCCCAGCATGACCACTCTCCCCTTTCCTGAGTACATCTCCATCAGCTCGGCCACCATTGCCTCGGTCTCCGGCAAAGCCAGCACAGTCTTGAGTTGCTCCATGTTCACCCCCACCGGCAGGATCTTGATACTCACCGTCCGGCCGTAGTACTCCAGACAAATGTGCCCCCTCTTGGACTCGTAGGAGAGGCCGAGCATGCGGCCACAGCAGGAGAGGAAGTGGCGGGCGTAGTCGAAGGTGTGGAAGCCGATGAGGTCGGAGTTGAGCAGAGCGCGCAGAAGCTCCTCACGCACGGGCAGGGTCTTGTAGATCTCCGAAGAGGGGAACGGCGAGTGCAGGAAGAATCCCAGCTTGATGCGGTTGAAGCGCTTGCGCAGGAAGGTTGGGAGCACCATGAGGTGGTAGTCGTGCACCCAGACGAAGTCGTCGTCAGGGTTAATAACCTCGAGCACCTTGTCCGCGAAGATCTTGTTCGCGGAGACGTAGGCCTGCCACAGCGCGCGGTCGAAGCGGCCGCCGAGGTCCGGGGACAGCGGCAGCATGTAGTGGAAGAGAGGCCAGAGGTGCTGCTTGCAGAAGCCGTGGTAGTAGCGCGCGGCGATGTCGGGCGGCAGGAACGCCGGGACGCAGTTGTGGGTCTCGAGCAGCGCCTGCGCGACGGCGTCCTGGTCCGCCGGCGGGATGTCGTCGCGGAGGCAACCGATGTAGACGAACTCCATGGAGGGGGAGGAAGAGTGGTGGAGGTGGCGGAGGAGGGAGTCCTCGTCCCATGAGAAGGTCCATGGCTCCGACGGCGACTCTGGGCGGTGGGACCGGATAGGGAGCTGGTTGGCAACGATGATGGTGCGCGGGCGCGGCGCCGGAGACGGCGTGGACGGCGACGCCGGGGAGTCGTCGATGAGCCCCGAGGTGGTCACCACGCGCGGGAGCCGCCGCCGGAGCGCGCCAAGCGCGGCTCCCGCCGGCGCCTGGTCCGCCGCGCCAGTGGCCAGGTCCAGGAGGTTGGAGTAGGAGCGGGACACCATGGCCGCCTGGTTCTTGCAAGGATCCGACTGGGGAGCACTGGATCAAATGTTTGAGCTTTCTGGTACAAGAAGCATGCTTCTCGCAGCGGGATCCAAGAGGGGAGTTATCAAATTGACGCAAGAGGTGGTGTTTCGGCGCAAGATTTTTAGCGTACCGGTGTTCTTGGCACACTGTTTCGTGCAGGATAGCAAGTGGCTCGCAGTGTCTTGAGAAGTGGCAAACGCTGGGCTCAACCAGCAGCCACCTGTATCAGCATGCTCGCCCTATCTTGGAGAGGAGTGGCTTTTGTTTCTCCCTAGGACTGATGGAGTGCGGAGAGGGGTCAATTGGAAAGAGAAAGAGGATGACGATTTTTGTGCTTTTAATACAAAGGAGAACCTTTTCTTCTGCTGCGACCTGACGCTGTTCTTGCTCCTCCCTTGGTGGCTGTGGAGTGTAATTGGGTGATCGAACCAGAAGAGGAAGAACAAGACTGACTGGGAACAAAGGGTTCAGCTCAAGGACTGGCTGTAAAAAAAATCCTACTTCTTCAGCGAGTCATGTGATTGACTTGATCTGCTGCACCTTGAGTACTACAAAGCTGAGAAATATCAGACATAAAGTGAACGAAGAGATCAGATAAAGAGGAGCTAAGGAAGAATCGAGAGGCTCCTCAGCCTCTATGCGATTGAAATATCAGGTGCTCATGTTGCATGAGAAGGAATTGGAGGGAGGGGAGGACAGATTTATAAGCACAAAGACAATGGAGCTCACCTCACATCCTCATGGAGACGGCCTTGGATTAATCAGGAGAACAACTGGGACAACGGAGTCGCATAGGACAGCATGGTATGGGTTTGCGGGGTGACAGAGACTGCAATTTCCGTGTCGTAGATGGATCAACGGTGAGAGAGGAAAGTACAAGAAAAGGGGACAAGAAAAGAATTTGAGTTTTTTTCTGGAGATCGCGAGGAGGCCCAACCCGTTGTTTGTGCTTGGTCTGGTGGTGGTTTGCGTTTGGATCTTTTGGTGGCTCCAGGAAGAAGAGCGCAGGCAATCAGGTGCTGAAATAGTCGAGGAGGAAATTTACTTCCGGAGAAAATGTTTCGAAAAAAATTACCGTGGGAAAGACTGAAAGGTAGTTCGGTGGCCGTTCGCGTCATGCTTTTATTCGTTTTATACGAGACAGCGAAAGAGTGTTGGTGTA
Source organism: Neostapfia colusana (assembly GCA_030760725.1). Lineage (NCBI taxonomy): Eukaryota > Viridiplantae > Streptophyta > Magnoliopsida > Poales > Poaceae > Neostapfia > Neostapfia colusana. The sequence continues at coordinate 86,971,030 of JASWHV010000013.1, read as the reverse complement.
CCAGACTGGACAACGAAATAGTAGAGAGAGAGGAAAAAAAGAGCCTTTTACGTTTGCATGTGAATTTCTTGGTTAGCATTATGAATTTCTCACGATAGTACCACATTATTCTGCCCACTGCAGGGATGCTGAAGGGCTGGAACGGTTCGTATTTGGCAAAGTTTCATTTTGACTTTTATCCGGTTGAACGCCGGTCGAATCAAGGGCGATAAATCAAATTGGATTATTTTTATCAAGTGGATCATTTTTTATTGTAATGGAGATAAGGTTCTTCAAATATGATATTCCAACTTTCTACCACGTAGACGTGCAAAACAAAAAAAGGTTGGGCTTACCAGATGGCAACTTGAGGGGACAACCTTATTCTGAATTGCCTTTGACAGGTATTAGTTGTAAAACAACAGAAAGGGCAAAGTGAATCGACTTGAATTACATCTTGAAACCGCATGTTGTTATTGTATGTTCGTACTGCCTAGATTATGCCTCCTTCTTCAACATGATTGGTGAATCTAGGCCCCTTTGCAAAAGTCCCTAGTCCTCCTCAGACCTCACTTCTCTCACCAAGGAAGGAAGCACTAATTCAGATGAGCAGAATACTAATGTGGATCATGGAATCCTGATCAGCTATATATCTATCTATTGCCGGCCAACACAGAGATGCCCCTGGTATTCGGTCGGAGACATAAATTAGTGCGAGCTTTGTTGCTCGCCAATGTTTAGTCCAAGTGGACTCACTTCTTTAGTCTTTACAGAGACGCGCAATGACCTTTCTGCTCTCGGGCCTCAGCCAGGGGGGGGGTGTTATCGAGCCGGGGAAAGCACGTGGCGGCCACGGAGCGGCGGACAGCGACCCTGGCCGTGTGCCGGGGACGTGGCTCGGCGTCGTACGTCGGACGCGGCAGCGGTGGCGGCCTGCGGACCAGTTGGAGTCTGACAGCTGTGTGTCACAAGCCACCCGAGCAGGGTGAAAAACCGGTGCGGGGCAGCGGCAAGGGGATCTGATTTGGGTTGGGTGTCCGCTTCCTGCCGTGGATGCTGTACCTGTTCTCTTACGAAACGATAAAAGTAAAATATTAAGTACATTGTACGAAATACTTCATCTATTAAATTAATGTTCAATCACTTATATACGACATACTTGAATATAATAAAATAAAATACTTGGTTGAGACTAGATCTATGTGTGGGGTCAACTAGACCATAGAGATAAGGTTTCATTGCTCGGCGAGGAGTACAGAATTATTTCGCTGCTCGTGACTCCTCCTCGGGCCTCGTACCGGTACTGTTGCCGGAGGTGGGGCGCGCACTGTGCGCTCGTGCCCACCAACGTGGCCTCGGCCTCCGCCTCCGCTGTTCAGGCTCGGCCCCCGGTTCACTGCACGAACGCTCGGCAAAAATCGTTCGAGGATTCAGAGAGATGTCCTCGTGCGTCCGTCGATGCTGGCAGGCCGGACTCCGGCGGCCATCTGACGCCGAGGGAACCCGGCGGAGGACCAGCGCTCAATTCCCGTTACCGTCGGTCCTGCATCCAATGGTCCAACACCAGCTAGGGTAACTAATGTTTGAAATGACAGTGATGGTGTTTCGACGCTCTTCGTCAGACTAAAAACTGCGAGATACGTTTCTAGATCCGCCTCCGACACGTTGCTTTCTTGATCCGACGGTCAGCGACGCAGGCGATCAAAACCTGCTGCTACGTTTCACCCACCCCTTCATTCATTCATTCATTCAGGTCTTTGAACGCTTCAGCCATCAGCGTCACATCACGATATCAGCATCCTGTCCTGCTCCTGCAAAAGCAGGGAAAAAAGGAACCAACAGCAGCAGCTCCATTTTGCTGGAGCCAACTGTAGCCTGCAACGAAGCGAGTAGGCAGTCATTCAACCAGCAGAGGAGGCGCTGCTTAATCCCACAAACAAGATTTTCCAGGAGCAGAACCGGGAGACGCGCACGGCTGAATGATGGTTGGTTTCAGCGGGTCGCGCCTCGCGGTCACCGGCCGGGTCAGGATCAGTTGGTACGCCTGATCATGTCACGCTAATCCTTTCCTTTTAAAGGATAGTGATCCATGGATTTACTCCAGTTTCTTCTGCTAATACGGCCTCACCAATTCTTTCAACCATAAACGTGCGTGTGAATACGAGACGAGACGTGACGTGACGAAAAAATGTAACTGATGTGAGTACATGATTCAGACAGCATATCATATGGGTGCGTGGCTCCCGTTAATCAGCTCCATCATTCAATTCAGTCGTTAATGACTTGAGGAGGATATATAATTGAGCACGATCACGACTTTCGCCGATTCTTTAAGATAAGATTCGCATCTTGTTGTCCTCCCCCTCTGGTTTCATGTTTCCGGCTAAAGTCTTGTTGAATGACGCGCTCGTTATTGTTGCTTAAGTTGTCAGCTTATGCCTGAAGCAGTAGCCGTCCGAGTAAGCTGATAACCTCTGGAATCATTTGAGGTCATAAGAGCCGTCTATGATTAGGTGGAGTTGAATCTTATTCTTAAGACGGGCAAGAAAGAACACGGGTGTTTTTTCTTTTAAAAATACTTGAGCGCTTTGTTAGTATCAGCTTTGGGGAAATATCAATGAACCTGGGACGATGATGGCAATGCTGCACCAGGCCAAACGTTCTTAAAAAACCAAGCAACGTCGACGGTCTTGGCCAGTGGCTTTGCTTGTGCCGGCAAAGTTTGGATAAGCAAAACCTAGTTGGGCCTCCTCGCCAATGGCGTGCTTTTGTTTATTGATCGGTGGCTGTTGATAATGGACAGATAAACCGCTGTTCTGTCCTTACTTGGAACAATATCTGTGGGTATTGCTTTGCTACCTGGCCCCACGATTGAACTCTCTTGTATCTACCTTCATTCACTCTCCTTTTGTAAGAAAAAAATCTTCGTTCACATTTGAGTTTTGAGGTTGGAACTTCAAATCTCATATTGGTTACAAAGCCCACAGCTCTTGGACCAGTTTTGTATTTATTTTTTTGACACCATGAAGTTGGATTTTCTTTTTTCCAGGATGGATTTATACATATTTCAGCGTTAATTATGCACTCCAAAGGTTTTAAAATTCATCGTGGAAAGTAGCTACGGAAACATTTGACAGATTTTTTTTTAATTTCTGTTCATGAGCTAAATAGGTGGCCGGCTGATGCTCTGCTCTCAACATATATGACGACGAGAAGCGTACGTGAGCGCGTACGCATTCCAGGGGTTCGGTACATAGACTATAACAGCATCACTTGGCATCATACAGCGATTGGTTTGACTAGCTAGGTGTTTTTTTGGGTGACTAATCTCTTTACTTTTAGTTCGCAAATGCATCTGGCCACACACTACTCGATCGTCGTATCTACTATTCCCTCCGTTCTGTAATATTTGACGTTTGAAGAATTAAGTTTAATTCTTCCGACGTCAAATAAAACAGAACATGTACGCATGGTGGTAGATTAAGACGATCCATCAGAGATTCGCTGACAACAAATCCCTGTGATATTTTTCCATGAAAACGGATCCAATTTCTGTGACACCCAACGGACGGTGACCTGAACGACCTGGTGCCTTTACCCTTTATCGAGATAGTACTAGCGGGAAAACGTATTGGTTTGATACGGTGTACACAGAACCGTGTGTCGTCTGCACTGTTCAGCAAAGTAGAAGCACTAGTGATCGAAAATAAACCCGTCGATTTTTTAGTGTTCCAGCTGCTACTCCTGCCTTGATCGTGCACTTTGATCATTGATGCAATGCAAGGTGACTCGGCAAAGAGGCTAAAAGTGCCAACCCCCGCCGGCCGTCATGTCAAAAAGTTTGGTGATTCGTTTGGAATTAGAACCATCCAAAAACGAGGCTGACCACCAAAAGTGGCGGAAGGTCCTTTCGGTAACGGTAACTTTCGCCAAGTCTATATGTGTTCCAAGTAAAGAGTTGAGGCGCACAGAGGGTCATGACTACCGCTGGCTACACAAGGGGGGAAGCCGTGTTCACACAAGGGCGCCTTTCGGCGGTCGCTCGTGGGGTTCTAGTCGGTGCATGGAGCTTCTTCCCCATAGGCCATAGTACAACAAATCATATTCTTCGAAGCGTAGTGGGTACAGGCCTCCTTTTGCTGTGTCTGCTCGATGGCGCTGTGGATAAACCGAAAGCTATATAGCGGGTAGCGGCATTACTTAAGACCTGAATTGCAGGACAGCATCGACGATGCCGTCGCGGCCGTTCGACTGGCTTGTCAGGGCCTGTTTTCCATGGCTCTTTTTTTGCTTCGGAAGCAGCTCTGTGTCTGACTTCTTTGTAAAACAGTTTTCTTTAAATAGCTTTTCTGAAATTATTTGATATGATTTCTTATATACTTCTTACATTTCAAATTATTTAACTCTGGTTAGTTTAATTTTAACTAATCGGTGTCAAATATTTTGAGACGGAAAAAGAGAGTAGTATAGAGTAGAAGCATTTTAAAAAGCCTGCCAAACAGGGGGTCAGGTCTCAGGTAGTTGCCCGTGGACCGTGGCGAGGATTAATAGTGAGGTGTGAAGTATTTGCGGGCCCGCGTGCAGCGACGAGCGAGCCTTTGCGGTCAGCTCGCACTAGCACGGGTGGCGCATTTTCCAGGTGGATCGACCAGCAACCCGGCCGGCTAAAATTTCCGAAACCGTCCATAGTGCACGCTGATCGACGAAAAGCATCACGAGATTCCTCACGATGAGCACCTTGGAAAATCCACTAGCGTTTCTCTGCTATTGGCTTCACTGTGAAATCTCGTGTACTCTGGTCACTGAAGGAACGAAACCTTGGATCTGCATGCAGAAACCCGCACGCCGCCGCACGAGTAGTTTATTATGCTCGCTGTCCGAATACTTGGTACGGTAAGCATGTGCGCGCATGTTCCGAAAGTAAAAAAGTGTCTATCCGGAACAGTACGAGCGCAACAATGCATGCATGGTCCATTGGTTAACACGGGGGCATCGCCTCCTTTGAAAGGTTCTCGGTTCTCCTTGTCTCTTCCTCGTATAAATGTCCGTTTGTGTTGTGTGGGCTTGCGACGTGCGGCTGCAGGGTGGGTGCGGTCCAGCCATTGATAGCTCCAGGGAAGGCCCATAAGTTGGAATGCGGATTTATCGGGCTGGACTTGATCTATCAGCTTGTACTAATTGGATTGCAGGCTCGAGACCCACTGCATTGGCCTTGTCGAGCTGCATTGCAAGAGGTCCGTGTCCATGGTGCCGGGCTTCCTGCCCGGCAGGCTGGCACCTTCCTTCCCGTTCTCACGACCTGTGGACGCGACGCTTGGGACTATCCCTGGCCCCACATGTCATTGTTCAAAGAGTTGAATAAAGAGGACTATACCTGACACCTCTGCCCACACGAGTCGGCCTCCGTGAGAGACCGTCGTGACGCTGCGCTTCAATTCAAATGACATGAAACACCGCTGCAGCAAGCGAAGATAAAATATTCAGGGCCACGCGCGTGTATATAAACTCGGGAATGCTAATTTTCCTTTCCCGTCCCAGGAGGCAAACGAACCAACCCAACCAAAAATCCCCTCGCCGTCTCGCCTCGTCGCGTCTCGCCGCCGACTCAATCACGAAGCATCCAAAGTCCTGGGGACCTTTCGCGTCGTCTCCATGGGCTCCAAGAAGCGGTCGCCGCCGTCGCCTGCCGCCGCTGCGGCGGCCGGTCCCGCCGCGGGCGATGTCGGTGCCCCGCCTGCGGGGAAGGGGCCGGCGCCGCCGACGCCTGTCGGGGTGGTCCCGAAGCCGCCGGACGTCGCGCCGTTCCTGACCAAGATCTACGACATGGTCTCCGACCCTGCGACCGACTCCGTCATCTCCTGGGCCGCAGGCGGCGGCAGCTTCGTGATCTGGGACTCGCACGCGTTCGAGCGCGACCTGCTGCCGCGGCACTTCAAGCACAACCACTTCACCAGCTTCATACGACAACTCAACACCTACGTGAGATTTCCCTGATTCCCTATTGCTTCCCTGGCTGTTTGATCCCCACGCGCGAATTCCATGTGACGTACGAATTTCATTAGATTGATGATACGCAGTGGGTTCCATGATACCGTATCTCTTGCTTGGACTAACTCCCGATTAAATTCGAGTATGCTTGGATTACGCATAGCTCAGCATTTTCCATTGGTGCCATTTTGGTATATACTGTTGCTTTGCAGAATTTGGTGCCTATTCTGCTGAGATTATATATATGACATGTATCGATTGTTCTATTTTTGGAGTTAGTTCCAGCCAGCCTGTAGTTCCCAATGGATAACTGAATAGTTGAATCGGGTTGGATGTAGTCAGTAGTTGGTACACGTGGTTCATTTCTGAAAATTGCTCAATAAGAACTTCAATGCAAACCGTCCGGGGGTTTATTTATTTAATTATTTTGGTTGGAGTAACCAATAGGAAATTTTGTTTACATGATCAAATAGTTTGTTGGTTTCTAGGACTACACGGAGAGTGATCAAATAGTTTGTTGGTTTCTAGAACTACACGGAGAGTGATCCATTTATTAGCTGAAAAGGATGCATTAGCCGTTGGTTATTCTCCTTGTTATAATGGATTCCGTCTGAAATTGAGCATTGTAACCATAGTAAGGATGCTGTCTTACTGAAACTAGCATCGTTGCCTAATTTCTTTGTTGCATGAAACTTTAAAACTTATTGTTCGCTGGTGACTTCGGTGTGTTGCTGTTTTCATGGGTGTTACACATTGTTCATTCTTAATGTTCGTACTGATTTTTGCTCACTAAGTGTTCATAAGTCAATGGTACTTTCTGTGACAGCATGCTTGATTGCTCTTTCTCCACATATTTATTAAAACTTGCATTTGTAAAATGTAACTGAGACACTAGAATCGTGTTAGTTGAAAATCCTCTGCATGAATTTACCTATTTCTTCTCGATGTTTCCTATGCATGTAAGTTCATGCTGAATCTTAACTTTCTCTTTTAGGTAAGTTTATTTGTTGCGTTCCTTTGTTCTACCAGGGGTTTCATAAAGTTGATCCTGATAGATGGGAGTGGGCCAATGAAGGTTTTGTCAAGGACCAAAAACATCTTTTGAAGACCATCAAAAGGAAGAAGAAAACCTCTCAGGAGACGCCTGATCTGCCGCGGGCACCAGTTAAAGTTGCACCTGGCACTGAAAACATTGAAATTGGAAACTATGGAGGCCTTGAAAAGGAGGTTGAAACCCTTAAGAGGGACAAAACTCTTCTAATGCAGCAGCTTGTAGATCTTAGGCATTACCAGCAGTCGTCTAGCCTTGAACTGCAAAATTTGATCCAACGCCTTCATGTAATGGAGCAAAACCAGCAGCAGATGATGGCACTTTTGGCAATAGTTGTCCAGAATCCAGATTTCCTTAATCAGCTGGTGCAGCAGCAACGCAGGAGTAACTGGTTGAATGATGATGGAAGCAAGAAGAGGAGGTTTATTGCTCTGGAACAGGGTCCTGCAGCTGAACAGGAGACTTCTGTGGCAGGTGCACCAATTATTCAGTATCACCCTCCTGTTCCTGAGATCTTCAATCAAACAATACCAGAAAATGGTGCTTTTTGTTCAACTCCTGTTCAACCGGTTTCAAGCCCTGCACTGGCCATGCCTCTTGATGCAGAAGCGACTTCAAATAATGCTGATAATCTTGGTTCGACCGGGGAACATTTTGCTGGCACCTGCAACTCTGGTCTATGTGATTGGGATGATGTTGACATGGATGCATTGTTTAATGATCTAGATTACATGGATACAGCAGCTGAAAATGATGGTCAAATGGAGGTTCCTTTAAGTGTTGATGATTATCAAGAGTTAGAGCGGGGCTGTCAGAAGGAAGCACAATAGAACTGCAGGAATCCTCAATATGGGTGTACTAAATGCTGAAAGCTGCCACACAATGTGGGTTCTTGGGAAGGGAATTTCTAGGCAGCCTTCTACTTGCTTAATTTTCAAGGAGGTTGATTCAGACAGGAATCCTCAATTGGTACTCACTAATTCTGTACTCCATTGCCTCATTCAGTTCTCTACTTTTAATACAAAATATACGTATTTAGCTATTGATTTGCTATGCCCAGTGCCCTTGTTTTGAGGCAAAGGACAAACTGCATTTGATGTATAAATGCAGATCTTCTATCGGTGAAGTGCATAGGGCCAAAAGTGGCTAATATGTTTTTTTGGTAAAAAAATGATCGAAAGCTATTCCTTGCTTTGCTGTGTCATGTTGCATTTTATCCTGCAGTTTTAACAAATTATGATCTCTTGTTCTTTCATCTGATGTTATTAGTTATTACTGAAGTATGACTGCATGAGTCGTCCAGGCGCACAATATCCTACAACTTTAGGTGGGTAGAAATGGTTTACCATGAAAAGGCATTATCCACTTTGTTCTATTTTTGAGTGTTACTATTACCTTGTAAAATCAAACAAAATACAGCATATTGTGTTACTTGATTGCCACCTTTCAGAACATGAAACCAGTACTTGCTTCTTTTCATCTAGAAGGTAATTTTGCAGCTGCTATTCACCTACACCTAAGCCTTTTCCTCATGGCAAATATATGTCTAGAGAAACTAGCATCAACTACAAATGCTGTGGGTGTCGTCTTCACTTGTCTATCAAATTGTTTCCAAAATCCACCTACTTAGATATGTAGCTTATTTTGCTTCTGCAGGCTGAGTTGCTGACAGATCTGTGAAGAAAATAAATTGATTGAGCACTCCTTTGTGTGACAGCATACAAAAAAAATCTTTGAGCAATCCATTTTGCTGAATTATAAAGAGGACATTGCTTTTTTCGTAGTTTTTTTCATCTCCTTTCTTTTTGAGTAGTTGTTTGGTTGCATGGTTCCTTTACAAGCGTGTCAAAGTGGTTCCATAAACTAATGTTGTTTCAGTTTGTGTAGCTTTGTGAGTTCATAGTCGTAGCGATTGGGCCCGCGGTAGCCAGCTGGGCTACCTTTTCGCAACTTCAAGAGCAAAGACGGTGGATGTACTGAAATTCGGAACTAGGAAAGACAGTTATACTTGTTGGTTACATGAAAGTACAATATTTTCTCTTGTTGACGCGTTCAAGGCAGTAGGACAAGGAATTTGTTCAAGAGAAAAGTAGGACAAGGAATTTTTTACTTCTCTTTGTCCTTGGTACATTGTTAACATAATTTAGCATCCATCATCATTTGGTGTATATACTGTTGTACTGGATTTAACTCCGTCTATATTGTAATGACATAGTCGGTCCTAAGTCAAGTAAAGGAGGAGGTTGTGATAGGCTTGGCGAGCCAACAACTACATTTAGCCATTCTCATGAAAGTCTTGGTTGTTGTTGTTGACTGTTGTACTGGATCTGTGAGCAATTTTTGTTCAATAGCATCTGCATTTGTTCTATGGAAGTCATTTTATACTCGGGAACCTCAGTGCAGTTACTCTCCAGGTTTCGGGAGATGACTAGTTTGACGCCCCCAGAGGCCAGAAGGCTCTGCATACCCTGAAAACAATCATTTTATACCCCCCCTGGTCACCGTGGAGAAAGCATTTCCTGATAAACACTTTCAGTTGTTAAAGCGAGGGATGGGGGCGCATAAAACAAATGTCCATAATATTAAACATGGCGGCATATACTTACTTCGTTTTGAAATATATGATACTGATTAGTTTAAAATTAGAGTTTGTCAAATATTTTGAAACGGAGTAAAGAACTGTATAGCGCATCTGGTGTAGTGGTATCATAGTACCCTCCCACGGTACTGACCGGGGTTCGATTGCCCGGATGCGCATGTTTTATTTTGTTGTCAGTGTTGACATGCGATGAGGCATTGAGGCGGAAGCAAAGAACCGCTAATCATTTCTAGATGCGCATTTTTTATATCTAGTCTCGACAGACCAAGCAAAGGATTCCTTTTCATTTCTAGTCTCGCCGCCAAGGCGCTCGCTAGCCTGCTTAAATCCTGCTGCCTCGGTGACAGAATGAGACAAACTCTCCGGCAGCCTGGCAAACTGTGTGTGTTGTCGCCGACCATCCTCCGCCGAGTCCCCACCGACTTGGGATCGTCCTGTTGCGCAGCTTTTTTAGCTCGCACACCGACAGGACCAGGCCGACCTCGAACTCTTTGTGGTGGGTCGCAAGGGATCAGCCGTGGCCGCGTACTGGTGGTTGTCAGGCCACCGGTGACGCGTTTTGCGGACTCAAGGATCCAACTAAAGCATAATCTATGGAGGCGAAGCGAAGGGCAGCAGGACAGTAGCTGGAGAGCAACAGAGCTTGGCACTGACCAGTGACCTCACCTGATCACCTGTGTGTGTGTTTTATGATTTGCTTATCGTCACTGGCCACCAACGTCCCCACTCCGGCGTCTCATCCTCGCACCGTCGCTAGTCCTGCGCGATTTCGAACATTAAACAAACACACGTTTATCTGGGGCTGCTGGATGGGCGCTGATCTTGCAGTCCGGAAAGAGCACAGCGAATGCTTGGAGAGTACACGAACACGGTGCGGTGCGTTCATCCACGGGTACTGCACCGTATCGGATGGCGCGCTATGGCAGAGGACGCGCACGTCCAACCGCAAGCCCCGTACCAGAGCGCCGCATCCGTCCGGCATCTCGCTTCCGGGAAACACCAAAAACCCATGCCGGCCGGCCCGAGAACGCAGCTGTATCCGATCGTCCCTCCTCCGGTCCTTCCTCCCTCCCTTCTTGGAACGGCGGTGGACCGCCAGGTTGTTTCCTTTTTCTCCCCCTCCCCTTCCGAAACGTCACGGATGATGCAACAGTGCAACACGCGGTTGGGCGAACTTCGTGAGCAGCAGGCTCGCGTCGCAGCTGACGCGAGGGCAATGGTGATCTGGCAGTCTGTCGTCCGCTTTCAGCCGCGTCAGGTCTGAGAGCGGCAGCGCAGAGCGCGACGGATGGAAACTGGAGCTTCTCGATCTTCGGAGCCCGTGTACGTATGTATGGATGTTTCCGTACTTTTACTTCAGAGGAATATATATATATATGTGCGCTGCGGTGCTGGTCTTTTTCTTTTTATCAATCGCTTCGCTAGAATTTGATGCGAGATGGAAGGAAATTGTTCATGTAATTCTATGCTCAGTGTAAGCATATTCCCAGGAATGGCGAGTGACTGACGCTTCGAATGGAATGAACACTTGCGACACGAGAGGCGACGGTCGGTGCCAAGCTTTAACAACAAGAAAGCAGTAGATGCAGCAGCGGGAGCAGGGAGCGCCTGCCCTCCCTGACCCATCTCAACCGCTAATCGCCGTGTGTGTCAAGGCAGCATCGCCGTTGCACATTGTTCTGGAATCGTCTGGAAAAGATCATCCGTGTTTCGCACGTTCCCACCAAATGTACAGGACACTACGTGCCGCCCATCAGATCCAACTTCAACTCTAACCTTCCCTTTTGATATATCAGTGGTTAAGACTACGTTGTCAGCACAGCGGGTTAATCAGTACGTACCACCTCTGTTTGCCTGCGATGAGGTTTTTTTGTTAGTGTGGCGAGCACAAAGTTGTGGTGGCCCAACCGCCCAAGGCATGGTGACACGGGGCATTTCATCAGCAGTTTTGTAGTACTCGCGCTAATTATCACACGATCGCCACTGATGACGCCCAACAGAAACGACTCATACGTATGGTACACAGGTAAGACACAACTAAGCCTTTGGATAAAATTTTAGTTCTAGTGACCTGATTTCCAATGAGTAGTTACGAACAGAACAAACCGTCCTCAACAAAGTGCAGACTCGTTCATCCTGTGGGCAAAATGGTAAGCATCGCATCGAAAGAGGGAGTAACAGTAATTCAGACATCCACCGATGTAACCAGAGATCTCGATTTCACAAATCTGCTAGTATTTGCCATTTGCGAGTGAAGTAATAAACTAACGAATGCCTGCAGTACCAAAAAAGAGAAGAAAAAAAAAAGGTGAACGGAAGTAAAAAAAACACGTGTGACAGGTTCTTCGTCCACGTGGCGTGACTTATGTACACATCAGCTCGTCCTGGCTCCTAAATCTCCTAGTTAATTAACCGCGGCTGGTTTTGGCTACGGGTCGCCCTGCTCCGCCTCAGCGACGAGTGCGGCGAGCGCTTGCTGCGCGTCGGTCGCGTCCCTCTCCGCGACGAAGGGGTGCTCGAGCAGCTCGGCCACTGACGCCCGCCGTCCGGCCTTCTTCTCAAGGCACCGCGCCACGAAGTCCCTGAACTCCTCCGACGCCGCGGCCGGCGGCTCCGGCGCCTCGCCGAAGCATATGGCGCACATGAGCGCGGCCCAGTCCGGGCGCTGCCCCTCGGGCAGGAGAGGGAAGTGGCCCAGGTACAGCTCGAGGATGGCCACTCCGAGGCTCCAGACGTCGGCGGCGTAGGGGTCGTAGTCGCCGGAGTACGCCTCCGGGTCGAACCGCTCCGGGGACATGTAGGCCGCCGTGCCGACGTAGGACGCGCAGGGGTCGAGCCGCCGCCGCAGCACCTTGCCCGCGCCGAAGTCCGCGATCTTGACCTCGCCGGCGGCGCCAAGGAGCAGGTTGGACGGCTTCAGGTCGCGGTGCACGACGCGCAGCGCGTGCAGCGCCTCGAGCCCGAGGAGCGCCTGCCGCGCCACGGCGGCGATGGGGCGCTCCCCCATGGGCCGGCCCAGCCGGCGGAGCAGGCCCGCGAGGGAGCCCCCCGGCATGAGCTCCAGCGCCAGCGCCGCGGGCGCCTCCCCGGCGACCGCCGACGGCACCACGGCGTGCAGACGCACAACGTGGGGCGCGTCCGCGGCGAGCATGAGTATCTCGGCCTCCCGCGCCGCGGAGGGGTCCCCAGCCGCGGCGAAGAGCTTGAGCGCGAGCGGCTGCGCGGACCGGCGGTGGCGCGCCTTGTAGACGGTGCCGCCGTTCCCGTGCCCGAGAACGGAGAGCCTCTCGTAATCGGAGAGGCGGGCGTCGGAGATTGAGGTGGACGCCGCGGCGGCCGGCTGGGGCTGCGGCGGCAAGCGCAGGGGGAAGTGATCGAGTGGGAGGGTGAGGTGCGGCAGCTGGCGGCGCTGGCGAACGAGAGCCATCGGTTTCTTGGACTCGGAGGCGAGGCTGGTGAGGAGTAACGAGTTCACCGAGCGAGGTGGGTGACAAGGTGAGAGGCGAGTGAGCAGCTAAAAACGGGAGGAAGGTGGAGTGGGTATATATGGAGCGGGAGTGGGGGATGGGCGGGTGAGAGTGGAGAACGGGTGGAGGCACCGGCCGGTGAGTGATTTCGGTTGGATCTCTGTCACTCGCCGCCTCTGTGCTGCCTGCTTTGCCGTGCTCTGCGCCAGTGCGCCCCCTTTGCCCGCGCTCTGCGGATGCACCAATTGTGCATCCTACGTGTGTTTCTAGTTTATTTTTTGGCGTTTTTTTTGACACAGTTGGAGAGGATAAACTCATTTGAGATGATCAGAGTTTTTATCGCGTTGGAATAGTACTGACTGATAAGCATTTCAGCGACGTGTCTTTGAAATTGAGGCTAACTTAGGAATTGGACTTATAAATCTAAAGAAAATGTATACCACATCAATGTGTGTAGTTGTCTTTATCCACCTATGAGTTTATTAAGCTGAAGCTGAATAATTAACAAATTGATAATGCTTGAAACTTTTTTAGAAAAAAAAATACAGGCTCGTGAATGTTTCTCAAAAGTACCATACAAACAAACACCCCATGATCAGTTTTTATAGTGGCACGATCCTAAATGTTTCATCTATGCAAGTAAAGGCAAGAGAAAAATATGTCTCTTGTAAAGAGAGGGAGAAGAGGTCGGATAAGCTAACACATTTGACTATTTTGTTATCGTCTGGAAGATCAAGCTGGAAAAGTAGAATAAATCGAGGGAGAAAGAGCACATAACAGTTCGTTCTTACGATTAGCACAGTTTTAACAAATGATATTCACGTAAGCAGTAAAGAAAGGATGAGAAAAGTAGAAAATAACCAATTATCACATGACCAGATATGGAGCTGGGAAATCATTGGTAGTCATTATCACTAATGAAACTTTTGGAACAACAATGATCAATTTTGAGTCGATTCGGATCCTAATCCTTAGCCACGTGCCACACTAGCAGTTCCATCAAGAACTAGCAAGCTTTTCACTATTATGGCAACCAAAGTTATCGCCCGCCGCCGTCCCGCACGGCTGCGGTCCGCCGACGCCCTTCGTTTCTCTAGATTTTCCATAGGCCCTTCCATCCGTCCAGGACTTCAGGTCCTTTCCTGGCGGCCGTCACCGCAGGGAACCGGTGCACCGAGCCCCGACGCCAGGCGGTGAGCGGATCCGGCCCGTAAAACCGGACGAAATCAATCAAATCCGTGGAGAAAACGTGCGTAGACGGGTGAGGTGAAACCGGGCAAATGGCCAGGGGTGCGAAGAGGCCAAGAACTTTCGATTCCTCTACGAATAGCGCCACGCGCGATGGGGATGTGCGTGCGCTGGGCTCGGGCCCGCTTCAGGCCACTTGCGCGCGCTATCCCCACAACGGCGGGCGCGCCTTCGTGCGGGTCTCCCGATCGATGCACGCCGCGGCCATTCGCTGCGTTGCGTGGCGACGGTGCCGTCACGGCGACAAGTTGGGTGCTGGAAAGGGATGCAGCGACAGATCTTTTTGCGAATTGAGCTGGAGTGTGTTTTGGCGACGAAGAGTGCCCTGTTCTTTGATAACTGGTTGCGTTGATATTGACCACTTACGTAATTTTCTTAATGAAATTTGACACGATTTTTACTTTTTTTACTCGGGAACGAGAAAATTCTAGTGGAGATTGTCTTGAACTAACAGAGCACTAAACTCTAAACTATGCTTGCCGGAGTTCACTTTCCGCCCCAATAGAGGAGTTCCAGCGGTCCATTTCCATTTGCGCCGTGGCAGATCTCGTGCCCAAATTAAGGCTTGAAATGACCCCAGTCCCACTACGTACAAAGCAACCAGATCGCGCTCTTCCCTTTCCGCTAATCCGCTGTCGTTATCACCTCCACTTCTCTCCCCATAGCCACCTCATATAAGTAACAAACACCCATTTTTTTGTTGCGGAAACATAAACAAACACCCATGACGCATGCATCGTTCGCGATAAGGTACCCGTCCCTCTCCGCCCCGGTATTTCTTTATTTTGGGCGTCACTCATTATCTCGCTCGACCTTTCGCAGAGCAATATAAAAAACGATACCTTGCCAATGGCAAGCGAAGCGACCGACCCGAAGGAGAGGTAAACACGTGACGGAATGGAAGACGTCCGCACGGGACAGCGGAGGCTGGTGGGGTGGGTGGAGCCTTCCGTCCGTCCCGTCCCGTCCCGTCCCCGCTTCCCGCTCTCCGCAACTGCCGCTCGGTTCCTGCCCCGCCTTCGCCACCCAACCGTTCCGTCACAGCTCAGCCGCTCGCTGCTCACTGTTGTTTGGGTTGGTTGAATCGCGTTTCAGTATTTCCCAATTATTTTCGAACAAAAAAGGCATTTCACTATTCCCGTCGCCATTAGTTTTGAGGGCGACCGGTGTTAGTTACGCGGACGTCATTACATGATTGTGCCATTAGATTTGGATCTATTCACAGGATGTCGATTGAGCTCGCGGCGCGCTAGCAGCCGGCCCAAAAAGGAGATCCAATCATATCAAACTAGCGAGAAGAGTGTGTTATGTGATTAGGTGCCAAATGATAACAAATTTCGCATCGTTTTGGTACGCACTTGTAATTAAGGTTGCAGAGTATTGAAGCACTAGCACGCCATGTTGCTGTCACACCGGCCGGGGGTTAGTTCAACTAGCGTGGCATACGGTATTTGTCACCGTTGATGCCAGACAAAATGGAGGTTGCCGACTGAAACGATACAATAGGAGTACTGGCTAGTGTATGTATAGATGCCGAATGAGTGAATGGCACAGTTCTCACCTTCTGAGTATCAACGTTCGGTGGACAAAGTTGAGCTCAAGCTCGAGTAGTTGAGGGGAGATGGGAGAGTGTCTCGATCATGGCCACCGTCTATCTCCTTTGGCCATTTTTCTCCCGACGTGGCAACAGCCAACCCAATCTACTCACTCAAAAAGGCAGACGGGTTACTGGAACCGCAAGTGCCAAGTGGGGTGGGAGGGGGATGCACACTGACGCCGCCTTCCCCTTGACCCTTGTAGGGGCCCCAGATATTTGGGCCACATGCGTGAACGCACTCGCAACTTGATGGAACGATGGCTCCAAATGCCACGCCTGCCTTTCATTTCCCTCATTTAAGGCGTGCAGGATAAGGAGGAGCTATCCGCCTCGCGCACTAGTCACTAACCCTAGTTTAGAAAGTGGGGGCGCGGCCACCCAGTGTCGCCAGATCAAGGAAAAAACGTGAAACTGGTACCTGATTTTATCAGTAAAGCTACCTGACTAGGACACAAAATTTAAGTTCCCCCCTAGGTAGAGCGACCTAGCCTGCTTTCCTGACACCTTCATACTCTCGAGCAAATACGATCGGAGCCGGATAGCATCGGTTCACGTTGGGGCTCGGACGTGCAAGGCCTGTGATTGAGAAGCGAGGCTCCAATTCGATGCCCTTTCCGGGTCTGCAGTTAGCTGAAACGACATGACGGCGTCAGACTCCGTTGAGAATGTCCGGCTCCTGCAGAGGCCGCGCAAGCGCCAGGTTGCCAGAACTGCACTGGGGAAATGCCGTGAGTCACTTGTGATCTGCTTAACTCGGAGTTGCAAGACGGACGTTGATTTCATCTCGGTGGCTGTCAGATTTCTCCTAAAAGATCACCGTTCTTCTGAGTTTCAAGTGACTCCATGCCTTGCAGTCATCAAATCAGCATCTTCCGTCTGCTGAACTTAGGGGTTCTAGGCATCGTGCCACGCCTTACTCGCTCCCATCCGCACCAGCTTGCCCGCCCACTTCGTCTCCTCGCTCCTCTGAGCTTGACACCGGCAACAACAGAATGTTAGCTTACATGAACATTCAATTGTTAAAGAATTATCTCTTAAATAATGTGCATCAATTTTCTGTGCAGACTTTGCTTATGAATATAAATGACAGACAAGAAATTCAAAAAATAAACCTTGTTCTGTTTCTCTCAGAAAAAGGAACACCAGAAATGGGGAGATGGCGAAAAGGTGTCAGAAGATATCAGGATTTTGGCATGTATAATGTAAAGCATTTTATTGATATAATATGGCACAGTATTTAACAAGATTACATGTAATAAACCTAGAGGAACAACCCTTGTCCATGCATATCAGCTTAGGACCCAATATTGTGCCTGAGAGGAGACCACCATGATAATAACAAATGACATCAATTATCCTCAGCTTTGGACACAATATTGTGCCTGATAGGAGACCACCATCATAATACAAATGACATCAATTATCCTCAGCTTGGCACGCAATATTGTACCTGAGAGGAGACCACCATCATAATACAAATGACATCAATTATCCTCAGCTTGGGACACAATATTGCACCTGAGAGGAGACCACCATGATAATACGAATGACATCAGTTATCTCCAGCTTGGGACACAATATTGCACCTGAGTGGAGAGCGCTATACGATAATACAAATGACATCAGTTATCTTTAGCTTGGGACACAATATTGCACCTGAGTGGAGACCGCTATATGATAAGGCAAATGACATCAGTTATCCTCTAATCTGAACCATGTTCTTCAGCAAAATCATTCAAAGCAAACAAGTACTTCGGTCATACTTTGATTAAAAATCCATTCAATGGCATATTGAAAATAATTTAAACTGTCATGTAATGCATTCTTTGATTGTGTTACTGAATCTGTTCCCAAGCAATTTCCAGAGTATGAAACAGTGACACACTATTCTTAAATCACAACTGAACATGATTTTCTTCATCTACGAGGGCTGGGGAAGAATCATACACTGCAAGTGACACCTCCTCAGGACACCTTCACAACCCTAGTATATGTGATGCTAGCTCCTCATCACCATATTGCTTCAGCAACTCTACCAAACGGTCAGCACAATATGCTTCTATGCGGAACCCCCTTTCGACAACTTCCCTCCCCAGTGCTGATGCATCAAGAACATGTCCTTCCTCACACAATCCATGCAACAAGTCAGCATAGACATAAGAGTCATACAACACCCCTTTCTCCTCCATCACTCCCAGCAAGTAGCAAGCATCCAGCAACCTCTTCCTGCCACAGAGCTCCATTACCATGGAGCTGCCGGCGAGTGGAGTCAGCTGAACCCCTTTCTTCATCATCCTCTGAACCAATCCTTCAACTTCCGCTTCCATCCCAACCTTCCACAAGCAAACCACTGCTCACTTGACAGGCACCCATCACCAACCAAACGCTCTACCACAGTATATGCGTCAGCAACCTTCTGTTCCGAGCAAATACCTTCAACTAGCGTCCGCATAAAGACCCGGTTAGGCAGCACCCCTCTTGCTGCCATTCTGTCCAGCACGCCAAGCGCCTCCCCCAACTTTTCTTTCCCAGAGAGGCATTTCAACAAACAAGTATAGGTCACCACGTTGGGTGCACAGATTGCACCCAGCTTCCCGCCCTCCATTTCTTCCACCAGTCCCAATGCGGCATACATGTCCCCAAGACCGCACATCCCATCGAGCAACGCGGTATAGACCAGCGTGCGCTCTCGAAGTCCCTCGCGGATGTCATCTTACGCACGGCGGTGACGATGAGGGGCATGGTCGGAGTCGGAGAGGTGCCGGACCCGTACATGATTTCAAGAACGGCGGACCGGCGGATCCCGCCGCGCGGAGAGCGTGGTGGAAGCAGGCGGCATCGGGGACGGCCGAAGGACCGTATGCGTGACGCAGGACGGCGAGGGAAGCCGGGAAGAGGCCAGCGTGAGCGGAGATGTTGAGGAGGACGGCATAGTGCAGCGGTGGGAGGGGCTGTGTGGAGGAGGAGAGAAGGGGCACGGAGGAGCGGAGGTCAGGGAGCGAGCTGGCAAGGCAGGAAAGAACATGCGGCGAGGGGAGTGGCGATGAGTGGGTCACCCGCCATAGGAGGAAGCGGAGGTTTACAGAGTGGTAAACGGCAGCGGCCTTCCCAATTTATTTCGGTTTTTATTAAATATTAGTTTAAAATAGATATAAATTTAATTCGGTTGTAATCTGATCTGACCTTTCAGTTCAATTATTTAGCCCCTTTGTCAGCCTAAGATAAAACCAGAGAGAGGAGGAGTGGGAGGAGGCAGGGCAGCGTGCGAAGAGGAAAGGCATTGGGTGGGGATGGGAAGGCGCGGGAGAGCGCGTGCGGGAGCGGCATGGAGGACGTCAGCAGTGAGATGAGAACGGAAAGGAGAGCGACGAGTTTGGGTGGTTTTGTTTGGGCTGACAGGTGGATGAGGCACCGGTGAAGAAGGATGAGAGTCACGCGTGGTGGAATTTCGTAGTCTATGAGCAAAGATGGAGAAGGGAGAGCTCGTGTGTGTGTGAGGGGGGGGGGGAGGTGAGTAAGGGCAGACCGAGTATGTTGAGTTTTGAAGTGGCCCAACCCATTGGTTGGACGGAGTTGGCCCGCTGAGATGGGCTGAATTTGAAGCACATTTAGTTATTTTCGAGTTGTTATGAACGTTTAATCCCATAACTTTATGATAGTGAACAACGTATTTGGTTTCTTGACCCTAATTTTATTTAGACATATATATGATTCTCTCGAATGACTAATAAAATATCCAGTTTGCCTGAACAAAAAAAGATCAAGGTCTTTTCGGTTTGTGATCAATGAAAAAGTTTTTATTAGGTCATGGATGTATACAGTCGTTTAGCATAAGCAAAACAGTACAATTGATATATGTCGAAGTCAATCGATGTTTCTATATGCAAAGCCTTAGTAGCTAGAAAATGAGCTATCTTGTTGTAATCTCTAAGGCAATGTATAATCTCATCCTTACGGAGTTCAACAATGAATGTGTTGATCTATCTAAGCATAAACATCTAACTTGAATGATTTGTCTTCATAGAACTAATTAATAGTGGAGCATATTGTTAGACGACCAATTTCTAGTGTAACAAGCCATGACAGCCACTAGAGTGTAAGATGTGATCCTTCCGTGCAAGCTAGTTATTCAACTTCTTTTATACTAGCATAATTAAAGGTGTTTTTGGTTCACACGTGGATTACTGAAAATCTGATTTTAGCTTTGAGGCATGAAAAAACTATTGTGAAATAGAAGAAAGACAAAAAAAAAGAAAATGATTCAGGTGTGTAACTATCGGCATATCGGTAATTTTTTAATATTTAGATGAAAAATTTAGCAAAACCGAGGTGAGTAGAGATTCTAATTTATATTGAGAAAATTTATAAATTCTAAAAAATCTGCTTCATAAGAAAATCTCTTTGTTGGAATTTTAAATTATTTACTATAAATCCGTTCCACAAAGTTAAACCAATGTAACTCTAAGCTTGACTTGTGCTTATGAAAATAAAATCAAACCAATATCATTCCTTGCAACAACCCAAGCATGCCTTTCATGAATTCTTGCAAAATGCTAGAACCACTTCACATGTCTTCTAGCCATAAAGAAAAACCACACACATGGAGACTTGTTGTTAATTTTCTTTTACCAAATTCATAATTGAGCAACTAATTCTACCAAATTGTTAGCAACATAAACGGTTACTTAAAGAAGCAACTCCATTTTAAAAGAGACTTCAACGTTTTGCATTTCCAAAGGCTTCATTAACTCGTGCAAACCGTATATATTTGTGAATGCTATTTAGTTGTAACTTATTTTTTGCGTTTCAGCAGCTATTTTATGGGCGTGACATAATATGATATTCTAATTCAATAGGCATATTTAGATTCCAATTTAATAACATTGGATAAGAAGGAAATTATATAAAAAATATATAATGATTCATACTAGCTATGAATACCTATATTTTTCTGAGGGTTGCCAACATATAAAAAAGTGACACATTTAGATTGGAGGGTGTTTTGAGAGATCATAAAGTCGATCCTCGAGCCAATGATGCTCATGAAAAACCCTAGGGTGGTGTCCAGGAACACCAAGGCCTAATTGATGGCTCTTGTGACCATCTAGTATTTTCTCATTGTGAGAGAATGTTCCTTCATGTACCCAAATCACAGTTGGCTATTGACAACAGCATTTGCTTTTCTCCTTTGCCTCTTGCACGCGCCCCTCACGTCGCCACCTTCGTCATATCACCAAACCACAGGTCTGCCTCCACTGCCTCTCACAAGGGGAGGTTGTGTCAGGTCTAAACCTATGTGGGGGCGGGGGCACTCATGGGCTGTGTTGGAGCTCCATGGTGGTGGGGGGAGCATGCCATGCTCTCCATGTTGTGACTCCTCCAGTAGTGAACATCCTCCTCCTACCCCACTGTGTGACTCTTCCCTAACCCCACTGTCTCACCCCACCGTGGCCATGATAAGACCATGGTGTCGAAGCTCCCCGCCTCGACCCGCCTTGGCCCCAACCATGTCGCCACTGACTATGTTGACCACATCGGATGCTTCACCTCCAGGCCCAAGACCATCAACACCGCCACCTGATGGAACCCTGATGTCGCCATTCCCGAGCTAGCGGACGATGCCATCCTGCTGCATAGCTCCCCATGTGTGTGCTCTATAACCCGTATAGAGGCATCCGACGAGGTGACCCGCGACGAGGCCTTCGTCCCCAAGCGTCGACCGCTGTTGTCGCCTCCCTCATGAGTTTGTGCTCGTGTTTCCACCCCAACACCGTGTTCTTTACAAGGTTACCAAACGAGGGCTTTGCCCTCGTGTGCTGTCCACTATTGTCGTCTTCCTCTGCGCCCGTGGCTGTGTTGTCACCCCCGCACTTTCTGTCTGAGATCACCAAATGACACCTCCATGAGCGACATGTCACGTGACGAGCTTCTTGACGCCACCAACACAAGAACGGCCCTAACGCTGCCGCCGCCATGATCATCTTCTACACCATCGTACACCAACGACACCAAAACGAGCCAAGTAGAGACAGGTCACTAACAAGAGTCCCACATGCAGGATACATTCTACTTAAATGACAAGTGAACAACATATGTTAGAAAAAAACAAAAGCCTTGTTTTGGTTAGTTTTATTGGAGTAATTATAAATATGAATAGTAAAAAATAGTATCCAATTTCTTAATAAAAAGTAGCCATCCTGTTTTAGATAGTATCATTGATGATGCTCTAACGCCTTAAACTTGTAGGTGAGGAACAATCTCAAAACACTTCTTTACAACTCTAAATACCGACTCAGTGCAATGACCACTAGCATTTTGAAGTTATTATTTTAAGGAAACTAGAAAAATGCATAAGTATATTAGGCAAATTATCCCCTTTCTACTGCAATTAGTTCCCAAATTAGGAGCAAAAAGTATTAGTATATGGCTCCAAATCTAGCCTTACCTTCTGCCGTACTTCATTATTTATTTTTTAATTTGCATTAATACAATATATATGCTCAAGAACCATAACTTTATATAGTCAGTTGACTTTCTCCCCGTTTCCTCATGGAGACCTTAAGTTCAACCAAAACAGGAAAGCAAATAGTTGCATCCATTTATTTAGTATATCCTAGTTGATCTTTCTATATGGAGATCTAACAATATTGATTATATTAATTGGTCAATCAATAAATAGTGTTTGTATTAAAATGGGAGGGTACCTATTTATTATTAGTTGTTCAAAGTTTAGTTAGAATATCCAGCCAAACATTATAAATGGGTACAACGAACAAGTGGAAAAGGATGAATTCAATCCAACAATTGTAACTAGCTCAGTCAAACCAAATCAGGAAAGCAAATGGTGACTGTCAAAGTGTTCGCTATGACACTTGCCCCGGTACTGCTACTGGAGCAGTCCGCGGAGGTTTGTTATTTGGAGGGTCTAATGTCCCTAGATCGATCGAGCTTGAAGGACAAGGGTGAACACAAAGATTTACATGGTTTGGACCGCCGGAGCGTAAAACCCTACATCCACGGGAATGAGTGTTGTATTGCCTTGCGCGTGTGAGTATGTGAGTGTGGTTTCAAATTCTTTTCCCAGAGGCTGCCCCGGTCCTTTTATATCTCAAGGCCGGGGCAGTTATAATATGGCCTGAAGCCTGGCAGGTGGACCCACGATTGTCCGTACCCTATACGTGATCTAGGGTATTTATAGCTACATGTAGTGTTGTTGTCGATGAGTTAAGGCGCGCCGCCTGACACGCAGGTTGCCTCTTACCGAGTAGCAGTTGATGATGGCGGGTGAAGGCCCCATCTTATCGTCGTATCCTACTTGGTCAACTGTGCAACACTGGGTCGTTGTCACGCCATACCGCCTTGTCTTGTCATGGTTTTGACGGCTAGGAGTGGACGGTGGTGTGCGGTGCGCGCTATGCTTTTGGGGAACGCACAAGTCTTGAGTGCGCGACTGGACGGTGCACGTTGTAAGGATCGAAACGCCCAAGAGGGGGGGTGAATTGGGCTTTTTCAATTTTTAGAGCAATTTAAAACTTAATGGTTGAAGCCCAATTACCTATGCGAACTAACTACGCAAGCAAGAGTATTAAGTGCGGAATAGTAAATGCGTAATAGTAAGAGAGTGAGGAGAGAGATGCAAATTCCCGCGGAGACTCGGAGACACGGCGATTTTTCCCGTGGTTCGATAAGATCACAAAGATCTACCTACGTCCACGTTGTGGCACCCACCAAAGGGTATAGCCACTCCCAAGTCACCAAGACAAGGGAATCCACTATCTTTCTCCGTTCGCCATCTCCGGCAAGGTGGAGCTCAAGCCTTGTACAATGGTGATCCTCCGGGCTTCCACAAACGCCTTGGTAAGCTCCGGAGCGATCTCTTCTTCCTCCAACTTTTATAAGGTGAGAGAAGTCACCAAGACACTCTCTCTCACTAGCCTAGAGATTCCAATCACCAAGAATGGACGCACACAAGCTTCTCTCTAGCTAGATCTAGCCTATAGTTGGAGTACAAGAGGTTTTGAGGTGTGGAAGTGGTAGCTCTTGGTCTTGAATGCTTGAGAATGTGTAGTGAGGCTCTGGTGATCAAGACCTGACGAAATGACCGGTTGGAGGGGTATTTATAGCCAGCCCACACGAGATAGCCGTTGGAAAAGTAGGCAGACTTTTTCTGTGAACATCGGATGATCCGATGCACCACTTTATTTGAGCATCGGTCGAATTCCAAATTAGCTGATGTCATGTGTCAGATGTGACCGTTGGATATAACCGTTGGATCTGACTGTTAATCGACCGATGTTACTTCAACTTCATCATCGGATGATCCGGTGAGTTGATCTCCAGAATTGGTTCAGAAATAATGTCTCGGTTGAAATTGACCGATGTACACTTACTTCATCATCGGATGATCCGGTGTGTACTTCTTCAGAATAACTCAGAAATCATCCTTCTGTTGAAATCAACCGATGTGCCACTTCCTTCACATCGGATGATCCGGTGTGTACTGGGCTCTGAGATCTTCTTCTTCTGCCAACTCAAACTCGACCGATGTAGTCATTTTGCAAGACATCGGATGATCCGGTGAGTGCAACTTGTTTGCTTCGAGTTGATCTTTTGGAATCTTCTTGAGTGACCTCTTTGACACTTGTTTGAAATGATATTTTGATGAAGTGTAAGCTCCTTGTGTTGCCAATTTTGATAGAATAGAGTCGTTGTATGAGTTCTTCATTTAGTCTTCATGAGTATCGAATAACCCCTTAGAATAGATCGTTGAGGGGTCTCCATTTGTATCCAATGAGCAGTAGATGGTGTGAATAGATAGTTCATTAACGTTTGATGTGATATACGTGAAACCTCGCATCCACAAACTCATTAGTAATAACGAACGGTTGTCATTAATCACCGAAACCATACCTCACAGGGGCCTAGATGCTTTCAATCTCCCCCTTTTTGGTGATTGATGACAACACAACGAGTAGAGCATAGAATTAACGCAATGCTCAAAAAAGAAATATAACAAGTACAAATTGCAACACAAGTGGCTCGAAGGCTCAAATAATAAACAATAAAGCGTAAGAGCACAAAGTAGCACCCGAAGTACAATAATAGCAAATAATAATAACAGGCAATCTCAAAGATAACAATAAGTAGCAAAGGGATAGACACTCCCCCTAAAACCAAGAACTCCCCCTAGAACTGAGCTAACCTCCCCCTGACTCTAACTCTTCTCCCCCTTTGGCATCAAGACACCAAAAAGGGAAGTCGAGTCCCTACGACTCAGGCGCGCTCCTGGCGATGGTGAAGCGGTCGGCGTCGACGGTGCTGTCGCTGGAGCTGCTGGAGGTGGAGGTCGCTGGCGCTGGAGCTGGAGCGGGGGGAGCTGGAGCTGCTGGGGGATCCGCTGAGACTGCTGGCGCCGGTGGAGAAGGTACTGCCGGAAGAGGTGAGGACTGGAACGACGTTGGCGGCAGTACTGGAGCTGGTGCCAGTGGGGGTGCACCTGGAGCCTGACTGAGTCCCGAGTGCTGAGGTGGAAGGGCGACTCCCGTCTGCTGGTAGAGGTTGGTGACCAACCCCAGGACGCCCAACAACATCTGCTGAGTCTGCTGCTGCTGGTCCAGAGTGCGTCTCGTCATCTGGTCGATAAGGTTGGTGTACCTGTCGATGTCCTCTCGCCTCTGACGGGCGATCTCCAGCTGCATCTCCTGCTGCTGCCTCTGAAGCTGCTCCTGTCGAGCTGCTTGCTGCTCCTGCTGCTGAGCCATCCGTTGAAGTAATGCAGTGAGCTCTGACGGCTGAGTCACTTGAGCCTCTGACACTGGAGGAGGTGTAGGTGGTGGAGCTGCTGAGCCTCCTGCCTCTGCGTCGTGGTGCCTCGGTGAGGGAGGAGCAGGAGGGAAGTACTCCTCGACACTGTCGCTGGTGTCGCTGTCCGACCATATATGCTGTAGGTCTCCTCCCTGAGCCTCTGCCTGTGCCAGCTCTGCGTCCTCCTGAGTCAGCTCTGCCCAGTCCTCTGACAGTCTGGCTCGAACCTCACGCTCGACGGGACGGCCAAGGCGGCGGTCTCCCGGAGTGGGGACTCGGTAGTGGCTGAACCGGGTCACGTGCATCTCCGTCAGCTGAGAGACTCCTGGAGTGTCCTCTGGAACCAACTGGTGGAGAAGGTGACAGATCCAGTGACCGAAGACCAACTGTCGAAGCATCCCAACTCCGTCGGTGATCACGTCCTCCATCTCGCAGATCAGAATATCCACGATGTCGAACTCCATCCCGTTCATCACATAGAACAGGATGGTCTGCTGAAGGCTCGTGAAGCCCTCCAAGTAGCCAGACCTCGGTAGTAGAGTACGCCTGAGTACGTGGTGAACTGTTCGAGCTGCTGGGGTGAGAAGCGCTGGCACCCTCGGCTGGTCAGGAGTGAACGGCTGAGTGAACAGACCTCTGATCTCCTCGAAAGGCGGTGCCACTCCTCCAGTCAGTGGCCTCCTCGGCGGGTCTGCGTCTCCGTAGACTATCTGGTGCAGGCACATAGTAGAGAGCTCCACACCAAGCAGTCTGCCCAACAAGTCTCGAGACACGTCGTGGATCCGCCCCATGAACATGAAGTGAATCGAGCGACGGCCCTCAGAGACGTAGAGTGTCGCGTAGAACACCCTGACCCACTCCTCAACGTAGGCACTCCTCTGGTGTGAGAGCAAGTCCACAAGTCCTCTGTATCTCTCAAAGAGTGGCCTGATCCCGTGTCCTGCTGCCACTGCAAGCTGATCCCAGTCGATGCTGTTATGCTCGAAGAGCTTGTGGCCCCGACGCCTGTAAGTCTCGTACAGGGACGCCTGTGTCAGGGTCCAGAAGCGGGAGTCAACTCGAGTATCCCTAGGCCGCGGGAACCACTCCTCAAGCAACGCTGACCATCTGAGCTTCTTCAGTTGCCTTGCCTTCATCTTCCTGTAGTCGGTGAGTCTGACATCCTCGACAACACGGACTGTTGTGTCCATCAGGTGGATGGCCCTTTGGGCCCCTCTGTCCTCGGCGCGGTCAGCCGCAGAGGGGCGCCGACTCGCCGTAGGAGTCTGTCCACCCCCACGAGTCCTCGGGGTGCGCCGGCGGATGAGAGGCGGCACCTCGGTCTCCTCCTCGTCGGAGCCCTCGGGAGGCACCGGCTGGACCGGAGGCTGCTCCTGCCTCTACCGGGACTCGCGGATCCGTAAGGAACCGCGATGGTCGCGCTCACGCTCCTCGGCGGCACGAGCGGCCAACTCCGCACGACGAGCGTCCTTGGACATCTTGCGCTTCTTCGCGGCGGGCTCCTCAATAGCCTTGCCCTTTCCTTTGCGATCGCGACCCATCTTAGCGACGAACGGCGAAGCACGGCGAAAGCCTAGCGGAGAGGGTGATGCGAGCCGGCGGCGAGTGGTGGAGGGGAGACGGCGAGGGAGGCACGACAGAGGAGGGAGCTGCGGTGGAACGGCGGCGGCGCGCGCGGGAGAGGCGGCGGCGCGGGCACAGGCGGCGCCTGGGAGGCGGCGGCGGGCGCGGGAGAGGCGGCGGCGCGGGCACAGGCGGCGCCTAGGCGGCGGCGGCCGAAGGGCGGCGGCGGCGGCGCCTGGCGCGGGAGAGGCGGCGGCGCGTGGGAGGCGGCGGCGGGCGCGGGAGAAACGGGCGGCGGCGAAGAGGCGGGGAAGAAAAACACCGGCGGCCGAACCGCTATTTAAACCGTACGGACAAACCCTAGCCGCGCACAAAACACCGGATGGACCGATGATCATCGGAGGATGCATCGGTCGAGTTCAACAGAGAGCTGTTCCAAAAACTCTCTTTGAACACCGGATGAGCCGACGTTGAGGTGTCGATTATCGGTCGATTTCTGCAGGGCACCAGAAAACTGAACACCGGATGCTCCGATGTCTTCTGAAATGAACTCATCGGTTGATTTGTGACATCTGACTTGATCTGAGCACTGAACTGAAGCACCAATTGATCCGATGATCTGCTGGCCCCAGCATCGGATAATCCGATGACTACAGAAAACCTAAGACTGCCCATATGTGTCCTTGGACTTAAACACATAAAGATAAGGATGGGTCCTAGGACTTTTTGGGCAACTCCTAACCTCTCATAGAAGGCTTCAAATATAGTGCCACATATTGGCTAAGCCCTTAAGCAAAGAGAACACACAAGGTTAGGAGGGAAACCACGAAAATGTAAGGCCCATGCTTTGTGAGCTAGAGTATGGAAAACTTCTATCTCTTTAAAGCATGTACCTTTAGAATTTTGCTCTATCCACATCATATGAGTTGAGATATTGCATTTTGAACAAGTCTCCTTCTTATGATGTGGGTTCCCCTTTGTGACAATCTACCGTATGCAATGCCAAACAAAATAATGCAAGATATTAAATGAGTGCAAGTCTATATGGCAGGAATCAAGCAAAGCATAATGTAAATCTATCTTGCCAAGTTTAAACCTTCCAAAGGCTTTCTCAGAGAAAACTATTTCTAGCTCGCCCCTATCCTTTGGGAGTTAGACAAGACTTATTTGATATGCAACCTTACATGAACATGGCAACTTACATGACGTTAGATGTATCTAGCACATTTAATTCACTTCTAAGTCTAGAAAAAGTTTTCTCATCAAGTGGTTTAGTGAAGATATCCGCCAATTGTTCTTCGTACCTAACACCTTGCAAAGAGATGTCTCCTTTAGCCTCATGGTCCCGCAAGAAGTGATGGCGAATATCAATGTGCTTAGTGCGGGAGTGTTGAACGGGGTTTCTAGCTATCTTAACCGCACTTTCATTGTCACAAAGGAGAGGCACACAATCAAATTTAATTCCAAAGTCCAAAAGGGTTTGCTTCATATATAGAATTTGGGCACAACATGCACCGGCCGCTATATACTCTGCCTCCGCGGTGGACAAAGCCACGGAGTTTTGCTTTTTGCTCGACCAAGATACTAGGGAACGACCAAGTAAGTGGCACCCACCGGAGGTACTCTTGCGATCCACACGACATCCGGCAAAGTCCGAATCCGAGTAGCCCAAGAGGTGGAAACTAGCGTTCTTGGGGTACCACAAACTTACACTTGGGGTATGCTTGAGATACCTAAGTATCCTAAAGACCGCCTTACAATGCGATTCTTTAGGTGCCGCTTGAAAGCGAGCACACAAGCACACACTAAACATGATATCGGGCCTAGATGCGGTAAGATATAACAATGAACCAATCATGGAACGGTAATGAGATTGATCAATAGGTTTACCGTCCATGTCCGCGTCGAGATGACAATTTGTCGCCATTGGAGTACTTCTTGAGCTACAATCTTCCATTTCAAACTTCTTCAAGAGGTCCTTGGTGTACTTCTCTTGGTAGATGAAAGTCCCCTCTTGAAGTTGCTTGATTTGAAATCCTAGGAAGAAATTGAGTTCTCCAATCATTGACATCTCGAACTCCCTAGACATCATGGTGCCAAACTCAAGGCTAAGAGATTTGTTAGTTGAGCGAAAAATAATGTCATCAACGTAAATTTGACAAAGAAATAAATCCCTGTTGATGTCTTTGGTGAAAAGTGTGGTATCCACCCTCTCGATCTTGAATCCTTGCATGACTAGGAAATCCCTTAGACGTTCATACCATGCCCTAGGTGCTTGCTTGAGCCCGTAGAGCGCCTTGTGTAACCTATACACATGGTTAGGATTCCTCGGATCTTCAAACCCGGGAGGTTGCTCAACGAAAACAAGTTCGTTAATATAATCATTGAGGAAGGCACTTTTAACATCCATTTGATAAAGCATAATATTGTGATGCGAAACAAAAGCAAGGAGTATGCGAATAGCTTCTAACCGTGCGACCGGGGCGAATGTCTCTCCAAAATCTAGTC
Organism: Neostapfia colusana; assembly: GCA_030760725.1. Taxonomy (NCBI): domain Eukaryota; kingdom Viridiplantae; phylum Streptophyta; class Magnoliopsida; order Poales; family Poaceae; genus Neostapfia; species Neostapfia colusana. The sequence continues at coordinate 86,941,226 of JASWHV010000013.1, read as the reverse complement.
CTTCAACTTTTGAAAAACCCTTGGCCACAAGCCTTGCCTTGTTGCGGACCACCACGCCATTCTCGTCTTGCTTGTTGCGGTACACCCACTTCGTTCCGATGACGTTCTTGTCCTTAGGTCGCTCCTCCAATACCCAAACTTCATTGCGGGTGAAGTTGTTGAGTTCTTCTTGCATAGCCATCACCCAATTGGGATCTTGGAGTGCTTACTCAATATTTGTGGGTTCTACACACGAAACAAAAGAGTAGTGCTCACAAAATGAAGCAACATGGCGAGAACGAGTACTTACTCCCCGTGACGGACTTCCGATGATTTGATCCATCGGATGTGCCTTGGAGATGCGCCCATGCCTCATAAGAGGTTGTAAGGCACTTGGCGGTGGTGAGGCATCTCGCTCGTCTTGTGGTTGGACTTGACCTTGGACTTCTTCTTCTTTTTGGTGTTGTGTGGCATGTGAATCTTGCATTGGCAATGGATCATCTTTCTCTTCTTCTTCATCAATTTGAGGCGCCATGGAGGTGTTGATGTTGGAACTCGAGGCTCCCCCTTGATCATGGCTCTCCTCAACTTCGGGCTTGATGTCTCCTATGGTCATGTTCTTCATAGCTTCTCGTAGAGGCTCATCATCTATATCATCATGACCAAAACTCTCCTCTTGGGAGCCATTAGTCTCATCAAACTCAACATCACAACTTTCTTCAACTAACCCGGAGGTTTGGTTGAATACTCGATATGCTTTTGAGTTTGACGCATAACCAAGAAAGATACCAACATCACACCTTCTTTCAAACTTACCGAGCCTTTTCTTGCGGTAGATGTAGCACTTGTACCCGAAGACTCGGAAGTAGGAGATGTTGGGCTTTCTCCCAATGAGGAGCTCATATGGGGTCTTTTGAAGTAGTCGATGAAGATAGACCCTATTTGCGGCATGGCACGCCGTGTTGATTGCTTCGGCCCAAAACTTCTCCGACGTGCCATAGTCATCAAGCATTGCTCTTGCGAGGGTGATGAGTGTCTTGTTCTTCCTTTCAACGACACCATTTTGTTGAGAGGTGTATGTGGCCGAAAACTCATGCTTCACGCCTTCACGATCACACCACTCCCCAATGTTGTAGTTCTTGAACTCGGTGCCGTTGTCACTCCGGACCTTGATGATGGGAAGTTGAAATTCCCTTTGAGCTCGTTTAGCGAAGGTCTTGAAGATTTCCGGAGTTTCACCCTTGTCACCTAGAAACAATGTCCAAGCATAGCGAGAGTAGTCATCAACAATAACAAGACAATAGAGGTTACCGCCAAGGCTTTGGTATGTGGACGATCCGAAGAGGTCCATGTGAAATAGTTCAAGTGGCTTGGAGGTTGACACCATTGTCTTCATCGGATGGTGTGAGGCAACTTGCTTCCCGGCTTGACACGCGCTACAAAGTTTGTTCTTCTCAAATGTGACATCCTTCACGCCGGTCACCATCCCAAGCTTGAATGACTTCTTGAGCTTGCTCATCTCAATGTGAGCAATGCGCCGATGCCATAGCCATCCCAAACTTGTCTTGGTGAAAAGACAAGTGGTCAAGCTAGCATCCTTGTTGGAGAAGTCCACCAAGTAAAGATGTCCATGCCGAAAACCTTTGAATATTAGTTCTTTGCTTGATTCACTAGTCACCACAACACCATTCTTGTCAAATGTGCACGTTAGTCCAAGATCACATAATTGTGCAATAGAAAGTAAATTGAAACTAAGAGACTTAACGTAAAGCACATTAGAGATAGACAAATCATGAGAAATAGCAATTTCACCCAAACCAATTACCTTCCCCTTTGAGTTATCACCAAAGGTGACTTGTTCATGATTGCCGGGGTTCTCTATGGAGGTGAACATACCATCATTGCCGGTCATATGTTGAGTGCACCCACTATCAAGTACCCAATGCTTTCCTCCGGCTTTGTAGTTCACCTACACACATGAAGTTAGTTTTTGAGTTTAGGAACCCAAGCCAACTTAGGTCCTTGTATGTGTGATACAAGTGATTTTGGGACCCAAAGTTGCTTGGGGAGCTTCCCCTTCATGCCCTTGATGTCTTTGCTGATGAACCTTGCCTTCACCTTTCCACCTACTTTGCTCAATAGATAGTGATAATTATTGAAAGTAGATTTGTAGTTAGGAGGCAATTTGGGAGAAGGACGGTTGGGAAGAGGACACTCCCTCGTGTGATGTCCGGTGACCTCACAATGTTGGCACTAGGAACCAACTTCCTTGTTGAAGCTTGTCCTAAGCTCCGGTGAGGGCACCTTTCCTTTGTTGGGCATCGGGAAGGATCCAAGTCCCCTCTTGTTGAAGCTTTTAGCTTGTTGGTAGAGGATTTACTTGTGCTTCTCCTTCCCCTTAGAGAGTCTTGCCACACTAGTGCGAAGACTTTCAATTTCGTCCATTAGCTCCTTCTCCCTAGGGCTTGCTTTCAAAGGCAAAGACTTATCCAAAATATTAGTGGCATGTGAATTAGATGATATTTTGCCATCAAGGTTTTCTTTCTTTGTGTTTTTCAATTTAAGTTCAATCGCTTCATAAGCAAGGTTAAGCACTTCATGTTCTTGAACCAACTCATTGTGCTTTGCCAAGAGTGCTAAGTTAGCTAAGTCAAGCTCATGATACTTAAGCTTGATTTGATCATTCTCCTCCTCGATTTGCTTGACATTTGATTTGAGCGTGTCATGCTCTTTAAGTATGGTTACATACTTGTCATGCAAATCGAGGTTAGCACTTTCAAGCTTAGCACGAGCTAGCTCAAGAGCCTTAACCTTAGCCTTTTCCCTTTTATAATGGCATGATATTCATTAATCATAGATGCTAATTCATCGGGTGAAAGCTCATCATCATCATCGCTAGAATCTTCACATACCTTTGAGTTACCTTTCGCCATTAGGCACATAGGAGGTGGACGAAGAGGTGAGTCATCCTTATTGACGATGGCGAGGCCCGCCAAGTTTTCTTCATCTTCACTATCTTCGTCGCTTGACTCTTCATCCGTGATCCACTCATTGGCTTCACACATGAAGACCTTTTGAGACCCTCTTCTCTTCTTTGGAAAGAGCTTGGTTTTCTTGCCTTTGTCAAATTTCTTCTTTCCAAAAGAGCGCTTGGGCTTGACCTCCTCTTCATCATCACTTTCTTCTAGCTTGTGATGCTTGCCATTGTCCTTCCTTTTGTCCGGTCTTGGACAATCATATGATATGTGGCCTAGATCACCACAATTGTAGCACGTCTTGTTTTCATCTTTTCTTGGCAAGAAGTCTTTCTTCTTGGGATCATAAGAGTATCTCTTCTTTGCAATCTTAGAGTTGAGGCGTGAGAATTTCCTCATCATCAAAGCAAGCTCATCATCATCATCTTCGCTTGTTTCTTGCTCTTCTTCACTTGAGCTAGGCTCAACCACTTTCTTCTTCTTGGGAGTTATCTTCTTGGTTGAAGCCTTGAGAGCAATGGTTTTTGATGATGACTCCTCCATCATTCCAAGTACGCTCATCTCATGAGCATGGATTTCTCCAATGAGCTCCAAAACTTCAATGTTGTCTAGTGACTCTTTTTGGAGCATTGAATTGATAATGTTGTACTTGGGCTTGGATAGAAGCATGAGGATCTTGCGATTGATAAGTCCCTTGCCATGAGAAGCAATGTCAAGTGCGTTAATTTCCTCAATGAGCACATTTAAACGAGAAAACATTTGGTTAACATTCTCATGAGGAAACATCTTAAATTCATCATATTTTGATTTAAGCATGTGATATTTGAGTTCTTTAACACGAGATGAGCCCTCATGTATTTCAATTAGACATGCCTAAATTTCACATGCTTTTTCCTTACTAGCAATCCTAGCAAAGACATCTTGACTAATGCATTCATATATGGCATTTCTAGCCTTAGCATCCCATTTTAATTGGTCACCAACATAGTCAAGATTTTCAAACCCCGCATGGGTCGCTTCCCACACTTCGGGAGCAATTGCCTCAAGGTAAGCGCGCATGCGTGCTTTCCAATAAGCAAAATTCTTGCCCTCGAAGGTAGGAACCGAACCCCCATTCTTGGCCATTTTCGCTCTCTAGCGGTGAAGCTAGAATGATCCAATGAGCAACCTTGCTCTGATACCAATTGTAAGGATCGAAACGCCCAAGAGGGGGGGTGAATTGGGCTTTTTCAATTTTTAGAGCAATTTAAAACTTAATGGTTGAAGCCCAATTCCCTATGCGAACTAACTACGCAAGCAAGAGTATTAAGTGCGGAATAGTAAATGCGTAATAGTAAGAGGGTGAGGAGAGAGATGCAAATTCCCGCGGAGACTCGGAGACACGGTGATTTTTCCCGTGGTTCGGTAAGATCACAAAGATCTACCTACGTCCACGTTGTGGCACCCACCAAAGGGTATAGCCACTCCCAAGTCACCAAGACAAGGAAATCCACTATCTTTCTCCGTTCGCCTTCTCCGGCAAGGTGGAGCTCAAGCCTTGTACAATGGTGATCCTCCGGGCTTCCACAAACGCCTTGGTAAGCTCCGGAGCGATCTCTTCTTCCTCCAACTTTTACAAGGTGAGAGAAGTCACCAAGACACTCTCTCTCACTAGCCTAGAGATTCCAATCACCAAGAATGGACGCACACAAGCTTCTCTCTAGCTAGATCTAGCCTATAGTTGGAGTACAAGAGGTTTTGAGGTGTGGAAGTGGTAGCTCTTGGTCTTGAATGCTTGAGAATGTGTAGTGAGACTCTGGTGATCAAGACTTGACGAAATGGCCGGTTGGAGGGGTATTTATAGCCAGCCCACACGAGATAGCCGTTGGAAAAGTAGGCAGACTTTTTCTGTGAACATCGGATGATCCGATGCACCCCTTTATTTGAGCATCGGTCGAATTCCAAATTAGCTGATGTCATGTGTCAGATGTGACCGTTGGATATAACCGTTGGATCTGACTGTTAATCGACCGATGTTACTTCAACTTCATCATCGGATGATCCGGTGAGTTGATCTCCAGAATTGGTTCAGAAATAATGTCTCGGTTGAAATTGACCGATGTACACTTACTTCATCATCGGATGATCCGGTGTGTACTTCTTCAGAATAACTCAGAAATCATCCTTCTGTTGAAATCAACCGATGTGCCACTTCCTTCACATCGGATGATCCGGTGTGTACTGGGCTCTGAGGTCTTCTTCTTCTGCCAACTCAAACTCGACCGATGTAGTCATTTTGCAAGACATCGGATGATCCGGTGAGTGCAACTTGTTTGCTTCGAGTTGATCTTTTGGAATCTTCTTGAGTGACCTCTTTGACACTTGTTTGAAATGATATTTTGATGAAGTGTAAGCTTCTTGTGTTGCCAATTTTGATAGAATAGAGTCGTTGTATGAGTTCTTCATTTAGTCTTCATGAGTATCGAATAACCCCTTAGAATAGATCGTTGAGGGGTCTCCATTTGTATCCAATGAGCAGTAGAAGGTGTGAATAGATAGTTCATTAACGTTTGATGTGATATACGTGAAACCTCGCATCCACAAACTCATTAGTAATAACGAACGGTTGTCATTAATCACCGAAACCATACCTCACGGGGGCCTAGATGCTTTCACACGTCTTCGTTGACTACAGAGACCCACAGCTCATGATTGGTCGTGGGACACGAGGCAGCTCCGGAGCCCTCCTTAGCACCAGGCCCGGAGCCCGGAGACACGTGGAAGTGCCAGACCTCGCCTTAGAGGGAAGGCCAGGTCCGCATCCAAAGGCACGTGGCAGCTCCGGAGCCGTACTCAGCGGGAAGGCCAGGCCTAGAGCCTGGAGACACGTGGCAGCGCAAGACCTCGTCTCAGCGGGGAGGCCAAATCTGGAGACAAGGACATGTGGCACCTGTGGTGCCCACCTTAGTGGGGAGGTCCGACCTGAAGCTTTAGGCCACATGGCAGCTCCGGACCTCGCCTCAGCGGGGAGGTCAGGTCCGGGGCCAAGAACACGTGGGAGCTCCGAAGTTCTCCTCAGCGGGGAGGTCCGGCCCGGAGCCTCGGGTCACGTGACAGCTCCAGACCTTGCCTCAGCGAGGAAGCCACGTCTGAGGCCAAGGACATGTGGGACCTCCGAATCCCTCCTTATAGGGGAGCTCTGGCCCGAATCCTGGTACCACGTGGCAACACCAGACCTCGTCTCAACGGGGAGGTCAGGTCCGGGGCCAAGGACACGTGGCGATGACAGAGCCCGCCCTAGCAGAGAGGCAGGGTCTGAGGCCTCTTCAAGCCTCCACTCGGGGGTACCCGGTCTGCAGGGTACCGACAATGACATTCATTTATTTGGCATATTCTAGCCGATCTCTCTATTTGGAGATCCAATAACATATTTTTTTAATTAGACAATCAATAAAGAGTGTTTGTAGTGAAAAGTTGGAGGGGCACCTGTTTATTATGATTTGTTCAAAGTTTAGTTAGAATATACAGACATGCAACCAAAAATCATAAGTAGGTACAATGAACAAGTGGAAAAGAACGAATTCTAGCCAAACAATCATAACTAGCTGAGTCAAATCGAAATAGAAAATCAAATGGTTGCATCCATTTATTTGGCATATCCTAGGTGATCTCTCTATTTGGAGATCTAACGAGATTGTTTTTCTTAATTAGGCAATCAAGAAAGAGTGTTTGTAGTGAAAATGGGAGGGCACCTATTTATTATGAGTTGTTCAAAGTTGGGTAAGAATATCCAGCTAAAAATCATAAATAGGTACAATAAACGATTGGAAAAGAACGAATTCCAGCTAACAATTGTAACTAGTTGAGCCAAACTAAAAACAACATAGCAAATGGTCGCATCCATTTATTTGGTATATCCTAGCCAATCTCTATTTAAAGACTACCAAGATTGATTTTTTAATTAGGCAATCAATAAATAGTTTTCTAGTAAAAAATGGGATGGGCACCTTTTTAGAGTTGTCCAAAGTTCAGTTAGAGCATACAACCAAAAATAATAAATGAGTACAATGAACTAGTGGAAAAGAACAAATCCCATCCAACAACCGTAACTAGCTGAGTCAAAACAAAACATGAAAGCAAATGATTGTATCCATTTATTTGACATATCCTAGCTGATCTCTATTTGGAGATCTAAGAAGATTGATTTTCTTAATTAGTCAATCAATAAAGAATGTTTGTATTTAAAAATGGGGGGAGCACCTATTTATTATGAGTTGTTTAAAGTTCAGTTAGAATATCCAGCGAAAAATCATAAATGGGTACACCGAACGAGTAGAAAAGAACAAAATCCAACCAACAACCATGACTTCAAGTATAGACAAAATTCATAACTAAGCACAATAAATGAGTAGAGAAAGTAGTTGATAGAAGTTCTGTTTAAAGTTCAGTCACAATTCATAATTGGGTACAATGAATGGTAAAAAGGATGCAGCAAGATGCATGCATGCTCAGATATTGCCCCAATATGTGTTAGGTCTTGTGCGGTCCAACTGTCATAGAGTAATGAGGAAAAATGAACTTGCATCCATGGTGCTGAAATCTATTTTATTTTTTCTTTTGAACTCACAAAAAGTTAGGGATTTATTTAAAAAGTAAGTACAACTTCTGTGACTACAAGAATAAATTTTGTAGGTGGACATGCAAATTCTCTTTGGATGCAGGTTGTTTTTGTAATTTTATTCTTTTATAAAAATGTGTATCATGGATGTCTTTCTCTACCCTTTCACTGTAAGTTGTCACAATTTTGTTCAACACTTCTCACACAGGCTCGAGGTAAATCTTAACTTTCAGTACATGTTTATTTTATAGAGTTTAGTACTTGAAGTAGTACAGTACTCGGGCCGTTATTGTAGCGCACGTGTGTCGTCAAGCATCTTGGGGCCGTTACTCTTTCTTGTCGGTTTCGAAATATTGGCACGTGTATGGTATTTTTCTATATGGCAAGATTTTGTTGATCCGGATTGATGGAATAGTTGCATAGGCCTTCTTAGATGATTTCTTATTGTTTTCATGTGAGTTGTCATGCTTCTACTTTCTTTGTCTTACAATATATTTTTTCACTTAGTTGAGTCAACCAATCAGAGGCCTCTCCCTACAAGCTGATCCTTTTTGTTACACACACATCCATTTCACACATGCTTCCTAAGATTTGTAGGTCAGTGTCTAGTAATGTGTATGTATACCTAGAGTATCTCTAACAATGTCTAAAAAGACTTCCAGTCATCTTGTTTTGGGTCCTCCTGAAAACTACCTCCCTCCTCCAAGAGTTATCAGAAATCAGTCCCTAAATTTGCGCACGTCATCCATCAATGGATACAACTGGCCCATCGGTGCAGCACCGATCCGCCATCCGCTGCATCTGACGGTGTTGTCCTCTCATTTCTCTCTGTCCACACGACTGCTTCACCTAGCTTGGAAGAAATTTTGCAGCTGCCTCCCCGGCTCGCCGACCACGACGGCAAGCGGACGCGGCGTGACAAATCTGCTTCTCGCTTTTTCCTCCTGTGGTTTGTGTCCCCACTTGTCTAATACGTGGCCACATGGCGCGAGGAGAGTGAAGCTAAGAGACAGTAGGGGCACACGCGTCACTACCACGGTCGGACAACTTTCTTCTCCACTTCAGTGTCAGTGACGGTTAAGCTAGCGACTCACCGGGTGGGATGGATGCCAGTGGTCCCCACCGTGCGGGGAGATTTTTGGAAGTTTTTTTTGGACCGTGGAAACGTAGGGAGTCTAGATAGAGAACTGTTGGAAGTGTGATGTTGGAAGTGGCCCCCACCATGCTTCCGTAAATAAGTTTTTTTAGGAGTTTAGAAGCTGTTAGAGATGTTCTTAGTAACTGCAACAATAATTGAACCTAGGTTATTGTGTTGTTGTTCTCCGTATAATAGATTTGAAAGGAATCCTTTTTATTTAATGAGGTTCTTTATTTTGGTAGTTCAATCATTTTCATCTGAGTGAAATTCCAATGGTTGTTTGCTTACTTATTACTGCAGATTTAGGTTTTAGTTCGCAACAGTAGTTATTGATATTAAATAGCAAGGTAATCTGTCTGACCATTTCTTTAGTTTCTAGAACTGACTGGAGAGTTTTAACTAATTGTTTGTTCATTTTTTTGGTTTGTGATTCTTTCTAATGTAAATGTCACTGTGAGTATATTTAGTATTTAAAATCTCAGCAGGGGACTCCACTCCAGTTTCACTAAAAAATAGCAGTTACTATATTTCTAGCTGTAACTAGGTAGATATCTGCATGTATCTTTTCATGATAATAAATGGAATAATATAGCCTCATTCTATAATTAGTTCTTTTGCTTTCATTATTTATCCGTACTAAACTAAGCATTGCATGTCCTTGTCGTATTGCAGTTAGTTGTTACCTTTCTAGTAGTATCATTTATTAGAGTTATTGTGCTTACAAGGAAGGTGAAGGTAATTCCATCATCAAACTACTATTTCAATTTATCTTCATCCGTCATCTTTGGTTTCTAAATCTTTTAGTTTTATGCCATTATATTTTTAAGCGGGATTGGAATTTTTTTACTGCTTATTGTTATCCACTGCAACCCATTTTTTCTTGTCACTTGGTGTAGAAATGACAGCAATATAAAAGACAGTTCAGTAATTTATTGGTTGCGCAAGACTAGGTATCAGACATAAAAAATGTTATTCTTTATTCGTATAACTTTTTCATATTAAGTGATCTATTGGTTGTTGTTTTTATGACGGTCAAATGGAGCCACAAAAGTTACTTACCCATGCAATTAGTGTATCTCTTGTTTACAATAGATTTATACACTAAGTCTTGTTACATCGTTAATCTTATGGTATGCTCGTTCTTCTGTGATAGATAAGAGGGGGAACATCATGGCCGGGGAGGGTGAGCAGGTGCCGCAGGTGGAGCTGGCTGAGGAGGAGGAGGACGAGGACGAGGAGGTCATGCCGCCACCGGAGTGGCTGCGAGTGCTATTGAGGACTCGGTTCTGGGAACCCTGTAGGAGGGGACACACAGTGAACAGGGCAGAGGAATGCATATTTTGCATCCAGTGCTACCAGGTCTTTTGCCCTCACTGCGTGCACGCTGAGCCGGGACACCGTCTCCTTAAGGTCCGGCGCTACGTGTACCGCACCATCGTCCTCATTAGGGATATGCAGGAGCTACATATTAACGTGGCGCGGATACAGGTACATATTAAATATATACTCACACGTGAGATAAAGCATACGACTTTTTAATATGATGGCAATTTTAAAATTATAAACTCAACAGTCTTCTAACTTCAATTTTTTTTACTTACAGCAATACATCATCAATGGGCAGAGGGGTGTGCACCTGAGGCCTGTGAGGAGATCGACTTTGTTTAGGCCTGCACCAGGGACACCTCGCTGCAGGACTTGTTTTTGCTGGCTCCGGAGTGCGCCTAATCGTTTCTGTTCTATTGTCTGCAAGGTAATCTTTTCACTCTCTTGTCTTATGCTATTATCATCAGCACCTTGATGCATGACGCTTGTTCCATCTATCGTAATAAAATATGATTCCCAATGCATCGATCCCTAATTCTTTTTATGTTTCGTATTTCAGCTAAGGGAAGACGTGTCGCAGGATGATTTTTCTGGACCGGAAGCTGAACGCCGGTACAGAAATATTCAGCCACACATGCTGCCAACAGTAGAGGCTGATGAACAGCGCCAACCTGCTGAACCTGACCAGATGCCAGCACCAGTAGCTGCTGATGAACCTGCCCACGTGCCGCCAATTGTAGAGGCTGAACCTGATCATGCTGGTGAGGCTGAACAGCCGCCCCCCCAACCAGCTCCGGTATCGTTTCGCAGGAGGCCTCGCAAGCAGGCGGCACCGCAGAGGGCGCCGTTCTTTTGAGGCGTTGCCCGATTCATCCGAATAAAAAGAGCTCCAACTAGGGAGTTGCTGAACCCTGGTGATGGTGCTAAGTTTGATTGAACTGTTTAATTGGTTTGGAACCCCCCCCCTGGCCCCTGCTGTCATTGAAACAGCAGAAGCTTTGTTGGTTCAAGGTTGAACATTTGGTACTTCAGAGCATTTCGTTTCCCGGCCTGCTGGAACATGCGTCGGAAACGACTGGTAATAACGTACCGTGTTTTGCTTTTCTATTCTTGATTGAAAACCTTGTGGAGTTTTATGGCTTACGTGCACTTGAAAGGGATGGTTGTCGACGACGAGTAACGTCGTTACCATCATCGTCCAGCATGTAGCGTGGTGCTGTGGCTCCGGGCAGTCAGGAGGCTGCGTGCTAGCGCGTAGCCGTGACTTTGCCACCGAGCCAACGGCGGAAGCACGCGCCATACTCGCGCTATCGAAACAGTGCCCGGCCGTGTGCTGTTGGCCCGTCGGCCCCCTTGTTCAGCCCCCCTGCCTTGGGAGCGAGCATGATGCACGGGGCGATGGCCTGCGGGGGGGACGTGAGGGGGCCGCAGCACGGGCGCACGGCATGGCCAACCGGGCACGCCTGCTCGTAGCCTGCCTCTACGTTTTCTACGCGTTCGCTTGTCGGCTTGTGTCGCCTAAAGTGAATATATCGCGTGCCCGCGGATGGCTTGGGCGGGGTCGCGATTTTGTTCCCCGATCACCACTGGTCTTAGATCGGCCGGTGCTGCCGTGCATGCATCCTCTCCTTCCATGTTGCCCTGCGTTCACTTTTATTTTAAATTTTAAGGTTCATGGACTTATTTGTTGTGTCAATTGGGTTCATGAACTTATATGTTTGTGTTAATTCGGTTCATGAACTTTTTCTTTGTAGAAACAGATGCATGAATTTTTAAGTGACACGCTATAGTTTCATAACCTTTCACCGAGCATTTAAATCTAAAGTCAAGGTTCATTGTTTTCTGTTAAAGATGAGAGGTTGCAATCGTTTGAATCATGTATCAGGGTTGGTGCACAAGTGGTTGCAACCACTATTCTCAACATCAACATGCAGACGTGAGCTCATCCCAAAAATCTCTAGCCTAGTGCACTTTTTGTAATCTGATCTGATTAAGGGTAACCGTGTAGAGAGGTGAAGTAGCCCACAATGCTGCCTGCAGTGTTATCCTCTCGAGGAAGGAGCAACTCCTGTCATTTTTCTTGCAATAGCATTGCTCGACCAGAGAAATAGGGTGAAAAAAGTGACAAATGAGATGCATACGTTAATAATCATAATGGTTCACACCATATTAAAGAGATAAACTGCATTGCGCCATTTATATTACAGAAAAAATATTTAATACAAATAGACAAGTTTATGAATGTGAAAATAAAAAATAAAATACGTAAGTTGATGACACGACTAAACAAGTTTATTTACATGTGCATTTGACTCTATTGAATTTGGGGTCAGATACTGGCTCTCTTGTGGTCATGGCTTCTGGCCCGCCCTCGCCGCCCGCTGGCAAAGTGGCAATAAGGATTTGCAGGGCGTTAGCGGGATGCCCCCATCCTTCTCCATGCTCGGCGCCCTCCTCTGCTAGTCTGCGTATCCGCCTCCGGAGCCCGGAGGTCGTGTAAGAATCCGCTCCCCGACAGGGCTCCAGCCGTGAAATCTGTCGGGAGCTTGCGGAGCACGGCCGCCGCACACGCCCCGCGATGCAAATGTCGATATCACGAGGCGCCTCACCGTGCGGAGGTCCCCGACCAAGCTCGCTGTCGCTGACGCATCGCGCAAACAAGTGGGCATATGCCGATATGCGTGGCGCGCTGGGCGTGGCGCCATCGGACGCCGTCAGCAACGATACAACGATGCGGATGCGGATGCGCCGGCCAATGGCGAGGCTCTGACTAGTGCTCGCGACGCCGTGGAGGTCAGTCTCTCTGATGTGACGTCGGCGGACAAGGCCCTGCTCGAGGTCGAGGCGCCGCTCCGCTGGTTCAATATCAATCATGTAGTGCTGAGAAGTTGAAAACACAACGTTCCTGTTGCTGGGTATTTTATTATGAAAAAAGTTCATATGAAGAACCGTGAATGCTCTGAATAGCTGACGTTCTTTACTTCACATTCCGAGCCTCCACAATAAGATGGTATAATATTTGCAACATCTTCATTTTTCCATATGTTCACGAACACGTAGTACATTCAGCATTCGATCGATTCAATAGCTTTGCCAGCCTCCAGAACAAATAGCTTGCACCGCCGGTTAAACCCAAGACACTTAGTAATATTAACTCCCAGAAATTTTCTCCCTGGTTAATCACTCAATCCATTGGTATATATAGCAACTGAGTGATTCAGTTTACCTGCGCTATAAGAGTCTGCATGTAACCATTTAATCTAGCAGGATTTGGAGTCTTCGACTAAAGATTATGGAGGGGAGAGACAATACTAACAAGGGAATATCACTTTCGGGAGGTTGCAGGAGGTTTTCTAGTAAAGCATTTAATATCATGAAAATGAAATCCTACGCATTACAAAGCGAGACAAAAACAGGGTCATGGACAGCATTTATTGTTTCTGGGGCGTAGAAATAAGCAAAGTCCTACTCCTGGCAACTAAAAGCACTGCTAACTTAACCAGCTCCTCTTTTACCATAAATAGAACAGAGGCGGCAAAGACACTTTGTACAATCTTTGTGCCCATTCCCCTGTAAAATCCATGAAATCCTTCATAGCGGATCATTTTTAGTATTGCATCTATTGTACCTGGTGGGCATAATAAGCATAATGTTAACAGATACGATATGACATGACATGTGACACAAAATGAGGAAGCAAGATGTTACATATATTATCAAAGAAGAATCGTCCAAACAATATCAACAATTGTTTTTCCATGAAGGAAGTTTATCAACAATTTGTTACTAGTTTTGTAGCACAGTCGAGAATAAAGATACCTGTGTATCTGGATGTCACATTCCTGCCAATTTCTTGTTTTGCTTGCAACCTAGACTGCATGAGTTAAAATATACATGAGGAAGCCAAAAAATCAGCATATAACTAATACATCTAAGGCAGGCCTTATCAGTTTGGGTGCCAGTTTGAATGATGTGATGTGTAGTGTAGGATTAGATTTTTTCGCAAGAGATTTAATAAATCATAAAGTGAAGCATAACTCTTAGAGATATTCAGGAAAAATATTGCATTCAGCTACTTAACAGTGACTCCCCCATTCATAATTGATAACGTTAGGACATGTGATTTGGCGCAATTTTGCACAAGATCTCTTGTACTAACAGCACCAAATTGAGAATGAAGGGAGTACAGTACAATGCACCTTCTGGCTATTTCACAAATTTCATGCGCACGTGTTTTCCTGAGCCTTTATATTAGCTACTTCTTACCCCATTCTTCAGAATAACGGGTTTAAAAATCAACTATGACTAGCAATCAGCTGGTAATATAAACTTTGCACAAAATAAGGGGTCAACGTGTCTCTAAATAAAAATGTACCTTGACAACTAGCAATGGGTAAGTGATGACAGTGGCTCCCAGCTTTGCTATTGCACCAAATAAGAATACCTGCTCAAGGAGGAAAGTATCAAGAAGGAAATATATGAGCTTCTATATCCTACTGCTATCTCAGCATTGAATCTGGAGTCGACACCGCAAAGATAAGATCTCGACCGCAGAACAGGACAGAGAAGTCTTCAATTTCAGACAACTGATCTAATGGTAACAATTACTCTCTTTTTGTGAAAAATCTAACGTTATTATCAATTAACAATTTCTGCACGTTTCAAAGTACTAGAAAAAAGTTGGCATTATATAACATAGGAAAACGAAATTCTGGGAGCAGGATAAACAATTCAGGTGATTAAAGAGTCCAAACATTCTCCTTCGCAAAGGCAAGCAAGTGGGTCGTTTTACAAAGATAAGATCGTTACAGAACCTAGGTCTGAAGATTCAGTACCTCCATAGCAGTGAGATTCTTTTTAGCTAGTTGCTTTCCAGAACGCTTTGACTGGAGACGCTTTGCAAGTGTTTCATAGATCATAAATTGAATTGATGGATTGCATACCTGAAAATTCACATAGTTCAGCAGCTGTGGACTAGCATACATAACCAATAAAGTATGGGTCTGACATTTCAAAAACAAATTAACTAACCATGATTAATGTTGGAATAAGTCCTTTCCAAAACCCTCGTATACCTGATTCTCGATAGACCTCCCAGATCTGTCTAATATCAAACAAATAATGTAAAAGAATGTCTGGCAAGTTTATTTATGAAGTTAAAAGCAAATTAGAATCCAGGAATTAAATTGAGCTAATAAAACTCATATGTTTTTATAGGTTAATGAATTAATGTTATCAATAAGAAAGTGACTTGAGGAGATATTCAATTTTAGCCTTGTTACTAAACGAATCTATTTAATATTTCTAGAATTAATAGATGACAAGTTGAGTCTATGGCACAAAACTACAACACTGGCATTTTATACTTTTAAGTTCTTTCATTAAAGGAAACGAGAGAAAATATTTGTATCAATTAGTCACAGTATTTATTCATTTCTTTGTTCAATTATTCCAATAGCAAATTCAACATAATACTATAGAGCGAAGGATCGCCAACAGTACGTGCTAACCGCTTGAAGTGTGCCATATGGCAGAGGTTTTTCAGACTCCAATTTATCCAACCTATCCTTCAGAACTGAAACCTCCATTGAATTGGCCTTAGATACTTCTCTCAGCAAAAGCTCCTTCTTATACTCCAGTATCTTCCTTTCGGCTTGTGTGTGTGTCTGAATGAAGGTGAAAGGTATATAACTTATTTGCAGCAATTCTTATTACATGTAATGTCGAAGGCATTGCATTTCAAATATAAGGCTGGTACAACAATCCACATGGAGTTTCAAATAATACTCGAGCAATATTTATCTGTCAAGTAACAGCAGCTTTGCATCATGTACCATAACTACAGAAACATTTGGATCCAGAATCGTGGCAAATGTATCAGCATAGCAACAGGAACACAGAACAACATTTCCATAAACAATGTGGTACACAGGCCCATTGTAGGCGCTAGGGTATTGGAATACTTTGGAAAGATGTAAACAAAAGGAGCGACCATCAGGTAATGAGGACTAGTAACTTAGCACTTAGGTTTTCTCTGAAATGATAATACTTGTGACTCAGTAAGGATCTTATCCCGTGAAGTGGTTCAAGAGTTGAAGCCTCATAGACTCATAGTCAGATGAGATTTCAGCATATTTAATAATGTGCAACAATACTGCAATCTCATCTTATCAATGTTTTGCAAGTGTTCTGTGCAAAACCTTCGCCAATCCTTGTGTCTGCCTAAAGAGATGACTATGTCAGTTCCCTGATTTTCCTGGCCCAGATCAATTCCTAATATGGGAACCTTTGGGAGACGATGGAATGTAGGTTATTTGCTTCTAGCGATACAATTCATCCATAAACAGTAGACAGGCTCATCATGAAGGTGATCAGAAACAATACAGAGCAAACATGTGTATAATAGGATGTAATCATAACAACAATCTAAGCATTACTTGGCAGGCCAATGCTGGTAACTTTCAGGCAGTTGAATCACTAGTAACTTTAGTGGTTCTGTTACTTTGAAGAAGATAATAATTAACTTATTTTACCTGCATACGTGTCACAAGAACCCATATTGGATTTGTAAGAAGAACATTGATTGACCTGCACCAACGGAAAGCAACCATAAGCATGCTTTGATCAAAATTCAAAAGCAAGTTCCAAAAAGCAACATGGCCTATGATAATTGGTATCATGTACCAAAAACTACTATTTCTGTCACCCATTTCACAATACTATGCATTTCAAAAAAAAACTCCACAAGTTTGGACGGTCCAATGACATCTCGGTTCTCATACAATTTAAGTGACCACTTACCCATCCAGTTTTCATTCTAACATTTTGGTGGAACAACATAGCAGTGTGAGTAGATGTCTTACCCAGCAACAGCTGCAATACCAAGCCAGGAGAACATTCCAACAGTACCATCCCCAAGGCCCTTCTTACCACGGGCAGCAGCCAAATCTTCTACTCTGTTCTTTAGAATCTGGTAGAAATAGTAATAGATTCCCTGCAACCACAAATGAAATACGTCTCAAGTCATATTTGAGGGGAACGTCTCAAGTCACATTGTTGTGGGAAGATGCAGTGGAGGCGGAAAGTCAGAAAATTCACAAACACTTGGGTTCGTGGGGTTTACCTGTGATGTGGCTGTGCCGGCGAGCGAGGGAGTGAGGCCGCTGTACAACCCACCCCACCCTTCGGTCTGGATCAGCTGCGGTTACTTGATTCAGCAGATGGTCATTAGTAGGAAACATAGCAGCTGCAGCACCGAATACGCTAAGCTCGCGAGAGAATCACCTGGAGTATCTGGAAGAGGGTGGAGCCGTCGGTGCGGCGACTAGAAGCCTTCCTCTTCGCTGACCTCTCCGTCTGCTGCCGGGTGTTCACCTGGTCGAGCCACGTCACTCGTCAGGCAGCGAAAATCGGAAGGGAAGAGTAGGATTAATCAGAGCGAGAGAAGAAGGAGAGGTGAGAGGGTGGTACGGTCTGCAGGGGGTAGGTTATGATCTGGGCGATGATGCCGCCGCCGGCGCCGGCCAGGCCGTTCACCACCGCGCTCGACATGCTCCAACCTAGCAATCCGACGCGGATAGCAACCAGAAGCACATGAGCTATCACGAGATAATCGAGTGAATGCACCGAGGCACTGACCTTGCTGGTTGCTGCGACTTGTCCGGCGGAGAAGGGACAGCCAGCGGAGCCGCGGACGCTAGAGAGGCACGGCGGCTCCGCGCCAGAAGTGCAGCGGTGGACCGCGGCGACGTCGAGGTTGGAGGCGCGAGCAAATCAGCGCAGTGGGTTTCACTGGGAGCCGACGAGCTGGCCGGGTAGGGAGGCGGGATGCTAGCGCGGTGCCCCGCAGGCCGCAGTGGAGGAGGGAGGGAGGGAGGGAGGGAGGGAGAGGGCGTGTGTTCCGCGATTTTTCGCGTTTCCCTTTCCTTCGCGGGATTAGGGGAGGAAAAGGCAGGAATAAACCATGCTTTGGGCCTCTCGGGCTTATCCGCTCGCGTGCGATTAGGGGAGGAAAATGAATCGTTCGGCGGCGATTTGCGTCGGAAATGGCGGGAATTCGTGGATTGGGAGTGCCGATCGGGTGAGCAAATTCGGCAACCGGGACGGGCGGCATAGGTCGTGCGTAAATTTGGGGCGTCGATTTAGGGATCTTCTGGAAGGTGATTTTTTGTAATGACACCCTGAATTATGGCTGAGGAACTGCTTTGGAGATGCTCTTACTAGCTAAAGAAAAGCACTAGTACTACTGATAGTCTTTCTATTATATTGGTTGACAAAAAAGTGCATCGAGAGAAAGCGTGCTCTCGTAAACAAATACATACACGCTTCTCCAGCCAGAGGGATATAGCGATTCAACAAGTCAACTGCTTTCGATTTCAATAAGGGGTCTAAGAACATTCAGATAGATTCAGACCCATTTTGGAATGGGGTGAACATGAAGACGAATCGAACTTCAATTCGATTCAAATATACTTCCGATTCGGTATCATATCGACCGATAGAGAAAAAAACATCTTTATTTATGATTCATCGAACACACACAAAAAGAGGGAGAGAGAGAAAACTCAAACGAATAAGTACAAGCTTCTCCAGCGAGAGAGGAATATTAAAACTGCAGTTGCACATGGTCAGACGCCGAATTAAGCACCGGTGTGATGGAGGGAGCGGGCCATATGCATGGGGACTTTGAAGTGAAGGTACGTAGTAGTATTTAGGCAGCAGGCTTCATTTCAACCTTGATGGCCGCGACCAGCTGGTTGTAAGCCTCCGTCCAGGCGTTCTTCATCTCCGTGCTCCACATGTCAGCCGGCACCGCCTCCTTTATCGTATCAAGCAGCGCGAACCTCGTCACCTGCACGCACGCACGCACGAGGTCAACAACGCAAATCACGATTACGACTAAATAAGCATCGATCTAGAAACGTCTCGTCGTTGCCTGCCTTTTCTTCCAAAGCCGGAAAAGGTGAATCATCGATGGAGTGGTTTTGATATATGCATGACTACTTGCCTCAAAGTGGCCGTCGGCGACGCCATACTTGAAGTGCGTGGCGCCCAGCCTCTTCAGCGTGGTGTCCCTCACGGTGATCTTCCCGGCTTTCCGGAGCTGTGCCGCCGCCTCGCACGTCTGCGCCGTCGTCGATCGATCGATCGCGCACGAACACACACAAATATGCACGCTTATTGTCAGCTATCGGTGTCGTCACCCCGACGACTCCCGGCGTTCGATTTTGATAGCGATCAACAAGGCACGTACCATGACAAAGACGGACACGGCGTGGGTCTTGAGCTTGGGGTTCTTCTCCAGCGGCACGTCCGAGTCGCGCAGGAACGAGAACATCTGCTTCGCCGACGGCGCGATCTCGAAGATCCTGCGCGATCGAGCGGCGTCAATCGATCACCCACATCGCGACGCCGCCAAGCAATGCGACGCGCACGGAGCGTGCTGAGAACCACAAAGACGGGGGTAGCTATTAGGAAATGCGAGCTGCGTACGTACTTGAGGAAGAAGCGGAGGCCGTGCCTCGCCGAGTCCTTCTTCATGATGGCCCATGACTTGAGCACCAGCGCCTCCTGCTCCTCGCTGAAGCTCACCACCGCGCCGTTCCCCTCCGCGAGCGCCATGCCCTCCTCCTTAACAGCTCGCCCTGCCTGGCTGTTCGCTAGTAGTAGCTCGGTGCTGTGAAGCTGCGTCGCGCACTGAAAGTGAAAGCACTAGTGGATTGGATCTGCCGAAAAGTTGGTTGTGATGGCGAACCGAGGCGGGGCACGAGTTTATATAGGCCGTTCGGCCCAGGCCGGGACGGCCCTTGAGGCTCCCGACGAGCCGGGATACGGGGCGCCGTGGCCATGTTGTCGTGCTCCTCTCTGGTCACACGGAGCTGCGCTGGTGGGCGGATGGGAGCGGGGTTTGACGGCGAAAACCATGTGCCGCAGCGACAAAAGCGAAGCCGGGTTGGGTCTGGGTGCAATCGCAGGCAGGGAGCTAGGCTAGCACTAGCTAGCTGCTGCTGCTGCGTGCGGGCCGTCAATAACGTGGGCGCAGGGAGAAACAGCGGCAGGATCCAACAAAGTCAAAGGCTCAAAACCGCTTCTTTCTTTCGTGTCATCCAAGAACGGCAAAGACGGTAGTGTTGTGCTCGTTTCGTGCTCCTCGCCAAATGACCAGGACGCCAGGCCAATGATGTGACGTCCCATGAATATGGACAAAGGAAAGGACCCATCTCTTTGTGGACCAGTTGACGGGCCCCGATTGTTTCAGTTCTGGATGGGCCGAGCTTTTCATCACATGTCAAAAAAGCCCCTCCCCCCCCCCCGTTCTGTTTGTTTGGGCTGGAAGAATGTTCATGTTTAATTTGATCAAATTTACCATACATAGGCCGGCCTATAATTAGCAGGTCGGTGTTTGAGATTCCTGCAAGGGTTGAGATGCACGTGGGTGGACAACCGGATGGACGCGGTGCCACCACATGGCGAGTTCTAGCTTGGACGGGTAGGAGGGGTGAAAAGGTAGAAGGGATGGTGTTGGCTGAATTTGATGGGCTATTTGATTGATTTCACCGGAACTTCTAACACAAAGACACAAAGTTTTTCTCTACAAATGCTGCCTTGCAGCCTGGTCCGCCTATGCGGGAGCATTTAGGTGTGTGGCTACTGACAACAGAGCGCACACTCCACTTCTCTGCAGTCTGTACACGCATTTACCCCGACAGAAACAAGTGCGGCGCAGCTAACGCACGTCTCGAATATCGTTACACCTGGTGCTCCGCTCGGCACGAACCACGGCCACGGTGATTCATAACAGATCGCCACGCAAGGCACCAGCACCAACCGGGCCGCTCTCCATCTGCCGCCCGCACGCCGGCGGCGGGAACCCGACCAGCTCCTTGGCCAGAAGGTACCTGAACGCCAGGTTGTGCGGCCGCCACTCCACGCCGCCCCGGGTGGTGCGCCCCCTCGCGGCCTGCTGGCTCCGGCGCACGGCCGCCCGGAGCGAGTCCGGCAGGTGGGACTCCGCCATGGTCGCCACCTCGTGCGCGGCGAGGCCGGCGTCACGCGCGTAGGACTCGATGACCTTGGGGAGGAGCAGCTTGTGGTGCTGCCCCCGGCCGCGGACGCCGACGTTGGCGCGGACGTACTCCTCCTTGGCCGCCTCCAGCTGCTGGAACAGCCGCGTCGGGCTGTACAGCCGCACCTGGTGAGGACGCATGGAACGTGACGCTTGAATGTTCCGTTCGGAGTTGGTACGCATGTGCGGGTGTGCAGTTGGAAGCTGGGGGGCGTTGGGATTCTGTTGATTGCTTCGTTACGTACCACTGGGTCCGAGTAGCTTCCGGAGGAGAGTGCGAAGTGCACTAGCGGCTCGGGGCGGTCCACGGCGAATCTTTGCAGCTCGTCCTTGTCTCTCGACTTCCATTTCGGGTACAGCAGTAATCTAAGCCACTACAGGATTCATCATGAATAGGCTGAATTATTAGCAACAGTTACCTAACACTGTAGATATAGTAATCTGTACTGTCAGCTTGCGAATTCTCTCACAAGCAGGGAGAACGAACCTGACCCGAAGAGTGTGCTCGGCAGCACAAGATCTGGTACTCTATCAACTCAGCGTTTATCCTTTGCCCGCTAATGACGTAGAATACCTGCGGTGTCGAAAATCTATCAGATTTGAGAAACTGGCACCAAAGATATTGCAATCTGAAGTTTTTTTTTTTACCTTGGTAAGCAATATTCGTTTGCTGTTACTCTGCGGAACGCCATATTCAATATGGGCCTGTAAATGAGAAATGTAAGAATAAAAATTCCATTTCTTTGGAGACTATAGTAAGAAGTATGTCAGGGTATAGGCCAGGGAACCAGTTACATGCATCATCATAGCATTATGCACATTAATCCAAAAGGCGAGCTTCTCTTCATGTTTCATTCCACCCAGATCAATAGATTCTAGCAGCTCTACAAGTGACCTACAGAGTGGCATCTTTACCTAGTTAGCAAACAGTTATCATTTGATCGCTTTGAACTGGAAGATGGCAAAATAGTATGTTAAATTCACTCACATATATTTACGCAACATATCTTTAACATCGGCCGACCTCTGACCCCCCTTGCAAAGTGCAGACACCTCAACCACGGAATCATATTGCAGACCCAATCCCCTTGATTCGCCAGTGCCTAATGCATTGTCCTGCCACCCCTCAATGAAGCTTTCTTTCCTGCATCCGGGGCTCCATATATCTGCAGTATACTTGGAAGAGAACCCACTCACTGATGAAAAGGATGAACACGGTGAGGGGAAGAAAGCATGCTGCACGGCAGGAACGTCTCTGAGCCTAATGTATATTGCAGCAATGCATCTTATCATGTCTTCAGATATCTTGTTTGGCGTTTGAGGAACATGATCAGCGACCCTGGTCCCCAAGATATCTGCCAAACTTACTATGCCGGGATCTATGCACTTCCCTTCCTGATCACTTAAAGCCGTGTTAGATTCAGTAAATCAACACTGCTAAAAGGTTAAAAACTAGTTTATGATTTATACCTCAACAAAAGAGAGAGGCAAAGTGTGGCATGGTTTCAGAGCTCTAGCAAGATTGTTTGCTGAAGGAGATACTCTAGCTGAGCAAATGGAACGGTGCAGGAGTGAAGAATGACTGCGTTCAATACTGATCTTTTCAAGGGGTTGTGAAATGGTTGTTTCGCTTGTCGTCGTTGACTTGCGTGCCTGAACCATTCGACCGGACTGCACCGGTTGTTGCTTTTGGGGGGTTGAGAAATCGAGCTCTGAAGCTTCTGAGAGTATGCCTGAAAAACACCGTGCTGGTTCCTTGTTACTTTCCATGTCACTAGCAGAGTCTGGAGTGCAGAGTTGTTGTTCAAAGGCCTTTCGGTAGAGTGTAAGGAGATGTTGCTCCAAGCATATGACTTCTAGCTCTAACACTGCGATCTCTTTTATTAGCTCCTCAGTTGGCTGAAACGTCATAAAAGTAATTCAGTTTCACTAACTGAAGCATCCTCCGAATAACGCATATATTACAAATCATAAGTAAATCATTACAATGTGATGGTAAAATCTTTTTCTTTGCCTTTTTTAGTCTCCTAATCACAATATCATTAAATGATCTTCACCTTTGGAATGCAGCTCTCATTTGATGAATGAATAGCACAGGGCTTGTAACCTAGTGCTTTCTCTAGGGCACGGCGCATAATGAATTGATCATTCAGTCTCTTTTCAAGGATTTGGACCTGCAGAACTAGCATAATAAGTACCAAAAACAGCATGGAAATATCATAATAAACATAGACTCTGGAGCAATTTTAAATACTCAAGTAATATAACAGAAAAGACTCAAGTAGATTAGAACTTCAAACTTTTGCCCAGAGTGGTTAGTCTGCTGTGTTAATTTTCGGGCATAATCTGTACAAGTTGCAAAAATGTACATTGTGATTATCATGGTATTTATGACCACCTTAATCTTGATGTGTTCATCACTTAACAAATTTCATGGCTGAATTAATCAATATACATGACATTTAGGGAATAAGACAAGCATAATGATGAGCAACTCTGGAACGTGTGGTTTGGGCCTAAAACTTATGGCCATGGTCCTAAGGTAGGAATCTTCTAAGAACAACTAAAAACAGAAGTCTGACATCTGATTTTTACCTCTCGCTTCAAAGAGCTTGGGCGCTCAGCAGCATGGGACGAAATCTTACTGGTACTACTCTGATCCTCTAATTCTCCGGCGTCCTTCCATAAAACGGAGACGGTAAGAGAATGACTAGTGCTTTATGGAAGTGATGAAGAAGCAAGAGGTAAAATGACGTTTTTTCTCCCTCTAACCGCATATTTACCAGCTGATTCTGAGCATGGCACCTCGGCGAGGAGGAATCCACGCTATCCATTCTGGCCATTCTGATAGAATCACTGCCAACACAAATTCCCCAAGAACATTAGCCAAGGACCAGAACTCAGGAAAGGGAAAAAATGGCAGAATTATAGCATCTTGACTAGGAGGGAACAACAAGAAATCGTGACCTTACAGCACTAACAGTCCAAACAGGGTGTTGTAAACAAAGCTAAACGTACAAGCTTGTTGCAATCGCAAAACACAGACGGTGTGTGCGCACCTCTGGGAGCGGCTGTGATGCATTGCTAATCAGGAAGGGGGCTACAGGGCTAGACATACTCTGCAGGTCCGTGCCACTGAGCTCAAGAACGCCTCCTCCATTGAATCTGTAACTGCATCGTGGGTTACAGAATTGAAAATGAGCAGGTGATTCAGATATAAGACAATAAAGGGAGAGGCAGCATCTACCTTACAGAGAAGAGAGAAGCGATCCACAACAAGTGGAGCTAGGAGTTGTTGCCGAGAGTTGATCACCAACTAAAGCTCTGGCCTCCTTATACTTTTTTCTTTACTGGAACTGTCTTTCTTCTCAGGTCCCTCTCCTGCTCAGTTCTGAGAGGTGAGGAGTGAAGAGGACTGCTGAAGGATGGTGCTGAACTTGAGGTGCTCCACTCCACTCCTCTGCTGGTACAGTGGTACCATTGTACTGTTCCTGAGGTTATATTCGGAGCAGCACCCAGATCGGTGCCTGTCCGGGCTTTTCCGATACTTTATTTATTGGTGCAAGTTATATTTATGTCTGTCCTAAGACTTACCCAACTTCTTTTTTGTGTGCAAGGTAGAGGCCAGAGCTCAAGAAGGGGTTCACTCTGTTCTATCTAGATCTGCCCGGTTTACTTTACTATCGCACGCACGCAAATTTTTTACTTCGTTCAAGGCTGCTGACCTTTTTACCTGTCACATCAGAATCCGTCTCTCAGAAACTGATTACCCCCTTTGTCCCGCGAAGCAAGTCGTTTTAGCTCTCTTCACTACTCCAACCAATGCATATGGCCAAATGACTCTGCTACCCTCGCGTCGTCCTGTCAGAGGAGGCGCCTGGAGCGAGATCGTCGCGTGGGGCCCGCCACCGAACCCATCACCGCTCGCGCTCGACGGGGAGAAGATGCCAGAGACGCGCCTGGGAAGATGGTCGCATGCCAGAGGATGAGAGCTCAGCGGCGGCGGCGGCGTGCACGATGGAGCTCGATGAAGAGAAGACCGCCGGGAAGGGAGAGGTGATGCCACTGCGGATGAGATCTGGGCGCTCCTCCCTGGTCCCCAAGCCCCGTTCGTGTTTCGCCCCTCGTCCCGCGGCACCGCACCAAGCATGGCTCGCCAACCTTGTTAGCTAATTAGCCACTGGTCTGCACGTTACGTTTTCTGTTTTCTTCCCGGAATAAGTGGCCGAGCTGCGACTCGGTGTGAAGTACGGTTAGGAGGCGAAGAAGTCACGCCTGCATGCGGGTGCATGCACGTCGGGCGACGCCGTTAGAATCGGTTGTACGATGCGCTTTCTGCGTTCCATCACTCGCTGCACGATATGGACGCGGCCAGTGCTTTGGGGTATTTACTCTTTGATAATAATCAATAGAACGGCCGGGCTGTTAGCGCCAGCTGCGAAAAAAACCAAAAACTTCCGACGTCGAGACCATCTAAGCAAGAGAGAAACTTTGGTGCTCCACGCGAGTAATCCTCGTGTTTCAAGCCAACAAGTGGCATCAGAGCCCAGGGTCTACGTTTAGCTCGATGATGGCCGGAAGTGGATCGCACGAGCTGGTGTCGCTGCGACAGTTCGCGCCGGTGATGTCCGGGCCGTCCGGCGTGCCGACATTGACGCGGACGAACTACGCCGAGTGGAGTCTTCTCATGGAGGTCGGGCTGCAGGCGAGAGGCCTGTGGCGCGCGGTCATCGGAGCTGAAGACCTTGACGACGAGGTGGGCTACCGCAACGACCGTGGTGCGCTGGAGATGATCTACCGATCGGTGCCATCGGAGATGCTCTCCACGCTGAGGAGACACAAGACGGCGAGGGAGACTTGGGAGGCGATCCGAGCACTGCGCGTCGGCTCGGAGCGTGTCCGCGACGTCAAAGCACAAAACCTTCGGGCTGAGTACGATCAACTCCGACACAAGCCGGGTGAGTCGATCGACGAACTCGCGATGAGACTGACAGGCTTGGCGACCAGGCTAGCCGAATTTGGGGATCCAGTCAGTGACAAAAGAATCATGCAAAAGTGGCTCCGAGTCGTCCCCAAGCGATACGCGCAGCTCGCCATGTCTATCGAGAACGTCATCGACTTGAACACCACCACGATCGAGGAGCTCGTGGGACGGTTCAAGGCTGCCGAAGAGAGACTGGACATGGATGCAGAAGAGGAGTCGGGATCTAAGCTGCTCCTCACCGAGGAGGAGTGGAGAGCGCGCTTCAACCAACGTGCACACCATGGCACATCCAGAGGCGGGTCGAGCAGCGGGAAGAAAAACCGTGCGAAGGGTAACTTTGATCGTGGAAAAGAAGCTGCCCGATCTGGGACGGGAGGTGGAACCATCGGCAAGAATGGCCTCAAACGTAACGGGAACTGCCGTTACTGCAGCATCAGCGGGCATTGGGCTCGTGAATGCCGGAAGAAGGAGAGGGATGAAGCAGCCGCTGTGGCGAACGTGGCTGAAGTCGATGATGAAGAGTCGGCACTCCTCATGGCGCAGGTCACCTCTCTGTCGGTGCAGCACGATCCACCGGTGAACAAAGTAGAGATTGTTCATCTTCACGAGGAACGCACTAAGGCGTGCCTCGGTGCAACGCAGGAGGATGAAGCGCCGAAGTGGCACCTGGACACGGGAGCGTCCAACCATATGACCGGAGTAGACACTGTCTTCACCGAGCTGGATCGTCACGTCACCGGCTCGGTACGTTTCGGCGATGGTTCAGTTGTTGACATCAAAGGACGAGGCACGGTTGTTTTTGTCGCTCGGAGTGGACATCATCGTGTTCTGTCGGGAGTATACTACATTCCCCGACTGCGTACCTCGATCATTTCGGTCGGACAACTTGATGAAGCGGGCTGTTCTACCCTGGTGAAGAGTGGTGTTTTGGTGGTACGTGATCGGCAAGGGGGCATCATCACTGAGGTACACCGCTCTGGAAACCGTCTGTACACCATCGAGCTGGAGATCACGCGCCCTGTGTGCCTCATGGCGTCGAGTAGAGAAAGTGCATGGAGATGGCATGCCCGTTACTGCCACCTTAACTTCGACTCCCTCCGGAAACTCACAAAGGGTGACCTGGTGCGTGGCATGCCGGTGATCGATCATGTCGATCGGGTATGTGACGGGTGTCTCATTGGCAAGCAGCGACGACAACCGTTTCCGGCTGTTGCAAATCATCAGGCCGCCGAGTGTCTCCAGTTGGTTCACGGCGACTTATGTGGGCCGATATCTCCTCCAACACATGGTGGCAAGAGGTACTTCTTGCTCCTAGTTGATGACAAATCACGATACATGTGGATCATTTTGCTAGGCAGCAAGGATGAAGCACCAGCGGAAATCAAAAGATGGCAAGCTGCTGTCGAGGTGGAGACAACACTGAAGCTCCGGGTGCTGCGAACTGATAGGGGCGGCGAGTTCACGTCGACGGAGTTTGGTGCATATTGCGCTGACATCGGTGTTCGGAGGGAACTCACCGCACCCTACTCGCCACAACAGAACGGCGTAGTGGAACGCCGTAACCAAACCGTTGTTGGCATGGCCAGGTGCCTTTTGAAGACAAAAGGCATGCCGAATGAGTTTTGGGGGGAGGCGGTGACCACTGCCGTTCATCTTCTCAATTGTGCGCCCACGAAGTCGGTGCATGATAAAACGCCGTATGAAGCCTGGTACGGGAAGAAGCCGGTAGTGAGCTATTTCCGCACGTTCGGGTGCATAGCACATGCCAAGGTGACTCGACCAGGGATCAAAAAGCTTGATGATAGGAGCATCCGCACGGTGTTCATCGGCTACGAGCACGGGCGCACGAAGGGATGGCGTGTCTACAACCCGGTGACTCGACGTGTCCTTGTCACGCGGGATGCGGTCTTTGATGAATCGGCGAGCTGGAACTGGGAAGTACCGGTGCAAGAACAAGGTACATTTGTTGTTGATTACATTGTGCCGGACTTCACCTCGGTGCAGGAGCGGGATGGAAAACCGGAGGAAGGCTCGCCGTCGGGCTCGGTGTCGCTGCAGACACCCGCAAAGGCTGACACGCCTGCACCAGTTACGTCCGGAGAGCGTGGTGTCACGGAGGGCTTTGTCTCTCCACCTCCGAATGCTACACCAGACGTGGAACTGGTTGGGGAGGAGGCTCCACGACGCTACCGAACACTTGAAAGCATTTTCAATGAAGATGGGTCGGTGCAAGAAGGTTCTCTCCTACTTGCAACTGGAGAGGAGCCAAACACGCTTGAAGAAGCCAAAATGCATGCCGCATGGCGTGCAGCGATGGTGGAAGAACTTCAGTCCATTGAAGACAATGGAACATGGACTCTAACCACGCTTCCTGCTGGGAAACGACCCATAGGCCTCAAGTGGGTCTACAAGCTCAAGAAGAACACGACTGGAGATGTGGTGAAGCACAAGGCGAGACTCGTGGCAAAGGGTTACGTGCAAAAACCCGGGATAGACTTTGACGAGGTCTATGCACCGGTTGCTCGTCTTGATTCAGTCCGGCTACTTCTTGCCATTGCAGCTCAAGCCAACTGGGAGGTACATCATCTTGACGTTAAGTCAGCTTTTCTCAACGGTGAGTTGCAGGAGGAGGTGTATGTTGTGCAGCCTCCGGGCTTTGAGCGTGATGGAGAAGAAGAGAAGGTGTTCCGACTCACCAAAGCACTGTATGGACTGCGTCAAGCACCACGTGCTTGGAATGCAAAACTAGACGACACATTGATGTCGCTCGGTTTTCACCGAAGTCCATCAGAACATGCTGTGTACACGCGATGTGAAGGTGAAGATCGGCTGCTGTTGGATGTGTATGTGGATGATCTCATCGTCACAGGGTCAAGCACGGCAGCCATTTCATGCCTCAAAGAGCAAATGAAAACTGAGTTTGCTATGAGCGATCTTGGGTTGCTGAGTTACTATCTTGGAATAGAAGTTCAGCAAACACGTGATGCGATCACTCTCAAGCAAACGAGTTATGCAGCCAAACTGCTCGACAAAGCCGGCTTGACGGGGTGCAACCCGGTACACGTCCCCATGGAGCCACGCCTCAAGATGAGCAAGGAGAGTCCGAACTCAGCAGTGGATGAAAAATTCTACCGAAGCATTGTTGGGAGTCTGCGGTACCTGGTTCATACAAGGCCGGGCATCACATTTGCTGTTGGTTTTGTGAGTCGGTTCATGGACTCACCCACGACGGAACACTGGGCAGCAGTGAAACACTTACTAAGGTACATCGCTGGGACTCTGAATTTCGGTTGCAGGTACACAAAAGGGCTGCCTGAGACACGGCTGGTTGGGTATACTGATGTCGACTTTGCCGGTGACATAGATGACCGGAAGAGCACCTCCGGCATGGTATTTTTCTTCGGAGGGAGTGTGATCAGCTGGCAGTCATAGAAGCAGAAGGTAATAGCTCTCTCATCCTGTGAAGCTGAGTATATAGCAGCTACTACTGCAGCATGTACCGGTATTTGGCTCCAGCGGTTGATCGGCGATCTACTCGGAAGAACTGAAAATGGTGCAACACTTTTCGTTGACAACAAGTCAGCGATCCAGCTGTGCAAGAATCCAGTGTTCCACGACAGGTCAAAGCATATTGAAACGAGATTTCATTTCATTCGAGAATGCGTGCAAGAGAAGAAGATCATCGTGGATTATGTTCAAACTGGAGATCAAATCGCTGATGTCATGACGAAGGCGTTGCCGAAGGTGAAGTTTAGAGAACTACGCCGAAGAATGGGGGTCGTTGATCTCAGTAGCTAATTAGGGGGGAGAACTGTTAGCTAATTAGCCACTGGTCTGCACGTTGCGTTTTCTGTTTTCTTCCCGGAATAAGTGGCCGAGCTGCGACTCGGTGTGAAGTACGGTTAGGAGGCGAAGAAGTCACGCCTGCATGCGGGTGCATGCACGTCGGGCGACGCCGTTAGAATCGGTTGTACGATGCGCTTTCTGCGTTCCATCACTCGCTGCACGATATGGACGCGGCCAGTACTTTGGGGTATTTACTCTTTGATAATAATCAATAGAACGGCCGGGCTGTTAGGGCCAGCTGCGAAAAAAACCAAAAACTTCCGACGTCGAGACCATCTAAGCAAGAGAGAAACTTTGGTGCTCCAGGCGAGTAATCCTCGTGTTTCAAGCCAACAAACCTGAGTTGCTCCTCCGCCGCGCATCACCGTCGTCGTGCGCATCGTCTTTGTCGCCGTCGTGCGCGAGAAAGACTGGAAGAGGGAAGAGTGGAGCAGAGCACGGGCGAGTGGATAAGATGGGGGACGCGGTAGATCTGTTTTGCTAGGGGGCCCATGGTAGAACGACTAGTTTTGTGAGACGAAGGGTTTCACTTTCACCAAGGGGCTATTGGACGTGTTTCTGCACATTTCCTGATTAAGATATTTCGGCTAGTATATTTTTTCAGACGCGAAAGAGAGGTTCCTAGTTTTGTCAATAGACGGGATGATGCAAGTGCATCGTTGTATGCTAGTTTTTCCTCGGCGATGATGAGAGAGCAGCTCACAACTCACATGCGGGTAAAAACACTGCACGCAACGCAGCAGGACAGTGTCATGCATGGCCATTGTTTGCTTGACCTGTGACGTTTCTGCAGGGTATCATTGATGGAATTCGTCCTACGTGCAGTCTACATGGCCACGCACCGCAACAGACATGGCCAAGGGTTTGCTTGGCGAGGCAGAGTTGCTTGGAAGCCCAGAGAAGCGGCCAAGGAAATGGCCAGGCGCCCACGTCCACTGCCGATGAGGTGAACCGGGCAGCGACCATGGGAGGCAACTTGCCATCTCCTCGCCTAGAAAGAAACGCTGCTTTGCCGTGCGTGACATACACTGCTGCTGCTGAATGCTGATGGCCTGATGCTGCGCCTCCAAAAGAATTTTTTTGGCCGGTCATGTGACACGGTCACATATGACATATCTTACTGTCGACAAATACACACAAGGTCGTCAGACACTGTCCTGCTTATACGTGGCTCTGCTGATATCGCAGCTCCTCATGTTTTGATCAATTCTGCGTAGCATTATATTTTCCCTTCTGCCATTAGATGGCAACTTCTGTTAAATGTCAAGGGAGGTAGACAGGAACACACACGTCTGCCTTGGTACGATCATGGACATGTCGCGCAAGTCGCTTTATTCTTGAGCATGCAGCGCGATGAGGGTACATGACAAGCGCTAGAGGGAATGCATATCGGGTGGATCGATAGGTGTTCGATACCGTCTGCAGTGTGCCCCAACCGTCCCGGCCCCGAGCGTCAGGTAGCTGCTTGTCACGGAATCCTCGATGCCATCTGCGCCCTAACAAATCCCCCTTGCAATTTAGCTTTCGGCTCGGCGGCACTAGGGCTGCACCATGCATGCTTGTTTCCAGAAACAGGTTTGCAGGGGCACCGCCCCAGTCTCAGATCACATGCGTGCTTGCTTGGTACAGCACACGGATGATAATGCGGCAACGTTGTCAGAGGTGTCCTACCAGCTCCTAGAAAATTGGTACTTCTACGTTCCGAGAATTTATTTAGCGCATTAATTCGGGACTACTGAGTTGTACTTGTAGGTATCTGACTAGTACATCAAGGCCGACGGTACACCAAGTTTTTGCCCTTTCTATCAAGTGTAGGATGAGCTCTGGTTCGGTTAACCAGCCATGCCACTTTGCCGATGCATCTACAGCTCTCAGAAAGGTGGCAAAAGAACGCACGCACCAACGCACGTTGCTGTTTTCTGTCCCCAGCTCAATTACAATGATTATCTTGACGACCAAAGATCACTGGCAAGATGGTCCAATAAACGATGCCGCCAATGACAACCATGGAAGGCGTGCCAGTTATAACGACAAGAGGAACCTGGGCAACCCTAATTATCTGCATAATCAAATCTCAGTGGGTGGGTTAAAGAAACGTCCTGGCGACAGACATGCTCGAGGTTTCCTGCGCCCATGGACCCTCTTCTACTAACGTGTCCATCTAGCTACTTGCTGTAAATAATCCCTATAAAAACGGCGGTAAGAAACAGCAGATGTGGTTGTGATGCACATTGGAAAACCAACTGCACGGGCAATTTGATAACGAAAGCCTCTCAGGCCGAGATCCAGAAAGATTCTTCGCATCGGTTTCCATGCGGTCAGAGGCTAGGTTTACCAACAACTACAGCTACACTGGAGTGAGATACCATAATCCATTGTAATACGATGATAGTAGCGACCTGTTAGCGAAGTCAGAGGGCTACGTACATGGCAAGCTAGTAGCTTAGAGGATTGACAAATTGAAGGACAGACATCTCCGACTGAAGAGGACAACATAGATTGTTCTTTCATGCACTAGATTCCCAAGCTTCGTGCATGGTACAAAACATCCCCAATTCCGATGGATCGCAGATGCGTTCTAGAAAGGTAGAAAGGCTATGTGCTACGAGTCAACGCACGGTCCAACGCTTGACTTGGAAATATGTGGAGTACATATCTAGTGTAAGCAACGACAGTCCTCGAGTCTTGGAAGAAACAAAGAAACCTACACCGAGCAAATGAGATTAACGTTACCCGAACAGACTCATCTCGCAGGCTACCAGTCGCCACAGCCGCATCTTATAGTTAAGTACCACAAGGATCAGTCTTTCATGCCAGGAAAACGCAGCTTGTTCGATTCGAAACAGAGCACCAAAAGGATTCATTCCGAGTTTGAATTCAAACCTGACATAAACTAGCTAGTCCCAGAACGATATTGTTGCCACCTGCCACATATAGGTAACGTTTAGGAGGTCGAATAAGTAGCAGTTTATAACACTATTATATTGTCGCTATAGTCAACTCATTTCAAAGAAATTAGCACCACATGAGTTAGAAACCAGTTCATCATGCTGCATACATTATATTCGGAATCGGCCACACAAGGGTCGCAAAGTTCTGTTCCAAAATGTCCTCATGCCGCTCAAGGGGTAGAACTAGCTTCACCAGAACTATGAACATGTCTTGAAACCTTGACACGGTTTACAAGATATCACGAAAAAGCTACTCTTTTTCTTGAGATCCTAGCACCAGGATAAAAATTTGCAATGAAGGCACCCTACGGCAGTAAGGCAGCAAAAAGGAACAGTATTTTTCCTTTATGTAGCTGAAGAAGCGCAGGTCAGCTGTACAGTTGCAAGGAGTGAGCCACAGGATAGTTTCAGATCTTATCCGCCACTTCCGCAGGCACATTAAGATCAAAAAGTGCACCGCCAGCATTACCATCTCCCCTCTCTCGTTTATGAGAGGGGAGCCCCCTATTATCAGAACTTGCCCCATGCAACTGAAGTATAGGCCGCTTTCCAAGAATACTAGATCCTGTACAGTAAATTGAAATAAGCATCAGCAACTAAAAATAAATTATAAACCTAACGTTTAGTATTTAATGGTCCTCATATGATTGTAATCTGTAAAGAAAAAAGGAATGCCATATATGAAATACTAGATTCATTATTATCATACCAGGTTGGCTCCAGTGTTCATCCTGACTTCGTTTTAATGACTGTGAACTTTGTTCAGCAGAATCCCAACTAATATGGAGCTCCGAGGCCCTGTCGAGGCCCTTGGATTTGTAAGGAGCTATGTTGTGAGGCATGCGGAGAGGATACAACAAGTCATTCTCAATGCACTGGTACCTGCAAAGTAATGTATTTAGTACAACAGTTTGCTGGTGCACTGAATAGTTTGGTTGAGAAGAGTTCTTACATTTGCTTGCAGAGCCTATCTACCACATTAGAAAGATTAATGACATGCTTCATAGTATCCATAACCTCATCATCCGTAAAATTTTGGAAATCCTTCTCAAGGAAACCAGAGAGCCTTTCAACATTGAATTCTAGTTGTTGTTGCTGATCCTCAAATAAGTTTTGTTTCATTTCTCTTTCCTCAGGAGTCATCTCATCCTTGAAAATCTCATCACCAAACATGTAGAATGCAAAAGGATAAGAATATGAAAGAACACGCCTTGATCTGAATAGCCTATTTAACCCATTAATCACCCAAGAGTAATCTTTAATCTTGGATTCCTTATTTTCAGAAATGGAAATCTTCCCCTGGATATCACATTTTAACTTTGCTTCCTGCTTCAGTGAATCAGTATGTGCTTTGTATCTGTTGTGGTAGTGCATATATCTATATAGGTCTCGCCTTGCTTGCTCTGTCCGCTTCGTCTGATCTTCAGTGAACCGGCCACAGCTGTGACCAGTAATACTAGACCATGTATGATCTCTACCAGTAGCACCACCACATAACCAACTACGCCCAAAAGCAAAACATCAGTAAATAATAAAAAATAACAACTATATATTAGCATAGAAAGGAAAGAGGACAAGATCCAGAAAGAGAAAGAGAAAGGAAAAACAACAGAAGAATCCTCAGTCAGCATAGCATGCAACATGCAGGAAGACATATTCCCTCTGTTCCATTTTATTTGACGCTGGTTAGTTCAAAAATGAACTAACCAGCGTCAAATAAAAAGGAATGGAGTAATAAGTACAACACACCAATCAACTTTAAGTCAACATAATTGTTCTGCTAATTTCCACATCCTCATGAAAACGCCATTTAGAGTCTTGGCAAAAAAAAAGGTCACTGTTGAACCTCAGACACTGCTGTGTGGACTCAATTCTTCGCATAAAAGTGGTCACACTATTATCTCCAAGCCTTTTAAAAGAAAAATATTATTATTCTAAGAATGTTGCACCTGTGTAGTATGTGCATTATACAGGCAACATTACTTACCATACACATTTATCAGCACCTCCACATATGCTGCTACCCAATGCTATGTATGACAAACATTAGTCAAATATCAGATTCATCTTTGACAATAGCAACCAAATTCTTTAACAATCTAACCATTGGAGTCTTAACAAAAAAATGTAATGGTTATTAAACTACAGAGTTACAAATATTTTAGTCTAAGTAAATAAAATAAGTGCTAGAAGGATTAATTGATGGTGCATTCCCAGCATACTTACATGTGACAATACTGATCCAACAACTATCTCATACAATCTACCTACCAGTGACTCAGGATTTAACAGATTAATGGAAATAACTCTATGTACCTTGCCAGCACTGAGTTATATGCCCATGTTTTAGTTTCAGAGTGTTTGACAATACTATATGCTCATGAGAATAAGTAACTTACTACCACAGGTGAAATTTATGGTTGATACAAAGTAATTTACATTACTGCAAAGAGACAAAAAGCATAGTTCTAGTTACTTTCTATAAGCTTTCAGTACTATGATATATTGATACTGAAGGGATACAAACATCAGAGAGGTGTCAATGCAACAACAGTTCAAGTAATGAAGGCTTTAAGTGCCCAAGTTGGCTCAATCATATCCCAAAAAAAACATTCATATGCCTAGATCATAATAAAACAAGCCAACCAATTTAGGTAAATAATAGAACTGCAAAAGGTAGCATTAGCCTGTCATGCTATACCGATTCATAGCGCATCAACAATCTCGAAATTCGAAATATAATATTAATAAAATAAAGGAATATGCAATGATTCAAGTTTATGTGGACAAAGACACTAACAGAAAAAGGGCATATGTACAAAAGAATCATTTAGTAACTGTCAAAAACTGTGTACTGGTATATATACTGATGCTTAAGAAGCATAAGGTATCTCACCAGAATGCTTGTCCACATATACATGCTACAAGGTTGCAGCCACCATTCTTCTCCACAGGTTTGTGGCACTTGGGACAGGGTTTAGTATTTACTGTTATCCAATTCACCGTCTCTGATTCATCACGGCATTTCTTGATCCAGAGTTCCCACATTGTGCAGGAGCATGGTGAATGTGCTTGTAAGGAACAATTAAAACAAAACTGCCATCCACATGTGCATTCCACCTCACAATAAATATCACCTTTGACACGTATAGCATTCCCACAGTTTGGTATGCTGGGGCACCACTTGACTGTATCATTATCCTCAATATAAGATTCCAGTAAAAATCTCTCAAAACGCTCTGCAATATCTGGGCGCTTTGCAGTGACTAGTTTCCGGATTACCGACTCATCACAAATAGCATTACACTTTGGAGCCATGCACCTGACTCGCCGGCTCTGCCCCTCATTTATCTTTACGATGAAATATTCAGTCCAACCTTGATGAGAGAGGGGCACACAGGTAAATGACTAAATGGGAAGAAAAGAACAGCTGTGGCAAAGCTACTTTGTAGAGTTCTTCCCTTTTTACCACTAAACATGTAGTTGTGGGGAGAAGGGGGGAGGAATCGAGGGTACAAAAAGAAATTTTGTAATTCATACAATGTCTATGAAGCACATCATCCCTGGAAAAGAAAGAATGCAACCAACTATGCAATGATTTAAAAGGGTAAGAATGATTATTCATGAAAGTAGTACACCCTATGCCAGTTTCATGCCTGATGGTACATGCCTCAAAATAATACAAGTGATCTAAATGAGGAGATGACGTTGCACCATTGTCTTATTATAATGAGGGGAAAAAGCTGTTAGCGGGCAACTCGGTTTTCACATGCCAAACAGATTTGAAACTTCTACTAGACAAAAATCAGATTGCTAACATAGAAGTACTATGGTGGAATTCAATCAATTTTTTTGCTACAACTACAAACACTGCATATACAATTTTCTATCAAATTGAAATACAACAGCTAGAACACATGCAAAGGTAAAAATACTAAAATCAACAGATCATCCTAAGCAGCAATTAGCCTATTACTCACAATCATTGCAGTAGTTGTGGCCACAATCCATCTCAGAGGCGGATGAGGGGGGCACGTCCTCGAAACAAACATTGCAAGTCACCTCCGTCGAGGATGATGGTCCAGCATTATTGGTGCAATGAAGAGGAATACCAGCGGCCGAGAAGAGCCTCTCCCTGCCCTTCTGATCAAGAAGCTCGAAAATCCTCTCCACGTCCCACCGGTAGTGGATGAGGAGTGTCCGGGCGTGGTGCTCCTTCAACCCTAGTAGCTCGATCACCTTCCTAAGATCCTCCCTCTGAGAACTCCAAGGCCCACACCACCAAACGAAATCGAAACATAAGCACAAGAAATCAAGATAGTGTGGAAATCGAATGAGGGGAGCGCTTGTAGTCACCTGCGCCGCTAAAAGGGATTCCCTGGTTATCACCTGTATGCACAAACGAGGAAGGAATCAGTCATGAAAAGGGAGCAATCTTACAACGGGGACGCGGAGGGTAAAATCGGGGCAGGGCGCATACGGAGGAGGAGGACCAGTGGCAGTCTTCGAGGTGCTCGTCCTCTAGGACTTGCAGGACGGACTCCTCTAGAGCATCGTCCTCCTGATCGCTCAGGTAGCAGTCGTCCTCCTCCTCCTGCTCCAGTTCCGACGAAGACACCGGCGGCGAGACCTCTTCGGCGTTGCGACCCATCTACGACACCGATCCGATCAGCCCCCGGATCGGAGGGCCGGCGATGGGACTTGCACGGAATAGGGGCGGAACGGAATGGCGGATAGGGGTCGAGGGGGAGAAGCGGCGCTGTCGGGGTGGGGGCGTGCTGCAGCGAGGCTGCAGGAAGCGCCGCAAGGGAATGGGGGGGGGGGGGCGGGGGTGGAGCTCGCACGGGAAGCGAATGGGGGAGGGGGAGGCGGAGCCGTCCGGAGGTGCCGGAATTGGGGAAGGCTGCTGGGCTGGTGCGTTCAGGGGCGGCAGGCAGCCTGCTGTAGAAGTGACAAAGTGGAAGGGGGTAAACGTAAACCCGGCGCCGATAGCATACGAAATCATTTTAAAAACAAAGATTTGGACTTCGCTATGGCCTATGGGGTCAAGATTCACACTCCAGGGTGCTTTTAGTTTCTTTTCTCGATTTTTTTTGCGGTCAACAGTTTTGCATTTAGATTTAGCATGTTTCAAAGTTTGAGAGGGCTGGATAAAATGACAGGATATCATGTCAGAAGTCAGGGTGAGTATGCATACCGTGTCTAAATAAATAATATGTCGATAATTTATATTTCTATACCTAAAACATTCGGCAGTTCAGATGTAAACTGATGAGCGATATTGCAAATTGGTGAATCAAAAGATGTTAAGAAATTGATATTCCTGGCCATGGGCCTCTATGGGCTTTGTTAGTAGGCCTCCAAGGTCTGTTGATAATGGGCTTAATAGCTTGTTGTCAGTAGGCCTCAACAGGTTAAGGTTCTTTATATAAATGTGACACCTCCTTTGAATTGTGAGAATATTTCCCAAATCTTGTGTTCCTATGAAGTTTTTAGTGCCTACAAAAATCCTTTGCCATTATATCCTACCTAGGCCTGAATTTATCGTGCTGGCTTATTTTATTTTTTACTAAATTTTAAATCAAAATGAATAACCATTTAATCTCGATTCTAATTCGGTCTTGACTCATCGTTTTATTTTTTGCGCAATTTTATCAGCCCTACCCCATCCGGACTGGCAGACACCTCTGCCTGCTCGCGGGAACCGCCTACGAGAACCTCACCGAATACCATCGCGTCTAGGAGATGAACCCCGGGGTTGACCGCTCCAACCTGCAGCCCTGCCAGGAGGTCACCATGCCGCTCATGTGCCAGTGCCCGACCCCAGCGGAGGGGGCGACGGTATACAGAGCCTCTCCATCTACGACTACGAGTGGCAGCCGAAGGACGACATGTCCCATGTGAGCAAGCTGATGAACACCAGGGTGGAGTGGACCATCTCCTCGCGGGTCAAGGTCAAGCCGTCGGGGTGTCGTCGTCGTAGGACCCAGCATTTCAGGCGCTGTCGTGGGCTGCGCCGCCTTATGCCTGGCAGGACCGGCATGTCGCGGTTCATCGACAAACCTATCATCTTCGTGGCAGAAAAAATCATGGAGGCCACGACGAACCTGGACGAGCGGTGCAAGATCGGCAGCTCGTGCTGCCGGGCATAGTTCGACTTGGAGGTGTTCGCAGTGAAGCCGGCGAAAGGCGGCGTCTCGGCGGAGCTGAGGATGATCCAGACGGTCAATCACGCAGCCTGATCAAGCTGGCCGGCATATCCATCGGCGCTGTCTGACGGAGACTACGCCTTCCTCGCCTACGAGCTCGCCGAGAAGGGCTCGCTCGAAAAGTGACTGTACCAGAGAGGCCGACGTCAATGGTCGACGCGTTCGAGAAGCTATGGCTTCCCAGCTCGGAAGACAACGTCGGGACCGCCGGTGCGTGCGGTTGCCACCCGATAAACAGAATACTGTTTAGCAGAGTATTTTTGTAGTAGCGACTCTATTGCTTTCATTCAACTTGTAATGTGTGTTTGCCGCGCTTGCGCACCAGAAATGGCACTCTGTTGCAGCTTCCGAATGCAATACCCGGCCATGGGATAGCTCCCAAATGAAAACACAGATATGGGCCGATGGACCGATGAGAATAAGATGCCTCGGGCTTCTGATGGACTCCTGAACTGAATCGATGAAATGTGTTCTGAGGCGTGTCTCGGAGCCCATTAGGAACGGTGAGTTAAACCCCTCTTTTTTTTAATTATCACTTTGTCTTTTTCGAAACGTTTCTTCAACAAGGCCAGCTGAGCTACTACCCCCCCCCCTCTTTCTGGCGCCTAAACTAAACGAAAGCGGCACTACCCTGACACCACATCATACAACTTCGCGCCTAACAATCTCAGCCACTGCACCTACATTCACGCGTGCGCTCGTTGCCCACGACCACGGCGTGCCTTCCTCCAAATTCTCAACGAACTCCGACATTTTCGTCCGCGTTCCCCACGTAAATCCCCGTCTCCTGCATCAGGATCCACTGACTTACCGACTCCCCATCTCCCTCGCGTCGAGTTACCCGGAGCAATTGAACCACGCGTCTACATAAATCGAAGTGCAGGGCAGCAGGGGTTGAGAATTTACTGCTTCTCGTTCGTTCCTCTTCCAGCTGCACCAAAGCTCGGCGTCTTCTTGCTCCCGCCCGTTTCGACTGTCCTTCCGATCAAGTACAACCGAGATTCTCCTAGCTCCATTCAAACCATTTCCATGGAAATCGAAGGATTCGCACGCCTTCTAATCCTCTTTGGTACGTTTGCGAGCTTTCATTTTTAGGAATTCTCCAGCAACGCGTATTTTTATTTTCGTGATTATGCTTATGTGTTTCTGCAGGGATAATTTGGTCGCGTGTTAAGTTTGGTGCCGAGGCGGCCGGCACGACGGTGTTCACGCTGCACAACAACTGCACCCACACGGTCTGGCCCGCCACATTGTCCGGCAACAGCGCGGCGGCCGTCGGGGGCGGCGGCTTCGAGCTCTCGACCAACGCCACCGTCTCCTTCCCGGCCCCGGCGGGCTGGTCCGGCCGCCTCTGGGCGCGCACCGGCTGCGTCCCCTCCGGCGCGTCCTCCCTCGCGTGCGACACCGGCGACTGCAGCGGCGCCGCGAGCTGCACCCTTGGCGGGGCGCCGCCCGTGACGCTCGCCGAGTTCACCCTGGGCGGCGCCGACGGCAAGGACTTCTACGACGTGAGCCTGGTGGACGGGTACAACGTCGGCATCGGCGTGGCGGCGACGGGCGACCGGGTGAACTACGCGACGTGCGGGTACGCCGGGTGCGTCGGGGACGTGAACGCAGTGTGCCCGCCCGAGCTGCAGATGTCGTCCGGGAACGCCGGCCGGCAGGGGGAGACGCCGGCGTCGACGACGACGGTGGCGTGCCGGAGCGCGTGCGAGGCGTTCGGGACGCCGGAGTACTGCTGCACGGGCGCGCACGGCGGGCCCGGCAGCTGCGGACCGACCAGCTACTCGAGGCTGTTCAAGGCGGCGTGCCCCGCCGCGTACAGCTACGCGTACGACGACCCCACCAGCACCTTCACATGCGGCGCCGGGGCGCAGTACCTCGTCACCTTCTGCCCCACGCAGCAGTAGTCTTGTGTGATCGTTTTTGAGCGATGCATGCATAGCAGCAACTCACAGAGATTTTAGTCCCCAAGAATTTCAAAAAAAAAAGTCCCCACTTACCTGAACATGTGACCTAAGTGATACTACGTTTGGACCAACGGGCATCTGTCTCATCGTAAATAGGCAGCTGAGACTATGAAACTGAGTGTCACAAGTTTTGCAACAGATCTCTCAAAAAATCTTTAGTGCTCATATATGCCAACTTCTAATGAGCTTCCTCCTCTTGACACGTTAGTAAAAATCTAAAGTCAGATGTTCGCTTCATGTGTGTCACGCCCGTTCCCTGCAACAGTCACCAAGCGTATTCCCATGTGTGCCAGGATCAAGTCTTTTCACACACGAGATGATTAAGAGCAACGTATCATTATTAATGTTAAGCCAAGTGCGGCGATTACATCAACCGAGTACATAAATGCCTCAAAGGCCCAAAAGAAAAG
Organism: Neostapfia colusana; assembly: GCA_030760725.1. Taxonomy (NCBI): domain Eukaryota; kingdom Viridiplantae; phylum Streptophyta; class Magnoliopsida; order Poales; family Poaceae; genus Neostapfia; species Neostapfia colusana. Next base: position 86,899,776 of record JASWHV010000013.1, on the reverse strand, counting down.
TACAACATGACAGCGGAAAATCTAAAGTGGGCTCCACAGGCGCCGTCCGGCGGTACGCCAGCCTAGGTCTGCGCATCGGGGTCGAAGCCGTCATCCACGTCATCCTCTGCGGCCTCCTCGGGTCCTGAGCAGCACGAAAAAGAAAAGAGGCAAACACCTGAGTACAATGATGTACTCAGCAAGTGTGGGAAAGTTTATGCATGATGAGGCAAGATACAAGGGAGGCTTGACACGGCTATTGCACTACGCAACCTATTCCTTAGCTTTATTAAGCGTCCTATTTGTTTAGTGACCTTCCCGCCCAACCCAAACACATCCCCAGTTGATCTCCACTATCACCGTACCTCAATCCCAAACCACCAACTCCCAAACCATACCAAACCAACCCACGCTAATCATGAGAGAGTTACCAGCCCGCTCTTGACCGTGAGCACGGCTGTCTAGACAGTTTTGACTCTGCAGAGTTTGTACCCTTTACCCACAAGTCGTGTTTTCATCACCCGTCGGCGACTCAAGAAACTCCTTTCCGCCCTCTCACACTCCCTATGGTGTGGGGCCAGGAGTACACGACAAGGCCTTTACATTGCACTACCCAACCCGTGCACACCCGCTAAGGATTCACCGCTGCGGCACTCTGAAACCTCTGCCGCAGAAGCCCCCTCTTGCGCCACTTACACATCTCTCTGGTGTACACAAGGAAAGATAGAAACAACTTAATTGGCCACACTGCCCCATAACAGTTCTTGTGGTGGCACTGTATAAGCCAGTTGACAGGTCTCACGAACCGGTCCTTAGGATCTACGCAGGCTAACTAACCGCAAACCCGAGTCTCGTGCACTCAGCACCCACCGTAACCCACCAGCCTGCTAGATCCCTACACTACCCACCTCGTACACCACATACATCACCACATATATACCATATGTATATCTCCACACAACATCTCAATGATCATGATAACATAACATTAATTTAATGTAAATTACCCCCATCCCATCTACTAAGCAGGGCTAAGCATGAAAATAATGACATGAAGGTAAACCCTATACTACCCATCCCGGCTACAAGGCAGATATTGGAATTACTAGTAAACAACCAACACATGGGATTCAATTTAAGACCTAAACATGCAATTCTAACTAAAATCCTAAAAAGGTGCAAAGTGGTCAAGGGCACTTGCCTCTCGAGAAGTGCTGCGGCTCGGGGTCGTCGAAGTCTTGGGCTTGCAGGTCCAGCGTCGGCTCGGGGGCTATTTTGTCCATGACATAACAGAAAAATAAAGGCAAACAAGTAAGCAAGAGCTACCCAACATCCATATTAAAACATCAGGCCACAAAGTAGAATGTCATCCCCTTATCTCCCTGTAATTATGTTCTTGTGAGAGTGTTTTACAAATATTGGGGTCTTACTTGGACCTCAGGTGTGATTTTTAGAAGGTGGAAGGGTGTTTTCATCAATTTTCAGCAAATATTCATATATTAAAATGAAGTTTCAGAACTGTCCAGGAGGTTCCCTAATGAAGATACAGTAGGGTATTTTAAGTCATAATATCCCTATTTCATGCTCTAGGGTGTTTAATAAATTTTCAACACTGTAACACTACCAAAGGTAAATTTTCAACCCAGGCAGGGGCTTATGTGTTAAATGGCAGCAAGTATGGGGTCTAGCATATTTGACAAATTCGTTTTTTTCTTTTTTTTTGAGGGTCAAGATCGCAAACAGGACCTAGGAGGGTGGTTTTGTGAACACACCAATTGGTTCATGGGTTTCAAAGTGAAATCAGATTTATTTTAGGGGCCCAAATGTCATAACAGAACATACAGGGGTATTTTGTAATTTTTCCAGTATACTCCAATGATGGAGGGGTAAAATTTCATAATTTAACAGGGTCCTAGTTGCATAAACAGAACCCTCAGGGCCTAAAATGCTATTTCTCAGGGGTTTTTAGGTGCTGCACATAATTGTAGGGGTCCTGGGGGGGTTTTATGGAAATTTAGAGAGGGTCTAGGGGGCTGCTGGCAACTTTTCCTATAAACCCTGGAGTCGAATTGCTAATACAGGGGGTGCAGGGGCTCAAAATGCCAAATACATCGACTTTTCCCAAATTCTCCGAGAGCTCAGGGGGTAGCTCGCGAAAACCAGGGGCTAGTTCGCTCTCTATTGAAAACCCCGGGGACCTAAGTGCTAATCGGCCCGCGTAAAAAGAGCGGTTCCACCTGGGCCGTTGGATTGATCGGCAAAGGTCCAGATAAAAAGATGAAGCGGTATCTGCTTGGTTCTAATCGTGGCCCTTCACCCTACATCGAACGGTCCGGGTTAATCCCGACCGACCCCGGGTCGTCGGCGCTGCCGGCACGCGGTGGCGCGCCATGGCCGCAGCCCAGCCCCCGCCGGAGCCCGTCGTTGCACGTCTAACCTGCGTTCTATACCTAGCTGACTGCACGGAACGAGGGAGGAGGGCCGGGGAAAACTCACCGGGGGGTAGTTTTGGGCCTAGGTATCGTCGGTGCAGTTCTGCGGGGAGCGGCGGCGGTGAAGTCCTTCGGTGCTGACGGGACCGGGGTCAGCGGCGTCTTGTTGGCGTTTCCTTCGCCCTCGATGCGTCCTAAGGTCCAGCGAAGCCATCGGTGAGGCCGGTTTGGGGTGAGGCCGAGAAGATTTCAGAGGGGCGAGGGTTAAACGAGTAGCTCACCGGAATCGGTAGGTGGCGGGGTATTTGCGCCGCTCCGCGTCAGAGAAGGCCGGGGGTGTGTCGAAGTGGCTCCTGCGGTGAGGGCCAGCAGATTAGCTCGGAGCTTCCGTGGCTACCAAGGAGAGGGTGGCGACGCGGGGGCTCACCGAGGGGGGTAGACGGGAGCTGCTCGGCTCCGTCCGCGGCTGGGAGAGCGGAGCAAAAATGGCCAGGGTTTCTGGACGGGGTTTTGTAGGCGGCCGGGAGCGGAGCATCCAAGGGGAATAAAGGGAAGATGCTCGCTTTCCGTTGGGATCGACCAGAGGTGGTCGGCGACCGATCGAAAAAGAGAGGAGAGGGAGGGGGGACCGCGGGAAGAAGACAACGGGCAGAAGTGCCTGGCAGGCGGGCCCCGCCTGTCGGTGGCGGAGAAGGAAAAAGAGAAGGATGTCGTGTGGGCTGGGCCGACCGTTTGAAGGAAAAGAACAGGTGGGCTGCGGGGAGGAAGGAAGAAATGGGCTGCGGCCCAATTTTGTTTACCTTGTATTATTATTTTTTTTCCATCTGTTTTCTTGTTCTTCCTCTAATCTGAATTTAAACATCTGAGTTACAGTTCATTTAAAGAAGTTCCTGAAATTTCTTTCATATATATCATTATCATTTCTTATATATATATAGAGTGTCACAATGTGACCGTGGAAACAGTCCGACCCAAACGAACGTTGGTTATGTGCAAGCCTTCAACACGTCCTCTCTTTCTTGCATAGATATCGGAAATAAAGGTGACCTTATCGCAGTTACATGTTGGCCATGGCACGTATCCGAGGCCATGAGGGAGGCAAAGCCAAGCAAACTCTTCCGAGCAAACTACTAACCGCTCGGGATCAGAGTCACAGCTATTGTGCGTGCGCGACGTGCCTGAACACGTCGAGGTGACCGTGACTCTGTCGTACGCCGGGAGAACGGTAGGATCCCTGCACCTGCCTCGTCAGCGCGTTGTAGCGGTCGATGTCGAACCGGCGCGCCCGCATGAGGCGGCGCTGCCTGGACGCGAAGCGGGCGCGGAAGAACCCCTCGAAGGACGGCTCCGTGGCGGTGCGCATGAAGAAGGCGTACCCCGCCACGAAGTAGAGCGACGTGACGTAGAAGCACACGGGCTCCATCACGTCCCACGACAGCTCCCAGAACGTGAGCCGCATGAACCCCAGCGTCTGCGCCACCACCAGGCCCAGCCCGCACCACAGCTCGCGCCGCACCTGCGCCGCCGCGTCCGCATTGATGGCAGTCTTCTGCGCCTCCATCGCCTCCAGTTCCCGCCTGCGCGCCTCCTCCTCCACCTTCTCCACGTCGGTGGCGTCTTCCGCGCGCGCCGCCGGCTGATGTTTCGCAGCCGGTAGGACGCTCCTGATCGCTCTCGCCACCATGTCAGGGCGGAGGAAGACCGCGTCGCCTAGGACGATGACGACGCCGGACTCGTCCAGCGCCCGGGCCAGCCTGCGGCCGCCCTCGACGCCGCCGGCCATGTCGACGCAGAGCGCCGTGAACTCCAACCCAGACACGACGCTCTGGGCGTGAGACCTCAGCCTCGTCCTCGCCGCCTCCAACTCCGCGGCCCTCGCCACCTTCCTCGCCTGCTCCACCGTCACGCCGCCCGCCTCCTCAGGCGGCCGCGTCACTGGCGGCGGCACGAGGCCGTCGAGGCGAAGACATTTGAAAAGCTGGTCCCCGACGGGAAGGGCGGGAAAGCAGTGCGCCGGCAGGGGGACGGACACGGTGCTGTACCCGACGTTGGCCGGGCGTGGCCGCAGGAATGCGAGCGTCGGCCAGTCCTCCACGGCCGGCAGCGCTCGCCTAGCAGGGGACGCAGGGGCGGCAGCCTTGGGAGCGAACCCGACGCCGGCGGCAGCGTTCTTGCCGGCCCATAGGCGTCGTGCCATTGTTCTGTGGAATGCCATTTGCGTTGCGGTTCTGACACGGGTTTGCTCTGCTCGTGCTTCGAATGCTTCTCGTGTTACGTGACAAAGATGGCGCGAGCTCCTTGCCCGATGGAGCAGGGTGCCATGGCCGGGGGTGGTATTTATAGTACCGCTAGCCTGCGGGGGAAATGAATGGCGACCGCTAAGCACAACTTAACCCCGTGCAGCTAAGCAAATGGAGCATCTTAAAGATCTAAATAAAATAAGGGAGCACGCGAAGCACCCTTGACACTAGCGTGTCATCTTCCAAGCTTACCGTACTAATGACTACGATATAATCAATTAGGCAAGTAGTGCAGCGCTACGCTTCACGCCAGTATAAAAATTACGCGGCGAAATGTCACGCCCTCCACATGTTCAGTTTCATTTTTCGTAGACAATACAAACCCTATGCGCGCAAATCTGATTGAAAAAAATTGCGGAAACAGATTAGAACGTATTTCACGCGAAAAGTCAGGTCTCAGATGCAAAGGCTACAACGAAAGTATGTCAAAATAATTTCAGTGCTGCCGATCGCGTCATCTTCTCTGACGTGAAATTCAGTGCTGTTCTGTATATAATGCGGAACATCACGGGCCGCAATAAGCTGTAGAAACCGCAGAGTCCAAGTCAAAGCTCTATTGCAGGGTTTGGATCTCCGGTCGTGCGTCAAGAAGAACAAGCTGGCGGAAACATGTCGAGCTGTACGCGCCAGTGCCGAAGACCAAGCTCCCCTGCTCACCTAACCGGGATAAGCATGGCAGACGCGTCGCCGCGTCCCATGGTTATCCTAATTCCTACTCCCATATTGCATTATCCATCTATACGATCAACGGTGTCCTGGATCGATCTTCTCGTCGAGTCATCGTCTAAAAATATTTGTTCCAAAACAACAAGTCAGACGAGTGGTTCGGTTGAAACGGGACTAGCAGGCACGGGAATTGGACAGGCGTGCGATGCGAATACCACTAACACCGTTTTTTCTAGTCGTCGTCGCCTTTGTCGTTGTAGTGAGCGAGTGCGTAAGCGAGAAGGAGGGGGGAACTAAAGAAATGGCCAGCCGTACCATATCAGATCAGATTGGACTGCGTTTGGATAGCCGGATGAGCAGCAACCCGTGTGCTTAGACGATGGGGTGATGAACCGGACGGCAATTCAGCAAAATCGATTTGTATTTGACAGCGCTTGTATCGTGGTTCACATCATCTTCCCCGCACACCGCATTTGGTTTCAGAGCTCCTGCTGGGATTTGTCAGGAGTCCGTTCTCTCCCGTCCCACGTTAGAAGTATATCAGCTATGCCACGGTCAATCTCTTTTTAATGCACCTACTGATACAAGGCTAAATCTCCGACCAAGTCACAAATGAACCAGGCCCAATTCTTTAGAACACGCTAACTCATGAAACTGACGACCCTAGCCGCTGGAAATATAGAATAAGTTAACTCGCCACGACTAACAATCATGAAAATCAGTTCCTGCTTCTGTTGATTCGCTCTGCTCCTGTCACGCCAAAAGCATGTCCTGCTAACTTATTGATTGCTGTGTATTCTCTTACAAATTAAAATCCTATTTTCTGTACCACCTATTTCAATCGAATCATCAAGCAATGGATGTCAACTTTTTTATATGTAAATAGATCTCAACTTGTGGAAACTGAGTCCTATCAAAATATGGCCATGCTTTTGGCGCCTACACGAGTGTCACGTGCACGATGTACGCGGTATCGAGTCCTTTTCTTGACTGAGGGGTAGCTGAAGGATTTGCCGGTTTTTCAACCCGAAGAGTGCACGCGCTGAACCCGCCCCAAAATTATTGGCGGGATCGAGCCGTGTCACGCTGCAACTAGGCCGGAAGGTCCTTTCCACTGCGGTGATTCATCGGACGCATTGATCCAGATGGTGGATGCCACGGATTAGCGTGGACCCGACTGAGGTGGCTGCGCAGGCGAGTGGGATCCCCGATCCCGGCGGCCACTAAGACATTGCTGCCGCGTGCGAACATATGCTACGAGGCACTTGCTCCGTGCTTTTGGCCGGTTTTCTCTATCGCCCCTTGAGAATCCATGAGGACGCCGCCACCGGGGATCCGGGACCGGTGCCGATGCTGATGCTTGTTCGTATACTTGAAGTAGCACTGGATCGCGCGCGTTGCGTTGCTTTCCTCGAGTAATCCAGTCACCTGATGGAACCTTAATTGTGTCCGAGCAAATAGCATATTCAAGGTTAACGTGGCTTGTCAGTGGTTTCGACATCTGATTGGAACTTAACGTGATATTAGAAGGAAGATAGAGTTTGCTTGCAATATAAAACTATTTAGGGGTGGATAATCCGAAATAACACAAGCAAGGCTATCCATTTTAGATAAAGGAAGCTTTCCTCTATCAGTTACAAGAAATCCTGGCTACTGCATTGAGTTTCTGCACGTAGCCATGACAAGGCTAGCTAGCAGACCATACTGAATTGAAGATATGACAAACATGGCATGCTGCGTTGGCAAGCTGAATCGACCACCAATTACTACGGCAACTACGAAGGCTCACAGCCAAGACAATTGCTTCACTACTTTTCGTAGAGATTTAGTCGGTTTGTTAGTGAAAAGCTGACTGAACTGGACCTTAGTGTGCAATATTGACGGAAGAATTTATGCCTCCCCCACTTTGTTCTTTCCGTTGTGCTAGATAAGTCGGACTGAAAGATACATGACCCCCAAAAATATTTGTCAGAAAGGATCCGTATCTACTTGGCAGTTCGTCAACTTAAAGTGACTCTTCATTGGTTCTAGGGTTAAGTAATCTTACATTACAACGAGGGCCAAAGAAGCAGAGCATTTAGATTTTAGTAAACAACACGAGTAGAGTTAACTAGCCCGGCTCTATGCAGAAAGCATAGGATTACATCGAAAATCCTGGCACTAGCAGTATAGCCCAAGCAATGATTGTTTGTGTAAAGTATTGTGCCGGCGACGAAGCATGTTAGCACTGTATGAATAAGTATAACCGAGGGCTGTCTGGATCTAAGAGGTGCGATATATTCTTGAGGAAATCCTGTTTTATTGCGGCGTGTATTCAGATTTAGCCATGGCACGCTGCTTCGCCTATTGCCGTCAAGAGCCCAGCTCCGGTTCGCCTCATGTAACTACGAAACCACTAATAAAAAAATGAAGGCAATATTTTGTGTCTTGATGTCTGGTTAGATCTTGTATTTATGAAAAGATATGTAAAATTTTTGATGACTCTCATTACCGCCGCCGAGAGGCGCTCCAAATTAACGAAGCGATCTCTTCCATCGTCCGTCGCCACGCACAAAGCATTAGCTTCGGTTCATGGATTAGAGCCACGGACACAAACTTCCGCAAAAATCATGGGCTTCTGGCCGTACCCGAGGTGCCGTGGCCTTGGGCTTGCAGAGCCCGGACCGTTCCCGTTTGTTTCTTCTTCGTATATAAAGTCGTTTTCGTTGTCGGTACGGTCGAGAATGGGTCCCACTGGCCAGTGCAACACGTCTCTCTCGTGCGAGTGCTAGAGCTTGGATCCCCCGCGCGTATGTGTTTGCTTGGTCCCGGAACGCTCGGCCGCGGCCGCTTGGCACGTCAGGTCCGTGAAGCGGCCGGCCGGCCGGCCGTGCGCGCACGCGTGGGACGACACGCCGAGGCCGAGGGGCGGAGAGACCGAGCCAAGCCGAACGAGGCGGCACGGCACAGAAACAACCACCACCGACCTGGCCCGTCTCGCCACGCCACCACCGGTGGCACCATACGCGAAGCCGCACACGCCCCCGCGGCGCCGCCGAAAGCGATCGCGACAGGCTCTCCCCCGATTTGTTGAGAGAGAGAGAGAGAGAGAAGGGGGGGGGGAGATTAGGACGTCGTAAACCCCGAGACGCGGCCCCATCGCCGAGACCGACGGGCCGACGCAACCCCAAGCAAGGACGGAAAGAAGAGGGAACGAGGGCGGTACGACCGGCGCGCGGCGCCTATATTCGGACGGAGCACCGGGCACAACGCCATCCACCGCCTGACTCCCCGACGCGACGAACGGGCGACGCCGGCGCGGCGCGGTTCGGCTCCTGTTTTGACCCCATGGCGATGGCCGCGGCGGAGGAGGCGGCCTGGGAGGAGGAGGAGCAGGAGCAGGAGCGGGGGAAGGGGAAGAAGAAGACGAGAAAGCGGTACGGGCTGGTGGAGTACCGGGCGCTGCCGGGGTACCTGCGGGACAACGAATACATCCTCCGGCACTACCGCTGCGAGTGGCCGCTCCCGCAGGTGCTGCTCTCCGCCTTCACCATCCACAACGAGACGCTCAACGTCTGGACGTACGTAAACAGCAGACCCCCTCCCCCCTTTCCCGATTATCTTTGTTTGTTTTTTGGTCCAATACTCCAATTGGTGGTAGGTAGCAGGAGGTTGACTTGCGATTCCATTGCTTTCCTCGCGACGAAAAGGGAGCTCGATTGCTGCCGTGACCCTTGTTGCAATGCGTAGGATCGTAGGACAATATCACCAAACCCACAATAGGCGGTCCAAAATACCTAGCCATATTTTGGACTAGTTGCACTTGTTGCCTTTTCCTTCATGTTTGTTGTAGCTGTAAGAAAATCGCAGAATTCGTCCAGGTCTTAAATATGGGGAGCATGAGCAGCGTAGTTTTACTTCTTTGGAAACAGAATCTAAATTTTATAGAGATTACCATCTGTCCATTTCGTGTTCAATAATATAGAATTCATACTATTTCGATCAGATGTTCTCCGGTTCTAATTCTAAAAGTTAGAATTGATCCCCGTGTGAAAAAAGGATTTGTAAAATTGAGCTTGTATGGTGCATCGGGACAAATCTACCAAAGAAAAGTATAATAAGTAGTGTTGTTTCCCCTCATCTCAGGGAAAAGGATTTCTTTTCCAAACAAATTTTAGGAAAATGGGCTGGACCGCCAAATAATTAAAGAAGCACCTCTTTAGGTGGGGCATGCATTTCTTCAAACTTAGTTGTTGGATGAGTGAAGGACTCAGGACTGTTTCGTTGTCTGTATTCTTCAATGGGCATTGAACAGCTTCATTATTATCCTGTAACAGATCTGTTATGACTGGGGGTGGGATTTCTGTACTGAAATTGCAGTGGCTTTTGAAAACTCCTGGCTCCCAACTTCTGTGTAATAGTATACTTTGTCATTATGCTGATAGGTGATCTCATGATCTGCTATATCTTTTTATATTATACGAAACTACTAAAGTCAGCCATTTCTCAGGCACTTGATAGGATTTTTCATCTTCCTCGCTTTGACCATATACACTGCATCAAAAGTTCCAAATGTAGTAGATCTCCAGACCCTGCAGCATTTGCCTGATGTGCTGAGAAAGGCTGATGTTCAAAAGATTCAGACAGAGCTTTTGTCATGCCTTCCTTCGTTACCTCACCTTTCTGGTCTACAAAAGCTGAAGGATGAGTTGAAGACTTCATGGGATTCTATGGAGGTTCTTTCGTCCTTGTCCCACTGGCATCTCTTGGAGTTACTGTCAAATTGCTTGCCAAATAGATTTACCCATCGCAATGAAACAAGTCTTTCTGTTCTTGTAAGTATTCTGTAACTTACTCATCGCTTGTGCTTTTTCTACGTTCGCTACTAGAAGTCTAGTGATTTGTGTGTTCATGGAAGTTTGCTGAGCTCACGCCGACCAAGATCTCACTTTGAGAGGCTTGTCAGTAAAATTCTTGAAACTAGCTATTACTTACAGGTTGCTGGAAAATAAGTCACATTCAGGAAATTGATAACTTATGAGATAAAGGACATTAGTTTGCAGATACATAGATAACCAATTAGTACTTTCTTGATTCCACAGATAATCATGTTAAATGATATATTTTACATTTCAGTGTATTTCTGTAGCAAAGATTCTGTTCTAGTACCGTGCTTGTTGATCAGATTATGCAATGCATGACTTCCCTTATGAAAACTAGTTCACTTAACTTTATATGACATTTTTCTTTCTTTTTTTTCTTTTTTTTTTGTGCTACCGTGCAGCAAAGCATGAAGGAGGATATAGCAAATATGATTGCACCTCAGCTGGTTAGACCAATTGCACGGTGGCCGTTTTATGCCTTCTTGGGAGGAGCCATGTTTTGCCTTCTCTCCAGCAGCACGTGTCATCTTCTCTCCTGCCACTCCCAGCGCCTAGCATACATTATGCTTCGGCTTGATTACGCAGGCATTGCTGCTCTGATCGCCACATCCTTCTACCCTCTAGTATACTATTCGTTCATGTGTTATCCCTTCTTTTGCAACCTGTACCTTAGCTTCATAACCATCCTAGGATTGGCAACTATAGCATTCTCTCTACTCCCGGTATTCCAGAACCCTGAGTTCAGAACCATAAGAGCATGCCTCTTCTTTGGCATGGGTGCATCTGGTGTGGTCCCTGTTATTCACAAATTGGTCCTTTTCTGGCACCAACCAGAGGCATTACACACTACCGGATATGAAGTTTTGATGGGGCTCTTCTATGGTCTTGGAGCGTTGGTGTATGCAACTCGGGTGCCTGAGCGCTGGATGCCTGGAAAGTTTGACATCGCAGGGCATAGCCACCAGCTCTTTCATATCTTGGTTGTCGCTGGTGCCTACACTCACTATCGTGCAGGTCTGGTGTACCTCAAGTGGAGAGATCTGCAAGGTTGCTAATAAGTAAAAACAGTGCTTTGTTGGGGGTCTGTTGTAAATTAGTGAATTCAGACTGTACATTATGGTCTGTTGTAAATTGTAACAGTATAAACTTGTTACTTGTACAAGTCCAATAAGGTACTCAATGTAACCAGTAACCTATCTAAATTGATATTTATGCTGCTCCCTCCGTTTCAAATTATTTGACTTATTTGACGTTGGTTAGTTTAAAATTTAACTAACCAACGTCAAATATTTCGAAACGGAGGGAGTATTAATGTTTAGACCACACGCCGATTTCATATACCTGTCCCGGGCATTCTGGGAGGATTACTGACTGATAGCCCTCCTATGTTTACGTAATGCACTGACCTCATATTCTCATGTATCATCCCAGTTGCGAACGACCCAATAGAGGCGTCAGACATTCTGAATCATGCAGAGAGTTGCCTGCATCAAAACAAAGCATTTCAACAAAGCTTTGTTGTAACAATTGGCGCAATGTCTGCTGGAAGCTCCCATTACAATAAGTAGGGATCGGTGTTCCCCGCACAAGCCGCGAAAGTAGTTGTCATGTTAGCATCAGAACGTGATAAATCAACCTAGTCAAGTTGAGACTGCTGAAACCTGTGCCCGAAAACCAGCTGCATCTGTACGCATTACTTCCTTCAAAAAACGTGTCCCTCTATCTATAGTACAGGGCTATCGCGTGCATGTTAACCTATCGCGCAATGATAGTAACTGCATCTCATTCGTAAAAAAAAAGGAAATTAACTGTATGTCTCTACAACATTGTATTCCAATCGTCTAAACCTTTTACACGTGTTTATGGCTCAACGTGAATGAGCTGAGCAGCTCAGGGTGGGCTGGATGGTATGAGGCCAAGGCCATGATTGAGACGTAGCGCAGAGCGGCAGAGCAGAGCAGAGCAAGGGGAAACAAGCTAAGCACCATCATCCTGATTGATACGGGCCCTTTCGATCGTTATCTTCCGGCCCCATTGCACCGTCACGATGTGTGTTGAGGCCGATGGCGCAAACTTACACAACCAATCGGACGAAGACCTGGGCCCAACTGAGCTACCTGTGGTTTGTAGTTTTGCTCCCGTTTTTCTTTTCTTTCAACCATTTCGCAAATAAAAAGAATCCGTCTCCACACACAAACACACACACACATAAAAAAAAAATCAATCCGTCTGCGTGTCGGCTCTGTGGAGCGGTGGTACTCATCAAATATCTGCTCCTTGCTTCTTCCAAAGATTTCGTCTGTTCAAATCTGTTCCCGGAATCCAGATAATGGACGGGCACCGCGAAGTACATGAGAGCCGCTCTAATTCTTCATCATCTCGTACCCTGTTCGGTGGCGGTGGGGCTGCGTGTCCAATCACGTACCGCATCAGTCCGCTTCGCTAATACGCCAATGGAGTCCAAGTCCGGTGACGGCCCAACCGCGCGACCGTGCCGTGGATTTCGTGCAGCGCTGGACCGTGGGATCCACCACCAGCCAAACAAACGAGCCTCCCCACCGGCACGGCAGTCGGCAAGCGCGACCAATCAGGACCGATCCCCCCCCCTCCGTCCCGTCACCCACCTCCTCTACTGTCCGGGCGGCTATTATTTCCGATGATCCATGTCACGATACCGAAATATACGTGAGAACGAAGGGAAGAAGACCGAAAGATACAGTGCCAGGCAGGTCGACCGGAAGCAGAACCGGACAGGCCGTCACAGAAAGCGATGTCTGTGTGTGTGTGGTGAGGTCACGGTCAAAGCGGGAACCGGGCAGGCTGCAACTGCAAAGCAAAGGTGATTGGCAGCATCAAGAAATGCCCTCCTCCTCCTCCTCGATCGCCGCTGGTGGCCACCCCACCCCACCCGTGGATGGAGGGGCGAGGGGATAGATGGATAGACATACTATGCGGCACGGCGTCGGCACGTTGGCACGGCGCTGGACCACATTGACCGGTCAGAGCCCCGGGCCACGCGGGCAGGGGCAGGAATAAACTAACCGGGGGGGCTGACTGATTAAAGCGTTCTCGAGCCGGGGAGGGAGCTTGGAGCCCGGGGCATCGGCCATGCTATTGCCATGGTCATCCGTGCAGTTTACGTTTGTTTATGGGGTGTTGGTCCTGTCATCTGCGCGGGAGCTTGGTTTCTGCCTCTGGGGAGCAGACCGGGTTAGCAGCGCGGTCGCAGGCTTTGCCGTTTTTTATACTTGCGGGATCTCGATCTCGTCAACACATGCATGCGCGCGCCGGGTCGTGGGTGCCGTGCCGGAGGCCTGAAAAAGAATCTCCAGACAATCGCAGCAGATTGGACCCTCCTCCTCCTCCGATTCAAATTCGGCCGTGCGTTAGGGTGTTGTCATCCGCTCGATTCGATCGTTAGTTACCAGATGGCAACAACACGGCGCAGCGCCCGTCTCACCTGAGACGTGGCGTTCGTTTCCCGCCGCGCTCCGGCCCGTCCGTGGCGCCCATGACGCCGGGCGCGGGAGCCCCGGGCGTGCTCTCTTTCGCTCGCCTCGGGAGCACGGCCGTACGGCGCGCTTCTGTGCTCGCACGTCGGGTCAGTCCAGACCACGCGCCACTCACCGTCGTGTCCTCCTCCCCCGTCCGCGCGCGGCGGCACAGGCGCGCAGCACTGTGCCGAGCCGACACGACGGCCCGGGGCCGAGAGATTTTCCGCTCCGTCACGGTTGCTTCGACGGAACGGACCGCCCACCAGCTCGTCCCCGCCGAGCACACAACGCAACAGTTCCTGGCCGCGCCTCTGTGCGGCAACAGTGCGCGACCGATCCAGGTTACGGACGGATTTGACCAGTGCATGACCCGACGCGTCACCCTCCGATCCCCTGTCGTCGCGTTTACGTCCAGAGCGCGCCGGCGTTTAATGCGTGGCGCCCGTTCGATCGATCGCGTCTCGAGCCTTTGACTTGGCGTCCGCACGCTTGCGCGTACCGCTACGTCACGTAGCCTCCACGGCAGGGGTGGCTGGCGGGGCGGGCGTTGAGGTCACCGGTCAGGTTTAACTCCCTGCACGTACCTCATCAAATCACGGAGGAGGACGGACGGACGGACGGCCCGTGCACGCGTCCCGGTCAAGGTGCGCGCGGCGCTTTGGAAGGGGCAGCCTTCTCAGCTTCGGGGTTCGGGCATGCACCTTCGTTCGGCTCGGCTTTCCCTTTCCTGTAGCCAACGCTGTGGCGGGTGTTCCCCACTTTAGCATGCTCTTTTTTTTTCCTTCTCTCTTTTCGGTTTGGTCGATAACAAATCTCGCCGCGGTCACGGTCTCGGTCACGGTCGTATCGTAGCTAGGCGGATCCACTGAATTAAAGAACGAGGGCTCCTCCAACCTGGTGCCGATGCACGTGCGATGTTTCGCCGCCAACTTTTTCTCTCTTTGGCGTCTCAAGATTTGGGCGCTGGTCTCGTGGAGAAGCAGTACGATGCGATAACCCCTCTCGGCTCCGGCGGGGTAACGGTGACCACGACAAACAAAAAAAATGGCGTTTTCGTTAGCTCGTTTTGAGTCTTTGAAACAAGCCGCAGGTCGCAGTACAAAATCCGAGGGTAGAACGGTGGACCGAGTGGCTGGCCGAGGCGCAGCACGTCCGACGAGCGTGGGTAGCGTGACGTGGCGGTCGCGGGCCACGAGGTGGCCTGCTGCCGTGGTCACGGTGGAACGTGATATCATCGCACGCACGTGCCGCCCCCGCGTGCTGAGAGAGGCCTACGACCCCTCCACAGCCGCAGCAGTACACGGTACCGCACGCTCCAGTCCACCGCGACGCTGCCTGCCATTTCGGCCTTTAACCACCATATTTACTTTTTCTCCATAGAACCGAAGGAAAATATGAGACGCATTCTTAGGAAACGGAACGGAACGGAATGGACGTACAGGTCACGTCAAACTCAAGCTCGTGACCGCGGAAATACACGCCATGCCACCATTTCTGCCAGATACTACCGCATGTGGTATCGCTTCCCCTGCACATCTTCTTTTTTGGTATTTGCTTCTGGCGTGGACCAATTTCCCACTTCCGCTATTATTAGCAAGGAAAACAATCAATACGTGAAAGGAGGAAAAGGAGGGAGAAGTGAAGGCAGTGGAGTGTGCGGACAGGTCCACCGCACAGGCGATGTCAGTGAGTGTGCAAATGTCTGGTTCCCACTCTTCTCATCCCATCCCTTCCGGCCCTCCCTGTCCTGCTCATCCTCCGAAAAAAAACCCAACACAAATAATACGCACATCTGGATGTTCTCTCTAGCTCACACACAATCACAAACACGTCCTCCGCTACCTCCTCTCTTCCCCACCCACTGGATCTCAAATTCTTCCACAGTTCCTCACTTCCCTCTCCCTCCCTCGCTTCCTCCCCCTCTTGGCCTCTTCCCCTTCCTCCTCCCGACTCCCAGATCTCCCCACATCACTGCTGCCGCTTCACTCACTCGCTGCAATCCACTCCCAATCCAAAACCTAAAAGCTTTCAGCTCCAGCTCCCTGTTTCCTTTTGAACTCCCTAGCTAGCTGTTCCGCAGGAACCCGAAATTCCAAGAAAAGCAGCCGGTCAAGACAGAGGGGGAGAAAGGAGGATGGCGATGATGATATCGATAAGTCGCCCCATGATTCGCCCCATCATTCAGTCTCCTCCGGGGCTTGTGCGCTGCTAAAAGGGCCTCGCCATCCGTCCATAGCGGTCCTGGGCAGGACGGTGCCGTCGCTCGGGTGTGCTGTGTTGGAGTCGTCGCTGCGCCGGCCGCCACAATGCCGCAGTACCAGGAGCTGCCCTGCGGTGGGCAGGTACTCGACATCGACACGGCGCTCAAGGACGGCATCCTCGGGGGCGCGCCGGAGCCCGGGGACGCGGCGGCCGCGGACGCCGGGAAGCAGCCACTGGAGCTGCGGAAGATGATGGACGAGCTGGACGCCGCCGGGGACGGCGGCGGGGACGAGGCCGTGCCGGCGGTGTTCATCTGCCCGATCTCGCTGGAGCCTATGGTGGATCCGGTCACGCTCTGCACGGGGCAGACGTACGAACGGGCCAACATCTCCCGGTGGCTGGCGCTGGGCCACCGGACCTGCCCGACCACGATGCAGGAGCTCTGGGACGAAGCGCTCACCCCCAACGCCACGCTCCGACAGCTCATCGCCGCCTGGTTCTCCCGCCGCTACACCCGGTTCAAGAAGCGCTCCGCCGACTTCAACGGCCGCGCCGCCGACATCGTCCACGGCCTCCGGGGCACGGCGGTGCCCAGGAGGCCGCCCCTCAAGGGCCAGGCTCGCGTCGCCGCGCTCCGGGAGCTGCGCGCCCTCGCCACCTCCCACCAGTCGGTGACCAAGGCCATTGCCGAGGCCGGCGGCGTCACCCTGCTCACCTCGCTGCTCGGACCCTTCACGTCCCACGCAGTGGGGTCCGAGGCGGTTGCCATTCTGGTCTGCGGCGTGCCTCTCGACGCTGACGCGAAGGCCGCCCTCATGCAGCCGGCCAAGGTCTCGCTAGTGGTGGACATGCTCAACGATGGTGCGACGGACACCAAGATCAACTGTGTGCGCCTCATCCGAATCCTCATGGATGAGAGAGGTTTCCGGCCGGAGACGGTGGCGAGCTTGAGCTTGTTGGTTGGTGTCATGCGTCTCGTCCGAGACAAGCGGCACCTGCACGGTGTCGTTGCGGGGCTCGAGCTCTTGAATTCGATATGTGCAGTGCACAGGCCGGCAAGGACTATGATTGTCAGCATTGGCGCGGTGCCGCAGCTGGTGGAGTTGTTGCCAGAGCTGGCAACGGAGTGCGTCGAGCCGGCGTTGGACATCTTGGATGCCCTTTCTGCAGTTCCGGAGGGCAGGATTGCTCTCAAGGATTGTCCACGCACAATACCCAATGCGGTCCGCTTGCTGATGAGAGTCTCAGAGCCATGCACGCGGCGGGCATTATCCATGTTGTGGGTGATGTGTCAGATGGCGCCTGAAGAGTGTGCCCCGACTGCTGTGGAGGCTGGGTTGGCCGCCAAGCTTCTACTGGTTATCCAAAGTGGTTGTGCGCCGGAGCTAAAGCAGAAAGCATCGGAGTTGCTCAAGCTCTGCAGGCTCAACTACACTGACACCCTTTTCATCTCCAAGTGCAAGCTCAATAGGACAATTCAGTGAGGAAAGCGAAATGGTACTCCTGTGATGTGATCTGATTCACTCGGTGCATGGTTCTGGCCTTGCTGAATAGAGTGCCAATTTGAAGGACGGTGATGACTCTGTATGGATAAACTTGCAAAACATTCTCAACAAATCTCATCTGAAGAGATGAGTTGGGTTGAGCAGATGGCGAGATTGGTGGCTACGTGCCACATCAAATTATTGAGCAACAAGAAGCAGAAAACAAGAGTGCAGTATGATCACAGCTGGGTTAGATGGCAAGCAGCTGGATGTATATGCAAATTGATGTGAATTTGATCAGCTCAATAAGCACTTGAGGCTGGGTGGTAAGTACAGCCGGTTTTGCCATTAGCAGTAAGGAATTACCCGCGAATCAGATTTTTGGCAATGTGGGTTATGCCAGGGCTGTAGATGTTGTTCCTTGTAATTGTTGGTACAAAGTGCGTAGAATTCTATACAATACTGTTGCTTCAACATTGGAATACACATTGCCATGGCTTCGAAAAAAAAGGAGATTGAATTCCTCATCTTGAATTCTTGATCGCGTATCCCCTAGTCAAACTGGGAAAGTGTACTCTTTCTCTGTGACTGCTTGACTTGTACTGGTGCCTGCATTACACTTTCTTATTCTACGTGCTGTTGCAATCCATCTTCTACTTGATGTTGCAGCATCTGATTATTTTCAGGAGCTGTCAAGCTCAACTTCAATTTTGGAATTGTCTTGTTAGGTGGTAGCATCTCTTACCTTCTAAAGAGGTCCGCTATCGTTGCATTTTATTTTGATGCCTCCGCAATTCAGCAGGGTTTAAATTGTGCATGTAAAAAGAAATCGGTGGCAATTCAAGATCCCTTGCATAGAGACATACTACTGCTACACGTTCATATTTCCCTTTTTTTTCCTCTTGAAAAGTTGAAAGGTGAGAAGGAGCACTGTTGTTTCATTTAAGGGCATGCAATTATCTATCTCATGTTTCATTGACCCGGATTAACGTGATGTATTCTGTCGTCCCTGCCCTGCATTTCTACCTGTATCCTTGGAAAGCAGATCTTACATTTCACATCAGGCTATCCGCCATCAGGATGTCTGTATTTTAGGTCTTCTTTTTCCACTCCCAGTCAGCGAAGGGGCCAAATAAAGCCACGGGCAGGGGGCAGCCGGTACAGGGTACTACTAGGGCCGTCCATGATTGATCAGAGCGTCAGGCTTTTGCTTTAAAACTTTGCAAAGCAACAGGGGATCAGAGACATCATCAGCGAGGCGTTGCTGTCTCGCAGTCGCAGCGGCAGCTGTAGCTGGGTCGTGATGGCGCCACCGTCGTAGGGTTGGGCGCGGACTGTTGTGTGTGTGTGTGTGGAGGACCAGTGGCCTAGCCTCCGCGCTGGCGAGTGAGTGATCTGTGATGGCCGCTTTGACCGGGGAACGAACGGGGCGAAGCAGCCGCAGCCGTCATCGTCACGTCTCCCTCCGTGTCACACGCGGGCGCACGCACGCACGAGCCGTCGCTTTTTCTTGCCCGCGCGCGCGAGGGAGGCGAGGCTGGCGTGGCCATCAAACCGAACCATGTGGCGTGGGCACTGGGCAGCTGGGGGGAGTCGGGGAGGAGGAGCGTGACGCGGAACACACACCCGCGAGTGGCGCAGCGCTGGAGGAGCAGCAGCAGGACCACGGGGGGCGTGCGTCGACCGGGCCATTCATTGGCATGTTCGTTCGTGCGTCGACTGTGCCGGGCACGATCTCGCTGTGACACGGATCGATGGGCCTCTCAGCTGTAGCTGGAGGGAGCCTTTATGCTTTGCAAGCACACACGACGCCAAAGTTTTTCTGAAGAGAGAGACAGAGAAAGACAGGTGTTTGGTCAATCGCGCTTCTGCCCAAGACTCTGCGTTGAAGGGAGGATTGGAAGGTGGGTCGCGATGGGCGAACCACCACACCTAGCTAGACCGAGAGAGAGAGAGAGTGTGTGTGCTGTTCTGCGGTGCCGCTCTCTCATGCAGCGCTAGTGTGTGTGCCGGCTCCATCGGCGGTTGCGTCGCCCGGTCTGCGGTGCGAGGACCCCATCGGCGGCCTGTGCCCGGCTCCTGCAGCCGCATCACGAACGGCGGATGCTCCATGTGCAAAATCAATTGTGAGGCCTGCATCCTCTATCTACATTGGTCCAGTGAGAGGTTAGGAAAGGGTAATACTGTTGCTTAATACAGTTCCCCGGCTCGTCTCCGCTTGATTCCATGTTCTTCTACCTCCAATCCTACCGATCCAGCCTCAATCTACCCTCTCAATCCCTACCTCCTGCTAACATCAATACAGGATGCTTCAGAGAGAAAAATATCTGGATCAGCTCAGAGAAAAAAGGATGGTGTTTTGAAATTCTGTTCTGCTGGCGCACCCACGCCTCCGCCGGTCCGTCCACTGATCACCGATCCTTGCGGTCACTAAAACGGGCTTTCAGCTGGCAGATCGGGAGATCAACTTGGTAGTAATAAGAACGCCAGAAACACCGAACCGCATCTACAAAGCAAGCAATACGCTTGACGTAGGGCGTACGTATCATCGTACGTACGTCAGTCGAAGCAGGCGGCCGGTGGGTAAAGCGTGGACGGCTGGTGTATCCTTTTGCGTAGGGCTTAAGCCTCGTGCGTCGGCTCCGTCCACGGGCAAGCGCTGCATGCAGCCCCGCCGGGACGCTCCAGGCCAGCAGCAGCGCAGCGCAGCGCAGGCGGCTGGCGATCGACCCGTCGTCGCAGAGCGCGCCCGCCTGCAGTGTTGACGGCTGAGCCGGAATTTCACATTTTTCACTACGCGGTAAACGTTCGCGAAATCTTTCGACGAGATCTAATGAACGTTCTTCAACAAGTCGATGTTTCTGTAACAACTTCCTTGATTGTGCTTTGAGCGCGTGCATCCGCTTAAAAAACTCAAGCTGCCGCCTGCACGAAACAGTATCCCAAATCTCCCTCTCGCGGCGCGGTAAAATGCCGCTGCCCGCCGTGTTCCGCGGCGAGGCCATTAAGCTCTCGCGTGAAGCTGCGCGATGACAAAACTTACTGTACGTGCCATCTCGGCATCTCCAGCGGTCGTAATGATCGGTAGTATTATACGGTACGGGTGGCGAGTGACGCCACCGTGGTCGCCGTCGTCTAGCAGTGGCAGGGGAGCAGAGGTCGGGCCTTTGCGCCGGGCCCCGCTCTGCAGCAAGAGAAGCCCAGCGATGGGGATGGGAGCCGTCGGGTGGGGCACGCGGCTCATCAGCCCACCTGCGGCTGCCCCCACGGCCAGCGGCAGCGGGGAACGGCCCGCTGTTATTGACCCGCGCTCGCAAACAAAGCGCGCCAGTTTGGCTCTCAGGTCGATCAAAAACTGGCAAGCTCGAGCGCCCCCACCCCTCCTCCGTCTCAGCCGCATGCGGTCGACACGGCTCCGGCACCGGGCCGGTGGGTTCCAGGGGGCGGCACGCCGGCCGATCCCGGCGAAAAGCGAAGCGCCTCATGTACGGCCGCGCATGGCTCGCTTTCGGTTTTCGCTGTCCCTGTCCGGCCTCGCTGTGGGACATGACGCTGTTCATGTCGCCGGTCACTGAGGTCAGAGTGAGAGGTGACCGGTTCCTCTCCCGGGGATGAGGACCCCATGTCCGGCCGACATGCACGCGTCGCCGCCGGTGCCGTGGAGCCCGAAATGGATTTATCAAATCGCTCGCACTGGTACTCGATTCATGCAGCATAAACCACCCAAGGCAGCAGTCTGTCGGGCAATAAAATGTGCTCGGGAGATTCAGTTTAATGCACGACTTCGCCTCATTCAATGTGCACAGTAATTAATTCTCCCGACTGCCTGCATTATAGATGCCTGGTTCCAGATCGGACATTCATGGTCTGGTGAATTCGGGAACCATAAAAAGGACTTCACTTACACGGGATGAAGCAGTAGAAAGGAGAAGAACATGCATTCATAAAAGCTTACTCCACTATACATCAAAGACCAAACACTGCAAGTGAAATGGAACGTTTAAGTCCCATGTAAAGCAAGATCTTTCGGACGAAGGTCATCGCCTGTGGTTCTCTCGTCTACATACATTGTTCTTAGCACCGGATGATCTACGCGGCCCGTCCTATACAGGCTCGTTGTCCCAGTAGTTCCTCAGCTGTGACATATGGAGTAGTAGCCCATCACGGCCTAATCCAGTGACGCTGCTCGTCATGATCCACGGTGGTGGCTCCACATACAGCCCACTGATTGTGTCCTGGAACTCTTTGATGTTCTCATCAGGCCGCCCCCCTTTGCCTTTCTTTACTTTGTCGCACTTGGTGAATACAAAGGTGAATCCAATCTGAAAACAGCAAAACAGTAAAATAGGCATTTGTAGAATCAGTGCGAGAAGAATTTATTCCGATCTTTAAATTCACAATCAGCATATGACAAATATCATCAGCTGAAGAATATGATGCCTTACGTTGTTACGACCAAGCCAGTTAGCACAGTCAAGATCAATTTTTGTGGGCGGAATACTGGCATCGATAAGAAGCAGTACACCAACCAAGGTATCTCGGTTCAAGAAGTACCCCTTGGTAAATGAAGACCAATCCATTCGAGCTGATTGGGACGCTGCTGCAAACCTACATGTAAGCAGAGGCATTGTCATGTTCAGAAAGGGCAGATGAGCTACAACAGATTGAAATAACTTATGATAGAGTGATGCTCTGAATAATGATTGCGAGTACACATTTTTTTTAAAAAAAAAGTAATGGATATGAAATAGTTCATATTGTTTCATGCTGGAGAGTCCTTTAATTCTCAAGAAAGCAGCATATGAAAACAGAAATGCTAGTTAAAACAAAAATATTAACTACTTAACTGACATATGAGTGGACCTAACTACCTACCTGACATGCAATGGGAAAAGATGTAATGGTTTCAGAAGCTAAATTTCTCCTCGAGATTTAGTGTCAATTCACTTTGTTTCCGTACACGACGTTGCAAACTGAAAGGATTGCATGCACTGTCTGACTTGTATATGCATTACATTTATCATTCTCACACAAAAGCAGCATATACTCATGCTACCAACATGAAAGACTTTGATATGTGAACACCAATGGATGAGTAGTGAGCGAGGCACCAATGAACACATCAGCAGGATTGAATTTGATATGTGAAAAAGAGGGGGGGGGGAAACAATCTGTTCTGGAACAAAGCAATTGAAGCACTAATGAACAAATTGACTTCCTAAACTAGGATCAACCAGATAGGTATTTCATCAATAGCAGATTTAAAGAGCAAACATACCCATAACCAGGCAAATCCACAAGGTACCAACTCTTGTTAATCAGAAAGTGATTAATTGTCTGGGTCTTCCCTGCAGAACATATTATGTCAGACCTATTACTGTATACAAGCCAAAAGTATACATTTCAGCATGAGCGACATGACTGTCAAGCTCGCCACATCAAATAAATTCATTAAATTTGTTATTTACGAACTAGGAGATACGGCAGCCGCATCAGATTGAAAGTAAGCGCACAAAGTGTATAATCAACGATAAAATAACCATCCAAGCAAATGGATAAATATGCTAAGTGTAAATCCAATCGCCAAAATGTGAAAGGTGTACAGAAGTCAAACTTTTGTTTCTAGAACTGATGAAATTAAAGAAAACAGCCAAATCAGGTTGGCAGAAAAAAAATCAAAATTTAATATCAAGATCTCCAAGTATAGTTCCAAATAATCACAAAATCTTGGGCCATGACCTGTGATTCTCTTCAGTAACCAGTTTTTCCCCAGTTATTTCAATTTGTTGGATACTGAATTTGAATCTGACCAATTCCCTGACAAATTATCACTAGGATGACAGCAGGGTTGATTTACAGATTTAAACGCTAAACTTTGAGTTTGACTGGTCTCCAAATTCTGACTGGCTGCTACAACTGGGATTCAGAATAACTATGCAAGTACACATCAATTTAAATTCAACATTAAACTAACATAATGCAATCTAGGCCAACACAATGACACTATTCGTACTACAGCAGTTAAGAACTTATTGCTAATCTGCTTTCAAGCTACAGAGTAAAAAAAGGCATATCTAGTTAGGCTACATCATTCGAGAACTCACTGATAAGCTGCTTACGAACTCTGTGGTAGAACAGAAGTTTGTTGGATTACCAGGCTTCTTGGAGGTAAGCGCGGCTTCCTTGCGGCGCGTGAGGGCGTTGATGAGAGAGGACTTGCCGACATTGGACCGGCCGAGGACGGCGAACTCGGGCCGGTCGTCCTTGGGGCAGTCCCGCGCGTGCACGCTGCTCTTGACGTACTCCGCCTGCTTTACCTTCGCGTCCCCCGCGTAGGGCCCCACCACGATGTTGGACCCCGGTATCACCATCTCCGCGGGAACATCGGCGTCCCTCTCCACCCCAGGAGGTAGGAACAGCGCCGTCCTCACGAGCTCCGTGGGCGGCGGCGGCGGCGCGGTCTTCCTGGCGCTCTTGCGCGGCGGCGCCCCATCCCCGGCGGACGCGGTCCCTGCACCCGCAGCCTCCGCGGCGGTTGCGGATAGGGTGCGCCGGACGGGTACGGTGGCGCGGCGGAAGGAGGGCGGCGGCGCGAGTGCTTGGATGAGGAGGGAGGGGCGGGGCCGGAGGAGCATAGCAGCTGGAGCGCGCGCGGGGTATTCGACGGAGTGTCGGATGAGGACTGAACGCGCTGGGTCCCGGTTGGCTGGCAGAGCCGTCTGTTGTCTCGTGGACATGGGTCACTGGGCCGAATTGTAGCAGTTCGTAAGGCCTCTTTGGACACTGGTGAGTGGCTGATATGGCCCATAACTGATATGGGGTAGGACTGGAATTTTTTTATTTTCGACACTGTCGACAAAGAATTTAATATTAATAACATCTAATTTTTTTTACAAAACTAGCTACCCAATCGTCCAGGGTGTGGACATTTGTCCATGTGGATAATCTGTCGTTCTAGGGACGATTGGGTCAAGTATGCACCCCTGTCGTCCACGCCACGTGGACCATCTTGTCGTCCACGCCGTGGACGACAGGACACGAACGCTCGATTGCTCTGTGGGGCAACTATTATAAGATTAGGTTTTTAGCATCTATTTTAAAATGCTTAGAGATATTTTTACAAATTGTTTTTTTATAAATTTTGATTTAGTATATGTGTTATGATTTTACATAAGTTGTTTAATTTGACTTTTGTTTAATAGATTCTATGTCGTTACGTAATTTCGAATTATGTAATACGATCACAAATTTGAATATTTCTTGTTATTGAAGTAAATGTAACTAAATTTAATAAAATAACTGGAACACTTGATTTAAACATTCGGATACATTACAAAGTTTATTAAATTGCAAATATAGATCCTAGTGAGTGCAACGGGAATATTTTTCCTTGTGCAATGCATCCGGCCCGACATCCCTTGCGCGACGTGCTCTCGCGTAAGCGCTCCCTTTCATCATCTCTCACCTGGCGAGCAATGCGTTCTTCCTCCTAAGCCTAGCGACGATACTTTTCGTCGATTCTTTAAAGTTCTTCCTGACGTTTGCGCCGACGCTCCGCCAGTTCAATCGCATGCTTCCTCTCCCGCCCAACCCGCTTTTTCAACTTCATCTCGTAGTGGAACTTGTCCCAGGTAGCTCTATGCATCGCGTGTACGTACTCGACGTCTTCCGCTATTTGTTTGTTATCGATGTATCGTGTGAACTCACAAATGGGCGGTGGAAACTGCATGATTAGTTATGTGTTCTTATAAATATTACAGCTAAAATACGAATACAATATTCATAGATCTCTGAAGTAAACATGTTACCTAACGTCTACCATTTGGAAAAATGACGTGGTCCTATGCGGGGGGTTATATTCATAGTTCTTGCACGTCCATAGTCTCAAACCCTAAGTGACTCCTAGTCTTAAAATTTTCACGAACTGACAATCAGTGTCACATAGACACATTGACTGTTGTAATCCCTCTGAAACGCGAACTCTCTCTTTTTGATTTGGTGGTGAGTACGGTGAGTCCATGTCTGCGATAGTTGGATCTGTGAAGTGTGATTGTGACGAATGTCCGGAGTGTTCTTAAATAAACAATCGAAGATAGACGATTCATCCACGAAGTGGACGAGTCGTCTAGTTCGTGGACGACTAGCACATCAGTTATATGACTCGTCCAACAGGTCCATCACTACGTGGACGACAAGTCCATCAGCGCTACGGCTAGTCTATCAATTGTACGACTCGTAAATCAGTTGTACGATTCGTCCATCACGTGCACGAGTCGTCCACTAGGTGGACGAGTTGTCCAGTAGGTGGACGACTAGTCCATCACTTGTATTACTCGTGCATTAATTGTTCGACTCATCTATTAGTTGTACGACTGGTCTATTAGGTGGACAAGTCATCCGGTTAAAAGTCCCTATTGATTTTTTGCAAAATAGATAATTTGTATTTTGAACCACCAATAACGGTTCATTTCACTTTAGTCCGAACAGAACAATAGTAGTTACCCTCGTTCATATTTATTAAAATTCGAAGTAGAAAATCATATATTACAAGGATACATTGCGAGCATACATATTGTTCCACATTAGTGAAATCTAGTTTCAACGGTTATGGTTTGGCTTGTGGTGAGGAAATTTGCACTCCCTGTTGTCGCAGACGGACCTATCACCTATGTACTCGAATAACTGTGACTCCAATGTGAGAAACATTTGATAGATGATCCAGCCCTACGAGATATAGTATGTTCGATTGAAAGAACGGTGGAGAGTGGATCAGAGACGTCTTCATTAATATTCTGTCGAGGTACTCATCGATTTGTTTATTAGTGAGCTCATCAAGACGACGCCACAAAGAATTAAACTTCATCTCTTGATTTTGACTACATAGACGCTTAAACACGTTCATGAGTTATTTGTTTTTGAAGTGACTATAAAAATTTACACCCAAGTTCCTCATACACCACCTTGATTCTATATCCGGCCAAACTGGTTGGAGAGAGCTCTTTGCGCAGCCGTATTTAATATTCGTTATTGTCTTCAACAAGCCAACGTGACGGTTGTGTATGACACATACATTTTCTCGCCCTCGAACTACATCAACTCTAACCCGTTTCAAAAACAAGTACCAACTGTCAGAATTTTTACTCTCCATAAATGCAAAGCCACAGATAAAATTTGATTATCGCCATTAACTTCAGTAGCTGTTAGAACTTGACCTTTATACTTTCCGGTTAGGAAATATACCATCAATACACATAATGTGCCTATAATATCGAAGTGCGTTTATACATTGACCTAGTGAAAAGAATGTACGGTGAAAAATAAGTTTCCGAGGATGACGGGGGTTTGGAACATGCACGATATTCACGGTTCTACCAACATTCCGACTTCTAATAGTATTAAGTAATTTCGAAAGATTATCATAAGATGCTTCATAAGTACCAAATCTTGCCTGAATAACCTTTTGTTGCGTCTTCCAATCTTTAGAGTAACTTATTGTATATTTAAAATCTTGCTCAATTATGTTGATAATAGATTTAGTCTTAAAAGAAATATTATCAACGACATTAGCATACATGTGATTTGCAATAAAACGGCGTGGACGACAGGATGTCCACGTGGACAAATCGTCCACGTTGTGGACATTATGGTGGCTAGTTTTGAAAAAAAAAAAAGAATTTTGGATGTTATTAATATTAAATTCAATGTCAACAGTGTTAAAAATAAAAAAAGTTCGGTAGGACTGCACACAGAAAACCGGTGGCCTACAACGATTATGTTAGCCCATTAACCAGATCAAACATGGGCTACTAGTCTACTGTAGCTCGCTGAGATCGCAAAAGGCAAGCCTAGCGTCGGGCAAGATTATAACATGCACAACTGTGATTGTAATCCTAACGCAATGTAGCATCAAGAGCAATATAACCGCAACTAAATGTAGAGCTATCACCTTGTACAGGCCTGAACCAGTATAAACTCGTCATGTTCATATTGATTGTCTTCGCCTAAGGAATCTATTACTGAACCAAATATCTACCGATTTTATAGCATCAACGACATGCATATTAATATTTCATTCCTGAATTTGATCGACAATTAGGCCGATGAATTAAGACATGGAAATTATACTCTCACATAGTTGTTCATTTATTGATACAAAGTCTATCTTGTAGAGACGAGTGGGAATAAGAAGCAAATCGTCCACAAAGCCTCAGTGGGTACATTCCAGTTCAGTATTTACACTGAGTGTGTAATCCAAAGGGTATCCATTTGGCTTTTCAAGTCAAGATGATACATGAGCTCAAGTGAAGCGAATCGAAAACAGTGTCTAGCAATGAAAGTATAATCCAGAGGTTCGACAGAACTGCAGAAACAGGTTGGGTCATGGGCAATGCACCCGTAATCATTTGGGCTTCCCGGTAAGCAGTAGCAGCTACCAGGCCAGCTACCGCACTAGTTGTGATTCCCCTGGGTGTAGATGTAGTCCGTGTGAGCAACTAAGGTCCTCCTCATGAGGCACTCCTGTTCCTCGCCTCCTTCGCACTCTCGCATTGCCTCCAATTCGTCGTGATCATGCATTACCATCCCGGATCTCGAAGAACCACTCTTCTGTACAGAAGCGGAAACAGCGTGCTGCAAATACCAGAGCAACGCACTGTAAGGGGACCAGCGCGATGGCGGCAGATATTGGCGTAGCTCAACTGAACTCAAAAATGAACATGAAAATGATCTCTAGCTAGTCTGATAGTAGCTACAACTACTGACATAAGATCGCCTGTGCGAGTGTGACAGCAGAGGCGGCGAGGAGATTGCAAGGTACCTGGCCGTTGGATGATCCCGGTACAGGCCTTGCTGCTAGACCTCTGGTGCAGATGAGGAGGAGCAGGGCTGCCGCGAAGAAGAGAGGAACCTGCAGCTTGCTGGAGCTTGAAGCCATCTCTGAAGGATGTTCGTGCCTGGAATGTTGCTAGGTGAGCACAAACTTTCCAGCCATGAACCGTGTATTTATAAACTGCATGCACGTGATGGGCTCACCGTCCAGACAGGTACATGCCAAAAGACGAGACGCATGCAGGTATACCTCCGGCATTAATACAAGGAATATATACTGTCGTAGCGTGAAGGCACTCCGTGTTCTGGTGTTCACATCTGTCGGTTTCTGTGACCACTCCTGCACGTGGAAGATGTGTACGGTGCCGCACTCGTGCTGGCAATAAGAGATGTATGAATGGCAATTCCTTTTCCAGATGCATGCGCTTGGAAGCGGTTTGCAGTTTGATCGAGTTTCTCCACACGCTTCGTTTCAGACTTACATAATCGATCGGGTGGTTACTCTACTCTGCACGGCAGCCGTGCAGCGGTTGCCAGATCAGAAAGAGGGCGAAACGATGGAAGATTCGTTTGGAGAGCGAGAGGTTAGGCGAGGCGAGGAGAGTCGGCACGTGTGGCTACAATGGAACGAGCCGACGCCGAGCCGTGATTTCCGTTCGCGTTCCATCCCTGGAAACTCGCAATCAGTCTCGTCGCGCATGCATGGAACACGTCGATGGGTCTAACGCCACATCTGGCGATGATGCCAACCGCGATCCGCACGTCGAGAGGTCCGATTGATCCAGCTAGCCACCCAACCTCCGCGGCAGCTCCCGCGCGCCGAGGGAAGAAGTACGCTCGACATGCATACGCATGCGGTTGCCCGGCGCGCAGGTCACACGCGACACGTCGGCGCGCTGCGTGTCTCGGCGACGGCGGCGATCACGTGGGCGCGGCGCTGCCTGCCTTGAAACATACAGTACTTGCTGCTTCTGGAACCTGTAGTGGCCACGCTGCCCTGCGGCCCCCGGCGGCAAAGGCGGCGCCGTGGCCACTTATTAGACGGGTTCGGCGCCGGCACCGCGGTTCGTCGGGCTGTCGCTCTCGCGCTCGGCGCGGCGGCAAGTTGGCGCGTGCTCCATCCCGTCCGCGCGCGAATTGTTCGCGTCAGGTAAATACTGTCTGGATGGGATTCTCGGGACGCGACGGCCGGCGCGCATGCCGTGCCCATGCTGGCACGCGTAGTGACGTACGGTCGGTTCCAATTCCACGAGACCTGGACCGGGCTAAACGTGCGGTGGGACACGCTGTGTGGCCAGGTAAATCCTAGCGTGGCGAGCTGGGAACGCAGCTTGTCGTGGCTTCGCGCTCATCTCGTAGAGCCCAAGTCAGATTATGGCGTGGCGTAGTAGATTGCTGCATTCAATCACTCGGCGAGGTCAAGTGGCGAGGGGCGACGCATGGGAAGGAGTGCCGCTTCGAGCTCACGGTGATCGCAGCGTGAGCGCAGGGAAACTATAGGGCTTTTCATACACAGCAACAGCATTGATGCGTGGCGTGGCAAAAGTTGATGCCCAGGATGAATGTCTGAGAAAGTTGTTGTCGTGCCATGTACGGTGATGATGCTTCTTTTTCTGAGGAAGGAGAACGCTGCGCCGTATCTGCTGATGCGTGCTGAGTGCTCACGTCGATTTGAGTTATTGGGCGGTGGGCCACCCGCATCAACCCCGCCAAATTGAGCCCACGGATTGGCTCCCCGACAATTTAGCGGGCCACACGTACTAAATTGAGCCCACAGATCGGCCTTTCTTAGGAATTGGGCGAACTGAACCCACAGCGATTTCAGCGTACGTACCAGTATAAGGCTATCGATATTTTACGAAGTCGTTAGCAGCAAAGTACTGTACAGCAAGTGCTACTACTGCGTTCCAGCTGTGCCTACGTTGTTACTACCCCTTTTTTCTGTACTGGCAGTACAACTGAGTTCTAGCCGTGCCTATGTCACTAATCTGAGCACGGACCGACGGACGTACAGTATCATCACCGTATTTGATCGGTTGACAAGGTAGGAGGAGCAGGGCTGGTGCCATGAACTTTTGTTCCCATCTGGAAGTGGGACACAGCCCAACAGCGTGCTACTGCTAGCTCTCGAGGCGTCAGGCCCGTCACTGTGACTACGAGACGCTGACGCCGATGGGCATGCTAGCAACCGACGCGACGGGCTCGGGCGGTGGGCTAAGCTCCTCTCGCACGCGACCTCTTTTCCAGCTGCGGCGGTTACAGTTCCGAGGTGTGGGCTCAAGTCAAGGGTGAAGTGAAGTGAGTCGTGCCTCGTCTGGACTCAGGAACAGGGAACGGGGGGAGCTGCAGGCCGGGAGGCCCCGGGTTTGGGTAGCTGGTCTGAAGTGACAAGCCGAGATTTCCGGTGCAGAACAGCGGAGATACGCACGGGGAGCAGGAGTTTTTTTTTCGGATGAAAGGGCTTTGTATTAGCCCCCATTTCCCCGACCTCTCTGAATAGGCCAAAACGGTATTTTTCTAGTTACAATGCAAAGAGAAGAAACAAAATCCAAGCAATCAACCACAGTCGATACTCCACAAATTCCCGCTCCCCCCCTCCATCCTGCCACCGTCTCATCTTCAGTATCCGCTCCACTCCTGACCTCTCCTCCATCTTTCTCCGCTGCCATTGCCACCTTGTTCGCTCCAAACCTGCATGTCAAATTGTCTGGTTTCTCGCCTGTATATTCCCTCTCGACATGCACACTACTCTATCTTGTCATGCAAAACTTGCAGATGGGCCTGAATGCCCATACACACAGTCGAAGCACTCGCAGATGTGCAACAAAAGAAGTGTCGGGCGTTGGGAAACCTTGATAAAAGTGGGGGAAAGAGCATCTAGTAGGGCCTCCAATGGGGCCAACGGTAGGAATCTGAAGAAACTACAACAGCCCAGACAGTAGCCAGGGGTAAATGATGATTTGTTAGGACCAAATCGCCAGCATGCATCATTGTCGAGAGGATGTGAGGTGTTATCCTATCTTGTGCGTGATTAATCTAGGTTAGCTTCTGCAACTTGGAGCGGTTTAGTTCCGGGGCCAACAAGCTAGGCACATTCTTGAGAGATCTTCCTTTTTCCACAGGAGAGGGTCCCCTCGATGTTGCATGCTTCGTCAACAAGGGACCAGCTCGATCGCACAAGCGGCTTTTGCTACGATCAGAAAAAAAACGAGGCCGTAGGACCAGCACAAAAATTAAGACGTGGACCTTTCTTTTTATAGATGCAACTTATTATGGGTATAGTATCCATATAAGAATTTAATTATAGAATTATTATCTTATTCTATTATTAAGTCGTGTAACCTGACCTCTACATTTTATCCATTTAGATCAACAGTATTATTAAATACATGTCGTAGGTACACGGTGCCTAGTAGGATTAGAGTTGTTTCTTCCGCTACTCAGCCTTGTTGTCGACTGCTCATCACCGATCGATCACGACCGCCTTGCCTCCGGCCACCGTCACGGCTCCATCTGGTCGTCGTCGCGGCCGGCCATGCCATTCTTCAGGTCATCGTTGCGACACCTTCATCACACTACAGACGCAACTCATCTCTCGGATGGCGCCGCCGCCTGTTGTTCTTCAGGTCACGTCATCCAATCCCGGCTCACACGTCGATCCCACGAATCTTCGATGGTTTTGTAGATTATTACGAGTGAGAGATAGTTAAATTCAATTTAAAGTTCAGCAGCTAAAAAAACTTCAAGCAAAAAGTTGGAGCCTTGCCAAACAAGTTCATGACTTGAAAACAATTGCACAAATGCACTTTCCTCCTTTTCGCAATCGCATGCGCTAATCTTCATCCTAAATTTTAAGCAAGCCGCATGGAATCAGAATGTTAGGGCTCTGCAAAAGCCACGCTGGTTGGCTTTTATCATACCAACAGGGGAGAGTGTTGGGGACTTGGGGCCCTTCTCTCATCATTCGCGGAACATATATGTAGGAAGGCCATCAAGAGACGCACAGGCCTTCTTTCTCTGCAGAAGCTGCCTTGCTTGCGTAACTGTGTGCGTTTGACCGATGCCCGGCCGAGAACGAATTGGATGCTGCCGCGTAAAGGAGCTGGTTTCTCTTCGGGCATGCAGGTTTTGGGCACAACCCAATCCTGCACTTTGCGCTGGACAGCTGATGCCTTGTTCTCGTAGTTTGGCTTACTAGATGCATCACCAGAAGCAGTTAATAAGGGCGGATTTGATCCTTTGCAAGTTAAGCTCTTGTTTAACTAAGGTTGGACTAGTATTAGGGATTTTACTATGGTTGAGGTTTGCTCGCATTTGCAACACTGGAGTGCGGCGCAGGGAGATGGTACTGTTGGGAAGTGACTGGCTCTTGGGTGCAGCTGTCCTGCGCTTTGAAATCTACTGTCGGATACACTCCCCCCGCCTCTCTCTCCGTCGCTCTCTCTCTCTCGCATGAAGTTTGTGACAGAAGCAGCCTTCTTTCGGCCACTTTGAGCAGCATCCAGCTACCTCTACGAGAAGTAGTAGCAGCGTGTATGACAGACAGGGAAACAGCACACGGGAAGTGATGGCCGTCCCATCCAATGGCAACTTCAGGATTGAATTCTTGCATCTTTATAGGGGCTATTTTGTCCGAGTGAGTTTTTACAGCATGGGGCTAATGACCTCAATAAAGGTCGTAGCACACACACATATCCTCCTGCACAACATCTTTCTCCAGTCACAGATCCCTATGATCCTATGCAACGGATAGGCATGGTGGTGGTGCCGAGTATAAACGGCCTCGTAGATTTTTTTCTATTGTATTCTTCCAAAGGCATTAGGGTTTGTACTTATCCACCAATTTGCTTTTGCCTTCTCATAGCCTCGTTCCTTCTGCTCGGTTTCACGCCTGGGTACATCGTCTCGCTGGCACTCTCACATCAGTAGGTTCGGAGAGAGTGAACTTAAGCAAAGCGTGAAGGGCAAATATTGTTTGTGTGTGCATGGTTGATGGGAAAATGGCTAGCGACAACAACTGGTTAGGCTTCTCCCTCTCCTCGCACATGGCCATGGAGGCGCCCTCCTCTTCTGAAACCGCACCTGCTCATCATCCTGCAACTTCTGCTAGCGCCACGATGTCGTCCTCTTCTCCTAACAACTCCACCATTTGCAACTTTCTCTTCTCTCCTGCGCAAATGGCCGCTCCTTCGCCTGGTTACTACTACGTCGGTGGCGCCTATGGAGACGGCACCACAACTGCCGGAGTTTACTACTCCCATCCGCAGCTCCCCGTCATGCCTGTCAAGTCCGATGGCTCCCTCTGCAACATGGAAGGTTACCACCCCTCCTCTCGTGGTCCTCGTCTTCATGAAACTACCCCCTCTCTCTAATTTGTTCTCCATTGATTGAGTAGGCATGATGTCGTCGTCTTCGCCGAAGCTTGAGGACTTCTTGGGCGGCGGCAATGGCGGTGTGCATGATACGGCCACGTACTACAGTCACCAGGATGGCCAAGGAGAGGATGATGCAAGCAAGAGCTACCAGTACCACCAGATAGTCCATTACAACTTCCAGCCTCTGACGGAAGCAGACATGTTCGAAGAAGCCGCGGCGCCAATGGAAGAGGCTATGGCCGCGGCCAAGACCTTCCTCGTCACGAACTATGGCGCTTGCTACAGCAACGGGGAGATGCAGCCGCTGAGCTTATCCATGATGAGCCCAGGGTCTCAGTCCAGTGGCTGCGTCAGTGCGGCACCGCAGCAGCATCAGATGACGGCTGTAGCCGCCGCTGCGGCCTCTGTGGCAGCTGCCCAGGAGCGCAGTAATGGCGGTGGTGAGCAGTGCGTGGGGAAGAAGAGGGGCACCGGGAAGGGAGGCAACAAGCAGCCTGTGCACCGCAAGTCCATCGACACGTTTGGGCAGAGGACCTCACAGTATCGAGGCGTCACAAGGTAAACTGCTTACGAAGATTTAGCCTTTTTTTCATCTGTCATCTCTTGTTGCATATGTTGGGTCAGCAGGATTCGTACGAGCTTTGCTTTTCCTTTTTAGTTACGAGTCATACTAGGTTATTTTGCAACACCTCTGTGCATTCTGACGTCTCCTTTGTGGCATTGATCATCTGGTTGGAGTGTTCGCATATTACCCAGCTTGTGTAAGTCGATTTACTGGTCATTCCTTTGGAGTGTTGCGCTTAGCAGATGCTCCGCGAGTGTTAATTTCCAGCACTGTTGTGCCTGTGTCGTACTCTTCTTTCTGAGTGTTTCTTATGCTCTGCTGTTCTTGTAATTTAGCAAAGCGTCAACTCATTCTTGATGCCACATCGTTTACATGCCCCTTACAGTAATACTTCGATGTATTCTACTGTAACTAATGATTAGTTAGCTTCATTTGACAAGACTAAAAAGCATGGGTCTCTGATGGTTGGTTCTGTCGCCCCTTCATTTCTTGCTATTACTGTGGCACCTACTCACCGGTTATGGACCATGCTATTTTATTTGATTGTCACACGCTTTTTTAAATTTGACTTAAGGTTACGTTTGTGTTTGATTTACTGGAGCAGACATAGATGGACTGGGAGATACGAAGCCCACCTCTGGGACAACAGTTGCAAAAGGGATGGGCAGACAAGAAAAGGGAGGCAAGGTAGATTGCTAAACATCGAACATAAATCATATTCTGTCAAAACTTAAACCATGACTTGACTCTTTCTGACATTTGATCTCTCTTGTGTAAATGTCATTCTGGGGTCTATCATGGTTGAAATGTGATTACCCCCAGTATATTTAGGTAACTGTTGTTTCTTAGCCGATCTTTGCATTCCCTTGTTGGATTACCTGTTTCATGCCCCTGGTTCGAGAAATTCGAAATTTGATTTCTGATGTGTGCATTAGGTGGTTATGACACTGAAGACAAGGCTGCAAGGGCTTATGATCTTGCTGCTCTGAAATATTGGGGTCCAGCTACTAGCATCAATTACCCTGTAAGTGCGACATCTAACCTTTTACAAGAAAAAAGTGTTGCCTTGATGTTGATTTATGTACTATGGATTGATTCATTTTGTCTGACAGCTTGAACACTATCAAGAAGAGCTTGAGGAGATGAAAGGCATGACAAGGCTCGAGTATGTTGCGCATTTGAGAAGGTGGTTACTTGTTTTGCCTTCTTTGTAAAATCCTTTTTCCTGTTGGTTTATTGCTACGTTTCTGAAGTTATTACTGATCACAGGAGAAGCAGTGGGTTCTCTCGAGGTGCTTCAATGTACCGAGGAGTGACAAGGTTTGTTTTGGCAGAATATGCTTGGCACATTTTGCTTCATTGCCGAATATATCAAAACAGCATGAAACGATCTCAATATGCTCATGCTGACTGTATTACAGGCATCACCAGCATGGAAGGTGGCAGGCTCGGATCGGCAGAGTTGCTGGGAACAAGGATTTATACCTCGGGACATACAGTAAGGAAGATCGCCCTATCTGATTGTTGATTTGTAGGGCCTAATTGCTCCCTCAAAGTAATGCCGCTTAAGTGAAAGAAGCTTTTGTTTCTAAGATCAAGTAACTAGCATTCCTTTGGGGTGTGACTTAATTGCTGAAAGACATGAGCTTTTACTGCTAACCTCTAGTTTTGTGCATCGCTTTTAGAATCAGCTTTAATCCGTGGGGTACATGGGCGATGCATCCCCTGATCATTCTTTGCTTTTTCAGATTGTTATGCTTTTCCTAAGGCTGTGACCTCTGAACAAAGCAACCTGTTTGACTGTTTTCAACACATCGTTGAATCAAAAGATAACACTAGCATGTTACAAAAGTAATCACATCGAAAATCCCACTTTACATCATGATCTAATTTTACTCCCGGATTTATAAACAAGATTAGTTGTTAAAGAAAATTACTATGATCATAGGTTACAGGTCACAACTGAGCTTGTTCTTACAGAGCATCTACTGAACATGCGTGCAGGCACTCAAGAAGCAGCAGCTGAGGCGTACGACGTAGCTGCCATCAAGTTCCGTGGCATGAACGCCGTGACAAACTTCGACATAGGTAGATACGACGTCGAGAAGATCATGGAGAGCAACGTGCTGCTTCCCGGGGAGGAAGCACGTAAGGTCAAGGCGATCGAGCCAGCGAACGGCTCGTTATTATCTGTGATGCAGAGCGGTGGCACGGAGCCGACCCCCGCCGGTGAAGCAAGCACCGGGTGGAGGGTGGCGCTCCATCAGGAAGCCGTAGCACGCACTGAAGCGCAGGACGACGGACTTCAGACTGGCGTCATGGGCGGCGACCCTCACCCCTCCCTGCACGGCATCGTTGGTGTCGACGTCGTCGACTGTGAGGCGCGGCATGACCTGGACGTT
The DNA here is from genome assembly GCA_030760725.1 of Neostapfia colusana. Taxonomy (NCBI): domain Eukaryota; kingdom Viridiplantae; phylum Streptophyta; class Magnoliopsida; order Poales; family Poaceae; genus Neostapfia; species Neostapfia colusana. The sequence goes on along the minus strand of JASWHV010000013.1, from coordinate 86,863,188 downwards.
TCTTCAGGCAGGAGTAGCGTTGGCGTCAACTACTCGAACTCGTCGTCGCTGGTGACCAGCCTCGGCAACTCGAGGGAGGGGAGCCCGGCGGAGCGGCGAGGTACGGCCTTGCTCTACAACAAGCACCCGAACGCTGTCAGTCATGCCACGATGAGCCCCTGGATGGAGATGCAGATGCAGATGCCCGCGTCTCATGTATTGAGGCCGCCGAACGCCGCCCCTCATCTTCCAGTGTTTGCCGCTTGGGCGGACGCCTAGCTACCTACGTACGTTGCGGCACAATAGTCTTGCTTGTTACTGGCCTCTTTTTGTAGAAGAAAGCGAGATTAGTAGTACCAGATGCCAATGTGTCCGGCGTTAATCTTCAGCTGAAGAAGCAAACTAGCAATGCTTGTGGTAGCGTTCTTTTGAGCCTTTTTTTGGGGGGCGATTTGGCTTGGCTGGAGTGTAGTACGGTAGTATGACCACATGAACGTATGAAACAAGGCTGTTACAAGAAAAAGGAAAAGGTTCACGACATGAGTAACCGGTCGGGTCATTCGTTCACGAATACAAGATGGTTTGTTGATCTGTGGGGTCGTTCGGCTTCATTGGCTGTGCCATCCATGCAGGGAAAATGGGACCTTTTGACCACTCACTGCGCTGGCCCAGGTCCGTTGCCTCGCCCACGTCCTCTCGCTTTCTGTTCATGGCACGGCACCCTCTTCGTGATGGCTACGAGAGTATCGTAAAACATTCCCGTTCGAGGGAGCTTTTGCCGCAGGGTTCCCCACATTCCGGCCCCAATCATCACGAAAGCGGCCGAGAGATTCTCGTGGGGTATGTCCCTGCCTGCAGCTCCATGATGGCGTGTGCGTAGCCTGTGTGATGACGACGTGTAGAGGCTCCTGACGCATGTACAACTTGGAGCTTGATGCCCATCAGCTGGAACGCCACTGCCAGCTCTGGTTACATGAACAGGACACCGTTGTCGAACGATATCGGCCTCGCGTCGAGCCGATCGTTGGGGGGCGAATGGCGTTGCTGCCGTTCTGGAACATTGAGGGTGTAGTGCAGTTTTGCTTTTGCGCCGGGATGTACCCTTTGCCGGCACAGGAAACTGTAAACATGTTTGACTCTTCGGCATGTACATCCGGCGACCCACGCGAGCGCGAGGCGCTCTCTTCCGTCGTCCGCCGCCACTGGCCTACCTTGGCGTTTATTTGCCTTTCTAGATGAGACAGCACGTGCCGAGCCAGCCACCCGGCTAGCGCTAAGCGAAGGTAACAAACTGCCACTCTCCGTCGGGCGCCGCGCGTGGTTCAGCACCGGCATCTCCATCCCGTGTGCGCCGCCCCGCCTGAACCGGCACGCTCAGGTGCAGTGCAGAAGCTAACAGGGTCCCCGCTGCGGGGGTTGTCAGCTGGGGCAACCTGCTCGGCGTCGGCAGACACCGCGGAGGCGGCAGGACGTGTGGCGTCGGCTTGCGCCTTCGGCGGTGTTCCCGCCGGAACGGGACCTCGGCTTCGGCCGGCAGCTACCGTCGTCGCCTCGGTTTCTCGAAAACCGTACCAAGCGGTGTCCTCCTCCACCGCACCAGTCTGCCGGCCCACCTCCCTAGCTCTCCCTGCCGAACCTGCTGCACTTACGCAGTCCACGTGCACGCAGGTGGGGGACGCCCCTGTCTACGTGGCCGACGCACGATACGAAAGTAAGTACGCGTACGCACGCAGCCGACCCACGGGCAAATGCAGACGCGCACGCTAATCCGGTGGCCTGGTACCAGACGACGCGCAGCATGCCCCAGTTCTTTCCTATCCGCGTGTCGCGTGAGACACGCCAGCCACTGATCGCGCGTGCAGTGCAGGATCGCTGCCGCTACTAGAGGTAGACGCCAACCAACGTAGTCACAAAAAAGGTGAAAGAAGAAGCAACAAGGCAAGAAGAGTCCGGTACTCGTGGTCTACGAGCAATCTGTCTCGGTCAACTGCTTTAGTTGCATCAGAGCCCGTTGCTTTTATCAATGTCCCCGCACGTTTATCAATGTCCTCCTCACGCCGGACAAACACGGTGACGGGCCTCACATTGGACAAGACACTGGCATCTCCATTTCTCTTCAGCTAGCTACTAGTAGCAGCTTAAGCAAAGCTGGGCTACCAAGATGGGCCTGACCTGGCTGTCCTCTTTGGTCCAGGAACTCGGTCATTACGCACGGCGCGTCGATCAAGAAACACTGGCCGGCCCATCTGGGGGCCCACCAAGTATACGCAGTTCTTGACCATTTGCAATTAGCCCGCGACACTAAGCCCGTTCTCTACCACCGGGCGGCCCGCCGGTCCTTACCCGCATAAAGTCGAAGCGCCACTTCGACGCCTCCCGTCCGTCTCGTCGGTCGCGTCCTCATCCACCCAGACAGCAAACGGGAAAAAAAATAATCTCCACCGCCACGATGAAGCTCCGGCTGCGATCCATGGAAGCGCGCGGCGGCGCGGCGGAGACCCACCGCCTAGACGTGCCGCCCACGGCCACGCTCGCGGACGTCGGGGCCCTCCTCCTCGCGAAGCTCTACGCGACACAGCCCGTCCCCGCGGAGCCCGTCCGCTTCTCCCTCAACCGCTCCGAGGAGCTCGTCTCGCCCGACCCCGCCGCCGCGCTTCCCGACCTCGGCCTCGCGTCCGGCGACCTCGTATACTTCACGCTCTCCCCGCTCTGGGCCCCCACTCCGCCTGCTCAGACACCGCCGCCGAACCCTATCCCGGGCTCTGCTTCGGTCGCGAAGGCCGTGGACTCCGCCAAGTGTACGGGGCGGCCTGGTGGTGCTGGAGGCTCCTCCTCCCCGCAGGCGCATGCTACGGAGGTGAACGCTAGCGTACCTATGTCATCTGATCTGGCGGATGTGGTGATGGTGGAGGCCATCGACACTACGAAGACCTGGTCAAGTTTCGTGCTTAGGGATCTTAAGAGGGGGATGGGAAATGTCGGTTGTGCTGAGGGAACCGTCGTTGGTCGCCTGGTCGCTGCCCTACATGCAGCTCTGCTCGATGTCGGTTTTCGCAACTCAAATCCAATGGGGCCTCACCTCGCTCTGCTGCCGGACTGGCCGTCAGGTGCTTCTGAGCCACTGATCATCAAGTACACTATGTCAGGGTCCGTATCAAAGTTACCTGTGGCCGAGGAGGGGAAGGTGGCGGTGCTCAACTTCTCAGTGATGGGGAATTTCGTCATGGTGTACGGTTATGTGCCTGGAGAGCAGTCTGAGATGCGCCGGTTGTGCTTGGAGCTGCCAAAGCTTGAGCCTCTGCTATATCTGGATAGTGAACAGCTAGGCCGAGTGCAGGAGAGGGATATTCTTGAGCTGTGGAGGGTGCTGAAGGATGAGATGTGCCTTCCACTAATGATATCGTTGTGCCAACTGAACAGCTTGCGCTTGCCACCATGCTTGATGGCCCTGCCTGCTGATCTGAAGACTAGAATGTTGGAGTTCGTTCCTGGTGTGGACCTTGCTAGGGTTGAATGCACATGCAAGGAAATGAGGATTCTTGCATCAGATGATAATCTTTGGGAAAAAATCATAGATGGTGTGGGTTCTAGAGGGAGCAAGAGCGCCAAGGCAAGGTTTGCTGAAGCTTGGGCTGCCAATAAGCGCCGGCAGAAGAGGCCTAGTCCAAACTTTTGGAGCTATGGCTGGGGGAATCATCCATTTGTCCCACATAGGTTCCCTGTCATTGGTGGTGACTCGGACAGGCTGCCGCATATTGGGAATCATGGTTATCTTGGCCGTGTCTTTGGAAATCAACGAAGGAACGTCTCACCAAACTGCAATCTTAATGGTGGCCGCCTTAACTTCTTTTAGAATGTCCCATAACGACGTTTTTCATGGGTTCTTATATGTGAATAGTATTTTGTAAGAGGGGGTAAATGGACGAGTATTTTGGAAGATGGGTACATAGGTGGACAGAACGCCTTGTACTAATGAAGCTGCACAATTATGAATGTGCGCAGCACTGTTGTCCTCATATATCCCCCTACTATTTCAGATCCTATCTTTTGAGTTTCCTGTTAAGATCAATGTAGTTTATGCCCTAGTAGTGAAGTTTATTTAATCTATTCTAAGACAGTGAGCTAGCTATGATCACTGGCTGAATGTGCAGATATGTATATATGGCTAAAATAATAATAGCTTTGAACACCAGAATGCTTCTTTTGTTCATTTGTGTTTAACATGCAGTGGTAGAGTCTCTCCACTTGTGTCCTGAAGTTCCTGGCCTCTTTACAAATTAAGCAAGAGGAAAATTACCTAGAAATTCCCTTCACAGATCTCACATTATGTGAGAGCTTTCAGCATTGGGTACACCCTTTTCTTATAACATTGTTTGGTTGATTTTACTCATGCATACATATTGTGCATATGTGGTATGGCACCAATATAATATGCATTTCCTCATGGATGTTTTCCTTTAGTAAGACATATTAGTAATGGGATATTAGTAGTATGATAATTAGATTCTTTGATTTTTTTAATCACAATGCATTGAAGAGATTGCAAAACGATGGTTCATCTATTAGCGTGAAAAAAATTAGTAGCATGCTTCCTGATAGTGATTTTTTTTTCTAATTTCAAGTTACCATTTTTGTATACGATACAATAAGACTTTAAAAGCTGAACATCAAACAATCTGATACATTGCAGTTTTTTATGATAATAATGCATACCATGATATGCTTATGCATGATTTTTTCAATTTTATATGTAATTGAATCACTGCATTGAATCGTGCAAAATTGCAACCTTAAACAAAAAGTTTAGGGTATATTCAAAATACCAAAGGACTGTGTCTAGGTTTTTTGTGTTATTAGTGGAGGCTGTAATATATTGCTCCTTGGTGATGTTTTATGAATCTGCTCCACTGAAGACAATGATTGAGTGGCCTTCCTATATTAGTTATTATCTGATACAGGATACTGATGTTTGTACGTCTTAATCATATTTTTTGTGCTATGCATATATGTATTTTCTCTGAAAAAATACCATACATTGTAGTAGCTGGTGAATAAATCTTAGGTTATCCAAATATATTGTATAACTCGCTGAGGTAACAGTGCATATTATAGGATTTTTTTAAAGATAAAGAATACATATCTTAGATGATTCTTGCAAGCAATGGATGGTTATTACATCTCTTTTCTTTGTTACGTGCAGTTGTCTTATCTTCATTTGCATTGTCTTTATTATTTGTAAGTTTATTAATTTCTTATCCATATGTGACCTCACTCATTATTTCTTTATTGTGTCTGTTTCTTCAGTTGCATATCCATATGGTCTTTTGATCTTTATGATCGCTTTTCCTTTCTCCTGTATGTAACTGAGCTGTATTATCTGGGTCTTTTATTCTTTCTTCATTGTTACCACACATGCATGATTTTAAAAGCTTAGAACAGTGTTCCAGTTAGATTGTCGTGGTATCATTTCTTTTAGGTTTGAACTGGTCCAGGCAAAATCCTTGGCTGAAGAGATTTTCTATCAGATCGGCAAATTGCTGGTTTTGGGGGAAAATATTGTCTATGTGTACAGCATGATCTTTATCTTTATTCCTAAATTATCAACATTTCTCAGGTAGTGTTAATTCAGTAGAACTTTGAGTTGTTTCTGGTTCTGACTGTATTTTTTCTTTATGCAACTCTGACATATGAGACTGGGGATAGTTTGCGATGTTCATAATTGACACTAACTTGTAAAATCAATTACTGTTAGGCGCTATCGCAGAATCGCAGTGTTTGATTTTGCTTTCTCAGTGCGATATCATTGTTTAAACTCCCATTTGTAACTTTGTACGTATATGTGGTTGTTCATTCAGTGTATCTTCTATTGTTAAATGGATCTACCACTATATCTGGTGCCGAGATGAAGGTTTATCACTGCTTCGGCTTCCTTGGTAGAGCATCATTTTTTCTTCCGGTGCTAAATCTTCGTACTCCCTGTCCTGACGTGTTTTGCTTTTCCAACATGCATTAGTCTCCAGACAACGGGAGACGATTGCAGCAATGCAGAATCTCATTTTAATTGTTTGACCTAATCACTTGGGAGACGATTACACATCTACCTCTGGCAGGATTGCCCTGTTGCAGACCTTTGCTTTGACTGTATTATTCGACCTCGACGTCCAGCTCCAGCTAGCCCCCTATCGGCTCCGCCCGCACTACTATTGCTCAACTATAATTCCGGCATCAGAAACAGGTGGTAGCAATCGAAAGGGAAACATGACACTGATGAACTGCTTCCTCCATGGACAGACATTGGGAAATTGGAAGGCGCCCTGTTTTTTTAAGTAACAGAGATGATATGTCAAATCATGCGACACTGTTATTTTTCGGACCATGTTTAGATCTGAAACAGAAGATCCCCTCTTAGCAGTAAGCCAAAATGTATAATGGCGACGCTGATCCAATTCAGGAGAGCCTCCCAACTTGTATCCAAACCATGTGGCTCGCGATTCTGCGGCCGAAAGCTCTCTGGTTTAATGGAGTTTTCCCATTCTCAGAAAAAGAATATATGTGTGTAAAACGATAAGGGACAGCAGCACAAGGACGAAGCCACCAACCAGCTCTAAGGTTGCCCCCCATGGCGAGCTCCACCTCCCTCCTCCCCCCTTTCCTCGCCACACCCGCCTCATCGCACCCCCTCCACCTCTCCACGTCCGCCTCCCCACGCTACCTGCGCCCCTCCCCTCCGATCCGTCCCCTCCGCGCCGCCCGGCGCCGCCACCCCGACGCCGTCGTCGTCGTCCCGGACGCCCGCCCCTGGGTCGGCGACCTCTCTGGCGCCGGTACCTCCTACCGAGACGGCGGCGAGGAAGACGACGACGACGCGGAGGACGAGGACGACGACGACCGCAGCCTCGACCTCCTGGTCCGGTTCCTGCACTCCTTGTTCAGGAAGGCCTCGCGCCGCGCTCGCCGCGCCGCCAGGTCCGTGCTGCCGCCCTCCGTCCCCGCCGAGCTGGTCCGTTCCGCTCTTCGCAGTTTCAGATTTACGTTCGAGATTGTCCGCGCGCGGCAGAATGTCGGGATCTCTCTAGGTCCCGAATCTGACGTGCCGTGTTCCGTGCGTGCGCAGGTGAAGTTCTCAGTCAACGGCGTGCTGGTTCTTACGTCCTTGTGGATCATGAAGGGGCTTCTTGAGGTGAGGGATTCGTCGCTTTGATAACTTGATCGATGACCTTTCTCATCATGCTATAGTGTGAGTAAATATCACCAATTGATAAATGCTTATCCGATGCTCGGGGCATCAGTGTAGTGTTATGTCTTATCCGTGGATAGCAGTCAGTCTGTGCTTCTAACTGGCATCTTGGTCCTGCCATCAAGTGGCTGGTTCATGTTGATTATGCATTGTTTTCATGCTTGCTAGAAGCCATTTGGGTTTTGATTGCAAAGCACTTTGGTTCTTAAAATTGTGAACAGAAAAAATATGAAATGATAAGACATGTCATGGATTATGTGTGATGCTAGGATTGTTACTGTTGCTGACTTAAGGTTAGAGTTGTATGTATTGTATAAGCTTAGCTAGTTGGATGTGTATTTCAATGAAACTGGATCACCTTTAATCCTGCAACCAAAAGGAAAATAAGTTCAGGTATGAAAGAAATAATGAAGTGCATCCTTATTCGAAAGGTATAGTGAATGACAAAGGATTGAGATTGCCCAAGCTTTATTAGAAATAAAGCCTTTGATGCAAGATAACTTAGTAACCAAAGTAGAAGCATGCATTATTCAGGTCATCAGGTTGGAGCCCATTTGCTATTTGACCTCGTGCATTCAAACCCTCTATGGTGTCGTGATTTTCTACTATTCCTCTGGTTAAGGAATTGTAATGAAGTCTTGAAGAATGTCTAAAATCAATAGAACAAGTTTCCATGCCAGCCCAATTCATGTTGGGCTTGTGAACTCCTGCCGAGGCATTAAACCGATAGCTATTAGGCTTATTGGGCTGAAGCGTATTTGACCGGATTCAGGCTTAGGCTGGGCCTCTGGTTCTCAATGTTACTGCAAACTAGGTTAACTTGTAATTGTAAGTGACCAATTTTGGTTAGAATCTGAAAATATCCTTTGGGATCAAGGCATGGTTTTGGGGGAGTTCAAGAGGCAGAAAGCCTACTGTCGATATTGCATTGTAACCAGGACAAAAATCCAGTTTACAGAACAGTGTTAAAGCCTTTTTCAGCTCAGAACATCCCCCACTCACGCTCAGACAAGCGCAGCTCAGAGCGCTTCATCACTGGCCACATGCTAGGGTCGTTGTGTCTTTGTAATTCTCCCAGTTTGTTATATCCAGAATCACAGGCCACATGCTTGGCCATCTTCTTTCTTCATAGCAGTAGCTCTGGTTTTGGTACTAGCAGCTCCACCTTCTTCAGCCACTGATTGTACATCTCTTAAGTGCTTCACAGGGCACAGGATTGCCCAGTTTCTGATCATGGGAATGATTTCTCCCCACACTACCTGTAGACTCCTCCAAGATCCATTATGAAAACACAGACGGTTTCTAAGTTTCCACAAACTCCACAGAATTACAGAACTGAACATATTAGTCACTATGTGCTTTTTATTCATTAGGCAGTTTGCTCAAATTGCGCCCTAATTTAATCTGAACCAAATGAGTAAGTTCATTACAAATTATCCTAGCTACCACACATTCAAAGAAAGGTGATGCATATGATCTAGACATGATTAATTAGTATTTAAGTAGTTTGCCAGCCTAGTTGATGTTGACACCACCAAATGTGGTTGCGTAATATTCCTGATTTTCAATACCCTCTGGAAAACTTTAGATCCCCATGAATCCGGTTTATTTGGTCTTACTAGGGTGATGTCGTGTTGTGGTTGCTCTGTCCAATCTGCGCCAAGTGTACTGTCGTAGCTCATTACTTGTGAAAATCAGGTCAGAAGAAAAAACAAATAGCCGGCAACTGCATTCATCAGTATTTGTTCAGATTACTGTGCAGGTATTAATTAGACACACATTGGTCAGCTTTCTGGACGTTCCTCCTCACTGCATTTAAATGACCAGTCCACAAACATTGTTGTCATATTTTACTACCTCTCAAAAGTTTGTAGTAATAAAAAAATATGCAAGTCAAGTTTGTTTATGAGACCTCTTAAAAAAGTTAGCTGAGGTAGACGCCAAGTCCACAATTGGTGCTTTCGGAAGAGCCCCTAATTAGTTGAGAAATTGTCAGTGCATTGAATGTCTACCGATTGTTTCATTGGCGCGCTATGATATTGTTATTAGCATATGACAAACGGCCTTGCTTTATATTGTGGTGTTGACTTGTGCAAATTGCATTTCCTTCCTTACTGTAACCAGTCTGTATTTTTTATGCTCACAGGTAGTCTGCACGTTTGGGAGCATGGTTTTTGCAAGCATACTTCTCGTTCGAGGAATATGGTCTGGAGTGGCTTATATCAGAGAAAACCAATACCGCTATATCCACCAGATCGACAATGATGACAACCGATGGAGCCGAGTACAGACGGCTGGTTGATTACTTGCTTTCCTTCTTATGAACACACGCCTTGTGCTGACCGTTTTCGTGACTAGACTTAAGCTCATAGTCCAACGCTGGTTATTGACTACTCATAGCATAGCTGGTCTATAAGGAAAAGGAACCCATGTATTTGTACAAATAAGGTCTCTTTGTACCTAGGCGCATGCAGGATTGATGGTTTGAGTTGGTCAGTATACATTGCGCGGGGAAAACGTTCTAATTGTGCCGAATAGCTGCTGCTGTGATCGGATGTGTTCTCTGATGGGCTCGTATGTATAACGCAATACTGGACTGCGTAGTAGAGCTCATGCTTGTTGTATGTGCAAAATGCTCTTTATTCAGAGCGTAGGGCACTTCGATTTGAAATGGACACACCAAAAGATACACCTATGAGATTGTATCAGATATTCCAGTTGATTGCTCTGCGATGCAATGAACCGGACAGGAAGAGCCCCACTTCTGGACTGCCTTCAGAATCGTGACTGGGAGATGCGTGTCGGACAACTGTCTTTTCTGATCTGCAACATATTGTCGCCTTGGCACTGTTCTTGTGACTTTTCCGTCTTTTCGACGTTGCTGCGGCGCCGTTGGTTTGCTCGTTGCTGCTTCTTGCAGCTTGTGAGATATTTTGTTGAAGTGATGCACCGTGGTTACTGCAGAGGTATTAAGAGACAGCGACTTTACTTCTTCTGTATTACTTAAAAAAAGGAAAAAAAAACTCGGACCTTTTAGGTGTATCATCTCGTTTGTCAGTTTTCACGCCTTGCATACAAGGGGAACAAATGTTGCACGGTGAAACTTACTGTTACCTCTATCTTTACTTTGTTGACGCGTGCAAAGCCAACAAAAAGTAGAGTTAGGAATAGTGGAGTACTAGAGGCCACGAGTGCCGTGCCATCCGCGGTGCGCCGATCCAACGGCTCGGACGTCGCGTGCCTGGCCGTCGACACGGCTATGCGAGCATCTTTCGCCGAGATAGCGACGTGTCTGCCCCGGCAAGGCAGGGCGACGTGGCGCGGCACGAGCCTCACTCTCGTGACGAGCCGGCGACGACACGACTCAGGACCGCCCGGAGGCAACGTGCTCCACGTGTGCCGCGCGAACGCCAGCCTCAGAAGTAGAAGAAGAAAAAAAGAACTCGCATTCACGCCGCGCTTGACCCGCATTAGCACCTGACAGCGCCTCGAGCCCGACGCTAACGACCAAACGAGTCAGGGCGCGCCCCACGCTTGCCCCATCGGTGTCCGGCGACGCGTGGTGCGCGCCGTGGACCGTTGCGGCCTCCATCGGATCGATCGGGACCACGGCGATTGAAGGAGGGTACAGGACCACCGATAAAAACATCATCATTTCGAACGGATTCATCGGACGAACTGTTCCGATAACAATTCTTCGAAAGGAAATCAGGCTGGCATCTGACGACGGCCCCAACTCAATCCTTTTTGCCGCGTCATGCCAGCGATGATGCACCTCTCGTTAATAGACGGTGGCCCGGCTGTCGAGCATGTCGATGAAGCGCGCGTGATCGGCGGCCCCTACCCGTCGCGGCAATGCATCACGTGGTGGTGGATCCCGCCACCCTTAACTCTGAAAAGTGGACGTGCAGAACTCGGATCGGGCTACATGTTAGAAATATATTCGCGATGGTTCATGCGTCCAGTCACTTGCATGCACGGCTGTTCTTGTATAGTACGACGTGAAGAAGTTGATCGGTCCAAAATACAGTGTACGTAAAGCGTAGATGGAAAAACATACATCAGTTGCTCCTTCTGTCCTTCTTGTTTCCCGGGCACCACGTATTTTTTTATCTCTTCTTAATTCTTGTGCTTACAGTAATAAATGATGTTTAGGATAAGAAAATTAGTTTAAATTTAATTAACTTAGCTGTACTAAACGTTATTTATTTTAAAACAGAAGTGGGAATAAATTGAGGCGGAAAGAGCCACGCGATCGACCGAATTATATACACGTCAGTATACATCAAAGAGTGCCAACATTTGTTCTCTTTTCCTATACAAGTCATCCTCCGCTGCTGGTAGTGCCTGGTCAACGGTACACACCGTTTAATCCATAGTCAGGACTTTAAAACCGACCCGACAATATTTTAACTGCCTGAACACGTACGTACGCCCATTTTACTTGGACCAAGGCAAGGTTGCGCAGAGTTCTTGGGGGTCAGGTCGAAATAAAAAGCAGACTTCCAACACGACGGCCCGGTCGTGTACGACTTGCATAGTAATTCTGGTACACATATACTACTAGCAATGCACACTTTTTCTTGTACGTTGAAACTGAAAGATCGCGTTTTGTCCTTATGTCCCTAGTCACATGCCCCACATTAAATATTAATAGTAATCAGTTGAGCATACGGATTACTGTATTTCTTAATGCAGGCGACAGGGCATCTTGGAGCCCTGCCACGCATCGCGCCGAATCCACCGCAGAAGTAGCTGCAAGCTGCGCCCGTGCTCGGTTTAAAGAAAAAAAAAGATCTCGGAGGCATCTGCGTTCCTGATGCGGGTGGCGCGATCTGTCTGAAACCGTGGCAGCCGGACATGGTTTTCGCGTGACCCGGACCCGTGACGCCGAGCGCTCAGATCCGTGCGCGGCGAGGTCGACGGCAGGCGGTGCTCCACTGGTATCACGCCGGGCCACCGGCTCGGTACTGAACGAGGTGCGGCACCCGCGGGTAGACGTGAGCTGGCACGAGGGCACCTGTCACCCTGTCGTGGCGCTGGCGCCTGGACCAGTCACCCCACTCGCATGACACCGTGTAATCTTGTCCTCTTTTCCACACAAAAAGAATATTTTCCGTGGTTTTTCGACCCATGGTTTCGATATCCGCAGCTTGATGGACCCGGCGCCGGGGGCCGCAACAGAGAGTTTTATTCTGCGCTAACGTCAATCATGAGTTTTTGTGGCGTTTTCGGAATATGGTTAGATTTTGACTTGGCCTTTAATGAAGGTACTTGCATACCTACATAGATAGCAAAAAAGAGTAGGCTAATTTATCTACTCAACTGCATTTCAAATTGGTTGTCAAGCGCATATGAACTTGGTGTGACTTAGCAAGCGAAATTCAAGAATCTGTCCCAATCTAAAATGTAGGCGTGTTTTAGTGGACAAATTTTCTCAACTTTTCTTCTTTATAATTCCGGGTCTCACACGGACTGTTAGAAAAAAATAAATCAACGCATTTAACAATACACCCTATCATAACAGGAGGGAGTTTTTGGTTATAACAACCAGTACAGAAATAACAAAGAGGAAAATAAAATTACATATAAATTCGAATAAACCCATGAAAAATCCAGCTAAGCCAGGCCAAAAGGGCCAGCTACGTAGACACGGCGGCCAGTGGCCCCCGTCCTCCTCTTTCCATAAAAGGCGGAAGAATCTCGAAGAGTCGTCTCGCCAATCGCCATACCCATCGACACCATCCTCTTCGGTTTCTCTCTCCTCCGTCTCACCTCGTCTCGTCCCAGCCACAAGACCATACCACCGCATCAGATCAAACCTCTCTCTCCTCGCCGCCCCAAACAGGGGCCACACGCAGGCAGCACAACACGCGCCGCGCACCGGAGATCCCTAGGAGCGACACGAAGGAGCCCCCATTGCGCCGGCATGGCTGTGGCCGCCGGCGTTAATCCTCAGCTCGTTGGCATCGCCGCGGCCACGGTCCTCGCGGTGGTCTTTCTAGCCGCCGTGTTAGGGCGGCGCCGCCGGCTCCGGGCGCGTGTCGTGGAAAGGGAGCGCGTCCCGGAGGCTGACTGCGCTGTCGCTGGCGGCGAAGTTGCCGCCGGGGACGCCGGAACGGACGTCCTCATCGTGGGCGCCGGAGTAGCTGGATCTGCGTTGGCATACACGCTCGGAAAGGTTTCATTCTTTTGTCCCGTCTTGTTGTTTGGCAGGCTTCGGCTGGTTCGTTCATCAGTTGAGATGCTTTATATTGAATTCAGTAGCCTTCTTCCTTTAAAATTGCTTACGAGTTGCTTCGCGTGAAGAACAAAGACTGGTATTTTATGGGAGGATTACAATTTTGAAAACTTATTTTTTGTTCGATGACTTAGGTGCGGGAGTCAAAAAAAAACTTGCTATCATGATATAGGAACTATGAACAACTTTCATCCTGCTTTTGCATGGTTTGATTTAGTTCCATGTTGTCAAATCGCGTTTGCGTGTCAGTTCCTTTCGTTAAAACTTCAGCTAATGGTTGTTAACCATAGTTAGATGCAAACAGAAAATAACTGTGGCTTGATGCAGCTTTGCGTTGACAATTGATGCATGATTTCATATTTTACTGAAAGCGGAGTTTCTGTTGGCGTCCTTTTTCTTGTTGACGTTGTTCGTATGATTTCCTTGTCCTGCAACTGTGAACGGAAATCTGTCCTCTCCTAAAGCAGTTTTGCAATACTACAACCTCGTTACTAGGTGATCAATTCCGGGCCTTTGCTGGCCTCAACTTTTTTGGATAAAGAAAGAAACTGAAGGGGAAGGGAGATGAGAGCTTAGAGAAGGTTGAGCGTATAATCTGGAATTTTGTATTATCTTAGACATCAATCCTCTCGAACTGCGGCCCAAGCAAGGTCTATCTACTAAAGTAGTTACTAGTTAGACATGCTTTTCTGAATTGTAGGGAGCAAAGTCATAGCTGATTCAGCACAACACTCACGTGCAATGAATTTGCCAACTAATTTCTGTCCATGAAAAGAGAGAGGCCCAATTAGTTTGATCCCGTACTCTTCCATAACTCCCAACTACTCTGAGAATGACATATCATTTAATAAAAATGTTGGTTAGGTTCTGTTACAATAACTGGCAATTTCCTAACTTCTGTTGTAAATCCGGTGCACTCTATTCCGGAAAACCACTGCTGTTGTTGCCGCTGAAGCTGATCTGCAAAGCAGCTCAGATCACCTGGGCGCTGTTGTGCTTGCACGTGAAGAACAGAGGAGATCAAGAGTTCTGGACGTGCAACACAAGACAGCAGGGCGCAGGAACAGATCTGCTCTGCAGATTGTGAGAGTTGCATGTGGTGCTAGAAGCAGGGGGGCTTTGGTGCAGGGAGGAGAGGTAGAGATTAAACTGGAAGGCACATTTTTATTCCTAAGAAAAACCTGGCTATTCATAGCCCATTACAGATAAACTAGGACTCCTTTAAACTATCAATTCTATCTCTAGAACTGTATATACTAGAGATATAAACCAACTCTATCTCCTAGACGCAACAAACATAAACTGATATGATCTGTTCAGATTGGAGATCCGCCCTGCTCCCTGATCAGGTGCACGCCCCCCTGGGCCCAGACCGAGCTGGTTGGGCCTGGGCGCACCTGGGCTGGCGGGAGTGATCACCCCCACACATTCTAAACTAACTAGAAAAACAAAATTAACTCTCACATCTTCGTGGAGGAGGTATTCACATTAGAAATGGTTACATCTAAAACAAAGAAAGCTGATAAGGCCCCGTCCGTAATCGTTAGATATCATACACACATGGATACTGTAGGGAAGTAATGGCGCCAACCTCTATGATATTGGTTTTGTTGATGGCTTCAAGAATTGAGCTCCGGTGAAATGGTAACTAACATCGGGCCCCTTACTTTTTGCCGCTATATGGAATTTTTCATGCATTCTGGCTATGAAAGTTATGATCTCTAAGCAAATGCTGGAAAGAAACTTAACCAGGTATTGATGCCTAACACTGTTTTAAATGCTCACCCTTTATCTTGTGGACAGCTGTGCCTGTAGGTCAGTACAGCAGTACTGTTAAAACTTGAATAGAGCTTTCTTGCCAGTCTATCTGGCTTTACGGTGTGTCAAGTACTTGTACAACTTAAATAGTTTTGTCTAACCAGTCTATTTTTTCTTATACCATGTGTAGTGTGTCAAATGGATTTTGTTTAATCTCATGCTTATTTGTTGTTCTGGATGAGTATGTTGGAGTGATAACTTGGTCGCCTCAGCCTCTAGATAGATTTTTTTGTATTATATAAAATCTATATGATTCCTCCACCTTAACAGAATGTGAATAGTAAAGATACAATCCTGAAGTTATCAACTTATCATGATGAAGCAACACATTACAAATATTCTGCTGTTTTCGTTTCTTAATTGGTTATTTAATGGTGATGTAGGATGGTCGCCGAGTGCGTGTTATTGAGAGAGACCTGACAGAACCTGACAGAATTGTGGGTGAACTCTTGCAACCTGGGGGTTATTTGAAACTGATTGAATTGGGTCTTGAGGGTAAAGCCTGCTGCATGTTTTGATTGTGTATTACTGCCTTTTCAAGTAATATTATCAGTATATCATATTCATCTTTATCCCATTCAGATTGTGTTGAAGAAATTGATGCCCAGCGTGTCCTGGGTTATGCATTATTCAAAGATGGGAAGAACACAAAGCTTTCCTATCCATTGGAGAAGTTCCATTCAGATGTTGCTGGTAGAAGCTTCCACAATGGGCGGTTTATACAGAGGATGCGTCAAAAAGCTGCGTCTTTGCCCAAGTAAGAGCTATAGAAATTGTCATGTATTCTTCTGTGTTATCATTTCATTTTGTTTTAAGGTTGACCCATAAAGTGGCTTTACATGTGATTGTACTGGATTGACATTTTAATATGTGAAATGTTTTAGTTTGAGACCCTTCTGCTTCACGCGTCATAGTTACCCTGTTCTCTCCTATTTCCCTTTGTCAATTTTTCTTGTCCTTTTATGTGTCTAAATTATTTATACATTTGTGCAATGGCATGTGAGAGGAATTAATATTTGTTTGTTGTACATGCGCTAATGTTTGACATGCTGTGGGTCATTTCAGTGTCCAGTTAGAGCAAGGAACTGTTACATCACTGCTTGAAGAAAATGGTACAGTTAAGGGTGTTCAATACAAGACCAAGTCAGGTGAAGAACTTAAGGCTTGTGCACCATTGACAATTGTATGTGATGGCTGCTTTTCAAATTTACGACGTGCACTTTGCTCCCCAAAGGTACTTCAAGTTATTCTCATTGATGAATTTAGCAGCCATTATGCTTATTGATGAATTTTGCAGTTCTCGAATACTGATGGTAATATGTGCTTAGGTTGAAGTCCCGTCTTGTTTTGTTGGGTTAGTCCTGGAGAATTGCCAACTTCCTCACCCAAACCATGGCCATGTTATCTTGGCCAATCCCTCACCCATCCTATTTTACCCAATAAGTAGCACTGAGGTGCGCTGTTTGGTTGATGTCCCTGGCCAGAAGGTGCCTTCCATAGCTAGTGGTGAAATGGCAAATTATCTCAAAACAGTTGTTGCACCCCAGGTACTTTTTTGATAATGTTCTTTTTGTGATCTTCACTGCCTACTCGCTGCAACAAGATGCTATAATGGATACTTTTATCGTGGCAGATTCCTCCAGAAATCTATGACTCGTTTGTAGCAGCCATTGATAAGGGAAGCATAAGAACAATGCCAAACAGGAGCATGCCAGCTGCCCCACATCCAACTCCTGGTGCACTTTTGATGGGGGATGCATTCAACATGAGACATCCTTTAACTGGTGGAGGAATGACAGTTGCATTATCAGACATTGTTGTCCTGCGCAATCTTCTCAAGCCTCTTCGCAATCTTCATGATTCCTCTTCCCTGTGCAGATACCTTGAATCGTTCTATACTTTGCGGAAGGTCAGTCTTTGTAAAACCATCAATTGCCTGGGTCCCTAATTTTGTTTTGCTTCTTTAACACAAATTTATATTTTCCAGCCGGTTGCATCTACGATAAACACATTGGCTGGTGCTCTGTACAAGGTCTTCAGTGCCTCTCCAGATCAAGCTAGGAATGAGATGCGCCAAGCATGTTTTGATTACTTGAGCCTTGGAGGCGTCTTCTCGAATGGGCCTATTGCTCTACTCTCTGGTCTTAATCCCCGGCCATTGAGTTTAGTTGCACACTTCTTTGCTGTTGCTATCTACGGTGTTGGTCGCCTGATGCTTCCTCTACCTTCACCTAAAAGAATGTGGATTGGAGCTAGACTGATTTCTGTAAGTCCCCCTCGGTCTTCGGTTTCGTTAACATCTTCACAACGTTTCTTTCTTTACCTAAATGAATCTGTGGCGGTGACAACTTGTGCTAGTCATAACTTTTTCCGATATACAACCAAGACAAAGAATACAAGTAAAAACGTCTTGTTTTCTTATCATTATATTCTTCTCTTGTTTTGCATTTGGTCGGCAGTAGTAGTCTAGTAGTAATATATTCATGAAACCCCTTCAATAATTTAGCCAGATGTTTTCAGGTACACGGCATATATCATGTTTAAGTCTCTGCGAAGTTACATAGATCTCCAGTATCATTCTTCTCTAATTGAGAATTCTCTGCAGGGTGCTTGTGGTATCATCCTCCCTATCATCAAAGCTGAAGGCGTGAGGCAGATGTTCTTCCCTGCTACCGTACCTGCGTACTACCGGGCTCCTAAAGACAAAACTGCTCCTGCACCGCTGGCCTGAGGGAAACTGATCGGTCTTTTCTGAAATGGTAATTTTCCTGTGTCACTAGTCGTCTGATGTTTTTTGTGCTGTCCGGTGGAACCTGTATAGTGTGGTCTCCCGTGGGTACTGGCTAATTCGAGTTAAAAAGTGTGCAAGTTGTATATGCTTATTGATTGAACTAGTGAATCCGTGGTCTTCTCTGACGCCCATCTAACCGGGGTGTTCCCTGTCTCCCGGACTCAAGGCTGAGCCTTATGTCTACGGCATGGTCCAGTTTTGTGTGATCGCCAGCTGTAAGGCCGGGTATATAGATCCTTCTGAGCCTGCAAGCAATCGACTCCCGGTTGCAAGGATGTATACGCGATTGCCGAGGCAGTGAGCCGCAGAATGTGCGAACGGCTGGTTTCTCCCTGCTGCCATGGGCAGTGGTAATGGTAGCAGAGCATGCCCTGATAGTAAGCACACGTTTTATGTTAGGATTGGCACTCCTACGTGTAGTCGAGAAGAGTTAAAAATGACCTCTTGACCTTGCGGCGGTTTTGTGTACGTTTCTTTCGTCTGCAGTTTTTTTCCACAGGCGTTCTCGATCGCATGTGCTGTCCTACTATTAATGCGTTCCAAACCTACTAGAAGCCATCAAAGACGTTACTTTCTGCATGATAATTGTATTGAGAGTTTTGATCAGCTACATGTAGGGCCGGTAAAGGGATAAAAAATGAACTAATATTTAATAAGGGTTGAAATAAGCTGTGAAAGGGTCGCTGGCGAGTCCAATTACCCACCCCTAGCTACGTGTGGCTAACCAGTTGCATGCATATGCACGGAAATGGAAGATCAACGCACACCCAAGTTTTCAGAGGAAAATCCCTCAAGAAAATGTTTCAGAGGAAACTAAATGCTACCAGTTAATTCAATTATAGCCATGACCATGATCGTACACGGTTTATTGTTTGCCTCTTCCATTTCCCGAGTAATACTAACGGTGTATTTTCTACTGCACTGGATAAAAAAAACACCGATGATTGATTATTCACAGTGGCAAATCTTAGAGGCGTGCGAAAGCTTTGCTCAATCCCACGCGCCGTCTCCTTCAGTCTACTGCTACCGTCCATCCCTTTCTGTCTTCAGCGAGGCCCATCTGGAACGATGTCAGATCCATGTACAGCTCCTGCGACACCGTGTCTGGGCCAGTTCTGAACTTGTACCTGAAAAGAAACGTCCGTGAAACCGATTAGATATCAGTTGGCGTCTCTGCAGGAAAGATCTAACGAGTTGCAATGTTACCTTTGCCCCTCGACAGTGACGGTTGCCACCGGTGCAACCACCACCGCTGTACCGGTGCAGAAGACCTCGTCGGCGTCGATCAGATCGTCCACGGTAACATGGCGTTCTTCGACCTGTGCTTGGACAAATGAATCGGAGGTCAGTAATCAGCTGCTGCTGCTGCTGCTGCGGAATTGATCAATACTAGTATATCACTAGCTGAACATTGCATGGGGATTGATCGACCTTGTAGCCGCGATCGGCGGCGAGCTCGATGACGCTCTTGCGCGTGATCCCCGGCAGGATGGTGCCCCGGGTGGCCGGGGTGGCGATGACGCCGCCCTTGACGATGAACACGTTGCACGAGGAAACCTCCTCCAGGTACCGCTTGTGGACGGCGTCGAGGTACAGCACGTCCGTGAACCCCTTGCTCTTGGCGTCCATCTGCGCCTTGATCACCTGCGCGCAGATTAGTGCTGCAAGGTTCAGCACCGTCACAAAAAAAAAGCGCATCGGCACTGCAAGTGCGGCGGCAGATATGATCGCCGGCCGTTGCGTCAGAGGAGGTCCGTACCGGCCCGTAGTTGGTGATGGTCTTGACCCCGCCTGTCCCGCCGGGCATTGCGCGGTGGACGCCGTCCTCGACGACCAGGTTTATCGGCGCCAGGCCCTCCTTGAAGTAGTTTCCCACGGGTGCGGCGTAGACGAGGAACGTGTACTCGGGAGCCGGAGCCAATCCAAGGATCGGGCCGCTCCCGATGAGCAGGGGCCGGATGTACAGGGCTCCCTTTCCCTGAGGCGGCACCTGATCGAGACGCAAGCAACGGCACAGGTCAATCGGGTTCGAGCAAAAACTTGGCAAATTAAGCGTTTATTGCGCTACCCAACGCCTGTTAGCGAGGACGGTCTGCTTGACGGCGTGGACGAACTGCTCGACCGACGGCGCCGGCATGCACATGCGCTCGGCACCGTGCTGCATCCGCCGCGCGTTCTCCGCCGGCCGGAACAGAGTGTACCCGGCACGGTCCTGCCGACGGTACGCCTTCATGCCCTCGAAGAGCCCCTGCACGGTCAGAAATGCAGTGGAAAGAAGAAAAAAACGCCGTTATCTGTCAGCATCACCGATGATTGATTACTCGAGTCGAGAACTTGTGTGCGTACACTACACGAGTCCTTTGTGTAGTCCGAGGAGGCGAGGACAGACCTGGCCGTAGTTGAGGACGCCGGAGGAGGGGCTGAGCTCGATGTTGCCGAAGCGGCTGAGCTCGCCGCGGGAGAAGGCGCCGTCGTCGCCGTCTTCAATGGAGCACCGCATCACGTACATGTAGTCGGTCTGGGTCAGCTCGAAGCCGAGGTTGTCCCAGTCGATCTCGCCGCTGCCGTCCTCGTCGGACCTGCAGGCAGGCAGGCAACACAGGTACTCGTAATAAAGGTCGCGGCCGGCAACGGCCGCATTAGCGGTGGTAAATGAGAAACGAAGAACCGGCTGGTGATCCACGGAATAAATCAGTGTATGCATGTCTAGGCAAGACACGTACCTGTCGACGGTCTCCAGCTGCGGCAGCGACGACGCCCATCGGCGCGGTAGGAGCGACGAGCAGCTGCCTCCTCCGGCCTGCACCACGTTGACAGCACCACCAGAGAAAAGGAGGCTGTTACTACCCCGAGCCCTGAGCGCCGATCTCATCGCGGCAGGAAGGTGAACCATCTCGGAGTAGGACGCGGCCACAGAACAGCGAAGACGAGATGGTAGTAGGGAAGGAGTAAAAGGACACGCGGGAATGATGGGGAAGGTAGACGCGCGCGGATCTGATCAAACCGTAAACACGAGAAGCGCGCACGCACCGTTGCCAACGCCCGCGGGGTCCGCTCCCCAGGACAGGACCCTCGCCAGTGCCACCAGGGCACCACTGCCGCGAGCCCACGGGAGCACCGCGCCCTTCGCGGACGACGGCACCAAGGCCATGCATGGCCCACGCGCGCGCGGCCCAGTCAGTGGCTGGAAATTCTCAGCCCGGCCAGCAATGGGTCTCTTGCAAGGACTGTCCTTGCAAGCGCCAAAAGCTTCTCGGCCAGCGACTGATTGGCAATGGACCCGCCCCGGCCCCGCCCGTACTCTTTTGAGCTGGCGCGCGCCGAGGCACACTCGCTCCCTGCTCTCTTATCCTTTTTGTTTTCTTCTCCTCGTCAATGCCATGCCGCCATGACTTGATGAATTTTATGCGTGTTTCTGTATTTATTCTGGGTAGCTCTAGCCGCAAACAAGCGTGGCCCCCGCGGACCAGCGAGGAGTAGCGTCGAACTATCCGGACCTGGAGTACTCCCTCCGTTTTCGAATATTTGACAAGCGTCAAATATTTTGAAACACAGAGAGTACATCATAATCGAGTAGTAGTCCTAGATGGGACCAGCTGACTCTGCACTGCGCATTCGCTAGTGTTGGAGACCATGCCGTGCATTCATGTTCCACAAATGAGCGATATATATGCAGTGTACGACAAGTTGTGTATCTAACAGCTTCCTACCCTTTGATCTTTCGCTTGTTAGCATAGCAACTACGGACACGTGAGTAGCCCGGCCGGGCGTCCGCCCAAGTCAAGGAAGATAAGTATCCCGCTAGCGTCGAACGATTCTAATCCTTTGGAACACGCCCTTAGATTTCCTGAGGACATCCTTAGATTCCTGAATTGAGCCAACAATTTGTGAAACAACTCAAACCACATACTTGTTTAGAAGTTTTACGAAAATATTCATAAAGAGACTCGCACACGCGGATGTGGTATCCATTTTCTACTTTGTTGACGTGTGCCTGTTGCAGCATATCGATCTGCAAATCACGACTGAGGTAAAAATAAAATACCAACACCGTGCACATGAAATGCAATATCTAAAAAGAGTGGTGACCAATACACAGACGAAGTTTCAAGTCCAAGCTAATGGAAGTCCGTCGTAACGAAACATGAGAAAGATATAACGTTGTTTAGGCCTTTTCCACCCCTTTTTGTATGAAAAAAGAGTGTATTTTGCACCGTCTGTTCACTGTTTAAGGTTCGGGTGCCCGGACCCATCCGTGTGCACCGTGCCCGGAGGCAGGCCCGCAGTATATTTGGATCCATTCATGACGAACCCAATCAAGCTGCAGCAAAATACAGCAACTTTAATTTGTACTGCTACAAAAAGCAGAGAGCAAGTTCTGTGGCGCCCAAAGACTATGGAAAAGCTACACACGTCTCGCCTGCCTGGACTAGACCGCGAACGCCTGCATAGATCCCAAGGACTAGACCGCCAACCACCTCTTATTGGCCGCTTCTCCGGCAGCCGCAGCCAACGAAGAAGTTGACGCGTGTAGATCATGTCGCTGTAGACATGAACATTTTGCCGGGCTTCTGCATCAGCGAGTATAACTGATGGTAGCAGGTGCCATATTTCGCCCGGGGCAGTGAACGATGCAAAACCTTACACGACAACATGTCGCGGTTGAAGAAAACTTAACAGGCGCGCGGATGGAGACATGCATGGCGGCGACGTCGAGATGTGTGATCGAGAAATTAGAGGACTCGAGACGACCGTCGAACGGGGAGATTCCTGGGACAAGAGATTGATGAGCCGGCGGCACCTGTAGCCTCCGTACGCTTTTGAGAGGCACCTTGACATGGACAGGAGGACAACTGGCATGCACGGTCCCTGATGGTTAAACGTTTGCTGACACCTGAAATCCTTCTCTTGTAATTTTCCTGTCATCACCTCTGTTCCAATTTGTTGATTTCTCTGTTCTGTCTGAACCCTGACGGTTGCCAGCTCTAGCTGACGCCGGCCCAACCGCAGCTTCGAAAACTGCAGGGCTTCCATGGATTCCCGTTGAGGAGCACTGCATACGCGGATACTCGATGGGGACCTACCTCGCCCACGTCGGATTCCTCAGACGATCTTTGTACCCGTCGCCGGCATCAAGCTCCTTCAAATCTGTCGGACAGAACGTACATGTACGTCGTACCACATCAGTTCTATACGGAAAATGGACAGATAGCTTAGGATAGTGCTGCTGCATCGAGCGAGCCATCTCG
Organism: Neostapfia colusana; assembly: GCA_030760725.1. Taxonomy (NCBI): domain Eukaryota; kingdom Viridiplantae; phylum Streptophyta; class Magnoliopsida; order Poales; family Poaceae; genus Neostapfia; species Neostapfia colusana. The sequence goes on along the minus strand of JASWHV010000013.1, from coordinate 86,839,873 downwards.
CACGTCAAATAAAATCGGTACGTCCTACCACGTGGGGTAAGATTTGATCCTACATGTATGTACGTCCGAATATATACTATACGTATACGGGATAGGCACGAATATAAGGAGTATAAGGACGTTCGTTCTAAGATTGTCGGTGACTCGGTGGAACGAAGGAATGAGGAAACGTGCAGTCTGGTCAAATACTAGTGTACTACGTACGGAGACCGCGCCCGGCCGTGGCACTATGTCCAGGATCGCAGCCATGATCGAAAGGTCTGGCGGAATGATGGAATGGAGCAGGCCTCGTGGCGCGTACGCCCGCGTCGCCGTCACGTGATGCGTCCAGTGCTAAATCCGGCGCGGGGGTGCATGCGTCACGTGGGCGGTGTCTAACGACGAGCTGAATCCAGGCGAAATGATGGGATGGGCGGCTGCACGGCGCCCATGGACGGACGGGCAGATGGGCTGCTACAGTACTCAACAGGTGGTCCTTGACTCCTTGGGCTCGATCCATGTACGTGCCCCTGCCAGCCTGCTGCGAGATCACGTCGCTGTCCAGGTCTCCAGGTGCAGAAGGAACGAGTCGCCCGAGCGCGGCATCCGCATCTGTGCTGCGGACTACCGTCTCCGCCGCGCTATCGGCCGGCGCGGCGCGAGCGTTCTGTCAAGGAAGGCGGCTGGCTGGCAGCTATTCCTGCCGCCGGTTTGCTCGCGTGGCCTACGTTAACGGCCGAGCAACCTCGAGTTCACGACAGGGCTTCGCTTCGCCGGCCCCTGCGTGCAGTGCAGATGAACGGCTTGGGTAGAGCCGACGCCTGCTCCTGCTGAATCCTAATCCTCAAGAGACGGTTAATTAGGGGATCCAAGGTTCCAAGATGGAGAGCAGAGAGCAACATCGTCGTGACGCGCAGCGCAGGGCGGGGACCAGGGACGACGGCAGGGAGGGGGAGCGGAGGCACGCGACGCATCGGGCCGCGGGGGCGCCACATTTAACAACTCTAGGAGGCGAGCGCGGCGTGCATGCATGCGCGGCGTGTGACCGGCGTTAACTCGTTGGGACAGATTCCGTTTTCGCCGCGCTCACGGGGAACCGGCTCTGCCTGCTTCTTCCCATTCCCTTCTGGTCTCGTCCAAGTAAGCCTCCAAGGTAGGTGATCCGGTACGCCTCGTGTGTGCGATCAAGGCTCCACCCGTGTGTGCGATCAAGGCTCCCCAGGATAGAATGGATCAGCTGAGCACGACGATGCGTGGCAGAACTGCAGTTTCCAGCATCGACGCAGGGCACGTCGTCGTCGTTTCTTCAGATCATCTCGTTTAACTATACTATATCTGAAAGTTGCCCTCCCTCCAAGAGGATATGAGATTCTCTCCCGTGCGTGGTTCCTCCTGTCCCCGATAATATCCACCGCCACCGGCCAGCCAGATGGAGTGGTTCCTGATTCTTCCCCGGCAACACGGAGACACGTACACACGGGCGGATGACGATCCCCATCCCGGCGGTTGCTGTAGCATGATACCGGACAGCCGACATCAACACACACAACCGCTGCCTGCCAGCCACCCCTCCAAATCTCTCTTCTGGTGATTCGTCCGCAAGGAGACGATCGACATGTCTGTCCGCCCCTGCGCATGCACGCACGGCCAATCGAACGGGGAAGGTCGTCCTGTCCTTTCGCCGCCGCCCGGCCGCCACACGAGAGCGAGGCCGGCCGGCGCGTACCTGGGCTGCAGGCTGGGCATCTGCGAACCAGCGTGCCACGCGTGACCTCGCGTGGCTTCACTCGCGTACCCCGGCTGGGAACGCGCGCGCTCACACCACCGGTGTGCGCGTGCTGTTCCCAGTTTCCACCGATCGATTGGAGAACGACTTGGACCCCGGCCTAAATTATTACCCCACTCGGCGAGCTAAAACGATATATAGCTGATGAGCGGTGGTATGAAGACGACGATGCCGGCGGAATTTACTGAATCAATCAAAACCGCACGTCATTATCCGGCGATAACAACAGACCCGTGAATAGAAATAAGTAAAATCCTTGACCATGCAACAGATGCTTAATCGCGCGAGGAGAATGCTCGCTGTCATATTGATTAATAAGGACCGGCAAAAGCGAAATGAATAAATTTGGGAACTGGCTGAGCCTCGACACGCACAATCATTGAAACGCATATATGCATATAGAAAGGCGGAGCGTATACACATGTGTACATCTGCAGTCAGCGCCAAGCCAACAACAACAACAACAGGCAGGCTGACGTCACGTCATCCATCCATCGTCCATGTATCACTGTGTCTGACGCTAAGTACTACGTACACGTCATTGTGGAAGCAAATTATAGTACTAGCTAGCTAGAAAACCTAATGATCCGTGTACTGACAACTAATACTACTTGCCCTCTGATGATTTCCCTCTTTTTTTTCCTTGAAACGAAAAAGAAAGCCAGTATATATATATCTAGAAGAGGCCGGGGCAGAATTAGACCTGCATGCACAAAAATATACATGGCATGCCAGCTACGGCTGTTTCATTTCATCGACGACTACACTATCAAGCCTATGATTGACTGATTGATTAGCTGATGGACGATGTAACTAACCCACCGGATGAAGAAATAGCTAGAGGTGAGGATCATGTATGATGTATGCTACTACTTGTGGCGTACGTGAGGTGGTGGTAGAGTGCTCTGTTTGCAGCTGCCTGCATGCTGTTGATCCTATCAGCTAATAGCAGCACTAGCAGGCGGCGGAGTGGGTGAACGGGTTGAAGAACTGGTGGGCGGTGGTCCTGACGGTCCCGGCCTTGTTCGGGTCGGCCTTGGCGGCAGCGGCGGCGGCCGGGCCTCCCAGGCGGTCGCAGGACGGGCAGATGGTCAGCGTGGCCGCCGGCAGCTGCATGTAAAACGGCGGCGGCGGTGCTGCTGCTGCTGCTGCCGCGGCGTGGGGCGGCGCGACGAAGTTGAGGGCGCGGAGCTCCTGCAGCTCGCGCTGCAGGCGGCGGTTCTCCTCGGTCAGCGTCTCGCAGCAGCGCTTCAGGAACTCGCAGTCTACCTCCGTCTGCTTCAGCTTCGTCCTGCGCGCGCGGCTAGAACACGTTAATAGGGACCACCGCACCATCAGTAACAGATTATTTTTTTCTTGGTCTATTGATCTTCTCGCATGCATGTATTACTTGGGACTGCGAGATGAAAGGATGTTTCGTTGTGTAATACTAACCTTGCTCGTCTGTTTTGGAACCACACCTCGACCTGCCTTGGCCTCAGGTTCAGTTGCTTGGCCAGAGCGACTTTCTGCTTCTGCTCGAAACCAAAAAGACACCAACAGAAAGGTGTGTTCAGCAACACGATCTTTTTGAAATTTGAACGGTTAATGGTAGGTGTTTTGCCGTTTCATTTAAGATAGAAACATGTGTTATTTACATGATGAAAAAAAAGAGAAAACATCTATATATGCATATAGACCGAAAAAGGGTTTAGGGAGACGCCAGAGGAAGTTATGGCGTTTCGACCACTCCACCGTCACGGAGTCTAGCGGGTTGAAGTCGAGGACGTGGTCGAGGTGAATGATAACCTCGCTCGTAGTTGAGCTGGTCCGACGCGTGGCCGACAAAATCCACAAGGGAGGCCGGGTCACGGAAGTGCCACGAAGCTCGCGGCCGGTCCTGCAGCTCCTCAAGGCAAAGGGCGCCCTCCTTGGGGAACGCGTTGGGGTTACTGGGCCACGAAGAAGGAGACATTGATGTCTCGTTTGGGGATGCGGAGTCATGTCGCGGAGGCCTCCTGGACACGACCCCTCATGAGATGGAGCCATGGATCCTCGCAGATGGTGATGGTGATGACCGTCCAGGAGTGGTAGTCCAGGTCGGCCATGAAGTTACAGTTGAGCGCCATGATGGCCGGCGGGGCGGAGGCGTTGTCGTCGACGGCTTGTGGCTGGTGGTTTGAGCTGAGGCGGTGAGCGACAGTGGCGAGCGCGATGGCCTGAAGCGAAAAACAGAGGATGCACTAGAGACACCAGAAGCAGCGGCCGACAACCCTACTTTTGAAGAGCACGCCAATGGACACGCCACGCCCAAGAGCTGCCTTAGCAACCCAAACCTGATGAAGAATATCTACACTTCCTTCTTTCAATTGAATCATATTTTTTTTTAAAAACGGAATATATTTTCCACTTCCATTCTACAGAGGAAATGGATATTGAATCATATATATATAGAGAGAGAGAGGCACACACAAACATTTATTTATGTATGGATGTAGCCGTCTGTGCAATCTAGGTAGGTAAGTGCAGCTATATGGTGCCACAAGTCAGTTACCAATCGGACCGGACGGTACCGTGCACGCGCGCAGGGATCGGCGGGCGTACTTACCGGGTTGAGGGTACTGTGCTCCTTGAAGCGGTCCTCCAGGAGCGCGGACTGCTCCTTGGTCAGCCTCAGCTTCTTCCGCGTGCTCCCGTCGTCATCATCGTCCTCGGCGCCGACGCCGGCGCCGACCCGCAAGGCCGCCGTCGACGACGCTCGCTCGGTCTCCGCTTCCTCCACGCGCTCCCTCTTCGTGCCGCCGGCCACCGACAGCGACGACACGCTGTGCGCGCCGCCGCCGGACGCGGTGGTTCCAGTCGCTGTCGCTGCGTCGTCCGGCATGCTCAGCGTGAGCGACGGCTCCATCGGGCACGGCGACGCCCTGCGCGGCCTTCTGGTCGTACCGTGGTGCGCCACCGCCTCAGACGCTGCGCCGCCGCCGAGGGACAGGCCCAGCGCCAGGCCGGCGTCGCTCAGGTGGACGTCCTCCTGAGCCATGGCGTGTACGGTCGTCGCACGGGGGCCAGAGGACTATCTAGCTCGAGCCACTAGGCCAACCGCCACTTCAGTTTCCTTTCGAGCTGAGGCGCCTCAATTGCGCGTTGGTGCGCGGAGGAGAAGGGGGAGAAGCAAGGAATGAGTGAGGGGGAATGAAATGGGTTGAGGCGGGCGAGAATATTTGAGGAGGCGAGCGGAGCGGAGCGGGGAACGGACGGGGGCGGACACACGCGCGCACTCGCGCTTTGACACTTGCAAACGTTTGACAAGCAGGGCCTCGTCGTCTCGGCTAGTCGGTCGGTTTGGCTTCCGGGGGGTGGCTGGGATAGCAGTGCACATCACCCGCCGCTAGCTAAGCTCAAAGGCTGGGTCTTCTATTGCGGATGATAATTAGGACGAGAGGTGGCCACGTGGAGCCGCGAGTGCAAAGGGGCAGGCAAATTTTAGAGGCGCACACGCCGTTCTTTGCATCCATCAGAACCAGGACTACTATAAACTTACTTTTGCGCCATATTTCAGTGCAAACCTATCTCAAGTGGGAAAAAATTAAGATGCATGACGTACACATCTGTAAAGACTAAATAAAGGCGTTGTATTAGAGCGAAGTTAGGTACATACGTGTCACCTAGCTAGCAGTATACGTTTATCAGAGCAATGAACAATGATTGTTGTTCAGTAGTTAGGTTTTTCTTTTCAACAAGCGAGAGTAGATTGCTTCTGCCGTACCCGTATCAGGGAGAGAGATGCAGAAGCACCACGGGCGCTTTGTCTGCTTGATTGTGGCAGCATTACTCATCACCCACCCAACCACCTGCTGCTTGCTCGTCTACGCGGCGTGCGGTTGGTCTGCTGCTGCTAGCCGGTGGTGGCTTTGCTTCGCCCAAAACCCCAGCTACTTTCCTTCGTCCTTGCTTCTCCATCCAGCACTGGAAGGAAGCAGAGCTTCACCTTTGCCTTCTGATCCAGTAAAAGAAAAAATTGTACAGTAAGCAACGCCATTCTAGATACTCCTTCCGTTCTGAAATAAATAACATTTAGGATAGATAATTTAGTTCAATTAGCAGAATCAGGGACACAACACATAATCTCACCTATGCCATCCACGCGGACTACTTCACGCTCCGGCGCAACTAATTGAAGCAGAATAGCTGAACCTTACAGTGGACGCCGAGGACCAAATTGCTGCTGGAGATCACCGGCCAAAAGTCCACTTCGTTCTGTGCAGTGGGGCACCGGTGTTACCTCATCTAGTGACACACCTTTCCAATTGTAGGCCCGGGTTCGCACTAGCTTCATCCGATCCGATCCGTCTCAAGGAATTAATCTCTCGCTTCCTTGCTGGTTAGGGAGTATGATAGGGTGGATTAATTACGCGGAGACTTCTTGCTTTGCTTGCTCAATCGAGTTGTTTATCTGGTTGGTCTGCAGGGGCCCTTCTGCGTTGTTGCGCGTCGCTGGTTCGCCACATGGCTTGCCGTGGGACGAACAGCAAGGGAGCCACAGTAACGGAAGAGAATAGAACAATCGGCTGCAGTCCTTTGTTGTCCAACCGGCTCCAGTAACGGAATGAGACTGCGTATTTTTACATTTTTTGTTTGTACGTCTGGTGCATTTCGTGTGTACATCTGAGTTTTTTTTTTACAGAAATGTTCTTAAATTTGTAGTTCTCCTTCAACAGTGATTATCCGTCTGTGCAGACGAGCTAATTTTGATGCCAATCCAATTAATGATTGAGTCCAACCCCTGCCATTCCAAACATGGCCTTTACATTCTTTTCCTCTCCCATATCCTAGCAGCAGCGTGCATTGGCAGGCGTACTTAATGATCAACCACGACTCTAAATATGTGAATTTTCTTCGTGCAGTAGGGTGCTGCACATATACCCTATAAAGTATGATGCCATATTGTTTCCATATGCATCTAACTTACGTACCCTAATATGATTGCACCATGATCAAGTGGCGACTGTGACACACTACCAAATCTTTCATCCACATTCTGTTCACATGATTGGATCTCAAAGGAAAAACGGTGTGACGGTAGAGTCCAGCATCCTTCAAAGCCACACATGAGATGCCGGCCTTTTTTTAGTTCTTCATGCATGCACAGGCGAGATGTTGCCTGCAATGTGCGGTGCCCGTATGCTCAGGGTATCATGTAGCTTGCCAGCAGCGGCACTGGCCCTTACCTGGCGTTTCCATGCTTTGACACCAAGAGAGGTCTGCGGCAATGGCATAGACCGCGAGAGAAGGACGTGCCAACTAATGGCGGCCAAGGGGCTGTGATTAAGTGCGCCATATGGCCCCCAGTGTCTTGCTCGCAAGGGGAGAAAGAAGACGACGTGGGCCCTAGCACCGCAACATATTGGTGCCTCACAAGCAACCAGTTGAGAGATTTGGGAGGTTGCTTGTGGCACTTGCCACTTGGGTTGTTCCCCTCACTTTTGACAAAATGTTTTGATGTGGCCGCTGCTACCACTCGGTCCCATCTGTATTGAGATGTTTGTTGAGAGTCAATTGCTGCATGATGAGATTAGATGAGAGTGCTAATATTGCGGCAGTGGTCTGTACCATGAAACAGTTTCTTTCAATGATCAATATTATGGATTGACGGGGCCAATGATCAGCCATAAACTTCTGATCTACCAACCACTCACAATTGTAATATATTATATCGTTGGTTGCCCAAACCTTGTTGAGTCTTGAATATGGACGATGATGTTCACTGCCAACCGCAATCCACCTCGAAATGCATGGATTTCAGCTGCATCGTCTCAGCCCGGATCACGTTTAAATAACACAAATAACTCGACGATATACCAAGGCATGCATGAATAATGTTCGTGTAAGAGGACGAGAGGTATAGAATGTGACACGCGTATGATCATCTCCACGAGAGAGGAAGTCGTACGTACATCGAATCGCACTAAAAAACGTGCGATACGTCGTGAGCTATTCCAGTAAAGTTGTGATACAGTGATTTAGTTGGAAGCTATAACATCTCCGGTGTGTGTACTTTGTACGCGTAGTTGGTTGTTGTTGTACCAAGTGAATTGAGTACGGTACAGGTCACCTGCGGACGGACAAACGACGTAGTTGCATAGAGAGATTGGCTGGAATCTCGTGTCAACTCGAGTTTGAGCTGTGAAACTGTAGCCATACAAAAACATGCAGGGTGCATGAGAATACCATGCGACGAGAGAATATGACACACGTGCTTGGGCGTCAGTTCTGATTGGGGTAACATCTTGAAAGTAGTGTTGAGCGCCTGTTCAACATGACTTTTGCTGCATATTTTGCTTTGTTAAGTATAAATAATTTTATTTAATATCTCCATATATATATATATTATCAGGAATGCTAGATTATTTTTAGTCTCCTGAAATTAGCATCCCCTTTTCAACGTACTAAGATTAATGTACGTGTTGTCAATTGTTTTTCTGTTTTTATAAGATTATATATTAACTATATAAAAATTATAGATATACTGACTATAGAAAAAAAATAAAAGTTTAGCCTTATTTATATATATCTGACGACTCGGGACGTCAGTTAAAAAGGAATGCTATTTCAGGCAACTGAAATTAGCAGCTCCATATATTTTAGTACCATGTCTGCTCTAAACCACCAGCCAGGACCCCGAAAACAAAATTTGCCCGTCGGTCCTGTCTGCTGCTTATGGATATTCCACAGCGGTGTCACTAGAGTGTTAGACGGGTAATAGTAGACTTATTATAGTTAAATAAAGCACTTAAAATCAATTTGATGTGTTAGGTTTGATTGGACAAGTACCAAATCAGTGGAGACTTTGATCTTTTGGAATTTTGTTACCTTTCCCATTGGTAATTTTTTTTCTTTCTTCTTAGATTCATTCCCATGGGTAAAAGAGATCTTACCAAATCTTCTGAGATTTGTCCCTGTCCCTATTAGGCGCGCGACAACGAAAATTACAGGTGAAGATGATTACCCTGAAAAACACTAGCTCACCTTCCACTTAAAAATTAAGGACCACCAATATAAAATCTGAATTTGCAAATAATGCGGGGAATACATAGACCATTTCTGATATAGGTAAGATAAATAAATATCTGATGAAAGAAAAAGTGTCTAGATATAGTATAGAACTATATTTAATGCTAGTTCTAAAACATATACTACATTCTGTACATGAATAATAATTAGTCAGCGTCGAATTCTAAACCCGCCCCTCATATATGAAAGTATTGAGGTTTAAACTAATGCTAATTATAACATATAAATAATCCGTGCAACATGGAAGCCATGGGCACTGCAAATAATGAGCTCACATAAACAAGTGAATTTTGCCTGTGCTTACCCATAATGAATTACCCATCCCATTTTAATTATCACGGGTTTCTCGTGGTCTAAACTCCATGGAGATATGCATCGACTTATTGGAAGCCACATGACAAAAGCAAAATCTAATGACATGATTAGCAAATAACAGCCAACCGCCGGTGGGAAAAAAGGTTAAAAAACACGCCTCACCTCGGAAGCATCCCTGTGGCGGCCCATGATTGGCTCCACGTCAGCATCATCAATCACCAAGTCGGAATCGAATAGACCAGCCAGTGAACGTGTGTATCCGGCCTTGCACAATGTTTTATCTGGTAGAAATCAAAGTAAGCATCACGGAACACCCCTTTTCTTTCATATTTTATGAGAAGTATGTGCTGCTTAAGTATAAACGGGTCATTGCAGGATTTATTTTTATAATATTATTAAGGTTTTGAGGTCTAAGTATGTTGTATTATTGCTAGAAACGTTAAGAGATGGCTTACACAACACCATGATATTAAGACCCTGTTGGGTATATCACTAGCTTCAATAATAATATACATCAAGTTTGGAAGTTAAAATAATCAAATTGTTGGAGATAATAAAGTGATATATACCTTTTTTAATAATACAAAATAAAGACAAGATAATTCAACTTAAAACATCCCAATCAGGTCATATCTCCAGCTCCAAAAGATTACAAAACTAGAGAGTTATGCCAAACGGGACAAGCCGTGATGCAGAAAATATTTGCAAAATATTCAGACAAGAACAACAATTAGAAAAAAGTACTCATAAATATTTCTTTATAAAAAAGTACAACTCAGTTGTGAATGAGTCTTGTCCATTCAGACACCGCGCATATGTCCATTGATTCATAGAAGAAAGAGAGAATATTTTTCAATCGGCTGATAACAAGAGTTCTTTCACTCAACATTAACAACCTTTAGATTTAGATCTAACAACTATATCTCATAATTTTTTTCTACAGTCAATACATCAATATTTTTCTACATTATATAATCCTACAAAAGCCAACCCCAACATGCTTGGGATAAAATGCTTGGTTGTTATTGTTGTATATAATCCTACAAAAATAAAAAAAGTAATAACAAGCATGCGGATTTTGAAATAGATTAGACGTCTTGTACTTTGAGTGAAATGACTCTAAATTTTAGCCGACTGAAAATTAGTAGAAATAATGAATTAAGATAAGGAAAAGATTGGAAGCGAGAATAAGTAAATAGAAATTGCGAGATGAAGCAAAGCCACGGGCGCTGACTTGTCATGGTCGTGTGATGACACGTCAGCAAGAGACTAGAGATTAGATAGGGCAGTGCCCACAAACCATTTGATATCGTGGAGGTGGGGCATGTTTTATTCTTTGGGAGAGTTGATGACCACCTGGCCGTGCATGGAGGGTGCACGTATGGATTCTATGTGGCCCACAAATGTAAAATGTAAGGCCAATTCTTTTATTCATATTCTGTCCTGACTAACTATGCCATGAAGCTTTATTTTTTTCGATAATAAGCATTTTATCGATCTCAGGAGTATCAAGATGATACAATAGAGTCAACACCCCGCTTCTGCATCGTTATGATGCACACAACTATTAAAACATAATAGAAGATATCACCACGACACAGTCATGAAGCTTTAATGGATGTCCCTGGAGCGACAATGTGAGAAACTTTTCAATGTAATAATATATCATAACACTCCTAGTTATCCGATATATGTACTATAATTTTTTTAGATCAATTAGGTTTATGCCTCCAGATCAATTTATCGTTTTGATATTTGCCATGCTGCATGAATACCAAGTTGTTGTTAGCTAACAGCTGCTGCATTATGTGCTTTTTCCATTCTGTTAATAACCTGAGCTGCGACTCAGTACTTTGTAACGTCTTTGCCTAAGCTGACTAGATCCGATCATGTGTATGCATGGTGCAACGGACGAGCCGGTTTTGTAGTCGACATGCGGGAGCAATATGTGGATCACGTACCCGACAGTGATGACTCGCATGCAGCACGTCAGTTGTTGCGTTTTCTTTTGATAAAAAGAACTAGAGTTGGTTGGTTGTTGCACGGCCCCGACACAAAACTTCATCGTGCTCATAGCCTCGCTTTGATTTTCATCCGAGTGCGATCGTGAGTGAGATCGTTGTTTTCGAGTTTGTAGCCAACAAGTGGCATCAGAGTCGCGTTTCAGCCGAGGACCTGTGATGGCGGGGACTGCTCTGAGGAGGAGAGGGGAAGACATTGTTGATGAAGGCACTGACACACCCAGAGGAGCTGGCGGCATCGGGCAGGTGCTGACGATGGCGCGCCAGGCTGTGCCGGCCGTGCCTGGACCTTCCTATGTGCCAACGCTGACACAGACGAACTACGACGAGTGGAGCCTTCTAATGGAGGTCGCCCTACAAGCGCGAGGCTTGTGGCGGGCGATCGAAGGAGGTGAAGATCTCGACGACGAGTACGGCTACCGCAATGACCGGGGAGCACTTGAGATGATCTACATGTCAGTTCCCTCTGAGATGCTCCCGGCTTTGAGGAAATACAATATCTCTAGGGGGGTCTGGGGGGCGATCAAGGCGTTGCGCGCCGGCTCTCAGCGAGTTCACGACGCCAAGGCTCAAACTCTTCGGATGGAGTACGACCAGCTGAAACACAAGCCGGGGAGTCTGTTGATGAATTGGCCATTCGGTTACAAGGGTTGGCATCAAGACTCGGCGAGCTTGGGGATCCAATCAGTGAGAAGAGGGTAATGCAAAAGTGGCTCCGTATCGTGCCTAAGCGATACTCCTAGCTGGCGGTCTCCATTGACAACCTTGTGGATCTGTACACCACAACCTTTGAAGAAATTGTGGGTCGTTTCAAGGCTCCCAAAGAAAGGTTTGATATGGATGCCGAGCAGGATGGCGGTGAAAAGCTACTCCTCACTGAAAAAGAGTGGCGAGCTCGATTTGGATGCCATGTTCAGGGTGGACCATAAGGATATGTCACGTTTCAACAAAAGTGGCAAGGGCACCCCTAAACATGCCGTGAACTGCCGCTACTGTGGTATAAGTGGCCATTGGGCGCGAGAATGCCGTAAGAAGGAGCGAGATGAGGCCTCCAGTGCAACTCATGTGGCAGAAGTGGAAGACGGGGACCCAACGCTACTCATGGCACAAGAAGACGGAGATAGGGAATGAGGTGGTACATATATGTTAAGATCAAGCCAAGATGTGTCTGTCAGCCTCGGGCGATGCCAAGGATCTTCGGTGGCATCTGGACACGGGTGATTCTAATCATATGACTGGGGATTATTCGGTTTTCTCTGAGCTAGACCGCAACGTGACTGGCACCGTTTAGTTTGGAGATGGTTCACTAGTGGAGATCAGTGGGAGAGGGACGATTATCTTCATTGGACGTGGCGGTGGACACCGTGTGCTCTCCGGGGTTTACCTCATTCCCAAACTTCGAACCTCAATAATTTTTGTGGGTCAACTTGATGAGTCGGGATGTTCTGCTCTGGTGAGAGACAGGGTCATGACAATACATGATCGACAGAAGAACCCCATCATTGAAGTTGCAAGAACGAAGAACAGACTGTATATGGTCAAACTGGATATCACTCAGCCAGTGTGCTTTGCGGCGTCCAACAGAGATGAAGCATGGAAGTAGCATTCTCAGTTCGGTCATCTCAACTTCGACTCCCTCTGCAAGCTTGTCCAATGTAATATGGTGCGTGGCATGCCGCTGATTGATCACGTTGATCAAATTTGCGACGGGAGTCTCATTGGCATGCAGCGACACACGCCACTCCCGTTGGTGGCGAACTACCGAGCTTGTGAATGCCTAGACCTTGTACACGGCGATCTTTGTGGTCCGATATCTCCACCGACTCACGGCGGAAAGAGTTATTTCTTGCTCTTGGTTGATGAAAAATCTCGTTACATGTGGTTGGAGTTACTGCGGAGCAAGAATGAAGCATCGAGAGTTATAAGAAGATGGCGGGCTGGTGTTGAAGGTGAGACATCCATCAAGCTTCGTGTGCTACGCACGGATCAAAGTGGGGAGTTCACTTGTTTGAGTTTGGTGAATATTGTGTTGATCATGGTATTCATAGACAGCTCACAGCGCGTACTCACCTCAGCAAAACGACGTCGTGGAACGTAGAAATCAATCTGTTGTTGGCATGGCACGATGTTTGTTGAAGACAAAATATATGGCAAATGAATTCTGGGGGGAGGCGGTGACTACTGCGGTTCATCTGCTAAATTGTTCATCAACGAAGACAGTGATTGGCATGACACCATATGAAGCGTGGTACAGGGTCAAACCGTCGGTGAGCTATTTTCGGACGTTCGGATGTATCGTCCATGCAAAGGTGACACGCCCAAACCTGAAGAAGTTGGACGATCACAACACTCGTACAATCTTTATTGGCTATGCACACGAACGAACCAAAGGATGGCGTGTGTATGATTCGATGTCAAAGCGAGTGTGCATAACTCGTGATGTCGTTTCCGATGAGGGAGCTAGCTGGAATTGGGTGTCACCATCACAGTCTCTAGATTCATTTAGTGTTGACTTTGCACCAGTGGTAACCATGCCTCCGTCCGGTAAAGGGAGTAATCAGCCTGATGCTCCATGCAAGGGGGTGTGTCCTCACCCAAGGTTTGGACACCTGCATTGGAAAATGACTACAGGGGAAAAGTGTTTGAAGGCTTTGTTTCACCACCTCCCGGCACGATACCGGACAGTGAGCTCGTCTGGGAGGAGGCACCAAGGCGGTATCGTACACTTGAAGCGGTATATGGCGATAGAAGTCAGGGTTCCAGCGAGACCCTACTCTTGGCAAATGATGAAGAGCCAAGCTCTTTTGAGGAGGCCGAGCCACATGAGGTATTGCGAGCAGCTATGCTGGATGAGTTGAAGTCCATCTAGGACAACAAAACGTGGAACTTACCACACTTCGTGCTGGCAAGCACTCCATTGGACTCAAGTGGGTTTACAAGATTAAGAAGAATTCTACCGGGGAGATTGTCAAGCACAAAGCTAGACTGGTCGCCAAAGGATTAGTTCAGAGAGTTGGGGTGGACTTCGACGAGGTTTTTGCTCCAGTGACACGTCTGGACTCAGTCCGTTTAATCCTATCCATTGCAACTCAGAAGAGGTGGTAGGTACATCATCTTGACGTAAAGTTTACTTTTTTGAATGGTGATTTACAGGAGGAAGTTTATGTTGATCAACCACCTGGGTTCGAGCGTGAAACAGGCAAGGTTTATCATCTTGCCAAGGCGCTTTATGGCCTCCATCAGGCACCACGCGCTTGGAACGCCAAGTTGGATGAGACACTGGAGTCCATTGGGTTTCATAGAAGTCCTTCTGAGCATGCAGTGTATGTGCGCAGAAATGAGTGTGAGTGTTTGCTGCTGGGAGTTTATGTGGATGACCACATAGTCATGCTCGGATGAGATTGCCCGTTTCAAGAATTAGATGATGTTGGTATTATCCATGAGTGATCTTGGCCTATTGAGCTACTATCTCGGTATAGAAGTAGATCAAAGGGAAGATGCTATCACACTACGACAAACAAGTTATGCTGTGAAGCTTGTTGAGAAGGTTGGGCTATTGGGGTGTAATCCAGTACATGTCCTGGTGGAACCAAGGTTGAAGCTAAGAAAGCAAAGCAAGAATCCTCCCGTTGATGAAAAATTATATAGGAGTGTGGTCGGCAGCCTCAGGTACCTGGTACACACTAGACCCGATCTTTCATATGGTGTTGGGCTTGTAAGCAGGTTTACGGAGGCTCCAACCACGGAACACTGGACGGCTTTCAAGCATTTGAAGATATGTGGCCGGAACTGTGACGTATAGCTGCAGGTATGTCAAAGGAGCTACTGAACAAAAGATAATTGGGTTTAGTGATGCCGATTTTGCAAGTGATGTGGATGACCGGAAAAGTACCACCGGACTTGTGTTGACATATGGTGGATGCATCATAAGCTGGCAATCTCAGAAACAGAAAGTGATTGCCCTCTCTTCATGTGAAGCGGAGTACATTGCAGCGACTACGGCAGCTTGCACGGGCGTTTGGCTCCATCGGTTACTCGGTGATCTACTGGGAACATTGGGTGATGCTACAATGATCTATGTCGACAACAAATCAACCATTCAGCTTTGCAAGAACCCATTATTCCACGACAGGTCAAAACATATCGAGACCCAATTCCATTTTATTCGTGAATGTGTGCAGAGTGGAAAAATTGTCGTGGACTATGTGCACACTGGAGAGCAACTAGCGGATGTCTTCACCAAGGCGTTGCCTAGGGCCAAGTTCATGGAGATGCGGAAGAGGCTGGGCATCGTCGACACCAGCAGCTGATTAGGGGGGAGTTTGTTAGCTAACAGTTGTTGCATTATGTGTGTTTTCCCATTCTGTTAATAACCTGAGCTGCGACTCAATACTTTGTAACGTCTTTGCCTAAGCTGACTCGATCCGATCATGTGGATGCATGGTGCAACGGACGAGCCGGTTTTGTAGTCGACATGCAGGAGCAATCTGCGGATCACGTACCCGACGTGATGACTCGCATGCAGCACGTCAGTTGTTGCGTTTTCTTTTGATAAGAAGAACTAGAGCCGGTTGGTTGTTGCACGGCCCAGACATAAAACTTCATCGTGCTCATAGCCTCACTTTGATTTTCATCCGAGTGCGATCGTGAGTGAGATCATTGCTGTCGAGTTCGTAGCCAACAGTTGCTCCATGAACACCCTACAAAATCAAAGTATCCACATATATATTTTTTTTGAAAACTCAAGTATCCACATATATACGTAAGATATAATTTGAAGGATAAGCATATAGTACATATCAAGACCAACAAACAATCATGAGAATTTTGTTCCTAGAAATGTATTGGTCCAAACATGTGGAGCACTGAGGACGAATAACACAAGACAATTCCATCTAGATTAGATATAGTAGCATGTGTGTTGTCTAGCTTTGTGTGTTGTTGCTTGACTGAAACTGCCGCCCCATCTTGCCTCATCTATCCCCTCGACCCCTCCATCCAGCCACTCCAGGAGAACGTGAGCCAACCATGCTGTCTGAATAAAGCTTCCTCATTGCGCTCTCCAAATCACCAAATCTAAGTGACAACACATAGTCCTATCTAAAACTCCATGGAGGAGAGACACAAACAGACCTCTAGAGCTAACTTTTACTCCGCATGGTTATCATTGGTGAGATCACATTGTATACTAGAGTTAGACACTACCAGAACAGTTAGACAGTTATGGGTTGCAATGTAATCCCTAATGTGTCCTTTTGATTTGTTTTAGATGAATTTGGATAAAGATGCACTTTGGGAAAGAGATGTGCTTTCTGTGCATGCATCATGGTGAACCGGCTCTCTTATTCTAAAAGTCTAGGGGATAAATAGTAAATTATTCGGACGGACTATCTAGAAAATAAGTCCTATTGTGCACAATGCTCCTAAGTATGAGATCATCGCTTCTAAACAATGCTACTTAAGTCCGTATATACAGATAAAAGCTTTTATTTGTCAATGGGTCTCTGTGTAACATTCACCGTTCAAATGCATGTCTGGAAACCCTTGTTGAAATGCATGTCTGGAAAATCAACTGCTTCATTGCCCTAGATCAAACTAAAATTAAATAAGTTATGTCATCATATTTCTAGTCAGCCGGTCTTCATCTAATTTATAAATCAACAAACTCGCATTAGAAAAACATATGTACAAGGTAAAATATTCTGCACGAAACAAATACATATACTCATAGAGTGCATGGTCACTAACATCAACTTTCTTCAGTTAGAGTCTTTTTTTGGCCTACGGCCTTGTACACCTGTATATAATTTTTTTTCCAAAATTTATAAAAATCAAGTAGGGAGCTCCCCTGCTATTTAGTCAAAAAACATCAATTTTGTTTTGGGTGATTAGTTGATGCCAACAGTTTTTATTAGAGTATTAGGGCCGCCTCAGCTTACACTCTCAAATGATTTCCCAGTAGTGATCTATTTTTCATAAGCTTCAACTTTTGTGTTACCAAGTATTTTTTTTATGCTCGCACCTTTTGTTTTAAACTATTGTTGATTCAATTTGTTTAAATTGTTGTCATATCCTCGTCCTAGAGACATACCTATTACGCCCTCTCAACGTCAATAAAAAAGTATGGATTAATTTTTATGTAACTAAACTGATTTTATTTATTCTCTACTATGCGCCTGGAAGTGTGGACTGACATCATTCTCTTTGATTTTATCTCATCACTTACCTCACAATAGTTGGCATTCCTTGGTAGTGCAGAACATGGAATTGCTTCCAACTCACTTCATGATCAGATTTTTCCATTGACTTGAGTAAAAAGTTGTATGCTTTTGCTCTCCTTTCTAACACTCAATAAAAAAGGAAATAGAAAAGAAGCACTCAATTACTTTGTAAATTTCATCCCCGAAGTATCATTAGGTGATGATCACATGAGAGGGATCATTAAATATATTCTTAGATTTGTCATGTCCATCCATTTAGAAGTAAGCAGGTCTCTAGACTAGAGATGCAAAATAATGGGTCATTTTGATATAAAAAGTATGTCAAATCAACAAAAACAAAAGAAATTATGGTTTTAATTCTGATGAATCATCTAGATATATGATTGTGAAACAAAAATTTGATGGGTACAAATAGAAATATGATGTAGACAAGAACACAAAACAAGCCAAGGATTCCATCCCATGATGAGCGCGTCATCTTTGTGCTTGTACCATTTCTTTTAGGTCCACATCTAATTATAGGCACCTTGTGATGGTTAGCAGCAAGTTCACAAAATGTGTGCACTGGTTTTCCTGATATCAAATGTCTTTGCTTACCTCTCTTTTACGGCAAATAACACTTTTCCCGCTTCTCTCTTTCGGTAGTCTAATATGATGTATATGATACTCCCCCGTTTCGAATTATTTGACGCTGGTTAGTCCAATTTTGAACTAACCGACGTCAAATAATTTAAAACGAAGGAATTTTGAGGCTCTTGTTCATGCATATACTAATGTATATGTATCAGTTCCTCCATAAAAGAATGTGTACATCTCCATATATAGTAAAACGTGCTCCATGAGGCCGTCACAAATTTATCTCAGACCTCTGCAATTCTGACCATGTCCGGCGCATGCATTAATCGACTATATCTCATGATTGCTTACAATCTAAACGAAAATATTTGCATGGTAATCACACCCACATACCTTGTGCAAACAGTCAGTATGGACCCTGCGTTGCTCTCCGGTATTCCTCCATCACACCCTGGCCACCCAACCTACTCCGTCCTTTTGTGTGATGTTGCCGTCTTTTTTTGGTCAACAAGCTTATGATCTAGTATCCAAAGCCACCCATGTCCACATGTCATGGACACAGCGGGACCAAACTACTGGAAAACCAACCATTGTCCAATCCAATGATGGTGCATTTGCTCCAAGGGTTCATGTGGTGTCCCACCCAAAATTGTCCAGATCTTAGGCAAATCAGGTTACAATCCATCTTAAATATTGTAGTAACAATCTTGAATCAGGGGCTAAGTTGTCTGACGTGGGACAAATTACTTGCTATGATCGACAAGTCAGCGATTATAATTCAACAATGTTGATCTTTGAATAATCAAGTTGGCCAATGATCCAGTTTCATATTATTAGTCCCATAATTGTTATGTCAGCTCAATGATTAGCAGATGATCGTTCTCCAAAGAAATGATCAAGCCGATAGCTCAAAGTATTTGTTTGCAAAACAAAGGATATCGCATTCGACTGATCGACTCAAATAAATTGTCAAAAGTGAGTAGCAACAATGGCTTAAGATGTGACAGATCTTGGTATGTGCTGCACTGCAACTGTTATAGGGCCACGCATCCTGTATCGTGGGGGTGGGGGGGGGGGGGGGGGAGGGGGGGGTTACACCAGTATCTCAAATTATTGAAGGTGCTGGAACCATGACCTCACCATTATATTCTGTTCTAGATCAAGTATAAAAAATTGAATAGTTTTTCGGAGTGTCTTCAGTGATTCTTTCACAACCTGCACACCAGTGATGCTATATATAAGGCCTTCTTATTTCATTTTTTATCAAGAACTGACTGTACTAGCCACATATGTGTTTTCATGCAAGGTTGTTTTTTGTCTTGTCAATTCTCATGACCGGCTCAGGTAATCTAGCTTCTCGACTAATTCAACAAATTGTTAATTAACTTCATCATTGTTATGAGCCGACTTATGTACCAGAATATTATCTATTAGGTGTATATATCAGCACATGTAACGTGTAATCTTGCTTGCATACATTATATAGCCCAACTTGTCCTATTCTATTTAGCAGCCTAACTAATCCTCTCATCTGTATCACCTAAACATATCGATAATTTTGTCTTCACCTGTGTTTCTCTACAAGCTTCTGATCATGGAACCACACGTCTCTCAGAGTGATTCTTATCTTGTCCAATCTTAGCTAGCTGCAAGTTGATGCCGAAAATCCGGTTTCCCAATAAATAAAAGGTCACCATATTCATGATAATTTCTGGCGAAAGAAATGTTTTGTTGACACTTGACACAAAGGTGAATTATCTTCTACTATCTCGAGTACCATGGAAGTCTACTCATGTGTCAGGAACTAATTCGCCAAATCCTTCCCAGCTCAAGAAGGATTCCTTTTGATAAGGAATCAGGATTGATTTTCCATGTGCTGAAAGTGTCTAGATTACTTGCAATGCTGCAGAAAACGGGGCCAAGGCCCTGAGGAATCATATGCCCATGAATAATTTTCAGACAGCATCATGACGAGAAGACGGAGACTGATGATTTTCTATGCATGTGAGGACAGATATATAAAAATATCATCTGAGGAAACCCCGAAAATACAACTGCATACTTTTTAAAAAACATATAACAAATTCAGTTCATCTTTCGCCACGTTTCAGAAATATTTTCTGATCTATTTTATTCAGCGTAAACAGGCCCAAAGAGTGAATAAGCATATAGTATTTGTTATCAGATTCTTGGTTTGGTGTCTTGCAGCAAGTAAACAGGCAAATGATTGATAATAGCAACCTGAGATCACGTCCAGATCTTCTGTTTGCTTTCTGTCTGGTTGAATTGGCCTATTCGAGAGGCTAAGATAAACCACTCCTCCATCAGTCCTGATAACAAATGAATAGGCCAATCATTAGGTCATGGAAAGCGCAGATAAATATAAATGCGCCATACGTCCTTCAGAAAGGGACTACGGATAACTCTCTTCTGTTTGTTTGGACTCAATTGTTAGGTCAGAGCCAATGGCCAATAAAGAACTGGACGCGAAGCAACAGCACATAATCCAGCAACAAGAACGCATAATATATTCAGGCATTATCTAATACATCCACGAGTCAAAAGCGATGTGCATCATCACAATTAGCTACTAGATTTCGTCGCCCTTTTAGAAAAGCTATGTGTTTGACTAGTTATTATGAGTTTGGACATCGTCTATCATTAGGTGCAGGGACAACAAGCTTGTCGTTCACTGATTAGTATGGACCTGGATGATTGCGTAATGCGTGAGTAAAGAACCAAGAGGCCGTGAGATAAAATAAGCAATCTAGATGAGAGCACAGATATCGGATAATTTTCTCAGAACTTTCATCTTGCTAATGCATACGCGTTTGGTGTTTTTTAGAACAAGCCAGCATGACAGCAAACAGAGGAGATAGGACAAGAAGGTCAGCTGTCGGACAGAGTTTCGTACGTTTCTAAACTGACATACGCACGTACCGGGGAGAGAGAGCTTCGTTTCCGAATTGATTTATGCGCTTATGCAACGCAAAGTGAAGAATGACCAATTAAGCGATGGGATCTGCAACCTCGAGGTCAGGTCATGAACTCAACCCGCGCGCTTCCACATCACATGAAGTTAATGGGGAGTTCTGAAGAAGTGCATCATCTCGTCCGAAAGTCCGAAGCCCACTGAACATAGACAACTGCTCTACCCAAATGACAGTAGCAAGTTGGCAGGTTGCCTTTCAAACGTGTGAAACCAACCATGCATGCTGGATAGAGTTTCATGTTCTTGCGAGGACAGCAGACCAAAGATATCCAAGAGGATGATGATCAGAAGACGAGATCAAACGCGACCCACACCAATCATCAGCGCAGACCACTCTTGCGTGGTGACCCGATTCATTCCCGACTAAACCCTGCGTCGCCATCGCTGACGAAACTTGTCGTACACTGCAGCTGCTGCGTACTACTCTAGTAAATGGAACAAATCATTCGCTGCGGCAGAGAGAGAGAGAGAGAGAGAGAGAGAGAGAGAGAGAGAGAGAGAGGGCAGAGGAGAGCCGGCTAACTTTGGCCAAAACTTCACGCACAATCCGGCCGGCCGGGAGCTCGCGACCGGACCGCAAGCGCGTGCATGTCCATAATGAAGCGCGAGACTCGAGAGCGAGGGGAGACGACGATCCGGACCGGAAGGTCAGCGACATCACCATTAATTCCGTGCAGTGGCGTTGGCACCGATCGAAAGCTTGCTTCGACGACGCGCGGCGCTGTCAGGCCAGCCATGCATGATGGTGCTCCGGTTCAGTCGTGCACCGGACCGGACGGCAGGCACGGCACCGATGGATCAGCACCACCTTCTCTTCGTCTACGCAACAACGGGAAAAGTGACGGCGGGACGTAACCCGGACAGACGCCACGCACTCGGGCCGGCCGGGAGGCGACGCTAGCTAGTTGCACTGCACGGCGCCATCTCCGCGTCGTGGAACGGCGGTTCGGGGATTGGAAAATTCCGACCAAGCTGATGATGAGCATTCGCCGTGTTCGTCAGTTGGGTTTATCGTGACGTCGCCGCGGTCGGTGATGTGTCGGATCGAGAGAGGGCGAGTAGGAGGAGGAGCCTTCCCTGGGATGATAAAAAGATCATAGAGTATTGCTAGGCCATAGAGCCTACGTGCCGGTAGAGAATTGGACGGGTCACCGCGGCCATAGACGGCTGCTGCTTGAGCACGCGGTAAACTCCAGCCCCGTGCCGGCCCACGTGCGACGCCCACACGACAGGCCGGGCAGTACACGACGTTGGGCCGGCCATTTAAAATTCTGCCTCGGCGGTTTCGGGTTCGTCAAACAAGGGAGGAGGAACAAGTGCACCGGAACTCCGATCTGAATTCGACACAGCAACCGCTGCCGGTTCGTGTTACCGAAACAAGCGTTCGCGAACAGCAAGCATCGCCGCGATCGACGATCTTAAAAGGATCTCGACGAGCGGGTGAAGTGGCAGCGAAAGACATAACGCAACCTGCACCGTGTCGTTGCAGCGTTTAGAAAAAAAGGGGAGAACGAAAAGAAGCAATGGCTAAATTATGATGAAAAGGAGGTCATCACGACGAAGGCGTTCAGTAAACATTTTACAAGATGGGCATCCGAGCATTTCCCTTGTTATTTCCTGCTCTGGGTCCAGCATGTGCCACCCTTTTTGAACAGACACACCGCGCGGCTTCCTCGAACCTCCAGGTTATGCTTATGTCTCCAGAATATGTACACCGGTGGAAAAGCAACTTTGCCACCGTTTACATGCCGTTCTGTCAGTACGTAACCTTCTGAAACCTCCTTGCTCTTCAGGTCCCGCTTAAGTACTTTTTGTACTTGCTTTGTGCAAGACTCAAGAAGAAGTCGGTGAATATGTGCTCATACCCTGGCATTTTCCCATAACCTGCACCGATCAGCATAGTCAGGACCAGCTACTTACTTTGAAGAAACATTTGTCCTAGTGTCAGTAGTGTTCTTCTAGGACAATAAAAGCACTGTGATTTACGACAATTTAGATGTAGGGAGTATTTCCGAAGGTAAGCATCTTCAGCAGTAGGAAGAATCTGCCTGTTTTCATAGAACATTAGAGAGGTACCATTGCACTTATGCTGATGCCAAGAAACAAAATAGAGAAGTAATCAATCTGGCATAGCTCATGTGCTAACAGTACCACCCATGTTTTATGGATGTGGTAGCAAAGATGATACTAAATTGAAGTTTCACTGGGTTATTTAACTGTACGTGCATTACATACAAGATTGATCTTTTACAATGTTTTTGAAAAATCATGATGTGTTTGGTTATCTTTTCACTAATGGGGTTGCTGGAACCCCTGCTTACTAACGAATTTCCCCAAAAAAAAAGTAACTGCGCACCTGGGAAGTAGTTTATGTCAATTATGTAGTACCGATCTCTGGTCCCAAGTTCTCTAATCATATCTATGTTGAACAATCTCAGGCCCTGCAATTTTGAACTTTTAAAATGTCAGCTTTGGCAACAAATAGAATAAATATGTACGGTTAACAACAAGAATTACTAATACCAGGCGGCCACGAAGTTCCCTGCCCAATTTCTCTAGAAGTGGTCTTGGAGGCAGCTCTAACATGTACAAAAAAAACCATGTTAAGTATTGTAACCGAAATTTCATTTGGTGAACTTGATAAATGCCTCAAAAAATAGACTTTGCCCTAAAGTTCAGCATCATGATTAACAGAGATATTGGCCCATTCTTTATTTGGACAGACATATTAATGGAGAGAAACTCTAAGGAGTCGGCATGTTAAATTAAGGCATCACAAATATCAGAGACATTGATCTTTCATATTCTTTGGACAGATATATTAATGGAGATAGTTTTCTATGAAAAAGTCATGCATTAAATTAAGGTAGCATAAATATTAATGTAAAATGTACTTTTTGAATAAATGTTAGATTATCTCCAGTAACTTCGCCTATGCCTTAGTAGGATAGCCAGTCCCAAGTCCGGGTAAAGGAGGAGGGTTGTGATAGGCTTGGCGAGCCAGCATCAAAATCAGTCATTCCTATGGATATGAAACCCAGTTTGGGTTTCATATCTAGCCTACCTCAACGTGCTTGAGACAAAGGCTTTGTTGTTGTTTGTTAGATTATCTCCAGTACTGTGGATGTCTCACCTGCAATAAGAGGGTCAAGGTCCGCATCATCGGCACTAGCAGCAGCACATGAAACTCTTGGCAATCGATAGACTCCAATATTGCTCAGTAATTCATAGGTGTTAACATCTGGAAGAGAGAACCTACGGACAACCTGTATTGTTTCACCAATGATATACACCTTAAAGAGGATCCCGCCTGTAGAGGCAATAAATCAGATCTCACATTTTTCTACTGTTCCAGAGCAATGTATTAGGACACTAAGATAAATTAAATACATAGATGGAAACAGAAAATCAGAACAGACCATGATTTATGAATTCCTGAAGGACCAGAGGGGGATCAAGCATTGACAATGATGCCTCATCATATGCAAGATATAGCTCATGACCTTTAGATGTCCCATCAACAACTAATGGCTTCGCAACTGCAAAATGTGAACGATCATTTCAGTCAGATAATTCCCGTCTACTAGCTGACTAGCTCCATGTATAAATGTACTGAACTATAAAAAGATATTAAAAGAGCGCTAGTACAAAGTTCCCGCAGCAGAATAAATTGAAAGTTGCAGCTACAAATAGGCATCAAAATTTATTGATTAGAAAATTTTTATCATTGAGAATGGTCAATTTGGAAGCAAGGTCGGGCAGGGTATGTGTGGGCTTTTTTAGAGATAGAGATAACGGGAGGGGAAACCCCTCACTAAATAATATATATTAAAAGTATTAATAAAAAGTGTGATATAAAACGGAAATGGCAAGAAGAAAGAAGATGAAAAAATATATGATTACAGTGCCACATCAATCACGTCAATCACTATTCCAGTGCCACATCTGACTAGCTTTCTCACGGATAACCACAGATTGGTCAATTCATTTCAACTGGCTTTTATGGAAAAATTGCTTCTAGTAGCACCTAGTTAATCTACCAAATTTAAAATACAGCAAAAAGAAGTTCCAAGATTTCCAAAACAGAACTTGGTGAGGAAATAAGCTTACAGCATACCCAAAGTAGCACGGCTAACCACAAGGAGAGAACATGTCTACCAACACAAGAAGCAAAAAAAAGGATTAAATAAACCTAGCAATTGAAGATGATAAGTGAGTCCCCAGAACAACGAAATTGACTGGACCCAACTACTTCAAACAAATCACTCTCAAGGATCACAACATGTTCCAGTGTTCTACATCCAAATAATTTATAGCTCTAAGATTAAAATCAATTACCCAAGGGCAAGGTTAGTCTGGCCATCGCAACAGCTGTTGGTATACCAGATGGATCTTTCGTAATGACCAGTTGGCGTGGGGTACAGACTTCTCCTGCCATATTGCAATGCACATGTCAGATGGAAGGACATAAAGAAAGAGAAAGGGTAGCCCGGTGAATGTAGCTCCCGCTTGCGCAGGTCCAGGGAAGGCTCCGAAAATTCATTTGAGGGTGCACTTTTGGTAATCTTTGTTTAGCTATGGCAAGATCCTACATCCTCGCGGTCAATCAAGGAAATAAAATTATATGGTAATTATTTTCAGTGCACCTTTATTGGAAGAAAAGTTCCTGTTTTGTACTTGCTAGGACTAAGTGCATGACAAACCACATTAAACTTATGCATGGTATTACCATAGAAATTTGACAAGTTCAAATTAGCTACTTCTTCTAGCATTGACTGTCGATTGTTCAGATGCTTGATGGCATTTGGTGGGTCAAGAACAGTGACTTCAGGATGTTCTTCATGATAGTCCTTCAGAAAATGGAAGAAATGAAGTTAAAAAAGAGAAAGGCACAGAAAACATAAATCTTGATTTAGAAGATAACAATGAATAATAAATTCATTATAAGCTTGTTAACAATTGATTAACTCGGTATGCTACTAGCTATCCATTGGGAAAAGCTTTCCTGAAGGCATGGCAGTGAAGAGATTTAAGGACGCTGGAAAATTCATGCAGAGTGAACTATGCGGTATGATCTTACCTCCAGAACTTGCTGCCACTCCTTGCTAATAATCTGCAGAACGAAGCACAACATCTTTAGAAGATGAATAACATATGCTGGACCCAACTATTAAGACTTCTTTTGCACAGTAAGGCAGAACTCACCACTTTCAAGGATAAAAAATTCAGGAGGGTAAAACTTGATTCTTCCTCAAGGTTTTATCAAGCTGTGTTCCTTTTAATTCAGGTTAAAGTAGGGAGTGACTGACCTTGTGCAAGATGATATCAAAAGGGCCTTGTTCTGACAGAGGAAGAGACTCATCAATTGGTACAAACCTGATCCCATTCTTCCTGATAAAGCACACAATATGAAACTCAACAAGCAGCACGATGAAAACAAAAGATAGGCAAGAGCCAAATAATTCACGTCACCACATATGGCTAGGGGAAGTAATACCCATGCTGCATTTACAATACAGAAAACACCACAGAAATATTTTATATCTTAGTTTCAAATTAGCCTGCTGTTTGAACATTGTACCCAAATCACACACACACGCGCGCATATATATGAGCTCTCAGGACAAATAAAGGAATGATACTTGAGTGTCTTCGAGTTAAAAAAGGTAAAACTACAAGAGAAAACTTAGTCAGTTTGGTTTGCAGATACAGTCAATTAAACAACTCAATTTTGAAAAAAAAAACCTTCGTCTTCTTTTACATTTACCGCAAACCTTGCTTAAAGCACATAGCCTGTGAAGGAGTTTATGTGGGCAAATTGAATGGTGCAAGAATTCAGGACATTTACTTGAGTTACTTGCAAAGTGCCAGAAAAACATAAAAAACAAAAAAAGGACCAGGATATACAAATAGCTGAAGCAAGAATAACTTAGTTTGCATAAAAAATTATCCTCGTTAATTTATTTTTCTTTCTCTTTCTCCCCATGGTTTGCGCAAGTTCACCAAAAATGAAGCAACTAGTAAATAATTGAATCAGCTTGGCTCTTAATTCAGAGAACTAACAAGACAAAAATCTCAAATATTATTTGTTAACCGCCCATGTTGCCATCAAATCTGGTGATACAGTAACTAAAGCATAAATGAAGTCAGCAGAGACATGTCCATCGATAACTTGTCATTTTCCGTGTGATATGCTTATCCATGGGAATATTCCAAACTAAAATCCCAGATGCCATATCAACAAGGATTTGCACGCTTAAGCCCGTTTCGCCAAGTTGGCACGGCAATATACAATTATTGACTTGAGAACCTCATGAAGTGGAACTGTCAACAGGGGATGCACGTATGGGGCATCTATCAATGCCACTGGAATTTACAAATAAACATTTGCCAGCTACCTCTGAGTACTACTAATCGTTAACCAGCACGCTTCACTCAGAAGCCACTCTCACTAAGCCACTCCCGCCAGCTTTGCACTCCACTGGAACTGGAGGACCGATTCGATCACTATTTGACTAGTGCACCAAGGAATAGAATTGCATCCCCCCCTCCAGAATGCGGAAATTATAATGGTTTCAGTACCAAAATGTTACCTTTGGTCGTTCATGCAAGATTCTACTGATCTTCAAAAATAGTGCCAAGGGCAAATGCAAAATTGCATCTAAAAAACAATGCATTCTCCTCAAAGCATTCACTGTTTCCCCTCCAACAGCAAAATTTTCCAACCTCTCGTGGATAGGTGAAGAAAAGGACTAATTTTTCCATGAAATTCTTCGCCGCCGGGCGAGCAAGAACCAGCGAAAAATCTCTCCTTCCCCGCAAAACCCATCACCGCTCGGCATCCCCAAGAATTAAAGCATCAATTATACCATTTCTCTGGGCGGTGATCCAGGCTTTTTACCTCGCTAGCAAGAGCAGCTTGGGCTTGAGGAAACTCTTCACCTTCTTCTTCGTGAGGGCGTAGCCCACCACTATCCTGGGTGCTGCTACATCCGCGCCGTTGAGTGGCGGCGACAGCGCAGCCGAAGCCATCACCACCACCTCCTCCTCCTCCTCCATCTCGTCGAAAACCTCCGCGTGCAGACGCATCCCGGCAAATCTTATCGCTAAATCTCGTCGCGAACTGCCAAGCAACCAGAGGACAACGGAAACCTCAAGGTAAAGCCTGCAGCCAAGGTGGGATCGAGCAGGGACGGTGCTTTGCGAGCGCGCGGGAGCGGGAGAGTGAATTGGGGGAGGGGGCAAGAAAGGGGGAAAGGGACTGGTAGCGAGGATTTGAGGGGGGGCAATATTCTTTTGGCGGTGTAAGCTCTTAATAATGGCGATTGGCAAGACGAGGGGGAAGAGAGGAGGAAGAGAGCGGGCGGGTATTTGTAGACGACGAAGGGAAATCCCGGCAAGAAGCCTAACCTACTCCCAGAAATGAATAGGTGGATTCCCCGTGCCTACCGCGTTGCTTCGTCTTGCGATCCACTGATATATCCGTCGAAAAACAAAATAACGACTGATTATGCACGCATATAACCATTTTCGTGTGCTTTATAATTGGTTTCATTCGTCTATTCCAATATCTTCACAATTATGGATAATTTTGAGCTTTATAATTGGTTTCATTCGTCTATTCCAATATCTTCACAATTATGGATAATTTTGAGTTTGCATGGATAACAATTTAAGATAGTACTCATTATCAACTTATTAATGTACTTATGGTAATTGGTCGATTTACGGTTGAAAATAATTACATACATATCCAAGGTGGCTTAATATCTTCTTGCTTCGAGGAAGAACTAATACCTAATGTATCAAAGACAACACCTCAAATGAAAAGACGAACATGTCTTGCGTCAAAGGCAGCACCTCGATTTACCGGAGTCGCACAACTCGATCCATGCGGCTCGATATAATATAATCGAGTCGCTCGACTCGATTCATGCCTGAAGCGGAAGTCGCAGCCAGTGTTCAGGGCGAACGTTCCTCTCCTTTGTGTGCACAGCAATCCTCTCGCTGTGCATTTATACACGTAGCGAATTTAGCGGCTAGTTAAGAATGGGGAGGGTAATAGAACAACGATGACGACTGTCAGAAGACGGCACGGATAGATGACGCCGGTGGCGAGGCTCGCTCGGCGAAGGCTTCGTTTCCACGTGCTACGGAAACGGGACGCCTAGAGTCCAACTCTACTCGCCGTACAATTGTTGGGCCCAAGCCATCCCACGTCTCATTGGAGTAGTACAGTATTCCGTCGAGGCCTCAAAAAAACCCAAAGGATTCTTGTCCTATTTCGTCTCGTGCCCGTGCCCCAACCGCCCATGGATCCGCGTCGAGCGTTTACGAGGCCACGAGGCGGGACACGTGTGGGCGGTGGAAGCGCGCATGCAGCACGAGTCCTCAGTGTGACGTGTGGGTCTGCGCTAATCAGTCCCGTTGGGCCTCAAAAATTCCCAGCTTCACGGGGCTCACGGCTTGTTTTGCCAGGAGCTCCTGACTAAAAAGTCAACGGCAATGAAAGAAACGCAATTCTCTGACATTATTTGGCAAGATCGACGGTATCTCTTTGGAACTGACTATAGAATAGTTAGCTAAAATCAAGTTGATTGCAGTCAGATTTTTAGACAAATATTAAAATGAAACGTCTACAAAAGACCAATAAGAAAAAATGGCTTCTGTGGAGAAAAATCAGTCAAGTCCCCCCCCCACCCAGACGACGTATTTACTCAAACTATAAGCGACATACTACGGTGATATATGGGAAATGCTTTCAGGTGATTTGGGTTGCGATGACAATCAGCCAACCTTTAATCACTGGAAACACAGTAGGCCATTAATGATTATGAACAAAATGACAAAGAACCTGCTTTTAAATCATGGTCCATACGTCACATAAACTATAACAACATATCACTGAAAAGGGATAATTGAAAAAACGTAAGCGAATCAACGAGCTGTAAAAATCACCCAAAACGCAATCAAAAACTAACTTGTCCATAATCACATGCACACCCCAGCTTCTGAAACACGAGAACGAAGGGCTGCAAGCATCTTAACAGTAAACATCAAGAAGCATCTGGTTCGTTTTATACACAAAGGCGAAGATCAAACATACGTGCAGAAAATGGAAGGACGTACATGTACCCAACCAAACCAAAACGTGGAACAAAATGAATGTGTGCATTCACATAACATATTTCCACTCCATTCCTAGGGAGATTCAAAACATGTGATATTTTCAAGCAGATATGGGCCGGAAAACAAACAGCGGAGGTGACCTGCGGAACGGAGCGGAATGCAATCGGACGGACACAAATTCGACTGAAGGAGAGAGAGAAAATAGCTGACTAATGTTTAGGAGTTACGAAACACTTTTCAATCTGTACAGATTACAGGCTCCAGGACACTAATTAAGAAGAATTGAGAACATTTCAGAAATAAGAAACTGCATCTACCCTTTGTGCTGGTTAACTGCAAACCCCTCTCTATTCTCTTGACAGGAAAAAAACGACAGAAACAGAAGTAAACCCTGCTAGCTCTCATCTGACCCACTTAGTACACAGCACTACGTACTGCTCCATCCTCTGAAGTTAGTTCAATCAGTACCACCGGTACACCACGACGATGAAAAAATAACGAACGGAAACAACCTTCATCAGTATCCCCGGAGTTTCTTGGCCACGGTGGTCAGCACTTTGTCACCGATGTAATTACGGAGGAACCGAGTGAATTGTTCCTTCCTGATTTGCCCTTTCTGCAAGCATAGAAAATATGTGTCATTGGAAAATCAAAAGTCGGCTCACTATTCGTCTGCACCGCATCAACCATTAGGCACATCAGCAGTTAATGAACTAAAAGTTCTTTCTTCAGAATAAAGCTGTCATGTTCAGAATATGCTAGATGAGCGGCATATTCTGCATACTTTCAAATGACAGATTACAAGAGCCTATTCGTGGTCAGATAAAAAAAGTAAGCTTGTATTCACCAAAAAAGAGCTAAATTACGAGCCACAAAATTGTCAGAAGATAAATTGATCAATCAAATGTAAGAGGACGTGCTGGCACAGATAAATTGGTCGATCAAATCTCTTTCTCGTGCATGTTCAGCTTATAGGATCGTTATAAGACATAATAAGCTCAACACAGCTGAGCTAAACTAGGCACCACAAAATATGTGATGCAGGTAAGTTAGTCAACCTGCTGTATGACAAAGTACAGCAACAGCTAGACCAAAGTTTGTTAGTCGAATGCAGCTCTCAAACTCGCACATGCAAGGAAACTGTGGCAAAGTTACAAGACGCAATAATCATCAATTTACCTTGAAGCGGTCATACGTCTGCTGGAGTGTGTGACACTTGTGGGATGGCACGAATTTCTCGAGCTCTGCAAGTAGCTCCGGGAACATGTCGCGAGCCATCGGTGAAGGTTTCTTCAGCTTTGAGGTCGCCTCCGATGATTCTGAAACCAAAACTCTGAATCAGGACATGCCATTGGATCAAAACATGAAAAAATTTGTGAAGACCCAGACAAGACCGAAGGTACCTCTCGCATGCAGGTTGGGGCACTTGAAGCTGACCACGAACTCCGGGAGGATCCTTGTGTTCATGTCCTTGTTCCATACAACGTACCAACGGGGATTCGCCATGCTATCGACGGCGCTGTCGTAGGCGTGGCTGCTGGGTTGCGACTGGGTGGATCCGGCTGGGACAGCCTCCGGCCGGCCCATCAGCACGCGGCACAGCACTATGTGTGACTCGCCGGTTTCGTCTGCCTTGGCCAGCACCGCGCTGAAGTCAAACAAAATTCGTGAAGATCATTAGCTTTCTGTTCACCGGACAAATCTCAGCTACGGTTCCATGCTTATGTCAAACGAAACACTGCAATCTATGATCGCTGTTGTGTGAAATGCTGCTACAAAACTGAAGACAGTAGACAGCTCCTCGGTTATCGCACGAAGTACTTCAAACTCTAATATCATATTTGTTTGTTCCCATAACCGAATCATCAGGTTAGCGACGAGCCATTTCTTTAACTGAAATCAGTTTCTTTGTGATTAAGAATTCACAAGGCGGATCGCCTTTCCTAAAACGGGCAAAGTTAAGATACGCTAACTGATAACATAGATTTAAAATAAGAAAGAGAACCGGTGCTTAAGGAACGAGAAATTTGCTCAGACTAAATGATTAAGCTAAGCAACAAGAGCATATTAGCGATTCCATGATTTACCAACCAGAAGAAAGCTAGATAAAATTCATCCTGTAAAAGCGATGCAGCTACATTTCCTAGATAGAAATCGATGCAACTTGAACGAACTATGATAGAACTATACACGGTTGCCGTCGATCAATCAAGAACGCTAAGCGAAATATCAGCATGTCAGAACCAGCACGGGAATCTGAGCTCACCTCGAGTAGGGGCACTGCGGCGGCGAGAGGTGCACGCCGTCGCCGTGTGCGTGCGCGCCGAGCGGCAGCGCGTTGGACTTCGTGATCCCCTGCTCCACCGCGGCGGCCACGTCCTCCGCTGGCGCGCCGTACCACGCGAACCTGGGGGCGACCGCGGCGTCGCCGCGCTTGGCGGCGATGAGCTGCCCCTGGCGCTGGAACGCGGTGGCCCGCGGCTCGCGCGCCGCCTTGCGCACCGCCGTGACCTCCGCGCCCCGGGGCGCCATCCCGCGGCTGAGGAACAGCTTGCTGACGAGCTGGTAGTCCCTGTCGCTCTCCTCCAGCGTGGCCGCGCTTCGCCACCACGCCTTCTTCTTCTCCCCGCCACCGCCGGAGCCGGAGGTCCCGCGGCTCTCTCCGGCCCACCGCTCCTCCATTCCCGACGAGGACTCCGCGTCGTCGTCCCTCCGTTTCCTCGAGCCGACGTCGGGCGCCGGGAAGTAGCACGAGCCGCGATCGTCGATCCACGCGAGCGCGGTCTGCTCGGCGGTGTCGCCGTCGATCCGCGCCATCCGCAGGAAATCGAAGAGGAACACCCTGCCCCCGACGGAGACCTCGGCGAGCACCCTCCGTTCCCGGAACGCCCGACGCAGCTCCTCGGCCGCCTGAGGGTCAACGTCGGCCCACTTCCCGTCCTCCTGGTCGAAGCATAGGAAGCGCACCGGCTCGCCGCACGTCGTGAACTCCCGCCACCGCTGCATGAGGACGGACGCCTCGCCCGCAGCGACCGCGGGCATCGCGACCGCCTCCTTGACGTCTCCGGACGAGAGGGCCATCGCGTTCGGTTCGCCGCTGAGCCCGATCTGTCGCGGCGTGTATCAAGCGAGGCTCTGCTGACCCGTCCGGTCGGAGGGGGGCGGACGCCGGAATATATATGTTGGGGGGATTTCGGAGAGGGGAGAGGCGGCGGCCGGGTCGGTCTCGAGAGTCGTGAGGGACACGTCGCCGTGACGACGTCGGTTCAGAGCGGGGCGGGCGGGCGCGTGGTGTAGTGCCTCCTCGTCTCGGGGTTGGTTATAGCTAGTCGAGATGGCGGTTTGGCCGTTCTGCCCCTGGCCTGCCATGGCCGCGGGAGGAGGTGACTTGGTGGGGAAGTATAGAAATGTCCAGATTAGCCTCGCAACCGTGTTTCGGTCTCGACTTGTGCAACTAATCCGCTGCTTACTTGAGTCGGAAGAGATTCGTAGAGGAGGGTGTGTTCGGTGTGGACGCGGGTTGTTTATCAGGGCACACAACATCCGAACTGGCAAATGGACGTCTATGTCCGGGTACGTAACTAGCTGTCCTTGTAGAAGTTCAATTCTGAAACGGAGAAGCGTACCGGATCGGACGGGGACACATGCACGGATTTAAATGGCAAGTACTGAATCGGAGTATGTACATGACCAGCTCTACATATTAACCGGTTCGGATAATTGGGTTGGATACAGTAGTGATTGGTTAATTGCGCGGTCGATACGATGCAGGAACTCCATTCCACACGTGACATGCCGAGTCACTCGAGGAAGGAACACCACATCCGCAAAAACGCTGCGTCGGGTTACACGGCATTGTGTTCGTGTGGGCAGTAGCACGCCACCGGCACGATTCCCCGCATGAAACACGCGTGTCGCCCAGATTTTCGCCGCTCTACCGGATCTGCCCTCGCTTCGCCTGCTTGCCTCGCTCAGCGCCCATGTCCCTTGCGTGCCAGGTTTGAAGTTTGAACTGATGCGCGAAAACGGCGCGTCGTTTTCGCTACCCTCGACTTCTCATCTTCCTTTTTTCCTTGGCGCGTAAGATTTCTTCTGCCCCGACGACCGTAACCGTAACTCGCGCACCGCTTCTTCTTGAGACGCAAGCAGCAACACGAGGCCCGCGTGCGCCGCCTAGCCGGCGCTGACCTGACCCCGCGCGCTAGCTATCTATCCCAGCCCCGGCCTCAAAGAATCATGTGCCGTTGCCCGCCTGATCATGAGACGGTGGACTTGTTCGAATTGGTGAGCTACGCTGCAGGCTGCTTCGGTACCGAGCCGTACTGGCTCCGTGCTGGTCAAGTAATTACTTTACCATCAGCTAGAGCGGACAGCTGCGACGTGTTTTAGGCGGCGCTCGCTTACCATCGTCGCTACCTGCAAGCTGTTTACCTACAACTTTCTTTCCCTCGTCGTCGTCCCTCGCTCATCAGATCTTCCGTGAACAGTTCTGGAAACATCTCGTCTGGTCCAGTCACGTCGCGGCAAAAAGTCTCGTCCGTGCACGCATCGATCGTCTCCGCCCCGCCGGGTTGTCAGGAACGCCCGCCCGGGCGCGAGCGAATGAGCTATCGACCACATGTGTTCGAGTTTACACGCACAGGCGCGCGCGGTAGCCGTCGCCGTGAAAAAAATCGGTGGCGGATGAGATCACGCGTCCGGTCGTCTTCATGCCCCATTACCGATCGACGCAGGCTGGCCGGGATGGTGGTGAAGAGATATTTTCCGATACTACTATTCTAGTTATACCTTACCCAAATGAAATTTTAATCTTCGCCGTCCTGACGCGACGCGAGGCTACACGAAATCCCTGGCACGTTCTTCTCCAGGGACCGAGCGAGACAGAAATAAATCCTGGCACGTACGTCAACCCTGCCACGCCACGCAAGGTCCAAATCCGGTGACAACTCCGTGGATTTTTCTACCAAGGTCGGCCGTCGGCGACCGAGCCAGGAAGCCCCCAAATGGACTGCTAATTAAATTACCCTCTTAACACGAGTCACAGGGTACGCTATTAATTGTACCGCCAGTTCGGTTACTTGGTCGACTCGCGCCCTACAATGTCCCCTCCGACGTCTCGGTCTCGACACATACGTCCGTGTGCGCGCGGCGCGGACGTGGCAGTTCCTTACGGCCTAAGCTAAGCTAACCTAACCCGGCCTTAACCGGCACCATCAACGAAACCAGATGAGCCGCTCCAGGGCCCAGCCGGGGCCCAAAGGGGAAAAGGAATCGAACCCATGTATGCGTCGCGAGATCCAGGGCGTG
Organism: Neostapfia colusana; assembly: GCA_030760725.1. Lineage (NCBI taxonomy): Eukaryota > Viridiplantae > Streptophyta > Magnoliopsida > Poales > Poaceae > Neostapfia > Neostapfia colusana. The sequence goes on along the minus strand of JASWHV010000013.1, from coordinate 86,804,497 downwards.
CTTAGATTTGGTTGTTTAATGGCCGACGGCGGTGCAAGATCCATGCATCCATCCACGCTTTGTTCGTTTCAGTTCCTCCACCGGCTCAGGTTCTGTTCGGTTTGGTTCGGGTTCGCGAGTGATCTTTTTGCTGCCTTTGCTTTGAGCCAAAGCAAGGAACAATGGCCGGCCCGAAACAAGAAATGAGGCGTCAAGTTCGCTGATCACCCCCTGCACTTCTCCCAGGATTTGCAGCCGGGCCCTTGAGCAGAAAGCGTCTCAAAAATATCATCGAAATGTGTTGCATCGCGTGACGTTTTGTATAGAGTGAAAAGCTTAGCATCTAGTTGGCGCTCCAAATTAAAAGGGAAGCCTTACATACTATGTTTTGCGAAAAGAAGTACCAAAAACTTGTTTGCATCTGAAAGAAGGGAACATCTAGAATGCAAACAGGTATTTGGTGCAATCGTGCAAAAATCTCTTCTAAACGACACGATCTACATCCTGCGGTGAGTGTATTTTTACACTTAAACTCTCCCACCTGCACACTTCAATTCTTTCAACTTATATTGCCAGGTGGGAGGGTTTAAGTGTAAAAATACACTCATCGCAGGATGTAGATCGTGTGGTTTAGAAGGGATTTTTACACGATTGCACCATATGTCTGTTTGCATTCTAGTCGTTCCCCTAAAAGAAGGCTTCTTGCGAATGGTAAGACAAGTGATAGCCACAATAACTGAATTTCCAGAATTTTGAGGCGGTTTCTCGCAAGGAACGCAGGAAAGTCGGATTGAGAGGAGCAGGATTAAAGATGGCCATCCAAAAAAAACGGTTGCCTTCTTTCGTTTTTTTTCTGCGATGGAAGGCGGCGTTTGCAAGGTCAGAATTCCACCTAGTTGACCCCTTTTGACGCGATTCTTCTTTGCGATAAGCATAGCTTTCGTTCCTGCTGCATGCACCGGATTGACACCATCAGATCACATTCTGCGTCACTAAGCAATGCAAAGCACACACGCACAAACTTCGCTCCGAGTAAGCTGCGTCCGCGTGCGCGTGGGAGTCACTAAGCAAAGCACGCTTCACTACGCGGATGATCAGAAGGTAATAGTTCACTCGCAGATGTAGGGGAACTCATTTGCATGTCGATGCCGTTGTAATTCATTTCGCAGCCCAAACTGATTTGGCATCAGTTCACGCGAAAATGTAATAGTCGTTTGGTTTCGGACAAAATGCTTACGATTTTTTGTCTTGTACAACATACTATGTGAAATCTAGCATTAGTAGATTTTTCCATCTTTTATCGTTTAATGAAAGCTGATGTATTGGGATTTTGGACGGGAGTTTTATTTTGAGGAGATATTTGGATGCATGTTCTGTTCAAAATGTTGGGGAAGTTTAAAACAAACAAAAAATTGAAAAAGAAGATATGCACATTGTTTCTTCGCTAAGAAAAGAATTTGGTAGAGGAGACTATAGTCAATTTTTTACATGACTTGTTGCCCTGTTTGCAGGCAGAAAGTCCTTCAAAAGCTTTCGCTTGTGTGGCAAAAGGATCCAATTCCCCTTTCCACTTGGGGGCTGAGTGTGGTGCTCAAGCACTTATGATTTGGTACAAGTTAGAATCTTTTGGGTAAAGATTGGCTACTTGATTAGTCTATCATTTTGGAGAAATATTGGCGTCTTGATTCTAGTCTATCTGTTGAACTCACTTGTTGGCGCATATACTCTTTTTATTTTTTGTTTATAGGTTTTCTTTTTCCTTGCAGAAAAGGTTTTCTTGGGTCCTAGAAAAGCTGGAAAATAGCACAATAGAATCTATATCTCCATGCATGGAGCATCAGTGCATTAGACATAAAGGAAGGAATCAAGGAACCACTACACAGGGGCCCATAGAGTATAAAGGAAAAACAAGGTATAACTGTGAAAATTCTCAAGTGAAACCTATCAGGAAAACTTTTGAAACGCAATGGTACTCTCTATCTACCTCAAAAAATAATCATGGGGAGAATACTATTTCTTATGGACCTCTATATTTCTTTCAAATTTGAGGCTGAGAATTGTTGCTAGTATATTAAAAAAATAGATAATTTAAAATCACAAACAACAGCTTTCGTAGCTCAGTTGGTTAGAGCACCCGTTTAGTAAGCGGGAGGTCTTGAGTTCGACTCTCAACGAAAGCAATTTTGTATTTTTATTTGCCTTATCGTGAGTTAGGTAGATTTTAAATCCTGCTGCCTTGTAGACGGATCGCACATGTCATATTTCTTTGTGTGTGACTCAGGAATCTATGAGATGCGTCAAGTGGTTTTCAGGAAGCAATTGTTTCAGCCTTAGTAGCGTTCATGATATAAAGAAAAAATTGTTTCTCAAGTACTCCATCCACTCTGAAATAAATGATGTTTTAGCACAGCAAATTTAGTGCAAATTGAACTAGAGGGAGTAATAAGGTGTGGTGATCAGTACCATTACTTTACGGGCAAAATGGAATCATGCCGACAAAAACTGTGGGTGGGCAAAATCTATCATATCCAGTTGCAGTGCAAAGAAGAACGCAACCACTGGACCTTCGCGATGATGGAACATGGAAAGAGGTCGTCTAATTGGATGGTTCAGAGCTCACCGGAGCCGAATTTGCAGGCATTATTAGCACAGGCTTCATCACCCAGGCACAAAAAGGAAGTGTAAGCAATATATAAGAGATAAGCAAGCATATCTCGACCCCTCACTCAACAACATTGCAGAGATATTGGGTCCTGCACTGACCAAAATAGTTTTGGCAGATCGAAGGACCAGGAAAGGCTGAGGAAAAACATGAGCCTCTGACCCCAAAACATGAATATGCCTCAACAAAATAATTGCAGATGCGAAGGAATTGTATGCACCCACAATTGCTGAAATTTGATAAAAGCTATTATGATCTTGTAGACCCGTGGTGATGAGAATGGCATAAGCATGCTGATTGTTAAAAAAATGAGGGTGCTACGATCCTGTGAAGGGCATGGATCAGTAATGTGCTCCCCTTATTTATCAGTCCACGTGAAGAATAAACCAAATGGATAACGCCTAAAATATTGCATCAAAGACGCCCCAAGTAGAGGTCAGGTCGAGGAAACATCCTGTTACCTTATTCATGCAATTGATTCATTAATGAACCAAAACAGATAGATACCATACCTGAAAATTGCATTAATTCTGATAGAACAATGAATGCTATGTGATCCCCAGTACGCAGTACAGGTTGAAACTGGGAACAGGAGTAACATAGGGAGCCATGCAGACATATTTCTGTTTCAGGTGGATCTCTATTCATGGGCAACACTTTAATTACTGTAATAAGAAAGTCAATGCAATTGTAAAGCATTGTAAAGGCCAATTAATCAAAATTCTAGATTAGCTCTCATCCCACCAGCGTACTAGTCTATGTCCAACCTAACCTCTGAAGTCTGAAGGAAGAATGCATTCCGAAGAACTCCCATTTTAGTCAAGCTTCAGATACCGTAGGTTGAAGCTAATATTCTCTGCCTATTTCTTGGACCAGAAGTTAACCGATAGGTACTGGTGATGATTTCCTCAACTTTTCTAAACTTTGATAATGAGTTGACAAAAAATAAAACCTTCAGTTCAGCAAAGCATCTTAAAATTCAACTCAGATATGAAAATATATTTAATTTAAATATTACAGATAGAATGAATACAATAATGATATGCAAGAATTGTTCCGCACGTAAAGCTAAACTCCATGTAGCAAGCATGGACAGATAGGATGAACCACTAAAGAGGAGGGATCAACAGGACCAGCATTCACTATCATATAGCCGCAAAATAACCGTCACGACCTCTGAGAAGTATTCCAATTATAATATGTGTAGGCAGGGATTTAAGAGCCAAAACAGTCTGAGCAGGCTAATCATTTCAACTTCCATAAACAAATGTACACAAATGTTTAGAGCTCTAGATACATATGTAAAACCTCTTTTCTGACAAGTACGATTTGGGTGAAAACTTGTTGAAGTATTCAAAGAAATCAATTAACCGTTGTGATAGCGGATATACAAGCTAGAGTCCCAATATGAACTAATTTGAAAATATCTATTATTTTGTATTTTCTACTACAATAATGATTGTTATGGCCAAACGACTTTTTAAGCACCCAAAGAACTGTACCACGTTGCAGCAAGTTGGTAATTACCGAGGAAATCCGACTAGATATATAACAACATTGCACTCAAACATGTTTAAAAAAACGTGTATCCAACAAGCCACCCTGCAGAACTGTTAAAAACAAGAGCAATGGTTAGAGACATGACAAGGAAAAGGCACACATGCATCACTCCAGACCAAATATAACCAAGGATTATGACTAACGAAGGGACATCGTAGCATCCAAACCTCAAGACAACAATACGTGAAGGACGGATGAGGTAATCTAGTTTTACCACTGTATCCAATTCAAGCAGAGCATGCGAAATAAACGAACAGCCCATTCCTTCCAGGAACTAACCTAATGATGAGGTGCGAGAGATGGGAACTACGAAACTCCGTAATAAGTAACAGAATCAATATAGGACCATCTCGAACAAGATTTATAATCTCACCACATTCTAGCCATCCAGGAATTTACTGAATTAGCACACCGCACCCTCACTTTCTAATTTCTATCACCAACCGCTTTCACATCACACTAAAATTTCTTTTAAGAAAGGATGTCATAGAGAATTCCAACATCGGAGGACTGCGCAAAATGCCCTCGACCAATCAAATTACAAATAGGACACGAAAAGAAAAGGAAAATCCTTAAAAAATCACCTAGAACACGGCGAGCGACGCCGAGAACGGCCGTAGATCCGTACGATACGCCACCGCTCCTCCGACCGTATGTGTACGCCGTATGTACAGAGGCCGAACCTCCTCCCTTCCCACCCTCCTCCCGATGTCAGTAGCAGAAGAAATGCCTGGCTCCATCCCGTATGCCGTTCGCGGCGGCGGCGGCGTCGCACTCCTGCGCCTACATTGGACGTGACGCCCTCGGGGAGGGGGCGCCAGGCGGGCGCGGGGGAGGGGCTGTCTTGCCACTCGGGGCGATGGCCGCCATTGGATTCGCGCCGGCGTGGGAAGCGAGGGAGAGGGAGAAAGGAGACGTGGTCCGCTATATCCGACCGAGAGGAGGGGGAGGGAGAGTGGCCCGCGAGGCCGCGATTGTGTTTGTGTGTAGGGAGTTGCTGCCTGGCGATGATGGCCGCTGCAGACCTGGTCCTTTGGACCAACGAGCTGATAAATCAATTCTGCTGGTTTCTTACGGGACTTACGGCTTATGAACCGCGTGTTTATGGGCGACAAGCAGCACGGGTGAAGAAGGTCCTGCAGGCGTGGGGCCCCAGGAGATGTATCTGTGGGCCACCAAATGGTTTCGTCCTAAGACACATGGGCCAGCGAAGTTGTATGGGAGTGGGGAGGATGGGCTGTGGGCCTGCCACACCACACACGACATTCCTCCGCTTCATGCCTTTGTTTTGTTTGCATGCAGTTTTTCGCCCCCAACCGTGCCGATGCTTCCCTTCCCCAAATGCGCGGCTGATCGCCGATGACACGTCCTGGCACTTCCACGATGGGCGAATACTCGGATTGGCTGCAGTTTCAGCCCATATACGTGGATAGATCGTGCTTTATCTAAGGTACAGCCCAATAGAAGTAAGTGGATACACTTACGAATCTAGCCTGCAATCAAGGATGCAGCGGCTCGTCGTCGATCAGAAAGCCCAAAAGCCCGGTCAGTCCACCGGCAGCAATTCCTAGCTCGCCTCGCCTCTGGCTCTGCCCCTGCCGCTGCCTGGTCTCTTGCTTTTCCGCTGTTCATTTACTTTCCTGGTATCCTGGAGACGACGGCGAGGAGAGGAGCGGGCGGGGACAATAATGGCGGCATCTTCAGCTCCCAGGGTACGCGAGCAAGCACGCACCGCGGCTTTCCTTCCATACCTCTCTGCATCCTGAGCTTACACTGGCGCCTTCAACGATGCAGCTAATCCTTGGCTCCTCGTCGGCGTCGCGCCGCCAGATTCTGTCCGAGATGGGATACCAGTTCACGCTTCTTGTTGGTGATTTCAACCCTCGTTCTCGAGATTTTAGACCTTAGCGGTTCTCTCTTTGCTGTTTCGTTCATTTCTTCCCTCTCTTTCTGGTTGGGGGCTTTAGAGTGCGGACATCGACGAGAAGGCCATAAGAAAGGAGAAGCCGGAGGAACTGGTGGTCGCCTTGGCTCACGCGAAGGTAATTTCTTTCTCTATTTTCATTCTAGATTTCTTTCTTTTTGGTTTCCCGGGATTAAAGAGGGCAATATACCTGTTTCACTAAAGAAAGGGATTTCGGGTAGGGAGTGGAGCTACGTCAACTAGTATGGGATTCGGTACCTTGGTTCCCAGTATTAATATTTATGATTAGATTGAGAGTTTAGGCGCCTGGCAAGGGCAAAAATTCCAGCCATACTGTTAAGTGTCTGTTATTTGGCTGGTCTAGTTTTGGTTCACATTTTAGTTATTTGAGTGCAGATAATAATTGGTAAAAGCAGTCACAGTCAGATTAGGCGTTGTTTTTTAATATATTACTGCATTTTGTGGATGTTGCAGGCAGATGCTATACTGGAGAAGATGCAGAACAATGGGATAATGAAAGAGATTGTTGATTCTCAAGATACTACTCTGTTGATTACTGCTGACCAAGTGTGTAGCTTACATCTCTTCTAGCACACTCTGCTTGATAATCTTTTACGAGCTGTACTGATGATTGTAGTTATTATATAATATATGTGAATATAACCATCAGTTCACACACTGCAATATAAGTGATTGAAATGCGTCTCAGAACTGTCATTCTGGCTGCATTTGAGCTACATAAATCTTGAATATGTTACCATTGTATTTACTGATTAGTTCTTTAGCAATTTTCATCAGGTTTCTCTGCAAAGTGCAAACATGGCTCAATATGTTCCCTAGAATCTTGAGTAGGCATTTCCTTGGCCACTTTTGTTTAGGACTTCATTGAGGTTAAAAAATTCAAATGATAGTCAGTGGAAGGACAATCAATCATGTTCATTATTTCTCGGCATTCACATAGATGATAGAAGAATACAGATGAATTTTAAGATGCTTGTTAGGCTAGCAAGTCTGCAAAATGTGTGACCCAAGTCCAGAGGCACAAATAAAACAGTATCTGCCAAACTATGCCCATATGCAATATGTTGTTTCTGGTCTTCATTGAATTAGCCTTTAAGGTACCACAGTGTAAGATGGTAACCATAATTGGCTACCTGAGAGTAGTTACAGCCAATATTTCTGTTCTTTCTTGTGTGCTTGTTTGATCAGTCACTCTCATGTTTGTGCTTTCCATACAAAATTCCTGTTGATAACATCTGTTGATTTATGGAAGCAAAGTTTCCTTGATATTTCTTGTCACTTTTCCAGTATTGCTCAAGTTGAACTAGACAAATTAGTGCTATTTAGGCCCAATAAAACATTAGTAATCAGTAATTAGATTATCAACAATGTTCAAATTGAGAAGTGTTTCTAGTTCTGTCAAATGCTCACACATGTAATCAGTAAATACATGCATTAACTCATTTTTTCTTCATTAGCTCTTCTTCTAACTCTTGTTGTTTATGGAGGTTGTGGTTCATGATGGAGTGATTAGAGAGAAACCTAGCACTCCAGCAGAGGCACGGAGATTTATCAAAGGTTTGTGTTGTTTGTGCAAGCACTCTAATTCTGTTAGATGTTTTTTTGGACTCTTCCTTTCATTTGCGAGGACTGATTGAATCTGTGCTTGTTAAGGATACTCTGAAAGCCATGCCGCCACGATTGGATCTGTGCTTGTTACAAATATGAAGACAGGAGCTAGAAGGGATGGATGGGATAAAGCAGAAGTATGGAGTACTACTAGCTAATTTTCCCTGAAGGCCTGATGTTTGATTTATATATGAGTATCACCATTCTTACACTCGAAGATCTGGTTAATTTCAAACCCTTAACATTCTGGTGGAGTAACAACTTCACCTGCCAATCTCTTCTTCAATAAAATGATTTGTAAGTCTCCTGGTGTAGGTCAAAATTACTAGTTTAATTTCATTTGGTTAAGTATCTTGTCAGCTTCCCATCCAAGTTAGTCTCAGTTTTCAGTTCGAGTGAATTAGGATTCGTCAAACTGGTAGTGTTACAAACATAAAGTGTACTTTTGACCTGAACTCAGCTTGGAAGTTTAGAGGCCCTTTTGCTGTCATAATGTTGAGGTCTGAGGTGGAGACCGAACTCAAAAGTTTATGGACTGATTTGGTATCTATCAATTCAATTTTAGACTCATGAGATAATGAGCTTGGTTAGTATATCATTCTTGAATCTTGATTACTCTGAACTATAACTAACCTTTCATACAGATGAATCCTAACGACAATGTATGTTCCAGTATATTAGGATCCTAGTCTTCCCATTGTTTTGAGTCTTTTACCCATATGGTGCAAAGTTCCTGTTTGTCCTGTAATGTTTCCCACTGTAAATGTTGATGATCAGGTTTACTTCCACAAAATACCTGACGAAGTTGTGGAGAGTTTGGTAAGTCAGTCCTTTGCAACAGCTTACTACCTATTCTGATTTTCTGCCTCTGCAACAACTGATTAGCGTTGTTGAGGTTTACATATACCCCTTCTTTTAATTTAGTCACAGCATAGCGGGATCTCATTGACACATGAATTTTGCTTAGCACTTGTTTTTTGCCATATGCCACCATTCACCCTGGCATCAGAGTTGCATTCAAATAAGCTTTTCACTTTTTGGCTTTTTGCATGTTGCAGATCACGGAGGGCAATGTCTTCTATGTGGCTGGTGGACTGCTAGTAGAGCACCCTCTGACTTCACCTCTTGTGGAAGCCATTGTAAGTTGCTCCTACACATTCCGATTGTATGTTGAACAATGAGTCAGACATTGTCCCATTGCATCTGATTGTTCAAACTCAATGCAGGTTGGTACAATTGACAGTGTAATGGGGCTACCAAAAGCACTCACAGAGAAGCTCATCAAGGAGTCCCTTTCAGAGCCTTAGCTACATATTTTCCAGACTAGAACTAATTGTTTGGTGGCGATGTAGTTTGTGAATCATATGTGATCCTGTTATCCATTTTTTTTTAAAAAATATCATGATGTGATGAAATCATGTTGGGTAGAATTCGTTCTTTAGCTGCCATGGCCTTTGGTCTCATGAACTTAATGTTTGGTTTGTGAATCTATGCACGGTTGATCTCTGCGCCTCCAAATCTATTTGCTTTTTTATGCCAATCTCGCAAGCTTGTCTTATCAATTCCAGAAGGCGAGTTAATTGGTGAATACAGGAGAATCAAGCCACCGTACGAGAATGTCTTCATTGCTCAAAAAAACAAAAGAGAGAATGTGCTCGTCTTGTATCTGTCTTCAAATGCTACGATGTTTTCAGCTGCCTGCTCATATATAACTTTTTTTGCGACGAAATATCAGATCTAGCTTTTGTTTTGGGACTTCGTTGATATCACAGCCGGTGGAGTAAAATGGCTGCCCATTGAGAATGGGCCCACGACGAGGGAGACATGCGGCCCCCTTCTGCAGTTGAACGTTCTCAGGCCGGGCCGCTCCGTCTCGTCTTTCTTATCCCCATCGTCGCGGAGGCGGAGGAGGTGTCAAGAGCAAACCCCGCCCTAATAATCGACGGCCGCCGCGGCGAGCCGGCGACCACCGGGGAAGGAACTGGCGCGGCGCGGTTCGGGCGGCCCACGATGGTACGTACGGCTCCGGCTCAAGGTGCGTCAGTTTTGCTCCCTGGAGATGTGCATTCTGCTGGGGGCGCGGGGATGGTTCTAGGCATCCACGCACGGAAAACGGACGCCTCGCCGGGGCGGGGCATCATTCTGCGAATTCTTCTGCTGAGTTGTGGGCATGCTATGCTGCAAACTCTAAATCGCGTGTCAGTTGTGTTAGTTTCCGTTTGTGCCTGTTGATCATATAAATTGCATTGTTTAGTATGTAGATTGGTCAGTGTGAGAATGTTGGGAATTAAGTAATTAACTGCGGTTGTGGGCCAGTGGCTTATTACAATTTCTGTTGATTAGTGCTATTTTGCTACAGCGTAATTCACCTTGTAATTTGTGACCTGATCTATGAACCTAACCCGCTGGGTGCCTCAGATATGCTCCCCACAGGACTCTTGACTAGACTCTAGTCACATTACTGGCATGGGGGCACTAATGATGGGTTTGTGGGTGCACCACATCGCTTTCACAGTTGGTAGTGTCAGTGTAGTTGTTCCTGCAGTAGATATTATCGTTTGTCGCTTCATGTATCTTTGATCAGTAAAACATGTTACATTTGTGTCTCAGGAAGCACATGGCGTGGTAATAACTTGTTTTGAGGGGTAAAAAAATTTTCTAGCTCAGCTGCAAACCATCATCCCTAATGGAATTGGACCAGTGTAATTGGGCAGCTGGATGTTCATATCTATGGATCTCGAGGAAGTGCATATATATATATGGGGCCAATGGACACTAGTTCTGCAATGTACCCCCAGAGTTGATAATTGAGAAATACCTTTCCTGTGAAAATATTCTGTTTCTGTGGTGATAAGTGGCACCTGACGTGCCACAAAAAGGCAGTTTCTAGGGTGAATACATGCATGGTAACTCGTCTAAGGGCTTGGATTTGGTGGTGACAAAAATATTTTAGTGTCATGAGTTCTAGCCTTGCCACAAGTGACAAGACCACCTTGATGCCTTGTTTTATTTATTGTCTTCATGACTAAAGCTGCCAAATGTGGATGTTAGATGCAGATAGGCTGCATATTCGATACATTAGAGATCATCAAGTTAGATCAGGATAAAAATTATCTGAACAATTTTAAATTTTCTTCTACACAAAATAATGTTAGTATCAAATCAAATCACCGCTCATGTGCACTGGAGCACAATGAGCATGCATCGATGGACCACATAATTTATCATGTCATTCATTATAAAGGCTCACTATTATCTACACAGTTCTTATACAATCCAACCTTTTTACAGTTCTCCATGGTTTCAGGAAAGTACCATTCTATTTCTCCCTGCCGATGAAATGTTCATTTCATTTTTGTTTACTTCTCAGATGATGCTTCCTGGGAGAGCCATCTCGCCGAATTAGCAAGAAACTATGTAGTGTTTCTACTGCGACAAAATTGGCCAAATGCCATTTCAGAATTTCCAAAGAAAAGGAGAAGAAAACCTGGCTAAGTTAGTCACTTTGCCGACCATTTTGACAAAAAGCTTATGATAGAAAACATAATGTTACATGGGTGTGGCTAAGCCAACAACTAAAGGTTATTGCTAGAAGCTTGATGGATCTTCTAATGCTAAATCAGACCATCAGTTTGATATGGAACTTGATTGTACCAGTTTCTGATGATTGGAAGTAGTCTGAAGCTGATTTCAAATGCCTGAAATTTTTTATATAGTTTTAAGGGCCTTTCAACCTGTCCATCTTGACACTGTTAACTCTTTTATTTATGTTGTGGAGTTCTCTCCACTAAGTGGGTTCATCCAAATCATGGTATCTTGTGTTCCAGTTGACCTATGATATTTTCTTTGTCGCATCTTTGCAGATTATAATATAATCCACTTTAGAAATTGATTAGAGTTATCTTTAGCGTGCTTAGCCCGTTCATGTGAGCAAACTAATTGCAGTGTGGCACCAAATCAACTAATGCTTTTGTCTCGTGGTTTCTTTTGGGATCTAGCTTGTAAGTGATTTGCCCATTCTGATGCATTCTTATATAATTAGGATCGATATTGAACTACTATTGAATTCAAATTCAGGTTACTTATTCCTTGTCTTAGACCCTTGTTCTATAACAATTGATCATCAAGTCAAATCACCTTTTTGGGACATGAACACCAAAGGATAACTTCTTGTTTGTTGTATAATGATTAAGAACTACTTGGCTAATTGTTACTGTGACCAATTTAAAGTGGCCAGGTGTTCGGCTTCTGGGAGCTGTACCGTGACCAATTATATGAATGTAGAAATTTTGCCAGCCTTTTCTGCAGCAGCAGATTTGCAGCTTTTCATTGTGCCTGGTAGCAATTATCAGTGTCACCAACTCCTATGGTGCTAGGATGGGGTCAAAATGATGAAAGGTCATATTAATATTGCTGCTACTGTTCGCAGCTTCTATTTAATGGAAATCCATTCAAATGTTTGTTGGCAACACTAATATTTTTCTCTCTGGTGCATCTCTGCTACATGTCCTTTGCGATACTTTGCAAAAAGAGTTCTCTGTAATTGCTTTCTAAGCTTGTCGTGCGAAAGGAAACCGATAATTGCAAGCATTGTCCTCACTGAGCTGTTTGTGGGGCCTTCCATGCAAATACTTATTGAAACTTTATTATTCATTTCTTTCTAACTTCCTATGGTTTGAATCTTTGGCTGTATGTTCTTGAGCGTTCAGCCTAGTATTGATGTCTGCAGCATTGACTTGGATGTCATCAGAAGGAAATTTAATGGAGGTAAATAGTGGGGATTTTTCGAGAAGGTGCATTTCTCGTAAGGCTGTTCTTTAACTTGCACTCCAGCATAAGCCTATCGACTTGTTAGTGCTGAGTTACGCTTTCTATATACTGCAAGGTCATGATCATATTCCATTATTTGATGTAATAGGAATTACCATTTCAAATGTATTCTTCAGAACTCAATTTAGTATGTTGTGCTAATTTGCGATAACTGTTTCTGCTGTTGATGTATTGGATGAATTTCCCAGGTGGCTGATAGCCTAGATGGCTAGATGAGGATATGGCAAAATGCTGATCGTCGATGGAGATAGAGACAGGTGCCTCCTCCCTGCCTGTGGATTTTAATTCTTGACACTTTGCTTTTGAATGCGCATCCATCATTATCCAGAATAAATTCCTGCATTAGGAGCAAGCAGAAGGTTCTGCAAACACCTGATTGCTATCAATGCCATGCCGCATTGATTTAAATGTTCTGAAAAGTTTAGCAAGCAAAGACCATTGTGTCATTTTATTTACTTTTTTCATGTTCAGGCTTTATCATGTTGAAGACACGATAATTACTGCTACAATATAAGACAACAGCTATCAGAATAAATTGCAAAACAGAACGTCCTTAAAGAAAAAATGTGGTTCTCTTAATCAAGCAATCATGGTGTTTCATCTCTTCACTATTCATACATTCTATTGAATAGAAACCTGAAGTTTTGAAGAAAGGAAAAGAGAAACTGGGTAGCAAACAAAAGTGATTGTTTCTGAGCCTCGGTAAGCCCTGTGTGCCCATTAGCACAAAATGCCAGCTATATGATCACTATGACACTATAGGTGCAAGAGTGGTCACACATGGCCAGATTTAGGGGCACCAAGTCCAGCTGGTAGTGGGGACAATGGTGAGGAGCATTGCACACATATACTCACACTAAGAAGGTTTGCCACATTAGTCCCGGCAGATGCATTCACCTCAGAACATATTCTGTTCATTCCTTGTCTTTTTAAGGAGTTCTGATTCTTCTAGATATTTGCAAATTGATTATGTCTGCTATGTGCTCACTTTAACCTGTTTCTCTTATTTGATGTTTTTCAGATTATTGGCCTCCAACCCCTTTTCCTCGTGAGGTGTATAATTGGTGATCATATGTTATCGAATAAGTCACTGCTGTATCAGGAATAGAAAAATGGGCAAAATGATCACGTTTATGGTCACTGATTACATGTTTGCTAACCAAGCAGCTCAGTTGGTTAGAGCCTCCGAGTGTGAGGCCTCCCACCAGGGTTTAAATCCTGGCATGCATAATTTATGAAACTAAAAAAAAAACTCGCTGACAGTCTGAAGTGGCGACGATGCCACTTGCCATGGTCACTAGCATGGTCAACAGTGACCGATCCAAGTATCTGCACGTCCCTATAGGGTGATGCATGGGTTCGGGGTTTTCTCAACCGGGAGAAGACTGAGTTTCTTCTTATAAAAAATATCGTGGGGGCGGCCTTATCCCCACTGGTCAAGTTTTTTATCTGCTAAGTGTTACAGTTGATTAATTTCAGAAACAATCTCAACTTGGGACATTGAGAATGAAGGGGATGTTGGAAGATAAGAATACAAGAGGTTTGTTGTAACAGATTGGGTCACGGCTGTTGATAGCTTGTGTATCAAGTAGAGTTAGTTTAGATTGTTTATTGTATTGGGTTGAAGGTCACCGTGTTTGACCTTATCATGTAAGTCACGCTGAGGGCTGTTCTCAGCTATAAATTTTACTCGTAAGCTGCATGTCTGAGGTGCACGCTTCCTCCATTTTCTACAAGGCAAACCCCCTGGCTATATGATGTCCTCTCAGTGCGACAACAAACATGTTTCATCAAGGACATGCATGGCCCGCTGCTTGGATGAGAACAGTAGAGCAATAATCAAGACAGGGACTAGTGATGGTAAAGGCTAGTGGTTTGATGATACAACGACATTTTCAACAGTAACATATGTGTTTTAATTTCTTCAGTACTAGTTGTCTCCCTAAAGATATTTTGATGCACATTAAAATATTTGTCTTCATTATATTGTAAACCTTTTCCTAGCATGTACAGTAGCATATCGCAGTGTAGTAATCATACTTCGTATAATATGATGAAAGCATATTTATAAATATACCTATATAAATATCGAATGGTCAATCATACTAGCCTTTCATACTCATACAAGTACTAGAGCTAGAAGTTTTAGAAAGTTAATTGTACCGTACTCTAAAGCGACAACTATTTATTGGACAGGACGATAAAGATGTAAAGGCGATGCTAGTATACGTACATGTACAGTAAGATGGTGCTCGATCATCTAAAGCGGGAGCCACGGAAATGCTACATGTCATAGGCATCGAAATCTGAGTGTACGCCGGATGATTGTTCGTGACGCCACCAACCTGGCTGAATGGGAGCGGAAGTGCTCCTGGACCCAGGCTGAGCAAGGAACAAATTCAGTGTGTTTATATCGGGCAATCTTAGAGCGAAGGAAGCAACTGCAAAGTCCACGCCAGAAATGTCAATGATAAGCTTCGTGCCGCGATCGTATTGAAGTAACAGGCCACAAAAAAGGTCCAGCTTTTGCTTGAATGGAAAAGGCTCAGGGAAGTTGTAAAAAGATGCATGGAGAAGCGGAGGAGGAAAATAAAAAGGTTGGTAGGTTTGTACTCCACCTGTGAGGACTGAGAATGAATGATCCACCTCTCAGCTGTATTCCTGCTGCAGCTGCTGCTGCCATCTTTCTCAGAGTGAAATGGCAGGGATTTCTCAGATCGAATTAACCCTTCCTGCAGCTGTGAAGGAGCAAGGACGTGGCAAAGAGTAAATAAGAGTACACATGCATGCCTGCACTTGTCTGCACAAGAACGGAGTGGTGGCGTCGTTTAATTCGATCGGACAAAGTAATCGCCTGGCTAGTACAGATTGCAAGGAAAACTGCCATGTACTGTAGCGCGCTGCCCCAGAACCGGGGATCAATGCTCGGCGCTGCTGCCGCTCTGAAAACAGCGTGAGGAGGGAAGGGAAGTTATTCTCTCCGATTTCAATTGATTCGCAGGGACCCGGACCACCAGTGCGCAGATAGTCATGGCCGCTGTGCTGTGCCCGAGGAGCGAGCAGTGAGCGGACAATGGAGACAGGGCACAGGATTACGTTTACGTACGTTGAGAAGGCAGGGCAGGCAGCTACCGCATGGAGCCGGACTTGCACCTGCTCCCCCCGCCCTGCTGTTTTGGCTTCAATATGTAACGCATCAGTTAAAATTAAGATGCGCGGCGGGGGCCTGGCCTGGACTCGAGCCTGTGAACCCAATGCAGCACACTGCAGACTTGACAGTGCGGCCATCACTTCCGGCTGGCCCGGCCCCTGCGCTCATTGGCAACGTCGTCGACGGCGTAGCTATCGACCCGTGTCGGTTCAAGGCAGCGCGCCATGGGCAGCTAGCGAAAGTAAAAGTGAAACAGTCGCAGCTGCGTCCATCCAGAAGGATGATGGTCCTGAATGATACGATTAGTCGCAGTAGCTGGAACTGTAGAAGCTACTACTATGTGGATTGTGAAGTTGAGATCATGCCAGTCATTGCAAAAAGCGTGGTGGACGCACGCAACGCCGCGGATGGATCATGAGCCCCACTGTACAGTCTACTAGGTGCGGTTCGTTCGGCAGCGAACCACGCAGGCGGCGGGCGCGAGTTACTCTGCATCGATCGCCCACGGCGCTGTCACGGCCACGCCGACGGGCCTGCGTCGCCGGGTGGAGCAGGTCCCGTCTGTCCCGGCAGCTCGGACAATCGACGTGCCAGGCGATTGGAGGGATTTTCAGACGGACAGCCGCGTATACGCCGATACCGTCGCGTTCCGGTTGCTGCCACACGGGCGAGGGCGAGTCCCGTCCCCCCAACGGCAGACACGTAGTAATGCCTCGGCGCGCGCGTCCTCTGTCCCCCAACCACCACTGCACCCGTGCCGCGCCTGTGCGCGTATATATATGGGCAGCCGGCGCCCCCTGAATCCTCCCTCCTCCTCACCTCTGCGGAGGAGACCAAAAGGTTAGCACACCAACAACCCGGCAAAGCCAGTGAGAGAGCGAGAGCTAGCTAACCAGTGAAATTTGACGTACTTGTAGCTCGCGCCGGCCACCAATCACCAGAGGAAAACGCAGCGCCTCCCCTGCTGCTGCTGCTGCTGCTGCCTCCAACATCCTCTGCTAGCTCCTTCGATACGCGCCATCCATCCTCCAGATCGTCATCATGTGCAACACCGGCACCGATCTTCCCTCTTCCTCCCCCTCCTTGCCGCTCACCTCCTTCAAGAGCTCCGCTCACCAGCTCCTCCACCCCGTCCACGGCGGCCATGAGCTGCAGCTCTCCAAGGTACGTATGTATGTGCGCGCGGCCATGAGCTGCTCCTACACACGTGGGTGTGCAGTGCACATTCGCTCCTCGCCTGCTGCTGCCGGGTAAGATAAAGTGGCACGCACACACACGTACTAGGTGTTACTAGCACGAAAAGCTATAGTGCGCGCACGAGTGGACAGCACTCCTTGTTTATGTCTACGGACTAGTACTCCGTAGTTTACTATAGTAGCCTAGTACTACCAGCCAGCATGCTGCGGTAATAGTAACGGGAATGGCGGCACCTGCAGGTGGCGGGCGAGGCGCGGGCGATCGGCCGGGTCTCCGTGCCCATGGCGGTGACGGGGCTCGTCATGTACTCGCGCGCGCTCATCTCCATGCTGTTCCTGGGGCAGCTGGGCGAGCTGGCGCTCGCCGGCGGGTCGCTGGCGCTGGGCTTCGCCAACATCACCGGCTACTCCGTGCTCTCGGGCCTCGCGCTCGGCATGGAGCCCATCTGCGGCCAGGCCTTCGGCGCGCGCCACGGCAAGCTGCTGGCCCTCGCGCTCCACCGCACCGTGCTGCTCCTCCTCGCCGTGGCGCTGCCCATCTCCCTCCTCTGGATCACCTCCACGGGGCACTTCCTGAGGCTGCTGGGCCAGGACGAGGGCGTGGCCCAGTCCGCGCACACGTTCGCGGCGCACGCGTCGCCTGACCTGGCGGTGCTGGCCGTGCTGCACCCGCTGCGCGTGTACCTCCGCTCCCAGAACCTGACGCTGCCCATCACGGCGTGCTCCCTCTTCTCCGTGCTGCTGCACGGGCCCATCAACTACCTCCTCGTCGTGCGCCTGCACATGGGCGTCTCCGGCGTCGCGCTCGCCGTCGCGCTCACCGACCTCAACCTGCTCCTCGCGCTGCTCGTCTTCCTCGCCATCTCGGGCGCGCACAGGGACTCGTGGGTGGGCCCGACCTCCGACTGCCTCCGCGGCTGGCCGGCGCTGCTCCGCCTCTCCGTCCCCACCGCCACGGCCGTCTGCCTCGAGTGGTGGTGGTACGAGCTCATGATCGTGCTGTCGGGCCTCCTGGCCAACCCGCGCGCCACCGTGGCGTCCATGGGCATCCTCATCCAGGCCACGTCGCTCGTCTACGTGTTCCCGTCCTCGCTCGGCCAGGGCGCGTCCACGCGCGTCGCCCACCAGCTCGGCGCGGGCCGCCCCGCGGGAGCGCGACGCGCCGCGGGCACCGCGCTCTCCGTCGGCCTCGTCGTCGGCGTGGCCGCCGCCGCCTTCATGGTGTCCGTGCGCGACCGCTGGGGCCGCATGTTCACGTCGGACGCGGACATTCTCCGCTTTACGGCCGTGGCGCTCCCCATCGCGGGGCTCTGTGAGCTCGGGAACTGCCCGCAGACAGCCGGCTGCGGCGTGCTCCGCGGCAGCGCCCGCCCCGCCAGCGGCGCGCGCATCAATCTGGGCTCCTTCTACCTGGTGGGCATGCCGGTGGGGGTAGCTCTGGCGTTCGGCGCCGGCCTCGGCTTCGCCGGACTGTGGCTCGGCCTGCTCGCGGCGCAGGCCGCCTGCGCCGTCTGGATGGCGCGCGCCGTGGCCGCCACCGACTGGGACGTCGAGGTCGCACGCGCCAGGGAGCTGACCAAAGCCAGCACCAACAACAACCACAACACCGAGTGCAACACGATCACGTCATCCTGTGACATCACCAGCCGCAACAGCAATGCCGGGTGCAAGAGCGACGGATACGTGCCGATCAACGAGAGCTGCGGCGGCAACGACAACGAGCTGGAGCAGCTGGAGGAAGGGCTCGTGACCAGCAGCAACAGCAGCACCTCTACTAGCGGCAGCAACGACAGCGATGCCGTGGTTAGGAAGAATCATGTTAGCTACAGCAGCAACTGCATCAACAGCGGCGCTGCTGGTACGACAGCGACGGAGGGAAAGGAGCAGTCGGAGAGGTCCCCGCTCGTCGGTGCAGAGGAGGACGGGGAGCACGATGGTGACGGCCGCGGAGGTGGTCAGGTCTAGTGTGTATGTGTGATCGGTCCATTAATCCATTAATATTGCTAGTGACTTTGATCCATCTCCATTTCTTCTTTTTATTATTGGGGATGAGGTTTTGTGGCACAGTACTAGCTATTACTCTTAGAGAAAAGAATTATATATTGGCCCATTACATATATATAACTTCTTTTTTACCCTTACCCGGGTATATGACTGCAAGCGCGTACTCGATCAATGAAAGATATCTCTCATCTTATCAACCCATGATGGTAATTTGACAAGTGCACACGTGTACACGCACAATTTGAAGGCACGTACTGTTCCCTCCAGTTCATGATGAGGCTTTTGCTGAGCCCTGTAGCGCTGTTCCCCAGTGGTTGCAACCGTGAGGGCCAATGGGTGCCCCATTTCTGCCACTGTTTCTATACTGAACTCATTTTGTCCTCCTGTGTCTGCTAGTAGCTTTTTGTTAAAGTGCCATTCTTGAGGTGGTGCCACCAATTATAACTTGAGTGGTACGAGAAAATGCTACCACATATATCAAAATGTGGTGCCACCTAAGTTATAATGTTGGTACATTTTCAGGGACTGCAGTAAAAAGGACTTTACAGGTGTCGGATGTAGCACGAGTCAAAGTGTAAAACGAATCGTTTCAGATAGCATCAACTGATAATGTGTATAGATATGTGGGAAAATTGGGAAAGGTGACTTTATGCAGGAACCCAAGAATCTATAGCATAATTAAGCTATAAGCGCATTACTTACTCCAGACCATATTTTTAAGAGTTGGTGTTCAGTTAGAACAAAAGTTACGGTTCTTTCACGAATTTACTCAGATCTTTTTTCCATTTTCGACAGATATATTCGGGTGGTCTGACAGCAAGCGTACCCTATAGTATAGTGTGTCCCCTCTTTGAGAGAGAGAGAGAGAGAGAGAGAGAGAGAGAGAGAGAGAGAGAGAGGGGGGGGTAGTGTAAACCGTAAAGGCATCACCCCTCCTCCTCACCCACCTTTCCAAATCGTACGTACCATTCCCCTTTTTCTTAAGCAGCAAAGCTGTGGCCTCTCACAAGCTTTTCCAAAAAGGAAAACCAAAGCAATCACTGCCACTCAAGCGCACCCGGATTTTAGTATACCGCCCAGGTGACCAGCAACCAGAGGTAGCAGACGGCAGACAGGATCGCCTGCGCAGCAGGGCCAGGGCGATCGATCTGAACACCTGATCCGGTGCCGACGAGGCGATGTCGTTGCTTGGATCATCGTGAGATCGAGTCACAAGCGAAACCGCGCATGGCGAGCCGGAGCGTACCACCTCACCGATATATCCGGCATGCATCTGCGTGGCCATGTCGATCGAACTGGCCATTAAAGGAGAAACATTATCTCGACCGATCGGGAAGGGGGATTAGTGGTGGCCGGATCACGAGAGCGATCGATCGAGCTGCTGCTACGCCCATTACAGCTCATTTCCTGGTTTGGAAGCCGGGAAACACAAGCAACTTCTTACATGACAGCAGCGGCTCCTCCGGGTAGAAAATTACCGTAACAGTGAGTGGTACTTGCTCGATCGATGCCCGCTATCAGCAGCAGCTTGCCTTCCCCCACGTACATTCAGCCGCCCCTCCTCCACCACACCACGGTTCAGTTCAGCTTGTACCGTTCCAAGTCGTAACCGAGGTACTGCGTGCTCGAACAGATAAGATCTGCACACGCGCGCGCTCTCACCGCCGTGGACCACCGTGATCATCTGCCGCGCGCGCCGATGACCTTGCGATTCTGGCAACGCGATCCGCGCCTCTGCCCCGGCCGCGCGTCGTCCTCCTCCGCTCCCCCACCGCGTGGTGCGGATGCTGCGTGATCAGATATGGCGCGGCGTGTCCAGGACGACGTGAGCTGCCGGCCGGGGACAGGACCGGACCCCGGCAACAGCGCCTTGACGGGGCCGGCTCAGGGAAGGCAAGTTCACCCGGATCGCCCGCACGATGACGTACCGGAGGAAACCGTGAGGGACGTTGAGAAGTCTCCATCACATTGACCAGTGGGTTTCGGAAGGGCGCGTGCACGATATGTCCATGCATGAGAATGACAAGTAGCGCGGATATTTTTCTGTCAGGTGATACGTGCTGATGTTTTTTTCCCTGCAACGGAATTTGGTTATTGACTAATTTTCTTCACTGAAATTTCATAAAACTAGCTTCTTTTTTCTAAAAACGATAGGGTATGTGACTATAGTTTGAGGTGATTAAATGGTAATAATTTTCAACGGACTGAAAACTAGCAAAAATCGTAAGCAAAATCTGTTCGGTATTTGGAATCGTTCTGACCAAGGAAATTTGCTTGAGGCCAGCACAAAATCCCTCGGAGCGATACCATTTTGTGCATCTGATGTGCACAAAATCCCTCAAAATGATACGTCAAAACAGAGGTAAGTTCGAGCCGTAGACTGTAGCATCAGATGCAAAGCACGTCTATCTGGAAGGCATCAAACAAGCCTCAACGCTCATCTGTGGCCAGGTACTCGTCTAGTTTCCAAAACGGTAGAAATGCCCTTCCAAACCTTCACGGGGATTACTTTTTAAAAATTAAAGATTCACCATTCAAAAGAATAACTAGTAAGTATGCTTTGGCTATTACTTACTTTGTTCTAAAATAAATAATATTTAGTATAACTAATTTAGTTTAAATTAAACTATATTTCTTGTTCTAAACGTCATTTATTTCAGAACAGAGAGGTAGTATACCATATTATCCCTCCAGATCTGGTCAAATGGACGGTCCACAGCTGAGACTATCGTAAATCTCTCATTCATGAACCCTCGCTCTAATATGTGCGTAATTTTTTTCGTTCAAATTTTGAGCCTATTGTAATCTCTTTGATCTATCACTGTGAAGGAAAAAAAAAGACTGATAAGTCCAAGGCATGCATGTAGATCTTGCACCAATTATTCATCATTCATCGCTCCCTTGATAATATGGAGGTGTCTTGTCGTCGTCTGGGCGAAAGGGATAGACTAGCGACAACATTACATGTGCGATCGGTCACCACGACACGAGTCATGCGTGAGCCGAAGTCCGGTTGAAGTTCCCACACCAACCAGCAAAGCAAAAGGACCAGTTTAGCTACATACTACTAGGGGTTATTAGCTTAATTAAGCTTGACGACCGCCTGCATGTTGAAATCGACGCCACTGCCTTTTTAGTAACCGATATAAAGTTTTGCCCCTATTCTATGATGAAAAGAATATTGTTATATTAACTTGTGTTCATTCCAGTTCCCTGGATAGATGAAACTTGAGCCCGAGCCGGATCCACCCGTATCAGTATGTATATTTTGGATGCCTTCCTGCCGCTGTCCTTCTGGAACCAACAGAATGTGCAACACACACTGAGACGGTCAATATATTTTTGCTCGCAGAATAAGAACAACAAGCAACAAAGACCGGCCGGCCAGCATTCGCAAGTGCCTGCGATTAGAATACCAGGACAGGTATAGCACGAGGCGTTTGACTACCCGGAGACGAAATTTGGCAGGTACTGGTATCCTCTCCCCAGAGTCGCGCGCTGCACCAAGTAACCCGATCGCGCGGCGCTTTGTGTCCATTTCCGGCAAGAAGTTTGTCGAAACCAAACGCGAAAAGGCGGAGCTCGAGCGCACACACGCACGCACGACGGCGATGGCTACTGGCCTCATCAGGAGTGACCCGAGTCCCGCAACCGCAAGCCAGACTCTCGAATTGGTGGGGAAAAAGGATCTCCTCTCCTTGCAGCGGTGTGCAACTGATCGATTTCAGCAAAGCAAAGCAACAGCGCGTGGTGGCGGCCGTTCCAATCCCCAGCCGTCGATCGACTAGCGCACTAACGAGCAGAGATAGATCGGAAAGCGGCGGCGACGCACAAACAGCAGATGGACTTTTGTTGAATTCGAGCAAACCGGCCGGTCCCGGTCGCGTGTTGCTTTCGCCGGGTCTTAATGTCTTTTGCCGTAACCGGCCGGTCGCGTTGCGTTACGCACCGCAACAGCTCGCATCTGCTGCCATCATCGGTAACTGAATTGGTATGGTGCGGGCGTCTGATGAGTGCAGTGACGCCACGGCTGTTTGTTTGTTTTGAGCAAAACGGCGCCTGGTTTCCTGCAGCTGGTTCCCTGGTACTGGTATATAGCCTACCATACCACCTCCGCCGGAGAGGCTGTCTTTATATCGGCCCATCGGGATATTTGGATCGTAGGCCTAATGTATGAATCTGTCAGCCCATCTGTACCTTCCTTTATTTTATTTTTTAAGTTGGTGTTCTTGTGGCCCATATAGAAAACGTTGAGGATCGCCTCCAGGCCCAGGCCAATCCCACAAAACTGCGAGCGGAGCAATGACGGACATGGAACAGACGGCCCGCGAGTATCGCGGATCCTTGCGTCGCGCCGACGAACCACCCCTGCATCGCGATTCAGGCGTGCGGTCACATTGGTCCACCGAAAAAAATATTCTTTGCAGCAGAGCCAGATTTACACCACGTGGCCCTTAGCATCAATCACGAAGCACCTGAGCCCAACTTGATCTCCCTCCCTGTTTCTATTTGGGCCTCGGCTTTGGTGGGCATCGGGCCTAGGAGGCCACGAGTGCTTGCGTCGCTGCGGTCGACAGCAGCAGCAGCAGCAGCATGGCAGCCCTGACGCAGGGGCTAAGGACAGTCAGAGGTCACCGTCGATGACGGCGAGGGCTGGAGCTCGCTGCAGATGGTTGAAACGGGGGCCATGGATGTCGGAGCTAGCCGCTGATTGTTCCAGAAGGGGCGTGTTCGGCCGAGGGTTGTCGTCGAGAGGGCGGGATCGGCCAGATAGATCATCATCATGTCGATTGCATGCATGCATGGTTGCAAAGGGAGAGCTCATAATAAAGGTTTCTGCATCTGTGAGTAATAATATTTGGTAAATTAATGCTATTTTCTAGGCAAATCAGCATCAAATAATTTGAAATGGAGGGAGCAATATTTTAGATCTATTTTAATTTTTGTGCGCTTGTTATCAGTTATTTTTTATTTTTATATAGTATTTGTATTAACTATAGAAAATATAATGTATTGACAATAAAAAAATTATACGTTGTAAACGTTCGGTCTAGATCTAACGACTCAAAACGTAGCTTTAAAGGAGATGCTAATTTAAGAGGCTGAAAAAATTAGCAACTCACATAATATTTTGTCTACGGTTCTTGCTTTTATGATTTTGTGAGGTGATCAAAGCACTTCTCCAATAGTCCACACGAACTTTTGTAGAAAGAGGTCCATGATAACTACAAACATTGTTCCACTTGTAATTTTATTTTCCACTGGAATCTTTCGTCTAGTTGAACATAATTTTCTTCAGATATGATTTCGTGTGCAATTGATATGCCAACATGCATGTACAAGGATTTTCCTGATGCTAGCTAGTTGCAGCCGCTTTAGTAGTATACCTCAAGCAAGTTGATGAAGCATGACTCTCCAACATGAACACCATATCCATCTGAAGCTACATACTGCTCCATCTCAATTTAGTCGTAGTTTTATATAGCCCTGGACTTATGAAACAAGGATGGGTGAAAAAGGTGCACTGCATAGGAGGCCTAACTAGTATAAACTTGTCATGTGTCCTAGATGGTTCTCGTACAAATTGCATACCTCGTCAGATCAAAGTATATGCCGATCTCCCGTGCATGCATCAACACTAGTCATAACATCTGAAGCTACAGCTTAAACCAATTCTACTCGGAAACGGCGTAACCAACTCTGAGTTTTCTGTTTTTAAAAGTTAGCCAAACAAGGACCACGATGATACTCACTCTGCCTAGAAGCTAACTATTCCACTTCATTGTAATTGCAGTATTACGATTTTGACCACGAAGGTATGACGTTCTTATGGAGTTAAAGGTGTCAATCAAAATGATATCTGAAAGAACAAGGTATCCTTTTGTGTAAGTAGTACGACAGGACATACAATAAAATAATAAACACTACAGGAAAAACGATCATAGACGACGGCCAAATTTATTGACGACGGGGCCGTCGTCTTTAATGTTATTGACGACGGCTAGATAAAGCCGTCGTCAATAACTCAGTTATTGACGACGGCTAGACGAGAACCGTCGTCAATAAATTATTGACGACGGTGCCCGTCGTCTTTAACTAAATTCGGGCCCACCCGAGGAGTTATTGACGACGGTGACCTAGTACCGTCGTCAATAACACAGTTATTGACGACGGCTGAACGAGCACCGTCGTCAATAAATTATTGACGACGGTGCCCGTCGTCTTTAACTTAATTCGGGCCCATCCGAGGCGTTATTGACGACGGTGACCAGGCACCGTCGTCAATAACGGGACATATAACCCGTACGCGAGCCGGGAGGCGGCCACTGCCGCCTCCCGACTCGCGCCGAGCTCTCGTCGCCGCCGCCCTCCCCGCCGGTCCCCGCCACCGCCACCGCCGGTCCCCGCCGCCACCGCCGAGGTAAGTCCCCCTCCTCCTCCCCCTCCGGCCTCTCCCCCACTTTCCTCGCCCCCCGGCCGCGCCGCCGGCGACCGGCCGGCAGGCCTCGCCGTCCTCCCCCCGTCTGGCCTCTCCGGACCCTCCCCCGTCCCGGTGACCGCGACTTGCGCTTTATTGATGTCTGCTTGTAGCAGGTCTGTCCTTTGCCGTTTCTCAAGTGGTGAATCACCCTAAGATAATGGAATGTTGTCATTTAAGCATGAATGTAAAGGGCAGAATTTAGAACACCATATTTGCAATAATTGATAACTAGGTACAAAGTGAAACTGACCTTATTTGATTTAGATTTCCTTTCCCTGGATTGGGACCACTCAGCCCACTGGCCATCTTTCCAAACAAGTGATGGACGAAGGTTACAAGCATCAACAACTAAGGAATCAGCATCATCTGCATCTGAGAAAAAAATGACCATGAGAAGGTTAAACTTTAATGCATATAGCATATTGCAATATAGAAGAAAAGTGATTAGAAAAAAATCAATAAGTAGCCCCAAAGATTGCATTGGTCAACATTCAATACGATGCACCTAATTGGTTTGACACCATTGTGGTTCTAACATTTTGCATAGAATCGATACTTATTGAGCCCATCCTGTTTATTATCCCAGTTATATGGAAGCTTTTGGTTTCTCATTTTACATACTTTTCTTATGGTTATTTCCGTATAGTAAATTGCTGCCAAGTGATTGTTAGCATATACGTGTATTAGGATTAGGGGTGATTGTCATTAGTCATTAGGCTACTTGTCTGTCAAGTCATGTACCCTATATATATGTACCCCTAACCCATATCAATGAACTAATTCTGTTTTCATCCTCTAATATGGTATCAGCCAAACCCTAGGCTTCCCTCCCCTTCTCTCTCCCGATTCCAGCAGCGCCACCAACCATGGCCGGCGCTCCGCCGGCGACCTCTCCTCCCTGGGCGCCGCCTCACCCCACCACTTTCCCTGGCGGGCACCTGCTCTCTCCCCTAACGCCGCAGCCGTGCCTCCTCTACCCGCAGGCGAACCTTCTCCGGCCGCCGCTACCGCGCCTTCTCCAGCCGCCGTCTGGTCTCCTCCGACTGTCGCTGTCGCGCCCTCTGGCAGCCGCCGCTCCCTGGATGCAGGTCCCGAGCGCGCTCCTATGGTCGCGTCGAGCCCTGGCCGCGCCTCGGCCGCTGCCGCTCGCCGCGCCCCGCCCCGAGCCCCGCCCTGATGTGCCGCCCGGCCCCGCCCCAAGCCTCGCCCTGCCGCGCCGTCCAACCTTAGTTGATTAATTGTTTAATTAGTATTGTAATTGATTATTGTTTAATTAATACTTTGATTGATTGTGTGATTAGTTACTATATGTAAATAAATGGGTTTCGGCCCGGTCCGGCCTGACACGACCCATTTAGGGTCTGTCACGGCTCATTTAGTGGTAATGTATTAGTCGAGACAGGCACGGAGGACGGGAAGCTCCCGCGCGTGGACGGCGGGCCCCAACGGTGGGGTTTCATCTTTGAACCACTTACAACGGGGTATAACGTACGACGGCTAACCCTAAAGGCGTCGTAAGATAATGGCAGGCCCCAACGGGGCATAACTTAGGACGGCTGACCCACTTCTTTGTCTCTCCTTTTTTCCTTCTCTCTCGTTCTTTCCTCTCTCTCTTTTAAATGACTCAAAAACGAAAGATTGACGTAAACCTATACAACATGCGTCACCCGTTTCGAACGGGCCCGTCTCACATGTGTTGCGCATGTGAGGCGTGTACGTTCGGAATTGTCCCTTTTTGGACAGCCTGGGAGTGACCGAGGGGGCGTGGCATGTGATGAAACGCGGGTTTAGATCTAGACGAGATTTCGACGGCATAACCCTGTTGTTCTCTGCTGCACCATTTTCGGGCGTGCAGTGGAGAACAGCGGGGTTATGCTGCCGAAATTTCGTTCGGATCCATACCACGCGTCTCGTCGTGAGCACGCTCCGCTCGATCACTCTTGGGTGGGTTTAGGACCTATCCTTTCCAATAGATGTAGGGCCGTGACATAAATAAATTATAAAGTAACTATAATTTCCTTGACATTAAACTGCAGATTCAAACATGGGTGAGGATCGTAGTTGGATGTATACCGGTTGGAAGAACAGTTCTGGTGGTCACTCGGATGAGTGGTTCGCAAAGACAGATGCTTTTGTAGATCGAGCGTTTTCATTGTCAAAGATCGATAAGGTGCGGTGCCTATGTACGAAATGTCAAGGTGCAAAGTGTTGGGACAAAGTGAATTTGGCGTTTCACTTATGTCGATACGGTTTCATGCAAGATTATGAGGTGTGGACCTTTCATGGTGAGACATCTTCTCAACCCTTACAAGTTTCAGATGAGGATGACAACACGGGGGTCGATAGGATGGACGAGATGCTTGATGCTATAAATCCTGAATTGATGGAGGATCCTCCTCCAACGGAGGTTGAAGCGTTTTTCACGCTTCTCAAAGCTTCAGAAGAGCCGTTGCATGAACACACCGAAGTGACGCTCCTTACTTTCATGACTAGATTTATGGCCATTAAGTCTAAGTATTTCTTCTCCAATAACTGCTACAACAATCTTATCAAATTGATCAGCGATATCCTTCCACAACCACATAAAGTGCCTAAAGATATGTATCAGTCTAAGAAGTTGATTTCTGGTCTAGGTATGAAATATGAGAAGATTGATATGTGTCTAGACAATTGCATGCTTTTTTGGAGAGAGCATGCCAACGAGAACAAGTGCTTAAAATGTGGTAAAGCGAGATTTGTCGAAGTTGTTAATGACGACGGTTCAAAAGTAATGACTCAAGTCGCACGGAAGCAGCTTCGCTACTTGCCTGTCACACCTAGGTTCAAGCGTTTGTTTCTATCTAAAAAAACAGCTAGACACATGAGGTGGCATAAAGAAGGTGTAAGTGAGAACAACAGCATGATGGTGCACCCATCGGACGGTGAGGCATGGAAGGCGCTTGACCACTTCGATCTAGATTTCGCCAATGACGCGAGAAATATTCGCTTTGGGTTAGCGACAGATGGCTTCTCACCGTTTAGTACAAACGCCACACCATACTCTTGTTGGCCCGTGTTCGCTATTCCGTACAACTTATCACCATCGCTTTGTATGAAGTATGAGTTCATGTTCCTATGCCTTATTGTACCTGGACCGGATCATCCTGGTTCACGACTGAACGTGATGATGCAGCCATTGATTGAAGAGTTCAAAATGTTATGGACACGAGTCGAAGCGTACGACTATTATAGAAAACAAAAATTCAACCTTCGAGCTGCGTACTTGTGGTCTATTCATGATTTTCCAGCTTACGGCATGTTTTCTGGCTGGAGCACTCATGGTCGATTGACATGTCCAATATGTGCTTCGGACACGGATTGTTTTCGTCTAAGTCATGGTGGCAAGATATGCTACTTTGATTGTCATAGACGTTGGTTACCGCCAAATCACGTGTTTAGGCAACAGAGAAATGCCTTCAGGAAGGGTACCATTGTAAAAAAGGGACCACCACAATGTCTGAACGGGTCGGAAATTGTTAAACAGCTCAACAATCTAGTGCCAGATGAAGGTCGTCCTGGATATTTTGTTGGTTACGGAGAGGATCACAATTGGACTCATATATGTGCACTATGGGAGTTACCGTATATGAAGTCTTTAATTCTAATGCATAACATTGATGTCATGCACCAGGAACGTAACATGGGCGAATGCATCATAAGCACGTGCTTGGATATGACGGGAAAAACAAAAGACAATATAAAAGCTCGGAAGGATTTGGCAGAGGTTTGTAACCGACCAAGTCTTGAGCTCTCCGAAGCTGGTGGCAAACCACGAGCTTCTTTCTGCCTTCGACCAAAAGAAAAGAAAGAAGTCTTCAAGTGGTTGAAACAGTTGAAGTTTCCAGACGGTTTTGCTGCTAGCCTGAGAAGAGCCGTTAATGTTAAGACTAGAAATCTTACTGGTTTGAAGAGCCATGATTATCACATAATTATGGAAAGACTTCCGCCGGTTATGTTTCGAGGCTATCTTGACGATGAGGTTTGGAAGGTGTTAGCCGAGCTTAGCTATTTTTATAGACAGCTTTGTGCTAAAGAAATCAAAAGGGAGATGATGGAGAAGTTGGAAAAAGAGATACCCGTGCTTTTATGTAAGATGGAAAAAGTATTTCCTCCAGGGTTCTTCAATCCAATGCAACACCTTCTAATCCATCTTCCATATGAAGCTAAAGTAGGTGGCCCTGTTCAATATAGGTGGATGTACCACATTGAAAGAGCACTCAGATGTCTAAAACCGATGGTTCGTAATAGGGCAAGGGTTGAAGGATGCATCGCCGAAGCATTTACACTTCAGGAGATAGGATACTTTTCAAGTGTCTACTTTGCAGAAGAACACAATGTTAATGCATCGGTGTTACGGTATAATATGGCTGAAGCAACCTCTTGTAGCGAACTCTCAATTTTTCAAACGAGAGGCACCACTGTTGGTAGTGGCACGAGCTATGATGCTTCAGCAGATGAAAAGACAGCTGCTTTGTTATACATGTACGCTAACATAGATGGGATGGACAATTTTTTTCAGTAAGTGGTTGTTCAACATCTATACTAATTTGTGTGGTGTGTTATACATCTACACCAATAATTCTTTTTTGTCCTGATTTAGTGAGTTCGATCGACAAAATTGGAAGTCTAAGCAGCAACCTACTAGCAAGCAAATACAAACAATGCGACACTATGGAGTAAATGGAGGACCTAACTTCCAAACGTGGTTTCGAAATCATGTAACGTTTTCCTTGTCTTGTTCCTCTTAGTAATTATGTTCATAGCATAAAATAGTCTTCTTACTTCATATGTTGGACAGTGCAAGACACAAGTCGGTGTTCATGAAGATTTGCGACAACTGTCCAATGGATCCATTAAAGTTAAACTCTTCGGTCGATATGATGTCAATGGGTTCCGATTCCGTTCAACTCAATTTGAAGCTCAACGTCCTCTAAGGGCAACATCAAACACCGGAGTTGTGACAAGGGCCGCCGATGCCGAAGGACATGAAACTAATTTCTATGGGATCATAAAGAAAATCCTAGAATTTAGTTTTGCCGGGAATAAAGACCTTAAAGTAGTCTTCTTTGACTGTGATTGGTTTGATAATAACAATGGAACTCGACAAAACCAATTTGGCATGGTAGAAGTCAAACACAAGGACCGACTACGAGGCTACGACACCTTTGTCCTTGCACACCAAGTCGAACAAGTGTACTATCTACAATATCCATGCGAAAAACTTAGTGCATGGTGGGTTGTATAAAAGGTGAATCCTCGTGAGCGGTTATATACACCGGACAATACTGGTTACATTGATGAGGCAGATGTTGTTTACCAAGAATAAGAGTTGCCGGATTCTTTTGTCGTTGAGCCTGGTCTACGACTCGATGAATTAGTTGGAGATGCACAAGATGTACAGACTCATAATGTGAAAAAACGAAAACGGCGAACAACCTTGACAAAAGATCGATGGTCCGGTTTACGAAGTAGAGTACATGATCGTGATACTGATGAATTTTGAAATTAAGTATAAGTATCGTTTCTTTCATCTCTTCTTTCGTCTTCTATATTTTCCTTTAAATTCATTATCAAATTTCCTTTCATCAGGATGTCATCGAGCAGTAGACGACGGGGGACGCGGGGCTTTCTGCCCCCGAGAGCAGACTCTGTTTTCCAGGGCTGTCAGTCTAGCAATGGTAGACTGTCTCAGCTGTTGGGCCTCGATAGAGGCCAGGGGTCACGAGAGCGGTCACGACAGGTAAAGAATAATTAATTACATAAATTATATAAATAACTTTCTTAAATCTATATTACCAATCTTCAAATTTTTAGGACGACTCTACGTCTGAGGAGACAGAGGCCAGGGGTCCTCTTCAGACACCACAGGTTTCGGAGCCTGTTACGTGGCTCCTCCTCCGGTTCCTGCACGGCCAGAAGATCGGGTCGTTATTCGTCCGGTTGGCGATAGGTAAGTAAATCTATAACAAATCAATTTAGATATTTTAACACTTATATATGTACTAATTGAGAGTCGTGTATTAGGTCTTGGGCCGATGACTCGTTCACGGGTCAAGGACGCCACCGCCAGGTCAACGCTGTCCTGGGCCAGCTCATCCGTTGTCACTACCCCGGTCTAGTGAACGGACGGGCTGCTACGTCTTGGGACGATTACGCTACGGCCCAGGACATTACCTACGGCAACCACCAGGAGCATGTGTGGCATGAATTCATGGTAAGCAAATCGTCTATTTGTTAAATGCGAACCTATTATATGTTAAGTACATTAACTTGTATATTTCTACTTGTAGAAATATTACCGTTTGGAGGACGAGGCCCAGCTGGATCACGCTCGCCTGGTCTTCAACAACAACGCTAGGAAGCTCCTGACGCAGTCGATTTCAACGGCTCGCATTCAGGCTACGAAGGCGTACTATAAGTTGCATCCGGACGAGGGTGAGCCGGGGCAGTTTAGGGATGTGGCGGACAAGTACTTGACGGAGGCACAGTACGCAGAGGTAAATTCTTTATTTTACTTTGCTTCATTATCCAATTTTTATCAATGTTTTCATCCAACAACAAATGTGTGCAGGTCAGCGTACCGTGGCTTGAGTCCTGTCCGGACGCCTACAGTTCCCTGTGTGCTCGTTGGGCGAGCCAGGGCTTCCAAGGCGTGTCGATGACCCGCCGACAGAGTCGAGGGACGGACGGGAAACACCGTCTTGGCGGGGACGGCTACGTACGCCTTGCTAAACGGATGGTAAGTGATACTCGAATTATATTCTAGTTAATTTCTATCGCTACCATTATGCTAACACGTATCGATAGGAGCGCGAGATCGGTCAGAAGCCGACCGCTATCCAGGTGTGGAGGAGGGGTCACATGGGAAGTGACCCCTCGCAGCCTGATCAGCTGTCTTCTCAGACAGCGACAGAGACGTTGGTGAGTTCTTTAGTTGACTTAATTGTATTATCTTTAAAACTTCTGATGACTTTAATTTTCTGTATTTTCAGGAAAAGTATGGGGAGGAGGTGCGGAGGCTTCGAGGCGACGATTACGATTGGCAGAACTCGCCGATCGTACCTGAAGCCGCCTATGCAAGCGGTGGCGGTAAACCTCACGGCCGGTGAGTTCTGTTGTTTTCATTTACTTTCATTAACTTCGAGATACGAAACTTTAATACTCTTACTTCGTTGTGTAGGTTGGCCATCTTCGATGGAGTAGTAGACTCGAGGGAGGCGCGGTCTTACTCGAGGGCCTCTTCATCGCAGGGTGGATCCAGCAGGCGTGGCAGCCGTGATCTGGAGCTCCAGAGTGTCCAGGAGGAGCTCCAGAGGACGCAGGAAGCGCTGAGGCTCGCGAACGAGAGGCAGGCAGCCGAGCTCCGGGCTAGGGACGAGTATCAACACTCGTACATGCTACAACTGCAAGCTGCCATGCAGGTAAGTTCAGATCAATGTACTCAACGTTTCTAATATATAAATGACATGTATAATAATTTACTTCATATTTGCAGGCTATGGCCACAGGACAACCTGTTGTCTTTCCTCAGTGGGCGCCGCCACCGATACAGCTACCACAGGGGCCGACGTCAGGAGCACAGGTACAAAATTTCTCATAATAGCTGCAACTAGTTAAATTTGCTCAAATTTAGTTGAATTTGATCAAACTTACTTAAACTTAGAGAAAACTAGTTAAACATCCTCAAACTGAGTAAAATATGGTACAACTTACTCAACTATAGTCAAATATGACCAAACTTACTCAAACATAGCCAAAACTTTTTGAACTAGCTCAAACACAAACACTACTAGTCCATACTTCTCAAACTTAGTAAAATATGAGCAAACTTACTCAAACATAGCCAAATCTAGCTAATTTGCTCAATTTTAACTTGTAATGAGTTTATTTAATCATATACACATTTGTGAACTTCTAATTTGTCTACCTATACATGTACATCATAGGGATCGGCGACACGGGCTCAGGAAACTCCATCCCCTCAGCAACCAGCGTTTGGACGAGCGCACGACGACTTCCTGGACTCCGGTGGCAGCGGTCGGGGTAGCGTAGGGTAGTGTGGCGTGCGTATAGTGTTTTTGTGCCTGCCTGTGATGTATGTTTTGATTGCCTGTGATCTGGCCATCGAGCCAGGGCTGGCCTCGAAGCCAGGGCAGGATTTTCTGCTTTTTTAAAAAAAATTGAAAAGTTTATTGACGACGGTTTCTGGTACTTGGCCGTCGTCAATAAGCCACTAGTATTGACGACGGCCAGGTACCAGAAACCGTCGTCAATAAGCAATTGTTATTGACGATGGCCTAGTGTAAACCGACGTCAATAAGCCACGTTTACTGACGACGGTTTCCTGGCCGTCGTCAATAAGCTTATTGACGACAGCCTGATTTAGCTGTCGTCAATAAGTTTATTGACGACAGCTAGATTTAGCTGTTGTCAATAAATTTATTGACGACGGTTACCGTCGTCAATAAACTTATTGACGACTAATAATTGACGACAGCTGAAAACCGTCGTCTATAAGCTTTTACCGTCGTCAATAACTTATTGACGACGGTAGTGCCCTTATTGACGACGGTTTCCGGCCGTCGTCTATAGTCCCGATTCCTGTAGTGAAAGAATACAGATTAATTTACATCATTATTTAAAGTTGTCCTGAATATTATTTTTCTGCTCTACCTTGGAAGATAGATAGCGCCTGGATCAGATTTGTTGGCTTTTGAATGTGGCATGTGCATACAGACATACTTTGCAAGTTGCACCTAAACCAATGCAATAACACGATATTTTAAATAGTAGCATATATAACCTGATTGGCAGTGCCAAGACAAAACGGTGGCGTCTTTTTTTTGTCTTCTCTTGTACTTTTGTTCAGATTGTGTTCAGATTATTGTGCTTTTATTCAGACTTAATTATGAGCCAGTTGGCCCGGGAGCGATTGTCTCATACTATATATATGTACTTTGATTTGAATCCCCTTTCTTGGGATTTGCTTTGGTAATATAAAGTTTGCAGGTTATCTAAAACAGTCCACGCCAGTATCACATGGATCTCCTAAAATAGTTGATACAAGTTTGTGGTTAAACAAAAACAAATGTTGACAAAAGTATAAAATGGAGCATTCTGATCCGTTACTTGCCCCAACAGTAGGTGTACGCACATGCTTACAAAACCGTCACTACTGTAGCTACCTACTGTAGCCTCATGATATCATTCATGAAATAATTGTTTGCCTCATTTTAAGCAAAGATATTATTCATGAAAGAATTACTTGCTGCATTATATTGCAACTATCATCCTTGGAAGAAAGTGGACTTGTTCGTACAAAAAGCAACCTACTGAATCTTCAGATATGCTTTGTTGAGATATGCGCGACGGATTGTTTAAATTTATTGCAGATCACAAAAATTTGAGGAAAAGTAAAGATAACTTGAGATCTTCCAGTATCGGATCAGTGACGTCGATTGTCAAAACAAAAGCAGGCGAAAGAGGCAACTATAAAGGCGTCGAGAAAAAAACGAAGAAACGCGCGTGTGCAGAGCCAATAATCAAATCGTGCAAATATTTTCTAGTTGCTAGCTTGTTGCTCGCATTACTTGTTGGACTTATCTGCAGCTTCATGGACACGTGAGACCCTTGTTAGGAACAGCAACGGCTACAAGTATCCATGCCTGTAGCACGTACTAGTCCAGTACATACGCACACCGCGACAAAGTCTGGAAGTACACGAGGAGAGAGCAGTAGGAAAGGCTAGGAGGTATGTTTTTGGTTATTTGCCATGGTGTTTGATCAGCTCGCTATTGTATGTTTACAGACCTTGCCTTGTTCTTCAGCGAGACTGAGGTGAAGGTGATGGATCCACACCAATGGCACCCACATCAGCTGGTAAGAATTTGTTCGTCCCTGGCCGTCCGCTTCAGCTCTGAAAACTTGGCTGGTACACGCATTCAATGTCATCTACTGTAATTAATTTTTGCAATGGTGACCATGTCAGGAACTAGAGGACGAGTTAGCATGCATGTACCAGCAAGAGGAGCAGCCCCAGATGTTGGCCCATTCTCTCCCCGAGCAGCAGCAACAGCGGTACTACACATCGCCACCGGCAATGGCGCCGCCTAACCCGTTCTATACACCTCCTCATTCTCAAAGCTCTACATTCCCGGGCTTCGGGGTCCACACATTGCCCACGCCGTCGTTTGGAGCGGTGGCGGTCAAGAACGACGAACCAGGGCAGCCGTCTTTGTCGTCAAACATCCTCTCCTTCGGCGGGCAGCCGCGAAGAACGCTTAGCTTCTCGGGAGGAGACGACTGGTCTGATGCCATTGAAGCAGTGCAGCCGGTTCCGGAGAGGCGGAGCCGGGCGCACTTGAACACGCAGGAGCATGTCATAGCCGAGCGCAGGCGGCGTGAGAAGATGCAGCAGCAGTTCGTGGCGCTGGCCACCATCGTCCCTGACCTCGCCAAGGTATGCTAGCTGAACCCGCGCCGATTACGCAACGAGGGAGTTGGTACCATATAATTAAACTGGGACGAGGTGTGTATAAGAGAGAGGTCGTTGATTTACTCCGGCATGGTCATGCATAGCCGCAGTGTAGTGTGTTGGGCTTAGATCAATGGAAATGGACGCTGCCGGCGGGGTCGAGGTAGCGCGCCGCCGCCGAAACGCGCGCGTGGCGAAAGCGGCGTAGGGCAGCAGGTGGAGACCTGGCGTGCGGAGGTGCATGCACGTGCTATCCGAAGGATGCGGGACTACAGGGAATTGCATGCGGCAGTAGTGTGTACCTGGTCACACGCCGCTGCAGGCCTGCAGTCTTGCAGCCTGCATGCGGAGCGGCAGTGTGCACGACATGGCGATAGATAATATCAAACTAGTTTTAGTTCAACGCAATTAAGATGAATTTGGAATCCTCGTAGGTCTTGAATAGATAACGGGACAAACTGGCCAAATGAGCAGCTTGGCATGCCGCTAGGCTATTAATAAGTAGATATCGTACTCCCTCTGTTCTAAAATAAATGATGTTTAGGATAACAAATTTAGTTTAAAATAAACTAGATTTCTTGTCCTAAACGTCATTTATTTCAGAACGGAAAGAGTACTTGAGGCAACTAATATTTATTAATAAGAAAGGTGCTAGAAAATCTTCTTTTGATGGCGTCGTTCTGTATCATTACTCGGGTTAAACCCAGTACCAGCACAACACTATCTCCGACGAATGCTGAACCTTTGCCATTTCTCAGACAGACAAGATATCTATCCTAGGGAGTACCATAGAGTACGTGAAGCAGCTGGAGGAGAAGGTGAGAGCCCTGGAAGAGCAAAGCGCAAGGGGAACATCCGATCCCGTCGTCTTCGAGAGCAAGTGTAGCATATCACGTGACAACGACGCCTCATGGCCCAACGGAAGCGCCTCCTCGAGACCAACAAGCGGGTACATTCCGATTGTTGAAGCGAGCATCCATGGTGACACCATGCTGCTGAAAATCTGCTGCAAGGAGAGGAAAGGAGTGTTGGTGATGGTCTTCTCAGAGGTTGAGAAGCAGGGCCTTTCCATCATAAACACCAGCGCCATTCCGTTCACTGATTCGTGCCTCAGTATCACCATTACTGCAAAGGCAAGGCTTCTTGTCCTCGATTATCCTTCGAATGTGCTTGATCAGCTTATTTTTTGATCTATTTTGTCACACTTTTCAGAAATGAAAATCTAGTCGCACCTGTGAAATCTTGTATAATTATATTATGTTTAACCAACTAGGTTTATGTTTGTAACCCAAGTTTTGAATAAAATGTTCAAAAGTTTGACTAGTTTTTATTCCATGCATGTAGATTGGGCAAGGGTTTCCGACAACAGCTGAGCTCATAAACAACCTGACAACGGCTCTAAGAGGTTTCACCTAAGAGATTATGAACTTTCACCTTTGCTTTTACAGTGCTCTGACGTTTTAAGTGATCTCTCTCTCTCTCCCTCTCTGTGATGTGTACATTATTCCTTCTGTTTATTTCGTTCTTTGGTGTAGCCCAACGATCTCGATCTTCACAACGCCAACATATAAGAAATCATTAGTCTTTTGAGCATCACTTGTCGTACATGAGGTTCTTTAAAGTTCATCTTTAGCTAATCTAACCTATTAACCCATGCCTCTTCATGAGCTAGCAAGTTTAGGGCGCGAACGGAGTTTTAACTGTACTCCATGCTTATTACAGATAGAACATGCAAGTAAATATTTAATTTGTACTCTATATTTATTACAAATAGAGACTGATCGATTAGTTGTTTAATACTCTATGTTTCTTACAGATAAAGAGTGTTTTTGAAATCCATGATTATTATGGATACAGATAGAGGAGAAAACCATGGTAGAAAATCCAGTTTGTTAAACTTCAAAATTGATGGTCTTTTCTGGTAGTTTTTAGATTTTTATCACTCCAATTAAAGGATATATAATCTAAGTGCCTTGTTTTTTATGAGAATCAAAACTGATGTTCTTTTTTGGTAATGGAATTATTATAGCTTTTCAATAGTCTGAAAATGCAAATGATTTAATGTGCTAGTTGAGCAGTTGGTAAACTGATGATAAGTATTAGTCTCATTGCATGTGGTGAATCGTCAACCAAGTGGTATGAACCTTAATAACTGCATGGGTAGTTTGGTCATCTTTATAGTGTATTAGGATTTATGAGTTTCTTGTTTTTGTCAATAGTCACGATGACATTTTAACCTCGAGTGGAATGTCTTCACGATGACATTTTTGTCAATTGATGGATGTGTTTTTCTTTCACCCTCCTACTCCCTCCGTTCTGAAATAAATGATGTTTTGGATAACTAATTTAGTTTAAAATGAACTAGATTTCTTGTCCTAAACGTCATTTATTTCAGAACGGAGGAAGTATTATATAAGAGAATTAGATGGTCTACTATAAATTTCTTCTTTAGATGTGAGAAGAGAACAATATGATGTCCGTGTAAGCAACATTATCTAGATAAAAAGTTGATACATCACAATCTGGTTCCTTTTCCTCTATGCAATCCAAATTCAGAAGGGTTGGGTCTATACTTGCCCCGTGGTGCACATTGAAGATAGGAGACGGAATTTGTCCAAGGAGCTAGCTACACTATTCACTGTGATACCATCATCTGCTACTTAGTGCGACCATTCATTCGATATCAAACCCTTTTGAACCATATGTAACTTAGAACTAATGCAACAAAACAAGATCCAACATCAATATATTTTATTATTTATGTGTTAAAGTTTTAAAAACAACAATTTTACCGAAATGTAGAGATAGGTTTTATGAGTATAGCTGAGTCAAGTCTCACCAAATGTTGAATGCACATGGAATATGTTTATATATTTACATAAAATATGTAAAACAAATTGTTGAATCAGAATTCATCATATATTACACTACAGGAAACACAACAACTTACGACGTCCAACTTAATTTACGACGGCTCTACGGTTAGCCATCGTAAACAAAGAGTTGATTACGACGGCTTGACCTAGGCCGTCGTAAATAATAAGTTATTTACGACGACTAGTGCTTGGCCGTCGTAAATAAGCTTATTTACGACGGTCACACAACGGGCTGTCGTAAATAAGTCTTATAAAACCCGCAGGCCCGAGTCGGCGCGGGCATTTCCCGCTGCCGCGCGCTAGCCGCCGCTTCCCGCTGCCACCCTGGCCGCCGCCCCCGAACGTCGCCGCCGCTGGCCTCCGCCGTCCCGGGCCTCCCTCGCCGGCACCGCCCCGAAGCTCCGCCACCGCCCCCCCCCCCAACCGCCGCCGCACCGCCCCCGCCGCCCCACCGTCGTCGCGCCGGCTCCCGCCGCCCCGACCGCCGCCGCCTCCACGGTCGCGTCGGCGCCACCGCTGCCTCCACTTCCGCACTCCCGAACGCCGGAGCTCGTATAGCCCCGCCTCCCTCGCCCCCGCCCCAGCTCCAGCCCGCCGTCCGGCACCTCCACTCCCTAGGCCGCCGCTGCCCCCGATCCCGACGGTGATTCCGGCGCCCTCCCCGACACCGGCAGCCCGGGGTGATCCTCCCTGACCCGACAACCCGCTGCCCCGCCTCCGGCCCCAAGCTCACACGCCATCAAGCATGTCGCATCCGTCGACAAGTTAGTTTTTTTAATTTAGTTGATAATTAGATTTAGTTTAGATAATTTAGTTATTTATAATTATTGTTTAATTTATGCAAAAAGTTTTATTAGTTTTAAATTGAATTTAGTTTAGTTGTAAATTGTTTAGTTTATAAATTTTGTTTAATTTAGCTACAATTTGTTTGTATTAGTTATAGATTTAATTTTGTTTAGTTGTAAATTGTTTAATTTACGATTATTTTTAAATTCAGATTGAATTTAGTTTCCCGCCCACCCCCGCCGCGTCGCTGGCCGCCCCACCGCCCCGGCCTCGCCTCCACGCCGCCCCATCACCCAGTGCCTCTGTCGCCCCGTGTCGCCGCCCGGCTGCCCCCAACCTCCTCCGCTCCGCTCGACCACCGTTGCCCACCCCCGCGCGTCGTCGCCCCACCCCCCGGCCTCGCCTCCCCGTCGCCCGCCGCCGCCTCAGCACCCTGCTCCTCTACCGCCCCGTGTCACCGCCCGGCTGCCCCCGGCCTCCTCCGCTCGGCCGCCCTCGCCGCGTCGCCGGCTGCCTCGTCGCGCTTCCGCACCCGACCTCCTCCACGCCGCCTGCCACTGGCACCGCACCCCGCACCTTTGCCTCCCTGCATTGCCGCCCGGCTGCCCCCGACCTCCTCCGCCAGCCCTCCGTTCACATATTTGCTTCATTTATTTATTTAGTTGAATACTTTGTATAAAATTGAGTGTATATGATATGCTCATGACGGTTAAGTATATATATACATCGTCGTGAGAGAATGCTGAAAAATATTAATTACGATGGTTTCGGGCTGGGTTGTCATGTCGTGACGGAGGCGGGAGCCGAAAGGCCCCGAACCTCCAAACTTCGAGCACCCAAGGACGCGGAGAGACGCTCGACGAGAGCCGTCGGTCCAGGCTTGGCGCCCGACTGACCTCCATCCAATCAACGCCCGATCGCTCATCTGTCGTGACCCGTCGCAAAAGAGTTTAAGGACCACCCAACGACTCGTGTCCGATGCCCAAGCCCTCGAAAGCCCGGTGGGCTTTGACTTTGTCCTTCTCCCGTTGTTCTTAAGATCTAGGACATGTCGAAGAATTAGGTCGCATGGACGCAGACCCGCGCGTTGACGGTCAGCCCTATTCTTCCCCCCCTCTCGCTCTTTCCTCCCTCTCTGTCATAAATGACTAAAAAAGAATTAGTAAAGTAAACTTTTAGAATATGCATCACCCGTTTCGAACCGGCCCGCCTCACATGCGTTACGCATGTGAGCCGGGTATGTTCAGAATTGTCCCTTTTTGGACAGTCTGAAAGTGACCAAGGGGGCGAGCCTCCGACGAGACGCGGGTCTCATTCCAGACGAGATTTCAACAGCGTAACCCTG
Source organism: Neostapfia colusana (assembly GCA_030760725.1). Classification (NCBI taxonomy): domain Eukaryota; kingdom Viridiplantae; phylum Streptophyta; class Magnoliopsida; order Poales; family Poaceae; genus Neostapfia; species Neostapfia colusana. The sequence goes on along the minus strand of JASWHV010000013.1, from coordinate 86,763,561 downwards.
ATGTTCTCTGCTGCACCGTTATCGGGCGTGCAGTCAGAGAACGACAGGGTTATGCTGCCGAAATTTCGTCTGGATTCAGACCTGGCGTCTCGTCAGAAACATATTCATCTCGGTCACTCCTCGGTGGGTTTAGGACCTATTTGTCCCAATAGAATTATAAATTAACGATGTTTTCTCCCTCTTTCATCTGTAGCCTCCAAAATGGGTGAAGATCGTAGTTGAATGTACAGTGGTTGCAACAAGAAAGGTGGTCACTTAGATGAATGGTTTGCAAAGACAGATGCCTTTATCGATCGAGCCTTTTCGTTGTCGATGATCGATAAGATACGATGCCCATGTACGAAATACCAAAACACAAAGTGGCTTAATAAAATGACTCTTTAGATACACTTGTGTCGAAACGGTTACACGTCACATTATAAGGTGTGAAGTTTTCACGGCGAGGCAACTTATAAATCCGTACAAGAAGTTCAAGAGAATGATGACAATAAGGGGGTTGATCGGATGGATGAGATGCTGCAAGCTATTGAACCAGAGGCTACGGAGCATCTTCCTACAACAGAGGTAGAAGCGTTCTTCAAGCTTCTTAAATCTTCAGAAGAGTCGCTTTATGAACACAAAGAAGTGACCATCCTTACGTTCATCACCAGATTTATGGCAATTAAGTCCAAATATTTCTTTTCCAACAACTACTACGGAGCATCCTCTAACAACAGAGGTAGAAGCGTTCTTCAAGCTTCTTAAATATTCAGAAGAGTAGCTTTATGAACACACAGAAGTGACCCTCCTTACGTTCATCACCAGATTTATGGCAATTAAGTCCAAATATTTCTTTTCCAACAACTATTTCAATGACCTAATCAAATTGATCGGCGATATCCTTCCACAACCCCACAACGTGCCTAAAGATATGTATCAGTCGAAGAAATTGTTGTCTGGTCTCGGTATGAAATATGAAAAGATTGATTTGTGTCCAGACAATTTTATGTTTTTTGGAAAGAGCATTCGAAAGAGAACAAGTGATCAAAATATGGTAAATCGAGATTTGTCGAAATTGTTAACAACGATAGTGATAATGTGATCACATAAGTCGCACATAAGCAGCTTCGTTACTTACCACTGACACCTCGATTGAAGCAGTCATTTATTTAAAAAAGAAACAGCTAAACACATGAGATGGCATAAAGAAGGTGTACGTCAGAACAACGGAGTCACGACGCACTCGTCCGATGGTGAGACATGGAAGGCGTTGGACCGCTTCGATCCAGAATTTGTGAGTGACGCAAGAAATATTCAAAAAGTTTGGCGATAGATGGCTTCTCGCTGTTTAGTACAAACGCCACGTCATACTCGTGTTGGCATGTTTTTGTTATTCCATACAACCTGCCACCATCTCTTTGTATGAAGTATGAATTCATGTTTCTTTGCCTCATCATACCTGGACCGGGTCATTCTGCGCCATGTCTAAATGTGATGTTGAAATCCTTGATTGAAGAACTGAAAACTGTGACGCCCCTGTTCCGAGAAAACCTCGGAACCGAGCTGATGCATATGTGTGCCCAGGATGTTCATCACACATACACATGTAATCCACAAACTGAATTTAGAATATATATATATAACCATAAATAAGAGGGTTTTATTACAATGTCTTATTAGGCTCTAACTCATTCTAGCAGAAGTCTTATTCTAGCAGCGGAAGTCTTCTAAACTATTGCGGAAGCAACTAAGCAGCAGCGGCGCGGCTCTATCTCCTACTCCATTCTATTCCCACAGGCAAGTTGACGGTAGATCACGCGCCTAATACTCCACATGATCTTTAAAGTACTCTGCTCCTGTTGCTGATGATGTATGATAATGCAAGGGTGAGTACATGACGTACTCATCAAGTGCGGGAAGTATGACATGTAGTTCACAACAAGGTAGGTATAAAAAGTCTCATTGCAGAAAGCAAATTTTATTTCTCAAAACATAATAAAAACATCAACTAACTTTAAGTGAATGTAATCCCAACATGTATTTAAACATCAACATACCTCTATCATGATTCACCACTTTTCATATCTCATCCGAACACTTATCTTTCTCATCATTTTCTTATGCTCATGAATACCATCTCGTATTCATTACCATCTCCTCTAATATTCAATTCCATCTCATAACCGAGACCAAATCTCATTGCCATGACTTGTTAAGTCACGAAACCAATCTCACTACCAAGACTCATCAGTCCCGAAACCAATTCCAAAGACCAAACCAAACCAATACCATCCCAAAACCATCCCATCTAATCATGTGAGTTGGCTAGACGCTTGTGACCGGAAGCACGACTATCATGATAGTTTTACACTCTGCAGAGGTGGCACCACTTTACCCAGAAGTTTGTAATTTCGTCACCCGTCGGCAACTGCAGAACCTCCATTGTACTAGTACACAACCGTCGGTGTATGACCAAGAGATCATAAAATAGTCTTTACAAAGGGGCTACTAGATGTATGGACTCACTAAGGTTTAACCAGCAGACTCGAATCACCATTCTCCCACCTTTAGGCCCCCTCTTGTGTCATGCAGTTCCTAGGGCAATCCTCTCTCGACTCCCATTCCCCGCACCTTCCACGGTCCATAACAATCTAGTAACTTACCTAATTAGTCAGCTAAGCCGCACTCATATTTGCCCTTGTGATGGCACTGTATTCCTGGCATGGTTAGCATGAACCGGTTCTTAGATCTACGGCAAGTAAACCACCATCTAATTCTACCTCATCCACAAACCAAGCTTGCCCAGATCTCCCCCGATTCTTGTTCATTATCAACATCAAGTTCTCATTATCTTTATTCGTATGAGTGCAGTAGCTTGACACATTCTATCTCGCTTCCCATATCCCGTGGACTCGACGAAGCAAAAAGCAAAAACCATACCCGACTCATCAACTTTCCCGGCGACAAGGATGGTTAACAAAACTAGTAAACTCCTATGAAAGGGTTTCCCATCAAGTTGACTCAAGCACACACACGTTTTCGCAAGCAAAACAGTTTCAAAATCATGGGATCAATATGGTCAAGGGGCATTTACCTTGTTCTTGTGGCTTCTGTTGCTCACGGATCTCAAAGTCTTGTTGTTGTAGCTCGTCGTAGATAGCTCCCCGAGCTTGTACTTCTACTCATGATTACGCACATACAAAATTTATAGCAATCAATCATCATGCACAAACTTTACTCAAGATGCAATGATGCATATGCATGCAAATCCTATGGTGCAGTTTAGTTTGTACGTGTTCTTGCATGTTTTAAGAGTTGCATGGAGTTTTACGATGAATAGAGGTGTAAAGATCAAGTGCGGACGTGGTGATGATCTGAACTCAAGATCTAGATCAAACCGATCAACACGTGATCTGTCCATGAAAAAACTTCTGTTCAAAGAGATCGAAGAAACAGATGCGAAGAAAATCGTGATGATGTCGTAAGGTGGTAACGAAGACCTATCTTAATTCTCTTTTGTGTCAGAGCCTTCCTCCTAGCAAGACAGACCGTTGGCTCTCTTCCGGCAACGGCGAGGTGTGGCCGGGCTTCAACGGCGGCTCACCGGCGGCTAAACTCCGGCGAAGGGGGTTAACTCAACGAGTTGGGGGTTAGATCCTCTAAGTCATCGACTTGAGAACGTGTTACGGCCAAGGGGTTGTTTCGGGCTCTATTTATAAGAGGATAACGAAGAGTCCTACTCTGATTGGAGTTCGAATAAGAGTCCTATTCAAATTATTTTTTAATCTTAACAACTTATCTTTAATTGATCCGGTGCGGTAGCAACGTGGAATTCGTATCGGTTTCCTCGGTACCGGGTATTCCCGCGCGTATAGGAGAAAAACCGCTTCAGATATCGTCACCTCCGCGGTGATGAGCTCCAGAGGCTCCACGTGTCCAGCAGGGGCCGGGCTTCCTGTTTCCAAAGAGGCGGGCTCCGGTTGTGCAGCGTGTCAGGCGGGCGGGACCTCCCTCTCCTCAGAGGCAAGCTCCGCGTGCGCCACGTGTCCTGGCGGGTGGGACCTCCCCCCCCCCCCCCCCCCCCCCCCGGTCAGAGGCGAGCTCCGGGGCAACACGTGTCCTACGGGGCCGGATCTCGCCCCTTCCGCAGAGGCTAGCTCTGAGCCTGCCACGTGTCTGGTGGTGTCGGACCTCTCCCCACTCTGCAGGGATGAGCTCCGAACGCGCCACGTGGCCAGCAGGCCTCGGGAAGTGTCTACGGCGCTCCTCGGCGAACTGGAATTAGCTCTTTTCGGCCATATTTCTGATTCTTTCTTCATTCCTACTTCTTTTAAAATATTTTTCTATATGATTTATGTATGCATGCATGAATACGAAATTGAGTGTGTTACAAACTTTGTGGACAGGAGTCGAAGCTTACGACTGTTACAAGAAGCAGAAATTCAACCTGCGGGCTGCTTATTTATGGTCCGTCAATGATTTTCCAGCATACGGTATGTTTTCTGGATTGAGTACTCACGGTCGTTTGACGTGCCCGATATGTGCTTCGGACACGGATTGCTTTCGACCTCCTCATGGAGGCAAGATATGCTATTTTGATTGTCATAGACGTTGGTTGCCTTGAAATCACATGTTTCGACAATAGAAGAATGCCTTCAGAAAGAACACAGTTGTAACCAAAAACCATCAAAACCTCAAAATGGGTCTGAAATTTATGATATGTTGAACAAACTGGTGGCATATGAAAGTCGTCCTGGATATTTTGTAGGTTACGGCGAGGAACATAATTAGACTCACGTATGTGAAATTTAGGAGCTCCCGTATATGAAGTCATTTATTTTAATGCACAACATTGATGTTATGCATCAGAAGCGTAACATGGGCGAATGTATAATAAGCACATGCATGGATATGACGGCGAAAACGAAAGACAATATAAAGGCTCAAAAGAATTTGGCAGAGCTTTGTAACCGTCCAACTCTTGAGCTCTCCGAAAGCGGTGGTAAATCGCGTGCTTTTTTTTATCTTCAATCTAAAGAAAAGAAAGAAGTCATAAAATTGTTAAAAAGTTTGGAATTTTCAGATGGTTACGCAACTAATATGAAACGAGTCGTGAATGTAAAGACGGGAAAGCTCATTGGATTGAAAAGTCATAATTATCACATAATTATGGAAAGACTCCTACCTGTTATGTTTCATGACTATTTTGAAGATGCGGTGTGGAAGGTGTTAGCCGAGCTTAAATACTTTTATAAACAGTTATGTGCTAAAGAAATCACGGTAGAGATGATGAATAAGTTAGAGAAGAAGATATTGATACTGTTATGTAAGATGGAATTTTTTTCCTACGAGTTTCTTCAGTTCAATGCAACATCTTCTTATTCATCTTTCGTTTGAAGCTAAAGTGCGCGGTCCTATGCAATATAGATGGATGTATCACATTGAAATAGTATTTAGATATCTGAAGCCAATGATTGGAAACCGAGCAAGAGTGAAAGTGTGGATCGCTGAAACTTTTACCCTTAAGGAAGTGAGATATTTTTCAAGTGTTTATTTTGCAGAGCAACACAATGTAAATACTTTGGCGATGCGATACAATATAGATAAACATCTAACTTATAACGATCCCTCTATTTTTACAATAAAGGGCACCACTGTTGGTGGTAATTAGACCTACAATTGTATCGTAGATGAAAGAACGACCGTTTTACTTTATATGTATGCTAATATATATGGGATGGTGTTTCACACCGGTAACGGAGTTTTACTCGTGTGCAGTTGCTGCGCGCGGCCACCAATGCGTGGAGCTGGGAAGCTGTCAATCGGACACAACCAGCCGAAACACGTAGGCCGCGATCCGCGTTGTTGGGGCAGGTGGGATGCCCGGAAAACGTCCGCTGCATTTTGGCCTTTGCCGTCGCATCGATGGCGATCGGGTCACACGACCCGGAAGCTGGCGCCGTTCAGACTCTCCGAGGCCACCGTAACTACACTGATCGATCGATCCACCCGGCCCGCCTTGCATATGCTCGGCAGTCGGCACGGGTGCACGCACGAGCGGACACCCACCAACACGACGCGTGAACGCCTTGCTGCGCTGCTCGTTAACAAAGGTATTGGTGACACGGATGACCTGGGCGTGTGCCCATGCATGTGCCGGAGAGTGATATGTTATTGCGCGTACGTTTCGCAGCCAAGGCACGGCGCCGGCCGGGAGGCACAACAATAAAATGGTGTTTTGCTAGCTACCTGCAGCTGTTTCAGTTTAGTAGTACCACAAGTTGATGCAAGCGTGACTCTCCAACATGAGCGCCGTTGATGCGGGCGAAGTAGCGAGGAGCTGGCATGGCACTGTGTTGCCAAGAAAAATACAAGTTCAAAGTATGTACAGAAACACAAAGTCCCAGGTTGCAGTTTTAACTGATCGGCGATAATCAAGTTGGCCATGTTCAGCTACACGCAAGTAGGCGACTGGCTAGAGCTAGGAGTGATTATAGCCCATGTGATGTTGGGAGTGAACAGTTTACAGACACAGCAGGAAGCAACTGGAATCTAAGCCAAGATTTTGTGCTGCAATTTTATATTGCAACCCAGTGGTTGCAGCGGGCAACAAACTCTAACTTTAACCAATCCTACTCGGAAACGGTGCCGCCAACTCTGAATTTTCTGTTTTGAAAAGCTAAGTCAAACTAGGCGCTTGACGATATATGCTGTTTTTCCTAAGCTAAACACCACTGCACGGGACCGGCCGTCATTCTTAGCAGTATGCATGGTGAGTTGAGCATGAAGATGATGTACTTATGGACGGAATTATAGCTGTCAAAATCAAAATGACAGGCGAATGGAAAGACCAAAGAGCATCCTTACTGGAAGTATGACGGGACATGACTATGGCAAAGACAGTAACTACCTGATTTGTTAAAGTTGTAGTCCTAAAAATATTTTTTTCTCCACCCTAAGACAGCGCCTGGATCAGCTTTGTTGGCTTTCCAATGCGTCGCATGTGCACACCACCATATATTTTCATGTTGCACCAAAAACAATGCGATAACATAATATTTAACTAGTAGCATAACCTGATCAACAGGGCAAATACAAAACGGTGGCGTCTTTCCTATCTTTTGTTTCCGTTCAGTTAAGTTTCTTCAGATTAGTATGCTTTTATTCAGATTCAGACTTCGGATCCAGTTGGACGGGAATGGCTGTCTCGTATATGCACTTTGATTTGAATCCCCCTTCTTAGGATTTGCATCCGTAACATAGAGATTGTAGGTTTATCTAAAAATTCCACACGGGTATCACATGGATTTCTTAAATTGGTACTGATACAGCTATAGTTCATAACTGTTATTCCATCCATTCCAAAAATTTTGTCGACAACTTTAGTTTATTTTTAAAATAGAATATTGTCTCAACAACAATAATTTAAAAACAGAGGGAGTACAGAGTACTTACTCCAACAATATGAAATACTCGCATCCTTACAAAACTGTCGCAATCGTAGCTACCTATTGTAGATTCATAATTGGATTAACAAAGCAGCTTACTCATGAAAGGACTGCTTACTACTTCGCAACTATCACGCTTTGGAACAAAATGGACTTTTTGACAAAAAAAGTGTCTCTGTCGTCCAACCTACAGAATCTTCAATCGGGCTTTGTTGAGATACGTGCATAATAGTATCGTTTAAACTTGCAACAGATTCCAAATTTTTCAGCAAAAGAAAATAATATGAGATCTTTCGGGATCAAAGACGTGATGTCAATTGTCAACACAAAAGCAGACCAAAAGGCGTTGATTAAGAAAACGAGGAACGCGTGTGCAGATCCAATCATCCAATCTTGCAACATTTGCTAGCTCCTTGCTCACCTTACTAGTTGACCTTATCTGCAAATGCCATTTGGGCCCTGTATACAATTAAGCACGCCGCCAGAAGTCTACGGATATCTGTATGTAGCTCTAGTATAGTTTCATGTAGTAATACAATAGCTGTGTTGCTCCCTTCCCCCATTCATTTGTTTTTTTTTATAAAAAAACGTGTATACTCCAAATGCATATGGAATTTAACAGCAGATTTAATTTAAATGAGGAAAATAACCAGATAAACCTAGTTGTTTTACTGTTCAGGCTGCACTTACACGTTCCACTAGGCCTCCTGCTGCTTCCTACATTTATGAGCAATGCCAATTTTGCGATAAATGTATTACGTCACAAGTCTTATATTTTATACTTCTGTGAGCACACAGAGTAGCCCTTTCAGGACTCGATGACAACTCCAAAGATTATTCCCCTTGTAATTGTTAATTTCCACCGGAGTCGTCTTTGCATTAGTTGAACCAAATTTTTTTCAGATACAATCCGGTATGCAATGTGCCAACATGTAAAGGATATTCGTGATGCTAGCTAGCTGCAGCTGTTTTAGTTTAGTAGTACCTCAAGTTGATGCAAGCATGACTCTTCAACAAGAGCGCCGTTGATGCAGGCAAAGTAGTGACGAGCTGTCGAGCTGGCATGACATTGCTTTGCCGAGAAAAATACAAGTTCAAAGTACAGAAACACAAAGTCCCAGGTTGCAGTTTTAACTGATCGACGACCAAGTTGGCCATGTTCACCTACACCCAACTGGGCGACTAGCTAAGTAGTGGTTAGCCCATGTGATGTTGTGAGATGAACAGTTTACAGACACAAGAAGCAACTAAATCTAAGCCAAAATTTTGTGTAACAATTTTATATTGGACCTATAGTGATTGTTGCAGGCAACAAACTAACCAAACACTACTAGGAAACGGTGCCACGAAGTCTGGATTTTCTGTTTTCAAAAGTTAAGCGGAATAGGAGCTTGACGATGCTGTTCCTAAGCTAAACATCACGTGACGGCCGTCATTTTTAGCGGTATGCATGGTGATTTGAGCATGAAGATGATACTTATGGACGGAATTATAGGTGTGAAAATCAAAAGACCAGAGAGCATCCTTAATTAGTGAAAATTTGACGGCACGTGAGTATAACGAAGACAGTAATAACTACATGTTTGTTAAAGTTATCCTAAAAAATATTTTTTCTCCACCCTAAGCGCCTGGATCAGATTTGTTGGCTTTTCAATGCGTCGCATGTGCACACCACCAGATATTTTCAAGTTGCACCAAAAACAATGCGATAACATAATATTTAACTACAAGCATTACCTGATTGACAGGACCTAGACAAAACGGTGGCGTCTTTTCTATCTTATGTTTTCGTTCAGTTTCTTCAGATTAGTATGCTTTCATTCAGATTCAGACTTCCGATCCAGTTGGACGGGAACGGCTGTCTCATAGATATGATTTGATTTGAATCCCCTTTCCTATGATTTGCTTCAGTAACACAGTTTGTAGGTTTATCTAAAAAAATTCCACACGGGTATCACATGTACTTCTTAAATTAGTACTTATACAGCTAGAGTTCCTAAACTGTTACTTCCCCGTTCTCAAAATATTATCGTTAGGAAATAACTTTAGTTTATTTTAAACTAAAATTATTGTCCAAACGATAATATTTAAAAATGAAAGGAGTACTTATTCCAACAATATGGCGTATTCGCGTCCTACTGTAGCTACCTACTGTACTTCATAATTGGGTGGACAAAGAAACTTACTCGTGAAAGGGTTGCTTACTACGTCGCGAATGTCAAACTTTGTAAGAAATGAACTTTTTGACGCAAAAGGGTCACTGTCGTCCAACCTACTGAATCTCCAGTCAGGCTTTTGTTGAGATACGCGCATAATAGTATTGTTTAAACTTGCTACAGATTACAAATTTTTGAGCAAAAGAGGATACTATGAGATCTTTCAGTATCGGAGACGTAATGTAATTGTCAACACAAAACCATACCAAAAGGCGTTGATTAGGAAAAGAGGAACGCGTGTGCAGATCCAATCACCCAATCTTGCAAAATTTGCTAGCTGTTCCGCACCTTCTAGTTGGCCTTATCGGCAAATGCCATTTGGGCCCTGTATATAAGCACGCCGCGAGAAGTCTAGAAGTACACACCGGAGAGAATAGGAGCAGGGAGAAAAACTACAAGGTATACACGTCTTTGCCATGTACTATTTAATCTAGCGGTTACATTTTTACGATCTTTATTACCTTGTTCTTCAGTGATTTTACTGGATCGAGGTGATGGATCAACGGAACCAATGGCACCCACAGCAGGAGGTAAGAAGAATGGTCCCTGCCCTTCCACTGCTTGAGATCTAAAAGCTCGCTTGATGCACACCTTACTTTCGTCGATCGTCTCGTTAATTCTTGTGATGGTGTCCGCCATGTCAGGAACCTGTGAACGAGTCAGCATACATCTACCAGCAAGAAGAGCAGCCCGGAATGTTCGCCCATCCTCTTCCTCAGCAACAGTACTACACATTGCCACCAACAATGGCGCCGCCTACCCCGTTCCATCCATCTCCTCATTCTCAAAGCTCTGCTTTCCCGAGCTTCGGAGGCCACACATTGCCCACGCCGTCGTTTGGAGCGGTGGCAGTCAAGAACGACGAGCAAGGACAGCCGTCTTCGTCGTCGAACATCCTCTGCTTTGGCGGGCAGCCGCCAAGAACGCTTAGCTTCTCGGGAGAAGACGACTTTCCTGACGCCATTGAAGCAGTGCAGCCGGTGCCAGAGCGGCGGAGCCGGGCGCACTTGAACACGCAGGAGCACGTCATCGCGGAGCGCAGGCGGCGCGAGAAGATGCAGCAGCAGTTCGTGGCGCTGGCCACCATCGTCCCTGACCTAACCAAGGTACGTATGATGACGCTGAACCCGGGGATCACTACGCAACTAGGGATTTCTTGCCACAAACTAATAAGATGACGATATAAGAGAGAGGCCGTTGTTAGTTATATGGATGGACGCCGCCGGCGGAGCTGGAGGTAGCGCGCCGTCGAAACTCGAAACGCATGCCTGGCCAAGGCAGCGTGGCCGGGACACTTGGTGGGGGGGGGGGGGGGGGGGGGGCGCGTCGTGCACGTGCAATCCGGCGGGAGGATGCGAGCGGGACTACATGGGATTCCATTCGCGCCGTGCTGCTGTCTTGCAGCCTTCGTGCGGAGCGGTGGCATGGGGTGGGAGCACAACGCGGGATACGACGTGGGCCGCGCGGAATGGGAGGCGAAGTAGTCCTCACCATCAGAAGCGTTCGGCCCAGGCCTGCGAGACGAGATGAACGGATGTTGCGTTTGTGCGCCGTTCCATTTCCGCATCATCCGCCACACCCAAAGTTCTTGCTGTTTTCTTTTGATTGAATGCGAGTTTTCATATTTTACTTCGGATAGAAACTGTCGCGGGTTTTGAATAACGAGCCAGGCAAGCCAAACGAACAGCTTTCGCTAGCTAGGGCGCTAGGCCATTGATCGATACATCTTACTGCTGCTTGATATGGAATTTCTAGAAACTTACTGAAAAAATTCCCATAGATTATGTGGTGCTGGATAATTAAACCCAATACTAGAACAATGCTATCACCGGCTAACATAATACTGAACCTGCTTTGTCCTTTATTTTCAGACAGACAAGATATCTGTCCTAGGGAGCACCATCGAGTACGTGAAGCAGCTGCAAGAGAATGTGAAAGCGCTGGAGGAGCAAAGCGCGATGAGATCAAATCCTGAGCCAATCGTTTTCAAGAGCAAGTGTCGCATATCAGATGACGACGACGTCTCAAGGCCCAGCGGAAGCGCCTCTTCCGGTGCTGCTGCTGCCAGGGGGTTCATCGTCCCAACCGTTGAGGCGAGGATCCATAGAGACACCGTCCTGCTGAAAATCTGCTGCAGGGAGGGGCGAGGAGTGTTGGTGATGGTCATCTCCGAGCTTGAGAACCAGGGCCTTTCCATCATAAACACCAGCGTCCTTCCGTTTACGGATTCATGCCTCAGTGTCACCATCACTGCAAAGGTAATTAAGGCTTCTTATAGCCTCGACTGTCCTTCGAACGTGCTTGATTCAACTTACTTTTTGCACTATATGCGCTCGCATTTTTCAGAATGTTAAGAAATTTGACTAGTTTCTTTTCCATGTAGATCGGACAAGGGTTTTCGACAACATCTGAGCTCGTAAACAACCTGACAACGGCCCTAAGGGGTTTCACTTGAGGAACTATGAATTTTTCACTAGACCTTTTGGGGTGCTCAAGCACGTCCATTCTAAAACTGTTGTGCAAGCGCGCTCTCTCTTGTGCAGTGTACATTGTTCCTTCTGTTTTTCCTTTTCCGGTCCATTCGTCTCTTCGCGTCGCCAACACATAAATCATTAATCTTCTGAGCATCACTCGCTTTACATGAAGTTCTTTACATAGATTATCCCTTTTAGCTAAAACCATAGCCTATATATTACTCTTCATGAGCTAGATAGCAATTTTGTGGTGTGAGCAGTAGTGCGAACCTTAATAGGTGCATTCAGAAGCGTGGTTTGGTCATCTCTATGCGAAATATGACTTCTGCTGTTCTACGGTGTACAATTTAGAATTTGTAAGATTCCATTCCAGTGGGGTGCGCAGCACCCTGTTGTTTGATGAGAGGTGTTTTTTGACCTGATACCATCTAAAACAAATAAATGATTTACCATGAAGTTCTTTAAATAAAAGGTACGTAAAGTGCATGGACGGTTAACTTGTCCGGAGGTATCATTTAAGTTCTCGAGCTTGCTAAGCGGTTCACTTGTTAGTGTTGATCTGGCTACTTGACATTTTTTATCGTGACCATGTCGTCAAGTGTATAATCTCATCATTTGCATTACTATTAAAGCCCGCACGAATGTCAAAAAATAAATAGTAAGTGATGATTTAATTAATTTGAATGACATGGATGCCACAGGTGCACCAACTAGACAAATCAAGGTTAATTGGAGAGATTTATAATGAACCACTTGACAAGTTTGTGGACTTAAATATGCAAACAAGAGTTTAGAGACCTTGATGACACCCTGAACAAGTTTAATAAGTACTGAGCATTCACTTTACTACCCGGGTGGTTCCACTGTACGCGGCCTTATTATCGGGTTAAAAATCGATACATGACATGCGATTGCTTTTGTTCGGTCGTCCGTTGCTTCGATGCTTTCCGTCACCACGGCCTCGACACATGCATTTACCGAGCCTAATCTGTTCCCTCTTTCATAAGAAAAATCAAACAATGTTCCATGAATGAACCGATGATCCTGCTTCACGACGTCCAACGGACCACCAGGAAGCCGTTGCCATTGTACGCGGGCCTGAAGCCGGCTCCAGCAGGCGCGCAGCAGCACAAGGAGGAGCAAGACGTGGCCGGCGTCCTGGGAGCTCTCGCCCGTACCGTAGCTCAGCAGCTGCGGTTCCCACTGCGGCCTCGACGCCCAGCTGCTTGGTCCGGTACTTGAGATTTGGGCGAAGTGGAGCCAACAGGAGACCATTTGATTTGTGACAGTGTGAAGTCGAGCTACTGTACTTGAGATTTTTCGTGTTTGCTGGGCTGGCTGGGCTGACGGCCCACCAACCCTGCAGAATGAAACGTCCAGGACTCTATGCTGGGCCGCAACCGCTTCAGATCTCGTCTTCCGTCTTCACCGCCTGGACCCTGGAGGGTTGTACCGCGCCACCTAGTCTAGTCCAGTCCCGTGCGGTGTCGACAGCAACAGCTCCCGGGTAACCGGTGAGGCGGCGATGCTCTTCCTCGTGGTGGCGCGCTTCCCGGCCCATGGACTAAAGAGCTCGTGCTCGGCTTCGTTTTCCTAATCTGTTTTATTCATTAACTCGTGGAGTTGCAAGCGTGTCGCATTTCTTTGGTGATGGTCCAAGCACAGCTCAGCTCAACCACGAGTTCCCATGGCAGAGTTATCTCGGGGCATGGACCAAGGAGTTAACCCCTCGCCTCAAACCAAGGTTGCCGGATTAATGTACCGCACGGTCGACGCGACGATGCGCGAGCTCGACCGAGAAAATTGACAGGAGCACGAGACGCTGACCCCGAATTAAGGCGCGTTGAGTTTTGACCCACCCGCCGCTGTTCTTCTCTGGATCAGGGATCTGCACGTGGTTTCTTAAACCGACCCGTCGACGATCCCCTGGTGATATGGGGTGTGGTTTGGGCTCAGCGTCCAAAACTATTAAGCCTCCCCGGGAGACAAGGAGGAAGACGCTCGAGATCACGGTAGCCAGCGGTACGTATCGAGTCGCGTTGACAGTGACGAACGAGGTCAATGCGACACAAAGGGCGACCTAGAGCACAGCATCACGGTGGCAATTATGGTGCGGGGCGCGGACCATTAATTGGATTTAGACTCTTGATCATTTATGATGTTTGGACTTGGAAATTCACGGTGCACTAGGTGTGGCTGTTGGCTGTTTCGAGTTCTAGGCTGCGCAAAATAACCGACAAAGGTGTGTGAGACATCTCGTGACGGTTATGCTTACGAAATGTTGGCGATCGAGACGGCTAGATCATCACAACGGGAACAGCAACGTAACCATGGCGAACGGCTCCGATCTTTGCTCAATCAAATCAGCGATCTGGCTGCTCCTGCTAGGCTGCTACCACCAGACGTACCGAGCATATAATACAGCCAGACGCTGAACAGTAAGTCGTCCCTGCTAAAAACGCAACGACTGATTAAGGGCAGGAAACAAGGAACGACGAAGCTGCTGCCAGCCGCTTCACCGGGACCGCTGCAATACTGTAGCTTAGACGGGACTCCAACCGGGAGCCGAACAGCGTCCCACGCACCGGGACGTTGCCATGGGGACGGACGGGAAATCGAAACAAACGAGCGAGGGGAAAGGCCGCACCGTACTCGCGTTGTTTATTCAGGCGTGGGCTACCGCGCGGAGGCACGACGGCCCAGCCCCAACCCCCACCTCGTCGCGCGAATCCTCTCGGGGTGGGGGTGGGGCTCCTTCCACCAGCCGCGCCGCCGGGCCGTGTCCGCGGACTAAGGGCTCGCGGGGTTCGGGACCGTATCATGGCGTCCCCGGTAGGCGGGAGCTTGCTTCGTGTGCTTAGTACAGAAGCCATCCTGGAATCCTGGCTCGCCGTGGGTCCTCCGGTGGAACCTGCCCCGCGGTTCGCGGATGCAGAACCAGCACTTCAGGCTTGCTACTCTGCGTTTTTCCTGTGCTGGTGTCCTGCTGCAAGTTTTGTCATGCTAGCCACGATTATAGCATCGGGATTCATTATCTAAAAAAAGCAACGTGATCCATGGGAACACACTGTCCATATTCAACCACCCTCGTACGTGCCAGTGTAACGTACGCATTTCACTTGAGGACCGTGTAGCTGATGAGTTAAGCAGCACGCTGGAAGAACAAAATCGCCGTTTTGATATACAAAACCGCGGCAGGAAAAAGAAAAAGTAAAAGGAAATGACACGATGTGATGTTATGAAACCAGCTATTCGCATGGAAATGTCCTGAACCAGTGCTGGTGGGAGCGAAAATTACACGATACGCCCAGGTTTTACTCTACTGTTTCCTTGTCCTGTTCTGCTGCTACGGAGTTCCCTCCGACGACTGCTCGCTCCAGCAGCAGCAGCTGACTGATTTCACCCGCCTCTATAGCCCACGCTGTCCGCCTGCGCTCGCGCACCCACTCCACTCGCCACAACGCCCATGGCGTACTCCATGGCCGCCGCGAACACCCTTCTTCCAGTCCTCCTCCTCCTCCTCCTTACCACCGCCGTGCGCTGCACCGCTGCCGACTCCTCGTCGCCGGAAGCGGCCGCCCTCCTCAACATCTCGGCCGCGCTCACCGACCCCTCGGGCTACCTCTCCAAGCACTGGACGCCCGACACCCCGATCTGCTCGTGGCCGCGCCTGTCCTGCGACGCCGCCGGCAAACGCGTTATCACTCTCGACCTCTCCGGCCTCAGCCTCTCCGGCCCTATCCCCGCCGCCGCGCTCGCCGCCCTCCCGCACCTCCAGTCGCTCAACCTATCCAACAACATCCTCAACTCCACCTTCCCCGACGAGATCATCGCGTCCCTCCGGAGCCTCCGCGTCCTCGACCTCTACAACAACAACCTGACGGGACCGCTCCCGGCCGCGCTTCCCAACCTCACCGACCTCGTCCACCTCCACCTCGGCGGCAATTTCTTCTCCGGCAGCATCCCACGGTCGTACGGCCAGTGGAGCCGTATCCGCTACCTGGCCCTCTCCGGCAACGAGCTCACCGGCGTGATACCGCCGGAGCTCGGCAACCTGACCACGCTGAGGGAGCTGTACCTCGGCTACTTCAACAGCTTCACCGGCGGGATACCGCCGGAGCTCGGGAGGCTGCGGGCGCTCGTCCGCCTCGACATGGCGAGCTGCGGCATCTCCGGGGAGATCCCGCCTGAGGTGGCCAACCTGACGTCGCTCGACACCCTGTTTCTTCAGATCAACGCCCTATCCGGGCGGCTCCCGACGGAGATAGGCGCAATGGGCGCGCTGAAATCGCTCGACTTGTCGAACAACCTGTTCGTCGGAGAGATCCCCGCGAGCTTCGCCTCGCTCAAGAACCTGACGCTGCTGAACCTCTTCCGGAACCGCCTCGCCGGCGAGATTCCCGAGTTCGTCGGCGACCTGCCGAGCCTCGAGGTGCTGCAGCTCTGGGAGAATAACTTCACGGGAAGGATACCCGCGAACCTCGGCGTGGCGGCGATCAGGCTGAGGATCGTCGACGTGAGCACGAACAAGCTCACGGGCGTTCTGCCGACGGAGCTGTGCGCTGGCAAGCAGCTGCAGACGCTCATCGCGCTGGGCAATTCGTTATTCGGCGGCATTCCCGACGGCCTCGCGGGGTGCCCGTCGCTCACCAGGATCCGACTGGGCGAGAACTACCTCAACGGGACGATACCGGCCAAGCTGTTCACGTTGCCGAACCTCACGCAGATAGAGCTGCACGACAATTTGCTGTCCGGCGAGCTCCGGCTAGAC
This sequence comes from Neostapfia colusana, assembly GCA_030760725.1. Classification (NCBI taxonomy): domain Eukaryota; kingdom Viridiplantae; phylum Streptophyta; class Magnoliopsida; order Poales; family Poaceae; genus Neostapfia; species Neostapfia colusana. The sequence continues at coordinate 86,746,673 of JASWHV010000013.1, read as the reverse complement.
GCCGGGAAGGTGTCGTCATCCATCGGAGAGATGAGCCTGTACAACAACCGGCTGTCGGGACATGTGCCTGCGGGAATCGGCGGGCTCGTGGGCCTGCAGAAGCTGCTGCTATCGGGAAACCGGTTGTCCGGCGAGCTTACGCCGGAGATTGGTAAGCTGCTGCAGCTCTCTAAGGCTGACCTCTCTGGGAACTTTATTTCCGGCGAGGTGCCCCCGGCGATCAGCGGTTGCCGATTGCTCACATTCCTCGACCTCTCCAACAACAAGCTCTCCGGCCGCATCCCGCCAGAGCTCGCTGGCCTCCGCATCCTGAACTACCTGAACGTATCCCACAACGCGCTCGAAGGGGAGATCCCGCCTGCCATTGCCGGAATGCAGAGCCTAACAGCAGTCGACTTCTCGTACAACAACCTCTCCGGTGAGGTCCCGTTCACGGGCCAGTTCGCCTACTTCAACGCCACCTCCTTCACCGGGAACGCCGGCCTCTGTGGCGCGTTCCTCTCCCCATGCCGCTCACCCCACGGCGTCGCCACCTCGGCCTTCCGCTCCCTCTCGCCGTCGTCGAAGCTCCTCCTCGTGCTCGGCCTGCTGGCGCTGTCCATCGTCTTCGCGGGCGGGGCTGTGCTGAAGGCGCGGTCGATGAAGAGGTCCGCCGAGGTGCGCACGTGGCGGCTCACGGCGTTCCAGCGTCTCGACTTCACCGTGGACGACGTGCTGGACTGCCTCAAGGAGGAGAACATGATCGGCAAGGGCGGGTTCGGGATCGTGTACAAGGGCGCGATGCCGGGTGGCGGCGGCACAGCGGTGGCCGTGAAGCGGCTGCCGGCCATCGGGCGCGCGGGCGCCGCGCACGATGACTACGGGTTCTCGGCGGAGATACAGACGCTGGGGCGCATCCGGCACCGGCACATCGTGCGGCTGCTCGGGTTCGCGGCCAACCGGGAGACCAACCTGCTGGTGTACGAGTACATGCCCAACGGCAGCCTCGGCGAGGTGCTCCACGGCCAGAAGGGCGGGCATCTGCAGTGGGCGACGCGGTACAAGATCGCCTTGGAGGCGGCCAAGGGGCTCTGCTACCTGCACCACGACTGCTCGCCGCCGATCCTGCACCGCGACGTCAAGTCCAACAACATCCTCCTCGACGCCGACTTCGAGGCGCACGTCGCAGACTTCGGACTCGCCAAGTTCCTCCGCGGCAACGCCGGCGGCTCCGAGTGCATGTCCGCCATCGCTGGCTCCTACGGCTACATTGCTCCTGGTACGTTACACGTCACGGACCAAGTGTCCTATACCAGGTGACTCACGAGTTCGTTCAAAAGATGACTCACGAGTCCGTTCAAGAGATGCACAGTCCGCCATTTTGAATTTTTTATGTCGCTTCAAGTGATTTCATTGCTGAACTCCTCGGCGCGGATTCTCTTTCTTTCTTTTTCGCATCGCATTTGGTCTTTCACGAATATTTTGTTTAGACTGGCTAGGCTGGTTCTGTTTGTCGCTTGCATCACTCAAACTTGCATAGACTGGTTCTGTTTGTCGTGTGGAAATTCGAAAGCAATACCTTCGGCATGCTCTCATTTGTTTTTACTGTGTCCAACGCACCAGTCGTGTCGTACATCCTCTGAACTGAACATTTGATAGCTGTGCTCCGTCGCTTTGTCGTTTTAATGGATCATACATCGTTGGGACTTGTTGGGCATGTGATCTTACGTGGCTTCACTAATCTCCTGTCCGTCCCCCTCGCAGAGTACGCCTACACGCTGAAGGTCGACGAGAAGAGCGACGTGTACAGCTTCGGGGTCGTGCTGCTGGAGCTCATCACCGGCCGCAAGCCGGTCGGGGGGTTCGGCGACGGCGTGGACATCGTGCAATGGGTGCGGATGGTGACCGGGTCGAGCAAGGAAGGCGTGATGAAGATCGCGGACCCCCGCCTCTCGACGGTGCCCCTCTACGAGCTGACCCACGTCTTCTACGTCGCCATGCTCTGCGTCGCGGAGCAGAGCGTCGAGCGGCCGACGATGCGGGAGGTCGTGCAGATACTGACCGACATGCCCGGCTCCACGTCGACCTCCATGGACGTTCCCGTTGTCATCGAGCATAAGGAGGGTGGGAGCCCGGAGAAGGCGCGGCAGGACGGGCCACAGGACTCCCCGCCGCAGCAAGATCTTCTTAGTATCTAGGTGTGCAACTCGAATTGTTAGCAGTACTTTGTAGCATTCCCTGTCCTTTCTGCCGTGGTGTTGGAATATGAAGGTAAGCAGGCCTGGCTAATTTAATTAGATTGCCGCTACTGCATGCAATGGTGTATTAGATCAGTGTAATCTCTGCCTTATGTACAAATCAAGCTGCTCAAGTTTCCAGTTGGTTTCTGATTCTTTTTTGCTATTTTTGAAGACTTCCTCCTCCGAAAACACTACTACTGCACTTCGGCAGGGGCAACGCCAATGCGCATGGCTCCGGAGTCAGAGGTCATGGAAGGACACGCACGCTTTGCTGGGCTCCTGATGCTGTAGCTATCCAAGATAGCACTGGCGCTGCCGGCTCGGTTCCGGCATGGAGACGGGCGCGCGTGCACGTGAATGGTCGATTCCGCTCTCCCGGAGAGAGACGGGTCGACGACAGGTAGGTTTGCGCGCCGTGTGCCGGGCTTCGAGTTCGTAACATATTACGGCACCGTTATATCGGGCGGTTTGGTTCCGACGCACGCCACGGCCACGCAGGGCGTTCGTCTTCGTTCTCATATATCCGACGGTGTCGCGACGCGGTTCATGCCGCGGCACTGTGACGCCGCATGCTAGAGTGTCGCGGCGGAGATCCGAGCGCGGCCGGTCTCTCTTCCTCCAAAAAAAATTCCTGAGGGTGCCTGGTGCCCGGCCGGCCGGCAAGGCAGCAACGCGTGATGGGGCGTGTGACGGAGCACGTAGTCGGAGCTGCGGCTTGCATGCGACGCCAATGCGCTGCCACTGTTGCTATCCGTCGTCCTGGTCCTCGCCAGGCGAGTCCAGTCGCGGGGCGCGGCGAGATTCGTGCGTGCATGCGGGTGTGTTTGCGTTCCGCACGTGTGGTCAGGTCACGCGTCGCCGGTCGCACCAGCACGGCTGTACAGGCGAAGAATCTCCCCACGTTCTCGTGGAAATCCGAGCGGCTGTCCCGCCCCTCGCCTCCGATGGATCGCCGCTGCCATTGTTCGGCTCGTTCCTGCAAGAATGGTTTGTGCTCCAAAACATCGTCCTTTTCTTTTTTATTTTTGAACGACGGCACAATACAGTGTTAATCACCTGTGGTACAACGGAAATGCATCAGTACGCCTGTCTTTACAGATTAATAATTTCTCCTCAGCAGTTTAGGACTGCAACATGGCACCACAGGAAAAAAAAAGAACTCGCAGGTGACCTGCCAATTCTCTCGTAAGCCAAAACGTAATCTGCAACCGCCCCCCAGCAACGATGTGCTAGCACTGTTTTGATGCGGAGAGTTGCATTCATTCGTTTAGGCTGTACGGGCGGTGTTTAGTGGTTGAGCACACGGATCTGGTCCAGAAACAGATCAACAACCTGATAACGACAATGCCCAAGACAAACAGGGCTAACAGTGACACTGATGACGGTACCCAAAACTACTACTCCTACCTTGAACAGATCGAGGACATCCTCTCGAAAACAAGCTCGCCAACCTCTTTCACTTTGTCTCGTCTCCGGCCAGCGCGCCCACGGGTTCTTCTGGAGCCGGCGGTCGGCCAGCGGCGAGACGAGACGACGTGCAAAAGCAGATTCATAAAGCTTGGAGCGCCACAAGGACACGGCTAGCACATCGTCCGCGACGCCTTGGTGCTTGCCCTGCCGGAGACAGGACGTGACGAGGATCATGTATGGGGTGGGCTGACGGTACACTGCATGCACGAGGCGTCGTCTCGGAGGACGTACGTTCTGGCCCGCGTGGGAGAGGAGAGGAGAGGAGAAGAGAGGGAGACGCGACGAGCGAAGAAAGCATCGTGATCGGGCGCGTCGATAAGCGGGCGGAGACGCGATGTTTCGGCGCGGAAGGGATCAAAAGGTGACCGGCCACAGCCAGATGCGATGACGATTCGTCGTGTTTGGACCGGACCGGGCGACCGGTGGGCACGCCGTCGCCGGGGCTAGCCTCGTCCGACCGACGTGTGCCGTTCGATCGTTCGGGCAAATTTCCTCGGTGTATTGTTACGGATTTGCCTCGTCGGTAATTGTCAGGTTGCTGCACAGCCCAGCCCAGATGAAACGAGCAAAATCGTACGTGTCCGTCCGTACAGGGACCGCCGTAGCTTATGTATGTCCGCTTCAGAGGAAAAACTAAAAAGATCTTCCTCCGTCGCAGGGCAGGGGGTCGAATTAGTTGCAGTTCCGTCGATCTTTGCAGAACCTTTCCCACAATCATCGAGCTCAGAAAAATGGCATGGTGAATCCTTCCGCTTCCCAGCTGATACTAGCCTGGGCGACCGGGCCCTTGCCGCCGCTGGCCATCGTGGAGCGATCGCACGTCATCAGATGGCGCCCAGCGCGCATCCATTGGCCGGTCGGACTCTGCACGACGCGGGAGCTGGTAGTGGGCTGCCTTTCGGGAGATCGGGAGCCAGCCGGGACAAAAGTACGCACGTCTCCATGCACGCACCAGTCCCTCGGCCAATGGACGGACGGCCGGAGCCCTGCGCCGGTTGTGTTTGTACCGGGACGAGGCGCGGGTTCACGGCACTGCCGATCGACGCCCGCGCGCTGATGCCTTTCTCCCGTCTCCGGACGCCGTGTCGTGGGCGCGGCCTGGCAGCGGCACAGCCTGCCCGGAAGCGGCGGCGGCCGGGCAGGCTCTCCAGCCCCTGTGCTCGGCGCAGACACGGGTCGGCGACTCGGAGGCGAGACGCTGTTCCGCTCGTGTCGTCACTCGCGTGGTTTCTGTCGGCGTTGGAGTGCTCCTTGCCACACGCGACCCCGTGAACGACAACGATGCTGTTCCGTGCACGCACGACGCAGGCGCGCGGATCTGCTGACGCGGTGGAGTGGTCCGCGCTCTGCCAGTGCCAGGGCAGGGAGGGCCGGTCCGCACCGCACCGCACCGCGCGGATGATAGATAGATCGAGACCAGCGCCGGAGTGCGATGGATGCGTACAAGGAGGCAGGGCAGGGCCTCTAGTGCGGCGCTGGGCTATACCCAGGGGGGCGGTGGCAATGCTCGTTTGTCTCGGAGCCGCTTCAGTAAGACGCGGACCGTGACGTCCCGGAACGGCCAAATCCGCTGGTTCCCTGCCGTCCTCTTCGAGCTTTGTGATGACGTTTTTTTTCAAAAAAAAAAGAGGCAGAACATTCCTTAATTAATTTTACTATTGTGATCACGAATTAAAAATGAGTGACTCGCACCACCACCTACTTACACTACCCGACATTTCTAGTAACTACAGATACCATCGAGCGGTGCCGAGAACGACGGGCACTGTTGCCGACTTGTCCCTGGTCGCTCGGTGACTCATTGCCACCAGGTCCAGCGCTACGTTTTGGCATTTTGATAGCCTTTTCCTGAAGGAACCAGAGAGTCGAGTGTGAGGTGCACCTGATCATCAGCGAAAACACGGCCGTAGCTCTGGTAGCCGTGGATGGAATCTACTACTGGCGTAGCTAGCGCGACTTCCGGTGGCAACAGTTACCTCAGCCTTCTCCCAACCGCGCGCGCCGCTTCAGTGTAGCTTCAGGATCCGCGACTGGATCTTCTCTGAAGTCTGAACAAACTACTACTAGAGTAAACAATACAATACTGATCCCACTCGATTAAACTCTTCCGTTCCTACCAAGAACAAACGTCCTGCTGCTCCATCTTATCCGCTTCCGCTTGTCTCAGCTGCCACTGATCAACATGCCTGCACTGCACGCGCCTTTTCCAGCGGTATGTATGCTCTGCTCTGCGACCGCAACGAGTGAGCCAAGAAACTCCAAAATGAGAGGAGCGCCCACACCGACTCCCAAAAGACGTCATGTGGTAGCCTCCAAAATCGCACATGAGGAATCAGCCCACGCCACCCGCCGGTCTGCAGCTTGAGGATGGCGACCGACCGACGACCGTGCCATCTGGGCAGAGCCGAGCCCGAGCATGGCACAAACATTAGAAAGCGAGAAAACGAGTGCGAGTAGGGCGCAGAGCGAAGCAGAGTTCCTTGAAATGGGAGCAACACGGCAGCGGCATTTTGAACGTCGCTGTGGAAAGCGTACTCTACTCTCTCCCCGACGGCAGGTTTTCTTTTGGTGAGAATGAGCGCTGCATCTCCGCGCGTCCGTGGTGATGGCTGTCCATGTGCGTGCCTCAATCATGTGCGCAGAAGCAGGCAAAGGCAATTCCATGGGGCCAAGCAGATGTACCATCCTATGTGTCATGTCGTTGGGCAGTACTAATGGTTAGCAGTACCAGTACGTAATGATATTGTTTTCTGGCTAATTTGCTTTCGCCCTGTTACTTGCAAGCGCCCACCACCCCCGCATTTCCTGCACTTGTTTAGTCCTCATGACCCGTTCCCTCTTACTTAATTGCCTGTCTGTGTGCACTTGCCTGAGCACCAGCAAAGGGGGCGCTTTTTTCGCTGGTGATGTGAGCTTTGCTGGTGTCTTGCTTTGGCGCCAAGACGACAAGGACATCAGACATTCCGTGGCTTCAGATCTTCCCAGACGCCTAGACAGGTGACCAAATCAGAGTGCGCATTTGTGCTAAGCAGCTTAGCAGACAACTTTTTGTCAGGCCATGTGTCCTCTGACGTGGTTGAGTAGTGTAAACTAATTGCGATGCCGATGAGCTTTGTTCAGTCAATTTGACGACTGGAGGGTGACTTGTGGGTCCTCAAGCCAGTGGGGCTCACCTGGCATCGGAACAAAAGGATATACATTGCTTCCATGTTCAGATAAAGATGAAAGAACGTATGGGCTCATCTGTTCACAGTGTACATGAGAAAGAAAAGGTGCGAATGACCCTGTAAAGAGCTGAAAGTGCATCAGCGAACGAGAGAAATAAAGTAGTCGTACTACTTTATGTAACATACCCTTGATATGTTCCCTTCTCGATCTCCTTTCGCCGTCCATGTCATCAGACTGTTCCCTTCAAAAAAGAAAAGGCTGTGCCGAACACTGTTTCCAGATTCTGAATCCAATAATTCCAAGAGCGACAGCATGAGTCCATAGAGTCCCCTCGTAGTCGTAGCAAGCTAAAGAATAACCAGTGTACTATACTGATATTTATTCATCCTCCGAGGGTCCTATTCTGCCTGCGTATGAGCACAGACACACATGCACGCCACATTCCTGCAATCGTCGAGAAAAAAAAAGGCCCCTGTGCATGCAGACGGTATCATCACGTCACCTTCTTTAAAATATGTTTTTGAGATCTTTAAAATGACTGTAAATCTGATGAACCTGTCAACAAGCAGTCAGCAAATGATTCAGCGTGCTGTCAAACACTAAAAGACGAGAGCTCGCTTGCAACTTGCAAGCTGGAACGAAGGAGCTAGACACCAACAAATCGCTCAGATCATGGTAATGGATCACATGTCTGTTATGCAATGCAGGTGGTGCATGACGAGAGAACAAAAAAGATCAGTGGACATCCTGTCATGTACATACAAGCGCAAAAACTGGCAGCTAATTGACAAAACATGCATGTATTATCACCAGCAGTTTTTTTTTCTCCGGGGTCCATGATGGTACGTACTCTGAGTTTATCATGCATCCTATGTTCAGCGGGAGGACTCGTCACGTTAGATCTTCTGCACATTTTAATATCACTAGAACGGGGGCTTTCGAAAAAAAAATATCACTAGAACGGCCTTTACAATAGCACGTAAGTAGAAGCCAGTGTTGTCACCCACTTTCAAAAAAAAAGATAGACAAGAGCTAGTGGCAGTCAGTCACTTTGATAGAATGTTGCATACTACTAGTACTTCAAAAACGCTGTAACAGATGCCCATGGAGAACTAAGCAGCAGTAGCAGGGATGCAGATGCATGGCAGGAGGAATAACATCGAGGCGTTGGACGGGGGTGGTCAGTGGTGCTCAGAGAAGTGATGATGCACAAAAAGGAAAGACGACAAGTACTCGCGCGTAAGTACCGGCTTCCCTGATTCAAAATTGTGCTCGAGAGCTCACGCCCTTCCAATGGCCAGCTTCCAATCACAGTGCATCTACGCCTCGCCAAAGCCTAAAGCTCCAGGCACGTCACGCACAGGAACCCTGTCTCCTCCTCCTTGTACACTCGTAGGACTCGAGATGTGCTGCCGCTTGTGTCTTTGTAGCATGCAGCAGTGGAGGTAGGGCCTTAGGATTCAATGATGCGTTCTAGTTTAGCTTGAACGATGGACCGCGATGATTCGTGTTGGAGCGCCTGCTCGGTGTGTGATGAGCTCAGGTGAACGTTTCTGTCAGAGCTTTTGATCGCTGATGCAGAACTGCATGATAGGCGCGCGCCCGTCAATTTCTCAGGTATGGCCCAGCAGCCTACACCTCCGGTGCTACTTGTTCCGCCCTAATCGCCTGCGTGATCTAGTTGTTGCTGCGCTGCGTGACCCTCGTTGTACAGATTAGGAATATGATCTACGTATACATCACCAAAAGACTAAATTACCTCTGGAGCAAGCACATCACAACACAGCACGAGTTGAAAGCACCAAAACAGGCGACTATATATCAGGAGCAATCACAGCACAAGTCGAAACCATGTGACCAAGCCATATCTGCCCCCAACATGTTATACATTACCCATTTGTCTCCAGATAAGTACAGGGAAAGATATCCAACGACGGACGAACGGACTCACCATCATGAAAATTTGCATTTGGAACTGAAAGTTCAAACGAGACTCTTGAGCTGCGAATGTAATAAACTAAACAAATTCTTTACATTTTTTGACAAAGAAAAAACTGCACCGCCATAACAGCTGGCATGCTGGATTAACCAAATCCAGGGGGCACATCAGGACCATCATCATCACAATCCCCTGCACTGCCTACAGTAACTGGGTCTCCGTTTGGCTTCATTTCCTTATGGTTTTCCAAATTTGATGCCTGCTGCTGTGTCATTGCTGTTGCTGTGATGTTATTTTTCTGATTGTTGCTGAAACCAAATCCTGGTGGTTCCTCTGGATCATCCTCATCCATCTCAACTGCAACAGAGGTTGTGGGCTTCGCTAACGGAATTTGTTCCTCTTTTCCATTACTCTTTAGCTTCTTGGAAGAAGGCCCAGGGTCTTTTTCAGGGTGCACTATCCTGTTGTAGACAGCTTGCACAGTTCCCCGTATATCAGTTTCATTGGACTGGATGACATTCCATACCTGATCTGAAATTTGCCCCATTATCTTGCTCCTAATATGGAAGAACAGCGTAGCAACAAACCGAGATACAAATCAATATATATTGTGGAGTATTAACAAGTGGTAATACTTGAAATCTCTTACAAATAAGTGGCTCAACTTACCCAATGTCTTGAAAAACCGCATCTGAAAGATCTTTCAGTTTTAACTTCTCAGATCCGTCTTCTTGTAGGATCAGTGACTGCTTTACCTCTGAGATGATGCTGTTGCGTAGCGCGTCCTGCAAGAAAGTTATCATGTATCAACTTGCAGAAGTACACATCACTAATATCATATCTAATGCAAAATGGTATGTTACGTTGTTCCAGTATGCAAATCTATTGAGATGCTAAGCGTGCTACCAGGCTACATTTCTCATCTAGAATGGTGCAGAATCACACACAGATTACAGAATTCATATCGTCATGGAGAGAAGCAATGTATCACAAGGAGCGTAACTTAAGTGTGATCACAGGAAATAGTTAAATCTGCAACAGAAAGTGTTGAAAGGATAATGCTTGGATAACTTAGATAACATATACTTCATGTCTCAAAAAAGAAAGATAACATATGCTTCGTGTTAAGCTACTCTGCACCGACCAGTTGACCCCAAGCTTTTGGGGTCAACCGGTCGGTGCATAGTAGCTTAACATGGTATCAGAGTCAGAGGTCTCGAGTTCGAATCCTGGCGGGCGCAATTTATTAAATAAATTGCAGCCGACTCCTATTCCACGTTTGCGGCCTAAGAGAGCCTGCACGTGAGGGGGAGTGTTGAAATATAAGTGAATTGTCCACCTTTCCCTATCAGCTTAAGCTTTTGGGGTCAACCGATTGGTGCATAGTAGCTTAACACTTCGAATACACAGAAAAATCTACAAATACAGCTTACATAGTAAAGTTACTATGAAGGCTAGGGCATTTTCATCAGATATAGTAAGACTTGTACAACTGGAATACAATATGAAATATTATTGGCTACTTGGCAATTAGCATGGTTCAAATGAACGATAAACAAAAAGGAACACACCAGATAAATAAGCGGAAACACAGCACAAGCGAGTATAACATTTAGGAGAAACCGAGAAATAATACATATTACTGAATATTGAGTCTCTCACATTTGTATGTCATGCATCACCAGTTCACCGTCAGTGCTAATACAAACTAATTTTAAAATGGCAACAGCTAAGACACAGATAATGCGAACAATGGGTGCTCACACCACTGGTGTTGCAGTTTTGAGAAGGTATTGTAGGCCACATGCCACCCAAAATTACCCAGGTTATCAGTTCGAGTGTTATGTCTACTCAAACACATTAAAGCAATAGCCTGACAAGGTAAACACAAGGCGGTCTGAACACCAGGTCGGTGTGAAAAACATTAACTTGTTTATCCATGACTTATCACCAGCCTTTTCAAGGCGTCGCCTAGTCGCCGCCTAGGCGTCCAGGTGCTCCGTCATGGACGCCATGGCCAGGCGACTCGCCCAGTCCAGGCCGCCGCCGCCCTGAGCCACCGCCGCCGGGTCGCCGCCGCCTTGCGCCGCCACTGCCCTACGCCACCGCTGCTAGGTTGCCACTGCCCCGCGCCGCCGCTGGCAGGTCAGTGGGTAACGGCCGCCGTGGTTGTCGGGTGGAGAGGAGAGGAGAGGAGAGAAAATTATTAGGGTTAGCCAAGAGTGAGGATGGGGTTTTATAAACCTGATCTGAAATATCCGATGATCCTCATCAACTGGATCCCCCCGGCCCAAGCCCAGCAGATGCTCAGCCCAGCTCGCCAAACCGACACTCGAGTTCCTCAGCGTCGGCGCCGCCGCCACCCCCCTCCTGTACTCGCTGCCGCTCCTCCTCCCCGCCCCACCGCCGCCGCCTCCCTCCTCGACCCACCGCCGGTTCTCCTCCTCGGCTCGCCGCCGCCGGCTTAGGCTCTCCTCGCCTGGCTCTCACCTAGGCGACCGCCTAGGCGTCCAGGCGTGGATTCGCAACCCTGCTTATCACTATTCCAATCAATTTGCATGTTCCACCCTATTCACAGAACTAAATAAAGCCATTTAACATAACCACTGCAAGTGAGCTGGGAGTGGCAGGCTGAACGTTTCCAGAATCCTAGTATGACAAAAAAGAAAGCAATGATCTTACGGTGGCCGACAGTTGGCACAAAGAAATCTGCATTCATTGTGCGCCAAACACGTCACTATGGTATTGTGGCACAGCTAGGGAAATAACATGCACATGCATGCAACGAGCCCCACAGTTGTACCTTCCATTTTCCTATGCAAACTACAGCCAGATGTCTACCTTCCCGTACTCCCATCAAAATTCAGTGGACCTCTACACGTTTCAAATTAAAAAAACTCGAAATTTACCCCCCTTCCAAATGCAGCAAGGGATAACATAAACGCAAAGCTACTTACGTTCCAGCTTTCTTCTACCATATCCACGAACAATTTCGATTTTTTTGTAAAATACATGCTACTCAAATTGAAACAAACCAGTTTAGGACCTAACCATTCCATGAATGAACAAACACCATAACTTTCTTGTAGCAGGAAACATACATAGTGCAAAAGGATATACTCGCTTAATTCAAATGGCCTACTCCCTGCCAAAGCTTTCTCTTGATTGGAGGGGGGGATTCAAACTGAAGTCCAGATCCCTGTGCAGAAACTGCCCACAGGACAGCCAACAAAGGCATGATTCATTCGAGTATTGACCAGGGATTCAATATGAAGTGATTCCCATCAAACACCACAATCCCTATAGTCCTATACAACACTAAATGGATCAAACTCAGGAAATTCCCTACTCCCCAGCTACCCATTCTGATTTCTTACAAACATCAATCACAGGTTTCCCCGCCTGCCCTGCAGCCATAGTTGTCTAAGCCAACCTCGGTTTGGGCCTCTTCACCGCAATCATCTCTCGACCGTGGTCGGCTCTCAGCTGCACGTTGTGGCATCTTCCCTCCCTGGTCTAGCCTGACATTCTGCTGATGACTCATCGAGTTTGGAGAAGTAGCAGAAACATGGTCTACACAGGCACCAAAGACATCGCCACCACCCCACACTCTTCTCCAGGACATCAACCTTCGAGGATATCACTACTACAAAGAGATGGCCAAGATCGCTGCTTCACCTCCTGGCCCTCCCAGCTTTCCTTATTATCTTATATCGTTACTTCTTTGTACTCTGTCACATCCCGCAGCCGTGCCAGGCATGTTAAGCGTAATGTATCAACCTTGAAGTCGCTTGACACCAATTTAAGAAGGCCAAGAATGAAGACAGGAAAAGGCAAAGGCTAGCCTAAGCCCTAGGCATGAGGCGTATGAGACTGTGAGTGCTAGTAATGTGCCAGCCTGCCAGCTTGCGGCAGCAGATATATAAACCCAGCGTTGTAACTGAATGGATGGTGAAGAACTGAACTCTGAAACCCTGTCAACTTCTTCCCACGGCTCCTTCTGTGCTCTACCTGTCCTTTTTCCAATTCATAGTGAAATTGAGAGTTAAACCTGCCCAAAATATACCTAGGAACCTTAGATACTACTAGCTACTTTGCCTCTGTACATTTCTTGTGGGCTTGGCTCCTGATCTCTGTAATAGCATTTCACGTTAGCCCTTTCTGATTATATAAAGGTGGGGATTCTCTCCCCACCGAAATCGCTCTTGCTGAACAAACAAAAATCCTATGGAGGAATCCAAGGGAATGAGTAGACTCCACGCATCAAATTTCACCGCGCAGGAATGAGAACCAGGAACCTCGAAATCGCGTAAAACTTTTCTTTGGGAGGGGGGGGGGGGGGCGTTTGAGGGGAGCTTACGTTCTCCTTAACCTTGCGGATGATGGTGCGGCGGAGGGCGTCGAAGTCGCCATCGTCCTTGAGCCGTCCGACCACTTCCGCCGCCGTTGGCGGTCGCCGCACGCCGGGATCGCTCATTGGAGCAGGTTTCGGCCCGAAGCCTCAAGCCCTAGCCGTGCTGTATTTAGCGTGTACTGGTAGTAGGCTAACAGGCTCACTTACTACTTAGGATAAATCACGAAAGAATTTATTTACTAAGAATAAATCACGAAAGAATTTATTTTTCTAGTATAAATCACGAAACCTTTATCTGTTGGGAATGGCCATATAGATCGTGTCGATTCTCAGTATATGTTCTTATATGTAATTTTAGTTTGAATTAAAATATGACGCTTAAATAAATGTATAGAATGACAGTAGTTAGATGCAATTGATCAGAGGCCTAGATAAACTTTTTCTGAATATATCTGTTTCTCTTTGTATTGCGCCGAAACGACGGCGGACTATATACCGAATTATGGTCATACCTCGCTACAGTGCGAGCCAGTTTTTGTATACACAAAGGAATTACCTAACCAACACTGAAAGTGTTCGCTGCCACAAGCAGCTGTTTATCTCGATCAATTTCACACCGTTGTTATACAAGGGTGGAGAGAAGGATAAAATCACACCAGAGCCAAGTTCACACACGTGAACGGACAATTGTCACGTCCAAGCTGAGCTCATGAGGCAAATGCGAAACAAACCAGTATCCCTCTACATTGCTAAGGATGCCTGACGTCTGAACCTCAGGCCTTAAGCAACCAGAGCCAGATAATCAGGACTGAAACAGACTCTGGGCATTGCGGGGTTTCCATTCACGGTACAACATACAGGTCACGCATGTGGGATACAGTGAGATATGCATGTTATCCAACAAGTTTTCATGTCAACTGTTTCAGATGACCAAGTCTTTTGATAACTGAATTGATACTGGAATCTAAGCTCAAAAGCCATGTGCATATCTTCTATGCATGGTGTAAACGTTCAGTCTTAGAGTCAAGTGAAAGTTTAACGGCTGAAACGCTCCGAAATTGACTTTGGTATGAGGCTGGTTGCACTCGATTGTTTCTCCAGCCTGTGCCAAGTGATAGAAGATGTTATTAGAATTGGACATAAGCATATGCATAGAAGATATGGTAGGGTGAAGGCAGGAGAAGGAACCTAGCAATCTCTTCCACAGATTTCATTATTTGCTCCGAACTCGTCTCAATCACCTGTCCTCCCAATATCATTTCATCCAAAACTGTGTGCAGCTGCATCAGATTTTGCAGTGAGCCAAAGAAGAATAGAGCGTAATAACCACTACATGTCACACAGGGTGAAACGGAAGACTGCTGGAAGCCTGGAATGATTTGCTGGACCATTGTTGTAAAATGAGCAAACATATAAATTTCAAAGCACTGCTTAGTGTGGACATCAGCAGCAATCAGGAAAACATGTGGAAACCAGAACCATATGAATCAGCAGATCGATTAAGGGACCAGAGTTGGGTGTAGCCCGCATTGTCTTCAGAACTAATTACCACTCTCTGATCACTAATGGCATTCTATTGCAATTTGCAAGTAGCTTGTGGATGTAGGCAAGTAAGGCTGTTTCTACATTTGCATTCAAGTGTTGTGCCACTGAAGCTATAGCCTATGGCATGCAATATGCAAATGAAGGACTAATGATAAATGGAAACTTCAGCACACATGGAACCATGCATACTAGTCAGCACAAACTATCAAAGATACAGGATCAGATCTGGAGAATCATAGTACCTTGTTGAAGTTAAAAACGATATCAAGCTCACATACATTCTTGAAGCATTTATCCAGTGTTTCGACAAAAACTGTGAACAAATGGCCCGAATCAGAGCTGATAGAATGAGTATCTTCAGACAAGAGGCTCCAATGACAATTTAGTACATCATGAAAAGTTCAGCAGCTATACTCCCTCCTTTCGGGAATATTTGACGCCGGCTGACTCGCAATTGCAAGCAAGTTTGCCGGCATCCCGGAGGGAGTCTGAAACAGCAAGAGGGGGTGTTGAGAGTACTGAATGAAGCATAGTTGGCAGTTGACGGTTCTGGACTGAGACAAGTCAATAAGCATGCAACATGCTGAACAAAATCCGTTCCTTATATAATTGCAAATGTCTTTCTTTCATAATTCTATGGCAGTACCACTTCACCTTCCAATTCTTTGCAATTGAAAAAGAACAGCTGCATCAATAAGCCATTAGGTTACCTTGTATTAGATCGAGCATAGCGAGTTCGTTCTCGGAGCTATCGAAGACAAAAACGAAGTATAGCGTGGCCAAATGCTTGTAGACCATTTTTGTTCCCTACAAAGTGCAAAGAAGTCAGGCCTTTCCGACCCTCATCAATGTGGTGTTGGTGGTATGAGCAGAATCTTTACTTCGAATTTTCAGCTTTAATCCAAAATAATTTAACCTGGTTGGAACAAAAGTCCTAAATCGAGGAAGGAAATTTCGGATTAATCTATAACATGCATACACACTTAGCACAGCTTAGATTGCATGCAGATGACTAAGGTGTTATGTCGTATGACTAAAACCAAACAAAAAAATTGGCTTACGAGCAATGAAGCCCTGATTTTTTTCCTCGACACCAGCGTTTGGAGACCATTTGTCTCTTTTGCATAAGATTAATTGCTAGATTAACCATTACCTGGCCAAAGATTTCGTCCACATCCACGAAGTTGCTCACGTTGTCCGGCCTTGCTGATAGCACTGCAACAAGAGACCGCACGGCTCAAGGACATCATCCATACAAAAATGGCGACCAAATGGAGAAGTGAACCGTACATACATTGGAAGACCCTGCGGACGAGGTCCTGATGCTTCTCGGGTGGCTGCAACCACGAAACCAAGGGGGGTGAATTAGGAAATGATAGAATTGTTTCATCGGCGTAATTATCCTTGCATATAACGATCCATGGAAGCAGTGGTGCTTGATCTGGGTGGGGAAATTGACCGAGCAGTCGGTGGATGCATGAAGGGGACAGGGGAGTAGGGAGGGGTGGCTGTAGTGAAAGGGAGGAGAAGGTTCAGAACCTGGAAATTGTAGAACTTGAGGAGGCGGGGCTTGGCCTGAGTGCTGATCACCATCACCGCCTGGATCATGGCCGACGAGCAGGAGGCGGCGGCAGCAGCGAAGTAACGATCAGATCTTGGGAGCTTCGTCGTCAGCACAGAGCAGAAGGGGAACTCCTGAAATAGATGAGCGATGAATACAAATGTGTAGATCCGTAGGTTCTTGTATAACAACGTAGGCGCCTGTAGCTCAGTGGATAGAGCGTCTGTTTCCTAAGCAGAAGGCCGTAGGTTCGACCCCTACCTGGCGCGCAGCGCTTATCTTTTCGGTGTTATTTTTTCCTGTTCTTTTTCCCTTTCGTTGCTTTGAGTGTATTTTCTTAGATTTTTTATAATGTTTTTGCTTTTCCAGACTTCAACGGTTTTGTTGGCATAGACTGTTATTGAAATATTTCCAATTTCAGAAAAAAACAATACAATATCTAGAAATAATGTATAATACATATCGAGATTCTTTTTAATTCCTTCAGATAATCATATATGTTGAAACGTAGATTTTTATTGTTGTGTTGTTGCGAGGAAAATACTACTGAAACGTCTTTCTCCTGTTCTTATGTTTTGGTTAAATACTTAAATGCATTGTATCTATTTTCTAGCGCATTCTAGCTTGGAATGACTCTGACTTGTTGAACCCCCTAGCCCACAAGTGCCGGAGATTTGAAGCAAACTTTTTATTTTCAACTAATCAGTGGTAGCGGATGGCTGATGGAGACCAGCGAGACCACTGCTGCCAGGTTTAAGATCTTGAACACAAGTGGTGACGCAGACTTTGGTTCCGTCCACCTAGATCCACGTCTCATTGTGTACGTGGATGACTATCGACGGCATTATCTTTTGAGGCATTCCAGTTACCGATATCGACCATCTGCGGCAATTTTCTTCGAATCTCATGTAAGAACAAGGACACAGTACAAAATGATGGTGGTGTTTCATGTCCATCCGTATGCCATGTTAGTATCAGCCAGAAACCGGGTCCAACATTTTCGTGACACATTTTTATGCTCTATATGCAACGTTAATACGAATTAAACCTGTTCTTTTTAATTCCATCATGTAATCAGAACAATTAAACCTGCATTAATTAAGATGCGATAATAAAGGATCGTTTACATTAGAGAGAATTTATTGGCAGCGTTTCTGCGAGTCGCGGAAAATGGGAACGGAAGGATGCCTCTTTTCTCCCCAGGGGCCAGGGGGCACTTATATATCTCTCCTACCAGATTGCTCGAGGGAGGTATGCTGTCATGCATGGAGCGGTGGTTTTGGACTCTGGTGTGCGCTGTGTGCGGGGGTCAGTTAAGGGATTTGCAGGTGCCTAGAAACGGAGAACCTCTCTCTCGTTGCGAGGCGTGTATGCTGCCATCGTCACACTGAAGAAACAGGGGACAGAGGGAGAACAGCATCCTCCAACCTAGGAGCTAAGTCTGGTAAGGAATTCATTCCTTTCTCTTTCGACGCTGCTATAGTTCTCCGATTGCGTTCTTGAAAGATGCAAAAGTATCGTGATCTTGTTATGGCGCGGTTATAATTTTGTTTCATACAACCGGAAAACTAGCTCTTGTTTATTGTTCACCGCGGATCAGATGCGTGTTCGACCGGTTGTAAAGCCCTATGAAATCATCTGTTTGTGCGGTTAGTCGTTAGAAATTAGAGGCGCTGTTCCTTATTTTGAGGGTCGATTTTATCTTCGTCTTCTTTCATGGTCCATATAAAAAAGTTGAAATCTTTCCCGCTACTCTGAATAGTCAGCTTTCATCATAGAATTAGTTAGAGCTTCATCTGAAATTACGACTGATTGCTCTTGAATCGATAGATGTTTATCCGTTACGCCCCTCGTGTTGAGACAGAACTTCTAGTATGCGGGATGCTTACAAGAGTGAGGCACTGTTATTTACTGATCACTACTGCCTCTGATTTTACCAATCCTTTTTTTTTCTTTTTCTTTTCAGATGGGATACTCCGACGTCGAATTCCTGGTTGTTCCATCTGTCTTTCAGTCCTATCCTCTAAATTGAGAAGTTTCTGGACCAAACATGGGTGACATCCCTGAACCGGAAGCTGCCATGGCCATCCTGGAGCCATCGTCTTGCCTCACCCTGCGAGTCTTCTACCTGAGGCTGACCAGGTGCGAGGTCGACGAGTCCATGCTGGACGCTCTCACCGTCACCCACATCCCGCTCACCCCTGACACCGTCCTGGAAGCGAGCGGCGGCGACCAGCAGCTGCCGACAAGCATCAGCAACGAGAAACGCAGCGTGTCCTGCCCCCTCCGCCTCGACCGCGTCGACGCAAAGGCGGAGGAGGCCACGTTCGTGAGCACGGCGACCATCAGGATGGCTGGCAGCGTGCGGTTCGAGGTCCAGAACGGGGACGAGAGGCTCCTCGTCGGGATCCTTGAGACGTGCGACGTGGAGAGCTTGTTGTTAGGCGGGGACGTGACGGAGAAGAGCGGCAAGAGGAGGAGGGAGAGGAGCTGGGTGATGAAGTGCCGGGTCGCGACGCAGGGAGGGTCCGGGTTCCTGAGGTGCGGCAGGGAAGCGAAGGTGCCGCCGATGGTCGAGGTGTACGTCGCCGGCGTGTTCCGGGGCACGCCGATCGTGTTCACCAAGGCGATGCACCTGCGCTTCAGGAGGAGGCGCCGGGTGAAGGCGTTCATGGACCCGATCCCGGAGTGCGCCGACGAGCAGGCGGAGGACGCGAAAGAAACCGCTAAGGAGCACGGTCCCGAGGTACGGGTTGAGTTCTGATCACGGCGCGTACAGTTCTGTTCGTCTTGCACTCGATCCAGAACTTCCAATGGCTAGCTACTCTTTTCTGAACTGAAAACGCCTGAAACTGCGGCTTCGCGTGCGCAGGAATCGGAGTACAGGTGCTACAAGCCTGACCCGGAGGCGGACGACAGCCTCTACACGGGGTCCGCGGAGCGTGGCGGCGGCGAGTGCAACGAGCTGTCGTGGTTCGCCGCCGGCGCGAGGGTCGGCGTCGGCATCAGCCTGGGCATCTGCCTCGGCGTCGGCATCGGCGCCGGCCTCCTGGTCCGCTCGTACCAGTCCACCTCGAGGACGTTCACGCGGCGGCTCATCTCGAAGCTGCTCTGAAGTCTGAACCGGCGACGACCTCACGTTCCAGCGACACGAGTACCGTGGTTACGTTTCTCCACACCCTTTTCGGTGGTTAGTTATGAAGACCTGCACTGCAGATCAATCGTCTTCGCGGCGTTGAATGTGTCTATTTGTGTATAAGTACTGCCTGTTACGAGCAGCTCCTCTCTGACGTACGCTGCAGCACCTTGTGTCAGTCTTGTTGTTCATGTGTTGCTCGTACGTGTTGTATGGAGTTGACAGTTGAACTGCTGATGCTTATTGATCGTCTCGAGGAAAAGTTTTGTCTCTAGTGCGTCGTGGTTGAAATGTTTGACCAATGAAGCTTCTGGCAGGATCCACATGCAGAAACGGGAAATGCTGCAACCATGGAAGACCTGAATTTGAACTGGGCCTTTATGGGCTTTATGGACATAGTTGGTGGCCCAACTTCTTCAACTAATTAGGTCCAACTTGCTAAACTAAAGGCCGCTGTCGTTCGAATTTCCAGTCGCAGCTCGAGCGTTGAAGTGCACCGGCGAAAAAACAACGGGAAGTGCGAGAATTTTTTATTTTTGGCACTGCTGTTAAATAATTTAATATTAATAACATTTAAAATATTTATTTTGCAAAAGTAGCTACCCATCGTTCATGGCGTGGACGATTTGTCCACGTGGACATCCTGTCGTCCACGCCGTGGACGACAGGATGGTCCACGTGACCTTGTCGTCCACGCTATGAACGACAGGACTGCATACATGGCCTAATCGTTCACGGCGTGAACGACATGATGTCTACATGGGCAAATCGTCCACGATGATTGGGTGGCTAGTTTTGTAAAAAAATTGAGGATGTTATTAATATTAAATTATTTAACAACAGTGACAAAAATAAAAAAATTCTGGAGCCTTGAGCTAGCGCGCGACACTCGCGGTCCAGCCCGGCCCATCTACGAAGGGAAAACAGCGTGGAGTGGAGGTGGTGGCAGTCGGAGCGTGCGGCAGTGGTGGTGGAGGGCGGCAACGGGGTTAAGGTTAGGACTGTCGTGAAGACTGTCGTGATGGGTTGAGCTGCGGTCGGGGGGCAGCGGCGACCGTCAGAGGTGGAGGCGGGCGCGGACTACGCCGGGATGGCGCAGGAGTTGCGAGGACGGCGGATCGTGGGGGCAGGGGCGGCGGTCGGAGACGATGAAGTCGAGGAGGGTCGGGGGGATACGTGGCGATGTAGGGAAGGGCCTAAAACACCTCTCGGTTCTCAGTTACGGCGAGCCACTTTTCGATGTCTCCGGTCCTCCAAACAAGCAAACCAAACGTAAAGCAAAACTAAGTCTGTATCCCTGTACGCATTCACACATTCTGCTTCCCTGAATACAACCCACGTAGCAGCACCGGCAACGCGAGGGCCACTGTGTCAAGTATTCAGCGATAGATATCTGGCATTCAGAGGCCTCAAGCTCAGGTGTACTGAATACAACCCAACAGAATACTGTTCCAACTAGTGATTAAGTGCAGAATTATGCCACCGAACGGCGACAACATAGTTTCCCTTGCTGGAATGCCATCTAGTATTCGTCTTGATGCTCGCGATCATCGTGTCATCCTTGGACCCAGGCACCTCCTCGATCTCGGCTGCGAGGGTGACCTCCCAACCGCATCGCTTGCCCGAGGTCCCTGGCTTTTCTGCAACCGCCGGGCCGATTGATTCGACCGGCGGCGAACAGAAGAGGAAGGTAACAGTGCCGTCACGCAACATTCTGAGCGATCAAGGAACCATGACTCCGATCCACGGATATTTTTTTTGTTCTGCCGTCCATATAGATGTAAAACTGAACCGAATGCTACTCCAAAGAATTCCTCTTGCGTTTTTTTTCATCTACCTTTCTTTTGGAAACGGAACCGATCGACAAAATAAAGCTTGTCTGCAACCACCGAACACGCTGACGCAGATTGGTCGCTTGGATGCATTCGTGCAGGTGCTTGGTCGGACGCAGGACTGCAGGCGAAGTGCAGGATCAAGTCCGTGTGCAGACGAAAGGTAAACCGACTGGAACCGGTAAAGACGCCAAAACCGCTGCGCCAGCCTTTACCTTGAAGTTACTCAGCCAGCAACATGGTGTTGAATTGGAGAGGAAGCATCAGATGGAACTGAACCCTTGCCGTGCGTTGCTGTCGGTTGGTGTACACCGGCGCCTTTCCTTAAACGTGTCGAATCAAGAGGTTTCAGAAAACCAACTGTAAATGAAAAAAGAAAACTAGCAGATACTCTGTCTGAATATGCTACACTGAAATTTGAGTTCATCCATGTACTGAGACCTGAATTACCACAGAGGGACGATGATGATGATAGTTAATGCAAGCACGGAGGAACAGTATTTGGCATGGGTCGATCACGTTCTCCATCCCCGCTTCCCCTGACTCCCGGTCGCCTCCGACCACGACTGCGCCAGCATCTGCGACGACGCCCTCCACGACACCGACGCCTCCGGTCTTCGACGTCGTCTCCCGCCCATAGCTGAGGAGCCAGAAGACGAACCGCTGCCTGCTGCTGCTCAAGAACAGAACGCTGAACCGACGGCGGTTGAGGGCGACAACCGGAACGTGGCGGGGCCGGTACGTAGACGCTGAGGACCTGCCGCCGCCTCTGCGCCCGAGCTCCGTCGACGTGTAAACATCGCAGAACCCTGCATGCTCTACCTGCATATCTTGAATAAAGTACAGGGATGCCTAGCCAGAAGGCTCTCTGGCCTGAAGTAGAGGACCCTCTCTGATTAATTAGCTGAAAACCTCAGTTCCGTTCCAGCTGTTTGAAACGGCGGCGACTTCTTCAGTTCCAAGGTCCGAGTAGGGAGGGGCCGGCAAGCAAGGCGTGCACCAACGCAGTGATTACGCCATGATCGCTCGAGCGAGGTTTCGTTTCCCACTGAAAAACTCGTAATATTCTGAGTAAATCCGCGCACCAAAAGTCTCGAACAGGAGTATGGGCGCGCACACACCTCCCCCCAGCTCTTCGGCGCGCTTGCTGTCCAAGCCAATCCAACCCCGGGCGGCCGGGCCTCACCTCACGGACTTGTTTATCTGCCTACCTGCGCTAATGCAATGCCCCGTGTCAGACGAGGCCAGCGGGGTTTGCTCGCTCGCCTCGTCGTTTTCCAGGTGACAGCAACCTCGCCAAGAACCTGAACGTTACAGATCAAGGCCTTTTAATCCACGAACATAACCCAAGGCTACTCTACTCGTTTGTCCGCCTGTCGTCACTTGTCCCGGATTTAACTGATTAATCTTTAAGAAAGTAGGCTGCACAACAGGATGTGCAGCAGCAGCTTCGATCGATGTGGATGTGGGGTCTCTTTTTAGCTAGAGGACCCCATGCATGGCATGGAGAGACTGTGCCGTCTCAAAAGATTCCAGAGGCGAGGTTTAATGGGTTGACCGGTTGAAGTGTGCGGGGCGAGCGAGGACTGGGGATGCATGGCCTCTGCTCCTTCATCGGATGCTGTCGGCAGCTCAGCGAACGGAGGTGTTCGTGTGTCTCAGGATCTACGGAGCGGAGTATTGCCTACGCGTACGGGCCACGGATACGGAAAGCAGACGCAAAACGATTGGCGGAAAGCTTTCAGAGTTGTGTGTGGGCAAACAGTTTGGAAAAGTGTGCGTGTGCATGATGACGCGTCGCCAAACTCAGCGGTCGTGTATGCATAAACTCACACGTAGAGAGCACCTGTAAACACTAGCTAGTACGAGCACGCAGCCGGAGCAACGGACTCCGGCGCCCGCGGCGGCTGCGGCGAACAGAAGCCGGTGCAGAGGCCTATTCCTGGCCGGTTCACGGGACGGGGCTCCCGCCCAACGATCATCAGCTCACGGATGCCGCACCAGAACAAAAATACACGCCTCCCGTGGAACGGCAGGAAGAGGAGGAGGAGGAGGAATTGCCCGCCACCGGTGACGCTGCCATCGTTGGCCTTCACGGATCCTTTGGATTAGTAGGGTTTCGGTTCAGATGTCAATTACGTATCCTATGCATGCCACGGGCTACTCCTAGTTTTATACTTTATTATTAGTACCGTCATCGAAAAGTTGGGTGTCTGTTTAGATGTCGCTAAACATATGGCCGGCATGCGGGTGTGCTAACTGACTGGTATGTGTCAAACTCAGATTAGTTGTTCAAAACGTTCCCTTCTCAACTATACAAAAATACTCGAATTATTCTAATAAAACAGTACAAAGTCGATATAACAAAAGGCTTCAGACTTAGGGAGCACGGCCCACAGAACACCGAGTCCACCGACGTCTACAGCGACAAAAGAAAGAAAGAAAAAAGCTCACACAGCTCCATAAACAGAGCAACAGCTGCCTACGACACGCTCCGCTTCCCTCCACTCCATCGCCACCTCCCTCGCTTCCCCCGCAACGGACCGGAGACGACGTGGCCCCACCGACAATGGACGCCGCCGGCCCACCGCCCGAAGCCGCCGACGTCAGCGCCAGCGGCGGCGCCAGGAACAACTCCCTACTCGGCCTGCCGCCCGTGGCCGCGGCAGCGGCCGCCGCCTCCCTCGTCGTCCTCCTCGTCCTCGCGGCTTCAGCCGCCGCCGCGTTCTTCGCGCGTCGGCGACGGGGCGCCAGGCCGCCCTCGCTGTCGCGCGTCGAGCACGCGCCCTCCTCCGGGTCCTCCCACCCGGCGTCGTCGTCCGCGCGCAAGGAGAAGGCTGCCGACGCGGAGGCGGGCGCGAGCTCCTCCGACGCGGCCATCTCGTCCGCTGCCGCGAGCTCGCTGGAGTCGCCGACGAGGAGGAAGGTGGAGATCAGGGTCGGCGGGGCCGCGGGCGTGCAGATGGGCTGGGGGAGGTGGTACGAGCTCCCGGAGCTGGAGGCTGCCACGGGCGGGTTCCGACAGGAGAACGTCGTCGGCGAGGGAGGATACGGCACGGTGTACCGCGGCGTGCTCGCCGGCGGCGAGGTGGTGGCGGTCAAGGACTTGTTTGATCACAAGTGAGTCGTCCTCTGTTCATCTCCAGTCCTTCTTTTTTCACTGGCACTGTTATTACTGTTACTTTTGTTTCGTATCATCAAGCATGCTTTAAATTTGTGATCAAAAGAATTTTTACATGTCGTCCCTGAAAAATGATAACGACTATCAAACATAAAAGAAACGAACTGCTGTAATAACAGTACAGTTTTGTTCCCTTCAGTTTGTTTGTATGGTGTACATGATTGAACGATCAAGTAGAAGTTTCTAATGCTATTGTCGCTCAAAGAAGTTACTCGGTGGGGTCTCGGATCTTGACAGGCAATGTACGTTGCCTGATGCTCTCCTAGACTACTTACTGCATTTCTTGGTCAATTGTCACATTACATGGCGGTGGTTGTAGTTTTGGTTTTGTTGTGGCATCGAGATTGTCAGTTATTATGACCATGCACAGAGAATTAAAGACCTCGCGAACATGTTTTTTTATGTGCTTAAAAAATACTTTCTACTTTTGTTAAGAATACGAATATTCAAATCTACCCAACTGAATTGCACGCACTAAATCAGTATATTGGTCTGGAACTAAACATTCCAGCGACAATAACATTTACTTGCAAAAAGATTAATTAGAGTCTGTGTAGAATTTGTGCATTTTATTTCTAAGAAACAAGAGGGAAAAGTTTTTTTTCCTAAATCTTCCCTGTCTTTGCCCCATGAAAAAGGGATGGTCTTTGGAACTTTATTTGGATTTCAGAATCTTTCATGTCTTTGACGTCTTTAGAGTTTTTAGGAGTATAAGACTCTTTCATATGCCATTTTGACTGAGCGGCCACAAGTCTGTAAATAAAAACAATTCGCTGAAGAGAGAATCACAAACAATGCAGGCACGTTCACACCTCAATCTTCAGAATTCTCTTAGCATGATTCTTGATATGAGTAATCTGGATGATCCCGTGAACAAATTACAAATTTAGTGCAGCTGCGTATATCCACAACGTCCACATGCTACGTCAACGAGTTTACAAAAAAATATCGTTTGATTTTATTTCCTTCAGGCTACGCGTATAATATCGTTATATGAGTAGGTGGCTCTTTTGTGCTTTTGTGTGATGGCACGTATATATCCATCTACTTGTTGGTTGAGCTCGTCGGCAGTCATATGCACACCGATCAGTCCTTTCTTTGAAGAAAAGATAAAGCCTAGGAAAGACAAAGCTATGCCCAAACTTTTCCTTTTTCAGATCGTTTACATATCCAAGCAATTTCATGAACTTTGGAGCTGTTTTAGCTTGCAAGTGAACCAAATGCGTATGCACGGGGGCTTCTGATGAAAGCAGCAGTTATTTCCTGTTTTCTTACCTCACCATAAACATGCTAGGACATTTACAGCAATATAATTCTCGACGTGAAATGGATGAGAGTCAAAAAGTTGATTGCGACGATTATACTAATTTGTTTCAGGGGTCAGGCCGAGAAGGAGTTCAAGGTGGAGGTCGAAGCCATCGGCAAAGTGAGGCACAAGCACCTTGTCGGACTCATCGGTTACTGCGCGGAAGGGCCTAAACGGTGGGTGCACTTCTGAACTCTCCTGAATAACTGGCGGCCACTGATGCTCTTGTGGTGATGCTGATGCAATATATTTGTGCTCACAGGATGCTCGTGTATGAGTTCGTCGAAAGCGGCAACTTGGAGCAGTGGCTGCACGGCGACGTCGGGCCTGTCAGCCCGTTGACGTGGGAGATCCGGATGAAGATCGCCATTGGAACAGCCAAAGGGTATGGATCTCCATACATTATTCTACGATCGTTGTCTTTGCTGCGAATACGTTAATTTCTCTCAGATGCTGATGTTGCCGCGTTTGTTCATGTTCAGCATCGCGTACTTGCACGAAGGCCTGGAGCCGAAAGTGGTGCACCGCGACATCAAGTCCAGCAACATTTTGCTGGACAAGAAATGGAACCCCAAGGTGTCGGACTTCGGAATGGCCAAGGTTCTGGGCGCCGGCTCGAGCTACGTGACTACCCGCGTCATGGGCACATTCGGGTACTTACCCGTGTCCACCTGAGGCGATTTAGTATAGGTACCATGAAGATCTCGGTATGGTTTTAGAAACCGATCCGCTGACCAACACTCTGCGTTCAGGTACGTTGCTCCCGAGTACGCGTCGACGGGCATGCTGAACGAGAGCAGCGACACCTACAGCTTCGGTGTGCTGCTGATGGAGCTCATCTCCGGGCGCTGCCCCGTGGACTACAACCGTCCCGCCGGCGAGGTGAACCTGGTGGAGTGGTTCAAGGGGGTGGTGGGCAGCCGGCGCGTGGAGGACCTGGTGGACCCGCGCATCGCCGCGCCGCCGCCGCCGCGGGTGCTGAACCGGGCGCTGCTGGTGTGCCTCCGGTGCATCGACTCCGACGTGCACAAGCGGCCCAAGATGGGGCAGATCGTGCACATGCTCGAGGGCGACGAGTTCCCCTTCCGCACCGAGCACCGCTCGCCGCGGGCGTCGCGCCGGACGTCCACGGGAACGCGGCCGTCGCTCCTGTCCGAGAACGTCGGCGCCGAGGACTCGGACAAGTCCATGCGGAGGTGATGGGCCACCATCGGGCAGGTACCAACGTGAACGGCGCGGAGCAAGGACCACCCGGTCGATGTACATTTTTGTTTACTCGCGGCGAGATGGATGGAGATGAAGCAAGGAGCTGTGACCATGTTATGCCTCGGTTTCATGGTGCTTGCCGTAATGTGGGTTTGACACGCGGTTGATATTTTTTCTTTTGTTTATATATGTTGTTTCAACTGACCAAACGTGATGATAATGATATGCACAATTAGATCATTTGCATTAACCGGCTTTTATCTAGGAGTGGACTCGAGTTACCCTTGGCTGTTTGCTGGCAACAATGTGGCGCGTTGATTTTTTTTTCAAAACAGTGTTTTTTTTTTCAAAATTTACATAATTTGACTCGCATGGTGGCTGCAGCTCATCCACCGGGAGGTCGAGCGTAAAATTCTTTTTTGCGCTGAGATCTTTGAGAATAAGTTGTCCGGTGGTTAGTCAACCCATCCCCCTCAGAGGACGGGCCCCACTGTTATGGGGCGCCTATTCCCTTTCCTCTGCCATTTTAAATCATAACAGAAACAACAACAACAACAATTAAACCTTTATCCTAAGCATGTTGGGGTCGGCTAGACATGAAACTCAATATCAATGAAGTAAAAGAGAGGAAGAGATATAAGAACAAGAAAAAAGAAAAAGAAAAAATAAAAAAGAGAAAAAAGAGAAAAAATAGAAAAAAAGAAAAAAGATGAGAAAAAAGAGAGAAAAAAAAAGAAAAAGAAACAAGACTAGGGTTCTAGCACATGAATTGCTACTTTCCATGCGGTCCTATCATGAGCTAAGTCTCTCGATACATTCCAATCTCTCAAATCTCGTTTTACCGCCTCCTCCCAGGTCAACCTTGGTCGTCCTCTACCCCTCCTAATATTTTCTCTACCTCTTAAAATCTCACTGTTAATCGGTGCTTCTGGAGGCCTCCGCTGGATATGTCCAAACCACCTAAGTCGATGTTGGACTAACTTCTCTTCAATCAGTGCCACCCCTACCTTATCACGAATCATCTCATTCCTTATTCGGTCTCTTCTCGTGTGACCACACATCCACCGTAGCATGCGCATCTCTGCGACTCTCATTTGTTGAACATGTTGCCGTTTAGTTGGCCAACATTCCGCCCCATAAAGCATCGCGGGTCTGATCACCGTCCTATAGAACTTTCCTTTTAGCTTTTGTGGGACCTTCCTATCACGTAGGATTCCAGAGGCTTGTCGCCATTTCATCTACCCTACCTTGATCTTGTGGCAAACATCCTCATCAATATCGCCGTTGCTTTGTAACATTGATCCTAAGTATCGGAAAGAGTTCCTTCTAGGTACTACTTGTCCTTATAGACTAACATTTTTCTCTTCACGAGCAACACCACTAAAGTCACACCTCATATACTCGGTCTTGGTCCTACTAAGTCTAAACCCCTTGTACTCTAAGGTTCGTCTCCATAACTCTAATTTCTTATCAACATCATCGCTAGTTTTATCTATCAGCACTACATCATCGGCAAAGAGCATGCACCAAGGGATATCCCCTTGTATATCCTTCGACACCTCATCCATCACCAAGGAAAAGATGTATGGGCTCAAAGCTGATCCTTGATGTAGTTCTACCGTGATAGGAAATGCATCAGTCTCACTATCACTTACGCGCACACTTGTCCTAACATTATTGTACATATCCTTGATAAGGGTAATGTACTTTGTTGAAACTTTATATTTCTCTAGTGCCCACCACATGACTGACCTTGGTATCTTGTCGTATGCCTTCTCCAAGTCAATGAACACCATATGCAAGTCCTTCTGCTCCCTATATCTCTCTATAAGGTGACGAAGCAAGAAAATTGCCTTCATTGTAGACCTCCCAGGCATAACACCAAATTGGTTTTTAGTGACATTGGTCACTTTCCTCAGCGCGGTGTTCAATCACTCTCTCCCAAAGCTTCATAGTATGACTCATAAGCTTAATCCCTCGATAATTAGTACAACTTTGAATATCTCCTTTATTTTTGAAGATAGATACTACTATACTTTTTTTTTCATTCTTTAGACATCTCATTTGACTAAAAAATATGGTTGAATAGCTTTGTGAGCCATACTATTACCACGTCCTCAAGGCATCTCCACACCTCAATAGGGACATCATCAGGGCCGAGAGCCTTTCCTCCTTTCATCCTTTTTAAGGCCTCCTTAACCTCAAACTCTTGTATCCTCCGCACGAACCGCCTGTTGAAGTCATCAAAGGAGTCATCCAACTCAACCATAGTGCTCCCATTCCAATCATTGAATAGCCCATTAAAGTAACCCCACCATCTATTCTTAATCTCTTCATTCTTCACTAGAATGCGGTCAGTCTCATCTTTGATGCATTTAACTTGATTAAAATTCCTCATCTTTCTCTCGCGGATTTTTGCTATCTTGTATATGTCATTTTTACCTTCTTTTGTCTCTAGTCTCTCATATAACTCATCATAAGCCTGTCCTCTTGCCTTACTCATAGCCCGCCTTGCATTTTTCATGGCCTCTTTGTACTTAAGTATGTTGCTTGCGCTTCTATCATTATGCCAACTCTTGAAACACTCCTTCTTCTCCTTAATGGTTTTTTGTACATTCTCATTCCACCACCAAGTGTCTTTATGTACAAGTTTCCTTCCTTTTGTCACACTGAACACCTCACTAGCTACCTTCCTAATGCAAGTTGTCATCTTCACCCACATACTATCTGCATCTCCATTTTCTACCCAGGGTCCTTCTATGATCACCCTATTTTTAAAGGATTCTTGTGGTTCTCCTTTCAACTTCCACCACTTTGTTCTTGTGATTTTAACACCTTTGTCCCGTAAAGAATATGTATGAAAGCGAAAGTCGACTATCACAAGTTTATGTTGTGTCACAACACACTCCCCAGGGATCACCTTACAATCTAGACACTCGCGTCTATCCATTTTCCTAGTGAGGACAAAGTCAATCTGGCTAGAGTGTGGGACACTACTAAAGGTCACTAGGTGAGATTGTCTCTTCTTAAAGAGGGTGTTAGCTACCACAGATCATAGGCTACGACAAAGTCTAGGATGTCCTTACCCTCTTGATTTCTATCGCCGCATCCAAAGCCTCCATGTACTCCCTCAAATCCTAGGTTAGTTGCACCCACATGACCATTGAGATCTCCTCCTATGAGGAGTTTCTCGGTTATCGATACACTACTAACCATATCCTCCAAGTCCTCTCAAAATTGCCTCTTAGCACTCATGTTGAGCCCAACTTATGGGGCATAAGCACTAATGACGTTCAAGACATTGTCTCCAATTACTATCTTGATTAAGATGATCCTATCCCCTCGTCTTCGAACATCCACTACTCCATCCTAAAGACTCTTATCTATTAGAACACCTACGCCATTTCTAGTCCCAGCCGATCCAGAATACCAAAGTTTGAAACCGGTATTCTCAACATCTCTCGCCTTTTGACCCGCTCATCTAGTTTCTTGTACACAAAGGATATTTACTCGTCTCCTAATGGCAACATCTACTAACTCACATAGCTTCCCCATCAAGGATCCTAGATTCTAACTACCCACCCGAAATCTATGTTCCTCGGCTAGCTTACTTACGCTTTGCACCCGTCAAGTAAGATGCAAAGACCCTTGCTCGCTTATCACTACATCCGGGCGATGATGTAGCGCGCCACTAAGGTGGTGGCGATCCGGCCCTTGCTCATTCAACACCATATCCGGGTTCCGATATGGCGCGCCACTAAGGCGGTGGCGACCCGGCCCTTGCCCACTTAACACCATACCTGGGTTCCGATATGACGCGTCGCTAAGAGAGTTATGCCCCAACAAATTTCTATTGGGTTTTATTTCTATGAGAATGACTAAGTGTAGTTGTTGGCTCGCCAAGCCTATCACAACCCCTCCTCCTTTACCCGGGCTTGGGATCGGCTATGTTATTACAACATAGGCAGAGTTAAATCATAATAGAAAATATATTTTTATATAATAATAATAATATATTGTATTTATAATATGTTAAATATAAAATATGATACAATTGATACATAGTACAGTTATGTTTCAAACATTAGAAATATATTACAAATTGGAACATTCTACATGAAATCCAATTAAGTAGCACGTTACAAACAGCACCCCTAATTTATAAATTTTGAATAAAATGTATACTTATGATGGCGAATAGAAAAAGTCAAAGTTCTTGTGACATGTAAGAATTTCTCTCAAACCTACCATCGCAGAAACGTCTCATCTAGGATAACTGGATCCACAAAGTGAGCCCTGTTTGTTCGCCTTATTCAGAAGCACCTCGTCACCCATGGAACCGGTATTTTTGGTCTTAGGTCTTTGCTTCAACCCTCTTGCTTAGCCGCGGCCCGTGCGATCCCTTCACCTGCGCACCTTCAGTAACCAGCATGGTACGCCACGGCTTTATACGATGTCCTCCCTTTTTGCTGTAAACGAAAACAGCGGAGGTACTTCCTGCGTAATCTGCCACAATAAAGAGATACTTTCTCCGCGCTTCTCCATCAGAACTTCATTTCCCAGGCCAGATCCGGCCCCTACACAGCTGTTCCGGCTTGCCGCCGGCGTGGTCCTTCGATGAGGGACTCTCCCTCTGTACTGTATAACAATAGGTAGTACCGTAGTAGGCTAGTTTTCCTTGACAATAATTGAAGTTGCAACCATCTTGATCTGCTGAACGATTTGACCCTGCTGCATCGCCGGTGTTTAGTTGCTTCATGGTGTCCTCCGTGGGCGTTGGCGTGATGCCGCTTGCTTTCCTCGTCGGATTTATCCCGACAGGTGTTTCTTCTCCCTCTTGCTTGTTCTCTATTTCTCAGGTCGAAGCACCATGGTGATTGGTAGATGGTGTGGTGGCTGGTGTCCTACAAGCGCAACAGGTGGTTGCTATTACCCGATTTTGGTCGATCGCTACTCGCTGGTCCCATCTTCTGTGAAAGAATCCTCGATTGGTCTACCCCGGTGATGCTTCTTCCAGATCTATCCGGTGGTGCTTCTTCCAGATCGACGACTGTGACTTTTATCTACTACTGTATCTCTGTTTTTGGTGCTGTGTTCGAAGAGACCACCGTAAGGACCGCCAACGAGTTAGAGTTAATCGACCAGCATTTTGATACCCTTTCCAGATTTCGGCGCCGTGGTTTGACGGATCTTCATTCACACAGCCAGATCCAGCTCCAGTTGGAGGCAACTTCGTTGATGGTTCTTCTGCTGGTCACCTGCGACTGCCATCAACTTGTCTGGAAAGCTGTTGCGGTGTTGCATCAATGCCTTTGTTTCTTGTTTGTAATTTGTATTTTCCTCATTGCCCTGAGCTACAGTAAAAAATTATGCCCTGGTCGACTATTTACTAGACCTACGCGTAGAAACCATATTCTGTAAGGGTCTATTGCAAAATGGCCAGTGTACCAGCTTTCCTGGGTAACGGAGATGTTTCTTGCCGTTTGACTTGGAAAAAAAAGTTGAGCAAAAAATTTAGGAATATAAATTGAGCCGTAGATAAAAAAAACTGACTTTAGCTTCAACCTTCAACTACAGGATCTTGGTGGAGTTGAACCACCTTCCGTCCGGGATTGCAAGCCATATGGCTAGCAGCCCACGGAGGACCTCACCGAGCTGAGACAAGATCCACAAATCCAGGGACCAGTCCAAAACTGAAACGAATGATCTCAACTAGAGCTAGAACTTCTTGTTCGTATGTGACGCAGATTATTTCCAACCAGAAAGTCGCTAAAAAGATGCCAACGTAGTTTTTCTTACGAAAATGCAAACGCTTAAGTCGTTTGGACTCGCGAGTTGCCAGTAAGCTGTTCTACAAACGGTTAGACACTTGAACAAATAGTCGCCTGAACAATCTACAATGAGATTCGTTTCATGAAGTATGCCTGCAGGATTAAAACCGTAGAAACCACTATGAACCGCTAGAAACTGATAAAAGACCCAAGTTCCAGCCAGTTAATATACATTTAAAGTATAACTAATGAAAAGGACAGGTACCATCAAAATTACCTGTTATCAACTAACAAAATATGGCAACAGCACTTGTACCAACCTGGATGCTTTGAACATATGCTGTATACAAACCACCTCAAAATGAAGTTATAAAATCATTATATCTTGGTCCACAATCAAAAACAGCATGGATGCTGCAACAAATGAGTTGGCAAATTTGCAGCGAAACTCGAGAACAGCTTGCAACGATGACCGAGCCACATAATCGACACCAAACAGATAAGTTGGAGAACTCGTCAACAGCTTGCATCGACGACCAATCAACAGAAATACAGAATCACCACCAAACAGATAAACAACACGAAGCCCAACAGAAGCCAGTTCTTCCAAAGCCGGGAGCCAGTCTCCCAAATGAATAACCATGCTCCACGAGAGCCTTCCTAACAGGGTTACCCGCAAAGCCACCGTTATCAATAAATTGTTGTCGAGAGCCTCCGGAGACACCATCTTGCAGCTTTGGACGGGGGACAGAACATTGACGGTAGGCTACAAATATGCCAACAAAAAGAACTGCCCACGGGGCAATTTGTACACATAAACTTACAAAGTCGACAATGAGAAGTGGTAAAATGCAAGACCAGAAACTTTTAATACAAACTTGAACAAACTACAAAAAATTACTTGCAAGGTTCACAATAAATGTTAAACTTATAATACAAACTTGTACAAATATTTCTAATACAGAAACGTATCGTGAGGAGCACAACAAATTAACTGCGCACTTCACAGATGTGATGTCGTAGATAAACAAAAGTCGAATGGAACATGCGCGACTCGGTACATGTGGAAGTCGGGGTAATATATTTGTTTGGATACGTTGTTGCTTTTGGGAGTTGGCCACCGCTGGGTGACGCGAGTTTCAGATTTGGGGTTGCAAACTTGGGGCAAGTCGGCTGCGGTTTTGCTGTAGATCAAAAAAGGATATGCTAACAAGTGAATTTAATTAACAATGTCGTGCATAGCACTTGATGTATGTTGCGATGTTCTCATAAGAACAAAAAATCTAAATATGGCGACGTCGTGCCATCGAGAACTGATGCAAAATAAATTTAAAATACGAACTGGACGCTAAGGTATAATTAACAACGTTGAACATAGAATTTAACGACAGGATCTTTTGGTGATATTATCTCGTTAGAAAGAATGTAAGAAATTTAAATCTGCGACTTTGAGCACTTAGAATGAGTCGATGCAAGAAACTTAAATTTGGTATATGAACTGTAGGTCAAGATTACGAGTCGGTACCTTTGGCGTTTTCACTGTAGCTCCTTGTGAATTCGGTACGGCCGGGATATAATACCGCAGTAGTTGGTAGCGGGACGATCAGCGAACAAGAGAAGCAGGCACAAGGGCACACAATAGAGGGGAGAACCCGGGGCCAAATAAACCAACCCCCGTGCGATCTCCCCCCGGGACACCAACAAACCATCTTTTATTACGGTGGCCTGCCATGCGAGCGCACCCATCATGGCAAAGGCCGCTAAGATGTCACATCCCTCTTTTTTCTCCTCTCACCTCTCCTGTTTTTTCATCTATCTTCTTTTTCTGCCCTCTCGTCACAAAGAGTTCTTACATGCTTGATCTTACCTCGCCTTCAACGAGGAACAGCACGCTCGGATCAACATCTCTCAGGCCTAATAATTATCGAACTTCGTCAATAATTATCAGCACAAAGAGACCGATGACGCCAGGCAGAGTTCCTTGATGAAGCAGCCCGTAAACGTTCCAAAGCGATCCCGGCGGCGGGAAGCCCTCTAGAAAATCCCCGGTCTCCCGAGACGCAAGATCCGTCGGCGTCCCGGACCAAGGCCTGCTCATCAGATCCGAGCCTGCAAACCCAAAACAAAAACAAGTTTCGCACAGAAACAAGAAATACTCAAGAGACTCACCGTCGATCAGTAAGCTACAGAAGTCGATATGGAAGGGAAGTAGTTAGCTATATCTGGATTAACTGGGACGTGGATTAGCAGGGGGGAGAAAACGGGAGCGGCGACTTCTAGCCTAGATCTCATCTAGGCGAGAAAAGGGCGACGCGGCTAGGGTTCGCTGGGGACGGAGGATGAGGGAGGCCAAGCAAACGTATTTATTGTCCGGCTAGGGGGATCGAAAGGTCGACGTGAGGCGGTTCGACTTGGACGGGCAGGATTGCAAGAACGTGTCGTATCCTTATTGGCGGTGACAGCTGGACTGCGTGGCCTGACCGCAACTTGCGGGATTAGCGTCATTGCGTGCGTCATTGGGTCGCCGGATCGTTTGCGCTAGGGAACGGAGATGCGCGGCTGTGGCCACCGCGGTAGAGGATCGTGATTGGTTGTTGACTGCGCTCGCCGTTTCGAGCTGGGCCTGGTTCGGGACGGGCTCTGGGCTGCCGGACCGTCGGCGCCGGCCCTTTGCTTGTGGGCTACAGCCGTTTCTGCACCCTTTTGTTACATCGGTTTGCAAATGTTCAAACAAAACTCCGTGTAAGATAAGAATATTTTAACACAAAAGAGATTGGAATGTATGAGTGATCAGAGCAAAAAAGAAATACGCTATGCGACACGATAGTACTCCAGGACATCCTCTCCTCTATATTCTCTATTATTACAACCCTAGATAATAGCTATAGAACATATTTTTTGTCTCTCCCTATATAAGCTCCTATACCATCTTTACCACATCTACACAAAGAACCACCCCCCAAAAACGCAACGAAAATTTGTAATCTCCTCTGTACGTGTATCCCCTGCATCTTCGACTTCTAGGCGTGAGCACATTAATTATATTCGTCTTCCCGTGCAATCCTGTGGACCCTGATTGGGAGGCCCTTGAGGAAGTCGACGAACGGGTAGACGAAGGCCTGGTCCGGCTCCGCGAGCTCCCACCGGAAGCTGAGCACCAGGTGATGCAAGAAGACGGCGATCTCGAGCTTGGCCAGCTCCGACCCGGCGCACAGCCGCGGGCCGCCGCCGTACGGCATGAAGCAGCCGGCCTGCGCCGCGCATGGCGCGTTGCTCTGCAACCACACAAGATGCAGCAAAGCTGTGACGTGAGCACCAGAGGCAGGTCGATCGCCACACACAAACATCCTCCCGTTCTCGCCAGCACTTTAAAGTAAGCTAGAATCTACTACGGGAATGGAAGAACGGTAGCATATTGCACTTGCAGGTGATATAACGCGGATGTGAAAAAAAAATACATATCATCTGGCTCTGTCTCTGTGAATGGTGATCGTATTGCCACGATCCCATAGCCCCTTCAGGCCCCGACAGCGGCACGATCCACCGCTGATTGGTTTCCATCGTGCGAATATTCCAAGAGCCGCCCGTGGGAGTGGGAGCGTCGCTTTCGATCGGAGCTAGACGAAGAAGCTCTGAGCACACGTGTGTGAGAGCTGGACATTCGCTTTCATGTCAGGTTCAATCATGGAGCGGGACAGGAAAAAGATACCGCGATCTTTGCAGGATTTTAGCTCGTGCTCCTTTTTCAGATTCCGATTCGTTCGAGGCGTGGTGAAAGTGCCACCGGAGAGTGCATTCAGAAGATGTTTTCCTTCTAGATAGGTCTCCGTTAATGTGCAGACTGAACCGGGTTTATGATTAGGTTTAACAACCTACCTTATGACTGACATAACTTAAGTTTTTGCAGTAGCAGTGACTGACCTTCCATCTCCAAGGGTCGAAACTGTTGGGGTCTTCGTACAAGGCCGCGTCTAGATGGACCGCCGCTAGCACCGGCAGAATTTTCCATCCCCTTGG
Organism: Neostapfia colusana; assembly: GCA_030760725.1. NCBI lineage: Eukaryota > Viridiplantae > Streptophyta > Magnoliopsida > Poales > Poaceae > Neostapfia > Neostapfia colusana. The sequence goes on along the minus strand of JASWHV010000013.1, from coordinate 86,709,968 downwards.
GATATCGTACCCTTCATTCAGAAATAGACGACACGGAATCAAGCACTGCTTGTCAGTACCTCTTGTAAAATGTGTGCGCAAAGTCTCTGAATCAAGAGGAGGATGCAGAGTTTTAAAGCTACCATTGTAGTGCACGTCTCGGATGACTTTCCGGTGTAGGAACCTCACCACGTTGCCAAGCCGTAACGTCTCATTTATAACCTGCAACAAACGAAACAAATGAATCGGATCGTATTAACAACACACTCGTTTCTGTAGATAAGCTGAGCATCTTGTGTATGGGATCTTTTTTTTTATGGCTGATCAGTTCTCCATCCGTATTCTTGTCTGACTGATGTTTGGCACGCACGTTCAGCTTGTGCCGTCTGAACTGCGAGATACATACGGTACGGATGCCTTCTCGTTGTGTAGGCTATACAAGAACAATGCGTACTTCTCAAATCATTTGGATCTTTGGAAGACGACGGGCCTCACCATCTAGAAACTTCTAAAAAGAAAAATAAGTAACGCTCTGCTCGGAGGGCAAGCAGACGCCATGTACTCCAAGAGTGGCCAGCAAATTAGAATTTTTGCAACAGCCTTCAGCCTCCATTCGTACATGGCGTTTGTGGAAGTTGCTATCCTCTACACGCAACTAGACGAGATGATTCTGCTACCGTGAGTTGGAATCAAGCCAGCAAACAGCAGAGCACGCATCGATCTAGCTTGCACTAGCACTGTTATATGGAAGGATCGAACAAAACAAATGGCCTTACACATTGCGTGAAAACCATCTCCTTGTAGTCTTCCCAGCTCAATTTGGAATCCCCTCTTAGCCTTTGTCTCCTTGCAATCTCAAGATGCTCCTCCTGCAAGCCATGTCAGTGTCACTATATACATCTACTGGCTGTAGAAAATTTGAAATGCTCGGTCAAAGTTAGGTGGGGTGAAATTTGTACCCGGAGTTCTTGGACAGCTTTGGGGCATCCTTCAAGGAAGAAAATGGCGAGGGCTAGCGCCATTGATGACGTTTCGTGCCCGGCGAAGAGCAGGCTCAGCAAGAGATCAAGGATCTGTTCTTTTGAGAGATTAGACTGCTTCAGGGCCCACCCAAGAAGATCATCTTCTTCTACACTTGAATTTTCCTTGCTCATTTTCTGTACCCTATATTCCATCTTCCTCTCTATTACTCCAAGTATGGCAGCACGAGACTACAGGAAAAGTGAAGTAATTGTGTGACGTGATTTTGAGATCAAAAGACTTTTTAATGAAAAAGGGAAAAGGTAAACATTTTTATACTCTCCTATTCATCGTATCTATGAAATGGAAGATGATCTAGCTAGAAAGTTTTGGTTTTTTTCACGTATGTTTTTTTTCAAATAAATGACGGCCCGGTGCTTCATTATAAGGATGGAAGCAAATACTGTATTATTTTCATTTATGAAAGGATGGGCATTGTTAAATTCATTAGCTGACCAAAGTGCCTGCATATTTTCATTAACTAAAAGCAAAATTATGAAGGCTACTAATTAATTGGCTGCTCAACGAAATCAATATGTCTCCAGGAGTGTGTGAACAGTTGGTCAGCAGTGGAATCATGACAAATGATGGATTCTTCCAACATCTAAACATGTTAGGTGTCAAAGGTTGGTCATTTAAATTTCCAATACTTTAGAATCTAAAAAAAAAAGAGGATTTAGATCTCCACATGCAATTGTATGATGCATGCTGTTCAGCAATAAGCACAGGTGTACACGCATGTTGGAAGCAGAGAGCCTGTGAAAGCAAGCGTGCGTGCTGCAGTGCCGCCGGGAGCAATCAGTAACGATCATTTGAGCGTGACCTCACAAGCAGGGAAAAGCGAGCAACGTTTTATGCGACCATGGGTGTCGATCAATCCTCATGGAAAAGTAGGATGTTAGCTAGGGATAAGAAAGGAATTAAGCGAACCTTTAATTAATCTAGTGAAAATTGGTTATCCAGTATGTATGTGAGCCCAAATATACAATGTTTGAACAAGCTAAATTTGTACCGATGGAACAATAAAAGTTTCCCCTCATGCATGCACAGCAATATATATTCTAGTACTGTTTCTAACCTGTTTCCCTTTTCTTACTGTTTCTACATGCATAAAATCCATTGTGGTACTAACTACAGAGCTGGAGCAGAACAAGTCCGATGTGTATGTATCGAAGCGCCTGTAGCTGAAATGAGAAGATCCACTGTTCCGTGTGATTGGACCTGATCGATGATAACTCAGTAGTTCAGGACGTGCGCATAACAACACAGCAATCCTAGCTTGGACCATCCACCGCTACTGTCATGCGTATTAGTATAATGCGACCTCTTCTGATAGCTCTATTTTTGGCAAATCGATAATTGGGCCATGCACCTAAATCCAAACTACCAAACAACCTATATATTTTCTTTCTTGAGAGAGTGTAGCGTGTACCGGACAAATGGTTGATAGGCTGGGATCATTTCCGTCCTCTCACTCTCTCTCTCTATATATATATCTGACACATATATGTTAATAGACATATATGTGACTATCTGATCCATTATAAAAGACCACGATTAGAGATGGTGAAAGAACCACATATCACTTAAATGTTCTCGGATTTCCATTAAATTATAAGTGAGTCTTCCAACAATCATAATTATGATATCTCGTGATGAGTCAGATGATTCTTAACATGTTACCACCACAAATACCATTTACACTAGACATGTTGCATATATATGGACATACTCCCTCCGTTTCAAAATAAATGACACCGATTAGTTCAAAATTAAATCAATTAGCGTCATTTATTTTAAAACGGAGAGAGTATATTCTCGCATGTCCTCAAAATATGTGGATCATATACGTATTTCTTCCAAAAACGAGTAGTCCCTGTACCTGCCGTTCGTGCGCACCGTAGCGGTTGGTGCGCGTAGCATCATCTGATGAAATGAAACGCTAGCTAGCTGCTGGCTATATTTGGAAACAACAAAAAAAATCCGTGCGCAAAATCCACGCGCGCACGAGGGGTTGGGGGACGGAGAGGGACAGCAAGAGCAAAGCACCTACCTTGAGCGCCTTCCAGTAGGCCGTCCCCGGCAAGTTGAGCGGCGCGGAGACGACCCCCTTCATGAAGGTGATGTACTCCCGACGCAGCCGCTCCGTCTCCTCCTCGCCCGGGTCCATGCTCATTATGTTCTTCGCCATCAGGTTAAACGTGAACTGCACGAACCCAGCGCGCGGTTGTTAGCTAGTGATGGGGTGCGTGGAGCCGTCGGTTGTCATACGAGCTAGAGCAAGAAGAAGAAAAGGAGGAGAGATTTCATTTACCTTCTTGGCTTCGTGCTGGGCGGAGAAGGCGCCGCCGGAGGAGGAGGGCGGCCAGGAGCGGAGGACCAGCAGGGCGTGCCGCTCGACCTCCGGGAGGAGCACGGCGCGGAGGCGGACGGCGCTGAGGAAGTTGAGCGAGATGGCGCGCATCTCTCGGTGCTTGTCGCCGAGGAGTACCAGCATAGACCACTTTCCCAGGATGCCGCCGATGCTGCGCGGGTAGCTGCACTCGAACAGCCGCCCCTCGTTCTGCAGGATGTACCGGTTCAGCCCCGCGTCCGCCGACACCACCGTGCGCTCCCCGAACAGGCTCGACCGATATATCTTCCCGTACCTGCACGCACCATGCCATCCATGCACGGATGGCCGCCGCCGCCGTTAGTTAGCTGCTAATCCCATGGTCATGCATGCTATACGTATATGCGTTGTGTGTACGGACGGACAACGGACCGTGCGACGTGCTGCTCCATGAAGCGGCCGACGGAGGTGGCTGGGTGAGAACGGAGGTAGCCGAAGGTCTCGCCGACGAGGGGCCAGCCGGGGGCGCCCGGAGGCAGGTTCGGCCGCTTCTTCTTCGTCCGGCGCCACCCGTGGCATTTGGCCACGGTGGTGGTGTAGAAGGTGAGGAGGGCCAGGAGGATGAAGGGGAGGAAGAAGATGAGCTCGCTGGTTATGGAGGCCATCATGGCGGCCATGAGCGGCTTCTGATCACAGTTCACACTTCACAGAGAGGTCTTTCTTGAAATCTATGTATTTCCTGCAGCCTGCTGCTTTGCCTGGTCACTCGCTCGCTTTGTTGGTGTCCGTGTGTGTGCGCGCGAGATAGAGAGAGATAGAGAGGGGGGATGGGGCTAGAGAGAGGAAGGAGGAGGAAGCGAGGAGAGGTAAATTAAAGAAGTGCTTTTAGCTCTGGATTTCTCTCTTTGCAAGAGAAGAGAAGCTTTGTGCAAAGAAAAATTTGGTGGGAAGGTGCCCACTTCGCCCCGTTTCTGCGTGGTGCCGCTCTTATATAAGTTTTTGAGATGTGTGACAGGGCAGAGGTGGTTGTGGGGGCTCTTTAGCCAGAATTTAATTTTTGGTGCGGCGCAGGGAGTAGGGTCGGCATCTCCAAAAATTATATATACGCACGAAAAATATGCAACCGAAGAACAGAGAAATCATCGATTGCCTCGCCGACATGGTCATCTAGGCCAATGTTAATGAGACTGGCAAAGCATTTGACAGCATGGCGAGTCAGCTCACTGCAACATAACAAAGCATGTACGCTGATCAAATCATTTGAATTTGAAATAAGCTTTCAAAAAACATTTGAATTTGAAACCGAATAGGAGTACTTTTATTTTTCAATGAACAGGCAACCAAAGACTTCGCTACTTTTCCATATCTACGTATAACAATCATACGGAGCATCGATTCATAACGATGACCTGCTGTTGCATCGGCTGCAAAAGGGGTGATCCGACCTTTCAGAACAGTGCCACCGGATCAATCTATTTCCTGCTACTCCATAGCGTACGGTATTCAGGAAAAATCCAAAGCCCGAAGTTGTTGGGCAATTACTTATCAAGGAGCAATATCGTATCACGTCTCCTAACAAATCCTTAAGTTTATTAGTTTAGGCCCTATAGAATGTCCGTATCATCTAACAAATAAATAGTTTATGTCAAACCAGATCTTTGGGAAGGCATTGTCATATTAGCTTAGACTATCCACATAAGTGTAGTACAAATTACTACTTTAAAAGAATATTTTTCATCTTTTATAGTACCCTGGAAAAGATTTTCTACTTCATATTACACTTTTTTCTTACTCATCGTACTCTATATGCTACTCTATACTGTCAAAATAGAATACGAATTCACCCATCAACCATGACAAGAACGTTTTAAAATACACATAGTAACATTGTAAGTCTAGAGTATCACTTTTTGTACTCTATTCATTTAGAGTACCTCACCGAGAGAGCAGTAAAACATGTACTCTAATCTAACTACAAAGTAGAATAATGTATAGAGTACGAGTGTGGACGGTCTTAACATCCATGAACTGATAGAAAACTCTGTTCATCATCTTTAGTTCTTGTTTTCTGAGTTGATGCAATCTTTAACAAATTCTGTTGATGTATTAGCGTAGCTATAAAAATGTTTATTAAATTACTTCAAGTAAAAATGTTGTTCTTTACAAATTTTATTACCACTGTTAATACTATTCTTTCCACTTTGAAGCACTTAAAAATACATATATACTGACAACGAGTAACACATATTTTTAAGAATAAAATAGTGATTGTAATCAGCAGTTACCAAGTATATATACTAATCAAAAGCGTGTACTTACTTTCATGAAAGGAGATGCTGGCACTAATTGTGTGTTTTTTAAAAAAGAAAAGCTGATGAGAAACATACCCTTAATGTAGTGTGGAACATATTATAACTTGCTACTCTGTCAAGGGCTTGAGCTTTTCGGATATACTTAATACTATTAGTATTGATTATTCCAGCTCAATAACGAAATCGAGTGGCTCTGCAGGAGTTGATTGATTGCTCATGTCCATCCTGGCATGGGATTCCAAGCAGGGATAGCTTTGTGGTGTATGAATGGAGGAGATGGCCCCTGGCATGCGGAAGCTAGCATGGAACGGAAATGAGCAAAAGGAGAGTTGTGGATCCAGATTTCCAGAGAGGCCAACATCATTGTTAGTTCGGTGCCATGGGAAGATCATTAGGGTGATGTTTACCGATGTTTTCTTTAATGTGATGCATAATTCAATGGTTGTTGTTGTGGTCCCATGTAATTATGATATGATGGTGGTACCTTCAAGGATTGACAGAGTTGCAAATAGCATCTGTTGCACAGGATAAACCAACAAAAGCAAATAGGACAGAGAATAAGATGACATCATGAAAGTCCTCAATGACATCACAAACTAGACTTCTAAAAAGTTGCATGGCTTATCAATGGATATCTAGTGCTTTACTAATTTAAGGGACTGCATTATATTAATATTTGGTAAAAACAACAGTCACATTCTCTCTCACGGGATAGAGATTGCTGCGTTAATTGGAGAAAAGAAAAGAGGAAATATTTAACCACTACTACTATTACGGTAAAAAAATAGTTCAGAATACCCTATATCCATTTATAAATTTCCCACCATTGCCATTCGAAAATTGCCCAAATTACCTCAATATTTGTTAAACATAATCACCCTCCAATGGCATTGCAAAAAACATTAGGTTAAAAATATTCATATAAATGTTCATAAAGAACCATGTGTGCATTTATAAATCGTTAGCATTCACTAATATTAGCCATATTAGTCGTGCGAATGCATGCCAGTCCACTAGTCTTGCTACAACCAGACTATTAAATCATCCGGTTCAATTATTAGCTACCATCACTGTCGCTTACCCAATCAACAATGTCAAAGTGTTTCTTACGACACTTCTCCCGGTACCGCTACTGGAGCGATCCGTGGAGGTTCGTGGTTTGAAGGGGCTGACGCCGCTAGGACGATCGAGGCCGATGAACACTGGGATTTACGTGGTTCGGGCCGCCGGAGCGTAAAACCCTACGTCAACGGGAGTGAGTGTTGCATTGCTTGTATGTGTGTGTTAGCTGGGTTGCGATCCGAACCCCTTATTAGGTGGCCGCACCGATCCTTTTATAGTCCAAGGGCTGAGGCAATTACAATATGGCCCGGGGCCCGACAGGTGGCCCCGAGGCTGCCTGAACCCTACACGTGATCTAGAGTATTTACAACTAATGTAGAGTAGTTGGCGGTGGAGTTATGACCCGCCGTCTGGCGCGCTAAGCGCCTCTGACTCGGTAGCAGGTGATGATGAAGACATCGTCTTGTCGCCGCGTCCTCTCGCTCTACTGGGCGACACTGTGTCGTTGGGCTGCACTGTGCCGTTGTCACACCTCGCCGCCATGTCTTGTCACCTTAATGGCGAACGGATGACGGACGGAGGCGTGTGCTGTGCGCCATGCTCCTGGGGAAGGCGCGAGTCTTGAATCCGCAGACTGACAGCGCACTTCCTTCTTGACTTCTAAGATCCACGGCCCACGACACATCGTGGGACACGTGGCGGTTCTGGAGCCCTCCTCGGCGGGGTGGACGGGTTCATAGCTAGGATACACGTGGCAGCTTCGAACCTCACCTCAGCAAGGAGGCTTGGTCTGGGCCAAGGGCACGTGGCGGCTCCGCGAGCCCTCCTCAGCAGGGAGGACGGTTCAGAGCCCGGATGCACGTGGCAGCTCCGGACCTCACCTCAGCACAGAAGCTTGGTCCTGGCCAAGGGAACGTGGCGGCTCCGGAGCCCTCCTCAGCGGGGAGGACGGGTTCAGAGCCTGGATACACACGTGGCAACTCCGGACCTCACCTCAACAGGGAGGCTTGGTCCGGGGCCAAGGGCGCATGGCTGATCCGGAGCTTGGGCACACGTGACAACGCCGAACCCTGCCTCAGCAGGGAGGCCAGGTCTGAGGCCAAGGGCATGTGGTCGTTTCAGGGCCGACCTCGAGAGAGGGGCGGGGCCTGAGCTGTCTTCAACTCTCCACGTGGGGGTACCCGGTGTGCAGGGTACCGACAAACACCGTAATACCCCTCCAAATCCAAGTGTCTATTCTTCCTAAACCACGACGCCTTGTGAGGGGTTCCCTTCAAATACATTAGAATTCGATAAACCACCTCTAGATGTCATGTTTTGGGATCATTGCATATATCTGCTTGCCACACTCACTGCATAAGAGATATTAGGTGTTATGTGACAAGTGTATCAATTAATTGTCTAACTAGTCTTTGATATACCTCTCTATCAACATGATCTATCCCGATTGGACACAAGTTTGATGATTTCTATCAATAGGCGAACCACATGAACGACGTCCAAGCATTTCTATTTTTGTTAATAGATCAAGAACATACGTTCTTTGAGGGAGAAAAATCCCTTTGACAACCAAGCAATCCCAATATCAAGAAAGTATCAAAGAGGTCCATCATCCTTTATCTCAAAGGCTCTTCCCTGCCTCTCCTTCAAGCATTTGATCTCTTCTATATCATCTCTAGTGATTACTATGTCATTGACATAAACAACCAAGATAGAGATAGATGCCCCCCTATGCTTGTAAAAAAAACCATGTGATCTCCACCGTGAAGGGTTGCGAGAACTTGGGCATGCCATAGCGAATGATTGTTTGTGATTAGCTTCTCCCCAATAGATTGACCGAGGAGAGAGGGGGTCGTGGAAGAAGAGGAGGAAACCATGAGCAAGATCTTAAAAAATCTTACGTTCTGATTACCATATGAAATTGATGAGAGGCGATACATTTAGCTTAATCGCCTTACATATGTTGATATAGTGTGAGAAAAGCACTAACTGTGGCGTTATAATTGGGTGTACAACAACTCGACTTGTTATCTAAACTACTGTACAGATAATTCTCCTAGTTTGTTACAAGGTTTATCCATATACATAATCTATATCTGAACGCACATGTATTTCTTCCACAAAGCAGAACGGCTACAAGGAAAGACTCCAAGGACGCCACGCAGCCGTTCAATGTATCGCACTGTTCCGTTGCCCAGTTGGCCACTGCTTCCGGGTCGTCGAACCGAGCCCTTGGAACGATCCCCGCAACACAGCGCCATCAAGCTGGTCGAAAGAGACGTCGCACGCACGCCGTACCGTACCGTCATATCCTAACTCGATATCGGCGAGACGGCAGATAAACATCTCGTCGCTGTTCTCGCCTCCTTTTTCCACGGTCTAACGGAACAGCAAGGCGCTCACCTGGCTCAACCCCGGCTTCACGTTCGACGCGCGGCTCGCCCGGCGCCGGCAGATAAGGAGGATATCATCTGTTCAGTCGGGGCCGCGTTTACGTGGGCAGCTAGGTGCGACGCGATGAGTTCCAGATCCGCCAATTTTTGGCCGCCATGTTATGGCGGAAAGAGCGTCGCGAGCCGTGCCCGTGCGTACAGTTGAAAACGGGGCTACCTTGAGCAGTTGTCGTCTATAGCATGGCCAACCTTCTGCGCTGTTCTTGTTCTTCGTTGCCTTTGGTATGAAGAAAAGGCACTTACGACTGTGCAAATGAAAGATGACAAGGTTACGCTAGATCCGACGGCTGGCTGTTCGCACAGTCGATTTGACATGTCGTTTAACTGTGCTGTAGTTGTGTGATCCGTTCTTTCTTTTTTTCCCAGGGATTCTGTTTTTAACATTTACTGGTGTAACCCTCTCCTCCTTATTTATATAGTTCAAGAAAGAGTACTAGATTCCTTTCAAAAATAGGAAGAGTACTAGATGACACTTGTGACGATTCGGGATATTTGAACAATGTTTGCAGGCATTTCCCCGAGACGCGCGTTCCCATTCCTTCAAATAATCTTCTACTCCTATTAAGCACCTGCAGGGCAAGGCTGCAACGGTGGTGGGGAAACTAGGAACGATCTTGTTGGGACGGCAATGGGTGCGCATCAGGTTTCCCATTCGCCTGTGGCACGTGCACTGACACATTCAGAGAAAGAAACTGTTCGCAGATCTCGCAGGACGACGGGCGACAAACATTCCTGACAGCCGCGGTCAACAATATACAACGCCGGCGTGCTAAGCCTTTTCCCGTACACGCGATCTCTGCGGCTCTGTGCGCGGCAGCCGTCCGGGGGGGTGGGGTGGGTGGGGGGGGGGGGTGGAACGCGTGTATCATATGGTGGTACAGAAGAACGCCGCATCTGTGTGAACAGCTCCCCGGAGGCATGCGGGTGCAGGGGAGGCAGGCACTGCTCACTGTTCCGTGGCACGGTTGTTTACCCAACTCACGTCAACGTTCGGCTGGTAGGCTTAGGCCCAGCCTCGGGCACGGACGAAATGATCTACTCCTACTCCGGGAGTACTAGTTGCTGTTGAGGTCAACACCACACGACGATGAGAGCGCCCGTTCCATTCCTTGCTCGCCCATGCGTGCGCGGATCTCTCCATCCATTATTGCTCCGCACACCGCAGCAGCAGCAGCTACAGCGGCCGCGGGGCCGGCGACGGACGCGCGGTGGCCAAGTTGCGGGCGATGGGATGGGATGGGATGGTCAGGAGAGCAGTAGTTTATGTTGCCGCTATGCGTCGGTCGCATGGCGCGCCACGCCCGCGTCGCTCTCGCCCCGCGCCGAGCGAGGGCGAGGCGTCGCCGTCGCGCGCAGGCACGTGAGATCGGACGCCCCGGCCCAACTGTGCGCGGAGGGAGATCCCGCCGATCGAGCGGGGTCCAGCCAGCCGGACAGCGAGCGACGGAGCAGCCACGCAATGCACGGGCCACGGCGACCGACCCGAAAGCGACGCGCCAGCCTTCTCCTCTGATCCGTTCCAGGGGTCACCCGCGGCAATCGACGTCTCCCCTTCTCCCCTGCGCTCAGGACGGATCTCGCAGCGGCACGGCACGGCACGTCGGCGCCCCCCCCCCCCCCCCCCCCCCCCTCCTCCCCTCACGCAGCGACGATCGACTTCTTGGTGCGCCGATCTTGAGCTCGACCGGGGATGTGGCTGGATAACTCGGACGATCGACCGGGTGCATGCACGCACGTAGCTTCGGACGCGTCGCGCGCCGCAAGCAGCTGGCGCTAATTAACACGCGTGCCGAGAGACTTCTCTGCTCCGCTGCATCAAGTGTTTGACACTTGGGGAGATCGAACAGTTCCCTGCAGATACGTGATACTGTGTGCTGGTACCGGCACTTGTTTTGCTCTATGGCACTGTTCACAGCTCGACCGGTCGACGATCGTGCACTTGACAGCCCCACTCATGCGTGATCACCAGTCACCACGTTCATGCATGTTCTATTTTCAGACGCGTCGCCGTCCTGTACATCTGTTTGAATTGAAGCAGGTTTCCCGGAGGTTTCAGACAGTTGTGACTCACTTACCGACCTTATGCAATTGGTACAAAGGCTATGAATGACGATAACATGTGGTGTCGTATAGATCACGGTCTCTGAACAACATGTTTTCAGCTCCATCGATCCTTTGATAGTATAGTACTACAGCCTTTTCGTGCCTGCACCCCCGTATCTTTCTGCCTCTTTATTTACAGCCGTTGATGACTGTCGCAGCAGCATGATTGCAGTGCTCGACCTGTTTCATTACAATGTGCGTGGACACCGAGAAAGCTCCCGCAGCGCCATGCTTAGGGATGGCAAAATAAAGCCTTTGACCAGAAAAAAAAAAGTAGGCGCGCATGCATGCATGCCGTTGCATGGGTATGGATTACACACCTTTGCATCGTTTCTTATGACTAACATGTCGTTTTTTTTTGTTCTACCTATCTTTCTCGTACGTACGTGTAAAAATCAAGATTACCGAGGGAAGCTACCTCGTAGTACCAGGGATGGTTCGATCAGTTAAAAACACTGATCTGTTTACGTCAATCAAAAACGAAAACTACCGTGATCACCTTTTCTCGCACACCCGGCCCCTTCAAATCACCTCTTCGGACTGTTTAGCCTGACCTGCTGCTTTCTGCGAAGGATGATATATATAGCATATATTCGTACGATTTAACATCGATTTTACAAGACAGCATGTCGGCAATCCTGTTGCAACCATGAACACAGAAAGAGTCGGAGAAAGTAGTAAGATGTGGCGCGCTTCGTCTCTCTGGCGACATCATGATCAATACGTGCATGAAAACAGAAAGATGATGTCGCAGAAATTAAAATAAAGAGAAAAGGCGGAGTCCCATCTCCATATGCGACGACAGACACCTTGCTTTTACCTAAAAATGCGATTACGCAAACGCAAGTGCAGAAGGATGTGTCGACTGCTCGATGCAACAGACAGCCGGGCGCTGGCCTATGATCAACGGGGGACTCGATGACGAGCTCACCACCTCTCACCATTTGAAATATATATAACTCGTGTGCGCGGGACGAGGGGTGACCAGGTTGCACTGCACGTACGTAACTAGAAAGGCGGCCGTCTCGAGTAGTGTGGGGGTGAAGCGTGCCGGATCGCGTCGCCGGAGCGAGCTCAGAAAGCTAGCTAGACGGGCGGTCGTCTGTCGGAGGGCACCTGTCGCGCCCCGTCTGGCCACGATCGTCGTCGTCGATGGCAACGCTTCGCTGCGCACCCATTGTGCACTCGTGCGCGCGGCACAATGGAATGCTCCATCGCTTTTCGCTAATAATCTGCCACGAGATTGTACAAGGTATCGTGTGTAGTGCAGTGCTCCCTACTACTTATATATATATCATCCGTTAAGTTGGGCACTAATTAGCTTCCTAATGGACACGCAGACGCTGGGGCCGGGTAGGCCTGTCTGTCTGTCTGTCTCTCTCCCTCTTCTTAGTTGTTGCTGGTCAAAGACACATTGATAACGTTCGCGTACGAAGCAGATCGGGATCGTGCGACGCTAAGAGGGAGGAACGTGGCAGCGCCCGAGGGGACAGGCCTTTTTCTGGGAAAAAAGAGGAGCGGGGACGCAGGGCTTCTCGGCCCACCTTATTGGGCGGAGGCAGAGCGAGTAGTGGACGCATTTGCCCAACTTGAACACTGCGATCCAAAGCGATCTGGGTTAGTGGCAGAAAAGCGTGTCGCGAATGCGGGGCGTGCGAAGAAGCGCCGCTTAAACTAGCTAGCTAGTAGGATGGATGCCTGTGTGAGTGCGTACACAATGAGTACGCTGCTGCAACATGGGTAGGTTATGCATGACCTGAACCTGACCTGACCAGCAGTGCGCGCCGTAGTGCACGACGCCGCCGAAGCAGCAGGTCAAAACACGCAAGCACTTAAGCGGCGCGGGGCCTGTACGAGCACGTGCGCGGATCAGATATTTCGCGCTTTGTCTCCTGTGGCGATCGAGTACGGTGGGTTCTGGGACTCGGCGGGATGATGCGGTGAAGAACGAACGGCTGTCCCGCCCCGCCGCGCTTCCGGGGCCTCCCTCGGTGGACGACAGGACCATCCATCCACTTGCGGTAACAAAACGCACGGCACACGACGGACGCTGCGCTGATCATCGCGGTTCCGCGGCGGAGATGATGGCGATCCCGACCCGGCGGACGCTGCCGGCCGCGGGGGGATGTTGACACGCGCGGCACCGATCTAGCCGAGCGCCCTTTTGTTTCGGTTGGGACTCGGCTGGGCCGGCGTACGGTTCGGCGTGGGCTCGTGCTCCGCGGCCGCGCCTGGTCCGTGCAACGGATGCAGCCCCGTCGCGTGCGTCCTTGGTGGGCCCGCCCGACCAGGATCTAGCAGACGGTGCCGGTGGAAGAGACTGTGCGATTCCTCTTTCGAGCCGTCGTCTCACACAGATTGCTCTCGGGATTACAATTCGGAAGACAGTGTCAGTGACGCTGTGCCAAACCAGTGATAAAGATCCCCCCTATCCATCCTGAAAGCACGAGCAGGCAGGATCGATCCCTCACTGTAAGTAAATTATTACCAACAGCAGCAATGCGTCTGGGCTGAACTACTGTTTCTGCTTTTCCGGACTGAGCAGCTAATGTACGTTATCCTAGGCTTAGGCTGCCTTTGCCAGATCCTCCTCCGACGCAGCAGCAAGCGGGGAGCAGAAAAAGACTGGAGAAACAGAGTACAGCAGATAGCGGCAGCAGAGTAGATGCTGGGCGGACAACGGAAACAGAAAGAGCGAAAAAGAAGATGAGCAGCATTTTGGCTTCAAATCCAACACGAGAAACAAAAGGGGGTAATCAGCACGGCTTAATCGTTCATGAATATTCTACAGAAATTGTAACTGAGCAGGACCAAAGCAACTCGTACCATATTCACACACGGGAGGCTGAAAAATGGCTGAGCAACACAGCACAATTGACCACCAATTTCACATGATTGCTGCCACGGGAAAATGCATCAGATAAACGGGTCACAAGATCTATGTATATTGTTTTGATCATTTTTAACTGATTATGAGATATAATAAGTTTAAAATGAAGCAAAATGCTCTGCTCTCTTCCCCTCCAAAGCCGACTGCTGAGCTCCGACCAGACGCCGCCCTGTCACCCGACGAGCTCGCGCGCCAGGACGCCGCCGGCGAAGAGCCTCAACAAGCCAACCCCGGACGCCATCGAGCCTGCTGCCAGGCATCTGGACGCCGCCATGCCGAGCCTCGGCGCAGGGTGTTACTTTACTTGGTGCCGGGCGCAGCTGTTGCGGGTGGACGGGCGGTGCAGCGGCCAGGCAAAGCCGATCGGGGAGGACAAGGGGAGCAGCGACAAGAGGAGCGGGCGGGCAGAGTAGAGGCAACCGCCCTGCCGTCCACGAAGGGGTGGGGCGGCTCCGGCGAGCTCGCGCCCATGGGGCTCAAGGAACAAGGGCAATTTGATTTAAAATGACTTCATTACTCGGCGCACAGATATCATTTGTCTCAGTGTGAAGGAGGCAAAAATCAATAGTTACGGTGTCCTCCAGACAAATACGCCTTTTTGGCATGTACCACAGACAAAAATCGCAATATCCATACATATTCACATGGACAGAGGTAGCAACAATCTCCTTTCTCTTTTTCTCTTGAGCCTTCTATGCCTAGAGATTTTGAGAACTATTGGAAGAAGGATTCCGAAAAATACAAAGGTGGCTGAAAGTCTGAACCATTTCAAGTAAAGGGCGACATAGCAGGACACCATGAGAAAACAAAATAAGACAGCATATAAGAGGGCGACCTTGAGATCCCTCCTGCAAAACAAAAGATAATGAACTTTCAGTATAATTAAAAGATGATTAAAATGTGAGAGCAGTAACAATCTGATAAAATAAGCACGATCAGGATATAAAATAAGCAATATATAATAACCTATGTACTGATCAGAACATCAGTTAGTCTTCACAAACTGCAAATAAATTAGCTATTTGAATTGCCTATTTTACACTCAAGGTTCGATATAATAGCTTCACAAATCATGAATTCATTGCATCATATCATATTCCATTAGCACACGAGGAAATTGCTGGTATCACCAATAGGAAACCTTTGGTATACTAAGTACGCCGCAATGACTCATTTAGCCCAAAAACTATTCCAAAAGCTGCCAAATCCAGTACTGTTCAGAATAGGGGAAATATGATACATACGAGCCTTTGTTATAAGAAGCCATTCACTATAAATAAAACAAGCCTACTTTGGAGGTTAAAAGGAGTTAAACGTTGTAAGTTTGTATTGTATTAAAGCAGATAGCTTAATACTGAGCACACTAATGCTAGAGCTAGTCCATATTTGAACACATTTATGATCAAATGCAGTAGGGGACTGGAGAATGACTCAATTATGAAGGAACGCCAGCATGCTCTGACAGCTACAAAGGATGAAACTGAAGACGGTTCTCCAATTACAGGCTTAGTATCAGCTGTAGCAAGTACCTAAAGACACATATATGAAGATTGCCAACAAAGCTACACAGAAATTGCAGATGGTTGACTGACAGGCTTTGCTTTTAGGAACGATTTCTCCAACGCCACTGCAAAATGCTGTCCTAAAATGGCATCAGCTGTGTCTAGATGATCAAAAAGGCATCACGGTCACAGCATTCGTAACACATCTAAAAAACAACTCATATGCAGTACAACACCATCATGATCTTGATTTATGGAAAAGATTTTCAAGCAGTGGGCAGCTGCAACACAAGCAAAAATGAGTCTTAGGAGGATACATGCTTATGTCAACAACCTTTTTACTTCCCAGATTAACGTGCAAACACAAAATATTATTTCGGTGTCTGATTAGCATGAGAAGGATCTTTCTTTTCATTCATTTATAGATATGAAGCATTGACGAATTTAAATTTTGTAAGTAGTTTAGCACTGAGACCAATGTTCCAAAAGGCACTAAGTGCTAGGGGACGGTGACCCTCCGCCTAGAGCCTAGGCGTTATGTACTGTAACAATGATGCATTTTAAAAAATTTAAAATACAGATGTATATGTATATTTCTGCTGCCCTGGCTGATTTTGCCCAGCCCACTTCCATTCTCCTTCCTCTCTCCCGCACACAGGCCAGCCCAACCGTCCCCATGGTCTAGCCAACCTTTTCTCTTTACCCTGCACACAGCCCAGCGACCTCGCCCCCCCCCCCCTCCTCTTCCCTGAATAGCGATACCATGTCCATTGCTACACACCGAATTATCTAAACAAACATCAATGGCACCATGTGTCAATTCAGAAAATACAATGCTGCATTTACTTTAAAAGGATATGGATTACTAGTGGGAATCCTATCCAAGGTTACCAACTTTAAGCATACTCTCTAAGGATCCATCTGAAGAAGTGGTACAATATAGGACTAGGAACACTGAGGCCCCATACTGGGATCTTGACTCAACTTGAGAGTGACGGGGCTGGCTAACCTGACAAACCTTTTAGGACTATAACCCAATCTATGTCAATTGGCTCGAATGGAATCAGGTCAAGAGCTTATTGTAGAAGTTCAGGAACGTGGTAGTGGTGGTATCCATTGTATTCATAGCTCTCCTCACTAGTCTGTTCACAGACTGCTTTCCTCAGCAACTAAACACAGGCACCACAAAACTCCATGGTTTTTCCAGACTACCTATCCCAACGTGCTTGGGACAAAGGCTTTGTTGTTGTTGTTGATGTTGCTCGATCAATTATTCAAGTAGTACATCACCACTTAGGGGAGTAGCTGCACTCGAAAAGCAATCAAAGCAATTCATGAATTTCGTCCAAATGGCAGCCTAGAGAGGTGGCTATGCTACGATATACACACATACAGTAGGCATCATCTTACATCTTGCACAATCTAATATGCCAGAGAGATTCAAACTTTCAAGGAAGAGGAAAAGAAATGGACGTTCCATGCCATTTTCAAAATTTTAATCTTCAAAGGTACTTTTGGTTCTTCACGTAGCTCTTCTAATTTTTCTAGATGGCATGCCTCTCCAACTGTTTTATCCCCGTCAAGACTTAAAATGGTTTCTTCTTCGTACAGTAAATCTCTAACTACAGGACTTTCGAAAAAAAATCTCTAACTATAAATATCCATCTCGGACATCCTTGAAACCTTTTCCAGCTACCATCATACGGAACTATCAGGAAAGAAAATGAAACCACGACCCATAATAAGGATCATCAAGATCTGGCACCACGCGGTTCTTTTTCCGCGCGAATCTGACGAACCCCAGCTCCCTACGCCCGAAATTGGATTCCATACGTCAGTAGGTCGTGGAGGGAGCCTGACCTGGATGCGATGTGGGGGTTGGGCGAGAAGACGGTGAGCGCGGCGGAGTAGGACTGGGCCGACCGGATCTGATGCTCCCTCAGCTGCTCCACGAGCTTTGCTCGCGTGATCATCTCCTCCCCCGCGCTAACCCCTCCTCCAGATCCACCCGACGACCGATTTCTTGGTCCGCCGACGAGGACTATCCTGGGATTGCCGGAGAGGACGAGGAAGAACGGTCGGAGAAAGAGAGCCAGAGGGGAAGAACAGGGGATTGAGAGCCTCTTGGAGGAAGAGGAACTCGTATCCTCCCCTCCAGGACGCGTAGCACCGTTAGATAGGAAATTAACGCTAAAGATTTCTTTCTGCTCGAATAATGTGCAGTTTTCAAGGTACGATGCTTCGAGTTAGTATGACGCATCTAGCTTGATATCGTCGGAAGAAAACACTCTCTCCGGATTTTAATGCTTCGTCTTGTCTGCGCAACTTTGGCGATGGAGTGAAATATATGATAGAAAAATTGGTAATACTCCCCCGTTTTGATTTATTTGACGCAGATTAGTTACTTTGAATTAACCGGTGTTGAATTAATCGAAAGGCAGGGAGTATATAGTTTTGTGCCAAATCTCCACTACAATCATCCTCACTTAGTTGTAGATGCAACGAGAGTGTTTCTGGATCGATCTGGTGTCAGGCAAACAAAAGTTTCCTAGTTGGAGGGCTTCTTTTGATTGCGTTTTAAATGAGATCTTATCACGTAAACAAAATCATGGACTGTTTGGTGAATTTTTTGGAAGGGGGTTATGAGATCCGTGTGTTGTCCCGGATGTCACGTCCACGACAGCACCGGAAATCGGTGTACGTACCGCGCGCTCCGTGTTTCTCGTGCATTTGACCGGCCGAGTATTAGCTGCTTCTGCATGGTGTAGGTGCATGTGAAGACGCCCGTCTGCCCGGTCAAAACGGTACGCCTCCTATCAATCATTGGACTCGCAGGCTGACCACACTGGACGGGAGGGTGGGAAGCTTCCAAGCCCATGCGGCTAGCTAGGGCCATGTCGCTTCACCGAACCTGCGGACAGCCTTGCTCTTGCAGGCAACGAACTGGCGATGGTGCTGTCACCTGCCTCGATCGCGGCAAAACGGACTCCTATATACTCTAGCAGTACTACTAGTTGTTGATGCACGGGAGATTCCATCCGGCGAAGGCAGCGATCTCCACGAGAACGATTTAGGTTACCGTGAGTTTATACTGGTTCAGATCTTTTGGAAAATAAGAACTCTGCGCACAGTCTAGTGTGCATCTTCGCAGCCGCGCCGCGTGGTGCCATCGCCTCTTCCTTTCGGTGTCGGTCTCACCTGGCCGCAGCGGGCGGCTCATCCTCATCATTCGGGCACCCGAGGACGCGGTTCATTAGCGCCCCCCGTGTGGCTGCTCGCGCCACCCCGTCATCACCCGCCGTTCTCGACGAGAGTACGAGACGGACACGTACGCGGCGCGGGTGTCAAATTCGATCGCGGGTCGCGGAACCAAGGCGTCGCGCAGCAGCAGCGACGCCTTGGTTTTCCGGTGCAAGCCATCCCTGTCGTTCCGTCCGGTCCGATTCCCCTCATGTCCCGTCTCTGCTTTCCGCCGAGCTGGTCCGGAAGCAACCCCTGCGTGATCGATGCTCATCATACGGACGAAGCGACCACCTACCTAGTCTTGAAAGAAATAGCCACGGAGGCCTGCCCCTTTCCTGATCAGCTCCTCCGTCGTCTTCCTCGCGGTCCAGCACCACAAGCTCAAGCTGCCATTGCCGCCTTGCCGTTCCCGGAGATACACGAATCCAGAGGATCGAGCATGGGGTCGCCGGATGCTGCTGTGGCCTTCGGGCTCCTACTACAAACCGCCCTCTTCCACTTGTTGGCAAGTAAGTTCTTCATGCCATCTCGTTCCTTCCCGCTTCCTGTAATCAACAGACTTAACCGTACGTCGTCGCAGATTATTTCTTGCGCCTCGTCCTCGATCCGCGCGCTAGTACTTACTTGGTCAGTAGTAGTAGCTGCTATATATAGTAGCAGTTGTTGACACCGTCTCCAAGCTCAGTAATCCCTCGTTTGCTCAGACCTTGATGATTTGTTTGATGCCACCACGAGATGTCTCCCCGAAAGGCGTACAGCCCAAACATCGAATCATCATCCCTTCTTCTTTTCGAACCAAACCATGAGTATAGCTCGCTGCTCTTTCCACTTTCAGGCATATACACTTTTGTGTTCTCAGAGATAAACGAGTGACGAGGTGTGCACTTATTTACCACCTCTGTAAAGTATAAAGACAAATTCTCCATACGTTGTTACCACATACGTAGGCCGCTCGTTCGCGGGCTTTTCACCGAACTTTGCTTGGTTTCCGGAGCGGCGTGTAAAAGTAGACGGTGATTGATGGTGCATCTTTGCTAATCTGAATTGAAGGTGGGACGGAGATTCGCTGAGATCTTTGCTTGCTTCTGCTCCTCATGAAAGTGAAATTTCGACGACAATTGAGAGAGGAACAACTGAAGCTTGTCTTTCCATGTGGTTTCCCTGGACCGTCGTCAACCCAAGAGTCCATCGTGTTCCTAGAGCCTAGACAACTGAAGGAATTAATGAGCCCTCTTGAACTAGAGATGAGCTCGTATCCAACCACGGTAATTGAAAAGCAGAACAGAGTATACTAGACCGCGTTGCTGTACGAAGTGTTCCTTGCTCCGTCTGGCGTGGGTCATACGCAAACTGTTGTGTGACGATCGGTGACTCTGACCAAATACAGTACCTGACACTTTTGAGCCCAGTAGCAGTAGCAGCATACCAACCCGGTTGGTTACGGAACCTAGTAGTAGGGAGAAGTATAATTTCTAATGGCATAAAATGAATTTACGGTTTAAGCCGCGAAACGAGGTTCGTCGCCGTGTCCTGGCCTCCTGGGGACGTAACGGCATGACAGGTGATGTTGGCCCCGAAACAAGCCAAAGCTGCACAACTGTGCGTATCGTTGCTATCTAACGACGGAGCAACTTAACTGAAGGTGCATTTGCATGTGACACAACGCATCACCCACAAATGGCCCCCCTTTCATTTGGATCTATCGATCCCGATACGTGACTGATTCACGTCTTCTAAAAATAATATGATTCCAAACAACAACCGGCATCAGCAGCGCATCGTGTGCTAAGCTCTGTCCGCAGCAGTGATTGCGTAACTTCTAAATTGAGTTGGTGTAAACACTGAAGAAACGATGAACAGCATGTGCGCTACTGTAGATTTGATTCTCATTACGCGATTTTTTTTCACTGATCAAAGCGTCGCAGTCGTTCATCGGCGTCAACTACGGGACGATCGCCGACAACCTCCCGCCGCCGGCGTCGACGGCCAGCCTCCTGATGTCGACGTCCATCGGGAGGCTCCGCCTCTACGAGCCCCAGCCGGGGCTCGTCGCCGCGCTCGCGGGCTCCAACATCTCCATCCTCCTGGGCGTCCCCAACGGCGACGTCCCGAACCTCGCCTCCTCGCCGGCCGCCGCGGCGTCCTGGGCCGCCGCCAACATCCCCACCGCGGTGCCCGTCTCCGCCATCTCCGTCGGCAACGAGCTGCTCAACTCCGGCGACCCCACCCTGGCGCCGCAGCTCCTCCCCGCCATGCGGAACCTCCTCGCCGCGCTCCCCGCCGGGTCGAGCACCAAGGCACGTACTATCTTCTCGCCACACGTGATTATGTCCGAGTACTGAAGCCACAAGCATACTGGTTGTGGTTGGCTCGACGGTTGTTGAGTTTGGCAAATACACGAACAGATCTCCACGGTGCACTCCATGGCCGTGCTGGCGTCGTCGGACCCGCCGTCCTCCGGCGCGTTCCACACGGACCTCGCCGGCAGCCTGGACCCGGTGCTGGACTTCCTGCACCAGAACGGCGCGCCGTTCATGATCAACCCGTACCCGTACTTCGCCTACGCCTCCGACACGCGGCCGGAGACGCTGGCCTTCTGCCTGTTCCAGCCCAGCCCGGGCCGCGTGGACGCCGTGTCCGGGCTCACCTACACCAACATGTTCGACGCGCAGCTGGATGCCATCCGCGCGGCGCTGGACGCAAAGGGCTACGGCGACGTGGACATCGTCATCGCCGAGACCGGGTGGCCGTACAAGGGGGACGCCGACGAGGCCGGCGCCACGGTGGACAACGCCAGGGCGTACAACGGCAACCTCGTGGCGCACCTCAAGTTGCAGGCCGGCACGCCGAGGACGCCCGGCAAGTCGGTGGACACGTACCTCTTCGCGCTCTACGACGAGGACCTCAAGCCCGGGCCGGTGTCGGAGCGGTCGTTCGGGCTGTACCAGACTGACCTCACGGCGAACTACGATATCGGGCTCGCGAGAAGTGGCAGCACGGCGGGCCCGGCCAACTTCACTCCAGCAGCTCCGGCACAGGTGCTTGGTCATGAGGGATCACCAATTCTGCCGTCTTTGTTAGATGCAAGAAATAACCGGCGTTACTGATGCTGCTTGACTTTGCAGGTCACGCCGCAGCCGAGCAAGGGGGCGATGCCGACCGGGTTCTGCGTGACGACGTCCGGCGTGCCGGGCACCGCGCAAGGTCAGCAGGTGCCGCAGAGCAGCTCTTGCTACGTCCCAGCCGGAGCCATGTCGCGGCGGGCAGACGCCAGCACGCGACAGCTTATTTGGCTAGGCGTTTTGCTGTGCCTGGGAATGGTAGTGAGAAAGTAGACGCCAGTACAGTCGTCGGAATGGGATAAATGAAATACAAACATCTTCTGTAACCCACTTGCCACAGTTGCGCATACGAATTCACCACTGCTTAAGATTTCACAATACATGCAACTATGCAAATAGTCGAATGTTGAGTCATTTGCCTTCATGCATCTATATGCACGGTTGCACACCTGGAAAGGGCACGTGAGCATTTCTCCAAAGAAGACAGGTTACACCAGCAAAGCCGTGCTTTTATCTACAAAGCAAACTATAATTAGTTTCGTGAGCCGACGCACAATTGAGAGACCTGTCCAAGCAGGTGACAGTAGTAGTGTGGCACCTTCGTAGCGCTTCAGCATAACATGCCAACAATTACATTTGCAGTGTGGGGCTGAGCGCGTGCTCAATGCACAGAAACCTGCTGACGACATCAATATTTGGAACCACGGTGGCACCAGGCCTTCACTCTTCTAATATGAACCTGTAACCAGGGAAAAATTCCATTCTAATCACTGCTGTAAACATCGACATCATCACAATTTAATCTTGTTCCAAAGATAGGTTGCTCTTCTGATGATAGGGTCTGCTGAGGAGCCTTCTGCATATGCTTCCAAAGCTCGCAAGAGTTTTATGAATTTGATTCCATCGTCCTGAAACAGTATATCACAGGAGTTAAGTGTAGGCAAGGAAGAACAACAATTAAATGGTTATAATTTAAGTGTAGTAGTTAACGAATGATGATAGACTTTGGGTCACCTGTGGTTTCTGAAATACAAGGTCAGATGTCTCGAAAGGAACCATATAAGGAGGAAGATCAGAACGCAATGTGGCCTACAAGAAGGGTAGTTTCGATCAAGAATTATGTTCAGAGATGGTGTTGACATTAACAAAGGAAGCAGCATGTTTTCACAGAAACGTCAATAGAAGAATACCAGGCTTTTGCAAAGGATTGCCTGTTCCGAATGAGATATCAAAGCCTGTAAGAAACACACCAAACACAGTCACACCATTTTATAAACTAAAATATAATATATTCGACAAGAGAACACTAATATCAATGATCAAGATGGTGCCAGAACACCAGATTAATTCTAATGTAAGAACCTTCAGGGCCATGTTCGTGACCAATCCCATTGCAAAGAAACATAGAGACAAGCATGTGCTGATGCATGCACACAAACGAGAGGGCTATGTTCATATTACCTTTTTAATTCGTTCATCCTCAACTTCTTCCACAGATTTCAGTAGATTCTCCAAGGAACCTATTCAGAATTTTCAATAAAATAACATCACCGCTATGTTTTTGAAACCTTCCAAGATAATCAGGAGGGTGAATGAACAAATGTTTCCTCAGTGCAGACCATATGAATAGAGCTTGAGAAATAAAACTAAACATGTGGATGATCTCAAAAAGACTAAACAGGTTGATTAAGAGACCTTGGCAATCTTTCCAGTTTTGGTGTGCATGCAAGTATGACATTTTGGTTTCAGTTTGCACCGGCTAAACTGAAACCAATATGTCTAAAGGCTACAGATTTTAAGTTGACCCATCCTAATTTAATTGGTTTTTCAGCGTGCAATTTTTTCTTCAAATATACATATATAAAAAAGAAACATACCAAATTTAGTTATCAGCTTTACAGCATTAATATCTCCAATCCCTTCAACTCCTGCAAAAGATAGTGTTGTCATAGGAATCTCAAAATGGATAGGTTCAAGGATAAATTTTGAGCATTTGCTGGTAAAAATAGTAAATAAGGGGTAATCTTCAGGCACGGAAGGATTAATATAATTACTGAAAAGGTGAATTAGTCTTAGTATGGTCCAGAACTGCCGTGATGCGTCAGTGAAGGTGTCTGGTGTCACAACTCACAACCACCAACACCAAATCTGTGAAGAAAGATCAATGGACGGCTAGGATTAACCGGTCATCAAGCGGACAGTGGAGAAGCCATATCACTTTACTATTACCATTCACCTTGTTGTCACAAAAGCACTTTTGTCAGTTACTTTTACCGCCGCGGATTCCTTATAAGCAGCCACCACTCAGGCTTGAACAAACCTAGTTCTATTTATTCTGTTTTTTCCTGGCGTTAGATCTGTTTTCCTTATCTATTTTCCTGCCTTAAATTACCAGCATTTTTCCTTCAATTCTACTGTCAAGTTGCATCGTTCCTGACAAATTGGTAATCAGGGCTACGGGATCTTGGCCTCAGAAATTTTACCACCCTACCCAACCCCTCGAAGATTCAGATCGATGATGGTCAGAGGGAGGACACCTTCTCTCTAGTAAATCCACTCGATCTATCTGTTTCTCAACATACCTACAAGCTAGTGCTCCAAGTCACTTACAGCTCAGGTTGCAAGACAAGTCCTTGTGTAAATTCCCTCAAAATGCAGCTGATTTGAACACTTGATGGTGACAGCAGTGGTTGAGATCCAGTGCCCGAGTTGCAAGGCAAGTCCTTGAGTAGAACCTCCAAGGTCGATCACCCAACTAGGTGGTGGTAGACAGATCTCAAGGTCAAAAAGAGAAGGGGTGAGACCTGAACCGTACCTTTGGGATGGGGAAGAAAGCTGATAAAAATGAAGAAGAGGAAACTTCAATCAGTGCTGAAGTTAAGGAACTCAGGTGAATCTGTGAAGAGAGATCAATGAATGGCTAGTATTAACCGATCATCAAGCAGACGGTGGAGAACCCATGTCACTTTAGTATTACCATACACCTTGTTGCTGCAGAAACACTTCTGTCAGTTACTTTTACCACTGCAGACTCCTTATAGGCAGCCGCCATTCAGGTTTGGTCAATCAATGGAAACACATAGTTCTATTTATTCTGTTCTTTCCTCGCGTTAGCTCTGTTTTCCTTATCTATTTTCCTGCCTTAAATTACTAGTATTTTCCCTTCAATTCTACTGTTGGGTTGCATTGCTCCTGACAGAAGGTATTGTTCAACAGATAAAATTACAATTCAATCACTCAGTACACTAAACAAGTAGAAGTAGCACAGAACGGATGTGAAAACCACCTTCTTGGTAGAGCCATGACCCCCCCCCCCCCAAAAAAAAGTATGTTTAGAAGTTTACTCAACACATTCAGAAAAAGTACACAGCATAGATAAAAACAGTAACAGGAGATTACCTGGTATATTGTCAGCTTTGTCACCTGAAAGTGCAACAACATCAACAAACTGTGAGGGTTTCAGTGCTCCATATCTCTTGA
This sequence comes from Neostapfia colusana, assembly GCA_030760725.1. Taxonomy (NCBI): domain Eukaryota; kingdom Viridiplantae; phylum Streptophyta; class Magnoliopsida; order Poales; family Poaceae; genus Neostapfia; species Neostapfia colusana. The sequence continues at coordinate 86,684,530 of JASWHV010000013.1, read as the reverse complement.
CAAAGTCTTCAACACCAAACGAAACCATCCTAACATGTCCAAATCATAAAAAATAGTTACTTGATCCTCCAGTCGCCCACCTGTTTTACACAATTTTTAATAACACACTTATGAACTGTGAAGAGATCAAGCATACAAACTGACCCTGAACCACGGGAAGCAATCCTCAGCAGACGCAAAGATGGTGATAGAATTTGGAAGAAGTCTTTATCCGGAGAGACAATCCGTACCTTCAGAAGATGGACATACATTTCAGGACAAAAATGTACTAGCCATAGAAAAGGACTGGTGCACATAGTGACCATGATATGTTTTGTGGGGTATGTATGTTAGTCTGTGTGCTAGTCCGCTCCAGTTCATGTTTTGAATTTTCTATTAAATCATTTTTAAGATTTGATGTTCCAAATAAAAGGACCAACTCTAAGCATATCACTGATGAGTGACAGATTAAAGTTGGGCGGATCTTTTATGATTATGAACAGGATAATTGAAAGTAAACCCAGGGCACAAGCATTTACCTTGTAACCTGCTGACACGCTGTTGACAGCCAGGGTGCCAATGACATCATCAGCTTCAACACCTGGAACCTGCATCAGTTATTTAACAATGCCAAATGTCAGTTGGTCCTCCAACTTAGAAACATGCAATTCGCCCATGGGTTCTTGAAAAACGCCAAATCTCTATCCAGCCTACTCAAATGCACAATTGATACTCATTTACCTCAATTACTTTGATAGACATTGCCTTAATGGATGCCTTCAAGTACTGCATACCCTGGACAATGGTGTCAGGAGTTGGGGTGCGGTTGCTCTTGTAAGCAGGATACAACATGTGGCGAAAGGTCATTCCTAAGAAAAAGAATGGCATCATATTTTTTAATGTTGTAAAAAGAATAAGAAGAAAAATCACATGATACTTGCTACTGCCTACTGGAAAGCACCCAATTGGCACCCTAATCCTCCAAAAGCAACATCTGGTTAAAAGTTTACTAGAAGCTAACAATAGTTCATACATGCATTTTTTTTGAAATATGTACAGCAAGGGAGTCCCTGCTGTGGTAACATCATGCATACATTGTTGCTAAGGTTTGAGACATTCTCTACCCAATGTATAAACAAACTATATGTAAGCATCTGCCATGAAGCAAGCGGATGCCCTCATATGTTCCCTGCTACCAATATGTCATTCCATGTTAATGTATTAGTCTATGTAGAAAGGATATTTAAAAGAGAATCAAAACAAGAAACTAAGCTTTGTAAAAATCTTAGAAAGTAAAGGTTGGCAAGTGGCAGCGGTAAGACGCGACATTCTAAAACAACATATGAGTTGTGCACCATTGCTCATGGCTGCTGCACCTGACGTTTTCTTAACCAAGGAATGAAGTGTAACGAAATATGAGCACAAAGCTAAGGGATCCACACCATATGACACATGAGATGTGGATTGTGGATCAGTCAAACATTGATGCATCCCAGTATGCTAATTGACACAAACTGTCTTCTCCCATGATCCCACCAACTTACTTGTACATTTTACTCTCACCTTTTGCCATGTGACATTCTTTGGATGGCATGGCGGTATAATGACCATATGGGACTCCTGAAAAGAAAAGTTCGGTGACTTATTTGTTGCTCTAAGAACTTTAAGGAAATGCATCGCTTCAAATTTGTTCAGCAAGGATACTGGGGTTCGTCTCACAACCTAGTACTTCAGGAACGTCACTTTTAAGAAGAAACTCAAACAAAGGAGAGAAAAACAAGGCAGAAAAACATGAAAACACAAATCTTGATTAAATATTCAATCAAACATCACAGATGAAAGAAGTCACACAAGAATGTTCTGAAAAAAATTCATAGCAAGCCAAAGCTTCCGGTAGATCAATATTGAGCTAGCAATATTCTAACGCAATAAGTTGAACAATGTAAAACATCATACTATGATGTGAACAATTGCTTATTGACAAAATTGTACCAAACATTACTGCAGATAGTGATCATCAATAAAACCTCTGCAAACATACTATAAATCAGTGTATACTCAATGAAAATGAGAATTATCTGGTGGAGACAGCTCACCATCATGGTCAAACACGACCTGCAAACAGGACAACAATTGACAAATCATTAGGGATTGGAAGGCTATGAGAAAACAACAAACAACAATGACACTAGAAACCATGCTAGAACTGAACATACCGCAGCATGAGATGGAATGAATTCCAGCATGTCAAGAAGCTGCAGGAAAGAATTCAACTAAATGACACAATGGAACTGCATACAAGGAAAACATAATGGTCTACATTTTTAACATATCGTTTGGCATTTTAATACTAAAGAATGCACAACCACAAAGACACAGAAGTGCAAAGTAAAAAATATACAGTAGCGTTAACAGAAATTAAACTCCTGTAGTTAGCAAAATATTGTAATCCTGAAATAGGCATTTATACACTACTCCTTTAAGTTTACCCGTGGGCCTAAAATCCAATGAACCATCTAGATAATCATCTACATGACTACATCCAAGCCAATAGGCATGGTAAAGACTATTAGTGTCCATCTGCAATACCTATTGCCAGTGTTTAAAAAAGCGGTAGAAAAAAGCGAGCGGAGGAGCTCCGCCTAGCGCCTAGGCTGCCTAGGCAGCGCCTAGGCGTTTCGCAAAAAGCGGAGTTAAATCCATATAATATATCTTGTGTAGGCAGCCAGACACTAAGACACGGCACTACCACCTTGCTAACAGCAACCGCCACCGATAGGGATGAAAAAAAATTAGAGTTAGTTGTTCTTTTTATATGGACACACATAGCAGTGGAAAGCGGAATTAGGCGGAAGAAAGCAAAAAAAAGCAGACCAGAGCGGAAAAAAGCGGTCCAACCGCTTAATGCCGCCGCCTAGGGAAAAGCGAAGCGGTCCGGTGCCGCTCAGCGCCTAGGCGGCGCTTAAGCGGCCTAGGCGACCGCTTTTTTAAACAGAGCCTACAACAACAACAACAACAACAACCAAGCCTTTATCCCAAGCCTGTTGGGGTCGGCTAGACATGAAACCCAATATCAATAAAGTAAAAGATAGGAAGAGATATAAGAACAAGGAAAAAAGAAAAAAAGAGAAAAAAAGAAAAAAGAAAAAAAGGAAAAAGGAAAAAGAGAAAAGAAATAAGAAAAAAGGAAAAGAAAAGAGAAAAGAAAAAAGAAAAAGAAAAAAAAACAAGACTACGATTCTGGCACATGAATTGCTACTTTCCATGCGGTCCTATCATGAGCTAAGTCTTTGGATACATTCCAATCTCTCAAATCTCGTTTTACCGCCTCCTCCCAAGTCAACCTTGGTCGTCCTCTACCCCTCCTAATATTTTCTCTACCTCTTAAAATCCCACTGTTAACCGGTGCTTCTGGAGGTCTCCGTTGGATATGTCCAAACCACCTAAGTCGATGTTGGACTAACTTCTCTTCAATCGGCGCCACCCCTACCTTATCACGAATCGCCTCATTCCTTATTCGGTCTCTTCTCGTGTGCCCGCACATCCACCGTAGCATTCGCATCTCTGCGACACTCATTTGTTGGACATGTTGCCGTTTAGTTGGCCAACATTCCGCCCCATAGAGCATCGCGGGTCTGATCACCGTCCTATAGAACTTCCCTTTTAGCTTTTGTGGAACTTTCCTATCACATAGGATTCCAGAGGCTTGCCGCCATTTCATCCACCCTACCTTGATCCTGTGGCAAACATCCTCGTCAATATCGCCATTGCTTTGTAACATTGATCCTAAGTATCGGAAACAGTCCCTTCTAGGTACTATTTGTCCTTGTAGACTAACATTTCCTTCTTCACGACCAACACCACTAAAGTCACACCTCATATACTCGGTTTTAGTCCTACTAAGTCTAAACCCCTTGGACTCTAAGGTTTGTCTCCATAACTCTAATTTCTTATCAACACCATCTCTAGTTTCATCTACCAGCACTACATCATCAGCAAAGAGCATGCACCAAGGGATATCCCCTTGTATATCCTTCGACACCTCATCCATCACCAAGGAAAAGATGTATGGGCTCAAAGCTGATCCTTGATGTAGTCCTACCGTGATAGGAAATGCATCAGTCTCACTATCACTTACGCGCACACTTGTCCTAACATTATTGTACATATCCTTGATAAGGGTAATGTACTTTGTTGGCACTTTATGTTTCTCTAGTGCCCACCACATGACTGACCTTGGTATCTTGTCGTACGCCTTCTCCAAGTCGATGAACACCATATGCAAGTCCTTCTTCTGCTCCCTATATCTCTCCATAAGCTGACGAAGCAAGAAAATCGCCTCCATTGTAGACCTCCCAGGCATAAAACCAAACTGGTTTTTAGTGACATTGGTCACTTTCCTCAGGCGGTGTTCAATCACTCTCTCCCAAAGCTTCATAGTATGACTCATAAGCTTAATACCTCGATAATTAGTACAACTTTGAATATCTCCTTTATTTTTGAAGATAGGTACTAATATACTTTTCCTCCATTCTTCAGGCATCTTGTTTGACCGAAAAATATGGTTAAATAGCTTTGTGAGCCATACTATTGCGACGTCCCCAAGACATCTCCACACCTCAATAGGGACATCGTCAGGGCCGAGGGCCTTTCCTCCTTTCATCCTCTTTAAGGCCTCCTTAACCTCAAACTCTTGTATCCTCCGCACGAACCGCCTGTTGGAGTCATCAAAAGAGTCATCCAACTCAACCATAGTGCTCCCATTCCCATCATTGAATAGCCCATTAAAGTAATCACGCCATCTATTCTTAATCTCTTCATCCTTCACTAGAATGCGGTCAGTCTCATCTTTGATGCATTTAACTTGATTGAGATCCCTCATCTTTCTCTCGCGGATTTTTGCTACCTTGTATATGTCCTTTTCACCTTCTTTTGTCCCTAGTCTCTCATATAACTTATCATAGGCCTGTCCTCTTGCCTTACTCACAACCCGCCTTGCATTCTTCTTAGCATCTTTGTACTTAAGCATGTTGCTTGCGCTTCTATCATTATGCCAACTCTTATAACACTCCTTCTTCTCCTTAATGGCCTTTTGTACATCCTCATTCCACCACCAAGTGTCTTTATCTACAAGTTTCTTTCCCTTTGTCACACCGAACACCTCACTAGCTACCTTCCTAATGCAAGTTGCCATCTTCATCCACATACTATCTGCATCTCCATTTTCTGCCCAGGGTCCTTCTGTGATCACCCTATTTTTAAAGGATACTTGTGATTCTCCCTTCAACTTCCACCACTTTGTTCTTGTGATTTTGACACCTTTGTCCCGCAAAGAACATGTATGGAAGCGAAAATCAGCTACCACAAGCTTATGTTGTGTCACAACACACTCCCCCGGGATCACCTTACAATCTAGACACTCCCGTCTATCCTTTCTCCTAGTGAGGACAAAGTCAATCTGGCTAGAGTGTTGGGCACTACTAAAGGTCACTAGGTGAGATTGCCTCTTCCTAAAGAGGGTGTTAGCTATCAACAGATCATAGGCTACGGCAAAGTCTAGGATGTCCTTACCCTCTTGATTTCTATCGCCGCATCCAAAACCTCCATGTACTCCCTCAAATCCTAGGTTAGTTGCACCCACATGACCATTGAGATCTCCCCCTATGAGGAGTTTCTCGGTTATCGGTACACTACTAACCATATCCTCCAAGTCCTCCCAAAATTGCCTCTTAGCACTCATGTTGAGCCCAACTTGTGGGGCATAAGCACTAATGACGTTCAAGACAATGTCCCCAATTACTATCTTGATTAAGATGATCCTATCTCCTCGTCTTCAAACATCCACTACTCCATCCTTAAGACTCTTATCTATTAGAACACCTACGCCATTCCTAGTCCCAGCCGAACCAGAATACCAAAGCTTGAAACCGGTATTCTCGACTTCTCTCGCCTTTTGACCCGCCCATCTAGTCTCTTGTACACAAAGGATATTTACTCGTCTCCTAATGGCAACATCTACTAACTCACGTAGCTTCCCCGTCAAGGATCCTACATTCCAACTACCCACCCGAAATCTATGTTCCTCGGCTAGCTTCCTTACGCTTTGCACCCGTCGAGTAAGATGCAAAGACCCTTGCTCACTTATCACTACATCCGGGCGATGATGTAGCGCGCCACTAAGGTGATGGCGATCCGGCCCTTGCTCATTTAACACCATATCCGGGTTCCGATATGGCGCGCCACTAAGGCGGTGGCGACCCGGCCCTTGCCCACTTAACACCATACCCGGGTTCCGATATGGCGCGTCGCTAAGAGGGTTACGCCCCAACGAATTTCTATTGGGTTTCATTTCCATGAGAATGGCTAAGTGTAGTTGTTGGCTCGCCAAGCCTATCACAACCCCCTCCTCCTTTACCCGGGCTTGGGACCGGCTATGTCATTACAACATAGGCGGAGTAATTCATATCTCACTTTGACAGCTAAACTTGATCAATTCCACAACATCATACAAATATAACACGACGGGACAGGATCACAGTCCATTTATGCCATTGGTCATAAACTAATCAAACTATAAGGCTGCAAAAATGTCTACAGATATAAGGGGTATAGTCTTGAGATTTTTAGGGTCAAAAATACCATTTAACTACAGAAAGATCCTACTTACCAGGGATAGAGCTTTGAATATAGTTAAAACCCAATCCCCATTGCCATCAGCATGCTCCAACTGGCCATGCTGCAGTTGTGCTACAAACGTGGAAAGAAAAACAGGTCAATTTTGCAGATTCCAGCAGCGATAGGAAAATGCAGAAGAATGCAGCAAATGTGGGTGGTGACAAAAAGCTAACAGAAGAAAATTTTCTGTGCCTGTGGGGACCTATTTAGGATTTAGCAGGTACGTTTGGATTTTTTTAACTCCAATTCTATGCAGAAGAGACTTCAGTTGGTTTTTGCTAAAAGCAGCTTTGTTAATGTAACTGCAGAAGAACAAGATGATGTGCATCAATTCTCAGTTTTTTGGTGGTCGCATGCTTTCTTAACAAAAAAAGGGCATACCCAGTGCTGAAAGCTCCCACACGTTGTGGGGTCTGGGGAAGGGAATTTCTAGGCAGGATCAAAGTTCAGCCAGAAAAGATAAGACCGCTAAGGCAGTTCAGCAGCTAAATTATCAACCTGAGAGGGAAAAACGTGCATATTATGGATAAATGACATGAGAAAGCTTCTTATACACTATGAAGTCAAACTTCCAAGGATGGACATGTGAGTGTGTTCTTTTTGCTACATTTCCGTTTCTATGAAGCTTATTGATTCTTCTATGCACTTATGCCTTAGCATCAGAGAAAGATAAACCCAACGGTTTCCATATCTCAATTACAGACGGAAGTAGACAAATTCAAATACAGAATCAAAGGTTTCCTCCCTAGAAATGCCCTTACAAGAGACAGGAGGGAAACAGACTACTAACCCAAGATCTTGTAGTAGGATCTGTACATCACAGATGTTCCATCAACAAGCATTATCCTACTCTTTGAAGGATCAGCATGAGTGACGCCCTCGCTGGGGTTTGTGTCCAATATACCTGATGATATGATGTCATCATACAATGGAATCCGCGGAGTACTCTGCACCGATGGTCCTTGGAAACTCTCGACCGAGTCTGTGACTGGCAGCACAGGCTGCCCTGAGAAACCCTGATATTCATGAGAATTCTAGAACAATGTAATTGATACTAACATCGTTGAAATTATTAAGAGAGCGAACCCCTTGATCATTATGATCTTGAAGCGAAAAGGTTGACGTATCCAATACTAAATGCAACGGGACAAAGTGTCCTGATGAGATGAAATGGAAAAAAGGGGTGGGGCACTAGGTTGCCCTTAACATCACAGTAAATTAAACATTTCCAGTAGAAACTCGAAGAAACTTGAGTACAGGCAAAAAAAATACAATGCAATCAAGTACCAACTAGAGTGGTTCACGAACTTCCTGGTGCTACAACCCTACCACTACTAGGGCTAACGGGCATACCACATAGTTACCAGCACCCTCCTAATGCACCGAGTCCTCAGGACGCGAAAGATGGAAGAGGTTCGTTGACTTTACCTTCCTGAATACGGCGAGCGGCCACGGGAGACGCCTCGAGGCGGCGGGGAGAAGGCGGGGCGCCGCGGCGGCGCGGAGGCAGCAGCAGGCCATCGGCGGAGGCTACCTCCTCTGCATAGCCTGCGTGGAGGATGGAGGGAAGAAAGACTAGGGTTCAACGGTGGGACTGGAAGGCGGTGACCGGGAGATGGAGGGCGAGGTGTTCAGCGGAATGCGCGGGCGGAGTGGGGGAGCAGGAGAGGAACGGCGCCTGGGCGGCCTAGCAGGTCTCGAGCTGGAGAGGGAGGGTTGGATGATTTATTCTCAGTGTTACATTTAATGTACATGATATCATCCATTGTCGTCTAGTCCGGTTAGGATACCTGGCTTTCACCCAGGCGACCCGGGTTCAAATCCCGGCAATGGAATGTCTTTTTTTTTCCGAGCATTTTTTTGCGATCTTGGTGCTTAATTTTCTTCGTTTCTCTAGCCTGACCTTTTTGTTTGAGACCAAAACAACAGTGAATGGAATATAAGAGTAATTTTATTACCCGCTTGTGTTTTTAGTCCTCAGAAGCAGCTGGCCATCGGCGGAGGCCTCTAGCTCCAGCACTTAAGGGAAGGCAGCAGCAGTGTGGGCAGGCTAATGTAACGGGTAGAAATCTATAACGGATGTGTTCATGAATCGTTCTCTTCCTCTCCCTGCGGAACTGGTCCAAGTTTGGATGGATTGAAGGTGTTTAGGTCCTGATTCTTAAAGCCCTCCACAAGACTAACAACAGCATAAGCATGCCGTCATGCCGACTGAGACTGTCCCAGATCCACATCTTACATCGACCAGTGAGACGCATTTAAATTTTTCCAAAAGCAAACCAAGATGTCCATCAACACTAAAGCAAATACTCCCTCTGTTCTAAAAAATGACGTTTACTACAGCTAATTTAGTTTAAGTTAAACTATTTTTTACCGTAAACGTCATTTATTTCAGAACAGAGCCACTAGCTTTTGAGGCAAAGCAAGTCAGATATCATTTGTACAGCAATCACAACGTTGAATACAAAAAAGACTATCCCCAGAATCAGCACGCCCATCTATGATACCAGTATATTTTTACCACAAACGAGTATATACCATCTACCAACTCTACATATTGTTTTGGCAGGAGAGGCCGACCCCGCGCTTTAGCCACTGGCGACAATCTCGTGAATCTTGTCACTAACTTCAGGGTCATCTGATCTCACAGCGAGCTTCATCGCCACTTCATTGGGCCCACTGAGTCCAAATGACAGTCTCACTAGAACCTTCACATCGCCAATGAACACACCAGATAACAGGCATGTGTGTGATCTCGCATTCTTTCGTACAACTTCGGTGCCCTGAAATAACTCGAGCTCTTAGCAACCTTCAAATGTCCAATACCCCAAAAAGCAAGTTCTGATTGTGCTTATCAGTCCACTCTAGACTACATATTCTAATTAGTAGTAACATGTAGAATGTTATGTGCAAGTTGAGGTTGACGGATACTAATACCAACAAAAAAGCACATGAAAAAGGTGTCAAGTAATGAACTTTTGTCAATTCTTAGGTTTTTTGTTATTGCTGATGCTCCAAGAAATACGTACGATCCAAAGCAGAACTGATAATTGCTTTTAATAAGATTAACCTAGAGTAGTAGAAGCTGACCTCACAAGGCTGCATCCCAAGGATATTGATGACAGCACTCACGGCCTCAGCCAAGCTCTCTCTTGCCCCAAGTCCATACTCATCAACGCGCTCGCTGTCTAGGTCCATGTTTTCCCAGGCGTTCCTGAAGTTGGACACAGCAACCTTAAGCATATAATCAGCTGCAGTGATTTCAAAGTCTTCTATCTGGTATTCGTCCTCCACACCATCTTCCTCAGCTTCCCCTGTACATGTGTCAACCTGACAGTGGGAAACTATATTTAGTCATAGAACACTAAACCAAAACTTCTCTCGATATGGAGTATCCCAGATTGTTCAGAGAGTTCTCAAACAAACTAGCCAGAAGTATACCTAATTCATGTGATACTCAAATTATGGGAATATACTGTATACTATGATTAATGTGTAATCATGAGCCAACAAGTAATACTGTTACACACTTACTTCTTTAACAGTAAACCTCAATACATTTGAAAATTTCCCCGTAGCAGGAACACGCTCCGGCTTTTGGAAAGCAACAAAAATCTGCCCAGGTTTGTTGTAGGGCAAGCTTTTCAGAGGCTTCGACCAAATTTCTGAAAACTCCTCAGCATCCGTGGCATCAACATAAACAGTAACCTGGTACAAAGACATTTGCCAAATCTTCAGTAAGTTGACATTTGCATTACAAATTGAAATACTTGAATGGAGGTTCTCACGTCTTCTAGGAGTTGTTCTTGTATAGTGTTTGTACAATTGTACTGCAGTACAATATGGTTATCATAAATGTGCTTAACCACATTAACAGTGTATTCTGTCTCCGCCTCTGTTAGCTCCATGGATTCCGAGGACTGGACAAAGAGAGAAGTTTAGCATATATAATTGTCAAAAACTCAAAACAGGAACAGTACTAAATATGCAGACCTTGAAGAGTCTTCCAAACCCAGAGAACTCAGGAATGGATGAAAGAATCTTCTGATAAGAATCAACAGCTGAAACAGGTACAGGTGTAGCAGCAACAACATGTGGCTTCTTTCCAGGGGCCTTCTCCTGAATTGGGTGCAACTTGACTTCCCTCGACACCAGAGAAATGTCAAACGGCTTCTCCGATGGTTCCTGGTAAGTTCTAAAGATGTTAGCAAAAGTACGTATTCAGTACATGGGAAATGTAATTATCATTCTATAATTCTATACATACATAAGTTCTTAGGCTCGCTTCAAAGTTGGCAAGTGGCACATCAAAAGATCCAAATAGGAAGTCCTTCACATCTTTTTCATTGTTACCTACGATAACTTCACCACCAAGAGTTTGGAGGTATAGTGTGGCACGATCACGAACCTACAAATAGCAAAGATCAATATTCAATAACACTTGTTGTTGCCCAGGTAAATCATGTAGGACTGGGGTTTTATGGCGTAGCATCATCTCATATGAGCTACTCAACCAAACTAGCACAGTTGACGATGCATACTTCAAAGTTTGTTGGTAAATTTTAAAACGAGTGGATTTAAATTTACCTCATCTTCAGTATCAAACAGGCATCGTCGCAAAAGAATGAAGATCCGAGGCTGAAACATAAAAGACAAATGAATACACAGGAAGGGCAACAATACGCGAAATGATCTTAGATATCATCATGCCTTCAGTGTATCGACTAGGGCACCAAATTTTGCCAGCGTACTGACAGCACTTGCGCGAACAGTGGCATTTTCCAATATCACGCGGTTGTAGATGTAGCGAATGTATATGCTTGGATCTGATGTCCTTGGTCCTTCATTTCCCAAAAAGTGCAATATCTGTAAGAGAACAGAGGATAATCTTAGTTTGTGTATAGACCTAATAAGAACTATTGTCTTCTTTTTCTCTTGATGAATCACATGAGTTGATAACAAATAATCTCCAACAGGCAACAGTTGATCGCAAATCTCGATATCATAGTGGACCATGAAACACAAATGCAACATAAAATCATATTATTGTGTTACTAGTCACATGTGAAAATTTTGATAGAATATATATACTATTTAGAACATTACAGTCCCTGTTCTTTATTTTTATATTCCTAGTGGAGAAGTGTTCCCCTAGTTCATTTAGTGTATGCTACAGTTTACAACTCAAATGCTTTATCAATTGGCCACTGGTCTCTAAGATCTTAAAGATGGATGGTTTAGGGGAGAAACGAATTTGGTGACAAAGAATGAGGTATAATTTAAATGGAGCATATAGTAATCTTGGAGGCTTTATATTAATATTATTGTGCTTAAGTGTTCACACTTCAAATGAATGAAAAAGGTGTCAAAGTGGGAATTATTTCATCAAGAAGATTATAAACAGGACTATCCAAATCAGGTGGCTGCTGACCAAGAGGAAAGAGTTTATCTCATCATCACTATAAAATGGTTCAAACCAAGATTAAACATTGTCAACTATGAGAGATAAGATACACTGCAGCATTTCTGGAAATGACTAACAACAGTTTTCTTTAAAAAATGACTATAGTAAAACAAATTGTGTTTTCTAGTGTCGGAGTTGCACCATGCGAGGCCCTGTACCATGACAATATAGAAACAAACCAGTCACAAAAACACCTTAAGCATCTTTTAGTTATCCGTATGATGAAAGGATTTTGCTTACGCTCAAGTATTTTAAAGATCAATAAACAGCTACTACATATAGATTGCTTGATTTATCAAGCGCTGCAAGCTAATGAATAAATACTCTATCAACGGTAATTAAATAATAGTTGCAATTACCTGACTAGAAAGATATGTGAATTCACAATCCTCAATGAATTCGCAGAGATGAAGCAGGCCAATTTCTTTAGCATCTGGTATCTCACTGATCAGAGTAACTATAGAATCCACTATAGCCTTTTTATACTCAAAGCCCCCTTCTTCTCTCAAACTGCTACTCAAGAAATTTAACCTGAAAGAAAAAGAAATCAGCAAAACAAGGGAACAAAAGTGGTATATATCAACATACTTTTGGTTGTTCACATACATCGAGCGATGCTTCAGTGGGAATTTCAGGCAGAGAGATCGTATAGCTTCAACAACAACTATCTTGAATTCATCTGCTATATCAGACATGAAACCGGTAATTTGTTTCACAAGTCGATCGACACTTGATTCATTGCCAGTTTTAAGAAGCGTAGTGGTTGCCAGGGTTGCTATACTCCTGTTCTGGTCCGACATAAGACTTTCCAATTCCGCATTACAGTTTGTCACCGCCAGAGGACGTGTCATAGCAACCTGCATAACAATGTGAAAATTAAGAAATGGACAGGGCAATGATAAAATCAAACAGCGAAACTTGAGGAGCATGTATGGATAACCTTATTGAGTGTTCGGACAGCAGCAAATCGAAGCACGGGTTTGGATGAATTCAAAAATTGCTGTAATGCGGTAATTGCTTGTGCCAATTCACGACTTGTAACATCCATCTCTGTTATTTTCCGCACAGCCTCTAAAGTCACCATGTCTGGTGCTTTTTGTCTGACGCATGATTCCAGGAAATCAAAAAATGGGCGCTCACCATTTTGTGTGTTCATGCTTGATTCACGTATAACCTGCCAAAATTACCCTTGTTTTAAGTAATATAACGTTTTTTGCCTGGTTCCTAAAAAATGAAGAAATAATTTACCTGGCTTGTGTAACGAATAAGAAGACACTGTGCAAGAGGAGAGCGTATAGACCCCCTTGTCAAACTAGAAACAAGCTTGCTGATGGCCAAACGATCATTCTGTCTGATCTGCAAGTTGGAGAAAAACGAAACTGAACATCTAGTGTCACAAACTAACAGAAACTATATGATGTCTATAATTGACAACACATGCAGCCTACTAAAACCTCACCAGTTGTCAACCACTCAAAACATCAAAGCATTGGCAGAAAACAATGGAACCCACTGTCAAATAATTTGGCGAGTCGGATACTTTTGAACCGTGTGGGACCGGTATTTAGTGGGTGTCCCCTGCCAAAAATTCTGAAACCCAACACACAGACACAAATCTGGCTTCAGCACCGCACCCAAGTCCATATAACACATGCTAGTTGTGGGGGTTACCCCATAATTAGGCATGAATAATATTGGTGTAAAGCAAATTCTCTAAAAAGAATAGTAACTACTAAAAATATTAGTTCAGAAAAAACTAATTACCAAGATATCATAAATAGCCCCAACCACTAGCCCCTAAGCTCATTTGTCAAAAAGAATTCTACTAAAGCTCAACATCATCAGCACACATATGTACAGAATGGTGGCAGTAAGTAAATGATGTGTATGTCAGTAGTCTGTGGAACAACGGCTCACTCTGCGAAGCCAGCTATAACCTATTTCTGATTAATACAACACAAAACATATGGCCTGCCCTCACTCTGCCCATCTTCCTAATATAAGCTGTTATGCTTTAGGGAACGAAGCCAAGGAGAAGGCCTGAATTGGAACAAAAGAAAGCTGCCCTAGAGCATTATCAAACACATGGATGATAAAAAGGTTGATATTTTCATGCCCTGTCAAGTAACAGCCTAATATTGCATTCTTAACATGTCTGGTTTTGTAAAATGATGGAAAAATAGGAGCATGTTTGTTTGTCTAAATTTTTTTATGAAATATCAGTAACACATAGTACACAACCTACATTGACATGTAAACCAAGTTATTTGATGCTAGGAGTAAAAACAATAGTTCCATAATCATTCATCCAAAAAGACTGGACAATTATGTAGTTCACTCTTAACTTCCGTACTAAGAAAAAGGATAAACCCTGGGAGCATTTCCTATGGTTGTTCATCAGCAATTGCATCAAAACTCAACTGGACCGACAGAAGAAAGGTACCTGGTGAAGAAGGGCAAGACCGTGAAACTGGACAAGTGCAGATCTTGATTGAACTGCTTCCTGAACTTCGTTGCTCCATCTTTTCACAATTTCTGGGTTTGCCTAAAATACAATGATACCATGAGATAGCATAAAACAAGAAGCAGAACACTATGCAATAAAATTATACAGTACCTGAATCAGGTGAATGCCACTAACAAGAGCAGCACTAGCAACAACTGGGTTTTTGTCAACAATAGCTTGCTTCAAGTATCTTTCAATTTGAGTTAGTAAGGAGCCATCAATTATTCTACAAAGAACTCTAATAGCATTGGCTCGGTACATATCTGTCTTGCTGTTCATATCTTTCATCAACGAGCTTGTAACTATGATGACCTATTATAGACAAATAACTCAAACATCTTTAGAATCAGAGGGTGTGCCAAAAAAAAGTATCCATCTGAAACATCATTCATTTGACCTCGTCAGACGATGGAGAAAGTTCTTTAATCATCAAATACACCAGTCTCCTAAGGCCAGTATCTTTAGATTGAAATAACTTTGTTACTGCAAAGAAGACTTCTGTGGCCTCGACCTGGAACAGAAATATGAATTTGTCAAATTATACCTTCTTCCCCTTTGCAAACAGCTTGAATTTTTTGATACTACATAAATGTGCATGTGTACAAACTACACCTCTCACATGGAAGATATACAACGCAGCAGTTATGCAAC
Source organism: Neostapfia colusana (assembly GCA_030760725.1). Classification (NCBI taxonomy): domain Eukaryota; kingdom Viridiplantae; phylum Streptophyta; class Magnoliopsida; order Poales; family Poaceae; genus Neostapfia; species Neostapfia colusana. The sequence goes on along the minus strand of JASWHV010000013.1, from coordinate 86,669,255 downwards.
ATACCTTTGTTAATATCTCTCCTTGATTGAGCAAATATAATAGCTTGGTGATGACCTGCAACAAAATTTCCATGTAGGACAGAGGACAAAAATATGTCTCAGTACTCTGAATGATGAGAAAATGGGGAAAAAGAGCAAGCATTCTTACTTGCGAGCACCGTCTAGCATCAAGCTGTGGATCATGGAAAGCCCGCGCCTCCTGCAGAACAGCCCCCTTCTCGATCCCAAAGAATGGCGAATACTCGACTGACAGAAGGTTCCACATGATTAATAAAGATGTATAACTTGAAAACATTCCACTACAATCTAAATTGAACCTTTAAATAGAAAAGATGAAACTATATTTTAGGAACTCTGCCCCCACTGAAATTACTAAAAAATTACCATTAAAGTGGTATTGCAAAGAATGCTGATAAAATTACGGAGCATCTTAGACACTAGCTCCAAGCAAGAGCCAGGTCTGGCTGGGATCGTGACTATCCAGGAACCCCAGTGATTGATAGGAAGGCAAATAGCATTTCTGCGCTGCACGACTTGCCCCCGAGTTTTCTAGGCAACCCCAAGACAGAACATTAAAAATCAAACTGGTCTAGGTTGGATTTTCACCTTTCTATTCGGCCAGAGACCCAAATATGCCAATAGTTAAAAGTGATCTATTATTGAAACATTGAGCGTGCATCTCCAACGCTATATGAACAAAACCCATTCCGCCAATAGGCTTCACCGGAATCCCGCTGTCAGACACTCGAGAGGCCATTCGATGAGGTGCACCTAAGTGTGAGTACCAAATAATAACAGGAAGCAGAACCGCAATTCGATGACGTGCCCTTTGCGTGCTCCAGATCCAGCTAAACCCGAAGCCTCCCGCCCCAATTACCATACAGATCCCGCAAACGACCGCCCCGTGCACGCCGTGCAGGTCAGCGGGAAGCCACGTCAGACAATCCCGCGCCGTCGCCACCGCCGTGATCCGGCGCGAGATCGCGTCAGATCCGACACGTTACTACGGCCAGAAGAACCCGGGTCGCAGCCGGGCAGCGATAGGGAGGGCGGGGTAGGGTTTAGCGGGAGGAGGGAGGGAGAGAGGACTAACCGTCCCCGTCATCGTCATCCTTCTTCATGTACGGCTGCGCCATGTCCGGTACGGCGAGGTCACCGCCGACGAGTGAGCGAGGCATGGGAAGCTTGGTGCCGACTGGAGGGTGGCGAGGTGCGGCACGGCCTGAGGGAATGGGGCCCGGTTTAATCAAAGGAGAGGGCCGTGCGGGGCGCGGCGGTGCTCGACCTGGTGGGACGAGTACGCGGCGCGACGCGACGCAGGACTCTCTCCTCTCTCTGCTTGGTGGTTGCGCGCCCTTTTTGCACCTGACACCTCAGGCCTCGTTGTCAGTTAATGGGCCCAGCTTATAAGACCGTCTCCAGCAATACCATCCAAATCAGTGTGTATACTTGATATTTGGGATCCGGCTCCTATTTTCAGTGCGTATGGATTCTCCCTTGGCGAGCAGGCAACAGCAGCATGGCGGGGGTGGTCGATGCCCCGGCACGAAAGCTCGTCCCGGCGTCACGCACGTCGGCGCGAGAGCCTCGACAGTGGCGAAGCGGGACGAGTCGGTCGGGCGTCGTGCACATCAGCGGTCGAGGAGCTCAAGGGCGTGCGAGATTGGGAGTTGTGAGCTCGGAGGCGACTATCTCAGAGGTGCGATACGACACAACGGGGCGAGGCAGGGGAGGTTGCCCGACCACGGACGGCGACGAGCTCGCCCCACCTCCATCAGCCGCCAAAAAAGGGGGAGGCGACGCAGGGGGCGGCTAATCTCACACAATAAATCGTCACAAGTATCAACTATGTCACATCGAACATCGAGGCATGCGTATCTATATACCCCGTGCCACCCGACGATCGAATTTCACGTTAGACCAACTAGCGTCGCCGTGAAAAGGTTGGATCAGTGGTACTGCCGCCGTGGTGGCTCCCTGGACTCGGCGCTGGACTGCGACGGGTTGAGGCCGTACTCGCTGCTGTACTCGCCGCTGTCGAGGGCGACCTTCCTGAACCTGTTGATGTTGGAGGCGTAGGTGCCGCCCGAGTCGTACTCGGTGCTGGAGCTGAACATCATGCTCTGCCCTGGTTTCACCCCCCTCGTTCAGGTCGTCCAGCGACGCGTCGCCCTCCAGAGCACGAACGTATCTGCACGGCAAACAGCCAAACAGCATCAGTGTTTTACATCATCTTTTCCCCCCTGGCTATATGAATCGAACACCTGAAGAAACATCACCTGTTTCATTTTCGGGCGGCGCTTGGCGGAGTGGCGGACGGCGGCGGCGGCACAGGCGGTCATGCGCTCCAGCTCCAGCCGGTCGACCTTGTTCTCCAGCCGCGGGTCGATGAGCTCGTCGAAGTTGCCGTCTTCGGCCAGCGCGCGCGCCAGGAGGGGGCCTCGCCTGTCACAGCAACGCGAACGGCCGGCGCCGTGTGAGACGAAAACCGACACGAGCGTGCACCGTAGCAAACGGTGGAGACAATTTGGAGAGAGAGAGAGAAGCAGGAGATCGAGCAGCTCACCCAGTCAACCAAGTTATCCTCCATGTAGTCGGTGGGATCGACGGGGCGCTTGCCGGTGATAAGCTCCAGGAGCATGACGCCGAAGGAGAACACGTCCGACTTGTCCGTCAGCTTGCCGCTCGAGGCGTACTCCGGGGCCAAGTACCCGAACGTTCCCATCACGCGCGTGGACACGTGGGTGTTGGTGTCGGTGGTCAGCTTAGCAAGTCCGAAATCCGCAACCTGAGATGATCAAATTGAACGACCTCTTACTGTACTGCTCCCTCCGGATGAAAATTGTTTGTACTTGCATTGCTTGTACTAACGTCAACAAATTGCATCCGGAGGAATGTACCAGCGCCGGCATGCCCGGCGACGTCGGCGGGTGCGGCCCCGGCGGCCCGTGCGACCCGCTGAGCTCTCCGCTCGCCGACGAGTAGGGCGCGTGCCAGCCCCCGCCGTGGACGTCCATCGCGCTGCTCTTCTGCCAGACTGCCACTTGGGCAAGCTGTTCGCGAAGAACACGTTCCCTGCACGCACGCGACGCCATGTTAGCAAGCACGCACCCTTGCCGTCCGTATGCGTCAGCAGCGATACGCGTACCGTGCACGTCGGTGTAGTAGGGCATGTTCATGTGCCGCGGCCGCTAGTGGTGGGACTTGGGCCGGGCTACTTTCGGGCGGGCCGAGGCCTGGTGGAAAAGCACGGCACGAGGCCCGGTCCGGCACGCAATGGAATTGGGCCATGCTGGGCCGGTCTGAAGCTTCGGGCCGTGCCGGGCCTGGAAATCACGCAAGACGGGTGGCACGACACGACACGAAGTTTCGGGTCGTGCTCGGGCCGGCCCGGTCCGATTGGCCCGAAAATTTGAAAATGGCCCGATACAGCCCATCGGCCCAATAGAGCCCATCGGCCCGGTTCCGGTCTGTATGTTTTCGACTTAACCTGGCTCGGTTCGGTCTCGGTTTTTCGGTTTCACTTCTCCTCCTCAGCCGCCGACCCCGCCCCCTGCCCGTCGGCTGCCGCGCGCCCCAGCCCGCCCCGACTCCCGAGCGGCCGCGTCCCCGAGCGGCCGCCCCAGCCCGCGCCCCCACCCGGCAGCCCAGCTGTCAGTGCCTAACATCAGATATTTGGTTATCTTCACACCAGAGAACAAACTATCTTAATGTTGTTGCTCATTACATAGACCATGAGTAGAAGCTAAACAAAAGGGTCTTCGGATTTTGGGTCATTGATGAGAATCATACACGGTGAGGCAATTGTCTCACATGTGCTAGAGGTTATTAGAGAATTCGGTATTGAAAATAGGATTGTCTCTATTACTCATGATAATGCATCGGCTAACACTAGGGCTATGGATACACTTGAGCCACGTATTGAAAGCTACATCATTGGGTATATTTTACATCATAGATGTGTATGCCATATTATTAATCTTATTGTGCAGACTGGTTTAACAAAGGCAAGTGGGTGCATTGATAATATACGTAGTGACATTCGTTATCTTTTGAATTCTCCACAGGTTTATCGAAATTTTAGAAAATATTGTCGTGTAAAAGGGTTAAAACCAAAGAAGTTTACACTAGATATGAAAGTGCGATGGAACTCGACATACACTATGTTGAAACAATTAAAAGGGTATGAGAACATTTTCACCACTTTTATGAATGCTCAAAATGCAGTTATAATGCTTCATAAAATAGATTGGATCACGACATCACGTTTTCAACATCTATTGAAGCCATTCTATAATGCAACTACCTTGTTGTCCGGTATCTATTATCCTACTTCTCCCCTTTTATTTGAATGGCTAATCACTTTTGTAGAAATATTTCATGAATACGAGAATGATGAAATACTTGCTCCTATTGTTGCAGAAATAAAAGCAAAATATCTAAAGTATTTTGATGCTATCCCACATCTTTATAGTTTTGCTCTAAGTTTTTATCCACGTAAAAAACTAGAGCAATTAGAGGCTGCTTTACAATTTATTGGTGATAAACTCGATCTTGATTACTCATCTGCATACTCACATGTTAAGTCCGAGATATTTCGAGTATTTGGTATGTATCAACAGAAATATAGACAACCGTGCCCCAGAGTCGAAGGACAACAACTTGAAAAGAGAATAAGTACGACGGCTAACATGTGGAAAAAATTGAAGTCCAAGGAAATTTCTACTACATCCTCACATGGTTCTAGGTCAAATTGGAATTCAAGCGCGGAGTTGTCCCACTATCTCGATATAGATCACGTGGCTCAGGATCCAATGCTTCAGGTATATTTTTTGCTTTTATTAACATCTAAATCTAAAAATAGTTTTACCGTATCATTTGTGTTGGTTCTCAAGATGATGTTGAGGTGGACCTCTTAGCATGATGGAAAGACAATGAACGTCAGTTTCCGGTGCTCTTTTAATTTGCGCGTGATGTTCTGGTTATTTCAGTTTCGAGTGTGTCTTTCGAAGCTATATTTAGCTCAGCTGGAAGGATAATAGAAGGAAGGAGGTTAGTAGATCGCCGATCATTTTTCTTTCAACATATGTTATTATGATTCAATGTTGATTTTTTTAATCACTTTTGTAGGTCCTCTCTTACACCAAAGATGGTTGAGTGCCTCACCTGGCTTAAAGATTGGGAGGCGGCAGAATCTAGAGATCAACACCGTCTTGAGGATCCAGAAATTATGAAAGCGATGGAGGATCTTGAGCTATATGAGTCTGAATGATGTATTGTTGATTGTAGGACAAAAACTTAAATAAATTGTACTCTTTTCCTTACGGGGGGAGCTCACAATGAGTGTAAGGTTTTTAACGAGGCAGTTCATAACGAACTTGTCAATAAAATTATATTCCCCCAAAAAATTTGCCTTGTGTTTGTTTTTTTTGCGTGTGCATGAAGTTTTAAATAAATCTTGTAAGTTATCCTCTTGTATGCATTTTTTGTTTTTTTGTTCCATTTTTTATTTTTTGTATTTTTTTATAAATTTTCCTGCCTGTCATAGATTTTTCGGGCCGAGTCGGGTCGGGCATGGCCCAAAGAGGGCCCGGCGTGCTCCGGGCCGTGCCTGGGCCGGAAGTGTGGCAGTCCGGGCTGCCCGACCCGGCACGAACTAGCCCGCCGTGCTTTCAAGCCACGGGCCAAACCGACCCGAAGCACGACTGGATCGGGTCGGGCCGGCCTGGCACGACCCGAGTCCCACCACTAGCGATCGCTTCTTCTTCCTCCTCCTGGCGCAGCACACGCACGCGACGATGGCCATCAGCAAGCCTGAGGCGACGCCGGTGGCGGCGACAGCGAAGGCGTCACCGGCGGGGGTGGTGACGGAGAGGGTGGCGACGGTGGCTGCGAGCCTGAGCCGGAGGACTTGGGCGGTGGCGCTGACTGTGTGGACTGTGGCGGGCTGGACGGACGAGGCGGTGTTGACGGTGGCCGGGACGACGCGTCGCTCGACGGCGACGGTGAGCCCGAGGAGCTGTCGTCCGCGCTCCCTGAATAGTCCGGTCCACCTAACAGGTGGTCGAGCGGCGACTCCATTGTCAAAGTTTAAAGAGGATGGAGCCCTTTGCTAGGCTAGAATGGAATAGCACACCTCCTCCTCGTCGGCTAGTGAACCCCTGCAAATGTCGCGAGAGCAGGGGCCACCGAAACAATGAGTCGAACCGATCAAACGACGTCGAAACATGAAGAAACAGAGCTGTCGTCCATGGCGTGCCTTCCTTTTTCTCCTTGTCCTCCCGCGAAAGAAGGGAGAGAAGGGGTTGAAACTGAATTGCGTCGAGGGGGAAAGGGAAAGGGAAGTAGGCTTCAACGCGTGGGTTCGTCACATTGCCGACTTCCACCGCCATCGCCGCGCCACATTTCCAAGACGCGAGCCGGTGTCGGCGCCTTCCTTAGACCGTCAGCACCGGCATACTGGAGCGGCTACTGGACTGGCCAGCTTCAGGTTCGCGTGGTTGTAGTCACCGCACTGGGGTACTGAACAACCTACGGGATGTGCCCGTTCGCTATATGGCATCGCCATCTGTCCAGCATGAAATCGCTACTGGAAGATCTGTGGGTCCCGAGAGGAGGCAAATTGCGCCACAGGGAAAGAAAAAGTATGTGGATGCTCCATGGGGAGGGAAAAGAAATAAAAGAGAGGAAAAAAGAGGGGAAAGAAAATGAAATAAAAGAGAGGAAGAAAGGGAAAGGAAAAAAGAAGGAAAAAAGAGAAAGAAAAAGGAAAGTAAATAGAAGAGAAAAAGGAAAAAGTAAATAAAAAAGAAAAAATAGAGAACAAAAGAAAAATGAAAGGAAAGAAAAAAATGAAAGTAAATAGAAGGAAAAGATGAGAGAAAAAGGTAAGCGAAAAAAATAAAAGGATGGAAATAAATATTAAATAATGGTTGGTAGTTGATATAAAATACTTTTAGAGAGTACGATGATTGCGGGAGCACGCACTAGATAGTAGAGAATCTTTTGGAGTGTATTAGAAAAAGGTGAAAATACTCGTTTAGAGTAGATTTTTAGAGTAAGTGCGGATAGGTTTATAGTTTGCCCTTTTTAGCCTCCGTGCCAAATGGATTGTTGCCAGCCATTGGGGCTCGGCTCATCGGCTGAAGCTGATTGGCATCACTACTGCTGTTCATGGTCATTGTTTTGGAGGTCTCCATTCTAAACTTGAAAATCTATCACATCTCATAATTTCTCCGACTGAGCACAAAGTAAATATTCCCTCTATTCCTTTTTAATTGACTTGTGAGAACTAGAAGCGTCAATTAAAAAGGAACGGAAGGAGTAACAACATACTTTCGACGATAGCCAGTGATTCCCATACCATCTCCATTGTCCATTTATTTGGAAAGCCTTCAATTGTCACAAATGCGCCCGAGATGATTTCGACTTCTCGAGTCCTCTAAGCAGCGGCTAGGTTTTCTCGCTCTTGATAGGCACCGAATGCCTGTGAGAGAGCGAGTTGGTTAATCCCTAAAGTCAGGAGAGAGGAGAGCAGGGAGGAAGAAGATGAGAGGAGGAGAGTACTAACCTAGAAGCGACAGGAGAGTAAAACAGCCAGCCAACCAGTGCTCCCTCGCCAGAGTAGTAGGCAGCCGGCGAAGCGTGCGTCTCCGACCCGTCGGCGGTGGCGTTGATCGCGAGAGGGACGCGGTGCGTGGGTCGGGCCTTACTAGAAGGTTAAGACATACGGGCCTCTTGGGCTGCGTACTTGTGTATGTGCATATGGGTCCACAGCTAATAATTACAGGTTTCTTAGAGCAAATCCTGAACCAAACTATAGGCAGAAAAATGTAATAGAGGTAATCCATACTGAAAAATCAAGAGGAATTACCCAAGTGGATATCATTTAATTTTTCCTTTTTTTGTCATTCGCTAGCTTTTGAATTTTGATATGCACGGGGAACAAGGAAAACAAGAACAAACGGAAGAGACAGAACAGAAAAAGGAAAATTTCAAAACCATTATTTCGTTCAGAGAATACAAATCACTCGTGAAGTCTAGCAAGATCCATGAGTAGCAGAAATGGAGAGCAGCTTTATCACCGCTATTTTATCTGCATGAACGAGAATATACCACTATCTTTCGTGGAAAACAAATTATATTCCTTCACATGTGTCTGTTCCCTGGAGCAAAGCTGAGCTTGAACCTGAGCCAACGATGTCTTCCCTGCAATCTCTCCACTCGTATCATCCTTGGATGATGGTGGAACAGGCGAAGCTATTGGCAGGTTAAAGTGGAACAATGAGAAGGATGCATCGACATCCTGTGATTTGTTTCTATCTTCTGGGAAATCCTTCAGACCTGAAGGTTTCAAAGGATGTCCTTCTAGATTCATGTCTCTATGAGGATGACAAGCAACCTGTTCATCCCCATTTTGAAAAGACGGCGGTGACGGAGGTATGGATCTGAAACTTGCTGCAGTCTGGGGAACAAGCCCTGGAGGCATATGCCTAAGTGCAGAGGTCACGTAAGGATTTACATTGTTGTACTGGACTGGATAATCGATGAATTGGTTTCCTGGTACTCCAAACATGAATGAACTAGGGAAGTGGGAAGGACGGCCATAATGGAAGTTTCCATCTGTTGGAGCTATCCAAGAATGGTTGTGAATACCAATTGCTGCTGGCAAAAGTGGAGGTGCATTTATGCTTTGGTGATGCAGCAGCGGATTCTGTAATGGGGATATATTGAATCCAAATTTTCCTTCACGAGTTGGGCGGGTAACTTTTGGTTGGTATTCTCTGAAACCTTTTCCTGCACATCTCTCAAGTAAAGACCGTGATGGAGTTCCTAATGATGGAGCATTTAGGATGTTGTTAGCTCTACCAGAAGATTCTTCGGAGTCAGATGAAGATGATTCTGGATTTTGAGTGCCCGAAGAGGTCATATTGCTCGAGCTGCTTTCTCTATCTCCCTCGCTAATACATGAAGACGAGTTATCAGAACCAGCAGAGTACATTATCAGCTCTTCGTCACGCCTAGAAACTTCATTCGTCATAGGAGTGCCATCACAAGAAGCTTCAATTCTCTTACCATTTTCAAATGGTTGACCTGTTTCTGATTTATAAAGGTTGCTGGAACTTTCAGAAGTCAGAGACAGTGGTTCACATGCTGCACTAATATTTTGGCATACGCTGGCATCACAGTCCATAGGTTTTGATGGAGTGACATTGTCGCTTGTACTAGAGGCATTATCTGTGTCGTTTAAGTTAGTCTTCTTCCGAACATCCAATGGCTCCCATACTTGCTTTGAGATTGCATTTTTCTGATTACTGCAAATGTGGTTTTCTTTTGGAACAATATAACTGTTTAACGGATAATGTCTACGGTACTGCACTCCAGACTTCTCAACTCCTGCTTTCCTAGCCATCTTCATCTCCCTACCAGATCTATCGGTTGACAAAAAGCAGCTGCTCATAACTCTGTAGTCTTCCTGACCGCCACAGCTGCAAGGATTGTACGTATGCCTATCTCTTGTTCTGTTATTTGTGGTGGATACCAAATTGCAATATCTACCACTATTCCTTGTCCTTTCTTTTGACTGCCACTGCAAATCACCAATTTTTCCAGGTTCATTTCGAGAGTCACCATAACAACAGGACTTAACTTGAGGAAAGTCCTTTTTCAAACATGGACTTTGTTTAAAAGATCTTGATTTCTCTGATTTGCAAGAATCACTGCTATCCATAGGGGAATATTCTGTCACCTCATTGCAGTGGTCTCTGTTATTTTCTCCGTTAAGTTCCCAACATGAAGATTGACCAAGCCATATGTCCTCGTTATCTTCCTCTTCACTAGATGGATCTCTTGAGTCGAGGGTACTAGTTGATTCATCATTAGTAGATGTGGACAAGTTGCTTAGAGGTGAAGATGAAATGTCGTCAGATGATTTTAGTTGAACTAGTCTTTTCCCCTTGTCGTTTCCCTTTTCTTTCAGCCTTTCTTTCCTCCTGAGCTTCTTTTGTCTTTCTTTTGTTCTTCTCTTCATCCTGCGCTCTTGTTCTTCACGCTTTTCCTTCTCCTCTTCCTCAAGAAGCTGGTTCTGCAAGATGAACACTCTCAAAACTGTGGTCCAAAATATGAACAGGTCAAACTTTTTCAAAAAATTATTTATAAGTATAAAAATTACCTGTTTTTCCAATGTAATTATTTCTTTGCATGCTACATGGACTCGCTCTTCCAAAAGTTTCAGTGCAAGAGAGACAAAAACACTCTGTGCATTTTGCCGCGCCGTACCTTCTCTGAAGGCCTTCTCAACCTGCAAAGAAATCCCAGATTAGTATTTCTTAAATGCTTGGAGTACGGATGTTTGATATTTGAAGGACCAGAAGTGGATCCTGTCTAGTGTCTGTCGATTACTGTAATCACTACTCGAATTAGAATAAAATTGGGCATTTCCATAACCTAAGTGGCTCAGACGTTAGAATTTAGAAATATATGATACACATTACAGTGACAGTCAATACTATCACGTATGAAGAAACAATCCAAGGTACAGATCACAAAGAGAACTTTCCATTAGGTAAAACTGTAAAGGAGGAGTCGTGCCAGAAACAGTATGCTATTTAATGGGGAGATAAGTAAATAGTTATCTGATACGATGAAATGAGGAAGTAGAAGTCTTCACACATCTGATGAACTGGAAAGATGACCAAGTAAATAGGTACAGATCACATGTGATTTGAGTATAAATCTAACGCATCTCAATTTGGAACCTGAGGTTCGTTTTTTTAAAAGAAATCATTACATCAAGTATCGCTTCCAATAATACTTTGATATGTCTTGACAATACCTGTTCTTTGAATATTATAGCAGCAGCATCCAAAAGAAATTCTCTTGCCAGTTCTGGGCTCTTGGCATGCCTCTGTGGATGGAAGCCACCATCAAGATCATTTCCATCCCTGTCCATGACATCATCTTCCTGTTCATTTTTTCATTAATCAGAACAACACGGCAAGAAGGAATGCACTAAGTATGCCTAGCTCAGTTAAAGATATATGCCACCATAATGGCAAGTGACTTACATCCTCTTCCTCCGCCTCTTCAGCATGCTCAAAGAAACTTCTAACACTTTCACCCTTTGTAATTGTCACAAAGCCATCACCTACCACCAGCCTGTGGTGGACGCATGATTGACCCTTCAGGGCATGTGCTTTCACACAGAACTCATTGCACTGCCCATCAAGCCTCCAAGCTCTCAAAGTTATAAAGTAGTCCTCAAACTCATCAAGATTAATTCCATTTTTGTGTGCTTGGGTATTCATTTCAACATCTTCAAATCCAAAAACATCGGATTCTCCTTCATCAGTTCCAACAGCCCATTCAAAGTGGTCATAAGATACATCCTCCTCTGATAAATATTGGCTCCAATCAACTACGATAGCATCCTCAAAGACCTGAAGATTTGAGAAGCCAGATTAACTTATATAGGCACCCCAAAGGTACCAAGCAGTCAAATGAAAATTTTGTCATTGAAGTGAGTTTTAGGGAGGCACACTAACCTCACACTGAAAATCAGTATCTGCAACGCAAAACCAACTGGTGCAGCGAGGTTCCCACCTCATGCGTTTCAGTTCTTTCAGCTCCTTGAATTCTCGGATAACATTCCTTCGACAATCTCGGCAAAATCTCTTGCTGTCAAACCTGTTCATTTTTTAATGAAAAAAGGTTACTCGAATATACTGGGATTTGCTGGAGAAATGCCAACATATAGCAGTGTAGTAGGAAACGATATACTCCAATGTGCACCAGAACTAGGTAAAAAACCAATAAGGCATTAAATCTTCAGGGTTATTACCCTATATATTCTGGTTGCAAACTTGCAATAACAAATATCATTGTTCATGCTTTGGTGGCAACACTCTAAGGTTCCACACTCCATCATTCCTCCGTCCAACCAGCACCTACAAATAAAAGTCTACTACTCTAGCTCCTAGAGGAAGGGCGGACCTGGCGCAGTGGTAGTGTGTCTCCACTTGTGTCCTGAGGTCTTGGGTTCGAACCAGCCTCTCTGCAAAAGCGGGAGTAAGGCTGTCTAGAAATAACCCTTCCTCAGACCCCACATGTGTGGGAGCCTTCGGCACTGGGTACGCCCTTTTTTACTCTAGCTCCTAGAGTTAGTATCAGAACAGTTGTGATAAACCTACATGTCTACAAATCACGCTGTTTTTTAACCTTTCAATTATAAAATGGCATCCCCAGTGGCTGTTTCTCATTGTGGTTTAGTTAAAACAAGGCCAAAAGCCTTTGGTCTGAAAACCAGAACCTACAAATACTTGTAGAGTTCCTTCTCTGGACATTTTCCATTTGGTGGATGCAGTCATGCATGCTTTCAGCATGTTATCAACTTACTAGTTAAATTGGTTATATTTTGTCTGTAATATGAATGCCTAGTTTAATCGAAGTTGATTTATGTTGCTGAGCTTTGACTAGCATGACTAAAGATCATTCTATTAAGCTCACCTGTACATAAGTTTTTCGATGAAATCTTCCTCCTTCATCCGTAGAAGCGATGATCTAGTTTCTTCACCTAGCGCCGACCAGAAATCCACCAGAGTATCACATGAAAGGCGGGCAGTGTGCAGAGCACACACTTCTCTTGTTACATGCCCCCTACTATAACTAGCCATACCTTGGCTAATCCATCCTCTGCCACATGCACCACAAGCATCAGGATACAGCATTTCTCGTTCCCGTTCTCTTGCTTGTGCATTGTCAAATACCTAATTAAATTCAAATGCAGTAAGTATTAGGCAACTAAAGGGTGAAATGAAGATGCCCTAAGCTAGCACTAAAACTATGGAGTAATCCACTAACGTGATTTAGAGATAAAGCTACACAAATGATCAATATATGAATATAGAGGCATGGGGATTAATTTTATAGTTACCAATACAAAGTCTAAACAGAATACAAAACCCCTAAGTTCCAGCAAAAGTCACACTCACATTCTGAAGCACCTGTAGTGACTTTGCTTTTACAAAGCAGTCAAGAAGTGTAAGGGTGCCATCCTTAGTTGTCGAAAGACCACCCCAGGGGTAACCCGATGGGTCTTGTTCCTGTTGCCGAATCCTTGATTCAACAGTTGTGCTCAGATGATCACTATCTGGAGCTTCTTGCAGCGATTTCCCGTACATGACTATCTGTGTGAAGCATTCCAGAAGCAACCCATTGCACCTTGAACAGTAGAAATTCTTTCGCACTTGCTCAATGAAAGTTTGCTTATCCAATTTGAGGAGCTCCTGACGTGCTCGAGGGGTCAAGTCATTCCAGAACTGAACAAATTCAATCAACCGCCATGAAATTGTTAGTTCCTTTTTTACATTAAAGCTATCACGAGAACATTATAACTTCAATTACTGATATAAAGGTATATCACTACTCAACTACAGATTCTAGACTTTTGGTTTCTTCTCAATACAGAGGAGTCATGGAATAACGTAGAATTTACTCGATGGCAGAATGAAACAACTTGGCAAGTAGCTTACTTACATGAAAACAGGGAATAACAATCCTAACCAAAATGACACGCAGAGATGTGAAGCACGATGATATTTTTATGGAAGTCCAATAAATCATTTGCAATATGAACTATGTGTTGGAAATACGGCCTGTTCAGCCCTGTTTCTGGCTCTGCAGGTGTGCTGATCGGATCTGTTCGGCCAGAACAGATCTCTTATGCGGTGCAGATCAGAACAGGGTGATTCCTGTGTGCAGAACAGAGAGGACAGAGAGAGTAGAAAGCACCCCTGGTGCTGATCAGATCGGAGAAGAAAGAAACAGAGAAGAACTCGCCGAGTTCTTGCTGGAACAGATGCGAAAATCCTGATCTAGGCGAGTTTAGTGAACTCGGCTAGATTAGGTGCTGCCGTGGGGGCTTTTCTGGTGGAGAACTTGTATTATCTGATTAATACTTCTGCTGTTACAAGGGGGGCGCAGCCCTGTTTATATAAGGGGGTTTTGGGAGAGTCTCAACCCCCTACAACTCTTATTCTATCACTAAACTGAATAGGACTCATAAACAGAATTTTTAACTTCCTGGACTCTATCTTAACTGACCGCACCAGGGAGGCGGGCCTGCCTGGACGTGCGCGCCCCTGGTGGGCTTAGCCGCACCAGGCCGGCCCAGGCCCAGGCCCAGGGTCACCCGACATTCTCCTCCTGACCCTGGACCTGCAGTATGTCCAGAACGCCAATTCTTCTTCTCATCTCGACGAACTTCTGTCTTCCAAGTGCCTTGGTCAAGATGTCCGCCATCTGGTCCTTCGTAGAGATTTGCTCAAGCACAATGTCACCGTTGTCTACGCACTCCCGTATGTAGTGATACTTGGTGTCGATGTGCTTGCTTCTGTCATGGTGTACCGGATTCTTGCTCAAGTCTATGGCAGACTTGTTATCAACCCGCAGCACCGGTGCCTTCATCTTTTCAGCCAAGTCTTCCATCAGCCGTGCCATCCATACACCTTGACATGCCCCTTGAGCTGCTGCGATGTACTCTGCTTCACACGAGGATAAGGCCACCACCTTCTGCTTGCTGGACTGCCATGAAACGGGGCTGTTTTCAAGACAAAACAGCACCCCGCTCGTGCTCTTCCGGTCCTCCACGTCTCCCGCAAAGTCGCTATCCGAGTAGCCAATCAACTCCATATTGCCTCCTTTTGGATAGAAAACTCCGAAGTGGATCGTACCCGCTATATAGCGTACGATGCGCTTGACTGCGGCAAAGTGATCTTCTCTTGGCTCCTCCAAAAATCGACTCACGTACCCAACCGAGTAGGCGAGGTCGGGGCGTGTGTTCACCAGATATCGCAGCCCTTCCACCAAGCTCCTATAGTCCGTTACATGCACCAACGGGCTATCACTTGTCTTGCAAAGCTTGAGGCCTTGCTCCATGGGAAATGCACAGGGATTGCATCCTTCCAGGCCAGCTTTAGAGACAAGTTTGGAAGCGTAGGCTGCCTGCCCAACGCTTATCCCTGCATCAGTTTGCCGCACCTCCAGGCCAAGATAATATGACAAGAGACCCAAGTCGCTCATCTTGAACCTCTTCATCATCTCCCCTTTGAACTTCTTGAGATCGCCTCCTCCTGTGATCACAAGATCGTCGACATACACGCCGACGATGAGCTTCTCATCTTCAGCCCCACGGAAATAAATACCGTGCTCGCTCGTACTCTTCTGGAAACCAAGCGATAGCAAGCTATCGTTGAGCTTGGCATTCCAGGCCCTGGGCGCCTGACGAAGTCCATATAAAGCTTTCTTGAGCCGATACACCTTGTGTTCGGCTCTGTCGATGATGAAGCCAGCAGGTTGGGAGACGTACACCTCCTCCATCAAGTCGTCGTTCAGGAAGGCGCTCTTCACGTCCATGTGGTGTACCTCCCACCCCTTGTGTGCAGCAACTGCAAGGAGCAAGCGAATAGACTCTAGACGAGCAACAGGAGCAAATACCTCGTCAAAGTCTATTCCTTGCCGATGGACATAACCTTTCGCCACGAAACGAGCCTTGTGCTTCACCACCTCTCCATGCTCGTCCCTCTTCACCTTGAACACCCATTTGAGGCCAATGGGTTTGTGTCCTGCAGGAAGGTCAACAAGCTGCCACGTCTTGTTTTCTTCAATGGACTCCATCTCCTCAACCATGGCCCGTCTCCAGCAAGGGTGTTCCTCGGCGTCGGCGAAGGACGTAGGCTCCTCCGCGGTGGTGAACATAAGCTCCCCCTCCTCCAGACTCGGTGGGCGTGGTGGGCGCCCAGGAGGGGTGAGGGTTCCCAGCATGTTGCGCATCGTGCGGAACCGAAGTGCAGCGTTGTCGTCGTGGTAGGCGTCGACGTTGCTGCCGACGTCCGTCGGCGGCGTGGCGAAGCGGATGGGCCGTGGAGGGTGCCGGGGCGTGACGAAGGTGCTGGAATCTTCAGTCTCGGAATCCCCCGCTGCTGCTGACCCCCGTGCAGGACTGTCCCAGCCCTGATTTGCGCTGGACAGCCCCTGCAGGGGCCCTTGGGGCGACGCTGCAGGTGCTGGACTCTCTCCAGCAGGTCTGGAGGCTGACGCAGGAACTCTTAGGGTCTGTACAGACCCTTCTGTGCCCCTCCTGGGCACTGCAGGGGTGCTGTTCGGCCCCTCCGGACCCTGCAGCACCTCTCCGGGTGCTGAAACAGCAGGTCCAGCACCTGCTGGACCTAAGGAGTTGACGTGGAAGGTGGTGTAGTCCTCTTCTCCTGCTCCTTCTCCCCAGTCCCACTTGGCCGCCTCGTCGAATATCACGTCACGTGATATGTGTGTGCGCCCATCAGCCGGATTATACATCCGATATCCCTTCGTCCCTGCAGCATAGCCAAGAAAAATCATCGGAGTACTCCGGTCTTCCAACTTTTTCAGGTGGGGGCACGTGTTCTTGACATGCCCCACGCACCCAAAAGTTCGGAAATAATTGACGGTTGGTCGCTCTCCATGCCAAGCTTCATATGGCGTCTTCCCGTCGAGGCCGCGGGTAGGGGATCGATTCAGGATATAGACAGACGTGATAACTGCCTCACCCCAAAATATCCCGGGCATACCCTTCGCCTTCAACATGCTCCTCGCCATGCCGACCACCGTCTAGTTGCGCCGCCGCTCCACAACCCCGTTTTGCTGCGGCGTATACGGGGCTGTGAGCTGACGTTGTACTCCGTGCTGAGCGCAGTACTCGCCGAACTCCTGTGAGGTGAACTCCCCTCCGCGATCAGTACAGAGTAGCTTCAGCCTCCTCCCGGACTCTAATTCAGCTGTCGCCTTGAATTGCTGAATTAAGTCGGGCACCTTGTCCTTGGTTGCTAGAAGATAGAGCCATGTATAGCGGCTCATGTCATCCACAAGCAACAAGAACATCTTCTTGCCACCTGGAGTCGTCGGCGTGATAGGCCCGCAGATGTCGCCGTGGACAAGGTCGAGCGCGCCCTCCGCGCGTCGCCGAGCTTGCTTGGGGAAGCTGGAGTGCCTCTGCTTCCCGACCAAGCAAGCTTCGCACAATTGACCAACATGATCAATTTGCGGAAGCCCGAGCACCATCTCCTCTCGTGCCAACTTCCGAAGCGCCTGGAAGCCGACGTATCCGTAGCGTTCGTGCCAACGCCACGCAACATCATCACGCCTCGCGGTTAGGCAAACCGGACGTGTGATGTTGAGTCTGATGGAGTACAGCTTGCTGTCGTCGCGCTGAACTCGTGTGAGGAGACGCTGCTGCTCATCCCGTATGTGCATCACTCCTCCTTGCACCGTGATGCTGTAGCCATCCTCATCCAGCTGGCCGACGCTGATGAGGTTGGTGGTGAGGCGTGGGATGAGGTAGACGCCGGTGAGCCTCCTGTGCTCACCCGTTCTGGCGGCGAATAGGACCGTACCCTTCCCCTGGATACGCACGACGGAATTATCGCCGAACTTGATGGTTCCGACGACGTTTTCGTCAAGCTCGGAGAAGACGGCGCGCGAACCCGTCATGTGGTTGGTCGCGCCCGTGTCGAGGTACCAACGAGTGTCATCAAAGTCATCGTCGTTGCTGCGGTGAGCGAAGACACGTCCCTCCACTATCTCCAGTGGGCGCATAGGACGTTCCTGTACAGGCTCCTCCTGTACTGAGGCCACCCTTGTCATAGACAAGGCGCCCTCCTCCTCCGCCTTTGCCACGAAAGCCTGCTGCTGCGGCTCCTCCTTAGGCTTCGACCGACACTCCCTGGCCTAGTGGCCCTTCTTCCCGCACTGGTCCCGCGGAATATCCTTTCCGGAACCTCCCTTCTTGCCTCCGTTCTTCTTGGGCGGGCCCTTTCGGCCGCCCCTCTTAGAAGAACCCACGGACTGGGTAGACAGCTCCTTCCGCTGTGCCTCCCACTCCTCCGAGTGAGGTACAGCTGGCCATTGTGTACTCCTCCCTTCCGCTGCGTCGAGTCGAAAGCATTCTCAGCCGCCTTGAGACGCCCCGTCACCTCCGACAAGGTGAGGGTCGACACGTCCAGCAGTGTCGTGATTGCCACCACGATCTGTTGGAAGCGTTCTGGAACGCTTCGCAGGAGCTTCTCCACGGCCCTCTCTTCTCCTATCTCCTCCCCTAGCGACGCAAGCCGTGATAGCATGCCGCTCAGGCGGAGGGAGAAGTCCTCCACGCTTTCGCCATCCTTGAAGACAGCGTCTTCGAACTCCTTCCGGAGTTGCTGTGTTGTTGTCTTCCTCACGCGGTCGGCCCCGACCCGCATGATGGCGATCGTGTCCCATGCCTCCTTCGCCGTCCTCTTTTCTCCGATCGTCGTGATCATCTCCGGCGGGACAGCGCTGACCAAGATGTCAAGCGCCATCATATCTTCCTGCCCGCTCACGTTCCCTTCCTCCACGGCCTTCCAAAGCAACCGTGCCTTCAGCTTGATCTTCATCATGACAGCCCACTCCTCGTAGTTGGTCTTGGTGAGCACGGGGAACCCCGTCCCGGTGTTCACCTCACGAGCTGCCGGTGAGGGTGTGCCATGGCTGATGGCGCTGCCGCTGCTTGTAGGTGTAGACGACATCTTGAAGAATTCAGCCTAGGGTTGAAACCGGCTCTGATACCACGATTGTTGGAAATCCGGCCTGTTCAGCCCTGTTTCTGGCTCTGCAGGTGTGCTGATCGGATCTGTTCGGCCAGAACAGATCTCTTATGCGGTGCAGATCAGAACAGGGTGATTCCTGTGTGCAGAACAGAGAGGACAGAGAGAGTAGAAAGCACCCCTGGTGCTGATCAGATCGGAGAAGAAAGAAACAGAGAAGAACTCGCCGAGTTCTTGCTGGAACAGATGCGAAAATTCTGATCTAGGCGAGTTTAGGGAACTCGGCTAGATTAGGTGCTGCCGTGGGGGCTTTTCTGGTGGAGAACTTGTATTATCTGATTAATACTTCTGCTGTTACAAGGGGGGGGCGCAGCCCTGTTTATATAAGGGGGTTTTGGGAGAGTCCCAACCCCCTACAACTCTTATTCTATCTCTAAACTGAATAGGACTCATAAACAGAATTTTTAACTTCCTGGACTCTATCTTAACTGACCGCACCAGGGAGGCGTGCGCGCCCCTGGTGGGCTCAGCCGCACCAGGCCGGCCCAGGCCCAGGCCCAGGGTCACCCGACACTATGACCTACCAAAGCTCGAAAGAGGCTTCTGAATTATACTTTGTTCCGCATTGATCAATACATTGAGGATACAGTTTGCTTTGTATCTTATTTGAAAAATGTTTGTTTTAGAAAATAAGACCAACATTTTAACATATCTAACGTAGTATGCTGTTTAGTTAAACATCACGCCAGACTTTGGAACCAGCACGCTAACTTCCTCATTGCATCTATGTTTACACTACCACAAAATCAAAATAATTTATCCATTGACTTACAAACAGAACAGGGTGAAAATCCCAACTATGTTTCCCCCCATGAACGGGTACTGCCAGACCAAATGTGCAGCTGTACAGTCAGTAATTCACCAAGTCACCATCTCTTAGAAAAAAAGCACTACAGCATTATTGGAAAGACAGTACCAACGAGGCACCGAGCTTCTACAGAAAGTTAGGTTAGCATGTATGAAGTGTGATTATCAGAAGCAGCAGCATATCCTGAATGTATCCAGCTACCCGAATATAAAGTTGAAATGAACCCCCATGCTCGTAAAAACAATTTCTGAGGTCAACCGAACACTTCGCCCAGAGACCGGCCAATCCAGACGGAGACAGCCAGCGTCGTCCTGAATCCGCGGGGACACCAGCACCCATCCATCCCAACAATTTTCGCAACACCCAGATCGAATCCAGCCTACGACCTACGGAACGCGCACGCGAGGGTACCTTCTGGAGGCGATCGAACGTGATCTCGTCCCGCCGCCGCGACCAGATCCCAGATCCCGACGCCGAAGCCACCCCCGGCATCACGCCCTCCGATCCCCTCGCCGCGGTCTTCAGCTCAACGACCCCCCTCGCGCGCGCGCCCCGGCCGCACGTCCGAATTCGCCGCTGTCGGTAACGACGACGAGGACGGAATCCGCCTACAACCCTCGGGGGACGCGACGGTCGGAGCCGCGGGACGCGGCGAGATGGGGAGGAGGAGGCGGAGGCGGCGGCGATGCGATGCGATGCGATTCGGGGTAAAAGGCGTGGAGGGTGGGGGGGACAGGACGAGGATGCAAATGGAGGGGGGGGGAGGGAACGCGACGCCGCCGTACGCGTTTTTAACCGTCGCAGTTAGGAATGGCGCGGCGGCGAACCCCTGATCGGTCTCGTGATTCGATTGTTTGAAGAGGGTTTCGACGTAAAATATTGTCGCGCTGCGATTGGTGGTTTGGCCCGACGCGGTCAACGCGCGTACCTTTTCGTTTGGGCCCTTTGTAAAATCAACATCTCTGTTTTCCTGACATTGGAAGGCAGCCAAACAGCGTCTGACACCCCAACTTTACCGGGAAAAAAAAACACTTACTCATGATGGCGTTTGAGCAGAATAAAGTGCCGCTTACAGCTTTACTCCACGAACCTTTTTCTCTAAACGGCTGTGCATAGCCTTTGCTGAGTAAATGGTGCCCACAAGGCACGTGAGCAGCTGTGGCATAATGGATTTTCTTTCTGGATTATTTATTTATTCATTTACAGATCCTGCCGTGAGATTTTCAGCCACTAGCTAATACTACATTAGGTTGTCCTTGAAAATACAGCTGTTGCCTTTCACGAAGCAGTGCTGAAATTTGTAGGGTTTTGGAATAATAAGGTGAAATGAGGAAAAGAGTAAAATAAGATAATAACTACGAGCAAGATAACGCAAGCAACAAAATCTCCGTTCAAGAATACATGTGACACAGGATGTAAGTTGGCATGAAATAAGCAACCTGTGCGTAGAACCTAACAACATGGTCAAAATGCGTTGAAAACACACGTTTCCTTTTTGTCTCTACAATTTATTCGGCTTTAATCAGCCAACTGTTTGGTGACAAACAAGGAAAAAGCGAAGGAGAGAGAAACCACACAAATTCTACGGAAATGTTAAAAAAAGAAAGGTGATGCCGGATTTAATTTGACCCTGCAAAACTGGGCACCCAGCGAAGAGGAGGAACGGAAAGGCTGGCCAGGAGGCAGAGCAAAAGCCACGGCCGAGTGGGGCGAAAAATTGGATCGGCTTTTTTACTTATCAATCCGGTGCTGGTTCTTCTACCTTCTTGCGATCCCGGGCGCAGCGTCTGTCCTGCGGGGCGAGGACGTGGTGCTGGCCGCGCCGGCTCTCTACAGCAAGCAGTACTGAATGAAGCTGACAGATCATGGCCGAACGCCGGAAAGCCCGTTAAAATTCTGCGCAACTGTGGAGTTACTGGAGGTAACGCAGGCGGTATCATGTCCCCATCGAGGAGGGGAAGATGGCGTCCTTTCGTTAGCGGGATGGCAGAACGAGAAAGCGGAGCTGATCCATCTCGCTCTCTAGGATCTCGCAACATCTACATGATGACAGATCGTGTTTGTTGAGTAGTAGCAGTAGCATAGCAAATAGCATAGCAGTGGAGTGGAGTGGTTCGCGAGTCTAGCAAGCATGTGTGGCCTACAGAGCGAACGTGCACCGTCTTGTATGTCTGTCGCCATTAGAACGCTGGGAATTTCAGTGAAGGTGCATGCAGAACCAAACACGACGCTTACGCCTAGATTACTTAGTGCTATTGCCTTTCAGCACACGTCAAAAATCTGTTTCGGGACATTGGCTTCCGGTTTACTGGACTTGATGCATGATGCTGGCCCGAGAAGAGGAAAATACGTGTCACTGGGCTACATGCTGCCTGAGCTTCAGACCAGAACAAAATATGCTTATAGCCATACATGCTATAGACCTGCTTTCTCAGTCTTTCATCACATCGTTGCCTAAACATTAGCACAATTCTAGCATTCAAGCAATCAAGTTTCGGAAGCAAAATTTCTAACTCTACTCAAGACACGTGTAAACAGAGGTTTCCACATCCGCTCAATACAATTTTTGCCTCCGGGCGTGTATCACAGTCCCTCGTCTTAGATGTGCCTGATTGAAACTCAATGAGGTATTGTTTGGGTATAATAAATCGCTATGCACAGGAGTGGAATAAAGTGAAAAATAAACTAAATTTTACTTCAATCCCTATCAATCCACACCGAATAGAGAGTCTCTATCCAAATAAAGCCTGACCGGGAAACTAAATTAACCTCTTAGTTTCGTCTTACAGCACACGACACCGAGCACTGTAGTAGATCCTGCACGACAAGCCAGTAGCCAGCCGCCACATGGTGGTATGCTAAAAATCGAGAGAGGTATTCGGATCAAGGCTGGCTGCTGGGCAGCTTGCTGAGAATCGAGTGCTCCGGCTTGTGGTCGCACTCGAAGTCCAGATGAACGAATGCTCGCTCGACCTCAGGGAGCTCCTCAATCTTTATCTGAAGTGATTCACCAATGGCGTGTGCCTCCTTAAGTGGCAAGTCCTCGGGGAGCTCTATGTCAACCTGCAAATTCATTGATCATAGATATGAGGTGAAGTTTGCAGTTGTAATGAGCATGTTGCCATCAAGCATGGAGTTTGATCATATGAGATGATGTTTGATCATTATCACTGAAGTGCTGAATTCATATCTCACTCATTGTTCTTAAAGAAATCCCATTAAATTGTAAAACCATGTTAGACTATCACTCACTACATATTATTTAGGAAGGCATCATACTCCTATTTACTCCCGGTCAGAAAAAAGTTAAACTACTTTATACAAAAATGAAGTTACTGTTAAAGTTAACTCAGAAGGAGACAACTGAAACCTACTACTTCAACAACAATATTATCTTTGGGTAGGACAAAGATACGTAGTTAACAAGAACATGGTAGTTGATATGTACAAAATAATATTAAGCTTTTGGTTAACTTGACTGGTAAGATGAGATCATAGCACGAAATAAGGGGTCAACAAAATAAGCTTGGATAAAAAAACGAGAGATAGTAACCTCAACAAAATAAAGCACCCCAAAAGTGTATGCCCGAACAGTATCAACACGTTTAATTTGAGGATGATGTCTGATGGCCAGATATGTCAACTTCTGAAGCATTTCTGGAGGAGCTGATTCACCTACTAGTGATACTGCAGAGAACAACAACAGTTAATAGCATCAGAAATATTTGTCAGTGCAGCAAATCTGTAACATGATGGAGGGTGTTCTTTGCAGCCAACCACTCTAGATGGCAATAAAAAAATTTAGAGCAAGCATTGGTTTGAGCTACTTTCATTTGGAATGGCGAAAGGTTTCCCAAATTCTTCATTGATGGAAGTCATCCATTTCCAGTACGCTAGTAAAAATAGTGAGTTCTGAATATATTTATATGAAACATCTTTATTTTTGCAACATATTATGAGTAAAATCGCAATCTTTTAAATGAGTGCAGGTACTGTGGCGTGGTCAATGGTTTCAGTTGAACAGAACACAAACCTGCGTTTTCCCACACTGTTCCAGACCAATTTGAAATTGTGTAGACTGCAAGGACAATTGCACCGATTGGGTCGATCCACCAGTAGAATCTATCGCCCATAACAGCAGCGGCCAGACCCACAACATTCGTGACAACATCAAAATAATGGTCCTGTGGACAAAATACATCATAAACCTCTAGTAACTAATTTTAGTTGTTCGCTCAGAAGTATTCGTACAAAGTTGAGAAATGGAGCAAGATATAAACCTTAGCGTAAGCACGGACGATCTTGTTACCAGATGTTCGACAATAGAGCCAGAGAGCTAGTTTAACCACTGTTGCAAATATCATGATTGAATATAGCCACAGGAGTTGTACTGGGTTCAGTTTATCAGGAGTCTCGTTCACTATCAGTTTTTCAACAGCTTGAATAAATACTTGGAAGCCTGGAGATGCAATAGAAATTAAAAGGTACATCATACATGTAGCAACATGAGTATATTCTTTTGATCACACTCGTCAAGTCTGAATATAATAAGGAATCAAAAAAGGACATGGCGCATTTTTTATAAATAAACATGTTTTGAGAAATGCAAAACATACCTAATGTGGCCATAATAGCAGCAAAGATGATTATGCCTACAGGTTGTACCCTAAGTTTTCCAATAGGGTACTTGTAGACATTGATGCTCTTCATTGATAGATGTGTGAACCAAAGGATACCACCAGCCATGAGGTCAAGCAATGAATCCAGTGTTGAAGCAGCTATAGCAATTGAACCACTTTTAACTGTAGCGTATATCTGAGAAAACCAAAGTCTAATCAGCATAAGGAATTCGAACATAGGGGTTGCAAAGAAAGGAAAACCCAACCTTTAACGCCAAGAGAATGATGTTTGCGTAGTTCGATATTTTCATGGCAAATTCACTTTGGTTTTGCTCTTGGAGATCATCTTCCTCGTTAATTACATTGGATTCTTCTAGCGAGTCAACTTCCTCAAACGACCTCAGTGTGGCAAATTGTTTTTCATAGTATTCCCTCTCACCTACATAATCCCAAATTGTAACCATGTAAGTTTATCATGATAAAGAATATTTATGCCACTAAAAAGAGAAATTCTTAGGTGCTACCCTACATGTGGATTGTAGAGAAATGTGTGTTGACTATAAAAGTTTGATTTTTTATGCATCGGTCATCATTACATTAAATTGTGTAACAGCCAATCTTTTCTTTTAAAGGAAATGGCATAAGCAGTGATGAAACAGTATCTTTTCAAGTGAAAGGTTTTCATTCATAATTACTGAGATACAACAGGAGCATAAAAAATTAAGTAGAGCAATTGGAGGCTGTCAAGTTATGATGAAATGTTACATAAACAAACAATGTTTATGCATTTGCAAGAAACGACATGAAGATGCCTTAAGAAGATTACTTCCGCAAGGTCATGCAATATAAAAGTTAGTTTCCTGACTCATTAGAAACAGAGAGAGTGAACAAAACGGACATTTAAGTTTCACATGGAACAAATAATGAAACAGCATAAAAATATTGTTCTGCGTACAAATTGGGACCCTTTTTCTAAGAGCAGCAGTTTAATACTTCAATGAAGAGAAGTCAAAATTTTCCACGTTCCTACAAATATATTCAAACATTTGGCTGGCTAGAAACCACAGAGTTTGTTTATAGTATCAGTACTTCACGGGATCGGATCAGAGAAAACTCGTTTGATATGATCAAACTATCAGCACACAGAACTAAAAAGCCACAACGCAGAAGAGCAATCCTAGAATGGGCAGATAACATCAGCAATCATTCAGATAATTAAGCCTTTAAGCTTATGCATCCGTGCATCTTTACTCTGTACTCTCATGTCAGCATGTTGACATGTCCTGAGCATGCGCTTGCATTTGCACGACTCATCGTCTCCTGTATTTGTATCGCGGTTTTTATGTTTAATGAACTAGGGTAGGGGTCTCCCCTCCTGACTTCCTCAAAAATATATTCAGGAAAATAGGGGGCAGAGGAAGATCCAGAACACCGCGGCATGGTCACATCCATATTTGCGTTTGAAATCAACGCTGGCTTGTATGATGCGCTCTCCCTTTGACATATGTCACTTTGTATCGTAGTATTTAATCTACGGACAAAGACAATGCAGAGATCAAAGAAAGACAGGCGAGCAAAGACCCAAGGAAAAAATTAAATGAGCAAGATGCAGGCGAAGTTAGCAGTCACGGCTCAGTTTCATCAGGTAAACAAAGGTTCCACGCCATATGCTACGTGTTATCTGTTAAACTCCTTGAGCTGCCTGCTCCAGAACACGAAAACCAGTGTTACCCTGAATGATTTAGATCAGAACAAACACTTATTTCTGGAGAGTTTGCGACAAACTAGCCAGGGACCAGGACCATCACAACACAACACAGCAAGAACACGCAAAAAGCTGGGACTGTCCCATCGTAAAAGTGAGAGAGGGAAATTCTAGAATCTAAGAGAAGCGTGAAAAAGATAACGGACCAATGAGTGAGCCATCCCCAAAAGAATCATACCACCATCATGAACAAAAATGCCACCTTTTTTGCAACATTGCAGCAAACAGAACGAAAAGGGCAGACCAAAACCAAACCGACAACAACGGAATTGTTAACCGGCGATGCGAGGGGGGCCTTGGAGCTGAACCTTCGAGGAGGCCCTTGGAACGGGAGAAGTCAACGTGCGACGGGTGCTCGGGGTCGACGGCGTCGAGCACCTTCTTGGGCAGCCGCGACACGAACTCCCCGCGCATCGACCCCACCGAGTTGCGCCGCCGCCCGGCCAGGAGCGGCGCCCACGCCTCGTCATTCCCTCCGCGCCCGTTCGCCTCCATCCTCCTCCCCCTCCCTCACGTACGCCGGCGCGTCCCCTTTGCTCTGCCCCACGCGATCCGGTCGCGCGCGGTCGTCCCGTCTCCCCGGTTGCGCCTTGCGCTCGACGCACGGAGGGCGGAAACAGGAAATGAAAATGGAAATGGTGAGGCCGTGCCGGCGTCGTCCTCGCGCGTGCTGCGGTGCGCTGCAGCCGCCGCGCCTGTGCAAGCGGGCCGTTTATAAACCGCGGCGTAACGCTGACGAGCACGGCGCGCAGCGCCACGGCCGTGCGATCGCGTGAATCCACGGCTCAGACAGCGGCGTCGAAAAAAAAAACACAACGCGCGTCTTCAGCGATTGCTTCGGCGCTTGAATCGCTACTCGAACAATGCTTCTCCTCTTCCTTTTATTATGCTGCAAATTTAAATCCTGTACGTCTTTGTCTGGCGCAACAGGTAACTGTTTCCCGAAAACAAAAATAGCAACTTTACACGTAGATGATCTTGGCGCATACACGATAGCAGATCTGAGGATAGATCAGAAATGTATCGCCGTACAGACGGCATTTTTCATCAGAGAAGAGTGTCAGACGTGGATGTAGCCTCAAGCAGAGTACACATGGATCTATAACTGCAAGTAGCTAGGAACTGAACTTGGCTCCATTCGAAAGAAAGAAAGAAAAGGAATACAAAAGAACTGAAACTGATAGTACATTGCTACATCCATATCTGACGCTCTTTTGAATATGCAGAAACGGCATGGTAAATAGGACAAGTCCACTATTTTTCTACGCCATCTGCTCTGAATTAAATGACGTTTAGAACAGCTAATTTAGTTCAAATTGAACTAGATTTTTTTGTCTTAAACGTCATTTATTTTAGAACAGGTGAGTACTCATGATTCTCATCTGTAAGGACTAAGACCATAAGGAGTCCGTCCAAGCAGAGGCATCAAACTCGTGGCCATGTGCAATATGGTTTTCATGATCCACACGCTTATTTCGAGGGGCAAGATCCACACACTTGAAAGCACTTCTTTTTTGTTAGACAGACAGTGCGAAACTTTGTGATGCATTTTGTCCAGAAATTAGATTCTCTGACAAAGTGTAGATTCTGCATCAAGAACAAACTGAATCATTAATCTATTTTATTAGATGGCGTGATACTTTCGTTTCAGCCGAGACCATTTCCAAAATCTAAAAAGAGCAGCTGGTGCACAGGTTAATCGTCTGCTTATGACCAGAGCGCTGTTACGTAGGGTAGAATGGTCCGTAATGCGCGTTCTTGCCGTCTACTACACGCCTTTTTTGTATCGAACGGTTCCTGTACCTGTTTCCCGTGTCTTTGTCTGACATTCTGTTTTTTTTCTGATAGTGTTTCAGCAAAGTTCAGTTGAACATCTCCATCAATTAAAAAAAAAAAGTCCAGTTGGACATGTTGGCAACTAGCACAAGATAGCATAGCCCTCCCTGTCCCTGCTAGTGGTGTATTATTTGTTTCGCTGTTCATTTCTTGTTCTCAACTAGTGCAGGGACTTTCGTCATAATACAAGTTCATCTAGTGGAGTTGCTTCCATTTATGCGTTTGTTCAGGTCAATCTAGGGGAGTCTCCATTGCTGAACAGCATGTGCCAAATGGCGATGTCTGGACGAGCCACCGCTGGCAATCATACCATGCGAGATCAGCGTCAACCAATCAACTGTCAACCAACCCTCATCCAGATTGGGAGCTTACTAAACTGGTTGTGCGCGTCGTCTACAAAGAAAAAGCTCGACCAAGGGGCAGAATTGCGTATTAGGAGAAGCAGGCACTTCAAATGAGCTCA
Source organism: Neostapfia colusana (assembly GCA_030760725.1). NCBI lineage: Eukaryota > Viridiplantae > Streptophyta > Magnoliopsida > Poales > Poaceae > Neostapfia > Neostapfia colusana. The sequence continues at coordinate 86,641,111 of JASWHV010000013.1, read as the reverse complement.
CCCAGTTCCTTATGTGTTCCATGTTGTCTCCTGAAAACCACTGCACTAGAAAAGCAGATGTTTCAACTCGATATGCTTTCCATGATATCTCGTAAAACTTGAGCAGCATGCTCTCTGTTGATCTTAGTTGACGAGGAAATATGGGACCCACTTATGCTTCGAGATAACATTTGGTTATTTTTTTTGAAATAGATAACATTTGGTAATGTGCCTTTACAGTTGACCTAATTAGCAAACCGCTGAATATTTTTTTCGAAAGATCGCAAACCGCTGAATAAACAATGCAAGCAATCGTCAGCTGGTGTTGAACAACTCTGAGGCAGTGAACCGACAGTTTTTAGGGCTCCCCCCCCCCCCCAAAAAAAAATGAAATCAGCAGAATAAGCAGATACAGTGCAAGGTTTGGTGGACCGTTTTGTAAAGCCTATTGTGCCGTCTAAATCAGCAAAGGTCAATTAGGGTTTCGGTTGTAATAATGTAGTGTCTTAGCAAAAGTTCAGGTGTCCCGTTGCAACCAAAAAAAAATATTCAGGGTGACCATTTTCTTGAGACTTAAACCGGTGTTCACGTACTATCTCGCTGCAAAGAATAGTTAATCAGCACTCGACTGTTTCATTCAGTCCCTCGGTCCATAGTCCTCAAAGGCAAAGACAAGAAAGGAAGGTAACTAGTGGTGATTTCTTTCCTTTACTGCACTGAAATTTCTGAGCTGCAGAGTACGCCTCAGACTGGCCAGCTCGCTCGTCAGCCGGGGCACCCTCACATACATGCCTTTCCACTATAGTATTCTGCAAAAGGCAGGACAGGGCAGACCCCCATCTCCTCATCTAATACATATTGCTTGCATCGAGACAAGGAGAAAGGACAGAGAAAAAAAAGAAAAGAATATCTAGGTCGCTGATGATGAGCTAAGTATTCCCCTTCTCTAAAAGCTACGAAGGTTGGGTGGACTGATTTGGCTATGAGCCAGTAACCGTTGATCGATTACAAGGAAAGCCTTTCGTCTAGTTCCGTGCAGACGGAGCACGAGAATTCCCAGTGCAGAGCGCAGCGACACCATCTGCTTTCCCGGCTTCTTTGCCGCCGTATGGTGCTCGAGAGGCAGGGATGTGCAGATTCTTTTTTTCTGAGCCGCGAGAGAGAGAGGACGAAAACGGTCGTTGGGGACGAGCAGCGTACTGCCCGATCGAGTCGATCGGCGGACGCACGAGCCGCGCGGGGGCCGGGGTGATGAATCGTCCTCTCCTCGCGCCGCTCGCGATCGCCCTGTCGTCCCTCGCTTCTTTCCTGCATCCTGTTGTTCCGACGCTAAAAGCAAAGTTCCGAGAGGGACGTGCAACTATTGCTGCTTTTCAGAGGCAGTTTTCAGCGCGCTCCGCCTCTGGATTCTGGTTTCTCTGCAACGAGTTGCCCGTTCCGGGATGCCATGTTTATCTCTGCTACGGATCGCCCTTTCGTTCCGGGATGTGTTCGGTCGGTGTCGCCTTGCAGTAGCTACAGCGCTGTGGAACTGTCACTTACTGTGCACACTGATGAGGTGATCGCTCGCTTCTGGAGAGGCCGTGTCCCCGTGGACTGGACTGCATGACGGCCGATGCCATTTTCTTACCACTGCTAGACCTTATCCTCTCGGTGCGAATCAGAACTAGTACTACTCTAGTTGTCTAGCACCGACCGGTAGGAGAACAAACGAGACAAGACAGGCTGTAATTACTCGGAGTTACTACTTTTGTTACTGGATGCAACGTACTTTTTTCTTACCACTAAGGTTTGTTACGGATTCGTTTTGACTGTCGGGTCTAATAAACGGAGGGCTACTCCGCCGTACGATTTCTCTAGCAAGCAACCATCCCGTCATCACACTCGATGGGACGATCGTAATCCAAGCTACGATGAATTGTTTATAGAGTGAGGCCATCTGTTACAGTCATGACTAGTAGTAGGGAGCAACAAGGGACAATCAAGATAGCTCAGCCAAGGCGAAGTGACTGCACCGTCTTCCACCTAACGTTTTCTGTACCCAATGGGAATCTTTGATCAGCCCGCATCATCGGACGGTGACTTCGTTCCGCAGTACGAGTGGTGGTGTCGCTCGATGAGAGTGGTGTCAAGGGTAACAACAAGCAGTACATTTGTGCCGAGACCACAAATTTTCTGTTCTCCGTGACTTCCGTCAGTATTTCTCACCATCAAAAATATTTCGTATCTCTCCTGATTAAGACGTTCTACCCTGGAATATGATGGACAGTGTGGAACCTTACACTACCTCCTGCGGTGTAGAATCTTGAGTGCAGATTTTTCTGTGGCTGTTATCTGGAAAAAATAACGCCCAGTGGATATCGACTGCCTACATAGATTACAAAGCTCTGCTCCGTTTCCAACTATTTCAAACAGTTTTATCTGCTAGTAGTGCTTCTCACTATCAGGATTTTCAAACTAATTTATATTTCTCGAATGTGCTATTCCATATCTGGAATCCAGACTCCCGCCTATACCTGGATCTGGATACTTTCCAAGTTGGATCAACTAGTGAGGCGTACAAGGGTACAAAGGGTGGCACAGGCTGTTTAGTTGCGTCTAGTCATCTACGTATTGTTTTAGTATATAAAGTTCCCATGTGAATGACATTTACATTGTGGCGAACATTTCATGTTTCTCTAGCTTTGCATGCCCAGTTTCATGTAAGATCCAAGAGAACATTTTAACACGAATGCTTCCGGAGCTACCTGATAACCGTGCATGATGTACTATAGGGTTCAAAGTTGGTGTCGAGAAGCAAGGAATCTGGAAGCCTGCGTCTGGTCAACTGTGATGGGCAGGTCTGTTCTCACGTTGTAAATTTGTACGTTTGTTTTTCTTGTACGGGACTTGAAAGTTCCCCGAAAGCTCTGCTCGGTTTTGCTGTCATGTGCAATCCAGTCTGACATTTTAGCCTCCCACTTCAGTAGTTCAGATGGCATGGGGGGCATTGAGGAGTAGCACATTAACTTAGACGACACTGATGAGCACTCTTTCGAGCTGGTGGGCCAGAAGTTTCTCGAAAGCTTCCATGGACAGGTCTGTCAACTTGCTACATTTAGCATCGCTGATCACAATATCAGTCCGGCCTGAACATTACGGAAGGCATTATCTTCCCCTTGCATGAGAAGAGGCAGCCACGTTCGCCAATTGCCGGACACATCGAGGGAACGGAACTCGCCGTGCACACGACATACTGTATATATATCCAGTCCATGGCGGCCTATGTCGACTACAGTTTCCTGAGCGTATATATAGTGCGTCATTTATTTCGAAACAGAGAGAATATCAGAGAAAAAATCTAAAGGCACAGCGCCGAAGGTCCGAAACGGAACCAGGGTAGCAGCTAGTGACACATAGTACCATGACTGTTATCATCCAACAAGATAAAATATCACATTTGGCCAAAACATTCGGCACAACAAACACGCTTCAACATCCAGACAACAAGTACAGCGTAACATACGATCCAATAGAGGATTTAAATGGTATAGAAACTGACTAGCAACACTTCAGTTCTTGATCTTCTTCTTGGGCCTCAGCTGCAAAAAAAGACAAAAATATCATCAAATCTGGAAAAAAAATATCAACACATTTCTTATTACTCCCTTTACTACTCTACTAGACAATAGAAGAACAATATTACATATCATATGCCTGCATGGTAAAGGATAAGCCACAAAATTCAAATGAGATTATAAATCTACAGTCATAAAAACATCATGATACTTCTCATATGACTACCAGCCGTGGGCTCGTTGGTAAGAAAAGGGTAAAACTACACTAGAACTTTATGCTACATTCAACTACAGCTACAGCAAATGGTGCTAACTATATACAGAACAACGGAAGACCACAGAATAACTTTGATTGAATCTTAAACTGTAGAACAGGCATGGCGTTCGCTTATATCCAATTATAAACATTTTTGCGAAATTGCTAACCTGGTTGCTGTGACCACACTTCTTCTTGCGGCAATTGACAGCCCTGGGGTGCAGGCGTGCGTAGCACCTGCAGACAAATGTTAAAACATCATGTCAACGAGTTGAAAGATAAAACTTTTGAAATACAGACAAACTTTTGAAAAATAAAAAGGCAAATAAACCCATTCACATGCATAGCGCAAATAAGCAAAACTTCATAGATTGAGCACAGACCTAATCTCTTCTAACAAAATAGGTGAAATAAATAGGAATGGAGGGAGTTCATATCAAGAGCAACAGCTCATTTTTCAAACACTCATCAGCAATGTGGTTAAAGCACGGATAGTGATTGATTATCCCAGAGGAACAACAGAAAGAAAAGATGGGAAATAGGCAACAGAAAATGGTGTGCAAAGAAAGGTGAGTCTGATGGTGTCAGCGTGGATGAAGAAGTGGTGGATTATATGTGCATTTGATAAGGTGCGTGGATGCTGATAAGCTGTTGCTCATACTCAAGTCTGTCTACCAAAGCACCATGTTGCAAACATTTCGTTCGTCTAGCAAAGTGCCAACGGGTTGCGTTTGATCCACTAATCAGCGGTTCAAGCAGCACTCCTCTGTTCTCAAATATTTGACGGTAGGACAAAGCATTTAGTTCAAAAACTGAACTACGCAACCTGTCCTAACGTCAAATAAACAGGAATGGAGGGAGTACATATCAAGAGCCATACCTCATTTTTCAAACACTGATTAGCAGTAAAATAATGTTTCCTTAATTGGTCATTCATACTGGCGATCTAAATTCTCTCTTACATGAATGTAAATACAATAAGCATAAGCCCCTCCGAAGTGCGTATTATTTCCTCATATCATATATAGTTCCAACGAATAATCTACACACGGAAATGACATCTAATAATCAGAAATGGCATCTAACAGAACGGTAATCTTGGGATGGCGTGGGCGGTAACTTACTTGCGGCAGATCATCTTGTCCTGGTTGTACTTGCGAGCGAGAGCCTGCAGCGAGGGCTCGATGATGCCACCGCGGAGCCTGAGCACGAGGTGGAGGGTGGACTCTTTCTGGATGTTGTAGTCAGCCAGGGTGCGGCCGTCCTCCAGCTGCTTGCCGGCGAAGATCAGGCGCTGCTGGTCCGGCGGGATTCCTGAGGACGATATAGCAAGAGGTGCGCTGAGTCGCAAAAAAGAAAAAAGCAGTGACATTATAACAGGAGGCCAAGCGGTGTGTAGTGCTCGCGCGCGCGTCCGTGCGTACCTTCCTTGTCCTGGATCTTGGCCTTGACGTTGTCGATGGTGTCGCTGCTCTCGACCTCGAGGGTAATGGTCTTCCCTGTCAGCGTCTTCACGAAGATCTGCATCTTGGCCGGCTTCGGGTGTCGTCCTCCTCCTGCTGCTTCTTGCTTGTTGCGGCGGCTTCTCCTCCGTGTAGTGGGACGGCGGCGGCGGATGGAATTTATACGTGGTCGCCTCGGCGCCGGCTTATTAGGGTTTGGTCTGTAGAGGTGCGAGACTGGTTGGTGAAGCGGCGGGCCGTTGGAACTGGGCGGTGTGGCGAAGAGAGCGCTTTGCGCTAGCCCATGTATAGTCTAGGTCGTATTTGTCGGCCCATTTATTGAGCCTGCGTCAGAAAACAAAAACTCGTTGGCCGGCCGGTGACGCGCGTCGTTGGGGTGCACCGTGCACGCATCACTTGATGGATGCGCGGGCGGGCCGACCATCGCCACGCCGACTCCGCGAAACACAAATCTTCGTAACAAAAACAGGTGAGCACAGCAGCCGAGCACCAAGGCCATCCGCGATTTCGTGGCACTGCACCCCCCACCTCCGGAAAAAAAAAAACAGAAAAGAGACACCGAGACAGAGAGGTTTAAGAGGCTCTCGGCAAGTGACGAAGGCTGGTGCTCTCCGCACCCATCGGCGGGCGCTTCGCTGCCAGCCAGGCTGAGTTCTTCCAGAGCTTTGCGACGGCAATGATCAAGATGGGGAACATCGCGCCACTGGCGGGGAGCATGGAGGAGGGCAGTAGGATCTGCAGGGTGGTGGATTGGAAACTGCTGATTTTGATGTTCATTCATGGACTCAAAAGGGGACCACATCGCTACTGATTTGTTCTTGAATATTCGTTGAACATGTAAATCCATGAATCCATTGTTGAGTGCATAGTCAGGCATCATTTCTCATCAGAAATAGAAGGAAACAAGGTTCCCTGATATTTCCCTCGGGTTTGTAGGAGAATGTTACAAACTCAGACGGGCTCCTGTTCAATACCGCTTCAAAATTTGCCGAGCAGATGTGACTACGAATTCGGATGTTATGAGTACCTGAGTACTCCCTCCATTCTGAATTAATTAACGTTTAGGACACAAAAATTAGTTCAATTTTGAACTATTTTTTGTGTCCTAAATGTTAATTATTTCAGAACAGAAATTGAACTAATTTTTGTGTCCTAAACGTTAATTAATTCAGAACGGAGGGAGTAGTTAGTTAACCAAAACAGTAGCACTTGATGACGCAAACGCAGAAGCTAGTAAACTTCAGAACTCAGACTGCAGGCCAGATTCAGCACGCGCAAACCATCAGAGATGACAGTATGATTTTGATTTCAGATTATTAGATAATAGTGATAATCAAATATCCAAAGAGAAAGCTCCTAAACATACAACGCTGGTAAATATGACAACCAAACTTGCTAAACAAAAGTTACAATGTACAAAACAGGAGCTATGATTCCAGCTTCTTCAGCTGTGATTTACAAAGCTAGATCGTGCCTCCCAAGCTCGCTAGGTGGGGGCACAAGAAGTGCAAGTCGTTGCTTGTATCTTTCAATCCGACGAAGCCGCTCCTTCTGTAACCTGTCAAATGAACATTTTCCAAAATGGAATGAAATAACTGATTGTCCAAACAGGCAATAATCTTGTGTTATCATTTCTCGATGTGCTTTCAGTTTGCAATCTGCTCGGTCAACTTTGATTATATTAAGGCACTGTTTCAGTCTCATTTTTATCAACGACAACAACAACAATAAAGCATTTGTCCCAAGCATGTTGGGGTCTTCTTTTATCCTGGTAATCAATTCATTCTCAGTATGAAAATAGACAAGGGGTGAAAGAAATGAAAATACATACCCCACACGTATCTTTTTTGCACGTTTTACATGCTGCTTCAATAAATCACTCGTGTTATATTCACCGTCAGCATTCTGCAAGACAAAAGATCAAAGCCATTAATATACCACTAACTCGGCACTATCTAATGAAATCACATGTGTTTTTATTCAAGGACGTTAGATAAAAATACGCGTTAAACAGTAAATGCTAGATATTACAAAATCACAAATAAGCAACTATTCTTGAACAAGAATTTCATTTCAAAATAAGAAATAATATCTAACTTTCAGTCTGAAAGAAAGAAAGAATTTTCCTATACAACATTATTATGATAAATTGGCAACACGAAACATGTGAGCCAATCCTCCTATGGATTTAGTACCTTAAACTAGATACAGTATGACTTAAGGTAATACTCATTGTGAACAGTAATTAGTAAGTACATTTTTATCAGAGATGTATTAACCATGTAAAGGCTAACTAACAAAACTGCGAGGTAGCTTTTGTCGAGATACCTTCTGTGGCTCTTCATCTGGATCTCCATCCTCAGCATTATTATTATCCTTTTCTGATATCCTCGAATCTACGACCGAAGCAGGTAGAGGTCTTGGAAGAATTGGTTCGCCATTTCCAAAGCTTGGCTAAATAGAGGTGTGAAATGAGTGCATGGATCAATGGCATACATCCATTCTGGAATGGACTGAAGTTGCGCTCAGATATCAAGAAGGAAAAGGTGAAAAAACAACAACATGATTCTCCTGACTATAAATAGTGGTAATGGTTTACGTTTCTGGAACCTAGACTGCGTATTCATTCACACAAAAAGAAGAAAAGGGGAAGACGGTGCAATCCATCCAAGACTATAAACAGTAGTCTGAAATCAACCATTCACACAAGTTTGAAGCTTAACTACAGACAGTTGCATGCTGAAAGTAACAAGAGCATAATCCAGAACAAAGAAAATACAGTGGTATCCTAGCAATTGGTTTTATGACTCAAGACAAATACACCCTAATCAAATTTTAAACCACAGCATAATATTTACATGAACATTAAAAAAGATAAAAAAAATGCTGAGGAAAGGTATCAATTGTGAATCTCAGTATATATGACTTTGTAAAAAGGGAAAGAATAAGCAACCAACTCCTGTATTCATATTAAATAAGGTATGCTAACCTGACTTTCATGTGAAATGCCATTGCGCACCCAAGACCGACAGAGAGCATACAATGATCCTGACTCACTTTCCAGCAAATTAACCTTTCAAGTAGCCAAAACATTGTCAAAAGAAATGTCACTTCTGAATGCATGTTGAATATTCATATTATAAAAAAAAGGGCGTACCCAGTGCCGAAGGCTCCCACACATGTGGGGCCTGGGGAAGGGTTATTTCTATACAGCCTTACCCCTGCTTTTGCAGAGAGGCTGGTTCGAACTGAATATTCATATTATACAAAAGGTAAGAAAATATTCCATATTATTAGACCAGGTACTGACAGTGACAAAATTGAGTGCAAAATTCCAATTTCGCTAACATACATCTAGAAGACAAAGATTAGAAGGACTAGAAAGAGGATGATTACTTTGCGGTCATTAATCACCACAATTGAAGAGTCTTCTCTGCTCCTTTCCCTACAATGAAATAAAAGGCAAAATCGCTACGTAAAAAAATTCAATTCAAAAGAGAAATACATTTAAATGTTTGGTGTATTGTTGTGTACCTGTCTTTTGAGTTGCTCTGCTCAGCAGCTGAAGCAGTCGGTGGTGCTGGATTAATCTACGAAGTTCCAAGAGAACACAAGAAAATGTCTAAGGAAACTTCAATTACTAATATTTCAAGAAGAATAACCGTATAGTTCAAGGAATATAAAATAGTAAATAGACGAAAATGCTATTATCTGCTTTTTCTTCAGCAACTCACATGAACCAAATACAGAATGTCTAACCACTCATGTTGTCCTAATCATTTACCATCGCGCTAGCATTCCATAGTGTTGCTGAATAATTTAATCAGATGTTTCAAACATCACATTCTCAGATCAGATAAAATTTCGAAATTCACCTAAAATCACCTTCCAAGACCACAAGACAAACATGTAACTGAAAAGGACCAAAGCAAAATTCCCCTTCCCGTTCGAGCTCGCGAGCGTAGTCACCAACCTTGGGCTGCGGAGCTATAGGAACTCCTCGGGGAGGCTGCTCGGGGCGCACCGCCACGCCTGCCACCAGCGCCCTAGGCACAGCGGGGTACGACCGGGGCTGCATGTGCACCAGGGACTGCTGCGGCTGCGCGATGGGGGCCGCGACGGCGTGCGCGCGCGGGTAACCCAGAGCCATGGGCGGGACGCGTCGGTGCTGCGCGGATCCGGAGGATTTGGCGACGGGGTAGAGGATGCCGTGGGGCACGGACGCGGCGTGACCGGGAGGGTTAGGGTTTAGCGGGCAGCCGGTGAAGAGCGGGGGCCCCGGGGCCGACGCGGTGGCGGTGCCCCGGGGTGAGGAGGTGGCGAGGTAGGCGCGCGGGACCTGGTGGGACGCGGCGGGAGCAGGCGGGGACGCGGCGGAGGTGGTGGGCGCGGCGGTGGAGGTCGTCGCAGGCGGCGGGGACGCCATGGCTTGGCGGGGCGGAAGCGGAAACGGGAAGAGCGGTGGGCTGCGCTGGTGGGGCCTCACTTTTGAAACGGTTTGAATCGGGTTGGTGTGTGTTGGCTGGTGGCACTACTCGGCCGGGCCGGGGATTTTCGAAGTGCGCGGACCTGTCGCTAAACTGAACCAGAGCAGTATCTCGCAAGCTTCATGTTAATCAAGACAATAATTCAAGCAGAAGAGCAGGCATGTCAAAACTTATTTGAAACACATTGTGGAGAGTGAAGCAACACTCATACAAGCCTCTCGCAGCTTGAGTTATTACAATTTGGGAAAACCCATAGAAACTCTCCTCGCAGGGCAGCGCCGGCCTGTATAGGAAGTTCAGTCCACTCGTGTCATTCTTGAGGTCCGGCAAATTTTGTAGCTGCGGTGCTCACACGCGTTCCTCCATTCAAAGCACTTTTTGGTGCTGACTTGTCAACCCGGTTAGTCATGTCCAGCAGTCTAGGCATTCATTATCTGATCCCTCTCACTAGACAATGCTTTCAACATTCCTTCAAGAAATGTTCCCTGGAAATGGAGAAGAAATTTCAACTCAATGTGACAAGAAGAGAAACTTTCAGCTGATATCAGGCTAGCTGGACGTTTTAATGGATGACTTCAGCGCATAGGCACATAACAAAGTAAATACCGGATTGCTAGACAAACGATAGCATTTGTTTCCTTGGTTAGGTCCTAGATGTGGTGTTATGCTTCCCTTGCTCTCATCCTCAGGTTCTTCTAAGAATTTGTTTATTGTCCACGACTTTTTTCTCATTTTCACCGGCCAATAATCACCATTCTGCAAAACAAGAAGTTGTTTTACATAAGGGGGCTATAACTAACGAACTAATGGAGTCAATTATAAGGACACAAAAGATTTTTTTAACCTTATCCTCACCCGGAACTTCCACAAAAGCTTGCCATTCCCATAAGTATGATACTTGTAAGGTATTTCGCAATAGTCATTTATTATAATTAACAAGGTAATACAATTAAATCCGACAAGAATATATATAAATCCAGAGCGCTAACTGCAGGAACATTTAATATGCCACCACTCTGATAAATGTGCTTAAGCTTTGGCCCATCTTCCCAATTTGAAATGATATTAATCCAAAGTATCACAATGCATAATTTAAGATTACCTACATGTTTGGAGCAAAAAACTCAGATAAAAAGCACAACTACTCATTCAGTGTTTACCTGCCCTTCAGGAAGGGCCAGTCGTGCTTCAAGTCTACACATGCTGCTGCTGAATAGAAAAATATACGAATTAGAGCAAAAAAATATTACATACGATAGTAACATTATTGAAACTATGAACTGGAACCACAATTATGACAGTTTACAAACCACAGAAAGTGTTGTCTGGGTGACTGCATTTGTGCTATATTGCTATTGGTTACATTCTTGAAAAGACGTTTCCATCCTCTATTCTGATCCTTGGGTTCTACTAGGAATATGTCTACTGTTAGGTCCTCTGGTCTCCTTTTATTGACTGAACAATCGTCATTGTCCTGCAAAACAAGAAACAGATCTAGCTAAGGGACCTATATTGGTAGAATAGTGGTGATCATAAGAGAAGTAATGACAACTATCCTAACCTTTGCCTCATCAGGTTTGTCCACAAAAGCTGACGACATAAATGATGGGACATACCAGGAGAAGGTAAACTATTTATAAGGCATCTAACGTCCTCACAAGCACAATGTTTGAAATGTGTTTCTCGTAAGTCAGATTAGAACATAAACAATATATGTACACCTGATTGACAAGGGGGTAAAAGGACAGATAAGTCTGTCAGAAATCAATATAAATCCAGCCTCCTCTCTGCCCGGATGTTTAGTACATCAACACTTTGATTAATGAAACTTACATCCCGCTCTTATTTTGAGTCATCTTCCAGATTTGAAATAATTTCAATCCAGTATATCACGATGTAGAATTAGAGATTATCCTCTATGTTTGGGAAAGTCTAGAAGTGTCTCGAGTCTCCACTTGACATTTCTGAATGAATAATATGTCAATTAAAACAATGTTGCTGTAACTACCAACTTTATGACTACCTCTCAACCCAATGGGCTCTGACACTGGTCACATCGCTAGTTCCATCCCTCCTAGTGACATTGGTTAAACTTCTTTTGACCCCATGGCCATGGCCTCCTAAACACGAAAAAGGAAAAAAAAAAGGAAAAAGATCACTCTATTCGACCCGCATCCATCCATCAATCCATAATGGAAATCCGAGTCTGTCCGATTTCTTAAGCAGCAGCACCTGCGATCGCCGACCGACCACCACCGCGGAAATCAAGCTGCGGCCCCAAACAGGACAAAATGATCGTATGAAATCTAGAACAGAGGAACCCAGAACCTAGCAACCCGGCATCTCGTCTAAGATGAAGCGAAGCGCTCTCACCTAGGGCCTGACGGCCTGTCCGCGCGCCGCGCCGGGGCGGAGCAGCAGCCGCAGTAGCCGAACCGTAGGGCGATTATGGGATTCGGATTTTGCGAGGTCAGGGCGGAAGAAGAGACGGGGAGGCGGAGGCCAGAAGAAAACCGAGCAGCGCTGGGTTTTGCGACGTCGAAATGCGTGGGCTCGCGGGTGGTGCGACGTGTCGGGCTCGGACCGACCGGCGGCGCTGCAGAGTTCTCTTTTTGACCCATGGGCCGATCACGCGATCAGCTAATCAAACCGACCGACCGCCCCGCTGATTGGACACGGCCCACCAGCATGTGGCCTCTGTTCAGATGATGTGAAATTAGTTACGAGTTCCAGATGTCAATCCCTGAATGCTATCCAAAGCACTACTAGCTGCAATGGAAAAACACAGATTAGAAGTATACTTATGTGGTTCCTTCCCTTTCCTTCCTGAACCTTCATCGTGACAAAACAAATCACTGCACACTTGCCTCAGCCTATGCCTACGAGTTCGCAGGCATCAGACGTTGCAGCAGAGCTCCTTCCATCACATCTTCATCTTCATGGATCAGACAAGCCGCATTTACAAGTCCCTCGTATCCTCATCAATCAACGAGCACGTGATTAGCCCTCGTTTACCCTCCGACAGTCGCTCCTGATCTCACCCTGGTTCCCCGTCAGCGGCTGGACGATGTTCCCCATGTTGATCATAGACCTGGCGAAGCTCCTGAAGAAGGCCTTCGTCTCTGGCTGCTGGCGAACCGGTCGACGATGGCCGCCGTGGGCGCGGACAGCAGCAGCTTCCTGTCGTCGAAGCCGTCCGGCGTGGTGAAGTCCAGGTCGTTGAGCGCCGTGCCGTCCCCGCCGGCGGGGCACCGCTAGCTGGGCCAGGAGCGCCCGGTAGCCGCGGTCCTGCAGCATCGGGTCCGGCCGGTTCGTCCCGCTGAGGTTGTACAGCCAATTAGTCACGAACTGGCACTGCACGCACCCGAACGAAACCAGCGAATCGAAGCGATTGAGCTCGGTGAGGTGACGCCATATATGCATGGTTAATTCTCTCATCCTGTTAATAATTACCTGAGAGGGCGACGAGGTCGGCGTCGTCGAGCCCGACGGCGCCGAACTTCTGCTGGAGCGTGGTGAGGTTGTCGTCGAAGGGGCTGGGGAGGTTGGTGTTGCCGGCGGTGATGTGTTCGCGGTGGTGCCGTGGCGCCGGCCGAGCAGCACGCGCCGGCCACCGGGAGCCGCCGGACTGCGTGCCGGGACGGATCATCTTCTCAGATAAGAATAAGCCACGGCCCGTATGAGCGGTGCACGTAACCGAAACCGGAATTGTTCGTTGAGGTTAGAAACCATGCTAGCTAGAACGCACCAATTATTATACAGAAGGCGAGGCATCATTCTCAGGACAGCAGAGAGCGAGACGTGATTAGGTGACAGAGAGTCGACGATGCACGTCAAGATCTGAACGTAAAGGACTCACAGCATTTATTCTTCTTTCTTGTGTTCACGGGAACATGCATGTATCATCTCGCGTGTTTCCCGCGACGACGACATACCCTGCTCATCGTCAAACAGCATGCAGTTACGGACTCTCCCTTCGTCCCTTTCTTCTTTCTTGCATGGACGGAGGAGTGCAGAGTACGTGGATGATTGCTACCAAAGATCATCACACACGCCAACTATTATTGATGACGAACAAACCAGCTACATATATAGAGCTTAGACCTAACGATACAAGCCCCGCAGCGGTGAGTTGATAACGACTACGAGTCTATGGTTTCAGCACACGTCGTCTTGGCTTTACGAACGAGGCCGTGGGCAAGGGCATCGGTTCAGCTATTGACGGCCCGGCAGTTGTTACGAATCTGCCCGGCCGAGCCCGTGAGCGGGCTGATGTTGCCCATCTTCACCATGGACCTGCCGAAGTCGCAGAAGAAGCGCTCGTTGCTGGCGCCGTAGGCCTGCACCAGCGCCTTGGTGGCGGCCGCGGCAGCGCTGGAGAAGAGGCCCTGGTCGGAGGACAGCAGGCCCTTCTGGCCCAGCAGGTTCTGGAAGTAGCGGTTGTCGAACACGTCGGCGGAGCCGACGTCCAGCGCCGCCGTCTGGTTGCCGTCGCCGCCCCGGCAGAGGGTCTGCAGGCTGGACGCCAGCGACGGGTCCAACGTCGAGTCGACGGAGCTCGTGGCCGAGAAGTTGGACAGACGGTTGCTGAACAGCACGCAACGCGCTCGCCCGATCGTGTGGCCGCCTGCATGTGTGTTCATACATGCATGGTTACGTTATACAGCGATTAAGTACTGAAGTGAGCAGAGCCTAGATATCGTTAAACTTCATCTGGAACCGTCACTGTTTCCCAGGCGCGCGCGCGGAAGATTTCGGCTACCTGATAAAACCACCACGTCGGTTGTATTCAGACCAACATCCCTAAACTTCTTTATGATCTCGTTGATCGGATCGAACGGCCCAGGAAGGTTGCTGTTCGCTCCGGTCTGGTTCGCCACCAGACCGTCCCTTCTCCCCAGAAGCACGTCGTAGCCAGGACCTCCGCTCTGAAAAAGAAAATGTTCATCAACAAAAACTTCATGTTGTTTCAAGGGCGTGTGATCACACCAACGGTTGTAATTGTAAGGCTCTTCTGAACAATATCGCTCGATCGGCTCGAAAGCAACGTACGTACGTACCAGCTGCACCCCGTACTTAGCCGCGAGGGCGAGGAGGTCGGCGCAGGAGACGACGCCGGGGCACGCCTTCTCGAGGTCGGCCTTGATGGCGTCCACGACCTCGAACCCCCTCGCCGAGTTCAGGTTCGGCGCCGCCAGCTTCTCGCTGCCGCTCCCGTCGTCAAGCAGGATCGACCCGTCGCAACCCTGCACGCGCACAGCCATGCATGCCCTCTCGCTGTTAATTTCAGTGACGGGTCAGCGCACGTACGAGTCTCTTTTACTCGTGTGCCGCGGTCTGCAGGGTTACGCGTATGTACGTTGACGAAGCAGTCGTGGAAGTGGAGCCTGAGCAGGGAGGCGCCCATCCTGGGCTCCGCCTTCATCGCGGCGGCCACGCGCGCCCGGACGATGTCGCCCGCCTGGGGGCAGCAGTCGTCGTAGAAGTCGTCCGTCAGCTGGCCCCGCGCCACCACGGCGGCGCCCCCGGCGAGGCACAGCACGGCCAACGTGATGCCAAGGCCGCTCATCATCATCATGCCTCTGCAGTCTGCGCTAGCTCTACGTGTCTTCGTACGTACGTAGTTGTGGCTTGCCATCTCTCGCTGCCGCTTGCTGCGAGGTTTATATATAAAGCGGTGCCAGCAAGCGACGATGTCTATCATGTAGTCGATGACAGCGAAACACATGATCGCTAGCTAGGCTCTCAAACGTGGCGGCTGAGCGATGTGTCAGCATGCATAACCTGTCCGGCCGGACGCACTGACCAAGCTCTCCTCGCTTTTGCATTGTCAGCTGCATGGCTCGAGTATCCAACTCGCGACGTCCACTGTGTGTAGAATCCGTTCCTAGTTGGGACTGCACTTAGCACGCGTCCTCGTGCCTTTAATTTCCTGCGGTTGAATGGTTGATGAAGTGCTAGTGGGAGCTCCATCCAAACCAGAGCGCAACGCGACGGCGCACGTTTAATTCGCGTCGTCAGCTTCTACTGAGGACGACGGCGGCTAGCTGCAAGTCTGCGACTGCAGTTCATTGGTATTACAGGCCAGGCCAGGTCTTGAAGTGTTAGGCGCAGACCATTGTGTACTCTGTTTTTTTTTATTTCTTTGGGGACCTTTGCAAGACCAAAGTTAAGGGTATATATCGATCGATAACATTGTTTAACGCACTGAATTCAAAGATAATTTAGATGTACGTAGGATCTTCGGCTTGACTTCTGCGTGTGACGTCTTGGGACCCCTGCACTCCAATGGGTAGACGTACGTGGTTGTATAAGCAGAGGATATATAACAGTATACGCGCGGCGAGAAATGCAATCTTACCGAAACTTGCGTGAATCTGCAGCCACTCTATTTTCTATATCAGACATGTCGCCATTGTGTTAAACTGTTGTTAGTCTCGATGCAAGACAGAAGACTCGCCCATATCTATTGTTGGGGCCTGTCGGCTTAAGCATGTCATCAGTCCAACCCATGTCTATCTATATAGAAGCCCAAAACTGACATAGGAAGAGTAGGGCCATGTTGGGTTGGGCTTCATATGGTATATGCTATTACGTGATTCCCGATAGAAGAAGCACTGAGCTGAAGAAGCATTTTAAGGGCTCTTTCGTAAACCAGGCCAGGATCTTTATAGTAATCGTATATAAATTTTATAGAAAAACCTCACAATTTGGGAACAAAAACCGTAACTCAAAGTAGACCTAAGAAGAAGAAGAAGACAAATAGATCTTCTACATAACTACTCGATCATACTGTTTTATGTGCAATGACTTCGAAAGTATGATTACGTTTTGAATCAACTTCCTCGATTATGTGGAGATTTTTATCCTAGAATTTGTTATACACAGTAACTTTTTTGTTGACGTAGGCGTTATATTGCAAGCTGGTTACATGTAATCCTGTTTCCCCTGTGCTCACAAACAAAATATAGACTTCAGTCATGAATATGGCTTCAATAGCGATACACATTGACATTTAGAGTGTTTGACTTTACGAGGAATTTAGGGTTGCTAACATGTGAATGTTCAGAAGAAAATATTGGACGTTCTGTGTTAATTGTTGAACGGGATTACCAACAAATTTTTAAAATGAATGATAAATTGTTCACAAGATAAATTTCAGAAGAGAACTATTTAACAGGGTTGAGCGTTATGCACATAGATAGTTGTGGACTCTTAAAAACTCTTATTTAACCAGATTTGAATATATTTCTGCTGTGCTCCAGAAAAATTGAGTTTGTGTTATAGGCCAAAATTTGCTGTAGGGCTCTAGAATTTGTCGCATTTTGCTGTTTTCACACTGAATTTTGCATAATATGCTAGGTATCATTATAGAAATATGTTTCTTTGCCAAAACGCACTTATATTTAAATCTGAGTAAGAGAAACTTTTGTGTATGGCCTCCAATGCCCTTGAGCCAAACCTGTTCCGATACCTGTTTTTTTTCTGTGTTTGTTAAGCCGAGCAATCAGATCTAGTATGACGTTGGACGCAAAGCAAAGCTCCACCCTGATCACCCAGGTACGCATGATGCATCCTCGCCTGGACAGCCGAAGAGATTGGCCTTGTCCACGCCGTTCGTGCATGTAAATCTTTCCTTCACTCTCTGTCACTCTCGGTTATGTAGCGTCTAGTTTTACACTATAGTTCTCGGATGGGTGCACGATACAGAGGACGACTATAACAATTTTTAAAATTCTTTAAAATAAAACCTCTTTCTGAAATTTAGGATTTTAAATATACTATCAAAGAATTTCAGTACTCTTGCATGTGACGGCCGGCCCGGTCGTCCTCTGGACTCTGGACCCTCCGACCTCGACCCATCTCCTACCTCTCCCCTCTCCCGAGGCCAATCCATGATCCATCCCCCCTTCACGCGGTGAAACCCTAGCCGGCGAGCCCCTCGCCTCCCCGCCCGTCGCCGCCGGTGTATGGCGTCGGCGTGATCGGCTCAGTGGCGCCCCAGCTTCGGCCCTGCCCCCCGCATCTGATGTTCCTCTCCCGCGTCGTCTTACGCGACCTGGGTTCCGTCGACACTCCGGCCTCCATGGCGTCCTCGAAGAAGGTGGTGACCCGCGATGAGTGGGAGCGGAAGCTCCGCGACGTAAAGGTCCGCAAGGAGGACATGAACCGTCTCGTCATGAACTTCCTCGTCACCGAGGGCTACGTCGACGCCGCCGACAAGTTCCGAGTCGAGTCCGGCACCCAGCGTACTGCACGCTCCTCTTTGTGTTCCTTTTTATTCTTTCCGCTGCTGAATTTTGTGTGAACTCGCACGAATTTCTGGTTTTATTTTGTTGTAGCGGATATTGATCTGGCGACCATTACGGATCGGATGGAGGTGAAGCAGGCGGTGCAGTCGGGGAATGTCCAGGAGGCCATCGAGAAGATCAATGATCTTAATCCCACGGTTCGATTCTATATCTTCTGCTAGAAATTTCAGTTCCACTGCTTATGTTGGACAGTCGGGGAATTCTGAAGGAATGGGAGTATGTAGGTGTTCCACATTTGGGTGCGTTGATAACCTCAAGGTAGCTTGTCGTGGTTACCGTGCTTCCTGGGGGGTATGAATTAGTATGGTCAATTAGAGAACCACTGATTTTGCAATGTAGGAAATACGGATGCTCTATTTATTGTCGTGTTTTTGTCAGCAAGTAACAGCCTCAGTTAGTTTTGGAATAGTGGAATGGAATCCTTCTCCATGGCCTATGTTTGCTACCCAATCTTTCTCGGAGTCTTGCTTTGTGTTAGTTTTGATGATTCTTATGTTTTTAAAACAGGCAGGAGTCGGCCACCTGATGTTCCTGATTCTGTCATTGGTTCCTGTGAATTATTACACTCTTCACTTAGTCATGCATGTTTGGCATACTTGATTGCGCCAAAATAGCTGAAGCTTCCATTCAAGCAGGTTTCACATTCATGAAATTTATAACAAACTGAAAACCTTAATAAAAAGAATCCAACAGACCTTGCACCAAGTCTGGAGTTAGAGCTGAACAGGACGAGAACAATGATATATGTTGCACACCATTGATTGTTGATAATATCCAAATTGCTCATTATATATACCCAGTACTAATGACTGATGAGGTCAGGATCCTTTGTGCCTTATTCATAAACATTCTGATAACATAAAAGAGCAAAAATACTCCTGTTTCAGAAAGATTTTTCCCCTTATTATCTGACATGGGAATAGTCAACAAAGTTGTGAGAAGTATTTGTTTATTGGAAATTTATGCTTATTTATACAAACAACTGGTTACATATATACTTGAGAGATTGGGATGTATCTAGAGACTTACCTCATGATAGGACTGCACGGAAAGTAGCAATTCATGTGCCAGAATCTTAGTTTCTTTATATATTTTGTTACTCTTATATCTCTTACTCTCTCTTTTCTAAAAAATAAAAAATAAAGTTATTGGGTTTCATGTATAGTCTACCCCAACGTGCTTGGGACAAAGGCTTTGTTGTTGTTGTTGTCGGAATATTCTGCTTCCATTTCCAAATATATGGCTAGCAAAAATCGGTCACACTGTACATATGAATGATTGAAGTTGCTATCTTGACGATTGTGCTAGAAGTATTCAAATATTTTGCCAACCATTCATTGTGAGAAAGTTCTTTTCTGGAGAATGTTTACAGGTTCACATATTCATTTTACTTTATACCATAAGCATATTCATTTTTTATGTGTACTTCCAAGGGTTGCTCTGTGAAGAAAACATTCATTAACTCGAATCTTCTTATGCTGAGATGGATAATTATTTGCAGATTCTAGATACGAATCCCCAACTTTACTTTCATCTTCAGCAACAGAAACTAATAGAGTTGATTCGTATGGGTAAAATAAATGAAGCTTTGGAGTTTGCTCAAGAAGAACTTGCACCAAGAGGCGAAGAAAATGTAATTTTTCTAGATTCCTGTTGTAACTTCTTTAAGTGTCTTGGTTCAAACTGCTGCATGCAATTACACTGCTTTTAAGGCATGATATGATGTGTCTTAATGTTTTCTTCTCGACTTTGCAGCAAGCATTTCTTGAGGAAATAGAGAAAACTGTAGCGCTACTGGTTTTTGAAGATGTAAAGAATTGTCCTTATGCGGAACTTCTGGATGTTTCTCAACGTTTGAAGACTGCAAGTGAAGTGAATGCTGCTATTCTTACAAGCCAAAGTCATGAGAAAGGTTAGTAGGTTATGTACAAGAATACTGGTATCTATTATTTAATTTATATAGATTGTTGCATGTGTAAATGGATACACTAGTTTCTTTAAACAAATAAAAAATGTATAGTCGTATAAAACGAACTGAGATTGACACAGATACATCCTAAGAACCAAGGAAAACAGGAAGGGGAAACATTTTAGATGCCAATTTATCTATAAAATTTATCACGACTAGAAATTATTATATGTTGTAACAAGCATATGTCAAGACTGGAAGAGGAAGAGATTTCTAGTGAACCCTATGTAGTTTTTGTCACTATAGAAGAAAGGAACTGAAGATTTTTATCATAAGCACATTTGAGTTGGTATATATAAGGCTGAGCAATAACAAGCGTATTCAATTTCTTTTGCTTTGCACATATGAGGAATTGGCTGAATTGATATGATGGGATACTGTTAAGATTTTGTAAATGTGTTTAAGAATTGCACCATTGAAGCATTTTCTTTTCTCTGACCTAAGCGGTTAGTATTTAATGTAATTTAGTTTGTGGTCTTCTATCAGAATCTGCAAACTGCCACCTTGCTTGTTCTCTTCTATATCATCATTATACTGAAAGTTCTTTTGTATATCGTCTGGGAACTGTAACTTGTGACTACTGAAGTTCCTTTTTATACTCATCATTTTCCGCATGTTGCAGATCCGAAGCTTCCCAGCCTGTTAAAGATGCTGATTTGGACTCAAAATCAACTGGATGAAAAGGCAGTGTATCCACGAATCAATAACTTCTCCACAGCCGCCCTGGAAGATCCCTCAATATGAATCTGCTGCTGACGGTCACCGTCCCACCTGCTGCCTGCACAAGTTCTGCATGACATCAGTTTAGTATGTCGTTGCACGGAGCGATCGAGTGAACTGCTTTCTTCAGTGAGGTTTGTGAACAATTTAATGCCAAGACAACTCACTCGTGTTGTACATGATGTAGGAGACATTTCCCCCCGTTTTAATCAGTGAAAAATATTGCATTTGATTCAACAAAATTCCTTTCAAACTTTATGGACTTGTATCACACGCAATGTTTCCAGTCAAGTTGTAGAACAAATTTATGCATTTGATTCTTGCAAATGTCGGTATGATGTATGATACATATGCAGAGTTTTACATGCAGATATCAGAGAGGCGGTTGTTTATCCTTGGTGAACCTTGCCCAGCGTCAATCTTTTATTGCATCCATCACTTACGAGACACCTTCACCTTGAGGAACAATAAACGGTTTGGGGGCGCCATCACTGATTTACCTGTGACATCAGCAAGTAGCGTGCTGCTTTTCATCAGCTTGCTCTAGAATTTTTTATGAAATCTCCGAGCGATTCGTGCCGAATCTACGTGAGTCGCACTGTTTCCGCATCCAAACGCCGCGTCTGCCACTCTTCCCGCGTTCCCTGACAGCCTCCCTTGGTCTCACCGCGGCGGCGATGCGTGCCGTGGTGCTCCGCCTCTCTTCGCATGAAGCGCCCAACCTTCTCGGTTTCGGTGGCCACGGCGTCCCAGCTCCACGACGCCGTCGACCGCCTCCTCCCGCTCCTCCGCGCCGACGCCTCCCACGCCCCGGCAGCTCGCGCGCTCGCCGCAGCCGCCGCCTCGCTCCCACCCTCCACGCTCCTCTCCAACCGTCTCCTCCACCTGCTCTCCTCCAACGCGGCCACCCTCCCAGACGCGCTCGCGCTCCTCTCCTCCATCCCGCTCCCGGACGTCTGTTCCTACAATACCCTCGTGGCCGCGCTCTCCCGCTCGCCGCGCAGCCTCGCCGACGCGCGCGCACTGTTCGATCGAATGCCACGCAGAGACCACTTCTCCTGGTCGGCCATCGTCTCCGCCCATGCGCGCCACGGCCATCCCGACGCCGCGCTCGCGCTCTACCGCCGGATGCTGTTGGATCCCGGGAGTGCTGGCGCGGACAACCAGTTCACCGCGTCCAGCGCCCTCGCCGGGGCCGCAGCCGCCCGGTACGTCCGCGCGGGGAGGGAGCTGCACTGCCACGTGGTCAGGATGGGGATCGACGCGGACGCCGTGGTATGGAGCGCGCTCGCGGACATGTACGCCAAGTGCGGGCGTGTAGACGACGCGAGGAGCGTGTTCAACAGGATGCCGGTCCGGGATGTTGTCTCCTGGACGGCCATGGTGGAGAGGTACTTCGACGCTGGCCGTGGCAGCGAAGGGTTCAAGATGTTCGTCCACATGCTGAGAAGTGGTGTCAGACCGAACGAGTTCACCTATGCTGGGATTCTCCGTGCTTGTGCAGAATTTACCTCCGAGAAGCTCGGGGCGCAGGTGCATGGTCAAATGGCAAAGAGCGGTATAGGGGACTCATGCTTTGCAGATAGTGCTCTTTTGCACATGTACTCTAAGTACGGGGACATGGTGAGCGCAATGCGTGTATTTGAGGGGATGCGAAAGCCGGACCTGGTCTCTTGGACGGCCGTGATCTCAGGCTTTGCGCAGAATGGGCAGCCGGAGGAGGCGTTGGGCTACTTCAACATGTTCTTGACGTCTGGAATCAGGCCTGATCATGTCACTTTTGTCGGTGTCCTGTCTGCGTGTGCTCATGCTGGTCTGGTGGATAAAGGCCTGGAGATCTTCCACTTGATTAAGGATGAGTATAACATTGAGCATACCGCTGATCATTATGCTTGTGTGATTGATCTGCTTAGCCGGTCAGGTCAATTTGAGCGAGCAGAAGAGATGATCAACGACATGTCTGTGAAACCCAACAAGTTCCTCTGGGCGTCATTGCTTGGTGGGTGCCGGATTCACAAGAATGTTCGTCTTGCAAGGTGGGCTGCAGAAGCACTGTTTGAAATAGAACCTGAAAATCCAGCAACATATGTTACTCTAGCCAATATATATGCGTCAGTTGGTCTGTTTGACGAAGTTGAGAATGTGAGGAGGACCATGGAGTCAAAGGGCATAACTAAA
The DNA here is from genome assembly GCA_030760725.1 of Neostapfia colusana. Lineage (NCBI taxonomy): Eukaryota > Viridiplantae > Streptophyta > Magnoliopsida > Poales > Poaceae > Neostapfia > Neostapfia colusana. The sequence continues at coordinate 86,618,190 of JASWHV010000013.1, read as the reverse complement.
ATGCCAGCCTCGAGTTGGATTGAAGTCGGGAGAAGAGTGCATGTTTTTCTGGTTGGGGATAAGTCGCATCCTCAAGCTGAGGAAATATATATGCTCCTGAAGAAGCTGTATGTGATAATGGGGGAAGAAGGTTATGTGGCAGACACAGGATTTGTTCTCCATGATGTTGAAGACGAGCAGAAGGAGCAGGACATTGGTTACCATAGTGAGCGGCTTGCTGTTGCGTTTGGGATCATTGCCACTCCAGACAGTGCTCCTATTAAGGTTTACAAGAATCTGCGCATCTGTGGAGACTGTCATACCACTATTAAGCTAATATCACGAATTATGCAGAGAGAGATAATTGTCAGGGACTCTTACAGGTTCCATCACTTCAAGAATGGGAGTTGTTCTTGCAGGGGCTATTGGTGACTTCGCAGCATAAGCATTTATGAACGGCTTTGGCTTTTTGAGATGAGGAGCTATATCTAAATTCATGGCTAAGGTCAACGTGCATCATCTGCTGATGTAACCACAACCAGCAGGTGTTGATAAAAGGTGCTTGACATGTCAGACATTACAAGAAATTCTGTTTTCTCAGGGGTGCTTCTAGGTAAATGACATCATTCTTTTAGTTTTTTTTTTCAACTTGGTCATGTTCTATCTTGGAAAGGCCTGCAGTGAAGTACTAAAAATGTTCACTTCTTATGCCCCTCTTACAGGTTTCTTACTTCCTTTCTTCAAATCATAAAGAAAGAAGAGGCGAGCAATTCACAGAGGTGAATTCCATTTCATGGTGAACCTTGCACATTGTATCTTTTCTGTTAATGTATCAGTTTCTATATATGTTTCTCTTGCTAACATCGTCAGTAATTTAATCCTGGAAATGAGGAGAATAATTTATGATTATTTAGTGTTAAAAGTCCCACTGAATGCTTTTACTTTGACATGTAAATGCTGCTACAGGTTTCATTTTGAATGCAACTAAAGCAACTTAGAAGTGAAAAAGGTTGACGTGAGCTTGTTGCGTACATTTCTCCTGGACTTAAATAAAACAGCAGAAACATAACGTGCTACACATTATAGTCTGTATTCATTGCATATTTGCATTTGATGAATATGGTATCTGAAATCACATTACAATAATTGATTATCCATTAAATACAATCACTGGGCTTTCTTATATTTGTATCTCGAAGCACAGCCAATGAAAACCAAAAAATTGACAAAGCTTATTCCTGCAATCAACCAAAAGAACCGATCGAGATGACCTTCATTCAGGTTATCAGGGATCCATCCAGGATCTCCTCCTTGAGTTGTAATGTACGAAACCAGTGTAAGGATTATGGAGCTGATATAGCTTCCTAGTGCGACAGTAACAAGTGCAAAGGCACTACATAAACTCCTCATGGCATCTGGGCCCTGATCATAGAAGAAATCAAGTTGACCTATAGCAGTAAACACCTCAGCAGCACCCACCAAGAAATATTGTGGTATTTGCCAAAGAATGCTCATCGGAACATCAGCCTTCTCATGAATAAGACCTCTAGACTTGGCAATCTCTAAACGCTTCAATTCAACAAATGCTGCAGATACCATAGCAAGAGTGGACAGGAATAATCCAATACCAATTCGTTGTAGCTCGGAAAAGCCCTTCTCCTTTCTAGTGAACTTTCTAGCTATTGGCACAAGAATGCGATCATAAAGGGGAACCCAAATGATGACACTGATTACATCGAATGTTGAGAGGGAAGCAGGGGGGATAATGAATGACCCAATCCGCTTGTCAAGAACCATACCCTGCTCTAGAAACATGGAAGAGTTTTGGGCATATACAGCACTGAATATGATAGTGGTGGCCCAAATGGGGAACATTCTTACAAGGATCTTCAATTCTTCCACCTGAGTGATTGTGCAAAGCCTCCATGGACCCGTAAATTCACTCTTCACATCAACAGATGAGATAATGGCGGCTCTGTCAAGGAATCTATACACAAGACAGATAGGAAAGAAAGATGTTAGTCACACAACAACATAAATCAGACAACTTACAGACGTAACATACATGGAAATAAGTTATAAGTGTGACACATGCCTGAACAATATAGTTATGTGGCATACTTACACTCAATTCATTTATGAGTTAAACATCTGCAAAGACTTGGTAATAGGTGTTGCAATGGATCTACTTCCACAAAATCTTGTCAACGTTACCAGTAAGAGTTGAGGGGCATCCATGATGCTCCTATATTGTATTGGATGCCTCCCGTGAATAACTAATATACTATTCGATCCAGGCCAGAAAAAAGTGTTGTTCTCGTCATCCACATGTTCCCCAACATATAATTTCGATCTATTCCCTCAAAAAACATGTAATTCCGACCATAATTTCTGCAATAATTATAGAATGTAGAAAAATTGTGAAACTACTTTTCAATACAAGTATATAGTTCTCTAATATCCAGTCTTCACATATAAAAGATATAAATGAACTAAGTTTGGATAGTCTACAATCAACACAAGGGAGTATGAGGCTCTCTGGCCTTATCCATAGTTCCATATTCGTTCGGTTCTATTTATTTATGTATTTATTGCTTTCTAGTACAGTCAAATGGAAACAGTTAAAGTTTGTGTTGCATATAACAATATTTTCATTTTCCAGGATTCTATAAACACAGTTGCAAATGGCATTGAAAAATGATGCATTAGCAAAATGAGAATTACTCAAACTCATTTGTGTGCTCCAGCTTGCGGCTCCCCTCAATAATTGAAGTTTGGCCATCGACTTCATACAAAAGAGACATATCATGTGGCAACTGGGTGTGCCTCTTATGGAATGCTGCTACAACAACCTGACACACTCTTGTGAGTGGGCTTCCCCCTGGCTTCTGAAATCTATACAAATTTGAGGCTGCAAAGAAGCATGCAGTGGCTAATGCCATAGATATAGTAGGAATGGCAAACCCTATCCCCCAACCAGAGTTATCTTGGATCCACACTATGATAGTGCCTGAGATGAACGCACCCATATTTATACAGAAGTAGAACCAATTAAAGAAGGAACCCTTTTTCTCTCTCTCTGCTGGGTCAGTGTCATCAAATTGATCAGCTCCAAAGGATGAGACACAAGGTTTTATGCCTCCGGTCCCTAACGCTATCATGTAGAGGCCAATGAAAAATACACCATACTGAAGCAAGCTTGCTTCTGGGCAAACAGTCCCTAAACATGTAGGTGGGTGCAGTGCTGGAACCGATGCTGAAAGTGTTAAAATAGCCAGGCCCTTCAGTAAAAAGAAGAAAAGGTTATACATTTGATTATAATGTTGTTAAAGGCAAGAGTACACATTTTTTTCTTTCAAAATAAAATACAAAAACAGAAAATACTGTTATGCTTAATATTCTGAACATAACAATAGTACTGCATCCATTATCCCACATGTTCCTTGTTAATGCCCAACAATGAAATTCAGGTTTCAAATATAAAGTTACTCATTAATTACTTCGTAGCATATGCGTAAAGATTGATATATTTCTTTTTTAGGTGACGCAGTTATTGTGAATAATTAATAATTTACTGGCGTATGGTTACAGATTTGGGTGGCAATATCTTTGTACTTACAATAAAATAAAATGATGAGAAAACAGTAATAGTCCAGTACTTTCCCCAATGAGAATCTGCTAAGATGGCTCCAATGAGGGTAGTGAGATAGCATGTCCCTTGCCAAGTGGTAACATTCCTTGCAGCTTCGAGGTTGCTTAGATGAAGATTTACTTTCAGATAAGTAAGCAGATTTTTTGAAATTCCATAGTAAGCCAGCCTTTCACAAAATTCATTCCCTGTCCAAAAAGATATGCAATGGTCAAAGTCGACAAATCCCATTGCTGAACTATGTTCTTTTAAGACAATGTGTGAACCTAGGTAGCATCCTTCAGGGAAAAAAGGTGTTTATTCTAGAAGTGCATGTAAAATGCAAGTGGCTGAAGAGACCTCCTTTTTCTTTTCCACATAGGATAAATAAGTGTTTATTTTGTAGCATAATCAAAGTTTAAAAGCTAGCCGCCACCTAGGCGTCTAGGCACTCTTTTAAAATACTGAGCATAATGCTTGGTTATACATCAGTGATTGGCAGGTGCTAATTTAGTATCTTATCTCGTGATACTATCTGAAGGGCGGACCTGGCGCAGTGGTAGTGTGTCTCCACTTGTGTCCTGAGGTCTTGGGTTCGAACCAGCCTCTCTGCAAAAACAGGGGTAAGGCTGTCTAGAAATAACACTTCCCCAGACCCCACATGTGTAGGAGCCTTCGGCACTGGGTACGCCCTTTTTTATCTCGTGATACTATCTAAGAACCTGCAAGATGAGATGATAGCATTGGAAGCTGAGCTACCGGACTGATGTTTGATGTGTCATGTTAGGCACCTTCTAATAAAGCTTTGATAGCATGGTACATGTCATAACAGCAAAGGATAGCTGAAACTGTTGCAATCATACATCAAAGGAATGAAAAAGGGTAGGTTTTATTGGACAACAAACCGTGAAAATTACCTAGGATGAAGAAACACGCCCTCCAACTGCCAGTGGCGTGCTTTAATGCAGGACTGCCTTTGATATCAATGGATCCATCACCTGTGTAAAGGCCGGCATCCTGCCCAGAAGCAATTGCACTTAACTCACCACCTAGAAAGATTCTGAAAGAAATAACATCGATCCTCTTGTGATGTTTTGGCAAAGTTTTGTGTGATCTCCTCAAAACAAAGGAAGTCAAAAGATGCAGGCACTTCACTATCGCTCAAACTGGACAATTCGGGGGGGGGGGGGGGGGGGAGTAGGCTCACTGCATTAATTTTCTTAACTTGGCCAAGGAATTGTGAGTGTTTGGTGTTTGACAAACGGTTACTCAAATTATCCTTTCGCGTTTATTTTGGGAAGTCAAATTCTCCGCATCATTTCTCTGAAGCCAAAATCCAGGAGAGATAACGTCCAAGACATATATCACACAGAACATGGAACCATATTTCCAGAGACAGAAACTATAAAATGATAAACCGCGCGCATTAGCTTTTGCATGCTCCGGTTTTGGGATTTGACTCAGGATGGAGAGCCCTGATGCCTCCATCTTCTTCCAGCAAGAAGGAAGGAAAATTGACCAGAAAGGGTTGCAAACCCAGTTGTACCTCATACACTGACCAGGATAAACAGCGCAACTAATTTCGACCTCAGGGAAATAAGGGGGGGGGGGGGGGGGGGGCTCCACCTGTGGAAGGAGGGGCGATTCTTGATCCCCTCCCTCTTCTTGCAACAACAGTCTGCTCCGTTCTGCTGCCTCGTCCATGGAGACGAGACGAGGGGGTTCCGCCACGGAATCCGAATCACGGTGCTCTGCTGAAATACTCTTGCTACCCGTAATGACACACGCCGCTTGTTGTGTAGAGAGACTAGAGACGAGTCGGCCCCAAGACGGATAAACTGACCGGGTGTCCGGATCCTTGCTGGCCGAAACGGCGTGGCCCAGATCCCGGAAGAGGGGCGGCGAATTCAGCAGCAGGTCAGGTCTTTCTTTCTCCCCTTCTTTTTCTGTGCCACATGTTACTGGGATTAGGACAACTGCTTACGCTGATAAGACGATGACTATGCGCACGACTAATATAAGCTGTGCGATTTTGCAGCGCTCTGCTGATATGATGTTATTTCCCCCCCCCCCCCCCCCCCCCCCCATTGCTTCTGTTTTGGGATATAACTGTAGGTGTTGCTATTCCAAGAGTTTGGTCTTCCAAGAATTCAAGCGATGCGGATGGAGGCCACAGGCCGGGCCTTGAATGCATCAGCGCGGAAAGCAGCAGGAGTTGCACCGGGCTTTGGATCGGTTGGGCTCAAGTTGGACCGGGCTTTCCGACCCAAATACAGTAGACGGCCGCCTCCCCGAAGCGAAAGCAAACGAATCTCTCGCTCGTGTATGTATCACGCTGGCTGGCCCAACTACCGAATCTCTCGCTCGTCTCTGGCCCGTCCACGTGCGCGGTGCGGGCGCCAGCGCCGTTGTCCGTCGCTGGATTCCCGCGGCAGATCAGCGTCCTCTGCTCTCGGCCAGTGGGCGGTCGGTTCGTCGGCCCGCCCATGGTATTTACGGCGACGAGGAGGAAAGCCATGCCCCGCCGTGAACCGAAGCCTGGGTCCATCTCTGCAAACGATGCCCATTCGCGTGGGCATCAAGGCGCGAGAAAGTTCTGCAGGACCATGGGAAATTTGGGGGCCCGCTCGGCTCGAGTAACACCACGCCCGACTTTTTTTAACTCCGGAAGGCTCCATCGAGCGTGCGCGCCCAAAAGATGATCTAGAAAAAGGGTTCACGTGTCCGCGCGTTGGCCTGTTCTTTCGATCGAGCTTATTAGACACGGCGAGGTCCCCGAATCCCTTGTTGCCCGTCAGCGAGAGAGGCAGGCAGGCACCGATTCGTGCGAAGGAATTCGACGCGGTCGCCGCTGGGGGGGGGGGAGGCAGACTGACTGAGGTGCCGGAGATCAGAGGCACGTGCACTCGCCGATGCGCCCTCCCCCGGTTCCAAACGCCGGGAACTTTTCCGAGGCGGTTGTCTAGTAGCCGCGTCCCGGCTACTACCTTCCTTTTTTTTATTCGGCTACCGGCAACTCCGATCCCAAGAATATTTACCGTATTCGTCAAGGATCGAAGATAGGTGGACGGTTTTCCGCGTGCGGTGCTTGTTTTGCTTTGGTTACTGTTCAACATGGATAGTTTTTCACGTAGTATGCGTTGCTGCCTGATGGGGCATGACGGCGGCGGCGCGGGGAAACCACCAGTGGCGGCGGCGCGGCATGTGGCCTTTCTCTTGGACGGGAACGTCGAGCCCGCGGGTCTCCCGCCCGCCCGCCCGCAGGAGGGGAGGGGGCAGGCTCCACCACTGGAGACGGGCGGTTTGGGCCGCTGCTTCACGGGCGTGGGCGGCTGGCTGGGCCCCCGCTGCCGCCTCGATCGACCGCGTCATGCGGCTCCACTCGCGCCGCGGTGGCGACTGCGTTGGCGCGCCCCGGTTTCAGGCGCATGTTCCACCCGACGACGGCTCGGTCCCGGTTTCCTCCGCACGCTGTTTCGGCGCGGCAGCGGCGGCACGGGGGAGGCGACTCCTCCATCCTCCAGGCCTGCGCTACGGCGCGGGCCAACACTCCACCGTGCTAGGTAGGGTTTGAGGCGTGATCGTCACTGATTTCAACACGCGGCGACCCTTCTTCCTCTGATTGTCTCTCAAGTCTAGAGACGAAAGGTGGTCACCACCACCCCGTTGTCACTGTGCGCCCTTCGCCGCCGCGTCCGGGCTCGCATAAATACCGGCGCGCGCGCTGCCCCTCCGCCACAACTCACACCAAGATCACATCGCGTCGTCCTTCGTTCCAAGCCTGAAAGCCAAACAAAGCAGCGCCGCGGGTCGGCGGACCTGTCGCAGCCATGGTGCTCTCCAAGGCCGTCTCCGAAAGCAGCAGCGACTTGTCCGTGCACTCCACGTTCGCCTCGCGCTACGTCCGCACGTCCCTCCCGAGGCACGAACATACTGCTACTCATTCCCTTTCATTTATCTATCACTCTGTCTGTCTGTCTGTGCGTGCGTGCAACGGCCCAATTGCTCACAGCTTGGAAACAATGCCTGATGATATCAGAAGCCGAGAGCTTCAGCTGTTTTGGTTTCGTTCCCCCCTCCCCTCCGCTCCCCTCCGCCGGAAACACTGACTAACTGAATCGAATCGCGCAGGTACCGCATGCCGGAGAACTCGATCCCCAAGGAGGCGGCGTACCAGATCATCAACGACGAGCTGATGCTGGACGGGAACCCGCGCCTGAACCTGGCGTCCTTCGTCACCACGTGGATGGAGCCCGAGTGCGACAAGCTCATCATGGCCGCGATGAACAAGAACTACGTCGACATGGACGAGTACCCCGTCACCACCGAGCTCCAGGTATCCATGCATGCATCCATCCATCTGATCGAGTCTCTCCTCCATCCCTGACGGACCGGACCCTGTTCGGGCTTCCAAGTTTTCGTCCTGTCCTGTCCTGTCCTGCCGCTCTCGCCATTGCAAACCTGCCGGCGCCGAGTTTCTGGTCGGCTGGCCTCCCTCCGCCTGGACCATCCATCCTAGCACGATTTTTTTTAAGATTCGCGATGAGAATCACTGGTTGTTGCAGCTTGCAGATAGCTAGCGCATATACTTTTCTTTATCCGGACTTATATCTTTTCTGTTCCTGCCATGAGGCTTACTACCTAGCTATTCTTTCTTCGACACGCTCGCGTTGCAGAACCGCTGCGTGAATATGATCGCGCATCTCTTCAACGCGCCGCTGGGCGAGTCCGAGACGGCGGTGGGCGTCGGCACGGTGGGCTCGTCGGAGGCCATCATGCTGGCTGGGCTGGCCTTCAAGCGGCGCTGGCAGAACAAGCGCAAGGCAGACGGCAAGCCGTTCGACAAGCCCAACATCGTCACCGGAGCCAACGTCCAGGTAATTGATTGCTGCTCTGCTGACGATTCGATCCGATTGCTGCTCTGCTAACGCTATATCGAACAGGTCTGCTGGGAGAAGTTCGCGAGGTACTTCGAGGTGGAGCTGAGGGAGGTGAAGCTGCGCGACGGCTACTACGTGATGGACCCGGAGAAGGCGGTGGAGATGGTGGACGAGAACACCATCTGCGTGGCGGCGATCCTGGGGTCCACGCTCAACGGCGAGTTCGAGGACGTGAAGCTCCTCAACGACCTGCTTGACCGGAAGAACGGGGAGACCGGGTGGGGGACGCCGATCCACGTGGACGCGGCCAGCGGCGGGTTCATCGCGCCGTTCCTGTACCCGGAGCTGGAGTGGGACTTCCGGCTGCCCTGGGTGAAGAGCATCAACGTCAGCGGTCACAAGTACGGCCTCGTCTACGCCGGCATCGGCTGGTGCGTCTGGCGCAACAAGGAGGACCTCCCCGAGGAGCTCATCTTCCACATCAACTACCTCGGCGCTGACCAGCCGACGTTCACGCTCAACTTCTCCAAGGGATCCAGCCAGGTCATCGCGCAGTACTACCAGCTCATCCGCCACGGCTTCGAGGTATACATCATATACTCTGTTCACTTCCTTTTCTTGATCCAAAAGTTCAGTCCAACTCATCAGGAATGTTTGGATGATGACCCGCATCGGTCTGTGTTGTTACCAATCAATCAATGCAGGGTTACCAGAACATCATGGAGAACTGCCACGAGAACGCCATGGTGCTCAAGAAGGGCCTCGAGCGCACGGGCCGCTTCAGCATCGTGTCCAAGGACCACGGCGTGCCGCTGGTGGCCTTCTCGCTCAAGGACCGCAGCCGGCACGACGAGTTCGAGATCTCCGACATGCTGCGCCGCTTCGGCTGGATCGTGCCGGCCTACACCATGCCACCCGACGCGGAGCACGTCACGGTGCTCCGCGTCGTCATCCGGGAGGAGTTCAGCCGCACCCTGGCCGAGCGCCTCGTCCTCGACATCGAGAAGGTCATGTACCAGCTGGACGCGCTCCCGTCCAAGCTCGCGCCCCCTCCCCTGCCGCCGGCGCTGCTCGCCAGGAAGAGGTCGGAGCTGGAGACGCAGAGGTCGGTGACGGAGGCGTGGAAGAGGTTTGTGCTGGCCAAGAAGACCAACGGGGTCTGTTAGTGCCGACTCCACACGACGCACGAACCATGGAGGCAATGGACATGGTGGGAGCTACCTATATTTTTTCCCCTGCGGATTAGATCGGATTACTAATTAATTAGTAATCAAAGTAGAGTTTGTATGCCTAAAGTTTTGCCTTGATTTTTTGATGATTCGTGGAGTCGCGCTGGTGCAATTATTATCCTTCACCATGCTTATGAGAATTGTGGAGTGGTGAAAACATACCCACGAAATTGATATCCATTTTGGTTCAAAAAAATGATATCCATTGTCCAAAGCATCATTTCGATGTTTGACGACTACTGTGAGTTGCATCATTTTCTTCACTTCTTTGATCTAAATGTAATTTGTTCAGGACAACGGAACGCTTCAGAAAGACTATTGCTTAGTTTTGAAATCCATTTGATGAGTTTATATTACATAAATAATATTTGGATTTTAAGGTTTAGTCTAATATAAGAACAAAAAAAACTAAACCAGAAGGAGGCTCGATCCGACAATGAGTCAAGACCTATGGATTTTTTCAATGAGACGGAACTCTACCGAACAGCCCAATTGTATAGAGAAGCAGTGTCCATTGGGCATAAGACATGTATCTTAATAACAGACCATGATCTGACGTGATATGGTCGTCTGATGGTCCGATACGGACGGCACTAATCTACAACGTTCAATCAACCAGGCAGTTTGGCCGAAATGCCAAATTTTGTTGTTTTTCCGTCAAATTGTGTTAATACTTGTACTACGTATAATTTGACGGCTGTTTTTGACCCATAGAATTGATGCTCACTGAAGTCAAGTCATGCGTGTAGAACAACCGCACATGTATGTGTCCCACAAAAGGAAATCAAGTACCTCGAGCGATTTTCTATCAATGCGATAACAAGGCAATACGAAATCACATCAGATTATCTGACCAGGAAGGCAGCAAATCATGGTATAACGAGATCGCTAATGTCCAGATGCCAAGGCGTCAAGCCGAGGTTAGCCGCGCTGCTAACCAAAGTCCAATGCGGATGCGGGGGCCCAACGAGCCGACTGGTCCAGGCGCATAACACTAATTGTTAGCTAACTAATTTTAGTGCATAATCCATTCAAACAGAAGTACTAACTGTTAGCCAACTAGTTTAATAATTATTTTTCGGATAGTCAGAAAAACCAGCTAAACAGAGACCGATAGATCCGACGAATCATAAAACGACTACAATATCCCTTGTCTTTTTCCTTTCCCACCTTTTCTAGTTTTAACAAGGACATAAAAAACTTTTTTCTACAATCATCGGACTAACAATTAGTCCAGTCTCCAAACGTCTACATATCTAATTGTTACCTGACTAATTCTCTGTTTAGCACATCTTGAGTTCTTTAAAAAATAACTTATTTCAAAAGCTGGTGGAAAAATAGTTTAAGCTTATATCATATCTTTAGTAAATTTTTAGAAACAGCTGACGTAATAAGCCGTAGCAGAAGTTTGTTGCCTGACACAAATTATGCTTATTTTTATAAAAAGGCCATGACGTATGCTGTGCCAAAACAGAGATTAATTATGAACTAACAAATTATTAGTTCAAACTAACAATTAGTGTTAATTTATTTCCAAACAGATCTTTAGTGGAGAATCCAACCTAGAAAAGCAGAATTTCCGTTGTCCGGCACAGTCCTTTCCCGTCGCGAGCTCGCCGATCGTACCCGTATCTGCTTCGATTCAATTCTCCACTTCCCGTGTAGCTCACGCGCCGCATTCTATATAAGGCAACGCGCCGCTCCCCGCCGCGGCCCTCAACAACCGCCGCGTCCACTCTCCCACGACCCCGCTGCCCTACCGCAAGACACGGCGCCGATCGAACGCGTGGGGGGAAAGAGAGGCCGGATCGAGCGGCGGGCTCGAGATGGCGTTACCGGACGAGCCGTCCGGCGGCCGTCCGCCGATGAAGAAGTTGGCGTGGACCAACGAGGAGGACGTCGCGCTGCGGGAGCAGGTGCGGCGGCATGGCGCGCAGAAGTGGGAGCTCATCAGCGCCGCGCTGCCCGGGCGCAACGCCAAGTCGTGCCGCCTCCGGTGGTGCCAGCACCTCGCCCCCGACGTCGACGCCGTCCGGCCCTTCACGCCCGAGGAGGACGCGGCGGTCGTGACGCTCCAGCAGGTGCACCCGAACAAGTGGGCCACCATCGCGGGTTACCTCCCCGGCCGCACCGACAACGCCATCAAGAACCGCTGGAACTCCGTCCTCCGCAAGCAGATGCAGCAGCAGCAGCAGAGCAGGACGCTCAAGCTGTTCCGCCTGGCGCCCGGGGGTATCATGATGGCGCGACGCTTAGCCGCCCCGGTGATCGACCACACGCCGGCCGCGGAGGGCGACGACGCGGAGGGTAACGACTCGTGCCTCAACCTGTTCCCGCTGGCCCCTGGGGATATCATCAGAAGCAACGCGAGCGGTGCCGCGCTAATGGATATGGATTGTGGCGCGGACGACCCTCTCACCCAGCTGAGGCTCTTCCCGTCGGCGCCAACGGTGCCATACCCGTCGACGGCGGAGGCGGCGTTCAATGCGATGGTGCATGCTGTTAGGGCGCCGTAGATTTTGCAGTCTTTCCTTAATTGTCATTGTTCTTTAGTTTCTTGCTCGTTCTTGATTCTGATTTCTGACGAGTTTCTTTGACCCACTAAACTATCGATGGGGACACGGTGGATAGTAATCTAGATAGTTAGGAAAGTTTCGATCTTACTTGCGATTTCTGCCGACTTTCAGCGTCTCAGTTAAACGAGATTGCTGCATTAGGATAATCACTTCAATAAACAAAATTCGCACGAAATTCAATTAATTTTCTGTCCTGGTTATTTATTTGCGTGCTTGGAGACTGATTTCTCAATCCTCAGATTGTGTTGAACTCGGGACATCATGGATTGAGACGGTTGCTAATTACCACCTGTCCTTAAAACGCAGAATAGCGCGGTTTGTTGCTGACGTTACTGCTACCTTCTTCTGGGCCCCCAGATCCCCTGCAGACACAAATTCTGGCGCATGCCCTTCACTGAATTTGAACATCTGTTCCATGTACCCTCACAGTCATCTGGATTAAATTTCTTTGAACTAGTGTCGAAGTGTTCTGTCCACACTTCTCTCGGGCCTACTTCAGGCAGCCCGCGGAGGTTCTTTTTCGGAGGGGTCAGTTCTCTCAGAAAGTCGCGTTGGTCGTGAGAGGATTGACACCTAGATTTTTACGTGGTTCGGACCGCTGGAGCGTAAAACCCTACGTCCACGGAAGTTGTGTTGCTCGGTGTATTGCTTGCTCGCATATGAGGATGAGTTGGTTGGGTTGCGAACCCCCTACAACGTTGTCAGACCGAGTCTTTTATACTCCAAGGCTCGGGCGGCTTATAAGGTGGGCCCCGGGGCCCGACAGGTGGCCCCGGGGTGATTTCCTGCCATCTATCATGTCTTGCAGTGAATGCTGGTAGCTGTCTTCTGGCGATGGGCTCCTTGGTCGTCGTTCTGCCGATGCCGCAAGGTAAGCGTAGTGGTTGATGATGGCAGAGACGACAGGGCATGTCTTGTCGCTGTATTTATTGGTCTACAGCTCCTGACATGGTGCGTCTGTCTTAACTGTGACTGGTCACAATGGCTCCTGATAGGCGTGTGCCACGCTCCCGCGTCTTGGGAAGGTGCGTGTCTTGAACGCCTTGATCGGACAAGGCATGGCGTGCCTTTACTCCCGCTGTCTACCGAGCCAGGGTGGGCAGCACGACACTGCTGGCCACGTGATAGGCCCGCGGCTCGCCTCGGAGGAGAGGGGAGGCCCGACCCCGCTGGACACGTGGCGCCTTTAGAGCTCGCCCCTGCGGAGGGGGTGAGGTCCGGCTCTACCGGCCACGTGGCAGGCCCGGGGCTTGCCTCTGTGGAGAGGGGAGGCCCGGCCGTGCAGGAGACGTGGCGCCTTCAGAGCTCATCCCAACAGAGGAGTGCGAGGTCCGGCTTTGCTAGCCACATGGCAGGCCCGAGGCTTGCCTCTGTGGAGAGGGGAGGCCCGGCCCTGCTGGACACGTGGCGCCTTCGGAGCTCACCCTAACGGAGGGGGCGAGGTCCTTAGACGGTTTTCTCCTATGCGCGGGGTACCCGGTATTGAGGGTACTGACAACTAGCTACGACGAGAAGCAATTATCTGTAGAAGTCTCGATGGAAATAACTGTCTCTGCAATAACCTATACAGATGCACCACATTGTGCAACACCAGGGAATTCTAATAGTGTCTGTATCTCACTTGTAAAGCAGAATAACACCACGTGTACTAATAATCACCTACCCTAAATACAATTCCATAGATAACTTTAAAAAAAATACAATTCTATAGATGAAACTCGAGTCGTGCAAATATCTCTTATATGTCACACGATCTCCATGCTACCATCATCACTATATTTTTCACTTAAGTTGCTCTAATTAAATTAAAAAACAAAGTGTGAATATTGTTGTTAGGTGAATAGTCTTAAGTGAAAAAAAAACAGCGGTTGTAGGATGAAGATAGCGTGACCTAGAAAAGTTATTTACACAATTACACTAAAAAACCGTTTGCATCTATTCTCCAGATAAAACTCACGGATATGTTAATATCACTTGGCAAGGAATAAAAGCCATAACTTCTTTACGACTGTGTTAGTATATCTCTCGGCAAGAAATAAAAGTCATAACTCCTTTACGGTTATGTTAATACCATCTGGCAGATGGTTCTACCCTTCTCAATGCTATATACGACAACACGGCCGATCCTCGTCGATGCCATCACGCGCACGGCGTACCAGATGGATTTTCCGGCTTCCATCATCCACATTTCCATTCCTATCTCCATCGCCGTACTCGCCCTCGTCGCAGCAACCGCGGCTGGAGCGAATGCCACCAACGCCACCGCGACGGCACTCGCCGGCGGCCGTTCCGCCGGTTCATTGCCGGCAACGGGCAACGACTCGTACACCTGCTACCTGTGCCATAAGCGAGAAACCCTGATGATCAGGCAGTGCCCCATCGCGAACGACGACTGCCACGTCGCCTGCCTGTCGCTGCCGACCCCGTCCACCCCTCCCGCTCCCGGCGGCGCGGGCGGCGGCGCCCGTGACGACGACGACTGCTACGTCATGAAGCTGTACCCCGACGGCAGCTGGGTCGTGGTGGACGTGGTCAGCTGCCGGGCGGCCCCCGGGTGCTACCTCAAGTGCGTCTACGACGACGACGAAGCACGTCAGGGCGGGGACGGCACCACGCCCGCCGCGGTGAGGGGCACCACCTTCATGCCGACCGGCCTCCCCAGCTTTGAGCGGTGCGGTTAGCCGGTCACCGCGTTACGGCGCCGGGCGCGTAGCCATGACTGAGTATCGATCCCACGACGGCCCGCGCCGTTATTATTGGTTCGGTACAATATATGGACTTGTCGCCGTTGATTAGGCTCAACTTTCGATGGAATACGGTGGACAGTACTCCACCTGGGAAAGCTTCGATCTTGCTTGTTATTTCTGTCGGCTTTCAGCGTTTCAGTTAAACGAGATCCCTGCTGCATCGAGCAATTTAGCACGAAACTTTGTGAATGCATGCTCTGTCCACATTTAGTTACGTGCTTGGTGACCGGTTTCTGAGTCTGTGTTGGAGTCGAGACATCATAGATTGTACCGTATTGGAAGTGTTACTTTTTTCCATCAAATTTGGCGATAGCAATCCTGACTTAAATCCATGACCTTCAAAGGAAAAGAGAACGTTTCTTGCAGATAACATGAATCCATTTTTGAAGAACCGTTTATCTATATTAAATGAATAGAATTTCGATTAATAGTTTAGAAAATTCTGACGCATAACGATATCTACCGGAAATGGAACAGATGGCACCGGTTTGATTTTAGAGAAACCTGAATTTTAAAAAGGGCTAAAATATCTTAGGACGCGGTGTTGGCCTGGCCCAAGGTAGAGCTGCCTTGTGGGCCTAAACCAGGCCCAACTAGTCCGTTACAAAACTGCTACGAAGAACACACTCGCATGACGTCACACTGGGTCGCGAATCGAGCTGCTCGTTCCGATTCGTTTTTCCGCCGAACCCTAGTTCGAATGCGGGATACAAATTTGGGTTTCCCTCCTGTGCCGCCATCCTCCTCCCCCGCATCCGAAGAAGCGGCAGGGGAGCCGAGCCCCAAGCGGATGAGAGTGGGAGAGGCCACTACCGAGCCGGCGGCGGAGATGAGAGAGGAGGCGCTGGAGCGGCTGCGCGGCGTGGTGCGCGACAGCGTCGGGAAGCACCTGTACGCGTCGGCCATCTTCCTCGCCGACAAGGTGGCCGCGGCCACGGGGTACCCCGCCGACGTCTACATGCTCGCGCAAGCACTCTTCCTCTCCTCGGCCGCCACTACCGCCGGGCGCTCCACCTCCTCAACATCTCCCTACTCCTCCACGACCTCCGGTTTCGCTTCCTCGCTGCCAAGTGCCTCGTAAGGCTGCTGAGCTCCGGCCTCGTCGTCCTGTACCTTTTCGCTTTATTTTTGAGCCACGACACGGGCAGCAGCTTCCATTCATTCCTACCAGCTTGTTTTGTTATACATTTCATTTCGTCAGCCATTTTGGTGTAGTACTTTGGCGGAACACCTTGCGGGCGTTTACAGTACACTGAAAAATTCAACTGATTCAAAAGTTCGGTGGAGTTCTGAGTATGGATGTGCATTTTTCAGATACATTGTGCTTATCATGCTGGGACTTTCTTTTTTGGCTTTTAGCAAAGCTTCTAAGCTGTGAGATTTCCTCAATTTGTGTCTAGTTCTTTCTGTCAAAAAAAGAAGAATTCAAAATTTGCACGGATAGAAAGCTGAGGCTTCAGTAGTTCAGTTTCCACTTATAGATTAGTTTTTTTTTTAAAAAACTTTGTGAGACTTTTGCTTATGCATCAGACTCGCGGCTTTATTGCTGTTTATTATGAGGAGTTGAAAGAATGGCATCAGTGTCTGTTAATGCTCGGGGATGCAAAAGTGGATGAGCATGGAAACCTTCTTGATCAAGATGATGGCAGTGACATTTATTTTGATAGGGATTCTGAAGATCATGAAATCAATGTATACACTCCCACTGTTCCTTGAACACCCCCTTCTTTTTTGTCTAAGTATATGATTGCTTATTATTGTAATGCATACTTGGCAGATCAAATCAGCCATATGCTTTTTACGTGGCAAGGCGTATGAGGCACTGGACAACCGTGATCTTGCTCAGCAATGGTGAAATCAGCAACATTGTTTTCCTTTGGGTCAAAATTGCTATTGAGTCATCCTTAATGCAATCCATTGAAACTTCAAATATATATTCTTTATACACTTTTTAGTGCTATTTAGTTCCTTCAATAACCTACATGTGTGGGAGCCTTGAGCACTGGGTACGCCTTTTTTTAATAACCTACCCCAACACTGTAAAGCTGTTGCATTGTTACCATGAGTTCACGGGTTCAAGTTCTGGAAACAGCCTCTTGCAGTTGCTGAAATGCAGGAAAAGATTGCGTACTAAAGACCCAAGTGGCTCGGACCCTTCCGCAGATCCTGCGGAAGCAGGAGCTACATGCACTAGGCTGTCCTTTTTAATAACCTACCCCATGGGACAAAGGCTTGCTTGTTGTTGTTAGTTCCTTCAAATTTTTGTGCCTGACAAGTTTGGTTAAGTTACCTCCTGAATTTGTTTTATCACTATCTCAGGTACAAAGCAGCAATTAAAGCTGATCCATTATGTTACGAGGTGAGATGAACAATGACTCTGGACATTCTAAGGGTATTGTGATTCTTGTTATGAGAAAAGAAATTTAAATTTAGCATGAACTTTCTTGTCAACAACAACAACAACAACAACAACAACAAGAAGCTAACCAAGCAAGTTGGGTAGGCTATAGATGGAACCTACAAGGACTTTAGGGTTGTCATCTCCATAAGAATGGCTAGAAATTGTTGCTGGCTCGTCAAGTCTACCACAACCACTCCTACTTTACCTAAGGCTTGGGACTGGCTATGTTAGGACAACATAGGCGGAGTTATGAACTTTCTTGTCAATGTAATCCCTGATCCATGGACATACATAGGTTGAATAAATGGCTAAATTGTTCTAAGTGCTTTTCATATTAACTTTAATGTGCAAATATAAGATACTCTCACTGAAGAGAATTTCACTTATATTGACAAAAGCATCAGAGACCCCTCTTTTCATTTTTTATTATCTTGTGTTATAGTATTATCAATGGCTTACTGCTTTACTGTTTGAACAGGGAATATCAGAAAGCGGTAACATATTATGAAAAGGCACTCACCTTTCCAACTAAAACTTTGAGTGCATTTGCTGGTCTTGCTTGTACTTACCATCTTATGGTATTTTTTCCGCTCCTTTCTAATTTCATGATTTCCAATTTTTCTTTGCAACTCTGATGCTGTCTTGGAATACATGCATATGTTTTTTTCTTTCTGAAACCATGGGAACAAGCTCTGCCATTTGCTTCAAGAATAATATCCCCTTTTCAATATGGACTGGTTTGTGTATAGTTTGAACTTGCATATAAGTATTTAGACACTGTTGACTCATTATTTGTTTCAGTTTGATGTGTTGAGGCCTAGTGATGATTCCGTCACGTTATTCTGAGTGGATCCAACTTTTACACAGGATAACTTTGAGGCTGCTATAGACTATTACCATAAGGTGAGTCTTTTTTGTATATCTAATTACTTTTTCTGATTATATGATTTTCCAAATTCGTACTGTTGATTATGTGAAGATAGTGACTCTTTTATGAGATATGTTTGCTTGAATCCTCTGTATTGATAATACATGCCTGCAACTGAAACCAAAAAACGACACCATCCATCCCATGTGTTTATTTTGGTCAGGCTCTATGGTTGAAACCAGACGACCAGTTTTGCACGGACATGCTAACATTAGCTCTCCAGTCCAGCTGCCAGAGTATTGTCTATAGAAGATAGTTTAGGGCTAGTCAATGTTTCATTTCACAACTGTTGGTGTTGTATGGTTAGGTTGTTCTTCTTCTGTACCTATTTATTTGTAACCAATCATATGTACAGCTGTTGTTGTACAATATGTAATTGATCAAGTTCATTTACAGCCACTACAGACTGGTTCTTATGTAAAAAGAATGTTTTTCTACCTTGCATTAAAAGGAAATATCATTCCTTGAATGACTAATCATGTCGTTGAATATATTGCCGTGTCGACCTTTTATTTTTGGTTTGCAGGGAGGGTAGTGGTGGTGCGTGTGTGTTAAGGGGGGGGGGGGTCCGGGAGGAGACTGGCCCGAGCCAGAGCAATTTTTTTTGAAGCGAATAAGGTTAAATGGAAAGGAACATGGCTGTCGACAAGTGTTGGAGCTCAGTAGAGTAAACTTTGCTTGACTTGAATGAGAGGTAGTTTGGTGGAGTACTCGTTGTAATACCTTGCTGTTGGTCTCTGCAAAACGTGGGTTTCAGGAAGGAAACGTAAGACCTTTTATGACACTGTATATAATGGCTTTGTCCGATCAGTCTTTGATGCTCAGTCTAAAATGGAAAGTAAAAGGTGCTTACTGTCGGCAATTTTTATAGAGCTCTGCTTAGTAATCTTTTGATTGGTACGCTTGGCTACAGTTTTCGTTGGTAGTTTTGTTGGTGGAATTATCACTCCCGTAGCTTGCCATCGGTCTCCACAAGAGGACGATCCCAGGTCGAATCTCCAAATGCATTTTAACTCGCTTAATGGATCTGAAACTCTTCCGGTTAGATACTCGTCCTTACCAGATAGTACGGTTGAATATGGCAACGGTGGGGCATCTCGAAATCACAACGCGATAAGCAGATATTTTATGTTACTGCATTATAGAATAAGCTGCCCTTACATGTCTGCTACTAAGCTCGTCGCAGGATCTGAGACGGAAAACTTGAGTTGGACTCAACCGGCTGCGGGATGGTGTCAAACCGACCGACGCACCAAAGCGTGGGTTAGCTCGCGGACCAATACGCACGACCCCATCGCCACCTTCCACCACCCACCCGGACCCGGGACTCACTGACTGACAACGCCGCCATCCGTTTCGAGGACGGGAAGCGAGGCCAAACCAGCCCAGATCTCCTTCCCGTCTCCCCTCTCCTCTCTATTAAGCAGCAAGCAAAGCGACACCTCGCTCGCACATCCCCCTCTCAGATCTCTCCGCCTCTCCCCCAAACCCTCTCCCCGTCCTGTCCAGCCCCGCTCCCCACCCCTCGTCAACGCCGCCCGCCCGACGAGAGCGATGGCGCGGGCCGCGGCGGCGCTCCTCGTGCTCCTCGCCCTCGCGGCGGTCGGCGGCGTGGCGGCCGACGGCTCCGACCACCGGTACAAGGCTGGCGAGGCTGTCCCGCTCTACGCCAACAAGGTCGGGCCGTTCCACAACCCCAGGTGAGGCCTCGCCTCTCAGATCCCTGTGCGGGGGAATGGTTTCTGCGCGTGATGTGGGATTGGATCCGTCCGATCTCGCGGACGAATGGCCCGGGCGGGTTTGCGCCCGTTCGGTCAACGCCGGCCGGTTTCCGGGATCTAGGAGAGGGAAGCTTTGGTAGCAATCGGGGGGGGGGGGGGGGGGGGGGAACTGCTATCGATTCATGGACCTAGACGTGTCCGTAGGCTTCTGTTGTCGTCTCTGCTAAATTATAAGCATATATCGGTTTTCGCGCCAATCGTTTGTTCAACAGTTGTCATAAACTATTTTTTTGTCATGAGCGGTGAATCTATTTCATCCAGGATTTGGATCTGTCTGTATATTACTTTTTTCCATCATAACTATAACTATAGTATCTGCTACATGAAAATGTCTCTTATGCACCTCCCTTTTTCCTTGCAGTGAGACATATCGGTACTTTGATCTGCCGTTCTGTTCTCCAGGTCAGTTGTTGTTAATTTAATGTCTTCTAGTTATTCCTGATTTAACGATGTGTAAGTTCACAAATTAAGGCTTGCTAATAGACTGTATCGTCCTCTGCAGAGAAGGTGAAGGAGAAGAGCGAGGCCCTGGGCGAGGTCCTCAATGGAGATCGGTTGGTTGATGCGCCATACAAGCTTGATTTCCGAGTGGACCACGACTCCAAGCCGGTTTGCTCTAAGAAGCTCACCAAGGAGGATGTGGCCAAGTTCCGGAATGCAGTAGCTAAGGACTACTACTTCCAGATGTACTATGATGACCTCCCGCTGTGGGGATTCATCGGTAAAGTGGAGAAGGGAGGCAAGGCGGACCCAAG
This sequence comes from Neostapfia colusana, assembly GCA_030760725.1. Lineage (NCBI taxonomy): Eukaryota > Viridiplantae > Streptophyta > Magnoliopsida > Poales > Poaceae > Neostapfia > Neostapfia colusana. Next base: position 86,597,286 of record JASWHV010000013.1, on the reverse strand, counting down.
CGAATGGAAATACTACCTGTACAGGCACATCATCTTCGACATCCTCTACAACAATGACCGGGTGATCGAGATCAATGTGCACACTGATCAGAGCGCATTGGTTGACCTGACGGAGGACAAGGAGGTCAATGTGGAGCTCCTCTACTCAGCCAAGTGGAAGGAGACACCAACACCATTTGAGAAGAGGATGGAGAAGTATTCAAGTTCCTCCAACTTGCCACACCATCTGGAGGTTCATTGGTTCTCCATTATAAACTCTTGTGTTACAGTCCTCCTCCTTACAGGGTTCCTTGCAACGATCCTCATGCGGGTGTTGAAGAATGATTTTGTCAAGTAAGGGTCCTCCTTTCTTCTTATGTCTGCAAACAATACTCACACTGAATGTAATTGTTTATGTCCTGGATAAGTATGGAACATTTTATTATTTCAATCGTAATTCCAGTCACTGGATTTGTTTTGTTCATGGGGCTTGCTATTAAGTCAGCTATAAAAAGAACCTAACTGTAGTACTCTTGTACTGCTAGTTCTGTTTCTTCATGTTTTTGGCGGGATTGAAGTGCAATAAAAAAAATTTGGGTGGGCTGTTGCCATCTTTGTAGATTATCCTTGTCCAATTAACAAATTCATTTTGTCCCGTTTTGAAACAATTATTTTACTTTTACAAAGCCTTTGTCTCAAGCATGTTGAGGTAGGCTAGATATGAAACCCAAACTGGGTTTTATATCCATAGTAATGGCTGGTTTTGATGCTGGCTCGCCAAGCCTATCACAACCCTCCTTTACACGGACTTGGGACCGGCTATACCTAGAAAGACATAGGCGGAGTTCTGTTTTGAAACAAGTATTGACTCACGGAAAAACTGTATTGAACATATCTTGTACATAGTGGGTAAATTTTGATCTACAGCCTGTTTACATCATGTTATTATTTCGATTTTTGTATCCTAAAAGTTTGCGTTGTTCTGAATGTATGAATTATCAGTATCAAGATTTGGCTGTATATATGTAAATAGTACAAAAATTTCGTATGCAGGTATGCCCATGATGAGGAAGCAGCTGATGACCAAGAAGAGTCTGGGTGGAAGTATATCCATGGTGATGTCTTCCGGTTCCCCAAGAATAAGTCCATATTTTCTGCTGCTCTTGGTACCGGGACACAGCTATTTGTCCTGTAAGCTCTTCTGCTAAGTTTCTTGCCCCTTCTTACAATGTTTATCTGAACTGAAGTTGTTCCTCCAGAAAACCCTTTTGACATGTAGATCTCTAAAAATCTTGTTTGTGGCAACATTGCAGCACCACCTTTATATTCCTGCTTGCCCTCGTTGGTGTATTCTACCCTTACAACCGTGGTGCACTGTTTACCGCGCTGGTTGTCATCTACGCACTAACTTCTGGAATTGCTGGGTACATTGCGACCTCTTTCTATTGTCAGCTAGAGGGAACGAACTGGGTATGTGTACTGCCTTATATTTGGGGATGCCAAATACAAATGCATGGATGGGTTATAATTTTGCTGTAGTGCTGACACTGTCATTTATGTTTATCATTTCAGGTCAGGAACTTGTTATTGACAGGGTGCCTGTTCTGTGGACCTCTCTTTCTGACGTTCTGCTTCTTGAACACTGTTGCTATTGCATATAGTGCAACAGCAGCATTACCCTTTGGCACTATCTGTGTCATTGTGCTCATCTGGACCTTAGTCACATTCCCATTGCTGGTTTTGGGAGGTATTGCTGGTAAAAACAGCAAAACCGAATTCCAAGCTCCTTGCCGCACCACAAAATACCCTAGGGAGATTCCTCCACTTCCCTGGTACCGGAGAACAATTCCACAGATGGCTATGGCAGGGTTTTTGCCCTTCAGTGCCATATACATTGAGCTCTACTACATCTTTGCCAGTGTCTGGGGCCACAGGATTTACACCATATACAGTATTCTCTTTATAGTCTTCATCATCCTCCTTATTGTCACTGCCTTCATCACTGTTGCACTAACGTACTTCCAGCTTGCTGCTGAAGACCATGAGTGGTGGTGGAGGTACATTTAATTTCCTCTCTTTGCCTTGCTTTTGAATGTATACTTACCGGTAGATGATTGATGCTCTCCAGAAAGTGGACAAATAACTCCAAAAGGAAGAAATAATAATGAATTACCTATAATCACCTAGTTTCTACATTTAGTTTTTGACCTGCATTGCTTGCTTACTGACATTAGTTTTATTTAAACAATGAAACTTGCTATTTTGATTGCACCATTATCAACTTCTTTTGCGTGTGCCATTTTTTAAGGGGGGGGGGAGGCCATCCTTTTTTCAATTCACCATTTTACCTGTTTGTTTCCTACCTTAGCTTTCCTTCCATCCATAGCAATTTGTAATCAAGTGCCTATTTTGTTATTTGTGATGTAATGCCATGTACCCTGACCGCACGTCCTCTATCCTTGCAAAATAATGTTGGCTCATCTTTTCTCATTCGACTCTCTGAAGCAAGTTTTTTTCTGTGCCCTTACTATTAGGTCATTCCTATGTGGAGGATCAACTGGATTTTTCGTCTATGGCTACTGCCTGTACTACTACTACGCACGATCGGATATGTCTGGCTTCATGCAGACCTCTTTCTTCTTTGGCTACATGGCCTGCATATGCTATGCATTCTTCTTGATGCTTGGGATGGTGGGCTTCCGTGCTGCCTTGTTCTTTGTCCGCCACATATACAAATCCATCAAGTGTGAGTGAGCTGTTGTTGGAGGATGAAAAAGCAGCAGAGTTGTACTCCTTTTTGGTACTACAGAGGTTCCAATATAGAAAAAGGTTAGCTCTCGCATGCAACAGAAGCAGCTAGAGGTTGCCATGTTTCAGATTAGGCCATGATTTATAGTAACAGGTAATGAACCTACAAAATTTGTTCTCTTTTTATGCGACTGCTGTGATAAATCGTCAATTTTCGTCGTCCTATGTATCCTAGTGACGTCCATACAGTATGCCTCTGGAACCTTGACCCGCCTGAATATCTATGGAATACCATGTTATGTTCTGTCATGTTCTCTAATGAACGATAATAACACAAGTGAGGAGAAGACGGCTCTTGGGGGGCAGTCCATTTATACAAGTATACATTGCTTCCTTTTTTCATCGTCAAATGTGGATGGTACAGCTAAATTTTTGTAACCTCAAGAAGTGTGATACTTGCGCCCCTTCCTGATTGAGCCAGGGATGGCTTATTGACTTCCTCTGCTACAGATAATCTCTTACGACTAACGCAGGCCAACCATTTTTGTGATTCGCAGTTTATTGTTCGTGATTTGCCTTTTTTTTCCTTCGTTCTTGATCAGAATGTCTGACTGCAGTTGAACGAGCCGATAGTACCGTCGTCCCACTGCCTTGCTGCGTGACTCTCGCCGTTGCCGGCCGGTAGAGCGCGATGCTGGTAGAGCCAAGCGCGGCTGGTATCCTTACGGCCGCGGAGAGGAAGTGTTTGGGAACTCGAGTACAACTATGATAAGGCAACATACGGTCATTTTTCTTTTATGTTGGGTTATTGAAGTTGCAAAAGGCCATTCCCGAGGCCTCTTTTTGTTTCGGTTCAGATATATTGTACAGATTCGCCTGGCCGTGAGCATGGGACGGCGTGAACTTTGCCGGGCTATTACAAGTCACACGACAACAGAACTGCAGGACGGCATGCTCTTGGCCTCCTCTCCGTTGGTTTTCGATGACATCTGTGAGAGTAGGTGACGCGGCTAACGACGAAAGTGCTGAAAACGGCCTCGCAAACGAAACCGGTCACTAAACACACATCGCCTGAGCTCCGATTTTTTCTTAGCAGAAGTTCGAGACCCGCGATGAACCATTTCTGTACTGGTCCGGCATGCCTGTCACGGGGACAAGGGGAGCCGGGCCCACCTGATCGACGCCGCCGCTGCCGCGCCTTGCGCTGCGGTGCCCGCAGCCTTCCTGCCTATATATGCCGTGCCGGTATCCGGAAGCCACAAGTGTCGACACACCGCCGTCGCGACCACCACGGGAGGGGGAAAAAAAGGTACCATGAGCGGCACCGGAGGAGGAGGAAGAGGAGGAGCCGCCGCGCGCCGCCTCGTGCCGCGCATCGGCCTGGGCACCGCGGTGCAGGGCCCGCGGCCGGACCCGGTCCGCCGCGCGGTCCTCCGCGCCGTCGAGATCGGCTACCGCCACTTGGACACCGCCGCGCACTACGCGACCGAGGCGCCCATCGGGGAGGCGGTCGCCGAGGCCGTGCGCGCGGGGGTCGTCGCCTCGCGCGACGAGGTCTTCGTCACCTCCAAGGTCTGGTGCGCCGACGCGCACCGCGACAGAGTCCTCCCCGCCCTCAGGAGGACGCTTAGGTGCGCCTAGCTGCCCCCCCCGCTCCACCGCTACAATTAACTCTCTCTAGTACAGGAGCTATTCTTCTACGAGCCCGAGAAAGGACTGCGTGCGTGGAGGTTGAGCTACGTCGCTCCAGTACGGCCGGGTTCGCGTTCGTCCATGTCCTCCCTTGAGGGGAATGCTAGCGCGCATGATGATCGAGTTCGAATGGAGGTCGGATCGATAGTTGCCAGGACCATGGCATCCTCTGATGTGAGGTTTCGACTGCGGTTGGGGATAGCCGGGTAGGAAGTGCAGTGTAGTATTGTGTTTTAAGCTCAATTCTCGGGTCTTGCTCACAAGAGAATACGTGTTTTGTTTTTGCATAAGAAATATATATAAGGCCACGGTACTATTACTATCCCAATGGCGACCGGGGACAGAAGAGAAGGCAATAGAGACGGTTACGATTAGTGCCATCTATCATCTACAGCTTTCATTACAATAGTAAATTGCCAACTAATGAATGCCTATTGCTTTCTTTCTACTGAACAACTGGCCGTTTGCTAGAAAATTGTTGCCTACAGAAAGCGTCTGAGAGCTGGCATCAGAAATTGTTGCCAGGTTTCAGAAATTGTAGAAATAGGTTTTCAGATGTTGTTGACCTCTTTGAAAATTCCTGAATAAGTCATGGGAATTATTGAAATGGGTTTATAAATTACCGCCCAAGTTCGGAACTGGATAATTTTCTAGGTAACATTCACTGGATAGTGTCTCCCTAAAAAATTAGAAGCCCTTTTTGTTTCATGAGGTCCAAAGCAAATGGTAAATAAGATGCAATAACCTTGAATTTGTTAACGAAAATTTCACACACTGAAAATTGAAATTACTCCTTCCAAGTTCTAAGGCTGTAGTGCCGGTGTAAATATTTCAGCATGACGCTTGACCCTACTTGGATCCTGGAACTAACAAATCGACTATCAAACAAGAATAAGTTGGGATCATCAATGGAGTACAGAAATACGAGAACCTAAAAATTTGCTCAATACTTGTTCTTGATCGAGACAGTTTCACTTGTGCAATGCAGCAACCTCCAGATGGAGTACGTGGACCTATACCTGGTCCACTGGCCCGTGACCATGAAGGCCGGCAGGTACTCGGCACCCTTCACTGAAGAGGACTTCGAGCCGTTCGACATGCGGGGCGTGTGGGAGGCCATGGAGGAGTGTCACAGGCTGGGCCTTGCCAAGGCCATTGGCGTCTGCAACTTCTCCTGCAAGAAGCTCGAGACCCTTCTCTCCTTCGCCACGATCCCACCCACCGCCAATCAGGTCCTCCAATCTATACATTCTCGAAGTCTTGTCGTCATTGACCAACACATTTTTTTTGTTTCTTTGTAAATTTGGAGTCTCGCATACTAGATAAGTCGATATGAACACTGAAAACGTTTAAGGTCTTTTGGCCGTTTTGCGCGCAGGTTGAAATCAACCCTGTGTGGCAGCAGAGGAAGCTGAGGGAGTTCTGCAAAGAGAAGGGCATTCAGCTGATCGCCTACTCTCCCCTGGGAGCCAAGGGCACGCACTGGGGCAGCGACTCTGTGATGGACTCCGGCGTCCTGCACGAGATCGCCAAGGCCAAGGGGAAATCCGTCGCGCAGGCACGCTCCGCACATCTCGTCTCATTACAAATAAACTTTAATGAATCGCCGAAAAAAACGGTCCCTGAATGAAAGCGTTGCGCTTATGTCTGCAATGACAGGTGTGCCTGCGGTGGGTGTACGAGCAGGGCGACTGCCTGATCGTGAAGAGCTTCGACGAGACTCGCATGAAGGAGAACCTGGACATCGTGGACTGGGAGCTGACGGAGGATGAAAGGCAGCGCATCAGCAAGATCCCGCAGCGGAAGATCAACCAGGGCCGCCGCTACATCACCGAGCACGGGCAGTACAAGTCTCTCGAGGAGCTCTGGGACGGCGAGATATAAACGTCGTGTTCTCCCGGACCCTGTGCCATGATACCGGCGATCGAGCTGCCGCTGCCGCCCCGCCACCGTCACTTGGAATTCTTGCCGTGCCTGCTCCTGCGCGGCACCGTCCCTTCCCCGGATCTGGCCGTGTTCTAGTTCAAGGAGTGGAGCGTTAGATGCTTCCGCAATAGAAATGATGCTTCCATTTCTGCTGTATCAAATAAAGCATTTTCAGTAAGTAACCAAACGTTATATGCTAGGGCCTGGATGTTTGTTACGCATGAATGTCACGTCCGGTATCTGCAACGGACACTAAGCGTACTCTCGCGTGTGTCAGGATCAAGTTATTTCACAAACGAGATAATAAAGAGCAATGTATCATTATTAATATTAAGCCAAGTGCGGCGATTACATCAACCGAGTACATGAATGTCTCATAGGCTCAAAAGAAAAGTATATCATGACTGCGGAAAATCCAAGATGGGCTCCACAGGCGCCGTTCGGCGGTATGTCGGTCTAGAATTGTGCGTCGGGGTCCTAGCCGTCGTCCACGTCATCCTCAGCAGCCTCCTCGGGTCCTGAGCAGCACGGAAAAGAAAAGAAGAGGCAAACGTCTGAGTACATAATGTACTCAGCAAGTGTGAGAAAGTTTATGCATGATGAGACAAGAATTAAGGAAGGCTAGACACGTCTCTTGCACTACGCAACCTAATCCTCAGTTTCATTTAAGCTTCCTATTTGTTTTAGTGACATCCCCGCCCAACCCAAACATATCTCCAAGTGATCTCCACCATCACTATAATCTCAATCCAACCCATCATCCCAAACCACACCAAACCAACCCACACTAATCATGAGAGAGTTACCGGCCCGCTTTTGACCGTGAGCACGGCTGTCTAGACAGTTTTGACTCTGCAGAGTTTGTACCCTTTACACACAAGTCGTGTTTTCATCGCCCGTCGGCGACTCAAGAAACTCCTTCCCGTCATCTCACACTCCCTATGTTGTGTGGCCAGGAGTACACGACAAGGCCTTTACATTGCACTACCCAACCCGTGCACACCCGCTAAGGTTTCACCATTGCGGCACTCTGAAACCTCTACCGCAGAAGCCCCCTCTTGCGCCACTCACACATCTCTATGGTGTACACAAGGAAAGATAAAAATAACTTAATTGGCCACACTACCCCATAACAGTTCTTGTGGTGGCACTGTATAAGCCAGTTGACAGGTCTCACGAACCAGTCCTTAGGATCTACGCAGGCTAACTAACCACAAACCAGAGTCTCGTGCACTCCGCACCTACCGTAACCCACCAATCTGCTAGATCACTATTCTACCGTCCTCATACACCACATACATCACCACATCATCACTATCATCATGATATATTGAATTTAAATGTAGTACTCCCATCCCGACATCTAAGCAGGGCTAAGCATGAAAATAATGTCATAAATGTAAACCCTTGTCTACCCATCCCGGCTACAAGGCAAGTTTTGGAAATTCTAGTAAACAACCAACACATGGGATTCAATTTAAGACCTAAGCATGCAATTCTAACTAAAATCCTAAAAAGGTGCAAAGTGGTCAAGGGCACTTGCTCTTGAGAAGTGTTGTTGCTCGGAGTCGTCGAAGTCTTAGGCTTGCAGGTCCAGCGTCAGCTCGGGGGCTGATTTGGTCCATGACATAACAAATGGAAAGAGAATAACGGGAAACAAGTAAGCAAGAGCTACCCCACCTTTTAAGATAATAATCACCAAGGTACAAAAATAAAACGTACTTCCCGTATCATCACGTGTTTATATTCATGTGAGTGTGTTTTGCAAAAGCTAGAAATTTATGTGGGTCCTATGTGTGATTTTAGCAAGTGTGGGGGTGTTTTGTAAATTTTCAGCAATTATATTTGGACTAAAATGTGATTTCCAGAACTGCCCAGGGGGTTTTCTGTGACAATACAGCGAGGTACTGAAGTTATAATGTCAATACTACTTGTCCTAGGGTGTTTAATTAAATTTCAGCACTATAAACATATCAAAAGGGTGAAATCCAGCCTATGCAGGGGCTTATTTGCTAAATGGCAGCAGGGCAGGGTGTTGGCTATCATTTTTTCAGAAAACTACAGGGAAAAAAATGCTAACAAGAGGGCTGCAGGGGTCTACAAATAAAATCAGCAAATAACTTGGGGCTTCTTCATGACTTCCTAGCACCTACAGGGGTTAATTGCATGTCCAGCTCTATCAAGGGCATTTTGGGTACTTTACAGGGCTAACTAATGTCCTGTATGCAAAAGTTTAGCATGTTTTGGGGGTTTAAAATGTTAGGTCATGACTTACAAAGTGTTTTGTATGATTTCAGCATGGTTCAGGGGCATTCCTATAAATTTTCAGAACCACCTAGGGGCTAAAGTGTGAAAACAACACCTTTTATGGGTCTAAACACCAATCAAAGCAACCAAGGGGCTTTTCAGAAATTTTCCAGGGCCAAAATTAATATAACAGGGGGTTCCAGGGGTTAAACACATGAGAACAGAGATCTCCAGGGGTGAAAGTGCTAAAGCAGCGGGCTATTGAGATAATTTGCGCAAAAATAGAGATTCTCACGGACCTATGGGCATTTCTACACTAAAAATCTCCAATTTCCAGAGAGCAGAGGGGCCCTCCCGCAAACATCCGGGGTCTGCCCGCATCAACCCAAAAAATCCAGGGGCCCTAGTGCAAAATGATCCGTGGGAAATGAGTGGTTCAACCTAGGCCGTTGGATCGGTCAGCAAGGGTCCAGATAAAAAAAAGTGAAGCGGTATTTCTTGGTTCTAATCGTGGCCCTTCACCCTACATCGGACGGTTCCGGTTGAACCCGACCGATCTCTGGTCGTCGGCGCTGCCGGCTCGCGGTGGCGCGCCATGGCCGCAGCCGAGTCCCCGCCGGAGCTCGCCGTTTAACACCTATCCTGCGTTCTATACCTAGCTGGCTGCACGGAACGAGGGAGGATGGCTAGGGGAAACTCACCAGGGGGATTTTGGGCCTAGGCGACGTCGGTGCAGTTCTGCAGTGAGCGGCGGCGGTGGAGTCCTTCAGCGCCGACGGGGCCGGCATCAGGGGCAGCTTGTTGGCGTTTCCTTCGTCCTCGATGTGCCCTAAGGCCCAGCGAAGCCATCGGTGAGGCTGGTTTGGGGTGAGACCGAGAAGATTCAGAGGGGCGAGGGGATAGACGGGTAGCTCACCGGAATCGGGAATGATCGGGGTTTTTGCGCCGCTCCGCGTCAGAGAAGGCCGGGGGGGAGGGTGTTGAGGTGGCTCCTGCAGTGAGGGTCAATAGGTTAGCTCGGAGCTTCCATGGGGCTACCGAGGAGAGAACGGCGACGCGAGGGCTCACCGAGGGGGTAGACGGGAGCTGCTCGGCTCCGTCCGCGGCGGGGAGAGCGGAGCGAAAATGGCTAGGTTTTTCGGACGGGGTTTTGTAGGCGGCGGGGAGCGGAGGATCCGAGGGGAATAAAGAGGGGAGATGCTCGCTTTTGGTTGGAGCCGATTATAGGTGTCGGCGACCGATCGGAAAAGCTGAGGGAGAGAGAGGGGGAGCACGGGAGGAGTTGGGCAACGGGAAGAAGAAAAGCGTACTGACGGGTGGGGACTCCGGGTCAGTAGAAGAAAGAAAAAGACAAAAAGGGGCGCGGTGGGATGGGCTGGTCCGGCTGGGGGGGAAAAGTGGGCTGAAGAGGAGTGGGCTTCCGGCCCGATTTAGGTTTTGCTTCCTTTTCTTTTCATTTTCCCTTATTCTTTTGGTTTCTAAACTTTGAATTTGGGTAGATTAGTTCTAATTTGTTTGTAAATCTAAAATTCCCCTTTTTTGTAGGGTATTAAAACACTCCCCCCCCTCAAAAGAAATCTCGACCCGAGATTTGAAGTGACTTACTTGAAGAGATGCGGATAGCTTGCTTCGATATCTTCTTCTCGCTCCCACGTAGCTTCTCTCTCGGAGTGGTGCTTCCATTGTACCTTGCACATCGGAATCTTCTTGTACGTGGTAATTCTTTCTGACCTCTCGAGAATTTTTGACGGGGCATTCATCGTAGGAGAGATCCTATTGCACGTTGATATCATCCAGGGGTAGTTGCTCCTCGGGTGCTCTGAGGCACTTTTTCAGTTGTGAGACGTGGAACACATCGTGCACGCCCGACAAGCGAGGAGGCAACTCAAGTTGGTAAGCAACCTCTCCTCTTCTACTCACCACCCTGAAGTGTCCTATGTACCGGGGTGCTAGCTTGCTCTTCACTTTGAAACGATGGAGACCTCGAATGGAAGACACCTTGAGGTACACGTAGTCCCCCACCTCAAAGGTCAACTCTCGTCGGCGTGTGTCCGCATAACTTTTCCGCCTACATTGTGCAGTTTTCAGGTTCCTGCGGATCTCACGCACTTTTTCTTCGGCAATCCTGAGCACATCCGGGCCAAAGACTTGTCCTTCACCTACCTCATCCCAGAACAGAGGGGTCCTACACTTCCTACCATACAAGGCCTCGAAGGGTGACATCTTCAATCTTGCCTGGTAGCTATTGTTGTAGGAAAACTCCGCATAGGGTAGGTACTTGTCCCAACTTTGATTATTTTTTAGGGCATAAGCTCTCAACATATCCTCCAGAATTTGGTTGGTTCTTTCAGTTTGTCCATCTGTCTGGGGATGATATGCCGAGCTAAAGTTCAGTCGTGTGCCCAAGGATTTTTGCAATTGTTGCCAGAACCTTGAAGTGAATTGTGTGCCACGATCTGAAACAATTTTCTTTAGAACCCCGTGGTAGCACACAATCCGGGACATATACAACTCAACCAATTTTGTTCCCTCGTACTTCTCCTTCTTGGGGATGAAATGAGCCACCTTGGTCAGGCGGTCCACAATCACCCATATGGAGTCGTAACCAGACTGGGTCCTGGGCAGTCCCACAATGAAATCCATGCTGATTTCCTCCCATTTCCACTCTGGTATTTTGAGTGACTGAAGCAATCTGGCAGGCCTTTGATGCTCTGCCTTGACGAGCTGGCACGTGTCACACAGGGCCACGTACTCTGCTACGTCACGCTTCATGACGTGCCACCAGTAGCGGTCTTTGAGATCTTGATACATTTTAGTACTCCCAGGGTGAATGGAGTACTCTGAGTCATGTGCTTCCCTCAAGATCGTCTGCCGAATGGCGGGAATATCAGGCATGCAGATCCTCTTGCCAAGCCACAACGTTCCTTGCTCATCTATCCTGTAGTCTAGAGCCTTGCCTTCCTCCATCAATTGCTTGATCTCCTAAATTCTTTCATCATTCTTCTGGCCCTCTGGAATGTCACGCTCCAGGGTTGAATCCACCTCCATTACCACTGCTTTTGCGCTTGTCACCAGGATGAGGTTGAGTTTTGCAAACTCCTCGCACAACTGGGGTTGTAGCCTCAAAGCGTGGCAATGTGCTTTCCGGCTCAGAGCATCGGCAACGACGCTCGCCTTTCGAGGGTGATAATTGATGCCCACATCGAAGTCATTGATGAGCTCCAGCCACCTACGCTGTCTGAGCTTGAGGTCCGGCTGTGTGAAGATGTACTTGAGGCTTTTATGATCTGTGTAGATCTCCGTCCTCTTTCCCATGAGGTAGTGCCTCCACAGCTTTAAAGCGTGAACCACGGCGGCCAACTCCAAGTCATGCGTCGGGTAGTTCCGCTCGTGCTTACGAAGTTGCCTAGAGGCATAGGCTATGCGCGTCCCTCTTGCATGAGCACGCATCCTAGAACCTGCCCGGAGGCATCACAGTACACGGTGAACTCCTTTTGCATGTCAGGCATCACTAGCATGGGCGCCGTCGTCAACCTCTTCTTCAACTCTTGAAAGCTTGCTTCGCACTCGGGTGTCCACTAGAATGTCTTCCCCTTCTATAGCAATTTGGTGAGTGGCTTTGAAATCTTTGAGAATCCTTCAATGAAACGTCGGTAGTAGCCTGCCAATCCCAAGAAGCTTCTGATCTCGCTCACGTTCTCTGGCACCTTTCACTTCATCACATCCGCCACCTTGCTAGAATCCATAGATATGCCACCTTTGGAAATCACGTGTCCCAAGAAGGACACCTGCCTCAACCAGAAGTCACATTTGCTTAGCATGGCGTATAGCTGGTGTTCCCGAAGTTTCTGCAACACCAAGCTCAAGTGTTTTGCATGCTCCTCTTCATTCTTGGAGAATACGAGGATGTCATCAATTAAGACCACAACAAATTTATCCAAGTACTCCATAAACACCTTGTTCATAAGGTACATGAAGTATACGAGAGCATTGGTCAACCATAAGGACATGACCATGGACTCATAGAGACCATATCGGGTGACAAAGGCTGTCTTCGGAATGTCCGAAGCTCGGATTTTCAATTGGTGGTAACCCGATCGAAGGTCAATCTTTGAGAACATACACACCCCTCTAAGTTGATCAAACAGATCCTCGATGCGTGGCAGAGGATACTTGTTTTTAATTGTGACAGCGTTGAGGGCTCGGTAGTCTACACACAACCTCTCGGTCCCATCCTTCTTTGGCACAGATATGACCGGGGCTCCCCAAGGAGAGGAGCTAGGACAGATATAGCCCTTGTCTAGAAGCTCTCTGAGGTGGTCCTTGAGCTCTGCTAATTGCTTGGCATCCATCCTATACGGCCTTTTATATATATGGGCCGTGCCAGACACTAGTTTTATAGCAAACTCGATATCGCGGTCTGGAGGCATACCTGGTAGCTCCTCTGGAAAGACGCTCGGGAACTCGCCAACCACGAGAATCCCCTCAGTAGTGTCGAGCTGGTTAAGGTGGATCTTCTCGGCTGACAGCTGCAGAGAGGTGTACTCCACAACAACACCGTCTGGGTGTGACAACCTGACAGTCCTGGTGGCACAAAGGATCACACCTCCGTACTTAGCCAACCAATCCATCCCCAAGATCACGTTCAGGCCTTGTGACTCCATCACAATAAGGATTGCCTTGAACTCCCTTCCCACGATCTTGATGCTCACTTTTGGGCACACCTGACTTGTTTTGATTTCGCCTCCAGGAGAAGTGATCACTAGCATATGGGACATAGCTATTGCCCTCATATCATATTTCTTTATAAAATTCTTGGCAATAAAAGAGTGAGTAGCACCAGAATCAAATAAAATAGTAGCGGAGTGCGAGTCAACTGTGATCGTACCAAGTACCACGTCCGGAGCCAACTAAGCCTCCTCCACAGCTACGTGGTGCACTCGACCACGCGGGAGACTCTACGGCTGCTGCTGCTGCTGGGGTAGCTTCTTCTTCTGGCATCTGCTGGCAAGGTGGCCCATCTCGCCACACACGTAGCACGGGCCTAGAGCCCTGACGAACTGTCCCTGCTGAGTAGGCGCTGCTGTGCGGGGTGGGAAAGCTGGTTGCTGCTGTAGCTGTTGTCTCTGCGGGCGCTGTGGCTGTGAAAACGGGTACCTGTAAGCTCGTGAAGGGTACCTCGGAGGCGGACTCGGTCCCACGTATCGGCCCGTCTGCGTAGCTGGGGGTGGCGCAAAGCGAGTGCGGCTGCTGCTGCCCGAAGACTGTCCATGCCATCCCATCTTGCGCTTCCTGTGTGCCTCAAGCTCTGGCATCTGTCGCTCCATCACGAAGGCCTTGTCCACCATCTTCTGAAAGCTGTCGTAGTAGCTGGACGATAAGGCACTCTTCAGCTCCTCATCAAGACCTCGAACGAAGCAGTCCTGCTTCATGTCATCAGTCCTGACGTCCTCCGGTGCGTAGCGGGACAGTTGTGTGAAGCGTGTGAGGTACTCATGCACTGTCGAGCCGCCCTATCTCAGTCCGAGGAACTACTGCCGCTTCATCTTGATCTCTCCTGCTGGCACGAAGTGGTTGCGTAAGCTGCGTTGGAACTCCTCCCAAGTGATAGCCTCACGGTCGGCGTGAGCAGCGGTGTAAGATGTCCACCAGTCTGCCGCGGGTCCCGCTAGCTGGTGAGCTGCTAGTAAGACACGTCTCCTCCCACGCACTGGATCAACCGCAGCTTGGTATCGATCGTCTTCAGCCAATCATCCGCGTCCATCGGCTCCACCGGGCTCGAGAAGACCGGGGGCTGAGTACTCTGAAAGTCTCTCAGCTTGGACCGTGGTCCAGATGCCGGTGGTGGTGGAGGCGGAGGGGCTTGGTGGTTGTGGGCCATAAATGCTGCGAGGCCCTGCAGGAGCTGGTTTTGAGAGGCCAGCATGTCCTGCACCGTCATGTAGTCAGATCCTCGTCGAGTCGCTCGCCTGTTCCAGCCTGGGACCTGGAACTCCGGAGGCCCATCGGCCTCGGGCACTCCACGCCCTCGACCTCATCCTCAACCTCGTCCCCTACCCGCCATCTGTTACAGATAGCAACAAATCTTAGAGTCTGAAAAATCTAGAGAAAAATTTACTATTAGGCTCATAGTTATATATAAAAGAACCGTACATATGCATGCATCACTCATCAATCAAATATGCAACAAATCAATCCATTACCCATATGATTCCTATCTCTACGAAACTATACGCTTCTTTACGATGGCCGAGATCTCCTAACCTTAGAGAGTTTCGGATTGTCCGTGGTAACGGAACCTGCTAGGTTTGAATGAGATACGAGTGAGGAAGTTGGATGTGTTGAACGAGACGAGATTGGGAGAAAAGGGATAAGTCGTGTGAAACATAGAAACTCACATAAATTTTACGCATGTTTATAGTTGCAATTAGTTTTTAAGTTGAAATTAAATCTATTTCGTGTTCGTTTCTATCTAGGCTCGCGTCCTAGGGACAGCCTTGGCTCTTATACCACTCTGTCACGCCCGGTACCTGCAACGGACACCAAGCGTACTCTCGCGTGTGTCAGGATCAAGTCATTTCACACACGAGATAATAAAGAGCAATGTATCATTATTAATATTAAGCCAAGTGTGGCGGTTACATCAACCGAGTACATGAATGCCTCATGGGCTCAAAAGAAAAGTACATCATGATAGCGGAAAATCCAAGATCAGCTCCACAGGCGCCGTCCGGCGGTACGCCAGCCTAGAACTGTGCGTCGGGGTCGAAGCCGTCGTCCATGTCATCCTCAGCAACCTCCTCGGGTCCTGAGCAACACGGAAAAGAAAAGAAGAGGCAAACGCCTGAGTACATAATGTACTCAGCAAGTGTGGGAAAGTTTATGCATGATGAGGCAAGAATCAAGGAAGGCTAGACACGACTCTTGCACTACGCAACCTATTCCTTAGTTTCATTTAAGCGTCCTATTTGTTTTAGTGACATCCCCGCCCAACCCAAACATATCTCCAAGTGATCTCCACTATCACTGTAATCTCAATTCAACACACCATCCCAAACCACACCAAACCAACCCACGCTAATCATGAGAGAGTTACCAACCCGCTCTTGACCGTGAGTACGGCTGTCTAGACAGTTTTGACTCTACAGAGTTTGTACCCTTTACCCACAAGTCGTGTTTTCATCGCCCGTCGGCGACTCAAGAAACTCCTTTCCGCCATCTCACACTCCCTATGGTGTGTGGCCAGGAGTACACGACAAGGCCTTTACATTGCACTACCGAACCCGTTTACACCCGCTAAGGTTTCACCGTTGCGGCACTCTGAAACCTCTGCCGCAGAAGCCCCCTCTTGCGCCACTCACACATCTCTATGGTGTACACAAGGAAAGATAGGAACAACTTAATTGACCACACTGCCCCATAACAGTTCTTGTGGTGGCACTGTATAAGCCAGTTGACAGGTCTCACGAACTGGTCCTTAGGATCTACACACGCTAACTAACCACAAACCCGAGTCTCGTGCACTCGGCACCCACCGTAACCCACCAGCCTGCTAGATCACTATTCTACCCTCCTCATACAGCACATACATCACCACATCATCACAATCATCATGATATATTGAATTTAAATGTAGTACTCCCATCCCGACATCTAAGCAGGACTAAGCATGAACACAATGTCATAAATGTAAACCCTAGTCTACCCATCCCGGCTACAAGGCAAGTTTTGGAAATTCTAGTAAACAACCAACACATGGGATTCAATTTAAGACCTAAGCATGCAATTCTAACTAAAATCCTAAAAAGGTGCAAAGTGGTCAAGGGCACTTGCCTCTCGAGAAGTGTTGTTGCTCGGAGTCGTCGAAGTCTTGGGCTTGCAGGTCCAGCGTCGGCTCGGGGGCTGATTTGGTCCATGACACAATAAATAGAAAGAGAATAACGGGAAACAAGTAAGCAAGAGCTACCCCACCTTTTAACATAATAATCACCAAGGTACAAAAATAAAACGTGCTTCCCGTATCATCACGTGTTTATATTCATGTGAGTGTGTTTTGCAAAAGCTAGAAATTTATGTGGGTCCTATGTGTGATGTTAGCAAGTGTGGGGGTGTTTTTGTAAATTTTCAGCAATTATATTTGGACTAAAATGTGATTTCCAGAACTGCCCAGGGGGTTTTCTGTGACAATACAGCAAGGTACTGGAGTTATAATGTCAATACTACTTGTCCTAGGGTGTTTAATTAAATTTCAGCACTATAAACATATCAAAAGGGTGAAATCCAGCCTGTACAGGGGCTTATTTGCTAAATGGCAGCAGGGCAGGGTGTTGGCTATCATTTTTTCAGAAAACTACAGGGATAAAAAATGCTAACAAGAGGGCTGCAGAGGTCTACAAATAAAATCAGCAAATAACTTGGGGCTTCTTCATGACTTCCTAGCACCTACAGGGGTTAATTGCATGTCCAGCTCTATCAGGGGCATTTTGGGTACTTTATAGGGCTAACTAATGTCCTGTATGCAAAAGTTTAGCATGTTTGGGGGCTTAAAATGTTAGGTCATGACTTACAAAGTGTTTTGTATGATTTCAGCATGGTTCAGGGGTATTCCTGTAAATTTTCAGAACCACCTAGGGGCTAAAGTGTGAAAACAACACCTTTTATGGGTCTAAACACCAATCAAAGCAACCAGGGGGGGCTTTTCAGAAATTTTCTAGGGCCAAAATTAATATAACAGGGGGTTCCAGGGGTTAAAACATGGGAACAGAGATCTCCAGGGGTGAAAGTGCTAAAGCAGTGCGCTATTGAGATAATTTGCGCAAAAACAGAGATTCTTAGGGGCATATGGGCATTTCTACACTAAAATCTCCAATTTCCAGAGAGCAGAGGGGCCCTCCCGCAAACATCCGGGGTCTGCCCGCATCAACCCGAAAAATCCAGGGGCCCTAGTGCAAAACGATCCGCGGGAAATGAGTGGTTCAACCTGGGCCGTTAGATCGGTCAGCAAGGGTCCAGATAAAAAAAAGTGAAGCGGTATTTCTTGGTTCTAATCGTGGCCCTTCACCCTACATCAGACGGTCCCGGTTGAACCCGACCGATCTCCGGTCGTCGGCGCTGCCGGAACGCGGTGGCGTGCCATGGCCGCAGCCGAGTCCCCGCCGGAGCTCGCCGTTTAACGCCTATCCTGCGTTCTATACCTAGCTGGCTACACGGAGAGGGAGGAGGGCTAGGGGAAACTCACCAGGGGGGTTTTGGGCCTAGGCGACGTCGGTGCAGTTATGCGGTGAGCGGCAGCGGTGGAGTCCTTCAGCGCCGACGGGGCCAGCGTCAGGGGCGGCTTGTTGGCGTTTCCTTCGTCCTTGATGTGCCCTAAGGCCCAGCGAAGCCATCGGTGAGGCTGGTTTGCGGTGAGACCGAGAAGATTCAGAGGTGCGAGGGGATAGACGGGTAGCTCACCGGAATCGGGAACGATCGGGGTTTTTGCGCCGCTCCGCGTCAGAGAAGGCCGGGGGGGGGGGGGGTGTCGAGGTGGCTCCTGCGGTGAGGGTCAATAGGTTAGCTCGGAGCTTCCGTGGGGCTACCGAGGAGAGAACGGCGACGCGAGGGCTCACCGAGGGGGTAGACGGGAGCTGCTCGGCTCCGTCCGCGGCGGAGAGAGCGGAGCAAAAATGGCTAGGGTTTTCGGACGGGGTTTTGTAGGCGGCGGGGAGCGGAGGATCCGAGGGGAATAGAGAGGGGAGATGCTCGCTTTCGGTTGGAGCCGATCAGAGGTGTCGGCGACCGATCGGAAAAGCTGAGGGGGAGAGAGGGGGACCGAGGGAGGAGGAGGGCAACGGGAAGAAGAAAAGCGCGCTGACGGGTGGGGACTCCGAGTCAGTGGAAGAAAGAAAAAGACAAAAAGGGGCGCGGTGGGCTGGACTGGTCCGGCTGGGGGGGGCAAAAGTGGGCTGAAGAGGAGTGGGCTTCCGGCCCGATTTAGGTTTTGCTTCCTTTTCTTTTCATTTTCCCTTATTCTTTTGGTTTCTAAACTTTGAATTTGGGTAGATTAGTTCTAATTTGTTTGAAAATCTAAAATTCCCCTTTTTTGTAGGGTGTTACAATGAATCATGCGACGCATAGTATCGGCCGCGTACAACGAGCTCCTGCACGGTCCAAGGGCACCGAGCTCAGCGCGCGGCCCCGGCAAACAGATGGAGTCAAGAAGCAAAATCAGCACGGAAACCGGCTGCCGTGTGCCCCTGTCGCGCGCTTGCAATGCGAACACCCTTTGCTTTTCCTTCCTCTTCCAAGGTGCAACCGACCATCCGAATACGATCAGCCCCTGAACCATTATCGCCGCGCCGGCCGGCCCAGAACAGTTGGCAAAGCCGGCGTGCAGGGTGCTCGCTGCCTTGCTCACGTCGAATGAGACCAAAAAAACATCAGATTGAGGGGAAAAAAGAAGAAGAGGCAGCAAGTCTGCGAGAAAATCATTGCGCCATCACAGCTATAATGAATCTTATATACCATACCACCAAGCTTTAGCTAAGCCTAGGACGTCTAGCTAGGGAATATTTGCTTTCAAGCTAGGTCAAAGCGTCAAACTGCACCGTCAATCTTTTCAAGAGGAACGTCATTATTCCGCAAATTTTTGTAGGAAAAGGAGTAGCTATCCCATTTGGGACCCTGCGTGGCCTGTGGTGATGTCAGCTCAGTTCTCGACTTCTTGTCCGTACAGTAAAATCAAAACCTTGAACAAGGACCAGGCTCTAGTAGCCTTGTTACCCAACAGTTGTCCGTGATCAAACCTGCTTCTGAAAAATGTTCATGTATAAACGCCTGCAGGTTACCACACTGTTTTCTTTCTTTCTTTTTTTGATCATAGTAGTAACCATAGTTTGATAAAGTTAACAGCTTCTCTACCTGATCCAAAATTAGGTTACCACTACGAACTTTTTTGCTGGGAGCGAAGCCAAATCTGTGAACGAGAGCCTGAGGCGCGCGGTCCCAGGCGACAGCCCAGCGAGCATATTCTCTGCAGTAAAAAGGGTCATCGCGAGGAGCATCTTTCACAGAGCATTCGGCACCGGGGTAATAAGTGAAAGTGAAATGGATTGCCGGCGCTGAATGGCGTACGTACCCCGTGCGGTAAAAAAGAAAAAGCTGTGCACGTGAAGAACGCAGGCCAGAGGGGAAAGGCGTTTTTTGGCTCCTTTTTTTTGCAGAAGGCGAGGCCATCCCTGTCGTTGCAAACATGCAGTGCCCCCCCCCCCCCCCACTAGGGATGAAAACGGATCGGATATTTTCCGATCCGTCCGCAACCGTTTTCGAAGATATCCGATCCATATCCATTTTGGTCGGATTTTTTTCGGATACGGATATGGATTCGGATATTGTAAATCGGATATCGGATCGGATATGGTTTTCGTTAATATCCGTCCGTTTTGTCGGATATCCATATTGGTTCGGATATATCCGAACAATGTCCGAGACATATCCGACCCAATTTATCCTCCACACGCCGCAGCCAGCCGGCCCAGCCCACGCGGCCCGCACCTGCCTCATTTCAGTTTGGATCTCTCCCCAGTCCCCCCCCCCCCCCCGCCGCTGCGACCAAGCCTAGGGCAGGCAGGAGTTGAGCGCCCCCCCCCCCGTCCGCCGCCCCCCCCCCCCCCGCCGACCGACCGCCGGGCGCCCCCCCCCCCCCCGCCGACCGAGTGACCGGCCGTTCGGCCGCCAGCGCGCGCCCGCCCCCCCCCCCCCCCCCCCCCCCCCCCGCCGACCGAGTGACCGGGCGTTCGGCGCCCCCCCCCCCCCCCCCGCGCGCGCGCGCGGGCGCTCGGTGCCTGCCGCCCGCCCCCCCCCCCCCCCCCCCCGCGCGCGGGCGCTCGGTGCCCGCCGCCGCCCCCCCCCCCCCCCCCCCCCCGCCGACGGGCAGCCAGGCAATAGTCAGGGGCGCGCCTCGGTTCTCCTTCGATTGGTATTTGCATTGGCAGCACCGTTCGGTTCTCCTTCCACTCCAACAGCTCCTTGCACCGGCCTCGGCGTTTGTCCCTAGCGTCGACGAGGTTTTATTTTCTGCAATTTTTATGACTAGCGGTAGTGGTGTTAACTACTTAATTTACTTTGTCGTTCGTTTAGTCCAACAATGGAAGAGACACCCACTAACGCATCGGCTTCGAAATCAGCGCCTACACGTCATCTTCTTTTGGGGTCCTCTCCAATACTACCGACCGGTATAATTATTACTCATTTATTAGAAAAATTAATTATCTAATGAAGTAGCGGTTAAAGATATAATAGATGATTTGAAGACCAATGGTGGCACTTCTTATTTAGTGTGTGACGGTGCCTTTTTTCATGTGAGATGTGCTAACCATGTTTTAAACCTAGTTGCTAGAGATGGGTTGAGTGTCATTTCTAGTATTATTGCAAATATCAAGTCACTGGTCCTAGCTGTGAAGGGTTCTCCACAACAATGGGAGGAATTGATAAAGTGTGCAATTGCTGAGGGATTGGAAACTAACAAAGGGATCTCACTTGATGTATCAACAAGGTGGAACTCAACTTATTTGATGTTGAGGGATGCTTTATACTACAAGGTCTACTTCCTTGAACTTTTAAATTTCTTGAACTTTCTTCAACAAGGTGCTAACCATATCTTATATTTTTTCTCTCTTTTATAGGAAGCTTTTATGAGGCTCAAGAGGGTTGATCGGCGAAAGTATGACCACATATGTCCGTCTGCTGATGATTGGATAAAAGCAAACACATTATGTCATGCTTCGAGAAAATTTCATGAGTTAACTGAACTTCTATCCGGTACGTTATATCCAACTGCCAACTTATTTTACAAAGGCTTTTGTGAGATTAAAAGTATGCTTGCCGAGTGGTCTAAACATCAAGATGTAACTATTCGTGAAATGTCCATTCCTATGGGCAAGAAGTTTGAGAAATATTGGCGGTGATGAAGATTGGAAAATATGCACTATGTCTATGTATGAACCATTTATGTATTAAGTATTATGTATGAACTATTTGTTTCAAGTTTCATGTACGAACCATATATGAATTTAATGTGGATCAGTGGATGTACTTTGTATTAGATGTATGAACTATAAATTATATGTTACTTGTGAATTGTTTTTCCGAAACAAATATCCGAATTCCGTCCGATATCCATATTTTTCCGATCCGATGAATCCGTTTCCGATACATCCGACATATCCGATATCATATCCGTTTCCGATAATATCCGATCCGATCCGTTTCCGAAATTTTTAATATGGATATGGATATGGAAAAGCATTTCATCCGTCCATATCCGTCCGTTTTCATCCCTACCCCCCACACTTTTCCAGCGACGCAGTGACGCCGCCGACCACTCCAACTGGCCAAGCAAGCAAGCCGCGGAGTGGCAGCCCGGTCCACGACCGTATAGAAGGCCCAGCTGTGCATCTGCGGTCCTTCTCCCCTCACGTTTTTGAACTTACTTTTCCACTGACGTTGTACACCTGCTCGTGGAGTAGTACGTACACACACTATCCCCTACCTTTATGACAAAGCTAAGCTTTACTACCTATCTTTCCACCTAGAAATTTGGATTACTCCACGACAATTGGGCTTTACTATACTGGTTTCTTCTTTTCAGTGGGAATGGACAATGGTTCACTTCTTTTTTATTTTTTTTGGGGGGTGGGGGGTATCAAGCGGATTTTATACAACTACTCTATCCATTCCGAATTACTAGCCGGCGTCAAATAATTTGAAACCCATGGAGTATAAGACTGTAAATATAAACAAATCATTTCGTTTAGGAAAGCTCAAGGAAACAAGTTCAGGGCATCTTGTACTGCCTAAAGGAAAGAGCAGACGGAGAAAAGAGATACGGGTAAGCAGAGACAACAGCTAGGTAATCTCTTTGTGAAGATTTGATTTAGTGTCTGGTTCATCAAAATCGTTGATTGCATATAATAGTTGCAGCAGCAGCAACCGTAGCAGTAGTAGAGGACGAGGATAATGGGCTCTTTTTAAAGGCGCGCGGCAGTGATACGCAGTCTGTGGGAAAGATTTAAGTAGTTGATTTCGCGTGATCACTAATAGCGTGAAATCTCATAACCACTTCTGAAGAAACAAAGCTAAGAGAACCAATTGGAGTGGATGAACTTGTGGGGTTGACATCCCATAGCTTTATATCAGGGCCAAAGTAAGCAAGTAGCACCCTGAAAACCAAGGGCTTGCGTGACTGCGTGAAGTACAGATCATTCATGAAGAGAAAAAAAAGGAAACATTAAAGGAATAGTAAAAAAAAATCTTAATCAAAAGAAACTACGTACTGCATAACAGCTCAGCATCGATGGCGTCGCTAGATGTCTGCTCCAACGCCTCCTCCCCTCATGGGGTGGCATGCCACCGCCGGGCCCTCCGCGACGGCCGTGGACACGGCGAGCGAGCGCTGCCGGCACGCGTGGCAGGTGACCTGCGCCAGCAGCCGCGCGGCGTGGTCCCGCAGCGCGCACGCCTTGTCGAGCTCGGCGCGTGCCCGCTGACGCGCGCGGCGCGCCTCCTCCAGCGCGCGCTCCGCCGCCGCCGCCTCCTCGCGCGCGCGCGCCCGCTCCGCGTCCGCCGCGGCCTTCTCCTCCATCGCCCGTTTCATCTCCTCGCCCACGCCCGATACGCCGGACCCGGCGGCGCCGTCGTCGGGGCCGATCGAGAGCTGCAGCCTCGTCGTAGCGTGGGTTTCATGAGACGACGTCGTCGTCGCGGTGGTGGTGGCGGACAGAGAAGTCGCAGCGGCGGTCATCAACGTGGAGGCCGGGAGGAGCTGGAGCTCCGACGGGGGTGGCGGTGCCGCTGCCGCGGGCGGGCGTCGCGGGAGAGCCGGACGGATGACCGGAAGCGTCGATGGCGGCACGGGCAACACCTCGCCGCGTATCCGGCCGGAGTTGCACGCGTCCTGGTGCTCGATAAAGCTTTCCACCCTGCAAGCAAATAAACACACTCGTTATTATCAGCCATAAGCACAGCATAATCACATAGTAATCTCAAACCATGTCGCTCTCACGAGCAGGGATCGCATGCATGTTCGAGAGTGTGGTAATTAAAGTCCCTTTGCAACGTTAGGTGCGCGCGCCTTCCTGGGCACAGGGAGAGGAAGGACCATGATTAGCTGATCGCTTCGCTCGCTCGTGAGGCTACCTTAAAATCTCTGTTATTAAAGCGCTAGGCCAGGCCGGTGCTGTTGTTGTTTTGGAGAAAAGAGGAGGACGCGGCCAGTGGAGCGCACGTAGCGCAGGCACATGGGCGCAGCTGCGCGTGGTGTGGTGGTGCGTGTGTGCGGCTGCTGCAGCTACTAGAGTCGCGGCGCGGGCGCGCCTGTACTTTCCTTGGTGGATCAAAGGGTCCGAGGAATGGAGCAGCTTCTCTCTACCTAGCTACTACTAGCCTGCACTGACTAGATGCATGCTGCTCCTCTGGCCAGATCTGTCACGATCGAGCAAGTTCCTAATAACATCTTCAGTTGGGCATGCTAGCCCCACCAGCCCCCGATCCGTGCTAATGTAAGTGTGATTTTATATTATTAGCACAATCTGATGGGCTTTGGGTACTGTGATTAGCACTTAGCATGTGGCATGATCCATCATCCAAGTCAGTTTTCGGCCGATGTGCCATCGCCGTCGCCCATCGCGTTGGAATTTTTTCGGTCCTTCCGCAACCGGCCACCGGAACGGACGTACCAGCTGATCAAATCCCAGTGCAGCAGTGTGTCCTCGATCTGCTTTTCCCTTTGTTTTTTTCCTTCTAATCCGCCTCCCCTTTTTGCCACCGCGTGGCCAAACATTATAATAACCTTAATTCACCAGTTGGTATTTAGATTCTACGGAACCCACCCCTCATCGTAAGCTACCTTCTAGATATCATCATCAGAAAGCACGCACCAATGGAAGCTATAGATCAGACGATGACTACGTAACATGTCCGTACTATGTGATGTGGTGGTGATCAGCTTGTTAATTACTTAAATTTAATCAGGTGTCGGCTGCTCATGTGTACGTGCAGTACCGGCAAGCCTAGGTGCTTAGGAGGTCCTACTCGATCATCCGGCACCATAGCTTTTGTCTTATCTCCATGGAAGCCTGTCGCCCGCCGAAGAGAGATCGTAGAGATCACTCTTGTCACTACTAGCTTGGTGGGTTGGGTTCGCCATGCCGGCCGCGCGTGCCGACCGATCGATCGGACAACGCGAGCTCGGGTTACTACTCTATGCATGCGCGCGTACCGTGAGAAGACGCGGCCGCAGTCGCAGGAGTGGCCGCGGGTGCCGCAGGTCTTGAGGTGGGCCTTGTAGTCGGACTGCACGGCGTAGCCCTTGGCGCACCGCGCGCACACCCACTGCCGCCGCCCGCCGTGCTTGCGCCGGAAGTGCTTCTTGATGCCCACCAGGTCGCCCAGCGCGTGGGCCGGGTCGTGGTGGAGGCAGCTCGGCTCCGGGCACACGAACACCCGCTTCCGCGCCGCGCCGCCGCCGCCGTCCTCCCCTGGCGTCGACCCCGGCGCCGCCGACCGCTTCACGGGGCGCCACGGCACCTTGTGCCGCCGCCGGTGCATCTGCAGGTTCTGCTCGCGCTGGAACCCCTGCCCGCAGATCTCGCACACGTACCGGTCCGACTCCAGCAGCGTGCGCGGCGAGAGCGCCACCACCTCCCCGTCAGGGTCTGCACATCGATCATGCATGCATGGTGATCATGAGTTGCACGTAGACTCGTGCGTGTGCTCCTTGCGCACATTAACAACAAAGCGGTGCATGGTTGTACCTGGGGTGCCGGGCGGGCGCCGCTTGCGCTTGGCCGGGTACGGTTGGTCTGCGGCGGCCGGGCAGGACGATGACGAGGGAGGCGCCGCCGGCGGCTTCTGCTGCTGCTTAGACGCCGACGGAGAGGACGAGGAGGTGGAGGAAGAGGCCAACATTTGGTGGTGGCTCTTGACCAGTGCCATAAGCGTTAGGAAGTTGCTTCTTTTAAGGGACGCCCTTCCCTTCCCTTCCCTTCCCTTCCCTTCCCTTCCCTGCCCTGCCCTGCCCTGCCCTGCCCTGGCTATATCGACCTAATTAACCTCACTACAGACTACACGATGACGACAAAGCGTTGCCCTTGGCTGTGCTTGCCTCCTTTCTTCCCTCTTCTCTTTTTGCTCCTTAGTGGGATAGAGGTGCCAAGGGAGGCTTTATGGGGTGGAAAGGCGAAGTTGTTGTGTCATCTATGTGTGTGTTGTGTCATTGTGTGCAAAGGTTTGGGGGCATGGGGGTATCATATATAGGGAGGAGATAGGTCTAGTGAAGTGAAACAAAGGGCTGTGTCTATATCTCTTTGTTTCTTTTTTTTTCCTAGAGGGGACGTACGTGTCTCATATACTCATTGGATGGGCAGCTTTTATCAAGGCTTTGTTAATTTGTTTGTTTTAGGGATTCTTTAATATGGGATCATGACACTATTCATCCTCTCCATAGCTGCTATCTTGTCACCAGAATTATATTTATTCACTATTAAGGTAGTTAGTTAGCCTAATTAGGCCCTTCACATGTGCGTGTGATAAGTGTGAGCTAGTGTCTCTTACTAGTACTATCGCATTAATTACGTTTTCTCCTTTTTTCTTCTTCATTTGCCTTTACTCTTTTTAATTTATCCAGACATGAGTTAGGCAGGGAGATGGAAACTTCGGCTCGCGCATGCATACAGTCTTTAATCATTAGTCACGTATATATACACCTTCAAAATTATTTTTGAATTGTCTACAAAGTATAAAGAAAAATGAGATAGTTTGCTGATGCCTTGACGAAATGAAAGCTCATCCTGTCAATCGCATAGGGGTACATATAAACTATGCACACGAACAGCTCATCCTAATTAATTACTGTAGTCACTGCTTTGTAGTCTGCTGGAAAAAAATGCGTTCACTATTGGTGAGCAACGGAACGGAGGTTGATGGAGGAAGATTCTTCACACATGCACGCTATGATTTCGCCCAAGCACGCTATGATCCTATCTCGGATGTTTTCCTCCTCTGAAACAACGGCACGGCATTGACATCGTCTCTCTTTCTCCCCGCACATTTTTTTTAAGAAAAGGTCATTTCTCATTTGTGGCTTTCTGCTAAGATGTATGGCCGCATGTGTAGCTCATTAACAAACAGTTTGGAGTAAGTTGCGCTCACGTACTTCTCATCTAACCGATCGATCCGGCTACCTTCAAATAAAATGGCCTTTTGGCGACGCTAGAGTACGAATAGATTCAAAGACGATGGAAGAAAAGCAAACCTCTTTTTTTTCCCGGGGGAGGGGAGAGGCTAAACGATGGGCCAGCGAACAATCCTCCTTTTGGAAAAGAGTTTTACTTCCTTTCGTATTTTCAAACCAACAGATCTACACTAGTAGTCGTACTTGTGTGCACTAGGACTAGGTAGCATGCTTCCAGTAGTTCAGTTCCATCATGAACACTTGCTGATTGGTAGGTGTATATCAAAAACTACTCAGCAAAATAAAGGTCTTGCAATGCTGAAATGCATATCTTGCAATGCAGTCCATTTTATTTGAAAATTCGTTTAGCCCAGGTCATTTGCTATTACTTTTGGTGACACAGGATAAACAAATGAACTATCACATGTTTTTTATGCCATCCTTGCTCTGTCGTCAATGGTTGGTTGGCACTATCAATTAACATCATCAATTAGTACATATGTTCCTATTTAACAGGGGATTTTGTTCATGCCGTACTTGACAGGTAGAATACTTTCCAACCAGAAAAGGGACCTGATTGCCGTAGATTATTTTGGAGCAGCGCCTTTCCCCCTCCTCGTTCGCCTGTTTCATCATTTGGGTCTGTATGCGCAAACGCAACATGCAGGCACGCCAAAGTATGCAAAGGTAGCGAGCTGCCTTTCCCTCTGGGTACGTTGCTCTCGATCGATCAGATCAGTTCTTCTCGGCGTCGTGATCATCATCATCATGCCATGGCATCGTTGCAAGCCGTTTCTCGTTCGTGCCTGCCCAGATGTATGCAGCAACGAGTAGTGTATGTACATGCGTGCCCTCGTGCTCTCGAATCCCAACCAGGTTGCCAACATGAACTAGTGCCTACGGCCATGTGTGTCCATCATCTATAATTACTCTCGCTGCTTTTTACGGCGTCCATTGGCATGCGGCACAACAGCTGCAGAGGGAAAAGATGAATGGAATTCACTGTATCTGTTTTGAGTTGCTTGCAAAACAGTGACATGTATGATGCATTGCGTCTCTTACATGTAATGCAGAAAATCACCTCACTGCTTTACCCAGCTTAATTAATAGTTTATTTCAGTCATATATACTTATAAGCTGGCAGCAGGATCGATCCCAGAGTTCCTTTTTCCTTGAGCAATCATTTCAGAGTTTTCTTTCGGCTAAGGAGCTCAAGATCCAGACACCTACACGTGGAAAAGCAGGGGGACAGGCTTGCTACTTGTGGATCGCGTTACGATGTTCATAGGATGTTCGCCCGGATAAGAACATTCAGAACAAGCCAGTGTTCGCCTGTTGTCCGAATACGAACACCATAGCCAGCTTAACAACCGACGCGCTTTAATAGCTTGACTTTCCTCTTGGAAAGGTATCTTTATTTCGGAACAAAAACATTTGTTTCTGGCAGCCCACCAACTAATTCTAGGAACATTTACCGTTTCCATTGTGGACAAAATCATTCGCAGAAACGGAATGATCAGCAGAAAAAAATTACTAATTACTCCATCATTCTAATGTTTCAAACCCTTGATCCCCTTCTCCAAGCCACGTTGCTAGTACGTAGTACGTACTAGGAGTAGGTATCAGCTCCAGGCACCTGTAACTTTTCCTCTGTACGTATTCAGACTCTCTATCTCTCTCTCTCTCTAGTCTCCGGCCGGCCTCTGCATCCATTTCAGTCACCCTGTCACTCACCTTTCACTCTGGCCGATGCAATCATGGAGCTTCACTGAGATGACCGATCAGCCCGGCGCAGGAAAGAGACATGAGGCCAGGCCTGCTCCCCGTCTGAAAAACATTCTCGACTCCACTCGGTATCCGGCGCATTTCTCGGGCGCCGGAGCCAATCGAAAACCTGTACCGCCGCGCCGCGCGACGCCCGTCCGCGTCCTCCAATCGATCGGACGACGCCGAAAGGGAGGTCGGTGTGATAGGCGAGGAAAAGCCGCTGCCTGAAAGTCTGAACCAACCGCGAAGCAATGCGGTTGTTGCAATCAGGCTTACACGGATGCTGCTGCTGCTGCTGCCGCGCCATGGCAAGGCTGCCTCTGCTCTGCGATGGCGCATGCCTGCGCGGCTGCCGGAAAGAGAGGCGAAAGCATCGGGCGCGTTCAGTCCAAGGTAATCGCCGTTGCCGAGACGCGAGGCTTTCGGTCAGAGGGAAATGCGCGCGCGCGGTAGGAAAAGGGAAGCTGCTGGCGGAGGACGCCGGCAGCAGCACGCTCGTGATGATTGTTCTTGCTCGCCTGGTGCAGCGCCGTGCAGCGGAGGAAAGAGACGAACGCCCTCGTCTTCATCAGAATCGGCACCGGCAGCCGGCCCCGGCGAGCGACCTCCACCGTTCCTGCCATGGCACGTAACGTACGACATCATTCCGCCTTTGGAAAAGCTTTTTTTTTAAAAAAAAACTGCACGAATGTCAAAAGCGTCCTGGCCAATTAAACGATTTTAATTAATTTTCTTAAAACTCAGGCCCGGCCAGCCCCAATCCAATCCCAGTCCAACTCAGCCGAGAGCGGCTTTCGAAAAAAAAAACTCAGCCGAGAGCCTCTCGTTCCATTTTACCTGTTGCCGATCCTTGCTATGCTAAAAAGAATGGGAGTACAGCGTCGAGATTGGGGGAGACGAACGGCGACGGCAGTGCTCCATTCCAGTCATGCCGTCCTGTTGCACTTGTTCCTTCAGATGTGGAGTGCTCTAGCCTCTAGGAGGAACATGGCCAAAGACATTCTCTCTGAGCTGTGGTGGCTACTATTTCTGGTAAAAAGTTTGTAAAAAGAAGGAAGGGCAAAATGTAGCATCTGTTTGACTGTTTGTGGAGAGCAGGACACTGTTGCTCTGGTGCAGCTGACCTGGACATTTTCCTGCCGCTGCAAGATCATGGGCTTGCCATGCTAAGGTCATCACTCGTGTCCAGTCGTCGCCCATTCATCCCCTGACTGCACGCCACTACGCCACACCTGCGATTTCATAACCACTCGTGGAACAGCTCGTCAAACACACACTGCCAGACGGTGTGGCAGGTTGGAGTTCAGATCGACACTACAATCGAGCGGGACTGAAAAAGTTAACCGAGCAATGTTCCTCCGTTTTAAAATATTTGATGCTAGCTAATATTTCAAAACGAAAGAGTAGGATATTTGGTACTGCAAGTAATAGTGGGTCAGGTCCCTAATGTTGAAACACTATCACCCAGCACAGTTAATCGTCACTCACAGTATTTACTTTGCTTTTGGCGCCCACGCGTCCTGCCAAGCGGAGTGTGAGCAGTGAAATGGTGGCAGCAGCAAGTGTCCCGGAACTATTGGGCCTGGCCTACATGGTTGTCCTTTCGGCCCGTCTGAACCTACAAGAGGGGGG
This sequence comes from Neostapfia colusana, assembly GCA_030760725.1. NCBI lineage: Eukaryota > Viridiplantae > Streptophyta > Magnoliopsida > Poales > Poaceae > Neostapfia > Neostapfia colusana. The sequence continues at coordinate 86,567,087 of JASWHV010000013.1, read as the reverse complement.
TGGGGCCACGAATCCGATAGCCGAGATCTGAGTCGGCAAGGCGGGGCCTCCGCTTCCCGTGGACACGTAGATGGGCCTTCCCGTGTTCCGCTGCTGACTCGTCAGTGATAACTACGAGGCAGGATACCAGCTGGCCCACATAAGCCATCATCATGTTCCGTTTCCTGTGACTTGTATCTCTAGATGAAAGTGGAATGTGGCACCCGTTGTTTAATTGTCAAGTGAGAAGATACAATAAACTAGCAAAACGATTGCATACTGTTGACAAAATGTATAAAACATCTTTCTTCCGTTAGTTAATTGACCGGTTTTGGTTTAAACTCATGTAACCACAGTCACGAACTACACTGGTGATGACAGGCATTAAGCTTGTTTTTCACGTCTCCATCTGTCGGGCGGCGTGCTTGCTTAAGATCGATCGATAATGCAGCTTTGCTGATCATCAATACAGTAGTTAGATCCATATGAACCGATTGGTTATGCACTAGCTAGTTGGATATATATTTAGCCACGAATGGACTCTACGTCCAGATGATTGCAGCTATACCCATCGCGGCTGGTGATAGAGAAGACGGTGTTCGATTTTTCTGTCAAGACAGAACAGTTAGGACGACGATCGGAGGGAAGCAATTCTATGATTAATTCGCTAACATTGTTTTATACTATATAAGATTAACTTAGAAAGAGACCAGACAGAACAGTCCACGCAACAGCGCGTCGGCTTCCTCAAGTTGTACCGGTGTCGTCCGATCCGACGGGCGACGAAGTCGCTCATCACGCCCGTCACTTCATTCGCGCATGATCGATGATGATCCGATCGACCGGTCGAAAAAAAAAGGATAGCTACGTCTATCGACAGGCACTGTCCATGCACCGTCACCGGCGGTCGTCGCGGTACGGTCGATCGGCCCCGCATGTGAGAGGATGGCGCGCCGTGACAGAGAGATCAGACACGACGGGGAATAAGACGGTGGCGGGTCGCGTACAAACGCAACGGAACGCGGGCTCGCCGGGGAAGAGGACCCCCCTCCGCTGCCCGGCGACAAGGGGATGCCACCAGCTAGCTAGCTACCCTACCGCCCGACGCGCGTTCCCGTCCAAGTGCCGACCCCCCCGTGCGGAAAGCAACCAGGGGGTGTAGTGCGTAGCCTCTCGCCCCGGCGCGCGGCCACACAGTTCAACCGCGTTAGTTTAATTTTCACGGCAGTTTAGGCGCTGTTCCTGTTCAGATGCATGCGTGTCCCGCGTCGACGTACGGGCAGGCGATGGCGACGGTGCCTGGGCGTCGATCGTACTGTGCTTTTCGTGGATAGGATCGTAGTCTTAGGAACGGGGACGCGCACCTGATCTGCGATCGTTGCGGCAGCATGGACTCCTCACGAAGAACCTAATTAACATGCATGACCGCACTGCTGATTTCGATATCGACAGCCCTAGACCAAGACAGAGACGCGTAGCATATACGAAAACGATCGATGCGAGTACACAGCATATGCACATGTGTACATTCCTGTCGATCAGCAAGGCAAGTTGCCGCTGCACGGAGCAGAGACCAGAGACGTACGGGTCGGCCGGCCGTCGACGGATCGTTCTCGCGGCACAGCGGCGCATCATTGCGCACGAGAGGCGACCAACGGCGCGCAAACAAAAAGTGTCGAGGGAGTGCAACAGCGTCGAGGTCACCGTCACGCCCACCAGACACCCAGTAGTAGTAGGAGGAGGAGGGCTAGGCTGCATTGGATGGAGACCTTGCACGCGCGGCGCCAGCGGGCAGATCGATAGAGAGCGAGCGACACATGCATGGGACAGCCAGCGAGGGTGATAGGGACAGACTGAGTTTGCAGTATTGCGCCAACAGCTCCTTCCCGGGATCCGGACTAGTGATGGCAATGGGTGTCCATGGTTAACTGTTTATCCGCGGATATCCGACCCCATGGGTACGGATTCGAGTATAAGTTCAGATCCATGGGTACGGGTTCAGGTAACGGGTTGAATCCAACGGATATTTCTTATCGGGTAAAAAAAATCCATACCCATATCCGTATACTTGAACCTGTTCTGACATGTGGGCCAATACACCATTATATAATAGTTCTAGCTTCTAGTGTTTGGTTTTATTTTCTTTCGAACTCCCTTGCTCGTCTGCTCGATTCAAACTGTTCCATAAATCTATATGCAATGTAATTTTTTATTAAAGGTTTTCGGGTAACGGATATACCCGCGGATAAAAAATATCTACGGGTAACGGATACGGATAATGTTTTATACCCGCTGCGGGTAACGGGTACGGGTTCGGATACGGATTTTATCTAGCGGGTACGGGTAACCCAGAGTGATATCCGCGGGTTTTTTACCCGTTGCCATCCCTAATCCGGACGCTGCTATATATCGCCTCATCATCGCGTGCCCTCTCATCTGCTGGACATGGCTGACCCTGGTGCTCAATAGAGGATATAACCCCCCCTCTTGCAAAAGGCTACATGTGAACAGTGTACGCGCGAACATGCCATGTGGATCGGATTAATTGTTGTGGAGTGAAATGGTTGGCCATAGGTGACCAAACAGTGTGATTTATTTTGACACATGGAATAGATAGCTGAACGGCTGATTTGGGAATTCTAATCATCTAATAGTTTTTTTTTTAAAAAAAACGTGCCACTGTCCAGAGCTAAACAAGCTACTACGGGCTGGGCCACTCGCGTCCTGAACCCCTTCAATGCCAGCCCACCCGGCCTTTTGTTCAAACAGCAGCTATTTCCCCGTCGTCAAGCGACAGCGCGAGTCGACGACGCTTCTCGTCCGCGTCTCCTGAGCCCTGACGACTGACGAGCCGAGGGCGTTGGCCGGATCGGCCTGACTCGCCGACGCGAACGAACAAACGCGCGTGCGTGCGGTTTCCGCCGGGGGCCAGGATCTTCTTCAGCAGCGCTGCCAGGGGCCGTGCCAAGTCCGGTTTGCTGATACCCACAAGGTTTTATGCAGACGAAACCACAAGCTGTAGACGAGGCTTGAGCCCCGGCGGGATCGGCAAGAACGCTCCCGCTGTTCAGGGTCTTGGTTGGGTGTCAGGTGTGATAGTTGGGCTGGATAAACCATGGATGGGGCGATACAGGGCCAGCACCCTCCCTTTTATGGGTTCAAGTCAGGAAGCGGTCAATGACTCAGGCAAAGCACTTGTTCAGACAATGACAATGACAGGATCTAGGGAACTGCACAAGCCAGCACAAGCTGCAACAGAGAAGAGTCATGACCTCCACGAATGCAAGATTCAGAGTTTCAGAAATATGGGCAGCGACATTCAATCAGGCATGTCATAACAAGAACCTGGTTCTGTGCTGCAGTCATCCGGAGCGCAAGGCACAGACAGTTGGACCAATCTACATGCAGCTGGAAACAAATACCTAGGTGTCGCAAATGCATGGCATGTCTTCGCACAGCTCAATTATGAGTACAGACACGTTCAGAATAAACAGTGATTCGATCACTATACAGAAGCATAAAAAGGAAAAAAGAACCGTCCTACTAAATGTTCGTGTGAAATGCGTAGAGTTTAAACCAATTCCAACATATCAACTTCCACTTGTGCACCCATAACCACTCATGGACAAGATATTTTTAATGTACATTGTAAAGACATACCATGCTTTCAACGTGGGCATAAAAAATAGTACTCCCTCTATTCTGAAATAAATGACGTTTAGGACAGCATATTTAGTTCAAATTAAACTAATTTTTTTTGTCCTAAACGTCATTTATTTCAGAATGGAGTGAGTATAGAAGTAATACAACATTCAGAGGAAGCAACCAGGTAAATACCTAGGGCAAACCAAATAATCGGATGTTACAAAGTCTTGCTACACTCCCACACACATGTGCAACGAATAGGCGTCAAGACATGTTAATTATGCAACTAAACTGACACCAGCTGCTAGCTATAGACAAGCAGTATTTCAAGGTATAAAACCCCCTAGAGCCAGGAAGGGGCGGACATAGCCGAAGAAGAGAGCAAACACAGAAGGAGAGGTTTCCACCCCCAGTCAGTCGCTTACCGTTTCAAATAAAAGTAATATTTCCACCACAGACTACAGGCTAAACTCAACTTTCATAGTATTGTGCCATGACTCAATTTCTATTATCACAAACTGAAAAGGAGAGGTTTCCACCCCCAGTCAGTAGCTTACCGTTTCAAACACAAGTAATACTTGCACCAAAGACCACAGGCTAAACTCAACTTTCATAGTATTGCACCATGACTCAATTTCCATTATCACAAACTGAAACTATAAATATTAATAGTGATAACATAAGGTAAGCCACTCGTGGCACTGCAGGAATTGCCACACAGTATCTCACTGATATGTCAGTCCACGAGCCCAAATATCAATGAAATTTGAAATGCCAACAAAACTAGCGGCTGATACAATTTTTTTCCACCAAGAAATAATCCAGAGTTCAAGGCTAACACCTTTATTCAAATATAGTTACTGAGGGCCCAAAAGACCATAAATAAAGACCAGCTTAATAATAAAACATTTCCCAAGAGAAAAAAATCAACATATCATCATTAAATTTCAAAAACATAATCATTGGATGCCGGAAATTCAAATTCAGTTCATTCTCGCTGGAATGCTCATCATCTAGCTATGGCTAACAATCTTCCACCCTTTGGATTGAAAGCGATTCACAAAATTCAGCGGGGTTTCTTATGGTGAAGCCTCAAAGACGCCAAAGGTGGCCACTGTCTTGTTACATGGGGAAAAGTCTGCCGCCGCCTTGAGCTTGGAGGGCTTGGCATCTCTATTCTAAAGGAGTTCGACTGGGCGCTACGGGATGAGGTGGTTATGGCTGAAGAAAAAGAGCCTAAATGACCTTGGTCAGCACTACCAATCCAAGTTCCTGACAAAGTTTGTGCTTTCTTTTCGGTGGCAATGCAATCTGAAATTGAAATTGGTGATGGGAACATAACTTATTCTGGTGTGACCGTTGGCTGCATATGCAGCGGATTGCTGATATTGCTCCTCGTCTATATGCTATTATTCCCAAGAGAAGAATCAATACACAAACTGTCCAGAAAGCACTCACAGATAGGACTTGCATCTCTGACATTCAAGGAGCAATCACGGTAGGGGCCATTGTGGACTATCTAGATCTTTGGGATATCCTAATCAACTTGGAGCTGCAACCCGGAGTCAATGACACTCATTTCTGTCGGCTGTCAGCAAGTGGAAAATACTCAGCAAAATCTGTATTTGAAGTCTTCTTTTTGGGATTGGTTCAGTTTGAGCCGTATGAACTATGAAATGAACTGGAAGACATGGGCATTGGCCAAGTGCCTTTTCACATGAATTGTTAGTGGAGCATAACAGATGGTGGATGGCTGACCGTCTAGCACGCCGAGGCTTGGCCCATCCTGAATAATGTCCTTTATGTGATCAGGAGAGTGAAACCATTGATCATCTTCTCGTGCCATACGCCTCTGCACATCAATTCTGGTTCCATCTCCTGCGACAGGTCGGGCTTCAAGAACTCTCCCCCCAACCTGAAGCTTTTTCCTTTGTTGATTAATGGAGAGGGGCAACTGATGCAGCAGGAGGTTTGGCAAGACAGGGACTCAGATTCTCTCATTATTATAGGCATTTGGATAATCTAGAATCATTGGAATCATTGTGTTTTTTATGGGATTCCTCCCAGTCTGTCTGCTGCTTTAACTCAAGCTGGTCAGGAACGGCAACTATGGGGGATGGCTGGGGCTAGAGGAATTTCTCTTGACGGCCCCGCTGACTAGAGACTAGGTCTTGTATTGGTATTTGGTAGAACTGTAGAAGGCGTGAATGTAATCTGAAAAATCAAGGGGTGTGTGTAGGGTGTGTTATATGGGTTGTAGTTTCATTTTTTTCTTTTTAATATAATGATATAAAACTTTCCTGTGTATTTGAGAAAAAACACAATCATTGGACACAATAAATTCCATGCCATCTAAATTAGAGATTGCTGTCGTTATGCTACAGTTTGTAAACTGAAGGATACAAACATACTTTGTTTGACTAAGGCGATATCTAAAGCTCTGAGATAGCCATATAGATTAAGAGCACAAGACCAAACCATCCTACAAAGCTACTTCTAACAACTTCTGCAGACCGAAAAATTCCATACAGGCAATAACTTAGGGCAAGCTGCAGCACTGGAACCTACAATCTGACAAGCATAATCTCTCTTACCTGATAGTTACAAACTTGTTTGTACCATGCTTGGCCCAAAACGTCTTCAAGTCAATTGGATTATTAAGGTTGTATCCTTCACCAGCTAGTTTCTCAAGCACCTTTTTGAATGCACCTTGGCTCATTTTCCTTCCAGCAATACGCACACCCCGGCGCTTTGTGCTCATTGGTAGTGGATACATCGAAATAGAAGTTGTACAGCATGCAGACTGCCAGCCACCTGCACCCCATCGGTAGCACTGCTGGGGAGTTCCAGTGCATGAACACACAGGTGTTGATAATCTTGAAAGGTCCAAATTAATTCCGTTAATCACCATACCCACGGTCTTCTTTGGCCCCCTAGCTCGGGGTGCAGGCCGATTGGGTGCCCCATCCTCCCGCGGAGCAGCAGCCTTCTTAGGCTTTTTAGGCTTTGGAGACTTAGGCTGCCGACTCTGCTGCCTCTTCTTCACAGGCGGCTCATTTCTAACCATAGAATTGTCCTCAGCCAGTGCAGGAGATATACCGTCCTCCTTGCATGGAGAAGGTTCATGTGGCTGCAACTGCGGGTGTGGCTGTGCCTGTGATTGTATCATCTGGAGAGTGTGCCGTGCATCTGGAGTCATCCGATAACCAGTGGCACAGTGGCGCACAACATGTCCAGGATGGCCACCGTGCCCAGGATGTCCAACTGTCCCGAAAGAGCAAGCGTGAAAAACCTTCTGCTCATGGGGATGCTGATGCTGTGAGGAATGCAACCAAGCTTCATTGCGCACAAAATCCATGTGAAAAGAATGTGGCTCTGTGGGCATAGCACCAGAGGCTCCACCACCACCACAGTCGCGGGGCTGATGTGAGAGCTGCGGGTGGTGCTGGTTCAGCGCATTATTGTGCCCATGGTGCTGCAAAATGGTGCTGTTTGGAAGCAGCGACTTCGTGTCCCGGTCAGGTGGGACGGGTGACATTAGCTGCAGGCCGAGGTTGCCTTTCACCGTCTCGTAGAAGCCCCAATTCCGAATTCCCAGGCTGCCGTCGTCGTCCATCCCGGCCTGCCCAGCAAGCAAATCCAGTTCCAAGATACGAAATCGGATGAACAAATTTGAATCTCTTGCGGTTCTGATCAGCCCATTTCAATCATTGCCCTCTAGTCGCCAACCCCTGAACACCCATTTTGGCAAATAGATTAGACATCAAGATTCGAAAAGAAGCAGGCGTAAATATTCAAAATTCCAGTACATTCTGACAAACCCTAGGACTAACGGGCAATCCTAAAAATTGCCCAAATCCGCATCGAACCAGCACAAATCTGTGGTCGACAGATCGAGCAAGATCCCCATTGTAAAATACAGGCACAAAATTGAATCTTTCGAAGGATCTGCGGGAAGGTGCGGATTTAGGTCGGCTGGGACAAGAAAGGAAATGGCAATAACAGCAAGAATAAAAAGAAGAAGAAACACATCCGACATATGCATAGAAATAAAAGTTCATCCTCTTTCTGTGCCCTCTATTGGAGCATGTAGTGGTCACTTGCAATGGGTTCCCGGGCAATAAAAAAGAACAGAAGTTTTGGAAATTACCTTGAAGGGGACTGACTGCCCGTGGATGGGCTTGTTGCCTTCTTTCACTTGTTTGTGGGTGTGACGGGGAGAGAGAGAATAGAGAAAGCGAGGAGAGAGAAGAGAGGAAAGAAACGGATGAGAGAGAAGGGCGCAGGACGAGGGTCGAGGAGTAGGTTGCCCTGTTTGTCATGGACCGTTCTACACGTACAAATACTTGCGCTATGAAGCGAGTACGGAATACAAACCGGGCCACTTGGTTTGGTCCTCATCGCCGCCGGACCTATTGTCTGCCTGAGCTCTTGCCTTGTGGGGACTTTGCGATGGTCACATGCAGACAATTGGAATTATATCACTTCTAATATTGGGCTTCGCCAGAATAACTCTCCCAACAGATGACTCGCTAAAATGTCATTATAGTTGCCAACAGTTCGCTCATTTATTAATGAAATATTATAACTTATTTTATATCCCCCTTTTAATAGAAAAGAACATAGAAAAATACTAAAATTCCCTCAACTCTCTTACTCACATCACTCACTCAGTGGGGCCGAGGGAGATGAAGTGGCTAGGGTAAAAGAAAAAAAGACTTGAATGAGGATAGTTTTGACTTTTTCACATGTTGTTTAGCCATGACAGTTATTAAAAATATATGGATGTTAAACGAGCGAACTGGTTGCAATTATAATGCCATTTTAGCGAGTCATATGTTGGGAGTGGTATTTTAACGAAGCCCAACGTTAGGAGTGATATAATTCCAATTGTCCCGGCCACACCACGCCTTCATTCACTAGCATCGCAGTTTCTCCTTAGCTTGCCTTACCATCCTCCTCCGTTGCCTGAAGCACAACACGCGGAGAGCTCGAATGGGCCATCGCCGACATCGACTGTGCGAGCCGTAGAGTGTTAAACATAGAAGCCTATATCAATATTTGGTATGCTATATTGATTACCATATATGTCAGAAGTATACTTGGCATGATATATTGGGTACCATATATGTCGGGAGTATATTTAGTATGCTAGATAGACTACCGTATGCATCGGTAGTATATTTGGTAGAGAATATGTCATACATAGTAGTCTATATTTATAGATAGAAAGGAATCATCTATTCTTGGAACATATGTAACATACCATGTATATATTTCTCTATAAATATAAGAGACCATGACCCATAGTGGTCATTCAACACCATACAATCTATCATGGTATCAGAGCCAAGGTTCTAACCCATACCACAAATTTTTTCTTCCTCCTCCTCCACCACTTCCTCCTCCTCTATCATATCGGGCGCTCACAACACCACCATGGCCTCGATCCCTATTCACCAAGTTGTCACCATTCGTTTGACGAAATCAAACTTCCTCCTATGGCGCGCTCAGCTCCTGCCGTATCTCCGGAGCTCAAAGCTGATCGGGTACCTAGATGGCACCCACGCCGCACCTGAGAAGAAGGTTGCCACATCAACGGCCCCGGGTGCTGAACAAGTTCCCAACCCGGTGTATGAACGCTGGTATGATCAAGATCAACAACTATTGAGTAGTCTTCTATCGTCGATGACCGAAGAAGTTTTTCGGGATGTCGTCAATGCCACGTCTTCAAAGGAGGTCTGGGACTCCCTCCAGAAGAAGTTCACCTCGTCTACGAAGGCGCGCACGGTGCAAATCCGTGTGGAACTTGCTACATCAAAGAAACGCGATCTGTCCACCGCTGACTTCTTCCGCAAGATCACGGGGCTCGCCACCGAACTCGCTGCCGCTGATGCTCCCCTCCGTGATGAGGAGGTTCTCGCCTATCTCCTTGCAGGTCTCCCAGGCGAATACGACCCATTCGTCACCTCGATTCCCTCGATGACGTTTTCGCTCACTTGGTCGCATTTGAAGCCCAACGACTCCAGCACCTGACGGAACTACAGCTAAACCATGGTGCCTCCGCGAATTACGTGGGGCGTGGCGGTAAATCTCATGGTCGCGGTCGTGGTGACCGTGGTCATGGCGGTCGGTCTCGTGGCGGCACCCCATCGCGCAGTGATCGTCGTGACAACGGCCCTCGTCCTCAATGTCAGATCTGCGGCAAGCTCGGCCACACTGCCATCAAGTGCTGGTATAGGATGGACAACACGTACCAGGATGAAGCCCCCTCGGCAGCCTTGACGTCCACAAACTCGTACAAGATCGACCCCAACTGGTACAGTGACACGGGCGCCATCGATCATATTACAAGTGATCTCAATCGCCTTGCTCTCCGTGAACAAGTGCAAGTCGACAATGGAGTAGGTTTGCAGATTATGCATGTTGGTCATTCTTCAATTAATATTGTTGCTCGCCCTCTTTCATTGCGCAATATTTTGCATGTGCCTGATATTTCCAAACATCTTATTTCCGTTCATAAATTTTCTCGTGATAATAATGTCTTCTTTGAATTCCATCTATGTCATTTCTCTATTAAGGATCGAACATCGAGGAGAAGTCTTCTGGAAGGGCGATGTGAGTCTGGCCTCTATCCTATCAAGTCATCCGATGTCGCTACCATCAAGCATGCCTTAGCGAGCAATCCTACTAGTCAAGCCCAATGGCATGCCCGACTCGGTCATCCTTCATCTCAAATAGTTCGGTCAATTTTACATCTCAATAATATTTCATGTACTAGAGAGTCATCTTTATCGGTTTGTAATGCATGTCGACTAGTTAAGAGTCACCAATTACCATACACAAATTCTATTCATCGGTCTACATCACCCTTAGAACTCATTTTCTCCGATGTCTAGGGACCTGCACCCCAATCTGTTGGCGGTTTTAAGTATTACATCAGCTTTATTGATGATTTTAGTAAATTTTCTTGGATCTATTTAATGCATGATCTTACTGACGCTGCTCATATATTTTTACAGTTTCAAGCGCATGTTGAGCGTCTCCTTGATGCTAAAATTAAGTGTGTTCAATCTGATTGGGGTGGGGAATACCAGAAAATTCACAACATATTTTTTCGCTCTTGGCATATCTCACCGTGTTTCGTGTCCTCATACACATCAATAAAATGGTTCCGTTGAACGCAAATATCGTCATATTGTTGACACCGGGCTTGCTCTCTTAGCTCATGCAGGCATGTCCCTTAAATTTTGGGTTCAAGCTTTCCTTACAGCCACATACCTCATCAATCGTCTTCCTACTCGAGTTATTGATAACAAATGCTCTTTGGAGCGTCTATTTAATACACCACCCGATTACTCACTATTAAAAGTTTTTTGGTGTGCTTGTTGGCCTCATCTTCGTCCTTATAACAAACAGAAGCTCTCTTTTCGATCCAAGGAATGTGTTTTTCTAGGCTATAGCTCTTTACATAAAGGGTATAAATGTCTTGACACTGATTCCGGTCGTGTCTATATTTCCAGAGACGTTATTTTTAACGAGAATATTTTTCCTTTCAAAAGAACTCTACCCCATCCTTCCCAAAATTTGGAATTGACACATAGTAATATTGATTTGCGAATGTTGCACTTGGGAAACAGCAGTACTAATTTGGAAAATGATCATATACATGCATCTGTGCCTGCTAACTATTTGGATACAGATAATCAGGAATCTCCATCTCAGAGATCTGCTAGAGATATGTTGTCGTTACCTATAGCACCCATGCAACATGAATCAGATTTGAGAGCACCTACCATATCTATTGATCGCCTGCCAGTTAATAGTGTGAATCAGGATGCGCTTCCTGATATTGAGGCCCAATCAGGTGTCGAGGCTGACGCACCCTCCGTCCATCCGTACCGTATGCACCTACAAAATAATATTAGACGTCCAAAGATACGTACAGATGGTATGGTCACATATTCTGTGGTTCGGTCTTCTACTTCTGAGCTTATTTCTCATGTTGCTGCTATGGAGCATCCCATGTGGCGTCAGGCCATGAATGATGAATTTCAGGCACTGCTTAAAAATAAAACATGACACTTAGTACCTCATCGTACTGGTATTAATGTCATTGACTGCAAATGGGTCTTCAAGCTGAAGCAAAAACCAGATGGGTCTATTGACTGCTACAAAGCATGTCTGGTTGCTAAAGGTTTCAAACAACAATATGGAATTGATTATGATGATATTTCCAGTCCAGTTGTTAAACCAACTACTATTCGACTTTTATTGTCTCTTGCTGTTTCTCGAGGTTGGGCTATTCGACAAATAGATATTCAGAATGCTTTTCTACATGGCCTTCTTCATGAAGATGTTTATATGAAATAACCACCTGGATTTGTGGATTCTCAACATCCCAGTTACCTTTGCAAGTTGGTTAAATTTCTTTATGGTCTCAAACAAGCACTACATGCCTGGTTTTCTCGCCTTAGCTCCAAACTCTTGGAGTTGAGATTTATAGCCTCAAAGGCAGACATCTCTCTTTTTATTTTTAACAAAGTTGATATTCACATATATATTCTTATTTATGTGGATGATATTATTAGAATCAACTCGTCTTTTGTGGCTACTGAGAGACTCCTTACACAACTTAAGGTTGGTTTTGTAGCAAAAGATCTTGGCAGACTCAGTTATTTTCTTGGAATTGAAGTATGTCATTCCTCTCATGGGCTCATTCTGACACAACATGTCACGCCCGATACCTGCAATAGACACCAAGCGTTCTCTCGCGTGTGCCAGGATCATTTCATATCACACGCGGAATAATAAAGAGCAAATGTATCATTAATTAATTAAGCCAAGTGCGGCGATTACATTATCCGAGTACATAAAATGCCTCATAGTCTCAAAAAGAAGAGTACATCATGACAGCGGAAAACTAAGTAGGGCATCCACAAGCGTCGTCCGGCGGTACACCATCCTAGAACTGCGCATCGGGATCGAAGCCGTCGTCTACGTCATCCTCAGCAGCCTCCTCGGGTCCTGAGCAGCACGAAAAAGAAAAAAGGCAAACGCCTGAGTACATAATGTACTCAGCAAGTGTGGGAAAGTTTATGCATGATTGTCACGCCCGGTTTTACAAAGAGCAAAACCGGCCGCCATCTACGTGTATGCCAGGATCGGTTTCATCATACACGTAGGACAGCTAGTGATAAACAGTTATATATATCGAATATAAACGACATTCATACCTTAAAAATGAGTTTCGGATAGCAGCGGAAGAAGAGAAGCTTCTAGGGCCGTCCACAGGCGAATCGACTGGCAGCTACGTGACCTTCTTCACACCGTCTTCATTTGATCTTCTTTACACTGAGCAACAATTATAAAAGAGGAAAAAGACAAACGTCTGAGTACATAATGTACTCAGCAAGTGTGGGAAAGTTTTATGCATGATGAGGCAAGAATCAAGAAAGGCTAAACACGGCTTATGCACTAAGCAACCTATACCTTAGTCTTATTAAGCATCCTATTTACTAGGTGAAAGTCCCAACCATCCCAACCAAGTATCAGGTATCTCCAAGTCCAACTGTATCCATCTCCCAAAATCACCAACCACATACCAAAACCAACCAATCCAAGACCACCAACCCAACCACACTAATCATGAGAGAGTTACCAGCCCGCTCTTGACCGTGAGCACGGCTGTCTAGACAGTTTTGACTCTGCAGAGTTTGTACCCTTTACCCACAAGTCGTGATTCCGTCCCCTGTTGCCAGGTGGACTAAAACCTCCCTTTTGCCCGTGGTAGCTAGCCACATTTCACACTTCCTAAGGTGTGCGGCCAGGAGATCACGATGTGACCTTTACAAAGGGAATCCCGACGAGCATGAGCCCACTGAGGTTTCACCCCTGCGGCCTCCTGGAGTCTTTTTCACCTCCGCCTGCAGTGGCCCCCTCTTGAGCCTTGCGGATCCCAGGGTAGTCCCGCCCGACTCCCATTCCCCGCACCTACCACACACTCACACTACATCGGGAATGCACCTAATTACTTAGTCACTCTGTCCCATACCAGTTCTTGTGGTGGCACTGTATAAGCCAGTTGACGGGTCTCACGAACCGGTCCTTAGGATCTACACAGGCCACTAACCACAAACCCGAGTCTCGTGCACTCGGCACCCACCATAGACCAACCAGCCTGCTAGATCCCTATCTCTACATTCCCACATATAGACCATATATATATCTCCACACAACATCTCAATGATCATGATAATTAAACATTAATGTAAATTACTCCCATCCCATCTACTAAGCAGGGCTAAGCATCAATAAACAACATGTAGTAAAACCTAGCTAACCCATACCCAGGCTACAAGGGAGATAATATGGAAATTCTAGTAAACAGCCTATCATGGGATTCATGTTAAAGACAATGCATGCAGATTCTAACTAATAATCCTAAGAAGGAGCAAAATGGTCAAGGGCACTTGCCTTTTTCTTATATTATTGCTCAGTCCACCCTCTTCATTTTCAAAGCCTTAAGCTTGTAGGTTGAACGTATGCTCAGAGGCTGCTTCAGGAACAGGGCTGCAGTGATCGAACCACACTGCCGACCGCTAGTGTTGACCATATCAGCAACGCCGGACTTCATCGACTCCCAGTAGCTTTCCTCCAGCGGCAGTCTCCAAAACTCCTCTCCAGATACCTCAGAGGCGGCAGCAACTTCCTTGGTTAGCTCATCGCTTGAAGTGATGCTTGGCCCAAGTGCAACAACGCAGGCGCCAGTCAGCGTTGCTAGATCAATAATCTTGTCAGCACCTTGTTTACAAGCATACACCAAGGCATCAGCAAGAGTAAGTCTTCCCTCCGCATCAGTGTTATTTACCTCAATAGTCTTTCCGTTGGAAGCAGTCACGATGTCACCAGGTCTCATGCCTATGCCACTGATCATATTTTCACATGCAGCCACTATAAAGTGAACCTCTACTCTAGGAGGCTTGATTTGACCCAAAGCTTTTGCTGCACCAAACACACCAGCAAAGCCTCCCATGTCAAATTTCATCAATTCAATGCTGCAGCCTGTCCCGATCTTAATGTTGTAGCCACCGCTGTCAAAAGTTAAACCCTTCCCAACAATAGCCAGCTTTCTCTTAACGTTTCCACCAGTGGGTTTGTAACACAAGTGGATAAAGTGAGGAGGTTTAACAAAAGCTGCAGCAACTGCCAAGTAGAAACCCATCTTTAACTCTTTGCATTTCTCCACATCTAAAATGGTAGCAGTGAGCACATCCCGGTATGTAGAAGCAATTTTTGATGCCTCCTCCGCAAGCACAGCAGGGGTGGGGACATTGGCAGGAGAGTTGACAAGCTCTCTCCCAAATATCACGCCTGAGGTAAGATCATTAGCATACTTTAGTTTCTGATCCAGAACCCAACCCAATAAGATCTACATGTTTCAGATGCACCTTCTTAGATTCAGATTTGTACCTGCTGTCCTCATACATCCGAGCACAGTTCCCGAAGCAATTGCTGCCAGAGCACTGAGCTTAAACTCTTCCTGGATCCCGCTGGGAGGGACAAGAACAATAGCAACGCTGCTAGCTTTGGCAACTGATGCGACGGATTCACCAAGGCACCGACAAGCTGCGGCAGTGGAGGGTGTGTTCTGGCCAAAACCAACGAGACTCACCCTCTTGAAACCCTATCCCGGCAGGCAGGCGGAGGACCAACGACTGTCCAACTTTCCCAGTGAAATCTTCCTCTGCCGCAGCCTTTGACAGGAGACTTCAAGACGACGTTAGGCTTGGTGAGGCCGAGCGCGGGCGCGGGCGGCGCGGCAACAGCGCTGGAGTGTCCCATCTGAGCGGAGCGAGGCAGCGAAACGAGGGGCGTGCAGGCGGCGCGCGGGAGGAGGTGGGGAGCGCAGGAGCGGGGGCGCGCTAGCTGGCAGCGCTGAGGGAGGGCGCCGGCCGGGGGAGGGGGGGAGAACGGAGGCAGTGAAGGGCGGCGCTGTGGGTGGGGGAGGCGCGCCCGATGGGGGGGGAGCTGGCGGTGGAGGCGCACGAGGCGGGAGCCACCGGAGAGGGCGCGGGGGAGACCACCCCGAGTGGCAGCGGCGCTGTGGAGAAGAAGGCGAGGGCGTCGATCCTTAGGGTGGGGCCGGGACTTGCGGCGCAGGCGGCGGTGAAGACGAGGGCGGTCGGAAGGAGCGCAAGCCAGGGGGCGGCGTCGGTGAGTGAGTTCGCGGAGGGGTACACCGGCGGCCAGGAGAGCTGGGGGGGCGGCGGCAAGGCACGGTGAAGGCAGCGGCGCGCGGAGGGAGGCAAAGCGGGCTCGGGACACGCCGTGTGGGAGAGCTCGTGGAGGAGGCGCTCGGGCTGGGGGTGGGCCGGAGGGGTGGCGGCGCTAGGCGAGGCGGAAGAAGTGGCGGCGTGGAGGAGATCGGGAGGAGGAGGCGCCGTGGGGGAGGGGAAAGAAGAAAGGGAGAAGGTGGAGATGACGCGTGGGCCCCACTCGCCAGAGAAAGGAGAAAAGAATCCTATGCTAGGGTTTTTGGTAGGGAAATGAGATGGGCTGCGGGTTGGAAATGGGTTTCGGCCCAATTTGCTTTTGGCTTGTCTCTTTTTTTTTCTATTTTACTTTTTGCTTGGGTTTTTATTTAGCTAATCCAAATTCAGCTTTAAGCCAAGGTTCTAGCATGTTTAGTTTTTTTTCATTTTTAAAATACAGGGTGTTACAACACTACCCCCCTTAAACGGAATCTCGCCCCGAGATTCTAGTGAGCTAGGCTTCGGGAGTTTAGATTCTAATAACCAAGAATGCACCCTACCCAAAGTCGTTGGTTCCATAAAAATCTTCAAAGCTTGTTGATTCGTTGGTCAAGCGTCTTCTCGATTACTCTTCCTTCTTCACTGACTTTGTTGGTCTGGTGTTTATCGAATCCACTAACGGAGGTGTGGAACGTGATGTGCTACCCCCCTTAAATAGAATAGTGTTATCACGATTGGTTTTTTTTTCTTGTTTTCAATCAATGTGTTTCTAATTTGTTAGGAGAAAAGGCATGGTCTTCACTCACCAAACAATTCTAGAGGCTAAGCGGGTGTCATATGCTAATCTTCAACCAACCATTTTCTTGCTTCGAGTAACCTTCACACGTTGATCTTGAAGCTCCTACTGGTTGAGTTGAGTCTTCGTCTTCATAAGCGAGGTCAAAAGGTAGTCTACGAGTCCATTCTAACTAAGGTCACGTGCCTAGAGTCGATATATAGCTCTGATACCACTCTGTCACGCCCGGTTTTACAAAGAGCAAAACCGGCCGCCATCTACGTGTATGCCAGGATCGGTTTCATCATACACGTAGGACAGCTAGTGATAAACAGTTATATATATCGAATATAAACGACATTCATACCTTAAAAATGAGTTTCGGATAGCAGCGGAAGAAGAGAAGCTTCTAGGGCCGTCCACAGGCGAATCGACTGGCAGCTACGTGACCTTCTTCACACCGTCTTCATTTGATCTTCTTTACACTGAGCAACAATTATAAAAGAGGAAAAAGACAAACGTCTGAGTACATAATGTACTCAGCAAGTGTGGGAAAGTTTTATGCATGATGAGGCAAGAATCAAGAAAGGCTAAACACGGCTTATGCACTAAGCAACCTATACCTTAGTCTTATTAAGCATCCTATTTACTAGGTGAAAGTCCCAACCATCCCAACCAAGTATCAGGTATCTCCAAGTCCAACTGTATCCATCTCCCAAAATCACCAACCACATACCAAAACCAACCAATCCAAGACCACCAACCCAACCACACTAATCATGAGAGAGTTACCAGCCCGCTCTTGACCGTGAGCACGGCTGTCTAGACAGTTTTGACTCTGCAGAGTTTGTACCCTTTACCCACAAGTCGTGATTCCGTCCCCTGTTGCCAGGTGGACTAAAACCTCCCTTTTGCCCGTGGTAGCTAGCCACATTTCACACTTCCTAAGGTGTGCGGCCAGGAGATCACGATGTGACCTTTACAAAGGGAATCCCGACGAGCATGAGCCCACTGAGGTTTCACCCCTGCGGCCTCCTGGAGTCTTTTTCACCTCCGCCTGCAGTGGCCCCCTCTTGAGCCTTGCGGATCCCAGGGTAGTCCCGCCCGACTCCCATTCCCCGCACCTACCACACACTCACACTACATCGGGAATGCACCTAATTACTTAGTCACTCTGTCCCATACCAGTTCTTGTGGTGGCACTGTATAAGCCAGTTGACGGGTCTCACGAACCGGTCCTTAGGATCTACACAGGCCACTAACCACAAACCCGAGTCTCGTGCACTCGGCACCCACCATAGACCAACCAGCCTGCTAGATCCCTATCTCTACATTCCCACATATAGACCATATATATATCTCCACACAACATCTCAATGATCATGATAATTAAACATTAATGTAAATTACTCCCATCCCATCTACTAAGCAGGGCTAAGCATCAATAAACAACATGTAGTAAAACCTAGCTAACCCATACCCAGGCTACAAGGGAGATAATATGGAAATTCTAGTAAACAGCCTATCATGGGATTCATGTTAAAGACAATGCATGCAGATTCTAACTAATAATCCTAAGAAGGAGCAAAATGGTCAAGGGCACTTGCCTTTTTCTTATATTATTGCTCAGTCCACCCTCTTCATTTTCAAAGCCTTAAGCTTGTAGGTTGAACGTATGCTCAGAGGCTGCTTCAGGAACAGGGCTGCAGTGATCGAACCACACTGCCGACCGCTAGTGTTGACCATATCAGCAACGCCGGACTTCATCGACTCCCAGTAGCTTTCCTCCAGCGGCAGTCTCCAAAACTCCTCTCCAGATACCTCAGAGGCGGCAGCAACTTCCTTGGTTAGCTCATCGCTTGAAGTGATGCTTGGCCCAAGTGCAACAACGCAGGCGCCAGTCAGCGTTGCTAGATCAATAATCTTGTCAGCACCTTGTTTACAAGCATACACCAAGGCATCAGCAAGAGTAAGTCTTCCCTCCGCATCAGTGTTATTTACCTCAATAGTCTTTCCGTTGGAAGCAGTCACGATGTCACCAGGTCTCATGCCTATGCCACTGATCATATTTTCACATGCAGCCACTATAAAGTGAACCTCTACTCTAGGAGGCTTGATTTGACCCAAAGCTTTTGCTGCACCAAACACACCAGCAAAGCCTCCCATGTCAAATTTCATCAATTCAATGCTGCAGCCTGTCCCGATCTTAATGTTGTAGCCACCGCTGTCAAAAGTTAAACCCTTCCCAACAATAGCCAGCTTTCTCTTAACGTTTCCACCAGTGGGTTTGTAACACAAGTGGATAAAGTGAGGAGGTTTAACAAAAGCTGCAGCAACTGCCAAGTAGAAACCCATCTTTAACTCTTTGCATTTCTCCACATCTAAAATGGTAGCAGTGAGCACATCCCGGTATGTAGAAGCAATTTTTGATGCCTCCTCCGCAAGCACAGCAGGGGTGGGGACATTGGCAGGAGAGTTGACAAGCTCTCTCCCAAATATCACGCCTGAGGTAAGATCATTAGCATACTTTAGTTTCTGATCCAGAACCCAACCCAATAAGATCTACATGTTTCAGATGCACCTTCTTAGATTCAGATTTGTACCTGCTGTCCTCATACATCCGAGCACAGTTCCCGAAGCAATTGCTGCCAGAGCACTGAGCTTAAACTCTTCCTGGATCCCGCTGGGAGGGACAAGAACAATAGCAACGCTGCTAGCTTTGGCAACTGATGCGACGGATTCACCAAGGCACCGACAAGCTGCGGCAGTGGAGGGTGTGTTCTGGCCAAAACCAACGAGACTCACCCTCTTGAAACCCTATCCCGGCAGGCAGGCGGAGGACCAACGACTGTCCAACTTTCCCAGTGAAATCTTCCTCTGCCGCAGCCTTTGACAGGAGACTTCAAGACGACGTTAGGCTTGGTGAGGCCGAGCGCGGGCGCGGGCGGCGCGGCAACAGCGCTGGAGTGTCCCATCTGAGCGGAGCGAGGCAGCGAAACGAGGGGCGTGCAGGCGGCGCGCGGGAGGAGGTGGGGAGCGCAGGAGCGGGGGCGCGCTAGCTGGCAGCGCTGAGGGAGGGCGCCGGCCGGGGGAGGGGGGGAGAACGGAGGCAGTGAAGGGCGGCGCTGTGGGTGGGGGAGGCGCGCCCGATGGGGGGGGAGCTGGCGGTGGAGGCGCACGAGGCGGGAGCCACCGGAGAGGGCGCGGGGGAGACCACCCCGAGTGGCAGCGGCGCTGTGGAGAAGAAGGCGAGGGCGTCGATCCTTAGGGTGGGGCCGGGACTTGCGGCGCAGGCGGCGGTGAAGACGAGGGCGGTCGGAAGGAGCGCAAGCCAGGGGGCGGCGTCGGTGAGTGAGTTCGCGGAGGGGTACACCGGCGGCCAGGAGAGCTGGGGGGGCGGCGGCAAGGCACGGTGAAGGCAGCGGCGCGCGGAGGGAGGCAAAGCGGGCTCGGGACACGCCGTGTGGGAGAGCTCGTGGAGGAGGCGCTCGGGCTGGGGGTGGGCCGGAGGGGTGGCGGCGCTAGGCGAGGCGGAAGAAGTGGCGGCGTGGAGGAGATCGGGAGGAGGAGGCGCCGTGGGGGAGGGGAAAGAAGAAAGGGAGAAGGTGGAGATGACGCGTGGGCCCCACTCGCCAGAGAAAGGAGAAAAGAATCCTATGCTAGGGTTTTTGGTAGGGAAATGAGATGGGCTGCGGGTTGGAAATGGGTTTCGGCCCAATTTGCTTTTGGCTTGTCTCTTTTTTTTTTCTATTTTACTTTTTGCTTGGGTTTTTATTTAGCTAATCCAAATTCAGCTTTAAGCCAAGGTTCTAGCATGTTTAGTTTTTTTTCATTTTTAAAATACAGGGTGTTACAATGATGAGGCAAGAATCAAGGAAGGCTAGACACGTCTCTTGCACTACGCAACCTATACCTTAGTTTTATTAAGCGTCCTATTTGTTTAGTGACACTCCCCGCCCAACCCAGCATATCTCCAAGTGATCTCCACTATCACTGTAAATCTCAATCCCAAACCACACCAAACCAACTCACGCTAATCATGAGAGAGTTACCAGCCCGCTCTTGACCATGAGCACGGTTGTCTAGACAGTTTTGACTCTGCAAAGTTTGTACCCTTTACCCACAAGTCGTGTTTTCATCGCCCGTCGGCGACTTAAGAAACTCCTTTCCGCCATCTCACACTCCCTATGGTGTGTGGCCAGGAGTACACGACAAGGCCTTTACATTGCACTACCCAACCTGTGCACACCCGCTAAGGTTTCGCCGCTGCGGCACTCTGAAACCTCTGCCGCAGAAGCCCCCTCTTGCGCCACTCACAAATCTCTCTGGTGTACACAAGGAAAGATAGGAACAACTTAATTGGCCACACTGCCCCATAACAGTTCTTGTGGTGGCACTGTATAAGCCAGTTGGCAGGTCTCACGAACCGATCCTTAGGATCTACGCAGGCTAACTAACCACAAACCCGAGTCTCGTGCACTCAGCACCCACCGTAACCCACCAACATGCTAGATCCCTATTCTACCCTCCTCATACACCACATACATCACCACATCATCACAATCATCATGATATATTGAATTTAAATGAAATAACTCCCATCCCGACATCTAAGCAGGGCTAAGCATGAAAATAATGACATAAAAGTAAACCCTAGTCTACCCATCCCGGCTACAAGGCAAGTTTTGAAAATTCTAGTAAACAACCAACACATGGGATTCAAATTAAGACCTAAAGCATGCATTTCTAACTAAAATCCTAAAAATGGAGAAATATGGTCAAGGGCACTTGCCTCTCGAGAAGAGCTGTGGCTCGGGGTCGTCGAAGTCTTGGGCTTGCAGGTTGAGAGTCGACTCAGGGGTTGATTGGGTCCATAACATAACAGGGGAAAATAATGTAACAGAGAGTAAGTAAGCAAAGCTACATAACATTCTGACATGTTAATCATCAAAGTACTAAAGTAAAACGTAATTCCCGCACCATCATGTGTATATATTCATGGGAGGGTGGTTTTGTAAATGTTAGGGGTTTATTTGGGCCCTAGGTGTGATTTTTAGCAAGTGGTAGGGTGTCTTGTAAATTTTCAGCAAATGTACTGGGGTAAAGTATGTTTTCAGAGCTGTCTAGGGGGTTTCCTAAAGAAAATACAACAGGGTATTTAAGTTATAGTATCCCTATTACATGTTCTAGGGTGTTTAATTAATTTTCAGCACTATAACCCTACCAAAAGGTAAATTTTCAGCCCATGCAGGGGCTTATGTGCTAAATGGCAGCAATTATGGGACTAGCATATTAAGACAGATTTGTTTTTAAGGGTCAAGATTGAAAACAAGACCTGGGAGGGGGTGTTTTATAAACATACAAATTGGTGCAAGGGTTTAGCTGAAATTTCCAGAATGGCACATGGGTTCAAAAGTGAAAACAAATTCATTTTAGGGGCCCACATATCATAACAGAACATATAGAGGTATTTTGGCAAATTTCCAGCGTGTTCTAGTGGTGGAGGGGTAAATTCAGAAGGTAGCAGGGACCTAGCTGTAAAAACAGTAATTAAAGGGGCCTAAAAATGCTACTAGGTGGCTGTAGGGGTATTAGAATAATAACCAGCAAGTCACTTAGGGCCATTTTCATGATTTCCCTACACCTACAGGGGTGTTTTTGCTATATGCCACATTGTACAGGGACTTAGTGGTGAATACAGGGCAAGTAAAGGGTCTAAAATGTATAAACAGAGTAACCAGGGGGTTTACACTAAATTCCAGGGGCTAAATCACATGTGCAAGAGATCCAGGGGTCATTTGGAAAGTTTCCTAACAAGCTAGGGGCAGAAATGATAAATCTGGGGGTACAGGGGCTTAAAATGAGAAATTACAGTGGTTTTCCTAATTACCACAGAGCTCAGGGGGTAGCTAGCAACTTGCAGGGGCTAGTTCGTGCTTCACTGAAAATTTCAGAGGCCTAGGTGCTAAATGGGCCGCGGGAAAAGATCTGTTCAAAATGGACCGTCGGATCGAGCGCCAACGGTCGGGATTTAAAATCCCGAACCGGTACGCGCACGTCTAATCCTAGGCGCCGATTGGAGATCGGACGGTGTGGGGGGGGGGGGGCGAACCCGAGCTGTCGGGTCGCTAACGACTTTACGCGCGGCGGAGGGCCCTAGCCCGGCCGGAGTCTCGTCGGACTTGCCCCGATCTCCGCCTACCAAGCTGCTACGCCTAACCTAGCTATTGTAACTGGAAGCGGGGCTCACTGAGGACTCACCTCGGGGTTCTTCGGGGTCCCGGAGTGTCTCGTTGTCCCTCGCGATGTGGGGTGTAGACGGCGAGCTGCGGCACACGTCGGGGCCGATGTTGGGGCGGCGTTTCTTCGAGGGCTTTGGGTCGGAGGCGCGTCCCAGAGGAGGATGAAGTCGTCAGGGTTTAGGTCACGAGAAAAAGAAAACCCGAGAAGGGGTGAGGGAGGGGTATGGGGTAGACGGAAAGGTTCTCACCGGCGATCGACAGGGGTGTGCTCCTCCGCGCCGGATCACGTCGAGGGAGGCCTCCAGAGGGGTATACGACGTCTTTGCTGGTCAAGAACTTAGTTAGCTCGCCGGAGCGAGGAGAGGGAGAGGAGTGAGGGAGCGGCGGCGTGGAACCTACCGGGGATAGACGGGGAGGTCGCTCGGCTCCCGTCCGCTGCGAGGAAAGGGGAGCAGGGGCGGCTAGGGTTTTCGGGGGGGGTTCTTATAGGCGGTGGAGGGCGGAGGATCCGAGGGAGGGAAAAGCGACGCGACCTCACTTTTGGTTGGGATCGGTCGGAGGTTGTCGGCGACCGGAGAAAAGCGAGGGAGAGAGGGGACTGCGGGAAGAAGAAGGATAACGGGCAGAAGCCGCCTGACAGGCGGGCCTCACCGGTCAGTGGCGAAAGAAAGAAGAAGAAAAAGAGGGTGCGCGGGCTGGGCCGACTGTTTGAAGGAAAAGAAGAGGTGGGCTGTGGGGAAAAGGGGGCTTTTGGCCCAGCTATGTTTCTGTTTCCTTTTTTTGTGTGTGTTTTGTTTTACCTTTGGTTTCATTTTTCTTTTAAGTTTGAAAAATAACATGGTCTAAGTTCAAATTGGTTTGAAAATTTTTATTTCTTCTTCTTTTTAGTTGTAAGTCGTTACACAACACAAATACATACAAGATTTATTATACCGAACTAATATGCTCACCTCCAAAGATGTGTCCACTCTTATGGTTCCTACTGTGAAGTTGGGACTAAATATGGGTGAAAAACTCTTGTCTGAAGATACTACAAGATATCGAAGTGTTGTTGGTGCCCTCCAATATCTATCATTAACAAGGCTTGATATTTCTTTCTGTCTCAACAAAGTCTGCCAATTTCTATCAACTCCAACTACTGTACATTGGGCGGCGGTCAAAAGGATTCTAAGATATCTTGATGAAATAATTGATATGTGATTATGCTTCACCAAGTCTGGCTCTCACTGCTTAGTGCCTTCTCAGATGCTGATTGGGCTGGGAATCCTGATGATCGTCGAAGCACTAGCGGATATGCCATATTTTTTGGTGGCAATCTTATTTCTTGGAGTTCACACAAACAGTCAACAGTGTCTCGTTCAAGTACAAAGGCTGAATATAAGGCAGTTGCTGATGCTACCACATGATTAATTTGGATTCAGGTGCTTTTGCGTGAGCTTGGGATTTCACAGTCACAAACACCCAGTCCGTGGTGCGATAATATTGGTGCCACCTATTTATCTGCCAATCCAATTTTTCATCGGCGGACGATGCATGTTGAGGTTGATTATCACTTCGTTCGTGAACGAGTATCATCTCGTCAACTCGATTTAAGACTTATATCATCTAAAGCCGAATTTTCGATGCAATCTAAACTTAGTATCACACCGTCTAGATTGAGGGGGGATGTTAAACATAGAAGGCTATATCAATATTTGGTATGCTATATTGATTACCATATATGTCGAAAGTATAATTGGCATGATATATTAGGTACCATATATATCGGGAGTATATTTAGTATGCTAGATAGACTATCATATGCATTAGTAGTATATTTGGTGGAGATATGTTATGCATCGTAGTCTATATTTATAGATAGAAAGTAATCATCTATTCTTGGAATATATTTATATTTCTCTATAAATATAAGAGACCATGACCCATAGTGGTCATTCAACGTCATATAATCTATCATAGGATTGGAAGATTTTACTCTCGATCTGGACGACGACACGGAGAACTCTTGATGATGAGTTCTTTTTTTTGGAAGACACGTATATCCATTTAACAACAGAGTTTATAGGTCAGGGAAGAACATCCTAAACACAGCAAAGTAGCTCTCTAAGATCAACTTTGTAAGGTTAGTATAAAAAATAGAGGGAGTAAATCATTAGAAAAAGTAGATCAATATCAGAAGACAGTGGGAGTAAGGAGGGGCTGCATGGGTTCGAAAATTCTAGAAAATTTGTACCTTATGAAGAATCAGCATGTAATTCAAACATTTAGTCACACTATTTTTAAGCTGTCAGGCTCAGAAGCTTGAGACCAAGCTCGACTAACTGACGAGCCTAGAGTCTTGTTGGATATAGCTTCTTCCGAACATGTTATTAAGTCAGAATTCGGTTCACTGACGTGAGGTGATTATGTGACTAAAACCAATTATTTTGGATGAACTTTTGTAATCAAGAGAAGCTACAAACTTCTGGTCCCATTTTAATTTGAGAGAACCACTTCAGAATCATGCTAGAATCATTTTTTTTAAACATCACAAAACGAGTTTTCTAGCCACGATCTTTTCCCTCATCATGACAAGTTCCAACCACGTCATGCCAAAATTATCGGCAGCTACATGCCCCAAGAGTGTGCGGATTAGTGATTCCACAAGCTAAATACGTGGTGAAGAAACAGGGTCTGAACAGAAATGCTGTAACATTCTAGAACAATCCATTTTCCCCTGGAACCCAACCGAGCTTGCCCTCGCTTTCCATGTCCAGAGACCACAGTCCTGCCCCGAAGAATCACCGAGGTAAAGCGACTTCCTCCCAAAGTGCTTCGCCGCGCGCCGCCGTCAACGCAGACACCTTAGCGGCACCCGAGAAGCTTCAGCCTGCCCGCCTTCAGCCATGTTTGGCATCGTATTCCCGGACTACACGTTCCCCCTCGACGCCACCGCATTCGCACAGGTGGCGCCCAACTCCTGGCTCCTTGATCTCTCGGCGCTCTCGCTCTCCGCTGCGCCGCGCTCCGCCGTCGTCTTCCTGCTCCCGCCCGCCGCGGCCGCGCTGCCGCCAGGCAAGGCCGTCGCCGTCTACTTCCAGGCCGCCGCCAACCGCCCCTTTGCGTTCCTAGGCGCGCTCGGCCCCATCCGCCCCTCGGCTAGCTTCCCGCTCCCGGAGGCCGGCGACGAGCCGGAGCCACCCGTGGGCCCCGCGAAGTTGGGTGTTGCCGTAGAAGACGCGGCCGCTCTACCGCCGCCGCCCGACGAGCAGCGTGCCGAGGGCGTCGCACTCCGGGTCGGCAAGAACCTGTTCAACTTCATGCAGTCATTCTGCGGCGCCGACGGTGGCAAGCTAGTTGTGCCTACGGACATCCTGGACCGATGGTTCCGCAAGTTTCAGGAGCGGGCCAAGAAGGATCCCACGTACCTCAAAAGCTTCGACTTTTGAGAGCAAAGGTACTGAATACTGATTCAGCTGTTCATCTTGATCTGGACTCTTGGGTTCCAACACAATCAAGTGCCTGCAATTATGAACATGATATAGGCAACAATCAAGTGTCTATCTTCGAAATTGTTAGAGCATCTGCAAGAGCGATCCATTGTCACATATTACAACCAACGTGCGTTCATGGTATTGTTTGAACATTGGAGCATAATGTGCACTCGTGGGGCTGAGAGTGGGCAATTTAATTTTCATCCCCAAAAGGTTTAAAAGCTGTTCTTATTGAGCATATAATGTATGATATCTGCAAAAACATTTCTTAGATAATGGAGTACAAATGCTCCTAGCTCCATATCCCAGCCTCGACATCCATAGGTGTACGCAACCAAATGATATATGCAAAGTTGGATCTACCATAAAGCCTGGAACAGTCATTGTGAAGTCATTTAGAGCACAATGCTAATGGGGTGAAATTACTGTCATACATTTGCAGAATTCTTGAACTTTGTAGTTTCAGGAATTTTGAGCTTTAACTTGGTCTTGTACAAGTGATTAATTCAGATATAAGTCTCCTTCCACCTCCAGTAGCTTTACCAGCAGCTGATTTACTTATTCCGGGCCCTGTGCTATTTTATTGGATTTATCAGTGTCAGATTGATTTGTCTTAGTGTGACCCTTTTTGGATTTAGCACTGGCAGAATTTTTGCTCAAGAATCAGGACCAAGTAACCAACATAACTTTAAACTATCTGTTTAGAAATATATGGAGGACCAAATTGTTTTAACGGTTTTACACGGTAATGCAAATATCCAACTTTTGCACTGTGAATAAGTGGTGGTTATGAAGCATTTTTCTTAAAAAAGATGTCCCGTACATGTTAAGAGCAAACAAGTTACAGAATATAAAAAGGCAGATCGCTTAATTTTTTTTCTTCAAAAATTCCAGCTAAAAGTATCTTATGGCCCAATACAGTCAAGCGAGTACTATTCTTTGTAGTAGTAGTAGTTTGCAGACTTGTAGAGTATTGCAGGTTTCAGAATCTCAAGCAAGTTGCAGAATAGTAATTCAAAAGGCAAACTGCTTAAAAATCTAAAAATATTCCAGCTAAAAGTACACTATGTCCTTAATACAGTTTAGCGAGTACTACTCTCGAAAAAGTCTGTAGAGTGTCGCAGGTTTCAGATTCCTTTCAGGTAGTTTGATTGTTACCACTAGCATGACAGAAAAACTCAAAACTGTCATGGGTAACTTTCATGGTTGGTGCTTCTAACACATACTTGTCTTTGCTAATATCGTAAGTGTACACCTCAAGTCCAGAGCTATTATAATGTAGTGTGATAAAATAGTCTTCCCATCAATTTACTCAGCAAAACAGACTAGAAGCACAACTGGAGTTAGAGTTCCAGTTCTGAACTCTTTGCAAATTGGCAGGTCCTTGGTAATCTTCACAATGATAACAATCGTAATGGTCGTATCTTTTGCACTACTATTTTTCTTGTATGAATAGGAGGACATGCTGACCCCTTCCCGTTCGAACAAGCTGATTCATAGAACTCCAGAGTGTGGTTATTTATTATGCCAAATAAATACCTCTCCTCCTCTCCACCACATTACCTGCTGGGTGATCTGTTATGCTTGTTTGGATACAAAGTATTTTTGGAGTTTTGAAAGAATACTAAAGTTTTGTAAAATACTTTGGTTTTAGAAAGTAAAGAGGTGTTGGATGTAACAAATCTTGTAATTTTAAAAACAGTAGTTTACTAAAAGTTCCATTATTTTGGGGTTTTAGAAACTTCGGTGGGTCGGACCCTGGGGGGGATTACATTCACTGGGCTACTTTTTTTAAAAAAAAAACTTCAGTCAACCTTTTCCTTTTGTAAACAGTGGTATTGCATGATTGTACTTTTCAGAACCGTAGTTTTTTACTGTAGTTTTTAGAAACCATGATCTCCAAACAGGGCCTAACTTCTTTCTCTTTTTTTCTTCGGCAGGTTGTTCGCCGTTCCCCTGAAGATAGAGGAATGTGTTGGGGTGGGTAGTAGAGCTTCATGCAGATATGCCCCCAATGTTTGTGCACAAGGATAGGCTGTGTTGTAGGAGCTATGACTGAATCAAATTGCTTATGTTGCTTCTTTGTTTGTAAGAGAACAGCGACACCAAAGCATGACCAGAGCGGTTTGGCATTGTGTTGGTCCGGCCGGATGTACGCTAGATCATGTTGGCAATTGTACAAAACACAGGATGATTCTGCTTGATATGCCTGCCACATGGTCCGTATGTGCGCTAGAAACCATCTTTCTTCCTTACGTTTCTCATTACCGTACCCTGGTTATACCAATGCTTCTTGTTATGGATAATAATCGACATGCTAAGGGTGCCAATGAAACGGTCATTCATGTTACCAGTGCCAGTAACATATCATATGTTGTCCCTACGTTCCAGAATACTAGGTGCATAGCATTTTCTGTTCCTGTGCATCTGAACAAATACTCGTTCAGATGCACATGTGAATACTTATATTTTGAAACATAATTAAAATACTTATGTTTAGCGAAACATAATTAAAGCATGGAAGCCCATGTGAGCTGTGATATGTGATCCAGTAAGGCACTTCTTGCTCTGACGAAAAGGTACCTGTTAGATTCCCATAGCAACAGCTGTGATGCATAGTACCAAGACAGGATATTGTACTATTTTATAAAGGTTCAAATCCAATGTACACATGATAACTATCACATGCAAGCAAACCAATGATACACAGCCTGTGTCCGTGATGCAAAACTTAAGACAAGAAAATAGAGAGTGAACACCTTTAACAAAACACAAATACAATGCACAACTTTCGTGATCACCTAATGGAACTAACAGCTTGATTATGAAGTACAGCAAAATCATGTGTTAGATATACCTACAAGCAATCTTATCTAAATCCAGTCGCAAATCTGTCATCACTCATCAGCAATATTAACAGCTAAACATACACAATAGTCCAACCTTGAGACTACCCATCCTTCTTAACAAGGAAGTCCCCTCCCGATGCTGAAACGTCACAACATCAGGATCAGCCTAACTTTAAGTGATGCATGAACTGTGAAAGAACCTTGGAACCACTAGAACAAAATGCTTGAAGATCTTATACTTAGTGCAAATACAATGGAGAATCAGGTTCTGAGCCGCTGATCGAGGCAAAGGATGACATGCTATCCTCCTTGGAAGCTGTCGAGAAGTTCAGTGGAGCGGGTGTCAACCGCCTGTTTTCCTTGAAGTAGTTATTGTACCGGCCAGAATATGAGCGTGGGGTTAGAAGCTCAGGTGTGGCACTGCCAGCTGAAACTCGGCGGGGCACCGGGGTCATGAATCCAGCGCCATTTCCATTTGGATGGTGGCTGCTCGTCCGCCTGTTGAAGCTGCTTGTCTTTTTGGGAATAGGTTTTGACCCAAAAATCAACTCTTTCTCCTTTAGCAATAAACTCTGCAGCTTCTTCTGGTCCTGTAATAAGTTATCAGAAATACAGGAGCTACGGCTCTTTTCTTGTGGTTACAGTGCCCAAAAGAGTAGATGATGAAGTATTATTTTTTACCCGGCTACGCCTCCTGTCTTCATCTCGTTGCGCTCTTCTAAGTTTTTGCTCTTCCAGAATGGCAACCAAGCGAACCTTGACATGCAAATTAGTACTCGTTGATTATATGGAACATATCTAGTCAATCTGATTTCTGGTAAATTAGTGAATCAGTTCGGCAACTTACTCCATCGTATAAAAATGGCACATTTCTTTCATCCTCCCATGCAAAAGTTTTGGCTATTAAGTTGTCAATCATTGCTGCAGAAAAAAACAGAGTAGTTTACAATCACACTACATATCATGTACAAAGGTGATTGTAAGAGGATTTATTATATAGGACAAATGAGTAGGCTGCGCTTGTGAAGTTCGTTGTTTCAGTATGTCAATTCCATGAACAGAATTAACCAACCAACATGTATCATGATTTGCTTTCAATTCCATTGGCATAGTTCACAGAAATAAATTAGAAGAATGTACCAGCATATTCAAAACAAACTGAAGTTAATAGGGTTAGCAGCTGCAGAAACGAATCCTCACTTGGAATTTTTTGGACAAGTACCCTTGCCTTTTCTGCACGCTTGAGGTTCAAGTGGGCACCCCTGCCAGCACTATACCTGTTATCATCCTGCAGAAGGAAACATGTAAACATTGAAGGTGTTACTGAAAACATGAATTTGAGCTGAGGAACAGATTTTATGTCGTTAGCCAATCTGAATATTCAACACTAACATGCCAATAGAAAACATGTGGAGAATTATACTCAGTCATGTATTTTAGAATACAACTTTTTACGTGTAAGAGAATCCTACTTGGTTATATTCCTCAAGCCAAGTCTCTTCATCGCAAGCTGATAGCCATTTGTCCACTCTCTCCATGATATCTTTCCTTGTTAAGGATTCTTCATCTGCTTTGGTTATTTGCACTTCAATGCTGGAAAGGAGTTCACAAGGATCCACTAGACCTGAATGTGGAATGTTCTTCGTTTATTGAAAATATTCATCATTAGCAATTTTTTATTGTATGCCATCTCAGCAGGAAAATTACCGGAATCAATCAATGCAATGATCTTTTCTGGTGATGTGCTCATATCCGGCTCCATATGTGCATGTCTGCATATATCTTCTAGTTCTAACCTTTTCTTAAGGACAAGCTCCTTCATTCTACTTGCCTTTTGTTTAGTTAGCCTTTCAACTTCATCTTCTATCTAAAGAATCCAATAATAATACTAGTCAGCTTAAATCGCAGCATGTTAATAAAACATCAAGTCATAGATGGTTGCCGAACCTCCTGGACTGTCACCAATGACAGAATGCCAGGAGAAGTGATTTCATCCTCAGTGGATCCCAGGAAAGCTGCTACTTTGGCGAAGTGTCTCCTCTCTTGTCCGGTTGACTCCATCAGATTCCATAACTTGTGAAGTTTTTCCACAATCTCTTGCAACTGAACACATGGCCAAATCGTTAGAGAAGCTAATATAAATAACAGGAGTTACCAGCCTAGTTCAACTACGACGAATCACCTTCAAAAATCTCATCTTTTTTTCTGCTTTGAGCTTCAGGATAACCTGAGTAAGACCTTCAAGAGTGCTATCACTGATATTTGTTGAATTTTCCGAGTTGGTTCCATTCAAACTGGGATGTACCTCTTTTACAATTTTTGCAAAATCCATTCCAAGCACTGCACATAGGCAGTGAACTTCATCCACATATATGAAGACCTTCTGAAGGCGATCTGACTGGACAAAAGAGGGCATGAGAACAAAATTAATTATTTTACATTTTTACTAATACAGTATAGCCAAGAAAAAGTTTAAGGTAAATTTGATCATTTTCAGTCTATTTAATGACTGGATTGAAGCAAGTCCCACTTATAATGAATTTCAGTCAAATCATTGTTACCTTCTCCTTCTGTAGAATGCACAGCTGCATTTGAAGATCAGAAAGCCTTCTGGTTGACAAGTCATTATCATCATCATTAGGATATTTGACCAAACCATCATTGTTCTGATAATTTTGATCCGAAATTTGTGCTTTTATCTTCTCAATTTGAGATTGCACATTTGAGATCTGTTTGATTCGTTCTTCTTTCTTTGCCCTAAGATCTTTCAAGAGAGGTGTCACTGCAGCTAGTTGATCTTTCAACGATGTATGTTTTTCATTGACCTACAGATGAATATCCCATATCACTAAGACGATAAACTATGCTGGTTTATTTCAGAGAGTACAATTACATGAACAGCATGCCTTTTGGCTCTGACACAATTAGCCATGAATTTTCATGATTCTAAAACATTTTTGAAAATAGTAGTCTTTAATATTTTCAGCTTTGTTTGGAACTTTTTTTAATTCATCAATAGACCCAAGTGGGTCGGACCCTTCCCCGGACCCTGCGCAAGCGGGAGCTACATACACCGGGCTACCCTTTCACTATATTAACATTCCATAAGCAGGAAAGTTCTTTCCACAAAGTCTGATGCACATCTAAGCTGAAGATCAGAACACCCTCACAATCTATTTGCACAGATGCCATAATAAAATACATTGCACATGAACTCAAACTATATTATCATCAAATGGGCTAGTACAAGGTGTGGCTGAAAGAAAGTTCGAGATGAACCATGCAGGTAGGCTTAAGTTATGAGAAAACACCATATTTGATTTTGATAATTTTCAACTGCCTACATGATTCCTCAAGCTGATTTTTGTACAACTTGTTTCTAGTGAATCCATCTGACATGATAATGCACCAACCAAACGACTCAGTTGCACATGTCACTATGCTATGTTTTCATCATTAACTAAAAAAGGATGGGCAACCTGCAGAATATCATATATTCTAAATAAGGTATAGCATGATATCGACAAAGATTTCAACATCTGTTGTTAACAATGCACCTTCCAATTTCCAAACCATGACAAACAAATCAAAACATAGAATCAGAGGATCCATGACTACACCTTCAAGGTTCATAGGTGCAATGCTTGAGAAAGTGGCGAAAATCTAAATCATGATAAATATACCTTAAATTGTGGGGTATTTTCCCCTACAGAAGCAAGTAGAGCTTTAAGCTCAGCTTCTTTGGCCATCAATGACTGATGAAGTTGGGCTCTCTCGGCATTGGCACTATCAACCTTTCGACGGTACACTTGCATGCACTCCATTTCAAGTTCTTGGAACATGCGATCTTTATCTTGTTCACACTCCCCAATCTCTGTCCATATTTTCTAAAACGAAATTCATTTGTCAGATGACCAAACAAGACAAAAAAATGTATAACATACAATAAACTTATTCATAAGAAAATCTATGCAGGCACATGAATACCATTTACAATTACTACACTCAACTAAAAAACATCGCATGGCGTATAATGGCTGCTAATGGCTTAATGAAACAAGCACAGGGTGATTAATGTCCATGAAAGGAAAACAAAAGGCACAGTTAGGGCTATCAAGCATACAAAGAACGCCCAAAAGAGACAAAAAGACATGTGATTGGCATTCTCTAACCGGGCCCTCTCTTCTTGATAGAATTGTTGTCATAAAACCAGTCTAGAATTTTCAAATTCCAGATCTTCAAAACTCATTGAAGATCACTACAGTACTTTCAGAAGAACATTACATAAGCAAGTAATAGCTTATGAGTCACAAATCCAATTTTGAACACCACAATGCAACTATGCTAGTACAATGAGCATTTCAAGAAATAAGATGAATTTCCGCATAACATGATAAGATATTCTTCTTTCTCTGGCTACGCCAGCCTGGTATAATAGGAAGGCACCTAATTACGATAAAAAATACATCACTGGTGTTATTTTAAGCCTCCTTTGGCCTCCAAATACATAAGTTTGTCAAATGGTTTTATAAATTTATTTAAATCAGTGGGACAAATTTTTGAGTTCCCTTTGCTTCTTAAGAAGCATGGAGAACAAGACAGAAATGCGAGAGTAAATCAGAGGTTGAGCCATTAAAGCTCAAATCCAGAGAACGCTGCAGGCAGAATCCACAAATTTCCTACTGTTCTTATCTAAAAATCGTAGCATCGCTTCAAAGAAACGCCACCTTTTTGGAGGAAAGATAAGTGGCAGAGAGAGCCCAAAAAAGAGAACCCCTCTAAGCAGAAGAGAAATTCCTATGGTGTTGAAGGATTTGAAGATGCCAGAATCTCGAAACGGCTAGAAATTTGCAACTTTCTGAAGCAAGGACCCCCGCTCTGCCTCATAATTGAAAGAAAGAAGCAAATCAAGGAACATCTTCGAAAGGCGGTCTGTTCTTTTTAAATCTCCATACAGTTCTTCGCGAAGAAACAGAGCAAATCGAGGACGCCGCTAACAGACAACCGGACGACATTTCCTTCGAGCGGAGAAACGCACCTCAAGTTCGCGCAGCAGCGCGCCGCACGGCGTGTCGAAGCTGACGCTAGCCTGAACCACCTTGTCCAGGCTATACCCTGTCATGACCATCTCGCCCATCTCCCCTCCTGCTTCTCTCTCCCCACAAGGAGAGAGAAGAGGCGACTAGAAGCAGAGGAGGCACCTTTCCAGTGCCGCTCGGTCTTCCTCCTCTTCACTCCTTGCCCTTACTTCTCGCCCTTGTACAAATGGAAGGGCCAAGAACTCCAACTCAATGTCGCTTCACAACTACCCTGGCTCTAGAGAAAGAAGGCGGGAGAGGGGAGGAGAGATGCGCAGCGGTGGTTGCTCGGTTATATACGGATCTCAACTCGAGTAAAGTTGGCAACGGAAGGGAAAGAAGACGAGGTGAAAAAGGGCGAGAGGTAGGAGAAGAGGAGAGGGGTTGCTTGTGAATAGCAAAAAATAATAAAAAGGTAACCAACAAAAGCTTCCTTGTTTTCCTGGTGCGGTTCGGGAACAGGCTGCTACAAGAACCGACTTTTTCTGCTTGGTTTTTCAGAAGCCTTTTGTCAGTAGGACGTGGTGACAAGATCTGAAGTTTTGTAACTACATACAGGCCTTAACTATTTTTTATCGTGTATTTTCTGTTTTTACCGCTTACTAGGACTGATCTGCAGTCTACAGATTTCGAAATGTATGTTCCACCTAAATAAAATTCATTTGAGAAGCTCTCTTTGCAAGGAGGGACACCGTTAGGGATGGAGGATTCCACCAGGCATGGTAGTATGGTTGGGGTATTACAATACCTTGCGGACCAGACATCTCTTCGGTTCACAAAAGCTGTTAGTGTTTACGTGCTCCAACAGTCCTACGTTTGGTAGCAATAAGGGGGGTCTTGAGATACTTGTGTGGAACATTGAAACTTGGCATCAGTTTTACCCCTGATAAATCAACCTTGGTTACTGTCTTCTCAGATGCAGGCTCGACAGGGTGCGCTGATAATAGGAGGTTCGCAGGTGGTTTTTGTGGTTTGCTTAGGGATGGTTTTTGAGTGAATACTCCCTCCGTTTCATAATATTTGACGTTAAATATTATGAAACGGAGGCGGTAGTTCTGAACCATCAATATTTCATGCTAGGATGAAGCATGTCAAAGTGGGCTACCGTTTTATACGTGAATAGTTGCAAACAAGTTGCTAGAAATCAGATTTATTGCTTATGAAGATCAGGTCGCCGACAGATCAAATCTTTGTTGGCGTGCAAACTGTTGAGCTTTCGGATGTTGTTTTAGATCTTTTTCACATAACCAAACACAGTTAGTACTTTAGATGGACTGTTTTGTTTCATGGTACGTTTCAAGGTACCCTCGGTCGACGAGTGGTCCAGGGCAGCTCGAATGCGATCTGAACCCTTCAAGTTTACCATATCCTCGTGTAGAGGAAAAAGTCGGGTTTAATTATCTATGTGTCTTCTTGTAAGTTCACTACTCCTTGTGACTGCGAATGAATCTGAAAGTTCTGAACCACCCAAATCCACATGCACAGTATGAGGAGCCATGCCCTGACGCCCATGTGATGCTGAGGTCAACCTCCATAGATTAGGAAAAGCCACTGCATTAACAAAGATTAAATTTATATTAAACAAATTTCTACCAAATCTAGATTTTAGGAGCAGTTGTCCTTCCGGTCATGCCTCTTTTCCGTCTATCCTCACAGTAAAGTGCACAAAATGCCAAGTGTTACTTGCGTCATTCCCATATGCAGTTTC
Organism: Neostapfia colusana; assembly: GCA_030760725.1. NCBI lineage: Eukaryota > Viridiplantae > Streptophyta > Magnoliopsida > Poales > Poaceae > Neostapfia > Neostapfia colusana. The sequence continues at coordinate 86,531,084 of JASWHV010000013.1, read as the reverse complement.
TGCTCTGCTCACATGCTGGTCAGTGATCAATTCCTGACAAGTCTCAGCCTGTTTTCTTCACAAGAGCATCAAAACAGGCACTGCATGGTGGTCATGTGTAGTGCTACAGCAGAAAGGGGGGAGTCTTCTCATGAGTTGATACTGTGCAAAGATTGCTATTAATTCCTTCACAAAGACACCTCTGCCGGCTTGTTTGACCTAACAAATTAAACGCAACTCATCTTAAATTTGTTTCATGCATTTATTGTCTTTTGAATTCTTTAATTCTGAAGTTGGTGTACGAGTCCACAAAATCTTTAACTTTCAAAAAAGGGTAACACTTTTTTGAAAAACTGGTTCTAACCTAAGATCTCAAGACATAAGTGGAGACATGGTAACACTACGCTAGGTCCACCCTTTGAATTGAATCTTCAACTTTCAAACGGACAAAAATCTGTCACTCACTTAAGCTTGTTTATCATTTTTTGTGATCTTCTTAGTGATTGCACTGGGGGACAATGAATGGAAGGACAGACATATACTTACATGCTTCACTGAGCGGACAGAACTTTTTAGAAGCTAAAACTAATTGTACTGTTAAGAAGCATTAGCTATCAAATTTTACGACAAATCCTATTGGTCATTATGTTTGTACATCGTTAGGTACCTCTTGAGTTCGTTGTGTACGTCGTCTTGTCGGCATGTACGTTGTTGGGTGATGGCCCATAGAATAGGCTCCATTGCAAGAAAAGATCTTCAAAATAAGTGATTTTCAAGATTATCATGCCACTGCACGTGTACAATCTCAAGTTAATGTCGTGGTCCAGATAAAAGTTTTCATATATCAACCGTACAACGCAGATACTCGATGTACTAAAATAGACTTTTTTCCATTAAAAATTCAGAAAATTTGTATGTCCATTGCCAGCTCAGCACAGACTTGTTTCTCTTTGTACAAATACACTCCCACTCCTGATCTTTCTACTTTTTCTTACATGTCGCGGCAAGGTTGCAATCACCTAAACCTGTTGCTGCAAAAGGAAGAAGAAAAAGATGGCAGGTATGTTCCTTACTGAAGTATGGCTGCATATGGAGTGTAGGGAAAGGCAACGTCGAACTCGAAAGGATCCTGCACCAAATCCCCATCACTGGGAGGTTGGCTCCATTTTTTTTGCCACGACAACAACCGTGCCCAATTTCTCGCTGAATTCCGTCCATGATAAGATCAAGGAAGGGCATCATTATTGGTGTAATTGGGACCCCTCCAAGCAATCAACTGCAATTCAAAGGCCCAATCATTTGATTTGGTTGCTTATCAGATGAACTTATCATTATCTTTTCGAGGGCCCTGCTTGGCATGCGTATAATTCAAATCCAATTAGCTCAAAAGTTTACATTTCCCCTCCCCAATGGACAGCACTTTCTTGCTGATTTGAAGTCAATTATCTTCAGACTGTTGGCGTCAATTTTTTTTGGCTATTTGCAGAAGCAGACCTTGAGTCACTATCAGCAACCTACCACACTGCTATTACCCTGGCAGATTTGATTTGTATATACTTGTAAATGCATGCAATTTACACTCGGGGAAAATACAGGTCAGAAGAGAAAGTGAAAGAAATGTGACTGCCTAACGGCTTCAGGTAAACCTTTCATACATGTCTCCAGCTGTATCTGGTTCATGGAACTATCAGCATGGCGATGAGAAAGCACTGAACAGAAAAGCAAATGTTGACGTATGTAATATCTATCTACTCTTCTTGCAATGATTAGTACATAATTCAGACAGTTCAGAGCTACAGATCAATTGGTTGGATATTGCAGTTGTATTTGTTCTGCAGTAGTCAATCATTGGATAATCATTTGTCGATCGATAGAAAATTAGTAATTAGTTTTCTCAGTGGTTTCAAATTTTCAACCTAGCAGCGAGCTAACACATGCAAAAGCAGTTCGGATAAACGACCAAGTAAAGGCCTTTTCTTTTATCACACACAAGCATGGAATGTGGCCATGTGGGTCGTTAGTTACAGGCTACACCTGTCAGCTACGTTTCTTGCATTGTAATACATGCAGCATGGGAAGGATCTCAACTCCTTACTTCCAGAACAATATATTCCCCAGCTTTAAGTTACGTGCACTTTGCTTAAAACGATTAAAGTTGCATTTCATTCAAACATTTATTTTGTATTTCGGCCAATTGTTTCCCTGCTCCTTATGTTATAACCGTTTCATTTTGCTGCTTCTACTGGATACCCTACTGAGTTATTCCCATCCTCTTTAGAAACTACTGACATAAAGCGCAACACCAGGAATCAGAAAAGTACTCACTCGCATTCATAGGACAACCTAAAGAGACATAACAGATTGCAAAGTGTCACACCCGGTATTCCATAAGAAATACCCGAGCGTATACTCACATGTATGTCAGGATCAGTTGATTCATACATGTGCCGACAAGAGTGTAATATCATTATATTACAAGCCAAGTTTAACGTACATCATAATATTACATCATTGTTCATAAAATATCAACTATTAGTACCAATACATTAAACTCAACAGCGGAAGACTACATCATGGGTGCTCCATCTCCACAGGCGTTGCCCGGGGGTTTCGCCAACCTAGAATAACTCCTCGGGATCGAAGTACTCCTCGTCAAAGTCTACGTCTTCATTTGCACCTGAGCCAACATATGATATCCAATAAAAGCAAGTTTGAGTACCGAAGGTACTCAGCAAGTGTAGGAAAGAATGTTATGAAGGCCAATAGCAAGGGAAGGCTAACATGGTTAAGCACTATGCATTAATCCTAAGTCTTATCTTTGATTAGCAACATGTCTTACTAAGTGATAATCCCACCATCATCATAATTAAGTCATTAATGTTAGGTTACACCACCCAACAACCTCTTTTGACTCACTTCCATGTTTCTCTAATCATGGACAAGTCCAAGCCGCTCTTGACCGTGAGCACGGCTGTCATGACAGTTTGGTTCTCTGCAGAGATTGTACCACTTTACCCACAAGTAGTGATTTCATCCCCTGTTGCCAGGTGGACTAAGAAACCTCCCTGATATCCGTGGTTGCAAGCCACATTACACACTTCCTTTGGTGTGCGATCAGGAGATCACTACATGGCCTTTACAAAGGGCCTACTGGCAAGTACAAGCCCACTGAGGTTTCACCGCTGTAGTTTCTGGGAGTAACCCTCCCCTACAGAAGCCCCCTCTTGAGCCTTGCAGTTCCCAGGGCAGTCAAAAATGGACTCCCATTCCCCGCACCATCCAAACACTCATACTATACCGGCAAACTCCTAATTAATTGGCCAAGCTGCCCCATCTCATTCTTGTGGTGGCACTGTAAAGCCGGGTTAACTGTTCCATGAACCGGTCCTTAGAATCTAGGACAGGCACTAACACATTCCCGAGTCTCGTGCACGAAGCACCAACCAAACAACCAGCCTGTCTAGATTCATAACCACATGACACATACACTTATGTCTTTCATATAATCCACAAGACTAGTATCAACTACGTTTCATTCATCTCTAAAGTTCTAAGCATGGCTAAGCACATAAAATGATAACCATCAAGTCCTATCTAATTCCCTCCATGGTTTTGTAAGGAAAGATAAAGCAATGAAACTATTGAAACATCCTACACTAGGTTTCATATTAAAGACATCATGCAAATAATTTAACTATTCATCCTAGAATAGGAACAAAGTGATCAAGAAATACTTGCCTTCAACTTGTTTAGAATTCTTGAAAACTTGCTTTTAAAGATTGACAACTAGCTTTGGGGTTGGTTCTTAATGCGACGACTCCGAGAGGGCCACGTTGTCCTGACCGTGACCGATAGCGACGCGCGGCGGCGCTCGACGACGGCGATGATTTTCTTGCCGGAAAACGCGAGAAGACGGAAAAATTCACTAATTCTTAACTTTTTCTACTAAATTCAAAGGGGGAAATACGAGAAACTTACCTAGCGTATTTTTTTATTTGGATCGGTTCTGAAATGAGTCAGAGGACGACGATGAACTCGATTCTCATCGGTGGAGTTTGGTTTGTGTGTGGGGAAATTTTTTAGGGGCTCTTGAGTTGTTTAAATAGGAGGGAAGGGGTGGCAGTTTTCTGATGCAAATGGACAAAGGAGGGGCGGGTGCGGCGCGCGAGCGGGCGCGAGCGCGCGCGAGCAGGCGCGAGCGAGCGCTGTGAGCATTGGGTGCGGTTGTGAGGGTGTGAGCAGTTTTTGTTTTTTTTTCTTTCCCACGTGGGGTGTGACAAACTACCCCCCTTAAATGGAATCTCGCCCCGAGATTCGGTAGGTTTAAATTTTTTAAGGTTTGGTTGATTAAAATTGGTTTCATTAAGATGTTTAAGAAAGTTGTAACCAATTTTCAATGGATTAGGACCTAAACGGTTAATACCAAACAGTTTGTGCTTACGGTCATGGTTAGGTGTTAACGGTTTTGATATGGTGAAATAAGATTAGGTTTAATAAACTAGGACACACACTACATAAAATCAAGCATATAGCATCAAAACTTCGTGACAATCTTCAATGTCTTCTAGCTTGTTTTCTGTTATTCAGTGATCCTCCATCTTCATGTGTGAGAGCCTTCAGTGACGATTGTTTTTTTTTATATTGTCATCGTTGGCGATGACCTATCGGATCATTTATCTAATCATGTTAGAAAAATGTTAAATATGATAGACTACCCCCTTATATAAAAATAAAAAAATAAAACACTAGATATCAATACATAAAAAAAATTCAACTCGTAACGACCAAGGCATGGATATCAACCGCTGATCAAAATGGAACCTAAGCGAGTGGTGAATAATTTTTTTTAAAAAAATTTTTAAGATGTTTTCGTATCTTAATCTTTAAAATTTTGTTGGTTGAGTTGAAAGAAAAAAATAACAAAGTTAGAAAATAAAAGATAACAAGATTTTTTCTTTTGAAGCTAGATGAATCTAGACCTTAGATAAGTAACTAAATAATTATTTTTCTTCTAAAAGATTTTGTAAAATAGTTTTGCTAAAATAACAAGGCTTTGTTTTGTCTATTTCTAACTAGATTCTCGTCCTACGGGCAACCTTGGCTCTGATACCACTTTGTCACACCCGGTTTTCCATAAGAAACACCGAGCGTATTCTCACATGTATGCCAGGATCAGTTGATTCATACATGTGCCGACAAGAGTGTAATATCATTATATTACAAGCCAAGTATAACGTACATCATAATATTACATCATAGTACATAAAATATCAACTAATAGTACCATTACACTAAACACAACAGCGGAAGACTATGGCGTGGAACTGGAGCATCCACGCCGTAGTCTTCCGCTGTTGTGTTTAGTGTAATGGTACTATTAGTTGATATTTTATGTACTATGATGTAATATTATGATGTACGTTGAACTTGGCTTGTAATATAATGATATTACACTCTTGTCGGCACATGTATGAATCAACTGATCCTGGCATACATGTGAGAATACGCTCGGTGTTTCTTATGGAAAACCAGGTGTGACACAAAGGGAGATAGGAAATAGCTCTGAAAGATAAGTGTGAAGGATATAATTAAAGTACATGAAAAGGAGACAGGAAATAAAAAAATGATGCCTCTCATCAAAGGAAAATCGTACAACCACTATACAGTACTTACTACAAATAAACCATCCAAATCATGGGGTTAATGCTAGCCTAACGATTTATAAAATAAAATGACTAGTCCATCCTTCAGAGGTAAAATATTCATCGAGATAAAAAAGGGGATTATCTTGGGTATTACTTTACTTCACTGGTACCTTCCGAGCTAATACGAACTGCTTCCGGATATCATGAACCCTACAACACACCAAACCTTAAGGTTAGACCAGTAGGTCATGATGGTTTATTCCTCCTGTAAACACGAAGCATAAACCATATAATCTGTTCCATCAAATGGACAAGGGAAACATCACACAAGACGAAAGCGTTTTATTTGACTGAAATCCGGCACGAGAATCCCATGTGTGAAGCCACTAAGCTCAAGCTCTTTGACTGTAAATTTAGAAAGCAGAGGGCCGAGAGGGACGGACGAGCTGCAAAGGCGGTACACGTGTGGCCCCTGTCGCCGGTCTGCCGGCTCCAGCTTCAGGTGATACATCCCGATCTCGCAACGAGAACCATCTCTTTGGAAGCTCACTTTTATTTTATCCTCCTGCGAGGTTTCTGATCAAGTGCCCTGTTTGGTGGCTCCGGTCTGAGGATGTTGCAGCAGACGCCATCGCGGAAGCTCCTGCGCCACGATCGGGCAGCGCGAGACGACGTTGATAAGTGACGTGGAGTTTGTGAGGAAACAGCCGTGGGATTGGTTGGTTGCAATTGCAACTCGAATTGTTTGATGTAACCATTGCAAAGCAAGTGGGCCATTCAAAAAAGTTGCAGGTAGATGCTAGACTGATGCTGTTCAGCCCCGTTTTTCTTATCGTTCTTGGATTTCCCGAGCAAGGCCAAAGCATGATATCTGCTAAACGATTGCAGCTAGATGTTATGCTGTGTTGGGACTTTTGGTCAGCTAAATCCCGAACGGAAAAGGAGAATAAGCATAACGGAGGTAAATAAATACTCACTCCGTTTCAAATTATTTGACGCTGACTAGATTTGAAACGGAGGAGTAGAAGAATCACGAGATAAAAGGTCTTCCGCGAGGATCTCCTCTTACATTGTGTCTGTGGCTGGCTATTTATACGAAGACCAAGGTCACTTTAAGCTAGACCTTTGTATCCTTAATTACTACTCTCTTCGTTTTGATTTATTTGACGCTGGTTAGTTCGAAACGGAGGGAATACATTATAGAAATATTCCATACAAAATAATCAAAAGGGTACGATGGTTAAAATTACATGGGAAACACAACAAGTGCAACCCTATTCCAGCAAGACGCGTCTTGCGCATAGGCTCCGCGTCCACTCCCGCTACTCCTTCGGGTGACAGCCACCTCCGCTCACGTTGCTTGCTCGAGATGGTGATGGTGTCATGATCGAAGGTGCTTCATGCTCTTGTATGCTCCCTGATGAGTCAGGTTCCTACCTTCGGATCGTTCCTGGAGTCAAGGATTGAATCGGGAAATGAAATTGAAGGTCAGTCATTAGATTGCTGAGTAAAGGTGACCTCGCAGGAGGCGATCCCCGGCATACAGCAAGTTGCATGCTTGGACAGGGACTTGGCACCGGACGTTCATGGCCGTAGCCTTCAGGACCTTGGGCTCCTCTCTTTGCAATCTTTGTTCGGTACAGCACGGTGAGCTGCAATATGTTCCGGGGTTGCTAGAATTGTTTAGTTATATTGCTTTCTGCTTCTCGTTAGCTTGAGAACATTGACTCTTCATTCAGTTCCATGCCGTACACTGTTGCACTAGTCTGACCCTCATTCATCAACTACTCCTTGGGCTCCACCTATGGTCTTGCATTCGTTAATATTCAACAGCATTGACTCATTGTGCATCAGTGATCAATTTTTCCCTTTCAATTAGGAAACAAATAAAACCAAGTATCTTGAAGATCAAAGCCGACCTCAATGAGAGTTGATGGGCCACCCGTATCATGACATGCTATATTTTAAGAAAACGCATTCCATCATCATAGCCCTTTACTTCAGAATGTCATCATTGTAGTGTCACTTCACTTTTGTGGTGTTGTATTGGACATTGCAGGAAGGAGTAAGAAATATATAAATTAAAAAAGAAATCAACAACATCACAGCTATCAGTAAATGACAAAGTCCGTAAAGTGCAACTAATAATTGAAGGATGGTACATCCTTCCATAGAAGAACTCAAGGAGGCAGTGTCGCTCCCGCACCACCACATTGGTCATCCATGCTGAAGTGAATCGGCATGTGGAGACATTACTCTTGGAGATGATATACATAATTAATTAGCAGGCATTTTCTTCGACATATTGTCCAATAAATAATTCCATTGTGAATTGCCTACTTTATATTGCTTCAAGATCCTTCCTTAAGTCATCATATTGTTCAGTCTACATGACTGTATTTATGGACATCTTGGTCTCGAAACTATTGGGAAAAAAAACAGGCTACAGTGTCTTCTAACAACAGGTAATCACTGAGTTAGTGCTCTAAAACTCGAGGACAAAATTGGGGCACGATCTTTTGCTTTGTACATCATGATTTCACAATAAACATCAGACTTCAAATTCCATATTTTTCTTCTCTTTGATCTCATCTGGTTTGAGCACGTGAATGAGAATTGTCAGAACAATCTTCATGATTTCCTCTTCATCATATAATGTAGCAAATCTGACTGCAAAACACATGTATTTTGTTATGTTATCCCATATAACCACTCCATTATAAATGCCTTCTTCATACATTAATATTAAATGAACTCTAGGAACAGCCAGAGTTAACTATGGATTAGCTCATCATTCGTGTTCGACTAGATATCAAAACCATCCAATTCTAAGCAACTAATACTGGTATTCCTCTACTGAAAGTACATAAAAAGCATTAAACTATGCATTAATAAACCCGAGTATTCTAATGGCTTACCCCAAGGAAGGATTGGAAACTCCCATGTCTGCTTAGGAACTGATATAGCATATGCAGCAACCTAAAAAGGATTGAGACAACTTGGGTCAAGCATTACCTTGTTGCATGGGTCTTTCAGAGATACTTGCAATAGGGATGCAGAAAACATACAAGAGTTGAAGCAGCAAGTGAACAGGGAGAGTTAAAAAGCAATGAGGTGTCTTCAGTCTCATACAGAATATCCAAAATCTCCATGCACACATCCAGATCCATGAGGTCGCCTAGTTTTGATATTTCCCTGGCATTGACAAAATAAGTACCACATCAATTTAAAAAATATAAAGTTATGCTTCATTTACCAAGAAGTCTACAACAAGCAAACATTACCAGCAGGGTTTAGGGTTAGCACTTCTACAAAGATTTTCCACTATGATAAAGCAATATTAGCGCAAGGTTCAAAACTACTTAGTGATTAGTTTACCAAGAAGTCTACAACAAGCAAACATTACCAGCAGGGTTTAGGGTTAGCACTTCTACAAAGATTTTCCACTATGATAAAGCAATATTAGCGCAAGGTTCAAAACTACTTAGTGATTAGTTATACAATCTAACGAATGAGGTGCAATAACATAATAACATAACACTTTCAAGTTCCACTGTTTGTGATAGGCTTGGCGAGCCAACAACTACACTTAGCCATTCTCATGGAAATGAAACTTTCAAGTTCCACTGTTTGCCATTAACACTGTTAACGATTGGTTACAGGCAAGAAAAACTAGTAAACGATCCAACAAACCTGAAGTGTATGAGAAGCTCCTCCAGGTATATGAAAGTAATGCTCGAAGATCCAATGTTATACTCCACTACCTAGATAGCCCAGAAGGAACAAAGAAATATAACATTGTAGGGCAGCACCTAATTTACATATTGTTCAGTTAAGCCAGGCGTTACCTCCATGAAAACCAACTCCTGTGGTATTACAGTAAACACCTTCAGTCACCACAGGCAAGCACTCGACAGAGGACGGAAATATTTTACTGTCAACTCACAGCATTGGCGAAATCGCGGCATGTGAAATGCTGGTCAGCGATGATGTGATCTCCTAGGGCCTTGAGGCTCTTCACTGATAGCGGCCTCACATCATGAATCTGAATAAAAAAATTGTAGAGAGAAGAGTCAGGTGGTGTTACATTATTGCTACCGCCCAGTTTAAGAAAGTACACGGAATTATTATCTAAAAAGAAAGAATGTACACGAAGTTTGCTAACAGTGTGTCACCTTGCTGGCGATCCACACCGCGACGAGAGCGAATAGCTCGAGATTGCTGTCTCTCAGGGGCTCGAGCAGCCAGGACCTCACGGATCGTTCGGTTGCGCCGCAGAACCCCATCTTCCTGCCGCGACCAGACGGAGAAATGAGAAACCATCGTTCCCCGCGGACAGGAATCGAAGCATGATCGATCACCTCGGCAGCGCCGGGACGAAGCGTCCGGCGAAGAACGCGAGCGCAGAGTACTTGACGATGGGCCGGAGGTCGAGCCGCTGCGAGGGAATCGCGGGAGGGGGGTCAAGCTCGATTGCGGTGGTCGGGCTGGGGAATGGAAGGAAGGGGGCAGCGCGCAGTACCTTGGAGGCGTGGAGGAGGAACTGGAGCAGGTGGCGGCGCCGGAAGGGACCCGGCCACGCGCTGGCGGCGTCCTCGACTTCCATGGTGGCGCGCGCGAGGCAGGCCACGCCGCCTCGGTTAGAAGCAGCCAGCGGAATCAGGCCGTGCGCAGCAGTCGAATCATCGAGGAGCGAGGGCCCAAGAAGTTGAAAGCCCAAGAAATCTGGAAGGCCCAAGCCACGGCCCCTAGCAAAGAGTGGGCTAGAGTAACTAGGCCTCTGCCTGGCCCAGAGTGCTCCGCTTGACTTCGTCAGATCAAATCTTAACCGCACTCTTTAGATCCAACGCTCCTGATGACTTCAAACCGGGTCGGTACATGAAACCACGATCTGGGTGGTCGGGAGAGGAAACTCCGGGTCCCCGATCGACCACGGCGCGGGATTGCCATCTCGATTCTCGCCGCTGCATTTTCGCTCCGTCGTCTCGTCTGAGACGATCGTCGACACCACCGTGCTCTGTCGAGCGACAAATTTTCCACAGGAGACCGTCGACGTGCCCACGTACGGCAACCGCCGCCGCCATTTTGGATGCTTCTCGGCCAGTCCTTCCCCGCGGGCACCGTCTTTCTATGCGCCCGCGCTCGCCGGAGAGTGACCCACGAGACCCGTAGCGTGCGTATCCTCGGTTTTTACCGCCTATAGTAGTAGAGGATCAGTGGGTCACCGGGCGAGGCAATCGCCGCCGCGTGAAAGGAGAGAAACACGACGATGGCGGCAAGAAGAACAAGGTCCAAATGGTGTGCGCCCCTTTGCAAACATTATTGTTCTGATCTTGTATAGAGAGAAAGGGACTTGCATGCATTAGTTAACCAACGCCTACCAGCTGTCAAATCCCGCGGCAAACGACCGCTCAAACTCGGGGTCCATGAGGACGCCCGCCATGACGTGCACCACGTTCTCGCCCCTGACGATGTCGACGCACTCCGACCGCACGCCGTTGGCGACGAGCGCCAGCGCCCCGCCTGCGTCGTCCCTCGCGACGTGGATCCTCAGCCCGGACACGGAGTCCAGGACGCGCGCGCTCCCGCCGCCTCGAGGCGCCAAGTCCGCGGCGAGCAGCCGCCGCGGGACCGCGGAGAAGCCAAGCACGCGTGAGAGGACCGCGTACGTGTCGCCGTCGCCGGCAGTCTGGTTCTCGGTGGCATTCGAAGCGCTGCTGTCGGGCCGCAGGTTGAGGGCGCAGCGGAACGCGTCCGCCGAGGGTGCGAAGACTGTGAACGGGAGGTCCTCGGGGAGCATGGACACCAGCGTGTTTCCGAGCTCCCCAAGGCTCGCCGCGCCGCAGTGAAGCGGAGGTGGAGGTGAGGACGAGGATCTTGTGACGACGTGGTGGCGAGACGGTGTCGAGGAAGGGGAGGTGGAGAGAAGCACGATGACGAGAAAAAGGAAGGTAAAGGCGGCGGCGGCTGTGGCGGCGAGAAGGAGGCGCCGCGGCGGGAGCGGCCGTGGCCTGAGCGGGAAGAGACTCCGCGTCCTCCTCGCCGCCATCGTGTTCATGTGACGCGATCAGGGTACACGATGCAGGAAGCAGGAGCAGAGGATGAGAGGAAGGCACTGGTGAAATCGAAAAGTCCGAACTAACTACAGATGAATTCAGTGAAACTCAGAGTCGCGGGACTGCATCTCCCGACACTAGGGGGGGACGGTCGCTGCATGTTGCTTGCCGGAGTGGTCACAGCCGATGACTGCATCGGTACGTTTTGCTGTTCACCCCGGCGTTGATTAAGTTTCCCCAAGCACTGGCTACCCAAGTTGCACGAGACCGAGGCAGCTAGCAAGTGAGCAGCGTCGGGATGGGCACGGCGCGAACGGACACGGCGGATCCGGCTCACCTGCCCGTGCTCCGGGGCAGCGAGGGCCGTGTTGCGAGCAGTCGGGTACGCGTACGGGCCGAGAAGGCGTCAGCCGTCTTCCAGAAGTTCGCCGGTGGCCCATGGGCCTGACTCTATAGGCCACAAGTGGACCGGGATCCCGGCGCTGCTATAGTGCTATTGGCCACAAGTTTACTGATGAGTGCCAATGCCCACGTCATACTCCATGTCTTCTTAGTGCACTGTTACGCCTTCCTCCAGGTGTCCTTGCTACGCACAGCATTCCAGAATGCACCCGATTGGAACAAGATATTCTCACTCTCACCCTAATGTGCCCTAAAAAAGCGCATATGTCCGCGAGTCCCTGTTGGTTCAACCCCTGTCTCATCCTGCACCTGTCTATGGGCTACCAGAACGTGAACTCGAGATAAGATGACAGAAAAACGAAAGCCGAAAATAGTCAACACACAAGAAGCTTTCGCGGCGCTAGTTTTGAACTCAAAATCGGAAAGGTTGCCACTTAGCCTCCAACATTTTGTACCTTTTGTTTGGACTATACGCGTGGCTGTAGCAGGAGATTTTTTTCAGCGAAGAACACAGATTCCTCTAGACCATTCCCTGCACTACTTAACTGTTTTTCATCAGAGCCCATGCATGATCGGGTGTTGTGGTTGCGAGGGGGTTGACCTACGAGCCTATGTGAAGATAGGCAGAGCCTACCATCAGCATGCCATTCTTGAACGGAAGCGGTTTGTATCAATCGCGTTTCAAGTGGTATGTGCTTGATCTTGCATTGTGTCATGGGTGAAGAAAGAGGGTATTTGTTAATCCGCTTGGGTTAGCTCAGTTGATGGTGTGGTCGCTTGTAATTACCCTCATTTTAATGAAATACGTGCTCAGCCACCGTTTGTGAAAAAATCTTTAAATATGATGATCAGACATGATTTATAAATTATTGCCATGTTACTAGTTGTTAAATACGGTATGGATTGGCGCTATGTTCTATGGACCCATTGATTTTGCTATTCCCGTGAAAATAGAACTGGCCCGGGTGTTAGGTGATGAGCTGATGATGTAAGATGATTGATCATTTCTTTTATCGGGTCCTGACTACTGAAGCGCTTCATGTGGTTATCAAGTGGAACGCCGCTGCAATGGTCCAACACTGTTAGTTCAGGTATTCCTTATAGAAGCCTCTGACACGGTGATATACCTCCTTTAATTCGTTTGGGTGATGGAGAGAATCTCTCCACAGGGATCCCTTGTTTAGGACTAACGAAACAACAATCAGACTGTGAAAATCATAATACAGTAACAGACTCTACTTCATCAAAGAGTGCATGGATACAACAGTATCCATGAGAAAATTCAGTGTTCACATTAGGCGCCTTTTTTATCAAGTCGGCACCATGCGGTGTGTATTTCATTGATAGAGTCAGAACACATTGTGCGCCTTCGATCACAAAAAAAAATCATGGTGTTTTCCTTCACTGTTTTCACATACGAGGACTGTGCAGCGGTGCGTTTTTTTGGAGAAATAAAATTGGATCAACCACATCAATAGCATGCTTAAATGATTTGCACTGGTAACTACAGACAAACCGGTAGTTTCGCACTATATGCAGGGCAGCTAGCTTGTCTTGGATCACATCATTAGTTCTGCAGAATGCTGCCAACGCAGAGGCAACAAGCGGCAGAAAACAGGAAGAGGGGACGACCCTAACAGAGCCCTTGAATTTAGGGGATGGCTCGAGACCTTGAGACCACTAGTTGTGCGTATTGCCCAATTGCCATGGCCCATGACGGTGCCACAATGCTTTTAAAAATGGATATGCCTTGAGTACACTTGCCACAGTGCCCCGCAATGGTCATCTTCCTGAAGGATTACTGCACAAACCGGGTTAAGATTCATGGCTCACAGGCTGCCAGCAATATGGTCTCTACAAAGTTATGGCGTTGGATAGATTTGCTGCACCCTCCTGTCCTTAGTACATGATTTCAAGATAACTTTTTTTTGTTCTAATACTATGTCAGAAACATAACTTCACCAACAGACACAGTCACACACCACGCATACACATCACAAGCTCAGGTCCAAGGAGAGCATGCGCATCATAAACACACGCTGGGGAAGAGACAGGAGGGATTCTAAACGGAAGGAAATGTAGAAACTTGGGTGTTTTTATGTCAACCACACTTCGCATAAGCTGTCCGTCTGAAGCAGCCAAAACCAGTGCTCGGCAGAGAGAGAGTTAGCAGCCACAGTTGTTTCTGGCCACAAAATTCGGGTCCTTCCACGCTCGTTACCGTGATACAGTATAATTTGCCATGCTTGTCGGCGGCAACAAATTTGAGACAGCTCGTACTCATTGGATCGAAGGAAGCTTACAATGTAGATGTAGTAGGTACAGGAGGTCAGGAACATCGGGGTAAAAAAACATCTGTATATATCCTAGCTATGCTGTAAACGTACTTGATAATAGAATTACACGTTTTCAAAAAAGATAATAGAATTATGAACACTACTTTTCCGTTTGGTTGTGTACAGTTGGAGCGACAAATTCCATCCATTCTCTCGCTTGCGAGCCTTGTCTGATGACTCTACGTCCGTCAGCGGCGGGGGTCAGACGGTCTCGGTGAATCTGGCGCTGTTCATGTCCTTTGACCGGAGCGGCAGCTCCGTCGAGCTCGTCGTGACCCTGTCGTCGAACCTCTCGGACATGAAGAAGCTCCGGAGCGAGTTGAGGTTCCGTGGCGCATCCGCCTCCACCGTGAAGACGGCGCGCACGGGGCGGTGGTCCGACAGCCGGCACTCGCACCGGGCGTACTGGTCCTGCCTCAGCCCGGCGCCGCGCCACAGGATGCGGTCGCACCACGCCGGCGCGCGCCGCTTCTCGCCTCGCCGGCCCTGCTGGCCGGCGCAGGTGCCGTAGTAGGCGTCCGAGTTGGGGTAGTACTTGTACGTCGGCGAGAACGTGATGGCGCCCTCGTTCCAGCCCTGGAACGCGCCGCCCTGGCACACCTCGCCTCGCAGCTGGTCGTTCTCGAGCAGCGTCTCCCAGTCCTGTCTCTCCACCAGCATCCTCGTCTTGGCCTCCGGCAGGGAGATCCGGTAGTTGAGGTCCCCAAGTAAGATCACTCGGCTGCAACCATAGACAAGACGAACGACATCAGGTTATATTCCTGGTCAAAGC
Source organism: Neostapfia colusana (assembly GCA_030760725.1). Lineage (NCBI taxonomy): Eukaryota > Viridiplantae > Streptophyta > Magnoliopsida > Poales > Poaceae > Neostapfia > Neostapfia colusana. The sequence goes on along the minus strand of JASWHV010000013.1, from coordinate 86,515,894 downwards.
CTGCCTCGTGTCGTGATAGGTTGATTTTCGCCGTCTTTGTCTTGAGCACTCACGTACGTGTTAGTTAAATCAAAATATCGATGGATCAATTACGGTTGCAAGTTGAGGCATTTTGTAATCTGCACTCTGCACCGGCGGCGGTATATAAAACAGTACTGATCCATCGGCGACGTCGTCCGGTGCACTTTCGAAGCTTCGTCTATCTACTTTTATACTACCACTATGCCGAAACGCTCGCTCTCGCCAGCCATAACGTATCAACCTATGACACGATCGAAAATCCCTGATACGGCGGTGTAAGATATCTACACTACACCGGCCTACTCTTAGTTTACCGGTAGCGTGGACGGTGCAGCGACCAGATTAATCAATACGATTTCGATCGTGACCTGTAAGAACGGCCGTTGTTTTCATGCTCATTTGTATGATATCTGGTGGTGCACTGCGTGTGAACGCGGCTCGTCAGGATCTCTTCTCCTATTCCCGGCTGGCGCTGGCGCATGAGTCAGCGACATCGGGGAGCGCTTCGTTTGCAGCTTGTTCGGTGTGAAGAGATGTGTGCAAGTGGTAGTGTGTGCGTACTTACTCGTGGTCTAGAATCTTGTGGGGTAGGTTGAGCGCGTGCCCGCGCGGGAATGTCGTCCGCGATAGGATCTCCGTGGCGTCGGCGTTGCGGTGCGCCTCGTCGCCCTCCCGGCCGCCCGACGCGAGGTGGCAGCACACGAAGCAGAAGCTCGTGTCGTGCAGCCAGAACCTCACGGACACGGCACCCTGCAGCAAGCGCCATTTCATCGGTTGGATCAAGCGCTGATGCATGAGAGCGGCCTAGCAATAGCTTGAGCCGCGACGCCCAGGAAGGGAACGGAAATAATTAACGTACCTTGTTGCCGAGGCATCCCATGACGCCGCAGCCGACGCAGGAGACGCTGGCGCGGCGGACGAAGCGGCGGAGGTCGGCGCGCACCCAGACGGTGAGCAGGATGCCCACCATCTGCTTGCTCACCACGCACCGGTACTCCCTCGCCAGCCCGCCGCCCCTCTGCGACCGGTTCAGCGCCGCGCGGATGAGCTCGTTCCAGCGCATGCCGATGCGGCTCCTGTCCGCGCCCAGCACGTTCCTGGCGCGCAGCGGCACCACCTCCTGGAACCCGAGCACGTACATGTCGTAGGGCCCGTTGCTCGCGTCCAGCCAGTCCGACAGGTCCAGGTCCTCCGGCGGCGCCACGCCGCCCACGTTCCACGTGCTCGCCAACAGCCTGCGCCCGGTGAATCGCTGGTTAGTTAGAATCGCCAACTCGAGAAGGATCGATGGATGCGCGCCACGACACGACACGCGGGCTGGTGTGAGAAATGAGGCCAGTGATGGGGGTAACCAATGGAGCGTACGTACCTGTACTTGAGGGTTTTGTTGTTCCGCTCCTGCGGCCGCTGCCGCTTGACACACCGGCTGGCATCGGGGCTGCACCCGCCGCCGTACTCCGGCTCGAAGGCGTCCTCGTCGATGGGGAAATCGGCGACGAAGGCGTGGCTGCCCGATGTCTTCCGGAAGAGCTTGCTGGCCACCAGCCGCGGCCAGAGAACCTGCTAGTAGCCATGCCCGCACACATCGGCGTTAGTTACACAGACATACAGCATGCGTAGGCCGGTCGGAGCTAGAAGCTAAGCTAGAGGAACGAGACAGGGAAGAAAGGGAGAGAGAGACAGAACGAGCTAGAGAGCGCGAGAGCATGCGTGCGTTCCAACGCTGGCCTACCTCCGCTTGCTTTTGGTTCTCTAGCATGATGATGAGCACGATCGAGGCGTAGGCCCTCGCGTGTGGTTGGGGTGACTGGTAGTACGCGGGAGAAGACGGGAAGAACGGTGGTGGTGGTGATAGTAAAGCAGCGAGAGAAGCCGGGGAGAAGGAAAACGTCAGACGGAGAAGGGAAAGCCGGCCTTAATAGGCGCCGGGCCGCTACGTGACGCGGCGCCAATAGACAAATGCTAACCTGGAGCGCGCGCGCGGCCACGGTCACTCACAGCTAGCCGCCCGGTAACCGTGTGGGCGGAAGCTAAGATGATGTCGATCGGCGCGGCGCGGCGCTGCATGGTGCCTGCGTTGATCAGGAAAAAGGGGAGAGGGCGGCAGTGACAGTGGAGGGAAAAGCGATCGCCTTTTGGACGGCCTGCTGCGGGTGGTCAAAGCGACTGGGATTACGGCGGCGTTCATGGGATCGTTTAGCTAGCTAGACGCAGGGGACAACGAGAGGGATGGATGCTTGGAATGGAATCTCTTCCCCACCTCTCTCTGTCCGAGATTGGTCACTGCAAGCTGAAATCAGCTCGTGCAAGGTGCAATGCATTTCTTTACGAATTTAGTCAAGCAGAGAAAATGTCCTAGCTAGCTATGTAGGGCAATCATCAGGGTGTGTTGTTTTTACATCTTAAATCTATGGACTTTTCTGCCCTTTTTTCGGCAAAGTTTATCTGAAATGTAAATATTCCAGTTTGGAGCTATGAGTGGAACATGTGGCAGAGAATGTGGACCGGTCCAGTTTAAGCAAAGCTCCAATGTTCATTGCTCCCCCGAAAACGTCAACCTGTTGTGTGGTTGGCTACGAATTGTATCTTCTGTACTCTCAACTAGCTACAAATATATTTTCTGAAGGAACCAACTAGCTATATAATTGCACTTTCTTAGAAACATAACACCATTTTTATGGCACGTGTTTTAAGTATTGCAAGCTAGCGTACATAGACCCTGGATAGAGGATAGGGAGGTTGAGGTCTACATGTCACTCGGGTTCAACTTGGACAACTTGTGTCCGGCCGGTGCCACATCTTCCATGCATGCTAAATAGAAGAATATATCACATCACGCGTCGTCAGACAAGTCTGCCTATCTCAGCTATATTCTCATAGTTGGTAATATCGAATTTTAGATTAATCATGTCATTTTTATTATTACTCGTGTACCTTAAATTTAAAAAATATTCTTATATATCAAGCGTGCTCATTAAATAGTGTAGCATATATAGGTACCTATGTATGCCTCTTATTAGCTCCATATCTGAAATATGTATTGATGAAAAAATAATATAAGATTCCAGATGATGTAGATTAGCGAGTCAAGACAAAATGTATTTACAACTAAAATGCATATGTAAGATTCAATGTACATGGTCTATCCATTATAATTTAGATAAGATTCTTGGATATTGAACTGATGTTGCCTTCCAGCTAACCCTCGCAGGATTTTGCGTGCATATTGAATAATCTGAACTACTAAGCCTTCTATCCTCTAGGGATGCCCTCCGCTTGCATGCATCATGCTTGTCGTCTATCAAATTTGATTAAACTTTTGTCTGTTTCCCTCTGATATAGAGATCGATTATTATGGTTTACAACAATACTCCTGTGGAACCTCTTGAAATAAAATTCATGTGTGCCCTTATACTATAATTTGCAGTCTAATGCTCTGTTTGGCACAGTTTGAACTTGTTAAAAAACAGTTTATTTAAAAAGCTGGTGAAAAGTAATTTAACCTTATATCCTGCTTTTACTTAATTTTTAAAAACAAATGAACTAATAAATAATATAGAAACTAGCTGTTTGACACATCCCTTCTTATTTTTGTGAAAAAGTTGTGCCAAACAAGGCCTAATTTCTTGTCTTTCATATAAGCAAAAAAAAATTCCAAATGGTTATAATTGTGGCTTTATATTCAAAAAGTTCATGTGCTTCCTTACAAGCCAAATAATGTAACAGCAAGAAAAAGGGCAGGGATCATCTTACTTAAACTGTGGTCACTGACATGTGAGTCCGGTCCCATATGTCAGTGACCACGTCACGATGTGCAGATAAGTCAGAGGATCCCTGTCCCAAAAAAGTGGTATAGAATGGACATGGATCCTCTGACTTAAAATATGGTCACTAACATGTGGGTCCGGTCCCACACGTCAGTGACCATATCACTGTGTGTAGTTAAATCAGAGGATCCTTGTTCATATATAACTGTATTTCATTGTAGAGCTACCAATCCCTTTTTATAGATAAAAATAAATTATTTCTGATTTTATCATCCGCGAATAAAGCACGTGTCTGTCACACTTATGAACAAAAACAATGAAAGCAAAGTCCAGAGTCCAGTGACTAGCACCAGCCAAAGCCCAGAGCCAGGCTTCGGTCTCAGGCGGATTATCCCTACTATGCTTTCCACCACTCCTCACTTATCTAAATCCCACAATTAACATAGTACTCTCTACATTCTGAAATAAATGATGTTTAGGATAAGAAATTCGTTTAGTTTGAACTAAATTTACTGTCCTAAACATCATTTATTTTAGAATGGAGGGAATATTAACTTAGGTTTCCAGTTGAAGCATGAAGTACTCGGTTGCCAAGATAAAATCTAACGATGTAGAAAAAACAAAATAAGTTCAACTTCAAACAAAAAAGGTCAAGACAATACTGACCTGACATTTGAAAATAAATTTGAAAGGTGGTTGAGTTCCCATCAGAGCCACGAGAGTTGCTACAGTTCGGACACGACGATGCATCGTCCATGCACCTGATGCTGAGCTATCTTCATTTGGCACTTCTTGTCCATCTGTTTTCATTCGTCTTGCTTAGTGTCGTTCCGCCGGCATATCATTGTTTGAACTGAAAAAAGTGCAAGCTCAGTTGGCAAAAGGGAGATGTATTCTTGACGCGTAGCCATAAGCTATACAATGATTACACAGGGTTCTATAACGAGCATATCAAATTAATACATAAAGGCTGAGTCATTAGTGACCATGATGATCCCTGAGGGTACGGCGATTCCTCGTTAATGTTATATTTCGACGAATGCTCTTTCTATTTTCTAGAAAAACGTGAAAGCTCAATCTTTTGCTCGCCCCTTTTCACAACTGTTGTTTGCTTATGTCAGTTTCCGAGTTATCATTGTACCCAGGACTGCAAGGTACACCCTTATGCCTTCTGCGGCGATAGCCCTTTTTGCAACTTTTAGCAAATGATTTAGAAAAAGGCATTCAGCCCAGCATTAGGTAATATAAAGCATTGTGCCAAAAAACAATTATTAGATCCTTCCATGAACAAAAAGGCTAATAGTTTTGCATAAATGATTGCAATTTGCGATTTGGGCAGGTAAGTGTATCCATTATGCACAAACAAACCTGAACCTTATCAAGGATTAGGAGGATAAGAATGTCCATTTCAGGTAGTACATGTAGACGCAACTATAACTAATAACCAATCCCTTTACACCAGAGTATTTTGTTACAACTTTATTTCCCGGGCAGAAGCTCTAGGATAAATAATATGATTTGTATTGTATTCACATCCATCTTTTACTTATAACATTTCATCCGATCTCTTTGTCCTACAATATTTCAATATTATTTGTATTTGCAGGATGCGATGTGCAAAGGAGAGGGTTAGCCTGATTCATCTGTTCCTGATGCCACATGATCAATACTTATGCAAAGCTTACAAGAAAAAATCCATATAAGGTTCGCAAGATGCCCGCCTTGTCTTACCTTAAAGAACCTGGAAATTATTGATAAATGGATCCATCTGCATCCAACGAATGGCGCATGAAAGTCAAGTCAGGGAGCATCAAGATAATTAATTGATTGATCAGAGATGACATGGGGTCATTCAGACAACTCACACCTCACTATTCCGATAATACTTTGCTTCTGTTCACAGATAGTAACTGAATTAAATCATCAATGTTATTTCTCTTGTTTTTTGAAGGTAATATCTTTTGGCTGGGACCCAAAACGTTGCTAGATATCCCTTAAAGAAATGGTGATATATTTGTTTCTGTCTAGTTCATAAAAAATGAGCTCAAAATCTTTTTTTAAACGGATCACCATGAGGTTTAATCTTCCTAATCCAATCAATCCATTATACATTGTATCCAAAGCTGCATTATCACTGATCCATTTTGATTGGTTCAGAGAAGCTCGAAGATTTTTATGGAAGTGACTCGTGGAGTTGTGCGAGCCAGATGTCTGCTTGATTAACAAATGGTTTCAGTGCAAGTTGCAAATAGAATTGTCATGTGTGAGACCAAGACACACCCGAAAAAACTATTGCACTGTGTGTTCCAGCAGTCAATAAAACAAGGAACTGCTTGTCATCTTAACCAATGAGATTGGAATATGTATTTAGTCAGAAGAGAGAGTAAGCTACACCAATTTAGAACCCAGCAAGTTGCCGGTGCTGATGCCTAACATCTATTTCGATCTTCCCGAGACAAAATTATTGCTGGTTAAGTAAAACAACTTCTACTTGTCTTTTCGAAAAAAAAACAACTTCTACTTGAACATATACTAAGACACATATTAACTAACAAACTTATCTCTTAACTTATCCAATTTACAACTAGCACTTCATAAACTAGACCAAAGCTGTTGAGTAGGGTTCACACTAATCCTGAAATCAGTTTCCAGGAGCTCAAATTGCTTTCAGGTCAAAATGTGTTTCCAATCATGTCCAAACAACACGATCGGCCGTCCACAGAAAACGAATTCGATCGCAATCGCTGGATCAACCTGTTTGTTGCTACCACAGCAGAGTCTGTAATCTCTAAAACCGGTCACGGTCTATCTGGTACTCACCTAAGGTTCAGGCATCTGTTGATCAGTTAATAATATTTTTTTGGCAAAATCAAATATTTCATAAACTGGACTAGTTCAAGACAATATGATATTTTCCGATGCATAAGATATGTATAACATCTGATATTTACATGCATGAATAATTCATAATTGTGCTTGCCAAGTTGCCATGAGGATCACTCTCAGTATATATATTCTAGATGGAACTCTGGTCATGGCTTAGCTCACAGCTACTTTAATTTGTCATGTGTTCCTTCTTGAACCTTCTACTTGCTCACGCTGCTTCTCTGCTCCCCTCGGTCCTGTGACACGACTGCATCGTGATATTCATCTATGCTCTTGTGGTCGTATCAACTTTCGTACGCTCACCGTGGGCCTGGGATGAGGGCATGAGGCTCTCTTCCCCAACAGGTCAATGTCACTAGCCAAGTTGTGTCACTAATAAGCTTAGCATCTCGGGCAACAGTTTTTGGCAGCATGCATCCACTTGCTTCCGTCATGCCTGCGTGACAGAAGTTAGCTAAGTGCAAAGCACATCGTCACATACATGCTAGATTCATCCTTTCCCTCTGCATGCGTTCAAGCTAAAGTGTACCCCTGTTTTAGCTGTCACACGATCTAAACACTGCTGCAATCGACCACTGCGTTAATAAATCGTCTGTTTCCCCTTCCGTCAACCGGCGCCGCCGGTGATCGTTCATAGGACGAGCTTGGTGAGGGCAGAGCCGAGAGAGTTAGTTAATTACCGAAACTGTTGTCCACAAAGTCTTGCCGTCAACAGAACATGGCGTTTGCCGATGCCTCCCGTGGCCCAGCATCGCGACAGAACACAACAGCGATTTGGGGCCTGAGACTGAGGTTAGGGGGGGTTAAGATGGCGACGTGGTAGCAAGATTTTGAGCGAGATGCGTGCGAGGAACAGGGTTTGGAGCGATCGATCGGAGCATCGGTTCGGTTGGTGGCGGCGGGGCTGAGTACTGTGCGGGTGGCGTTGAGTAATAATAATGGTGAGTTAGGTAAGCCTTCACCCTTGTCGTTTACATGGGTATGCTATCGTGCATGCCTCTTCAACAATTAGTTGTGTTTTTTTGTGTGATTGGCTGTGCGATATGTGAATTTCACTGGAGTATTTCAGTGGCACAGCGCACTGCGTCAGCCAGTCGGGTCTCGCGGGTGGTGGGCAAAACTAACTGGAGGGTTCTTGGGCCGTCAATGAGAAGACGAGCGCGTACACTCCCGGCCAAGTTACTGACGGCGGAGTTTGGCAAGGAAGCGGGCCGGCAGAGCAGCCGAAAGGCGTAGGAGTCGGCGCGCCATGATCCCGCCGCGAGGGGACGGCGAGAGTCGACGGAGCATGGCGGGATCGCTGTCGATCGAAGATTGGAGGCTTGGCTTGCCTTGGGCCTGGCGTCACAGACTCGCAGTGCGTACGCTTCCGGTTCCGGACTTCGCAGTCGGAGTCCCGTAAAAAACGCCCATCTCTACTAAACGACTTGGACGCTCGCGTCCCGAGGTAAACAGGCCGGTATTTTAGTACAATCAGGACAGAGGAAGACACTAGGCTTTTAGTGGGCCAAAACCCAGAAACAACTATAGAGGAGCAGGAACGCTCGTGCTGCGTCCATGTACGGGCTCAGATTCCCCGGCATATTCGCAACCTCAAGCCTGCACTCAATGCGCTTCTGGTTACGCCCACGCTGGGCACCGCATGACGATTGACGAGTTAGGATTTACCGTGAACGCCCTTGCCGCGTGTGGTACGCGTACGTGCGAGACGTTAGCAGTTTATTACACGGCGTGGCTTTGAATCTTTGATTGATCTTTCGCGTCGGCAAGCGGCCAATGTGATGAGCCTAGAGGCTTTGTGCTGCGCCCACTAGGTAGGTAGCATGCCAGTTGCCAGCCGCTCCTCCTGGTCACAGCACCACTAAAGAATATCCGACGGATCAGGCGACCCATTGAAGATGTAGCCCCGATATTCGCGCCGATCGAGAAGGGCAGTAACATGCCAACATGGAACTTCTTTGACGAGCAGCCAACTGAAAATGGTCTGTAGTTTTAGAGAAGAGTGGTATGCTCGGGTAGTGTGTGTGTATTTTAATGCTCACTCCATTTTTTTGGTTAGTTTATTTTTAAAATGACCAACGTCAAATAAAAAAGAATAAAAAAGATATACTTAAGTGATGTACGCTACAACAAATAAACGTGTGGCCTCTTTAGAGGTTGAGGCAATATTTACAAAATAACAGGAATGATAATTTCCAGTTATACTCCCTCCGTTTCGAATTATTTGATGCTGGTTATTGAACTAACTATGATCAAATAATTTGAAACGGAGGGAGTAGAAAAGAAAATGAATGGTTATGTATTTACTATTAAAAAGTTAGTGATATAGTGAGTATATAAATAATTTTCTGTTTCAGTACTTGGAAAACATGACTACACGGTAATGCGCCAGCACAGCTTAGCCCGGTCTGCGAAACATCTACAGCACAACCGGCTCATATCCCCATCCTATAGTATAATATAAAACGAACATCCTAATGATTCCAAACAGTCCATTAGCATATCCACATCCTCCTATACAATATAAAACGAACAATGATTACATGAACATGCAGGTAATGCTAATTAAGGCACTCCTATCAGCTCACTGTTTATCCCTCACCAAATCTTACCTGTTCGAGCTGTGACCTTGGACCTGTCCAAGCGAGTGCCTCCATGGACAGTCGAGCCTTGTCACCGGTAGAGATAATAAGCCGTACCTTATCTTTCTCCTACAAAAATACTCGTGCCCTGTCCTTCGCACATGGTTGGTCCTCATTCTCAATGGAACCGACAGTACACACGGTCCCCAGGCTCCCCAATAAGTGCTATTTCCGTGCCCCATGGCGACAAAATTGCCAAACTGCTGCAAGCCTGCGAGTGAGTGACGAGCACTCTCAGTCTCAGCGGCCAAAAGGAAAAGATCTCCGCGGTCCAAGTCACCGGTCACCACCACTCCGTTAGAAAGAGGGTGTAATTTGTTAGTAATTTAATTTCTTTATACAATAAGGGCTTGATTAAATAAATTAATTTAGCTAATTTTATTAAGCAGGTGACTCGCGACTAGTAGTACGGAAGCTAAATAAACAGGATCATGTATAAACAGAATATAATTGCATTGCTTATACTGAATAGAAAAATAGCAATATTAATTATGCATGCGTCCATACAAAAGAGGTTAACATGCATGACATATATGATTAAACTACTCATACTTGCCATGAACAGTACGTAAATAAACAAAATAATAATTTGTTTTATATACTAAAAAATTATTAGAATAGGTCAATGGGCTCACTGGTTTTGTTCGATGATTGATCTTACACTTGACACAGTGATGAAATGGTTACAGTGCAGCATTCGTATCAACAGTGACGACCGTAGAAGGAACCTGATGTATTAGCGTTCTCGAAACGATGTAGTCGATGTTGAACGACTAATGGATAAAAGCTAATACAGGTGATTCGGTGAGAAAACTAAGCGGCCGCGTACTCGTGCGGGTGGCCAGAAACCTCTATGCGGCACTCGAACGGCAAGGTCTATGAGATACACGGCTCGCAAAGGTGCCGTTGCACAACAAGCATCAGAGCTGGCTTGAAATCGACAATAGCGCAATTCTATGACAATTAACGAGACAGAAAGGAAAGAAAAGATTTGGTTCTGTTCAGTTTGGAAAGGGATGTCCCATATGTAGGTCTTTTGTTTAAACGTTGTAAACCAACAATAATTTAACTCTTAATTACATATATTTCCATGAGGACGTGCATTATTTCTGTTTGAAAACCACCATCTCCTCATGAGCTGCATTTCAAAGAGATATAAATTAGATGTTTATTCAGCATATTACTGCTTACTATTAGACTCATACATACATCCTTTCATACAGTTAATCTCTAGCACGCCCATCACTCGAGTTGGCTGGCTGGCTCACCCACTCCAATAATGCCACGTTATCTCAGCTTATCACTTTCTGATAGTGGTCGTGGATGACACGAAAGTTTAAAGGTGATTTTGACGTCGCCACGCGCGAAACGCGCAACTAAAAAGCGTTGGGAAAAAAATCTAAATCCATCAGCTCTGCGCGAAATCGATCGTCCATTGGACGGACGAGTTCTCCTGCCCTCCGCCTACCTTTCCTTTGCCGATGCTTGCAAGATACCTCCCCTAGTCAGGCGAGTCTTGCCGCCGCGCGCAACCACTATATATTCGCCTGTCTGTTTCCACCGTTGTCACCTGTTCTTGCTTGCAGTGTCGGCTATGGCGAACGGAAGCGCTGCCGTGGCCGCCAGGGTCCTCGCGGTCCTGGCCGTGGCCGCGCTTCTCTGCACGCCGGCCGCTGCCGAGCTGCCCAGGCTGGAGCACCCGGCCAAGGACGACGGAACGCTGAGCCTCCTCGTCGTCGGTGACTGGGGCCGGAAGGGGACGTACAACCAGTCACGGGTCGCCGAGCAGGTAAAGGCACTGTAATCTTTTCGTCCATCTCGATCTCGTCGGTAGGATTTGGAATACCAGTTCACTGTTCATCACGGTAGTAGTAGCAGTTGTAGAACTTGTGTTGAGGAAAGCGGCCGGGGACCGCGTCTTATTGGGCCGGGACGAGCTATGGGTTGGCAAGATCGCCAGTTGTCGCTTCAAATTTGTTTATCCTGGAACAAAAAGAAAAAAAATAGCCCACGTTTGCGAGCAGTGTCGTTGCCTAGCGTGCACCTGATCTTCCGATCTTCTTTGCTCCGTGCAAGAGTGGGTATCAAAAGAGTAGGATTTTAGGCAAAATGGGTTTTCTTAGAAATGGTTTGGACAAATTTAGATAGACGAATCATCCCAGTGGAATCAAAGTACGAAACCTTACCGAACAGGTTGATCTTAAGCGAAACCGTCATTTTTTTAATGTTTGAGCAAAAAAAAAAAGAGGCCTTGTCTGGAAGCTGGAAGGGGGGTTTGGTGCAGCGGTAAAGCTGTTGCCTTGTGACCATGAGGTCACGGGTTCGAGTACTGGAAACAGCCTCTTGCAGAAATGCAGGGAAAGGCTGCGTACAAAAGACTCATTTACCCATCCTCGGACCCTGCGCAAGCGGGAGCTACATGCACCGGGCTGCCCCCTTGTCTGGAAGCTGGAGTGGGTATAAGGAGATAATGTCGTTCTGAATCGATGGGGCAGTCAACCAAAAAACTTGAACAATAAGGAGTTGATCTGTGTCAGTACGTATCTGTTGCGATGTTGTTGTTTTGTGTGTTGGTGTCAGCTAGTAATGTTGGACGCATCGATCTTTCTTTTTTAGCTTTTCGTGGTAAGTGGAGGTTAGTGGTTCTCTACGTAGCCATTCTAGAATCTAGTGGTAGCGTAGAGAATGCAAGAATATAGATCTATTCTATGCTATGTGAACTGTGCGTTGGTTGGACCTCCGTTCTGTGATGAAATGGAAGTGGATAATATCCGATTCAAAAAGAAATGAGCGATTTTCCGTGCAGATGGGTAAAGTTGGGGAGAAACTCGACATCGACTTCGTCATATCCACCGGGGACAATTTCTACGAGACCGGCCTGACGGGCGTGGATGATCAAGCGTTTGAACAGTCCTTCACAGATATCTACACGGCAAAGAGCTTACAGAAGCCATGGTACCTTGGTGAGCTTTACTGATTTCTGGCTGTCACTTGTGAGCTATTACCTTTTCTCTTGATCAGTGTTGGACGAAGAAAAAGGTTCTTTGGTCTTTGCAGTAGGTATATGTATGTGTGCATTGACTGTCAGCACTTGCATATTTTTTGTCTGCAGTTCTGGGAAATCATGACTACAAGGGAGATGTTCTAGCACAGCTTAGCCCCGTAATGCGAAAGATCGACTGTCGATTCATTTGCATGAGATCTTTTATCGTTGATGCAGGTACAATATCACATTTTGTTCGGACTGAAGGAGGAAAATAGGTTTATGCAAAATGTGATGAAAAAAAACTTTGGGAGCTGCAACACACTAACATCTTCCCTGATGTTTTCAGAAATTGTGGATTTCTTCTTTGTTGACACCACTCCATTTCAACTGAAGTATTGGACTCACCCTAAAGGGGATCATTATGACTGGAGGGAAGTAGCACCTCGAGGACGATACATATCCAACTTGCTGAAGGTGCATATTTGGAATGAACTCATGCATCAGTGATAAACAAAACTATTATGTTACTAGTAAAGTTATTACAATACTGTTTTGTGGATTTTTATATTCTAGGATTTGGATCTGGCAATGAAGAAATCAACAGCAACGTGGAAGATTGCTGTTGGCCATCACACCATGAGGAGCGTTAGTGACCATGGTGACACCACGGAACTTCTGCAGCTACTTCTTCCAGTCCTCAAGGTTACTTGCAAGGAATCACGATTGATTTGAAACTTTCAAAAGGGTACATAAAAACAAAAGTTACATGATAAGTTGACACTATTCAGGACAACGGCATCGATTTCTACATCAACGGACACGATCACTGCCTGGAGCACATTAGCAGCAGAGATAGGTGTGCACTCACTTCATATCAAGTCTTTTATCAGAGTAGCTTAAATTTGGGTTAGCTGGAGTAACCATGATGCTCACGCTTTTGTGGTTCCAGTCCGATTCAATACTTCACCAGCGGAGGCGGTTCAAAAGCGTGGAGAGGAGTATTCCAGCCAAACCAAGACAAGCTCAAGTTCTTTTACGACGGGCAAGGGTTCATGTCCCTTCAGCTAGACCAGGACCAAGCAGACTTCGTCTTTTATGACGTTGATGGACACATACTGTACAAATATTCCCAGAAGGGCTTGAAGAAAACGCATCCCGTCCAATACCAAAGCTATGTCACCGAGGAGTGAGGCAGCAATCTGTATAAATTTGAATGCTAGTACCCTGTCTTAATACGCAGAAGCGGTGCAAAAAGGAAATACCCTATTCCCTCCAGCTTAGTTTTGGGCCATGACTAGTTTGTATCAAAACACATTCATTCAATTTAAAAATGCTATATTCTTATACTATTCTGTCGCTGAACTGACCATAAGAGTTTTTCTTTTCTTTATCAGAAGGAGAGCAGCAATATTCATACAGATTATATTTAAGACCATTTACATGCAATAAATTATGCTTCTGAACTAAATATTTTACATGCAATAAATTTGAACTAACGAGTGTCAAATATTTTAAAACGAGGAAGTATGTTTTAAACTGAATCAAAACTTATCAAAGATATCACGTTTTTATGAATCATAGCCGGGGGCAGTAAAAAAGATAATATTTATGTCCACTGGTTCACCGGCGCACGTCGTGGGCCGTGTTTGCTGCGACTAAAAGTGGCGAGGAATTCCAGGTTTCTGAAATCTGCAGGAGCAACTTGGCCTCTTGACGCTCGTGCGACACGACGACGAGGGGCGAGGGGAGTTTTTTTGCAGGAACCCAAGCCATCAGTTAACCATCGGCCATCACTCCCCACTTGGCTGGCTCCCCTCCAATCGTCCAAGACTCCAATAATGCAACAAGCGCGCCCGCCCGCCCGCAGTGTGTCAGGTTTACTCCGCCCCTCGAGAATAGATGGCATCATCCCTACCAACCGCAACCGGATGACACGATAACGCAACAAAACTGCCAAGCCGCGGACGGGCCGGCGCGGGGCCGCGTCACGCGACATTCACCCAGACATCGGCCGGACAGGGACGGACGCGGCCTCCTCCCTCCCTCCCTCCCTCCCTCCTCGCCTTGGGCCCGGCCCTGCGCAGCCCAGCCAGGGGCTTGCAATACACCAAGCCGAGTGGCCTGCCGTCGCGTACCGCCGCTGTCCACCGGCTGGTGCGCGGCCCGGCCACACTGCCACATGTTCATGCTTCGCGCTCAGCACTGGCAGGCGATGTGGAACGGCGGCGCTGCGATGGCGCCTGTACGGTACCCCTCGCCCTCCTGGCCGTGACGGCGGCGTCATCACGTAGCCTCGGCCAAAAACGACGGGTCGCTGAGCCTGCTCGTCGCCGGGGACTGGGACCGGGAGGGCACGTACAATCAGTCCCGGGTCGCGGAGCAGCTGAACTTCCGCACCTCGTCGATCGGATCCGTAGATCCTCCTATTCAATCAATGCTCATCGTCGATCCAGGTAGAACATGTCGATGCCGGTGACCGTTTCCTATTGGGCGGATGAGGGAACGGGATGGGACGACGGACGAAACTGCCGGGCGGTTGATAGGATAGATCCCAGCTGTCACTTCTCAGATTTGTTTACTACCACTGGAAAATGTCGTCGAAGCTCCTTCTGCAGCGGCGCGTGCCTGCTAGAGTATCTTGTTTGCTTTTGAGCATTCTCGCTTCTTTATCGGGGTGACAGCAAGTCTGCAACGTTGTTACTCCCCAGACCTGAAGACTTAAGAAAAAGTCCCGAAAATATCATGCTGCAGCCAAAGAATAAAATAAAACTTACCAAGCGTAAGCATCCCAGGGCCAGATCCATGTTGACTGAACCGCTTCTCCGACAGTTGGACACGCAGTCATCATTTCTCATTACTCCGCTCCACAAGCGTCTTCAGTCGTCCGCATGTGCCAAGCTATCTGTGGCAAACCTGGTTCCCGCTTCAACAACTTCAACACCAGAGGGCTTCAGGTAAAGAGCATTCCCATATGCATGTTCACTTGTCTAGTAACCCGCGCAGCCACGAAGGACCGTAGCATCAGGAGTAAGTAACCTGTTGCTGTCCAGGTCTCTCTGTTTTTCTCTGCTTGGAACTTTCACAGGTGGACTCCTTTCTGTGCCGCATGTTGAAAAAGAAGGGTAGAAATACTAATGGAAGTTTGGAAAAGAAGCAGAACGAATATACTCCGGTATATAACTCGACGTCGCATTCGCCGGCGTGCGTGTTCCAGCCTCGGTCACCGTACCGACCTCGTTTTTTTCAGATACGTTCCAATCAGATGCACGTCCTCGCGTTTCAGTCTCGCTACCTGGGGGTTACCAGATTAGTAGCCGTAGATCCTTTTCTAAACCGTCGTCATCCTCCTGGTCAATTCCTCTTCTTCTGTTGCACGGCAGCAATGGCTGCCACTTGATCGACTTTGATCGCCCCGCTAAAGAAAGCTAGCTGGCCCTGGTCAAGCGCTCAGCGGGCACGAACCGAACAAAACCCAAGAAGACAGGATTGCTCCGCAAGAAACCTCTGCACTGCACGCTTTCCAGTTTCCACGCACCACAGCCACGTGACAGCTGTACTAGAGTACTCGTACTACTCTTGTGGCAACCGCACCACCCCCGTCGCGCCAGAGATTAGCCAAAAAAGCCGCCTGCCGCGTGAAGTGAAACGCACCTGCTTGTGCTTGGCCGCCAGTTTTTTGTTCCGTGGCACGCGCCGGGCCGCCGGCCGCGCGCTGATGGGATTGGATCGTAATCGGATTACCGGTTCGGGCAGGCGGCCGGGCTCCCGCCTCGATGCATACTCGTTCACGTTTTCCGCGCCGTACCGTGCCGTGGCGGAGCGCTTGCGCCCGTCCGGGCAACGCCCCAAGCCGAAACAGGGGACCGGAAAAACGACGCGGGCCGGTTGCCCGAGTAAGCACGGAATTTCCTCCTCCCGAAACGAGCTGCCTCTTCCACCTCGCACCGGGATCCGCGGGTGCGAGTGGCTGAGACGCGGCCTCGCGCGTGTAAGTCGCCTACGGGTGTGCAGCAGCAGAACAGGTGACCCACGAGGTTTTGAGATTTAAACAGGACTTGGCGAAAGCTGTCTCGGCACCGGCGAGGGCCGAGGACTCGAGCGTGCGGGGTCAGGTAGCGCGACGCGACAGAGGACCAAAAAGATAAGGAGAGAGAAGAAAAATAAGAGATAAAAAAATAAAAAAGAAGGGATAAAGAGAGGGAAAAAAGTAAAATAAGCTGACTGTTTTTTAAACAGTGAAATGTAGTATTATTGAAATACAAGCAGTTATACGATACATATAAAAGAATATGAAATAATATAAAGTAGGTGGTAATTGATATATATAATCTTTAAAAGGATGGTGTAAATGAGTGAATGCATTTTTTATAATAATGATTCACAGTACCGTAACGGCCGGGGCATTTCTGTTTCGCTTTAACGAATCGGTCAAAGCGGAATTGTCTCGCGAGCACAGCTATTGGTCAGTTCTAGCAAAAGCACGAAGCGTGTGTTTCAATAAAAAGCACAAAGCGTTTTCGCAAAAAAAGAAAGAAAAGCACAAAACGTGACTCTGATTTGTGGACCTTTCTCGGTTTCTTCCCTGAGTCCCAGCATCAGGTAGCAACTATATGCATCAGTATTCAGTGCCACGATCGATCTTGCGAATCTCAAAGCAAAACCCCCACGGCTGGAGCGGCGGCCGCCTTCACGCTGACAGGTAGGAAAGAGGACCCATGCGTCAGCCTCCCAGCTCCACTGCCCGTAGTCGTTGGGCGACCCCGCGCGTCCTCCTGCTAGACTCTACTCAGTATCGCGAATCTTCCCCGCCCGGATCCGCCTCTCCTCCGCTTCACATCTCGCCTTCCTCGGCGGCTCTGTTGCATGTACTGCTCCCACTAGCCACACACACATACTCTCCCTCTCTCTCTCCTCTGCTCCACTCCAGCAGGCCAGCGCCACCACCAGAGACAAAAACAACTTCCGGGGCCGAAAAATATACAGCAAAACCCTAGATCTCCTTGCCCCCCTTGGCATTGCTAACTGGGTTGCGACTCTCTATGAGCGCGGGCCCACGGTGAGGATGGCCTCCGCTGCCGTCACCCCCTCCGCCGCCGGCTCCGGCGCCGCCGCGGCCGAGCCCTCGGGCTGGCTCATGGACGAGCGCGACGGCTTCATCTACTGGCTGCGCGGCGAGTTCGCCGCCGCAAACGCCATCATCGACCTCCTCCTCGTCCACCTCCGCGCCGTCGGCGACCCGGGCGAGTACGACATCGTCGCCGCCGCCGTGCAGCAGCGCCGCCACCACTGGGCGCCCGTGATCCACATGCAGCAGTTCTTCCCCGTCGCCGACGTCGCCCTCGCGCTACAGCAGGCCGGGTGGCGCCGACGCGTGCCGCCGCCGCAGGCGCTCGGGGCTGCCGCTTCTCGGTCTCCGCCGCCCGCACCTCGGCGGCCATCGTTCTCGCCGTCTCATCACTCTCACTATCGACACGGTGACCACCATCGTGCCGATCCCACTCGCGGCGGGGGCGCGGTCGCGGCGGCTGGATCCGAGAAAGATGGTGAGATGAGATCTCTTTGTATCATTGCGTGCTTTTCTATCCTTTTGTTTGTTAGCGCGGTGTCTGCTCTATTATGAATCCTTTATTCGGTTGAGTCCCCCCAAAACGGTCTGATCCATGGAATGCATTTGTGGTCTGGACTTACTAGCCTGCTCATTGGCCTGCCATTTCTTCTAGGAATTGACTCAACAAGACATATATATTCTTTTTAGTATTGATTGGTGTACATGTTGCCAAAATTTTGATCTCCATGCTACCGTTAATGTGCCAAACACTGCTTCTTCATGCTCCCATGTGTGCTCCCGTGGACGTGCCAAATTCTTATTGGATTTTGTTTCTCCGTGAACCCAGCACGATGCTCAGCCTAACGGTGCACCACTGGTCGCGTAACAGACCGTTCTTGCATGCCGTAGCTGCAGGTTTCAGGAATCAGGATATACAGCACTGAAGTAAATTATTAGGCGCTACGGTGAACATTCTGGTGCTGGAGACCAAAAGGCCGGCGACAATGGCCGCTTTCTGGTTGCTGCTGCTGTTGCTCATCGCCCGTGCATACTGGGTGCTTCTTACATGGAGATTGGAGAGACCAAAGTGTGGCAAGAAGGTACTGCTAGCGGTGGTGCATCTGCTGGAGCTGCGGCTGTACCTGCTGATTGGCTGCCTGCCACAGTTCCTAGTGAACCGAGACCGCCTGCAGGATGACCTACACCACTTCTCTTGTTTTCCTTATGGTCCAGCAGTGTCACAGCTGAGGCGACAGGGGGTAAGGCATCGGTGGAGCTGGCTTACCTGACTTTAGCCATCGACAAGGTCGCCATATGTGGTGGATCTGCCTACAGAGTCGAAGCATGTGCATGAATCGATGACATCTGGGCATCAGTGGCTACCAACGGTGGTGTATTTGGGCAGAGCTGCCATGGATTCGGGTAAAGAAGCCATGGTTGCCGCCTTGCCAGCCTTTTGGTCTCCAGCATTAGGATGTTCACTGTGGCGCCTAATATTATATTCCAGCGCCGTAAATCCTGATTCCTGAAACCTGCAGCTATGGCAGGTAACAATGGTCCTTTACGCGGGGCAGTAGGGCTCCATTAGGCTGGGCATCATTCTGGGTCCACAGGTAAACAAAATCTAATAAGAATTTGACACGTCCGCGGGAGCATGCATGGGAGCATGCGGCGGGAGCAGAGAAGCCACATCCTCATTAACGTTATTTCTCCTTTCTCCTACTTTTTGTATCTTAATTATTGTTGACTTTTTAAGGAATGTTTAGCATTCAGTTCTGTGTAGTAGTTCTATACAATTTGCTGCTTGGGGATGCCAAAAAGATACGGATAATACGACAATAACAACATCCAAGCCTTTATCCCAAGCATGTTGGGGTCGGCTAGACATTAAACCCAATATATATATATATATATATATATATATATATATATATATATATATCAATGAAGTAAAAGAGAGGAAGAGATATAAGAATAACAAGGAAAAAAAGAAAAAAACAAGACTAAGATTCTGGCACATGAATTGCTACTTTCCATGTGGTCCTATCATGCCATGCAACAGCGTTTAGAATTGCTTCATATTGAAACATTCTAATTCTGGCTGTTTCACAATTAAGCCAGTTTCTCCTTGTTTGCTTCAGTAGAGACTTATGTAAATAAGAACAAATGAAACCGAAACTTTGTGTTTTTCATCTTTCACCCAAGCATTTATATTGGATGAAGGATAGTTTATATTCATTCTATTTGCTCTTGCACCGTGGCAGCTCTGTTGAAACTCCATTTTACCCCTGCTTCTGCACTTGCCATTTACCTTATTCATTTAATGCTATTGTTCCCTGATATCATTTAACTTGTAGAAAGGTAGCAAATCCTGAGGTTTGGAACTAAATATCTCATGTGCTCGTCAACCTTTCTAGGGTGTGAAGTTCGTGACAAGGAAGGGAAGGGGCATAAAGAAGTGGAGAATACTGTTGATACTAAAAGCTTGCAGTTAGATTCTCCTGTTACGGATGGTACATAAGCATGAACTCGCACCTGTGTGTCTACTCTTTTTCAATTTTATTTGTTTAATGCTAGCCTTTGCAGTTGTAATCTTTACTTATTCAGTGGAAGGTTTTGCTTGTTGAGAAATGAGATTCCAATTACTCTCTTTGACTATAAACAATGAAACATAGGTCCCTTTTGTATCATCCACAGACCATAATGCAAGTTTCTCTATGTTATTGCTAAATCAATATTGATTATTACTATCGAGCTACTATACGGTGCCTATTGTCAGTAACGTTATTTTGCAGTTCATGTGAACTTATCTTTTGTTAGCCTCAACAGTTTTATGCTAGCCTCAACAGTTTTATGCCTTGTGACCATGAAGTCACAGGTTCTGAGTCCTGGAAACATCCTCTTGCAGAAATGCATGGAAAGGCTGCGTACAAAAGACCCAAGTGGGTCGGACCCTTCCCCGGACCCTGCGGAAGCGGGAGCTACATGCATCCTTTCTTTTATTTTTTTCTCTAGTTTTATGCCACTTCAGTTACAGTTGCATACAGATGTGAATAATTGATTGACCAAATAGAATTAATATGAATATGACCTGGTATCTTTGTTTACAGCAAATATTCTTGTCCATCTCATAACCACATGGACAATTGACTTATGGCCACTATTGGATTGTGATCGTTCATTTGGCCGTTGCTAGTATTAAATCCGCAATTTCCAGGTTGCAAGATTAATGATGACAAAGAAATTCAGAGCTTGACCTCCTTTCCTGTCTCTTGAGTGGCAGAAGCTAGCAACAAGCGACTGACTATTTAAATAATTAACTGTTTCCCTTTTTTCTAATGCTCCCTGAATCATCATTTCTTATTAAATTCAAATAAGTGTAACTCTTTAGTTGATCAAACAAATTCCTTCTGTTTCTAAGCCGTGCCCTGGTATGATACATCCTGTAGGAGAGAAAAATACCTTGCTTCAAGCAGTACCTGAAGGAAGCAGTATAGTGGTTCCAAGTTCCCCTGTAGAGTATTCAACCAATGAAATCATTGATGGCAAGACGGTATGTCAGTCCAACAAATGACATTTTGCTGCATTATCTTATACTAACATGTTATAATTTTTTATTGTAACTATAGGTTAACTCTGTTGAAGGGCTAAAGGTTTATGAAGGATTTGTAAGTGTGACCGAGGCAAATAAGATTCTTTCTTTGATCAATGAAAAGAAGGCTTCTTTCCGACGAGGAGGCCTTGAAGGTAATTTTTTTTTTCAAAATATTGCCATTTCATTTTGGTACCATTTGTACATAAGCGTTTTTTGTCTGTATGCTTAATTGCTTATAGTAGTGCTTCTGGCATCTGTCGTGAAATCTGTCTCTATTATTTCACTTTTGTGATTTCCATTTCAAATTTACATGTAGCATGGATGAGCTGACTAGATTGTCTATGCAACTGTTGTTGAATTTACCACCTTGGACAATTTTGGATTAAAATAGTCCGTTTAGCCATTATGACTTGTTGGTGTTGAGCATTAGTGTTGCAGAAAATATATAAACTCTTTTGACGTTTCTCTTGGTTTTTGTCAGATTCTAATTATTTTTACTTGATAAAACAGCTGGGCTGACAGTTATATTTGGTAAAAGACCAGCAAAGGGTCATGGAAGGGAAGTTGTTCAGATGGGAATTCCTGTTATTGATGGTCCTCCAGATGATAAAAATCAAACAGGTAGATCGATCTTGTACTGTCGTTCCCATGTTTAACCTCAAATTCTGATGAAAAATTTTCATACCTTTAAATTTGAGTTCAGAGACAAGGATGGAAGTGGTTCCTGGCGTGCTGCATGATCTGTTTGATCGCTTGTTTCAGCAGGAAATTATACCTTTCAAACCAGATTTTTGTGTTGTCGACTTTTTCAATGAGGTAATTTGCTCTTGTAATTCTTGTCTGAAAATGGACCATATGATTTAATGGTACACCTTTGTTTTTTTTTTCAGGGAGACTATTCTCATCCTCACCAGCCCCCTTCTTGGTATGGTAGACCTCTTTGTACACTCTGCCTGACAGATTGTGATATGGTGTTTGGCCGAGTTATTTATGGAGAACGAGGTGATGATAGAGGTCCACTAAAGCTCTCGCTTACAACTGGGTAACCCTTTTCCTAGTAATTTCTGTTTCCTGTTAATAAGATACTACTAAAAGATCCAAACTGCTGACGTAGACTGCTTGATAGTTGATCCTTTGCTGTCCGTGAAATGTAGTATTTCTGAGTTTTTTGGTTAGGGAAACAAACCATTTGACTGGTTAGTACTTAGAATAGGAGTCAGAAACTTTGTGACACATTTTAATGGAGGACAAATCTGTGATGTACTATGACTGATAATCATTTTCTTTCAATTGATCAAATGGGAATAGAAGACAAAGATCTAGGTGCCATATCAAATTGTTATTTTGTAAACAAACACTTTTACATTAATAAGCAAGGTATTGTTCCTGTTAGCTTATGGCTGTGCATGTCTCGTTTTTAATTTATTTTGCTTTATCATCAACTGTGGCTGAATGGTCAAATCAGATGACAATATGTAATATTTATCAACTATATGTTTTGAACAATTTTCCTTTTTCTCTCAACTGCAGGTCTCTTTTACTCTTGCAAGGGAAAAGTTCTGATTTCGTGAAGCGAGCTATTCCTGCAACACGTAAACAGCGCATCCTACTGAATTTTGGGAAGTCTGTTGCAAGAAAGAATATCCCAGCTGAAAGTGCTTCTCGATTTACCCCTCCATTAACACCTCCTATGCCCTGGGGTTCATCGTCAAGGCCGGATAACACATCGCGTCATCCTGCAAGCCCAAAACCTTTTGGATATGCTCCTGCCAGCAGTGTACTTCCTGCACCAGTTGTTGGACCTCATCATGCCCCTCCAACTGATGGAATGCAGCCGCTATTTGTAGCACCCGCTCCTGTTGCTCCTGCAGCCATACCTTTTCTGCCAGCTGTTCCACCAGCGGCTTGGATGCCAGAAGCTACTCCAAGGCCTGCTCCACCTCGATTCCCTGGACCAGGTACAGGGGTCTTTCTTCCTCCGGGAGCGAGCCACCATCCACTGTCTCATCAGACGATACCATCCTCTCATATTGAACCTCTCTCGCCACAAGGTTCAGATGCTTATCTGCATAACAAGAGCGCCAGCACTGAGATGGCTAACGGTTCTGAGGTGCTGAACGGTTATCTTTCTCCCAAGAGCTCGATGACAAAAAGATCTGATACAACTGAGAATCCAGAATGCAATGGGACCTCAAATGGTGGTGGCAGTTTTGTGAATGCGAAGCCAGGTGTAGGCAAGGAACAGCAGAATGGTGGCATGAAGAACGCTGGGAACAAGGTCCAGCCAAATGCCTCTAAATAGAGGGAAAGCATAGTACATAGACAACACCAAAAGACGAGAAGAGGAAACTGAAAATTTTTGGACCATGATACTGCAGGAGCACGCAGAGCTTTACTGGGGTTTTCAGTGACAAATTTTTTATCCTGGAGAGGAATCCTTGATGTCAAAGTTCCTAAGATCAGACACTATCTTAAATTCTGTAGCTGCTCTGTTGCAAAACTCGATTTATCACGCTGCCTTTAGTGGCGGTCTGCTATCATGACGATGTCAAGATCTCCCGTAACTTGTGCTTTGGGCAGGAATACCATTCCTAGTGTACTTTCTATGTTAATCCATGTCCACCTAACGCATCATCGGGAATGGGAAGAGGAAGCACACTTCTTGCGCGATGCCGGATAGTCTATGAGCCTTTCGTTGTGAACGTTGAGGCATCTGACGTGATTGGCTTTAGAGATTGTAGTGATACTGCATGAGTTGAGGATGGAAGTTGACCCAGTTTGTGCAACCTTCACCAGAATGTGAACCCCTATCAGGCCACTGGGCACCTATGCCTCTAAGGATCGGTAATATGTGATTGCTTGACTTTTAGTGATTGATCTTAGGAGCCATTCTGCGACTCTTACGGTTGGTGGCATGCTTACAGCTCCCTCCGCGAAGAATTCCTGAAGTGAAGAACAAATGGCACGTGCCAGTGACGAAACGGCTGAAACTATGATCAGTGGAACTCCAGTTACTGTTACCCTACAACGCTGGCAGACGTCAGGAAATCAAGAACCACACCATCATGTCACTGCTGACGCGGGACACCACGGCAGAGGCAAAGACGATTAGAGGGCGGAGTCCGAGACGCCGCGCGGGCGGTGTCGCCTGCCGCCACGTCTGCTCAGGGACGCCCTTGCGTCGCCGGACACGAGGAACGCCGCAGCCTCCTTGCCGACGCGGCACTCGGGCAGGGGGTTAGGATACCGGAGCCGGTCGTAGCAGTACCCGTACGTCATGTACCGCGCGCGGAACGCCTCCATCGCCGACCTCTGCGCGGGCAACATCGCGTCGGCGCCGCGACGACCAGGCGCCCCAGCGCACGCCGCCGCCGCCGGCCGGCCGACGGCGCAGCCGCGGAGCACGAGGTCGGTGAACTCGGCGACGTAGGGCGCGTACTTGTAGTTCACCTTGTAGCGGCCCCCCGAGGTGGCCCAGCTGGAGCCGTCCCAGATGGTGGCGTACAGCGACATGGGCTTGGACGGGAACTGCGCGCCCATGGACTCCGTCTTCACCACCTCCCTGATCGGCGTCTCGTCGACGTAGAATCTGCGGTTTGCGAGCAAAAATGTCAGTGATCGATTCCGCTCTACGTTTCCACGTTACAATACACTGTCGCCCAAATCCTTGGAGTAAACTTTAAAGAACAGTAACTTTCGTTATGAATTGTGAAATAATCAGTTTGAATAAACAACAGTTAACCCAATCTTTTGAACCATGCCGATGACAAAATGACATTTTATTTACATGCATTTCAAGTAGAAAACTTCAGGCTTTGGAACTGAAGATAATGATGCTGTTCTCGTTTCTGAGCAACCGAAGGATGGGTGATCTTGAAAAGAGGGTCGTGGCCTCGTGGGGAAAACGCACGGTGAAAAGGGAGTTGCGGCGGATCGATGGTTCCGGACCTCTAACTTCTCCATGCTACCAAGTAATCAAAAGTGTGGCTGTGAATTTTGCAGGATATGGGGTAAAAGCGGGCGCGAAACGCAATTCTGCAAAGTAAAGGCGGCATGCGGTTCTTGGTGGGACAACCGGACATAAGAATTCATGCACATGTTGTGATGGGTGTTCAGGCCTAGTGGGTACTGACTGTAGTAGGAAAAAAATGGACCACTTGGGACGTTAACTTTTCACATGAACATGTACGTGTATACAGGAAGCGTTCGTAGCATCGGTGACCCGAAATGAGGCAAACCTGAACCGAGTCTACGAAAGATGAAAAAAAAAGCTTCATGACCGGGAAAGTTCAGTGCGTAGAGAGGAACCATCATTAACAGAGACATCATTGGTTCGATGCTCAGAAGCTTACTCCTATACATACTGGGCAGTGCAGGTATTGGGCTTTCCACGGCACTATTATTTGTGTACCCTTTGTGGCAAGGCGATCAACTCAATTTTGGGGTCCTCAGGACTTGACATGAATAAAGTGGCAGCAGGCAAAGGAATCTACGAGCTGTAAAGAATAAGATGCCAATATCTCCCAATCATGATTCATGAGAGCCGCAGAGAGAGAGGGAGAGAGGGAGAGGAACGGATCAAACGAAATGTACTTCGAGCAAATAATAATGAAGATTATTATAGTTGTTCCATTGCACCGTACTGTTCAGTAGAGTAGCAGTACTGACAGTGTCACACTTTGGCAACAAAAGGGTATAACAATCTTATTATCCCCCTAATCTGTTAACTTATGCGTGTGCCTCAAAATCTTGCTACTAGCCTGCTAATCAACGTATCACGATTCATGAGTGGGGTAGTGAAGAGTTGTGGGCGGTTGTTCTTACATGATCCTCTCGCTGCTCCATAGGATGGCGTACTGGTGGAAGTCCTCCGTGGGATCGAACCAGAGGCCGTAGCGCTCCTCCCGCCCGGCCGCGGTGCTGCCGTTGCCGTACACGTTGGTCTGCACCCGCCACTCCCGCCCGCGCACGTTCCCCAGGAACTCGAAGTCCAGCTCGTCGTGCGTCCGCTCGTACACGTCCCAGTTTGACATCTGCATCGCATCGCGCACGTTTCACTTGGTCATGCAAGCGCTACTGGCATCGGGGGCGAGGCAGACGAAACGACGGCGAGGGCGCACACGTACGTAGAAGGCGACGACAACGCCGGCGGTGTGGTCGGCGGGCAGCCTGATGCGAGCGCTGAAGAAGCCGTGGAGGTACGCGTCCCGGGACGCGAACCCGGAGCCTGCAAGCAATGGAACAGAGCAGCGAGATGAGACCCAATGAACAGGGGCGGCATCGGTGAGGCGAGAAGAACGGGGAAGCGAGACCTGTCCTCTCGTCGAGGGAGATGTGCACCCGCTTGCCGTCGCCATGGAGAGCGAGGTTGGAGTCGCCGAACAGCTGCGTGTATCCCTCCCCGAAGGAGAGCGCCGTCGTGGCGGCCCGGCGGAGAAGCTGATCCTGCTCGCCCGTGGTCGGCGCGGAGAGGCACGACGCCAACAGGATGGCCGCGAAGCACGAGAAGGAGCAAGCCATTGCCCTGCCACCACGGACTGCTCCCTCTCTGTCTGCTTCAAGCTGCGCCTCCCCCTGTTCTCCGCGCTCTGTCTGTCTCTACCTAAAACGTGCTGGAAAGGAGGCTAGCTTTTCGTGCCCTGGGTCAGAGAGTGTGTGTGAATCGAGCTGGACGGGGAGGAGGACAACGGATTGGATGAGCAGGTATTTTACTGGGAGTACGAACGGGTGAGCAGTGTGCCGTGATTGCAGCGCAATCCTAGTCCCAGTCCGATGCGTGTATGAAAGATGTCATGGTCCTAAGTCCTAACTGCATGTGGTTACTGTATCTCAATGTAGACTGAAGCCTGGTAACTCCCTCTTTGCAGAAACTACTTGCCGTTTCCTGACGCTTCAATCTGCTGATACATACCACTTCCAGCAGCCAGCGTATCCAGAGGTCGTTTGGCAGTTGCAGTCGCGAGGGAGATGAGGTCATTTGGCAGCGAGGTCTTATCCACAAAACGTCGAGTAAGAAATGTAACAAACCCGGTCCAATCTCCTGGTCTAAGATATTTATCGGCAACCGCTATCAGCTCGTCGGAGACCCAGATACATTCAGATCTAACGAGGCGACGGCATAGCTGATGTTAAGGCTCGTGACCTATAGCATGCACAGAGAGTATCAAGTGGAAGACATGCAGCGATCATGCATCATGTAGGAGGAGGTGCCGCACTACTAGTGCCCACAGTCAAACGCTACGACGTACTAGCCCCGTCCGTGTTTTCAGTCGATCGAGCGCCATTGATTGCGCTTCGCGGTGGCCTAGCTAGAGGAGGGACCCGTCGGCGACATACGCGGAACACACATGAGTCATTGAGTCTGTTCCGATGTTCGTGCATGGCGGCTGGGCTCGAAGACCCGACGAGGCGAGGCACGTAAAACGACGCCTCCGCCTTCACTCTTCATTGTGCGATTGATTGCCGAGCGCCGTTGACGCTAGGGATGGCAATGGGTGGCCATTACTCGTTTATCCGCGGATATTCGACTCGATGGGTACGGATTCGGGTATAAGTTCAGATCCACGGGTACGGGTTCGGGTAACGGGTTGAATCCAACGGATATTTCTTATCAGGTAAAAAAAATTCATACCTATATCCGTATACCCGAACCCGTTCTGACATGTGGGCCAATACACCATTATATAATAGTTCTAGCTTCTAGGGTTTGGTTTTCTTTTCTTTCCAACTCCCTTGCTCGGCTGCTCGGTGTTAAACTGTTTCATAAATCTATATGCAATGTATTTTTTTATTAAAGGTTTTCGTGTAACGGATATACCCGCGGATAAAAAATATCCACGGGTAACGGATACGGATATTGTTTTATACCCGCTGCGGGTAACGGGTATGGGTTCGGATACGGATTTTATCCAACGGGTACGGATAAGCCAGAGTGATATCCGCGGATTTTTTACCCGTTGCCATCCCTAATTGAGTCTCTTCTCTTTCCTCCTCTCACCGTACGCGGGCAGTAACGTCCATGGAGAGAGGTCCGTAGTTACTCCAACCTGCGGTGATAGCTCGTCAGCAGAGTGAATCAATGCCGTGTGTCTCCGGCCCCGCCTGAGAGGCTGAGACAGACAGCGACGAACCGCAAAGGCAACGGCCGCGGGGAAGAGGAAAGCATTGCAGTTGCAGGGGGGCCGGGCCGAGCCGGGGGACCCTGCCGTTCGGCCTCTCCCGCTTCTGGACCGTCCGACTGTCCGAGCGCCGATCCCGGGGCGCAGCGGGCAGTCGAGGCCACGGCGAGGTGAACCGGCTGGCTCCTCCCGGTCCACACATCCATGACGGTTTTCCTCAGCTCCGACGGGGAGGAGGAATAGGAGCCCGTCTGATCATTGCTCCTGCTTTCCTGTCTCCCTTTCGCGTTCCGTGCTCGTCCTCGCACTGGCCGTGGGGCCCTTCGCTGGCTGGTTGGTGAGGTGGAGCCTTGTCTGCTGCTGGAGCTTTCCTCATGGCCGTTTCTCCTTTGGAGCAGTGCGCCGGTCAGGCCTTGTTCCCTAGCGGTTGCCGTTATCTACGGTACTGTACTGTTTTTCCAGTGACTCGTCGTACGTACAACAAATGGAGTAATAATAGCCCGTGAATGAATGACTGTAGGGGCGGAGAGGGTTCTACCAGATTCAAATCGGGGGAGACTACTCGGAATATGGGCTGGAGTTGTTCCTTTCCACTGGACCCAGCAAAAGGAGAGCCCGCCAGACCACAGTGGGCCTGTATTTGAGTTACCTCTCTATCCGCCGGATCGCACTGCCAATTTTGAAACAATCGCGTGCAGGTCGCGGCGCACCGAAGGGTCTGTCCGTCCAAGAGCAGGTCGCTTTGTCTCGTGGTCGCAGGTCAACGCCAGGAGCCAAAGCCCAAAGCGGGGGGGCCAACTGCCCGCCTGTCGCGCCCGTCGCGGCGCACCAGAGGGACCAGCTCTTGAATGCAAGCGCGCGCCGTTGTGACGGGGTCGCCCGGCCTTGAATGCAGGCTGGAATTTCCATTTCCTCGTCACCTCACGAGATCACGAGCGCCCAAACCCGACCCGGCGAGCGAGCGAGCGAGCGCTTTGTTTGGAGCTTCCGGTGCGCCGCCGTTGCAGCTGGTCCGCGAGTGGTTGGCTCGCCGGCGGATGGTCGCCATACATGCCCTACCGGTACCTGGGGAAGATGGCCTTAGCGCACCTAATCTCAGCGGCGTAGTGGCATTACGTCAACGCTGCACTTGGACAATTAGATAAGCGAGTGCGGAGGATAGATTAAGAAATCCGAGCCTTCCGATGATTGCCTCCGCGTCGGCAATCCATCCAGACCGCCACCACAACTCCTTGTCCGAGATCACATGCGATCTAACCTTTTCTCCGGGTCTACGCGTCACTTCTGAAACCATGCATTGTTAAGGTCGGAACTCGGAACACCCCAGTTACCGCAGTCCAGAAGCGGGGACACGGCTTTTGGTCAAACCGTATCGCCGTGCACGTCGCGGTGGCTCCAACGGAAACCAACCGGCCGGTTGGTTTCTTAACAGGGGAACGGGCAGTCCACCAAAAAACTTGACGCGGAACATATAAACCAGCTGGCAAAACAGTCTACGCGAGCGGCGCAGTCCCTTAGTGTGTCCGTACTCGTGGTGCTCTAAAGGTCTACTCTAAAAGAGTATAACTACCTCTTTTCTATACACTCTAAAAGAATCTCTGCTTTCCAGTACATCTTTCTGCACTCGTCATATTCTAAATATCTACTCTATATAAACTA
The DNA here is from genome assembly GCA_030760725.1 of Neostapfia colusana. Taxonomy (NCBI): domain Eukaryota; kingdom Viridiplantae; phylum Streptophyta; class Magnoliopsida; order Poales; family Poaceae; genus Neostapfia; species Neostapfia colusana. The sequence goes on along the minus strand of JASWHV010000013.1, from coordinate 86,486,173 downwards.
TCATTCGTATTATATTAAATAATTACCCCTGATTTTATATTATATCATATTAATACTTCGATTTTATAATATTATATCATATTAATACTCCTTTTCCCTTTTCCCACATATTTTATTCCTTTTTCTATTTTCTTCTCTTTCTTTCTTCTTATTTTCCTTCTTTTTTCATATCAATTTTTCCTTTTCCACTCTCTCCTTTCCTTTTTCCTCTCCCTTTCCTTTTCTTTTTTCTTCTTCTTTTTCTCCGTTTATTTCCTTCTCTGTTGCCCCCTCCCCCGGGCATCTCTCTTCCTTCCCTCTTCGTATTGTCTTCTTCCTAAATGTAATCACCCGTGGCAGGAGAGGCGCCGGCCCTCCAGCGTGAGAGATACAGAATCGCCGACGGAGCTCTGCTTGGCGAGGTTGCGACGCGAGATGGGGTCAGACTGATTTTTCCCCTTTCCTTTTTGTGTCTTTCATAATATTTTTCCCGCTTACATACCCCTGGGCTCCGACAGGTGGGCCCCAACAGACTCACGCCTAACCCTACCTTTATTACTCACGCCCGTCGCCTCTCGCCCAGCTCCCTTCATTCCTCTTCCTCCAGCGCCGCCTCTCTCCACCTGTGATGGAGATTACGCCTCCCTCTTCCAACGTCGCTGCTTCATCCCGAGATGAATCCTCCCTCTTCCAGCTCCTCTGCTTCACCCAACGATGAATCTCCCGGTGTTACATCTCCCCCTCGCCAGAATCGGCTTGTCCCCAAGCTGCAACCTCCCAAAACCGCTTCAAGAGAACATACCAGTCTTCCCACGTGGATGCTTCCGGCGAAGAAGACCATTGCACTCGGAACATACCAGTCCTCCAGGAGAATCCAAGAGGCTTAAGCGGTTCTTCACACAGATCTGTAATCCTTGGAAGCCCTGCAAAAATCGGAGAGTAGTTTGCAAGATAGGGCTTCAGCTGAGATATATGGAAAATTGGATGGATCTGAGCGTCTGGCGGCAATTCCAAACGGTATGCCGCATTTCCAATCTTTTCCGTCACTTTGTAGGGTCCAAAGAATTTGAATGAAAGTTTCGGGTAGGGTCGATTAGCCACTGATGTCTGAGCGTAAGGTTGAAGCTTTAACAACACTAGCTCTCCCACTGTGAAAACCCGATCTTTGCGATTTTTATCTGCCTGTTGTTTCATTCTGTTCTGAGCAACCAAGAGATGTTTTTTAAGTAACTCGAGATCTGCTGCTTGTTGAGTAAGTAATTCACCTGTCTGTTCATCTATGTCCTGAGGCGGTAACGGTGCTGCAAAGCCAATTGGATCATACCCGTAGAGAGCTTTGAATGATGTACACCCCAGAGATGAATGAAAAGATGTGTTGTACCAATACTCGGCCATCGCCAACCAACGCTTCCAAGGCTGTGGAGTGGACTGCACAACACATCTGAGATAAGTTTCCAAGCACTGATTTACTCTATCAGTCTATCCGTCTGTTTAGGGGTGGTATGAAGTAGATAACAACAATTTGACATTAATGCTTTGAAATATATTTTTCCATATTGTGCTTGTGAAAATCTTATCTCTGTCTGATAACATAGTTCTGGGAATACCATGTAACTTTATGATGTAGTCCAGTAGCAAAGTTGCAACTTGTGTAGCTGAAAAAGGGTGCCCGAGGGGTAAAAAATGAGCATATTTGGACAATCTGTCCACCACTACTAATATAGTATTGAATCCCCCAGACTTGAGAAGACCTTCTATGAAATCCATAGTAATGTCTTGCCAAAGCCCCTCAAGAATTGGCAACGGCTGTAACAACCCAGCAGACAGACTTCTTTCCCCCTTAGGTTGCTGGCATATATTACGTTGCTTCACGAAATCCTCCACATCTTGCTTTAGTCCCTTCCAACAAAACATCTTCTTCACTCTCTGATAGGTGGACTGTATCCCAGAATGGCCACCTACTGCACTGTCATGACATGCAGCAATTAGTTTAGTTTTGAGAGCAGCGTTTTCTCCAATCCATATTAAACTTTTCTTTCTTATGATTCCTTGATGCAAAGAGTACCCATTCTCATCCGGGCTAGCTGAAACTAGCTTAGCCAATAACTGTTGAGCATTCTCATCAGTGGCATAAGAGTTCAAAACTTCCTGAACCCACATCGGCTTCACCTCACTGCAGTGATACTCATAACTTGACCCACTCTAGATAATGCATCAACAACCATATTTTCCTTTCCCTTGCGATATACTATCTTGAAATTAAGACCCATTAACTTTGCCATTGCTTTTCTCTACAAATCAGACTGCAACTGCTGGTCTTCTAGAAAACAGAGACTTTTATGATCCGTTTTAATGATGAACTCAGATCTCTGTAAATAGGGCCGCCATCTATCCACCGCCAAAATAAGAGCAAGAAATTCCTTCTCTTATGTGGACCACTGTTTATGTTTTTCAATTAAGACTTTGCTCAGAAATGCAATAGGTCTGTTGTTCTGCATTATTACAGCTCCAACCCCTGTATCACACGCATCTGTTTCCACCACAAAGGGTTCGTTGAAATCCGGTAGGGCTAATACCGGAGTAGAAATCATTGCATTCTTGAGCTGTTGGAAAGCTGACGAAGCCTCTTCGCTCCAAACAAAAGTTTTCTTCTTTAACAAGGATGTTAAGGGTCGAGCCATAATACCATAATCCTTCACAAACCTTCTATAGTAGCTAGTAAGTCCCAAGAAAGTCGTGAGACTGGTGAATATCGAAGGCAGTGGCCAATTGCGCATCACTTCAGTTTTCATTGGGTCTGTTTGGACCCCTTGACCAGAAATAATATGGCTCAAATACAGTAATTCCTTTTTTGTGAAATGACATTTAGAAGACTTGATAAAAAAAATTATGCGTCTTTAAAGTATCTAACACTAACCTCAAATGCTCCATATGCACCGAAAAAGTGGGACTACGGTTCAGTATGTCATCAATTAATATGAGCACAAACTTCCTTAAAATGGAGCTAAAATAGAATTCATAACACACTGAAAGGATATAGGAGCATTAGTTAAACCGAAGGGCATCACCTTGAATTGATAATGACCAAAATGGGTTTTGAAAACCGTCTTATATTCTTCACACTCCATATGAATCTGATGATATCCTCATCTCATATCAAGGCTCGTAAAATATTGAGCTACTGCCAATTCATCCAGTATTTCCTCAACCATATGCATAGGAAATTTATTTTTGATGGTCATGACATTCAGTTTTCTGTAATCAATACAAAACCTCCAGGAACCGTCTTTCTTTTGTACCAACAAGGCAGGAGATGCAAACGGACTCACACTATGCTCAATGAGGTTAGCCTTCAATAATTCCACAACCTGTCTTTCAATCTCATTTTTGTGAAGAGGAGAATAACGATATGATCTGGCATTAATCGGTATAGCCCCAGGAACCAAGGGTATCACATGATCAAAGGGTCTCGTAGGTGGTAGAGATTTTGGTTCTTGAAATACCTCATGAAATTCTTCCAACGTTTCCTGGACTTCCAGGGACAATAAGTCATGACCCTTTTGAATTGTGAAAGTTGGGGATCTCTCCACCATTGCCTAGCCCAAACATCATTCCCTGCAATACACTTTTCCAACTGCAGAGCTGTGAGCTGAGACAATTCCTTCCGTGTTGGCACTGAATCTCCATGTAGAGTTACCAATTTTCCTTTGTAATAAAACTGAATAGTCTTAGCATACCAATCACACTGCATAGGACCAGTGTTTCAAAAAGCGTTAGGCGCTAGGCGGGCGGTGACCCTCCGCTTAGAGCCTAGGCGCGCCTAGTCGTTCCTAGGCGGCGCCTAGGCGTTATAAATTGTAGCAGTAGTATACTTTAAATTTTTTAAAAATACAGAAATATAAGAGTATATTCTGCTCTACTAGACTAATTTTTCATGGGCCAGTTTCTTCCTCTCCACACAACCTTTCCCGCCCACCCACGTGGAACCTAGCCCAGTGCCACCCTTCAGCTCCCTGCACCGCTAGATTTGCCACGCCGGCAGCCAGCCGACGAGATCTGCCCCCCCTCCGGCGCTCTGGGGATTCCTTACGCCGCCCCCCAGCAAGCGCCAAGATCTGGAAGCCCCCCCCCCCCCCGCGCGCTCGGCCGACGAGATCTGGCTAGCGCGCCGCCCTCTGGGGATCCTCCCCCCCTGCGGCGCTCTGGGGATTTTCCACACGCCGCCCCCAGCGAGCGCCAAGATCTGGAAGCCCCCCCCCCCCCCCCCCCCCGAGATCTGGCTCGCGCGCCGCCCTCTGAGGATCCCCCCCCCCCCCCCCCCGCGCGCTCGGCCGACGAGATCTGGCTAGCGCGCCGCTCTCTGGGGATCCTCCCCCCTCCCCCCGGCGCCTCGCGAGCGCCCACCCCATGAGGCGAGGCGGGAGGCCAGCGCCCCGCGCGGAAGCGCGCCTAAGCTACCGCCTTAGAGCACCTTTTGGAACGCTGCATAGGACTGTGCTGTGACAACCAGTCATATCCCAATATGGCATCATAAGCTCCTAAGGGCAGAACTCTCATATCATTTTTAAAAGTTTGTCCACTACACCACCAAGACATCCTGTGAACCATTTGAGCACTTATCATCTCATCCCCATTAGCTATCCTGACTTTTACTGTAGCACATGGATGTGATACTAGTCCAGCTTTGCAAACAAAAGCACTTTTCATAAACGATTGAGAACTACCAGAATCAATGAGGACCAAGAAAACTTTGTTATGAAACAACCCCCTCAATCTCATACAATTGTTTCCCTATGTGCCTGATACGGCATGGGTTGACAAATGGAAACAATCTTCTTCTTTGCACTCTTCTTTTTCTAACTGTAGCAAAACATCCTCAAAAAGGCTCATTTCCATATCTTCTGTCGTCAAAGCATCCAGTTGCTGCGACTTTTCTTTGAGCACCTCAGAATATGTCTGGGCTCAAATTTTTCACCGCATGCATAGCATAGCCCATTCAATCTCCTGTAATCTGTCAGTTGTCGTTCCTTACCCAAATTAGGGCTCAACGATGAAACCCTGTTGTCAAGTTTACTCCACCCACCTGATTTGTAACATGAATATCCCCTAGTATTTCGGATCTTGTTTTTCTCCTGAATATCTCTCTGAACTTTGGCGAGCATTGCAACTCTAGTTACTGTCAAGGCGACCTGAGATAGTACATGACCTTGTAACTCATTTTTTAGTCCCTTAACAAACTGAGTGACATAAAAGATATCATCCAACTCTGGGTTATGCATGGCTGTGGCATAGACAGAATTGTCAAACTCTGCAATATAATCTTCTAGGCTTCCTGTTTGTCTCAAATGCAATAAGTCATACATAGCTTGAGAATATTCATACGCTCCAATTTTTTCTTTCACCGCCTCCACAAATCTCTCCCAAGTACTCAAACCTTCAGTCAGTTTGAATACTTGCAACCATTTGGCTGCCTTACCCTCCATGTGCATGGAGGCCGCCCTCATGTAAAAGAACTCAACCACATGAAAAATAGCAAAATAGTCTTCACATTTGTCTATCCATATAGTAGGATTTTCCCTCACAAATTTCAGAAAAGCAAGCTTCGTTAGTGATCTCTCTTCAACACCTATCTCCTTGCGGCGCGAACCCCCTTCCTCCAACAAACTTCTCTGCTGCCCGGATCGCGCTCTCTGCCTCTGCTCCTCAGATGATCTCCTGTGACTACTTCCTAACCTATCGCCTCCTAACTCCCCTCTTTGTCTTCCTGTCAGCTGTCTCCCTTCTCCCTTTCTACTCTCCAGTGAAGATGTAAGTAGTTCTTCCGAGTCCTCCAATTCTTCCGCCAATTTCTCCAATGACAGAGTCGCCACCCTCCTTCCTGTCTCCGCGACTTGACGAAACAACTCATCTCTCTCCTTAGACGCCTACTCCGCAACTGAAGCTACTAGTGCTTGTTGCCCTAACAACTCATTCTGCACCCTATCCAATTTCTCCAAATGAGAGGAGATCCCATCCAACTTGAACAACACTTTATCCCAACGACCCCCTGCCTCCCTCGATGTCTCTGCCATAGCATCCAACAGAAAACGGGTTTGCACCGAGGGTTTGGCTATTGGCGCCGTTGTGATTGATTGAAAATTCCATGACCTCCTCTACTTTTCTCGCGACTCTTCGCACCTCCTTGCTCCCGTAAATCGCTACTCGCCACCACTATCAACTCCAATCACCCAATCACCTCGCTACACCTCCGAACTCCAAATTGGTCCTCATAATCGCCCCGCCCCGCGAAAAATTTAACGCGAAGAGGGAGAGATGACTCTGATACCAGCTGTAATCACCCGTGGTAGGAGAGGCGTCGGCCCTCCGGCATGAGAGATATAGAATCGCCGACGGAACTCTACTCGGCGAGGTTGCGGCGCGAGATGAGGTCAGACTTATTTTTCCCCTTTCCTTTTTTTGTCTTTCATAATATTTTCTTGCTTACATACCCGTGGGCTCCGATAGGTGGGCCCCAACAGACTCACACCTAACCATACCTTTATTACTCATGGCCGCCGCCTCTCGCCCAGCTCCCTTCATTCCTCTTCCTCCAGCGCCGCCTCTCTTCACCTGTGATGGAGCTTCCGCCTCTCTCTTCCAACGTCGCTGCTTCATCCCAAGAAGAATCCTCCCTCAATCTTCCGGCGTTACACTAAAATCTTTCCCCCCACTCGCCACCTCTTCCCCGCGCCGGCTCACTGCCTCTTCCCCGCGCCGCGCCACCAGGATGGCTCTCCGCCTCGCTCCCGCGCCGCCGTGTCGGCTTGCCGGCTCGATGTCGCGCCGGCTCGCCGCCTCGCCCCGCGTCGCCCGGCGGACTCTCCGCCGCGCTCCTGCACCGAAGTGCTACAGTCACATGGCGTGGCGCTCGGGCAGGCGCAGTATGTGGTGTGCGGGCGTATGGCGCACCTCTCCCGCACGCCCCGGTGCCGCTCGCGCGGGCGGACCCAACGCTTCGGCGAATGGCGGAACAAACAATAAACACGAGCTAAGAAAAGGAAAAAATATCCCGTTTCACGTCCTCGTCAGTCGTCACCGCCCCGCAGGCCGCAACACCAACATTTCCGCGTTGGTGCGCGGCGTGCGAAAGTCAACTGAGCCGCCCGCCCGATCGCTGCTCCGCTCCCATTCCCTGTTCTCTCTCTCTTGTCTCCAGTCTCCCCTCGTCCGCCCAGCCGGCGAGACGCGCTGCGGAACCCACCGAAATCCGGCCCGGATCCTGCGGCGATGTTCGGCGACTCCGACGGATCCAAGGCGCCCGGGTCCAACCCGCCCGAGCCGCCCTTCCCCAACAGGGAGCTCACGCTCAGCAGCTACCTCTGCGACAAGCCGCCCCTCGCCTCCGCCGCGGCGGCGGGACCTTCCTCGCCGCCCAACCCCGCGGCCGCGGCGCCGCCCGACAACGACGCCTCCAAGCTCTGCGTCGAGCGGGACTTCCTCCACCTGTCCGCGCCCAAGCGCGGGGATCCACCGGGCGACGACTCGTCCGTCGTCGGGGGGAAGAAGCCCCGCGTCGACTCGCTCCAGCTCTCGCTCTCGCTGTCCTCCGACGCGGCCCCGTCCTCCCAGCCGCCGTCGCAGCTCGCGTCCCTCCTCCCGGCCGCTCCGCAGGCCGATGGCGATCTGCGGGGCGGGAGCGCCGCCGCCGCTGCGCCGCCCCCCAGGCGGACCTACAGCGCCACCACGGGCCGCACCCGGAGCATCAACTCCGACGACATGTCCTACTCCTACTCCGTGTTCTCGCACAACCCGAGCTGCTCCCTCACGCACAACTCCACCGATATCTACGCCGCCGGGGAGGGCACCAACGGCTCCGTCCACAGCCGCTTCAATTTCCGCCCCATGGGGGACGGCAGCGTCGCCTTCGCCACGGCGCCGCTCAAGGAGGGCACCTCCTCCTTCTTCCCTACCGAGCTCCCCGCGAGGATGGTCTCGGCAGCTCCGGTCCCCAGCCCGGGCGGTAGCTTCGATGGCAGCCGTGGCGGCCCGCAGTCCTCGCGGCCTGACCGGATCCTGCGGGAGATCGTGTCCGACTCTGTACCTGCCATGGTGCAGGTTCTCCAGGATTTACCGAGCGAAACCTTAGAAGTGCTGCGGGAGGCCGTGCGGAGCATGATTGATGCTCCGGAGAAGAGGGATGAGCTCGCCAGCCTGCAGCGCAAGCTGGAGCGGCGGTCAGACCTGACTGCTGAGGTGCTGGGCCGGGCAAACAAGACTCAGCTGGAGATCCTAATGGCGATCAAGACTGGTATGGCTGTGTTTGTTACTGGTAAGGGCCGAGTTTCAAGCAGCGAGCTCGTGGAGATGTTCCTAATGACGCGGTGCCGCAACATGAACTGCAAGAGCGTGCTTCCTGTGGACGACTGTGAGTGCAAGATCTGCTCCACCAATAAAGGGTTCTGCAGTGCATGTATGTGCCCGGTGTGCCACAAGTTTGATTGTGCTGCAAACACCTGCAGCTGGGTCGGGTGTGATGTATGTGGCCATTGGTGCCATGCTGCATGCGCCCTGGAGAGGAACTTGATCAGGCCAGGGCCGACGCTGAAAGGGGCCATGGGCACAACTGAGATGCAGTTCCAGTGTGTTGGCTGCAACCATGCTTGTGAGATGTTTGGATTTGTGAAGGAGGTGTTCACTTGTTGCGCAGAGAACTGGAGTGCTGAGACACTGATGAAAGAGCTGGATTATGTTCGTAGGATCTTTGCCACTAGTGATGATTTTGAGGGGAAGGGACTCCATGCTAAGGCGGAAGAGGTCCTCAATATGCTTGCAAAGAAAATGGTTTCCCCTTCGGAAGCGAACAACAGCATACTACAATTCTTTAAATGTGAGATTGCTACTCCTTCACATTCGAGTATGTCATATATATACATGGTTTTTCTAAACACGTTCTTGCTTGCTTCATCTTTTATACTAGCACAATCATGCATTCTAGGAAGTAGGGACGTCTTGCACTTTTATAATTTTTTATGCTTAGGTTCTTGATTAATTTTATTAGTTGACGCCATGCCAGACTATTTGGCATTTACATTTGGAGTCCCACTATAGTTATGTATATGTATGTTTCCTGCATGCTGTCATCCGTCAATCGCATTCATGTTGTCATTTTTATGTCCTGTTATTTATCCTTATATGTCACTCTTGCTCTGGAGATTTTACGATCATACTATGGAATGCTTATCCTTTTTTGCATGGCTACAGCCTCTATTTGTACTCCTGAAGCTTTATTTTTCTTTGGTAAATGGTATCTTTGTTTAATTTAGTTGAACATAATATGGATGAACTAAACCATTATTTTCTTGACTGTTTGAGGCCCTTGGATCTATTTGTATTTTTGCAGTACCAACTCTATCACTTTATGATGCCTAAGCTCATTTTAGAATCCTTTGACACACATGGCATATTAGGCTATCCACACTCATGTACTCTAAAAATCTCCTCTAAACGAATATTCTCAACCCTTTTCAGTATACTCCAAAAGATTCTCCATTTTCCAGCACGTGTTGCCGCACTCATCGTACTCTCTAAACATACTCTATAACAACCACCATCTATAATTTAATATTTCTTTGCATTTTTCCTTTCCTTTTCTCCTCTATTTATTTCCTTTCTTTTCTTCTCCCTCTTTATTTCTGTTTTTTATTTCTCTCTCCCCATTTTCCTCTCTCCCGAAGCTTCTCCTCTCCGCGTGAGCCTAACTTGCCGCCCGCCTCCTCGACTCAGCCCACGTCGTCCTCATCGCTGCCCGCCGCCTCCTTGTCGTCCGCTCGCTGCCTCACCCCGCGCCGCGGCGTCCGCTCGCCGCCTCGTCCCTACACGGCAGCGCCCGCTTGCCGCCTCACCCCCGCGCCACGACGGCCGCTTGCCGTCTCGCCCCGACAATGCCGCGCCCGCTCGCCGCGTCACCTCGCGCCATCTCGCCCCTAACTCCCTCCTCAGTTCCACCCTCGCCGGTCGTGCCTCCACCATAGTCGCCAGCCACCACCCCTGCCGATCCCGCCTCCTACCCGCTCTCGCCCTCCGCCACCGTGAACGTCTCCCATCGCCAGCTTCCTCCTCCGGTATCCTCCACAGCGAACAGCCCCGTCGCTGCCCGCCAGCTCCTCTCACGCCGTGCCTCCGCTCCAATCGTGCCTCTTCCGTTGCGCGCGAAGCAACAAACAATCGATTTCCACACCGTCCCGCTCGCGCCTGCGTGCGCTCGCTTGGGCGTTGTCTTGTAGCGTCCTCCCTCTTGGAGTACGCCATCCCGCACACCGGTGCGGAAGATTTTTTTACCCGCGGCGCTAAATCACGCGTCCCGCACGCACGTTGCGACGTACAACGGTGCAGTCCGTCTTAGTCATGCATCTGCTTTTAAGTGCTGCGCTGATTTTTTTTACAGCAACGACATCATACATTATTTAAGAAGCAAGACAAACATATTGTTGAAACTAGATCTTCCTAGTCCTAGGTAGGGGTGGTAATGGGCTTCGGCCCACGGGCCCTTTCACAATTTATTTTGGCCCTTACTAAATATTATTTCAAAAATGAAAATAAATTTGGCCAGATCCTAATCCGATCCAGCACTTGTTATTATTAGTTCATTTTTTTGGGCCCGTAATCAGCCCTAGTCCTAGGCGCCAGAAATCTGATCCATTTTTTTATTAAGAAGACTATAGTTGCGATATTCACTTCATATACTTTATTAAGGGCTTGTGACAAAGGCTTTGTTGTTGTTGTTGTATACTTTATTAAGTGCAGTAACAGCTCTAGCTAACTTTGAATTTTCACAGATGGAGTTACAGACTACTCTGTTACTGGTAGCAAGTCAAAAGGTATATTGTTGGCAGCTCAGACAAGTAAATCGGTAGATATGCTTCATCTCCAGGCCCCAACCATCACTCCACCAAAATCTTCGTTCAACTTCAAGCCCAGCACATCCATTCTCGATACACAGCTAGACGCGATTAAGGCCAGCCCAAAATCACTCTCTATCGAACCCCACTTCAGCTCCACCTCGAAGGATGATGACTCCTCCAGCCTTGAAACCATCGTGAAGTGCAAGGAAGCTGAGGCAAAACTATTCCAGAAACTGGCTGATGATGCCAGGAATGAGGTAGAGAACTATCGCCAGATTGTGCGTGCCAAGACTCAGAAGCTGGAGGAGGAGTACGCCACAAAGCTTGCTAAACTGTGCTTCCAGGAGACCGAGGAGAAGAGGAGGAAGAAGATGGAGGAGCTCAAGGCGCTCGAGAATTCTCACTATGACTACCACAAGATGAAGCTGCGGATGCAGACCGAGATCCAGGGCTTGCTGGAGCGGATGGAAGCCACGAAGAAGATGTGGGTATAGGCTCCAGTTAACAAATTGTCTGCTGCCTCTGCTGCACCTGAATTCATGGGACGTGTCGTTTGTTCGCTAGGAGAGTTTCCCTTCTGAATTGTTTGTATTCCTTGTCCATCTCGTGTTATGATCAGACCTGTTGGGTTGTAAGCGGATGCCTAACCTTTTCGCCGGCAGATATAACTAGCCATCATTCAACTAATGGCTTGCCAATTTGTGCTGTATATCACTGCAGATATTTTTATGTGCAAAACACAGAGTGGTTGGTTCACGACTCTGACGTGTTCGCCCCCATGCTATGGAGAATGTCCTTGTGCTGTCATCGTCATATATCCTTCAGGTTTCCATTTTCAGGGCAGTTTTTGTGTGTACTGACTCCAGACGTCGAGCTTGAGGAATAGAGTGAGGTGTTCTATATTCTCCATCCTTATCATCAGTAAGGTCGTGTCATCATATTAAAACTGCACGGTGGCCCCGCGCACCAATAGCGGTATATCTTACAACACGATGGTCCTGTATTCCATTCCATAGCAGGATAAGTAAACTTCTCGGACGTGACAGGATACGGCGGCGCGCCATAAAAATCGGACAAGAAACCTTATCGGTTGCCCACTAGTGGAATCCTGCGTGGATTTGCCTGTCCTCGGTTGTTATTCCCTCTAATCATTATCTTTGCGAGCCCCACACAGCTACAAGTTGCCGATCTCCTCGCACTTGGAGCACATCACCGGGTGACCACCGACGACAGTCGACAGCCAGTACCAGTCCAGCTCGCGATCGCAACTCCTGTCCGTTGGCTGCTGCTGCTGCTGCCGCCTGTTTGGGAAGAACCAGCCGCTGCCTCTAGCTCGCCGCGCCGGTGCCGGAGGTGGCGTGGCCATGTCAGCCGGGCAGCGTGCATTTCCCAGTTGAACAAGTAGTACGGACTACGGAGCAATACCATATTTAGCAAGAACCCACACAGCTCTGGGCTCTAGCTCTTGCACATACCACTGTACAAAAAAAAATCTTGGACGCACGAAACAATAAGAATCTTATCAAGCGATAGATACCATGACGATCTGATCAATATCATACAAGAGCTGACCAACCGCTAAAGAAGACCAGAAGAAGAAATCCACGAGCTCAGCCTAGTAGAGAGATCAGTCAGAGCCTAAGCGTGAGGTCGGGCTCCTCCACGGCACGCGCCACGCCGCTGACGACATGGCTCCCCGCGATCGGCGCAGCGACGGCGGCCGGCCGGAAGCTCCCGGGCCAGCCGAAGCCGAGCTCCTCGTCGCCAACAACCAGGAACGGCATCGGGGCGAGCAGCCCCCGCTCTGGCCTCGGCTCGGCGGCGGCGTGCCGCTGCTCCGGGCGCGCCGCCGACGCGTGCGCCTGGATGCCGATGGGGTACAGGCCGGAGCCGTACAGAGGCAGGGACGCCACGTCGGCGTAGTAGCCGTAGGGCGCGCGCCGCGCCAGCGTGCGCTCCCGCCGGTGCGCGTTCTGGTGCCCGCCCAGCGCCTGCGAGCTGAAGAACTTGCGCTGGCAGTAGTTGCACGTGAACACGCGCGCCGGCTCGCGGGCGGCGGCTGCGGGGGCCGCCTGCGCGCCGTCGCCGGTGCTGTTGTCGGTTGTGCTCGACTCGGTGGTGGCCGTGGCGGTGGTGGCGGCGACGGTGAGCGAGAGGTCGAGGCTGACCCGGCGGCCTGAGGAGTTGGACGCCGCCTGGCTGCTGATCTCGGACAACTCGTCGCACGGCTCTTGGCACATCTCCCTGTTGGTGTTCATGTCTGAATGATCGCGGTAGTGTTGTTGCCGTTACTTGCCTTCTTGTCTTACTCACCTGCATTCAGGGGACATATCAGCTCATGTTAGCAATGTTGTGTGTGTGTCTGGCTCTGATAAGATTCTCGGGATCATGATTCTTCTGTGAACACGGGAGGTTAGGTAAGCACAGAAATACAGATGCATGCATCCATGATGAAGCGACGACGACATGGGTTATCTCAAGGATTAGAGAGTGAGGGAAATACTCTGTAAGATGTGTGCATGCATAAACTAGGAAGAATCTTGGTGCTTTAAGTCTCAGCTCACTAGTGTGCAGATGAGTCATAATGCATAACTTAGGATATAATTCTCTGCACGAAGATCATGAGTTTATTATAATAAAACATGTTGATCACTGCAGATATGCATGTCTAATCAGACAGAGTCGTGGATGAACTACGGAGTATGAAATGATGTACTATGACTCTTTTGGCTGAAATCTCTTGCAGTTTAAGCGACTCCGAGGCCATTGCTTATCCATTTAGCCCAGAGACTGTCTGCCATTGAGCTAAAAAGAGTAGGTAGTGCTAATTCGATACAAATTAGTACTATGAACAGCAAAAATGTGATGGGGAATCTCAGCCTATTTCCGGACAGCTCTATGTTCTGCTTAATAATCACGAGGAGCATCAGATTCATTCTTAGGCCTGGATATGCTACTTTTAATTCCAAGTTTGAAGACAAAAATACGAAAAGCATGCCTTCTTTCCGTCTGAGAATCTCTAAAATGGAATCTTATCTAAAAGAAAAAGGCCAAGAGTAGCATATTCAACAGTTGTCAGAAAGATGGCCGCTCTGTTCTTCCCAGTTCCCACCTAACCACATTCAGTCGAAATTACAGTTATTTAGATAAAAAATACAGGCTCAATTTCCTAAAGAAAACACGGGTTCTTATTGTGTTTTCTAGATAAAATACCTACCATACTGCAGTTGTAAATGCTGGACAACAAGGATTTTGCACATAATATAATTTTTTATGTAATCATGAGATTTTCCAGTAGAAACGTTCAGATAATTTTAAGCATGATTGGTCTCTGATACAGAGTGCTGCATGACACATTACTCCCTCTGTCCTTAAATTATTACAGCTTTAATTATTTTTTTCGATTTTGAACTAGAATTGTGGCCCTAATGATACCAATTTTAAAAACGACGGGAGTATCTTGTTTGGGTAGATAAGTTAGGAAAGCATTTCGATCAGGAAATTACGCTACCTTTGGAAGCATGGGAAGCAAGGAAACATAAGTATCGGAACAGGATACTAACTCGTCAGTTGTATCTGGTCGTACCTAAAGTACCATCACAACATGAGCATGATACGCTAGAAACATGCAAACCTTTTTGTTTAACGATCAAGTGGTTTCATGTGAGAGAATTCCATTACCGTCTCTATCTTGAAGAAAAAACCACAGGCATAAATGAACCATCAAAGCCAAACACTTATGAAAGAGATCAACGCTTCCGAGACCAGAACGAATGGAACTCACCACAACCCAAAATCTTGTGAAGTTCCTTATTGGTCCAACCCAGCATGCACAGAGAACTATTCAGGGAAGCAAGAACAGTACCAGAGCGATCTAAGTCCATGAATTCAAGAACAGCAGCTAAAGAAGCACCACCGGTTTCAAGAAGCACACGGCAGAGGGAAAGCAGAATTACCTCGAACGAACAACCCGGGGCAGAATTTCGCACGCCCGCTTCACTTCATCAGAGCCAGGCCTGGGGAAGATGCCGAGAGGTCAGCAGGAAGTTCAGGCCATGGCCCCTGTGTTCATCAGAGGGAGGAGAAGGAGAAAGAGAGGGGGGGAGGCAAAGCGAGGAGGGGAGGGTGAAGTGGTGTAGGGCGGTGCTTCAGTTAAAGTGGCACCCCGCTGTGATGTTTAATTCTGGAAAGCAGAGGTTTGGTAAATTACTGGTAGGGGGATGTAGGACAGTGCTCAGAAGTGGTACAAGAAAAGGATGTACCTGCACTAAAGATATTACTGGTATGCACATCACTTTTGTTTTTTATTTCCTTTGTACCACCACCACCACCACCACCATCCATCCATCCTACTAGAAAAGAGCACAACACAAAGCACCCATAGCCTCTGTAAACAACTGAGCTGCTCACCCAGTTCAGTAGTTTATTCATTGGATTAAGTGTGTTTTATCCAAAACATTGTTTAGGGAGAGAGGTTAGAGAGCGAGAAGGATGATACGTGTTCGCGTGTGTGGGTTGGAGTGGTAGGGGACCAGAGCGCCATGAGATTTTTGTCAGGATTGTGCCTCTCCTTTCTTTCCTCTGCGCAGTTGTGTTGCGTAACATGCCCCGCGGTTTCATCACCACGCCCCGGCGTGTACTTGTGGTTGGCATGGCAGTGATTCATGACCAGTGCGCAGCTTTTGCAGTTGCTTCTTTTTTTTAATGAGAACTCTATATTACTATGGCCTCTGATCTGCACAACATGCCTGCCTGCAAGTTAACTCGGCTGGCCCTGGCCTCGTGCTGCCGCTCTCTGAACTCTGACCGATGGACGGATCTCGTGCGATGCAATGGTTGTGAACAAGAGTTCAGAGCTCTGTTCTGTGTGCGCCCTGCAAAAGCTAGATACAAATCTGCAATGCGAGATCTGAAGTTTATTTCTCGATATCGTCCTGCAGAAGCAGCGGCATGATAGTACAGTACTGCTGATAGGACGGGCTCTTGAGCTGATCAATCTGTAATAGTAGTAGTAGTATTCTAGATCTAGGACGGGTACTGTAACAGATTCCTGAAGAAATCAGTTCCAAATGTTGACTAGTTTAAAATTAAACTAATCAGCATCAAATATTTAGAAATGGAAGGAGTACTTTATTGTCAATTTTCTTTTCAAAAACTTCAGACATGCGAATGCTTTTACAGATGATGAGCAAGTACCGCTGCATGATACTATGATGTGTCCTGCGGATTATTCCGTCTAGTCACGACATTCAAATGCGCTACCAGCTGGGGAGGAAGATGGAGAAAAAAAGCGGTACGCCACCCACCCATGTGCTTGACGAAAGCACAAGATTGGTGATGCAAGTGGAAAAGAAAAAGAGAGAAAGGGATCGAAAGCAAGTAGAACTTTGAACAGAATCATGGCCTTTTGTTCCAAGGCTACAAAACTGGGAAAGGGTCCTGTTGGACGCTGGAGACCAAAAGGCCAATACAAAAGAAGGGGAAAATGCGATCAGGTGGTGATTGGCAGCAATACACATCACTAAACGCCACGGAATTAGTAAAACCTGAAGACTACCTTTCACTGGAAATGTTGTTTGAATCAATGGAGCACTGGAGCATGTGACCAGAGCGCAAGGTAAAACATACTGTGCACCTTGTAAGATTCATGTAGTTTACACATTTGTAGCAAATACTCGTTCCGCTCTTTTTATAAGATTTGCAGAGCGGTTGCTTCTTAATTCTTATACAATAACCAAGCCTTTATCCCAAGCATGTTGAGGTCGGCTAGACATGAAACCCAATATCAATGAAGTAAAAGAGAGGAAGAGATATAAAAACAAGAAAAAAGAAAAAGAAAAAAAATAAAAAAAGAGAAAAAAGAGAAAAAGGAAAAAAAGAGAAAAATGAGAAAAAATAAAAAAAATAAAAAAAAAAGAAAAGAAAAAAGAAAAAAAGGAAACAAGACTAAGGTTCTGGCACATGAATTGCTACTTTCCATGCCGTCCTATCATGAGCTAAGTCTCTAGATACATTCCAATCTCTCAAATCTCGTTTTACCGCCTCCTCCCAGGTCAACCTTGGTCGTTCTCTACCCCTCCTAATATTTTCTCTACCTCTTAAAATCTCACTGTTAACCGATGCTTCTGTAGGCCTCCGCTGGATATGTCCAAACCACCTAAGTCGATGCTGAACTAACTTCTCTTCAATCGGCGCCACCCCTACCTTATCACGAATCGCCTCATTCCTTATTCGGTCTCTTCTCGTGTGCCCGCAAATGAGAAGAGATAATTCTTATAGATAGAAATAATATGTTATATGTCAAACAACAACAAAATTGGCTCCCACAATCAACCGAGTCCATTATCCCATAGAACGGTGCAATAAGAGGGCAAGTTCAAGTCAAATCTGTAAATACTATCCATCAGTACAGTAATGCAAATTAGTAAATCAGAATGGGTAAATCCCAAATAATAACTTCGACACGCTTCAATTTAGGTCAAGAAGCTCAACAAACAGCTCTACAACTACTATATCATATGCTAACCCCCAAGTTTCCAACATCACCCAGGGATTTCTGCATAGTAGCATCTCACACAAGAGGAAGAAGAGAAGAGCACAGCAGCTGAGGCAACTGGAAGAAGAATCTGTAGCCATCAAGTCAAACCCTATGATACAAATTTACCCCTCAGCCAAAAACCTAAATAGCATACATGGATACCTCCTAACAGACCTATAATGTCGCCTCAGAATTACCTGAAAAGACAACAACTTACATGCTTAGAGTTGGTATTCTGTAATGGCCATGTCAGCTGAAAAGTAAATATTCCTTACATCAGAAGTCAGAGAGGGGTCTCTGCTATCAATCTTTGTCCCAATTTCCATTTGATTTCTCATCTTCAAGCTCTTTAAGCTTCTTCTGCAAATATTATGAACATCTCAGAAAAGAGTGCAGTATTAACTCCAAAAATCTTAAAATGGCATGCATACAGCTCCCAACAAGTGACATAAAACCAAAGAGAAGGGGAAAAACTCTAATCTGTGATCGTGCACAGATAGCAAGGGTCAGTGAGATAATGTGTAGAGAACACAAGTTTGTTACCTTGAGATAACTCCATGTTGAAGTTAACTATGATGTGGTGTCATTTCAGGGGTGAACGTGACTTATGTGCTTACATATTATTTCAGGGGTGTCATTTCAGCTTACATACCCCAAAGACTGTTTTAGTGATTCATTAATTAGAAGACCACTGTTTCGCTTGTCAATTGCAGTAAACTTAAAGATCAAAACTAACGTGGCAAAAAATACTTTCAAACATCTGGAAACTCGAAGAAAGGAAGCTTACATGTAGAGATGTATTTTCTGAGGTCAAGCTATCACATTTCTCCTGAAGTTGTTTCAATTCTTCTTTAAGTGAACTATTTTCCTGCTTTAGCAAATCTGCACGGTTGGCTACTTCCTCCCATTCAGCCTGTAGTATACCGTTAATGTATATTAATAGAGTCAAATAGAAAAATATAAGTTTATATCAATGTTAAAGCATAAATAGTGCCACAGTGGCACAGTGCTCTGGCTAAACTTCCACCCATGGCATAACCACAACATTCTCCAATGTACATAATATACACATTTGAATTCGGTATAGTACTAAAAATAAGTCTAACCACAATAGAAATTAAAAAGCACTTGAAATAACCCCTTCCAAGAAGGAAAAAAAACTTCGGTGAACAGATCATGACTGCAGTAGCATCCAACCTTAGATAATTATTACAGCTAGGACGTGACCAAACAAATATGTTGCTCCTGCTTTCTGACATATAAATAACTTGGAAACGAATATGCAGTTGTTTAGACAATATGGCTCAAAAAAAAATTCTTAGCCTCGTGACAAATATACAAGACAATTCTGCAATCTATCTGCGGTGGTCATTACTTACATTTAGAGTTCCTGGTTCACCAAACATCTTGGAAATATATTGAAGATAATTGTCCTGCTAAGATGCCCTCATGGCTATGGGAAAACACGATCTACTTTATACTCCTAGCAAACTGAGCAGGAACATATGTATTATGGAAATTATTCTCAGTTAATGCAATCAATTCAAGTAGATTCAACAAAATCCCAATTTACTGTCGTTTAGGTTAGACTTAGGTAAGTTAATGTTGCCCAGAAATCTACAGCAACTGCAGATATGATCTGATATCACAATATATTCACTAAAAAATGGCATCCATAGGTTCATGTAAAATGTTGCACACAATACACAGACCTGCTTGCGTAATCTTGAACGGCGAGCTGATTCCCTATTTGATAGCTTCCGCTTTTGTTTCCTCAGTTCTCGCTCATCCTATGTTAACCAAAAACAACACTAAGAAAAGTGCAAGGTAGAGTACCAAACTTTGATGAAGGAACACTTTTGGTACAAACCTGTATGGCCGGATCACTGAGAACAACATCAAGTGAATTTGATGAAGGAGCTGATGTCGGTGCTGCAATAATTTTACTATGCATGGGTACAGATGTAGGAGCACCCCAGTAATCCCCGCCCATGTTTACAGTAGTTGCTGGGCCAGCCATGGGAGGGGGAACAGGCCAAAATGGCATCATGGGGTTAAGCACAACTGGCCCAGAAGATGGTTGTGTGGGCTCGAGTGCGGAGCCCTGAGTACCTTTATTCCCAGCATCTGGCAAATAGAAGTATTTAGACGATACGTAACACAAGGGACCTGACTAATATATCTGCTAATAAAAACCAAGGTGAAGTTTCAAAGCCAACCAATAGTTAGTCATAATAACTTGTAGAAAATACTTTTGATAACATTATACTAGATGAAGTTTCAAAGCCTACCATTACTCTGCCCATGCTCAGAACCATCCTTTATCCTTGAACCCTGCAGGCAAATTATTTGGTTATACCATTTGGTTGTAAATAAGCATGAGAGGGTTCAAGTCCAGAATACAAAACAAGAAAATGCAGGGGTTCAGGTGCATTCCACCTAGTTTTTTATTTGTGCTAGCAGGATAAACATATGTTTTAAAACTGGAGAACATAGAAACATGTAAAACGTAGGTCCCTATAAACACGTGATACATAAACAAAAGACCAGTTCTGTATATTTCTATGTTATGAAATATATATGGGCTCTAAAAAATGAGTTGACATTTAGATTTTTAGATGAAACACAATGTAAGAATGACTGTTAATTCAGCAACTACCGGACAATGAGACAATTACACAGAATCCAATACAAAACCAAATATCACACCTAAGGCACTATGGTGCAGGTGCCATCCATCAATAGCAAAATACTGGAATAGTTCAGAGAAAGTCACATAAATTAGACCTTCCACAATGGGGAGAAGAGTGAAACAATAGGCATACAATTTCAAAACAGTACTAATAGAACTATGAAGTCAAATGTCCAAACGTAATATAGCAGAATGGCATACACTTTTAGAATTTGTGCTGCTTCCTTCAGAAGAACTTCCGCTTCCACTCTCACTGCATATCAGAAAGTAAAAGGATTCAATTGGTTATTAGTTAGAATGCGCACACACGCACACACACAAAAAGGCAAATTAGTAACCTTTGTGAAGAGCCTTCATTGGACGATGAAGCTGAAGGTTTTGCAGGTGACTTATTATTTTTGGTTGCAAGTACATCCAGACTACCTAAGCTTCCTTTGGATCTCTTCAGAGGAGTCTTCCGCTTATTTTTGCTTGATTTGTCTGTCTCTGTGTCGCCAGCACCAGATTTCTAACAAAATCATCATATCTCAGACTCATAGATCGTATGTATATTCAGAGATAAGCAATGCAGACAAGATGGTTCAAACAAATGAATTACCAGGTTTTACTATAAGTATACAGTTGTGTCAGAAAGATTAGAAAGGGGTTGGGTGAAGTTTTCCTGTATTATGCGAAAAGCAATGGACCAAGTAAAAGGTACCCACTACCCATTAACTTACAGGAGTTTGAACGGCCCCATTTGGTGACTGCACAGGATAAGGACTGTATGGGTTTGAACCCTGACACAAAAAATATATATCATAATTCATTTAATATGAGCAACGTTAAGCACAATAAGATCATGCTCTAAGCAAAATATAAGAGTGAACTACTGGTGGTGTTGGTGTCTGCTGATATGGTGTGCCTTGTGCATACATCGCTGCATATGGTGGTGGTGTCCCATAAGGTGGCATCATCTGTCAACAGATGAGTTCATATCAAAGTTTAGAAAGAATGATTATCTCCAAATTCCAGGAGCTGTATTAGCTGCTAATGTCCATATGAATAAATAGACAGTAAACTCTATCACCATGGCTCAAAAATCTTCCGAACTCATAGTACAATTAATGGACAGTTTCATCCTAACATTTGCTAACACTCATGCTGGCTTACACTAGCTATTAGACATCTTCTTGCAGAGTGGCGGAAGTGGCAGGGAATACCTGTGGACCCCACATGTATGGGTGCCCCTGAGGATTCGGAGCTACTGGTGAATGAAAGAAAGCCGGTGGGGTCATCGGAGCTGTTCCAGCAGCATTATAATATGCCTACAGATTTATACTAACAGTTATACAAACCAATCTACAAGATCAATAAAAAAGAATGCAGGAAAATTTAATTTTACACCTGGAATTGGGACCAGTCAGGATATGCTATGGGTGGATTAGTAGGTGTACTCTGTTCACTCTGAAACAAGTAATATGAGGTAAGAGGGTGCCACTAATTATCACCACGTAGTTTCAGATTGATCATACGAACCTGTACTGCTGAGGATTTTTGAGATTTGGTCCTAGTGGTAACATTTCCTTTTCCCATTTTTTATCTCTCCACTCCAATCCTGTGTTTCCTTTCACCCCTTGAGCTCTCAAAAGGACACAGCTTTCACTTTAAAGAAAGCGGCGACATCTTGGATTGATGCAAGTATGCAACAAAAAAATCATGAAAACTTATCAGTTTTCAAAGTGCTTAACACCACCTGCTTTCTTTGCATAACGATATAGGAACAGTAGAGTCACACTAACTATAGGTGCAAGAGACTGAAAATATGAAGTGTCTAACCAGGGGGAAAGGTGAACATTAAGAATAGATAAGTCGTAAGGAATCTATTTTGTCAGGAACAGAACGTCGACATTATACATTTATAACAAAAACATGTAACATACCATGCTATCTTCAGAAGACAGGAACTAATATATTTCTTTAACCAACTAGTATGAACAAGAACATGAATAGTTTAGGATGCAGCATAATGGGCAAAAATGAGGGATCTGGTGTATCTTTTGTTTAATTAAAAGTGGCATAATTCTGTTGAATGTAACCCCACATAAAGATAATTCGTATGTATTATTATACTAGTCATTCTAGACAGTATGGTTAGGATTTTTTTCACTGCTTTGTAATAAACTGAGACACCGGGGAGCCTGAAGAGGTGGATTTTCTTTTGAACTATTGAACTTTCAGTATAGTCCAAATAAACAACAAAACCACATAGATTCACCCATCCACCTACTCAGACAGTCACACATACCTAGCTTTGCTGCTCACAGATACAACTTTGTTTACACTATCTCCATTACAAACAGTCTTGTTTACTAGTCTACTGAAACTTTCTGTTGCGGTGGAGAGAAGTATCGGGTAAAGAAATCAGGACACCATCATGCAGTACAAATAAATAAAACACTAAAAATTATACTGAGAATGGTCTCATATCACTTGTCATGATAATTTCATGAGATATTTTCAAAACACTAATACCAGATCAACTATAGTTTCGTGAATCTAAGAAACGTATTTTGTCATGCAACATGTTGAATAAAAAATTACTATAAAAGAAGGAATAACTTCTCTACCAGAACATAGGGTAATTCAGAAGGGCAGCAAAAAAATTCACGCTAACCAAACAACATGGAAGAAATCTATCAAGTCAAACGGAGAACATATCATGAAATTGTAGCAGTTACCTATCCACAGTGTAGAGTTGTTCTATTATATGTGCTTGGCCAAGGGATAGGTGAGGAATCCAAAGCAACTTTGAAAAACACACGGTATTGGCTTATTTACTAGCACTGTGGAAACAAAAATAGAAAGAATGACCATAAAATGTATTGATAATTGTTGGTCAGAAACAAAGGCAATAAATATTAATTGTCACGTTATAATGTTATATGCAACAAGCTTACTGCAGGGAGGGAGTCAGAGGCCAATGAGAAATTATATGTCACATGCTTAAATGCGAACCAGAATAATCCGATCAGATAGCAGCATAATGTTCATGCCATCAGCCATTTTTTTAGTTTGTCAATTGTCACAATTGCCAAATGTTTTACGTGAACAGAATGTTTCTCAAAGAACCTCAGGAAAGCTCAAGGTTGATGTATTCGACCTTTTAAATACTGAGAACTAATGGCTGCATAATCCTATTAGGATCATCGTGATGGTAAACTTTAAGAGTATAAATAATTAGATATCTTATTAACAAGATTAATATGACTCTTAATTAGTAAATTTCAAGCTGTCCACACACAACAAAGGAATATAGTTACAATTATTAATAGAGGCTATTCCAAGTAAGAACTTACAGTGCCTCCATTTTCCAGCACACCCAGCAAGCTACATCTAGCATAAGGCGTTTGTCATTAACTATTGGCAGCGGTAAGCTGTCAACATAAGCCCAGTAATGCTTTTGCAGTTTGCTGCTGATTAACTACTCCAGAAAAAACTGAAAATAATTAAAAAAAACTGTCTGCACGAACTGACTAGGACAAGAGGAGACTTTGGGAACCCACATAGTTAAATCCTGATCAAAACTTAGAACCTAGGATTCTGTGACTCTAGAGCACCCTGTGAATTTTCAACCCAAGCAGGATCTCGATCATAATTATCGATTGCCTTTAATTCATACTCTGATATGACGTGGAGATCCTAAGTTGACTCCACCTCCTCAAGCAAATAATATATATCTTATCTTCTAAAGTCACATGTTTAATGGATAAAGTATAGTTCTAGATAAGCATGTACAAGAAAGGTGAGCTTGGTGCAGTGGTAGAGTCTCTTCTAAATAAGCAAGGAGAGGCTGACTAGAAATCCCCTTCTCCAGACCCCACAATGTGTGGAGCTTTCAACATTCAGTACACCCTTAGATATTCATGTACAAAAATAAACATTAGAGTCACGAGTTTCTCCACCTGATGTCTCTGTACGAATTGAAGGAATATAATTCAGTTTTTTCTTAAAAAAACAACATATTGACTTTTTAAATTGTAAAAAAAATATTATATGCATCTCTTACGATATTGAAGAACCAGAATTTTATAATTCGATAAAACGGTTCGATTCAAGATAAGATTTCTTTGTTTAAACAGATGCAACAGGCATACCCACAAACCAGCCTTGGTCGAATAAGCTATTTAGCTATGGAATACAAGCAGGATTGATTGCCTCTTATTAAATGGTGGGAACTAAATGCCTGATGACAAACCATCCATTCAAACGTTCAGCGTGAGAAGAAATCTTTCAGTCAGTTATATGTTTAACGAATAATTATGTTAACATGCCAACATGGCACGGGTGGATTTGTAGAAGCATATGAGAGCTTAATTCACAAGCCTGGGTTCGATCCTTCATCCTTTGCAGGATGCATCTGTTTTAAAATTATTACTCGCACATTTGCAAACAAGTATAACTTCACCAATTAGCACGGTTTCCAATGTGCATCTTGGACCATTAATTCCCATACTAATATACTGGACTTAACCTAAATGCTTGAGTGCACTGGACGCTAACAACCAGTTATACGGTCTAGAAGTCTAGTTAGAAGAATTCTGTGTTTCCATCTACCTGGGAAGAGGATAAGTTTTACTAAGATTTCAAACATAATAGCCACCTTGACTTCTTAAGAACACAACTAACAGTTAAATACACAGGCCGATCATGAACTAATGCACCACTTAAGCAATTGCCTTGCCCAGTATTCTCACAAAACCATATTTAATGCAATGGCAACTTGCCACAAGTGATACGACATTAAACAACATTAGGTGACATATCTAAACGGAAATCCACAATTGGTCCGCCGCCTTCTGTACCCTGTACAGTCAACAAAGCGCTTCTCAAATCAAACAGATCTAACCAGCCCTCTCCGTAACTCTGATGATCTGATCGGGGGGGGGGGGGGGGGGGGGGGGGGGGGTCAGCCGAACAAATTGCATCCGCGCCCTTAATTGCCCTATGGTGCCGACTAATACCGATCTAAGTTCGTTGGGGAAGAGCCTAATCGTAGCGTGGACGGATAAATTGGAGGGATCAATATGTGCGCCACTGGCAAACAAATCCAGAGCTGAATGGAGAGAAAGCAACTTTTGGGTTTGATTCGAGAACACACCAGCTCTTATGAAGGGAAATTCCGTGCGAGAATGCTAGATTACTTACCAGCGAAAGGAGATATC
Source organism: Neostapfia colusana (assembly GCA_030760725.1). NCBI lineage: Eukaryota > Viridiplantae > Streptophyta > Magnoliopsida > Poales > Poaceae > Neostapfia > Neostapfia colusana. The sequence goes on along the minus strand of JASWHV010000013.1, from coordinate 86,460,880 downwards.
AATCCACGTGCGGACGGATCTCCACTCTCAACGCCCGCCCAGTTAGGGGAGGGGGGCGGTGGCTACAGGAGCAGGTTTTCGCAGCCGTGCTCGCCGGGGAGGAGGCGACGAGCGGGGATTGGATGGAGCCGTGGAGGCGCTGGTTTTGGGTGGGAATTCGGGGTGGAGCGCTGAGGTGAATGGAGATGGAAGAGGAAATGGCGTGAGCACTTCCCACTCCCTAATCACAACGTCGGGTCGGACACGGAGAGAGTTTTTTAGCAGGAGAGAGATTTTTTTAACTGAGAGAGAGCGGGGAGAGAGGGAGAGAGCTTTAGCTTGTTACCTATTATCTTCTGAAGGTTAGAAAAGCATTCACCTTTGGTCTTAAGCATGAATTTACCATAGTTTAAAGAAGAGAAGATATAGGTCATTGGATTTTAGAAAGATTTAAAGAACTAGATTGAACCAATAGTTCATATCCAAATATAATTCGTAAGCATACAAAATTTAGAACAAAAAGAAGGCTTCCAGACAATCAAGCGCGCCAAAAATCTGCTATAGAGGGCGTCTGTAGGGATGGCAATCCCACCCGCGGGTGCGGGTACCCGACGGATTTTGCACCCGACCGATGCGGGTGCGGATGGGATTTTTCACCCGCGGGTCTAACCCACGCTCGATCCGACTTGTCGCGAGTGCGGGTGTGGGTTTTATTTTGCACCCGCGGGTACCCGAAATAATTTATGTTTATAATTTTGAAGTCAAATTTAATAGTTTTCTATAATTTAATTCTTTCATCTTACTTATCACAGCCTATATTTACAATATTTATAAGCAACTTAATATTTTTGTTGCATTACCATTCAAAATGGATTATTTTTTAGACTATTTATTAAACTTTTGTAGTATGTTTATAAAAAAGTCAAATCCGACGGGCACCCGAAACCCGTCTGAAACCCGACGGGTGTGAGTGCGGGTGTGAATTCTCATCCACGGTGCGGGTCTCAAATTTTACCCGCAACCACTTTTGTTTCGGGCGGGTTTTTGCTTCACCCGACCCATTGCCATCCCTAGATGTCTGCTCTGATATGATCTTCTGGGCGAACGTACTCGGCCTCGTCACTAGAGATGTTGTTGTTAGGAAAAGGTTCATTTTACTATCCTAAAGTATCTATTTTGTTTACTTAACTATCTAAACAATAATTTAGTTTAATTTTACTCTTTAAAAATTATTTAGATTGGTTGGATCCACTCTCTAATGATTTTTTGTTTCTCTTTATACATGTCATATTTGAGAGTAGAATTTTGTGAGGTTATAAATTACAACAAATTATAATCAGAAAAATAAAATTTCTTTTACATTTTAAGCATGTAATACAAATCTGACATAAAAGATGTGATAGTACAACAAAATATTTATGAAAAATCTTGAAAGAATCGTAACATTGTATATGATGTCAGGATAATGGAAGAAAATATTTATGAAAAACTCTGTTTAGGGGCAGTGTTTTGAGGTTTTCTAAAGGCTTGTTTGGATAGAAGAGAATACTCTCCATTTGGAGCGGATTGAAGTGGATTAAAATAAAAATTAGTTCATTTTTCACTCCAATACACTCCTATTTACTTTACCCAAACAAGTAGGAACAAAAACTGTCAGAAGCTCCCCAAACAGAATTATGAACTTAGTTGTCTTTCACATAAACATGTTTAGAAAGTAGTTATAGCTAGACTTGATCCATTCGAACCCTTCCAAAAAGTACGGCTCTTCAAAGTTTTAACAAGATACTGGCATTGCATGCGATCAGCAATGCCAGATTTGATTTCTAGCAAACTCGAATAATCATAACTCAAGATCCAGTTAGGGGATCAACTGCAAGGCCAAGCAAAAGATGTCCTGATGAGATCATTAGCCAGAACAACCTTTGTGATGCCCAATTTGTGTCACGAACAAACTGAATTTGGGCTATCGTGTTGTTCGGGAACCAAAGCCGAATTTGGCGGCAACTGAAGCCAGGTTTGCTTGGACATTCTTCAGGAAACCAAGCAGGCGTCCGCAGAGGCAGAGCGCCCTCACCCGGTGAAGAACCCAGACCGCCAGCGTCGGCGCCACCAGGTTCCCACCAGCAAACTCCTAAGACCCCCAAGGCGCGAGCAGCTGGCTCACGCGATCCCTGCCGACGACGCCTTCCTCCTCCAGCCTCTTCTGTGTTCGCGCCGCCCTCCGCGGCCCGCTGCCATGGGCCCTCCTCTTCTCTCCTCTCCCGCTGCCCTTCCCGCTGCTCTCCCTCCCTTTCCCATCCCGCTACCCGTTGTTCTGGGGCGGGGCTCAGGCACCCGGGGCACTCCATCCAGAGGCTGGCTGCCTCAGCAACTCAGTCGTCCTGGCCGTCGGAGCCGGGCGACAAACTTGTCGAGGGATTCCTGTTTGCTGCGAGTTTGTACTCGGTGAATTGGTTCAGGGTTGAGTCGAAGGGTTCTGACTCTCCTGCTCTAGTGCCGGTGGCAAGGCAGAGGTTTGACGCCGTCGTCGTGCATGCATGCTGGAGCAGGCGTTTGCCATCATAATCTATTGTGTTGCTGGAGAACGGAGAGCTGTGCTGGTTCGATCTGGATTCCTATCATGGAGGGAAGATGAGGGTTGAATTTGGTAGTAAGGGTGACTGTGGGGAACTGGGGACTGGCTAAGCTGTGATTATGGACCGTAGCCATGGATGGTGATCATCGCCACATCAAAATCCATTCTTTTAGTTGTTTTGAGATTCGGCCCCCGCATTAAATACAAGGTCTTAGCAAGAGATGGGACACCAGGAGTTTTTGAAACTGACCTGTTTGCTGGGACTGATCAGTATATATTACATTCTGCAGGGCTGGCTTTGATCATTTTCAAAATTTCTGTGATGACAGAACGTTTCTTGATTCTCCTTGATGTCAGAGCCATTGAAACCTTTGTTGGCTTGGCAGCATGGGCTCGAGAGCCCTAATTATGTTGCCATGTTTCGTCTTTCTGAACTGTGGTCTTCCAAGGAACATGAGTGGGCATCAAATTCTGGTTTTTGCTATCTTGGTTGGTTCATTCTTTACTGGGGAGTTTAGCCTGTTCTGTTATGGCCCAGTGTTGTGGATGCGTTTGTGTGCCGCCAATATGGTCGGCGTGGAGCCCACAAAGCTCACAACTAGGCCGGCCAGGCCCTGCAACCGCACCATGAGGATATTTAGAAGAATTAATTAGATAATGTTTAGTAATAAAAGGGAGTTATAGATTGAGTCAGTTTAGATAGAAGGAAATAGACTAAAAAAGAGAAGAAAAGAATTCTAGTCAGTTTGGGGGATTATCCCCAAACCGACTAGGAGTAGGGTGCGGCCAAGGGGGGGGTCCTGTCCCCCCCTTTATAAGCAGCCCCCCTCCCTCATGTTTTGAGCATCCAGGAAAAAAATAAGAATCCCCGTTGAGGGTTGTTCTTCTCCTTGGATCACGGTGGCTTCGAACCCTAACCCTAGCCGTCGTGACCAGCTACTTTGTCCCCCACGTTACGTACTGCGCAGCTGCCCCCACGCCTCCTCGCTGCTGGTTTCTCCCCTGCGCAGCCCTAAGCACAGCCAAGGGGTCTCCCCCCTCCCTGTTTCTCAGCACCCAGAGGAGCAAAGCTGTCCATAAAATTCTCACCTATATGATTGGGATCTTCCTTCACGTTTTCCTCTAACAGATCAGTGCTGCAGCTGCAGTGATGGAATAATGAAGGATGTAGTCTCAATGCCTGTTTCAAGAGATGACTGCTCCTCAAGAAAATAAGAACCTCATTGTTGGCTACTAAGTGCTTCCCAATGATGTCTCAGTGTTAGAGCCATCATTTGCTGGCTTTGCTTTGATCCGTTTAACAGCATCAGGGAAGTTAGAGATTCAAATGTACCACGCATCAACAGATGCACGTGATGATATATACCATGTGACACCTCGCAACATACATCCAGCGCTAGTAACTCATTATTTTATCTTTACACTCAAGAAGATAATGTCTCCCTCAGATATAGTTTCATGAAGTTGCATTTCCTATTGGAACATCTGGAAGGCAATCTGAGCTGTGCATTGGAGAAGCACGATTTTTTTGTTGTTTAAGGAAAAATGTACCAAAATAATGTTAGTAAAGAAGTGTCAGAATATGCAGAAGATAACTCTAGTTCATTGTCTCGATCAGTTTCAAATTTTCTGTGCAATGCTAGTATCCCCACGAACATTTTTGAAATTGCATGCCAGAGAGGGCCGCTGAACATTTGGATGTTCATAGTTTGGCGCGCAATGGATTCCTACCCTTCCTGCTGGCAAAACCTTCGAGAATAAGTGACGATCTGACTAGCAAAGAACTATGTTGAAATCCTCTTGTTGGTCCAGTGCTTCCCATAGATGTTCTGCTTGCAATGGAACAGAGAAACAAAGATGTAGAAAACTCCCCTCAGTGCACCTGCAGAAACCGACTCGGTAAGGGACAAATGTAGAGAAGTTCTTGAAGCCTTTGACCCTGTAATATCCATTGCCGGCTGTAGTGGATGGATTGGTTCGCAACCGGTGGGTGATGAGAAGTTTTATTTTGCTTATGAGCCTCGGATTGAGACAAGGTTCACTTCCGAAAGTGCTATAAAGAACGGAAAAGAAGATCAAAACCTAGGTCATCTGTTGCATACATCTGAAACTACATATCAGGATGAGATCTTTACAACATTTGTTTGTGGAAAAGCTGAAAATCCCGAGCCTGGGCCTGAACAAGCTGCTGCTACTATATTTGATTTTGGGCCTGTGAGGATGGATTTTGATCCCCCAGGCATGGAAATTCAACCTGCAGAGGAAAAGGTGTACAAATGCTTGAAAAACAATTTTCAACATGGCAAAACAATTCCTAGCCATACCAAGAATTTTGTAGCTCACATAAAATACAAAAGCCAAATCTATAGGCCCTTCGAGGGTTGATTCAATTTTTGGCAGGGCATGCAAATTTACGCATGTTTGAAATGTTTTTTTTGGGAAAGTGCAGTCTAAAAACATATGCTTAGGTAAGATGCCTCACATACATAAATAAAGTGTAGTCCGTAGCTCCCGCTTGCGCTGGGTACAGAATGTCTTTTGTACGCGGGTTTTTCTTGCATCTCAAGAGCAGGACTCGAATCCGTGACATGGTTGGCTTCAAGGTATGTATGTTCTCTGTTGTATTATTGTACTCTTATTATGTTATATAATCCTCATCCTCATGCTATGATCACTATATTTTTTTCACTTAATCCATTAGTAGCGCAAATTGAAAAATAAAATAAAGTGTAGACATCTTTACCAGGTAAAAGGGCTTAAGTGAAAAAAGCAGTGACCGTACAACAAAAATAGTGTAGCCAAATAAAGGCTTTTTGCACAATTACATCAGTGTTGCTTCATCCTAGTCGCATCCATTCATTTAAGCTGGCAATTGTTTCACTGATTTGGAATCTTTTGCAGTGCTGTATGAGCAGATTACATTCGTTACTTACTGCTGCCAATGCCCACAGTATCACGAGATACTGAGATGTGGGTTTGCATTGCGACTTCTGGCAGCACCTTCCACTGATTTGAAGTATTTTTAGTGTTGGCTACGCAGATTGCATTCGTTACTGCTGCCAATACCAGGATGTTAGAAGCGATAGATACTGAGATACGGGATGTCTGAATGAAAGTTTGATGAGCCTTTATGAACTCAGTAAGTATTTCAAGATTACGAATTTCCTGCACTACAGGCACCTAAACTGCGGAGCGATTTCAGTCTGAGTGCAGTCACACCTAAACATGCTGAGAACATAATAGAATTAGTTCGGACGGGGTTTTCTGCTACAACTGCAGCCGCTTGCTGCATTTTGGTATTAGTTATATAAGACCACAGCAACCAGGCAAGCAGAATATACAGTATTATGACTCTGGTCACTTAAACTCTGCAGCAAAACATCCTCCGATATTGACTTCGTTCGCTTATTCAGTACAGCAAACGATCCTTCCTTTTGCCTGATCACGAAGATCAAATCTGTCATCCGAGGGTGGCCCACTCAACACTGTCCATTTCATAAAACAATTCAAAGAAAGGAGAATCTTGAATAAAATCTTCAAAACTGCGAGAGCATTATAAAATGAGTGCATACTCTTAGCGACTACAACACGAGCAAATTTGTTCATGCTGAACCAGCGAACTCTATAAATCCCCTCAAATATAGCCCATTAGACTTGGGAACCCAAAGGAACAGCAGAGAATTAAATGGGTTATGGTGAAAATGAGAACACAGGTCCGATAGGCTAAGCTTAGGCACTGCGGTTCCGGGGCACAGAACCCTTCTGTTCTACGGGCTCTCTGCTAACAACCAAGTCACGATAACGCTGCTCCCAGTCATCCACCTTACCATTTGCTATATCTGTGTGGATTGCCCTCCGGATTCCTTTTACAACCAAAAAGTACTGCAAAAAGAGTATGAAGGGTATAGTATAAGTGATTAATTCTATTTAAGGGCATGAGAGAGAGAGAGAGAGAGAGTAAAATTTAACACTAACTAACCTCCACAGCAAGGATAAGTGGTATTAATATCTTCCAGCGATTGTTGGGATTTGGACCATCGATTAACTTTTGATCAACATGGATGGGCTTGCTCCCGTTTGAGATGACAACAGTAATTTCTTTCATTAGGTTTGGAACCCATGGAGTTCCATCTGGAAGAATCTGTGAGCAAATAGCATCAATCCATTAACCATCACAAAGGTAGCACAGCAATTGTGAGTCAAATACAGCACAAAACAGACAGACCTTCTCCCCATGCTCATTAGTCTTGCACCTTCCACTGTTCTCCACTAGTGCTATTGGCAAGGGGAAATCCTAGAATAAGCAGAATATAGAGCTTCGATTAGATAATAATTGTATGCAAAGCAAAATGATGCATATGCATGGTTGCCTGTGCACAGAGAGATCTATGATATGACAACAAATTCTAAATTCAAGTTCTTCATTTAACCGTTCATAATGATTGAGCATGCCATGAAGTAGATTAGCAGCAGCAGACGGAGTAAAGGAATTAATATTGACAGCGTAATATAGCCAAATTTTATAATATCATTGACCTACACAATGATGAAACACAAAGGACCACAGCTAACTGGAAATCACAAGAATAAGGCTTATAGCTTTACAAGGAAGCACATATAGTTTGCAAATGATTGATGAGTAAAAAAAGGGGCAGCCCGGTGCATGTAGCTCCCGCTTGCGCAGGGTCCGGGGAAAGGTTCCGACCTATTTGGATCTTTTGTACGCAGTCTTTCCCTGCATTTCTGCAAGAGGCCGTTTCCAGAACTTGAGCCCAATGATCGATGAGTAAGACACAATTCACTTTTATTTATACATCAGGCCATGTCATATGATATATAGCTATATATGCATATCCTGTTACCACTTGGAAAAAAAAACTGAACTACAAATTGCATAACATCCATCAGAATCTTAGGCAGCCAAACTCCAAAATCAGGCAACTATCAATGTCAGACCTGAATAATTCTAGGCTCACTGGATCACTCCCTGTCACTCTTTCAGCATATCATATCATTCATTAACTTAGGATCCAAGACACGCAGCATAAACTGGGTCCAGTTATTAGTTGTGTGAGAACTGTATAGCATGTTAGTCTAACATTGGAAATTGTGATCGTGCAAGACTGGATAGCAGCAAATGTGGGTTCTGGCACTCAGTTGAGAGCAATGAAAGCTAACAGCAGAAGTGCAAAAGGCATTTCCATGGGAGTACGTCCAAATATAAAATGATTAAATGATAGACAATGCATCGAGGGAACTCCAAGCAAATTGCAAGTTCTCGTTAATGCATTAGTATTCCAGAAAGTGTGATTGACACAATTGAATGAAAAATGAAAATATGCATAACCCCATATTCTCGCTTGTTGATTCCTGCACCCGAGCGGATGTAACGCAGAAGCGCCTCTGATCTTTTTGTGAAGAAATCATTATAATCAATTCCATCAGGCGGTGAGAGCTGTGCATGGGTCAACACAACTAATGCTCTTCGCCAAATGTCCTTTCCAAATGAATTGGTGATGGCTCTTATAACTTGTTCATCCAGTGTATCCATTCTGTATGCATCCAAGCGGTCCACATACAGAAGAACATCAATGGTCTTGCCCAGAAGAAACCTGCATTGTCATCAATAATATGTAAGATGCAAGCATATGAAATTAAAGGGATCCAGGGTTCACTACTCCACTCAGCGGCACTTTCAGGGTACAAGGACCACATATCAGTGAGTTCAGGAAACCCCAAACGTTTCACAAGGTTGATTTAGTGAACTACCGTCAGGCCTAAACACAACTTCAACCGATATGTACAGAAACATTTTATTGTTTGTAATGTGAAGGTAGTGGCCTACTTTGACTCCACGCTTCAGATACTTTGTAACTTCTTTATCCAAAAGAAAATCTTCCAAATTATTAGTAAATATATAACTAGCGCAAGAAAAAGTTCATCCAAGACTGTCAGGCCTGCATAGGAACTTGCTACGGTAGTACAGTGTTTTCATAGTAACTCGACCACTCCTCGTATATAGTCAGCTAACCAAGATATATGTACATTTGTAAAGTTCTCTGTTCTTAACTTCTTATGGAAAAGGGGTTGTGATAGGCTGGCCGAACCAGCAACTATTTCTAGCCATTCTTATGGAGATGAAACCCCAAAGAAGTACTTGTAGGTGTCATCTCTAGCCTACCTCAACTTGCTTGGGATTAAAGGTCTTGTTGTTGTTGTCATTGTCAAGTTGTCTATTCCCCATAAGTTATTTAAGTTCCAAGAAGTTTTTTCCTCTTTCACATCAAACAATGCAATGTAATTTTTAAAGAAAATGTGTCGCATGATTCTCTAGAGGCAGCCAGTAGAGAAGTCACAGACCATAATTCAGTCCTACTTATTAAGTAATTCACTAGAGATATATTAATGTAGGGACTGCTAGTAAGGATGTGCATTTGTCACAAGCAAAGACTCCGGCACATGTTATAGCATTGTTTTCAAGGATCTACCATGCAGTATTTCATTTTCAAACAATTTTAAATGTGCCACCAAAAAATATTTCAAATTCCACTGCTTCAAAGTATCCAGCTAAAAGTACCTGGATACTAATAAATAATATTTCATGAACTAAGTCCAAAAGTGGCTCCTTTTTCTCATACGCTACAAAATAACATCTAGTTACATCACTTAAAAGACAAGCAAGGATATAGCTCGACGTGCTGCAATGCTCATACCTCTTTATGATCTCCACAGCCTGCTCATTGATGTATCCACCCTCAATGAGCCCGGGAGTGTCGATGATGTTCAAAGTGAAGCCTGCCCTTGTGCGGCAGCACATCGTCGGCCTCAGACCCTCAGACTGCACCGAGTAACATCCAACAACAGAATCATATTCAAGCTACTCCAGCAAGTGTCCCAAACAGAAACTATAACAGGAAGAAAAGGAACCTGGAAAGCGCTGACATTGGCAACCCTCTCACCAACGATGGAGTTGACAGTGGATGACTTCCCCACTCCGCCCTTCCCCATTACTAGAACGGTCAATGTGCTCACATTCTGAACATAACAAACATAACGAAGCATGGAATAAACAACTCTATCAATAGCATTTTTCAAACGGTAGATGTAAATTATTTCGTGCATAGCAAGGAACTAATGATCAAGCTCTTCATGGCAGAGGCACGTTCTTAAAAGGCATCTATTCTGGACCGGAGGCGGTAACAGGTTGCGTTGCACAGACAGGCGTGTAGTGCAGTGCAGTACCTCCTCCTTTAGCTTGCCGAGGAGCTCGTGCAGCTTGGTCTGGGTAGCCGCCGGGAACTGCTGCAGGCCCACCCACTCGCGTGGTATCGGCGTCGCCATCCTCACCCTTCTCTTCCCCCTAACACAAGGTCGCACCCCAACGAAATCAGGATCACCGGCTCAATTCGGCATCGGAACAAGGCGGCGGCGGCGGCCGCGGAGGGCGCATGCAGCTGCGGCGGAGTCGCTTACCAGGTGAAGCGGAGGCCAGCGAGGCGGGGCGGTTGAACCCTAGAAGACGAGGGGCGGGTCTCGCAGCTACTGGAGGCGGGACTAGGACGGCGTCGGGGGGGTTTATGGGAGAAGAAGGGAAGGGATAAGGAGGTGGGGGGGAGAAGGGCGGAGTCGAGGAGGTGTGATGTGTTCGGGGTAGGGGACGGCGAGTTGGTGAGACGTGAGCCTCCTTTTCCTTTTCATTTCCCCTTTTCTTCGTCGTCGTCTTCTTTCTTTTTTTGAGAGAGAGAGAGAGAGGGCTCGTCGTCTTCTTTCGGTTTGCGTTTGCATTTGCATTTGTCCTACGGGGTGAAAATGGGCCAGGCCTTCGTGGGTTCCTGCACCGCTACGTCAGCCCAACTCACCGGCCCAAACTAAGTTCCCGGCCCAACTAGTATCATTCGTTTCACACGCGCCCCAGTCGTGAAACCACACTCAAAACTACTCCTAAGTCCTACCAAGCGAAGTGCTGCTACGTGCAACGCCGCCGAAAGATACGTCCCAAGCACGGCCACGGTCAGAGCTACAGAGATCAGCAAAGTCCTGGACCGGGTGTACGAACTAGTCCGGGAGCGGCTGCGTCTCGGCCCGGCCGACAGCGTAGGTCAACTGGGTCACGCTCTACCACTCGGTCCAAGCTTCAACCCAAGCGTTGAGAAGCTGAGAACTGTTCCATGGACTACTGCCGCTGCCATGGAATATTCCGACTCACTCAATGTCTTCAGAATTATTCAAGCTGAGGAACGGGTCGAGGTTACAAGAGGCAACCAGTGTAAACATAACAAAAATCGTACATTGCCCAGCGCTGGGGTAAATTAATAAATCTGCTGGGTGAAGCAGCTTCACGTGGTGCAGGTAGGCTTGGTAACGTGACTTGGTCTACGACCGCTTCACAATTTATTTCAGCCTTTATTAGAATTTAGTTCAAAATGAATATGAATTTAGCCCAGTCCTAAGCCCTCTTTATTATTAGTTCATCTTTTTTGGCGGACGGCATCTGTGTAGAGAGAAGCATCCAAATAAAAAAAATCAGATTCTGCATAGCCCTCGTTCATGTGATTCAGTGGCTCATGGGCTAGCTAGTCTTGGAGCAAATCTTTGGGTCAGGTACGAGTGTTGTTAATTCTGATCTGATGTGACTCGTCGCTGTAATTGATATATTGCGGTCACTAGCGGTATAAAAGCTTGATAATTACGGGTGGCTCGTTGCAAATCTTGGGTCAGGTGGTTTATGGTTTTCTTCTCGGTTTAGATTGGTTTCTTTTTGGAAGAACGTTGATTTAGAGTGATCTTTTTGAAGTCATTTAGAGTGCTTTCTTAGTTCTATCGAACGGATAACTTGTTCGGAGAGCATGAGAGTGTTTTACCGTAAAAAAACTAATTTTAAGGCAGTCTTTGACAAGAAATTTACATGTCAGTAAGTTCTTCACGACAGATAATCAATGATCTGTGTGTTTCATTTTGTTCATTCCTTGTTCTGAACCTAGTTAAGCTGTTGAAGTAAAGCATGGAAGGCGTCCAAAAAAAAATTGCATCTAACTATCCAAAGTCCAAACTACTTACACCTCTGTATTTTACAGTATCGGTCCTTTTCTACATCATCAGTTCCCCTCGATTTACGACAACCTGTTGAGTCCTCTGAAATCCACGGCATCGACGCATTCGCCTACGCCTTTGTACTTATTGAGCATCTTGAGCAGCTCGGTGGCCTTCTCCTTGGTTGCGTCCCTGCAGCCAACCTGCAAGAGCAGCAGCAACTTCTGGAACGCGCCGACTCGCAGCGCCTCGACCAGGCACTGCGTCACAGCTCCGTCCTCCTCGCCGTCGCGGGGAGCCCTGCCCAGACGCCACATCGCCGACACGACCAGCTCGGTGGCCAGGTCGGACACACGGAACATCTTCTTGACGAGCACGGGCACGGCGAGCGCGTGCGCCCGCGCGCTCGCGCGGCCTTCCTCCGACGCGAGCGCCGCGTCGAGCACCGCTAGAGCCTTCTCGGACGTGCTCTTGTCGGCGTCGACGAGGGCCTCGACGAGAACGGGTACGACTCCGGCGGTGGCAAGGCGCGCCGCGACGAGCTCGTCGGAGCGCGCCAGGTGGTAGGTCGCGACCATGGCGGCCTTTGTGGCCTGCGGGCAGATGGGGGACTTGATGATCTTGACCAGCGCGTCTACGATCTCGTCCACCTTCCCGCTCAGATCCGTGAAGGTCCCGTCGCACGAGACGGTCTCCTTGATCGCCAGCACAGCGTTCATCCTTCCCGCCAGGCTCCCGTGCTCGGCTATGGCGACCAGAGGCCGAAGCGAGGTCCGCGAGCCCAGCATCCTGGCGGCCTCTTCATCCAACGGCATCATGCAGACCAATGCCGCCAGGACGGCCTCGAGAACGCTCCCCGCCGCGTCAGCGGCGGCGAGTGACTCGAACGCCGCGGCGAGCACGCGTCCCGTGCCGACGGACGCGAAGCAGCGCCTGTTCCGCTCGCTGTCCCTGGCGAGCGCCCTGACCCTGGCGACCAGCTCGGCGCACCGCGCCACCGCCGGCCGACGCGCGGACTCGACGAGGTCGAAGAGGAGCTCGGATGCCTGGACGGGCGTGACGGGGATCTTGGGCGTGGGGATCCGCTCGACGCCGCGGGAGCGGTTGGCGACGCACCAGTCCTGGATGACGCGGCGGATGGCGTGGTTGGGGACGAGGTCCTCGTGCCGGAGCGGCGCGTGGGTGACGGGGCAGGTGGCGCGGCCCGTGTGCAGCCACGCCTCGATGCTCTCCCGGTCGTACGTGATGCCCGTCGGCGCCGTGACGGGGTCCCGCATCAGGTCCAGCGAGATCGGGCACCGGAAGTGCGCCGGGATCGCCAGCTCCACGCCATCCCCGCCCAGGGGAGTCGCCGCCCTACGTAGCCTCCGCGCCAGCAGCGCCATCGAAATTAACCAGCGGACTGGAACGTGCTGATCGGAAGAGATCGGGGAAGGACTTCGACGATGAGTTCTTGGAGACGGACGACAGGCGTGTTGGGTTTTTGTCCTGGTGGGAGGTGTGAAGAGTTCAATGAAGACTGCGAGGCGTGGGAAGGGTTCAAATAGAGAGGGAAGTGTAAAGGGTTTGAATTGGAACGTTGACGTTGAACGTGTGTTTGAATGCGTATAAACCGCGGGGAAGCCATGGTCGGCAATGCCTTTCCATAACGCGTGCTGTCTGTCGTTAGTTAGGTGCCAACGGTCACGGTCTTATTTTCCTTTTAGGAAGGTCTGACAGGTCCAAGAATTTGAGTAGTAGAACACATGTCACTAAAAATATTGTATTTTTTCAAAATTATACAAGAGAAAAGACATGCGCATATTCTTGTGTGAATACATAGGTTCGATTTTCATTGTTCAGACTTCAGAGCAGTTCAGAATTCAAAGTCCAGTCATCTAAAGTTCGCTGTTGTCAGCAATGGCACCAAGTTCAGTACTACTTGTCTGCATGGCAAGAAGTATCTGGTACTAGAGACATTTCATATTCTTGACGCTATACACTCTGAAAAACTTGGCACCCATCGTCACGTTTGAATTGCAGGACATGCACGACGTAACCTTACCATCTGATATCTCTGAAAGAGTCATTGCCAAGAACTGCGTCTAATTTACGTGTAACCATCTATAATCGCGGTGATTGCCGGTAGTAACATGTAACCAACCTTGCGTAGCGGTCTCTCCTCTCTCACTGAGCTGTTCCAACCTTGCATTGGTTCATCACTCACCGGATGCCGCCGAGCCACCATGAAGAATACCGCAACCTCAGACCAAGTGAGCTTTAGTCTAGAAACCCATACTAGTAGTAGGTCAAATCACAGGTTCTGCTAGAACTGGCAGAAAGAGCTGTCTTTTCCTGCCCCATGTGGATTGCCTGAAAGCAACTCGGCACTTAGAAAAACATTGGTTCCAAGTTAGCAGCCGTATTAAAAGCGGGAATACTAATAATGCTAGAAAGGGATCTTCTGCATTCGCTTTACAGAGTGTTGCCTGCTACTGGTATATATATATTAGGTTGTGTTCTGTACCTTCAACACAACAATATTGATGTTGTATTGTACCTTCAATATATACTATAACAGTCATTAAAGCAAAACACAACATTGAGCTGATTTCAACTAAAGGGAAGCATGTTATGATCATGGAAATCGCACAGCTGCTACGAGTTACCCAATATAATCCCTTCAAGTTATCCTAATAAGTAAACTCTTTTCAACTCGTTCATCAATAGCTAAAAAATCGTCTGAAATTACAACAAAGTTGATGTATCGTTATGAACAATAATTTTCAGCTGTTGTTTCAGATGCTACACTTTTATAGTTATTAACAGCCAAAATATGATTCTGGGACCGTCTAGATGTTTTAAAATGACTTTTATATTTTACTGGATCAGAGGTGGTATTTAACTTCTCCGTTTGAATTCGTTTGCCCAAGAGTTGTCTCTTTGCAGCGATGCTTCTGGAAACGGAAGACTTCACTAGTGACTGATCCTTAAAACCGCCCGCCTGCCGACTATGAGTGATCAACTCATTTGTCGCTGATTTCTGAGGCAGAGGAGTCGGACGTGTGTCACTGTTCTTCTGGAAACGCATCTTCATGCCAACATTCTCTGTCAGGGCGACATCAGCACGACTGACTACGCCTGCTCCAAATTCTAGATGTCCTGCGTATAGTCGCCAACAAATTAAAGGAAAATCGAACAAGCAAACACACGCACGACCTGCAGGTTCTTCCAGAGCCTGAGGATCATAACCCAATCGTTTATGCCCGCAGATACATGATGAGTTCACGCAGTTCCTCGTGTTCCCACCAGCCATTCTCGGTCTATGTCCGCGGCGTGGAAACCGAATCAAACGCCGGTGAATTCACCGAACTCTTTCGATTTCGTTCAACTGCAACGTCTGGTCTCTTGCGAATTTACAGATGAATACCGGTATGTTTGTTTGTTTGTTTGAACTGTCGGAGCAGCGCGTTAGCCCGGTCGTCAGTCCCTGGTCTCCGGTGGGAAGTAGGTTCAGACCAAACCGCGCGCCGTTCAGTTCTCGTACGAAGACCGGCGACGCGGCTCCTCTGGTTGCTGTCGTGTAGTACTCACGCGTACGCGCACGCCGGCTGAAGTGTTCAAAATTTTTCAAACGCCGGCGAATGGCAGCGAACGCACGGCGGACGCGTGGCGTGGCGTGGCGTGCCTGCTTCCCGACGGAGGTCCTGCCACTCCGACGTCCAGCTCTGCCCAGTCGAGCTCTGCGCGTTTTTTTCATTCTCTCTCCGTGTTTTGAACCGTCACACGGTGAACAGCGACGCGGTTTCCGCGGTTGCGGCTCACGCGTGTTCCCGAGGAAGACGAGAGGCCGTCCCGTTTTAGGACGGCTCGGCGGCCGCCCGCCCCGCCGAGTTTTCTGGTGCAAGCAGGCAGGACCGGCCGGCGGCGACGAGTTTCACATCGGCCCGTCCCGAGCTTCCGTTCGTCCGCTTTTGAGTTTTGGGCGAACACGAGAGCTTCCCCATTCGTCCCGCCGTGACGAGGCTGATAGTGCCTGTCTACCTCAGTGCCGGAACTTGCAACGCCGGCGCTTGTCACGTGGTTGTGCTGTTGGTCTTGATTTTTCGTTCTCTTCCTTCGTTCTTGCTGATTCCAAATCTTTTCTTAAAAAAAGTAGAAAAATATTCTTCATCTTGCTTTTGAAAGTTTTTTTTTTACATCCCGTTTTTTCAGTGGAAATCTGCGCTTGGCTGACAGGCGTCGGTAGCCTGACTGTATGAGGTGACAACTGCCAAGAGCTGTGTAGTTCACAGCACGGTGCGCCGGGCTGGCACAGCTGAAGAGTAAGAGCCACCCGACGCGACCGAGCCGGGGCGAAACTGTGCACTTACGGCTGAGCGCACTGGAGCCGGAGGAGTTCGCGTCCGAGACGAACACAAATCGTGCTACATTTTTGTTGGGACTTGGACGGCAAGGCCTTCCCCATCGCAGTCTAGAAAGAGAGCGGATCGAGCAAGGGGGTGGGGAGCCGGCGCCGGAGAACGTGCGGGGGCGCAAGAAAGATGCCGGAACCTGGTCCGATACCCCTACCGGCCCTTCGCCTGCCTCACACCGACGAGGCGTGCTCGCCGCGACACCTGACCCCGCGCTGAGAGCAAGAGATCGTCGCTGTGCGCAACGCAGTCAAGGTGGCCAGCCGTGACCGTGAGGCTCACCTCAACGATGGCAGGTGCTCCTCTGAGTCTGAGCCCTGAGGCGAGGCGAGGGCGCATGCCGCCACAAAGCAGAACGGACCGAACGTGCGTGCTGCGTCCGTCGTCGCCGGTAGCCAGGCCTCGTACATCAGCACCGGGAGGCCAAACGACGAAACAAATCCTATACCGAACGCCGGCAATTAACAAAGTCAGACCATCTGTTGGCAGCCGGCAACACACCTGATCAAGTAACGACTACCGTGACACTGCATCAGCCTAGGTTTACGACCAGGTCTTGATTTTCAACTGTTGGAAACTTTTACAGGTAGCGGGATGCGGCAGGGGTGGTCAGACCCGAGTACAACTATTCTGAACCAACACAGACTGATTCAACATGCAAGACCAAGGAAAGACCAGTAAACGCATGCTAAGACGTTCCAGCATATGTCTCAAACTGTTCAACAAACGACCACTGCTAAAAATGTTCAGCAAACACCATCGTCAGTAAAATAAGGTGTCTTAAGATCACACTGATACGGAAAATGTGTGCTGAAATAGCATGATATTCTCTGTGGCAAGGAGAACACTAAACGTCAGGAATGTTACGGAACTAATATCTGAAAAATATCTTCTCAGGGCCAGGGACACCTGCATGAACTGAAGAGAGAAGAATGTCAGGTAATTACAAACTCAGTGGTCAAACAATAGTAGAATAAACGGCACATACTGATCAAATTAACACCAAATATATACAAGTTGTAGACCATATCCATCACAAACTCATATTGATGCTTGTTTGTAATATTCAAAAATTGTGAAACAACTCGAATCTGGCAGCTACTTTTCACCATCATCAAAACTCTAGCAGGAGGAAGATGATATTAAATTTCATTTTCCCCGACACATCAATGCTTATCCAGGACTGCATGAGGCCGCCCGTGGGGCAATTGCTACCTCACGAAACTAAGGGAAGGGTAACTATAGCCCAAGTTTCAGATGGTAGGCGGGTGCACCATGTATGTTATCCCCTGCTTCATTGAAACTAACATTTAAGCATTACCTAGCAGCCACACCACTATTTGGCGCAATAACAAGTAAAATACGAGATAGTGGTGCTGGTGGTATAATGATATGAGCAGGTAAACTCTAAACCACAAGAATGGTTTACAAAACTTTTGGGGAAATACAAATGACACGGACACCTTTACTTCATAGCTGCAATACATGAACAAGGTAAGCATTGAAAAAACTTATAATTTCAGCACGGCCCGTAAAAACTTTCCAATTTGATCACAAATTAAAACTAATAGATCAATTTATTGATTTTCAGCTAACCTACTTCTCAAAGCCAACCCCAACATGCTTGGGATAAAGGCTTGGTTGTTGCTACTTCTCAAAGCACATCAATGCAAACTTAAGTGACAATCTTCCAACCCTGACCTAAGCAAGAACTGAAGCGCTGAAGTGAATCTTTCCTTAAGAAGGATAAGTCAACATTGAATTAATCACCTGTCATATGCCCCTTACAAATGCACTACTCAGTTTATACTGTTAAATCTACAACAAAATGAAACACAGTGAAAGCTCTCACCTTAAACTACAACATTTCTACTCTTCCTTGAGGCGTCTTTCAGCCTCTTCCAATGCTTTGATATCCTTGTTGTACTTGACAATTCGGTAAATACACCTGTTCCCAAAAAATAAATAAATAAAAGGCAAGGTCGACATTCATGCAAAAATTAGCAAATCAAAATTCTGCAGGTGAGAAGCTTTACCAATAAAGGAGGCATGCCGAAACACAAAGGATAACATTCCTCTGGGCTTTGAACATCTGTGCAAGAAAAATCATCATTGAGAATATAGATCTTTTCTTGGAGAAAGAGGCAATACAATCGGTTTGTATGCACGAACTTGTGCTCTTTACTTCTAAACGGGTGGGTAACTCTTGTTACTAAAGATAATTGACTAATTCCTGATTTTGATGAATCCAAATCCAATAAGTGCAAAATAACTAACAATAGGAACAAACTAATAACATGGAAAATATATTTCAGCAGATACTAAAAGTCAGGCCACAAGCACAGCAGGGGTGTCGATTGACTAAAAAAACAAGCTTTACTTCACATAACTCAAAAGGCTGAATAGCTTACGTGAAAATGTATGGTGAACAATTTCAAATGGTGAGGTGAACTCTGGCTTAAATATTTCAATTTGTTACCTGTATATTAGTGAGATGTCTGGAAAAATCAGGCCTCACATTTCTCAGGCGCGCACTTTCAGCTTTGCACTTCAGGCAAATTAAATGTCTAGTGGACCTAGTTCTTTAACAGAACTCCGGAAATGTCCAGTTTCACTCAACTAGGTCTATCTTTCTCACCTCATTCCAAATTGTAGAAAAAGATCCATCTAATATTCCTCCTAAAGAAAAGAGTTTTTTGCACTACCCACGTCACTGAACCTAAGATTTTTACACGAGAACATTGAAATTATGGGGAAAAAGTCACCCCAGAAAATCAGAATACGTAAATGCAACATGCCTAATTATGCAAGGTCGACAATATATGATATGAACCTGTTAGAATTTCTTAACAATATCATGAAACCACAAGATAACAGAATAGTGGAAGCGTTGATGCTGATTTTAATGAAAAGGATGTCCTATTAAAGTGGTGAGCTCAGTTGATCTGGCACGGCCAAAATGCAAATCAACATATCTTTGACTATATCTGCCAAGATAGTTCCAGCGAAGAGAAAACCAGTATTTCATTGACAAACTATAAGCTGAAAGAGGAAATTTTCTTCTCATCTATGATATTGGATGGCCATCTTTCAGCTTATTTCGCTTACTTACCTGCAATATGAAGGCTAATAGGTGATGGGACTAAGACTCTAGTACATATTCTCTTTTATCCCAAATCCTGTTCTTTAATTCCTGGTTCTCTAATCCTTGGCCAGCAACACAAGTTTTTGCCTACTGCCTATAGCCTTTGATACAGAACTACAGCATACCAAATTGACAACCAGAGCACCATTAAACATTTGTGAAAATAACTCAGGCTGATATGGTCACTCTGCATCAGGCGTAGCCACACTTCACTAAACCAACAGACAATCAACATAGTCCAACCAACAATCAGACCATTTAAAGCGAAACAACAATACACATTTCTCGAACTCACAAAGTTGCCGCTAAGCAGCAGAAAACCCTGGAAGCACCAAACAAATCCCAACATGGAAGGCGTATCAATCACTCACCGTTTTCTCGAAGCGGATGCGCTCGTCGGCGGTGCAAACCTCCGAGGTGCACATGAGTCTGTGCTCCTTCTTCCAGTAGATATCTGCACCCACATCAGAAAGAGCGAACACATCAGATTTCGAAACGGAGCCAGCACAAGGTTCGAGAGGGCCGAGCGGCGCCGTGCGCACCTAGGAGCTGGAAGGCCGCGAAAGGGATTACGGTGGCGATGGGTTGCAGGAGCAAGGACACGAGGCCGACGATCTGGTTGCGCAAGGCGCGGGGCGCCGGCAGCGTGAGCAGCGCGGCCACCGCGGCCTCCGCCGCCACCACGCACGCCAGGATCATCCACTGCAGTGCCATCGGCCCCCCTTGGCTACAACACCCTAGAACCTTCTTCTCTGGTGATCGGGGCAGGAGGGGAGTGGGAAGCAGAAGCCTTGTCCGCCTCGGTCGCTCCGATCTGCGAGCTCGGACGCGTGGGAGCAGAGTGAATGCGAGTTGGTTTCGGTTTCCGGGGCGGACAGACAGGTGGATAAAAGTCGCATCGGGTTAAGGCGACTTGGGCCTGGAGCCCATTTTCTCACGTTTGGGCCGGGCCATGTTACCACACGGCCTATTACGATACGAGCTGTTCCTTCTTCCTCCTCCTTTTCCCATTTCCTTCGCCGCGCTCGCTTCCTGTCGTGCACTCGTGCCGCCTCCCTTCCTTGCGGCTGCGAGTTGGGGTTTAGCGGCGAGAGAGAAAGGGGGTTGAGCCGTTGAGGAGAGGAGGGGAATATGAGCCGCAGCCTGGGGATCCCGGTGAAGCTGTTGCACGAGGCGGCAGGGCATGTGGTGACGGCGGAGCTCAAGACCGGCGAGGTGTACCGGGGAACCATGGTCGAGTGCGAGGACAACTGGAACTGCCAGCTCGAGAACATCACCTTCACCGCCAAGGTTCGCGCCTTATACGCTCTCTGTGCCAGGCTCTGACTCCGGATCTGAGCCGGGACCCAGTCGATTTGGGTTACGCGACCTAAGTATTCCTTGTTTCTTATTAATCTGTAGGATGGGAAGGTGTCGCAGCTCGAGCACGTCTTTATCAGGGGAAGCAGAGTAAGGTAAATTAGATGACCGGCGGGCGTTAGATTTTCAGTTTCATCTTGTTGGTTTGCTGCGGCCTAATCTGTTCTTCTGCTGCCATTGTCCTTCTGTAGGTTTATGATTATACCAGATATGCTCAAGAACGCACCCATGTTCAAGCGCTTAGAATCAAGGATTAGGGTTAGTTTCTGATGATTAGCAGTACCATTTAGTGTTTTGCTGCTGGACATGATAATATATGCTTTTACTTTCTCTAATATAGGGCAAAGGATCAGCTATCGGAGTTGGACGTGGCCGTGCGGTTGCAATGCGTGCTCGAGTAATGTTTGCTTTCTTTGAACATTTGTTTTCACTATGACTGATTTTATTTGTCAGCATTGACTAGGTAAATAGCATGAGGTGTTGTTTCACTAGTATGCGTAGGAAAAGTTTAATAAGGATGCCCTCTTGAAATAATGAAAAACGAGAATATGCATTGCATCTTTTCTAAGGCAATCCAACAATTGGCACACTGCATAGAGTTATTGGTTACAAAAAAACTTGGATGACAGTTTTGCTGACATATTGAAAGCATCAAAGATTGATCTTGCTTATGGACGGATAGAACTCTAATAAGATTGGTATTAGTTTTGTGCCGTGATTGTAGGGATCAATTAGCTTTTCTGCAGATTGCATCATATTCATTGTTTTCCTTCTTTTTGTTCTGTGGGCTGGGGCACGTTTTTGTGAAGCAGTACAGCCATTAGCCACATGGCACTTTTGTTGACCGTAAGGTTAATCTTAAAAGATGCCATACTTTGACGATATTTTTGAATTCTAGGATATAGCTTGGACAAAGTTTTTGTCAGTTGTAGTTTTTGTGATATTGATGCTAAGGGAGCTAAGTCAGTGTGGGGACCACAGCAGGGTCCTCTCTCACTGTTTTCGGGTAAAAATAGGATGCTTTTGAATAGACATTTGTGCTAACAAATCATTTGGTGCGTACTCAATTTTGTAGATGTAGGAGAATTGAATTGTAAAACTAGTTTGTACTCTATTGGAACCATGAGAAATTGAACGAACTGTCTAGGGTACAATTTTTTATGGCATAAAAAACAAAAAGGGAAGCGTTGCCTTTTAAAATTTGATAGGGCTATATGCATACAATGTAGTTTGTGGTGAGGGTGGGAGCAATAAGAATCTGTAACTGATCACCTATGTGGAAGTTATCCAAGGCTTCTGGTTAAACCTATCTATTGACCAGCAGTGGGGAGTCAGGAATTCTCAGTCCTGCCTCTTGTTCTTGTATTTAACTGGTAGCGCAAGACAAAGTGATACTATTGGCAGAATTTCCTTTTTTTCAATCGTTAAACAATAAAACAACTGGCAGTGATTGGGGTGTGTGTGGGGGGGGGGGGTCTCTAGTCTCTACAGAGCCAGAATAACAGCACTGTGCGCATATATACAAAAGTACGATGACTTGGTACCAAATACCATATTGCAGAGATGTTCAGCCGAACAACTAAACAAGTTTGCATTATCAATTTTTTACTCAGTGTTAACCTTTTCTTCTTGGAGACAGCCTCTTGCAGAAATGCAGGGAAAGTCTGTGTACCAAAGACAAGTGGGTCAGACCCTTCCTCGTACCCTGTGCAAGCAGGAACTACATGCACCGGGCTGCCTTTTTTATTGACCTTTCTTTCCTTGCTATCTTCACCCTTCTCTTTTTCACGTCTGCAATAAATCTTCTAGTTGGAGTTGTGGAATTGTGGGATTACTTCTAGTTGGAGTTGCAATAAATCTTAGTTTTTTTGTTACTCTTATATCTCTTCCTCTCTTTTACTTCATTTAAAAATAAAAAAAAAATTGTTGGGTTTCATGTCTAGCCGACCCCAACGTGCTTGGGAAAAAGGCTTTGTTGTTGTTGTTGAAAGTATTTCTCCCCTTGGAGGGAGAGAACAATTTAGCTGGGGTGTTGAGTTAATCTGCATTTGAAAAAATCCTTTAACTCTAGGAAATAGCGAAGGTATAATCTTCCAGCAGAAAATAAACTTCTCATGCCACTGGAACAGAAGAAAAAATTCCTGTCTTAGAATAGAAGGATGAATTACCTTGAGCTTTCTGTACTGAAAAATCTCCACTGGCCTGGATTATTGTATGATAGTTGAAGCTTATAAGCATAGTGTTGTTGTAATTGGCAAGTTTAGCTTGATGTTGAACTTGCGGGAATGAAATAATAGCATAGATGACCATACCTTCTAAGCATTTCATTAATTGGAGAATAGAACACATTTTAGATGATACTGAAGAAAACAAACTTGTCCTGTTAAAGAAACTATGCAATCTCTGTATATTCATGTGATTTGGTAAATCAGAGGCATGTGTGACTTATATTTTGACTTGTCAATTCTCTTAAGTTCAGCACTTGATAGTTCCTAAACTATTGCCTGCCAATTTGTAGGCTGCTGCTGGTCGTGGAGGTGGTCCAATCGGGCGGGGTAGCGCACCTCCTGTGAGGAGATAAAGATTCAGCATTGTGGATGAGGAGATTGCTGTCTTCAATATCAAAACTTTGTTTAGTAGTTAAAATGCATGTGCCCCCTGCACGATTTGTTGTCTTAACCGTTGCAGCCCTGTTGGTAGTGACTCTGTACCGCCTCATGTATTATTGTTAGAGGGAGATGTTGGATTGAGTATGGTATTTCAAAGGTGGAACAGTCTGTTTGTCGCCCTGATTTGGATATGTACCAGTGCTTATCCCTTCAAGGTTATTGTTCTTCCCCATATTCCTGTAGCTATTGTGATTTGGATGTTGCTTGGAACTCTGACGGGTGACCTGTTGCTGATTTGGGGGAAAAAGAAATAAGTTGTAGGCTTATGCTAAAGTATGTTCGAGCTACGTCAAGCAAAATAAATTCGTTGTATATGGAAGTATAGTTTCAAACACCGGAATGACAGTCATCTCTGGGTTCTCAGCGTAAAACCATCAAGAATGTTCATTAAAATTAATAATTCAGTCTTGAACATAACCTTCCACTAGTTTTCCAAATCAGTTAAAATCATCATGTTCAGTGTCATAAGAAAGTCTTGGTGAAAAATTAAGTACCTGATCCCTGTTTTTACTCTGGACCTGGAGTGTAAGGGTGCGTTTGGCAAGAAGAAACGTTTTCAGATTCTAAGTTGAATCAGTTGAAATGGTACCAAACAGCAAAAAAGTGAAACGCTTCAGCAGTGAATCCATGAAAAACGTTTCATATTTTTTTGCTTAGAAATCTGAAACAACTGAAAAGGTGTTTCACAGCCTAAATCACTTCATATTATTTTACCCCCTCCAGTTTGTCATTATTTATAGTAATTTGTCATTGTCTACCCTTATTCTCAACTCTTTGCCGCTGTTGCGATGCAACAAGGATTTATCCGTGCATGTTGATGATGACATATATTTTGTAATGACACTTATAAATAATACATATTATAAAAATTTCTTATATGTTATACTATGACTAAAACAATATAATCTATGCAAAGGTAAATAGGTCATTTCAATCCTCTTCTTTTTTTACTGAAACTGAAATCAGAAAAGTAGTCAAACGGTTTTTAAAGTGATTCTGTTTCAGTTGAGAAACATTTCTGCGTTGAAATTGAAATGTTTTTGATCCTCATAGAATCTGGAGTTGTACCAAACGGTGCCTAAATTTCTTGAAATTTTGGTGAATGGATCCAGAGTGGATGTCAACTAATTTTTGGATTGCGGCAGATCATTGAGTCCAGAACTGACGCCACTTTATGTTTCGATATTTTTAAGCACAATTCAAAATCTTTGACTTCCTGTGGATAAAAATTAAAGGATGAGACAAAAAAAGACATCTCTGTTCAATAGAAATGGATTTAAAATCTGTATTTTCCCACAAAAAGAAACCGAATCTTTTGGATTCCTTTATACAATTATGAGGAGATTGCTAGACATTTGTTGTTGTTGGTCAAAAGGTTATAGATGTACTTATATACATTTTAAAATGGACTTTCTCCAAAATAATAATTCAGTCTAGAACATAATCTTCCCCTAGTTTTCAAAATCAGTTAAAAGCATCATGTTCAGTGTCATAAGGAAGTCTTGGAGAAAAATTAAGTTACTGATCCTAGTGTTTACTCTGGACAAGAGTGTAATTTTCCTGAAATTCTGGTGAAAGAGCCAAAGAGGGTCCGGAGTGTATGCCAACAATTTTTTTGGACTGCAGCAGATCATTAGGTCCAGAACCGATGCCACTTTATATTTTGATATTTATAATCACAATTCAAAATCTTTGACTTCCTGTGGATAAAATTTAAAGGATAAGACAAAAGCATCTCTGTTCAATAGAAACGGGGATAAAAATATGTATTCCCCCCCCCCCCAAAAAAAACTGAATCTCTTGGAATCCTTGACACAAATATAAGGAGATTGCTAGACCTTTGTTGTTGTTGGTCAAAAGGTTATAGATGTACATATCTACATTTTAAAAGTTTTTCACAAAGAAGTTTGATAGATACCTTTATTGATGTTTTGATCAGTATGCTTCATTCCAATTGCCCCTTTAACCCTCTTTATATTTATCTCATTTTGAATTTGCTTTATTAGAGAAGAAAAGGAGTGTTTTATTAGCAAGCCTCTCTATTTTTTCTCTCTTTTTTTAAACTCAAACTCCACATATGCCTTTCTAGCTATAGTAGGGTTGTAGGGTTGTGATAGTCTTGACGAGTCAACATCAAAACCAATCATTCCTATATATGGATATAAAACCCAATTTAGATTTCATACCTAGTCTACCTCAACGTGCTTGAGACAAAAGATTTGTTGTTGTTGTTGTTTTTTAAAACCCACAATTGTTGTCGTCTGTCACTAAAAGAATAAATAATTGCAAATGCAACATGATATCGAACTTAGATGGACATATTTTACAACAAGAAACCTAGCCACTTGAGTTACACTCAATTTGTGTTTAGCAAACTTTTTCCTTATGCGCTCAATGAGTAGAATAATTATATTTATATCAAACATGCATCTTGAGATAGATCATGATAGTGTATGGGGTTTCTGCCTATTCTAAAGCTTACTCTCTTACAAATTCGTTATATGATTACAAGTTGTCGTGCATCATCTCTATATTAAGTTAATTTGATTATGGTTATAGTTAATAAGACCAATAGTTGTCATCGCACATATTCTGTAGCCCATCAGGTATGCTTTTATACGACATGATAATAAGTTAAAGAAAGTAGAGAAAAATATGTTTTATAGATTATATAACTTTAATTAATTTTTGGACATGCAACTAAGTTGAATGCATGCTCACGACATACGTATAAGTTATATCCTTTAAAAAATTTGGGAAACAACAAACTAGAGATGTATGGAAACAATTTTACCATTCTCTGATTGATACACCTTTTAAATCAGTAGTATAAGTACAAAGACTATTTTTTGGAAAACTATAGTAAATTTGTTTCGAGTGAAAGAAAACTTAATAACTATAAATTTTTGAGCTTTTAGTTGTAAAATCCATGATTCTCCATGGAAACCTTTGTTTTATGTAACAGAGGCTGACAGGTTGGACTCTCAAGAAGAAAATTATAGTTTTATGTAACATGTGACAAAGTTCCTGAAATGGATGACATAAAACATTAGGGTAATTGTGTTTGTGTCCTCACTTCAAGTGCTATTTCTGATTTTGATCTCACTTTTTAGGGTTTGTGATTTTGTTCTCGATTTTTTAAAACGATGTATTCCGTCAAGAGGACTTAACAGTGTTAAATCGTGTATAAAAAACATGAATGCCGCACATTTGCCCCTACTTTTCTTTGTCTTTCTGATTCTACACCTGTTTTGACAGTCATTTTGACTGATTTCAATATTTATTGATAATTCAAGTATATTTGGATTTTGAAAAAAATTAAAACAATAATATAATTTGAACAAGAATTTGAAGAATCTCAACAACATTTCAATAAGTAGTTATTAGTTTAAAATTAGGCAGTTGTAGAATTTTTTTAATCCATAATAAAACATGATGTAATGCTTCGGGTGAGATCAGGCTAATCTAGTGGAGAATAAACTGTGCTTTACATTGGTGATTTTGTTTTTATACGTTTTTACATTACTGAAGAAAAAGTATCATTCCTACGTCGGCACAGGAACCGCCCTAGACTGACACCGACCGCACCGCACCGAGCTCCGACTGGATTCGGCCGCTCCGCATCCGCAAACCACCGGAGAAGAAGAACCGCTGGTTCCATCGAGGAACAGCAGGCAGGCAGCTAGTCGCACCTCCACCGCCGACGCGTCGATTGGAGTGGGTTTGTGATCCAAACCCAAATTAGGGGGGTTTCCTTTCGTCGGTATGGAACCCTAACTTACCTGGATTCAATTTCTTCTGTTAGATAGATCTCTTACCTTCTTTATGCGCTGTCAAATACAAATCCAGCAACGACGAAGAAGAATTCTGGACATTCATGCCCAACGCAAAATCCGCCCCTGGGACTCGGCAGTGGGCCGCATGGACACGCCAGGAGGAGGAGAATTTTTTCAACGCGCTGCGGCAAGTAGGAAAAGTAAGAGGCATCTGTTCTGGATGCAGTGCTGCTCTGCTACAATTTACAAATTAATTGACAAACTAAGTGATAGATTGTAACACCGTGTCCCTTCTCACCAGAATTTTGAGAAGATTACGCTCCGAGTCCAGAGTAAAAACAAGGATCAGGTACTGAATTGTCACCATTTTTTTCTTATGACACTGAACATGACACTTTCAACTAATTTTGGAAATTCGAGGGGGAAGGTTATTCTCCATACTGAATTATTTTAATGAACATACTTGATGATTTTACGTTGAGAATCTAGAGTTGACTGCCATTTTGGTGTTAGGAAACTACATTTTCAAAGAATGACTTTATTGTGCTTGAAGTAGCTTGAACATCCCTATTTCTATCATGTACATATGATTAACTGGTTAAATTAACTAGAAAGCCACTCTTTCTGTTGTTGCTACTTTCTACAAATTAGAAGGGCCGCAGGAGGGGACAAATGGCTTCTTTTGAACATTCTATGAGGATGAGTTCCTTTCCTTTGTAGCCAGTCATTCTTCACTTGCAGCTGATTCCACTCTGTTTACCTTCCGTTCAAGCTTGCACATACAATGTTCAACTCAAATCCCAGATCATGAGAACTAGAAGAATATAGCTATATTGTTAGGTTTCATTTAGTCCATCATTTTTCAGTATCGTAGCGCCTTCAACCCTGACTAGAAAGGCACACACTTCACCTACGACACTGGACATATAGCATCATGAGGCAATTCTGATCATTATTGCTGCTAAAAAATTAGCTATGTGCATTTTTTACAGTACATTCAAAGTGGCAATTGCACCTACCTGATGTGCTTGTGACAAAGGCTTTGTTGTCGTTGTTGTATTCAAAGTGACAATTGCCATATCTGTGCTGCAGATGTTTATTTTTCTCTTACTTAATGTATAAAATATTAGCTTCAATTGTATATGAACATATGGTATAAATGATTCAATGCATTTGGTCAGACATTACAATCTTATATTTACTTTCATTGCATATCAAAGTAACATTTAAATGATTAAATACTTTTCATGCAATACAGGTCAGACATTACTATTATCGCCTTGTTCGGCGCATGAAGAAGCTTCTGGGTCCTGAGTTCTCACTTGATGCAAAAGACTCCAAGGATACCATCGCTGCTATGCTCCGCTGGTAACTTTGTACTCTTATCCGATGAAATGTTTCTCAAAATTGGTTTTAACTATATAGCAGAGTAGCAGTTTTTTGAATGTCTAGTTATGTTTCTGACATGTTCTATTACCACAATGTAACATCTTGTCTTTTTAATTACCAACCAATCACATGGTACATTGAACATACTGCAGACTGGCTAACTGCTATAACTATAATACCTGAAGGCTAGGACTACAAGCATTATGATGCTGTTATGTAGTAGACATCTTGGCATATTTACTGGTCTATGGTCCATCTTCCTTAATACTAAGTAGTTTCGCCAAGATTTTCAAGTTTTTGTTTATCACCTGTGTAGTAAGCATGCTGACCTGTTCCTATAAATGTAAATTATCACTGCTAAAGATATGCTTGTTTTGAGTTTGGTGGAAGAAAGAGAGATGGAAAGTAGAGAGATTACAACAAAAACAACAACAACAACAACCAAGCCTTTATCCCAAGCATGTTGGGGTCGGCTAGACATGAAACCCAATAATTATATATATATATATATATTTAATAAAGTGAAAGAGAGGAAGAGATATAAGAGTAACAAGAAAAAAGAAAAGAAAAAAAGGCTAAGATTCTGGCACATGAATTGCTATTTTCCATGTGGTCCTATCATGAGCTAAGTCTCTGGATACATTCCAGTCTCTCAAATCTCGTTTTACCGCCTCCTCCTAGATCAACTTAGGTCGTCCTCTACCCCTTCTAATATTTTCTCTACCTCCTAAAATCCCATTGTTAACCGGTGCTTCTGGAGGTCTCCGCTGGATATGTCCAAACCACCTTAGTCGATGTTGGACTAACTTCTCTTCAATGGGCGCCACCCCTACCCTATCACGAATCGCCTCATTCCTTATTCGGTCTCTTCTCGTGTGCCCGCACATCCACCGTAGCATGCGCATCTCTGCGACACTCATTTGTTGGACATATTGCCGTTTAGTTGGCCAACATTCCGCCCCATGGAAATGAAACCCAATAGAAATAGAGAGATTACTTAGTAATTTTCTATTCAAACACAATTACCTTTGTAAGGACTAAATATTGTCTTTCTCTGATAATTATCACCTTTTCATTTTGCCCTGCACTGTTTATTTTACATAACATTTGAAAACTATAAGATTTTAACACGGTTTGATGAAGGTGGTCCCTGCTTGAAAAGTTTAGCTGCAGCGCATCTAAGCTGCATCTGAAGCCTCGGAGATTCAAATCATTTGTTGAAGCATTGGTTTGTTACTTTGCTTGTTTGTCCTAAGTTTTTTTTTCAGTAGAGAATTTTTTAAGTTTCTTCTTTCTTATTCTATATGGCCTTTGTTACAGGGAAATCAACTGCTGAAGGACAGAAATAAGTCCAGAAGGAAGTGTCCACGAGTGGATATGTACTTATCTTCCCAATCTCCAGGTCTCAGCAAGGCTCCAGGAAATGAACCTTTACCATTAAAATTCTTGTCAGAGGATGCCCAAAGTGGTAGCAAAGTATCATCTCTGAAAGGCACATTTCTCAAGCGGAGTACAGAAACAAATTCTAACAAGTCAGGAGCAGCTAAAGGGGACCTCTCCGCCACAAGAACTGTAAAACAGAAAAGGAGGGCAGGTGGCTACATCTTTTATTTTCATATAACAGAGCCTTATTCATCTTGATGACTTGATCATATATATAGTTTGAATTTTAGTGAAGATTTATTGGTTTACCCAAATTAATAGTGTATGGGAGCTCTATAGTGTTAAACCTCTGTTTCATTGATGTTGATAGCTGATGGCTTGTGTTTTAGGTGGTATCGTTGCATCAGCTGCTTACAAAAAATGGGAGAAAGCAGCTATGGCTGGTGTTTCTTTAGTTGCTGATGCAGCTGAAGAGCTTGAGCGCAGCACAGTTGACCCAAGCTTGTTGTCCAATGTTGATGGAAGAACGTTTACTTCATTGTCAAACAACCTTTCTATTCTTGATGGTATTGTTCTGATTGTAATTTAAGTCATATTTTCACTTTCTTTCATTTTGTTATTCTTCGAGGATAATGTAGTCATTGTAGTTGTAGGTTCCTATTGTCTTGATAGTTTTGTTCTTCAATGCAGGCATTAGCATAAATCCTGTTAAGGAAGCAGATCCACAAGCACCTGCAAAGCTGAAACTGCAATTATTTCCAATAAATGAAGCTACACGAAAGGCATTGGAGAAGGTAAAACATATTCTCTTCTTACTAGAAGACTGCACAGGAATCACATTTTTCCAGCATCAGATATATTTTAACATGACAGCTATTGCTAGTGTATTATTGGCTGAGCAGTGAACACTCAGGTTCCTATGATTGAATAAATGCACGTGGTGCATTATAGATGGCCGATGATCAGCGAAACAGAAGGCGGCACTCCATCCTCGCCTAGGCGCTAGGCGGTAGGGTGTCGCCTAGCCTCGGGGGAGAGGCGGTTGCTAGGCGGGCGGAGCGCTTCAGCTGTCGCCAGTCGATCCCACGCCACCGCCTCTCGATCTTGCGCCGCCGCCGCTCAATCCTGCGCTCGCCTCTTCTTCTTGATCCCAGGGAGAGAGGGGGGATCTAAACATATTCGTGAGGTTGTCCGGTGCTGGGTGGGCTGGGCCTTTTTAAACTTCCTTCTTTTTCCTTTTTCTTTTTTTTACTTCTCTAAGCTACTATGTTATTATGTTTTCACTGGTGTGGCGTCGTCTTGCCACGATAGGCTGCTGGGCTGCTCTATATGTGTGCCTGCTGGGCTGCTGCTGCTCTATGTGGGGCGTTTTTGATATTCTTTTTGGCCATGGTGCCTTTTTGGTTTGATAACTCTCCTATTTTTTACTATTTATAATGCATCATTACTACAGTGCACAACGCCTAAGCTCTAGGCGGAGGGTCACCGCCCGCCTAGCGCCTAATTTTCCCTTGCCAATGATGCACGGATAACGTGATGGGTGTTTTCTGATATCATGAAGAATCTTCTCTCTATGGTTGTTGTGGGGTTAAGATATTTTTTTAAGTTCTTCGATTTGCGATTGGCTTGAAGATGATATGACAGCCCTGTCTCATATTTACAGGACGAGCATAATCCACATCTGGAGCTGACATTAAGTTCTAGGAAAAAGATATCATCTGTGCTCGAGCATCTGAACCGCAAATGGGGCAACTCAAACATAGCATCTGGAGAGCTTATGCTGTTTCCTTACTATGCCCATCAAGAGAATTTAGCAGCGTATCAGAGGTGGACAACAAGAGATACTGTTGCAGTAGCTGACGTGTTTGTTTCAGTGAATAGTCCTTCTGTTTTCCGATTAAGGTATAATAATCTCTCTGTGCAATATAAAGTGGTACCCTACTAAACCATTGGCATATATTGTAACAATAGCTAACTGTCATATGAACCTTTTTTTGTCAAGGTATGCTTGGTTTTCTCTTGTTGAGCTTGAAGCGGAAGTAAGTGAAATATCTTTGACCCAGTTTGAGAATTGCATGATACCTGAAGACACCCAGTTCAAATCGACCTCAGGAGAGAAGGCTTGTATGCAAAAAGATAGTGCATTGCTCAGTAGCTGTACTACTGCGCAATACCCTTGTAATTCAAAATATCAGTCAGTAATGCTACCTGCAGGGCCATCTAAAACAAGCAAGAACGATGAGGTTCCAGAGCAGCCTGTTGATGCACTCCCCTCACAGTTTGGCAGGCAGAAGCAAGTGGAGATTCCTGCAACTCACACTTTTGAGGTTTTACTTTCTGTCTCTTGCATTCTTTCCTTAAGTAAACCGCTTTATGAGTTATCTTATTTTCCTCTTATGCAATTTCAGGATGATCAGGGAATGAATTCTGCTGCTGTATCTGAAGGAGAGTGGGCAGACACCCTTACTGATATAAGTGTTGGATACTTACTGACCGAAGCATCAAAGGACGCTAATTCAGATTGTATAGGGACGTCTCTTGTTAAAAGTTCTTTGTTTCTTGAGAATCCCTGCAGCTATGACTCGTTTGATGCTGCTGTTGCCCTTCATGCTTCCTGTTGTCAATCAGCAGAGCAGGCTGCCCATACATCCCATTCAACCATCTGGGGTGGAGATGAAACGTGTGATGAGTTCCGTTTTCATTTGTCAGCAGCTACGAAGAAAGAAGGCTTAAACACTGGTGTTAGCAGTTCTCCCGATAGTGACAATGAAGTTCAGCCTTTAAATTCGGAAGGGTTTCGAGGGTTTCTTCAGGTCTGCTGACACCTTTGGGGCTCTCCTTGAGTAAAACAAGTTTTTTGTACCTTCTGACCTGATTTATCTATGATTTATTTCATGTAATAGGACTTGGCTGGAGCAGAGGCCGCTGATAATCCTTATACTGACAATGCCAAAGATACAGAGGAGCTTTGTGCTAAATCACCAACTCGAAGTGGCAACCAAAATGAGTTGAAGGATCAGTCTCTAGCTGACATATATTGGGTACCGGACAATTCCATACGTTGCTTCTTCTATACCATCTCTATCTGTAGCTAAACTTTCACTAATCTTTCTTGACAGCCTGATTCACTCGGACCGCTTGACTTGGAGATTCCGTCTGTGAGATATCAAGGAGATGACATACTCTTAGGGGACAGTCAAAATAGTTGGAGTCGCATGATGGCAAATAGCCTGGATGCATTCAGAAACCTGTCTTTCTTTTCGATGGATAAGAATGACTCGATACCACCGATCATGTAGAAGTGTCGGTGTTCGTGTTCTTCCGTCACTACTTGCTGCATTGGTTAAGGAACTGCCAACGCTGCATTTCGCTGAAAAGGAGGCCTTTATATTGTCCAAGCGAGCGTTGTGCTGCTGCTAATCCAACAGATGCGGACGTCCTGCATTCAAGATAGACGCATGCTGTTGTAAGATAACATAAAGGATGTGCTAACTTCTATTCAAAATGTAAATTGTGTCGTACAAAAAGCACATACGGGCGCTTGGTTACAATAAAGCTTCTTCTGCCTTGTACAAGATTGATTGTCCAATGCTTAATGATTGTTTTGCACTGCTTCCGTCGCTCACTTGGTATGTCCACCTGGATTCATCAGCGTTCAGTGCTGAGACCTGGTTGGCCGCACGAGATAACAGTTTCAAGGTGATTCGAACCCAATGAAAGCACAGAACTCGAAGTAGTATTCAAGTTTGACTTCTTTCGGCGAGAGGAGGTTTTTTTTCATTTCCGATCTGCAATGAAGCCTTCTCTTGGTGTGGCTCCTTGTTCGAAGAATGGGATTGTCTCGTTAAAATTTTAGGGCTCGGATTGAGATTTAAAGTAGAAGTGATTTAGGTACACCTTGAAAACCAGTGGCGGATTCAACACGAAATTTTAGGTCTGCCTGATCTTGCCTATCCATATCGGCCCCTTGCAGCTGAGCCACACTGCTTTTATGTGAATTGTGTCTTATATTAGTCATCGGCGCACAATACCTTTAGTTACTAAATAAGAAACCAAATGATGGTATTTGAGATATCTCGTTCTAAAAAGATGAGATAGCTATGTGATCCTAAATAACTTAACATTATCATGAGGGCTCGATGAAAATAAAGATGAAGAGTTTCATGAATCTAACAAAGAAAAATTCAACACAAACACTAATTTGTAGTTGGTATGGAAAAGATGCGGAATTATGAAACTCTTGGTCATGCTGTCTCATTCTCCGTCTTTTCTTCTACTCCCTCCGTTTTGTATTTGGCGTTGTTAAGTTCAATTTTGAACTAATTAGTGTCAAATAATTCGAAACATAGATGATAGTGATTAGTTTGTTTCAAAAAGTATAACTATAGTTAGTGACGTAAAGAACATTAGATCACGAGAAATAAAGCGAGTGTGTGACTGACAGCCATCAAAGACAGGATTGATATGGCTACTAATCTGCCAAAACATACTTTTATGAAATTGAGCTAATAAAGCGTCACAGTTGTCTTCGTAGATATCGTAAACAAAAGCTAAAACACATACAACAAAATTACATGTGAATAGTTTTAATAACATTCACAAACCAAAAAGAAATGGAGGAAAAAGGGAAAGCAAATGAATCTTAAAAAGATCCTAGCCGTCGAAACCACCCACCCAGCGGCTATATGAGGCAACCCGCAACCACGCGATAAGCCCTAACTCAGCCCAGCCCCCGAGAACCCTAGACCTCCCCTGCGGCGGCCGCCTTCTTCTCCTCGCGGAAATGGTAAGGGCCGGTCCCCTCTCCTCGCCGCTTCCTCCTCCCGATTTCTGCGTCATCTCCGTCGAATCGAGTTCCTAGCGCGATAACCGCCGGTGCTTTTTTGTCGGCGCCTTGCAGAGCCAGGAGGCGGTGAACCCGAAGGCGTACCCGCTGGCGGACGCGCAGCTGACGGTTACGATCCTCGAACTCATCCAGCAGGCCGCCAACTATAAGCAGCTCAAGAAGGGCGCCAACGAGGGTAGCCAACCGATTCGATTCGCTCGTTTACAGCGTTGTTTTATGCGAATTTCGGGGCGTGTGCTTGAAGTTGCGTGTTTACTTCTGTGTGCGCAGCGACGAAGACCCTGAACAGGGGGATATCGGAGTTCGTGGTGATGGCGGCGGACACGGAGCCGCTCGAGATCCTCCTCCACCTCCCCCTGCTAGCAGAAGATAAGGTACTGAGTTTGCTCTGCCCCCCTTTGTTATGTTTTGCAGATATGTATAGCTGGTGCTGTGAACAGTGATTATTATTTACTGTGAATTCGTGGTGTATGTATTGATGACTAGTCTGCTCATGTTTGAAGCAACGGGAGTTTTCTGTTCTTAACTTAGTTACCAATATATGATTGTATCTGGCAATGATCTAGAGTAACTGGTAGTCTGTGCGTCAAGTTGTCCGCAACTCCGGGATTTGCGTTTGTTCAATTTGGGTTCAACTACTTGGTGATCCTAAATTCATCTGTTTATTTGTTGTACCATTTAGGACATCAGGATTTTATTATTTACTTTACTCTGTACAAAATGTCTTTTGAAATGGAATGCTGTTCATGGATTGCAGTAGTTGATTGTTCAAGCTTATTTGTCATTTATTGGGTATTATGAAGTGTCATGTGTACTATTTATTGATAATTTTGCAGCGCACCTTATAGAGCTGCCTTTTAGCAGATGTATGGGCATCAGTTTAGTTTTATTTGCTTTTTGTCCTGTTTGAAGAATTCAGCTAGTCAGCTTTTATAAGTAGCATTTGTAATTACTGACGATGTGTTTTTGTTCTTGCTCATGTATAATGACTACAAGCACCTTGTAACTCATTTTGTTCTGTACTATGTGCAGAATGTGCCGTATGTATTTGTTCCTTCCAAGCAAGCTCTTGGTCGTGCTTGTGGTGTGACAAGGCCAGTCATTGCTTGCTCAGTGACCAGCAATGAGGGTAGTCAGCTGAAAAACTCGATCCAGAGTCTCAAGGTGATTATACTACATGTTAATATAGTCCACTGTTTGAGACTGTTATTTGTTCCTTCTATTTGATTGTCTGAATCAATTTTATGAATTGCAGGATGCTATCGAGAAGCTCCTCATATGATTTATCAAAGACCTTTCAGTGTGATGGGCCTCCGTGACATTTGTCAGAGGCTTGGACTGGTGATGGTGTCTTGTTTACTAGATTTGCGTTTTCTGAACTATGTTTGAGTACCCTTAAGTCATAATACCTGCATCATGATGCATTACCTATTCTTGACTGTCATGTAATTCTAAAGACATGTATCATGGTGGTTAATTTATCAGGAAGTTGGCCACTGTTGTAAGGTTGATGACTATGGGTTTGAGAATTAGTAATAGACTGGTTGTCACCATTTGCAGCACAAAAATACCTTCGGGTAACTATGTCTGAATTGGCTAATCGTTGGGAACATAATTTTCCTGCTTTATTGTCATCCTGAAATTCGAGATGTGCATAAACAAGCGGAGCCGTGTTTCCTCAAAATTTCTAGCTGCGGCTTATTGGAGAACCTAGCTTCAGTCAACTACGATGCCGATTGTGTCATTTAGCCTTGCTATTGTAAGCAGCCTGTTGAGATTTGGTTCCCTTTTGGTCAAATGGCACAGTTTGGTTTCACAAACTATGCGACGAGTTGTTTATAATCGAATCGTATTAGAAGTGTTGGGTTGTATTATATTAATAAATCAAGATTAAATGCTGTTGATGCATCAAACTTCACCGTCTCAACTTATTTTTATAGGAAAATCAACTGAGCCGCTCGATACCGTGTGGTTCGTTGAGCACCGCAGGCGCCAGGCGGGCCGGGCTGGGCTGGCAGTGCGAACGCCGCGTCCACGTGCCGGCCCGTGATTGCGGACCCTTCTAGGTCGGTTCGGCGCCGTGGGCCCTACAAACACCGCAAACACGTTTCGTGCGGTGCGGGACTACTCAACCCAGATACCGCGTTTCCCTGAAAGTGGGACCCACCGTACCCCGGCCAATCAGTGACCGCCGCTTAACCCATCCCCACCCGCACCGCGCAGGTGCTGCACACCGGCCATCTGTACGAACCCACCCACTGGAGAGGTGTCCCACTTTGCTCGTGGCCTACCTGTCGGTGTGTAAAATAAGAAACGGATGCGTATGAGAGCCGGACCGCAAGTTGCCCGCAAGACTCGGGCTCCTCGACCCTCGGCTTTAAATAGAGGCCTACCCATCCCCCCTCGAAGAGACTCTCTTCGTTTCGTTCTCCTCCCTCCTCCCTAGGTTTTTTTCCCCATTCCTCCTTAGCGAAACCCTAGCCGCCACGCAAAACCAAATCCCGCCGCGCCAGAAATTTCCCGGCGGGTAACTCGTCCGACCGATTCGCGGTCGACTGGGCGTGCTTTGCCGCCAAATCCTTGTGATCCGGCTTGGTTAATCGCGGTCGCACATCGGCCATGTCGAGGTGCTTCCCCTACCCGCCGCCGGGGTACTTGCGAAACCCGGCGGCCGTGGCCGAGGCGGAGACGACCGCTAAGGTTTGTTGAAGAATCGGATTTACACACGCACGTGCCGGATCGTTTGTTCATGCCATGTCTGGTTTTGATCGGATCTGTTGGTTGTGCGTGTGATTTGGGGGTCGAACGTGCCGGGATGATAACCCATCTGGTGGGGGGAGGGATCTTGTGTAGCATAGCGTTCGGATACACTTATTCTTTATTTTGGAAATGCTTACTTAAATTTCGAAATAAAGCCTCAAGACTATCTGGTTATTCTATTTTGCGCACTTAACTCTTGCGAAGTAACTGAAATTGGAAGAGGCAGAAAAGCTAATGATCTGGTGCTCGACTGTCTTCATTGATGTCCTTTGTTGGTTGATATCCGCATCTGTTTGCCAAAATACTGCATGCTCCTATTATTGCTTATTTTTCATGTTCGAGCTTGATCATTTTCTTTGTATGTGCCTGGCTATTTGACGTGGCTATCTAGAGATGTATGATATTTGACTAATTCTGGGGCCTTCAATTATTTTCTCTTCGGTAATGGGCTATTTAATCAGCCTCTAACTACTTTGTTAGTTTTCTGTGATATTTAGAGTGGACAGTACTGCAGGTTTTAGTGTCTTCTGTTGTCAAGAGAGTGGTGTTTTTTATATGATTGGAGCCTGTGGCTAACTGTGTAATTATTTAAAGGATATTGAATAATTTATGTGTTTGAGCTGTAACTGATATCACCAGTTCAAATGCTACATTTGATACTTACTATGTGCCTGTATAAGAATGAAACTACATTATGGTATTAAAAACTGCTGCATTGCATTCCCGTCGTCCGTTCTAAATCAGAACTGACGAATACTCTGGTGCTGAAGCTCCAGAAAGAAAGGGAAAAGGATGAAAAGAAGAAAGAGAAAAGGAGTGACAGGAAAGCTCTCCGGCAGGGTGGAACTTCTAAACGTTCAAAGCATAGCCATAAGAAGAGGAAGCATGAGGATACTGGCACAGTTGGGCAGGAACCAAAAACACTCTCCAAGGAATCAGTTGAGCAGTTGGAGAAGAGTGGACTCTCTGAAGAGCATGGTGCCCCATGTTTTATCCAAACAGTCCTTCATTCTCCTGAGAGCTCACAGGATAGCAGTAAGAGAAGAAAGGTTGTACTTCCCAGTCCTAGTCGAGCTAAGAATGGTCAGTTCGTGTTTAATTACTATCTCTTTATTTAGCAATTTGATATTGTAGGAGTTGTTCATTTACATGTGATTTTGCAGGGAACATCCTTCGAATAAAAATAAAAAGAGACCAAGATCCTCCCAGAGGTGTTCTAGAGAAACCTGTGGTTCTTGAGCAACTGTCGGTCAAACAGATGGGACTGGGTTCATCCCAGTTGAGCAAGCCTAACTCAATCCAGCAGCACAATAAAGTAAATGTGAAATCTGCAGCTGCTGCACATGAAAGGGTAATTGTTGTGCCTGAAGCAACACAAAAACAAGCTAGTAGCCCACAACTTCCTTTGAACTTAATGAGGAGAGATGATGTTCCACAAATGGCAATGGTTGTGCAGCAGATAGATTCATTATTATCTGTGAAGCCACCAGTTGAAGGAGCTGATCTTCAACCTCCGAGAGTACTTCCACTTGCAAAGATGGCACAAAGAGATCTACCTGGCAATGCTATGCCTGCCAAGGTGCTCCAGAGAGTCGAACCTCAGGTGCCATCTGCTGAGATTCAAAGAAAATGTCCTCCAGCTTGTCCAAAGGCTTTGCAGGGACCCAGAACTCCTGCTATCTGTCAACTAGGAAATCTGCAGCCTCACCATGTGCAAAACTCGAAGTTGGAGGCACCTGGTATATATCAGGTACAACGACCAATCACTTCTGTGTCGAAAGAAGAGGCTTCCTCTGGTAGGAATGCAGATGCAGTTCAAGGGCAGGAGGTGAAGCAGTCCAAGTCAGATCGAAAGAAAAGCCGCAAGGCTGAGAAGAAAGAGAAGAAATTGAGAGATTTGTTTGTTACCTGGAATCCACCTTCGTTTGAGATGGAAGAATCAGATGTTGGTGTGCAAGACTGGCTGTTTGGCAGTACAAGGAATTCGGATGTCTGCACGACCAACTACAGAGCAAGTGATGGTTCAGTGCCGTTGCAGCAGCATTCTTTGCAACCCAGGGCGACTTTTTTGCCGGACCTTCAGCTCTACCAGTTACCATATGTTGTCCCGTTTTAGGTGGCTAGTGGGGTAGATGAGAAGTAGGAGGGTGTTTTGGAGAGAGCTGTGTGGGTGTGGGAGACGATAGCTCCCTGCCACAATTTTCCAGCTTTGTTCCGGAAGAGTGTTGTTTGTATGTCAATGTGAATGACGATCCACTTGTGATGTTGTGTCCTTTTGGCTTATTTATGTATGCAATTGTACGTTCTGGTTGGTTCTACTGTTCAATAGTGACATACTTGTTCTCCAGATTAGATCCAGTTATGGTCTCACATATATAAGGTATATTTGTATTCCAACAGTTACACCGGATCGTTAGTAGAGTATCAAATCGTCATTGCTGACGGAAATGGACACTCGCTTCTTTCCTAAATGCGAAGTTGTTTCGACAGACCATCAGAAGAAGCTTGTCATGAAGCGAAAACATGGCACAGGTGATGCCTTGATTCTGTACTGTACACGAAGTCGTTACCAAACCAATACTGACACCCCAGCACAATCGAAAACTAGAAATTAGCTCGGGAAAGAGAACCCCTCAAAAAAAAACTCGGGGAAGAGAAAAACGAGAAATACATGTCGCAAGCATCAATCAATCGAAGCTGGACGAGCGGCTCCACCGTTCTCGCAGGTACTCCTCCAGGGGGCTGAGGCCGCTGCTGTGCTCCGTGCTCGAGATGGATTCGGCGTCGTCCACGTCCAGCAGCGCGAGGCCCAGGTGCGACCTCACGTTCGCCGCCGGGTACGTCTCGTCGTCCAGGAAGTCCGGCTCGGCCCCCTGGTCAGCGATGCTCGCCGTGCTCTCTCCTCGTAGCGTGCTCAGTATCTGCACGGAGCAATGGACGAAAAGGTAGAACGCAGTAACGCAAACTCGTGTCATCGTGTCACGAGGAGAGAGAGAGAGAGAGAGAGAGAGA
Source organism: Neostapfia colusana (assembly GCA_030760725.1). NCBI lineage: Eukaryota > Viridiplantae > Streptophyta > Magnoliopsida > Poales > Poaceae > Neostapfia > Neostapfia colusana. The sequence continues at coordinate 86,420,563 of JASWHV010000013.1, read as the reverse complement.
GAGAGAGAGAGCTGAGTGGAAGCTGACCTGCGATATCGGCGGCCTTAGGCGGGCCGACCTCCTGAGGCAAAGGGACGCGGCTGTGGCCATCCGCCTCATCTCCACCTCGTCGTGCTTCACGTCGAGCCTGGAGTCCAGCAGGTCAGAAATGTCGCCGCTGTTGAGCACGGGAGTTGCCTGTTACGTGTCAAGAATCGGCCGGCGTTGTGAGGGATCATCCTCAGATTTCAGCAGGGTCAAATTGGAGGTTCTCTCTCTCTCTCTCTCTCTCTCTCTCTCTCTCTCTTACCCACATGACGAGACTCTCTTGGCCCTTCGGTGACGACCCGTCGCCGCTGATGGGCTTTCGTCCGGACAGCAGCTCCAGCAGGACTACGCCGAAGGCGTACACATCCACCTTATCGGTGACCTTCCCGTACATGAAGTACTCCGGTGCTAGGTACCTGCAGCCAACCGTTTCATGGGACTGGCAAGTAGAAACACCGTGCACTACCCCAGGCGCCGGGAAGAATTGTACAGTATGCAGTACCCGAATGTGCCGAAGACGTCGCTGTGCGTCAGGGAGGTCGGGTTGGACGGCGCCCAGATGGCAAGCCCGAAATCAGACAGCTGCAACAGCGACGAGTTCAGAGTTTTGCGTTCGTCGTCAGTGCCAGGTCCAAACGGGAGCAAATGGATGCGCGCTCGGAGGCGCGTCGGTTTCGTGGGTACCTGCGGCTCGAACTCGTCGGAGAGAAGTATGTTCGACGACTTGACGTCCCTGTGGATCACCGGCCGCGCGCCGCCGGAGTGCACGTAGCTCAGGGCTTCCGCGATCCCCAGCGCCGCCCTGTACCGGCTCTCCCATGACAGCGTCGTTTTCGACTCCTCCCCTGCAAGTCGAAGGAGCTTCAGACGTCAGAGAGACAAGAACAGACAACTGCTCCCACACCTTCCAGCTGTTGCGAACACGGCTGAGAACTACTAACTACTCTGTCTATCCCTGCCGAATTCCCTGTTCCTTAGAACCAAAGGCTCCGTACTGAAGGTCATATCACATTGAAGGACAGGAAAATGAACTGAAGATGTGTGGTGTTGAAGAACTGGAACGTTGCTGGTACCGTGCAGGTTGTCCTCGAGGCTGCCTCTGGGGAGGTAGCTGTAGACGGAGATGAGGTTGGGGCCTTCCACGCATACGCCGATGAGCGGGACGATCCGCGGGTGCTGCAGCTTGGTGAGGATGTCCACCTCGCGGAGGAAGTCCTTGGACGCCTCGGCCGACGCCTTGGACAGCTTGATCGCCACCTGCCGCCCGCAGGCGAGGTTGCTCCGGTACACCCAGCTGTTCCCGCCGTTCCCGATCAGGTTCTCTGCGGCGGACCAAGAACGAAAGATCAGTTATATATATGGAGGCGGGTTGTGATCAGGGCGTCGTGCGCGTGATGGGGAGGCATGGAACCTGATGAGAAGTGGTTGGTGGACTCGTAGAGCTCCTCGTAGCGGAACCACCGGCACCGCGCGCCGCCGCCGTCGAGAATCGCCTTCAGCTCCGCCGCGAGCCCCGCGTGCGGCTCGGGCGACGCCGGCGGCGAGGACCGACGCGGCAGGCTCATCACCCACTGCACAACTGACTGCTTACGCGGCTCCTCGTGCTTGGGGCTGGGCGCCGCGGCGGCTGCGGTGGCGGGCACGCGGCGGAGCAGCGGCCACCCGGGCCTCTGCTCCAGCGTCGCACCGGCACCGGCGCTGGCAGCGTCGTCAAAGGACCTCGTCACCGGCGTGTCGCCGAAGTCCATGGACCGCGCGCTCCGGTTCGGTTTGGGGATGATCACCTTGGGCTCCAGCCCCACGCTCGGGTGCAGCACCGTGCGCAGAACCGGCTTCGGCTCTGCTCCTGCACACCAACCCGTCATTAACCAAATCAGTAACCAAACACTCCATAACCAACCATTCTACTAATTGCACAGATTCAGGAGCGCCTGGTTACCAAGTGGCAGCTTGGGCGCCTCCCTGACGAACACGGCCTTGCCGTTCTGGATGGCGACGACACTGGTCGTCGGCGGCAGCTTCTTGGCGCAGTACTTGGCCAGGCAAGTCGAGCCACTGAACGAACGCAAAGGAAACGAGAAAAATTATATATATATTCCGGTGCTAGGAAATGGTGTTTGGTAGACGAAACAAACGGTTGCATCCTTCATACAAAGATTGCTGCGCACTTACCCGAAGGAGTATTTCCTATTGGCGCCAAGCACCACCACCATGGCGGCGCAGAGCTTGGCCTCCTTCACCAGCTCCCTCTGGATCGAGCTCCCCGGCGTCACCCGCCCCACGAGAACAACCTGGCACGAACCAAAACAACAGTTGCATGTGAATTTAATCGGCACATATATGGGATTACAAGTTTACAGCTCGGTCTCCATCACCGCTTGCTTACTTCCTTCTGGCGGCAGAGCGCCTCGTACTCCGCCAGGTACTCGTCCAGCGTCCTGATCAGGGCCAGAGTGTTCGTCTTCGACTGGTCTGCACGAGAAACAACAAGATGTCAAGCCAAAAAAAAAAGCTCCAATATCTCGGAACCGGTTCACTGAATCGAGGTTAGTGCGAGTTCTTGACGGACACCAACCTGATTTGCGGTAAATGTGCACGGCAACGACGCGGTCGCCCTTCCTCGCCGCCCGGTTGAGCGCCCACTGCAGAAGCTCCCGGCCGACGGCGTCCATGTGCAGCCCCACCAGTATGCACCGGCCAACGCCGTCCCCGTGCTCCACCGCCATGACGCCCTCCACCGCTCGATCACCTCGCGCGCCAGCGCGCGCGCAGCTGAATGAAATCAAATCAGCTCGAGGCCGCCGGGCCGGCCACTTTAGCCACCGGTTCGCTCAACCTCCAGTCGCGGTGGCCGTCCGCTGACGCAGCACGCGGCCCCGGCTACTGGCTGCGAGCCCGCGGCGGCGAGCAACCAATGTCTGACCCGGAACCGCGCTGCTTGGATAGAAAAGCTGCCGAGGCGGCGACGGCCGCGTAGCCCGGGAAAGCGAGTTCCGTTACCCCGCACCTACGGCCGCTCGCTCACTTTGTGGCTGAATTCGTCTTCAGCCCGAGCCGAAAGGGCGGCGAGCCGAGGAGGAAGATACAAGCGCAAGCGACGAGAGCGGGAACTACTGCTACTGTATCCTAATAAGCCGAGAGAGAGAGAGAGAGAGAGAGAGAGAGAGAGAGAGAGAGAGAGAGAGAGAGAGAGAGAGAGAGAGAGAGAGAGAGAGAGAGAGAGAGAGAGAGAGAGAGAGAGGGGGGGCGTCGCGGCGAAGGGTGGGGGAGGAAGGCGACACAGGTAACCACCTAAAATCTGGTTAGCTTGTCAGGTTTCAGCTGCAGGGGCGCGTATTAAATTCTGGCTCCATGGCGCCACGCCCGCGGGATCGTCGTCGCCATCAGATCAACCACTCCAACACCGGGCGCAAAAGGCACGAGGCTCCCGCTCGGCGAAGGCGCAGCGGACGGACGCCGTCGTCCGTCGCCGCGCGGGCGCTTCCTGTCAGCGAGCAGGCTGCTGTTTTCGTGCTGCCGGTAAGCGAATGGCGGCACGGGCAAACAAGGAGACGGTGACAAGGACAGGCAGACGGGCGGGTGAAAGGAAGCGGGCGGCTTGCCTACGGATGAGGGACAAGAACGTGGGGAATAGGATTTGCGATGATGAGATGGAGAAAGGCGAGGCGATGAGAATCGGGCAAAGAATTTCTTGGTGGACATTGGAGACACAGGGGGAGGGGGGGAGGCGGAAAGCCAGCATTGGGTGGAGATTGGAGAAGCAGGAAGAGTTGCCATCGGTGCAGAAACAGGGGAGGGAAAAATAACCCCCCACCCCCACATGGATAGATAAAAAGAAGTGGAAAAGAAATCGGATCGCTCTTTCGTAAAGAAAAAAAAAGGCGTCTGTATGTTGCATTGGGATCAATGAGGATTGCCACTTGTTTTCGCCTTGGAATTACTATGTGCCAGTGAGTTCTCCACTGGAGATGGACTGTTCAAGAGATACTGGTGGCATCTGAAGGTCAATGGATGTGGCTTTTGACGTACTACTGTGGGAGTACCTAGTTACCGTACCGATACTTCTTTTTTATGTTTACTGTATCTGTACTTGGTACTGCCTTATCATATACAGATTGAACGCACGCACAGGGCAGCCATCAGCTCTCTAACAGGGATCCTTTTTCATTTAATTTTCATTGGGTCGACGTTGATGTTGACTTTTATCGCGGGTTAATAGTATACAAGTCAGAAGATGATTTCACTCACTGACGAGGATCCCATCCACATCCACCTGTGCTGCCACGTCAGGATTTTTTGCAAATCTGGAAGAGCAATAGATATTTAAATGTGGAAATGAAAGTTGAAAAATATCATGTACGTATCCCAATGTCTAACTGCTACTGCTACGGAATTTGTTTGGGGGCGCGGGCATCCTAAAAAGAAAGACATCAGGATAGACCCTGACGCCGCAGGCAGGGATGTCCATCGCGTGTTGCTTCCATCTTTCTGCATCTGATGACGCCGGCTCGTCTGTATCATGCTGGGCGTTTTCCGGGCTGAAACGATGATGGCTCTTCGATCAGTTAGCAGCATTATATACCTGAAACCATGTACCCTAAGAAACTTTCCGTCCCCGTCGTCACAGTACGTGTGTGTTTGTTGACCTGACGATGATCCGGTACCACTCAAAATAATATTGTTGCGTGCATGCCGAGCCTGGCGCACGTACGTAGGCGGCCAAACAACACCTGGGAAACGTTAAGAAATTGAAGTCCCCCGGTCGGCTGCAGCAGCATACTCCACCGCTCCGGCCGCAGCCGGCGGGCGGCGTGGCGTTTCCCGGTCGCAGCGAGCGTGCCCGGCAGATCAACCATATCGTCCGCCGGCAACGTCAGCTCACGCGAGGCGATCGCGCGCGACGACGCGGTGGGTGCGACTGCGAGAAGGGGGAGGGGGTGACGCGAGCGAGACGGCAGGTCGCGGGTCGTCGCCCGCCCGTGGCAACCGCAACGAGAGAACCTTCCTTCCTTGCTTTGCTCCAGTCGCTTGCCAGGCCAGGGACGGCGGCGAGATCGAGGCCCCGTCCATCTGCCGCCGTGGCCCGAACCGAACCGAACCGACCGGAGCAGGCAACACAGGCGCAGTAAATGCGGCCGAGCAAGCGCGCGGGTCGTACAGCGCCACCGACGGAGGCGGCCCACCAACTTGAAGAGCGCCGCGCAGGGGACCTAACCCCAGCAGCCCCCTCATTAACTGCTGCCCTCGGAACGGGACACCGGACACGGCTCGCCCGGATTTTCTTTTCAGGAAAGCCGCAGCTTCGGGGGCCCTGTTTGGTCCATGTGTCATGTCCCTCGTCAGCCGTCCCAAATTTCAGTGTTCGGATCACCATTCTTACCAATTGCTACCAACATCGAGCCGCGGGTAAGAAAATACTCCTCCAGCATTTGGATCGCGGACTTGCCAAAACTATTAGTACGGCACGTGAGACCCGCATGTCTTAACTGTTCACCAACTCTCAGCTTTTAAATGAAACTTTGCTTAGGTCCCTAATTGTTTTCGGTCCCGATTCCACCAATGCGCGCGGCTATCATACTACTAGCTAGAACTCAGCTGCGCATTGTGCGTGTGCTTTGCCCTCTCCACTGTCCCCGAGTAGAAGTACACATGGCGCGCGATACAACAGGCACATCGCATGATACGGCCAAGGAGAACCGTGATGCTGCGACATAAGGCCTCGTTTGCAATCACACCTGGTAGTTCGTGTAGAGATCATGGTATCGGAGGAAATTAACTCCTACGGTGGCCCGATGCGGCGATATTAATGGATGCGACTTGAGCTGAGCTGACAGGCCCGTACTTTTCGTTGCCAGCTTCTATTATTAATTCTCGGATCCCCAACTGAAAAGATTCTCCATCCCCGACCGCGCACCAGACCTGGCACAGATTGCACGTGAGAGTCGAGACCCTGGGTCGCGCTCCACGGCAGCAGCCTTGCTCGGCCCCCCGCCGCCACCGACACACCCTCGCCGACGGACCGAAACGGCTCACGTCTCGCGCCCGCGGGCGGAGTGGCGCACCGGCCCTTTTCCCTCCACAGGCGCCGCGGTACAGCAGCGGCCAGAGCGCGCAGGGCGTTCGTTTGCCATCGTCGGCCGGCGGTTGCTGTCGCCGGCCACGTGCGCGCGTACATGCTGGGCAGAAAAAGCAGGCGGCGCACCGGCGTGCCGCACCGTTCGGGTGCCGCCACGCGTGCGCTGAACGTTAAGTCCTCACGATCGAGGCCGGCAGGCGGCGGGCGCGGGGATGCAGGTTCATGCATGGCACGTACGGTGCGGCGGCCGGGCATGCATGTGCGCGCGGTCTGTCTTGCTCTTGCCGACCGAGACGATGTTTTGGGCGAACTGGGTGGTTTGGGCGATCGGTGCGCGGCCCGGCCGGACGGCTGGTCATTGGCACTTTGGCAGATGTCGTTGCTCTCTACGGCCGCCATACCTACTACAGATGGTGCAGAGACCCTGCCCTCCATCCTTCTCTAGTACAATGAGACGTTTTTACAATACTACTATGAATAGCACCGCGATGGAGTCAAAACCGGAGTCTAGAGGAGTCGTGCCAAATAAGATCCTAACTAAGTAGTAGATGGTGGACCACATCGTCAAAGCGAGGTAATGAGTCCGTCACACCTAAATTTTAGACGACAACCAACTAAATTAGTAGTACGACTTTGCTCTAACCTGCCTTGTGGCCGTGGGAGTGCGCAACCTACGTACGGCTCTACACCCGAGGCAAGCGGTTGGCTGCGCCGTCGTCAGTTATGTTGCCTCGGTCGATGCCGTGGGAGGTACCGTGCATGCACCAGCACCAGCGCTGTGGCGTGTGACAAGCTGATAACTAGCTGAGCTCTGGACGGCCAATGCGCTTATCGTACGTACGCGTTCTCATTATTAGATCGCGGTCCGCGCGCAGCATCATTTTATGAAGTAACAAATGAGCTCTTCGTAAATAAGTTCGATCACATATTTTTCAATGGAAAATCAAATATTTTGGTTTTTTCGAGAACCACATATTCTTTTCGAGAATCATACATGAGTGGTAGCGCGCCTTTTCCGTTCCAGCCTCCTTCCCTTTATCTTTTCATTGAACATAATTGAAGTGTGTTGTCGCGTGTCAGTCGGATGGGTTATAGATCACTAGAAAAAATATACTACATTCCATCACACTCTTTTGAACACCGTCGAGACGCTTTGCTTGCCAGTTTATGTGTCGTTTAATTTATGAGCCAGTAGTAGAGGGATTCTTTTCTTGAATAAACGAACGCTAGTGTCTGAAGACAAACACCCTACACCGCACAGTGCCTATCTATATTTATTTTTCTCATGTACTTGTTTTGTCCCTCGACTCGATTTCTAAAACGCACCTTTGGTCGCCATTAGTACCTGTTAAAGCGTCGAAGAAAACTTAAATAATGTGACCCAGGCACTTTCAATGATGAATCTAATAACAACATTTAATACAGTACAGATAATCAACCGGTGCTCAAAACTTGGAAAGGCGGACTGAATGCGTTCTCAGAGCTACCCTTTCGCACAATTCGTTTCTGTTTCTTCTGCGCCAGAATTTCTGAACTATATAGGGTAAAAGACTCTGCTGCCTACGTACGGCACGCTTCTCTTCTCTCTGCACCGTCTTTAGCTGGTGCAAAGGCGCGTATGGTACACAAGACTCGCAATCCTTAGTTGCCTCAACTCGATCCACCCCAGCTTCAGGGGTGGGGGGACAGGTTACGATCTTCTCATCGTTCCCTCGGGCGAAATCGTTGCACCAGGGAACAGGATCAGACCCACCAAGAACGGAACAAGAGAACGACGCGACACTAGCGGCGCGATCCCTGTAGTTTCACGCCAGCTGATCGCCTCCTTATCTAGACAAGGTCTAATAATAAAGCAACAAGCAGAGCGACGACGACGTGGAGCGTCGCTGCTGCTGCTAATATAATCGCACGCCCCCGCCCCCCGGAAAAGCACGGCTCGCCGTAAGTGCCCATCACAGACGACGCGACGCCCCTGGCCCCTGGGTGGCTGGGTGACCCCGGCGGTTTTAACGTGATGCGCGCGATCCCGTCCGACACAAGCAAGCCCGATCGACGAAAGCGCCACGACGACACGGTGAGAGTGTCAGCCAAGCTAGGCAAAAGAAAAAAAGGTGGCCAGCACGTGTCACACACGCACGGACGCGGACGTTGGCGTCTCGCTCTCTCCTTCCCTGTCCCCGTCCGTCTCTCCCGTCACAACGCCATGCAAATCACCACGGACGACGAGAGCAGCAGCGTCATCGCACGCGTAACAGAACGAGGGAGGGACACGGATGCTCGGCAGCTGCGAGAAACGGGGCGCGTCCATGGAGAGAGACATCGCCAAGGCTCGCGCGCCTGCCGCCCACCTAACGTTTAGGCAGGACCGGACGGACGAACGGACGGACGGACGGACGGATCGCCAATAATTGGGTCGGGTGAGACATCGCGCGCACCGAGAGTGCGGCGTCGCAGCGGATGACTCGCTCACGGGGACGGGGCCTTTCGTTTTTGCCTCCCTGACCCACCTCGGTAGGTGGTTAGATCAGGCATTGCTTCTGATGCAATTTCGAAAGTTTCTGTGATTTTTTTTTACATAAACATTCATGGGCCACGAGGCTTTTCTGCTCAGGGTTTTGCTTTCATTCTGTTGCGATATCAAAAAAATTAGACCATGCTCCCCACATAAAAAGATAATTATAAAGGAATCAGATCATGTATTCAGTGTTCGGTAGTGCCGCCTAATGATGTCTCAACTGACAGAGCTAGAAACTACTTATGATGACAACATAACATAACTGTAACCATCAGTATAGTAGTACGGTTACCTGAAATGTAGTAGGCCAGTAAGCATACCCAGAGCCTGTTTGAAATACACAACTGTTTTTTGCAGACAAACATTATACAACGGAATATTCCTGCAAGAATGAGAAAACTTTCCCACGATTCAAACGGGCGTTAGTGCATCAAAGATCATGTCGGATTCAATAAAGTTGTGATGTCAAAAACTTCAGATGACATTCAGCAACAGCAAAAAATTTGAAAAGCTTATTCATCTACTGGCAAAACTATCCTTTTCTACTGTTGACAACTGTGCAAAATATGACTCCAGGGAAAAATCACAGGAGCAAACACACAAAGACCAACATAACTGACGAATGCAAATGCTCTGAAAGACAGTACTCGATAATAGTGTAACATGACAATTAAAAGTGTCGAGCATACAGAAACAGATTTGCACTTCCTTTGATAGGTATAACAAGACAATTAGTATTGCTATCGCGCAGATTTCTTTACCTATTGGACACGGAGTGATGTCCGAAATGATATTGACAGGTGCACAGAACCACTGATTTTTCTGGACAATAATTGTTGGCTGTGGTCTGGCGTTCAGCTTCAACCACTACCATAAATTTGACAAAGACCTATATATGCAGAGTCTGATATGCTTTTTGAGAGGGTCTTTATCGATTTCACTCAACAGATGGTTTACAGTAAATATTTTCTTGATCTATATATGCAGACTTTGATAGTTTCCCCTAGTACAAAATGTATGCATACCAATTATAAAGCATAATGGTCCTTGACGTCCTGTACTGATGCACTCATAAAGTTGTATGTTGTACATATCGAGGGAACAGTGGCCTAGAAATTAGGTCGAATGAAAGGCTATGATGTAATGAATGGGCAGATGACACCTAGCATCTAGTTATAAAGACTAGTATGACATATACAAGTGGGAGCTGCAAAGGCAGTACCATGCATAATTCCTTTGGTAATATCTATTCCTTAGACAAAAAAAACATCTTGATTGATGCTTTCATTTGGATAAATATGCATTAGGATTCAAAATTTAGCTCAATATTGGATGGTTAGCACTTATTCCTATTTTCAATTTCCTCAAGAGATGCTCAATTGCTTATGTGACATTCTTTGGCCATGCAATGTGTTGGAAAATTCACATGGCATGCAATTAATTTGACAAACCAGAACAGAGAAATAAGAAAAACAAATATACTAGCAGTCAACATGAATAGTGCTAGTATTAGACGAAAATGAATTAAGACATATACGAATAAACCGCTTATCAAAAATATCGAATCAGTCATGGATCGAGTAATTACTTACAAAGAATCCCGCTAAGGAAGTAGGGGATTAGATGACGAAGATGTTGAGGACGATGTAAGTGCTGCGAGCGGCCGTGCGAGCGCACTTCCCAGAAAACTGATCGCCGGCACCCGTGCAGGTCTTCAGATCACCGGTCGTCGGTTCGGAGACACCGCTCTCCCTCAATCCGTTGCACGACGAATGGAGGGACGGCAGGCAAAAAATCGGCGGCACAGAGCAGTTTCTGAGAGGGTTGAGTTTGTGTGTCTTCTCCAGTACCCAGGACGTCTCTTTTATACTCGAGGCTGACAACCATCTCAAATTCGATCTGCCATAATTTCAGTAAACCGCCCACTGAAATCCTTCAACGTGCAACTAATGGAGCATTTATGGTCATTACACACATTAAACGTGTGTCGGCATTTATGCATCATTACGCACATTAAACATGTGTCTGCATTTATGCACCATTACGCACGTTAAACGTGTGCCTGCATTTATGCATCATTACGCACATTAAACGTGTGTCTGCATTTACGCGATATTACACACATTAAATGTGTGTCTGCATTTACGCGTCATTATACACATTAAACGTGTGTCTGCAGTTATGCCACAATTACTCCTCAAGTTGACCTGACAGTCTAGGTGTGATGAGATATTTCAAATTATATAAGTGGCAGAAAATAAAGGCTCAGTTGAATACAACTCGTCACGACGCGAACGCGCAAGTCACAAGTCACGCGATAAACACGCGTAAAATCGCGAAACGCGCGCGCGCGTGCGTGTGTGTGTCCATAGCAGCAGCCTTATCTTCCTCATTATTCTCATGTTAAGAAACACTCCAAATGCCACTATATATATTGGGAAACACCCACCTAGGTAGGCAAGGTGGGACTAAACATCCCAGCCACCTCTCCACACCACACCTTGGCTTTATACCAATGGATTTGGCCCAAATAATTCAGCCCAGGATGGGAGGTGCTGCTCATGTAGGCCAAATTCCAACATTCCCCACCAAAAGCCAAGGTCTACAAGTAACATTTCTGCGCTTTCATATATCAGCTTTCCGGTGCAGACCCATCACGGGTTGAGCTACACCTAGCATTCCATGATTCACATACTCACAACTTTGCAATGGACACAGCCTTAAATTGCTAGTTTTGTGTAAGTAAGTTTTAAATGAAAGCATCGCTGATACTAGGCCGACTAAAGCCATGCCTATGGTTGGAGCATTACGGTCTTGCTCCCATGTCTGTTCATGAGTTTATTTGAGATTACCCATATCTCATAGACTGCGACCTCACAGTCAAACTCATATAGGTGTGTTCTTACAAGTATACCCTGCAGGATTGTATCTTGCCAAAATAGGCCTCAGAACACATTAAGACATTAAAGTCAACCTTCCATGCAGTACTGAGAGTACGCATCTTCTAACGGAAATGAATAACGAATAGTACTCTCTAGTTATCTATACAACTTGTTTTTCCCAAGATCTACTTCACGGGATCTCCGATCAAATAGTTTGGGTTACTATTGCATGATAACATCACGTGGGTTTCAAACCCATTTCTCTTGATGCTTCATCAATTACAGCACGTGCTAATCCCTTAGTAAAAGGGTCTACCAGATTTCTTTTAGTATTAATATACTTAATGGCAATCTCTCCCGTATTTCTCAAATGTCTCACGGATTTGATTCGCCGTTTTACATGTCTTGATGACTTTAAATTTTCTTTTGCATTGCCAACAGTTGTTATGACACTTTGATTATCACAATGCAAAAGAATGGCCGGCACAGGTTTATCGACCAAAGGCAAGTCCATCAAGAGTTGTTTCAGCCACTCCGCCTCACATGTGGTTGTCTCAAGCGCTACAAGTTCCGCCTCCATAGTAGACTTTGTCAATATAGTCTGCTTACGAGATCTACATGAAACTGCAGCACCACCAATAGTGAATATGTATCCACTAGTGGCCTTAATCTCATCAGCATCTGAGATCCAATTTGAATCACTATACCCTTCAAGTACAGCTGGGTACCCCGTATAGTGAAGCCCATATGTTGAAGTACCTCTCAAGTATCTCATTACACGTTCTAGTGCACACCAGTGATCTCTTCTACGATTGGAAGTAAATCTGCTCAATTTGCTTACTGCAAATGAGATGTCAGGTCTGGTTGCACCAGCAAGATACATGAGAGAACCAATAATCTGGGAATATCTCAACTGATTAATCCCTGGTCCTCTGTTCTTGCGAAGTTTTAGACTAGGATCATATGACGTTGGAGAAGGTTTAGAATCTGAGTATCCAAATCGACTCAGAATATTCTCCACATAATGAGATTGTTTCAAAGTAATCTCATTCTCACACTTAATCAGTTTGATGTTTAGAATAACATGAGACTCTCCCAAATCCTTCATATCAAAGTTTTGGGACAAAAATGATTTTACATCATTTATCACATCGATACTAGTTCCAAAAATTAATATGTCATCAACATATAAGCATAGTATTACTCCTTTACCCCCACCAAACCGATAGTACACACACGTGTCAGCGTCATTTACCACAAAACCTGCTGAGATCATAGTTCTATCGAACTTCTCATGCCACTGCTTTGGTGCCTGCTTGAGGCCATACAAGGATTTTCGTAACTTACACACTTTGTTCTCTTGCCCAGACACCACAAAACCATCAGACTGCTTCATATATATCTCCTCATCGAGCTCGCCATTTAGGAAAGCCGTCTTCACATCCATTTGATGAATGAGGAGATCATTACACGCAGCAAGTGCAACAAGCACACGAATTGTGGTTAACCTAGCAACAGGTGAATAAGTATTGAAAAAATCCTCGCCTTCCTTTTGGGTAAATCCCTTGGCTACAAGTCTAGCCTTATATTTATCGACTGTACCATCTGGTTTGAGTTTCTTTTTAAATATCCACTTACACCCAACAGGTTTACACCCAACTGGACAATCACATATTTCCCAAGTTCCATTTGTTAAAATGGACTCCATTTCAATATGTACTGCCACCTTCCATCTCTCTGCATCTGGCGATGCATACGCTTCTGAAAGTGTTTTGGGTGTATCATCAATAAGGTAGACAGTAAAATCATCACCAAAGGATTTTTTAATCCTTTGTCTCTTGCTCCTTCGAGAAGCAATATTTGTACTGTCATCCTCAATGGGTTTTTCAGTGTAAGAACAAAGTACGAATAATGGAGAAGGATCAGGAGTAAAACTAGTAGATGTCTCGCTACGACCTGCAACTCTATCCTTCATTGGGAAAATATTCTCGAAAAATGTGGCATCACGAGATTCAGTCACGGTGTTAACGTGCACATCAGGAATCTCGGATTTAATCACTAAAAATCTATAAGCTGCACTGTGTTGTGCGTATCCTAGAAAGACACAGTCCACAGTTTTTGGTCCCAATTTTCGTTTCTTAAACGCAGACACATTAACTTTGGCCAAACAGCCCCATGCACGTAAGAAACTGAAAGCATCTAGGCCCCTGTGAGATATGGTTTCGGTGATTAATGACAATCGTTCGTTATTACTAATGAGTTTGTGGATGCGAGGTTTCACGTATATCATATCAAACGTTGATGAACTATCTATTCACACCATCTACTACTCATTGGATACAAATGGAGACCCCTCAACGATCTATTCTAAGGGGTTATTCGATACTCATGAAAACTAAATAAAGAACTCATACAACGACTCTATTCTATCAAAATTGGCAACACAAGAAGCTTACACTTTATCATAATATCATTACAAACAAATGTCAAAGAGGTCACTCAAGAAGATTCTAAAAGATCAACTCAAAACAACTCGAAGCAAACAAGTTGCACTCACCGGATCATCCGATGTCTTGCAAAATGACTACATCGGTCAAGTTTGAGTTGGCAGAAGAAGAAGACCTCAGAGTCCAGTACACACCGGATCATCCGATGTGAAGGAAGTGGCACATCGGTTGATTTCAACAAAAGGATAATTTCTGAGTAATTCTGAAGATCAACTCACCGGATCATCCGATGATAAAGTAAGTGAACATCGGTCAATTTCAACCGAAACATTATTTTTGAACCAATTCTGAAGATCAACTCACCGGATCATCCGATGATAAAGTAAGTGAACATCGGTCAATTTCAACCGAAACATTATTTTTGAACCAATTCTGAAGATCAACTCACCGGATCATCCGATGATGAGTTAAAGTAACATCGGTCGATTAAAAGATCCAACGGTTATATCCAACGGTCACATCTGACACATGACATCAGCTAATTTGGAATTCGACCGATGATCATATAATGGGGTGCATCGGAGGATCCGATGTTAACTGACAAAAGTCTGCCCACTTTTCTAACGGCTATCTCGTGTGGGCTGGCTATAAATACCCCTCCAACCGGCCATTTCGACAAGTCTTGATCACCAGAGCCTCTCTACACATTCTCAAGCATTCAAGACCAAGAGCTACCACTTCCACACTTCAAAACCTCTTGTACTCCAACTATAGGTTATATCTAGCTAGAGAGAAGCTTATGTGCGTCCATTCTTGGTGATTGGAATCTCTAGGATAGTGAGAGAGAGTGTCTTGGTGACTTCTCTCACCTTGTAAACGTTGGAGGAAGAAGAGATCACTCCGGAGCTTACCAAGGTGTTTGTGGAAGCCCGGAGGATCACCGTTGTACAAGGCTTGAGCTCCACCTTGCCGGAGAAGGCGAACGGAGAAAGATAGTGGATTCCCTTGTATTGGTGACTTGGGAGTGGCTATACCCTTTGGTGGGTGCCACAACGTGGACGTAGGTAGATTTTTGTGATCTTACCGAACCACGGGAAAAATCGCCGTGTCTCCGAGTCTCCGCGGGAGTTTGCATTTCTCTCCTCACCCCTTTACTATTACGCATTTACCATTCCGCACTTAACACTCCTCCTTGCGTAGTTAGTTCGCATAGGGAATTGGGCTTTAACCATTTAGTGTTAAATTGCTCTAAAAATTTGAAAAAGCCCAATTCACCCCCCCCTCTTGGGCGTTTCGATCCTTACAATTGGTATCAGAGCCTGGTTGCTCATTGGATCATTCTAGCTTCACCGCTAGAAAGCGAAAATGGCCAAGAATGGGGGTTCGGTTCCTACCTTCGAGGGCAAGAATTTTGCTTATTGGAAAGCACGCATGCGCGCTTACCTTGAGGCAATTGCTCCCGAAGTGTGGGAAGCGACCCATGCGGGGTTTGGAAATCTTGACTATGTTGGTGACCAACTAAAATGGGATGCTAAGGCTAGAAATGCCATATACGAATGCATTAGTCAAGATATTTTTGCTAGGATTGCTAGCAAGGAAAAAGCATGTGAAATTTGGGCATGTCTAGTTGAAATACATGAGGGCTAATCTCGTGTCAAAGAACTCAAATATCACATGCTTAAATCAAAATATGATGAATTTAAGATGTTTTCTCATGAAAACGTTAATCAAATGTTTTCTCGTTTAAATGTGCTCATTGAGGAAATTAACGCACTTGATATTGCTTCTCTTGGCAAGGGACTTATAAATCGCAAGATCCTCATGCTTCTACCCAAGCCCAATTACAACATTATCAATTCAATGCTCCAAAAAGAGTCACTAGACAACATTGAAGTTTCGGAGCTCATTGGAGAAATCCATGCTCATGAGATGAGCGTACTTGGAATGATGGAGGAGTCATCATAAAAAACCATTGCTCTCAAGGCTTCAACCAAGAAGACAACTCCCAAGAAGAAGAAAGTGGTTGAGCCTAGCTCAAGTGAAGAAGAGCAAGAAATAAACGAAGATGATGATGATGAGCTTGCTTTGATGATGAAAAAATTCTCATGCCTCAACTCCAAGATTGCAAAGAAGAGATACTCTTTTGATCCCAAAAAGAAAGCCTTCTTGCCAAGAAAAGATGAAAACAAGACGTGCTACAATTGTGGTGATCTAGGCCACATATCATATGACTGTCCAAGACCGGACAAAAGAAAGGAAATTGGCAAGCATCACAAGCTAGAAGAAAGTGATGATGAAGAGGAGGTCAAGCCCAAGCGCTCCTTTGGAAAGAAGAAATTTGACAAAGGCAAGAAAACCAAGCTCTTTCCAAAGAAAAGAAGAGGGCCTCAAAAGGTCTTCATGTGTGAAGCAAATGAGTGGATCACGGATGAAGAGTCAAGCGACGAAGATAGTGAAGATGAAGAAAACTTGGCGGGCCTCGCCATCGTCAACAAGGATGACTCACCTCTTCGTCCACCTCCTATGTGCCTAATGGCGAAAGGTAACTCAAAGGTATGTGAAGACTCTAGCGATGATGATGAGGAGCTTTCACCCGATGAATTAGCATCTATGATTAATGAATATCATGCCATGATAAAAAGGGAAAAGGCTTAGGTTAAGGCTCTTGAGCTAGCTCGTGCTAAGATTGAAAGTGCTAACCTCGATTTGCATGACAAGTATGTAACCATACTTAAAGAGCATGACACGCTCAAATCAAATGTCAAACAAATCGAGGATGAAAATGCTACAATCAAGCTTAAGTATCATGAGCTTGACTTAGCTAACTTAGCACTCTTGGTAAAGCACAATGTGTTGGTTCAAGAACATGAAGTGCTTAACCGTGCTTATGAAGATATTGAACTTAAATTGAAAAACACAAAGAAAGAAATCCTTGATGGCAAAATATCATCTAATTCACATGCCACTGATGTTTTGGATAAGTCTTTGCCTTTGAAAGAAAGCCCTAGGGAGAAGGAGCTAATGGACGAAATTGAAAGTCTTCGCACTAGCGTGGCAAGACTCTCTAAGGGGGAGGACAAGCACAAGGAAATCCTCTACCAACAAGCGAAAAGCTTCAACAAGAGAGGACTTGGATCCTTCCCGGTACCCAACAAAGGAAAGGTGCCCTCACCGGAGCTTAGGACAAGCTTCATCAAGGAAGTTGGGTCATATTGCCAACATTGTGAGGTCACCGGACATCACACGAGGGAGTGTCCTCTTCCCAACCGTCCTTCTCCCAAATTGCCTCCTAACTACAAATCTACGTTCAATGATTATCACTATCTATTGAGCAAAGTAGGTGGAAAAGTGAAGGCAGGGTTCATCGGCAAAGATATCAAGGGCATGAAGGGGAAGCTCCCCAAGCAACTTTGGGTTCCAAAAACACTTGTATCACACATACAAGGACCTAAGTTGGCTTGGGTTCCTAAACTCAAAAACTAACTTCATGTGTGTAGGTGAACTACAAAGCCGGAGGAAAGCATTGGGTACTCGATAGTGGGTGCACTCAACATATGACCGGCAATGATGGTATGTTCACCTCCATAGAAAACCCCGACAATCATGAACAAGTCACCTTTGGTGATAACTCAAAGGGGAAGGTAATTGGTTTGGGTAAAATTGCTATTTCTCAAGATTTGTCTATCTCTAACGTGCTTTACGTTAAGTCTCTTAGTTTCAATTTACTTTCCATTGCACAATTATGTGATCTTGGACTAACGTGCACATTTGACAAGAATGGTGTTGTGGTGACTAGTGAATTAAGCAAAGAACTAATATTCAAAGGTTTTCGGCATGGACATCTTTACTTGGTGGACTTCTCTAACAAGGATGCTAGCTTGACCACTTGTCTTTTCACCAAGACTAGTTTGGGATGGCTATGGCATCGGCGCATTGCTCACATTGGGATGAGCAAGCTCAAGAAGTCATTCAAGCTTGGGATGGTGACCGGCGTGAAGGATGTCACATTCGAAAAGAACAAGCTTTGTAGCGCATGTCAAGCCGGGAAGCAAGTTGCCTCACACCATCCGATGAAGACAATGGTGTCAACCTCCAAGCCACTTGAACTACTTCACATGGACCTCTTCGGACCGTCCACATACCAAAGCCTTGGCGGTAACCTCTATTGTCTTGTCATTGTTGATGACTACTCTCGCTATGCTTGGACATTGTTTCTAGGTGACAAGGGTGAAACTCCGGAAATCTTCAAGACCTTCGCTAAACGAGCGCAAAGGGAATTTCAACTTCCTATCATCAAGGTCCGGAGTGACAACAACACCGAGTTCAAGAACTACAACATTGGGGAGTGGTGTGATCGTGAAGGCGTGAAGCACGAGTTTTCGGCCACATACACCCCTCAACAAAATGGTGTCGTTGAAAGGAAGAACAAGACTCTCATCACCCTTGCAAGAGCAATGCTTGATGACTATGGCACGTCGGAGAAGTTTTGGGCCGAAGCAATCAACACGGCGTGCCATGCCGCCAATAGGGTCTATCTTCATCGACTACTTCAAAAGACCCCATATGAGCTCCTCATTGGGAGAAAGCCCAACATCTCCTACTTCTGAGTCTTCGGGTGCAAGTGCTACATCTACCGCAAGAAAAGGCTCGGTAAGTTTGAAAGAAGGTGTGACGTTGGTATCTTTCTAGGTTATGCGTCAAACTCAAAAGCATATCGAGTATTCAACCAAACCTCCGGGTTAGTTGAAGAAAGTTGTGATGTTGAGTTTGATGAGACTAATGGCTCCCAAGAGGAGAGTTTTGGTCATGATGATATAGATGATGAGCCTCTACGAGAAGCTATGAAGAACATGACCATAGGAGACATCAAGCCCGAAGTTGAGGAGAGCCATGATCAAGGGGGAGCCTCAAGTTCCAACATCAACACCTCCATGGCGCCTCAAATCGATGAAGAAGAAGAGAAAAATGATCCATTGCCAATGCAAGATTCACATGCCACACAACACCAAGAAGAAGAAGAAGTTCAAGGTCAAGTCCAACCACAAGACGAGCAAGATGCCTCATCACCACCAAGTGCCTCACAACCTCTTATGAGGCATGGGCGCTTCTCCAAGGCACATCCGATGGATCAAATCATCGAAAGTCCGTCACGGGGAGTAAGTACTCGTTCTCGCCATGTTGCTTCATTTTGTGAGCACTACTCTTTTGTTTCGTGTGTAGAACCCACAAATATTGAGGAAGCACTCCAAGATCCCAATTGGGTGATGGCTATGCAAGAAGAACTCAATAACTTCACCCAAAATGAAGTTTGGGTATTGGAGGAGCGACCTAAGAACAAGAACGTCATCGGAACAAAGTGGGTGTACCGCAACAAGCAAGACGAGAATGGCGTGGTGGTCCGCAATAAGGCAAGGCTTGTGGCCAAGGGTTTTTCACAAGTAGAAGGACTAGATTTTGGAGAGACCTTTGCCCCGGTCGCACGGTTAGAAGCTATTCGCATACTTCTTGCTTTTGCTTCACATCACAATATTATGCTTTATCAAATGGATGTGAAAAGTGCCTTCCTCAATGGTTATATTAACGAGCTTGTTTTCGTTGAGCAACCTCCCGGGTTTGAAGATCCGAGGAATCCTAACCATGTGTATAGGTTACACAAGGCACTCTACGGGCTCAAGCAAGCACCTAGGGCATGGTATGAACGTCTAAGTGATTTCTTAGTCATGCAAGGATTCAAGATCGGGAGGGTGGACACCACACTTTTCACCAAGAACATCAACGGGGATTTATTTCTTTGTCAAATTTACGTTGATGACATTATTTTTGGCTCAACTAACAAATCTCTTAGCCTTGAGTTTGGCACCATGATGTCTAGGGAGTTCGAGATGTCAATGATTGGAGAACTCAATTTCTTCCTAGGATTTCAAATCAAGCAACTTCAAGAGGGGACTTTCATCTACCAAGAAAAGTACACCAAAGAACTCTTGAAGAAGTTTGAAATGGAAGATTGTAGCTCAAGAAATACTCCAATGGCGACAAATTGTCATCTCGACGCGGACACGGACGGTAAACCTATTGATCAATCTCATTACCGTTCCATGATTGGTTCATTGTTATATCTTACCGCATCTAGGCCCGATATCATGTTTAGTGTGTGCTTGTGTGCTCGCTTTCAAGCGACACCTAAAGAATCGCATCGTAAGGCGGTCTTTAGGATACTTAGGTATCTCAAGCATACCCCAAGTGTAGGTTTGTGGTACCCCAAGAACGCTAGTTTTCATCTCTTGGGTTACTCGGATTCGGACTTTGCCGGATGCCGTGTGGATCGCAAGAGTACCTCCGGTGGGTGCCACTTACTTGGGCGTTCCCTAGTATCTTGGTCGAGCAAAAAGCAAAACTCCGTGGCTTTGTCCACCGCGGAGGCAGAATATATAGCGGTCGGTGCATGTTGTGCCCAAATTCTATATATGAAGCAAACCCTTTTGGACTTTGGAATTAAGTTTGATTGTGTGCCTCTCCTTTGTGACAATGAAAGTGCGGTTAAGATAGCTAGAAACCCCGTTCAACACTCCCGCACTAAGCACATTGATATTCGCCATCACTTCTTGCGGGACCATGAGGCTAAAGGAGACATCTCTTTGCAAGGTGTTAGGTCCGAAGAACAATTGGCGGATATCTTCACTAAACCACTTGATGAGAAAACTTTTTCTAGACTTAGAAGTGAATTAAATGTGCTAGATGCATCTAACGTCATGTAAGTTGCCATGATCATGTAAGGTTGCATATCAAATAGGTCTTGTCTAACTCCCAAAGGATAGGGGCAAACTAGAAATAGTTTTCCCTGAGGAAGCCTTTGGCAGGTTTAAACTTGACAAGATTAGACTTACATTACGCCTTGCATGATTCCTGCAATATAGACTTCCACTCATTTAATATCTTGCATTATTTTGTTTGGCATTACATACGGTAGATTGTCACAAAGGGGAACCCGCATCATGAGAAGGAGACCTGTTCAAAATGCAATATCTCAACTCATATAATGTGGATAGAGCAAAATTCTAAAGGTACATGCTTTAAAGAGATAGAAGTTTTCTATACTCTAGCTCACAAAGCATGGGCCTTACATTTTCATGGTTTCACTCCTAACCTTGTGTGTTCTCTTTGCTTAAGGGCTTAGCCAATATGTGGCACTATATTTAAAGCCTTATATTAGAGGTTAGGAGTTGCCCAAAAAGTCCGAGGACCCATCCTTATCTTTGTGTGTTTAAGTCCAAGGACACATATGGGCAGTCTTAGGTTTTCTGTAGTCATTGGATTATCCGATGTCAGGGCCAGCAGATCATCGGATCAATTGGTGCTTCAGTTCAAGTCAGATGTCACAAATCAACCGATGAGTTCATCTCAGAAAACATCGGAGCATCCGGTGTTCAGTTTTCCTGGTGCCCTGCAGAAATCGACCGATGATCGCCACCTCAACGTCGGTCCATCCGGTGTTCAAAGAGAGTTTTTGGAACAACTCTCTGTTGAACTCGACCGATGCATCCTCCGAT
The DNA here is from genome assembly GCA_030760725.1 of Neostapfia colusana. Lineage (NCBI taxonomy): Eukaryota > Viridiplantae > Streptophyta > Magnoliopsida > Poales > Poaceae > Neostapfia > Neostapfia colusana. The sequence continues at coordinate 86,399,069 of JASWHV010000013.1, read as the reverse complement.
GAGCATCGGTCCATCCGGTGTTTTATGCGCGGCTAGGGTTTGCCCGAACAGTTTAAAAAGGGGGGGTCGGCCGCCGCTCGTTTTCTTTCCTTCTTTCCCTGAGCTCCGCCGCCGCCCGACGCCCTCGCCGCCGTCCTCACACCCCCCAAGCGCCTCCGCCGCCGCCCTCCCCTAGGCGCCGCCGCCGTCCTCACGCCCCCCAAGCGCCTCCGCCGCCGCCCTCCCTCAGGCGCCGCCGCCGCCGCCTCTCCTGCGCCGCCGCCTTCCAGCAGCCGCCGCCACCACCTCTCCCGCGCCGCGCCGCCTCCCAGCCGCCGCGCCGCCTCCCAGCCGCCGCCACCGCCTTCCAGCAGCCGCCACCGCCGCCTCTTCCGCGCACGCCGGCTCCAGGCGCCACCGTCAGCCCGTGCCAGCGCAGCTACCGTTCCACCGCGCCGCCGCAGATCGCCTCCCTTGCCGTCTCCCCTCCACCACTCGCCGCCGGCCCGCATCACCCTCGCCGCTAGGGTTTCGCCGTACTTCGCCGTTCGTCGCTAAGATGGGTCGCGATCGCAAAGGAAAGGGGAAGGCTATTGAGGAGCCCGCCGCGAAGAAGCGCAAGATGTCCAAGGACGCGCGTCGTGCGGAGTTGGCCGCTCGCGCCGCCGAGGAGCGTGAGCGCGGCCACCGCGGTTCCTTACGGATCCGCGAGTCCCGGCAGAGGAAGGAGCAGCCTCCGATCCAGCCGGTGCCTCCCGAGGGCTCCGACGAGGAGGAGACCGAGGTGCCGCCTCTCATCCGCCGGCGCACCCCGAGGACTCGTGGAGGTGGACAGACTCCTACGGCGAGTCGGCGCCCCTCTGCAGCTGACCGCGCCGAGGACAGAGAGGCCGAAAGGGCCATCCACCTGATGGACACAGCAGTCCGAGTTGCCGAAGAGGTCAGACTCACTGACTACGGGAAGATGAAGGCAAGGCAACTAAAGAAGCTCAGATGGTCAACGTTGATCGAGGAGTGGTTCCCACGGCCTAGGGACGCTCGAGTGGACTCCCGCTTCTGGACCCTGACACAGGCGTCCCTGTACGAGACTTACAGGCGTCGGAGTCACAAGCTATTTCAGCATAACAGCATTGACTGGGATCAGCTTGCAGTGGCAGCAGGACACGGGATCAGGCCCCTGTTTGAGAGATACAGAGGACTGGCGGACTTGCTCTCACACCCGAGGAGTGCTTACATCGAGGAGTGGGTTAGGGTGTTCTACGCGACACTCTACGTCACTGAGGGTCGTCGCTCGATTCACTTCATGTTCATGGGGCGAATCCACGACGTATCTCGAGACCTGTTGGGCAGACTGCTTGGTGTGGAGCTCTCCACTACGTGCCTGCACCAGATAGTCTACGGAGACGCAGATCCGCCGAGGAGGCCACTGACTGGAGGAGTGGCACTGCCCTTCGAGGAGATCAGAGGTCTGTTCACACAGCCGTTCACACCTGACCAGCCGAGGGTGCCAGCGCTTCTCACCCCAGCAGCTCGGACAGTTCACCACGTCCTCAGGCGTACCCTGCTACCGAGATCCGGCTACTTGGAGGGTTTCACGAGCCTTCAGCAGACCATCCTGTTCTATGTGATGAAAGGGATGGAGTTCGACATAGTAGACATTCTGATCTGCGAGATGGAGGACGTGATCACCGACGGAGTTGGGATGCTACGACAGCTGGTCTTTGGTCACTGGATCTGTCACCTTCTTCACCAGCTGGTTCTAGAGGACACTCCAGGAGTCTCTCAGCTGACAGAGATGCACGTGACCCGATTCAGCCACTACCAAGTCCCCACTCCGGGAGACCGCCGCCTTGGCCGTCCCGTCGAGCGTGAGGTTCGAGCCAGACTGTCAGAGGAGGACTCGGCAGAGCTGACTCAGGAGGACGCAGAGCTGGCACAGGCAGAGGCTCAGGGAGGAGACCTACAACACGTATGGTCGGATAGCGACACTAGTGACAGTGTCGAGGAGTACTTCCCTCCTGCTCCTCCCTCACCGAGGCAGCACGACGCAGAGGCAGGAGGCTCAGCTGCTCCACCACCTACACCTCCTCCAGTGTCAGAGGCTCAGGTGACTCAGCCGTAAGAGCTCACCATCTTACTTCAGCGGATGGCTCAGCAGCAGGAGCTGCAAGCAGCTCGACAGGAGCAGCTTCAGAGGCAGCAGCAGGAGATGCAGCTGGAGATCGCCCGTCAGAGGCGAGAGGACACCGACAGGTTCACCAACCTTGTCGACCAGATGACGCGACGCACTCTGGACCAGCAGCAGCAGACTCAGCAGATGCTGTTGGGCATCCTGGGGTTGGTCACCAACCTCTACCAGCAGACTGGAGTGACTCTTCCACCTCAGCACTTGGGACTCAGTCAGGCTCCAGGTGCACCCCCACTGGCACCAGCTCCATGCCACCGACGTCGCTCCAGTCCTCACCTCTTCCGGCAGTACCTCCTCCACCGGCGGCAGCAGTCTCAGCGGATCCTCCAGCAGCTCCAGCTCCAGCTCCAGCTCCCCCCGCTCCAGCTCCAGCACCAGCGACCTCCACCTCCAGCAGCTCCGGCGACAGCACCGTCGACGCCGACCGCTTCACCATCGCTAGGAGCGCGCCTGAGTCGTAGTCACTCGACTTTCCTTTTTGGTGTCTTGATGCCAAAGGGGGAGAAGAGTTAGAGTCAGGGGGAGGTTAGCTTAGTTCTAGGGTTAGCTCCGTTCTAGGGGGAGTGTCTATCCTTTTGCTACTTTATTGGAGATTGTTACTTTATTTGAGATTGCCTGTTATTATTATTTGCTATTATTGTACTCCGGGTGCTACTCTGTGCTCTTACGCTTTATTGAATATTATTTGAGCCTTCAAGCCACTTGTGCTGCAATTTGTACTTGTTATATTTCTCTTTGAGCATTGCGTTTTAATTTCATTTATTCTATACTCTACTCGTTGTGTTGTCATCAATCACCAAAAAGGGGGAGATTGAAAGCATCTAGACCCCCGTGAGATATGGTTTCGGTGATTAATGACAACCGTTCGTTATTACTAATGAGTTTGTGGATGCGAGGCTTCACGTATATCATATCAAACGTTGATGAACTATCTATTCACACCATCTACTGCTCATTGGATACAAATGGAGACCCCTCAACGATCTATTCTAAGGGGTTATTCGATACTAATGAAAACTAAATAAAGAACTCATACAACGACTCTATTCTATCAAAATTGGCAACACAAGAAGCTTACACTTCATCATAATATCATTACAAACAAATGTCAAAGAGGTCACTCAAGAAGATTCCAAAAGATCAACTCAAAACAACTCGAAGCAAACAAGTTGCACTCACCGGATCATCCGATGTCTTGCAAAATGACTACATCGGTCAAGTTTGAGTTGGCAGAAGAAGAAGACCTCAGAGTCCAGTACACACCGGATCATCCGATGTGAAGGAAGTGGCACATCGGTTGATTTCAACAGAAGGATAATTTCTGAGTAATTCTGAAGATCAACTCACCGGATCATCCGATGATAAAGTAAGTGAACATCGGTCAATTTCAACCGAAACATTATTTTTGAACCAATTCTGAAGATCAACTCACCGGATCATCCGATGATAAAGTAAGTGAATATCGGTCAATTTCAACCGAAACATTATTTTTGAACCAATTCTGAAGATCAACTCACCGGATCATCCGATGATGAGTTAAAGTAACATCGGTCGATTAAAAGATCCAACGGTTATATCCAACGGTCACATCTGACACATGACATCAGCTAATTTGGAATTCGACCGATGATCATATAAAGGGGTGCATCGGAGGATCCGATGTTAACTGACAAAAGTCTGCCCACTTTTCTAACGGCTATCTCGTGTGGGCTGGCTATAAATACCCCTCCAACCGGCCATTTCGACAAGTCTTGATCACCAGAGCCTCTCTACACATTCTCAAGCATTCAAGACCAAGAGCTACCACTTCCACACTTCAAAACCTCTTGTACTCCAACTATAGGTTATATCTAGCTAGAGAGAAGCTTGTGTGCGTCCATTCTTGGTGATTGGAATCTCTAGGCTAGTGAGAGAGAGTGTCTTGGTGACTTCTCTCACCTTGTAAACATTGGAGGAAGAAGAGATCACTCCGGAGCTTACCAAGGTGTTTGTGGAAGCCCGGAGGATCACCGTTGTACAAGGCTTGAGCTCCACCTTGCCGGAGAAGGCGAACGAAGAAAGATAGTGGATTCCCTTGTCTTGGTGACTTGGGAGTGGCTATACCCTTTGGTGGGTGCCACAACGTGGACGTAGGTAGATTTTTGTGATCTTACCGAACCACGGGAAAAATCGCCGTGTCTCCGAGTCTCCGCGGGAGTTTGCATTTCTCTCCTCACCCCTTTACTATTACGCATTTACCATTCCGCACTTAACACTCCTGCTTGCGTAGTTAGTTCGCATAGGGAATTGGGCTTTAACCATTTAGTGTTAAATTGCTCTAAAAATTTGAAAAAGCCCAATTCACCCCCCCTCTTGGGCGTTTCGATCCTTACAGAAACCGATAGCAGGCTTTCTTCCTTTCCATCCTTCATATGGGGTTATTTCACCCTTAGATGATGGAACTCGATTCAGCACAAAACATGCGGTCAAAATGGCTTCCCCCACCATGAGTTGGATAAACCCGAACTGTCCAGCATGGCATTAACCAAGTCCGTAAGTGTTCGGTTTTTCCGCTCAGCCACCCCATTAGATTGGGGTGAGTAGGGAGCCGTTGTCTCATGGATAATTCCATGTTCCACACAATATTCGCTGAAATCATTAGAAAGATACTCCCCTCCTCTATCGGACCTAACTCATTTGATTTTCCTTTCTAGTTGATTTTCTACCTCAGCCTTATAGATTTTAAAACAATCTAGTGTCTCATCTTTCGTTTTAATAAGATAGAGTTGACAATATCTTGTAGCATCATCAATAAAAGATATAAAATATTTCTTCCCTGCTCTAGTCAAAATTCCATTCATTTCACACAAATCTGAGTGAATAAGATCTAGTGGTGATAAGCTCTTCTCATCCACGCTTTTAAAAGGTTTACGTGGCTGCTTAGCTTGCACACACGCATGACAATTAGATCTTCTTTCAATAGGAATTTTTGGAATCAAATTAAGTTTGGACAGTTTAATGATGCGATCGTAATTAATGTGACAAAGCCGAGAGTGCCAAACAGTAGCCTCTCTTCCATTGCATTCAGACTTAGAACAAGCAACTGTGTTCACAAGATTATTACAATCTTCAACAACTGAAAGGCGGAACAGACCTCCGCTATCATAGCCTTTTCCGATAAATAAACTAAACTTCGAAACAATAAATTTGTTCGACTCAAACACTAACTTATAGCCATCACGACATAAAAGAGAACCACTAATCAGGTTCCTATTTATTCCAGGGACGTGCTGCACATTCTTCAAAGAAAGAGTCTTTCCGGAGGTCAACTTCAGATCGACTCTTCCAATTCCATGTACAGCAGTCCTAGACCCATTGCCCATCAACACGGAGCAATTGTCGGTAGCCTGATAAGAAGAAAACAAATTATAGTCAGAACACACATGCACATTAGCTCCTGTGTCTAACCACCAATCGGTAGAAAGACATGCTAGAAAAACTTCTGGAACATACCCTGATCCAGACGTTCCTCCAGCCTCGCTAATAGTGACATTCACCGATTTCTGACCACCACCTTTCTTGCCTTTTCTATTGCGGCATTTCCTGGCTATGTGGCCAAGTTCGCCGCATACAAAGCAAGTGAGGTCTTCTTTCTTCTTCTTCTTAAAGCTAGTGTTTTGTTTGGCCTTTCCTTTCCAGTTCTTGTTGTTCTTATTGCCACTACCCGATTTACCTTCAACCACATTGGCATTAGAAGGAGTTCCTTCTCGCGGAACAGAACGAGGCACATCCTTCGATCTTGCCTTTTCCTCAACATCAAGAGTTGAGATCAGACTTTCAACAGTCATAGCCTCTTTCTTGTGTTTAAGACTCGTGGAAAAACTTCTCCAAGATGGAGGCAGTTTGGAAATAATTTCACCAACCACGAATTTGTCAGGCAAGACAGTATCAAAATGTGCAAGTTCCCCCACGAGAAGCTGGATCTCATGAGCCTGTTCCACGATAGATCGATCATCGACCATCTTATATTCGTGATACTGGTCATTAACATATAATTCACGTCCATCATCTGATTCCGCATATTTGCGGTCTAGGGCCTCCCATAATTCTTTAGCCGATGTATGGTTCATGTAAATATCACAGAGTTGATCAGACACAAGTGACAACAAGCAACCAAGACAAGTTGAATTGTCCAGTTCATAGTCACGGTTCTGCTCCTCAGTGAGAGGAAGAACTGGGGAAATCACCCACTAGATCTTCATCAACATAAGCCAGAACTTGACCCGTGTCTGCCATCTCTTAAAATTGTCACCCCCGGCAAATCGTTCAGGTTTTAGCGCATCAGTAAGTCCAGCCATGTTAATTCTATCAGGTTTCTGGATTGTTGGAAAATTCACATGGCATGCAATTAATTTGACAAACCAGAACAGAGAAATAAGAAAAACAAATATACTAGCAGTCAACATGAATAATGCTAGTATTAGACGAAAATGAATTAAGACATATACGAATAGACCGCTTATCAAAAATATCGAATCAGTCATGGATCGAGTAATTACTTACAAAGAATCCCGCTAAGGAAGTAGGAGATTAGATGACGAAGATGTTGAGGACGATGGAAGTGCTGCGAGCGGCCGTGCGAGCGCACTTCCCAGAAACCTGATCGCCGGCACCCGTGCAGGTCTTCAGATCACCGGTCGTCGGTTCGGAGACACCGCTCTCCCTCAATCCGTTGCACGACGAATGGAGGGACGGCAGGCAAAAAAATCGGCGGCGCAGAGCAGTTTCTGAGAGGGTTGAGTTTGTGTGTCTTCTCCAGTACCCAGGACGTCTCTTTTATACTCGAGGCTGACAACCCTCTCAAATTCGATCTGCCATAATTTCAGTAAACCGCCCACTGAAATCCTTCAACGTGCAACTAATGGAGCATTTATGGTCATTACACACATTAAACGTGTGTCGGTATTTATGCATCATTACGCACATTAAACGTGTGCCTGCATTTATGCACTATTACGCACGTTAAACGTGTGTCTGCATTTATGCATCATTACGCACATTAAACGTGTGTCTGCATTTACGCGATATTACACACATTAAATGTGTGTCTGCATTTACGCGTCATTATACACATTAAACGTGTGTCTGCAGTTACGCCACAATTACTCCTCAAGTTGACCTGGCAGTCTAGGTGTGATGAGATATTTCAAATTATATAAGTGGTAGAAAATAAAGGCTCAGTTGAACACAACTCGTCACGACGCGAACGTCGCAAGTCACAAGTCACGCGATAAACACGCGTAAAATCGCGAAACGCGCGCGCGCGTGCGTGTGTGTGTCCATAGCAGCAGCCTTATCTTCCTCATTATTCTCATGTTAAGAAACACTCCAAATGCCACTATATATATTGGGAAACACGCATCTAGGTAGGCAAGGTGGGACTAAACATCCCAGCCACCTCTCCACACCACACCTTGGATTTATACCAATGGATTTGGCCCAAATAATTCAGCCCAGGATGGAAGGTGCTGCTCATGTAGGCCAAATTCCAACACAATGTACCTAGCAAACAAATCTTTCAGCTCAGTTAGTTGCATCAGAACCCTGCCTCTGTTTTCCTTTCTGCTGGAGAAAGAAGTAGCTGCTTAATTATTTCTTTACAAGGATAATCTCTCTACTGGTAATTGTTGAAATCAGCTTTGCAGCAAGATGGCAATCATTACACGTTCTGGGATTCATAGTGACCCTAATAGGCATCCCTGGACTAGTGTATATGAGAAGGAATGCAATAGAAAGTTTCTCGCTGTGAACTGAAAGATGACCCTCTTTGTCTTCTTCCTAAACATCATGGAGTGTAACCTCCTCCTACAGGTTATAACCCATTCCCTTGATCCTGCCAATTACCTCATCCAATTTATGATAGATCATTTCAGATTGCAGGTGAGATCTGTCACCAATAAGAAATGTGTGAACCCGATCCCCTAGCTCGACATTCCTAGCACCAGGCAGTTTCTTGATACCCTTGCTTGCCATGAGACTTCTCACGGAGACAGAGGTAACACCTCCCCATCCCCCAGCCCTAGCATAAATATTTTATAATAGCACATAGTATCCCATTTGTTCAGGCACCAATCTGAACAAATTATCTGCTGTCATGAGCCTAATGTCCATATTGGAGTAAATTTGACAAGCCCCTAATAAGGATCCCCAGACTCTTTCATTTGGCTCGACAGGCACTTTAACGATGAAATCATATGCCTTGTTTATACATCCAGCACGCCACAGAAGATGTACCATGCATGTATGGTGCTCTGCTTTTGGGGTGATACTATATGCGCTAGTCGTGCAATCAAAGTAGCGCTTTCCAACATCCAAAAGGTCAGCATGTCTGCATGCTGCAAAGATAGCAACGAAGGCAATAGTGTCCAGTTCCAGACCTTGTCCTTGCATCTTCAGATATTCTCAAAAAAATCAACAGTCTCTCTCCCATAACCATGCTTGCCATAAGCAGATATCATAGAAGTCCATGATATCACATCCCGTGTACTCATGGAACCGAAGACCTCCCTGGCATCCTTCAAATGTCCACAACTAGCGTACATGTCCATGAGCGCATTTTCAAGCAACAAGTTGGGGTGCATCTTTTTCCTCATGATAACCTCATGGATCCGTTTTCCCAGTGAATGCTGAGAGCTCCCCACATGGAGAAAGAACTGTGACCAGAGTAGTCACCGAGCCTGGCTCCACCCTATCCTTTTCCATCTTCATGAACAGCTTGACAGCCCATGCATCGCGTCAAACACTCTCCTCACGAAGGCAATGTCCTCCGCATTGGCATTGCCCGTAGCAGGCAAGATGCTTGCCATGGTCCCAGCATCAGGGCTTGAACTCTGCAGCGCCACGAACTCTGAAGAGCTCCATAGGCTGATGGTACAAACCAGCTCGCGCGTACACAGAGATCATGGCGTTCCAAGAGACGACATCCCAGTGCATGTATTTCATCGAACACGCGGTACGCGTCGTCTGGGCGGCCGCAACGCGCATACATGTTGATAGCCGAGTGCGCCACGGAGCGATTCGCATTGAGGCGGAGCTTGGAGACCGCGCAGTGGATCTGGAGGGCGAGGATCAGGTCGTCCGACGCCGTGCGGGACTTGAGCGCGAGCGGGGTAGGTATACTGGTCGGGGAAGCAGGCGGGGCCCCGCGGCCGGATGGAGACGAAGAGGAGGAGCGCGTCGTGGTGGAGGGATCCGGGCGGTGACCGCACGGAGGAGGACGTTGAAGGAGACAGTGCCGCGGTCAGGGGAGGAGTCGAGCAAGACGCGCGCGGCGGGGAGCGCGGAGCAGGCAGCGTACACCTGGATCAGCTTGACGCGCGCGCGTGCGGCGGAAGGGTCGGAGAGGTGGAGCAGCTGGAGGAGGCGCCCGTGTGCGGCTCAGAGAAGCGGCATCCGGCAGGTGGGCAGGTAGCCACGAGGCGGAGGACGGCGTCGCCGCGCGCGGGCAGGTGCGGGAGATGACCCCGCGACGTGACCATCGGATCGTCTTTGGCGGGGGATTCCCCCGCGCTGGCCAACTTTGATCCGAGTTCGGCACCGTGACAGCATCGACGGCCCAGTCCGGTCTTCGGTCCGGCCCGTACATGGATCACTATGAGTCATGAGCTTGGAAATGCACATTAGCAATTAGCTTTCGAAAGAGAATGAAATTTAAAAGATTATAATCACTTTAATGTTTTATAAAAAGGTTACGTGTTTGGTTGCAAAAATCCATAAATTTGTCACTTTAGATCCACATATAAGCCTATATGACATTTACAGCTATAGCGGCACAAAGGTGTAGCTTTTCACACGTATAAGGTACTTCTAAATTCTCTGCAACTAGCACCGGGCTGTGTTTTACAATGCATGTCAAATAGTTGAAGAAAAGACTGTCATTAGAGAACTTTCAAAAACCCTTTGTCTTTCATAAACCAAACTCCTGATTTTACAAGTATGTAGAGCATCAGATCACGCTCTGATGCTGCACCCTCAAACAATTGTACAACAAACTCAACCCAACAAGATAAGGAAATGGAAGAGCAAATCCTCAAGACAACAGCTTGGTAGCTTCCTAGCTAACAGAACTAAGAACAGCAGCAGCAGAATTACACTAAAGTTACACAAGTCGGCTCACTTCTTTTGCCTGGCTACTGACTCTTTAGCTACAGCATGTGCTGCTTGGCTGACCACTGATGACTTCTTCATATTGCCCTTCGGGTCCAGTGCCTTCCTAATCTTGAACACAGCCCATGCCGCTCCGAGAGCATTTCCTGTGGCGTGGAGATAATTGTGCGTGGCCTCCCCTGCTTGCTCACCGTATCTGCAGGAGTCGAAACCAGAGGACCTTTTCCATTAGCAACGCTATTGTTACAATAGAAAGTGTGGTTGGATAAAATATTCACCAAATAAGCTCTGGACAATAGTCATTGAAGAACCATGCTATGAAAAAAGACTTACGAAAAAAAACAGAACGAACATTGCTTAAAAGCAATCTTCTCAAAAGAGTATTGCTTTCTAGATTATTGTAATATTTTAAAAAAACTTTCATTCGCTTATTCTGTTAGCTCTAATTTCTGCTAACTATTGATATGGTTCATTTGACTTTGATATTTCAGAAAATAATCTGGCTTAAATTGTGGCTTCCTTCTCCCATGCAACATTCCTCTCTTGCTGTTAAAATGCCAAGGCTGGTAGAAGATTGTAGGCCCTACTTTCTGCTGATTTGTATATGATCTTTATTGTTTATTTGGTCTTTCAGAAAACTATTTGACTATTTACTGTGGTTTCCTACTTCAGACACAACACGTCGTATGCATCTTGCTGCTATAATGTCAGAGTTGGTTAGATGGCAGTCATGGCACAGATAATTTGCTAACCAATGAAGTTTACAGTAACACAGTTGCAAAAAAATCTGCCTGTTAACCAAAACTATATATGTAAGCCTTAATAAAATTTGTATACCAATGATCCTTATGGTGCTATCATGCATCTGTGACAATCTAATAAGTCACGAGAGGCCACTATTTGGGATGGTGGAAGACCCATATATCAGTTAAATGTTCTCTGTGATAGGCCACGATTAGGGAGGTTTTTCATTTAAGTGACACGTGAGTTTTTTTCACCACCCTTAGTCGTGGTCTCTCATGAATCATGATGGATCAAATTATCATAAATGCATGTTAACACCACGAGTACCATTTACACTAGATATGTTCCCATTTGTATGTTCATGTCTCCTGCATAATTGATGGTTAAGTATCAATACATTGCGCATTACCTGTGTGTTACAACTGAAGTTGTCACAACTGATGACGTTTGCATCACATTCTTGCCAGACACCTCTACAGCATCCCATATTTTGCCTGGATCATATTTAAAAAATGTTAAGTAAACCAACTGAAAAAGGTGCACATTTTGGAACACGATGTAAATCCAGAGCGAGAAATAACTCAATTCATTCTGGTGATTTTTCAAATACTGAAGAATTCTCTTCTGTTCAAAAAAACATACTAAAAAGTGATCTCCAAAAGCACATAGACCAGCATGGATGATAAAGGTTAAGCACAGTTAAAGAAGCCATACCAAATCCATCAAGCGATGCCAAAATAACTTCTCCAGGCATTAATTTGAAGAACTTCTGTGCTGGTTTGGAGCTAATCACAGTGTTCGTAACAAAGCCGGTGACCTTCAGAACACCAGAAAGGATTGAATTTGCCACCTTATTGGACATCTTTGTAACCCTCCTAGCCCTGAAGAAACCAAATATATATGTAAGGACCAGTAAGAGGGGACTGCAGGGAACACAAATTTGATTACAGTAACCTAAATAGTCATGAACACCTTCCAATTGGAAGGAAGAAGGGGATAACTTTAACATGTAAAAGTTCCTTTTTAGAACCATGCGCAGCAGCACTGCTCCTTTCAATTAAGAGGAGATCAGAAAAGTGATGGTTCTACATGGTTGTAGGAAACTATAAAATGCCCTACACTGTAGAACTTCTTTGTATGAATATTTTATTCATGGGTCAATTACAATAGTTAGATATGCTTCGAACTGATTTGCATCTGTCATGGCTCCTTCTAACGACTTCTAAAATGATAATAGTGAGGAATATCAGTTGAAAATATCAATGGTCGTTATCAAAGGATACCAGGTGTCTCCCGAGTAGGCTGCACTTAGAAAGACAGGCAATGGATCATGGTCAATTTTTCACCAATCAAGATCAAAGACGAACGGCGCCCTTCAGAGGCAATAACTGATGCAATTATGTATGAATGGACATTTGTGTTGCATTTTATTTTAGGAAAAAAAAAAAGAAGTTTCCATATCTGCCCAAGCAAAATAACTCTTGATGCTTCTAACGGCATATGAATTGCAAAGAGTACCAAATAAGAACATGCCACAAATGTACAGCAGGCAAAGCCCTATGTTGGATAGCACAATTAGTGCCTAAAATACTTGAAAACCCAACAAAACAGATGCATTCTAAACTCGCCTAGTTCAATAAACAGATTTCCTATTTGTAAGTCTTCATATTTAACTTACAAGAGAACAGCAAGTAATAAGCTTGTTCGATATCTCACCTCTTCATCCTCCTGAGAGTGCTTGGATTCACCTGCGCCGGCTTCGCGCTTGGTCCCACCCTCTTCTTCACCACCTCCTCCCCACGCCGGAGGCCCTCCGCCGTGATGTCCCCGCACCAGATGATGCCCCGCACCAGCTGTCCCGAGCCCTGCGCGATCAACCTCGCCACAGACGAGCTGTAGTCGTCCACGTTGGGTGCAATCGTAGTCCAGAACGCCGCTGACTGCTCCTCCACCACCCCCTTCTTATCCCCGACAGCCTCCTCTGGGGTGATCTCGGTCACCGCCCTCGTGTCCATCACCTCCGACTTCTCCTTGGCCTCCGCCTCCACCTGCTTGACCGAGAAGGTGGTGTACTCCTCCAGGACCCTGTCCAATTCAGCCAGGACCTCCTCCTGCCCCTTCCCGGCGACTGTGAGCCCGTAGCTCACCGCCGTCTCCGCCTCGTTCTCCTCTGCACCATCCTTGTGATCGTCTTGGTCCGAATGCGGGACGTGAAGCGAGAAGAAGTAGTGCGCGGGGTCCAGCTTGACGGCCGCGACGTCGCGGGTGAGTGGCCACTGGACGGGCTCCTGCCCGGCGCCGTCCCCGGACCGCCCGCTGCTGAACAGGCGGAAGAGGCCCCGGCGCTGGTGGGGCTTCTCCGGGACGAGGCGCGCGAGGACGGCGACGGAGTGGTCCCCCTGCCGGAGGCGCACGACGGAGAGCGTGCCCGCGCCGAGGTCGAGGCTGCGGTCGGGGTCGACGAGGTGGAGCTGCGCGCCCGGGACGGCGACGAGGGCCTCCTCGGTGGTGGGAGGCGGCGGCGCGGCGTCGTCCTCTTTCGTCTCCGGGAAGAGGTTCTCGGCGAGCTCGTCGGGGTTGAGGGTGGGGTACAGCGAGGACGACGCGGCGGTGCCCGGCGCGGCGAGGAAGGCGGTGTTGTGGTCCGGGTGGGACTGCTCAACCTGGGGGTACATGCTCTGCTTGGAAGCCATGGCGGACTGGACTCGCTTGCTGAGCTTGCTGGTCGCGTATTGCTGTGCTGTTCTTCTCTGTGGATCGCGAATGGCTCGAGGGAGATGGAAGTGTGTAGGAGGAAATGGCCTTGGACCTCCGTACTTTAATACGGAGGAGGGAAGTGGTGAAGGCGACGGTTGATTCGCTGTGGCGCCCATGGACGCGGCAGGGGTCATCTGTTCGTCAGCACTTGCCGCGAACCTGCGACGGTTGCTTACGCGGCGTCCAGGTTAGCGCGGCACACGCTTAGGTACGGAGATGGCGGTGGCATTGGATCCGGCAAACCGAGAGGTCGAGAAGAAGACTTTGGAAGAAAGGAACTGGGAGCAAAGCGGAAGCGGGGGCGACGCGTAGTCGTAGACGTCGCGGGGAAGGCCCCGGGGGGACAACTCACTGCCCACGGAGGCGCCGCCGAAAAGAATAGGAATCTGAAGCCGAGGACGAGGCGAAGACGAGCCGGCGCAGCGAATAAGCACAACGTGTTCGGGCACCGACAGTTTATCGAGATGTTCGTTTTCGCCCTTCGAGATCGGGGCCACGGCTGGTCAGCAGGGGAACGACGCGCCTGCTTTCCACAAATGAATGACGGTGCGGGTGATTGCTGAAGGTTAATCTGTACCGGATTGTTGAGTTATAATAAATCTCTGTGCATAGAAGAAAAATAAATTATTTTTTATTCAATCACACTAAATCCAATTAAATGAAGAGTATTTAACTTTATCCAAACAAAGCTTATTGGGAACAGAACTCAGCATCTCCCATAGTAGATCGCCGTCATTCATCACACTATAAAAAATAACCTTAACACTTTCTAAAAAAATTTGTGGTTTAAGTTGAATATATGAATTGCACCCGACAATTGACAGGTATGTGACATTTGAAAACAGAGTATATTTAAATTTTAATATATGGTTAATTATTCATTTATATTTCCATTAAAAATAATCATCTCTAAAAACATCACCTTTATCGTGCCCTAATGTTAACGAAAAAAAGGAGGTTGTGCTAAGCTTAGGAAATCGGTATATCTAAACAACACAATGGGGATAAGGAAAAAACACAAGTAAACATGACAATCGTGATGGCATAATAGAAGTCAACAAACAAATGAACAAATAGAGTTAATATTTTAGTTTCGGTGAACCTTGTAAATAAATATGTGATGTGTAATATGCTACTCGATGATGAATTATCCATAGAAATTGGCGCACATAGGTTGAGTTTCACGCACGAATGTTGAATTGAATCGGACTATCCATTTTCTTTAATATTCACAATAGCTAAGCTTCACGACTTTGTTTTCTTTTCACAAGTGGACGTGGTTTCATGTGAAGGAAATTACAAGAGCCATCTTTTGCTTCATTTCTTATAACTCATAAATCGTCCATGTCAGCACAGAATATTATTGTTCACTTTGTAGTTGGCAATGGCAAGAGGTACATATTTGACTTGTCACCGTTGTACATAACCATCTTCGAAACCTGGGAAATCTGTGGTTCACAATCGGGATCCGATGGCCGCAGAGGATCCGGAACCCTCTCCGCTTCCTTCTCTCCGGCGGCCCGCCTCTCACTGCAGTTTCCACTTTCCCTCCCCGCCAGACCCTCCCCAAACCCCACCGGCCCACCCCGCGCAGCGGAGCAAACCGAACACCCCCACCGTATCGCCGGTCTGGTCCCCAATGTATAGCTAGCCCTAACCCTTGCGGTTGATACGGCCGCTGGCCCCGCCGCCGATTCCAATGGGGAAGCGGCCGTCCGTCGTCGTCGTCGTCTCCTCTTCATCGGATGAAGACGAGGGCGGGGGGCGCCGCGCGGCTAGCCGCGGCTCTTCGGCGCGGAGGCGAAGGACGCCTGCTACGGCGCCGTCGCCGGCACTGGAAGCGAGGAGCTCGAGGAAAAAGCCGTGCCGCGAGGGTATCACGGGGAGAGGGCGCCGCCGTGCCTCGGAACCCACGCCATCCTGCTCCTTGAAGGTGATAAACTCGAATGAAATTTCAGTTGTGATATTGGCTATGACGAACGCCGTTCGTTCCGCGTAGTTAGTGCGGCAATTGGTTCGCTGTTAATCTATTAAAATGCCGTCGATGTTGTCTCGTGTAACTGGATCGACACTCTTAAATCTTAATTAAGCTTTAGAGCGCTGGTTTCACTTGATGTGTACTCGATTGACCAATCTATGATATCACCAAATGTCCTCTAGGGCTTGAACGTTATATGACGCATCCATTACCATTTGAACTCTAAGGTTGGCATCAGAGGGACATCACCTTTTATTCTGTTGGCATGGATGCCTACCCAGAGTCAGTACTAATTTGTCATCTCACTCGTAACTTGTGATGGAGTGATGTTTCTTCGTTAACTTATAGTTTCTGAACAAATTTTGACCTGAGTAAGTGAGAGCAAGCAGCAACCATTTCCACGTGCTGACTAAATGATCCCTTTTTTCTTTTCGTGGGAAACTGATCTCATGTAGGACCAGTGATATAACTTGCAAGCTGACTTCAGCTTGGCTGCCACTGGAAGTGAACTGCCACCCTTGATGCAAATAGCAATAAAGCATTCTGCAAAACGGATTTCCTGTCTTACCTTGTTCTTATTGTTATGTTTTTTTTTCAAATTGTCATCTAATTTTTGTAGAGTTAATCTAGTTTTTCTAGATTAGGATAGAGTTAGAGATTGATTACAAGCCTATATCTATTTAGAGGAGTCTAGGGGCAGTATTAGACTAGGATTCTATTGTAATTGGGGCTATATATACAGCCACCCATAATTGAGAGAAGAAAAAAAGGCGATAACTAGAGAAAATTCAGAGATTAATTTCTCCCGGATTTACAACAATTTTCTCTAATCCTACCTGAAGCTTTTGTGATATTGAATACTGATGTTTTCTTCCCTTGTCTGAAAAGGCTGAATTTGATATGCTCTCGGAAGATTTTTCAGAATGTCTTAATGATCTGGGATGTCAGGTAATATTTAATTGACTTGTTTTCTTGTATGGATGTACTATATTTTTTTCGGAGTTTGTATTTTGAGTTTCATATAACGGGATGGAGTTATGAACATAGAGGTTTCTTTTGAAGAATTTTCCAAATAGTGCATACTGCATTCTATAAGCATGCCGTGAACAATATAGGATTGCTACTTGAGTGGATGTTTGCTGTTCAATATATTACTTTAGCAGTTCTGATATTAGTTTTTTTCCTCTCCTGTTTCCACTGGTCTGGAGCTATGCATTGTGTACTGTTTACTGTTGGCCATGTCTGCATCTGTTTCTTTTGGATGAACCTGTAGTTTCCTGATTTAATGTGAAAAACCTTTTGCTTGGACAATGTATTTTTGTTCCTGACTGATAACTGATAGTTAGAGTATACCAGGGCTCTATAGATATAGTAGTTAAGATTTGTATCAATCTCCGATACCTGCCTTATCTCTAGGGGAGGCTTCTTGACCTCCAAGTCTTGTACCACATTTTAGTCCTCCCATGAGGCTCAGCAATACGATCAAACACATTAAGGCAACCCCCTCCTATTTACACTGATTAATACTTCCTAACTTTGTTCTGTAATGTGCACAAGGCCACAAGCTCTTATGAATGGGAACTTTCCACTCTTTCCCTGCCCTGCATTACACCAGCTTTTTCTTACCCATATTTCTTTTTGCAATTTCTTGTTTTTTCTTTGTTTAAAATTTAAACACAAAACAAAGGTGAAATAACATCAGAAAGCTACATTTGGTAAATGATGACTATTTCAATCTGATTCTTCTACTTCTAGGCAGGGTCTCTACGAAAAACAAAGGAGCTTTGGGTTGACAAGTACAAGCCCCACTCATCAGCAGAGCTTGCTGTTCATAAAAAGAAGGTTGGTTCTTTCATCTTATGTTATGTTGTAGCCCTTTCTATCGTTGCTTCCTTGAATTAACTCATCCTTTGTTGGGGACTGCTCAGTCTTGTATGGCCTGTTAGACATATTTTGCCAAAAAAAGACTGCCAATAGTGTTGATGTATTATTTCAGCCTCTTCCCAATTTTAGCCCATGAGTAAGAATGCATTTCACTCGATCTATTCTTGTAGGTTGAAGATGTAAAGAAATGGTTGGAAGATAAGCTGAAGACACAAAAGGTGACTGTTCTTTAATTTCAAACTAATTTGATAGTGAGTTACACTCGGCCTGATTGTTTGTGCTTCCTGCGGCTGCGGCTGCACACAGGAATTTAGCTGTTGACAGCTGCAGCCAGCCGCAGTCCGCAGGAAGCTTATCCGATCACATCTACTTGTTAGTACAATAGTTTTGGATGATAATATAATGTGCAGATCCAATAAGAATAAGGTCATGTAGATAATCTTAACCGTATCAAATCGTTGGAATTGGTTTGGGATCATTATGACAAACAGGTACAGCTCTAGTATTTTCTTTTTGTTCCTTTGGGTTACGTCAAAATACGCTATAAATGCTGTTCTAAAGTCTAAACAATGAAATTTGATCTGCATTATTGATTGCAATAATGTTGCCGTCAGTATTACCTCATGCTTCTGGATCTCATGAAAGCACACGAGGTAATAAAAAAAATTTAATTAATATTTGGATGTTTGAATTGTTAGGAATCAAACAAAGCTCAGGAGCTCTCCCGTGTTGACAAATAGCTTTCTGCTTTTTTACTTTTATGTAGTTCAGTACTCCAAATAGAGAAACACTAATCATGTAAAGACAATTTTGCAGCTAACAATTGGAGGATGGACCCTTGTCCTAACTGGGCAGGCTGGTGTTGGAAAATCAGTATGTCCTTTCCTTACAATTTCTTCTCTGAATATTCATAATGTGTTGATAGCTCTAAATTATCCACCTTGTATTAGATAATAATTGATTAAGTTGTGTTTTTTAGTAATGAACTGCTCTTTTTCTATCCTGCCCGCTAATATGTCACAAACGACCGATTGCTTTCAACTGTCTTTAGAGTGGTTCTATGTGGCAATACTTTGTCTTCTGAATACTTAGATGGATCTGTAGGAAAAAGGAATATCATACTATTCTATACTTAGGGAAAACCTTGTTGTTCTTCTGTCCTGGAGCTGTCTTTAGTTAGTAACAAACTAAAAATCACATTTACTCCAGGCAACTGTGAAAGCGATTGCTGCCGACATTGGGGTGGACATATGTGAGTGGACAACTCCAGTACCAACATTGTGGGCAGAGCATGTGCATGCTAATTCAGGTAGCGGTTATATGCTGTTTCAATATCCTTTCTTACTCGCTTTGTAATTTAAAACACTAAAAGGGCAGCCTGGTGCATGTAGCTCCCGCTTGCGCATTGTCCGGTGAAGGGTCCAATCCATTTGCAATTTAAAACACTGATAAAAAAGTATTGATGATCTCTGCATTCACACACTTCTGCCATACTCACAAATCAGTGAGTACATTGTCAATATTTCTAGGCTGCAAGAAATTTTAAAGTAATTTTCTTTGATGTTTATTTGAAGGATTACACTATGTATCAAAGCTGGAAGAATTTGAAAACTTTGTTGAGAAGATAAGGAAATATTCACTGCTTTGTCCAACTAGCACCCAAAGAAAACTTGCTATCGTTCTGATTGATGACATCCCTGTAACAAGCGGAAGTGTTGCTTTTACAAGGCTATGCAAATGCTTAACTGGTCTGACTCAAAGCACTCAAGTACCAACTGTCATTTCACTTACTCACTATCACAAAAGTGAGAATAACAATACTGCAACGTGGAACTCTGACAATCTTGAGTCTTTACTTCAAGATGCTGGTGCATATAAGGTACCTTACATGATGTAACTTCAGACGTCTGACACATTTGATGATATGGTCACTAAAACTTTTGAGACTTTGGTTCTTGTTCTCTTAACACACCATCACTTTTCTTGCAGATTTCTTTCAATCCAGTAACCACAAATGCTATCAAGAAAATTCTTATTAGAATATGCAAAGAAGAAAGCTGTGATGCATCTGAAGAAGTAGTGCATCAAATAGCAACATCCAGTGGAGGTGATATCAGGCATGCAATAATGTCTCTTCAATACTATTGTCTGGATCCTAGAAGGCAAAGTTCTGTATTGGGAACCAGTGCTACTTGTGTTGGTTCAAAGGGCCGTGATCCTCTGGTTCCAGGGAAGGGGAATGATAGCCTTAGCAGAACACTACCCTCTCCACTTGGAAGAGATGAGACACTTACACTATTTCATGCATTGGGAAAATTTTTGCACAATAAGAGGGAAACATATGGTGACGATGTCGGTATGTAAGAACTAAATCATATGACTCTTATCTACAATTTACTTCACAAAGTTTTTGATTCTGAAGCAAATTTATGTTGCGAGTTTATGTATGGTAACATCAGAATCTCCCTGATATATTGGCTTGTGGGGCTTGATTCCATCCACCCAGCCAGGGTTCAATTCTTACCTTCTACTATTCATGCTAGAGTGGACGACTCTTATCCTGTTCGAGTTTTTTCCTAAATGCCGTGGTAACACAATGTACACTTAGGGTAATGTTTTGCATCAGTGCATGATTTGCACCATTCTTAGTTTACTTATTTATGCATCGAGCTTCTTTTGAATTGTCATTGCATTTTTCTAGTCCCCTGGTTTCAGTTAACTTGATCTAATTTTAACATATAGGTTTCCTATTAGCACCTGCACAGAATGTAGGAATGTTACAGGAAATAGTTTGAGTCCCACAAGAGTCAACAGAAAGCCCCACACTTAAAACGATGCATTTTACTCTTTGATCCCTCTTATCGATTTACATTGAGTTTGTTTGACTATTATGTCCACATTTATTAACAAATCACTTTTCATGTTCCAGTATATATGATGTTCACTTTTATTGATCTAACAAATCACTTTTTTTCCTGTACCAGTGTATTTCTGAACTCAAAGGATTGGACTTAGTGCTCGCATTTTATTAGATTTATTTGCTCTGATCCATACTCTAATAATTACCAGAAATACATGCTCTTTACAGATACATTTTTATGTAGTGCGCTGTGATATGTATGTCCCTTTAATCAGACTGACTACTAATTTATTATGGGATTGATGATTGTAATATTATATTTTGGAGGCAGTGGATTGTTTATTGCTTATGTTTAATTGAGCTTTATCTTTTAGTTTCTGAAACTCGTGATATGTCATCTGTAGACAGGGATCCATTTCCTCTTAAAGAAAATCTAAGAAGAAATATGCTGAAAATGGATATTCCAGAAAAGATTCTTTCCCAAGCACACGGAAAAGTGCGGACAGTTGCTGATTTTCTGTATGAAAATGGTAAAGAGTGACTTTCTATCCGTCTCGAGTTTATTGATGTAGATTTGGACAACACTATATATCATGTTCATAAATTTGCTAATGCTGTCAGTTGATCCTATACTGATTTGCGAAGCATTAGAGCTTCAGAAGTTGTTCTTGAGATGGACCATTTGAACAAGAACTGCTTTTGGCATATCTACTTTATTCATGCATTATGACCACAGTATCACATTCTATTAGTATACCATGATCCATATCATTATAAAGTCAAAATGTTATGTCAGTGTTGTCATGATTGGATGGATTAACTTAGTGTTTTACACTATTCAGCATGTCTAACTATGTGGTTCAGAGCTCTTTTTAGGGGCCTCAGGGGCATTGTGTACATAATAGTAGTCACTTTATTTTAAAAAAACTATCTTATTATTGACATTTGATGTTTTGCAGTTCTTGATTTCATTGACATTGAAGCTGCTGATGATGCATGGACTGTGGTGTCATATTTGAGTGACGCAGATTGTCTTCTTGCTGGTAGTCCAATCCAATCATATAACTCAGAAAACATGGCACAACTCATTGCTGCTTCTGTAGCAGCTCGAGGAGTTCTCTTTGGAAATACTCATGTTGCATCCTCAAGGTATTTGAGTATCATCAGTCAACACAATTTTATATGACAGCTTAAGGATCTATGTCCTTTTACTAAGATCTGGTCTAAGCAGGTGGCATACAATCCGGAGCCCGAGGTTTTGGCAAATTGAGCAGTCACTTCGATCTACTAAGGTAAATTTGACAATTGACACAGCATGACATGTTATGCAATTATCTAAATGAGTATACTGTATTTTTCACCAATTTTCTTATATCACACTCAATTTTTTTCATGTCTTCTGGAGCGGTTTTCTTCTGAAACAACAGGACTAGGCATCATGAACATAACAATTTTCTCTTTTCTTTTTGCCAATGCACCTGGGTGTGTTTCATTAAGAGGATAACAATTTTCTTTAGAATGAAGATTTGTTCTCATTCTATTTAGTCTTTACTAGCTGGTATATGACCGTCTGCATTTTTTCAATTTGTTGGGAGGAAATGCAGGAACAGATCCTAAAAGAAAGATTTGAGTGTTCAAGCGCGAGTGGCTCTTGCAACTTTGCTGACATAGTCACTGAATTTAGACCATTCGAGCGATGGATTGGTCCTCGTAATAATTGGCCTCCCAGCAGCTCTTTGCCCCATAACCTAGAAGGTGGCTCTTACTGGATGGATAGACTTGACGCAGTCAGAGCTAATTCCGAAGAGGATGATGATGTGATAGAAGATTGTTAGAAGTTAAACTATATGCTGGGTATCATTTCAGTTGCGGCGACATATCCTAGGCAGCTCAAGAAGTAGCTTGCTGGTGCCAGAGGTGTGGCAAGTTCTTTAGACTACATTTTTTTGGGTACCAAAATTCTGAGGTCTTGAAGGCAGCACCAAACATTAGCTGTCAACTCGCATCTTGAAGCATGTTCAACCGATCAAGGGCCATTTTGTTGGTTGACCAGATTTGCTGCTGGTGGAGGCTAGCGAAGGCAACGCATCCTTGTTGCCAGGGCCCGATGACGACTTGTTCATGTTGTCTAGCTGATTCCTCATGTATTTATGTTCATATTTACAATGAGTCAATGATGAATCGTTTCGAATGTACAGCGTCCGGATGGATTTTTATTTTACAGCAGCGATTATCGTGCTAATATTTTTGTGCCCATTTTCTCCTTTATCATGTACTTCTATACAAAACAATCGAGTGCCGTATGCACTCATTGCTCGCTTCCACGAACTCCTGCATGCATCACGAGGTCGTGCTGATCGACCTAATCTTTTTTTTTCTATCAAAGAAAACTTGTTGAGCGATCCAATGAGAACAAAATCTCAGTTGACTAATTTGAGGGAATCATGTGCCGTTCACTAAGATCTAAGCACACATATTTTATTGCTGGTCAATATAAGGAGTACTTGTAAAGGCGTATTCAAGTCACCTTGTCTTCAATCAAAAGGGCGGGCCGAAAACGAAGAGGAGAAAGATCGCATTTCCACCGACACCTTCCCGTCGCGGCCAACCATCCCCGACCCGCGTCGTCGTTGCGCGAGGCCTCCTCGCCTGATACGCTCCCCCTTCCCGCCTCTTCCAGCCCGGTGCATCGAGTTGCGTCGTTGCGAGCGGGTCGCGTCCGATTATCTTGGGGGGCCTTTCATCGCTGTCGTCGGGTTTAGGGCGGTGGAGTAGGCGGCGGCGATGTTCTGGAAGGACAGCGGCGGCCGGAGCAGCAGCGGCAGCAGCCGGGAGCAGAACGCCGGGGGACCTTTCGGCCAAATCCGGGTCCTCGTCGTCGGCGATTCTGGTACGTCGTTCGACCTGCTCTGAAACCTGATACATGGCGAAAGGGTTCAGAATCTGGGAACGCGAATCGACACTGTTTTTGACCGATTGTGGTTTGTCACTCTGAAGCCTTCGAATCAAATAATTTACGAAAAGTTCAGAATGATGTGAACATTGTTCTCAATGCTTCAGGATGGTGGAGCTCTACCTGAAGGTGTTAGGTGTGGCAAACCTTTTTGCCTGCTTTGACGTAGGGAATTAGGCTGAGATATAGATTCAGTAGTATCGACAGAAGAGCATGAAACCGATAGGATGGAAATAACTGGAATGTGGGTACATTTCTCCGCCTTGTGGAGATTGGGATTTTTGCGAGATGATAGAATAGAACAGGAGCCATCATAGCAAAGTTATTGAGATCACTGCCAAATCTAGCCACGTTCAGATATTCCATGAGATGGATGCATTTAGGCTCGTCTGACCAAATTCAGATATTATGTCAGGATAAATTTATTTATGCTTGTAGTAAAACATCCATACCTGGAACTGTAAGTTGATTACCAACTGGACGAAGTCCAGTTTTTACTGTGGTTTCAGTATCTCTAACCCTGGTTTGATATTTATTTTGGCTGTTGTAGGGCCCATAATTCGTCAGGTCATTCACCGTTGCACCTTAAAAAGAATATAGCACCTTTGTTGGTGTGTATCGTCTAAAGTATTCCAAGGCTGAACTATTTTTGGTGCTATGCTCCCTTTAGGCTCTAGCCTATGAGCTTTATTCCTGTAAATCTTTGGCAAGAATACCATAACATTGACTCCTTTAATTTCTCATAAGCATCTGTCCAACTATTAAATAGATGTAAGCCTGTCATATTGCTCTTGAGGATTGTTTTGCTTATCCTGTAGTATGAAATCAAATGTTAATTATTCCCATGAATGTTTCATTGCATTCCTTAGCAGTCTTGAACACTTATATTCGATGCAACCCTTCGATGGATTTTATTTTCTTTTATCACACATGTTATACTATGTTAGTAGTTAGTATGGATGATACAATTATAGTATGCAATGGATATTTATCAACTAAGTCAACCACAACAACAACAACAACAAAGCCTTTGTCCCAAGCATGTTGGGGTAGGCTAACTAAGTCCACTGAAATTAAAAAAAAAATTGTATAATGGTGGATTTAGTTATTCAGTTTTATTCATTGTCCCAGTTTTTCTCTCCTCAGGTGTTGGGAAATCTTCATTAGTGCATCTAATTTTAAAAGGTTCTGCTATTACTCGACCATCCCAGACAGTAGGATGCACAGTGGCCATTAAAGTAGGTGCCCCTTTTATGTGCTTTCCTGGCTTGTATTTTGAAATTTGTGTGTACTCACTTTCATTTTACTTCTTGCCGTTTCAGCATGTTACTTATGGGAGTGCAGGTGGTTCGTCTAATAATGTTAGTGATGCTGAAAGGAACTTCTTTGTTGAACTGTGGGATGTCTCAGGACATGAACGCTACAAAGCCTGCCGCTCAATTTTCTATACACAGATCAATGGTATGTGCTGCGTCTCTTTTAGTCTTTTTATCACTTGTCTATTGTTGTCTATTTCCTTCATCTTTGTACCACCAAAGGTTGTTTTTGGCAACCTTTCTCTGTGTAAGGCTGTAAGCTATGATACATTTCCCTGCTAGTTCTTCAATCTGCATAGACCTTGTTCTGATTCCTCTCTCTCTTTTTTCTTTCCTTCCATTTTTTCCTTGTTTCTAATTTCTATCCCTCTTTATTCATATCAGTGGTTACAACCTCCTACTTAGAGAAACCTCTTTCCTTTCTAGTTATCATTGATCCCACAGTTTCTAAAATTGTCCATCAGGTGTAATATTCGTTTATGATCTCTCTCAGAGGAAGACCAAGACCAATTTGAATAAATGGGCAGTTGAAGTAGCTGAAACTGGCACCTTTTCAGCTCCACTTGGATCTGGTGGGCCAGGAGGACTTCCAGTGCCGTATCTGGTGATTGCTAATAAAGTAGATATTGTTCCAAGAGATGGTACAAGAGCAAGCAGCGGGAATCTTGTTGATATTGCTCGTCAATGGGCTGAGAAGCAGGGCCTTCTTCGATGTAGTGAAGAACTCCCACTCGTGGAGAGCTTTCCTGGGAACTCCGGTCTCGTGTCGGTTAGATCTTTTAACATTCTCTTTTTTCATGCCATGTTGCTTGCACACCATTCATTTTCCTCTTTGTGGAACGTCAGGCAGTATTATGTATGTTGCTGTTATTTTTAGCTTATTCATCCATGATGAGCCCACGTCTGTTTTCAGGCTGCCAAACATGCAAGATATGACAAAGAAGCCATGATCAAGTTTTTCCGCATGGTTAGTTTAGAAAGATCAATTGGTGCATTTTATTCACAGCTTGACACTATATATTTCACATTTGATGCTCTCAAAATGCATTTTCAGTTGATCAGAAGAAGATATTTTTCGAATGAGCCTCCTGCCCCAAGGCCATGGTCTCTTACTCCAGGAGCAGATACCATCCTCCCTGTGGAGGCTCACGGAATTGAGGTTGATAGCTTCCAAAGAAAAAGGTGAGAATACCTATCATGAAACAGAGCACTGACCACCTCACAATCCAAAACTCAAAAGAAATTAAGAAGAGGGTGGGGGTACAGTTTGTACATCTGAGCATAACTGTGGTTAAGATGTAGCATAACCATGTACAAATTGTTGCAGCTATGGTGACGAGGGCTTTATGTACAATGGCGTCGCGACCCCACTGCCAGCCCAAAGGAACCTCACACCTCCACCGAACCTCAATCTGCAGCAGCCGGTGTTTTCCTCAGATAACTATGGATATCACAGATTCTCCTCGTCGTCACTTCCTGACGTGGACAGCAACAGAACGAGCCGAGAAGATATTGGTGTATGATAAATTAAAGGGGATCTATGTGCCTGCCAAATGTTGGAAGCATTGTGCGCAAGAATTGAGTTCCTATCAGCATCTTGAGCTGTGCAGTGTAATGCCTTGCTTGCAGCATCTTGAGCTGTGTAATGCCTTGCTCGCGCATAGTGATCATCTTCTTTTCTTCTCGTTTTCTTTTCTACTTTTATATTCATTGATTTGGAACGCATGTAACTCGGATGAGAACTATACAGAATGTGCCAATGTACTACAGAAAATATAGGCATTTTTTTGGTGAACTGGTCTTGTTTGAATTAAACAACCTTTACAAAGTTGCTTGACGTTAGCGAAGCCTATCACAACCAAGTTGAATCCAGAGCTGATGCCCGTGCAGTGCAGGTGACACCTGACCTAAGGCTATCTGCACTCATATACTCCAAAAATCTACTCCAAACGAATATTCTCACCTCTTTTCAGTACACTCCAAAATATTCTCTACTTTCCAGTACATACTCCCGCACTCATCGTACTCACTAAACATACTCTATATCAACTAACAATCATTTTTAATATTTGTTCCATTATATTTCCTTTCATTTTTCCTCCTTTTCTTTTTTCCTTTCTTCTTTCCTTCTATTTTTCCATTCTTTTATTTTCCTTTCCTTTTTTTCTTTTTTCTCTCCCTTTATTTCCTCTCTCTCTCTCTTTTCCCCTTCCTTCCTGAACCTTCTTGTTTCTTCATTATTTCCAACGCCAGAGCTTCCTTCTTTCTGCCGCCGCGTGCTCCGCCCCCGCGGCGCTCTCGCCCTCCATCCCCGGCGCCGGCCTCGCCTCCGGCCAACGCTTCCGCGCGAGCCCCCCCACCCTCGTCGCACGCCGCCTCGCTCTCGCCCTCCATCCCTGGCGTCGGCCTCGCCTCCGGCCAACACCTCCGCGCGAGCTCGCCCCACCCTCGTCGCACGCCGCCTGCGCGGCCCCGCCTCCCCGGCGTCGGCCTCCGCCCCGTCGCCCCCATCCGCGACCCGCGCCTCCGTCGCACTCCCTCCTGCGCGGCCCCGCCTCCGGTCGTCCTAGATCTACGGCCCCGTCGGCATGCTCCGAGCCTCCTTCTCTTGGCGCGACGAGCAACGATCGCTCGCTTCGAACTCTGTGCCGCATGATTTGGTACCGGGAAGATGGCGGCTTGCTGTAGCTACTGGCCGGTGGCGTGCATACTCCCAGTAGCCCAGTGCAGCCCATTTTTTTTATTGGAACTGTAAATGTCCAGTCCCGTAGGGCTCCCAGTACATCAGTGCGATCGGTCTAAATCCGCGCTGTCTTGGAGAGAGAGGTTCGAGCTTGAGCCATGAGGTTGGCCAAGGCCAACTGCGTCGCGGGTTGGTGGCGATCACCCCGCTGCTACATGATGGACGGGGACGCAGCCATATCATGCATCCCCGGACCGGCGCACGGAGTTGGCATCCTCTGCCGTAACACCCATCCACCTGTACGTGATCGCCGGGCCGCACCGAACGTCCGGGGCGGGCTCGGTACGGTGCGGGACGCGACGAACACGCTCGACGGATGATCCGCGTCGGTGCGGATGGATATGGCTCGGATCATAAGTTCGGCTGCCACCCTCCGCGCCGGCCGTTCTCCATACCCGAGCACGGGATCGACGCGCCGGCCGCGGTGCTACGGGTTCATGAAGTCGGTGGCGCGCGCGGCAACAGGCCCGGTGTCAGTGGTGGCCTGGTGGTGGTGGGTGAAAATATTGCGCCGTACGAACGACGTGCTAATAGAGGGCCGGTTTCTCTCACTACCCGTGCCGTATAACGGTGCCGCGTGCCGGCGGCCTTGTTCAACTTGCAGCAGGTCCTCGAAGGTACTTCCATTTGTTTCAGCTTTTAAATTTTCTTTTTTTTTTCGAAAACGAGCTTAATGATGCTATCGCAAATGCAATAATCATATCATATCACATACTTGCTAAGAGATTAACAGACAACAAGGACTTTCAATACTTCATACGAATATACTTTATCAAGTAAACACACTCTTTTTATATAATAAATAATTAAAGAGACACGCATGTACGTAGTAATCTCCTGATACAAGAGGTAACTCAAAAAACCCATCACCCCATCAAGGAAACGATACACTACATACATGGATAGGTACGTCTCGGTAGACATCACGTAAAACCCTAGATATCTACCGCGACGGCCGTCTCACGCGAACCTTGGCTTGGCTGACATCGTCGTCTCCATCTCGCGCTTTTTGCACCGCAAATGCATGTAGCATCCGTCCAACGCCAACGTCACGGTCACAATAATGACAACCCGACCGACCATGGCTCGAGCATCACATGTTTTCTTTTTTTTTCCAAATATCTTGCTGCTTTTAGTACTTACGTATTTTCCCAGCCAGAGAAATAATATTGGAGGGAAATACCGATGGAGGAGAATAAAGGTTACCACGAACCTACAGGCGGAGGATGCCGCGGATGCCGGCGTCGGCGGCGGCCTCCACGTTGCAGGACGGCGCGGGAGACGCTTTCGCGACGAGGGAGAAGCTGGGTAGCGGCAGGCTGCTGGGCGGCGGCGCGAGCGCGTGAAGCAGGTCCTGGACGAAGTTCCTGGCCACTTCCTGCTCGAGGTCGTCCAGCGCCTCGTTCACCACCGGCGCGGGCGGCAGAGGCGTCGCCCGCTCCAGCGGCTTCTTCCTTCGTGCCTTGGGCGTCTCTGTCGAAGTCGGCGGCGGCCTCGCCGGCCTCCGCCTCCTGTCCCTCTGGCGCGGCGCAGGGGCTGCCGCCGCTGCTGGAACAGCTGGCGCCGGTAGGCAGGGGAAGGCGGCGTACTTGGTGGCGGTGGGTGGGAGCGGCAGGAGAGGCGGTTGGTTGGACGGTAGCAGAGGAAGAGAGGGCGAGGAGTAGATCATTATCGGAGGCCTTGCCGTCGCCGCATACGGAAGAAGCGCGGGAGCCGAGCTCCACGCGCCACCTTTCTGCAGCGGATTATGGTACGGCGGCTGGCACGTCGGGAAGGAGCGGTGGTGTCTGTACGCCCCGCGCGGCGTAGCCCGGCGGCAGCGGCCGGCGGGCATCTTGGGCAGCTCAAAGCTTCCGGAGGAACGATCCAGGAGGACGTTTTCCATCTCGATCGATGTAGGAGCTAGAAGAGAGATGGTTTTCTCTTAGTTTTCCGGTTCCGGTGTATATGCGCTTTTCTGGTCCAAGAAAGTGAAGCTTTCAGTCGGCGACTAGGTTGCTGATCGGCAAAGGAAATTTTAAGGGAAAAACCAGCCAGAAGGTTAAAAAGATCGGCGAGAAAGAACTAGTATCAGTTCTGTAAGAAGCTAGCAAGATCCTTGGGGAGAAAAAACAAGGACGATGCTAGATCGATGGTTGCATGCAGATCAAGAAACGGAAACGAAAAATAAGGAAAAAAGGAAAAGAAATAAATCGGACAGAAAGAAGATATGTATATTCGTGAAGATCTTAACAATCCCTCTCTTCCTCCTCTCGTAAGAAAGAAACACACGCCCCACCCCTCGCCTCGCCTCCAGGCTACAGCTCGAAGAAATGCAGAGCCCTCTCTCTACTTATAGGTGGAGAAGGTCGAGATGGGTTGGGATTTTTGACGAAATGACTTGTGACCTCAAACTACCACCGGTTCCGTTTTCGTGCATACAGCTAATGCCTGCTTTGCACGTGTCAATTATTTTTCAGGGTCAGTTTCAAAACTGTTTTGGTGATGCCCTTGCGATAATGGTCTCTGATTCGATCTTTTTGCCACTTGCGAGCATTTTTCTGAGTTCTGAGGAGCACGGGCTACTCAGCGGGAAGAAACAGATAAAAGGTTTCATCAGAATTTTTCTTATGCATTCCGTTGACTTAATTTGATTCCTGCACAAATAGAAAGTTTTCTGTATTGTAAACACTAGTTTCAAAATAGATCCTTTTTTCTGCCTCAGATCGAAAACAAAAATATCCTTTTTTTAATTTCACAACATTGGCCCATGAGGCCATGAAAACGTCCCCTTGAATCCGTGGCCCCACAGCACAGCGAGCATCGTACATAAAGCTCTTGCTTCCTGGATCGTTTAGGTTTTGCCCGTAGCACGAATCTGGAGGACAGGGACCGACCGCTGCTAGGCCGGCAACCGCCAAACCAACGCTGGCCGCCGGATCGGAACTTCGGCAGGAGCCGCTTGGCCGCATCCGGCCGTCCGTCTGGGCTACCGCTTTGATCCCCGCAAAAGGACGCGAGGAAAAGGACGCTGCCTTGCCTTTTTCTTCTTCCCCCGCCTTTTGCCGGGTCCGCCGGCGCCTGCCTGCGCCACACGCGGGTTTCTTGTAGGCTTTTTTCAAAGACTCGCGTCAAAGTGCTAACCGCTTTCTCTGAACAAAGGCTGCGTCACGCCACCGCCCAACGAAAAAAAAACAATTGCTCTATTGGGGTAGGGTATGTAACAATTGAATAAAAGTACATGGCCACAAAAGTAGATTTAATTACTCATCGTCTGTATATGGCGAAAAAGAAAAAAACTAATTCAAGAGAAAAATCGAGATGACAACTAACCGTTCATTTCTGTTGCCTGAACGTGATCAACCTCAGTGAACCAGAGAGAGTACACACGATACCTCGGCTACTTACGCAAAAGGAAAGGTATGTAATATTGCTATAGTAATCTTAAATACCATGAGATGGTAGATGGGTTCTTTACCGCTAGTTGAAGCCCAAGCATCTCTTGACAACCAGCTTGTTGCTGATTGGGATTTTGAGCAAAAGATATGTTTTTTTAGAGAAAGTGATGCCGTGGTGGCTCTTTTGGATGCTGTTCCCCCAGGGGGAGAGATCTACACCTACCGTGTGAGCAGCAAGCATAGGTGGAGACCACGTGGGCTTACGATGAGGTGAATATCCCTTCTTCTTTTATTCGAGGATAGACGGCCGGGCTGAAGATTTGTTAAGCACCGACCCAGGTTGAAAAGGAACTTCCAGTGAAATAGTCCTGAGAAGTAAGTTCAGAAGAAGGGCAGTACTGCAAGAAGTGGTTGAGCATATTATTTGTACAGGAAATATCGGTTAGATCTTTCCCCCAAGTTGATATATACAACACATATGCAGGTCAAATGACCTCAATGGGCGGCGTTCCCTTGATATCCCTTATATGCCCAATTGCCCTTTCTTTTGTTTTAATGTCCAGATCAATCGAGCTCTCATTAACTCCCTTCTCTTCAGAATAAAGAACAATATGCCACCGTTAGCTCCAAACCTTTCCAAACATAGTTAATTTTCTCGAACCATCTCGAACCAGAGCAACAGCAACCACTCCTATAAATTAAATACCATTTTCTTCTTCCGTGTGGCGTGTTCTCTGGGCTGTTAATTAGCTGAGGTCGTGGGCAAGATGGACTGGTAACAACCTTATTATTCTGGGCTGGAGTAGCTGCTAGTGACCGGAGGGCAGGAGGGGCCCTGTAATTTAGAAACGGGAGACGTAATTCCGACAACTACTTCTAACTAACAGCTAGAGAGCACGCCACCACCAGTGGCGTATGCTAATGATGAGCTAGCAATCAGATCACTACTAGCTAGCTAGTTGATCGATCTACGCCTCCGGTCGGCGGGCCAAACTAGTAGTAGTAGCGTTCCGGACGCGGAGGCAGCGCGCAGGTCACGGTTCGCGGTCGACCGGACGGCGAGAGCCAGGACTTTTTTGCCACCGTACACTGCACCGCCCGCGGCGCGGGTTAATTTCCCTTCCCTTTCAGCGAAGGAAAGGTCGGCGCGCTGCTTGTGTGGATCGCACGGGAGGCACCGCCGCCGCCGGAGAAAAAGCTGCGGACCGATCGATGAAATCGCGTGCTGATGAGGTGTGGGTGAGGCCTCAGATCACCCCATCATCGTCGTATCAGGAAAAGGAAAGTGCACGTGTGGTGTGCTGCACGCAGACGTCGAGTGCGTACAGAGTAACGTATCTTTCTCGGCGAGCGTGCGAACGCGACGGTACGTGTGTGAAAATCGGGAAGTAACCTAACCGCGGATGGCGGCGAAATAACATGGCCCCTATCGCGCGTGTATCGTCGTTGCAAAGTTGGCCGTAGCGCGCAGTATCCGTGATCTGACCTTCGATGAAAGGCTACAACTAACTTTGCTGCTGTCTTCCGATGGCCCAGACCATCAATTAAAGGAAGCAGTAGTAGTGCCTCATTGGAGCATGCGTCATCACTTGATCGGCTGGCTCCGATCCAGTCGTGGATCTTGCGGGTTTGGTTGTTTGCTGTTTATTAGTGGTCATTTTGTTACCTCTGTATTCTATATTTCAGTCCGGGACATGAGTTAATAATACAAGAACCCGACAGCTGGGCGCGTCGGCAAACTTGCTGACATTTCTTGTCACCATTAATTCCCATGCTGGCGTTTACTAGATCAGCACAAGCACCGTACCACCACCACCTCACGGACTAGAATAAGATAGATTAGAATATATAACAGCGCAGGATGATAACAACCAACCGGGTCAGCGTGTTGGATCGGTTCTCGCTGTTGATCGCCGACCATTGCATCACGTCCACATCTTCGTCAAGCCGCGTCATAGGCTAAGCGGCGCGCGTTGACGAGGAAAGGGACCTTCGCGCCTGCGACGGCAGCATTTTTATTATGCCGCCCCGGCCCGCTGCAGCCCTTCGCCTGTCTCTTCGTGGGTTAGCCGATCATCACTTGTAGGAAAATGCTGTTGGGTGCATCCATGGACGCGACGGCTGCTTTACTCGGAAACTTGGTGCTCGGAGAACCGGAAACGTTTTTCTGCTGTCTACACAGTGCTGATTTTGTAAACTTGTAATAAACTTTTATTCATAAACAAACGGAAGAACTCCTGCTAGTATTGTCGAATCGAAAAAAAAAAGAAAAATTGGAAACGCAAACGCACGCACCTTATTTTCGAAATAAAAATAAAAATAAAAATCAAGACCCAACAGGCCCAAGGCTTCCTCTCTCTCCGCTTAGACGTAGAAATGCAGCCCGCTTATTATAAACCCACAGAGCTTTTGTTGAGTCGTACTGATCGAGCAAAACTAGCACTCGAGCGGAGAGGACACACGGGAAACGAAACGCAGGTGTGGTAGCCCATGTTTGATTTTGGCGTTCGTTGCTTCTCTCAGGAAAGAATTAGGCCCACGTTCTGGTCCAACATGGGCTCTGAGCGGGATACGTCTGAAAGCCCATGTTCGCCAGTATTCAGCTTTTTCATTCCTTCGCGGGGAATCCATCCTCCATTTTTCTCAAGATAAAATGACACCTGGATGAAGCTCGTAAGGGGAAAAGGGAATGCCATCATATTGTTGAGGCAGAACTCATCATTCCAAAGTGGAGCAAAAGTGTATTGGCCAGAATTTCTCTTTGGCTCTGGAGAAACAAAAGAGCCACCTAATCAACCCGCACGGTCTCAGTGGAGCTAAAATTCAATGGGGCATAGACATGGATGCCACTGTCAGGACGCACATAATGAGGACCTTAAGTTGCTTACCGCAGATAACCAAGTTTCACCCGTTAGATTCACACTCGAGTAGGAGCACCGATGTGCTCCCTGAAATGATAGCGTTTCTTATTCGAGTACCTGCACCGCTCGAGAAGCATCAAGGCTTCTGCTGCTTTCTCGTTGTTGTCGCTGCTGAGTAAAGTGTTCGAGAGAAACGACGTAAAAGGTGGCCAACACCGAGCCGGACTGACCGTACTACGAGACAATCAACAAACTTTTGCAAGTCACGAGGTACTGTGTGTCTGTACATATCTATCCACAAAAAACATAACCGGCGGATAGGCAGGATCTCATCGCAGCAAACCCGGGATAGGCATGGAGGACCAGGAATACGGACAAGGAGAACCGAGCTGAGCTCGGGCACCCCACCGCATGTTCGATCTACGATCTCTCTCGCGTCTTCTCCCCGAGAGAAATTTTGAGAAAAATATCGTCTCTCTCTCACTTTTTTGGGCTCCGTGTATTTTTGAAAAATACGAACAAATAAGAGTCCATTAGGTACTATTCGCTCTGTTTCAAGTTACATGACACAAGCTTTTTAGGTTTTCTTAGATTATATATTTTCACTTCTCAATGCATTTTTCTCTTTCTAATATGTATCTTCTCGTTTCACGTGCATGACACATTTTCATCTTTCTTAATTCATAAGACTAGACCCAAAGTGCCATAATTTGAAAAGGAACGAACAGAAAACAAACTCGATAAGGAATGCAACTGGATTGTTTCAGCTAATCCACAGAAAAAGATAAAAGCCATCAGTGTGTCGCAGTTGTCTTTATCCTCCATTTCATTCTGTTGCTACATAGTCCCCATCCTTCTTGGCTGGAAGCCTGGAAATACCGTTGCCTTGGGAAGCAAACAAGCGAGTAAAAACAGCAGACGAAATCACTCCAGCAGCTCGAACTTCACACAACCGTCACTCACTACACCGTACTGTTACAACATGCGCTTTAATCAAATTCAGCAGAGCGCTAGGGCCCGCGGAACTAAAGTATCGAGCCCTGCCACCTTCAATGGCACGGTCCCGACGGCGCAGCAACTTTACCGTTGCTGATGGCCCACTGTTCCTTGACTTCTGGTGGCTCCACAGGATGGCAGGACGCGGTGCATGCCCCAACCTGCCAGTTACATCGGATGCAGCCACGTCACAACGATGGGGCTCCGGACATCGTGGCCGGCGCCGTCGGACCAGACGAGGTATCCGTACGCCGGCGCCGCCGAGGAGGGAGAAGAGGATGACGCCGTCACTGTGACCGCGAAGCTCTGCTTCTTGGAGGTCGGGGAGAAGACGAGCTTCTCCGGTTTCACGGCCACGGCCACGCCGCTGCCCGCCATCTGCACGCGCGCGCGGTACGTCGCGGACGCGTCGGCGCCGACGTTGGTGGCCGTGCGGGTCACCGTCCTGGACGTGTTCCCGCCGTACAGCACCACGGAGATGGACGGGTAGTTGAGGTCGGAGCCCGAGGGTTTCCTCCTGTCGTCGTTACTCGTCGCGGGGCACGACACGAGTTTGTGCGTGACCACCTGGATCGCGTTGGCCTCGTACCCGATGCTGCACATGAACGCGACGTAGTCGTCCTCCCCGGTGTCGTACACCAGGCCCGGGTCCATGGCCCGGCCCAGCGAGACGTGTCCCGCGCCGTAGTCGAACGGCGTCGCGGCTGTGCGCCCAGCCTCCGCCTCGTCGCCCACGGGCCCGCCGCGGTTGTCCACGACGACAGCCGTGGTCATCAGCGCGGACCGGATCGCGGCCGGCGACCACCCAGGGTGCGCGGACCGGAGCAACGCCGCCGCGCCGCTCGCGTGCGGGCACGCCATGGACGTCCCCGACAGGATGTTGTACTCCGTGCGCCGCGTGTCACCCTCCAGCCCGGTCGGACCCGCGGCGCCCGTCCACGCCGCAAGGATGTTGACGCCCGGGGCGATGAAGTCTGGCTTGAGGATCTCCGGGACGAGCCCGTTGGGTCCGCGCGCCGAGAACGAAGCCACCACGGGTGCCGGCTTCACGCCGACGACCGTGCCGCCGAAGCTGATTGTTGCAGCCGGGTTCGACGCGTTGGCAGCGTATGCCTTGAGCGCGTCGCCCTCCTTCTCTCCTACGGCGAGAGCAGGGAGCACGTGGGCGTCGCCAACTAAACCTTCGCCGTTGGCCTCTCCGTTGGCGAGAACCATTGCCGCGCCACCAGCTTCTTTGACGACCATCCCTTTGGCCACGCGCGGGCTGCTGCCGCGGTCGCAGATGACGATCTTTCCTTTCGCCAGCGACGGGTCGATGGAGTTCTCCATGCACATGGAAGCGGATAGCCCGCCTGACCTGCCAGGGTAGTACAAAGGCAACGACGCATTGGCAAGAGGCTTGCCGGAGTACAGCGACACACCTGACAGGCGCGTGCCATCGCCGAGCCTGACTTCGGCGGGAAAATTACGGTCGATGGTGCCGGCGCCCACGGTGGTGAGCCACGGGGCGAGGTTGGTGACCGACATGGCGGTGGGCCCCTCGTTGCCGGCGGAGACGGCCACGAACACCCCCCTCGCGACGGCGCCGTACGCGCCGATGGCGATGGGGTCGAGGTAGAAAGGCGCCGTGACGCCGCCGCCGCCGCCGATGGAGACTGAGATGACGTCGACGCCGTCCGCGACGGCGCGGTCGAAGCCCGCGAGGATGTCGGAGTCGAGGCAGCCGGCGCCCTTCCAGCACACCTTGTACGCGGCGACCCTGGCCTTGGGCGCCACGCCCTTGGCGACCCCGGACGCGTACCCCTCCATGCTCGCGGCGTAGGCGACGCTGCCGGCGGCGGTGGTGGCGGTGTGCGTCCCGTGCCCATCAGCGTCGCGTGGGGACCGGAACTCGACGGACCCGTTGGACGCCGCCGCGGTAACGCCGTAGTGCGCGTCGTGGCCCTGCGAGAAGAAGCGCGCCCCGACGAGCTTGCGGTTGCAGGAGGAGGCCGGGAACCCGGGCCCGGCGTCGCAGCCGCCGCGCCACCGCGTGGGGACGGGCGGCAGGTTCCGGTCCGACAGGCTCCGACGCTCGGGCCACACGCCGGTGTCGAGCACCCCGACGACGACGTCGGAGCCGTAGTCCGCGAGGGACCAGAGGCCGAGGCGCGCGCGGAGGCCCATGAACTGCGGCGATCGGGTGGTGTGCAGGGGCCGGACCCGGTCCTCGAACGCCGCGAGCACGGCCGGGTGGCGCCGCAGCTCCTCGGCGCGGGACGCGGGTACGGACGCGGAGAAGCCGTGGAAGACGGTGCCGTAGACGTGGAGCGGCTGCAGCGGGGGTCCGCCCGCGGAGGAGGCAAAGGCGGCGGAGGCGTACCAGTGCGCGTGCGTCGGGAACGCCGACGGCTTGGCGCGGTGGTCGACGCGGAAGATGTACGTCTTCCTCGGCTCCTCCCCTCCGCCGCCGTCGTCTTCAGCTCGAGGTAGCGCCGGCACCGACAGCGCCAGCACTAACAGGAAGAGGAGCGTGCAGGGAGGAGCGGCCATCGGAGCGAGGGGGAGCTCAGTGAGCGGTACAGGGATGGTCAGGGAGAGTGAGCGAGCGAGAGTGATGGCGCCGTGCCGCAGAGCGGTGGTGGAGGCTGCAGCGATACTGCGGTAGTGCGCGGAGTTATAGCGGGAGAGTTGGGCTCTCTGCCGCTGCGGGGTGGCCCTCGATATGGGACAGCGGTAGTAACGTCTCGTCACGTTCCGCCCTGCCTCCAGCGTCCGTAGCAGCAGGCAGGGTTAAATGCCGCCACGGATTAGTCAGAGCGCGGTGGCTCGGAATTGGCAACGATCATGTTCACGAGCTGCCAGGTCCCCGTGCGGATGACGTGCCGGGAGGACGGACTCCCATCAGCGGCGGCGTCGGCGTCACGTGTGAGATAAGCTACGGTACGTGGCTGCACCGCCGAACGAGCGGCTTGTGCGGACCTTTTCCCGGCTTTCTGCTGATAACATCAGGGTCAATTCAACAGGTCCAACGGCATGCGATGCAACGCAATGCTTGGAGCCGTTTTTGTGACGCTTCGTGCTACTGACCCCGTGGGATAGCGGCTCGCGAGGACTGGACTGAGCGGCTTGCAAAAGCTGACCGCTGATTAAACGAGCACTTTGTGTGTTGTGTGTTGCTGGTGTGGTCCATTAATGTGGGCACCGGTTCTAAGCTGAATCTGGAGGCGGCGCGGGACGAACGGGTGCGTGCTTTTGTGGTAAAGTGATGCGTTGGGGCTCTACC
This sequence comes from Neostapfia colusana, assembly GCA_030760725.1. NCBI lineage: Eukaryota > Viridiplantae > Streptophyta > Magnoliopsida > Poales > Poaceae > Neostapfia > Neostapfia colusana. Next base: position 86,361,023 of record JASWHV010000013.1, on the reverse strand, counting down.
CACGCTCGCTTTTCAGTGGCATCTGGCATGCGCGGGTACCGAATCATGAGTGTTTTTTTTTCTTCCCGCAAAAGCGATGGATGGGCTCATCCATTGACTCGTTTCCTTTTTGTTCTCTGGCGAGTAGTAAAGGCCTTCAGGCGCCCGATCTGTGGCGCAAAACCAGTGGCTTTGTATTGTGTATCGAAAATACGCTGGGTTCGTGGAGCACTCTTGGATCGATTTGGAAGTGGGGCATGAATCCGCGCTTCCTTCTGTTACTACGGTGATTGCAGCTGAACCGTCGAGTAATCGAAAAACTTCAAATTGCAGCTGCACCGTTGAGTAATGAGTAGCAGCAGCAGGAGGTCTCCTTTTCTCCGCGCGAGCTAACCGACCGAGGCTGCCGCGCTAGAGCGAAACCAGTGGATAAAGCTACAGATGTAACGTGGCCTTGGGCCTTCGATCATGTCCCTAGCACCTTGGATGGGCTTTTCTTGATCCTGCGATGTTTTATGGTTGGCCCAGCACGCGGTTTCTATTCTACGCAGGAAGTCTCGTCCGCGCTGCTGCGCCTGAACCCCAGCAGTCCAGCTCCAGCTATTGGCACTCGGCACCCCAGTAGCAGTACGGGCTAATCTCATTTGCAGCCGAACGACATTTTTGGACGACTTTTGTCTAACTATCGATGGTGGTATCAATGAGATCATCCCGTGTTTCACTCCAAGCACTCTTGTTTGTAAACTCTGTATGCCGTCAGAGAGAGATCAACAGGGTCTGAACCCGAGCTCCTTATGCGGATTTTAACAGAATAAGAAGACGAAAGAAAGGAAGCAATTGGAGCATTGTTAAGTGGAATTTCTACGTCACAGAGCCGGACGTTTCATTAATCCGCTGCCACTCCCTCAGCTTCTCTCTGCAACAGCACACCACACAACTCTCCAAACACCAGGAACACCAAAAAGCAACACTACCGGCGGATCCTGACCCTCACACGAACCCTCGCCAGACATCCCTACGAGAGCACAGCAACAGCAGCAGTTAGCACCCGACGGATCGTACGTACAGCGGTGAGTGGTCACCTCACAAGAACAATGGAGAACACGTTTTTTTTTCGCGTCCCCGAGCAAACAAGCTTGGTAGGAGCATGCGGGGCTCATTGCGCGCGGCCTCTGATGATGTCGAAGCCCATCTCGGATGGGTCGGTCGCCTGCACCTCGTAGTGGACCCCGTCCAGCAGCCGCCGCAGCCCTTGCTTCGACGTCGCGTACAGGATCTTGGCTCTGATCCTCGACGCCGCCGGTGACCTGTTTGTTTTTTGAGAAGGGAATGAGCTATCAGCACGAGCAAAGCAACGAATCCGTCAGCCAAGCCAAGCCAAGCGCACACGTCTCCGAACCCACTGCCTGCGCCGGCGCACGCCCACCGGAAACAAACTTTTTGTTTAACAGATCGGAACCGGGGCAAGTGAACGGGACCTGCTACCAGCAGTTAAACAATTCAGTCGTGCTGGTAAGTGATCAGATCGTGTGTGTTTTTTGTTTGTTTCTACTAGTTCTGGACAAACCAAGAAAGATGCGGTACTACCAGTAATTAAACCGCTAATATCGTATCAGTTCACGACGGACAGATCTAATAGCTAGGCGGCAGGTGGATTCAGGCAAGGCCGGGTCAGATCTGATAATTAAAGTTAACCGGCCATATGTTATTAGCAACGGATGTTTAGAGAAAATTAAATAATGCACGTAACAGCACTGAAGACAACGGTGACGGTGATGACGGGGGGCAGGGAGAGGGAGGTCCAGCTAGCTAGATAGGGCTTATCAGGAAAGTTTGGTCCCCGTCATGATCTTCGACTAAAGTTTTGGTTGACAGGGCAGGCAGGGATGAGTGGTAGCAAGCAACCTTTTTTGTTTGTGGGAAACGGAAAAGGCTTGGCGCACCTGCCCTTCCGTCCTCCGGACAAGGATGCCGCCCTGATTGAACAGTCATTGAGATCTGCAGATTTCTCGTCGATGTTCCGGTGCTGGCGTGTAGGACATGTCTTTCTTTTTCTTCACAAGCAACAACAGGACGTGTTCAGTGCGTCCTGGACTGGCTTCCTTTCCAATCAAGCACAGTATACTGGAAAGAAAATGTCCGGTTTACCGATCAACTTTTGCGATCCTCTGGCCACCTAACTTGAAACTATTCTGACGTTGAGTCTGCAATACGCCATTCTACATGTGTTCTCGACCGAGACTCCAGCAGCAGCAGCAGCAGCTGCGAAATGATCAGATGGGGTACTCCTTCCTACATCGTGTTTTTTCAACGCTGGAAAAGGCGAAGTGGGATTTGATTTCTTAGCTGCCGCCCGTGTTTTATACATGCCACTCGCAGATCGTCCAAGCTGCATGAATGCTTCCGGAGAAAAACTCGACGGATACAGCTTTGGACAGTTGGCGGCACTTCTACGGGGTTGGACGGATTTATGGACGGTAGCGCCACCGTAGCAAGAGCGAAATTACTCTGGTCGTGAATGCGGAGGTAAATAGCAAAGGTTAATTGGGCATGGACCCGCATGTCAGCTTCTCGGTATCAAGAATTTGATTGACTCTCTTAGCGCAGATTACTAAGTTTAGTATTCTGCGTTCCCTAGGAATATCGTTACTGCTACTAATCAAGATCGCCATGGATGGGGGAGAGAAAGAGGCTTTTAGCTTTTACGACGAGGGCGGAGGAACCAGAGTTGTTTCACGCAGATCGAAGGGGGTGGGGTGAAACGCGATCGAGGGAGATCGACGGGATTACCAGGCGATGAAGAAGATCTTGCTCTTCTGGCAGTTGTCGACGGTGACGAAGTCGAAGTCGAAAACGGCGTAGCGGCAGTCATCGCCGGGCAGCGCGGCGACGAGCTCCTCGTACCCTTCGCCGGGGCCGCCGACCTTGTCCACCAGCACGGCGCGCGACCGCTCGTCGATCTTGAACACCACGAACCGGTGCACCTTCTTCCACTTCATCTCCATGAACCAGCGGTGGCACTCCTCCTTCACGTTCATCCCCTCCGTCGCCTGCAACCACGCACGCACACGCACGCATGGGAAGAACACGGAATCGTCAGGCATGGCTGCTCCGATCCGGCGGCGCAAACTGGCCTGGAACGATAGAGGAGATGATGGGCTTTACCATCTTGTAAGCCATTGCCATGGCTGCAGACCGATCGTTGGCAGACGGACGGACGCGGCGGTGAGGAGACGGTGGGTGTTCCCTTCTTTATAATCTGGTGCTTGCTTCCGCGAGGAGTCGCTCCTCTCCTCTGCTGCGGGTTCCTTTGGCATTTGGTGAGAGAAACGGCGGGTGGGCTTTATAAAAAGAGTGGCAAGCGGCCGAAAATTCCCTTACACTCCTTTTTCAAATGGAAAAAAAGTGATAATGCAACGGGCACATGCTATTCCACCACCCCCTCTACACGCCTTTTTCTTGTGCTGTGTTGCTTGCAGGCGAACCTGTAATATTCCATGTCATGATATTCTACGGTTATGGACGGGCTAGATAGTGCTCTCCACTTTACTAGTATCTTCTTTAAGATGAGAACAATATGTTTCGTGCAGAAAGAGATGGCATATAGAGTCGTGGATTTCTCTTTCAACGATCAACAAATATTATATTTTACGACAGCTTTTCAGTTAGATTGACCCAAATTTCGGAACCACTTGGCAATGCACAGTGCACCGCCATCATCATCATCACCGTGACCATACATACAAGAGGCAAAACAATCCCTCAAGATTTGCACCGGTCATTGGCAATCGCGAGAGCGTGGGGCACGGAGGCTAGCGCACGCCCCGCCTAGGATCTTGCACGGCCCGGCCGCCGTCGACGAGGCTCGTCATGACTCGTGAGCCATGCCCACATCCTTTGCTTACAAGGTAAGGGAGGAAGAGGAGGCCCTCGCCATTTGCGGCCAATCGCAGATGGGCGCCGGCGTGCGGCTAGGCACCCCGCGAAAAGAAGAGAAAGCGCGCGCGGGCGCAGCACCGGCGATGGGGGTGTGGACACACGTGGGGGGGCCTCGTCCCCTTTCACCCCTTCCTTCTTTTTTTTTTTCAATTTTTTCCACGCTCGAACAGTGGCTGCTGCACGTCAGTGTCGGTGAGACGGACGCGCAGGCAGGCAGTGGCGAGCAGATGGGGGCGCTCGTCTCGTTGCGCGTGGATTTTCCCGCGATGCGATGGGGAAACACGTTCGTGCGAGTCAGATTGGTGGTTTCTCTGCTCCTCCGGCGGCGTTTCAGCGTCCGGTTTGACACGGACGGGCAATGATGCCGGTAGTTAGTTGCATAACGGGAGGACCGTGGAATGAGGCAGAGTACGTCTCATTACGCAGTGGGCACGAGTATATAGCTGGTGTCGACGGATTGAGACTTTGTCAGCAATTGTAAATATGCAGTTTGATCAGAAAAAAAATTGCGTAACGATTAAGAGACCGCACGGAAAAGTATGCCGCCTTCTGTGAAGATAAGCACGACAACAGTCTTAATCCGGGCATAGCGAAACATAGCCCAAAATGCGACGAGCCTTCCTGTCAGAGCTGTACCCGTTTGCCGCGCAAAGGCAGGACACCGGGCCCTCCTTGATTGGCCGTGGGGCGAACGTTAGGGCGCTAATCCGAAGGGAATCAAAGGACGGGTGACGGGGCCCCGGCAAGATGTGCATATGGCTACCGTCTAATGACCCGTTGGTGGCAGGTGTGAGGTGGTACTGGTTTCTACTGAAAAGATTGGGCGTGTGGTTTGTGGACAAGGTTTTTGCCCCGTCTTCCATGCACAGTTAGCCAGAAGCTATCTCCACCCAAGCGGCGATCGCAAACCACTCCTTGCTCTAAGCAGAGTGATAACCGACAAGCAGTCAGACTCCAGAATCACCTTCCTTTGTCGGAGCCAGGCCTTCCCTGCACACCATTGCCTCCACTTCTTCCGCTGAAGAGCCACCCTACTCAATCCAAGTCTTTTTCTTTCTAGAACGTCCACCATATCGACTTCGATTGCAGCAGCCATGACATCTGGCATACACGACACAAATCTACTCCTACCATTTTGACTGGACTTGGCTTGCGGCCATAACACAGACAGATATTTCAGACGTCTCGTAGTCGTACCCTGCAGAAGCAACAGCTTATAACCAACTAGAAACTGAATCCAGCATACAAGTCACCGTGGGTCATCAACCAGTTTCACTTCCAAAATAAACGAGATATGACATAACTTGCAATACGATCTCTCGAACACATGGAGAGAAGCCTGTAGCAGTCATAATACAAATTCCCTCGGCATTAAGTTGACTAAAGCACAGTTACACAGGGATAAGTAGATTCCAGGACCAAACAGAGAAAAAACGCTAGTGCAGCCAAATCCTCCAATTGACTTGTGCCCCTGCAAAATAAGAAAATGAGAAGTTAAAAGAGGTAGAGCAAAGGAACACAAATTAGCTGTCACTATCACAGGAGTGCATGTAACTTTGAAGAAAAATATTAAACTATAACATCATCTAATATCCGGCCAATGAACAAAAAGACATCAGCTTTCCAAAGCACCAAAGAATGGCTAAGCGTATCAGCTCTTATTTCATAAGAGACATGAGCCTACTAGCAATATTATAAACAGCCAGTAGTAGCTGAACACGCTATGCAGAACATGTGTTCTATGAACGAACAGATAAGGTGTTACAAAATCTTACAGGGAAGCAAGAAAAGGGCTACATCATTTCTTCTCATCTTCTGGTTTGTTTGTCTTGTCTTCCTTCTTCTCTTGCTGTGGCACAGGAAAAAGTAGTACTTAGATTTGCTGAAGAACGAACAGGCAACAAAAAAACAAGGATGCACAGCATTATTACTAGAAAACAGGTAGTCATTCCTAAAATTATGAAGCTCAGGTATTCCTGATTAGCATAACAAGCATATTTCACCAAGCCAGAGACAACTAGCTTCAAATGGATACAGCAATTTGATGTCACTTCATTTCTAAGGTATCAGTGTGCTCACGCCAAAATAATAAACATCAATTTTCATGCCATCAATCCAAATGTAACTATGGACCATAAATACCTTTTAACATGCTATGAAAGGAGCAGATATAATGAAATCTTTCATTGAAACTCCTGTTACAGTTATGTATAGACAGTAACCCAATACATTCCTTAGCTATGTGGCACAGGCTGTTGACAGATATTATCATTTCCATTTTAGTGAAATGAGATCAGAGATTCAAAGATAACAGGAAATGCTCTACAAAAATCACAGAACAGCAGCACTAGTGTAACTAGGCTGGCAGACCCTGCCAATAAAAGGAACCCAAATAAGCATACCTCTCCCTGGCCATGCAATGATGCCAGTAAATCTTTAACAGATGGATCATTGGGATCAACACCAGGAAGCTGTAATTTCACTCCCAGGAAAGAATTAATCAGGTAACTGAAAATGGTAGGCTGAAATAATATCTATATGTTATCAGCAGAAAGAAAACTTACTGAATTAAGGATAGATGTAACAAATGATCTGTCTTCAAACACCTTACTCATATCAGACTCGCTGGACATATTTGCATCCTGGACAGACATTTGAAGAGCTGCATACCAAAATTCAGAATCAGATTATGGAATAACCTGTGCTTCACAAGATTCTAATATAAGCACCAAAAGAAAAGTGAACAGAAATGATAGTGAAATGATGGAAAATGAACTGTGGTTCTAATGCAAAGGTCATGATTAATGAAAATCTATCAAACTATAAATTGATAAGCAGAATACATTACCAATTAAAATTTCCACATTGAGTGAGTATGGTTTAAGAGGGGCTTGTATTCTGAATGATTAAGCATATAGGATGTACCTTAGAACTATAAAATGATGTATATGAAATAAATCAGCACCCATAAGATGATGAGCAATTTCTTTATCAGCAGCATCAGCCAAATACTGTATGTACTTACTAGCACTGCTGAAACTAAAAGCAAGGAAAGGGGACACACCTAATGCCAAGTCTGGGTCAACTGCACCAGCTTCTTCCATAGAAGTATCAGCTGCAGCTGTGGATCCTGAAGCCCCACCCTCCATTGACATTGCAAGTGCCTGCTGTAGTAGATCATCATGTTCCTGTGACCATAACTTTATTAGACATCTATAAAGCCAATGTGGATTTCAGATAAATAAATATCTAACCAGTAATTAGAAATGGAAGATACAAACCCGTGCAATCTAATCTTTTACTAACAAATGTTCCCAAATATGCTGTCCATGGCCCTAGTAGTTCCAAATTTGGACAATGACAAGTCACATAACATAGTCATAGCAGAATCATGAACTAAAGACAACCAAAGGGAGGTTGCTGAAAAAAACACTAGTGACCAAAGGATCAAAAGTAGGATCTGTACTGAGCTGATGCTGGAAATCTGGGCGGAGAAATCAGCAATAATGAGGATGTCCCATTGATTGGCTGGCCTTATATTTCCATCTAGGACTCTTCCTTACCTAATCTACTAGTACTCCACTTTCCTAATCTAAATGGCAGCAAACTTTCTGATCCTCGACGCCGTATTGCCACAGCTAGTGCCAGCCCAGCAGCTAGGATCCCGCCTAGAGCTGTGCCTCAGGCTGGATTGGCCACACCTAGGAGGCTAGGAGCACCGATTGCTCCTACAGGGGACAGGGATCTTGATCTTGAACCTAAGGCTTTAAATACCAAATGTTGGAAATCTGTACGAGAGAAATCAGCAATAATAAGGGTGTCCTATTGATTGGTTGGCCTTATATATCTGGTTACCCCGATTTTGTTTCCATCTAGAACTCTTCCTTCCTTAATTTACTAGGACTCTGCTTTCCTAATCTGAATGGCAGTAACCTTTCCTTCTATATGACCTGCCTTATCTATAGACATTCTGTCTTATTAGACTCCTAACAACTCTCACTATTCCAAAAACAAGATTAATTCTAACAGCTGAAACTCATTTGATCTCATTCAAAGCAAGTTTCAAGTCGAATTAAAATATGCACTGTTTATTCCAAGAAAAATATTAGTGAAATTATAATATTATACAAGTCTATAAATGCAAAGTAAGGATGCACTACTAAACTCATACTAATTACGAATCATAATTTTCTTTGAGAAAAGCACAATTTGGAGCCTATTTACAAGTTTCGACATGCTATCAAGTGTGCCTTGACAAACAATCACTGCAGATCATCATTTTAGTTCTACAGAGTTATCCAGATCAAAAGTAAATGCACTAGCAATTTCAAAATCAATAAGCAGGGTTCATGAGTCTGCAATAGAAAAATCAATGAGAAGTGTGAAATAAGCCATTTTCGAGTTACTGAAATATCTGAAGAATGGGTTAAGTCACTATTGGTTTCTAAATGTTTGATAATGATAACATAACACCTTTGGCTGTTCTTTCTTCTCAGCAAAAGTGTTTGAGGGAGGTTCTGCTTCAGCCATAATAGCATCAGCGTTTGAGCTCGAGGCATTGTCCTTATTTTCAGTATTCGAAGAGTCTTCTGCAGCCTTTTTCGCAATAGCCTCTTGCCTTGCTCGCTCTTCTTCCATAGATAACCGCAGTGCTAGCGCTAATTCCGGATCCACATTTGGGTCCACACCAAAATCAAATCCAGATGCCCCAGTTGCTGCAGCAGCTGCTGCAGAAGCAGCGAAACCACTCCCGCCTTCTTCACCCGTAAATATAGGGGTGCTGCAAAAATACAAACATCAGACTATCAACAGATACGCAACATCAGGAAACCTAGTGCCCTGACGACATGACACACAGTTACCTTAGAAGGACATCAGAAAGGGCATTTTCACCAGGTGGGACATGAACAATGTGACTGCTATCACTGCTGTTGACAGCAGAAACCAGCGCTTCCAGTTTTTCAGGCTTCTCATCGTCAGCCTCACCGAAGTCAACAATATCAAGAGCAACATTGTTCTTCTTGAGCTTTTTCCCGATAGTCTCCAAAACTTTCTTGTCGTATTTCACAGGACTGACAGGTAAAGCGAGCATCATTGACAACAACTCAAACAATAAAATATTTAGTTGCTAAGAAAGCTATGTCACCCGCGCGTACCTTCCAACAAAAGCTATAATCCTCTGCTGCTGCCTCTTGTTCTGCCGGTGCTTCAGTGCCAGCTGGGCAACCTGGATAGCCGCAGCCAAGTTTGCTTCAGCACCAACCTCCAGCCCTGCACAGCATATTATTGGGCATCACTTTGTCGTAAAGCTACAAGTATCACGATTTACCAATATTTTTGAGACAAGAAAGCCATATAATCACCAATGTGCCACTTAATGTTGCTGAATTAGTAGTTTAATAAGCATTATACGTTGAATATCTTTAACTAATTGACATAATTCTTTTTGGTACCACTACAAAGACACCATCACAGTAGCAAATGGATGAGGGTTCTGTGTGTGAACTCACCGTGCATACAAGCGAGGATCTTCCCGAGGTCGCTAGTGGGCGTGACGAGCACGCGCACGCCCTTGCCGGCCATCGTCATGACACCGACCGTGTTCTCCGGGTTCGACTGCAACCATCCATCACACACATAAGCGCTCAGATCCGGAATCGCCGAAACCCTAACCCACACGGAACCATGCGAATCCGATCGATCGGACCGACGGAGGGGACGAGGAGGGCCCTACCTGAGTCTTGGCGCCGCAGATGAGGTTGACGGCGTCGGCCTGCGCCTGGAACCGCGACGGCGCGTAGTCGCCGTTCCGCATCCACTCCGAGTTGTCTATGCAGATCATCGTCGCCTGCGGGCGAAACAAAGCAACCGGCGACAAATTTAGTTAGGGATCGGGATCGACGGGGAGAGTGGGCGGAAGGGGCGGCGGTGCGTACCTCGAGCACCATTGTGTCGCCGCCGCGGCGAGCCTGGAGAGGGTTTGGCCTGGTTTGCGGAGCAGGATAGAACAGAGGAGAAGAAGGCTGGATGAGTGCGTGCGTGCGGCCTTATGTGGACGCGGAGGCTACAGTACGGACGGGTTCGACTCCGGACCCAACGCCACCGGAGCCCGACTTGGATGCAATCCAGCCGACCAGCCCTCACATTTAGACCAATCATGCAATCAACCCAGAACCAAGCCCTTTGACGGGCCTTCTGGATAAATTCCGCCCTGGGCCACACAATTCAAAAGGCCGGTCCGGATTTTATCTGATGAGATACGGAAAGTTATTAGATTAAATGACTGTCGTTCCACTTACCACGCCTATTTTTCATAGCTGGTATATTCTTATGCTCGTAAGTGGAAGTAGAGATTTCTCACCTTGAGACGGCGATGGAATAATCATGATCAATATCTGAAAAGTGCTCCAATCCGAAGTCTTCCCCCCTAAATAAAGGTTATAAGCATATGAAGTTAGATTAAACCAATGATATAACATGATCGACGACAAAAGAAGGAAGGTGATAAGTGAGAATGTAAGAAAAATAACAAGAACAGAATGATGCTATGTGACGAATAAAAAAATTCTTGTACTTGTTGGACATTCATGAATTTAACTATTCTCTCCGTTTAGAATTAATTGACACTAGTTAGTTCAAAATTAAACAAGCCAGCATCAAAAATTTCGAAACGGAGGGAGTATTTGTTAAAAAATAAACTTTTTATAAGTAGTTCCCTTCACAATTTCGTCACCCATTAACGATAACGAAAAAGATAATGATATGGCTCCGTTTATTTCACAGACATCCGTCTTTCCGGGGGGTTTCTTCTCTAACAAGTTAACAGTGACCGATGAGTATCAAGAGCAAAATTCCGTATATGAACACTCCAGATCACCCAGCCTAAGCCGTTCTGGTCTGGCAGCCGCGATCCATGTTGCACCTCCAGCGAGACGTGAGAGCGGTGAGCCGGTGGCGCTTCCTGCCTAGCTCGGTGGTGCGTCCGCGCCTACGCCACTCAGGAGCGAGACGCGCCGCTCCACTCCGCAAACGAAACCCCCCCTGCCCCTGATGGCATCGGCCCCCGAGCCGCTCCGGGACGAAGAGACTTTTTCGACGTCGTCGCATCGCGCCCCGTCCCGATCTCACCACCCGGGAGAGGGGGCGGCACTCGTGGCGATCGTATCCGTCCGAATATGCCTTGCCTTTGGCGCCCCCACATTCTTAACTCCCACCGCTGCCCTCTTACTTTCCGCTCGCCCGTCCCGTCTCTCCTCCTCCTCCTCCTCCTGCCCAGCCGAGCAAGAAAGCAAGAGGAAAAAGGCCGCGCCGGCTACCCCCCCCCTCCGGAGATATAGAGAGATGGCGCTGCTGTTCGAGCTGCTCCTCACGGCGGCGCTCACCCTCCTCGCCGCCTTCCTGCTGGCCACGTTCGTCGCCGCCAATGATCCCCGCCGTGAGCCCGGTCGCGCCGCCGCAGCTATCGCGGAGGAGGAGGAGAGGATCATCGAGGTCGATGAGGTGAAGCTCAGAGAGAGGAGGGCGTGCGTGTCGGCGCCGGTGGCGGAGGGCTGGGTCGAGGTGGAGAAGGCGCCGGCGGTGGTCGTGAATGAGGAGCCGGAGTGCTCGCCCGAGCCCGACGAGGAGGGGGTTCCGTCGAAGGCCGCTCGTGCCGTGCGCCCTGGTCCTGGACTGGAGGAGGTGGAGGTGGATGTCAGCGAGAAGCGGTGCGATTCGACTGCCGCTCCCGCTGCCGCTACCACGGGGGTGGTCGTTGAAGCGAACCCGCATGTGTTGGTAGCCGAGGCTGTTTCTCGGGAGGTTCCGGGTGTGGTGGGGCGAGTGCAGGATGTCGCAGCGAAGCAGCATGATCTGGGTGCTGAGGCTGCTCCCAACGAAGTTTTTGGCGCCCAACCGGAGAAGAAGCGGGGGGTTCAAGTTGCCGAAGTGCTTCCCACAAAGCTGGAAGCTGTCGAGGCAGGGCAGCAGCATCTTGTTTCTGAAGTTGCTCCTTCTGCAGAGGTTGTTGACGCCGGAATGGAGGGGAGCTTGCAAGCGATTGAAGTTAGGCCTTGTGAATTGGCTGCTGAGACCGCTCCTGAAGAGATTCCTGATGTCGTGTTAGGTCAGAAGGAGCATCAAGTTGTTGAAGCGAAGGGGAATGAATCGACTGCAGAGGAAGTTCCCCAAGCAGCTCTCGATTTGCCATTGGCAGATAAAGGGGATGTTAAAGTTCAACAGCCCATAGAAGAAGCTGACGACACACGTGAGGAAGTGCAGAACAGGGAGGAAGCTAAATGTGATACATGTCCAGTCGATCAACATAAACAACTGGTTCCTGAAGAGGAGCTGGTGGCGACGAGAACTGGTGTTGTGGAGGTCAGCCGCGAAGGCACCTCAAGTGCCAAAGTGGTTACCGAGTTACCTGTGGAGGTCGTCACATTGCAAGGGCCGCCCGAAGATGATGCTGAAGCAGACATGGATTTTGGGGAGTGGGAAGGGATTGAGAGGAGTGAGGTAGAGAAGAGGTTTGGTCCTGCAGCAGCATTCGCTGCTAGTGAGTCTGGGGTGGTTGCTTTGTCGAAGCTCAACAGTGACGTGCAGCTGCAGCTTCAGGGGCTCCTCAAGGTTGCCATTGATGGTCCCTGTTATGATTCTACACAGCCACTTACATTGAGGCCTTCATCACGCGCCAAATGGTACTTATTTCTCTTTTCTGATACCCTGTTTACATTTATCATTGGCGTAGTCTGGTACATCATATATCAAGGCTAAGCAAAATTATAAAGCGGGGTCGGATGTCATCAACACTGCAATATTGGATTGGATCTGTGCTATATTTTCATTAAGGCAGGTTGAGTGAGCAGGATAGTAGTCTTAGAAAGGAACAAGGCAACAATTCACAATAAAAACCGGTCCATTTTGTGTTTTAACTGTTCTGGGCAAATGATGTACAATGGAATTTTGGGTCATTTAGGCAGACAAATCATACTGGCAATCAAATCCTTAGATAGTGCAGGTCTAGTTTGTCTAGTTGAGGTCACTATTGGTTTCATCATGTATTCATGTGTGAGCTTCATGCCAATAAGAAATTTGTGACGTGAATATCACATTGAACACGATTAGATATTTTCTCTGGCAGAAGCAACACAATTAGATTTATGCATCTAGGCTTAAAACTGTTTGGATGTCCAGTTGGAATAGGAGTTTTGCCAATCCTGTACTAAAGTCATGGTTTTCCTTACCTTTCCTCTTTCATGCGTTTGAGCTTATTATTTCTTGAGCTTCAGAGCATCATATAACTTCTTAACCAAAAGAATAAGGAAAGCATATAATGTAGTAATTCTATGCCTTGCTTTAGTGGCAGGGAGAATATTGCATTTTCCTGCTTTTAGAATGAGAAACCTTGCTTTCTTGTCAAACATGATCAGGGGATACCAGGATAGTAACCTTTTCGATTTCTTTTGATTTTAAGCAAGGTGGATTCTTACAAGACTAATGCATGTTGCTGCATCGTCCACAGGAGAACTTTTTGAATTTTTGGATTATATATAAGCAAAATTATAAAGTAAAACAATATATATACATCTAAATGTAGACTTTATGGTTTACAGGCTTGTCTTTTTGTGTTACTGAATTTGATGAACGAGAAATGGACAAACACAGTTTGGAGGGCATTGTTAAACATAACTATTTAACGATACAATATATACTCTCACTACCAGTGTCTTTTCACTCCACCTTTTGCAGATTGCTGCTTGTAATAACTAATAAGTCGCAATTTTACCACCTGGGGTCCCATAGTTTTTTTGTGCAAAATGGCTTTTGGGACCTTATCCTTTCGACTAGTTGTTTCCTGCAGTTTCATGTTTCAAAAGTCATCGTACAATTTTGCTCCTTATAATTGGGAACCAGATGGTACGTTTTTCTTGCATCAAATTTTCTTGAACTTTAATAGATAAGAGATGCATGACAAATTTGAAGCATCAAGCATGATGATAAATATAACTTTTTTATAGTTTGAGTGGGTATTTGTCTGTGCAGAAACACAAAATCACAGGTTAGTGCAGTAACAAAATGAATTAACAGTTCTGTGTCAAGTGAATTAATGTTTCTTCTTTAGTTGGCATTTTCTGACATCATGTAGTCTACTTTAGTTTGGCATGATTGGCAGCAAGTAGGCATTGCATTACTGAAATGTAATTTACACATTTAGTTTACTGTGGATTGAACCTCATCATTTGGCTGGTGTCTCTGTGGTGAGAAGCTCTTTTGCCCATATATTTTCTTCTGTATGTTAAGCTCACAGTGTAATATTGTGATGCATTCCATTTTAATTGGAATATATGGTGCTGCCATTTCGACACCCTACTCTGGACTTGCAAATACTACCTGTACACCTGAATATGATGTGGCCAGCTTTGTTAGTATCCTGCGCGTTTTGTTGTGCATGAGAGCAATAGTTTAGAGATGCTTCATTCTGTTACCATCAGTCTATGAGAAATCGATACATTAGCTAATTTTGTAGTGAGAAAGGTGGCACAACTTAAAGAAAAATGAGCAACTTTGTCAAGGAAACTACTAGCTGTAGGTTTGTCTTCAGGGTACAGAATGAGGCATTTTTATGACATGCCAGCAATCAAGCAATTTCTCCTACGAATCACAAGCAACGGGCACAGAAAAATGCATTGAACATGTCTGCACATGCACGCCATTAAAATCACCTTTTTCTATCATTTGTCTGTTAGCCTTTTTGGTTGATCAATTAAGTGGGCAACTACCGACCTGTCTTGTACGTCTAACTACCAAACTTAACCATTGGGCAGTGGACAGCTAGTCTAAAGTACCCAATTTAAAGTTCAACATATACCTAACTAATCTAGGTGATGTAACAAGACGGCAATCTTACACCTATTTCTGATTGTCTGATGTGTACTTCTTTATATCTATGCAGGAAGCTTGTAAAATTCCACTAATCGTATCCATGAATATGCCCACAAGTAATGCTAGAGTCTGTACTTGCATAGTTATATAATGGATACCTATACGTTTCAGTTTCCAACAATTCCAAAGAGGTTACAAGTGAGAAAATAGAGGCAAGGACAAAGACACATCATGTATTCTATTACAACAACATCAACAAAGACTTTTAGTCCAAGCAAGTTGGAGTAGGCTAACATGACATATTCTATTTGCAATAGAAATTTTGATAATTATTCTGTCTCTAGGCCCTTACTTTCACCAAGTTTTGTAGATCTGAAAGTGCATTAAAGAAACGTTGTAGTTTTCATTTCAATTATCTGACATGTTCTGGGCACATGGTAGCAAAACATTATAAATTCTCTATAGGTGGTGGGTTCTGCACAGTCGTATCTGTTTTTGGATGATGTGAAGTTACATAGAAAAATTGATATATGTACTTGTAAGTTATAACTAACAATAACCATTAATTTTGTTCTCAGGGTTGCTTGGCAAAATTTAGGGAACATGCAGCCCGAGATTGCTATGGAAAAATACATGAATCTTTTGTCAGAAGTTATTCCAGGGTGGCTGGGAAATGAAACAGTGGTAAATTTTTAATCGAAGTATTGAGCTATGTTTTCGTGTGGCATATTTTTATCATTTTATTAAACTGGAGATTACTGCTAAACAATGTATGTTTGTTAAACTCTAGGACTCAAAGAAGCATGAAACTGGAGATTATTCAGGTCGGAGCTCCAACATCCCTGCTGAATGAACATTAACACTCGACAAGTATTCTTGCATCGGTGATTCCAGCCCATTGCTGAGGTCACTGCTGATGCTTTCCTCATTAGATCTGTACAGTTGTGGTGCTTATGCTAATATTGGTGTTGTGACGATGATGTTGGTTCGTGTATATATGTGACTGTATATCTGTAACTGCCGTTGCTACTGCTGCCTGTATATTTGGCCCGTGGTAGCCTTATCATCGGTTGTAGACTGTATAACGTTACCCCCTGGCAGGTGGTAAGTTGGGAACCATATATGTTAATGCAGTTTGGAACGAGTAATTCAAGTCAGAAGTGGGTCCCCTGAAGAATCGTTTGTCTGAAGGAACATACTAGTGCTTTTACCCACAACTTTCACGCTATCTTCACTTGAATGGTTCAGGATCATTTTCAGTTTCTTTGACAGTGACACCGCGACGACGCATGTTCCGCTTTCCGTGTCGCGGTCGTCCCATTCAGCTGTTTTCCGGAGCGGAATGGACTCGTGAGGCCAGCGAAGTCCCGAGGCGTGGCCTGTTTCCTTGCGTATATATCTTGGGGCGGCAAGATCGCGTTCTAGGCGGCTCAGAGCGTGCACGCCCCCGGACCTAAATCAAAAGGGGTTTTCTTTCTGTCCGGCAAGTCGCTTTAGAAACCCACTTCCGAAAGGTAGACAATAATTCCGAACTTGCAGAGTTGAATGCGGGCACTATTTGGCCGGTTGTGATCGAATCCTAGTCTAGCAAAACCGCTGTGTGGCGTGCGCGGTGCTTTAATTTGGACCAATTTTCCTCTCCGGAACAAAAGGATGCATGGCCATGGTGGTTTAAAGTTTGAACTCCCCGTTCGTTTGGTGAGGAAAAGCGGGGCGGAGGAAGATAATACGAAGATGCTTCTGTAGCATCGGTACAGAGAAAAGGCAATGGCAGGTCGTAGCCGAATACACGCACGAGTTTAGAAGTTTAAAGAAGTTTATTGGGACGACTTCATCTAATATATTGAGAAAATATTTCTACGAGAGAGATCTATATACCTGCTTAACTCTGAAACCAACCTGAAAACACAGAGTTATTCTGGATATCCCTACTCCATCCCTCCTGATCCCTCCAGAGTGAAGCACGAGCTGCACACAACTGCACAACAGTTCTCGCACCGGCGCGGCGCCATCCGCTCTTCCGGACGCCGCGCGTCCGGCGACACGCGACGGCATATCGCAGCAATCCGTGAGGCAGGAGTAGTGATCACTCTCGCGTCGCATGCAGGGGCGGATATAACGCTCCGTTTTGAGTCCTGATCAGCAGGTAGCATGCGCTCAGCTCATGTGCTCTGTTCTGTGGTCCAAGCAGAGGAGGAAGCGGATGGCCACCGTCCACGTCGCTGATCCGCAGGGTTCCCGCGTAGTCGGCGCGTCGGTGCATGACCGTGCAGCAGACCGCAAAGGACTTCCCGTTGGGTTCGGCGATCGCCTCCACCATGCATCCTGGGAAACGAAGCTTATCAGGTGATGGTGCGCGGCCACGACATCTTCTGGGAGAACAACCAGGAGGCGACGCCCCGGTGCCGGTGGTGGTGGGTGAAGAACCTGACCGCGGAAGACCTCCGCTCCGCCGTGAACGCGCGCATCCAGAACCTGATGACGCGGTACCGCGGCGAGTTTTCGCGCAGCTGGGACGTGGACAACGAGATGCTGCACCACAGCTTCTACGAGCAGCGGCTGGGCCCCGACGCGCGTCCATGGAGTTCTTCGGCGTGGCGCAGGAGGCCGACCCGCTGGCCACGCTCTTCATGAACGAGTGCAACGTCATCGACACCTGCGACGACCCCTTCTCCACCGTGGACACCTACGTGCAGAAGCTCAAGGGAGCTCCGCGCCGGCGGCGCCATCCTCGAGCTGGAGGGCCACTTCTCCGAGCCCAACATCCCGCTGATGCCGGGGATCCTGGACAAGCTCGCCACGCTGGGGCTGCCCATCTGGCTCACCGAGATCGACGTCAGCAACACAAGTTCGACGCGCGGACGCAGGCCGTGTACCTAGAGCAGGTGCCGCGCGAGGCGTACGCGCCCCCGGCCGTCAGCGGCATCATTCATGCTGTGGACGGCGTTGCACCCAAACAACGGGTGCTGCCAGATGTGCCTCATGGGCCTCTTACGATTATGATCTAGCCACCCAGCCCATAAAAGGGCCCTCCTCGACGAATTCGGTCCGTGTGAATCGTGCGTCGTTCCCCTCAAACTGAGCGACACAACACATCTCAGACTGCTTCCGATGGATTCCTCGCCTTCCCCGTCGCCGGCGCCCGCTCCCGCCTCCGATGCCAACCTGCGGTGGGGCATCCTCCGCCGCGCCCTGCTCGCTCGCTCTTCCTCCTCCCGCGCACCAGGTTACATCCGATTCCTACACTTCTCAGTGCTCACCCTGCAACAACTTCTACGCCTGCCTCGTTTCGTGCGGGCGTTCGGTTCCGTTTGATCTGGCAGCACCAGCCGATCCAAAGAGATGAGAATACCTCCAGCCGGGTGGTATTGATGAAATCATCCCTCTGTGTGTTTGCATTACTCTAAGATCCCATATAGTCATACGACCCCTCGCCCTCGGATGCGCAGTGGATTTAACCGCCGTTCCATACACCCGTGATGTTTGAAGCAGCTTTGTGCGCCCACCTGCCTGACTTCTAATAATCTCGGCATGGTCAAAAGAATTTCTGAACGGATTGTGGCATTCCAGCATTTAACTCTTGTGTTTGTTGAATTCAGGTCAAAGAAATTGGTTATTAAGCATATACTCCCCTCGTTTCGAAATATTTGATGATTGTTAGTTCAAAATGTCAGTACTTATCATGGCATGCTCCGTTGATGGGAGTTGAGTTGAAGCCTTAAAGGAGCCACTACCTATTTGGAGTTCCATACATTGGTACATCCTTCGTCCGAGAAAAAACATTGCTACTTCCTTCAGTGAGATGGGTCTATAGTTCATCATTTAATGGTATTACTTTAGGCACTTACCATGGTTAACCTTTAGAACTAGTGCTAGTGTTACGTGGTTGTGTTTATATGCATTTAACAAGCCATACCCTGGTCTCAATGGTTTGCAAATTAGTTGTTGTTTTTTTGCAACGTTTAGAGCTAAAACTCTAAGCCCACCTACCTTTTCTCTGAAGCTCTGCCACTGCCACTGTTGACTATTAAACCAAAGGTTTTAATCATGGCAGAAACCAGCATCAAGATGCCCATGGTGCCCAGTTTCATTGTACACCAAGCAATATGCCAATACGTATGTCTATGAACAGTAATATACGAGTGATATACAGTAAACATGTGTCTGTAAGTACTGTAACTTTTAGGGATTGGCATATGGTGGTACACATCTTTGTTAATATAACATCTTCTTGGGACATGGTAACTTTAAGTATCTTGAATTTCAAGTTTGTATCAATTCTAGCACCCACATCGCTAATTTTTTTTTTTGTTTTAAGCTATACTAATCTGCTTTCAACTTCTTTTCCCCTTGCAGAGCGAATATCTAATGAGCAGCAGAAAGATGATTCTAACATTTCAAGAAAGGCTTCCTGTGGCTTTAACCTGCTTGAATGTCAGCCATTGCCAATTTCACAGTTAATTAATTCACTTGGGAATTCAGTAAATGAAGATGATTTGGGGTGCCAAAAGGATGTTTATGCTTGTTATAAGCTTCCTGGTGGAGGTCCCTCTAAACTTAATTTTGTGTAAGCAGTCAAGTATCTCACTATTTTGCCCTGTTTTACTGGTTTACTAGTGCAGCTTCCCTATCTTCTTCTTTTCCCCTGATATAAATGGAAATCATATTGTCTCTCCAGTAACCCCTGTTTATGGCTAGATATTTAGCCATCATGAAGTGTTCAACCAATTACTCCCTCCGCGCGACTTTCATGTACGTATTTGCCTGGGATGCAGAGACCAGGGAGAAGGCAGACTCCATTTACTCAGTGGTGGTGTGACGCCTCGGTCTACGATGTTTCTGTATGCACACATCCCGCTTGTATGGGTGCTCACGTCATGGGTCCGCAGCTCAGCCACATTAGCCCGCACACCCCGATTAAACTTAACATTTCGCTGCCGCATGTATTAACTACGGAGGCATGCAAACAGTCGCCAGCGCACGGGACAAGGTGAATCAGCTGGACTGGTGACAAATACAAAGATCAAAGCAGGACAATTTTTTTGGTGCAAATACATAGATGAAAGTCGGACGGAGGGAGTATAAAGGTGGTATACTATTTCTAGTTGGTTATTATTTTAGTGTATGATTCCAGATGCAGAAGACAGGATTCCCTTGAACTAAATGACATTGAAGCTTCAAACAGATACAATATCGACACTACTGGACTAGTATGTAAGTTTGTTCAAGTAATCCCTGCTGCAATACATAATTCGATTCTACCTCCCGGCATCAGTTGACGCGCATGGCAATGTTTACCACATTTTCTGATTGTCAGCATTTAGTACATGCTAGAAAAGATTTATTTTTTCTGATTGTAATGTAAAAATAATTGCTTATGTAGAAAGAAGTTTGCATGTGCATACTGGTCTTAGCATACAGCCAGGTATTAAGCTGCTGTGACATTAGGTGCTCCTCATTATCTCTCTGGTCAATGTTGCGTGATCTCTCCCTTGCACCCAGCCAGGCGCGCCGGTCTGGTCAGACTCGGTCTGGACCTGTTGTGGCGTGTGCCTGGGAGTCCTAGTCTTAGTCGATTTGAATTTGTAGTAGATAGAGTGAAAGAGTCCTAGAGAGAGTTTTATCTGCTGCAGTTTAAAGTATCCTATTTGGATACCGGGCCTGTAATTGGCTATATAAGCCAATGGGTCCAAGGAAATAAACATACCTTCCAGTTTAATCTCTCAACATATTTTTTCCTGCGCCGAACTTTCCTCTCCTCTCTTCTTCTCGCGCCAGCACCCTGTTCTGTCCCCAGCGCCGAAAACCTCTGTTCCTCCATGCGCACTCACTCACTCACAGTGCAAGACGTTCTGATCTGCTAGTGTAGATCAGTTCCTTTAGCGAGAACAGCAGCTGTTCTGGTAAGTAGATTGCCGGGGTTCCAACAGCCAAGCGGTCAGTGATCACTTAAGTTCGAATGTGACTGACTTTAGAAATAGGAATGCTGTAAAAAAGAATTAATATAGACCTACAAAGAAGGGGGGTCTTGGCGCAGCGGTAAAGCTGTCGCCTTGTGACTATGAGGTCACGGGTTTAAGTCCTGGAAACAGCCTCTTACAGAAATGTAGGGAAAGGCTGCCTACAAAAGACCCAAGTGGGTCGGACCCTTCCCCGGACCCTGCGCAAGCAGGAGCTACATGCACCGGGCTGCCCTTTCTTTCTTTCTTTTCTACAAAGAAAGTGTTGTGTGTTGACAATATATCATCCTGAATTTCCTTTTGTTCTTCCACCTTTTTATGTTATGCGCTTCATCTTATATTGTTTATGCTTGTTTTTCCCCTGAAGGTTGTTGGCCATCAGAAGAGGTCCTTGCCTACTACTGCATCAACCATTCAGATATGTTCAGGTTCGTCATGGCCTGTGAGATTTGTTATACATGTGACACTCTTGCATTATTATGTCTTAATTTACAAAGTCAAAATAATATGTAGCGTTGGTTTTAGGAAATAAAATAAGATACTCTGGCTGATGTGTTAGACCTATACAGTGAGGTGGGACAGGACTGTCCCAGATTCAGGGTCTGGCCAAACAAGATCATAGGGTGCATTGATACGTCACACACTCACAGCATACTGTTGTTGTCTAGGACTACCTGAAGACTTCAGTAGAAACATGCACTGATGACATATTTGCTCTTGTTACTGTTTATATCTTCAGAACTTTATTATGATAAGATATTTTTTTGCTTTTAAACCCTTGCGATAGTTTTCTGTCCATTGTTTCACTTTTCGAAAATCTGATACTAAAGCGGAAAACCAGCAGACCGCTGAGAGCTAAATTAGCTCATGATTTGTGCAGTATTGCTTATTTATTATACCTTTTCTATACTGAGTTTTATGTGGAATACTGACATTTTGTTCTGCCATATGAACCTACAACAGACTAGTTCATGACCCTATGTTATCTGCAAGCAAACATTTGTCCTTTTCATAATAGTGTTTTGTTGCTGCTTTGACTAATTTTTATTCTCCTTATCTGATAATTGAAGATTTGAATTTGTTCTAGGTCCAAAAAAGTGCTTGAACTTGGATCTGGTTACGGATTGGCTGGACTCGTTATTGCTGCCAGCACAAATGCTGACGAGGTGGTTATATCTGATGGGAACCCACAAGTAGTTGGATGTATCCTTCTTAAGTCCATGTATGCATATATGATTTTTAATTAGTTTTTTTTTGTGCCAGGCATTACCCCTCAATAGCTTTGTAAACCATTAACCCTCAGATATCCAGAAGAACATACACATCAATGCAAAAACTTTTGGTGAAACAAAAGTTAAATCTATGATGCTGCATTGGGATAAAGAACAACCTTCAGAAATGTTCAACACTTTTGACATGATTGTTGCAAGTGACTGGTACATTCAACACTCTTAATTTGGTATTCTTGAACAATGATTATATTGTCTACCATGTATGTGCTTAGTGTTGATGGAGACTCGCAGTCGGCATCATGCATACGTATATATATGTTAGGTTAAAAGAGTACAAAGGTCTTCTCTCTCCCTTTAGCTGCTAGATTAGACATGCATCCTGACAATTAAATTGTTCGAGCCCTTGACCTTCACGGCTAAGAATGTTTAACTCCTCATTTTTAAGTTTTAATTAGGAATTTACTGATCTAAATTCTCGTGACTCATAACATTTCACACCAGAAAACAAATAATTACCAACAGGTCAGATCTGTACAATATTATACAAGTCACGTGTGTGAAGATCTTTTTTAAAAATTGCTAATCATTGGCATGTTGTAGGGTGAGGCTTTGAACTTGACAGTAAGTAATGCATGTAAGCAGATAGTGTTTTTTATACAGTAAAATTGTTGAAGCCATGGAGTCTTTTTTGGTATTTTTATGTAGAAATTCCAGAATTTATTAATGAATAATCACCATCTTAATCAATTGCACCTAGAGTTCTTTTTTACTCGCATTCCACTTGGTCTTGCAGCACATTTTTCAAGCAATTCCATCAGAGCCTTGCCCGGGTAGTCAAATCCCTACTGAAGCGTTCAATAACCTCACAGGCCATATTTCTCAGTCCCAAGAGAGGTGATTCATTGGACAAGTTCCTAGAAATAGTCAAAGAGAACGGTCTGTGTTTTGAGTTGATAGAGAATTATGATCCCGCTGTCTGGGATCTGCACAAAAAATACGCAACAGTTGACGGCAGAGCCTGGCCCAATTATGACGAAGAGCATTGCTACCCTCTGCTTGTTAGAATCAAATTTTTCAGTGAATAGCCATCTTTGGACATCGGTGTATGATCTTGGATGGTTTCATATGTAATCCACAGTACTGTTTCTAATTTCTTTCCGTTCTCTCTGAAAGTACTAGCAAGATAATCCAAAAAAAAAGTCAGTTGCAAACGAATGTGCATATATCTGCTTAGCATTTGAGACATTGAATATCGATGGGTGAATATAATCTGGGACCAGAAACGATTTGAGTCAAGCAATATAAAATATTATCACTCTATCAGGTATCATTCGTCACTGAGCTTACTGTGTAGCTAAACTTTATTCTTTTGTCCTCCTTTTATATCCCTAGCATGTCTGCAGCAATATTCGCATAGTTAACTGCCTTCATAAAGGTGGGCGCGGTGCATCCTCCTCAAATCTGGCACTGCAACAACTGCCAGCATTCATATTCGGCAATGGAAGTTTATTTGATTATCCTTGTTACTTTGACTGCTCTCTGGTTTATCTTCTTGCGTTTGTTGTTTGAAAGTAATTTCTTTACTGCTTTCTCGGACCTTGCATCTAAAACATCTTGGCTAGTGACGATTGTGAGCACAAGTTATCTCAGTCAAGTGGTTATTGCATCACAGTCACCACACTGGATTTATTTGCTGATGTTGCTATGTCTATGCGTAGCCTAATCACGTTCTGTTTGACAAATGGATTGGGGCTCTATTTAATAGCACTTGTTGCGGCTTCATGGTTTCTGACTGAATGAAAGCAATTTTCAGAGATGAAAGCAAGTTGGACGCTCAATGAAACGAGCAAAGTTACCAGATTCGTCGTGAAAATACTTATTGAAACGATCGTCAGGACGGGATCGTCACATTAAGGCATTTCATGGTTTCAGGTGCTCCACTTTTCTTAGACGCTCTCATGTGCACTTCTTTATGAACCGTATCACTTGGTGTACTGTTCTTGTCAATACATAAGCTTTGTACACGTACTCTAGAATCGAATGGATTCAAGACGACTGTTTACGTATAATATGATCCATGAACAGTGACACTTTTTAAAGCAGCAGTGTCTTTTTTCTCGCTCCTTGCATTACAACTCCATTAAGGAAAAGTATCTAACAGAACATTTCTGAAAACTTTTCTTCGACACCATGTGCGAGCTTATTTCAGTTGTCGAAAGTATGATCGTCACTCCCTTTTCTTAGAAAGGTCTGATGAATAGGATATTCTGTGTAAGATCCACTTCTCCTTCCTGAGTTTGATAAATGTAAACTGATGTTGAATTTTTTTCAGATACTAGGAGTAAAACTGGATTCTTGTTACCTAATTACTGCTAACATTCGCAATTTTATCAAGCTACAGTGCGGTTCTATATATGATACCATACGCATCTGTTGTATTCCAGCTACATGTGGGAGTGGGACACCAGTGCAGAAGAGGGAATGTTCCATTCCTTAACGATCGAAGATACCTTCTGCTAACTGTCACCGGCACCAGCCCCATTCTTTTCCGAGCTTCTCCGTTTCCCTTTCCACTTTACATGCATCCTTTTTTTTTCAGTTTTGTTCCTCAAAAGAGCGCTCTTCTAGCATCTTTACCGCTGGATTGTTGTCAGTTCACTCGACTTTTGAGTCAAGATTCCTCCGTCTCGGTTTAATAAACCGGAATCTCAGCTAGACCTGCACCGCTTAATTTCAGAGCTTCAGTTGGTACGTAAGCAACTGGGAGTCAACGAAGAGTTGAATCCTCCACGAGATCGCAACGGCAGCACTTCCCGAAATCAGAAGATCACTCGGGACCTGGAGAAGAAGCCACGGCATATAGGAGGCAGGGGAAAGGTAACAATGCCGCTGCCCTAGCGAGTGATTTTATTCGAGACGCCGTGGCGTATCTGAACTTGCAGGCCTTGTGAGCGAGAAAACGACCCGGTCGGTGGCCGATCACTGTCACGCGCTCGCCGGACGCCGACTCGTGACGGCATCGCCTCGTTTCATCCTGACCGGTGCTTGAAAAAAAAAATCGCACGCGGACGCGGCCTCCCTCTCATCACTTTGAAGCTCCGGTGGTTTGTTTAACAGGTGCGTCGCTGTGTCGCTGCCGCCAGTAGAAGTAGGTCAACTTGGGATGGAAAAGGCCGCTTAAGCATGACGGAGATGCCTCTTTGTCCGTGTTTGGCAATGGTGATTCCTGAATGAAGGAGGTTAGGTGTGAGCTTCTCGGGACGAAGCTTGCAGCTAGAGTTGTCTAACTTCCTAAGCGAGATCACGAGGGCAGCAGTTAGCGCGATCGGTACTGTGCTAGAGAAGTCAGTGCCCTGCAGTTGCACGCATCATAATCGTACACCAGGATGATAAAATTACATCGTCACTAAAAGGCGATCTGATCCTAGGCCGATACGCATTTCAATTTCGGAGATCATAGGCAGGCCCACGCGGAGGAGCTGGAGCCACCGATCCTTCCTTTGGCTTCACTCAAAAGCAGGGGACCAAAATCGATCGATCGCCATCGCCGTGCCCATGCTCCTCCCCACCCCACTATCGCCGTCCTCGCCTGCAGCATTCATTTGACCGATCCGCACGCGCAGATGGCGCACCCCATGTGCAGTGCAGTCGTCTCAAGATGCGTCATCGGCTGTACAGCGTACGCCAACACTGTAAAGTGGCAGCAGCGGCACAATACTACACATATAGTTCAGTATTCTAGTATTCCGATCCATGCGGCTGCAGCCACCTAGCCAGCCATTAGTTTTTTGCTTTAGCTGGTTGATTGGGGCACGTATGGAGCAGCTAAGCCAGCAATCAAGCATCAGCTACACACACGCCTGCACCACAAAACTGAAAGAAAGAAAAAGAGAAATATTGAAGAAATATTTGGTGGGACGTTCAGCGTAGTGGAGCTGCTACGTCTCTGAAGATGGCGACTCGGTAAGCAGAAAATGCTGCAGGGCTGGACGGTAGCCGGTAGGGCAGTTTCAGCTCAACAGGGGCCTGTAACGTACTGGTAGCAGGTTGAACATGCTCCGTCCGTTCATCAGTCGTTAACAATGATGTCAAGTGATCAACTTTGTTAGCCGCATCATCTCATCTGTCGTGCGAATTTGTTAGTTGGTTCGCCACTAGCAGCCGGACTGCAATCATTGCTAGTATTTGTCTCTCCCTTAATCTGTGAAACAATCTTGTACATTTTCTTTTTGCTGGACACAAAACCCAAAAGAAGAAGAAAAGAATGGCGGATTGTACAATGGCGCCCGTGCGGTGCGGCGCCCGTTTCTTTTGACCAAGAGCTTCGCCTCACTCCGGTGACTCTGTCCGCCCGGTACTATAGCAGCAGCAGGTGGAGCAAGAGCGGCGCGAAAAGCGAGGCCCCGGCGGTCAGCGCCAGCCTCGATGGCGCGGACGACGCGTCACCCGTGGCGAGGCTGGCGAGCCAGGAGTTGTCGCCCAGCATCACGCCCTGCCCGTCCGCCCCGCCGCCGCCGCCCACGCCCTGCCCGCCTGGCGCCGGCCTCGGCGTCTCCGGCGTGGCACCCGGCCCCGTCGGCGTCGGACCTGTCGGTGCCCCAGGTCCGCTCGACGATTTCAGGCTGCACGTTGTCAAAAAGGGAGAGCTTATTAGTGGAAAGAACGCCTAGTTTATCATCTCTGTTACTGAATTAAAGTAATCTTTAGGAGCTCTCGTTATCTTCCCTAACTAAATATTACTGCTGTCGTCGTGAGCTCAGCATGCCATCCATCGCTTGTAACTCCTACTACGTCCGTTTTCCCAGGACCTCTCTCGGCTCTCACTCTCTGCCCTGTCTTTTTCTGACTTTGAACAAGATAAGAAACCGACTGGCTTGGCCTGCCACGACGTTGACATGCGAACCAACGGTAGAGTAAAAAAACCCAAGATGGAGAGCCTGGTCTGCCATAACAAGTTATGCGCCGACCAAAATGGAAATATCAATCGCATGCCTTCCTACAGATATCTACTGCACCAGGCTAATCTGCACTTCAGGAGCATGGCTTATTGTGAAATGCAGCACCTGCGCCCATTTTCGAGATAGGGTTATACTATGGCGCACTAGAATCAATCACTACCTTGCTCATGATCATCCACCCACCGCTACCTGTACACGATAACTAGGCGTTAATGACGCGCCATGCTGTTGCCAATTCATTGCCGCCTAACTCTGCATGCGAAATCTCGCGCGCTTTTACGCACGCACTAATACTGACGTGACGCCAAAGCTAAATGTTCATTGGAGTAATTAGTACCTATTAGTGCAGTAGCCTGTGAAAAGCGAACTGTTTCTGTGCGAGGCGCTTGAAGGATCGAAGCTGACCTTGGGGTGGCGACGGGGCAGAAGGTGATGCTGTAGTCGCGGCCGCCGGCGCAGGTGAAGGTGCTGGTCGGGTCGTCGTAGGCGTAGCTGTACGACTTGGGGCACGCCGACTTGAACACCATCGAGTAGGCGGTGGGGCGGCAAGTGTTGGGGTTGGCGTACGCGCCGCTGCAGCAGTACTCGGGCTTGCCGAAGGCGTCGCACGCGCTCCGGCACGCCGCGCCGCCCAGCGCCCGGAGCTCCCCGGGGCACCTCATGTTCAGGTCAGCCGCGCAGCCGGCCGCGGCGCACGTCGTCGCGCCAGCGCTGGCGGCGCCGCCGCCGCCGGAGGCCTCGATCAGCATCGGCAGGTTGTACCCGTCCACCAGGCTGACGTCGTAGAAGTCGTTGCCGCCGCTGCCGTCCAGCGTGAACTCGGCCAGCGTGGCCGGCGTCGCGGCGTTCTGGCCATTGCACTCGAGGGACCCGGAGCCGCAGTCGCCCGTGACGCAGGCGAACTTCCCGGACGCGTCCTGCGCGCAGGCGGTGCGCGCCCACAGCCGGCCGGACCAGCCCGACGGCGCAGGCAGAGCGCGCGACGTGCCGGGCGGCAGCACGAAGCCCGTCGGGTCTAGTCTTGCGCTCCCGGCGTTGGACTGGATGCCCGGCCACACCGTCCCCGTGCAGCGGTTCACGAACGTGAATGTCGCAGCTCTCCCCTCTGCATCAAGAACCAAAGACGTCAGTTCAGCACAGCATTACGGAAACTCCCTCCCCTATTTATCATAATCCCGCCACTCTACGATGATCAAATCACCTCTCAGAAATAGACAAAGAAGAAGAACAGCAACGACGCAAACTCTTGCAGTTTCCATGTTCTTGAAGCAATGCAGCCCTCAGTGGCTTGTCAATCGACAAGAGCAGGAAGAGGTATATAATGTCAGAATGGTACAGGTACTTGCTACCAGGACAAGTAGAAGCGGTCCAGTTCGCGAGCACTAGTTCCAGTTCAGTGGTTAGAGAGAAGTGAGATAGGAGAGGAAGGTAAGAGACAGAACTGCTGGACTTCAGAAATGGAAGAGCAACCACCAGGATTAGGATGAGCGTGGGGGCTGGAGAGGAGAAGGGGGAATCCGAGCTCTCCCTCTTGGACCATACTAATAGCACAAGTGAGGCAGCTTCTAGCTCGCTTTTCGCTCGCTTTTTTTGAGGAAGCTACGGTGGGGGAGCTCCCCACCTGGATTTCTTCATGAACAATGGAACAGAGTCCACATTTTTACACGCGCTGCGCAGCGCACTGTATGGGTGCAAGCAAAAACAAATCACGGCCCACTATCTTATTACATCAAACATAATCACGCTTTCTTCAAAAAAATGAAAGAAATGGAATTAGTCAACTTGATTGGATTCAGATGCCCTTTTCTCTGCATTTTGCACGAAGAAGAAGCCTAGCTCTAATTCCCCATGAGCAATTTCCAGGATGGATGGGGAAATATGCTGGCGTGGTGCTTGGTGATGCCCGTATCTTTTCGCAGAAAGTTGCGGATTGTGATGAGATATAGTGGAAGAATGATAGGTATGGCTGAACAAGCGTTCGTGGGGATTAGGAATTTAGGATAACCTAATGAAACGGAGCATGTTGTCAGGGGCTTAGGACTGCTTTGTCAAACAAATCCTGGTTGGTAAATGCATCGAAACTAAAAGGATCTGTGGTCAGTACTTGCACTGCATGTGCCGGCGGTAGTAAGGTGGTTGGTTAGTCAGATTCCTGGAGTGAGTGGTAAAGGTACTGAAAGAGATATGGAAGCTGAAGAAACTGAGGTGGCTAGAGCTGACAGTCAGCTGCCCAACACAACCGTACTGTTACCTAAATGATTTGATCGTGATACCCCGATTACGAATATGCAGTCTGACTTGTTTCTAGGGGGAAATGGACGGAACTGAATAAAGTATCAGCAATTCAGCAGGTAAAAGAAAACTTATTGCTCGCTGTTAAGCATACAGTGTTAGCATCCAAAAAAAAGGACAGCTTGAAAGAAGGACTAGGCCGGCCGTTTGGCATATACTCTGTCAAAACTCAGTACATTCAGGCAATACTGTCAAGACTTCTTATTTCCAGAATCAAGCGATCTGTCGAGTGCCATGTGAAAAGTCTTTTTTTTTTTCAAGGGGAAATGGCAGGTCCTCTGCCTTTGCATTATAGGAGGAATAAAAGAGAATCAAAGTACACAAGTCTGAGCTGCAAGAGGCAGCTTGTGCTGCCCAAAATAAAAGAGAACAAAAGAGAAGAAAAGGAAAGACAAATTAACAGCACAACATCAAGAAAATAAACGCCTGCTGGAGCCATGTAAAAGAATATTTCACCTCATATATGTCTGTCACCTGGGACGGGGTCTTCAGCCAAAACTAAATTACAAGGCGACTATTTCATTGTGAAACCTAAAATTAACGAGGCTGCAATTATGGGGATAAGGGAAGTGGAGATGCTATCTGAACCCAAATATTAATTTGGTGATACCGAACACAACATGTTCACACGAGCAAATCAATTCTCTCTCTGCGTTGACATAGTTGCTGAAATTAGCAAAACTTCGAGCAGATGAAGCTTCTTCTGATGACATGGCACCAGCAACAATTAGGTATACTTTGTCTTAGGAAACATGATATATGCTAACACACTAGAAGTTGTGTGTGTGATGAACGGAAGTGGGGGACCCGGTACCCTACGATTAGCAAATAGCTATGATTGTTGCTCCAGTTGCTTTCACGTTTGCCTCGAGCGCAACACCTGAGCCGCAAAACTTGTGTTCAATACACGCCTAATTGTCATCCACGACGCGGATCACAAGCAATGCTCGAATATAGGTGCAAGCATCTTGGAGTACCTGCTATATATTTAGGACCACCAAAAAAGAAGGTCCGCAAATCCGCATCAACAACAGGTATAAGAAGCAACCCAAAGATCATCGAGCCTGTTATAATTCCCATCTAAAAGTACAGGTAAATGCTATAAACTTTGTTGTCAGTTGCTTAAGAATCCTGAAAGAAATCAACCGTTCTTTATAGAGGTGAATGGTATTTGGGCTAGCTTCCTATGCGGCATGTCGAATTGCACGCTACAGTAATTCAGATATTGTATTTTAAAAGAATAAAAAACATGATCACGGAGGTTGGGTGGTGAACACATAATTGCGATCTGAAATAAATCAATATTACCATTGGAAAAGGAGGTTGTATTTTATTTTTATTTTTTTGGTGAGGAGTATTTTATTTTTAAAATTATTGAAAATAGCTATAATTGTTGAGATACAACCATGGAAAATTAATATACCTATTTATTTTCTCCAAACTAACCAGCGTCAAATAATTAGAAACGGAGAGAGCAAAATTTTATATGAAAAAAAATCTTATATCAGTTTTAAAATACATCACGTGCAGGTCTGCACTGTAACTAGGGAGGATAGAAGGCCCAACCACGCATGTAAAGAAAAGGAAAAAGTCATATTTACCTCCCTCCATTATCACTGAAGTCCGAGTTTTCTTCCCCACGCTCAAAACTAGATATACTGACCCCCTCAACTTTCCAGACCACTTGTTTTTCCTCCCCGAGCGATTCGGAGAGTGATTTTAGCCTACATGGAGCATACGTGGCAAACAATATTAAATTGGAGGGAGTCGTCCTACTTAGTTTTGGGCGCGAGTAAAAAAACAGGTTTTGATGATAGTTGGAGGAGGCAATTAGGGCTTCTTCCAAAAGAAAAAAAAATGTCTGTCCAGCCATGAAGAAGCCCACGGGCTCGCGGCTGGTTTCTAATTCGCTGCACTGGCACGCCTGTGCCGGTGGACCCGCCGACCGCTGCCTCTCGAAATGACGGCCGACGGCGCCTCCGATGCCGGGCCCCTTTTCCGCGACCGCTATGCTCGGAGCCGCAACCGCCCGTCGTTACGCCCCGGGGCAACCGGCGGCAACTCCGATGAGCCGAGAAGTTGACGGATACATCTACAACGGTGCGCGCGCCCGGCTAAACAGGTTGACGTTTCAGTGACGCCAACAGGTCTGGAATTATATTCCGGCAGCAGTCTAGATCAAGACGTCCAAGATGCCTAACCGACGCAAAAACTAGCTCGTTTCAGCGTCGACACGGAGGATAACCATGTAATATAGCCACGTGAATTGCCTCTGTCTGTCTGTTTTTTAATCCGTGTTTTCGGTATGCCGAATCTTTTCAAGGTTCAGAGAACACGTCCGAGGACGGGAGAGCGTCTTCACAAGTCAAAGGAGAATTGCAGTAAGCGTGCCAATTTTCGTAGTGGTCCAGAGGAGAATTGCATTCAGGATAGTATGGTTTCTCCAGTATTACCCTGTCTTTACGTGACCTTCCTTTTCCTCCTTCCCTCTTCACCTGTTCTCCGCGCATCGGCAGTAAATTCTAGCTTGAATCATCCATGGGTTTTCATAACTTCGTAAAAGAAAAAAAATAGATCATCCATGGATTTGGCGAGATCAGCACCCATGTTCAGCAAGTAACTTTTCCCACTCGAATGGTCCCAATCCTGAGGAGAAACCTGGCGCCGCACAACAGCCGAACTAGTAGCTTAACCCAGACGACCACGTGGATACACAGTTCGTCGCCAAAAGCTGGTGGTCTTGCCTATTAAAGAGAGTCTGAATTCTTTTTTCTTTCGATTGTTCAGCTTCATTAAAATAATTAGAGTGGAGGGTTTATGTTACAGATAACAGAGTATAAATTCAGTTGTGATCATGACTCAGTTCAGTTCAGATATTCAATTAAGATAGCAACTGAGTAGACATTCAATTATCTGAAACTTATCCGGTACGCTTGTAAAACAAACTATGTTGCCGCCGTGGTTAGGTAGAACTAGTTGCGATGGAAACTAACCAGTATAAACGTTGTAATCTACATCTGAGTATAAATACATGACCCCTGTGAGAGGCTTGGCCTCATGTGGCATGTCCCTGGATGGAGTGGATGAATGAAACTTCATTCTTATCTGTCCTTCACAAAAGCTCGCCTGCTTGGCCATCACCCACCCACTCGGCCGGGTCAGACAGAATTAAAACGGAGTGGAGCTCATGCCTTGCCCCCTCGCGGTTAGGCGCTTTCTCTCGCCATGCCGATCCCGTCTTCCCTTTCCGGCAAAGGGATGCAAATGGCCGAGTTGGAAGGAGACATGGGGATGCTAGTTCCACTGGACGTGAGTCATCAGTCCTAGCATAACTGCTGTCTGCTGACACACGCGCTTCATCAAAGACTAGTGGTGGACTAGTAGGTGCAAAAGTAGTATATCCAATTTGCTGACCTGTTGCTGGGACTTTTGCGAGGCTTCATATCCGGATTTATCATGGTCTCGCGATGCTACGAGAGGAAGTGCGTGTCTGGAGCCACGTAACGGAGACTAGCTAAAAACGTTTGGACAACGACTACAGAGCCACCCTCTACTCTATTCTAAATGGTGAGTGGAAAAATGGCAACGGCTGAAACTTTCTTTCCATTTTTCGTTAAAGGGAACACGCATCTTCCATCAAAAGTTTACATTTCCTCGTCATCTGGTCGTGCCTAAGATCTTCTCTACTTTTTCAGTCCGCGGCAAATAGAAACATGTGCGTGCAGCGTGACAGGTCAAGCGTCTTCTGGTAGCAAAAAAGATTGCAAACGTGTTGTACTAGTTGTGGAAATATAGAGCTTGGAAAAGTACTGCCCGCGGTAACATAGCCGGGTGCCCGGATCAGATCATCACCCATTCTGCCACGTCTGATGTCATGTTCTGTCTTGAGATTGCAATACTGCGGCTAGGAAATGCACCCTCTGTTTTGTTTTATTTGACATTCAGACAAGAACGCTAGTTCAAATTCATGCCAATCATCATGTCTGAATGTCAGATAAAAGAAAACAGAGGAGTACATACTTATTTTCTTCAGTCTCTCAGCTTTTGACGATTTTACAATAGCTGTGATTCTGCGTGCTGTGCTACACAAAATCCAGGCTCCCAGTTTTACACGTGTTCAGATCGTGAAAGGGGATGTGCATCTCGATCAAAAGTTCAAAATCAAAAATCTCTTAATACAGCCTTAAACCTTACAATGGATCTTCTGAATTCGGCGCAAAGAAACATTTACGCACGGTGTAGTACGAGCTGTGTCATTCCTGGCTGGAGCCGCATCAGCATTTTCTGGTACGGAAAAGATGCAAACCGACGCACAGTGTGGATAGACCTTGGAAAGGGAAAGGAGCTAAAGCTGTGTGCAAAGTCATAAACTGCTTACCCAAATACGGGCCCATACCTTATTTGGACTCCTATATACACGTCACGCCGATTTGGTTGCTTACTTCATGCTATTTTGATGTCCCCATTTCGAGCTCGCTCAACTGCCGCTGCGATACGTGTCGATCTTCTTCAGTCTCATGGCCTTTCTACGGTTTGGTCGCAGTCGCACCAGTGTTTTTCTTCATCCTTTTTTTTGGGGAAAAAATGGGGTAGCAGCAGCAGTGTCCTGCGGGGGTTCAAGTGCTCGGCACGCAACGTGCGTTAGTTTTCTGATACGACATTCATTGAGACGGCAGCATGTGCAAGTGTGACTGCAAGCGTGCATGTGTCCACGGATCTGCCGATTCCCTGAACCTGCAGCCACATGATCGGACGATTGCTGCTCCCGCACCTTTCGGAACGCCGGGGATCTTGCCCTGTCCGGGGCATGTGACGCAATAGCTTGCTCGCTCGTGGACGAGAATGATTGCTGTCGACCGCACATGCATGTGAAAGCAAGTTAATTAGCTCTTATCAGATAGCTGTTCTGCTCCCCTCGTGGGCGATCGTACGATCGATAAAAGCAGCTTGCTCGATAGGTGAAGCACCGAGCAAATCGACCAGAGGTGATGAATGGGAGTCAATAGAAATTCTCCTCGAAAACCTAGCTTATGTCCCGATTATAACTTAACGCACCTTTCAATGAGTCATCAAGATTACAAACATCAACTTATGCAGTGCTAACCCTAAAAATGGTTGAAAAGGATTACACCAAAAGCGGAAGCAACCTAGAAACAAGATGAACAGTAGAAACTCAAAATCAAGGTCAACAAAGATAAGACGAGCGCCGAACAGTTTGACCAAACACCACATACTCCGGCAAGGAGGCTCTGGAATCGATACCGTGACTACCAGACACTCTGGTAAATATCAGACACTATCATACCGGACACTCCAGCGATGTACTTGATGGTTTGGCCTGCCGCACAACCCCGCAAAGAAAAATTGCCAAAACCCAGTTAAACGGACTCCAAATCCAATAAGATTTGAATCGTAGCATCATCAAGACATCAAGAACCTCCTCTAAAAAGCTCCACACAAACAGCTCAAGAAATCATCATGAATTTTAGATTTTGGTGTAAGTCCTACGGTATGGATGAACTTAGGTAAATCTACTATGAATTGGAAGGTCCTCGTGTCATAGATTCAACCAATGATCACTTAAGAAATATTGTAGCATGTCCTAACACCCAAGATCCCTCGATAAATCCACCTAACTCAGCCAAAAGAGAGAATACGAAAATCACTAACGGAGGGACGAAAACTTTATTTTTCTCATCAACCTACACGTCACGAGAAAAGCAAACACTTCTTCATTCTCCTCCAATTTCTTCGTCGCCTTCATCAACTTCTGTTAGTCATAAACATAATCTCGCACGAGCTTATCTAGCCGTAGAAATCCCGCATTTCAACTCAAACTCTAAATAAATCAACATTAGTTACTCGTCACAAATATATTACTCCCTCTGTTCTAAAATAAATAATATTTAGGACAACTAATTTAGCTTAATTTCAAACTAAATTAGTTATCCTAAATATCATTTATTTCAGAACGGAGGAAGTACAAATTATGACACATGACTTGTCAACGGGCAAATCACATATTCGAGTGCGTCGATACGATCGTTGCCGAACCTGATCAGTGATCATACTGATTCCCTGCACAGGCATGAGTGAGCTGTACGATAAATATGTTCCACAAAAATAACTGCCGTGCCTTGTTAAGCAGGACAAAACGTCGCCGGTATTTTCGTCTCGTGAAATATGCTACCAACAAACTTGTGAAACAGAGATCTACGGAGGAGGAGAAATTAGATACTCCATCGTTGAACGAAGCGCAGCACGTAACCAAAACCAGCACGGTCACAACTTCGCCGGCTGGCGGACAGAGCTTTCTTTTCCTGCTCGACTTCCTCCCATTTCCTTCTCGGGTCAATAACCTCCACCGCGTGTCCCCGGCCCATCCCCGGCACCTCTATAAATTGGAGAACGAGACGAACATGTATCATCCAAGTTCAGTCGGTCGTTCACCAGCTTCAGATATTTCGAGGCCGCGACGCGGTGCACGGGAGTCGAGGCGAAGCGTTCATTACTTCGTGGAGCTGGTACGGACAAGAACCAAGGTCGGCAGACTCGGCAAGAGTTTTGGGGCCGTTGCCGACATTGTTGGGCGGCTGACACCAGGGCCCAATGCCCGGCATCGGAGGGGCAGATACAATTCTCCTCTCCTGTCCGGGGACTGCTTGAGCTTCTATATAAGGGAAGTGACCGTCCACGGCTGGTCGTCACCCTCTCGCCCCGGTCGCATTACACGACGACGAAGGAAGAGGAGAGTCGGAGTTGGAGAGCTCGGAGCCGAAGCCTCGTCTGTGCTACAGGGTGTGACGAAATGGCGCGAAGCCCAGCTCATGTCGCTGCTCTCTGCTCACTTGCGCTGCTCCTCCTGATTCCTGGTGAGTGCTATATGCTCTGTTCGTTCGCATTGAGGCATTGAGCATTGCTTGTTTCCTAGGTATGTTGTGGATCGTGAGCTGTGCCGAGCTGTGTCTGATGTTTCGGTCCTTGCAGCTGCCTGGTCGGCGACATTCACGATGACCAACAACTGCGGCTACACGGTGTGGCCGGGTCTGCTGTCAGGTGCGGGCACGGCCCCTCTGTCAACGACGGGATTCGCTCTGGCGCACGGCACGTCGGCGATGGTGGACGCGCCGGCGAGCTGGTCGGGCCGCATGTGGGCGCGCACGCTCTGCGCCACGGACGCCGCCACTGGCAAGTTCACCTGCACCACGGGCGACTGCGGCTCCGGCAGCCTCCAGTGCAACGGAGGCGGAGCCGCACCGCCGGCCACTCTGGCGGAGTTCACGCTCGACGGGTCCGGCGGCATGGACTTCTTCGACGTCAGCCTCGTCGACGGGTACAACGTCCCGATGCTCATTGTCCCGCAGGGCGCCGGCGCCGGCGGCAGCAGCAACGGGTCCGCCGGTGCCGGCAAGTGCATGGCCACCGGCTGTCTCGTCGACCTCAACGGCGCTTGCCCGGCCGACCTAAGGGTGATGCCGGCGTCCACGGGCCCGAGCGCCACCGATGCCGGCGGCAGCGCCGTGGCGTGCCGCAGTGCGTGCGAGGCGTTCGGCACGCCGCAGTACTGCTGCAGCGGCGCGTACGGGAGCCCCAGCACGTGCAAGCCGTCGACGTACTCGCAGTTCTTCAAGACGGCGTGCCCGCGGGCCTACAGCTACGCCTACGACGACTCCACCTCCACCTTCACGTGCTCCGCCGGCACCAGCTACGCCATCACCTTCTGCCCGAGCACCACCAGGTAACACCTTTGCCCCCCAGCTACTTGATTTTTCGTCATCGTTCAATCCTGAGATTTGCATTTAATTATCACCATTTGGGTCGGCTAGAACTGATGATCATCAATAATTCACCGAAATGGCGCGAAATGAACGATTGAAGTCACTTGACGACGGGCTTTATGGTGATAGTGACTTAGCTACGTTGAAGCTTTTGTTTTAAGATACGGCGATGACCATACTTGAAGGAATTGATTTAAGTTTGACAATTATCAGTAGCATCCGTAGCTCTCAATACAAGGTTGGTTCGATGCTGCGGAACCGGGCCAAACTGGACTCGCTTTCGTGTTGAATTCTGCACGACGTTAGTTGGATTTTGGTAAGAGCGGTAGGAAATCCGCCTAATTCCACTTTTAGTGGTCAAAATAGGATAGAAAAGCATCTTTCCCATCAGAAATCGGTGTCTTGAGATGCGCGTTACACACTGCGATTGACTGTTGCAACACAGTTATCTCTCCACGGTTAAAAAAAATCTATTGAATCGCCCCTCGCTGACCCAATATGTTCTCCCTGACATCGACTAGAATGTTTAGATCCATCCCTTCACGTCCCTGTCACGAAAAGCTTGTTGAGCCGTTGGTGATTCCTGCAAGAAGACGCGGTTGAGGCCTGTCCAACGGCTAAAAGTACTGTAACATCAACGGCTATGAATCGACTAGCTTAGCCCTGGCCGCGTTGGGTGGGGACTCGTGCTCGGTCTGCACTGCACACGCTGGCGAACGAGCCGCTGACACAAAAGCACTTCTGGCTTCTAGCCGTTTCGCGCCTGTACGGTCCCAATGCATCATCGGCATTGATGTGATCCGGTCCCAACTGCAACCCATGTCCCCTTGCTCAGGATGAGTCAACGCGTTGGTCCAAAATATCTGTACTGCCCAAAAGATCTCGGGTGCCCGTGCATCAGCATTAATTCGAGCGTTCTTGTACAGCCACCACTGTTGAAAAGTGAATTCTGTCTGTACTGGCCGCGTGCTAACCGTCTGTATGCCCTTGTCCTTTTTTACAGCGGGAAGTACTCCGGCGAGAACCCGCAGGCGGCCGGCGTGCAGCAGACCTCGAACGGGTCGATGGTCTACCTCGGCGGCGAGCAGCTCGCCACCGGCACCGCCTCCGTCACCTCACGCGCGTCGCTGCTGCTCCTGTCCGTCGCCGTTGCGCTACTCTGAGCCGGCGGCGGCGTTCCGGGCGGACATTCACTCCGTGTTAAACGGCGGCGAGAGTCGTCGTATGTACAGCGAGCGAACGCACCCGAGGTGCAGCATGTCAGCATGTGTGTCCTTATCCGGCGTGACGGGGGCAGAGATAAGATTCCGGCCCGATTGACGCCGAGGAAAAGGAGAAGGGGGAGCAGGAGCTGATGAGAAAAACAAACGATATCTCCACATGGATCGCAGCTTTCTAGGTAGCTTATAATATATGCGCATACTAGGGATAGGATAACCTTTTACTTCCCCACTCTTCCTCGATTTGTTGAGCCGATACGGATGTATTCCAATGTTGTTCGTCGAATCGTCGTGCTAGTAGTGCTAGATTATTACGGTGATCATCATGGTTACTTCAACTGTTGGCTACTGAAAAAGGACCGAGAGGGTAAAATATCGTCGCTCTTATTTATCCTTGGGAGTCACGTTCCTCTTTGCTCCGATTATTTTACTGCTTGTGTGCTACTAAACCAGTGGGTGATGGCATATAGGTCTAGATAACCACCTCCTGCTGGCTTTGCTGATGAATTGATGATGATGGTGGTGAAAGATCTAGTTCTCACGATCTGAAAGAGTGCTGCTCGGAGTTTCTTGTGACCGCGCAAGGGAATGTGTAGAATTTCCAGATAACTAGCTTTGATTTCCTGATCATTGATAGTGACAACCTCCGGCCGCAATATCAAAATTCAGGACAGGTTGTGAGAGATTGGCGGCTGCTACAGATGGATGTTCGGCTGCTGGTGGCAAAAGCTGTACTTCTCACACGTCACAGCCTGAAAGCTACTACTAGTATTTTCTTCCGACCACACGAGTAGGATTTTCAGATTACAATGGTGACGATTTTGGCTGGATTTCCTGATCTACTGGTACCGATCCGGATGGGAATGGGTTTGCCTACACTTAGATTCCTAATAATCTTTTCGGCGGCGCGATACCAATCACGAGGTCAGATCCTACCGTGAGACAGCTTGTTTGTCACACAGACTCGGGAATAAGCAGAATAGAGCCCATCGTAGTCTAAACTCGAACAAGGCCCGTTAGTATTCTATAAGTAGTATCTATCATATTTTAGCCCATTAAACTTCATGGAATTGTTGGGCCCACAATGGATCTACAGATCTGGACGATTGAATGACTAAACCTTAGAAGCACCGGGGCCTGCATTTGCAAAAGATAGACCCTGAACCATTCCCCGACTTAGAAGAAACCCTTTGGAAAACTAGACCTACTGCGGGCCCATGCTATTCATGCTCGTGCGTCCATCTCCAATAGGCATTTTGTCAAGGACAGCAAAGCGGAGAGAAGATCAATTGTTACTGCCGGTTACCTGCAAATATGCATTTGGAGTGTATGATCTATCAATCTATATTCTTGTTGAAGTTTGAAATGCAACGGTAACACAGGTTACAACCACAACAGGAAATCGACATATTTTCGTGAGTCTCAAACCCACAAAAATATGGTAAAACCCCACGAAATAAATAATTTTGTCGGTTTTGGACTTATTTTCGTCGGCCAGCGGCTCACAAAAATATTCAGTCGAAAATAATTTTAATTTCGTCGGTGACCCATGAAAATAACTATATTTTCATCGGTCGAAGAGGGCCCACGAAAACAGTTATCACGAAAATAAAGCACATTATTCTCGTGGGCCACATTTTAGCCCACAAAAATAATATGACACTATTTTCGTGGGCCACGTTTTGGCCCACTAAAATAATATGGCTCTATTTTCGTGGGCTACTTTTGACCCACAAAAATACATAAAATAACAGTACATAATTCATGCTTATTTTCGGTTCCAAACATATAAATATATATCATTCATACATTCAAATGCAACGAATCCATACATTCATAAACAGATATCATAAAACACAGTACTCTTCACAACAAATGCAACAAACTCAAATTAACATTATAACATTCATACATAGTCTCAAAAATATCATTCCCAACACACATTCAAATATCCATACAAGTACATAGATAACAATCATTGTCAATTCAAGCACATAGCCACATCGAGTTTTCCCCACAACCTAACAAATTGCTCCGACAAGCTAATCTTTCGCTCGTCGTTTTCCTGTTTCAAGCCAAATATGATGCAAGTGGGCTCCATTTGAAAATAAGATACGTAATATATGATGCAAATAAAAACTTGAAACTTTAGAGGATTCTTTTATAAATTATGATCATCTTACCTAATTGCTACCACCGAGAGCAAAGAATTGATCGATAAAGTCATCCCCTCCACCCTGTCGTGCTGAAGAAGTTGCTTGCAAATTTGTAACAAAAGGACTTTTTATGCTCTTGATGATGATCCCTAGATAAAGAATAATGAATGTCACAACTATACTAACAGTTTATAAAACTAAAAGGGAACATAACGATAACATATATTTGTGTTCCAACGGGAAGAGACTGTGGAGGCACCGGTAACGGTGAAGACATAGGTAGCTGCGGAGGCTGTGGTAGCGGTGGCATAGCGGCAGGCAATGCAAGCTGAGAAAAATACCCCTAAAATCATTTTTAAATGTTTAGTTTCATTCTACTATAAATAGAACTGCATTTCTTGGTTAACATAAATAATTGAACTCTTATATTATTGTACCTGCATCGCTTGCTGCCACGTCGCCAGATTCGAGAAGTAGTCATTTTGTGCTTTTATAAACTCGTCATGTCGTTTCATTCGATCTCCCTATAACCTCAAGTGGTCTCTTAATGCAGCTTGCTCTTCTTCCGTTTGTTTTAACCTTGATTTAGATAAAAACAACTGTTTCAGCCTAGGTGCAAGAGGCATGTAACGAAGTTATTTCACTACCACTTTTGTCTTCACTAATTCACCGTCCTCATTTGTGGCCTCAATGTATCGAGATTTTTTACAAACCGAGCATTGTCAGATTTGTATTCTCCTTCTAGAAAATCATACAGTTGTTACGACAACAATCAATCTTTTCGTACTTCATACCATGGCGTGCCAACAATTTCTTTGACTGATACATATTCTCGGCAACTTATGATTCATCGGAAGAATGTCTGATATCAAATCTATAAGATCATCGTAGCACTTATTCGATAATTTTTACTTTGATTTTATAGATATGAGACGAGTAACGGTCGAAAGGAGAGACACTTTAGTGTGCTCATGCAACTGTTCATGTGATGCTGAAAGAATTCTATAGAATTCTTCAACTTTAGCTCCAGGAATTTCTTTAGATGTATCTACACCACGACCAGGATCTAGTGCTTCAACCATATCTTCCATTCTATCCTTGCTATCACCATCTATGTATCAACATAAACATTACTCTGGTATAACTCGCCATGCTCATACCATGTTTTATAACCTAGCATAAAACCAAATCGACAAAGATCTTGTTCCATGTCAAAACTCTCCTTGCACAAAAAGTTACAACACTTGTTGCACGGGCATTTCACAAAACGGCTATTCGATAAAGAGAAAGCCCGAGTGATAAATGCCTTAGTATTGATGACTCATTCATCCGAAGACGCAGCATTCTTCCGCCAACCATCATACATCCATTGTCTATCATCACCTGTGTTCTGAATTATATAATACAAGAAAATAGAGCTCATAAATATATATGTTGCAATAGCAAGAATAAATTATTATTTAATTACATTCACTTTACATTTATTTGAATGGATAAGTCCTAAACCCACCCAAGACTGACCGAGAGGAGCTTGCTTATAACGAGACGTTGGGTCCGGATCCAGACAAAATTTCGGCAACATAATCTCGTTGTTCTGCAACTGCACGCTTGATAATGGTGCAGCGGAGAACATTAGGGTTACGCCGTTGAAATTTCGTCTGAATCGAGACCCCATATCTCGTCATAAGCACACCCCCTCGGTCACTCCGAGGCTGTCCAAAAAGGGACAATTCCGAACATACACATCTCACATGCGTAACACATGTGAGACGGGTCGGTTTGAAACGGGTGACGCATATTATATAGGTTACATGAATCTTATTTTTTAGAGTGGATTTCGAGATGTAAGAACGCGAGACGGGAGGAAAGAATGAGAGAGAGACAGTGAAGTGGACCACGTGGCCTCATTCCTGAAGTAAATGGAGTGGCGGCGGGCGACGAGCCCGCCCCCGCTCGGCACGAGACCGTGGACACACGACAAAATTCGAGTCGTAATGAAGTCGAGAGCTCGCGGCCTAACCTAAATCGAGTTTATTTTCGTGTGCATGAAAACCCACGAAAGTAACGGCTCTCATTTCGTGAGCCGGAGCCGACATCCACGAAAATCTTTTATTTTCGTGAGCCACGGAAACCCATGAAACTAATGCGTCTATTTTCATGTGCCGCCGCCGTAACCCACAAAATTAAGAGTGAGTCACCGACAACTGCTGCGGTAAACGCCTATAATATCATGTGCCGGCGCAGTAAACGCCTATAATGAACCTAAGACAACCTAGGGTCATAAGTTTAGCTTGAGATTAACAGTAATTTGTAGAAACTAAAATAATTCAAGATTTTAGTTTGAATTTATGAGTAATTCATTAAAGCAAAAAAGTATACTTTATCTTCTTAATTTTCTACAATGGACAAATTTTTCTTTAACTAACTTGTCCTATGGCTACAAACCAAACAGTTACAAAAATTCCCTTTCTTTACTAGCTGCACCTTGAAACTTATAATCTTGGTTCACTTCGATTATGATATAAAAATTGCACTACAAACTTTAGTGAATAACTAAAGATTACCTCAGGATGAACTCGGGGAGTTGAGCCGAGCAGCGTGACGAAGTGCCGAAGCGTCGGACGAGCTGCGGTCAGCACAACACGAAATGTTGCGGTGGAGTCGCTCGGCACACCTCGAAGCTGCACGGTGGAGCCGGGCCGAGAAGTGCACCAGATGGTACAACAGGACGAGGAGCACGCGGGCGACCTGCGGGTGTCTAGCAGGGAGCTAGAGCTGTAGCTGCCGCGGTGGCCGGCGTGACTGAGAGCTGCGGCACAGCTGCCCGGGTGCAGCGCTGGTAGCGTGGGCTGCACTGGTGCAGCGCTGGTACTGTGGGGGGAGGGGGGGGGCGCAGCACGGCTAAGAGGTGGAGGCGGCCGGTGACGCGGCGGCCGACCAGCAGCAGACGAGCAGCGGCGAAATCGGGGGCGCGGCGCGGTGTATGTCGGGACTGGGCAGCTGTGCTGGCGCGTGGGGAACGAAGGACTTTATTTCATGTATTTTCGTGAGCCGGATCTACAACCCACGAAAATAACGTCTCCAATTTCGTGTGCCGGCGGCGAAACCCACGAAAATACAGGTTAATTTCATGAGTCACTTCATGGCCGACGAAAGTGACATGCAATTTCGTGAGCCAGTGCTAGGCCGACGAAAATAACCTCATGCAATTTCGTGATCCACATAGCAGGCGACGAAAATAACCCTGACATCCGGCTCGGAAACCCACAAAGTTGTCTGCAATTTCGTGATCTCAGGAAGCAAGCTGACGAAAATGAATCGGATCTGGCACGGAAAACAAGGGTGCACATGATTTCGTGAGCCACCGAGTTGGCCGACGACAATAAACAGGTTAATTTTGTGTGTCGTCAATGAAGCCCACGAACATAAAGGCAAATTTCATGAGCCACGGCGTGGCCGACGAAAGTTACATACAATTTCGTGAGCCTGTCGGTGGCCGACGAAAATACACCTGACATGGCCGACTCGGAAACCCACGAAGCTGTTTGCAATTTCGTGAGCACAGGGAGCAAGCCGACGAAAATAAACCGGAAAACAAGGGTGCATGCAATTTCGTGAGCCAGAGTCAGCCGACGACAATAAACCGTGTGATTTCGTGTGCCGTAGGGCAGGCCGACAACAATAAGCCCTGTAATTTCGTGTGCCGGCTCTAAAACCCACGAATCTATTTACTTTCATGCGCTGTTAGGAGGCCGACGAGTCGACGACAATACCTTCGGACATTACAAGGAATTTCGTGAGCTAGTCGCAGAAACCGACGAAAATAACCTATGTTTTCGTGTGCCAGCTACTGAACCCACGAAAGTAAACCTAATTTCGTGAGCCGCTTTTGAGACCCACGAAAATAAACCTTTGTTTTCGTGAGCTATATCCTGGCTCACAAAAATAATTTTATTTTCGTGAGGGCTCACGAAATTACAGATGGCCCACGAAAATATGTCGTTTTCACTCAGTGCAGTGCAGCACAACGCACATGGTTAAATGAAAAGATCACTCAGTGCAAACGCAAGATATGCTTAACCGAAATAGATTTGCATTGGGGCGAGGGTTTCACATGGTTTTCTTATGCTGCCCTCCGATTCCATGCACCGCCATGATTAAAAAGCGCGAGACGGAGAAGAGCCTGCCAATGGGTGCTGGCTTTTGATTCTCTAAGATTCATCCTCCCTACGTGATAAAGCTCATCGTCATTAGCCATTGCAGCACCTCCCGCTCTCACGCTTGATCGGGAGGAGTTGTGCCCACCGGCAACACGGCGCTGCAGGTACGTTGGATCATTTTATCCGACGGCTCCTCTTTGGTCGACGACGTAGACGGGCGGACGGAGCATAAGTCGAATGAACACTGCAGGCAAAGCAGATCCGAAAACGCCGCCCGTCTTTTGGCCGCCTTTTAGCACGGAACCAGACGGAC
The DNA here is from genome assembly GCA_030760725.1 of Neostapfia colusana. Classification (NCBI taxonomy): domain Eukaryota; kingdom Viridiplantae; phylum Streptophyta; class Magnoliopsida; order Poales; family Poaceae; genus Neostapfia; species Neostapfia colusana. Next base: position 86,316,173 of record JASWHV010000013.1, on the reverse strand, counting down.
GCTTTGTGAGCTTGGCCACAGCTGGGGCTTTGGGGATGCCACGCCGCCGAAAAAGGCGAGATGTTGACCTGGTGGCATCTTCGTCCTGAACCTTTGAGCGTGCTCGAACCTTGGTCCCAGGCAACGTCGCCTCCTTGCTCAACGTAAAAGACGTAATAGCCTGCCGTGATATAGTAAATGTGGGAAGTGCAACCAATGAACCGCTGTAAACTGTAACCGCTAGTTCTGCGACACGACGAAGAGCAAGAAGGCAAAGCTTCGTCAGTCCACAGCCGCGCTACAGGTATTGTAACGCGGCAAGAAACAAGGGGTCGGCACGCCTCTTGCAAACGCAACTGTAGTTTTGGACCGTCCTCGCGTGCCAGATAGGTAAAGGAATCAAGGATGGGTGGGATGGCGTCGTTCAGCTTCAGGTGGACAGAATGATGGGTCTCGAGGGGGCGATGACGAAGGCCTCTAATCATGGTGTTGCGCGCGCGCGCGCCCGGCGCCCCGGCCATGGCGGTTTGAGCGGACAAGACATGCGTAGCCCGCCGGGCCGAAGCTCGCGCGCTTTTTGCTAGATCTGCCTGTGTGCGGCGCGCGTGCTTCCCGGCAAAAGCCCGTGCCGACGCGCCGTTCATATTGCCAGCGCGGGGGCGAGAGGGCTCGGGGTCATGATTGAGACCAACGCGCGGCCTACCGGCATAACTCCTACCGCGGCCGTCGCTTGGGCTCCGGGAGCCCACGCCGATCAGGGGCGGTCGTCCTCTCGTGCCGTGCTCGCCGGCTATTCATTGCCTCCATGGGCAGGCGCGCGCGCGGCCGGGCGGTGGCGCGTGTGGTTGCTCGGTGACACGAAGAAAAAAGGCGCTTTTCCACGATGTGGCGTGGCCCCGGCTCGACCCCGATCGGGTGCCAGACGCATCATGCCGATTGCCGAGGCGCCGATCACATACGCGCGATCTAAAAACGGAGTATCGAGAAGCTGTGAATCATGGGATGCTTCGATGGAGATTAAGATAACCGTATAAGAATCTACGGTGGTCAAAAGCACTTAGCGAAGTGGGAGGTATAATTTGGCCACGCTTGCTAGGGCTAGGACCGCGGGCCGGCAATAAGCACAATCTCACGAAACACGATCACAAAGATGGGGGAGTTTTGGCATGCTTAATAAGTGCTCTAAGAAAAGACAGTCTGAGGCCACGGCCTATTTACGGTGACTGAAATAGCAGCATCAAAAGAGAGACGGAGTGGTAGGGTACTCAGCAGGTCCCGAAACCGTGGCGACAAGTAGACGCAGCAGAGCTTCATGCTTCCAATGGCAATTAGCAGACTCACTTGAGGCGATCCGTTTTTATCTGACTGTTTCAGTAAATTCCCACGTTGTACATTTTTGGTGCTACGCCAGGAAACAAGAAGGCAAAATCCTCCGTCCAGTATTCTTTGCAGCTGTAGCTCGGCCGACTAAAGTTTCAGCTGCTACGGCTTCTAGCTGCATGAACAGAGAGGCCTTTGGTGCTACGCTAACAGTTTTCAATGACGATTTGGCAGCTTTTATTGTTCCATCGGCCATCGAATACACACATCATACGACAGGGCATTGTTGAGCCATAACCATAAGAAAAGATGTTCAGGTGTACTGATTATTAAAAACGAAACGGTGCTAACACTGCAGCTCTGCGTGCAGCTTTTATCACGACATGGCAGGACATTCTTCAGACAATGCGGCTTCAAGCTTGCCAGGAAGAAATCCACTGGATTAGGTACATAATGCCAGCGTACAGTATTTATGTATCATACAAGGCCGCAAGGAGCAAATCCTCTGGTATTTGCTTCAGCGTAGAGGCACCACGTGTACTCATGGCGAATTACAGGATCCGTTCGAGAGGTAATCTATTCACCGACTCATGGCAGGGCCAGCTTGTACATGAGAACAAAAATGGGCGCTCAATCGATTGCAGGTCGCAGGACGTGCCAACTTTTCTATGCAGCAGAGACGATACAACTTTCTTCTCTTTTCTTTTCCACAGGAAGAGACGGTACTCCTTTGGGGGAAAAAAAGACGGTGAAAAGAAAGCGACTTTCAGAGGTTTGAATAAATTATAATATTCAGAGGTTCTTAGAGCCTGCCAGCTGGCCATGTATACAGAGATTAAAAACGAATGCCAACTTCGTCCTCCGTAAAACTTTTGCAGCCGATTGTCAGAGATACCTCCCCATGGTCCATACTCTCTCTCCGGTGCATTAAAAATTATCATTCTACATAGAAGCTATGAGTGAATAAAAAATTAACGTTAAAGCAGAACTTTGTCTCGTGAAAAAACGTAATAAACACGTGGTAATATGTGTGACTAGGAATTGAACCTGTATGAGAGGCCTAGGAACTAGTGAAGTAGACCAGTCAAGCTATTAAAGGAACTAAAATAGTAATGAAAAGAAATTTTATTTAATACTTTCTTAGTATGCGAGAACATGTCGAAAACGACAATTTTTTGTGCAGTGGAGTACTGAAAAGACAGCAGGCGAATTGAATGAGCACTCATGCAGCCTTTGCCTTTTCATCTTGCCAGAGTTTTGAGTTGGGACGCTCGCACCGATTAGATTCTGTGCTCACAGCGAAGCTCATCCCAAGGAGAGAAGTCAGGGAACTTTTTTCAAGTGTTTTGGAGTTTGGATCCGGTAACTTTGCCTAACTTTGCATACGCATTCTGTCAGATGAGTACAGCGGCATGCGTTTCATCCCGCTCTTGTACTACTGGGAAGTAAGAAAAATGAACATGCCCGCTGTGACACCACGGTGCCTAACTAAACCGGACCTTTTTTATGGGTTAGCGCATCAATGATCAGATCTTACGCGGATCACACCGGCCATCGCGCCTCAACGAAAGGGCTCGGCACAGCAATCCGTGCCGGCCGTGCTCCGTACTCGGAGAACTGACAATCGATATCGAGTGGTGTCCACATCTGAATTCGAGCTCGATCGATCGGCCCGAGCGCCGGCGTCGGCGCGGCATGCCACTACAACGATCGGACACGAACTCTTTCTCCCCGGGCAACATTTCCGGCCGTGCTTAGGGTTTCGTTTGGCCAATTAGAAGAGTGGACACGTCGAGCCGTCACCGGATTTTTCTTTCGTCCGGTCCCCGCCATGGTTGGTAGCTTCAAGGAACTGCGCTCACGCTAGGAACGACGAGCTGAGCTGGGACCAGGGTTAACGGATACTCAAATCCGTACGGACCGCAGCCTCCCTGTGTGACAGAATGGGCGAGCCGGCGTGGCCACGGAGAGCGAGGGAATTCTTTGCCTAGGTTCTGGGGCGCGCACGAGAACCAGCGCCTAGAGAGGCCCGTGTCGCCAAAGCGGGGAACACCGCGCCGGTGTAAAAGGCGGAACGTCCCGGACGCCGGACCAGGTGGCCGCGGCCCCTCGGCGCGTCCCGCACCTCGTTAGACCGCATGGCCCCGCTGACACACGCGGCTCGCCGTGCCGTGTCACCGCTGTGCCGAACCCGTTTTCCCGGAGGCGGTGGCCGGTGACCACACCCGTGTGAGTGAGGGTGGCATGCGGTGGCGCGCGTGTTTGCATGACGGAGTAGTGGAGGCGCGCGCAACCGAAGTTTGGAGCCCTTTTCCTGGGCCGTGGTGGCCGCGGACGAGCGCGGCTGCCGGACGGGGGCATCTCCACCATGTGCGCAAACCAGAAAAGCGCCTTTTTCCCGCGCTCGGCGCTTGGCGTAGCTACGGCGCGAGGCGGCGTGTGGGGCGGAAAGCAGCTGAAAGCAGAAGCGCTCCTCTACTGGTAGCCCAGGCAGGCGAGGCGAGCAATCATGCGCCGTGCGCGGACTTTAGCGACCTACGCCGCACGTACTTGGTTCTGCGCTCAGCCGTGCCGTGATGCACGCGGCGATGCCTGCTAGCTAACGTTCGCCGGCCGCAGCCCGGGTTCTCACCGTGCGCCCGGCCCGTCCAGGCTGGGATGGGGCAGAAAGAATTATCAGCTCGGGAGTCGGGACGCGCGCGGGTTTCGAGCCACGATCGTGTCGCGTCGTAGGCCACGCCGGCACGGACGCTCATCATACGCGTCCGCCGCGTCGACGTCGTCGCGCGTCCTCTTCTTTCTTCTTTTTTTTTCTCCATGCGAGCTCCTTTCCCCTGCCGCGATATGATAAGTGTTGACACAGCTTGTCCTACTAATATTCTCAGCAAATTCGTCATAACGTGCGCGCTGCTGGCTTTCCCCATGATACGCAACCCAAGGGAGCGCGGCAGCCACGCATACGATTGAAAAAATAAAGTTGAGCAATGCAGCCGCACTTTTCTCTGTCCTTTTCCATTCACCCTCTCTCCATCTGCTTGAGGCCAAAAGAGCTCATGGAAAGGAACAGGGCGATTAGGAGAAAAGACGGTTTTCTTTATCCTCACCTGTCGGACCTGCCGCAGTCTCGCTTCACTTGGCCAGCACCACGCTCACTCCATATATATGACCCTCTGTCTCCACCGGTCTTCAACCTCTCCCTCCTCAGTCGAATCCGGCGGCTCTCATCAGCTCGTACCAAAAACCCAAGAGCGCCACTATAATCTCGCTAGGGCGGGCGACGAGTGAGAGATCGATCGGTCATGGGCGAGGAGGCCACCGGAAGCTTCGCCGACGAGAAGGCGCTGGAGACGGTCGGCGTCGGCCGGTACGTGGAGATGGAGCAGGACGGCGACTCCAACACCGTCAAGTCGCGCCTCTCAGGCCTGCTCTGGCACGGCGGCTCGGCCTACGACGCCTGGTTCAGCTGCGCCTCGAACCAGGTGACTACACGATAGATGGCTGCCATTTCCTTGTTGCATCCTCCTTGAGGTCTCAGCTTGCTGGTTAATGCATCTTTTCTGCTCCGATACGTGTGCGTGTTCGTCAAACTTCACAGGTGGCGCAGGTGCTCCTGACCCTGCCCTACTCGTTCTCGCAACTGGGGATGCTCAGCGGCATACTGTTCCAGCTCTTCTACGGCTTGATGGGCAGCTGGACCGCGTACCTCATCAGCGTCCTCTACGTGGAGTACCGCACAAGGAAGGAGAGGGAGAAGGCGGACTTTAGGAGCCATGTCATCCAGGTGAGAATGAAGAAACACATGCAGCATTCGTTCGTAGGCTACTAGTCTTGCAAGTTGCATGCGTGGCTGTCATCTGAACGTACTTTGCGTCGTCTGCAGTGGTTCGAGGTGCTGGACGGGCTGCTGGGGCGGCACTGGAGAAACGTCGGCCTGGTGTTCAACTGCACCTTCCTGCTCTTCGGCTCCGTCATCCAGCTCATCGCGTGCGCAAGGTAGAATAATGCATAGTCTAAGCCGTTCCGCCACTGAATCAGAGCTAGTCATCTTTCATATAGTTTTCAGTTAGTACGCACAAGCACGCACACACAAGACCAGGCACGGACACAGTTCATCGTCCGGCTACACTTGTTTGATTCCAGTGTTGTGACTTGTGAGCACATGGAGTCTGTGGCTAAAACTTTCATTGGATGTCCATCAATGCAGCAACATCTACTACATCAACGACAAGCTGGACAAGCGGACGTGGACGTACATCTTCGGCGCGTGCTGCGCCACCACGGTGTTCATCCCGTCGTTCCACAACTACCGGATCTGGTCGTTCCTGGGCCTCGTCATGACCACCTACACGGCGTGGTACCTCGCCATCGCCTCCCTCATCCACGGTCAGGTACGCACGCACATAATGAAACTACTAATTAAGTTGGCAGCACGAAAAAAACCGGGCACGCACGCACACTAAAAAAACGCATGGGAGTCATCGTGGATGATGTATGTGTGCTCGCATGCAGGCCGACGGCGTGAAGCACACAGGGCCGACCAAGATGGTGCTCTACTTCACCGGGGCCACAAACATTCTCTACACCTTCGGCGGGCATGCTGTTACCGTGTAAGACGACAGAAACCCCTGCTACGTCGATGTTGAAATAAAGCTATTAGTCTAAGCACTACCACTTTATTAGCAGTATATATAAATGTAGGGCATACGTTTCTGCCAAAAACAAAGAATGATGGAATGAGTTTGTTTCCTAAAAGACAAGCGCGCACTAGGGGATCACGTCAAGCTGGGCCAATGACACTCTGCTGCTCATCTGAGTGATTCGAGCCCCTTAATCCTGATTTAGTTTAGTAACCTTCAAGGTGGTTTTATACCTCAAACCGAGGCCATCCATTTGACACATATAGGCATATAAAGCTAGCCTAGTTCGTAGTAGTAGTAGCCATGCATAGGTTCACACGGTAGTATAGCTTCTCGCGTGTTGGACAGGTAAAATGCAAGGCAGAGCGTTGCAGCATTTCGGTATTGGGACATTTGAGCGGAAGAAGGTAGAAGTAAAACGTGCCCGGATGGAGTCGAATGGAGAGTCTCATCAACCGTACCATTCGAGCCAGGTGGTGGTGGGCTACACTTTACACACGCCATCGGTCATCGAGTAGCAAAGGCACCAGCTAACGCATCTCTGCGCTGCACTGTTCCATCTCTAGACGCTAAAAAAACCCGTGCGAGCGAGCTCCTTTCCACGATTGCACACTACTGACACGAACTGATCAGGCACCTCAGGGTTACCTCATCTCATGTACCACTCGTTGCATGTCTGGACAGTCAAAGGAGCCGCTCCCACCGAGGGGCTTCTGCTTTTGCATTTGCACCACTGAGGCACTGACTCCTTGTAAGTAGATTCCGACACGATACCCATCTGCGCAGATGGCAACAACACGAAACTTGCACAAACACGGCACGGACACCCAGGTATCTGCATGCATGAGAAAAAGAAAGCGAAAACGAGAAGCAGAGCCCGAGGTCTAGCTGCCCGTTACTAGCCTCCTCGCCGCTTGTTTGTTGTAGCAACTAGCAACGCCAATTCATCATCTAAAACTTATGATGTAATAATACGAGCATTTAGAACTTACATTTCGTAGCTGATGAAATTTTTTACTAGCAGTACGTATTAGCATTTTGTGACGAGGGGCTGGCTTTGTGCGTACGTCCTTAATTGCATGCAGGGAGATCATGCACGCGATGTGGCGTCCGCAGAAGTTCAAGGCGATCTACCTGATGGCGACGCTGTACGTGCTGACGCTGACTCTGCCGTCGGCGGCGAGCGTGTACTGGGCGTTCGGGGACGAGCTCCTCACGCACTCGAACGCGCTGGCGCTGCTGCCGCGCACGGTGTTCCGCGACGCCGCCGTGGTGCTCATGCTCGTCCACCAGTTCATCACCTTCGGCTTCGCCTGCACGCCGCTCTACTTCGTCTGGGAGAAGCTCGTCGGCCTCCACGACTGCCGCAGCCTCTGCAGGCGCGCCGCCGCGCGCCTCCCCGTCGTCGTGCCCATCTGGTTCCTCGCCATCATCTTCCCCTTCTTCGGGCCCATCAACTCCGCCGTCGGATCGCTCCTCGTCAGTTTCACTGTCTACATCATCCCGGCGCTGGCGCACATGATCACGTTCCGCTCGGCGAACGCCCGTGAGGTGCAGTGTATTCCTTCCCATTTTCTTCTTTTACCTTGCCTGATGGTTTTTCTTGTCGTGCAAATATAGTAGGAATAGTCTTGTAGCCGGTCGTCGCACTCGCACGCCTATGTTCTCTGGGCATTTCGTAGCTCGCTTTATTTAATTACGCCGGTACACCATGCAAGCTACTCCTGCGTAGATGCCAATTTGCACGGCAGCCTAAATATTCACGGGACTAGCCTAGCTAGCCAGTTAATTAATCTGAGTCCCACCTTTCAACAAGGCAAAATGCTGACTAGGGCTGGATCGTTAGTGCACTAAACATAATTAAGACAAACCTGCGGCAGTGCCAAGATGTCGTTTGACGAAGTAGATTAGTATGAACTACTAGTTCTAGTTGTAGCGAGAAATACGAGAAAGGGCAGCAAAAGGCTAAGTGACAAAGCGAAAGAATAAGGTAAAAGGTTCCTTATTTGTAGTTTTGTACTACTGTCTTGCATGGTACTTTAATCTAGATTCCGAGAGCCCGATGGAGTTTTGACGAACACCAGAACAAAGCTTACGAAAAGGACGTATTTGTGGTACTCTCTCGGTCTCAGCTCGGGGTGCTTTTCGAACGCGGAGTTCCGTGCAAATAGCGATAACCCAATCCATCCTGACCCGGCCGTTTTAACAATTGTTTCAATGGACATGTGTACACGCCCTTATTTACTTCTTTGTGTGCGTGCAGAATGCGGTCGAGCCCCCGCCGCGGTTCCTGGGGCGGTGGACGGGCACGTTCATCATCAACGCGTTCGTGGTAGTGTGGGTGCTGGTGGTCGGCTTCGGCTTCGGCGGCTGGGCTAGCATCACCAACTTCGTCCACCAGATCGACACCTTCGGGCTCTTCACCAAGTGCTACCAGTGTCCGCCGACGCCGCCGCTCGCGCCGGGCGTCTCCCTCCCGTTCCCCGGCGGCCACAGCAACGACACCACGCCATTCAACGGCGGCGGCTCCGGATTCCCACCAGCACCCGCTCCTTTGCGGGCGCGTTTCCACCACCACCACAGCCGGCAGCACAGCCACGGGATATGATGAAGAAGAGACGAGAGCCTCGCCACCGGTGCGTGCATGACCCTGCTTTAGTTTCTGCTAATGAACTAGTTAGTCTAGGTTACCACCAGCATCTTCTCGACCTTGTTGTTGCCTGAATTCAGAGATGTTGGTGAGGGTATTAATCCGTAGCATGTCAGATCGTCCTAATCCATTCCATGCTGTGAGCTGTACTAGTGTCCTCGCGTGGAGCTCAAAAAAGAGGAATATTATCAGGTGCTACGGCTAGCTGCTGCTTTCTCTCATCCTCATGCATAGCCTTTCTGCTTTGCAGTCTGGCAGTGTGCTCGTTTGGTTGACGCCCTGGCAATCGTGCCAGAGGCAGGCATAGCGCCCCGGCGTCCAATATCAGACGCGTGAGGCTGTCTGCGCCTGGTGGGCGAGCTGCCTGAGAGGCAAGCAACCAAACTAGCCCGGTACCGTGACGGTGATTAACGTGACAATTTCTAAATCCTGAGAGGGATCATGGTTTCCCTCTTCAAATGATAGAGGCACTTCAAATGAATGACGAAGTAACAGGCCTTAACAGGGGCTGGCGCTTCAATTGCAAGATGTTGATTGACCTCATAGTCCTCGAAGATTATATTTATGGAACCAGGCAGATATACTAGTTGTAGATCACTACTCCCTCCTGAATATTTAGGGAGTAGTAAATTGCTCAGAGAGTACTAGTCACAAACGTATCGCACGCATTTTATGACAGAAGTCAAATTATTGCTACAAGCGAAGCACAAGGAGAGGCTAGCTCTAAGAGCAACTGGATGTTGCTGTTGAAAAATAGTATCCTTCACACAGTTTATGACACTATTAAGCAATTAAGCAGCGTAGACTGTAGAGCAATGAGCACACTCTCGTTCTTCGTTTTCATGTGGACCGAAGCGATGTATTTCCTCCGTTCTAAAATAAATAATTTTTAAAATAAAAGATCTAATTTAATTTAAACTAAATTAGCTGTTCTAAACATATACTCTGATTGTAACGTCCCAACAAAAGTCCCAACAAAAATCTGAAAAAGGAAGTGACTCGAGGTGCATCGAAGCCAAGTCAACCTTCCCCTTCGTGTCCATATTCTGAAGCTTCACATTAACCAGATATTGACAGCTCACCAAACGGGCTGACCCAACAGTGATTTCATATCAACAGGCACTATTTCCGTTCGAGCTTTGCACATAAATAAAGGGCTGATCAATGAATCATGAATGCCGTAAGAGTTCAGAATACGCGAGTACATCAATCAACCTTTTTCTGTCCAAACGGGCTGGCCCCACTGGGATTTGGAACTAACAAAAAACAACAATACGAACAAATCCAGTTTGAATGTATAAATCAATACGAACTAGTAACCATCTGTACAGGTGATTTCCGCAATCGTCGCTTCACCTGGATGCCCTGCACTGGAAGAGCTCCAACCGAGCCCTGGCATCTGGCAGCAGCGCCTCAACGCGCGTGTCCTGCACCATGTGTGCCTGCTTGAACGCCCACAAGAGCACGGCGAGCACCCCGGCCTGCGCGAGCTCTTCGCTCTCCGGGACATGCAGCGCAATGTAGCATAGCAATATGAGCGCCTCAATCTGCATCTGGTCTCCGAGGTACACCAGCTGAACTAGGTGCCGAGCCCCGCCGGCGTCAACAATGGCCTTGCAGTGGTTCACGTGTAGGTGGTTCTCAGTGCAGGCGAACTTGGTGAGCGCGACCACGGCCTCCTTGGTGACCGGAACCTCGCGTTCGTCGAGCAGCTGGACGAGCGGGCCGATCACGCGGGTCTCGCTTGCGGTGAACGTGCGCGAAAGGCAGCCGAGGGCGGTGATGCACGGGCGCAGCAGGTCGTCGTCGTCTCCCCTACGCACGATGCAGAGCAGCTGCTCCACGACGGACTTGGCGGCTGGCGAGCTAGGCTTGAAAGCGGACTGCCGCAGCGCGAGGTTATGCTCGGCGACACGGGTGACCTCCATGATCGCCATTGCCGAGTAGAACTGCAGGGGCGTGCCCGAGTCGCCGTCGCCCCTCTCGAGGAGCCTGGCGAAGCAGAGCAGCGCGCGAGACTCTGTAATGCTTGTGCAGACGCCCACATGGCCGCGCGCGAGCTTCCACAGAGCCTTCGCCGCCATGGCCTTCATCTGCGCCTTGGTGGTCGGGTCTTCTTCAGTCCCGCGCGACCCGCGGCTACTACAACCGTTTGATCTCAGCTGGGACCTTGCTGTTGCGGGAGCCGCGACTCCGTTCGTCGTTGTGTTGGCAGCAATCGCGGATTGCACCACCGATTGCATCTGGTTCTTCCTTGCTTGCTGTTGGGCATTCGAAGCTTCCGACGACGAGTTCGCGGGGTCATTGATCGAGGAAGCAGACCCACCTTGGCGCACGCTTTGCGATTTGGCAAGCACAACAGAGTGAAGCGACGGAGGGACGCTCCTGGAGCCGTTCCCGCCGGCCATGGAGTACTTGATGTGCTCTTGGATGATTCCGGAGGCGAGGTGGCCGACGAGGTGCCGCACGGCGTTAGTCTGCGCGAACAAGTCCTGGCATTTGTGGCTGTGGGAAGCGAGCGAGGCGATGGCCTCCGCGACCGCGGCCTGCACGCGCATCGGCGGCTCCTTGAGCGCGGCGGCGAGGACGGAGCAGACCCCGAACTGGAGAAGCTTGTTAACGCTCTCCTCGTCGCGGCCGAGAAGCCCAAGCGCCGTGACCGCGGCCTCCCGCGCGTCGTCGGCGCCTTCGTTGAGCAGCTTGACGAGCGGCGCGACGCCGTCCTCCTCGATGATGTACTTGGCGAAGTGCGGGCTGTCGCGGGCGAGGGAGGCGAGCGTGGCGGCGGAGTCGGCCCGAGCAGCGAGGGTGCCCGTCTGGAGGCGCGCGATGTGGTCCCAGACCATGCCGAGCACGGGCTCGTTCTGCGCGATGTTGGGGAGGCCCCGGAGGTCCCCGTCGTCGTCGTTGGGCGAGGAGATGCGGATGAGCCAGGCGACGTCCTCGAGCGCGGTGTCGAGCAGCGCCAGGGTGCGCGGGATCCCGGACACCGGGTTGAGCGTGAAGAAGCGGCGCAGGCGGGAGTGGCTCTGGAAGCAGCGGGCCGCCATCCCGGCGGCCTTGTTGAGCGCCAGCACGGTGTCTGCCATGACGCGGGCGGCGGGGCGCTCGTACAGGTCCGCGCGCGCCGCCTGCCGCAGCAGCGTCGCGAGCCTCTCGGCGCGCGACCGCAGCTCCGTGCACTCGGTCCGGAGGCACTGCCACCCCGCCTGCTTCGCCACCTGGTCCGCGAGCTGGATCGGCTTCGCCAGCATCGCCTTCGCCCCCTCCCCCATCCCCACTCGCACCGCACGGCGCCGCGACTCTGCTCAAAACGCAACAGAAGCTGGCGCAAGCCTCAGCTCTCGCAACAGCAAGCGGCGGCGGCGAGGCAGGCGAATTTGACAGGAGCGGATGGATGCCTCAGCTCCCACGAATCGAGCTCAAATCGCGCGATCCTACCACAGAGTCGCGACGGCGCGCGCCGAGGCGGACGAGACTGCGCCCGGAAAATGGATGGAAAATCTCGCCACTAGTGAATCGGACGCCCAGTGGGGTAAGAATTGGGCTGGGACTTGGGAGACGCCGGGCGGCGGGCGCGTAGGTTCCTATGCCGCTTGCTTGGCTCTGGCGTTGCCGGCTTCGGTTTCGTCCTTTGGAGAGCACGGATGGTGAGACAGCGGACGACTGGTCGCTGCAGCTTGCAATGACTAAGTCGGTCGTCAGACTCGTCGGTAGGTGCACCGGTCTGGCTGGCCGACTGCCATTGGGCCCGCTCACCACCCTCGTCCCAGAGAAATGCCGGGAGGTGCAGACGATCGTATTGACCGATTCGTCATCCGTCCAGCGCTGTCCGCCCCATCTCGCAACCGACCCTTCAACGCAAGTTGTCACGATGAGCGAGACGAGTACGACTGCTGCAAATTTTTGCTGCTTCGTAGTTTCTGTTCGCGGGATTCAAAATTCTATCCCGAGTTCGTCACTTGCAAATTACGACTGTGATTTGTTTGTCAAACCTGTTTGATTGTGCTAATTAGCGATCAACCGCTGGAATTCGTTCTTGTCCCACCCTGACAACGTTCTAGTGTACTGTATCTACAGCAGATACAGCACCAACAAAAGTAATCATAAAGTTACTTTAAAAACAAGCAATCACAAAGGGCAAGTACTGACTGTGACCGAAAACTCCGGCAAAGGCACAGCCCAATGGCGCACCGAGATGACAGGGACAAACAGGATTACAGCAAGAGTTAATACAAACCAAGGCCAGGAAAAGAGGGAAACAACAGCCACTTCGTACTGCATGGTGCCGCCGTACGCTGCGTCTACACCCGACAGGGATGTTCCTGTCAATAGAGAAGGCCTGTGCAAGTACGACTGGGCAGGAAAGACCATAAAGAAACCCAAGTTTGCAGTCGGGTCAAATTGCACTTGGTTTAAACAAAACCGTCCAGAAGTCCAAATGAGACCAGCAACGTCTCTGCGGAAAAACAACAAACAACTCGCCGCGCTATTCCAGATCCAAACCGTAGCCCTGAACAGAATTACTACCAGACCCTGCTTGCTCCAGATTTCGTCCCTAATAAATCACCCATGGCGGATACCAATGACACGCAATGATGAATGCACGGTTGCTGCTCGTGGCTACAAACGATGTAGTACTACAGTACAGTGCTACTACCAAATACTATTCCCCAATATTCGCTGCCTGACTGATTGCTACGTGGTACGTGTCAATTGCCGTGAGGCTGTGCGGCAACATATCCTACGTCTCGAGTACCATCAGCATATATTCCTCAGAAGCCCAGCCTTATTTTAGAGAGACATCCCGCATCAACCGTGGAAACGAAACAATATCTTTGCCGACGGCCGGAATATAAAAGTGGCGTCTGGAAATCATCCACTCGCTAATCTCGGCATGGAGTTCGTTTCGAATCAGCCTGATAAAAAAACAGCTAGCTAGAGCAGACCGAATAGTTGTCTGATGAAAACAAGTGTCCATCTCTCTCGAGACGCTACCGACGACTGATCTGGAGCAACCGGGTGTGCTGGACCTGGACTGGACCTGCTCGCTCGCTCACCAACCATGCTGTGCGTCCAAGTGCAGCTGGCCTCATGTACAGGCTCTTTGTCGGATCGCACGGATCACCTGTGTCGATCGGCAAACGCAAAGCTACGACGAAGGGATACGGTGGGGTGGCTAGCAATAAACAAGGACGACACGGTGAGCAAGCGAGGAGATCTCACGACGAAAACCGCAGTGCCGTGGTCGGTCCACATGCCCATATGCCACCTGACGGGGCAGGATTAAGAAAAAAACAGTTGCGTGGTTGTACGATCGTGTCGTGACGCGATTAAGATTTTTTTTCCCGTGAGCTGTGACAGCCTGAAAGGCCGCGATCGAACAGCTGGTCGTGAGGCGGCCCGGTTCCTCCAGGCCCCAGGGAATGTCGGCCTTGCGCACCACAACTTTCCAACGACACAGCCGCACGGATGGGGACGCCGGACGGCGCTTTTGGCTCTGGATCGCGGTCGGTGCCCGTGACGAAGCAGCAGCGATAGCGAGTTAGCGACACGCCTCCGTCGTCTCCCCTCCGCGCCGCCGGGGCGCCGCGGAGACAGGAGGAGTTGTGGGTGTTCTGCAGACACCACTGAAACCACCAGCGGCAACGCACAAGCGCGGTGCTCCAAGATTCTTTCTTCACGGGGGGGTGCCGGCCGTGTTTGCGCCTGACGGGCGGGAAGTCAGAAGCAGCCCTCGCCCCTCGGTGATGGGTAGGCCGCTGCCTTGCCTTTTAGAGAGAACCACAGCCCGTGTTTGTAAGTGTAAGAAGTGTCGTGACTAAAGTTAGAGCCCACAATATATAACCCTCCATGAATGGGCCTTACTTGGGCCAACGACATGTGTAACCCCAGATCCTTCGAAAAAATTACGGAATGTCGGCACCCTCTCCCGTCGTAAGAAAAAAAACAAACACTGACACGTCTGAGCACCCGGATTGTTAGCCCTCTTCAAAAAAATAAGGAAAAGGATACGATGTTACATGCCCTAGTTCAATCATGATAAGAAATAATCGTCTACCGTTGCGTGTTCAGTTCACGGGTGAACTAAATTATAACCGCTTGTGGGTAAGAGAGCGCTTCTAGAAATCATTCATCTTGGTGCCAACAAAGGAAGCATGGCCTTTACATGAACCAGAGGAGTTAAGGTCCACCGACCCGCTCATGAGTCTCTGATGGATAGCAGTGGTAACTACCGAACAGCCTATCTCAAACCGTATCTTTCCCGTCACATGCCATCTACTCCCAGTTTTGTGGACCATGTTTGCTCCCAAAAGATCCCTCTGATATTTGCTGAATTTGCATTGGACCCACGATTGTATGGATGGACGCGGAGTCTGCAGCCTCTGCGGGGCGCACTAGTTTTTATTTTTATTTTTTGAAGAACGGACCGCTTGATTTATCGCACAAGATCTGTCGTCTCCGACTCTCCGTTGCGATGCAGAAAATAAACCGAGGGCGACAGATCTGCGATTGGCCCGTCTTTTCTCGTGCTGCGCTATCAGCAGCAATATTAACGGAACCGATTATCCCGTACGTGCAAGCGACAGCTGATCGCATTAAGAAAAGAAAGGGCGCACGCAGGAGCACGGCAGTCGCTACTGTAGCACACACACTGACACACATGGGGATGCAAACAAGAAAAAAGGAATCGAATCGTGATTCGACCAAGTTCTTTACATACTTTAAGTCACTCGTGGGATGACATGGAACATGGACTCAGAAATTCAGATATTTTCTCTCAAAGGAAACAAGAGTAAAGATTTATTTGTGGAGAGCCTTTAGCTTCCACAAACTGCGCGCCACGTCTGCACTCGACAATACTGTAACAAGAGTGCAGAAGAGTCAGATGGCTTCGTTTTCCACTAGCTCCGTAGTCACCACGTCCACATACTCAATGCCATGGTTCGAGAAGACAAATGGTGCGTTACTTAATGCAAAAGGTTCGAGAAGATAAATTGTGCATTTGACTTGAGGGATATGGTGACGGTAGGACGAGACAATTCCTGTTCTCCACTAGCTCCGCAGTCACCACGTCCACATACTCATTGCAAAGGTTCCAGAAACAGTACTCGAAGAGACAAGAAAAAAGTGACACTACGTTCACAAACCTTGACTCCATTGTTGATGTGGCAATCAGCCTTATCTCAAGTCCGCTATAGTATTAAGTTAACCTATCATCTTATCATATTCACCACGCTGAACCCATCCATACACACGCATACGAACAGTGGACGTCACCGTCACACACCATACGTTTCTTCAGCCTTTTTCTTTTTACAGGTCGCAACGAAACGTGCAAGGCTCGCTAGCACTGACTGGTTCTTCTGGAAGCGCAGCTCCCGGCCACAAGCGAGCCCGGTGGCCGCGGGGATCTTTTGCGTTTCCAACCGATTGGAAGGTTCCGCTCCGTGGCCAGCGGAGACAGCTGCAGCCGCAGGAACCGGAGATATTGCGATGAAGCACGGCGCGCTGTGTCACGTGTCACCAGCACTGGTCGGTCTCCCACGTCCGGCGGCGGCGCGCCGGGAACGAGGGCGAGCGGCCGAACGCGGGGCCGCCGGGGGAGGAGAGGAGCAGGCGGCGGTCGTAGTCGGCGCGCTTGTCGGGGTCGGAGAGCGTGGAGTAGGCGGCGTGCACGCGGATGAAGTCCTCGGCGGAGGAGCGCGGGGCCGCGGCGTCCGGGTGCACGGCAAGGGCGAGGCGGCGGTACGCGGCCTTGATGTCCCGCGCGCTGGCCCCCGGGCGGAGGCCGAGGACGTCGTAGAAGGAGGAGCCTGTGGCCGCGTGGTCCGTCGCGGCGATGGCGGTGGCGGCAGCCGAGGAGGAGAAGGGGACGGAGAGCGGCGGCGGCGGCGGCGCGTGGAGGCGCGACGGCGTCGCGGTCGGGGAGGACGAGGCGCCCGGGCGGAAGGCGAAGAAGCCGCCGCCGCCGGAAGAGGAGAGCGCGGGCCGTGGGGAGATCATGCTCACCTCCCAGAGGTCTGGCTGTGTCGTCAGTCTGAGAGACCGGGACGTCGTAGTGGAGGTTCTGAACTCTCCGTAGGGAGCTGTCACCTCCCAACGCTGCGGCCCGAGCCATTTTATTTCGGCCGCGTCGCTTTTCGCCGTGGGCCGGGGCACCTGGTAAACGGTTCCCTGTGTGCTGCTCCGAGTGCCTGGAGCCCCTGGTTTCTTCAAACTTCCTAATTTCTGTGGGGCCTGATGCGCTGGTGGACTTTATTGGCAACCGAGCTCGAGGAACGGCGCGCGGGCTGGCGTGGAGCCATGGACAACGCGTGGACCAGATTTTGCAGCTACAGCTGGCGGAACCCGTCCGGTTCAGAGCAGGATCCATCCCGGCGCGAGACGAGTAGGATAGAGAAGGGTGGCAATTTCAGCTGCCATCATCAACCATTCACTAATCGCCGATCTTACTTGGATCGCGGACAACCGATCGTTCGTATGACCCAACGGCCAACCTGGCGACTCGTCATCTTGCCCTTAGAAGCATGGGAGGGGTACATTGATTGACTTAGCAAAGCGCTTACGCCGTGTGTGGTTGTGAGCATTAACGAGCTGTAAGACGTTGACAAAGAAAAATAAATGCTCGGTAACATATTATCTGTCATTCTAGTTTTCTCCAATTACTAGTCATTACTCCTTTCAATATATATTTTTTAATAAATCTCTATTTTTATTTTTATTCTCTTTATTTTCTATGTACTATATATTTTTTCATCTCTCTTTAATTATAGATATTGGGTTCATGCTCCGCTACAGCCCAACTCGGCAAACAGTATGATTCGGGGCCATCGCGACAGAGCCCAGTTACGCCAGACGTTTCGGCCCAGTCTTTTCACACGTGATAAACCCGCCTGCTATTTTCTCCGTTGTCCGCCCTATCCACCGCCCACCGGCACCCTCCCGTAGGCCGCGCCGCGTCGAACAATTCGCCGCCGAGCTTAGCAATGCTCTCGTTGCGGCCACCCCACGCCGCCTCCCCGCGCCCCTCACCGTGTCCGAGACCGGGACTCCTCGCTAGAGCTGCCGCGTCGCGGTTTGTTTGCGCGGCGGCACCTGCGGCCGCTCCGGGGACGCCGTCACCGAGAGCCTCCTTTCCGATACTGGTACGCATGTATGCGACCTAGTTCCTGTGTGTTCGGCGTAACTCCACTGTGGGTTTGACCGTTGTTGAAGGCCATGCCGGTGCCTTGGACGGCTTTTGTGGGGCATATCAAGGGTTGAAACCATTTTTTGTATGCCATCAGGTGTCATGTAGTATAAAAGACTTGGTTAAATATTAGGCTGAGTCTCGTTACTGCGAAGAGGCTTCTTCGGCTATCACGCTTGCTTTTACCAAATGTCTATGGTTTCTCTTTTCCACAAGAATAATCTTGCTCAAAAACAGTTTAAGACTTGGTTAAATATTAGGCTGAGTCTCGTTACTGCGAAGAGGCTTCTTCGGCTATCACGCTTGCTTTTACCAAATGTCTATGGTTTCTCTTTTCCACAAGAATAATCTTGCTCAAAAACAGTTTATGATAGTGACATGTCTCTAGTTGTCTTAGTTTTCGAAGTATACTGACCATATAGATGCAACCACTAGATGAACATCAGTTGGAGTCATATATTATTTTTGAAGACATAGACATAGTTGACCAACTACATATCTACAACCATGTATTATAAAGGTTGAAGGACGGCCAACTCGGCTAATAGTTTACCTGAGTATTTTGTATCCACCTTTCTTTAATGATGAAAGAGCTTCAACTTGACAAGGAAAATACACATTTTACAAGTTTTATTCTCCAAACTTTTCAAGTTCTCACATTAAGTTAGATGCAATGCCAGTCTTATAGTGCACATTTATATGGAATTCTTCTTGCTTTATTGAAGAGACCGTATTCTTTTAGTATTTAGTCTTTTCTTTTGTTCCATTATGTAGGTGAATGGGTGCACTGGTAAAATGGGGGTATCTGTTGCTGAGGCAGCTGCTTCAAGGGGCCTTCACTTAGTTCCTGTTTCATTTAGTAGTAAAGAGAAGCTTGGTAGAACAATCCAAATTGGCCATATAGACGTTCAGATTTATGGTCCTTCTGCAAGAGAAGATGTTCTTTCATCTGTCCTTGATGAATTTCCAGATGTCATTGTTGTGGACTACACTACACCAGATTCTGTGAACAGTAAACAATTTAATATTGTTATTTTTCCACAACGTGCTATAATCACATAATTATTTGCAATCATGGGATTGCAGTTTCAGAAATTTTCTTATAAGTCTACTTGCAAGTTCATGCTAAACATGTTTGTGAGGTGTGTTCACCTGAAAATGTATATGTGGAAATTAATATGCCATTTTGGAGGGTTTTACATTAATTTAAAACTTGATCCAAGGGGACATCCGGAAGGCACTACACTAAAAGTCGAGAAAAGGCTCAAAAGGCCACGTGACTAGAACACGCTGAAAACAGATAATTCAGATGGTGGCCTTTTCTGAGAACCACCGTTCAAGCCCTGTTTGGTAGCCTCTCAATCAGAGATTTTATGACCACGCTGCAAGTGCGGTTTCTAGGTTTGCATTTCAGATTTTGAATGAAAAAGTAAAATAATCATGATTATAAGAAATAAGATTTTCCTCATACTTGTAAGACTTCAAATAGAGTATCTAAACTAGTAAATTAGTTCATCTGGATGGATCCTTGATTTCTTGCATTTACCTCGATTGCTCAAGAAAAAAACCGCAAGTAAACTGTAAATTACCAATGCTTGAGTTCCTTTTTCTTTTTCTTTGATGCTTCTTTAGTTGTCTTCAAGGCTGTATTTAATCCTTATTATTCTTACATGATGTAGCGAATGCTGAACTCTATTGCAAGCTTGGTTTGCCGTTTGTGATGGGCACAACTGGCGGGAACAAGCAGTTACTCTATAAATCAGTGGAAGATTCAAAAAACTACGCACTTATATCCCCACAGATGGGCAAACATGTATATAGAATATAGATAAAGCTTATAAATGCTATTATTATACTTCAAAATGCTGAAAACATGAACGTGTTGTATCCTTTTCATCCATTCTTGATCAGGTGGTTGCATTTGTTGCTCTGCTGAAAATAATGTCCGAGCAGTTTCCTGGGGCCTTCTCCAGCTATAATCTAGAGGTATAATTCTGCCTTGAATATTTCCTTAAATTTTAAGGTTAAAAAACGAAGTGGTTGAATTTCTTTATGGATTTAAGCTTCTTGTAGAACCAACAGTATATCATATGTTGAAGTTGGAATATTCTTTTGAGAAAAAAGTTCAGTTATATAAGGTTCTTTGTGTCCTGAGATTTTAGGTTTGAACTAGCCTATCTTGAAAAGCAGGGTAAGACTGTATATATATAACCCTTCTCCAGACCATACAACATATGGGATCCTTCGGCACTAGGTACACCCCCCTTTTATATAAGGTTCTTTGTAGGTTTTGCAATTAGTTATATGGTTTCACTTGTAGGTCAAAGACATTTTTAGTGCTTGAACTGATAGTTAGACCTACCAATTATCATAGTTGGAACTTATATATTTTTGCAGGTTTTAGAATCCCATCAAGCTGGCAAGCTGGACACATCTGGTACGGCTAAAGATGTAATTGCTTGTTTTGAGAAACTAGGTGTGACATATGACATGAACCGGGTATGCTTCATAATTTTTTGCTCAAGCATTTCTATAAGTTATTCGTCCTATCAACAAAATACCTATTTGAGATCTGAAAGTGGCTTTGACCTAAAGGAAGTTAAATTATTGCACAGTTTATTGGAACAAGCTGATTTCCATGAAATCTGTATTTGCTCTTATGTTTGTTGACTATTCAGGTTGAAACTTCAAATATTAAAATACTAATGAAAACCGACCAGCACATTCTTGGTTGGGTTCTATTAACATGTTGCTGTTGCTAGGGTATTATCCGAACCTGACACTTGTTCATATGATCATGATCCGTCCTACTTTTTATTTCATCAAAGGAATTGACATCAGGTTACTGTGATGTAGAAAACTAGAATCATTTCTGGACCTGTATCATAATATTTTTGGAAAATAAAAGTTGTTATTATAGTTCAAACTTAACGAGGATTATTTGTGAACCTAAATCTTGTCCATATAGTCATAATGCATCCTGTTGTTGTATTCCATCCGAAGTTAAGCAATAAAAATTTTGAATGCATTTGGATCCTGGGCCAGAAACTTTCTAGCCTTGCTTACCAAGTCCTTAAAAAGCTAGCTTTTCAAGGCAAGTAGGCTTGCACCGACAAGGAAATTCTTGCTTTCGCTGGAGACCTAATTGTCTTGCTTTCAGCAGCAGAAGTCCATTGGTAACATAGAAATCATGCGACTCCCCATGATCCCCTGTTAACTGCTCCAAGAGCTGTTCTGACATATCAGCGAGTAGCCTTTGCCACTGGCCAAATAATTAGCTTCATTCAAACATTATACACAATTGAATGAACACCTATATGGATTTCTGTTAAATATAGTTTTATAACATATGGTTCCAGGTTCTTTTTTAGTCGCCATGCTGCTTTGTTTGTAAGTTTGCAATACTACTTGCCTACTAAAAAAATATCGTAGTATTTGATCATTGCCTCATATGCAAGCAGATAGTTAGGATTAGGGATCCTGAACAGCAACTTGAGATGGTTGGTGTCCCTGAAGAGCACATTGAAGGGCATGCATTCCATTTGTATCATATCACTTCTCCTGATGACAAGTAATGATACTTGAAAAGTGGTAGTAATTCTTACAGAAACCATTTTCCAAGGTTATTTTACATTTGTTGTGTATTATGTTGTATTCTCCTTTCAGTGTTTCATTTGAGTTCCAGCACAATGTTTGTGGTCGTTCAGTCTATGCTGAAGGGACTATTGATGCTGCAATATTTCTGCATAGGAAGGTCCGTAGATGTTTCTTTGGCTACCACGTTGCTGAAACTGCTGGATTTTCTCTCATTTTTTCTAAAATGTAGGTACAATCAAAGGATAATAAGAGAATATATAATATGGATGATGTCTTGCGAGAAGGATAAATGTGATGGAGTACATGCGGCACCGGATTGTAATTTCTTTCTAAAAGTTTTGTGGGTGTATTATGTATTAGTAGAGTTTTTTTTGTCAGAATTAGGCTGGTAGCAGGAGTTCTTCAAGTTATCCTCCAAAGTGAAGAAGAATAGTAGACGTGTAAACATGTCAAATGTACAAGTTTATTTTGTGCCCAATGAACAATAAGCACGTATAGGAGCAGGCAGTAAGGGCGTGAGTGTTAGTCATTTTCTCGTTGCCATCGATCTGTAATCCTTCTGAAAGAAAATAACTCTTGATATGTTTTTGTTTGCTACCTCTTATGCTGTGGAAACGTAGTTCTACAAAGCGCAAGATGGTCGAAGCAACAATAGGTCAACAACACATTTTCTTTACGGAAAATGGAACCTTAATGTACAGAGTGTGGTGTGCAGAAACTCATCCGCAGCCTTGGCTGCTTTATGTTGAAACGATAGATCAACATCACCTTAGAATCACTCATGACAAGCAGCAATAACGTTATCGTACAACACTAGCCAAAGCACATCACCTGATTGATCCCTCTTTCCTTATTTTTTTAAAAAAACTAAGCTACTAACATATGGTCACTTCTTATTTTTTATTACTTTATGTAGCAAGATAATATTGCTTCATTGCATATGCGCACAACACCATCTCATTCAGTACCTTGCAGCATCATATGTGTGAATCCCTTCAGGGGTTCGCAGGTATTGATTTTTCTCAGACCCGAATTAGGCAAATGCACAAAAAATTTGATTTCAACTTGTCAGAGTACATCAAAGAAACATAGTAGTTCACAAAAAATTACGCAAGAAAGTACAGAAACGCATTTGCCGAACTAATTAATCCCACAAACTTTATTCCGTGGAACGCCTGTCCTGCAAAGCCACGAAAATGTTGACTAAGGCCTCTAGTGCTTGCTCTCCTGCGACGTAGGAGGGAAGAAAGGGGATTTAAACAAGAACGGCTTCTTGAAGAACGGGAACAGCTTCTTGAACATCTGCGGGCCGTTGACGGCGTCACGCTCCGCCGGCGGGTGGTAGATCGGCGTCGGCTTCGGAGGCGTGTACACCGGCGTCGGCGGTGGCTCGTGAACCGGCACAGTGGTAACCGGCGGCTTGTGCTCCGGCACCGCGACGGGCGGCTTGTTATGCTGAGGCACGGTCACCGGAGGCAGGGAGTGACCATGATGGGGCGTTGGAATAACAGCCGGGTGGTGGTTGTGGATGAACGGGTCACACAGGAACACTGAGGCGCACTCTGGGGACGAGGAGCGGCGCACCTTGCCCGCGCCCACGACGAACGTCTTCTTCTGGCCGCCGTGGCCGGGTGGCGCCGCGACGATCTTGGAAGGCTCCTGCCCGGAGCACGGGGTGCTCGACGTGCTGTGGAGCTGCGCGAAGCATTCCTGCTTCAGCTTCCCGTCCTCGCCGACAAGGTCCGTGGCGAGGGGGACGCTGAAGGCGCCGGACCTGTGCACGTGCCCCACGGCCTTGCTCTCGTACTCGCCCTTGCCGTTCTTGCATTTGACAGCCACGTGAAGACCTGATGATACACAAGTCGTTGAAAAAGTTACTGATCAGTCAGTCGCGGCACCGGTTCATGTATTACATCGAACCGAAATCACGTTTCGGATTGTGAACGGCCGGCACCACTGAAAGCTGCCGCGGCGTTCATGTTCTTTCTCGTGCAGTCTGCGCACTTGGCCAAGCCGACAACGACGGGCGCTGTCTCGCCATGCACGTCATTGGCGAAACCCATCGCCATCACGGTGGCGCAAACACCGAGCAGCAGTAGCTGTCGAGCTAGGATCTTCATCGTGAAAGTCCACCTCTTGTTCGTGGTGGTTAAGGAAGAATGAGATTGTGTGGATGGGTAGGGAGCAAGGATGGCAACCACGTGTGTTTATATAGGCGTCGATGTGATTGACACGGCTGGATAGAAACAAGCGAAGGCAGCTAATGAAGCGTGGCACAGTTAAATTTCGCGCCGCCTTTGTAGATTTCCGTTAACCAACTTTTTCTTCGAATCTACTCCAGCTATTCCCGTACTCTCTTAACTGTTCAGGCACAACACAGCACAGCACAAAATGAAACGCTCAGCCAGATCCAGAGCTGTCCGTTCTGTGGCATTCTTCAGAAATTTTCGTGCCAAAAAGTGAAAGCCATAGAGAGCTGTCCATGCTATTCAGTCTGTTTTAAAATATAAGTATTTCTAGCCTTTACTATGCACATAGCATGTTCAAAGAGTAGGTGGATCTGATATAATAGTGATGTTCGCCACTTCTATTATGAGGTATTGGTTTTCAAACCAAACTCTATAAACGCAGTGGTAAAATTGTTTAGATATAACTATTTCACATACATTATAACGTATAAGAGTTTTCGACACTAAGTACACTCTTTTTATAACATATTTAAAGAGTGTTGATAAGTTTTTTTTGTAAATTTACCAAAGATGTTATGAATTTGGACAAAAAATATAGCTAGAAATACTTATATTTTAATAGGGGGGATAGCGTATTTTTTCTGCTTTTCCTCCGCGTGACACTTGCGACCAACGGAAGGGTTGGTCTCTGCCGTTGTTTCACTGCCACCGTGCTGAGGCCCGGAAACGCTATGTCCCTGGCGTGAAATTTTGCTGGTTCACCGTTTCCACATGGCCCAACTGTATGGTGTCATCTCAATGCCCCGTAAACTCGTACAGGGCACCGGCTGGCACTCGGCATGAAGGACCGCGTAGCATGTGGTGGACCTTGCGCCCGCATTATTTCCCCACCTACATCATCCGACAATTTGGATCGGCTCACATAAAAAGTAACTTTTCGTAGTTGGGGATCATTAGTATGCGTCACTTGATCTTTTTTTTTTTGAAATAAAAATGCAGCACACAACGGCAGCAGAAATCTTAAGTTCATCAAAGAACTCTCAGATGCCCAAAGAGAAGTTCTGCTATGGAAGATCACAATCTTTATTTCACAAATCACCAACAAGACACGAACTAAAACACCAATGCCACAGAGGACAGCATACGGCACGAGCTGACTGAAACAATCACTGACAACGCAACGAAACCATCAAAACAAAACAAACATATCACTAATACGCCAGCATCTTCGTACTTGGTGTTGCGCAGCACACGCGCGCGCATGCACCCTAGTTCAGCTTCTTGGGGACCTTCTTCTGCCCGCCAGCCGCAGGCCGGGTCGTGTCGTCGTCGAGGAGCGGCGGGCACGGCTTCTTCTTGTGCATGAGCTTCTTCATCTTGGGGTGCTTGTGGAATAATGGCTTCGGCGCCTCCACGGGCGGCGCCGGAGGCTTGGGCTCCGGCGCGGGTGTGGGCGTCGGCGGACCGTACGTCGGCGTCGGTGTCGGCGGCTTGGGCGGCGGCGGCGGCGGGCCGAACATGAAGTGCTTCTTCTTCTTGAATTTGCCGCAGGCGCACGCGACGGGGGCGAAGACCGTGTCGGCCGCCGCCGCGAGGTAGGTGGCGCTGCTAGTGGTGGTGGTGTTGCCGTCTTGGCTGAACCCGGCCGGCGCGATCCTGGGTGGCGCCTGACCGACGCACGGCGTGTCGGGCGAGGTGTGGAGCTGCGCGAAGCAGTCGCGGCCCAGCTCGCCGTTGTGGCGGGAGATTTCGCCGGCGAGCGGGATGCTGAAGGCGCCGGTTTCGTCGAGCGGGGCGAGCGCCTTGGTCTCGTAGGTCCCGTCGGCGCCGGACTTGCACTTGACGGCTACCTTGACACCTGCAAACGCGCCAAGGAAACAAAAGAAAAAAGATAAACTTTTTTAGAGAAAAAAAACTACGTAAGCGTAGTTGGGCCTCCATGGGCCTAATTCAGAAAGAATGGTGAAGATATATGTACTAGACGGCCCAATCAACTAGTACATGTACTAGTCGGTCCGTTATGACTGGGCCAGACAAAGAAACATTGAGAAAGTATGGATCAGAGCTCCAGAAGCGTTGATAAAGGAAATAGACAAATAGTTTAGTTCTCTAGTATCTAGTTAAAGTAGTGTGTTGTAAATAAATTGTACAAGTAGGTTGCACACGAGAAAGCTAGAGTTGGTCTTGGAGTACGTGCTTCCGAAGAATTTTGTTACCAGCTAGTACCACAGATTTCTTATCAGAGGCAGTGTAACGATAACGATCTCTATTGCCGCCGGAATTCCATGGTGGCAACAAGACCACACAATCGCATTCGTTTCAGCGGACAGGTTTCATACCTTTGAGGGCATCTTCAGCATCGACGTCCATAGGAGAGCAGTCCAAGCACTTCACGGTGCCGACCACGACGAAAGTGGTCGCCGCCGCACCGGGGCCGACGGCCAAGAGCGCAACGAAAGCGCCGACGAGAACGGCGGCCCGAGGGACCGGACGAGTTCCCATGCTGGACCCCTCCCGCTTCTTTGACGTCAGGGGAAGAAGAGAAGCCCGTGATGAGTTTGGATGGAGGGGAACTGGGCGCATGCGTATATATATAGCGTGGGGGGTGACACCGTGGACGGCTCGGCGATTCAAGCGGGGAAGGACAGGTACTGGCTAGCGTTGATGAGACCAGCTCGAGAGGGGTGGAGAAACATTACAGGCTTACAGCGATCCGATGACCTTGCAGATTTCCAATGGAGATTCAGTACTGACTTTATCGTTTCATCCGTAATTTTACTTTTCCCTAACAACCGAGCCGTATGGCACCTACGCCGAGTTAGCAATGCTGTAGCCTCGTATCTAGTGTTAGAGAGAGTTGTCAGCGCCGACCAAAAGAGATTCAGAGTTCCAGACTCGGGCGAGAAAACATCGTCAGATTTCAGAAGGAAACCGAAAGCGTGCTGTCATTTACGATTAAAAAATTCTCCAGACATAAGTTCATCTGATCATTTCTCCCTATGTCTTGTCAAACCTTCACGCTTCTTAGACCTTAATTTGTGATCGGCGCTTGAAATTTGAAGCCACCAACGGCACAATTCCTCACAAAAGTGCTGCGCTTCATCTCTCAGGGTGGCTCATAAACCTCGCACGGCGCATGGTGTATGCGAGGTGGGATGGGTGGGTCGCGGCAGCCATGTGCGTGCCATGACCGGACCGACGGAGCACGCAGACGCAGACAATACCGGCCGGCCGGCATGGCGTACGTTGATCGGCGAGTTAACTGAAAAGCTGCGATGGGAAAGAAACGGCGTGACAGGTTCGTAGGGCTAGCGGGGTAGGTACGAGGGAAGATGATACGCGCCTATAGGCACGTAATGGCCGATTAATAACGTTTTGGTCCGTGATGGCACCGGTAACAACGTGGATCGGTGAGTGCTACGAATGGTTACGGTCGAATTCATGTGCGATTGGTTCAGCTAATTTCGCAGAGTAGTCGCCATTGGAAAGTCGCTGAAAGGAAAAGCTCGCACGCTGTCGTGTATAGTACTTCATAGAAACAAGAAAACTAACACAAATGATTCTAAGAAAATATATAACATGGTAGTTCTGTGGGTGTATTAGATATTAGTAGAGCTTTTTTAGTCATAATTAGTCAGATAGCCAAAGTTCTTCAAGTTTTCCTCCAACGTGAAGAAGAATAGTGCTCCTCCCGTTTTGAATTATTTGATGTTGGTTAATTCAATTTGAACTAACTAACATGAAATAACTCGGAGAAAAGAGTAGACGTGGAAACATGTCAAGTGTACAAGTTTATTTTTGGCCCAATGAACAATAAGCACGTACAGAAACAAGCAGTAAGGGCAGAGTGTTAGGTATATATTTGCTCGTTCCCGTCGATCCGTAATCCTCCTGAAAGAAATAGACTCTTGATTTGTTTGACGCGGCCTACTGGTGATGACGGGCTGGCCGGATCTGGTGCCGACACGGTGAAGCGGTAGAGGCAGGTGGTGGTTGCCGTGGAGCCGAGGTGCCCAGGGGCGATAGAGGCACAGGCTGCGCGGACTGTGGACTGCGATTGCAAGCTGCGGGTGGCCGTTCTACTGTGTTCGCCGTTTTAGTTCGATGTTGGCTATGGACGATAGGCGACTCAGCTATAGGTGGCCGAATGGGCCGGCCCGAAGCACGGTGAAATTGGCCAGGCCCAAACCCAACCCGGCGAGGACACCAGGTCTGGGTTGGTCCGAAGCACGACACGGGCCGTGTTTGGACTCTGACTCAGGCCTGTTGGACCGGAACGGCACGACTCAATTAACAGACGGCAAGGTCGGCCCGAGCCACGGCTCGAATGGCCCGTGGGCTAGAGGCACGGCTCGACACGACACACTTGGATATATAACCCAATACCCGGCCCGCCGCCCGGCCCAACCCCAATCCTAACACTAAAACGCGTCCTCTACTCTCCTCTCGGTCGCCGCTCTCCGACTCTCTCTTCCTCTTCCTCAGTTCTCGCCCCTCCTCTCCGCTCGACCACCGCTCCGGCGCTCGAAGCTCCCTTCCTCTTCCTCGGCCGACGCTCCACTGCTCCCTTCCTCTTCGTCCGCTGAGTCCACACACCACAATTGTTGTCGCTCCTCGCCTCCTCGGTGGCTCCTCTTCCTCCGCGGTCGGCACGACCACGACCAGTCGACTGCACACCGCAGTCGCCAGTCGCTTCTCGTCTGACTGCCTCAGTCGCCTCCTCCTGTCATTGAGCATTTTATTACTCTGTTTTTAGTTGTGAACTTGTAGATTAAAGTGTACACTATATACATAAGTCATCAGGCTTCGGGCCAGCCCGACACGAAAAGCCTGATTCAGGCCCGACACGGCCCGACATGGCTAAGGATGTATTGGGCCATGCTTGGGCCTAGGAGTCGGCACGACGTGCTAGCCAGCCACGGCCCGAGTGTCTTACCGGGTCGTGTTGGGCTTATCAAATTTAGGCCCGGGCACGACCGGGCCCGTGTTGGGCTGGACAGACACGGCCCATTGGCCATCTATAGACTCTGCGACGGTTTCGCTGGTTCATCGATATATCAAACACAAATAGGCGGCAGCCCGCAGGAGAAGTGACAGAGATGCTAGTTACAGACATGAAGAGGTAGGGAATTATTCAGCATTAATGTGTCACTTTTACGAATGACCTATAGTTATTCACTAATTTTTACGAATGGTCTTTATAATTTACCATCTAATATAATTTTATTTGTAATTTTAACATTACAGCACTATAGACATGATAAATCATTTTTATTTTAATAAGGTGACAGCTCTACTCTACCCGAATTTTAGTCTCATCGCTGACAGACGAGAGCCACCGGGTCCGACAGCTTCTAGCGTTTGAACTGTCCGTAGCGGCACTTCAGCTTTATCAGTGATTTTCGTACAAGTCGTGGCATGCCTAGGATTATGCGTTGCAGATTCAATGTGAAAATCGACTTGGGATGCAAAACAGATACAATCTTTAATTTACTGATACAATCACATCACTCAATATTTGACATCAGCATAAACACCAACCCAAACACAAACGAGTACACGTCCCGGCTTCTTGCGCCGGAACTTCAACAATTTAATTTAAGCAACCCCAAGTGCTGTCACGCGCGCTTGTCACAATCTCAGAGGCCCAGACCCATGGCGATGGCGACGCTGAGGCTCAAAGCAACAGCGAACGTGACGAAGCTGAATCCGTGCTTCGTCGCGCCACTGTCGTACGGGCTGTTGTCCACCAGCGGCTGGTTGCCGAACCCGAAAGTGTGCCCCACGTTCTCCACGGCCTGCCCCTGCCCCGCGGCGGCGCCACTGAACTGGCCCGCTC
The DNA here is from genome assembly GCA_030760725.1 of Neostapfia colusana. Lineage (NCBI taxonomy): Eukaryota > Viridiplantae > Streptophyta > Magnoliopsida > Poales > Poaceae > Neostapfia > Neostapfia colusana. The sequence continues at coordinate 86,286,769 of JASWHV010000013.1, read as the reverse complement.
CCTGCGGGAACGGTGCCAGAGGCAGCTCGGGCTCCGGCGCCACGCCGCCACCGAACTGATCAGCTTCCAGCGGAGACGGTGCCAGAGGCAGCTGGGGCTGCGGCGCCACGCCACCAACGCCTGCGCCAACGCCGTTGCCGCCTCCCAGTCCGAACGGCAGGTCGCTGCTCCCGATCGGCTCGGCGAACGGTGGCAGCGCGGAGGCGAGGCCGGGCGACCCGGGCATCCCGCAGTGCTGGGCGGCGCGCGGCTGGTCGCTGGCCTTCCACGCCAGCTCGCCGCCCTTGTCGATGATGCGCATGTCGCCCTGGTCCACCAGCTGCAGCGTCTGCAGGAAGCCGTGCGAGTCGGAGCGCGCGTCGTGGGTGTGCCACACCGAGGTGCTCCCGTCGAACACCTCCAGCCCCTCCCACGAGAACACCAGCGCGCACGTGTTCACCGTGCTCACCGCCATGCAGTCCGACTCCCACACGCTCCGGGCCTCCTCGCCGGGCGCGGTCGTGTCCAGCACCTGCACGTAGCAGAAGTCGGCGCCGAGGCCGCCGGCGCCCGGCTTGGTCTGGCTGCGCACGAAGTGCGCCGCGTACTTGCCGGACGGCGAGGTTAGGAACAACACGGGATTCTCGTCCCAGTGCGGTGGGATGCTCGCCAGGATCTGCTGCTTGGTCACCCTCTGTAGCGTGCCGGCAGGCGCCGTCGCCGCCGAGTGGGACGCGAGTAGAAAAGCTACAAAAAGAGACACGACAATGTAGGAGATGAGCTGCATGGTTACTGGTTTTTGGTTTCGCCTTTGTGGCGATGGTCAGGTGGACTTGCGCTCTGAGACTTTCTGGAGTGTTTGTTGTGTGTTTTGTGCTTGTTCATGGGCAGGCGTGTCTTTTTATAGCCAGGAATGGCAATGGAGTAGAACGTGATGATGTTGTAAAGGCGACGTCGAGTTGTTGACGCTACCTGCTCCAATGTATCGGTGGGATTGGCCAGAAAACCAGCTCCAAACTTCGCCCCTGGAGTTTTGTTCCGCTTTTGAGGTTGACTGAATAGTGCGTGCGTTGTGGAGGCAGCAGAGGATTAGAAATGTGTAGTCGTATTCATTCGTTCGAATCAATTAAGATCCAAGCGTACTGAGCGAGGACGTGGCTTGTATTTCTGGGTCGAATTTAACGAGGGCTTCGTGTCAACATAGGATCAGGCTGTATGGAACTATTTTTTATTGTCCCGTTGATAGAACGCGGACTATACTACACTGGTCAACTTCGTTTGAAGTTCCTTGCGTGTCCATCCACTTAACCACTCCACTGATTTCGGATTTCGATTCTAGACAATTAGCAGTGTACTTGTTGTATCTGTTATCTGAAAGCAAAGATTTGAGCTCGCTAGCGCCTCGTAACCCGAACAGGAAGAAAACGCAGCAGCCAGCAAGTCCGTTTGAAAAGATGAAACAAAAAGAGGAGCGACTCGTGGACGGACTGGGTTGGGCCCTCGGACCATAATATTTGCGTTGGGCTTGGGTTATACTAGCCGCCTCAAGATCCTTTCGTTTCTTCTCTCTTTCGGAGGCCCTTCTCCCAGATGGATAACTCTGTTCGCTGCCCAAGCCCTGAAGCCCACAACTTTCACGAAGCACAACGTGACAAAAAAAACACAAGTACTCCTGCTCGGCGGGGGGCAAGCCCGACGTTGACGCGGCGCGGCCGGCTGCTATACCTATGACCTATCCGTCGCGTTCGCGTCGCCTTCCCCTCCTCCGCCAACAGCGACCGTTGGTCGCGAACCCGCACGCCCGATGAATGCCGGCGCCAGATCTCCAGGCCACTTTGTGCGCCGCGGCGGCTTCAGGAAATTAATGGGCGCGAGCCGGGTGGACTCTCGAGTCCAACTCGACGGCCGCGAGGATGCTAACATCCGCCGCCCTGCTCTGCTTTTTTTCCGAAACACCGCCCTGCTCTGCTTTTGATGCGGTCATGCGGTTTATGGAGAGTGCAAAAGGAGATGGTTGGGCGTTGAGAGTTGTTGGGCCGCCTCGACTTCTGGGTCATATTCATCCCGTTGAATTCGACGTCAGCTTACATAAAGAGCTACGATGGCAGAGTTCAAGATCCATTCCCATGCCACGAGACTACGAGAGGGTGCATCGAACATGAAGCTGCGATTGTTCAGAGCATCATCAGCTCATACAAGATGCAGATACAGAGGATCAGACCGCAATCGTGAGAGGGTTACTGACTCGATCATTACAGTGAGTAGCAATAATACTCCCGCTCTAAGTGTAAAGTCTGTGAGAGATACAACCGTCTCCAGATGGAGAAGCGAGCCGCGACAACAATGGAAAAGGCAATGGTTGATCACGGAAACAGGGCCGACCATTCTAGATGGAGCTGCTATCGCCTACAACCCCGATCGAGTTAGTCAGAACTGTACTCCCGTTTTTCTTGATTACCGGTACTGTTAGTTCTTCACTTCGAGTGTCGTATATTATGATGGTCATGCGCAAAGTCAGATGAGCGTGCGCGATAGTCATGCGATCTGGATAGGTACCGCAGCTATCAGAAAAAAAAAACGACGCCGAACCGACAAGGGATCTGATGGCAAGTCAATCCAACACCGAGCTACCAAAGTCCTAACATTAACCAAGCGTTTGTTGAACTGGATGTGATACGCTGCTTAATGTACTTTGCAACCAACAGCAAGGCGGCGTAGAGGATTGATTGCATGGTGTTGAGATTTTGGAACGATGGTTGTACTTAACAACACTAATTTTCGCCCCCCGACATCGCTTGCTCAAATCATGCAGCTCGGTTTGGCCAGCCACAGCACAGGTAGGAAGTGTTGGACCTAGAGGTGGGACTCGGGCCGGGCCGGGCCGGCACGGCCCGGAATATTCGTGCTTCGGGCCGATTCGGCCCGCGGCCCGAAAGCACGCCGGGCCTTTTCGTGCCGGGCCGGCCGGCCCGAATTATAAAAGTGGCGGCCCGGGCACGGCACGCGGCCCGGCGGGCCTATTTCGGGCCGGGCCCGGCCCGAGCACGGCCCATTTAACGGTAGAAACAATTAAATACTTAAAAAAATCCAAAAAATCTGTAAAATAAAAAAAAATCCAAAAAAATCTGTTAAATAAAAAATCTCAGAAAATCTGTGAAACCGAAAAAAAATCAGAAAATACATAAAAAATCAGAAAAATTCCAAAAAAATTCTAAATAAATCTAAAAAATCCAGAAAAATTCCAAAAAATTCCAAAAAAATTGGAATTTGAATTTCACATTCAAAAACATATACTTTTACATATAATAATATAAACTATTTGATGTTTTTCAAACACATGAGCCACAATTCACAAGTCACAAAATATACCATCTCACGACATATGTTTCAAGCGCACAAAAGCACACAAAGTATGAGGGAAATATTTCATTAAAGTTTAAAGTTTTGTTACAAACTGCCTCGTTAAAAACCTTACACTTATAGTGAGCTCCCCCCGTAAGGAAAAGAGTACAGTTTGTTTTATTATCAATCACATCATTCGGATTCATCAAGCTCAAGATCCTCTAATGCTTTCAATATTTCTGGATCTTCAAGGCGGTGTTGATCTCTAGATTCTGCCATCTCCCAATCTTTAAGACATGTAAGACACTCAACCATCTTCGGTGTAAGAGATGACCTGCAAGATACTAAGATAAATATATATTGATTCATAACAAGATACTAAGGTAAGTCGATATATTAAAACAATCACCTTCTCTCTTCAATAATTCTTCCTGCTGAGCTAAATATGGCTTCAGATGACACACTGGAAACGTGCAAATTGTGAGAGCACTGGAAATTGACGTTCATTGTCTTTCCACCATCCTAAGAGGTCTAGCTCAGCACTATCATCCTAAAACAAACAGAAAATATAAGCATAATAATTCAAAAACTATAAATCAAACATTACAATATAGATATATACCTGAAGCATTGGATCATGCGCCGCATGATCTATGTCAAGGTAGTGGGACAACTCGGCGTTTGGATTCCAATTGGACCTAGAGGACGTCGTTGTGGAAGATTCTTTAGACTTCAATTTCTTCCACATGTTAGCTGCCATACTTTTCCTCTTTTCGGTTGGTGCCACTTCACCTCTAGAGCGAGTTTGACCATATTTCTGCTGATACATACCAAAAACTCGAAATATCTCCGATTTAACATGTGAGTAAGCTCCAGAGTAATCAAGATCTAGATTATCACCAATAAACTGTAAAGCACCTTCTAATTGCTCTAACTTCTTTCGTGGATCAAAGATAAGAGCAAAGCAATACAAATGTGGTATAGCATCAAAATATTTTAGGTATTTTGCTTTCATTTCTTCAATTATTGGACATAGTACTGAATCATACTCATATGTCTTAAACGTTTCAGCAAAAGTCATAAGCCATTCAATTACGAGAGGAGATGTAGGATAATAAATACCAGACAACAACGTTGTTGCATTGTAAAATGGTTTCAAGAGACGACGAAGGCGTCGTGCAGTATCCCAATCCTGTTCATTAAGTAGTATACCTGCACCTTGAGCATTCATAAAAGTAGTGAAAATTTCCTCATACCCTTTTAATTGCTTCAACATCGTGTATGTCGAGTTTCATCTCACTTTCATATCAAGTGAAAACTTTTTGGGTTTCAATCCCTTTACACGACAATACTCCCTGAAACCCCTGTAAACCTGTGGAGAATTCAAAAGATAACGAATAGCACTACGAATATTATCAATACATGAACTTGCCTTTAACAATCCCGCCTGCACAATGAGATTGATGATGTGGCACACACATCTTTGATGGAGAACATACCCACCAATGTAGCTTTCTATGTGTGGCATCAATATTTCCATAGCTCTAGTGTTAGCCGATGCATTATCAAGAGTAATAGAAGCAATCTTATCTCCAATGCCATATTCATTAATAACCTCATGCACATGAGATGCAATAGCCTCACCAGTGTGGTTCTCATCAATAAGACGCAATCCTAATATCCTTTTGTTAAGCTTATATTCATGATCTATGTAATGAGCAACAACACTCAAATAGTTTGTTCTTTGGTGTGATGATAACGAAATATCAGATGTTAATGCAACAGAAAATGGCATAGTCTTAAATGCTTCTTTTAATATGCAACAGAAACTGCCGCGCGTGCCTGCTAGCCTGCTGGCGCCTCGGGCCTCGGCCTGGCGAGCGGCGGCTGTGGCTGCTGGCTGGCTGGCGGGCGCGGGCGCGGGCAGTCCAGCCAGGGGCGGGGGCGCGGCCACACTCTGCTTGCTGGCTGGCGGGCGCGGGCGCGGGCACGGCGCGAGCGGCGAGGCGCAGGCGGGCAGCGGGCTGGAGGGCGGCTGTGCGGGTGCGGGAGCAGCGGGACTGCGAGTGTGGCACGGTGCGGACAGCGGGCTCCGGCTTTTTCTGAGCTTTTCGTGCCGTTTCGGGCCGATGGGCCATCTCGGGCCGATGGGCCGTTTCGGGCCGGTGACCCAATTTCGGGCCCTTTTCGGGCCGATGGGCCAATTTCGGGCCGGCCCGGCCTGAGCACGGCCCGGAATAGATTTCCGGGCCGGGCCGCCCGAAGCGTCGGAACCCGGGCACGGCACGGCCCGAAATACCGTGCCGGGCCGGCCCGGCCCGAAACTATTTCGGGCCAATTTCGTGCCCGGGCCGTGCCGGCCCGTCGGGCTTCGGCCCGCCCGAAATTGGCCCGGCTCATGTCCCACCTCTAGTTGGACCTCATCTCACCTCACAGAAAATATGTGAATGAAAACAAACTTGGGTATGTAATTTGGATCATATTGTAGCTTGAAATCTCTGATGTTTCTCGTCAACTAAATTTTCACACTTCATCCATGAATCTCCAGTCATGTGGACTGCACACTTGGTATCCATTTTTCTTCCTCGGCTTCTCGAAGAAGGCCAAGGACGACGAAAGGACGAACTGAGAAAGATTGGCGGTACTTGCTTTTGGAATTCATTACAGCACATAATTCTCTGAATTCCAAGAGCCAGCACTGTCGGCAGCCTACTTATACTGAAAGAAAAGAAAATTACAGTGAAAATTCAAGAGAGAAATATATATATTTTCTCCTCGCGTGCACTTCCTTGGTCGCGAGGAAACAATTGAATCATCATACAAATGTTGTGTAACGTCACGTATCATATCGTGGCCCGTCAGACGTACGCCTTCGGGGGGTACCTGTCGACGTCCTCCACCCAGGGGTTGCAGCTCTGGACGCCCTTCCCAGCGGCGCCGCCGGCTTGCGACACCGCCGGCACGTCCCGCAGCGCGCGCCACACGGCGCTGTTGCACTTGAACCCTGACCCGAACCCGATCTGCCACACGCGGTGGCCGCGTCGCACCCGGCCCTTGGCCTCGGCGTACGCCAGCTCGTACCACAGCGAGCTGCTGCTCGTGTTGCCGAACCGGTGGAGCGAGCACTTGCTCGGCTCCATGTCCCGGTCCTCCAGGCTCAGGCTGCGCTGCACCTCCTCCAGCACGGCGCGACCGCCGGCGTGCACGCAGAAGTGCTCGAACGCGCGGCGGAAGTCCGGGATGTACGGGCGCACGCCCTTGACGCGGAACACGCGGCGCATCATGAGGGACCTCAGGAACTTGAGCTGCTCCGTGAGCGGGAGGACCAGGGGCCCCAGCGTCGTGATGTTGGTCTTGAGCGCGTCGCCGGCCACGCTCATGAGCTCGCGCGCCAGCGACACGCCGACCTTGCCGGCCTCGTCCTCGCGCTGGTACACGCAGTTGAAGCACTCGTCGGTGGCGCCCTTGTGCGTGCGCACCGTGTGGAGCAGCCGGTACTTGGCGCGCCCGGCGTCTGCGCGCCTATTCGACAGCAGCGCCGCCGCGCCGCCCATGCGGAAGATGCAGTTAGAGAGCAGCATCGAGCGGTCGTTGCCGAAGTACCAGTTGAGCGTGATGTTCTCCGTGCTGAGGACCACGGCGTACGAGTTGGGATTCGCCTGGAGCATGTCCTTGGCGAGGTCGATGGCGATGAGCCCGGCGCTGCACCCCATGCCGCCGAGGTTGAACGACTTGACGTCCTCCCTCATCTTGTAGTGGTTGATGATCATGGACGCCAGCGACGGCGTCGGGTTGAACAGGCTGCAGTTGACGATGAGGATGCGCACGTCGCGGCGCGGGTTGATCCCTGTGGACTTGAAGAGCGCGTCGAGGCACCCGAACATCACCGCCTCGGCCTCCTTCCGCGCCTCGGCCATGTTCAGCCTCGGCGGCCGCGCCTGGACGCCCGGAGGCAGGTACGTCTCGTCGCCGAGCGCGGAGCGGTTGGTGATCTTGGTCTGGAAGTCCAGCGCCGCGTCATTGAAGGACCCGGTGCTCTCGGTCATGTCGAGGAAGCTCTGCTTCGAGATCTTGAGCTCGTCCTCCGGCTTGTAGCACGCGAACTCGACCAGGTACACTGGGCGGGGCCGCTTGAAGTAGTAGACGGTGAGGAGGATGAGCACCGTGCCGAGCCACGCGACGCAGGTGAGCAGGTCGATGGAGTAGTAGATGACGTCGAGGCGGACGAACGAGTAGGCGGCGGCGGCGAGCGCCGGCACGCAGAGCATCGGCAGGACCGACGTGGGGCTGCCGCCGTGGCGTATCCCGAGCTTGACGTACTTGAGCTTGATGTTGCGCGCGAAGTCCGGGAGCCGCCGGCGGATCTTGATGACGATGCTGGGGGCCCGGTCTTCCCCGTCCAGCTTCGCGTCGCCGCGGAAAGCCATCTCGGCCGTCAGGCGCTCCCGCTCCATGACCGCCGCCGTCGCAGCCTCCATGGAGGGTCGGCGCGCTGCGAACTCGTCGAAATCGTGTCTATCTAGCGGCGGTCCGTCGCCTTTGGTGTGAGTTGGAAGCGAAAGCGAACGCCAGGACTGGATGCCGTGGTCTGGGCACGCGGGCGACTCAATATATAAGACGCGCTGACGGCTGCCCGACGACCATCTGCCGCGAAAGTTGTGGCTACCGGGTCCGTCGAGTTTATCTGGCGTCCAAAGCGACGCGGCTCGCTTCCGATTCCGACTCGTGTACCCTGTTCGATTTCGGATACGAGTGGAAAGCCGGTACACGTACGACTGTAATCCGAGTCCGAATAGTAACTGTTACCTCTCTTAATCTTCCATCCCTGTGCAATGCCAATGTTACCCTACTCATCATCTTGCTACTACCGTACCATCGTTACACATGATTGAATCGAACTCGGTAGAGGAAACGAGTGAGGTGTCATGGTGGGACCCGCAACGGTAGCAGAAGAAGCAACTGGGAGAAGAGAGATAGGTGGGGAGGGTGGCCTATTAATGACGGTGGTTACCGGGGGACGCTCAACTACTTGGAATTAAGGAGGCACAGGTGGACGCGTAGAGTATCCGCCTGGCGCCGCCGCGGGGGGGCCGGCAGCTGTTGCTGGGAACGAAGCCAGACAGGCAACGGACTCGCGTGCCCAGCGCGACGCTGCAAGCGGTTTCGCTTCTTCTGTTGATTAATCAATCATGGTCAGATTGACCTGCCTCTTCATTTGTTTTCACACGAGAGCCGTCCCGTGCAGTCGCCAGTGTTGGTTGGGAAGGCGTTGACGGGCTTCTTCCTCCTTCGCACCTGCTGGCTGCTGCCCTCATGTGCCCCATCGTCCCCAAAAAATCTTTTTTGCAGCGTCAATTCGGACTAGTTGCAGCATTGCAATGCAACAACCTATTGATTTCCTGGTTGGATCATCACGTCAGGTGGGCATGGACTCAAGAAACGAGCAAAGGTCTGAATTCTCTTTCCCGTCCCTTTCTTTTTCTCATGGACTCCCTGAACTCCACACTACCGTCTGTTTGTTCCTACGTCCACAGGGGACTGCATTTCTTCAGTCGGCAGCTATAATTTTCCACATTATTACACGGCACCGCTTCATGTTATCGGGCCTTTTCATGTATGATTCCTTTGGTTGGGGCTCGGGAGGTGTCACAGTTTTCCTCCCACCGTTCTCGTGGACTGATTGCATGCCACATGAATGCGTTCTGCTAACTGAATGGCACGTTCTGATGAGACTGCTGGTGTACGTAAGCAAATACTTCATCTTGGAAATGCATTAAAGAAATAAGCTCCGCTTCTGATTGCTTAGAAAAGTTTTCTGTTGCGTTGGTCACTGCCTAACCGGATCACTCAGACAGGGAAGGTAAGCAGCAATTAGTTGAAAACGAGGTACTTATGTTCAAGGAATTTGGCCTGCTAATCACGTGCGACGTCTCGAGGCTGCACAGCTGATATGTATCCACCTGCCAAAAAAATCTATCAACGAACCAGATGCCACGACCCAAAATGACGAAGCAGCTCCCTCAAGTTCCAAACTCGTGTATGACTATATATAGTAGCACCATTCCCGGCAACTACAAATCTTGCGTCTTTTGTAAAGCTTCAAAATGCCGCAGAAAACACGTCCAGTTCTTCCATCCGTTTTGGCACTTCGCCGCGTGCAATTATCAGCAAGATCACTAGATCAGAACCGATATGAGCCATGGACCTAACGATAAAACTGTTCTTGCTACCGGATACCGGTTCTCAGAAGCTTGAGCTTTCCACCCATTTCGATGGCACTTTGCCACGTGAATTATCGGCGAACAAAAAGTTGTATGAGCCATGCACCTAACAGTAACCTGTTCACATAGTGAATGATGTTATTCATCGTCCTACAAACTTTAAAATAAAAACTTGCTGTTAGGCAAAGAAACCAAAAACAAAACAAATCTCAATAGGTGGTAATTTGTACATTTGAATAAGTTGAGAGAGTAGAAAGATTTCGTTCAAAGGGTTAGACGGATAAACTGGATTGTTCCAGAGAGCAAAATAAACTTTTTGAAAAAGTTGTTTCTCACTACATTGCTTAGAAGAGACTAAGTGGAGCACCCAGACAAGGAAGGAAAGCAATTGAAACGAGGTACTCGTGTTCGAATAATTTGGCTTACCAATCACGTACGTGCGACGACTTGCGACTGGTAGACGCAGGTGATATATATAGACTTGGCAAAGAACCGATCAACCAACCATAGGTTCCAACCCGAAATGACGAGGCAGCTGCCTCAAGTTCAAAACTCTGGTATGGCTGTATGAGCTACATATATAAACCAATACTAATAGTAGTGCGATTTCGGGCAACTAGTAATCTTGCCTTTTTTCTTTTATGAGGCTCCCAAATGCAGCACTACGATAATAAATAAGGACATTTACGATGTTGGGAAATAGGCGATGCACTACTCTAGCAATTCGACCGTATCACCCAGGAAACATGCGAGTGAGAAGGTCATGGATCATTACCACTAGACGCGCAGCGCAGCGGATCGTAGATGCGCGCCGTAGCCGATCAGCGCAGCAGTAACAGCAGCGCCTCCACGGAGTCCACACGTACAGGGAGGAACACCGTGCGTCGGTGTGCTAGCACCGTGCGCGCGGCAGGGGTTTCGGCGGCTGACCTGTGAGGGGCGGCGGCTGGGACTGCTATCTGGTGGAGACATCTGTCCGTAACCCTACCCCTCATATTTATAGGCGCGCTAATGGGCTTTTAGGTCACAGGCCCATTAGTACCCTAATTTCTTATGGATCAAAATATCCATCAGGCCTTTATCCGAATTGTTATGATTGCCTCTTGGGCATATCACCAACAATCTCCCACTTGCACTAGAGACAATCATATAGCCAAGTTTTTCAATATTCCATCCCCTTAAGTGTGTGACCCGTTAGGTTCATGTACAGTCGGTTATGAATGAAAACCGTTTTCAAACACAAGTCAGTAGAGGTACCTAGCAGGACATACTGACTCCCGAATGTACATAAAGATCATATCGGCTGAACCTAGATACATTCACATGCTAATTCCTTTGCCACACGATACCAGTCAAGCTCAAGGCGAGATACGTGCCATCCTTGTGATAGCTCGACCATTCACTCGATCAAATAGTGGATTCAATCGATGACTAACTTTTAGTCATAATGATTAACTCTTTAATCATTTTGGCATGGCCATGCACTTTCAATCCAACTATCTCGAGGGGCCCAAAGATATCTCTCCTGTTATTTAGGAGGGGCAAATCCCATCTTGATCCGCACACATCTCATTCCATGCTTCATCATGCACCTGAAGACTATTTTTATGACCACCCAGTTACGGAGTAGCGTTTGATAGTTTCAAAGTGCACAACTACACATAGTGAGAAACAATGGCGATCTCAGGTCAAAGAATCTAGCAGGTGTATCACTCAAGACCAACTGATGGCACATATGTAAATAACAATCCCAACAGTGTCTCGGAATGGGTCTATCCAACACCATGTTCACTAACATGTGTTCACATTATTAATTTGATATCTCCATATCTATGATCCGTGAAACGTGATCATCAACTAATACATGTGCTAGTCTGCGTACTATCATTGTCTCATATAACGATGTAGACTAGGGATCATTTTGAGTAACATTATAATTAACAAAGAGTCTCACGAACAAGTCACATACTTGATGATCAATGTGAATAATAGTTACTCAAATAGTACATAAACATAGCTATGACAAAAGTCTCCCACTACACACTAGGATCATTGATGTAAGTATCTAATACCCATAGATCTCGTGTGCGTCTCATGCTTTGATTGTGGAAGAGGCTTTGTCAACGGATCTGCCATATTCAAATCCGTATGCACCTTGCATATATTCACATCACCTCGGTCGATAATCTCTCGAATCAGATGATAGCGTCGTAGTATATGTTTGGATCTTTTGTGTGATCTAGGCTCCTTTGCCTGTGCAATGGCTCCATTATTGTCGCAATAGAGATCCACAGGTCCGGACGCACTAGGAACAACACCCAACTCAGAAACAAATTTTCTGATCCAAACAGCTTCCTTTGCAGCTTCAGAAGCTGCAATATACTCCGCCTCCGTCGTTGAATTTGCTACTGTGTCTTGCTTGGAACTTTTCCAGCTCACTGCCCCTCCATTGAGGCAGAACACAAAACCGGATTGCGATCTAGAGTCATCCTTGTCTGTTTGGAAGCTAGCATCGGTGTAACCTCTTACAACGAGCTCTTCTTCACCTCCAAACACTAGGAATACATCCTTAGTTCTTCTCAAGTACTTAAGAATGTTTTTGACAACTGTCCAATGAGCCTCACCATAATCTGATTGATACCTGCTCGTAACACTTAGAGCATAGGATACATCTGGGCGTGTACACAACATGGCATACATGATAGATCCAATAGCCGAAGCATAAGGAATCGCTCTCATCCTCTTTTGCTCATCAGGTGTCGAAGGACACTGACTTTTGCTTAGAGTGATGCCATGTGACATTGGCAAGAAACCTTTCTTAGAATCTTGCATATTGAATCGATTCAATATCTTGTCAATATATGTGTCTTGGCTTAATCCAATTAACCTTTTAGATCTATCTCTATAGATCTTTATGCCCAAAATGTATGTTGCCTCTCCTAAATCCTTCATTGAGAAACTTTTCCTTAATGAGGATTTAACAGCATCTAGTACTGGAATGTCATTTCCGATCAACAATATGTCATCTACATATAGGACCAGAAATATAAGTGCGCTCCCACTAACCTTCTTGTAAATACAAGGTTCTTCTACGTTCTTGATGAAACCAAACCCTTTGACCACTTCATCAAAACGTAGATTCCAACTCCGAGATGCTTGCTTCAATCCATAGATGGACTTTTGAAGTTTGCATATTTTTCTAGCATTTTTAGGATCGACAAAACCCTCAGGTTGTGTCATGTACACATCCTCAGTCAGACTCCCATTAAGAAAGGCTGTTTTGACATCCATCTGCCATATTTCATAATCAAAATATGCAGCAATTGCTAGGAGAATCCGAACAGACTTTAGCATAGCGACGGGTGAAAATGTTTCATCATAATCAACACCTTGAATTTGTCTGAAACCTTTCGCCACCAATCGTGCTTTATAGATGTGAACTTTTCCATCCATATCAGTCTTTTTCTTGAAAATCCATTTGCAATCGATCGGTCTCACACCATCGATTGGATCAACCAAGTTCCAAACTTGATTCTCATGCATGGATTCTATTTCGGATTCCATGGCTCCAAGCCATTTCTCAGAGTCGGGTCCCATTGTTGCTTCAGTGTAGGTCACAGGCTCATTATTGTCCAACAATACCATGTCCTGTGGTTCCGTGGTTAGGAGTGTCAACTTTTCAGTTGCACGACGTACTCTTGTAGACCTTCGTGGAGCTGGTGTTTCATCAAGTGGTTGTACAACATCTTGTACATCCTGTATAGGAATAGAGGGTGCCGAAACATTTTCAGATATTTCTTGGATTTCTTCAAGATGCACCTTGCTCCCACTAACTCCTTTTGAGAGAAACTCTTTCTCCAAGAAGACACCATTGCGAGCAGTAAACACTTTACCCTCCGTTTTATTATAAAAATAATATCCTTTGGTTTCCCTAGGATATCCCACAAAGAAGCATTTGTCTGATTTGGGAGTAAGTTTGTCTGACGTCAAACGTTTGACATAAGCATCACATCCCCAAACTTTGAGGAAAGACAATCCGGGACGTTTCCCGGTCCACATCTCATATGGTGTCTTCTCAACAGACTTAGTTGGGACTCTGTTTAGTGTAAACGCAGCAGTTTCAAGAGCATAACCCCAAAAGGATAGTGGAAGATCAGTCTGACTCATCATCGACCTAACCATGTCTAACAAGGTTCGGTTCCTCCGCTCGGACACCCCATTCCATTGGGGCGTTCCTGGTGGAGTCAACTGTGGAACAATTCCACATTGTTTTAAATGATCATAAAATTCATGGCTCAAATATTCACCCCCACGATCAGATCGTAGAAGTTTAATTGTCTTGCCCAACTGATTTTGTACTTCATTCTGAAATTCTTTGAACTTTTCAAAAGATTCAGACTTGTGCCTCATTAGATAGACATATCCATATCTACTAAAGTCATCGGTAAAAGTAATGAAATACTGAAAACCACCTCTAGCTACCGAACTCATTGGTCCACATACATCAGTATGTATAAGTCCCAACAAGTCAGTTGCCCTCTCACTTTGACCAGTGAAGGGTGCTTTGGTCATCTTCCCAAGCAAACAAGACTCGCATGTGTCAAGTGATTCAAAATCAAATGAACTTAACAAACCATCTTTATGGAGTTTCTCAATGCGTTTCTCATTTATATGACCTAAGCGACAATGCCAAATAAAAGTGGGATTTAGATCATTTCGTCGAGCCCTTTTTGTACTAATGTTATAGACTGTTTTATCCTCAAGATCAAGAACATATAATCCATTCACTAATGGACATTGAGCATAGAAAATATTATTATAATAAATAGAACAACATTTGTTCTTTATTATAATCTCATAACCATTAACTTCTTCCAAACATGAAGAAGATATAATGTTCTTGCTCAAAGAAGGAATGCAATAACAATTATTTAATTCCAAAACTAATCCTGAGGGTAATGACAAGTGATAAGTTCCGACAGCTATGACAGCAACCTTTGCTCCATTGCCGACCCGAACATCCAACTCGCCTCTTGCAAATCTTCTAGTCTCACTTAGACCCTGCAACGATTTGCAAGTGTGAATCATTGATCCGGTATCAAATACCCATGATTCACTAGAAGATGTAGCAATATTGATTTCTATAACATTTATACCTGAAGTGGAAGTCTCACTCCCTTTCTTCTTCTTATCCTCCAAGTACTTCTTGCAATTCCTAGACCAATGCCCCTTAGCATGACAGTGGAAGCATTCATCATTAGGAGAAGGGCCTGATTTTCCCTTTGGCTTTGAGCTTGAAGACTCATTGGGAACCTTTCCCTTGCCTTTAGGATGCATCACACGCTTCCTCTTTTTATTCTCCTTTTGAACCATCATCACATGAGTGGTGTTTTTCTTAATGCTTTCCTCGGCTGTTTTAAGCATCCCATGCAATTCAGCCAACGTTTTCTCCATGCCATTCATTTGATAATTCAATATAAATGGCTCATAGCTCGGTGGGAGTGACTGGAGAATAACGTCAATAGCCAGGTCATCCTTGAGTTCAGAACCAAGTTTGTCCAAAGTCTCAATGTAACCAATCATCTTGATTACATGGGGACTGACCGGGCTACCTTCTGCCAGCTTGCATGAGAACAAGGACTTTGAGATGTTGTACCTCTCAGCCCTTGCTTGGTTCTCAAACATTCCACGTAGTCCCTGAATCATAGAATAAGCATCTGCATGCTCATATTGTTTCTGTAGATCAGGGGACATTGTGGCAAGCATGAGGCAACTTGCATTAAGCGCATCATCGCAGTGCTTCTCATAAGTCCTGCGAGTTGCGGCATTTGCATCATCGGGGAGGTCATTGGGGTATGGTTGCTCAAGAACATACTCAATTTTCTCTTGCCTGAGAACAATTCTCAGGTTGCGGTACCAATCAATAAAGTTAGCTCCATTGAGCTTTTCTTTCTCAAGCACAGATCGCAAATTGAAACCGGAATTGTTACTAGCAGACATGATCTACAATAGAAAATAAATATGCAAGGTTTTAGCACTATGTTATGTACCAATCTTTTATTAACAGTTTAATAAAAGACACCACCACTATATGAGCATCGTCCTCCCTCTAACGACATATAGTGGTCCAAGATCCATATTCACTAATTCCTAGTGAGCTTTGGCTTCACTGCTAGAAAATTAGTAACATAGGTAAACAACCATTGTTAATCATATCTCTATATGATTCTTGTTTGTTGGGTGACATCCAATGCCCCGGCTCCCAACACTATGCCATAAAGCCCAAAACCGTTTTGATAGCTTTGTTGAGTAAACCAATACTATGCATGTGAATGTCCAACATTCACCCTATTCATTATGATAGATGACGGTATTTTGCTTTGGCAAACCTACCATACAACGATCAAAACAACATAGGTGCAGCTATAGGTAAATGGCATCAAATACTCAACTTTTCCGAGGGAAGCTATTCTATCATGACAAAACATCCACCATATGAAAAGCATGAAAAGAATAGTAAAACATCACAGGCATACGATCATATCATATATGTGAATAGTATGGCCTTTAGGATCATAGTGATCTCCATCACCATGGTTCCATCATGATCTATACCGCCATGTCTCCCTTCTTATGGCGATCACCATCGCCATCATGCTTGAGGTTTCTCAATGAATATAAAAGAAGCTAATACATCTAATAGCTATCAAATAAATTACATGAGAGATCAGGCATCACAGGGCGACACGCAGGTCGTTATACAAATATGTGACAACCTCAACCCGGTTGTGTTAAATTTGCAACACGCAGGCTGCACGAATTTTACACACAGATTATCACATCATATTTAGGCCATACCATTCACATCATTCCCTGCAAAAACAAGTTAAGCGTAGAACGATGTCTATCGCGAAACAACTTAATGATGTCACTATAGCAGACAGCAACGGCGGTCCCGCTAGCCGGTTAGCGGGCGGGGGGTCGAGGGGGGAGCCGCCCCCCGCGGGTTTCAGGGCAGCGCCCTGAACACCAAACGGAATTACATAGATCGCATCTATGAAATCACTATGAAAATCTCATCGAATTGATCAGATCAACCCGAATCTGAGCCATTCAGAATGCCTCAATTTTCATTGTGACTGGTTATCCACGAGAAGATCGCGACACATGACCGTGATCTGTTGGCTCAATCTGCTAGCTATGTACACTATTAGTCCCGATGGTGATTTCAGCCGGTAGGGACAGGTTGCGCACACAGCAGAGAAGGAGCACAAACTAATCCTTTAGTCATATGATGGCAATCTACTCTAACCAATTCCAAACCCCAGAAGCCGAACTATAAAAATTCATCATATGAACTTGTCTGCAGTAGATCGCATCTAAGATCCAGACCAAAAACTACGCAAGTCGGCTCTGATACCACTGTTGGGAAATAGGCGATGCACTACTCTAGCAATTCGACCGTATCACCCAGGAAACATGCGAGTGAGAAGGTCATGGATCATTACCACTAGACGCGCAGCGCAGCGGATCGTAGATGCGCGCCGTAGCCGATCAGCGCAGCAGTAACAGCAGCGCCTCCACGGAGTCCACACGTACAGGGAGGAACACCGTGCGTCGGTGTGCTAGCACCGTGCGCGCGGCAGGGGTTTCGGCGGCTGACCTGTGAGGGGCGGCGGCTGGGACTGCTATCTGGTGGAGACATCTGTCCGTAACCCTACCCCTCATATTTATAGGCGCGCTAATGGGCTTTTAGGTCACAGGCCCATTAGTACCCTAATTTCTTATGGATCAAAATATGCATCAGGCCTTTATCCGAATTGTTATGATTGCCTCTTGGGCATATCACCAACATACGATGCATCTAAATGAATGCACGCCGTCTAATTTTTTCTATCTAATTGCTCAGATATTCATTATGATACCTTTTTGATCCATCGGTATTCTGGATATCATGGTAACATATTGTCAATATCATAGGGGTATTTTCATTAATCAAAATACTTTCGAAGGTGGAAAAGTTTCAGGTTAATAGCTTTTCATGTGTATTGGCGTTTCCTTCGGCAGGGTTGAAAGGGTTGGCGGTGTTGACTGGCCGGCATCCCTTCGCTTCGTCACGGCCGAGCCAAGAGGATCCTGCTGGTTGCGGACGAGGGAAACCATCCTCGTTGCTCCTCCAGTGGCTCGGGTCCGACTCCATTTCGTTGAAGTTAGGGGCGTCCACGAGACGCCGATTTGCGCCTCCATGGGCATCAAGGAAACGACGGTTCGCTGGCGCTGGGGTCGCCGAGTAACGGTGCTAGGACGGCCACAATGAGCGTCATTGCGCTGTCTGCTGGATCGAGTCACTGCCCTTTTCATCGCGCGAACGCCTTCAATACATCAGCCTAACAGCAATTTACCCCCTTAACAACATCCACGATTGGAACCTTGAATGCTAATTGGTGACAATTACTGGTAGCTGCCCAAACTGGTGAAAGACACTGATACCATGACGAATTCAGCCGTACGCGGCGGCTGACATGGGCCACGATGTTGTCCTCCGCATCGGCAATTTCATCGCATGAGACTATGGGAAGGACGGGGTCCAGGAGGCTTGATGGCGGAGATCTGCCGGTCCGATGATGGCTGCAAAAGAGATCGCCGATGGCTTGCCTGATTCTATACCGGCGGCGGCCTCACGTGTCTCCATGTGGCGATGGCGTTGATGGTTCATTCCTTGGCGCCAGAGGGAGTCCATGTAGATTCGCTGAGCCGTCAACACTCATTCTGGCTTTCAGGTTTGCACCAGCTGCTGCAGGTCTTAATTCATGGACTTGCTGGCTGCGGCTCTCATGCATGATCATGAACTCCGCAGACAAACCGAACGAATCGTTGACTAATGACCTAATTACTCGAAAGGTACCAAGTGAATAATTCACTAAAATAACAGCTAGCTAATTACCTACAAAATTGCCCACATAAATAAACGGTTGGGTTAAAAACATGACACCTTCCACCAAGTGGTATCGTGTTCTCCATCCATTTCGGAATTTCGCCGCGTGCAATTATCGTCCAGACCAAAAGCGTTATAGGCCATGCATCTAACCATACACTAGTGCATCAAACTGTTCCGGGTACCGGTTCTCGCAAGCTTGATGACTTTATCTTTATTGCAGCAGGCAGTAGGTGATCCCTACACTGTGGCAACGTAATTTGCTATAGTTACGCCCCCACACGGTGTAGTTCAAATAATGCCGGCCACTCTAGCGCACGCTATAGCTTTTTCGCTGTCAGATTCGCTGCCCCTGATGCGATCTCGTGTGCCCTGCACGCAACGCCGGCGTTCCACGCCGCCATAGCGTAGGCGCGTAGCGGGTTCGCGCACGAGCTGCGTACCCGTATCTCCGGAGGAATGGTGTCGTATCGACGCTCTGCTGCGCCGCTGCATGCGTGCCGGTGTCATTATTGGATGTCGCGGCGGGACCGTCCTACCGCCGCCGCGCTGTCAGCGAAGGGTCGCGCGGCTGGAGCCCTATACTGTGCGCGCACGAGCAAGAAGCGGCTGTCGGGATGCCAAATAATTTCGTGGGCGATAGGGACGAGGGTTTCGCACTGGCACAGCTGCTTCACGGACTCGGTCAGCCAGCCAGCCATACTTGTATAGTCAGTAATGGCCACAGCTGCCGGAGCTGCACATGTAGGTCCTGCCGGCAAGTTGATGCAATGTAAACGCGTTGCAGGTACGCATGCACCACATCGACGCTACCAGTTGTACTGAAAGGGTACGCTTCTCTTGCTTGAAACGCTCTCGATGCTGGAGGTGAAAAATCTACCTTATGTGTCGACCAATCTAGCGAAATAGCTTCAGCATTCAGTAGGGCCGCAGGAACGTGAGGACACAGAATTTTGCCACCCCGGAGCGAATTCATTCACCCGGCGGTCACCGTCGTCAATTAACAGCGTGTTATATTACTAGTAGCTGTTGGCGGTTTTCAGTTTTTACATTTTATGAGATTTAATGTGCGTGAGTTACGTGCACTGGCTAGGGAAGTGTCATATCTGTTGCATTGACCGTGGCAGTATTACTGCCGTGTTGTGCTGATCAGATTGATGATTCTGTTTTATTGAACAAGTTTCCGTTTGAGAAATTGAATAAGTCGAGGTAGTTGTAGTACTACTGCGTGTTTATAGGTCAGGGCGCGTTCACCTAACCGTTGACTAGCTTGGGGTCCATTGGCTTATCAAAAGAAAGAAAATCTCACCAGTATAGTGGAAAAGAGCTTTGCTCGATGATGTAATGTAATCGACATGACTGGTGTATATTTCCGGTCTTGCTGGTACGTGTAACACTGTAACTCAACACTGGCGGTCAAAGGCCAATTACGGACATGCTGCAGCTGCAGGCTGCTGCAGCTGCAGGCTGCTGTATGTCGTGTAACTTACTCCCTCTATTATGTTTTATTTGACGCTGGGAGAACTAAACTTAGTTCTTCCAACGTCAAATATTACAGAGCGGAAGGAGTAAATGCTTCACGTAGCTGCAGACAGTATCGTCAACACTGTCTCCCACATATTCTTTAAACGAACGACTGTTTTTAACTTGATTGTATTCCACTTGTAGAACAAGTGGGTTTAGGGCTCCTACGCTTGTCGAACATCACTCCCCGGCGCTGGAGAAGCCTATCATTCTAGTCTCAGGGCAATGCATCTGATGCAGGACAAGGTTCTAACTCACCTCGTTCCTCCTCTTGCAAAAAAAAAATTTAGGGGAGACTTGGGGGTCCGCAATAAAGTCACACGTGCACATGTTATCTGTGGTGTGATGGGGTCTGCGCGAGAGCCCGTGAACCGGCGAGGCAGCCCAACTAAGCAGCCCGCTGCAGCTCGAGCGCTTGAAAGGCTGCAGAGAGACACCGATAAGACTTGATTTTGCAATATATAGATATTAGCTATTCAATGAATTGGCCCATATATGGCTTATAAAAGGTCTAGCCCGTTTAGAGTGTTTGTATTGTAGCAATAGTGATCGGGCTTTGATCACGGAACAGGCCGAGACGTCGTACTCGTGAGGATTAAAAGCCTCGCTTCCTAGAAAAAGCCCAATGGATCCCTCAACCAGCGACAAGGCCCACGACAGCCGAGTCCGCCTACACGGCGCCAGTCCGTCACGAAGAATAAAGGCACCCAGGATTAACGTTTGTAGAAGGAATGGACGACTGAGTTCTGCGTACGTGGAAAAATTGAAGGAGAATACGCTGTCTTGTGGTTAAGTGGGAGAAAAAAAACTTATTGTGAAACTGTAAGTATATTTTTCTCTCAAACTGTAGCTCTGTTTTTTTGAATATGTTTGAACCATTCTTTATAATTAATGTTACAATATGAAATCTATACAATTATTTTTATTATTATTAATATTTCATACGTAATGCGATAACATTTTATATGTACTATGTAAATATTTTCTAAAAAGATTTTATTAATAAATATCAAAGGTCTGGATCAAATTGTATCAGATTAATTAGATTTAATGTACTGTTGAGTTAATCTAGGACGCCCGTACATGGAGTGTACGTGTCGAGGCTGCGGCGAGCGTACGAGAATGTTCGAGAGAAACCGACAAGCGTGACGAAGAACACCGCGCACCGCCGTCGCGAATCTCTCCCTTTCCACTCCCCGGTGTACCAGCAGCAGCGCAGTCCCGAAACTTCAGCGCCTTTCCCCACCCTTCCACCGCACTCCCGACACGAGCTCCTGCTCCACTCCACTACACGCTATAAAATCCGCGGCGCAGCTGCCGCTTCCCATCAGACAAGCAAAGCAGCGAGTCAGCAGCAAGCAGCAAGCTCAGACGATCTCGAGCCATCTCTCAGCGTTTCAGTTCCTTGATCAGCTTACCACTCCCATCGGAAATGACCGCAGCGACCGCTCCGTTCGCTCTTGTCAGCCGTCTCTTCCCGGCCGCACGCCTCCCGGTCCGCGCTTGGAGGGCGGCGAGGCCGACGCTCGTGTTCCCGGGGTTCGGTAGAGCCCGCTCCCTCGCCGTGGCAGCGCAAGAGAACAGGGACAACGCCGTAGACGTCCAGGTCAGCCAGGACGGTGGCAACCGGAAGCAGGGCAACGCGGTCCAGCGTCGCCCGCGACGCGCGGCACCCCTCGACCTCTCCCCGTTCGGTACGTCCTCTGTCCCGTTATCCCACAGCTCACAAGCGCAGAGCACTCTGTGATTGGAAACAAACAGACATGACTAACACATCGCATGCAGGTTTAGTTGACCCGATGTCGCCAATGAGGACGATGCGGCAGATGCTGGACACGGTGGACCGGCTGTTCGACGACACAGTGGGTCTCCCCATGTCGTCGCGCAGGGCGTCCCCGGCGGCGACCGGCGAGGTGCGGCTCCCGTGGGACATTATGGTGGACGACAAGGAGGTGAAGATGCGGTTCGACGTGCCGGGCCTGGAAAGGGACGAGGTGAAGGTGGTGGTGGAGGACGACACGCTGGTCATCCGCGGGGAGCACAAGAAGGAGGAGGGCGCCGAGGGCAGCGGCGACGGCTGGTGGAAGGAGCGCAGCGTCAGCGCCTACGACATGCGTCTGGCGCTGCCGGACGAGTGCGACAAGAGCAAAGTGCGCGCCGAGCTCAAGAACGGCGTGCTCCTCGTCACGGTGCCCAAGATGGAGGTGGAGCGCAAGGTCATCGACGTGCACGTGCAGTAGGCGAACCACGCGCTGCTTGGAGATACTTCCAACGAGTTCTATCACAGGGGTTTCAGACGTGGTGATGGGTTGGCACTAGCTAGGGGTAATTAGCTCAGTGCCTTCTGTCTGGCGTGCCTTTCAGCTTGAGTATGTATGTACATAGTGTCTTTGAACGGGTGGAATAATGTGCGCATCACCAAACTTGAGCTTTCGTCCGTACAAAGTTGCCCCGTTTTTTGAAACAAAAAAAAAAAGAGTTGCCTCGCTTCTGTCCCCGTGACCCTGCAGGAACAGTTTTTTTTTAAAAAAAAAGCAGTGGGGCGTTCGAAAAGGAACGGCAGCACATGCCTTCACACCAGAGATTTTACTATTGTTGTTCTTGTTCAGCAACCTATGC
Source organism: Neostapfia colusana (assembly GCA_030760725.1). Taxonomy (NCBI): domain Eukaryota; kingdom Viridiplantae; phylum Streptophyta; class Magnoliopsida; order Poales; family Poaceae; genus Neostapfia; species Neostapfia colusana. Next base: position 86,264,149 of record JASWHV010000013.1, on the reverse strand, counting down.
CTGTGCTACGCACCACTCTTAAAACTGTTCTGGGCAGAACCCAATGGTTTACATACGGGCCGGCAAAACCGCTCGCTACGCCTCGACTCTTCGAGCCTCTTGATTTCTAATCCATTCCTGTTAGCAGGTTGCCACGATATCAAAGCATCGTATAAACCGAAGGTAGCACAACCTATAACTGAGACCTATAACTGAGGTGAAGCTGGTGCGACTCTGCATGGTTTTTGTGAAGCCGAGCAAAACCGAATTGGAAACATGGGCCAGTATTGCCAAACCATAGCTTAGATAGATAGATGGCGCCGCAAAGCATTAGTCTTACATAAGCTGTCCTTAGTAATCACGAAACATTGGATCAGCGCAACCGGATCACCATGGCCGCTCATCAACGCCACGATACAAGATGGGCAGGACCGCAGCACCAGTCCATGTCTCCGCCAATTTTACTACCTACTCGGCTACCCCTAATCATCTGCCATGAGAAGCCGCGATCATAAGCCACGGCACAAGGGCGCCACGATCTCACGCGGCGACCATCAGGACAGCGGCCGCGCTTGCCGCTGCCGCTTGCGCCCACATCCATCTGCGACCCTGTCCACCATAACCACAAACAAACGAGGCACGCCTCATAAGGAGCAAGATACAGTCGAGAAAACAACAAACAGCTCAGTCCCCCAAAAGGTAATGGGGATACACTGATCAGCAGCGACTCAGCGTCCCTTTCTAAGATATCTTTAACGAATGGAGGACTGCATCTCGGAGTGCAAATGTGTACGTGCTTTGCAGTGCAGGTAATAATTCCAAACAAGGAGCCTGCTCCCTGCTGCAGTGGAATGCCTTGATCTGGTATTGGTTTCTGGACGCTTGAATAATTCATCACAACTATCTTAACAAGGATGCAAGCAGGAAAACTCTGAAGATCTTTGGAACATTCGGCCACTCTAATAAGGATTAGAGAGAGAGAAAATCGTGTTGATAGTGATGTAAGCGTCACGACGTGATAACTTCATAAAAAAAATCATCGTACTCACTACGCCGATTCGCAGAACCTGGATACAAAAGGAGCTGGGGAAGAAACAATATTGATCATGCGGATAAACCTTTCGAGGGCTGATCACGTCATATAAAGTCACGTGCAGACCGTGGTCAACCTACGACATGTGCAGACGTGCTGTGATGCTATTCATCGCACAAACATTCTTACGTGCTAAACCTGAACACCTGATGCAACCACCTAAAGTACTACGTATCTCCTTTTCAGAACGAGACCAAGATTAAAGGATGATCCATACAAGCACGAAGGTTTAAGAGGGAAGGGTGGAAGCAGAGCTCACCGGAAGGTTCGATGCCGCAGCCGAGATGTTGTAATAGCCTCCGCTGCTTCCGTTGCCGTTGCTGCCGGGGGCCCCACCGGCACCGCCGGAGGTGGAGTTGTCGCGCGGCAGCTTGAACAAGAGATCGTACGCCGGTCTGCCGTCGGGCCTGAACAGGCCGTAGTTGCGCTCGGACGCCGGCCCGGGCTTGCGGTCCTCGTTGAAGAGCGCGAACACGTACGCGCGCAGCGGCACCCCGGGCTTGAGCGGCGTGCCCCTGCCGTCCGCCACCAGCCGCATCGCGTTGCTGTTGTACCGCGCGGCGTTCCGCGGCGTCGCGGCCGTCTCGTTGGGGTCCCCCGCGGACGGCCAGCCGGTCTCCGACACCCGCACCTCCACGGCCCGCGACGCCGCCGCGGTGTTGGCCGCCGCTATGGCGTGGTACACGGCGTCCACCTGCGCCACGAGGAGGTTCGGGTAGTGCAGCCCCGAGATGGGGTCGGAGACGCCGGGGTAGCTCGGATCCAGCAGCGCGTACTCGAGGTGCACGCCCCTGGGGTCGCGGGAGTAGGCGAAGTAGGGGTACGCGTTCACGAGGAACGGCGAGTCGGTACTGGCGTGGTAGTCCAGGATGGGGCAGATGTGTGGGAGGAGGTCCTCTCGGAACGCCCCCGCCGAGGGCGGGAAGGACGTGCCGAGCACGCGGAGGTTGTGCGCCGTGGTGACGGCGATCTGCTTGTCGAGGCCTAGCGCGGCCACCGCGCCGTGCAGGGACTCCATCGCCGGGAGCAGGGCGCGCGCGAGAGCCGAGTTATTCCCGGTGAGCACCTCGTTGCCGACGGCGAGCACGGCAACCTTGGTGTCCGGGAGGAAGGGCAGGACGTTATCCTTGAGCCACTGCGCAGCGCCGGTAGGATCGGCCACGGCGGCGAGGCACTGGTCGGGCACGCCGACGACGAGCTCGACACCGGTCCTGGCGAACGCGCGGAGCACGGCGGGGTCTGCGTCGTACACGCGCACGCGGCCAATGCCGAGCGACGCGAGCAGCGGCGGCACGGACTGCGGGGGCGGGAGGTTGCTGCCCACGCGGCCGTAGTTGATGCCCACCAGCGACGCCGACATGGCGTCCAATCCAGGCGCCAGCGCCAGCGCGAGCACAGCCGCCGCGCACAGCGCCGCGGCGAGGGGAACACCGCGCGGGCGTCGGAGCCCCCAGCCGACTTGGAGCGGAAAGCACGCCGCCATTCCAGGAGACCAGGAGGAGCCTGCCCGCGGTAGGGATTGTACGGATGAGGGACTCGACCTGAAGTGTTAGGAGGAAGAATTGGGAGCAGAGGTGATCAGGTGAGGTTACCTCTTGGTCTATATTGACCAGTGCACTGTGCGTCTGTGACGAGGCCCAAGAGAACCAGAGCATGAGAAGCGGTGACGACGAATGACTGGTCTGGTGGCATGGGAAATGCGATCTACCGATACGACGCGTCTGTCACGGCTTGCTGCGAGTCCCAGACAGAGAGCGAGTCAAACACAAGATTCAGCGGCGTCGGACCATCGGTTACTACTACGGCTAGAGAAGTGTGGACTGGAATCCAATGGAGTGCAGTCTGGCAGCACTCCACTGGACTGCAAGTACAACGGCCGTGTTGTAACTGTTGTTTTAGTTTTAGGACGTTCCACATGGGAAACGTTCGTGGTCAACATTGGCGGTGGTAGCTGGACTAATCTGGGCTGGATGTCATGGGCTCAAGGTAAGGCTTGATCGGCCTTGACGAAATGAGGCCCACCCCGACCCGCCTTGCAATCATTTTGTTGTACTCCTAGATTTGGTCCAACATTATCCGAAGAAAACCCGTTTGGAAGAGGGCCGAAGCGGTGTTGGATCTGTGCCGTGCGTACGAACTTTAGCTCGGCTTGCTGCGGCCTAGATATCGGGCTGCCGGCCCAGTTCACTCCCTTCTACTGTTTTGCTGCGCAGCCAAGCCAAGACTTCCGGGCTGCTGTCGACTTTTTCTTTGCTGTAGTCAAGTATTGATATGATTGTTATTCGGATTGTCCTAATTGGTCCAAATTATTATTCTTATTGTAAATGTGATTATAATTTAGCCGGTTCTAGTTGTCATAATTATAATCCTAGTGGTTCTAAGTTTTCTAATTGTTACTGCACTCGTTCTTTGTAGCCACAAATTCTTGTCCCATTAGTTTTGATTACAGAATTTTTCCTCCTATTTTCTTCTTAAGCCAGATAGAAGTAAGATTTCTCATTTGGATACCAATAACTTAATTTGTAGTCAATACTATAATGAGCCAATTTTTTTTAGGAAATTTCATTTTCATTTTCTACAATAAACTCTTATATATGATTTATTTATTTACTTGGACACAAAGTCTCCAATTTTCATCTCTAAATTGCAACTCAATGCAAGCTTGTAAAAAGCAGTCAGGTACCCTATGGTTTTATCTTAGCATAGGCCGCAACGAGTTAACACAAAGTGTATACGGTATGCTTTAGTGTGGTTTCCAGTGCTTTCTTGACAAAAAGTAGCTTGATCGGTCCTTGCATTTTCTATTGAATCAAAAATAGTATTGAATGCCTCCATTTATATACCCTTTTAGTCTTAAGTCTTAATGACCTCTATGGTTGGTTTCATTAGAGACATAATGCAGCTGATAACAGATAATTAGTGAAACAACAATGATATGCATTCATTTTGTAGGTGACGGCCGATGTTGAGTCATTCATCAATCAGTGTCACTGCAGTAGTGACAGTTTTTGCTGTTCATTCAACTCTGACAGTGAGCAAACAATACTGACGTGAATTTCAGTGCCCTGCCCGTAGCCGTGCAAGCAGCGAGTCAGCAACAGTACGATCCTGCAGATGAATGGCCCTAAAATCCAAGACGCACGGAACAAACTGTACGCACAGTTTGCTAGATCACAAGATACTGTCGACGAGGCCACGTACGGCCAAGCCAGAGTTAGGGACCTTTGTTTAAAACCAGTAACAGCTGCTTGTATGATTGGAAAGAAAGAAGCCCGTCTATGAATCAAGCTCATAAACGACGACCCACTGATTATCACATCGTATATATGCAGATAATTATCCGATTATAATTTGGTGATTCCATTTATCGTACCTAAACTAACAAACAAGTCCCACAGTTCTTTCGGATCAGGTGTCATGCTAGGCTTGCAGTTTGGAGAAGTACATCAATACATCCGGTTCATACGGATGCTTCCATAAAAGATGTGCTACAATACTAGACTGCAGAAATTCCTGACCACACTTTTCAGGTGCAGATTGAGTCTTTAAGAAAGCTATAAAATGTCATAGTACCTCCATCAACTGATAAAAGCCTTTCGGCACAACATGCCGTAGTTGGAGAGTCCCCATCTGGAAAGAACTGGATCCTTAAAGATTGGGCCATTCTACAGGCATGTACTACGAGGCTTTGATACTTACTCCTACTTTTAAGCAGCTTCATTACAACCAAAGATTCGCCGGTCCCCTTGCCGTTAAAGAACAGAAATTCCCGACTGAGTCTGAAGATTTCGGATGATCGATTCCTTTGGGTCTTTGAGCTTATCGTTTGTGTCGGTCATCGTTTCCGTAACAGAAAAGATGTTGATCGGCTCCCCGTTGGAACCGTCGGCTTGTGACCCGTCTGCGGCGGCGAGGCCGACGGCCGAGTTCACCGTACCGTCGTGCCGTGCTTGTGTTCGCCGGCCCCATCACTGCCTTGCATTGGTGAGCGGGGAGAAGGAACAGCGCGGCACAGTGTGTCGCCTCGCCGATGTAGCCTGGCAATGGCGGAGAGAACGCATGCCGGCCCGTGGATGGACGATAGAAATCATAGTCCGGCTAATGAAGCGGTGGCCCTAGACTGTTCCAACGACACCGCCCATCACCGACACCAATGCAACTTGTATAAGAGAACGGAAAAGGCAAGAAAATAAAAAGAGGAAAACACACCGACACGGGTGCTGGTAGAAAGAGGACGATCATGCACGGAGATCGCTCCACAGAAACCTACCCCATCTGTTTCGTGCTCGTGGTCTCTCTGGAGACGAAATCTGCCTAGCATCGTGATAACTGGCAATGCAAGGGTCAACCGTTTGTTTCGATCAGAACATCCGTGCTTCGCAGGCAGGCTGGGCTTGGCCATTACGATCCCTCGCGTGACGATGGGCGTTCCATCGGAAGAACCGGGGCGCCCATTCCTTCGTGGCCACCGCGTGTCGCTCCCCGGCGGTGCGGCGCCAGCTGCTCCTCGCGCCACGGAGCTGCCACCCGGCGAGCGCCAGCGGCAGCGAGGGGGACAAGCGGCGGCACGCCCCTCTGCCACCGACATGATTGTCCCGTTTCACATCACGGTGGCACGCACCCGGGGCGCGTCGCGTCTCTGCTCTGACACGACATTTACTCACGAACCGCAGCGTGCATCTCACGGGCAGGATAGTGGAAAGACGACTGTTGAGCGTACTCGCGCCTTCCAGCACTGCGCGGTCGGCCTGTGTTCTGTGTGGTGTCGGCACACGAGGAGGTTCTTGTCGACGTGTAGGTTTAGTACAACTCCCCTTTAATATTTGGTACCAACAATACTTCTATTAAAGGGGAGGGAGCTCTGCGACCGATGTCAACAGTTCGTTCTGATAATCTGCCTAATTTCGTCTATAAGAGAGATCAAGATGGAATCAAGGACAAGGATCTTGTCAGATACAGACGCGTTTGCATGCACAGAGTGAACGGGAGCAACAAATCATGCCTGCCAATAACCAGACTCCCCATCATCAAGTTGTGCACAGGATACCAGAAGTGGCTGGCGGGTGAGAACTCCCATCTCCCATGACTAAACAACTTGCATTGAAGGCATCGAGCAGCTGGAACGAAGTTGCTTTGGGTCTAGTCGAACGTACGAGTGGTGTGCTTGTTCTTGGTACTCGCCACATAGAAAGATGCAATCTTAGACTGCAAACCAACACCTCGCAAAGACCACTGCTGTGTAATCACTGAAAGAACTGCTGTTTTTTTCCTCAGAGATGATCGTGTAGATTAACAAACAGCTGAGAGGTAGACACAGACACGCTGCAACTGATGCCCAAGTGCGGGCTCCAGGACAGCGCCTACTGATTCGCCGTCTATCCGTCCGGCAGATGGCCTGCGCTGCGCCGGGGGACCTCCGACGGCGGAGGAAGGTCGGAGGTTGCCAGACACGCGTCCCGATAATTTATCATCGCACAGCACGGTTTCTGTGCCGCTTTTTGGATGGGTTTCTTCGCCCTCACGCACGAACGCCGGAGAGAGGTTGACCCAAGACAAGAGCACGGGTACCCCGACGCGCGGTGAGGCCTCGCCACGATCGCGTGCGTTGAGCGACGAACGATTTTCTTGAGCGATCGGACGTCACCACTTGACAAACAGTTCTCTTCAGCGTATCACGGTGTGGCTGAGCTGATAAGAATCTATCTCTACGTCCGTGCGGCGCCAAACAATTTTTACACCGCTACTTGCATACTCGTCCGAAGTCTTGTCTGATTTTCATGACCAAATCCTACCATTATCTTATGGCCAGTAATGTCTACGAACTTCGTCTATCGAGCGGAGCTGTTGATCGTTGTCGATGAATGATTGATGCTTATTCCAGATTTCGGCTGGTGCAGTCAGTTGACGTCTAAGGATCTGCAGTTGAGGTCGTTTTTTTCTTTTCGAGAAGGGCAATTGTGGTCGTTCAAAATCAAGCGAAACAAGTTGCGCAATTATTGACGAGAGGGGATCCTGACTGGTGTCCACCCGGTTTGCACACTCAGTTCTGCTTTCGGCGTAATCCTGTAGTTACATGTGACACGCTTCTCTAATGCAGCAGGCTTGATTTTGACTGGCTCACTACCACACAGTTTATTTTGGACGTGCCCGTGTGTGGGGCTGCGGGCAAACACGGCCTTTCTTCGTCGAGCCATTGTGCAAGGTCCAAAGGTGAACAGGTACTAGCCGCACAGCACAGTACTGCTGCAGCAGCATCCAATGCCTGCCTACTGGCTCCTCTTCTCTCCTCTTCCTCTGACCACGTAACAAACAGAGAGGCCCGCGCTGCCTACAGAGTCGTCGTCGTCGTACGGGACGGGGACAGGGATACGGCTGGTGTCGTCCACGGGAACCCAAACAAGAAAACCCAACCACTTCTCGATCGACGACCCTATCGTTGCAGCGCTACACGCCAGTCGCGCTGCTCGTCGCTTTCCTCGCCTGCGGACGTGCACGCATCTCCAGGCGCGTCGGGTTCCGCTTTACGTTGGGGACTGGCTCCTTAGTTGTGTTCTGTTCTGTACGTAGCAGGCTGTACAAAGGAGCAGAGGTCCCCGGGCACCCCGTGCCAGTTGGCGCCAGCGTGTCCGTGACCAGGTCAATGCATCAGTTTAGCGAACAAAAGTGGCGTATTATTAATACGTGTATCGTTACAGATACACTGCTCCCGACCGCCTTGGGGACTTGGGGTTTACTTAACGGTTCATGGACTCCCGGGTCGAAAACCTGGGTGTGATCACTTAGGTTAAGTCATTTGCAATCAGTAGTATCTTTGTCGATTGCCATACACTTGTGTATAGTCGTAATGCATTGTCAAGTTGACCGTTCTCTAACGCACATGCGCCTTTCGTCCGTGCGGCGCCCACTTGAACCTTTCTTCTGTCGCAAGCAAGGTCGTCGCACACAAGTCACCGGCGCACCCGGATCCCAAGGCTCTGAAACGAAGCTTTGGATCGAGCCGGTTGGTGCTCCATGCACGCTACACACAGCTAGTATAGCTGGACGATGCGTTGCGATCCTCCGAGAAAACTTGGTAGACACTCCTCCTGGGCAGGCAAGCTAGCAGGGCCGGCGTCCAGCGATGCCGGTCCATGCTAAATCCAGCCTAGTTTTTGTCAACGTGGTAGGCGTGGTTGCAAACAGTTGTTAGTAGTACATAGTATTCTTCTTACTCGCCGCTCTTGTAGACAGACTGAAGGATCACCTTTGATTATCCGAATGCCCATACAGTGAAGATATACAGTATGTATGTGTGTGTTCAGTTAGCATATACTCTCTCCGTTCTGAAATAAATAACGTTTAAGACAGTTAATTTAGTTCAAAGTGAACTATTTTTTTACTAAACGTCAATTATTTGAGAACGGAGGGAGTATGTCTCAGGTCATTGTATGTAATCCAAACGGTCATGTACATATATCCGGCTGGGAGCTGCATACCTTACTGTATAATCGATTAGGAGTAGTTGTAGTTCTGTTGTAGTAAACCCTAGCTAGATTGTCGTGATCTACTCTATACTCGCGCCTATGTAAATGTCACGTGAGAGGCAGTTTCTCACCGATCAACACACATCCGTCGCACCTCAACACGGCGACGTTTTCCTTACGCGCCTATGATAATTTACACATAGTGGCCTGCGAACGAGGGGACGACGACATGGCAATCATGACGACTCGCTCGTCCCGCAAATACGTACGTACCAGCACAGGAATGAATGAGCTGTTCGACAATAAGCAGAAACCGACCCGCGTACGTGGCTGTACTTATACATACTAATTAATGCATGATGATTGCTTTTTTAAGTCTTTAATGGGGTATAACCGTAGTATTTGTCCATTAATGTACATGCATATCTACACAGACATTCATAAAATCACATTCTTAGAAAGATCAACAAAATCTAGTAGAGCCCGAGAACGGTCCATTAAGGCTCCACCACCTGAAATCACGTCGCGCGCGTCGTACGGCACGGGTACGTACGCTCGTCCACGTCTACAGTATAAATGCGCGATACCCAGCAAAAGAGATCTACGACCCGCACCTGCCGGTCCAGACTTGCTGTCAATTCGTTCCTCTCTGCTCGACCACGCAACTGGTCCATGGATCGGTCCGCCAGCCGGAGAGCCGCGCGCAGCTGGTAGCATTAGCACCCCGCTGGCGCACCGGTGCACCGCTGAGCGCTGAGATAGAGACCACCACCACACCATAAACCATGCATCCGACGTGTTACTGTCGCACAGGACCTAAGCGTATCAAAACCATCGGTACTTACGACGTGCGTGGTCCACAGGCCCCCGCCGATTCCGCCCCTGTGTCTGTTCGTGTGGGCACCGTGGTCCAATAGTGATGGACGTATCTGTGTGGAAGCGCGCGGAACCGGACGGGATGGATGTGTCACGGCCTGCGCACGAGGCCGTCGGCGTCGACGCCGAGCGGGAGACAGAGGGCGGAGAGAACTACCTGCGACCTAACACCGGCGGGCGCGCGGAACGGACGGCGGCGCGCGGCGGGGTGCTGCTGAGACGTACGTACGTACGCACGTACGCGCGCGCCACTGGCACGAGGCGACGGGGAGGATGAGGACGCGGTGTGACAGCTTAACAACGCCGGGGGAGATGAGAGGAGCTAGCTAGTGGGGACGGCGACGCGGGAACCGATTGATCGATGTGCTTTGGATTTCTTTCGTTTTTTTCCTTCGTGGACGTCAGATCTGCGACGCGCGGCATGCTGTTTTTGCGAGTCCGAAAAGGAGAAAGGGACGCAGCCGCCGGCGTGGCCCCTCTTGTCCGGCTCATCCCTCGCACGAACGCACGCGCTGCTCCCGGCTTTGTGCGACATGCTAATCACCGGCTAGGGTAGTACCAGCAGGCTAACTAGTGCACTAGAGCCTTTACCTAACACACCGGCAGTTTCAAGATCCAGATTTGCTACACAAAAAAATGAAAATGAGTGCTAGACAAAGCAGGATCAATGTACCGGGCCAAAGATGAATCAATCTCTTTCGGAGAGGAGGCAGAGAACGGTAGGGGAAACAGAACAAAGCCAAGACAAAGAGATAACGCCGCCGAATACCACACGATCGAAGGGAGTTGGCATGCTGTTACATCGAGGGGCAAGGCAAAGCCTATTCTATTCCTAGACCAGCACAAATGACTTAGGCTCATTGCATCGAGAGTACTCGTACAGCACCGTCCACGACCAATTAGTACCAATCAGGGGGAGTACAGGGCAGTACCCGCGGATTTAGTTGATACCGTATCGTCATCCCGTTGAGAATTTCACCCGCGTGTCCTTGCGCCGGGGGCGTGAATTCCGCGAGGGCGGTGGAGAGCTGTACTGTTATTGCCTACTTACCAGACTCAGCTAGACCGGAGGATACAAGCTCGACGCGTGACTCTTGACCAATGCATACGTACGTGCCGTCGCTGTCCGGTCGTTATTTCTGGTTGACAGAAGGTGCAGTAGGAGACTGTATGCTGACATGCTGCTTTATCCACAGTATTCCACAGGTTCATCTCTGTACAGGTAACTCGTTTCTCGTGCTCACTCGTCACGGATCCTGCAGAGAAAGCTACACCAAGTTACTACTAGCAGCCTACGGTTAAAATTAATCGTTCAGTCTTTCGATTCTTTTATTGCTGGAGGGAATAGGATGCCGTCTACAACAAGCGTTGTATAGCATGCTAATAGCATCACACATTTTCAGCTAAGACCCAAAGAAATAGACGACGTAACAGTAATATTGGATCATAACAAAAAGTAGTAAGGGAATGAGCTTGTCCTGGCCTTACTTTCGTTTTCATTATCATATAGTATACAGTTACACACACTGTAGCTATTTTTGTTCGCAAATTTTCGGCAGTTAGCAATCTTCTTTCTTATAATAGCATCCTTTTCATGGAGAAACCATTCTCTTTGCGAACAAAAAGTCCAATTTCTTATACCAGGCATGCTTATGAAGAAATACTGAGCGTTCCACAGCACACATGCTGCAAATAATCAATTACGTCCAGTAACTATTTTACATTTACTGCAGAGCTTGTTGAAAACACTAATAGTAAAAGCTACAGTTGATAATTTAACTGCACGCACATGTGCAACTGAAAAAGTACGCGTATGTCAAAGCAATTCACCCCACGTTATAACATCACCAGACATTCATATGCGTCCGTTTGAAACCCTGCGCTACTGCGACGAAGCGATGCTCCGCTGCACATTCTGAATCCCTGTCCCCCTCCATTTAAAATAAAGCTGGAACTCTTGGCCCTGCAGTCAAAGCCTGTCCTTGCCAGTTGGTTTCATTACATTCGAGTAGTTTATGGAAGCTGACCACCACTCTTTACAGCTGCTCCTCGTGTGTAATGAAACCCATTCGTTCCTGGCCACCTGCGATGCCATCTTCTTTCTAGGACACGCCAGCGGTATTCGGAATGTTGGACAACAGCGAAACGCCGTGCGTAAGGAGGTGAAGTGAATGAACGTGATCAAGAAGATCAGATAACACGTGACAGACAGACAGGATGATCTCATACGCGCCCGGTACTCGATTAGATCTGAGCCTGGCCCTTTAAAAGGCGCGACACTTGCTGCGATCACCGCGCTCGAGCTCAATCAGCGCCAAATTTTCCGGGCGGTAACCCCGCACATGCGTGCCGTGGCCATGATTACCCCAGGACGATTTGGGTTCTTGAGACGGCCATACATGTCCATCACATTCTGCACGGCTTCTGCTTCGCACGGGCGGCAGATGCAGCAGTTTGCTACGCTTTTAGGCTTCTTTGGGTTGTTGATTTTTTATAGAATTGTGAAGGATCACAGTCCATGAGAAAAAAAATTCATACAAGAGCCCTTCGGAACAAATATCTGAGCATGCTAAATTCCTATGAAATGCCTTGTTCCATAAGGATTTTTAGGAGTTTCTACCATGGGCACTGATGCTTGAAATTTAGATTTAGACATACAATATTTGGAAACTTTCTTTTATGCATGTAAGCCTTGATTAGCACTGAGTTCTCCTTTTCTCGGTGGTTACCACTGTACTAAGTGCGTTTTTTGAACTTATAAAATGTTGTTAGGTTTTATTTAGGCCACAGCTTAAGAGTGTCAGCTGCCTCATAGTTTGCGCCGCACTGACTTGGTAGCTGAAGTGGCGTTGTACGTAGCCGGTGATACGTGCCACCACCTGCCGAGAGCGGATTTTGTTTGCTTGCGGTTGGACGCCGCCGGCTGCCGGCCGGCAACCGATCTTCACCGTCTCAAGCAGCCGTAGCCGTTGGCTTCAGCCGCCGTCCGATCCAATTAGATGGGTGTTGATAATGCTTAGCGACTTCGCTTATTTTATGCGGCGGTGACATGCCACTGACGTCGCTGACGGCAACGCACGGCTCGGAAACTTTCACGGCGCCGGGACGTGGTCATAGTAAAATGTCGCGGGCACATGCGTGGACGCGCGCAGGCCTAGCTAGTTGAAAGAGCTGTGTGCTCCCTGCTCGCTGCCATCTTTGGATCCTCTCCTCTTTTCCAGCGCCGGCGCCAGCAGCCGGGGCTGAACAAACCTAGCGCCTTTCCACACCTCACCAAATACCTAGTACTACCGTTCTCGCTTGGCTTCACCCTTGTTACTCCCACACCCACGTAAAAATGGCTTGTTTATTGCAGGAAGGGGGGGGGGGGGGGGGGGCAGTCAGCGTACGAAAGGGAGGCTCTCGAGGGCGTTGCTGGCTCTCGGAATCTTTAGCCGGTTTCTTAAGGGAACCGAATGACATTTCTGATTGAGCTGTTTGTTAGCGTTGCTTAACACAAATATTTCCTCTCATTCGCCTGTCGTGGTTTCTTCGAAGAAGAGGAATGTGAGGGAAGTGTTCGTAGCACTGAATTTCGCCTTTTGTCGCTGTTTCCTGACAGCATCGGTGAGTGTGCCTAGTAAATTCTTCTTTTAAAAGCTTTGCTAGCTTTTTTTCCATATCCTTTTCGATCTACACACCGTAGGGGGCCTTTTTCTTCTGTTTACGAGCATAGGTAGCTAGGACAGGTGGTGAGCTGTTGCGAGCTTAACGGATCAATCCGTCAGATCTCTAGTACTACTAGTGATCGACACTAGTTAACCGAAGTTTTTTTAATCAGCAGAAACCAGCAAGGACAGTCTTCTCAAAGAAATTCACAAAAGCAATGTACCGGACACTAATGATAATCCTATACACAGTCTTTTCCTTTTGAGATCCATAAACAACTGGAACGGCACAACTAGTAGTACTGTAGTGGTAATTGGGAAACAAGGGACGCGTGAGAGACCAACATGCATCTGCTTCCAGTTGCGTTCCGTGCATCACGCGATGCACTTTCTTCGAAAGGTGGGGTGAACCTTTGGAGGCTAGCGACGTTCCAGCTGACTGCTGTTCTTGGTTACACTCGCCTTGATATTATGCCACGGTAGCAGGTAGGGATGAATGATCTAGATCAGGGGTAAGTGTTGTTACTAGACTCGCGTATTCCCACCTACCGATTCCGGGCTTCCTGTCCGCTAGCAGTGCTATAGACTTAACAAGACGGCGTCAATGATTTTCAGGAACTCGGATGGATATGCAGGAGGGACAGAAACCCGTGTGAGGTTGGAGCAGGCGGCGTGCGTTTCGATCGGGTGGCGGTTTGCTCGCGTGATTGGCATGAACCACGTGTCGCTTGGCATCGGTTCTCGTGGACGCGGCGAAGGTCTGTGCCGGTCTGCCAAGTCCCAACCCCAAGCCCCCTGTCACGCAACACAAAACATCGCATCGCGTCCAGTAACAGTTCCTTCGTTTCTGAACCTCTATCAAAAGTCGATTTGCTTGCATGCCTGGTTTCCCTCACCTGCAAAACAGAACAAGTGGCCACATATAGGAAGACGAAGGTCATCACTGCCGCGGACGTTTTAAACCAGAGAGGTATATAAGTCCAAGTACAGCTACGATTCAACAGACAGCTCGAGTGGTGACGTGCGACGATCTACTTACCTATCTGACTTTGAGGCTTTCAGTAGGCAAAATGATTCCCAACTACCCCACCCCGACGGATGCCATGATGCCGTCTAGTGTGAGAGTTGAGCTGCATAGGATCCAGCAAAACTGCGACCCTCTGGAAAGGAGAATTCCCGGGCCAGGAACTTGCTCCAAATGGTAGACTGGTGCCATGATGCCATTCTAGCAGCGTGAAAGTCGAGCGGAATACCACTCCAACAAACTTCCCTTCCCTCGAATAGCAGGTATTAAAGGCAGAAGCCTTATAGAGTTAATAAAACTAAACTCCATTTAATTACAGTTCCAAGATAGTGTTAGCGTCGCTGTCATCTCTTGCTCTTTTAAGTTGATGTGTAATTCTCTGCTGCCATCACCTCTCTCTCTCCTCTTCTATCATCAGGGCACCCACTTTTTTCCCCACGCCCCCCACTTTCTTCCCTCTCCTCCTCGCTCCCTGCCTGCCATCGTCTCGCTTTTTAGCCCACCTACCGGCAGCGGCGGCAGCAGCAGCCCTGCCGCGCCCCCATAACAAAAAGCGCCCGCACCTCCATTCTCCACCTCTCTCTCTCTCTCTCTCCTCCCGTCCAAACCAAAACCCAAACACCAGCAGCAGCACTGCCTGTAGGAGCAGAGCGAGAGGCCGGCCGCATTGCCGAACCACGCGGAGACGTGAGTGCTGCACGCGTCCCACGCCGCGCACGCACCGAGCTGGGGAGGCGCCGCCAGCTACGACGCTAACGCGCCTCGGCTCGACGCTAGCGCTAGCTAGCAAGCAGTAGCAGCGCGAGGCGAGATTCCAAAGGGGAAAAGGCCGCGGCAGCAAAAGGGAGGAGGCGAGGTGCGGAGGGGAAAAGCGGGAGTGGCCAGTGGTGGACAAGAATCCAATCCAATCCAGGCCAGGCCATCCCCGGCACGGCAGCACAGCGGTTACTGGCTTGAAGCGGAAGTGTGCGCGGCGAGCGACGCCACCGACGCCCCCGTGCGCGCCGATCGGCGCAGCCCCGCGCCAGATCCGACCTCGCCGGAATCGCGGCGAGTTCCGGCGTTCCCCGGGCACCACCCCGGATCTGCATTCCGCGCAGTCGCGCCCTCTCCCTCCCGTAAGCGTTCCTTTCCTTCCACCATGTGCGTGCTTAATATTTCCTCCCCCTGTATTTTCCGTTCGTTCATCGCTGCTGTAGTGGTGCGATTGCTCGTTCCTGCAATGCGTGTAGCAGTTTTACCATGCTTCGTTTGAGATGAGATTTTTTTTTTACTTCGTGCGTTTGGACGGCGGAGCCTGCGTACGGGGTTTCGCTGTTCAGGCCGCGCCCTCTGAAATTCCACTGTGCAGTTTGAACCCGAATTTTCCCCACAGCTTCTGAATATTTTTTTCCGCTGAGCCGCTCGCCTCTGGTCTCTCTCGCCCTCCCGGGCTTCTTTCCCGGCTCGTGTTCTGGCCAACTCAGTGGCGGCGAAATCACCCGCGCTGCATCGGCTCTGCACGAACAGTTCCGCTCGCGCAAGTGGAATCACCATGCGGTGCCGTCCCTCTTCGCTTCGGCTTCTGACGAGTTTCCTCTCTTCTCAAACATTCAATCCCAGCACACGTTTTATGAGCGAAAGAATCCGGTGATACGGCCGCGTCAAGTACTACCACTGTTAATTATTAAGCGGGAGATGAAGAAAGGATGCGCCCCGCAAGGACAAATTATTCGACGAGGCATCTGGTTAAAAGCCAAATCCACCGAGCCGAGAGACTGCCATCAATGGCCGTATCGTGTTCGGGGTAGTGGTTGCTCCGAGCTTTAACACCTGGTCACGCGCGCCTTCTTTACGGCCGATTCTTTCATCGGAATGGAAACCTGCTACAACTAGCAGCGGTAGGAGTGTAATAACCAACGCATGGAGATTCTTCACTCGAGTTTTTTTTTGACTTCGATTCTTCACTTGAGTTGGTGTGAGTAGTAGGCGTCGGGTCAGGCCATCTTGGCTGGATAAACATGCGTTGCCTCCACACTGGCAATTAATCCCGCGGGCGTCTTAGGTGTTCCTCTTAACTGCGCTTCGTGCCTGGCTTCTGCCTGCGTCTGCAGTTCGCGCTAAGCTCTACAGAAGACAGCCTGTGCGAGGTGGCCCATACATAGAAGATACCGTGTTAATTAAGCTCAGTTAGGTGCGCACACATGAGGGAGGGCTGGAGTAGCAGCGGCACAGGACGCGACGCTTATACTTGCCCGTGTCAACTGTCCTGGCCTAGTTCTGGCATGACGGTGATCGGATCGGGTGCACTGTGCCGTGCTCGCAACTTGGTCTTTCGTGGGGAACGCCCGCAAAGACGCGTGCTGATTGTACTGGGTCTTCTTGCTTGAAGCATTGGTTTCCCGCGGGGATTCTTTTGGCCTGCCTGACCCTGACCGCCTAGTCGTTGCCCCATCTCAGCTCCGTCGTATATTAGTTGTGGCCCCACAGTGTCAGATAATCCGATATATGCCGCCTGCCATTTTGTTGTGAAGATACTGGGGCCGGTGGGGCGTGGTTCGGTTTGAGATCTACACTTTGTGGATTGATAGGAGTTGTTGATTGTATTATTGACATTTTTATTCTACTATAACAATATATAGTGGAATCATTGCGAACTTAATATGAATAGTACTTGTCCAACAACTGGTGTTTCACTGTTAATTTAATACGCAAATTTTGGGGTTCTTGCCAGAAGTTTTAGTTATGGAAATCGTGTGGGAGTGGGTCTGCAAGAAAACTTCTTAGTGTTTTGTTTGTCATTTGCCTGGAGCCATACGTTAGTTTTCTGTCTAATGTCTCCATAATTGGCAATTTTATTTCACTTTTGATGTTGCCAAGCGCATATATGTGCAAGGTATACAAGGTATTTTGTTAAGTTTAGCATCTGATTGAACCATGCCATCTTGGCTTTAAAGATGAGTCCTCAGTTAAAATTTCAGCTGTAACATCATTGTCATTCTCCTATGTAATCATCATCGTTTTACATGAAAAATCTTCTAATTTTTGTATTAGGATCGGCACTGCATATCTGTTGCTAGGCAATGTAAGATGCCATAATGGTGGGGCATGTGACTGTGTGTTTGACCATATATAAGAATCATATTCTTGACTTCTTGCTCGCTTTGTTGACTCTGGAAATTTTAAAATTTGTACATACGCACATTTTCAGAAAATCCATGTTCTACTGTGTGTCATAGTTCATTTTTCATGAACTATACGATTGTTTCAGGAGATATCTGACTTTTACTTTTTTTTTAATTGCCATCAAGGTTAGTGACAAAAAATGTTCAAATTCAATTTCTTTTGAGCCTTCATTCCTCAGCCATGGATAAATGCTATTACTTATGCAGAATATTAAAGGACCAAATTTATACTCACTCTGTTCTGAATTAAATGACGTTTAGGACAACTAATTTAGTTCAAATTGAGCTAGATTTTTTGTCCTAAACATCATTTATTTCAGAACGGAGGGAGTACATTTATTTCTGATCAGGCATATATATTTTTTGTATTTTGTAGATACCCTAAAGTGTGATGGATCGACGCAGCTGGCCTTGGAAGAAGAAGTCGTCTGATAAATCATCAAACACAGACGCATCACAGAATCCCAATCAGTCAGAACAGGTTTGCCCAAGCTTTCTTGTGTACTAGTATTGATAGGAGGTAGGAGCGATAGCCTTCTAGCCTTTGCGAAGATGTTGTCTAAAAAGCCAAAATGCAGATTTTGGCTTCCATGAGTAATGAATTTCACTTGAAGTTTCCAATAACATTTATTAGGCAAACACTGCTAGTGCAAATGTATCATTTCTGCAACTTTTGATCGGATGCTTTTGAATGGCCTTATTGATGCTTTAAGCTACAAGTAAAAACTTTGGGAAATACTCATCTACAACAAGAACATTCAAAAGATATATATTATCATAATGATGGGCAATATGTTTCCCCAGACCCCACATGTGTGGGAGCCTTCGGCACTGGGTACGCCCTTTTTTAATGATGGGCAATATGTTTCCAGTTCTGACAAAAAAGTGATGCATCAAACCATTGGAAAAAGTTCAGTTTATACTGAGATTGTTAGGATATTAAATCTGTACAAAAGTGACTCAATGTAAACGTGCAGCCTTAAGTTTGGGATTTTGTTCAGGGTCAAGTCTAAGAAATATTTTTTTATCTAACATCTACCTATACCTGATGTCGTCGACGACAGTCACCTATGTTCCTTCCACAATTTGTTTGTTCTATGTTCAGTTAAGCAAGAATCTGGTACATAAAAATGCTGAACTTACTGTTATAGGATTTTTTTCACATGATTTTTAATTTCACTTTAGCCGACCCCAACATGCTTGGGGTAAAGGCTTGGTTGTTGTTGTCGTTGTTGTTGGTTTTTAATTTCACTTTCTTTCATACATCTGCTCTATGTGTGCCGTGCGGTGAAATGATCTCATAAATTTGGACAAAGCAAACCTCAATACTAGGTATTTGTTTCGTCTTATTTTAGTAATAAAACCTGATTCAGCGATAAACTTCTCTATTAGAGAAAGGTGGCTATTTCTAAGTTTTTTTTTTGTTTTTCTTACATACACCTGTGAGGTGTGGCAGAAGGTTAACATTAAATTTGACGATGTAAAGCTTAGTAATAGATGTTCATTTCGTTTTGTTTCATACCTCAAAGCTACTTGGGCGATATATTTATCTGTTACAATAACTTGATAGTTTTGACTTGTATATGACATGCATTTCTGCTAAATTAACTTTCCTTTTTTCAGGAAGATAAAACTCCAAAATTTCTTCAAATTTCACCCGAAACATATGCCCGTCTCACTGAATCGGAAGAAAACGTAAAAGTATTAGATGAAAAGCTGAAGGTCTTGAATGGGAAACTATCTGCAGCAGAATCTGAGATCACAACTAAAGATGCCCTAGTGAAGCAGCATGGAAAAGTTGCTGAGGAAGCTGTATCAGGTGCGCACAGGGTCACTTACTTCTATTTTGAAAATACATTTGTTATTTTTTACGGAATAGAAGATTTTAGTATGTGGAGCAGCTGGCCAGCTATTGGATTTGGGCTGGGGAAATGAAAGTAGGCTTGATGCTGGATGGCGATTTAGGTCATGACAATCTGTCTGTCTGGAACAAACTTTATTGAGACTGGCTTTCCATCAATCAAGATACATTCTATAGGATGAGATACTACTTTAAATATATTCATGAGAGTATTTATGTTTTGTCATGCTAGGTTGGGAGAAAGCTGAAGCTGAGGCCTCCGCGCTGAAGCTTCAGCTTGAAACTGTTACATTGTCAAAGTTAGCAGCTGAAGAAAGAGCTGCCCATCTGGATGGTGCTCTGAAAGAATGTATGAAGCAAGTAAGGACTGTTAAGGAAGAAGGTGAACAAAAGCTGCATGATGTTGTCTTTGCAAAAACCAAACAGTGGGAGAAGATAAAGGCCGAGTTGGAAGCAAAAATATTTGAATTTGAACAGGAGCTAATAAGGGCTGGTGCTGAGAATGATGCACTCACACAATCACTTCAAGAACGGGCAGACTTGCTGATGAGAATTGATGAGGAAAAAGCTCAAGCAGAAGCTGAGATTGAAGTCTTGAAAAGTACAATACAGTCAGGTGAAAGGGAGATTAATACCCTGAAATATGAACTTCATGTTGCCTGCAAAGAGCTTGAAATCCGGACTGAAGAAAAGAACATGAGTGCACGTTCAGCTGATGTAGCTACTAAGCAGCACCAAGAGGATATCAAGAAAATATCAAAACTGGAAGCTGAATGCCAAAGATTACGTGGCCTTGTCCGGAAGAAGTTACCTGGTCCTGCTGCATTAGCTCAAATGAAGATGGAGGTGGAAAGCCTGGGCAGAGAGTATGGAGACACTAGAGTGCGACGATCCCCTGCAAAGAATTCTAGTTTCCATCGTCCTATGTCTCCTATGTCTCCTGCTCCTGATTATGCCATTGAGAACTTACAGCACATGCAGAGAGAGAATGAGTTTCTCACTGCCCGTCTACTATCCATGGAAGAAGAAACCAAGATGCTTAAAGAGGCATTGGCAAAGCGTAACAGTGAGCTACAAGCGTCAAGAAGCATGTATGCTAAGACAGCAGGCAAGCTCCGCAGCTTGGAAGTTCAAATGTTGAATGGAAACCAGCATAAGAGCCCATCAACTCCAAACATGGATATTCATTTTGATGGTGCAATGAGCCAAAATGGAAGCAACCCACGTAGTATGACTTCCATGTCCGAAGATGGCGTTGATGATGAAGGAAGTTGCACAGAATCTTGGGCTAACGCTTTGGTCTCTGAGCTCTCTCACTTCAAGAAAGAGAGAACAGCCAAGAGCAGTGTGACAGATGGCTCCAACAGGTTGGAACTCATGGATGACTTCTTAGAGATGGAGAGGTTAGCATGTTTGTCTACTGAAACTAATGGCAATGACAATACTATTGACAAAATGAAGATCGATGAAGTAGGGGCTACTTTATCTGGTACTACTGAAAGGGATGGTGTTGAAGACTCGCAGTCAGCTTCACAAATGTCAGAAACACCATCTAGTAAACAGCAGGGGTCTGAGAAGTCTCCACTTTTAAAACTACAGTCAAGAATATCTTCCTTACTGGATTCTGAATCACAAGAGAACAATGTTAGAAATATGCTAGATAGTATCAGAAACATTCTGAAGGATATTGAAGATGAGGCAGATTCGATGAATGCAAATGGGACTCATCACCATGATACAGATGAAGTTTCTGACGCTCAGTCATTAGGGAAGCCAAATGGGGGCTTGACTTCTGCAAGCAACTGTGCCATGGATCATGTATTAATGAGCGCCATATTGAAGATTCAGGACTTCATCAAGTTACTTGATCAAGAAGTGTCTAAGTTTCAAGGACAATCTTACGATGGGCTGTGTGAGAAAATACAAAAGTTCTCTGTATTAGTTGAGAAAGGTTCGTCAAATGAAAATGGTGTCAATGACATTATTATGGCACTGTCCCTTATCTTATCAGAAGCAGGACAGCTTAAGTTCACAATTCTTAGAGACAACATCAATGAGGCAGAAAGTAATAGTCTGGATTATGTGGACAAAGTGACTCTACTTGAAAATAAGGTGCAGCCTGAACCACTTAAAGATAACCTTTCTGGTCTCTGCCCACTGTTGCCTCGCTCATCATCCGATCCAGAGTTTGATGGGACTGTTGATGCTGGATTTGATCTTAAGACTACAGTGGAGATATGCTCACTTGAGGAATATGAACAACTTAAATCTGAGAAGACAAATTTGGAGGCAGAATTAGTGAAATGCAATGAAATAATACAAGCAACAAAGGTTAGGTTAAGCGATATGGAAAAAATCCTGGAAGACCTCACATCCAAGGTTGCTGACAGTGAGAAATCAAATAGCTTGAGTGAGACACAATTGAAGTGCATGGCTGAATCCTACAAATCACTCGAATCAAGAAAAGTTGAGTTAGAGAAGGAAATAAAAGTATTGCAGTCTAAAATAGAAACTTTGGCAGCTGAACTCGCTGATGAAAGACAAAGTCATCAAGAGGACTTGGCTAGATACAAAGATCTCGAGGAAAAGATGGAAAGGTGAAAGTCAAATCCTTTGACATACAGGTTGTCCTCTTCTCCATTTATTTTTCTGACTCGATTTTATGGTATGAAGGTATGAGGCCGAAAGGATCCTTGAGGATGAGGACTCTGATAGCAAGGCAAAGCAGGTACTTCAATTAATAATATTTCAGCAACTCCTGATTCCGAAGTTTTTCACATTACTATTGTCGACCTTTCATTTATGATGCATCTTGATTGTTATGAAAAGTATTGGCACAACACCTTGTGATAATGCGATCTATGAATATAAGAGGTCAGCACCAAGTCACATAGCATCAAGTGCTAAATTTGTGTGATTTGTTTTCCATATTTACCTCTAATTGTAGGTTACGCTGATCAACTGATTGTTTTTTGATCATGGGACACTTCTAGCATCTAATTTTGTATTAAAATGATGGCAGGAGAGAGAAATGGTGGCTGCGGCAGAGAAGCTGGCAGAGTGCCAGGAGACAATGTTGATTCTTGGCCGTCAACTACAAGCTATGCGCCCTCCAGCAGAGTCGTTTGGTTCTTCACCTAACCGACAACGAATTGAGGACTTTTTGCCAGACACAGTAGGAACTACTGCCCAGGAGTATCCTCAGAAGCCGTCAGGTCAACCTGATACAGATCAGGAAATTCATGGAACAGGAAATGAATCTCCTGTCAATGGATACAAGACTCACGTAACCCACTCCGATGTGGATGGAAGCCCATTCCTTTACCCGAATGGTCCCAAACGCCCCAAGCAGCACAGATCAAGATCCTCCTCGTCTTCCTCATACGCTCACCAGATGCCTGAGAAACAAAGCCGGGGATTCAGCCGGTTCTTCACGAAGGGCAAAGAGTAAAAATTGGCTCGGCTGCAGTGTCAGTTCTGTTGATTCTTTGAGGTGAACAGGGTTAGAATGGTGGAGGTCATGGATTTGTGTAGATTAGTCGGCAGACATGCTTGTGTATTCTCTCAGGTGACGCCTTCGGTTGCTGGAATATTACTAAGCTTGCAGTCCAGCGGATTCTGGCTAGAGTGTGTGCGCGCGGGAATGTTTGCCATCGGCGTCTTCCGCTAGAGCTTTTCTGGGTTGCTGTGTGTTTGAAAACCTCACTGTACATGTGCTTACTTGCATGGAGAAGATCATGGTGGCTGTTGGTTTGTGTTGAATCCTCTAGTGAGGTAGCCTGTGTAGCATTGTTCTTGGACTCGCTTGCTGTACAGTTTAACCTGAAGGTTGATTTCAATGGTGCGATATATCTGTTCATCGTAGTTGTTAAAACAGAGCACAAGCTTCCAGTGCCTTTGCTGGAGCCGCCGTATTATATGCCCATCGGAGATTCGGACGCGTGTGACACGGGAGCTGAGGCAAACCTGGGGTTAGTTGACGCGCCTACGCGCTGACGCGACGGGAAGATGCTTTGTTCTCTTATCTCTATCTACTTATTGAAGTTCGGGAACCACTTTTTAATATAATCATGTAAAAATGATCTCTATCCCACGTAGGGATGGCAACGGGTAAAAAACTCGCGGATATCACTCTGGGTTACTCATACTCGCTGGATAAAATTCGTATCCGAACCCGTACCCGTTACCCGCAGCGGGTATAAAACATTATCCGTATCCGTTACCCGTAGATATTTTTTATCCGGGGATATATCCGTTACCCGAAAATATTTAATAAAAAATACATTGCATATAGATTTATGAAACAGTTTGAACCGAGCAGCCGAGCAAGGGAGTTGGAAAGAAAAGAAAACCAAACCCTAGAAGCTAGAACTATTATATAATGGTGTATTGGCCCACATGTCAGAACGGGTTCGGGTATACGGATATGGGTATGAATTTTTTTTACCCGATAAGAAATATCCGTTGGATTCAACCAGTTACCCAAACTCGTACATGTGGATTTGAACTTATACCCGAATCCGTACCCATCGGATCGGATATCCGCGGGTAAACGGGTAATGGGCACCCGTTGCCATCCCTAATCCCACGGTTATTGTATTTTTACACTAACATCCTCTTACATTTACATATTATAAAAATCTAACTCAACTCGACTCCTAAAGCTTATGAGCCAGCTCGTTATGGCCCCTAAGATGGACATAAAAATAATCAATAAGAAAAAAATAATGTCATGCCTAAATTACTATATGTTATGATATGAATAATCTTATTTGTACTTTAGATAACGATGAACATGACTTGAGGTCTGTCTTGTGCACTGAAACCTTTAACTATATAATCATTAAAGTTAGGATAACTCAAGAAACATACCTCCTTACTCTGGAATAATGGTGATGTGCTAACAAGACAGGTTCTGATTGTTGCCTCTCAAAATTTACAAAACCCTAGCGTGTTTCGACTGTATATACCACCTTGTTCAGTGTTTGTCACCGTTTTCATTTGTTGGTGATCATAAGCTGGTTTTACGTTTTCATTGGCATATATGATGTGGCACTAAATGTTAGCCATGACAAGCTGAGTGAGGAATGCCAATGTGAGGGATTGTGGTGTGCTGCACTGCTGCCTGGAGATGAGAACAAAAGGAGGACGAAGGCGGAAGGCGGGGAAGAGGGTTCTCTGCGGCGGCGCCCCTGTAGCCTTGGAGAATAGGACCGGGAAAGAGAACCCGACAGCCGTGAATTCTTCCTCTACGGCAGCGCCGGCGCGCTTAGAAAGGGCGGGAAAGACTACATCGGCGGCGCTAGTGTGCGGGGAAAAGAGGAAAATTAGAATAGGGAAGTGTGGGTTCTTCATCCATAGCGGCGTCTGCTCTTCCTTACGCAGTAGCTGAGAATCGAAGAAAGAAGAAGACGGTAAGGATGTCGCAGTCACAAACGGACCTTTTCTTGTCATACAATCCGTTACCGCTTGCTCCAGTATCCAATTTCAGACAGGAATTTCTGGATAGGTTACCGAAAGATGCCGTGGAGCTCTGCGGCATGCCGTTAGATCGCATGGGGAAGCATTTTGCGGAGATTGATGCTAAGATCGAGAAGCAGGAAAGGAAAATATTGATGGATAAGAAGACGATGGTTCAGAAACAGTACCGAGACAAAGGTTATGTAGAGTATAAGGTCTACGACGAGGAAGATAACCAAGCGCCAGCTTCTTGTGCGTGCCATGGTTGACTTGTACTGTAATGGTAACAAGTGGTACGTGTTACTCTTTTCATTCTAAAATAAATGATGTTTTGGACAATAAATTTAATTTAATTTGAACTGATTTCTTGTCCTAAACGTTATTTATTTTAGAACGGAGGGAGTAGGAGAGACTCTACTGTATTGTACTATTTCTTACCCCTAGAAGATAGGCTTAATTACACATAACTTTCACATCAACTGATCGACCTACCAGAAGATTCTCAACTGTAACCACCTGGCCAAAGAAAGTTCTGTCGGTCCATAAAAAATATCAATATATATATATATATATATATATATATATATATATATATATATATATATATATATATGCCACCGAGTACCGAACTATATGCAGTCATAAGCTGCTCGGAAGTACGAGAACTGGCAAGCAAGTTGATCATGAAGATGTACGAGGGCCTTCCAGCGGAGATCTCCCACGAGGCTCACCGTGCGCACAAGCTCAAGCTTGTGACCACCGACGGCGCGCCGTTCCGGTGCGATGGCTGCATGGAGCCCGGCAGCGGTCAGGGGCGGAGGTACAGGTGCGATCCCTGCGAGTTCGACCTTCACACGAGCTGCGTCCTCCCAGAGTCCACTATGAAACATCCTCTGTTCGGGGGCCTCGAGTTCGAGTTCCTCCTCCGTTCCCCGCCCTCCGCCGTGGATGCAAAGTTCTGCGCCGCCTGCGGCTACGTAACGTCCGGACTCGTCTACCGCTGCTCGGAGAAGGACCTCAACCTGCACCCATGCTGCGCGGCGCTGAAGATGGAGACCGTTATCAAGGACGGGCACATGCTACAGCTGTGCAAGGAAGCCAAGCAAGATTGCCTCGTCTGCGGCCAGAAGGGCCGCCCGCCAGGCTCCTCCTCACATAACAAGAAGTTCTGGGTGAAGAAGAACAGGTTATGGGCGTACCGGTGGAACTACGGAGGCAGCGACGGGTACCTGCACGTCGCGTGCATGAAGAAGATCGCTGCCCAGAGCTGGGAGCAAACCTACCTGCAGGACAGCCCCAGCGGCGGTGTCGTGGAAGCTAGCGCGCCGGTCATGAAGGCCATGCTGCAGGGGCGCCCGTCCCGGAACTCGGAGGGCAACAACACCGAGATCGCTACCCGAGGGTTCGAAATGGGCTCAAATATTGCTAACGTATTATCAACATAGTGCAGTGGTGACTGGGAACTTCTTGGATCGGACATGCACGATCACGGCGATACCGGGTCCGGTCACTGCCGCTCTCAGGGTATTATAATGCAGCGTTTGCTTTGCCTGGTAGTATAGTTTTGTTACCCAATTGCATGATTTAGACATTTCATGTTTCATTAAGGTTTATTCATACATCACCATGTTGCTGCTTGTATATGCAACCGTTTCACTTTATTTTATAATTCAAATCACCAAATTTACTTCAGATTCGCTCGCTCTGTATTCAACAACCTGTCCACGAATCCCATGATCTGGGTTTAATTCACGGCGCAGGCAGTGACCCTTTTTATGATGAACAAAAAAGATTTGTCTATTACCGTTGCCTTAATTGCCTTAATGGGAAATGCTTCTGTCGGTATGCTGAGAACCGGGTACCCCGCGTGGAGGGTAAAAGACAACCCATGCCCCGCCTCCCTGCTAAGGTGGGCACTAGAGAGGCCACGTGTCCCTCACCCCGGGGTCAGCCCCGAGGCTGCCACGTGCGTCTAGTCTCTAGGGGCAGCACGTGTCCCTGGCTTCGGACCTAGCCTCCCCGCTGAGGTGAGGTCCAGAGCTGTCATGTGTACCCAGGCTCCGAACCTCCTCCCTACTGAGGAGCGCTCCAGAGCCGCCACGTGTCCTTGGCTCCGGACCAAGCCTCCCTGCTGAGGTGAGGTCCGGAGCTGCCACGTGTACATGGGCTCTGAAGCCTCCTCCCTGCTGAGGAATGCTCCGGAACCGACACGTGCCCTTGGCCCCGGACCTAGCCTCCTTGCTGAGGTGAGGTCCGGAGCTGCCACGTGTTGGTGGGCTCTGAATCTCCTCCCCGCTGAGGAGAGCTCCGGTCCGAGCCTCCCCACTGAGGTAAGGTCCGGAGCTACCACATGTCTCTTGGCTCCGTACCCGTCGATGAGAGCTCCGAAGCCGCCGTGTGCCCCACGATCACTCGTGGGCCGTGGGTCGACAAAGTCAAGAAGGAAGTGTGTTGTTAGGTCGTGCATTTAAGGCTCCCTTCTTCCCCAGAAGCATGCATGGCGCACAACGCACGCCTCGGTCCTCCGTCTGTCTACCATTACGGTGACAAGACAGGGCGGCAAGGCGTGACAGCAGTACAGTGCCGCCTAACGGCACTAAGTCGCCCAAGCAGAATGAGAAGACGCGGTGACAAAACGACATCTTTCATCATCACCTGACACATGGACAGGGGCGCTCAGCGTGCTAGGCGGCGAGACTTAACTCTCCCCAACGACTATTCTACTCAGAGTGTAAAATCCTAGATCATGTATAGGGTTCACCTAGCTTCGGGGCCACCTGTTGGGCCCCAAGCCATATTGTAACCACCCCGGCCTTGGACTATAAAAGGACGGGGTGACCACCCGACAAAGGGTTCCGCATTCGCAACCCTGCAACTCACACGCTCATGACGTCAAGCCCCTCCAATCAAAGAACCTCCGCGAACCGCTCTAGTAGTGGGCCGAGGAGAGTGTCGTAGCTCATACTCCGACAGCTCCATAGCTTGCGTTTTTTCTTCTCGCCCTCTTGACCTCTTCTTTTTGGGCAGAATAATCTAATGTAACTCATCTTTTTTTTTTGGTAACACCAACAACTGGGTGACTTGTCATCGCGCTACATCCATCAGAAATCTAATAGTAACTTGCATATGTAGTCATTTCTAGGAAAAAAAGTCGCCTTGTTATTTTACGGGTAAATGATTATATTATTGCTATTGAAAAGAAAGGAATTATGTTGTTGATATGGAAAAGCAAAGAACTACGGGTAAACATCCGACGATATCATTGCTATCTAAACGAGCGCTGCTAGCGTCCAGCCGTCCAGACGTCCAAGAGCTAGCCAAAATAGTTATCATGTACCATGCACCTGTCCCCTGGTAATAAAATATCCTCGAAGACTTAGACCTGTTCTTGCCTCGGGAGTCTTATAAGCAAGCCAGCAATTATTTGTTCCAAGATCATTATCGTTGCTATTGAAAAGATGTCGACAGTGTAATAAACCTAGTAGTGCTAATGAGCGCTGCTAGCCAAGATCATTATCCTGTACTATACACCTGTGCCCGGGTAATAAAATATCCTCGGAGACTTTGACCTGTTCTTGCCTCGAAGTCTTCTAAGCAACCCAACAATTATTTGTTGCAAGATCATTATCATTGCTATTGAAAAGGGAAGAATTATGTTGTTGATAGCGTAAAACCATTATCAGAGACAGAGGTCGACATAAGGTGCCGCGCCGCGAGGCGACCGCTGCGCTGCCCCGGCAGGCCGCGAGGCCCTAGGCAAATCACGCCGCGACCACGATCAAAATGGACTTCCATTTCGGTGCCATGGCCGGGGTTCATCTTCGATACGAACCATGTGGCGCCAGCAAACAGTAACACCGATAATCCTGAATAGATTTACGTTGGAAATTTCAGGCAACTATTTCCAAGGGCAAGTTCAGAAGGTAAAACAAAAGACAAACATATTGATCGAAACAGAGGAGGATCTTATCCATTTAACATGTATACACTCTAATACTATGATTTTACAATGAAAAAAATAAATTTCCAACTGATATGATACATATCGACAAATCCATGTCTTTCGACAACAAGTACACCGAATGAAAGCTGTGTTTACAATGACAAATAATGCACCCGTCACACTAATATCTAATTTCTAGGGCATATTTAGGCGGTTGCATTGCCACCAACCGTTGGTCCTGCTTCCCTACATGCTTCTACAACTACGAGGGGGGACAGGAAACTCCACACCCCGAACTCATAAACCACAATCAAAGCATTATTCAATGTTAAACATGTCTAAAGGAACTACTGACGGCGAACAAAATGGGCACAATTTTAACTAAACTACGGTTACATGATTCAGTCCTCTATAGCAACATATACTTCTCCCTTAACCAGTCCTCTATAGCAACATATACTCCTCCCATTATGCATAAGAAGAGAATGAGAAAGGGAAAAAAGATATGCAAGATCAGTTCCACATAATACAACTTCCCCCAGCAACTAAATGATGAACAGAACAAAATGCAGGAAAGGAGGGAGCGTAATGGGATTCCACAGAAGCAAAGAATAACTTACATTTGACGGCATTACTATATATCACATAGTGCTCAGCATCAGCAGGACTGGAGCACGAGCGGGCCAACCCAAGTGCTAAACATATCACTCAAGGCCATCTGCACTTCACCAGAACCATGTTCGCAGCTTATAAGTCCAGCAAGGAGGGGGGAGAACTGGCCAAGGTTCTTCTCAAAAGATGGGTCGCCTAGGCCACAAATAGCTTGCAGGGTTGAGACGACAAGAGGTGCCCGGGCTGCAAGTTCTCTCCGCTTAGATGAACCGACAGGAATAAGCCAGCGGCCAAGCGGCTGCGCGCCACTGGAAAGCTGAGCAGGTCTTGCTGTGCTCAAGTATACCTCTAGGACCTCCTTGCACAAGCCAATAAGGTGTCCCTCCACCACCTCTACACTCCCTTCGTCAGGCGATCTGTCCAAGAATATATTCTGGAGGATAGTGAGACATAGCTGGTAGGACTCATTCTCAAGGCGTAACAATGGTGGATCCTGCATTTGGGTCATTGAGCCCAACTCCTGCAATTTGGACCGCAGGTCATGATCACTGTTTATTTTGTGAGCATGAGTGGCAACAGCATGTAAGGCCTCAAAGAGGGTTACTGTGTTCTGTGCTGACAATTGAGCTCTGTACATGTTATATACCTCCATGACAGCCTACATAAAGGTGTAAATACTTTAGCAATCATACAGAAATAAATACCACCATATTCTTTAACAACCAAGCTAAAGCATAAATCATATATGAATTTCAGTTGATTGAGCTAGGATCTAGATCTTTGCATGAGCAAATAAAAGCAGAAAGTTTCTACAGTGGCAGGGCAATATATCTGATTATTTTTTACACATTAAAGCCAGGTTATCTAATATTGAGAAAGAAAAAAAACTCAAATCCATGATACAGTTAGATATCCATACTACTGAGGAGCAATATCCATCAGGAACCCAGAATTCCTAATTCTGGATATAAGAGGGCACATGAAATTAAGCTTACAGATTAAATTTAGGTTCTTCCAGCAGAAACATATTTATTGGTTAACAAGGCTTAAAATAAATAGACCGGTGGGGGGTAAGACCGCCCCCACGACATTTTTATAAGAAGCTCACCTTCTCTCGGTCAAGAAAACCCCCGAACCCTGGCATCACCCTATAGGTATAGGGCCATGCAAATACTTGGGTCGAACACCGGTGGCTGCTGCAACTACCCCCAAGTAGGAAATCCCAAACCAACCCAAGGCCACGGCCCGGGTACCGGGCACCCAAGTCAGCATCATCATCACTATATTTCAGGCTGCCAGCGAGGGGATTTTTTTAATTCCACAAATGGGCACACCAGGATTTGAGCCCTGGAGGTAGGCCTCACACCTAGAGGCTCTAACCAACTGAGTTGTTGTCAGTTTGCATAGACCCACTAACCTGATTTATTTACATCATCAAATCCCTATGTAGACACAGCGTGATATTTCTTTACATCTTTTTCCTGTCTACCTACACTTTGACCTTCCTCTGTGATAACATGCCTATCAGTTCAGGTCTTTTTAACAGATTTGAAATGAGAGTTCTACCAAGAAAGTACAGCTAACCTGAATCAGTAGGAGTTGCACAGCAGCTCGACACTTGGCATCGCCAATTACAAAATATAGGTTTCTTGATCTAGACGTTTCTTCATTTTCCTCCTCTGATGGTTGATTTCCGTCTTCTCTTTTATCTGAACACCCCCCATTCTCTGTGGGGACATTTTCCAGGTATGCTCCTGACGCAATGTAAGAGAAATCTGGAAGTGTCTCAGTGGCCACTTCTTTCAAGGACAAAACAACCTCTTGCCATTTTTCATCCACAAACATGGATCCTGCACTGCTCATCAAACGAACGAAAGCGGCAATACCTATACCAGCAAGGCTCTGATGAGGACGCTTTATGAAGCTTGTCAAGAGCGAGAGAACTTTCTTTAGAAGTGGATTAACAGTTTCATAGAACTTAACAAATAGATCAACAACTAACTGAAGGGCCAAGGTACATGTCTCGTACAGCCAGGCATCTTGATCAAGTTCTGCAGGACCATTTTCCACACTTTGTCCTTGAGAACTACCAGATGGATCGATAGCATGGCGTACATAATCAAATATTGGGAAAAGCACTGAATCGAACACCTTCTCCCACAAAGGCAGAGAGAAAAGATGGCCATGATTTCTTAATGTATCAAATAATACTTGCAAAGCACTTTTCCTGATTTCAGGTCTTAAGTCAAAGGTAAGTTCAGACAACCCTGCAAGGTTTGAAAAGTATGTCACATTACTTCTAGCATTGTAAATATATCAATTGCTAAAGCAGTAGCAAGGTTAACATAAAAACAAAAAGGAGGATATAATTACCTGCTAGTAAAGGAAACCAAAAGTGTATATGGTCCTCCTTATCAACAATAATGACAGTTTCCTGCTTTCCATCAGTGGTCAAATGAGGTGAGGGTGGATAACTGTTTGAAGTGGGATTGTCCTTCAACCTTGAGGATCCAATGTCACCTTCGGCCAACTTTGCCGCACAGAATCGAAGAAAACCAATTGCATTAAGGCTTATATCCTTGTTAAAACGGCTGTTAGTAAATGCAATAAGACAGTTCACACAATCATTGAAAGTCGTTGACTCAGTCTCAGTAATGTAGGGAAAGTAATCCCGCAAAATCTTCTCGATAATTTCAAAGGCTAATAATACAATATTCTTGTGGTCATCGTATGATGCTGTCGCAAAAACCTGAAAAAAGTTACACCGAACAGTTGATATTCAGGAATGGGAATATGTTCTAGACACTCATATAAAAGTAATGGTACATGAGTGCAAGTAGAAATGGTATACCATAAACATGCTCTTCCATCCTGACTTCACATGATTAACACGAGCCAAGACCATTTGAGAAACACATCTAATGATTAGCTCTCTAATCTCGACAGCTCGGCTCTTCCTCATTACAACAACAAAAGGCTTCATAAATTCATTTTGGAAATTGTAATTAGCCAATTCTTCTCGCTCCAGGAACTTCATTGCCAACTGCCGTAATGAGTCCATAGCAAATATTGCAATTGAAAGATTTTCTGAGCAGCCAATGGTGACAAAGAATTGAGACAAGACATGCCATATGCTTGACCAGACAAGCCTGATGCGACTCATATTGTAATGCCTAAAAGGGGAAAAGAGAAATGATAACACATCAGTGTCTATATGCTGGAATAGATGTGTAAAGAAACATATTGTAATGTATTTCCAATATGAAGCTTTGGATCCCTTACGCTATCTCGACAATCTTTGTCAGACTAAAAACTCGTGGATCAGATGCAGACCGTAGTTCCTCCATTGAAACCTTGCATAGAGCCTTCACAAAATCGATTATGCCCTCGCTATTGAGCTTTTGACTTCTTACAAATACACGGTTCATTTCAGCCATCCCAACTTGCTCCAAAAGGTTTGTCACCTCGTTATTCATTTGATCAACACCAGAAGCTTTACCACCCACACCGGCACTATCATAGGAACCTCTTTTTGAAACTGGACTAGCATTAGGAGCCTTCTTTTTCAAAACAGGAAGAATTGATGACTTAGACTGTTTTGATTTATCGATGTCTGGCTGCTGCAGAGCAAAGAAAGTAGCATCTGGAGGTGCTCCTTCTCCAACAAGATGTAGAATTTCAAAACGAGAAACACATGTTAATATATGTTCCCATGCCTCTTGCAAGTAATTACCATCTTCATCTGCTATTAACAGAATTGCCTGAGGCAGAGTCCACCACCACAGTAACAAAAACATGAGAATCAGAAATGGCTGGAATAGAGATATTGTTCGTACCAGTGAAATAGCAGATGGCTTAACATTTACATAAAAAAAGAAAGAAAGGGGCAGCCTGGTGCATGTAGCTCCCGCTTGCGCAGGGTCCAGGGAAGGGTCCGACCCACTTGGGTCTTTTGTACGCAGCCTTTCCCTGAGATGGCTTAACATTTACATCTTAACAAAAAAAAGGACAAACCTTAATTGCTTCAATATTTTTCCGCTTGATATCCGCAGCCGAGTGAAGTGATGTAAACTTGGCAAGCGAAGTAATAAAAGCATCTCTCTGAGTCTTCATCGACATAGCTGCAGTAACATGGACTGCACAGCGAAACCCTTCGAGACACTGGGATATGACAATCTCATCATCGGTCCGATCAAGTGGAACGCTGAAGGCAGCAAGCATAGGTGCCCAGCAAACCTCGACCATGAACTTCAAAACAACTACATCTGTTGCTGGATAAAACACTGACCTGAATATTCATAAATATAGCAGATAAATCATTTGTACAACAAAACAAAACAAAACTATAAAAGGGCACGACTGAATGTGTATTGGGCAGTCAAAAAATGGTGTGCCAAAACAAGCCTCTTAATGTAACTTAGCTTGTGCAAATAACAATCTAGTCATACAACATAACTTACTCAGACATGCGGGCCTTTTCTTTGAATTGTTCCTGCATATGCTTAATGAGGTCATCACTCGTCTCCACAAGTGAACCACGTTTGCGTATAACAATATTAAGAATGTTATCCAACCCAAGAATTTTATTAGAACTCGTTGATTGTTGCTGATGGGGAACAAATTCATCTTCTTTCATCTTAATTTCTTTTTTCCAAATCCTTTCATACAAAGATCTCATAAATTCCTCAGGCAGATCTTTTCCATCATCAATACCACGGTTGTTTCTGATGAAATCTTCTGGTGACATCTGCATCAAACAATACATTACAGAGTTATTTAAAGTATCACCATAAAAGAACCTCCTAGCAACAAAAAGAAAGTACCTTATTTTTGACCATTGGGTTATGTGCATCAGTGTTCAGCATTATGACTGAATAAGCAAGGACGTAAGCTGTATCTGCACTGGAAAACGCCTTTGTGTTACATTTACAGTAACGCTCTGCAAACTTTTCCATTATCCGATCAATCTTTTGAGCTTCTCCAGGCAACCTGAAGCCTTGAAGAAAAGCTCTAATTGATTCATCAAACTCCATGCCTTGAAAATCAAATGAGTCCACATATGCATGCATAACTTTGAGCGATAAATCTTCCCTTTCCCCTAAATAATCACCAACCATAGTCTTGTTCAAGCCAGAAGCAGTTTTTAGGAAAACAGCTATTTCCTCAGGAGACCCCCCCACCTTGCTAGCATTTACTAGAAACTCTATTCCTTTCTTAGGCTTACGATTAAACAAAGAGATGCCCTCCTGTTGTTCAGACATAAAGAAAAAACAAGGAATCAACAAAACACTATGGATCTGCAGCATGTTGAAAATTACAGCATCATGCAAATTCCACAAGCCATCAACAGTAGATAGATAAAACTTATTGTGCAATATCGTCCACCTGAAGCTCCATCTTGTAAGCTCGGCGTTGCTCCAAAGATGCAGCCTCTGAAATTCCATTTGATAGTTCAGATTGTGAGTCAGATGCTTCACTAGACTCATCTCCGTTGTTGTCTGTCTGATGAACCTCATTACCACCATCATTATCATTTTTTTCGGATTCTACTGTAGGAGTATCGGGACCTGGAATGTGCAGCTGCTTATTCATCCAATCTCCCATGGATCTGAGAATAGCAACTAAGCATTTCATTGCTTCACTTTTCATTGTGGTATCCTGAGCTGGTACCAATGTGGTAGCAACACCAGCAGGAGGTCCTTGGGCTGTCTTTAATAGACCATTCACCATCCTGTTGTTCAAAATTTAAGAAAAAAATCAGAACAAAAAATATTGAATTCAAATAACTCTAAACTAGAGTAAAGAGTGCCAAGCCAAGTGAATGGTCTGGTACCTCTCAAATATGTTTGATGAGTGGACATCACAATCATAGTTAAGGAAAATATCAACCAGGATTTGGGAGTCACCACAGAGCTTCTCCAAAAAACGAAGAACGATCATCTTTGCCTGAAAATTTGGCTGAGCAATATTTTCTAAAACTCTCAAAATGATCATGGGGAAGAACACTCCAATCTCTGCCTTCAATCCCGGTCTAAATCTTGACACCAAACTAATAAAAATAGAACAAGACAACTGAAAAACAATCATATGTGATGAGGCACAGTTCTTCAAAAGTGACAGACATAAATATTGCTTGATAGCACCAAGAAACCTGGGCAGGTTGAGAAACAAAATGTTAGCTCAGAAAGAAATCTTACAAGAGAACACGGCCATAGCACAACAAATATCAATTACCAGTTATAACAAGTTTGCAAGCAGAATATTAAAATAGTGATGGCAATCTCTCTACGTAGGCTTGTACGTGACAACCCATATGCCCAACCTCAACATGCAACTGAGAAAAACTACATGAACATATTAATATCGCGGAGAGAGGAAAATAGTGACCCTGTAGAGCCCCCCCCCCCATCCAAAACTAAATCATCAAAAATGGCAACACTATATATATTTATAAACTCATCAAATTTCGCGGTTTTATAAGTAGTAGATGCTTGTTTCTCCTCCTACCACGATAGTTTGTTCGTCAAGGAAGCTGTTGTGATTTCCAAACAACAGGTGTAGGCTTTGTCACTGCAGCAATTATGATTCACAGGAATGCATCACAATTCAACCATTCGATTTCTGATAAAACCTAGTTAATCCAAGAGAAGAGATATCACATACTTGCATATACCTAAGCATAAACATGTTCCTTACTGGCAATTCCCACAACATTCTTCTAGATATTGATCATTTTTCCATCAAGCAATTTCTTGTTATTAGTGCTATTGTTTGTCACAGATGAACCAGACAGAGCATGAATGCACTAAGAAGATAAAGACAACGGGGGGGGGGGGGGCGTGAAGTTTAAAAACTATAAGTTGGCTTTGGAGTTAGATTTGAATTCAATATACTGTCATAAGAGGAGGTCAGGAGTCTAAGCAAAAAAATTCAAACTATTGGCACAATAATTTCTTAGCCTCAGAATCATTATGGGAGCAACAATTTTGGTATATCTATGCAATATAAGTTATAACTAATAACATTCAGTTCAACTTCATTTCTACCAGATTAACAGATGCACAGATAACACCAAAGAAACACAAAGTTAAAGCAATAGACAACATAGGCCTATAGTTCGTATTGACAATTCAAAACACACAAATTATTACTACAGCATGTACAAATTATCAATGGCTACATTGATTGATTTTGTATCATTGTGCATTCAGAGCAAAGTCACAGATTTTTTTCAAAAGCGTGCAATGCACATATTTCATGAAGGCCAACAGATTTAAGTTGTTGGAAACTAGGAATTTTGTATGTTATGCAATATCGCTGTAACCTAAATAATATATAGTTAGACTAGTGCTCATATTGTGTCATGAAATGCCAACAATGGAATCAACTTTGTCAAGCAAATATTTACACGACATCAGTTGGAGTTCAAAAGATTTCCTTCAACATCCAAGCAATAAGCAGAATACTCATCAATCTAACTCCTGCCAAGATGTAATTTGTAGTTTCCGTACTCTTAGTAACATCAATGCTATTAGTAATATACAGACCAACTCAACAGTATTACTATTAGTAAATCAATGCCTAACTTTTTCAGGGATTGTTGATTAAAACATCTTCTACTCAATAAACCATCATTATACCACTTTTCAATTTCTATACAATAAAGTGGTGCACCAAATACTGTCCAGTGCTGCCAACAAGCTTTTAACTGGTTCACATGATCTGCGGCCAAAACTTGTAGATCAACAGGCAAGAGTGTATGTACCTCTCACTGGTTCGGAACACAGCTCCAGAATTTTCAAGCAAGATCTTGAGAAGCTCAAGAGCGAGGATCTTCCCCCGCATCACTATGGGATCTGCTGGAGCATCCTTGGGTGGTGTCTTCATAGAAAGCTTACACAAAGCCCGGAACACTAGGAAAGCATCCCTACGCAACTTATTCCCAATCCTCACATCAGAATCATCCTCCAAAGTGCCCACCACTGCACCCTCCACACCAAGCTCGTCTTTACGACCCTCAATAGCTGTTTTGTACATGCTGATTTCCCAGTATTTGGCATCCAGCATGTCCTTATCCGTCGAATCAAGTAAATCTGCAGGGTTCACCCCTTCCTCTGCTGCAGCTGTTGTCTCGAACGCACCATCATGGGCCGCAGCTGCTCCTGTTGATGAAGTGGTCCGTGCAAGAGGTGTGAGTGCACCATCAAAGTCACCAATGATCTTTGAAATGAATCCCTGTACAACACTGGGGTCGGCAGTTGGCGAGGAACCAGAACTAGCGTCAGGAACCTCGATCACGTCAGCCACGACTATGGGCTGTACAGGCACCGTCGACGAGTCAGCTTCCATGCGACGGAACACGATCACCAGCATCTGCACCAGTGACGCTTTGGCAGTGGCCTGGTTGACGGCGCTGCGGCTCCCCAGGTACATATCGTAGCATGCGCGCACGGCGTGGAGAAGGCAGTCGCCATGGAGACGCACTGACGTGGAGGTGACGGCCGAGAGGAGCGTCCTGAGAAGCAGCAGCTCAATGTGCTCGTCATCGAGGCCGAGGGAGTTGCAGGCGGCATCTATTAGCGAGGCCACGAGCTGCGCCGAGGGGTCCCCGGACGGGTCGGCCTCGCCATGGATGTAGGAGTGCGCGATCAGCCTGTGGAGGAGCTCGAGCGCGGCCTCAGTGAGCTTGGAGCTGCCCGAGCCGAGCGCGGAGGTGACGGGTGCGAGGAGTAGCTCCGAGTCGGCGAGCGAGAGGCTGCGCAGCGGGCCCGGCTGCGAGGACGAGGAGGTAGGCGTGGAGGGCGCCTGCGCCTCGGCTGGCGGGGGCTTCTGGAGGCGGTCGAGGAGGGACTTGGCGGTGTGCGAGAGCTTGGAGTGTGCCTTGTTCCGCCACGAGGCGTTCTTGATGAGCTTCTCGAGGAAGGGCGTGAAGGCCTCCACCAGGCGCGGGTCGGACTCCGGCGGCGACGGCGACGGCGCCGCGGCCGCGGCCATTATTCCTCGGCGCGATCCGGTGGCCGCGCCGGGTGGATCTGGATCTGGGCGGGGGTTTGCGGTGGTTCGGATCGGGGATCGGAGAGAAGACGCGCACTGGGGAGGGAGAGACGGTGATCGCGTGCGTAGATTTGCTAGGGGAGCTCGGAATCGACGGATCTATTTCCACTTACGACAGGTGGGGAAGAAGAATCCCCGGACCCACCCGTCAGTGAGATATTCGTGGGTATTCACTGCAGCCTTGCAAGCCCAGGTATACGCAGGCGATCGAGGCGAAGACGATGCAAACTGACTGGAAGAGAGGGCCAGTGATCGATCGAGGGTCGAAAGCCGATTCGATACGGTGCGCCCGCGCAGCGCAACTGGAAACTGGACCGGTGATGAATACGCAGGAGACTGGGCCAATACGGGTCCGTTGGGCCGTATACCGCGCACACTACACGGGCGTCTCTATACGGACCGGGCTTTTAGTTTGTACCGTGGGCCGCATTTCATAATACGGCGAACTTGATCCAGAATATCATTCGCCCGTCTGACGAGGGGAAAAAATAAATTGACATTTTCTTTTTGCTTTTGATCACATGCGGTTGCACCCGAGCATTTCTGGATTCCAGCACGTCGTGCACGTATTTCCATCTGTAAGCAGTATTTTTTTTCTGGAGCACACATAAGCAATATAACGGGACCCACCCTATGGGTCGCAGCTATGCCGCAGAAGGCCCAATGCTAAACATATTGATCAAATATCCCCCTTTTTGTTGTTTTACTGCAACTCCAAAAAAATTGTAGTCAGTGCACCTACAACAGTCTAGCCGTATCAATTTTTGTCTCCATCGACATGAGTAATAAATGGGCATGGTCTTTATAGCAGCGGAATTGGAATCATTCATTTTTCTTTCAAAGGATTGGAGGATATACAAAAAGCTAAGCTGCATTGTTAATTGTGGCTCTCTGTTAGCTCGCGCGGCATTATTACCCTCCTAATAACATATCAAGCCAACACTTCATTGTTGAGGTGTGGCACGCATTGGTAACAGGTTATCAGTAAACTGCATTTAGCTGTAGTCCAGGTACATATGGTGAGCAACAGAAAAGAAAAGGGCACATGAAATTATAGCAGTTTAACGATGCAGAAAATTCTATATTCGAACCATCGATAATTGATGATTTGGCTGCATGATTTTCTTTGAAACTGGAAGATGCAGACAAACGGAGAAATCAGAAATGAATCGCGCGTCTAATTTTAAAGAGCTACACAAACTCCCACATTTCAACGACACGCTAGAAACCGACCCCAGGAAACAGGGGCATACGTAGGTCTACAAGCAACAGCTGTATAGGAACATGCAAACTATGGTCGTAGTCAAAGTTTATGCTTGACTGACTGACCAAACTCATATGCCATTTTCCGTCTCTCCAACTCAAACCGTGGGGCGGCTGGCCGGTCATCTATAGTAGTACCTCTCTAGAGAAATGAGTCATATGACTCCGAAATGAGAAGTGACTTCTCACTATAAATCCGTCAGCTATGAGCCGAATTTTGAGACACACGTATAACCAAATTTTGAGACGGAGATTTCAGAAACTTAACTTATGCCTAAAACGAAACGGATGTAAAAAAATGCATCTTAAAACCGTCTCGATGGCTACCTTTTGCAGAGAAAAAATATTAAGTGCCAACATCACTTGTGATGCACTGGCACTAGCTATAAACACAAGAAACATGGCAGAAATGAAGACAGGTAAATTTGGAAGAAAAATAAAAGGTAAAATTAAATTGGTTGTAGAACCATGCATAGAAGCTTGTTGAAATCATGTAATTAATGGAACGGCCGGTGACAAAGGTGATACTGTTACTACTACAAGTCAGTTCTAGTACTACTAGCTCTGGATCCCCAATACTCTTTTTGTCTCGGAGCAAATCCAAACCCGAATAAACTGGAGCTCAGATCAAGCAAGTGGGCGCCATTGCACCCCCCTGCAGGTTAACAACAAGATGAATACGCGAAAACCGGCAAGTGCTGCTTACCAATACCAACTCTCCCTGCATTCCATCTATCGCCCAAGCATCAACGACGACCCTGTCTCTCTCGTTACTGCCGCGCTCCAGCTCTCGCAATAAGCCGCGCGCTCAATAATTACTGTTATTTTTCTCACGTCGTCGTCGCTCCATCCACCGGTTCGTCATCTTGAGTGAGGCGGTGGCGGCGGAGGCGACTCGAGCTTGACGCCGGAGCGGTGGCGGTCCAGGAGCTCCCTTGCCAGCGCCTGCAGGTCTCCGCCGCCGCCCCCTGACGAGCTCTCCACCATGCCGGTGCCGCCCCTGACGGACGTGCCGTACGACATTGTCGGCTGCCGGAGCTGGTGCTGCTGATGGTGGTGGTGCTGCTGGACCGCCGCCCACTGATGAGCTTGCGGCGGCGTGTCGAAGAGCGCGGACAGGTCGACGGTGCCGGGGACGTTGGTCGACGACGGCAGGTCGGAGACGGAGAACGGCGCCGGCACGGGCATCTGCGGCGGGGCAGCAGCAGGGAGCGGCGGCGGGGACGGCAGCTCCAGCGTGGCGAGGTGGGCTTGCAGGTAGGTCAGCTCGGCCTGGAGATTCACCACCTGGGGAATGATCGCAGGACGTGACATTCATTCGTGCATCAACAGTAAACAGGACGCATATATATAATATACTACGCAAGCAGCAGGGGGGCATCATCAGAATGCGAAGATGCAACGAACTACCAAAAGGGTTGACAAAAAGAATGCAACTTTGGACGACCTTCTAGGACGAGCGACTAGCTACTAGAGATTGGCGCTGACGACGCTATTCTTTTCAGGGGGGTCCAGATCGAGAACCGATTGTAAGCGCGCGCGTACTAACCGGCCGGTGCACCACTAGCACATGATGTATACGTGGCACGATCGACGGGTGGAGGGATCGGACGGCTCTCGATCGGGTGACGTGACGGATGAGACGTGCGTATCATTCATCGCCGGGCTGCGCGCGCTGGTGCAGGCTGCAGGCAGGCAGGCCTCCAGGTTTAGCGGCTTGGCGTGCTTCTTTTCGGACTGCCGTTGCTTGGCTTGGCAGCGTTGATTTCCTCATCAAAGGGAACTTGCCTTCCTCTTGAAAGAAACACGCCTGCTAGGCTACTAGGCTCTCCAGCAGAATCTTATCTCAGAAAAGATCCAGATGTATACGCATATACGCCGCATGGAAATCGAAATCTACTATTACGATGCATGCAAGGAAAAGGTTATTTCGAAACAAGCAGATGATGCTGGATCGATCCGATCCAAGCAAGTTGCTCGATCGATCGGATATATATATAGAGAGAGAGATGATGATGATGATGCTTGTCGACCGACGAACCGATGATAGTTATATACCTGCTGCTGGAGCGCGAAGATGTGGGCGACGCATCCGTAGACGGGGTCGCGGAGGCGCGCCTGCGCCTCGTAGCAGATGGTGACGACGGCGTCGAGGCGCTTGATCGCCGGGATCTGGAGCAGCAGCTTGGACACGTTGCTGGCGCCGAACACCTTGTGCACCGCCGCGAAGTGCGCCGCGCCCTGCTCCGAGTCGAAGTAGGGCGCGAAGATGCACCCGCTCACGCACTTGCGCCGGAGGAACTTGCACGCGCCGCACGGGCCGCCGCCGCCGCCGCCTCCACCGCCGCTCGGACCGCCGCCGCCTCCAGGGCCTCCACTGCAGCCGCCGAGCGTGCTCGTGCCGCCTCCCGAGCTCATTGCCCTCAGGTGGCCGGCCCCCCTCAAGGACCTCCTTTTATGTGCCGGCTCCTCCTCCACTGACCGGGCGGGGTCTTACTAGTTATAGGGATAAAACAAGTGCGCGTCTGTTCGGTAGGCTCAGAGAGAGGCAGGGGGGAAGCACTCGGCAAGGGGCAGCCGAGACAGGTCAGAGAGAAGAATGGGGAGGGCAATATAGAAGTGGAGGATGGAGAGGAAGGACATATGTTTAAACATGGGAAAGTCTCTGTACACACCTCCCTCCCTCTCTCTCTCTCTTCCGGTTTTGTCCTATTGGTGGAAGGTCCTACTTATGTTGGGTAACTGTCCCACTTTATCTGCATTTTTTCCTGTTTCTTCCATCAATAAAATATATTTATATATTCCTTCAGTTTGGCTCTGCTCTTTCTATCTACCCATGCATATACTTTCTGGTTCTACAAGACTACACTTACTTTGTTTATATGTGCTGCTGCCTGCTTTGTTTTCGTGGTATTGAAGCCTAGCTAGCGGCTGGTATACATGCATTGTAAGCTGCTCCTTCGCTCTCTCAAGGGTTAGAAGATTGCGTGAAGCAAACATGCATTGTCTGCATGCGAGCTAGGGACTGAGAGGGGAGGAGGAAACTACTACACATGATCCTACACATGACATTCTTCTTCCCTACACGCTATATATATGTGCGCTTTTATTGATGTGCCAAAGCTTCCGTTGATTTCACTTGCCATCCATGCATGCGTCTCCACCTCCTAGCGAGCTGAGCTATGGCTACGGAACGGACGGCCCGCCGCGCCGCTTGACGTCTCCATCGGTCAAAGGCTTCGGACGCCGGCCGGCCGCCCGGCACGCACAGCCGCGCCACACTGTGCACTCGTTCCGCCCCACGTATGCTGATCTGATCGATCGCTCGTCGACATGGTGCCTGTCTGTGTGCGTATACGAAAGCAAAAGCTCTACTGGCTACCGAGATTTTTACAGCCTGCAGTATACACACGATCGACGAAATAATTACCGATCGACCTTTCGTGCTCGATGATGACGGGAGGAGATTAGACTAGATCGATTAACTAACGTACAAGCACAGTTAAGTACTAGTGTTGTCAACAATAATCATGTACAAGATAGTCTTGCGGGGCGATTAAGTAAGATAATATCATTTATGTAACGTGCGTATCAGCTGTACTCGTCGTCTCTTACAGTAACGTACGCGTAATAAGTTCAAAAAGTATTCCTTCCTAGCTAATATATGCTGTTTTGTGCAAACAAGTTCGAAGAAGAATGTGCAGTGGCGCCCCTGGTCGATCATCCGTTTCTTAATTTTTTTTGCTTGAAAGACGAGGCCATCGATTCCG
This sequence comes from Neostapfia colusana, assembly GCA_030760725.1. Classification (NCBI taxonomy): domain Eukaryota; kingdom Viridiplantae; phylum Streptophyta; class Magnoliopsida; order Poales; family Poaceae; genus Neostapfia; species Neostapfia colusana. The sequence continues at coordinate 86,220,940 of JASWHV010000013.1, read as the reverse complement.
AAGACGCATGTGATCAACCGTCTCAAACCGCTGCGGCGCGTAACTTCTCAGCACCGTACCCAAATTAAAGCCCCCGAGATCCTCCGCTCTGTGGGCGAACAATGTGTAACTGTGCCGGTTGAAACTGACACGGCATGCGAGCTACTAGAATTATCGATCGTAGGGGATCGGAATAAGTAACCGCGTCAACCTCCGTCCGTATGAGTTTGGCTGGATGCTGCGCTGATCGAGATTCAGATCAGAGGGACGCGTCGACTCCGTCGTCGAGATCAGGGCTGAATTTAGCACATGCAAGCCGGCGTACGTACTCGATCGAAGAATCACTTGCTTGTTGCTCACTAATTAGTCACAATGTAATCGTAGCCAGGGCCAGCTGACGGTGTGGTGTTTTACACGTGAAGCAATCGATCTAACATGCACCTCTCTTTTTTTTCCTGGAAGGAAAGAGGTAGTTGCTGCCGTATACGAATAGTAGTAGTAGTAGTAGTCTATGTTCATGACGTTTCGCGTTGAAAAGGGAAGCGGCTGTTCATCTTTGGATCGTAGATCATGGGGAAACCGCCGGGATGCCCTCCAGGAAAACAGGGGGAGTGACGAGCCCTTGTAACGCTGCTCTCGTTCAGTTGCTGGTGGCATCCACCAGTCCATGCATGTGATGGTCAGGTACCTAGACGATGCGCTACAGGTATAGTATGTGCCGCCTGCCAAAAATACGTGAAACGCTGATGAGTTCATTTCACTGAAAAAATACTATGAAATCGACTTTAACCAAGCGTTTGTTTTACTAGACCTGACCATGGGCAATTAATGAAATCTCATTGATGTATGGAAACACCTGAATCTTGCCGTGTTAGTGGGGTAATAATGTACTTCCTCCATATTTCTCTGTTGACGTCCGGAGAACATATATAATTAGTTCAAATTGACTGGGTTAGTCTCCAATATCATATACTTTGATTAAATAGACGTGCAAAGTTTATTATAAATCACTAAAGTTATACATAATGAAACCATTTTTCATGACAAGTCTATTAAAAATAATGTCATGTTAAGGATCTACTACATAGTTATATATGCTCTTAGTGATTAAAGATACAAAGTTGGCCTAGGTAGGAGTAAGCACATTTTAGTTCTCACTTTCCATTCGTGTGGTCAGCGCATAGAAATCACCAAAGCTTAGCTGAGGTCTGAGGCGTGTGTGGGCGTCACCTCAGCTCCCGCGCATTTCTCTATTGCTTTCAGTGAACTGGGAGTACTACCTCCTCCCTGAAATCCTGCGGGAGGTAATGGGTTTCAGTGACAAGATGTCAGCTCCCAACACAGCAGGGTGGCCATCTGTTTTGCCGACAGCTATTGCAAAAATAGGAGCCGCACCCAGCTCATAGGTTTAGCCTAAGGAGTATGCGTGCCCCCACATAGAACATATATAGGCTGTCACCAGCAGTAGTACTAGTTAGACAACAGAAATGTCTTGGCATGACAATCCTATTTGTATGCCCCTTTGCTCCATGTTTTCATGAAATTGTCACGGTTTCGGACATGTAATCTAGCTGTTTCTGCTAAGCCATGTTACTGAAGAATGAAGAAAATTATATAGTAGCAAACATTTGTAAGGCCCAATTCATGTCGTGGCAATTGAAATGATGCACATGGCCATATCAAGCCAAGTTGATACAACCAGTGGTAGTACAACGAATCCTGAGGCGACTGAGATAACTGAATGATTGGACGAAGGGTGCAGCAGGGGAACCAGTGCCCAGTACACCTGGAGGACGAGAAACTTTGCTGGACCGGATCCAGACTCCCACTCAACTTCTACCGGCACTGGACTTCAATGTGGGGAACCAGCACAAGTGATCCTAGCTACTTCATTCCATTACTTCTTTTTCTTTCTTTGACATCTAGCAGTACGTACCTCCTAAAAGTTTCAGTACTTCAGTGCACCTACTTGCCCCAGTACAAGATGGCACGTGAGAGACTTGGGCATGGATTTAAAAATCAAGGGCAAGCTAGCACGTGAAACGCACAGGCTGCCCATCCACACGTGGTGCCATGCTATTAGTCAAACCATTTTAGGAGCTAGTAGAGGAATACTGTAGCATGGTGCCATGGTCCTCACACTTGAGCTATGATGAAATAACCTATCTACAGGCCTACACTACTCATGGATGCATCATGCATGGTGCATCCCTTGACTCGTATAATTTGACAGGAAAACTATAGATATGACAGTGGTTTGTTTAATGTGGAGGAGACTTGGGACTTCACTGGTGGCCGCAGCTCCCGAAGAGATCTGAATTGGGACCTCAGGGAACTCTTATCAAGAAATAAAGAAACAGGGTTGCATGCTTTTTGATGCAAACATTCTAAGGAACTGAAGGAAAAAAAAAAAGAAGAACGAATGGTATAAGTGAACCGATCTCGAATCAATACCGCTGCATGCTTGGAGAAATGAAATCCTCCTATTGTTTATAGCCTGCAATAATGCCTCTACGCGCTGGAACATGACAGGGAATTGAAGGAGTCAAGTCAACACGGAGTTGCACTTGCACATTAACTCTTGCTTGTTCGTTTGTTAGTGCACTCAGGCTTGTTTAATCCTAGCAGCTGGTTAAGTATGAAGCTTCAAGTTAATTTACATCTCTCCCAGCAGTAGTACGAAACAAGTAGTGCGCCATGCTTCTTACGGGAACATGAAATGTCAGGTACTTGAACAGTACTGCAGTATTATAGAAGCTGAAATAAGAACAGTATTTCTACAGTTAAAAAGAACAGCTATGGTTCGAAGTGTTTGTGTGTTGTGGACGCGTTTCGTGGGCCGCACGTACCAGCGGAGGCGCCACCGCGTCGCACGAGTTCAGAGCGGCTAGGACTGAAACGCAGCTAGCAGTCCAGAGAATAATCAGGGAGCAGTAGTTGGAGATTAGCATGAGTTACTGTTTTTATTCTGAGTTGTTAGCAGGGCGCCTGATCTACTTTTAAAGGCTAAGCCCGTCTCAGTTGCAATTCACTGAAGAATATAGTCTCCCTGTGTGGCGAGACTCTTCGATCGGTCGCCGTGGCTGGGAACGCTTCCCTGGCCGGCGACGACGACAGTTCATCGCCTCGTCAACCTCGCTATCCTGTCCGTTCCAATTCACAGTCGCACTTGTTCCTGCATTCTCCTCTCCGCACTCCCTCTCGCCCAGCTCGTGAAATATCATTGTGCAGTCGCTGACACGCAAGAATAATCCTCATTGATCGCGTTGCTTCTCTTCCCTTTCTTACTAGACTTAATAGGGCAGCAGCATGAATAAGCACGCACACGTGCTGTTGTGTTCTATCTGCCCCAGCCCCCCCTGAGTTCCGAGTTCCGGTCCAATAGGAAATGTTTTCTCGATGGCAGATCGTAGGTAGGATTGATACCGACGGCGAGGACTTCACAACCGAAACCTAAAGCGCAGGAATGCGGCAGGTCACCAACATGGCGTCAGCTTTCAGTATGTTCATGCTTCGTGTCAAGGCACGACACTTCTCTGTCCGCGACTGCAATGTGTAACCTCCTGATACGGTCTCTGTCTGCTTATTAGTTATGTGCCAATAAGCAGAACTTTGATGCACAAGGCAAACTGAAAATTAATATACAATGCAGTTGATGTGAAGGTAGATGTTCTTGGAATCAAAGCATGCTGCCAAGTACCAACCTCGTGCACAATTGGTGTAGAGTGAACATAGCTTCTGCTTTAATACTGGTATAAGAGTTGCACATTCTTTTTGCCAGATGCCAAATAATAATTCTTTGAAAAATATACTTCCATCCGGTTTGTCATTTGCCCCATATGTTACCTTAAATTTGTGAATACTAAATAGCTATCACTTTCTGTGAAATTCTTACTGCTTGTCAGGATACAGGGTGCAGAGTGAACAAACACTCCCAAGGGAGCATCGTGTTCACCCCGTCTGGACCTTACAAGGATCTTCCATGAGAGGTACGCAAATCCAGCAGAGCAAAAAACAAAAGCATTCGCCGTGAAAAGAAATTGCAGTGTTCTTACAGGCATGAGCAAAAGACAGCATAAATATCTGATTGAACCTATCTTGATAAGTCCTAAAGTTTGTCGAAGCAACCTCTTCCAGTCAACTTAATGTGGTCTACAGCACTCAGAGCTGCCTATAAGTGCACAGAGGTTTGCCAAGGATATAGCAACCCAAAGAGGTTGATAACTAGGTTGCGTCCTTTGCTATCTAGGACTCAATGCAGCTTCATCATCAGCCTGCAAAGGCAACATAAAAATTTGATAAACCTGAAATGATTGAAAAATCAATTGGGATGCGTTACTCTGAATGAAAACAGAACAATACCGTTTTGGCCAGCAAACTGGCTTTCTCATCATCAAATCCAAGGGAAGCCAGTATTTTATGACCAGCAGACACTTTGTCTGACCATATGCCCAGTAGCAAGTGATTGGCAGTTACTTCTCCTTCCTCACCTAAATTCAGAGTTTAATCATTCAACAAAACACAGGAACGAGGATTATATGCTAGACAGGCAGATGAAATAGAAAAGAGATACAGCACAGTCCCGATTCAGTTATGCTAGAGTGCATAAGCAGATCAGCTACCCAACTTACAGGAAGATCAGCAACATAAATGTAACTGAACTGAACTCGATACTAATGAACTAAAGCACAGACAAAGAACTACAAATATCCATGTGTTCTTGAATTGCAGTAACCCAACACAAAACTCCAGTTAAATTAACCAGTGGAGCTTCCTCTCCATGGGCCCTTGGGACCTTGCTCGCATCCCCTGGACACTAAACTTATAGAGGAGTTGTTATAAACAGAGGAATCAAACCACTAAACAGCAACAAGTACCTTTTAGAATGTACTGTAGGTATGGTTGGACTTGGACATTGTCATTTTGTGCAGGGTTTCTGAATGAATTTAAAGCTACTTTACGATACCAAGGGTAATTCAATTCCAGGTCCTACTCAGAGATACTGACCAAAAATCACGTGTCTGCATAGTAATTGTGCCCTGAAAAGCTAAAGCCAAATGACCTTCTCTAAGCGCTTCATATCGCATAGCTAGTGCTATTGATTGTTCCTCCGCATCCAAATGTGATGCATGGAAGAACAAGTCCCATACGAAATTGAACTGAATCCTAACAAAATCATCCTCATACAAACACAATGCATAGTCCTGTTTGTAATATATCACCAAATGGTACTGTGTTGAACTGCAAATTCAACAAAGCAAGTTCAGTCCAGGTTGTATGTCAAATACAAATCATTCTAATCCCTCTAGGCATAACCATTTATTTCATGCAAGATTCTCTGATACAACTTTCTTAAGCAATTTAATGTCATCTCAAACTAATAGCAATGGATAACATTGGACATTCATATGTAATTTGTCGGGCAGAACACACCTGATTTCATTTTCTCATCGACAGCCCAATCAAGGGCCCGTTGGGCTGCTTCTGTCAAAGGAGGATGCATAGGACTGAAGTAAAACATTTCAGATTTCCCAAGAACATTTGCTGCCTCTTCACGCACTTTGAGCAGCGTAATTCCATTAGCACGCAAAAGTTTTGCCGCGCCGCTAGTTCCTGAAAGTAATCGATTTGCCTCTCAACTGACTAAACTAATAAAAATAACAAATGTCAGCTCTACAGTTGACACTGCCATGGCAAAACTAGCATCTTGCCATAGTTATGCATATTCTTGTTTAGACTCCCTTTTTAATCACTTGTACATGAAACTTTGCTTCTTCATTTTAGTATAAAATGGCTTTCGCTGTGGGGACATTCCTACAGTTTCTGGTCATGAAAAAAACTAGGATACTATCCACACATAGCAACTTATTGCTCGGATGATGTTTATTTCCCTATTAAAATTTCTGGACTATCATGCTTTCAGGCTTGAGTAGTCAAATATAGAAGTAAAGGGAGGATAAATATTTACATGTCAGCAACGATGCATATAGATTACTATTGGAAAGCATTTTCAACGTTTCACAAATTTGTTATTCCACAAATGCACTCTGGTAGAATAAGTAAACTTTGGTACAAAAACCTAAGATTTCCATTAAGAGACCTAAGATGCCTCACCCTCAACAAGGATGCCCATGAGGAGACCCTCTGTGCCTGTGGTCGGATACCTCATCTTCCGTGCCTCCAGCTCGGCCATCGCGAATGACCGCACAGCCCTAGATGACCATCTGCGTGGAATCACCATATCAGCAGAAAAATATACAGTAGTGTTTCCTGAAGTACCTACAGAATGGTGAGCTCACCGTATCTTCTTGTCCCCAGCAGCTACCTCAGGATGCCTAAGAAAAATTTCTGAATTAATATCATCCAATTACCAAACAACATGAAAACAAACACCCAGATTTGTTACATATCTGTGCTAATTTCAAGAAAGAATCATTTCGGAACAGGGAGAAAGAACAGAGTGATTCCAGACTAAGAAATAGAACAGCCCAAGCTCAGGACTGATCTAGGACGAGAATCTGAAAGAGCCGGAGTGTCAGCATCTGCGCTTACGAGGTGGGGAGCTGAGCGACGACGGCGGCGACGCGGCGGCCCCTGTAGCGGGAGGCGAGTAGCGGGCCAGCCGTGCCCGCGGCCCGGATGGAGGTGGGCAGGGCAGGGGACGCGAGGAAGGATAAGGATGAGGAGGGGGTAGTATGGTGGGTGGAGGAGGAGGAGGAGAACATGGCTAGGAAGGCGCCGGCGGCGGTCTGGGCAGCGGTCGCCATGGCTGGTGAGGTTTCCGGGGGGTTTCTTGGATATGGAGAGGGGATAAAGCGAGAGAACTGAGATTGGGCAGGAGAACGCCACTATGTACTGCCATTGCCCAACAGCGTAAATATTGTCATCAACCCATCACTGAAATAGTGTCAAACAAGTATCTTGAAATATCATAAATCCTTTTTATCTCTGCTGAGAAACTGTTTTTATCCCATTGCGTGCATTCAGACAGAAGAGTCTCCTCTAACACTCTAAAGAAAATCGTTTTATACTAAACCTAATATTCCAACAGCACAACTTGTATGTCTATTTAATTTTAATGAAAATCCACTTCACTCCTACATCCAAACCCCTCGACTTGTAATAACAAATTAAAGAAACGAGTTAACTCTAGGCAATTCATTATTGAATCTAGCTAAAAGGTAACTCGCGGCGATAGATCAACCATTGAGCAATGAAATTATAGCCTCTCCAACTATACTGAATATTTTTTGTCAAGAGAAATTATACTGAATATATGAATTCAGATAAAATAATCCAAAAACCAAAGCGTCCCCTGTTTAACATGACAGACACAGTCAAACCCCCAAGTACCACCGCGCAGCTGCGTCCACACATCATGCCAATTGGCGGGCCCAGTTTACATTGGCATGAGCTCCATCCCCCACATTCCAGCCTCGCAGCGGCCACATAGAGGAGTCAATTGCTATTATAGCACTCGTTTCGACCGGCTTCGACAAAATAACACTCACGTTGTGGGCTTCGTTAAAATAACATTTTTATCGTTGACGCACCGTTAAAATAAAATTTTAGTCTAATCTACCTCTTTTTAATATTTTTCTTTTTTTTTTTAATTATTATAAACTCTAAAATGACCGTTGTGCCCTTCTTTCATATTTGGCTGTTCCCTTAATCTTTTGGTTGTGTCCTACCGTATCGGCATCTTCTTTAATTTTTTGGCTGTACTCGCCGTTGCCGCGTCGGCTGCGTCCGTACGTCACCGCCTCGTCGGACGCGTCCGCCTCGGACTGCTGCTACAGCACAGCGGTGGTGTCATCTTCCGACGCCGGCGGCGAGCACTTGTGGGGCGACACCGTAGTGGTCCCCGTGGGCACAGAGTTTCTCGAGGGCTAGGCCGACGTACACATCTCGGTTCTCTCGGAGGCTAGTTGCCCCCTCGTCTGTGCCACGCTGCTGGGCTGGCGCGGCGTCCCCGCGGCCGATGTGCTCGACGGCCTCTGCGCGTCGCGCGCGCTCAGACAAAAAATGAACAAAGGGCACAATGGTCGTTTCAGAGTTTATAATAATTAGAAAAGAAAAGAAAAATGTTAAAAAGAGGTAGATTAGACTAAAATTCTATTTTAACGGTGCGTCAACGATAAAAATGTTATTTTGACGAAGCCCACGACGTGAGTGTTATTTTGTCGAAGCCGCTCGAGACGAGTGCTATAATAGCAATTGACTCCACAGAGAGACGAGAGATCCCGAGGAAGACCGGGGCACGGTGAAACTGGAAGATGAAAAAATCCCCCAAAACCCGAGGGGAGAGAACACAAAAAAGAAATCAGGAGATGCCGAAGACGACCTCGTCGCCGTCCCACACCGTCTCCGCCATGAACCCGCTCCTCCCGTCCTCCTCCTTCCCCAAATCCTCGCACCTGCCGGACCCCAATCCCAGCACCCCGAGCCGTAGCCCCTGCGGCTACCTGCTCCACGCCGACGCCGACGACGAGGCGCTGGTCCAATTCCCCAGCCCCAACCCTAGCCTCGGGGGGCCCTTCGCGCTGCTGCCGGCCATCGACCCCGCGCCGCACATCTCCTCGCAGTTCTACACCTTCACCGTCGCCTCGTACGGCCTCATGCTGCGGTGCATCCTTGCGGGCCGCGCCGCCACCGCCGACGAGGTCCGCGCCGCCACCTCGCCCTCCGTGCTCGCCTCGTGGCGGGCGGTCTGGAAGGACCGGAACGAGGACACCGCTTACCTCACCGCCTGGAAGCGCATCCAGGACAAGCTCACCGCGTCGGCAGACGGCCGGCACCTCCACTTCAAGTCCAACGCCGCGCAGCGCGTCTCCCACGTCGGCATGTGGAGGGACATAGTCTCAGAGGCGCACGCCGACCCTGACATGCTCCGGCACCTCTCCTTCAAGGACACCGTCGACTGCATCAAGCAGTCATGGACCGTTGGGGCCAAATTCTACGGTATTCCGGAATCATTCGTTCGTGTATGTGTTGCTGTGTGCCCTGTCTGTAAGGCTACGCCTGCCGGTCAGCCTGATCCTGCTATTTCATCACCTGGGCGAGGGAAGCGACGACGCAGGTTTGAATATACAGAAACACTGGATGTGCCTGCTAGAGATGTGCCACGCAGGTTACAGCAATTGGCCGCAAAGCATAAGGTTGTCCTCTGTATCAGGCAGAAATATATAAGGTATAAGCCATTCATGGCTGAGGTTAAGGATTATGCCTGCCACCGTGCTGGAGTACCAACTTCAAGTTCTGGGAGTGCCGTGCCCGCCTCGATGAGTAACTCGGAGGGTAGAAGGTCACGAGTTCGCGAGCCGTACCAATCAAAGAGGTGCGGTTGTGGATTCCGTATTCGTGCGATTGTGCCAATAGCCAATTATAATGAAAAGGACAAGAGCTTCGTGTATGTGGAGGGCACTGCAGTGTTCAAACTTTATGCAGTACACTCGGGGCATGAGCCTGGCCCACTTGATGGCAATGCGCGAATCGTTCACAGGTTGGTTGGGCATAAGGGGACTCTTGAGTTTGATCCAGACATTTATGGTGTCAGTGAAGAAGGAGATCCAAGCTTTTCGGCAAAGGGGGATGGAGATGTTGATATTGATGACTCACATCAGGCAGTCTTGCAGCAAGTACGGGATCTCAAAGTAGAACTTCTCTCGCTAGAAGGGAAGGTGGCTAAGTGCAGCCTGAGTTGTTGGGTTCGCTGTCCTCCGAGCTATCAGAGGTTTTGCACAGGATTAGAAAGCTTAATATGAACGGTAGTGTTTACCAGCCGGAGGAGAGGTTGATTATAGGCAATGGGGAAGCTGGTGGATGGGGTGCTGGTAATGTTCCCCACCATTTAGACCAGCATGATGCCGCATTCTGCAAGGATGATGATATGATTGATGATGATGATGCTGATTTTGGCTCAAGTATTGGGCCTATCTCGTGGGATAGGATGGCAGCAGAATGCGAGGATAGAAAGATGCTCATGGGTGATAGCCCAAAGTGTGACAAATGGATGCTGAAGGAGAGTGTGGGTGACTTTGATGAGAAGAGTATTCTTAACTGTGGGGATGATGATGGTGTGGAGGATTCAAAGATTATTAGACCATTAATGCATGATGATACCATGGTAACTGACCCAAGTTTGGTAGGTATTAATATAGATGGATTTTACACAGGGCCAAAGTGGTATGATTCACCGGTATGTTTAGATTCCAGTGTTGACGCAGGAGATGCCAGTTTTAGGCATGGTGAAATCTTGTGAAACTTGTGATTCTTCCCTGGTACCGGGGGTATTGTAAATTTGTATACTAGGTCAGTAACTTGAATCAATTTAAATTAGTGTCTGTAGATGGAGCCAGTCAAAGTAACAAGTCTGCCGTGATATACACAGGCAGAATTTACTGATTCAACTAGTGTTTTAACTTTGTAGCGCTCATGTATTGGTTACCTTGTGCTTCAAGATGTTAGACTTCGATTCTGTTATTGATCAGTTTTTGCTCATAAATTATATTCTGTAGCATCTCTTTTTTCTTCTTTCATGTGTATGCGCATACTCCTCACTCTCTTTATTTTAATGCAAGTCCACCCTATTTGCCAAAGCTCTCTTTGACATTGCGGTGATCACTACAGTTGGCGATGGTACAAACCTTGACAAATTTGACCTTTATCTCTACCTTTTCCTAATGCTTTCATATTGTTGAACAACTTTTGAATCTGCTCCACCTATATAAGATAGTAAACAAGAAAGTCACAGTGACAATCGCTGAACAAAGCATCCAATATCAGGAAGGGCAAAAGGAACCCTCTTTTACAAAACGTGCACTCAGATGGTTCAGATGGTGCGGATGGGGATAGTATTCCAGTACTCACTGGATGCTGCTAAGGGGAGTTCATCAGGGGGAAGTCGTTCTTCTTTTGGTCTTGATATTCTATTTGCACTTTTGCAGAAGAATGCAAAGAAAGATTTTCCAAAAGTGATAGAAATACTGTTGTAGAAGTGGATTATGGAAGCAAACCTACTGAAGTAGTGCCTGTGTAACTCCTAGTTTCTGCATGAGATCTTGTGGTGTGGAATTTGAGCATGTGCAACCTCTTGGATACGATGCTGATATAACACTTGATTTGCGTCAGGGTGTTGCACAAGAAGATACGCGCTAAAAGTTTCAGATACTAATCGGTCACCAAATTTTTTCTTGGAATGTATCTCTCCAATGCATGATTTATTGCTGAGGAGAAAAGTAACGATGAGTGTGTCATGCTAAATTTGGGCAGAAAACAAAGTTAAAATTATGAGCTTCAACAGAATACGAGGCTTTATGCGGATAATTGTGATGATGAACAAGCTGTAATTGAGGCCGAGCAGGATGCTATACAAGAAGGTAATTATCCCTTGTATCTGGATAGTGAGATGTTCAGTTTACTAGTGAGTTAAGTATTTGAAAGCATTGCATAATATTGTCTCAGGTACCCTTGAGAAGCCGTCACTATGTTCCGCACCAGAATATGAGCATGAAGCAGGACTGCACTCAATTAGGAATAAGAGGTGTTCATCACGTGCAGAACAATCACCGTTAGGTCTACAGTCCCTCTTCAGCTCCCCTCACAGGAAGGCGTTGATAACTCCACGGAACATGGTGCTCTTGCTCCTGCAACATCTCATACTGAAAGTGGAGTCGATCAATTGAAAGGTTTCCATATGAAATGAATAGGGAAAAGTACGGTGTCACAACCTGTTTCACACTATGCACACTATGTACATGTCCCAGGAAACTAGTAGAATAGAAGGTATAGAATGCCACGTTCTGTTTATTCATTTATTATTCCTTTTTTGGCGCATTCACAAATATGGGGAAGAATAAGCTTTGGAGGAAAATCTCCAAGTTTCTAGATCTCTTTGAAATTTGGACATTTCAGGAGTGCGCAGGTGCATGTGCATGGCGCTACGCCCTCGAGCATGACCATCTCTGCGCTGGGTCTACGCCATGGCCGTTCACCCAAGGCTACCTCCTTTCTTTTACGGCTGAGCTAAAAAATTACTTCACACTGTTTCCCACAATAATAACAATCACAAGATCCAAATGATTTAAACGAGACCATCCAAGGTTGATATATCTTTACTCCCTCCATTTTAAAGTAGTCATTAGGGCAATAATTTTAGTTTAATTTTAAATTGATTTGTCCTATTTTATCTATTTAAGAACAGAATGAGTAGCCTTGTTTTTTCCTTTTTCTTAAACAAAATTAAAGAGAAAAAATGTCCTGGCACGGGTTCGCAAGCTAAAATCCCTCAGAAAAATTACCAGGGCAAGAACTAACTCTATTCCAGTACTTGCCTGGGTTGATTCAATCAGAACTAAATTTGACAATTTGCAAGTAGTTCACAACTCCCTTCCAAATTGTGCCGAACTGCTGATACGAATGCAGCAATCAGGTAGTAGAACTACACTATATACTAACCAGAACCAAAATTTGGATATACTTTATAGATTTGATTTCAACACAACATATGACCTCAGGATTACACTGTTAAAGCAACCCATCAACGGCACGCTGACTTCTTTCTCTTGCCAGTGGAAAAAAACAGTTTGAAGTTGTGTTACTACACAAACAATACAAAGCTCTCTCTTGTGCATCAGCAGCATCGGTGAGATCTTCAGATATTCAGCTAGAAGCTTTGGTGAGATCTTCAGATCTTAATGCATTAGATTACTGCAGCTTTACTGATGCCATCTTCAGTCCTTCACTTAGTAGTTTACTGCAGCTTTGGTGTTTTCAGGAGAGATATATCCCTAACCAAACCCTTACCAACACCCCCGACCTCCTTAAGGATAGACGTCGGATTCAGCACGGTCTCGTCGGCGTCCTCTCTGCCACGCTTCTGAGACATGTGAAAAAAATCGGTTCACACTAACTTACGTTTGGTATATCTTGTACACAATAATAGTACCGCATGACAAAATGCTTGGTAGAAACCAAGACAAAACTAAACCGCGCGCGGCCTCAGGCGTCGCCTGCTGCTCCGGCATCTTCTTGATGAGCTCCGCGACGGCATCCGCGGCCTCGGCAGCGGCGCGAACGGCGGAGGCACTAGGACTCGCCTCCTGCAGAATCATGGAGAGCTTGCGGTCGAAGGATCCATCGCCGACGGCGGCCATGGTGGTCTCTGTGGTCGGCGGCGGCGGGAAGGGCAGAGCATTCGCGGGTTTAGTTTAGGGTCTAATTACAAAGCTTCGAGTGGGGGAGAGCCGTACGCGGGGCGCTTTGCGAGTGGGCCGCACGCGCCTGGCGACTGTAACGACATGGGCTCGGCTGAAAGTGGATGGGCTGCTGCTTATTCAGATCAATAGGGAATGCAGCAAAGACAATCAGAACTGCAGGAGAGGCGTAACTGCCATATGAAACATGAGGTATATGGATCATGGAGTATCAGATGATTACTGGTGAGTGAGGGAAGCCTAGTATGTTCTGTGGCATTGTGAATTTCCGGATAACCATGCCGAAGCAATTTCTTCTGCTTGTCAGCAATGGAAATGTATTGATTTGTTCATTGATGTTTGCGGTTAGCGGAAGGGCATGTTAAAGTGATGCGAGGAACCGACAGGCTGCAGTGTTCCTTTTGGCTTCAAGTTTGTTGATGGCTGATGTTGATTTGAGGGTACTGAAGTTCTCTGTAGCATTACATCGGCTAATTTTCTGTTACTCTGGCCACTTATTTGAATAGTCGAATTTCCCGGCATCGATTTTACGACTTGCATTTGGATGAGGGTTGAGCTTCTCATATCTAGGCGGCGATAGATCGGTTCCGTTGTAACGCGTTGCAGAGAGCTGTTCTCTGCCTATTTAACACGGAGCCGTGATCGCTGAGAGGCATCACGTTACGCCAAGCTTCACAGCGCTGACGCGTCGAACCTGCCTGATCAAATTGGCGCCGCCGGCTCCGGCATGGGCATGAGCTGCATGGAGTGCACCATCCGCTGCCTCAGCTTCGGGAGCCCGCTGGAGCTGTGCCGGCCGGGCGATATGCTAGGACGGACGATGCGACCCAGGCGCTTACTCTCTCACCTCGGGCCACCATAGCGTTGATGCCGGCTCACTCGTATAGTCATATCCAAGTCAGTGCATGTGGTAGTCTGCTCATGCACTTCCTGATCCTGCTCTGAAATGACGCTCTCGTTGCCTTTCTGTCAAAACTCTAAAGTCCCGTATCGTTTGTCTCTTCTTTTTGATTTGATATGCACATATGAACTGCTATACTGGATAAACCAGAGATGTCATCCCTAACCTGTTTCAGTGTTTCTGATCGACAAAATGGCTGGGCCGCAGAGTCATTCTTGCGCCGCGTTGTGCCCATGCAAGCTTGTTGAAGCAACAGTCATAGATACTCTCAGTGCCCCCCCCCCCCCACCCCCACCCCCGGCCCTGCAGCCAAAATCATACGCATCTTTGCATCAAAAACTTTGGCACGCACTCGTCGATCGATTACTATCTCATTTACTTAGCTTGATTAACGCAGGTAAATAGTGGATAATGATCCATGAGCCTCACTATCCTATCCCGGATCCCAGATGCGATCGAGACACGGCGGGTGAATAAAGACTCGCTCACGCGGGCCAGAGAGCGAGCACTGGTGCCGATGTCTAGTTCGCTGTTACCACTAGAACGAATCGAAGATATCCCGTGGGCAGGTGCGTGCATCGGCGGGGCCTAAGCATCTGTAAGAAACGTGAATAAACGTTTTTGCATCCGTAATCATCACTACACTCGCCTCTCTGCCTGCTTGCCTGGAGGTGCGAATCCAGCTGCGGAGGAATCGATTCGACAGATCGTCGTCTCTTTTGTCTGCCTGGATGTAGAGCGTCTCGTACGTACGACGCCCGTCTGATGAACTCCGGTAGCGGGCATGCAGTAAGACCCCGTGGTTGCCAACGACCAGGCTGAAACGTGTAACACGTCGAGGAGAAGAACGTGAAATCACAAAGCGCGAACGCCAGACGTAGGAGTAGGAGTACATGCGAATCCAAGAGAAGCGGAGGAGGCAACGGCAGGCGTGATCTAGTAGTACAACGGACAGTGACAGGTTGGTGACCAAACAGTCACCAACTTCGCCGGGCCGGGCGTACTACTCGAGCCCGTGGTGTGGTGACCTGGGCAGTGGGCCCCTCTCTGCCCCGCGAGGTTGGCGATCAAAAAAGCGGTTGCTGCGTTCATCCAGCTGTCCGACATTACCGCGCACCCGAAAGCAGACGACACGCATCGAGCCTCGTGCTAAACCCGCCACTGATCCGCGGTAGTATTTAATTAGCAGCGACGATTAAAGAAAGGATTCCCACGACGTACGGTGGCCGCCTTCAATCCATCACTAACCTAGTGCACCGACCGACCGGTCAGTGGCTTGAAGAGGCGAACCACGATCGAGTAAGCAAGCAGGCGAGCTGGGCATCGTTGTCATCCCGGATCGTGGATGATGGTTCAGAATCTTCGGTAATCCGGCACGGTTCGGGTCCCCTAATCAAATCACAGGTAGTTGTACCGGTACCGTTACTTCCTTTCTTCTGCGTCTCGGGTCTATGCGGGAAAAGAGTTTGCGGTAGGCGGAGCACGTCGACAGCATCCTTCCAGTTGCTCATCCACGTACGCGATCCGGTGAAACGGACGCACGAATCCGTTCGGCCCTCTGTTGGTTGGGTTCTCCCGGTTCCCAGTGCCAGCACACCAAATCTATCTATCCCCCTCGGTTTCGCCGGGCGGCGCGCGACGTGCGGTGGGTTCCTTCGATCCTTCCTCCTCTCCCCCACGCCGCATGGGCGAGCCTTTTCCGCCCCGGCCGTCGGGTTGGTCACGTGGCGCTTTAGCTGCGCCGCTGCGTGGTGGACCGTCACGTGGCCGCTCGCTCCTCTGGCGCCGCCTCACGTGACACCGCGGGACGCGACGCTTTGCCGTTCCTGCACATGACCGCGCATGTGCGCGGGGGCAGGCGCGGCGTCCCACGCGCGGCCACGCGGCCGTGCCCGTAGCCCGAGGGCGCGCCCACGTTGCCCGGGCGGCCAATAGGGAAGGGGCACGGCGCGTGGGCATGGGAGTCCTTGTAGAGCGTGCTCCGTCCGTGTGTACCCCTGGACCTGGGCCTCGCCGTCGTCGTAGGGCTAGGAGCAGGTGGACACCGGGTCTGGGTACGTGGCCTACGGATACGCGGCGGGAAGTTTCAAGTTCGCCGAAATATCTGTCCGAGGATTCGCTCGCAAAGCGATCGCCGATTGGCTGCGAGTCGACACGGCGTTGCGGCGCAGTTCAATGCAATTGAACCGGCGTTGCGGATCACGATCACACACCCGCTCCCGCTGGCTGCGCCGCGATCAACGAGGCAGCACGCGCGCGTCCCTGTCCGCGCGCCGCAAGCTTAAGGAACCATCATCTGCCCGCCCGTCCGCCGGCGCGTTTCCTGCCGCTGTGGCCGCCGAAACGGTCGTTTCTCGTGTGCAGCTGGTCCCGAGACACGCGTAGCCAGAGCCAGGTCCCCAGCCTACCGAGGCGACCGTGAAAGTTTTGGACTACTACTACAAGTTTAATAGCCCGTATCTCGATACGGGGTCGCATGCTGATCCGGATACTATAGTACGGGTCACGTTCCTATCTTAGCCGTGTACGTCGTCGGGCCAATTAAGTAACGCTGGGTGCGGCACTAGCTAGACGGCGCGTTTTCCCGTTTCGCCCTGCTGGCCATCTTATCAGCTGCCGCGCGCGTGTCCACTTTGTTCGAGCAGAAGAATCACGGGTATCCACACGCGCTCTGGGCAAAAATTACCAGAACGCCGGCGTGCGCGCACCCAAGAATCCCATCGGATCAGTGAAGGAACAGCGACGTCGACCCGTGAAGCTGGTCCGTGCGCGTACGGAACACACGATCGCCGACGAGATCGGGCGTCTGTAACTTGGGAAGGGAAAAGCGCACATGCAATGTCTTCCCCACCGCCGTACCACCACGAGCAAGAAAGTCGTGGCATCGGAGAACAAACTTGAAAGGAATGTGCAGGACGGGCGAAAATTGCGCGAGGGAAAACGCATGTGCGGAAAGGACGACATGGATCGTCCCGGTAGATCCATCCATACTTGGACAGCTTTAATAACAATTACGATATCCTCCATCTTTTCTAGGTTTCTCCTAGTGACCTGCTCCGTACGACACAATGTGTGCTTCACTTCTAAGCAACCCAGCTGTGAAATCTAACCGAAGGACCGGTACGCGGTACCCTTAAAAAAAAAAGAAAAGAAGGGCCAGCAACACCGGTCGAAGCTCGGTGGCGCGTGAGTTGGCAAGCTCAACACGCAAGACGTTTCCAGGTCCCAGGTTTCTTACGTTTACGTTGAGCAGTTGAGCACTCTTGGTCGATGGACTTGACACTAACTTCGATTAGTAGTCTAATACTGTTCCAAATCAACAAGGGGTATGGTCATGGATCCTTGCCTTTCCATTGGAAATAAGCCGTGAGAAAAACAGCTTTATTATTAGTATCCCCTTTCAGTCACTTCTGTCGGTCAATGGTTTGAAAGTGAACACGGAACAGGGACCCCCTACGCGCATCAGGTCAGTAACGTCGTCTTTCCTAATGCTGGAGTAGCCTCTCTTATCCTTGGAATGCATGGCATGTCTAGTCTTTTCTAACGTGTAAACCTGACGGGCTTCTCTGATGGAGTAAACTGAACTACGCCCGACTCTGGCCTGACAGCTTCAACAAGTCAAGGAAAACTGGAACCTGACCCGCATCTTCCAGCTAATTGTTAGTAGCTTGGACGGCAAGCGACGAGGAAGAAAGGCGCAGCGGTGGCACGGGCCGGCCATCACTGGCTCGTCTGAACGGACCAGATGCCCGGGGGCCACGGTTCGGTGGCTGCGGACCCGTCGCGTACCCAGCCGTGGCGCGTTGAGAATCATCTCGCGTGCCGAGCAAAGGTGCTCGCGGGCGGGCGGGCGGGCGGGCGAGCTGCGTGGCCCGTGGCAGGTGGGAAACGAGCCCTGCCGTGTGCTAGCAAGGCTCGCCGATGCCGCGGCTTTTCGTCGCTCGTTTCCGTTTCCGACGAAGAGCTGCCGTTTCTTGATCCTGGGAGGAGTAACGCCAGGTAAAGCCGTTTTTGGTGCGGCCTTGCTCTGCTACTTTGCTTTTGGTCGTTGGAATCGCCTCGGACCATGTTTCCGCGCCCACGTCTACTGGGGAAATTCGGGAACATATCCGCGCCGGCATGTTACTAGTACTACTAGATATTTCGCCGAAAGTTGAGACGCGTCTCGTGCTTTTCGACACGCTCGCACGCCCATCCACAGGAAGAACCCCTACAGTATTCTACGCGCGTCGGGCGGAAAGCAGCGAAAGAATCTGGAAAAAGGGGTGCGGCGCGTGGCGCCAGGCTTGCCAGGTGCCCGGTGGCGGCCAAGCACGCACGCACGCACGCACGGACGGACGGGAATGGGTTGGGCCGCGGTCCGGCGATCCCCCTCCTCCGAGCGACCGTGCCAGTGAGTCGTCACTCTCTCACCGCATGCGAGAAGCTTTTTCCACACGGCAGCCAGCACGAAAACGAACACGTGACCCGGTCCGTCGAGTCCAATCCAATCGCGCATCCGAGTCCGTTTGCCCGGTCGTCGCCCGCGACCGCCGTTTTGACCCCGACCAAACACGCACCAATCGGATGGCGGGCATCGCCCGGTTTAGATGGGCGCTGCGCTGACCGAGACAACCCCGGCGATCCCCACACGGACACAGCGCATCAGTAGTCACGCAGCCAAGAGCCAGCAGCCCCCCACGCCCACGGCCCCCACCTATGAGGCCAAAACACAACCGATTTTGAACCGACGCTCCGTTCCGTTCCGTTCCACCACCCCAACAAAATTCACGACTCCGCCGACCGACCGAACGAAACCTTCGCCTGCCACCAGTTCCCAGAGACAGAGGAGAAGAGGGGAAGGGAAACGCGCGCGCGGCGAAAGGAACCGTCGCGAGGCGAGTCGGGAAACTGAAGTGAGCCGGAGAACTTGGGTTCCGGCGATGGAGCGGTACCACCCCTCCGAGGTGTACGAGCTCTTCGTGCGCCACATGAACACCCCGAGGTAAGGAGGCAGAGGGTGGGGAATTGTTTGGGTTCTTGTTCTTGGATTATGAGCGGTGGCTGAGAGGAAGGATGTGCAGGGTGGCGGTGGACAACTGCGTGTGCGCGACGGCGACGCTGGTCCAGGTGCACAGCGCGCGGAAGCACGGTATGCTGCTGGAGGCGGTGGCCGCGCTGTCCGACCACGGCGTCTGCGTCCGCAAGGGCTACATCTCCTCCGATGACGGCCGCTGGTTCATGGACGTCTTCCACGTCACCGACGCCGCGGGCCGCAAGGTGGCCGACGCCGACGCGCTGCTGGCGCGCCTCGAGTCGTCGCTGCTCTCCGCCGCCGACGCGGCAATGCCGCTGCCGCGCCCGGTGCCCGCCCCGTCCCCCACCCTGCTCGAGCTCGTCGGCGCCGACCGCCCGGGCCTCCTCTCCGAGGTCTTCGCCGTGCTGCACGACCTCCGCTGCGGCATCGTCGACGCAAGGGCCTGGACGCACGGCGGCCGCGTCGCGGCCCTGGTGTTCGTCCGCGACGAGGAGACGGGCGCACCCATCGACGACGCGGCTCGGGTCAGGCGCGTCGAGTCAAGGCTCCGGCACGTCCTCCGCGGCGGCGCGCGCGGCGCCAGGACCGTCCTGGCCGGCCCCGCCACCGCCGCCGTCAACCTGGACCGGAGGCTCCACCAGCTGCTCACCGAGGACAGGGAGGAGGAGGAGGAGGATGCCGAGCGCCGCGACCAGGCGGAGCCGCTCACCACCACGACCGTCGCGGTGCAGGATTGGGGGGAGCGGGGCTACTCGGTGGTCACCGTCAGCTGCCGCGACCGCCCCAAACTCCTCTTCGACGTCGTCTGCACCCTGACGGACCTGGATTACGTGGTGTACCACGGCACGTTCGACACGGACGGCGACGATGCGCGGCAGGTGAGGCTTCCAGACTCGCCGTTTCTTTCTTGATTGATCCTCAAGATCACCCCCTTTCCATCTCCTGGCGCTAATTTAGGGTAGCTATTGGCAATTCCCCACGTTCGTCCGTAGTCTTGGTTTAGGAATTTCTGTCAAGAATCTCGATGTTTCCGTAGGCGGGTCATGGGGTTATGCGTACGGCCTTTCTGCCACTTTTTACCGCACCCTTGTCGTGTCTTTGCTTTGTTTGATTGCGATTCTTGTGTGATCTCTTCAGTTTTGTTCATGAAATTTCCATTGTCACATATTTTTTTCGGGAGCTCTCAGCTTTAAATGGAGGGAATATACATACAATTTAATTGCATCGTTACACTGGCCGCATAAAGAGCACGATCTTGCTATAAATTCGTCGAAATGTTGCTGCCGATTGAATTCAGACACTAAAAACCTACTATCCACGACGTGGCCATTTATATCCGCCTCTTAGCGTCTGAAGCTAACCGGCGCTTTGCTTGGCTTGGCCGCAGGAGTTCTACATCAGGCGGTTGGACGGGCGGCCAATCAGCTCGGCGGGCGAGAGGCGGCGCGTGATCCGATGCTTGCAGGCGGCCATCGAGAGGCGCGCATCAGAGGTGCGTGATCCATCGCTGAATATCTCCTTTCCTTTCCCTCCATGCCACGCCACCCCGCCACGCACTAGTAAAAGCACAGGGCTCCGGATCCACTCCGCCTCTTCACACTGCCAAGAGCAAAGTCTCTTTCGTGCCGAACTTTTCACTTCACCGCCATGTGTCATGCCGAGATCTTGGCCACGCCGGTCTCACTAACGCTGACCCTCTCTGTATATGGCAGCAGGGCGTGCGGCTGGAGCTGCGCATCTCCGACCGGGGCGGGCTGCTGGCCTACGTGACGCGCGTGTTCCGGGAGAACAGCCTCTCGGTCACGCACGCCGAGATCACAACCAGGGACGACACGGCCATGAACGTGTTCCACGTCACCGACGTGGCCGGCCGGCCGGCGGACCCCAAGACCATCGACGAGGTGATCCAGAGGATCGGTACGGAGAGCCTCCGGGTGGATGAGGAGCGGTGGCCGCGTCTGTGCTCGACGGAGGGAGACGCCGGTGGCCGCAGCGGTACTGGGTTCTTCTCGCTGGGGAGCCTAGTGAAGAAGAACTTGTTCAACCTTGGCCTCATAAGATCCTGCTCGTGAGGACGTCACGAAAGGAGACGAAGACGACGTGTGTTCTGTGATCCTGATGTAAATATGGGAAGGTGCGTGGGTTAGGATGTAAATTGAGTAGGTGTCTTACTCTTATTTGCCGTTTCTAGGTTCAGCAGCCACGTGCTCATAGCAGTAGTAAGTAGAAATGAAAAGCTTTGAAAGTTGTTGGTCGGCGACAGCTTGGAGTTTAAAAGGAGGATTTGGTGGGTCATGATGTTTTCCTTTTACATGAAAATAGACAGGTGGATGGACATAATAATATAGCCGTATAGAATTGTATATAGTAACTGCCTTATGATGCAAACTTAATGGTTCAACATATAATCCTTCCACTAGACAATGTAAATCCAGTGCCAAATCTCTTGGTCTCATTTACCGGCACACATCTGGTGTGCTACTATATGACGCGGAACTATGTTTTCAATATCTTCATAGTTTGAAATACTGTCACGCATAAGAAAAATTGCATGGTTTAATTTGCCATGGAGCTCTTACTGAATTTATTATTATGCAAGGGAAACATAAGCTAGACATCAGAGTCAAACCTTACTAAAAGATACTAGTACCTTGAACCTTTTGTGTATTGCCTTCTTACTGAAAAGAAAACACAGGTTCATTCCCTGGTTCCTAACCCATCCTAGTGTAAAATGAATATATTCTCCAAAGGAGTGTCAGCTTCTCCAGCAGCGCTGCCACACGGGGCAAACAGTAGAGGAGTTTGAGGACTAGTCTAAACTACGATCATATGAGGAAGACTAATCAACGGACTGAATATGACGAATCGATTTGACATGATGCATCCGAGCTTTCGACAAACCAATATAAATCGTCAGAGCCCTGCGTAAGAAAGCTCCATTGGCGGAGAAACCCGGAATATTCAAGCAGAAGTTCCTCTTCACGTGGCATTTACCGACAGGCGACGACAGCGTTTCGCTATCAGCTCAAAGAAAACCATTTGATTTTTCCGTAGCTCCGTTGAAAAATAGTTTGAGATAGCCCAATGACCTCTGATGAGGGGGGACACGCGCCCCCTGCAGTGACATACGGGTTCACGGCGTGCTTTCGCGCGCGGGAATTTTCGCCTTTCTCTCGAACTCTGGAAGGCGCCACCGAGATCAGCTCTAATCGTTGGCGTCAAGAAACGAAAAGAGATGCAACCACTGCCGACCTATCTACCGCCCAGCTGCACGTTCCAGAGGCCGAGATTTCATAATATGCCTACCTGTACACTCGGACGTCGGGGCTCTTTCCTATGCCGTCGCTCGTGTCGCCCGGGCCCAAACCGGCGGCACCGTGCCATGGAGGAATCCCTCTTCACTCGTTGGTGCTAGAGAAAGAGAGAGAGAGAGAGAGAGCGATCAAAGTTGGAGGAGTACGTACCCTGGAATTATGAACCGGCATTGATCTGGGGGCTGAGCCGTTGCGCTCGTTGGCGTTTGAAATCCGCGAAGACGACGGGTGGTTGCGGCGGGAGTCCATGGCGCGCGAATACGTGCGGGGAACCGCCTCGTGGGGATGGGAATGGGTTCGGTGCCGGGCGGGGCGGCTCCGACCGCCGTCGCGATTAATCAACTCCAAGCCGATGAAATTTGAACACGTCGTCTGATGAGTGATGAAATTTGAACTGCGTTCGGAGTTAGCATTGGAGGTAACGGTTACTTTTTACGGTGCGCTGCAACTGCGACAGTTTGGACGATGAACAGTTAGCGACGCGTGTCGCTTCGTCGGTGTCGCCGGCCTGCCCCGCCCTGCCCTGCCCAGAAGTCCGGAGCCCCTGCTGGTCCAGCTCCAGCCTGTCTGCTTCCATGGCTGCAGGAGTTTGGTATCAACCTCCGACGACTATGGTCGTGTCGCCAACGAAACTCTACTTTTCCTACCTATCAAAACGGTCTCGTTCCTCCAAGGACGACGATCTTGATAGCGCTTCGGCCTCCGCAAGAAAACTAAAGCTGGGGAGCGGCTTGTCTGGCTCGTAGAGGGTGGCAAAGCATCGCTGACTCGCTGTGCCGGGCCTCTGGTGGTGCCTCGGAGTAGCGCGTCATGGGTGGGTGGCAGGGGCGCGGGAGCAATTGTTCGCGCGTGCTGCAGCTGAAGGTACGGGACTCCACCGAACCCCACTGACACTGGATCTGTTGCCGATCGGTCCCGGCGTCCGTGTCTTTATAGCTGCAGATCTGTCACGTAGAAATCACTCTAGGAATAGCCGCCAGTAACCGCGAGATTTTTCAGTTTCTGTTTTTCGATGTTGCAACTTGCAAGAGCTACGAGATCGCGGACAAATGCCCACCCGAAATAAGCAAGGAAACGTTCAAATTCAACGCGCTACAAGCAAGTCGGTGGAATAATGTTTCCGAACCTTACAGAACCTGGCGTATGCTCCAGCTAAACACGTGTTCCGACTTGCCAAAACCATGTTTGTTTCATCGCTGCCCTAAACAGAGCGGACTATTTACAGTGAGATTACTGGTCTGTACAAAAGAATGGTTGGCCGTTTTGCCAGTTTATGAGCCAGAGTCCCTACGGATTACAACCGCGTGGACATGTATAAGCCTGTGAGCTTGCCTACACAGGGTCACTACTTCTAGGTATTATTCTTACGTGAAGTCCAGCTGGTGCAGAAGAGTCCTGATAGTCAGCGGTCCCAGGTCGACCATCTTCATCTGTCTGGTGGACATCAGCAAAATGAAGGCTCAGCCCTTCCTCAGTGTCGGACTCGTCCATGTACCTTGTATTGGACAAGGCCTGGGGACTTCTCCAGCTGCTGTTGCTTTTGCTACTGCTCCTGTCTAGCTCTCCCGCACTTCCCTCTGATAGACTGCCAGTGTCATGACTGGAACGAGTGCCTGGCATGTACTGATCTCCAAAGTCTGGGGGCTCAAGGAAACTGCCTTGTGGACCACCAGAATGTGCAAAGCCATGATCCCACCAATGCTTATTAGAATTTTTTTCTTTGTCATGCCACTTAACTGGAGCATTCTGGAACAAAGCACTTGATGTTGACGCCCCCAAATGGCTTTGAACTCTTTCAAACACCCAGTTCCCCGCTTCTTGATTTTCAGACGTTTCACCTGCTGGTGAACTTGTGTCTACGCCATTCTGGGGGAACGCCTGTTCAAACTGGGGTGCCTCAGCTCTATCTGAGTGTGGTGGATGACACATGTAATACCAATCCAGAATATACGGATGGATCCTTTGATCTGTGTCAAGCAATCCTAAGGGGCTCAAGTTATAAAAAGCAGGAAGAATGCCATCAGCACGGTTATGGATCTCACTTTGTAGTTGATGGAAGGTATCATCCAATTGACCTCGAGTGTTTGTCACAAATCCTGATGCTTCCAGTGCTTGATAATGTGCAAGAGCTTGTTGGCGTATTTGCCTTTCCTTGAACTTTTGGAGGTTAGATAGAAATTGGTTACCATCAGCATTTGGTTCCCATGATGGATAGACACTACGGAAGCTGAAAAAAAAACATGTAACAGTAGTGTTAACTTCATGTAGTACATTTAGATCAACAGTACTTGTTTGGATAATGTATCGTAGCCGCTATCTGTTAGTGTCTACATATTTCACTACATCTTTATGTCAACAAGGTAACAGTGATTAAATAATATGTAACATTAAAAATGCTAATGCTCTTGGCCATACTTTAGGATATAGCATTCTGTTATATACTACTGCTTATATCTTTTAATTGTTGATTTTTCAACACAATGTTTCCAACAAATCCTATTATTAATGTTGACTGGTGCATCGTAGATGGTAGACACTTAACAGGGGCCATCTATCTTACATAAACTAAGGCATAAACACATTATCTATGCTGATCGAGATGAATTTGCAATCACTAGGTTCGATTACACTGCATTAGAAGATGCAAACTTCACAGCAAACAATTACTGAAGTACTTCAATCTACAGAATCAATCTTGATGGCATTTATGATATGCATAGTGATAATTGATAAACCAAACTTAAAGTATAAAGATTACTTGAAATCAGATGTACCTCAAGAATGATTTCTCCATTTTTCCTTGGGAGCTCCTTAGAGTTTTAACTGTGTCGAATGGTGACCCATAGTTTCTATTCCCATGTCTTTTAAAGTCAAACAAGCTCAGGCTATGAAACATAGTGGAATAATGATGTTAAGTATTGCAGCCAAAATATATAAAGTGCTAAGAATATGAAGAAACTGAAGCAGAGAACCTGCATACATCCCCCACTCCATCTACGTAAATTGTGAAGTCTGAGATGAATTGCAGAATATCATCAACACGCTGTAGACACAAAAGAATCCATAACTATCATAAAACTTGACACATGCCAAATTGTTGCTTATGTTTATCTAGTTTAGAACATTACCTTTGGTACTTCAAATATGAGCAAGTAAGGAGTGATGAAAATGGAGGCCATCTCTTCTAGAAGCATTATTATGGTATACTGCAATAACAATTTGTCAAGCCAACTTTCTCAGGGACAGGACAGAGCAAGCAAATCACACGGCTAATACACTTTATATATTTAACATACACCATAAGTAAGATCGACCTAGATCTTACTTCATCTACAGATATTCAAGCAGATAGAGCACATTTGAGGTCTGAAAATCTACATAGAAATCTCAAATAGTTACTAGCAGAACCAAACAAAATTTTACCCTATATATAGCCCTAGTTGAAAGGGGTGAAACGAATAGAAACATCATCAGCGCAACAGCATGATACTGTATCATTGATGTACTTACACTTACAGATTCTCCTACATGCTCCGTGACAGTGAAAGTGGGTTAAGTGTCGTGTTGTTAATAATTCCTCAATTTGGAGGATAACAAAAAAGAAGATTATGGGTGCAAAAAAGGGATTAAAATCGTCATTCTAAAGCCAGATAAAACAGCATGCAAAAAATTGAATATCTTGGTTTGCAGGTAAAATATGGCATGTGAAACTCTCTGAGTCAACCCAGTTACCTTACAAAATCATACGAGCTCTGAAGTAATTACCTGAAATAATGTTTCAAATTCTCTTCGAACCAGCTCACTGCTCTCTTTGCCACGCCACTGCTTTGGCATGTAGTGTGTTTGCTGGACAACAAGACACATGGTGCCTTCTGGGTCAATTACTTGAAGTTCATCGGCCACTACTTTTCGACTTATAGCTGCTATTGTTCCAAACACAATAGCGTACCAGAACAGATTTCTTCCAAAAATCTAAAGAAATAACCAATAAGTAGATTTAACAGGGTAAATAAGATCTATGTCATTTGAAATGTAATAATCAGAATCAAGGACCTACATGTCCCTCAAGAATGGATTCACCCACAAAACCAATGATTATCAGAGCACCAGCCAAGCCACCAGAAACAAAAGATACAAATTTCGCCATGATGGAAACCAGTGGGGTTGGAAATTGCCTCAAGTAATTCAGCGAATGCACAGCACTGTTGTTCATTCTATGTCTGAAGAAATGATCAACCTACAAATGAGTTAAAGATCAGGAATAAGGCTAATTGCATAGCTTCTGTTGGCCTCGATTGACAAAAGGTGCATGCAGATAAAATGAGATTGGTGCATGACAATACAGCTATAGCAACAGAAAATAAATGAGTACTGCAGGAGAAGCTACCTCATTATACTCTCTAAAAATCCACCTTGATAAGTTTGACCACCGTCTAGATGATGCCGTGCTTGGGTGATTATAAATTTCCTCAGCATGTCTTAGAATGATGTATACCAATGGAAATATCACCAGGCAGGGTGATAGAATAAGCATTGCAATGCCCACAAATACAAGTCGTTTTCTCAATACAGCTGGGCTTGTCAAAAACTCTTTACGTACACAAAACTTACTGCAAAAAAAGGGATAACATGAGTTTTCACTAGAAAATAAAGAAGGGAACCAAGCACGCGAAGAAAGCAAGAAAGGTAAACCAAAAGACTGGAACCATCCAAAGAAACGTAAAAACTTCAGTGGATGGTGTCTAAATTGGAAGTTAAGGGACTCTCTAGGTGCTAACAAGTGAAATTGTGAACACATGATATGTTGGATGAATACATATGGATGTGTGGAAATGGGATTTATGATTTATCATAAAATATTCATACTTTATGACTGTTTTATGTTAATGAATGAGTGTAAGGCCTCATATCTGATCATCTTTGAAAATTAGTACTGCAAGTTATGTTAGATACTTAGCAACACTAATATGACTAATATAAAATTCTATTTTGTACCAGTGCAGGCTCCAAAAGTACCAAAATGGAAAGGAAAATAATAAAATTTGTAGAGCTGGCTGATCTCAGCGGGACCATGCAGCTATTTGAAAAATTAGATGTTTGTAACAGCTCATACCACCTGGACTGGTTGCTACCAGGAGATGTTGCAGACAAGAGTTAGCAGTTTCCTTACCTATCAAACATACTTTGGAAGATGCACCAATTTAAGGTCCACTCAAGGGCCTTTGGCAGTATCAGATGGTTCCGCCTGCCGTGCACATGAGATCTGACAGTTGGACCAGCTCCAGGTACCCACGAACGAATCGGAAACGAAAGAATACCTTTATTGACCATCCCAATCAAGTAGTTTTCTTTCCTCATTATTCTCATGATAATATCATGCTCCGAAAGATCCCTGACAACACAAAGTTTTCTAGACTTCTGCAGCAGGACAACCTTCTCAATTATTTTGGGCCATGATATTGTTTGGATCTCAAGATCTGTCACCTTAAGGCTACGCCAAGATAAAACAAAACAATGATCATTAAATTATTGAGCTAAAAACATGACTCCGCAGAAAAGACACAGAAGCTGAAAAACTTACCTGTCATAGTAAAACTGACGAACGTTCAGTGTACTTTTTAACTGTACAAAGAACTTGAGGAAGTTGGTAAGTCCATAGGTTGTCAATATAACCATTGATCCAACAGTTATAATTTTAGGTAACGAGAAGGGGACTAGTGGATTTTGTTTAATGACCTTCATCAGATCACATGGTTTCTCCCCAGACTCAAGTGCCTCCACACCACATTTCAGTTGGCCCAGGGCATTCCAATCAACAAATAAGAAGAAAAACCCAATACAACAAACCATAAAAAGCACATTAAGTATCTCAATAATCCATTTGGTAATGATACACCTAAGCCCTTTAGCGCAGAAATATTCATAAAGCCTCTCAAAGAATATATCCAAGTCAGGAATCGGTTCTTCCTTGAAGCCTTCACCATGGAGAAGTCCAGAAGGGCTCTCACTTCCAGAACCCGGCAATCTTCGGTAATCCGACAACTCTATTTCAGGATCAATGAGCAGTTGTGCCGATAATGGTGATTCGCTTCTCCACGGCCACTTAAACCTCGTTTGTGAATGTGTGCCCTTCGAAAGGAAGGACATCATTCAAGAAGACAAAAGTCGGGGCCTATAGATAACCCCCTTGCCATGCCAGACAAACACACCTATAACCAAAATGGAGTCAGCCACAATTTGCATAGTATTGCTTTGCGGTGCAGTTCAAGTACAATGAAATGAGTTTCCATCAAAACAGTGTGTAAATTTCGAAAACAATGCACAAGAACTTGAGTAAGACAGGGTACCAAACCTAGGGCAAAATAGTGGTCTTGACAATCTTACACAAGTACATCTGAAACAAATTTTTCAACTACATTTACACAGTTGATTATCTAGCCAACAGTTCGGAAAAGATGACTTTTTTCCAGTGTCAGGCATTGATTATCTAGCTGCTGCTTCCAACTCCAAGCAGCAATGGTTGCAGTCGAATGAAAACAATTGTTGAGCTCCCAGAATAGTTCAACTGATCAATCAACTCCCCACTGACACCTAATGGACGAAACGAAATTGCTCAATACCTAGAGCGTATTCCCCACGAAAAGCAATTTGGTGCCCTGCGCCTCGATGTTCGCCAGCTAACGAACAGGTTGAGCTAACTTTCAACAAATCCCTACCCCACCGACCTGCGTCCGAACCGAACCACCACAACACAGGACCGGATCAACTACCAGAGTTATCCGCCGACTAGCGCCAGATGCCGGAAGCGAATCGAACTAGCTCGCCCAATCTATCGCGCCAACCAAAAAAAATCCACACGAACAGAGAGAGAGAGAGAGAGAGAGAGAGAGAGAGAGAGAGAGAGGAACGATGCGCCGACCTGAGGAGCGCCGGCGATCGCCGGGCGGGAGCGCGATGGGGGACGGGCTGTCGGAAGGGAGGCGCGGCGCACGGGGCGACGGGCTTCGCAGGAGGAGGTGACTCGCGGTAGACTGCGGCGCCGGTGTTTGGGTTTGGGGGTGGGGGAATCGCGCACGAGGAGGAGGCCGGAGGCGAGACGAGGCGAAGGGCAAGGGCGTGCGTCTTTCAGGAGACGTGACGGGATCGGGAAGGGAAGGGAATCGCAGGGGAAGCCGATGGCTTTGTTCGTTCCGTTTATCCTTGGGTTTCGTCCGTCGTCGCGTTAATCGCCAAGGAGTTGGGAATCGCAGTGGCTTGGACCGCCGGATTTAGTTTACCCGTTATTTTATAATCGTCACAAGTATTGTCATCTGTGATGTTTTCTCTGAAGAAAAAAGAACAAGCAGTACTCGTCATTTGTGGCAAGAGGATTTTATCATACAGATCCTCAAAACGGAAACGACCCAGGTAGGTATAGATGACACGTTACGTTAACACCACCCTCTTTCTTTTTCTTTTTTTTTTGACAAAATCAAGTTGACACACGTCGATTATCATACGCCGGATTCTAGGGCTGACCTTTCCCTATTTTTCTCGCAACAATAGAGATATCGAGTCGAGGCCAATGACGATGTATAGTCTGATTTTCCACGTGTATATGCTAGCTGAATCACGGTACAGGGATTAGTTCATGGTATTACTAATAACCAGTAGGTCACGCGCCACGCCACGCCACGCGGTTGTCTATGGTGCTGTTGGACGGGCTGACGTGTCTTCTCCGAACTGCTAGGTGCTTCGGCGAGACGCACGCGCACCGCTGTCCATCCAATCCAACGCAGAAACCAGGCCCACAAAGAAAAGGGGCAGAAACAAAGGCACAACACAACGGATGCACCGCTTGGCGGTAGATGGGCCGGGCCGAAGTGCTGCGAGGGGACCAATGGATCCAGAGCATGCCCGTGGTATGGCCCAACGGAAGCCCATCCGAAACGGGGGCAGGAGCGAAAGTCCATCTCCTCCTCGGACTCGTGGCTGTTTTTCTAGTCTTGTTTGGGTTTTGCCGGCGGCCGCCTAATCGAGTTCGCGGCGCTTCCCGTAGCGGCCGCCGGCGAAGAGGCAAAGGAGGTGCGGGGATGAGACGATGAGGACGAAACGTGGCAAGCGGAAGAGGGGCAGCTCCATGCGGAGCTCCAGGAAACATGGCACGCGTGTGAATAATTTCCAAAGTCAAAGTTAAAGATACTGGAGTATGAGCAGCGAAGCGAATCTTGGCATTTGAAAACTGACTCTTGGAACCCTTACAAGCATCCAATGGAACCAGATTGTTCTTTTCGGAAAACTTTACAGCACCTGGTTTGTTTTTGAAAAGAAAAAAAACAGATTTTGAAAATTGAATTCTGAAAACGTCCTATCTCCATTGTATATACAATTTCAAAAAAGGAAAAACTACAAAAAAAAATAGTCTGATGGAGAAGAGAGAGGAGGGATGGCTTCCTCTGTTTTCCCCTGCTTCCCGGCTCTGGAAATTCTTAATGCACTTCCAAGCCTCAACTAGCAGAGTGCATAGCTTGGTTTTGTCTCGTTCTGCTTTAGCTCACTGTAACCCATCTACAAAAAGAAAAAAAAACTAGCAGAGTGCATATCAAG
Source organism: Neostapfia colusana (assembly GCA_030760725.1). Lineage (NCBI taxonomy): Eukaryota > Viridiplantae > Streptophyta > Magnoliopsida > Poales > Poaceae > Neostapfia > Neostapfia colusana. The sequence goes on along the minus strand of JASWHV010000013.1, from coordinate 86,189,929 downwards.
ACGACGCGTCAGCTCGCGCGCATGTTTTCTATCCGCCACGCTCTGTTCATCCTCTGAATGAACTCCTCGGCACGCACCATGAGCTCATCGCCATCCTCCCCGTCTTCGTCGCCGCGTCTCTCTTGCGACGTATCAGCGCTCAGTGGCGCTCCCTCTACGCCACTGTCCGCATCGCTTGCCTGCCGCTGAGCAGCACCGGCTCCGGCCTCGGCGTTAGCATTGGACGACGCACGGGCACGGCCGCGGCCGCCGACGTTAGTGGCGACGCCCGGATCCTCTCCGCCGCCACTGTCGGTTTCCCTGTATTGAAACTGGACAACATGTGGCATCTCGGCTTCGCCAGCTTCCGCAGTGCACTCTCCACGGCCACCCATGTCCGACGCGCAGCCGAGGAGGAGGACGGCGATGATGAGGTGGGAGAAGCAGAAGGCCAGCAGCGACGGTCTGGACGGCGCCCAGAGAGCGATCAAATCCACAGTAGTGTTCAGCATCTTGCTCGCTGTTTTTAGCTTGGGAGAAAGGAGCGGCACGTTGGCAGTTGGATGGTGAGCGATCTTGGCGCCATGGGCCTTTATATATCCTAGAAGTTTTGAGCCCCTGGAACCTGCATCGTGCAGGGGAAGATTCTGCCCCGTGAACCCATGGCCATGGTCACGGTCCTCGAGAGCTTACAATTTCTTGACATGCAAGGTGCTGGAACTTGTCAACTCTACCTCTACTCGTGTTTTTTAACACAAGGCCCGAAAAGTCGCAGCAAGTGCTGGGCGCAGGTGTGGTGGAAACGCGAGACGCAAGGAACGGCCTCCATCATCACTAGTCATCAAGCGGGATGGGTTTGGGCGTCTGGCCTCGCACATGATCATTGGGGCCCTTTGCAAGTTTCGTATTTACGTCACACAGTCCCCGTCCAGTAAATTCCGGGGCCATTGCCGTCGCTCTGTCTGTCCCCCGACGTGGAAACCAACCCTGCCTCGCCATGGGCTTCAAGCGCGCCGTCAGTAGGAGGCGCGCTGCCGAGATGGCTCGTGTAGATCCGTCCAGGCGGAGCCGGTGGCCTCGAACAAGCAGGAGACTCTGAGGAAGTAACCGCCGCGATGGTAGCAGGAGAACTCGTGGGGAAAGTGTCGCCCGCGTCGGCTGCGGCGGAGGTTAATGTGATGAAATTGGAAGCAGATGTAAACGAGACAATTGGAATTATACCACTCGTAATGTTGGGTTTTGTCAGAATACCACTCATAATAGATGACTCGTTAAAATACCATTATAATTGTGACCAGTTCGCTCGTTTACCATCGAGATATTATAGAAAAAGACCAAAATACCCTATTATCTCACATTTTTATCAACCTATTTGACGTCCATTACCAGAGTACGCAAAATACGAGGTCTTATTTTTGCAGCTTGGTATAGTATGCGACTATGGTGTCAGATAGGCAGTTGTTCAGGAGTATGCGTCAGATACGCAGTTGTTCAGGATTTCGGGTGATCTGCATCTGGAGGTCCCCTGGACCAGTTTTCAAACATATTTAGCACTTCATGGCTGTAAATACTTCAGTTATCACATATTAATGGCTTTTTGGGGTCGAAAGCTGTACAGCCCCCAAAGGAATGTGTTTTTGGGCCCTTGGATGGACTAATGTTCCCATTTAGGATTTAACAGTCCGATTGAGATGAGAGAGGTGGAAACTCAAGAGCTGGAGAAATTAGCATTCCCCCCATCCAGTACTCACTCCATCGAGTCTTATTTTGGGCCTTTCACTTGGGTAAATAAATGTATCGCTGCTCGCTCTGCTAGAGCTGTTTCTGCTTCCGTTTTTTTGGACGGATCGTAGCTCTCATGCTCGGTAACAGTCTCAGCATGACGACGGCCAGTCTCACGAGCCGAGGGACTGTAAGTGCTGTCTGGTATTGACCGTCAGTCGACGTGACAAACTGCACTGTGACGTGTCAGTTCTCTTTCCAATCCAGCTGACCTGATCTTCGTATTAGCTCATCGCAACAAACAGCCCGCGTTGACCTAACCATGTCCCATCCCTGGCCCATGTGGGGCCTGGGCGAAATCTTTTCACGAGAGTGCGGTTCCTCCTCTGTCTCTGTACCTAGAGATAGCATGCATGCATGCACGACAGATACGTGCACATAACCTGGAGCGTCAACGCAGATCTGAACCACGTCACGTGTCGTGTGACGGACTCCTCGCGTTGTGTGGATCTCGCCACGTCCATTATGTCCCTGTACAAAAGCTCACCGGGATGGGTTTTGGACTAGGCCGGCGCCCACACTACAGCCGATGCCCGGTGGACAAGTGTAGGGTACCGGACGTCAAGACGACGGAGGAGAGAGAGGGCCGGTTTGGACTGGCGCGTGGGGAAAGCCTGCGCGCCTGTGCGGGGAGACACGAGCACAGGCGACGCACTCGCGGTCGCGGGCGGGCCGCCCAGGCCCAGCTAGCGCACTGGCAAGTCCATTACCAACAGTGACCACCGCCGGTTGCCTGCATTTCGCGGTAGCGCGCTCTCGCATCGCAGTATCGCGCGCACACAGTGTCCTCCTCCCTGGTCCCCTTTGCGTGCTCCGTCTCCGTCCTCTGTGCATGTGCACGCACCAAGGGCCACTCGCAGGCGCGGATCCGCGTTGCAAACACCGCCGCTGACTCGCGGATGAAGAAGGAAGAACTGGATCGAAATGAAATGTAAAATTAACGTTTGAACTTCCAAAAGAAACCTAAGATTTTCTAAAACATTTTATTTATAAGACCGTCATCTTCTCTTTTTTTTGTAATAAAACACGTAAAATGCCTATCATACCTGACTCTAATACCTATGACACTGATGAAACGAAAAAATAAAGTATTATGATTAAGATGTAGTAGACCGTCAAATGAAGGAAATAGACCGTACGCAACAAGTCCGGCGACGATCGGGCCCGGCCTGTCGTGATATCGATCCGTATCCGGCGATGGAGACACGGCGCGCAGATGAGATCCCGGGCAGTTTTCCAGTGGACTTTGTAAACCACCTGACGTCGGCGGCGGCTGTTGATCGGAGAGGAGGAGAGACAACGGGACCAACTCGCAGCTGCTACGTAGGGAGTACTCAACCCACTGACTGGGTACGAGAGGCCCTACCGCTCTGGCTGCCCCAGCGACGCACATTAACTCAGTGGTTGGATTGGATCGGTGGCTCGCACCACCGCGGCGTGGGCTACCGGGGCGTGGGCGTTGGACGCGCGTGGTCCACCGTCCACGGCTGCGACAGGCGCGCGTAGCCACGCCTACGCACGCCGAGGTTGTAACTTGTAGTAGCCAGTCCGCCACCATACCGCTGTGCTTTACGTACGTGTGGTGTTTCATTGCAGCATATGCATCTCGGGAAAACATGGAAATGCAGAGCGTGCGTCGACGATCGAGGTAATAGACAGGATGATGCCTGGGCCGGACGCGTCTGAATTTTCGGAGATCTCGCGCATGGCGGATCGGAATACGGTGACCTCGCTCTCGCATCGCACAGCTCTGGTCAGTTCAACCATGCACGCATGGATTCATCATGGTGGTGGGCTGGCTGGTGGCGCTTCTGCATCGGCGAATTGAAGTCAGACGATGATGTTTAGCTGAAAGCAGTTCGCACCTGCGCGCGAGATGCATGAGACGCCGCCGGTTACCGGTGGCGGCCTTAAATTGAGTTGCCGGCTGGCTGGGCGGCCGGTCGCTGGCAACATTCCGTTCTCTATGTATCGTGACATTTATCGTGCTTCTACGCGACGATCCGGTAAAGTCGCTTAATAATGCATAGAAGTACTTAGCACGAGGCAGACGTCGGAGGACGGCTTGTTCTCAGCTGCCACCGTTCCCCGGCCGCTTCTTTTCGCCGAAGAGCTCGCCATGCATGGCTAGCATAAGAGTGAGTGACAACAGACAGCGAGGATATGGACTTGGAAATGAGCGGATGGTCGAGAGCGAGGTGGTATAGCACCGTAGCTAGACGACCATTGCGTCCCTTCATATGCACCAATCTTACGTCTTTCTGAAATATTGAGAGGTTTGCAGCATGGAGAGACAAGGACAAGATCTTGAGGGTGACTGAGGGATCGGAGAAGATTGAGGGTGATATGGACTCTCGAAGAAGATTCAAGATGGAACTGGACGTCAGAGGATGATGATCTCCATCACCAGCGGATGAATATATGGTGGCACGAAACATCTTTGGACGAATATCACAAGTGCAAGAATGGGAGTCTGTCGCATAAGTAGTGAGGTCCGAGCTGTATAGCTCTCCATTAGTCTATTCCAGAGTTATATAAATCAGTAGGACTAAGTCGATCGATGTTTGGGACTTTCCCTACCCGCGCGCTGTCTTTTTACCTAATTGCCGCAAATCCCTTAATTGTAATGAAATAATTTCAGGAGAGAGCTAGCTGGCCTGTCATGGGGAAAAAATATGCACCAACGTCGGGGCAACAACGTCGTTAACCCGAAGAACAAGAACCGGCTCAGCCAATCACGCTTGTGTCTCTCTGTGCAACGACAATTGGAGTTTCGGAGTGTCAACCGCAATGATGCTCGAAGGAAGATGGCAGATCCGGTGAGCAGTTCCAAAATATTAAACAACATGTCAATTCATTTGGACATGGTCAGTCCCGGCCGTTTAATCGGGCATTACAGTACGTAGCGCCCGTCGGTAGAAAAGGACATGGTAGAGTAGTAAACACGTCTCGTCCGTCCGCAGACTTACAGTTTGAAGCTTTTAGCTGATGTATACTTCGTTTTTGGACCTTCTTCAGTTGATGCGCTACTTGAAGATCTAACGAAAGCTCCACAATTTTTTATTGGGAAGGACAATGGACGGTTGAAAATGTGGATCGGGATCCACTCAGTTAGAGCAGTTTACTGCACGCGTACAGTAGCCCTCCATCTACCGTTTCTTTATATCCAACGCTGGCTGAAGCAAAATGAATTTTTGGTCTTTTTTAAGAAAAATATTGCAAAAGAAAATAGGGGCGTATCATGATATTAATTCTAACGTCGGTTCTACATCCAGCGCTGCCATATGATTTTCGTAGGTAAAAAATATGTGCAAGGAAAACTAAAATTAGCTAATAGATTTTTTGTCGCGTTTAAAGAAACACTGCAAAAGAAAATAGGGGCACATGATATTAAATTCATAAGCTAATTTTAGTTTTCCTCACACATAATATTTTACCTATGAAAATCGTATGGCAGCGGTGGACATAGAATCGACAGTGGATTTAACATCATGACATGCCCCAATTTTCTCGTGTAATATTTTTCTCTAAAAATAGACCAAAAATTCATTTTGCTTCAGCCAAAGTTGGATATACAAGGAATCGTAGATGGAGGGCTACTTCACGCGTGGAGTAAACTGCTCTAAGTCAGTGGATCCCGATCCTGAAAATGTCGGTTTCCGTTTGAAAGCAACTTAAGATTTCTGGCTTCTGAGTTACTACTAAGCTCTGTGAATTTGGACATGGAGTGTGAAGTCTGAACGAGCTGATCCTGCACCTACAGACAGTACGCGAGCTTTGACATGAGAACCTCGAATAAGACTTGCATCCCGCGGAGCCATTATATTAGCACAGGTCACCGGCGAGCGTCGTCGTCACAGCGCGCGGCAGCAAATCTGCCGCGAGCGACGGCAACAGAGAAAGGCATCGCCATCGTCGTTAGGAGAGAGAAAGGGTAGCGCTCACTTCGTCGCACCCACGGACCACGGATCGTGCCTCGACTCTCGAGCAGGCCGTGCGCCCAGACCGAGCTCCGGACAGAGACTCGCCAACCGCCCGCTCTTGATTGCGCACCGCGTCGCCGGCTCACGGTAGTTGGTGAGTGCTGTTGCCGGTTTTGTTTCTCGTCAGGCACCATCAGGAAACACCTCTAAACACCAACAGTTTGTGTATATACGGGATTATGGGCATAGCGGCGTACTCCAGAAAAAGGAATACTCTTTTTTTAAGCGAACAACGACGGTGCTTGTATCTTCTATCTAACAATATAAACATTTTTAAACCTAGTTAAAAACCAAATATCTGTGACTTTTACTACTTATAGTAAAAAAGTCGTAATAGATTGAACACGTATAAGTCATACAACTAGATTCATCGTGAAACAAACTATCATAACACACAACTATTTGTATTTGAGATAAAAATATTTTACAAAATTATTAATCATCATTGAAACAAATTAATTTGAACTAAAATAAAAAATACTAATATTCTTGAAAAGAGAAAGTACTCTTGGTGCAGCTATCTGAAAAAAGAAGGCAACCTGTCAGTGATTGAGTACATGCAAAACCTCTTATGGTTATCTACTTCTACTACTAATAAAAATCAAGAGAGGTAAACAGAGGAGTGGTGAGAGAGTGAGGGAGACACTCGAGAAGGGCATTAAACGCGGCAACGACCAACCTGGCCGGCATTCAAGTCCCGCAGCCCATCCCTCTCTCTCTGCCCCGTGAAGCGAACTGCAAAAAAACGACGTCACACGCGCGACCACCATGCCGAGCGCCCCCACACAGCCCAGCACAGCACAGCAGCTACTCTCGCGACGTCTCCTCGGCGGTCGCCACAACCAAAAGCCACGGGCACGGGACGGGCGCCGGCACTAGAGCAGCACCGCCCGCCTCCCAACCCAACAAAACCCCCGAGCAGATCCCATAACCACCCCGAAAGGTAGAGCAGTGTACGTAGCGCGCACGCAGGGGCTCGGTCCGCGGCCATGGTCTCGTCTCCCTCCCCGTCCCCGTCCTTCCCCACCGCCGTAAGTACGCCCCCCCTCTCTCATCCCTCTTCTCTGTTGTTGCAACCGTGTCGCCGTGCTTGAAAGTTGTCTGGAGCTTGACGTGTAAGCTGCTCAACGCGCCGTCAGACTCCCGAGACGACGAAGCAGCGGAGCGCGGCGACGGCGTCGGAGAAGGTGGAGCGGAAGTACGCGCACGCCGCGACGCCGCTCCACCACGGCGGCAGCAAGAAGACGCCGCGCGGGACAAAGGGCGACGGCCCCGCAGACCAGGCGGGGTACGTCGCGGCGGTGTCGTGCTCCGACTGCCGCTTCACCAAGCAGCGAGCCCTCGCGCCGGCGTCCCCCGGCGCCGTCATCCGCTCGCTCTTCGTCTCCCTCACCCGCCGCTCAACCCCGCGCTCGTCGCCTTCGCCAACGTCCGCGGCGTCGGGCGACGGGGCGGAGGGCGAGCAGTGGCGCCTCGCCGCGGCCGACCTCTCCCGCCGTCTCGCCGCGGCCACGCGCACGCGGGACGAGGCGCTGGAGGAGACCACGCGGCTCAAGCACTCGCTCACCGAGCTGGAGCGCAAGCTCGCCCGCCTCGAGGCCCGCGTCCTCCCGAACCCCGCGTTCCCCGTCGAGTCGTTCCTCCGCGCGGTTTCGACGGCGCGCGCCGCCGTGCGGAGCCTCGCGCGCGCGCTGCCCGCCCACCTCCGCAGCAACCCCGCGTCGAGCCCCGGCTTCCCCAACCTCGAGAGCTTCCTCAACCGCGCGTTCCACGCCGACTTCGAGCTGGACACCGACGCCGACGCCCACACCCCGGACCCAGCGGGCCGCTGCGAGGCCAACCTCGCGGCGTACCACGCCGTCGCGGCGCTCACGTGGGAGGAGGTCCTCCTCCGCGGCACCAAGCACTACAGCGAGGGCCTCAGCCGCTTCTGCGACGCCAAGATGAGCGAGGTGGTGGCCTCGCTCGGCTGGGCGCGCGCCCGCGCGTGGCCGGAGCCGCTGCTGCAGGCCTTCTTCCTCGCCGCCAAGGGCGTGTGGGGGGTGCGCCTCCTGGCGCGGTCCGTGCACCCGCCGCTCCCCGTCGTGCGCGCGGACCGCGGTGCGCGGTTCGACCCGCGGTTCATGGAGGACGCCGCGGCGGGGCGGGTGGGGAGGCTAGAACCGGCCAGCGTCAAGATGATGGTGGCGCCGGGGTTCCACGTGTACCTGGCCGGCGCGGGCGTGGTCAAGTGCAAGGTGGTGTGCTTCTACACCGGCCGCACCGCAGGCTACAGAGATGGCGGGAGCAGCGCCAACGTGGGCGTGGGGTTGGGTAGTAGCTGTACCGATATCAATGAGAGCGCCGTTACAGATGTCGTTGAGATCTGTAGAGCCAGTAGGGTAGGGTAGTTACACAGGTCAAAACGACACGGGGATTTTACTTTGTCCGGTAAAAACACGATCTGCGTTCAGCCATTCTACTCCTTGTGTGAATATGAGTCACTTAATCATTAGCAGCTTCTGTTAATATTGATTTTTGCGTGAAAGCTTGATCCCTGGGTGCAAGCTTCATTGTTTAGCCGAAGCAGCATTTGCGTGTGTTCAGTGCAGCTTCATGTGTAGTCGATTGGACCTTCCCACAATCTTAACCGTCGCTCACGCATTTTGTTTCATAAACTATTGTCCATTTTTTTCTTGTTGAGTACTGTACTTTTTACTTTGACGAAAGTTGAGTACTGTACTTGAGTGACAGAAAAATGAGAATATTCTGTGAAGTAGTATACGGACTGATTTTTTTGAAGTGAATGCGACAGAGTGCTGATTCAATTGGCCACTTAAGTCCAGTCCAGCAGCTTGGCAAGACAAATGAAGCCCATTAGCAAAGGGCTGGCTAGCTCACAATCCGGCCCGTAGGAAAACAAAAGAAGCAGAAAAGGCCCGAAGCTATGGACTGCTGCTCCCCATCCCCCTTCCGCTCGCGGCTTCACCACCGTCACCGTGCGGCCGCCGTGACTGTGTCCTCAAGCTTTCGCCGCTCGTCTCCTCCACACGCTAACCAATGGCCACCGCCATGCGGAGCACCGGCCTCCTACGGCTTGGCTTTCGCCACGTCTCCTCTCTCATGTTCCACGGCCCTCCGTGCCCCACGCCGAGCCTAGGCCTTGGCCTGAGCGCGGGCCGGGCCGGGCTGGTCCGCCTACGATGCTCAGCGGCCGGTGACGAAGGGGGCAAAAAAGTGTCTGCGCGGCTGGCACTGACGCAGCAGGTGCTGCGCGACGCGGAGGAGCGCGCTGCCTCGGCCGGCTCCGACCCCGCCCCCAAGATCACACTGGGTAAGAAACTCCTTACTGCCCCCATTTTGCTTACGTTCGGTCGCTTCGGTGCCTTAGTCCTATTAGATGTTCGAATAGCAACACCACATCTGGTTATCGAACCTTAAATCGTCTGTAGGCTGTAGCATATGTACTGGAGCATGAAATCAGGGGTTACCACCTAACATCACTAGGCACTGTGTGTGCAAACTGTTAACGAGGCTTCCAATGCGTGCCTGGGTCGACTTTAGAAATCCTATGTACTGAAAAACAGATGGTGTGCGTGTTAAGTCTATTTGATGGAACCGGCTAGGCCCTGGGAATTATCTCTACTGATCCGACTGGTATGCGTTAATATTTCATCCATTTCATGGTCAAGACTTCATAATAATAGGATGTATGCATCAGATGATGCAAAAGGCAAGAATTAGTTTCCGTTATGTTAAAGAAAAATGCATGACTTACAAGTCAAAATTAACTGACAACGCCATGAAATCTAGATGCAAATAAAATTGAGATCATCTGTTATTAGCGTGCTGTTTCATGACTAGTTATTCAAGCTTAGAAAAAGAAGCTAGGTTTGCTTCCTTATGTGTAAAGATGAGGTCTGGGACGGATTAGGTATGGGTTGTAAGGTGATAGATGCAGCTAGCAGTAGTATTTGTTCTTAAGTTAATGTACCAGGTGATATGGCGTCTTGACAGTTTGCTGTCAATGGATTATCCTCTTACATGTTATCACGGGGATAGGCAAATGATATACTGAATACAGCTCTGCCTAAGATAGGTCTTTCTTTGGGAAAATGTTAGTCATGCAATACTAAATGGTTTGTCTCAGAGTCCTGCATCATTACCACAACTGTTCAAACTCCTCTGGCGTCTGCAGATCATGTTACTGTTAGCTTTGCAAGAAGTGGCGGTCCTGGTGGTCAGAATGTCAATAAAGGTTACACAGTTTTCTCCATTCTGTTTTATCTTTGCATCTAAACCTTTTCTGTTAGTTCCTCATTGTGTTTTAACATAGCTTTGACATTTTTCGCATTGTATTTTCTATCATCCCGCTCCAGCATTCAGAAGTCATATAGTGGCGTGCTTTGTTCAGTGTTTCGTTTTGTCATTCTTGTCATCAGATAAACTTCTGTTGCCCCTAAGTGTACATGCTTGAACCCAGGGATTTCCAACTAACAACTATTTACATTGCCAAAGCTTATACTTAATGCACTGCATTTTCCCTATTCACTTTTGTGTTTACCTCATTGCTTTACAAGGCTAGTACCATTAGATATTTTCTGTTGGCTCATTAGTGTACACACTTGAACTCAGAGATTTCGAACTAATAACCATTTGCATTACCAAAGCTTCCACTCAATGTCCTGCAGTTTTCCCCATTCATTTTTTGCATTACCTCGTTGCTTTAAAATGCCAGTACCATCAGGTAAGTTTCTGCTGGTCCATAAGTGTACATTCTTGAACTCAGAGATTTCCAACTAATAACCATTTACTTTTCCAAATCTTCTACTCAGTTAATTTTTTGTTTACCTTGTTTTTTAAATGCAAGTACCATTTTACAGTTAATACAAAGGTTGACATGCGATTCAATGTTAAGGAAGCTCACTGGTTAGGAGAGAGAATCAAGGAACGGATATTACAAACGGTAAAGAACCACTTAATTTAGCACTTACGTAAAAAATGTTCCTGTACTGCTCTGCTTGCTTCCATATTTCCCTTTGGAATTCATTGGATAGGCTGTTTACATTTCAAGTTATCTGCATACACAGGAAAAGAACAGGATAAATAAAGATGGAGAACTTATTATCTCTTCTACCAAAACGAGGACACAGAAGTAACTATTAACCCATTATTCCTTTTAGCCATCTTATTCTGGTATCAACTGACATGATTTATCAACTAGGGGCAACATCGAAGATGCTTTGCAGAAAATACAGGTATGCTTCATTTGTTTCTATTGTTTTTCTATCACTAGTTTGCTTAACTTACTCCATTAAAATATCTTGAGCAGGCAATCATTGATGCTGCATCATATGTCCCTCCACCCCCTACTGAAGACCAAAAGAAGAAGATTGAAAAAATGTAAGCTGTTCTCTCCACTAGTTGCTTGCTCCAAAGTCGTGTCAATAAGTTACTCTTATGGTGGGGTGAACATTAAACCACATCAAAGTGCCCAACGGACCCTTTGAAAGTGAATTACGTGATACTGTCTATGATTTTGTTAAACTGCTCACACTCCAAAAGTTCATTCTACTTCTGTGTTGCTGTGAATTTGACAATTTGATTGCTATCTTACATATAGTTTCTTGTCAAACTGTTAATACTCTGAAAGTTCCTTGTAACCTTGCATTGCTGCTACATGTTGACGATGTGATCGCTATCTTATAGATGGTGCATGACCTTTCTTTTTTGTGTGTTGGGGAGATATTACATGGTCGTACTGAGTGGTGATTTGATATTGCTTTTGTAGTATTAAAGGGAAAAATCTATTTTATTCCCTCAAGCAATTCACCTTGTCTGTTTCACCCCCATAACAAAACCATGACTCAATTTACTCACCCGAACATTTCTAGTCGCTGCAATATACCTCCTACTGAAATTTGTCTTTTTTGTTTCTCGGCATACAAGTTGAATTTTATGCTCAAATTTTGCATGATGATGGTTGACACAACAAACTATATTAAAATAATTTTAAAATATATTTTTTGAAACTATTTTTGTAGGTTGATAGTAATTAACACTACATACATACAATAATGTCAAAAAATATGTTAGAATTATTTTAATATAGTTGTCGTGTCACCTGTCATCATGTAAAATTTGAGCTTCAAATTCAACTTGTATGCCGAGAAGCAGAAACAAAAAAGACAAATTGTAATAGGAGGTACATTGCGCCAACTTGGATTGTTTGGGGGAGTAAATCAAGCCAAGATTTTATTCAGGGGTCAAACGGACAAAATAAATATTTAGGTAAGTAAAATAGACTTTCTCCATTATTAAATGCACGAAACATGCAGATTGGTACTAATATTTGATGTTAGTTGCAGTTAAGATTAGCCATTTTATTCTATTATTTGCTTAGAACTTATGTTTTCCTCCAAGATTTTAGAAATGTTATGTTGCTGTAATATCTGCAGTTCTATCTGCTTTATTAGTAAACTCGAAAACCGTAATAGGATGTTCCTAGATGTAGAAATCGGAATGTTCCATGGTTGTACCGAATTACACTGATAGTTTGATTGTTCTACTGTCATTGCAGTGCTGCGGTCGCTGAAAGGAAGAGACTTCAGAACAAGAAAGTGCTTTCACAAAAAAAGGAATTTAGACGGAACCGAACTACCTGGGATTGACGGAAGCTTTCTTGCACAAGTTGCCTTTTCTTTCTGCCATTCTCGCCTTGACCTTCAGCAACCTTTCAGCATGGTAACTACTGTTGTTGTCTACTCCCTAATCTTCTTTTATTTGTTGGTTACACAATACCTTATTGGTTTTGATGCTCCAATTCTGAAGCGTCATTTCATTTGCTCAGCTTGTTCTTGGACTTCGCTTCAGCTGATCTTTCAGTGATGTACATAATTTGACAAAAAGCGAGGGCCAGACTCGCTGAAAGCATCTTTGTGAAGAAACAGTTACTATAGTACTAGTTTCATACCCCGTTTCAAAATGTAAGCATTTTTATGATGTTTTTAACATTAATGTAGCAAGTGAAAGACCCATCTATCCGTCGTTATGAGTAAAAGACAAGCTTCAAGAATGCTTATATCTTGGGATAAACTCGAAAAATACTTACATTGAGGGTCAAACCTCAGAAATGCTCATATTCTGACACAGATTTTTAATTATTGAAAATTTGAAATCTGTACATTTTAGGACGCCGGGAGTACTAGCCAGTTCTTGTCCATCCATTGGGAACCGGCCTCTGACGGCAACACACTATGCACACCAGTTGTCCCAACTCATCAGATCTTCACGTGTAACTGAGCACTGATCTGTAAGACTGTACTAACAATCATCCAACAAATCATGAAGTCTGCGACTCCCATTTGAATAGCGTCTATGTGTGTCGACAGGCGATAGCTGATTTTTTTTGTGTGGACGTGTAATGTGAGACACGTCCATGTGCAAGAACGTCGCACAGTAGCAATGGGCATGGGTAAGGTGCCTTGAGCATTCAGAATGCGGTGCCACTGCCAAGTTCATGGGCTCCGATAGGTTCACAAGTCATCGCTGCACACGCGCATGGGCAAGTTAACCCAAATTCCCTGCCCTACTGCTCTTGTTATTTTTACTGCTGATCTAACATCAATAATGTCCGAGATGCATAATTGGATTAGTAACTAACAAGTTACATAAAAATATTCGATACGATATTTACGTCTAAAGGTTTAGATATACTCTGAAATACAGAAATTCTATAGGTATCACTTCAACTTCACTGGAAAAAACATCGAATTCGGGAACTTTTCTGCAATCTACGGAGGCTTTAAAACAATTTGCTGCGTTCCAGAGGTTAGCGTCGTCGCCTGTCATCGTTACAGACTTGGACAGGAGGGTAGACCAGGTGCAGGCCCTAGACGATTGAGTGGGCCCTCCGAGTTGTCCCCTAGCAGGCAGGAAGGCGTCATGGGATCACAGTGACGCTGCTTCGACCGTGCACGCGAGTCAGATGCCCGGGCGCATGCCGGCAGGCCTGAGGCACAGAGGCCCGACGACCTGGTCAGTTCGGCACCCCCGAGACCTGCTCCGCCTGCCATCGCCATTCCCTCGCCATCCGCGCCGGTGGGCGCGCGTCACGCTGCCAAACTGCGCCGGCCAGAGCCAGTCGCGGGGGGCTCGCTTTGACTGCCGGGCCCGTAGAGGGATCCGTCACGGCGACGTGCTCGCGCTGTACATCTCGTCGCCGCGCCGGCACGACGTGAACCGAGCGGGAAACCCGCGGCGGAGGCGACCAGGGCGCGCCGCCGAGCTGCGACGGACGGACGAAAGGGGCAAGGCGTGTCGCGCTTCGCGGCCGCGGCGTGCCCCGTGATCCCGGCCTCCGGTGAACCCGGGGTCGCATGGCGTCCGCGATGTGGCTTACTGTGCCGGGGGTTAGTGAAAGCGGTGCACCGAGTAAGGTACAGCGCCCGTGTTGTAGCGTTGCTCCTGCTCGTCGCTGTCGCTCGCGGCCGGCAAGACAACAGTGACAATCTCTTTTTTTTTTCTTCTTCTTCTACCGGGACCACGGGTCATGAATGGATCTCACACATTGAAGATTTGAAGAAATGAACACAAAATTTAAACCGGTTACCTAAAAAAATCGGAATAGGAAGACACAGAAGGCAGTAGCGAAACATTTCCCAAAACACAGCGCCGTACGCACGGCACGGCACGGCACGGGCACGGTCTTCCACTACCCGCTTAAACCCTTCCCGAAAGAATCCCCCACATCTCACACCCCCCGAAGCCTTCACGGCCCGAAACCCTAGCTCCTCGGCCTCCCCACCACCGCCGCCCTCCCCCCATGGCTCCAGGGCTCCGCCTCTTCACCGACATTGCCGCCGACGGCGCGCCCCGCCTTGACGCCGCGTCCGGCGAGGAGCTGGTGCGCGTGGACCGCGCCACATCCGTCGTCCTAGGCTGCCGCGCGCCGGAGTCCCCCGGGACCCTGTTCGTCACCACCAGGTAGCGGGCTGCGCCCGCCAGCGCGACCGCGTCCCGTCGCTTCTTCTGATGCCCGATTCCTTTTCGCTCACTGTTGGCTTGTTTGACTAGGAGGGTAATTTGGCTCAGCGAGGCGGAGAAGGGCAAGGGCTACGTGGTGGACTTTCTCGACGTCACGCTCCACGCCGTGTCGCGCAACCCGGAGGCGTACCCCTCACCCTGCATCTACACGCAGGTGACTGAGAAACGAGCTCCCTTTTAGCCGATACTGTAGTGATCGACTTGTCGTTGTAAGACTGGCAGCAGTGGTCTAATAAGCTCAAATGATTTTAAACCGTAGCTCCCTTTTAAACCTAGCTCGGTTGTTCTGAGCTATCAGTGCTTAATCTGCGGGCATGCTTTAGCTTGAAGTGATGTGGACTATGGTCTAGGTACCAGCATTGGTTTTAGATTTAATCTTTGTTTTTGAAGGTGAGGTTGACAGTACATTTAGTTCGAATTACTCATGTTTGCAGACTTATTTGATCGCAGAACTACATATTCTTTTGCTGTTTACCTAATTTGTGGATCATGCTATCTTGCATAGTTTTTCCAGTGTATTTTTTTTGTTGCAGCCTTGCAGTGTGCTTAGTCATTTCACTTTATATTATTGGCATATTTTAGAGCTGCGTTGTAAGATGCGGTTGGTGCTACTATGGTTTTGTCTCTTTTTATGTTCCACCAGATTAGTAGTCTGCTTAGATGTTCCCTTAATAGTCATAGACATGCTGAAGGTTCTTTTGTTTGTTAGATTTTTTATGTGGCGTATTTCCACTAGTAGACAAAGTCTTGCAAGTGGCTTAAAATGGAATTATTTCAATCTCGGCGTGTGTATATAAAGGGTCAAACTAATATCTCCTTACTTGATACATGTAGCAGGACCAGTGTTATCTCCTCAAAAGTTTTTTTTTCTATTTGCTTCCCATAATTAAGTCACCAGTTGCCAGATGCTGTACTTGAATCTACTGAGGTCTGTAGAAAAACAAAGTTATTGATCTTCATTTTGCTTGCAAGTATGTGCGGTCTTGATCTTTTGGTTGAAGCTGTGTGCGTAATTCTCTTGTTGAACTTATAATACCTGAACATCCTGATTCTGACTAGCCTGGTCCTGTTCGTGCTGGTCATTGATTTGTTTACAGTAAGCCAGCATGTGACTGTTTGTTTTTACTTTCTTTTTTTTCCTTTAAAATTATCTGGAATAGCGTTTTGATACCCCATCCGCTTCTCTTGTAGATTGAGACAGAAGTAGGTTCTGATGAGGAGGCCGGTGAATCAGATCATGAAGCAAGTGGTGAACTACAGCTATCAACAGTCTTTGAAATGCGCATTATACTGGCAGATCCTAGTCAATGTATCCTTCTATATTGGCTTGTATTACTCGAATTATGTTTATTTGTTATTTATATTGTGTCTTATGTTTGATGATGAAGTTTTAAATATTTACTCGTTTAGTTAGTTCAATACTCATTGCGTTATGCAAGTAATTCTCACAGTTGATCTTTGGTATTGGAATGTGCTACTGGAGTCAGCTGACTATCAAATGTTCTTTACTTCTAAAATACCTATGTTATTCCATGCTTGGCATGTCATTCCTTGTACCCTTGACAGAGCTTTCAGTGGAAGAACTTTTTGATGCCTTCTGCCACTGTGCTGAGTTGAATCCTGATCCTAATGCTGGTAAGCTATCACTTATGAAGTTACAGCTACTACTACAAAAAAATCGGACAAAATTCCGTTTATTCTTTCCATTTCCAGAATGCAATGAGGAGAATGGTTGGTTCCACGGTGAAGATATGGCTGATAGCGGCTGGGTTCATGGCGATGACGACATGGTTGATGGTACGTATTACAATTACAAATTTACATTCTCGTGTTAATATTTGAACCCTTTGACATGGTACCTTGCATGCAGAAAATGACCTTGCACCCCAGTTTTTTAATGCCAATCCGATTGGTCAAAATGGTGGATATGACCTCAATCGTTCAATAGATGAGGTATGCAAAAAATTGATTTACTATTATGACATTCTATCAAGTTCTCTTTTTATGAACATGTACACGTAGGTGGAAAATAAATACCATGCTAAGTCTTGTTTAGGCTCTGTTGTAACTTGAAGTCTTCTATGGATGCTGCACACTTAATGGAAACAGCATGTAACAAAGTCGTCTGAGTTGTATAGCTGACTAGCTGTTAGCAATAATTCTAATATTTTCTAGCATGAATTAATCTTGATTTAATATGATTGTTTTCTAAATCAAATGTAGTGAATAAAACATTTGGAAACTGGCACATATATGATCTGTCAATATGCATTTAATTTATTGTGAACTTAGAACTCCTGGCTAACATAGGTAACATTTGTTCTCGCAGCTTCACATCAATGACCAGCGTTTTGAAGATGCAGAGGAAGAGCTCGAGAGCGGTGAAACTGGACATTAGAAATCGAAATATATTCCTGGATGGCGCCATGTGATTTGTTTTGTTGTAGATCACTGTCGATGCAGCTTGGTTTGCCTCAAACTGTTTCTTCTCTTCCCTTCTTTCTGGATGTTTATGTATTAACATCTAAGGGCAGCTATATATAGTTGCATCGATGGTAACTTGCTGAGAAAAGGTCTTGCTGCTGGTCAAGAATGTAACTTGTAGAGCATCATGGAGAATTGAGTGAAAGTAGTTTGGTACTTTTGATCTAACAAATAGAAAGTAAAATGGTATTGGAAGGCTATTATTTTCCCACTGTATATCAAGTCACGATTATGTTTCTCGTATTTCTAAACAATTAATTAGAAGTGAAATTGGCTAGAAGTAGTGCGCATTTTGGGTGTTGTCAGAGCTGCTATTTTCACAGCCTTGCATTCACAGCTGTTCCTGGTGCAAATGGCTTGACTAACACATCTCCATGGGTTCAGAGATTTTGGAATTTGGACGCCAAACTCCAATCTCCAGTTCAACCTAATTTTCGATGCACATCAAGTAAACAGCAAAGAATAATAACCTTGATGACCCGTAAACAAATCTCTGGGAACATTTTCTTTGAAACCATCCTAACCTTTCTAGTCACATATTGGTATGCACGCGTCACGTATTATGGGTGCAAAATAATCCCTACACAAAGTTTGCGCTGTAATAACACTCGAGAGGCTAACTAACGGTTGTCCTGATGGGGAGTTTTATTTATTTTTTTGTTTCCAAGACTACCCCATAGTAAGCAACAAGTCATTTATTTGATGAATAAAATATATGCATAATTTTGTTTTTGTTTACTAGAAGTACAAGACACAAACTGCAGTAGAGAAATGTACACATAATTTAATATAAATGAAACTCCTCTTGCTCTCTCCTAAGTAATTTCTTGCCATATTATAAAAAATATTAGCATGACACCCTATTTAATAAAAATAGAACTCAATTGACAGTTGGCTAATAACATAGAAGCTAGGCACTGGGCCATCCGAAGCCTAGGTCTAAATGGGCCGACCCGTCCACTGATTATATAAATACTCTAGATACCCACCCGACGCGAAAACCCTATTCGCAGCCGCGCCGCCTCCCCCAAGCCTTAGAGCGAGTAATCGAAGACCCCTTCCCGTAGAGCGCACTAGAACCATGGCGGCGGCGGCGGTGTACGGAGGCCTCAAGGGAAAGCTTGGCGTTGAGGATGCGCCCGATCTGCATCTCAACCGCATCCGCATCACCCTCTCCTCCAAGAACGTTAAGAATCTGGAGAAAGGTATACGCCAGTCTCCAGATCCCCAATATCTTGATAGATATTATCTATCCGTATAGGTGACCTGCTTGTGTAGATTATGATGTGGTGGATTACAAGCTATTGTTAGTATTTGATATTATGGTTGCGGTTTAGATCTGTCAAGTGGTGGCTTAGCGTTGTTACTCTTACTGTAGATTATTGATTTGTATCTCGTTTGGTGTTTCTAGTTTATTGCGGCACCGAGGTTCTTGTCGCTGTGTCTAGCAGTGCACTCGTGGAAAATTCTTATCGTAATTCTTGTTTGACATGGTTGGTTGAAACTCCAGTGTTGATTGGAGGTATTACACAGTTTTGTGCATGTGGCTTTGAACGGTTGTGACCTTGTAAAGATTTAGGAAGTCGTCGTGATTGCTCTGTGAGGATTATATTATTAGCTCTGATCAATAGCCTTGTGATGTGCCTGTGTTGCCCTAGTGTTGTATTGTAAAGTAGGCTACTAATTTGTGTTGGAAGCTTGGTATTGCATGAGGGTTGTGCTAGTTTTTGTTTGTAAAACTGATGTTTGTATTTGCTTATGTAATTACAGTTTGCGCGGATTTGGTGAAGGGGGCCAAGGACAAGCAGCTGAGGGTTAAGGGACCTGTCAGGATCCCCACCAAGGTTCTTCACATCACCACCCGCAAGTCTCCTTGTGGTGAAGGTATTGAGCTATTTCCTACCTAACCTGCTGTGATGGTCTTGCCTTTGTTGAAACTGAGTTTTTTTGTGATTATGCAACTTAATTGCTTGATGTGTTGCCTAATGTGTATACTGGTCTAGCCTGCTGTTTGTTTCACTCCACAATCAAATGATGATTCATAAACTCATTAACTCCACAATCAAATGATGATTCATTAACTCATTAACTCCACAATCACTTATTATTTTCATCATATTGAAACTGGTTGCATCATATTTATTCGCTTTCCTTGCTTTTCTGGTTTCAAATGTGTATAATAGTGTAGTTTAATGGCTTGTCTCTGAGAAACTCTGGCTCATTTCATATTGTTAGAGTAGCTGATATAATACTGTGTAATCTTCACCTGAATATCTGCACCATAACCTGTTTGATCTTTTCTGGTGCACTGAATGTAGAGCACTGCAGCAGTCTAAGATTATATTGTCGCTTGATTACTGACGCATCACGCATGTGTGGTGATTGGATTGCGTACCAATCCTGTTTTCTGTTTTCAGGAACAAACACATGGGATCGATTTGAGTTCCGCATCCACAAGAGAGTGATTGACCTGATCAGCTCCCCTGATGTGGTGAAGCAGATCACCTCCATCACCATCGAGCCCGGTGTTGAGGTCGAGGTCACAATCGCAGACGTGTAATGACTCGCAGAAGTTCAGCATGTCAGTAGACTATCTATACCATATTGCTAGTTTTGTGCTCGCCTGAGTGTGTTTGTAAGATTACATCCCCATCCAAACGATGAGCATCCAAAAAGACCTGTTTGTCCTCCTATATAATCGTAGCTGTTTGTGTAACGAGGGTAGTGCAACTTGAAATTTTGATTCATTCAGTTTTGCGATTATTCTTAAACATTTTGTTCCCATTTTCCTTACGTGCTAGTTCTCGCTTCCGTCTCGTCTGATAATTGATGGTATTCAGATGCACAATGGACTGATGCCCCACGTCGTCTGGTTTGGCTGCTGCCACGTAGGCTCCGTGTCCAGTTGACGTTTGTGCATGTGCAGGAAGGGACACGGGCGGGCAATCCATCCATCCCATTCCCAACCGACGTTCACAGGAAAAGAACGCACATGGCCAGCAGCCAGATCGCTGCGAAGGGAAGGGGCACGAAGCCACGCGCGACAGCATCTCCAGGTCCCTTCCCTTCCCGAGTACTGTATTGTTTTTCTGATGCAGCGATGCAGGTCGCAGCCCTTCTCCATTTTTTTGTCTGATGATACACTGAAGAAGCGATGATGCCATCACAGTCAGGGCAGCAAGTACCAGGAAACTATTTCTTCTCGTTCAGTCAAAAAAAGAAACAACATCACGGCCAAGTCGATCAGGTAGATCGTAACGTAGAGTAGAGTAGGCTGATAAGCCTGGAGGTGCGCATCGTGTACACTTGCGTCTCAGCTGGAAAAAGAAAAAAAACGGAAAGGGAAAGGGTGGCTTGACTTGCAAGGCTCTTGCTCGATCGGGAGATTATTTACTCGATGCGTGCGATCAGGAGATCGGATCCGGTGTGGAACTTGGTGTTCCACTCCGGCACCGCCAGCCGCTGCATCCCCTCGTGTATTGGACCGACGACGACGACGACGCTTCGCAGTTAAGGCAGCTGCTGCCTGCTCCGGGGCGAGGCAGCCCCGTGGACGCCAGGACCTATCGATCTCTTGCCGGGTTAACGTCGTCGACGACAGCATGCAGATCTCTATCTCTTGCCCATTTTTGTGTTTTCCCGTCTGATAGCTACGCGGTTTTCTAATGTATTCCCAGGAGGCCAGGTTAGACTCCAGGGGGGGGGGGGGGGGGAGAAACCCCGCCGTGCAAAACGGGAGCAAGACACGGTGGCGCACATGAGAAACGAAAGCCGAGCCGGGCCTGACACAAGCGGGAGCAGCGCGCCGCCGACAGTCTCGCTCCGATCCTTATCTCGTGATGCGCGTGCGATGCGAGGTGCAAACAAACCCTCTCGCAAAAGAACAAAAAAACGATAGCGATCCCACGGGCCGCTCGACCCCTAGGTTAGCTTCTGCGGCAACTAACGAGCGGTAACGATCAGCTAATGAAGATCTTAACTACGCTCCGCATTCATCATGGTTTTGTTAATCGTCAGATAAGATTAATTCATATTTGAACTAATGATTATGTACTAGCATGAAAGAAAAAAACAAAGTAGTATGGAAGAACGAAGGATGTGCTGAAACTGCAGATGTTTTAAGTGCAGGTGTGATAGAACTTGATGTTTTCCAGGCCTTCGTGTCAATGCGATCGTCCTTTTTGCGTTTTGAGAGGACTTTGTGGTATCCTCCTCGTCAAAAGCACTAGTGTTTTCTTTTCCTTTCTATGGCACTCTCGTCGTACTGTTCGCTTTAGTAGGTTGAACGCAAAAATTAAAAATAAAGATTCCTCGAAGACGAAGCAGGGAATCGTGGGTGCTCCTCAAATATCTAAAACAAAAGCGTTAAATAAAGTAAAATAAAATAAAAAAGGAAGAGAGGGAGAGAGAGAGAAATGCGAAATAAAAATGATCCCTGGTATTTCTCCCCCAAATGTAGCGGCCCCCTGAACTGAAGGCGGCGAACCAAACCGAATCGAAACAAAACCATCGAGAAAACGGCAGAAGCAGCACCAGCAGCAGAACAAGAAGAAAAAGGGAAAGAAGCCCAGGCGCCGCCGCCGCCGCAGCGGACCCAATCCTCCCCCCAATCCGCAACCCCGGCCCCGAGATCCGGGCAGCAGCCGCATTGCCGCGGATCGAGGGCATGGCGCCGCAGCTCACCGGCGCGACCGGCTCGGCGGCGGCCGCGGCACAGTTCCACCACTACCACCACCACCACCGCCTGCCCCCGCGCCACCACCAGCCCTCGCTACTCTCCAAGCTCGCCTTCTGGTCCGTCTGCTCCCTCGCGCTCCTCCTCGCCTTCATCCTCCTCTCCCCGTCCGCCGCCCCGGCCCCGCGCGCCGCGCCCGAGTCCCCGCGCCGCTCGCTCCACACCTCCGCGTCGTCCACCGCGTCCTGGGGCGGAGCCGCGTGGGAGAAGAGGGTGCGGGCGTCGGCGCGGGTCAGGCGCGCGCGGGGGCTCTCCGTCCTCGTCACGGGCGCCGCCGGCTTCGTCGGCTGCCACGCGGCCGCCGCGCTGCGCCGCCGAGGGGACGGCGTCCTCGGCCTCGACAACTTCAACGACTACTACGACCCGGCGCTCAAGCGCGGCCGCGCCGCGCTCCTCGCGCGCTCCGGGGTCTACGTCGTCGACGGCGACATCGCGGACGCCGAGCTCCTCGCCAAGCTCTTCGACGTCGTGCCCTTCACGCACGTCCTCCACCTCGCCGCGCAGGCAGGCGTGCGCCACGCGCTCGTTGATCCCATGTCCTACGTGCGCGCCAACGTCGCCGGTCTCGTCGCGCTGCTCGAGGCGGCGCGCGCGGCCAACCCTCAGCCGGCGATCGTATGGGCATCGTCGTCGTCGGTGTACGGACTCAACTCCCACGTGCCTTTCTCCGAGCATGACAGGACGGATCGACCGGCCTCTCTCTACGCGGCCACCAAGAAGGCAGGCGAGGAGATCGCTCATGTCTACAACCACATCTACGGCCTCTCACTCACCGCTCTCCGGTTCTTCACTGTGTATGGGCCGTGGGGGCGTCCGGACATGGCATATTTCTTCTTCACCCGTGATATCCTCGCTGCCCGGCCAATCACGGTGTATGAGAGTGCGGGAGGCACACATCAGACCACCATTTCTCGGGATTTCACCTATATTGATGATATTGTGAAGGGGTGTGTAGCGGCATTGGATACAGCTGGGCGGAGCACAGGAAGTGGAGGTAAGAAGCGAGGGCAGGCACCATTCAGGACATACAATTTGGGGAACACTTCTCCTGTGCCAGTGACACAGCTAGTGGATTTGCTGGAGAAGTTGCTCAAGGTGAAGGCTGTGAGGAAAGTTGTCAAGATGCCAAGGAATGGGGATGTCCCGTATACGCATGCCAATGTCAGCCTTGCACAGAGGGAGCTTGGGTATCGGCCGTCCACAGATCTCCAAACTGGTCTCAAGAAGTTTGTGCGGTGGTATCTGGAGTACTACCATCCTGAACTTGCCGAGAAGCAGAAGCAGCATGGCAGTAGCAATGGCAAGGGTTCACGTGGTCACAACGGCAGCTTAAGCAGCACAAGATGACTGGCGATTCAGTTTCGCTTCGTCATGATCCTCTTCTGACGGTGTGTATCAGAGTTCTACTTCAAGTGCTCAATTCATCGATTGAGACGCTCGTTTTGCTCAGCAAATTCTTAAAGTGGAACAGAAGTTAAGAACAGTCATTACTCTTTAGGTAGTTATAATTCCAAAACTGTCGCTTCTCTTTGGTATCTCATAGCTGGGCATACAATTCCTTGTTCCTATAGTTGGCTCTTAGGATGTCTTTGTTTGGAGGATCTTCATGGGTTTTGGGGGCAGACATTCTGTTGCAAAGACTACGAGAGATTCTTTTAGTGACATTTTGTACCACGGTAGAGAACTAAGTACATCATGAATGTGTTCCTTTTTGTTGAATTTAAGTAGCCATTATCATCGGTCTCTCCCTGTACCCTATTTTGCTGGTATGCGTGCTCCTTTATGTATGGTGGTGCATTGGCTGAGCTATCATGACGCAAACTTGTTTCCATCATGTGAATCTAAAAGTATAGCGTATCCTATGGTGCGAAACTGACATTGCAAAATATGTTCTTGTCATATGATGATAAACTGCTAGTCTTCTCTCACCATTCTTACCGTATGTAATCCTTTTCAGTTAGAGATCACTGTCATTACTAGAGTTATGTAGGTTCTGTAATTCATGATATTACTTTATTGGTGTCCTATCATTCGTAATTTTGAGTTAGCAAAATGGTAGAGGCTTTAGTTGAAGTGCTAGAATTATTTTGCGTAGCTTTCTGGTTTTGGATCTGATTTTTTTATATGTATGTATTGAATGCGACAGCATGGATATACATAATGATAATACTAATGGCAATCAAAGCAAATGATTCTGAGTGAAATGATTTTGGATATCGATATCTCGGCAGGAAAAAATTCCACAAATTTTGAATTATGAAGCTAGAGCTTTGTGAGTGAATAAAATATGTAAAGGGTTGATTAGGAACTTCTGTAGTAGCTAGTGGGGGTATTATGATACATTGTATCTTGCTTCTAAGCAGTTTGTGTGGGATCACAGCCTTGCAGAAGCATAGGTTGGAATCACCGTCACATTCAGATATGCTAAATATCAGCCTGCTGACTGCACCTGTAGTTGCTCATCTGGGGATTACCTTATTCGATTGACGACCCTGTTTCGTACCGGATGTTACAGTTTTAGGCAAGCGCTTGGCATGGGCCTTATTATAGTACTGGGAATTCATGATTGTGATTGCACTAAAATTCTTAGAATTCTGTATGCTCATCCTGATGGCAAACCAGAAATTTGCTCAATTTAGAGTGGTGGGCGTGGTGGTCATCAGGTCTTTCACATGAGTTATTCAGCATCTTGTAGTCCGGAATGTCTGCATCATGTGGTCTTTTCCGGAAAAGAAGCAAATGGTTTTTTTAGATACTTCAGGAATGAGGTGTCTAGTATCATCAGCTGCATGTGGAGCAGTTCTATGCATCGTGCCCACTATGAATTGGATAATTGACCATCAGAGAGTAAGCTGTTTTGCTATGCGCTTTTGCTAGTGCATCCTTCTGTTTTCGTCGGCCCATGTGCTTCCTTCTTTCCAGGTTTGTGATTGACATGCATGTTCTGGCTCAACACCGCCGACGAATCCTTATACCTGAGTCGGCCAGTCCTGAGCCGAACGGACGATATGCCATTCTGAGGCAGCATATTTCTTTCTCCATAGTTTGCCGCAAATTTATTTCACCTTGCGGTTGATCATACATAGGTACACAACTAGAAGTACCTAATTTTCTACTCCATACATGCCTCCATGAGGTGTTGAAGCTCACTGTTGATCTGGGTTTACTGAACATCGACGAATCGATTATCGATATCGTCAGGTCAAGGGTTTCAGGATTTAACTGCCGTTTTGTAGCTCATTGTGCATTCAACACTGAAATACGAAGGCCAAAATTCTCCAGATTGAATAAAAAACGCAATATTTCTCCATGTCGGTCCCAGGCTATTTAGTTAGTGCACTTCTGTATCTTCAGTTCAGTGTCCCATCAGGACGTCATAGTATGTCTCGTCCACTCAAAATCCTTCTTGAGGCCCTGTCTAGCACCAAACTCAGCATACCTGTCAAGACCGAACTGTGAAAACACACAAATCGTTGAAGGAAGTTTCTACATCCTTGTGAAAAGCAACAGGTGATTTGAAGGAGTGCCAGGCAGCTGATCCGGGGCCATGTTTTCCTTGTAGAGCAGTGAGAGTACGGTTGTGACTTTTTCGAAAGAAAAAAAGAGAGAGTAGGATGGTGGAACTCAACGGCGCACTGCATATGAACTGAAGTTTCTTTCAAAGCGGACAACACATGTTATCTCAGCTACACGCAGAACAGAGGACTCACGGTTAGGCCCTGAGAGGACTTGTCGTCCCGTGCAGTGGAATTTCCGGTGCAATCTTGAGACAACCTTTCATCAGCGACCTTCTTCAGCCGGGCCTGCACTGCACGTGGCTCTGCGTGAGATTGGAGACCTTGAGCTGCTTGACGCACACCACGTCCTTCCTTTACTCCGACGATGATGCGAGTCGTACTTGTCTATAAACCTGCAGCAAAAATGGAGAGGAAAGATTGTAGGGAAAAAGTCGATGCGTTACTCTATCAATTCGACCGTATCACCAAGAAAACATGCGAGTAAAGAGGTCATGGATCGTTACCACTAGACGCGCAGCGCAGCGGGTCGTAGATGCGCGTCGGTGTAGAAGAAGTAGACGATCAAGTTCGTTTCCTCCTGAATTCTCATCACACGAACGTCGTCACGTCACCGTAGCCGATCAACGCAGCAGTAACAACAGCGCCTCCACGGAGTCCACACGTACAGTGAGGAACGCCGTGCGTCGGTATGCTAGCACCGCGTGCGTGACAGGGGTTTCAGCGTGTGGCCTGTGAGGGGCGGTGGCTAGGGCTGTTGTGTGGTGGAGTGATTTGCCCCTAACGCTATCCCTCATATTTATAGACGCGCTAATGGACTTTTAGATCATACGCCTATTAGTACCCTCATTTCTTATGGATCAAATATTCGTTAGACTTTTATCCGAATTGTTATGATTGTCTCTTGAATATATCACCAACAATCTCCCAGTTGCACTAGAGACAATCATATAGTCAAGCTTTTCAATATTTCATCCCCTTAAGTATGTGACCTGTTAGGTTCATGTACAGTCGGTTATGAATGAAAATCGTTTTCAAACACAAGTCAGTAGAGGTACCTAACAAGACATACTGACTCCCGAATGTACATAAAAATCATATCGGCTGAATTTAGATACATTCGCATGATAATTCCTTTGCCACATGATACCAGTCAAGCTCAATGCGAGATACGTGCCATTATTGTGATAGCTCGACCATTCACTCGATCAAATAGTGGATTCAATCTATGACTAACTTTTAGTCATAATAATTAACTCCTTAATCACTTTGGCATGACCATGCACTTTCAATCCAACTATCTCGAGGGGCCAGAGATATCTCTTCTATTATTTAGGAGGGGCAAATCTCATCTCGATCCACACACATCTCATTCCATGCTTCATCATGTAGCTGAAGACTATTTTTATAACCACCCAGTTACGGAGTAGCGTTTGATAGTTTCAAAGTGCATAACTACGCATAGTGAGAAACAATGACGATCTCGGGTCTAAAAATCTAGCAGGTGTATCACTCAAGACCAACTGATGACACATATGTAAATAACAATCCCAACAGTGTCTCGGAATGGGTCTATCCAACACCATGTTCACTAACATATGTTTACATTATTAATTTGATATCTCCATATCTATTATCCGTGAAATGTGATTATTAATTAATATATTTGCTAGTCTACATACTATCATTATCTCATATAACGATGTAGACTAGGGATCATTTTGTGTAACATTATAATTAACAAAGAGTCTCATGAACAAGTCACATACTTAATAATCAATGTGAATAATAGTTACTCAAATAGTACATAAACATAGCTATGACACAAGGCTCCCACGTATACACTAGGATCACTGATGTAACTATCTAATACCCATAGGTCTCGTGAGCATCTCATGCTTTGATTGTGGAAGAGGCTTTGTCAACGGATCTGCCACATTCAAATCCGTATGCACCTTGCATATATTCACATCACCTCGGTCGATAATCTCTCGAATCAGATGATAGCGTCGTAGTATATGTTTGGATCTTTTTTGTGATCTAGACTCCTTTGCCTGTGCAATGACTCAATTATTGTCGTAATAGAGACCCACAGGTCCGGACGAACTAGAAACAACACCTAACTCAGAAATAAATTTTCTGATCCAAACAATTTCTTTTGCAGCTTCAGAAGCTGAAATATACTCCGCCTCCGTTGTTGAATCTACTACTGTGTCTTGCTTGAAACTTTTCCAACACTGCCTCTCCATTGAGGTAGAACACAAAATTGGATTGCGATATAAAGTCATCCTTGTCTGTTTCGAAGCTAGCATCGGTGTAAACTCTTACAACGAGCTCTTCTTCACCTCCAAACACTAGAAACACATCCTTAGTTCTTCTCAAGTACTTAAAAATATTTTTGACAACTGTCCAATGAGCCTCACCACAATCTGATTGATACCTGCTCGTAACACTTAGAGCATAGGATACATCTGGGCGTGTACACAACATGGCATACATGATAGATCCAATAGCCGAAGTATAAGGAATCGCTCTCATCCTATTTTGCTCATGAGGCGTCGAAGTACACTAACTTTTCCTTAGAGTGATGCCATGTGACATTGGCAAGAAACTTTTATTAGAATCTTGCATATTGAACCGATTTAATATCTTGTCAATATATGTGTCTTGGCTTAATGTAATTAGCCTTTTAGATCTATCTCTATAGATTATTATGCCCAAAATGTACGCTGCCTCTCCTAAATCCTTCATTGAGAAACTTTTCCTTAATGAGTATTTAACAACATCTAATACTAGAATGTCATTTCCGATCAACAATATGTTATCTACATATAGGACCAGAAATATAAGTGCGCTCCCACTAACTTTCTTGTAAATAAAACTTTCTTCTACATTCTTGATGAAATCAAACTCTTTGACCACTTCATCAAAACATAGATTCCAACTCCGGGATGTTTGCTTCAATCTATAGATGGACCTTTGAAGTTTGCATATTTTTCTAGAATTTTTAGGATCGACAAAACCCTCAGGTTGTATCATGTACACATTCTCAGTCAGACTCCCATTAAGAAAGCTTGTTTTGACATCCGAACAGACTTTAGCATAGCGACAAGCGAAACTGTTTCATCATAATTAACACTTTAAATTTGTTTGAAACCTTTCGCCACCAATCGTGATTTATAGATGTGAACTTTTCCATCCATATCAATCTTTTTTCTTGAAAATCCATTTGCAATCGATGGGTCTCACACCATCAATTAGATCAACCAAGTTCCAAACTTGATTCTCATGCATCGATTCTATTTCGGATTTCATGGCTCCAAGCCATTTCTCAGAGTCGGGTCCTGCTTCAATGTAGGTCACAGGATTATTATTGTCCAACAATACCATGTCCTGTGGTTCCGTGGTTAGAAGTGTCAACTTTTCAGTTGCATGACGTACCCTTGTAGACCTTCATAGGGCTGGTGTTTCATTAAGTGTTTGTACAACATCTTGTACATACTGTATAGGATTAGAGAGTGCCGAAACAATTTCGGGTATTTCTTGAATTTCTTCAAAATGCACCTTAGTCCCACTAACTCCTTTTGAGAGAAACTCTTTCTCCAAGAAGACACCATTGCGAGCAAGAAACACTTTACCCTCTGTTTTATTATAAAAAATAATAACCTTTGATTTCCCTAAGATATGTCATAAAGAAGTATTTGTCTGATTTGGGAGTAAGTTTATGTGACGTCAAACGTTTGACATAAGCATCGCATCCTCAAACTTTAAGGAAAGACAATCCGGAACGTTTTCCGGTCCACATCTCATACGGTGTCTTCTCAACAGACTTAGTTGGGACTCTGTTTAGTGTAAACGCAACAGTTTAAAGAGCATAACCCCAAAAAGATAGTGGAAGATCAGTCTGCCTCATCATCGATCTAACCATTTCTAACAAGGTTTGATTCCTTCGCTCGGACACGCCATTCCATTGAGGCGTTCCAAGTGGAGTCAACTGTGGAACAATTCAACATTGTTTTAAATGATCATAAAATCCATGCCTCAAATATTCACCCCCACGATCGGATCGTAGAAGTTTAATTGTCTTGCGCAACTAATTTTGTACTTTATTATAAAATTCTTTAAACTTTTTAAAAGATTCAGACTTTTGCCTCATTAGATAGACATATCCATATCTACTAAAGTCATTGGTAAAAGTAATGAAATACTGAAAACCACCTCTAGCTACCGAACTCATTGGTCCACATACATCAGTACGTACAGGTCCCAACAAATCACTTGACCTCTCACTTTGACCAGTGAATGGTGCTTTGGTCATCTTCCCAAGCAAACAAGACTCGCATGTGTCAAGTGATTCAAAATCAAATGAATTTAACAAACCATCTTTATTGAGTTTCTCAATCGTTTCTCATTTATATGATCTAAACGACAATGCCAAATAAAAGTGGGATTTATATCATTTCGTCGAGCACTTTTTGTATTAATTTTATAAATTGTTTTATCCTCAAGATCAAGAACATATAATCCATTCACTAAAGGATATTGAGCATAAAAATATTATTATAATAAATAGAACAACATTTGTTCTTTATTATAATCTCATAACCATTAACTCTTCCAAACATGAAGAAAATATAATGTTCTTACTCAAAGAAGGCATGCAATAACAATTATTTAATTCCAAAACTAATCCTGATGGTAATGACAAGTGATAAGTTCCGACAGCTATGACAACAACCTTTGCTCTATTGTCAACCCGAACATCCAACTCGCATTTTGCAAATCTTATAGTCTCACTTAGACCCTACAACTATTTGAAAGTGTGAATCATTGATCCGTTATCAAATACCAATGATTCTCTAAAAGATGTAGCAATATTGATTTCTATAACATTTATACCTGAAGTGGAAGTCTCACTCTCTTTCTTCTTCTTATCCTCCAAGTACTTCTTGCAGTTCCTAACCAATGCCCCTAAGCATGACAGTGAAAGCAATCATCATTAGGAGAAGGGCCTGATTTACACTTTGGTTTTGAGCCTGAAGGCTCATTGGGAACCTTTCCCTTGCCTTTAGGATGCGTCACACGCTTCCTCTTTTTATTATCCTTTTGAACCATCATCACATGAGTGGTATTTTTCTTAATGCTTTCCTCGCCTGTTTTAAGCATCCCATACAATTCAGACAACGTTTTCTCCATGTCATTCATTTGATAATTCAATATAAATGGCTCAAAGCTCGGTGGGAGTGACTGGAGAATAACGTCAATAGCTAGGTCATTCTTGAGTTAAGAACCAAGTTTGTTCAAAATCTCAATGTAACCAATTATCTTGATTACATGAAGACTGACCGGGCTACCTTCTGCCAGCTTGTATGAGAATGAGGATGTCGGTACCCGCGATATGGGGTACTCCCGCGCACAAGGGAAAATGCCTAAGGAACTCGCCCTTCTCCGCAGGGAGAGCTCCGAAGGCGCCACGCGTCCGGCGGGGCCGGACCTCCCTCTCCTCAGAGGAGAGCTCCGGGCCCGCCACGTGGCATAACAAAGCCGGACCTCCCCCTCCGCGGGAGAGAGGTCCGAAGGTGCCACGTATCCGGCGGGGCCGGACCTCCCTCTCCTCAGAGAGGAGTTCCGGGCCCGCCACGTGCCCGACAGAAGCCGAACCTCCCCCTCCGCGGGGAGAGGTCAGAAGGCTCCACGTGCCCCGCGGGGCCGAACCCTCCTCTCCTCTGAGGAGGGCTCCGGGCCCGCCACGTGGCCAGCAAAATGGCGTTGCCTGCCCCCGAGCGATAGGCAGCGGGCGTAAAGATGCCCCATACCTTGCCCGTACAAGGTATTCAAGGCCCGCGTCTTCCCAAGACGCGAAGACGCGGAGCACGCCTCTGTCAGGTGTCGTTGCGCCCAGTCGCATCACAGACTGGCGCGCAGTGTAAGAGCCTGCCAGCCAATAAACGCAGCGACAAGACATCCCATGCCGCCCGCGCCGTCATCAACTACTACGACTAGCATGTGGCATGGGCAGGGCTGCAAGACGAAGACTCAGAAGCCTTCGCCAGAGACAACTACCGGCATAACTGCAGATACGAAAGATGATAGACAATCTCCCCGGGACCACCTGTCAGGTCCCGGGCCCCCCTTGTAAGCCACCCGAGTCTTGGACTATAAAAGACTCGGGTAGGCGACGATAGCAAGGGTACG
The DNA here is from genome assembly GCA_030760725.1 of Neostapfia colusana. Lineage (NCBI taxonomy): Eukaryota > Viridiplantae > Streptophyta > Magnoliopsida > Poales > Poaceae > Neostapfia > Neostapfia colusana. The sequence goes on along the minus strand of JASWHV010000013.1, from coordinate 86,158,232 downwards.
CACCTCTGCAACTCATACGCTAGCCATTCACGCCTAAGCTGTAACTCACCCCCAATCTCAGGACTCCGGTTCTGAGCGGCAAGCAATACAGCGAGCTCCATAGCTCGCCGTGGACGTAGTGTTTTACGTTCCGGCGGCCTGAACCACGTAAAACTCACCGTGTCAAGCTCTTACTAACTCGTCCACACGCGCAAGCTCTCCGCAAGGGACTAGCCCCACCGAAAAAAGAACCTCCGCGGGCTGCCCAGTGCAGGCCCGGGGGAAGTGTCGACCGAACACTTCGACATTTGGCGCGCCAGGTAGGGGCTTTTTCCCTTGCGCGATGAGTTTCCGCCAACGGAGATGACCAAACTTCCTTCAGCGGCAAACTCTCCTCCTCCGCGTTCACGGCGAACCGTGACCAGCGGGGAGTACATGTCGACACACTCAGGACGGAGTGTGTCGGCACAGGATGGTAGCCAGCAGCCGACTCCGATAACGCCGACTCCGACAATGCAGGCTCCGACCAGTGTGAGATCTTCTGCAGCGCTGAGCGTACACCATGGGGGTGCGCTAGCTGCAGCAAGAGCACTACTGCGCAACCCACCTGCTGCGGATGCGCCCCATTCAGCGACCCAACAGTGGGTCCGCGAGGTGGACCGCCTCGTCGTCGCCGCCGCGAACCCTCGGTTTCGGCGAGGACGACGCCCCGGTCAACCGGCTGTGTCGCTGACGCGCACGCCAACGGTTGACGGGCAAACGGCGGATTCCAGCTCCTCCAGGCTCCCGTCGACGGACCTGAGAAGGGAGCTGGAACGGTGCCACTTGGGCCAGGATGCCCGGGTGTACCTCGAGCGACGTCGAGAAAGGCGTCGCAACCATGAGGCTGGCGATAGCATGACGTTGGCCTCGACACAACCTGGAGGGCAGATCTTCGCCACGCGAGTCCTGCCTCAAGCATACGCCGCGCAGCATATGCCACAACCATGTGCTCTACAAGCGGCGTCCCCGGCCTATGGCGCAACCTTGCCCATACCGGGATCCACTGTGTCAGGCGCAACCAAGCGTTCGCGACACCAGTACCTGCACTGGGAGCCAGCAACCGGCTCTGGCAGCGCCGACCCCGGCAATGCAGATCTTCAATAGCGCTGGGCGTACCCGGCGGGGGTGCGCCAGTCGCAGCAAGAGCGCTACTGCATAATCCGCCTGCTTGGGACGCGCCTCAGGCAGTGACCCAGCAGTGGATTCGCGAGATAGACCGTCTCGTCATCGCCGCCGCAAACCCTCGACTTCGGTGGGGACGACGCTCCGGCCAACCGGCTGTATCGCTGATGCGCACGCCAATGGTTGGCGAGCAGACGGCGGACTCCAGCTCCACCAGGCTTCCGTCGACGGACCTGAGGGCAGGGCCGGAGCGATGCCACTTGGGCCAAGATGCCCGAGTGTTCTTCGAGCGACATCGTGAAAGGCGTCGCAACCAAGAGGCTGGCGTCAGCATGACGTCGGCCTCGACCCAGCCTGAAGGGTAGATCTTCGCCACGCGAGCTCTGCCCCAGGCATACGCCGCGCAGCATATGCCACAACCATATGCCCCGCAAACGGCGTCCCCGGTCTAGGGAGCAGCCTTGCCCATACCGGGGGTACACAGTGCCAGCGGTGAACCAAGCATTCGCGGCACCAATACCTGCACTGGGGGCCAGCAGCCGGCTCTGGCAGCGCCGACCCCGGCAATGCAGGCTCCAACCAGCGTCAGGTCTTCAGTAGCGCTGGGCGTACCCGGCGGGGGTGCGCTAGCCGCAGCAAGAGTGCTACTGCACAATCCGCCTGCTGGGGACGCGCCTCAGGTAGCGACCCAACAGTGGATTCGCGAGGTAGACCGTCTTGTCGTCGCCGCCGCAAACCCTTGACTTCGGCGGGGACGACGCTCCGGCCAACTGGCTGTGTCGCTGACGCGCACGCCGACGGTTGACGGACAGACGGCGGATTCCAGCTCCACCAGGCTTCCGTCGACGGACCTGAGGACTGAGCTGGAACGATGCCACCTGGGCCAAGACGCCCGAGTGTTCCTCGAGCGGCGACGAGAAAGGCGTCGCAACCAAGAGGCCAGCGTCAGCATGACGACTGCCTCAACCCTGCCTGAGGCGCAGACTTTCGCCATGCGAACTCTGTCCCAGACATATGCCACGCAGCGTATGCCACAGCCATATGTCCTGCAAACGGCGCCCCCGGTCTATGGCGCAGCCTTGCCCATACCGGGGTACACTGTGCCAGCGGCGAACCAAGCGTTCGCGGCACCAACGCCTGCAGCAACAGGGGCAAGATGTACGGCCCTGGAGCCCCACCTCCGCTTCACGAGGTGGCCGCGCAAGTTTCACTCGCACCTGCACGAGAAGTACGGCGGCAGCATCAACCCAGCGGGGTCCCTCCAGATCTACTCCACCGTCGTACTTGCCGCAGGAGGGGATGAGGCCGTCATGGCCAAACTACTTCCCCGTCGCCTTGACCGGCCCAGCCCGGTCTTGGCTAATGAACCTCCCTCAGGGTTCCATAACTTCTTGGAAAGAGCTCTGCCGGCAGTTCATCGCCAACTTCGGCAGCTCCTACACCCGTCCCGGCACGGAGCCTCACCTCCACGCCATCAAGCAACAACCTGGGGAGTCGCTGCGCTCCTTCATCCAGCGGTTCTCCCAGGTACGCAACACCATTCCGCATATTCAAAGTGCTTCTGTGGTGGCGGCAATTCGACAGTGTCCGGGACGAGAAGATGCTTGAGAGGCTTGCAACCAGAGAGGTATGCGATGCCTCCGAGATCTTCAGCCTGGCGGACAAGTGCGCCAGAGCAGCCGGAGGGCGGAGTTGGCACTCACTGTCAGCTTCCAAAGCCGGAAGACAGCCCGAAGACGGCGAAGTTCAAGCTGAGCTCCCGACCACGTCAGACAGCCAAGAGCCAAGCACTGGCTGACTTCGTGGCTGAGTGGACGCCAACGAAGGCTGACCCAGGGGGCCGCGAAGACAGTGAACCAAAGTACCGAGCTCCGGTCTTCACCGGGCCTCACTGGACGCTATTCTTCGACGGCTCCTCGCGAAAGCAGGGGGCCGGTGCCGGCGTACTGTCCTCATGCCATCGGGGGAGCAGTCTGGGTACATGGTGCGTCTCAATTCCAAGGCAACCAACAACTTGGCAGAGTATGAAGCTCTCATCTTTGGCCTAAAAGACAGTCCTGTCTCTGGACGCTCGCCAGTTGTTGGCGCAGGGCGACTCCCATCTAGTTATAAAGCAAGTTAAGGGTGAATGCCCCTGCAATGACCCACAGCTAGCTGCTTATCTGCTCCACGTGCGGATGTTGGAGAAAGACTTCCTCGCCTTGGACCTGCGCCATGTACCGCGCGCTGGCACGGCCGCAGCTGACGACCTCTCAACGAAAGCCTCCATCAGAGCCCCTGCGCACGAAGGAGTCTTCGAGAGGACGTTACTGCGGTCCACAGCCCGGCCCGCCGAGCCGGGCGAAGGGGGCTGAACCAGTGCCTCGAAGCTAGGCAGTCCCGGCGGCCGTGTATGCCGCCAAAGGATCGTAAGAGTCACTGGGGACTCCGTGCAACCCAGCGCTCAAGATCCAGAAGGTCAAGTAGTCCCGATGCATGGACCACGGAGGTCCGGGACTCCTTGAAGGACATCCTTCCTGATGAGCGTGCATCCGCTGAACGGGTGGTGCGGATGGCTAAGTGCTACGCGCTGGTATCTTTACTGGCGTGGCGCCACGACATCCTATTACGGTGCATAACCCAGGAGGAAGGCTGCGATTAGCTCGCAGTAGTCCAAGGAGGCGAGTGCTGGGAACGCTCATCGTCCCGCACGTTGGTCGGTTAAGCCACCCGGCATGGCTCCTACTGACCGAGAGCCACCTGGATGCTGTCAAACCGGTTAGGGATGCAATGCGTGCCAGGTCCACGCCAAGCAGACCCACACAACCGGTGCAGACGCGCACCCAGAGCCGTCGGGGGATACCGGCTCCTCCATGTCGAGGGTCAGCCGGACTTCCCAGGGCCAGGTCACGGGAACTACCCTTCCACATGGTATGCGGGGCCGAAGCCATGCTTCCCCCTGATATAGCCAAGGGGTTCCCCCGTGTCCGGCGTATGACGAAGCCACGCATGACCCGCTCTCCGTGAAGACAGGCGCTCCGACGCTACCCAGTAAGTTCACCAAGCTTACTTAGGTGTTTATTTAAATTACGCATTAATTTATATGAACACCTCCCCACGCTCTAGACAGTGTGCGTCCATTGTACACTCGGCTCCTCTTTCCGGCTCTCATGCATATTCGATATTTGCCGTCCTGCCGAAGGCGGTAGTGCTTGGGGTACCTGCCAGAGGCCCGGTGGCCTTTTGGATCTCCCCCTATAAGGGTATTGTACCGCCAGTTGGTCTCCTCTGAGAAAAGACCTACGCTAGACGGGGGGTCAGGAGCCTTGCTTTGCCCGGTCTTGCACCCAAAGCATGCGCACTCTGCCTCCCGGCGCTACGGTCTGAGTACCAGGGGGCCGGACGGTTACACCCTGACTGGGGCTGGGGCCAGACCTCCGGGACCAAGTGCACTGGATTACCCAAGCCCCGCATTCCGGCCTGGGACAGTAAGACAAATGAGACTAAGGGACAGGAAAGGGGGGACCACTGAGCAGCTCCGGACCTCCGCCCCCGCAGCTGGGCCGAGCTCCGAGGCCAGCCCTCGCCCTCCTTTCAGAGGCGAGCGCTGATGCCGGACCTCACGCCCTTCGTTGGCCTGAGCTACGATGACTTCCGGACTCCACCTCCACAGCCAGGTCGAGCTCCGAGGCCAGCCCTCGCCCTCCTTTCAGAGGCGAGCGCTGATGTCGGACCTCTCGCCCGTCGCTGGCCTGAGCTTCGATGACTTCCGGACCTTCGCCCCTGCAGGTGGGCCAAGTTCCGAGGCCAGCCCTCGCCCTCCTTTCAGAGGCGAGCGCCGATGCCGGACCTCACGCCCGTCGCTGGCCTGAGCTCCGATGACTTCCGGACCTCCGCCCCCACAGCCGGGCCGAGCTCCGATGCCAGGCTTCACCCTCTCCTAAGAGGCTGAACTCCGAAGCCGTCAAGACCCTGCCAGCACAGGGAGTACTCAAGACAAGAAAGTGCGCGGGTAGGAGAAGGCCTCACCTCGGGCTTGTTACCTCCCCCGAGGAGAGCCCGGGGGCCACTGTCGGTACACGCGATATGGGGTACCCCCGCGCACATGGGAAAATGCCTAAGGAACTCGCCCTTCTCCGCAGGGAGAGCTCCGAAGGCGCCACGCGTCCGACGGGGCCGGACCTCCCTCTCCTCAGAGGAGAGCTCCGGGCCCGCCACGTGGCATAAAGAAGCCGGACCTCCCCCTCCGCGGGAGAGAGGTCCGAAGGTGCCACGTATCCGGCGGGGCCGGACCTCCCTCTCCTCAGAGAGGAGTTCCGAGCCCGCCACGTGGCCGACAGAAGCCGAACCTCCCCCTCCGCGGGAAGAGGTCCGAAGGCTCCACGTGCCCCGCGGGGCCAGACCCTCCTCTCCTCTGAGGAGGGCTCCGGGCCCGCCACGTGGCCAGCAAAATGGCGTTGCCTGCCACCGAGCGATAGGCAGCGGGCGTAAAGACGCCCCATACCTTGCCCGTACAAGGTATTCAAGGCCCGCGTCTTCCCAAGACGCGGAGCACGCCTCTGTCAGGTGTCGTTGCGCCCAGTCGCATCACAGACTGGCGCGAAGTGTCAGAGCCTGCCAGCCAATAAACGCAGCGATAAGACATCCCATGCCGCCCGCACCGTCATCAACCACTACGACTAGAATGCGGCATGAGCAGGGCTGCAAGACGAAGACTCAGAAGCCTTCGCCAAAGACAACTACCGGCATAACTGCAGATACGGTAGATGATAGACAATCTCCCCGGGACCACCTGTCGGGTCCCGGGCCCCCCTTGTAAGCCACCCGAGTCTTGGACTATAAAAGACTTGGGTAGGCGACGATAGCAAGGGTTCGCACCTCTACAACTCATACGCTAGCCATTCACGCCCAAGCTGTAACTCACCCCCAAGCTCAGGACTCCGGTTCTGAGCGGCAAGCAATACAGCGAGCTTCATAGCTCGCCGTGGACGTAGGGTTTTACGCTCCGGCGGCCTGAACCACGTAAAACTCACCGTGTCAATCTCTTACTAACTCGTCCACACACGCAAGCTCTCCGCAAGGGACTAGCCCCACCGAAAAAAAACCTCCGCGGGCTGCCCAGTGCAGGCACGGGGGAAGTGTCGACCGAACATTTCGACAGAGGACTTTGAGATGTTGTACCTCTCAGGCCTTCCTTGGTTCTCAAAAATTCCACGTAGTCCGTGAATCATAGAATAAGCATATGTATGCTCATACTGTTTATGTAGATCAGGGGACATTGTGACAAGTATGAGGCAGGTTGCATTAAGCACATCATCGCAATGCTTCTCATACGTCCTGCGAGTTGCGGTATTTGCATCATCGGGGAGGTTATTGGGGTATGGTTGCTAAAGAACATACTCAATTTTCTCTTGCGTGAGAACAATTCTCAGGTTGTAGTACCAATCAATAAAGTAAGCTCTATTGAGTTTTTCTTTCTCAAGCATAAATCACAAATTGAAACCAGAATTGTTACTAGCAGACATGATCTATAATAGAAAATAAATATGCAAGGTTTTAGCACTATGTTATGTACCAATCTTTTATTAACAGTTTAATAAAAGACACCACCACTATATTAGCATCGTCTTCGCTCTAACAACATATAGTGGTCTAAGATCCATATTCACTAATTTCTAGTGAGATTTAGCTTCACTGCTAGAAAATTAGTGACATAAATAAACAACCATTATTAATCATATCTCTAATGATTCTTGTATGTTGGGTGACATCCAATGCCCCGGCTCCCAACACTATGCCATAAAGCCAAAACCGTTTTGATATCTTTGTTGAGTAAACCAATACTATGCATGTGAATGTCCAACATTCACCCTATTTATTATGATAGATGATGGTATTTTGTTTTGCCAAACCTACCAAACAACGATCAAAACAAAATAGGTGCAATCATAGGTAAATGGCATCAAATACTCAACTTTTCCGAGAGAAGCTATTCTATCATGACAAAACATCCACCATATGAAAAGAATAGTAAAATATCACAGGCATACGATCATATCATATCTGTGAATAGTATGGTCTTTATGATCATAGTGGTCTTCATCACCATGGTTTCATCATGATCTACACCGCCATGTCTCCCTTCTTATGGTGGTCACCATCGCCATCATGCTTGAGGTTTCTAAATGAATATAAAAGAAGCTAATACATCTAATGACTATCAAATAAATTACATGAGAGATCAGATATCACAAGGCGACACGCAGGTCGTTATATAATTATGTGCCAATCTCAACCCGGTTGTGTTAAATTTGCAACACGCAGACTGCATGAATTTTACACATAGATCATCACATCACATTTAGTCCACATCATTCACATCATTCCCTGCAAAAATAAGTTAAGCGTAGAACGATGTCTATCGCGAAACAACTTAATGATGTTACTATAGCAGACAGCAACGAAATTACATAGATCACATCTATGAAATTATTATGAAAATTTAATTGAATTGATTAAATCAACCTGAATCTAAGCCATTCAGAATGTCTCAATTTTCATTGTGACTTGTTATCAACGAGAAGATCGCGACACATGACCGTGATCTGTTGACTCAATATGTTAGCTATGTAAACTATTAGTCCCGATGGTGATTCTAGCCGCTAGGGACAGGTTGCGCACACAGTAGAGAAGGAACACGAACTAATCCTTTAGTCATATGATGGCAATCTACTCTAACCAATTTTAAACCTCAAAAGCCGAACAATAAAAATTCATCATATGAATTTATTTGCAGTAGATCGCATCTAAGATCCAGACCAAAAACTACACAAGTCGGCTCTGATACCACTGTAGTGAAATAGGCGATGCGCTACTCTATCAATTTGACCGTATCACCCAGGAAACATGTGAGTAAGGAGGTCATGAATCGTTACCACTGGACGCGCAGCGGGTCGTAGATGCACGTCGGTGTAGAAGAAGTAGATGATCACGTTCATCTCCTCCTGAATTTTCGTCACAGGAACGTCGTAACGTCACCGTAGCCGATCAGTGTAGAAGTAACAGCAGCGACCCCACGAAATCCACACGTACAGAGAGGAACGCCGTGCGTCGGTGTGTTAGCACTGCGCGCGCGACAAGGGTTTCGACGTGTGGCTTGTGAGGAGCAGCGGCTAGGGCTGTTCTGTGCTGCAGTGACCTGGGATATTTGGGCATTGGCGTATCGAAGGAAATCGAGAGGATCCCGTACTCGGCGAGTGCAGGGAGGTCCCAGGAGGGCGTGATCCAAATATTTACAATATAAGTATATAACCTCCTATTTATTTTATTTTTTTGAAATAATTGAACTCTGTTTCTTCGGAGCTCTTAGTGGGCACTAGTCGAGTGGATTGAGCTTAGTCGACTTGGTCATGTTCCTCGGGTTCGGCGGCCGTGTGAGCTCGACGGCGCCACGGCGGAGTCCGTGGAGGCCCAGGTCCGGTGGAGAGCCGGCGGAGCGCGATGTGAAGCTGCAAGCGAGCATGCGATGCACGCAGACGCAGGGTCGTAGTGCCCGGTGAGTTAGAGACCGCGGCCTGACGGAAAAAAGAGAGAGAGAGAGAGGGACAAAAGTTCCTCTTTTTTTTACACGAACCTTCTAGGGATTAGACACCCAGACAATCACACCGTAGAGATCTCTTGTCGCAAATCAAGGAATTCTCCCCGCTTCTTCCGTGTCCTGATAGATTCGCGAAACTTTGGCGACGGGCTCGACCCCACCAACCGCGCGGCGCACCAGCAGCGGAGACGCACGCCGCGCGCGCGCGGGGCCCTTCGGCGACGGACCGCTCGCTCTTTTCCGCCGGAAGCCTCGCCGCAGGTTGCTGGGTTGCTCCACTGATTGGCGCCTTGGCGGACGACATCAACGACAGTTATATCGCCGCGGCCGGCCGTCTGAAACATCGTAGCGGATGAGCTCTCACATCAAGCGGAGCACGCAAACCGCCTGGTGTGTCCATGCTGTAGCTGTCCAGCTCCGTGCGTTCCGCTTGCAGCACGGCACCGCCGACGAGCGGACGTGTGTTGTCGGTGCTCGGCGAGCCACAAAACACGACGAGCAGAGGCCGGAAGTAAAAGACACCTACCTGAAAGCGCTGAGGGAGGGGATGCTACCGGTCGAGGCTGCCAACACCGCGATCCACTAGAAGCTGCAACTTTGAATTATGTATTTTACGTGCACAAAAGTCCCCTATTTAAACGGACCAACCCACCACCTCTCCGTGTCTTCCTGAACCTGCTCGTCGAAGTGCTGTGTCCGCTTCTCGAGCACGGAGCGAGCTGGGCAACAGGACAAAGCATGCATGGGCAGAGAATGGGGACACATAATCCCTGACTCAGGTCTATGGCCAAATGGAAAAAAAGATAAGTGCCGCGATTGCCTGCGCCGAGCTATCGAGTGGACTGTTTTATCGTGTCCGCGCACTGGTTCTGTGCATATTCGGTGGACCATCCAGGCACCAACTGGCGTCGACGGTGGAAGCATCGCGAGCCCAAGTGGAAATTAAAGGTTCGGGAGCAGTTCAGCACGCTAAGCAAAGAATCTATCGCCCAGAGTGGCGAGGATTTGGGTTTGGTGGAAAGAGAAAAAGTGATACTGGATGATTCCAGTCAATTCGAACCCAGAAACCAAAGTAATTAAAGAACCTTTCAAAAGAAGAAGAAGAAGACTGAACCGGACCAGAATTGCATTAACGAAGCCAGACCAGTGAGTGAGATACAGGCAGTTACTAATAAGCAACGACACCCTCAAATGAAGCAACTCTATAGTCGATCCCTAATATCTTTACACGGACCGATCATCAGCAACGAGTACAAGCGCACACATACATACAAACATGCATGCATGTGAGCAGTAGTGGATCATCAGAAATCAGGGCAAGCATGACGAGATCGAGAGCGCACAGGCGTATGACGAGATTGCGACGACGTCCGTCGTATCAGGAACGGAGTTCAGGCAACGACGACGACGATTCACGGCCGTACGTTAGGGCTTCCACATGTCCTGGAAGGTGGAGTGGAAGGTGGCGAGCACGAGGAGGAGAAGGACGACCATGGCGACGCCCCAGGGGGAGCTGCCCTCGGCGGGCCCAGCGTCGTAGCGGTTGGCCCTCCACCGGCGCTCGGAGGGGTAGAAGCCGAGGTATCCCTCGAAGGACTCGACGGAGGAGATCCACCGGATGAGGAGGACGAGCGCGACGGGCACGGCCAGCAGCAGCCAGCTGAGCTGCTCCGTGGCCTCCTCGATGAAGTCCTCGTAGGTGAAGAACCAGGAGACGCCCAGCAGCAGCGTCACCACGAGCAGGATCAGGATCACCGGGTACGGCACCGGCGACAGCGTGAACGCCTCCACCAGCGACGACTCCGCGCGCCGGTCGCCGTGGTACGACATGGCCGGTTCTGGTTCTTGGGGTGGTGGGGGAGGCGGAAAGCGAGCGAGCTAGCGAGCGAGAGCCTGGAGAGGAGGAGGGGGGAAAGGAGAAGTGGTGGTGCCGATGGGTAGGCGCGCGAGAGCGGAGTAGTGGGCGCGCGAGAGCGGAGATGGGTGCGTGTAACCAACCAAAGAAGGCAGGCGACGTGTAGGAATCGCACGCGGAGATCGTGGGAACGGAGCGGAGGATCCTCCTCCTCCTCCTCCTCCTCCTCCTCCCTCGGCAGGGTGCGGTCTCTGGCTGATACTACAGGGGAAGAAGGACTTGACCGGCGACGACGATCCCTCGCGTGTAGCGTGTTATCTGGGCAAAGATTTTCGCGCGAGTGATGCAACGCCGAGATGCTTCTCTGACCTCCTATGACATTGACAGCTGATCTTGTGCGTCGATCAAGATGCGAAACGAACATCGGTCGAGGCTAAAGGTCACTTAATCACTGAGACGTGTCTGGGGCTGCAAAGTAAGTGATGGCGTTCGAACCATGGAGTAGACAGTAGAGTATGGAACGGAGCTACGAAATCGGACGGATTGGTGGAACGTGGTGTCGGATAGTTAGCTGACTGACGACGAGGCGTTTCTTTTCTTTTTTTTTTCTGGCCAGGAAGACAAGCAATCCGCTCCGCTGCCCAATAATTGAGCCGCAAACTGCGATCACATTTACGGCTTCGCCCTCGATTCAGGCCTAAAGCTCAGGGAAAATGAGTTAGACTGTTTTTTTTTTTGTCGAAACCGCTTCTGCCGACTGGAGCCCGAGCAAGTTGCTCCACGCTCCCCTGACCTGAATCGCGAACGAGAACTCTGATCCAAGGCTGAGGCGGTGGGTATTCGCGGAGAACACGGACGGCGATGGTCGCCGTCCAGGTCCCAGCCACCTCGCCGCCGTGCCATACTAGCCGTCATCCCTCTCACCGCCTCCGGCCACCGCTCGCGCTCTTCGGTGCGCGCCGGCTCGTCTTCGTTTCCTGGGTAACTCGACTCTAAATTAAGCCGGATGAAGTCGCTGTTCAACCCTCCAAGGCCACTTCACCCAGCCCAAATGTAAACCAACCCTCTTCCCCGTCCGGCCCAGCCCAATTTGACCGGGTTCACTCGCCTCAATCCCACCCGGCCCTCTCGTGCGTGCCTCGTCCCCTCGCAACTGCAACCGCGAACTCTGAAACCCTCGCCGCCAGCGATGGCCGGAGAAGGCGCCGCCGTTCCCGCCGGTGTCGCAGCGTTGAAGAAGCCCCTGAAGGTGGAGGAAGATGACGACGAGCTTGACGACCTACCGCTCTCTATTTCTAGGGGCAAGAAAGCGAGCGCCTCCAGGGCCAAGAAGGAGGAGGAGGAGGACGACGACGACGACGACTATGAGTTCGACAACACGCCAATCTCGCGTTCTCGGGCGAAGAAGGTTTGTTTGCCTTCGCGAATTCAGGAGGTTCCTTATAGTTTTCGTCTGCCTGGGCGGCGTCGTGGGGAAGATGGGTTATCTACAGATTCGCATGATTATTTGCGAATGGGTAGTTTGTTTGGTCCATTTGAGTAATGTTTCGCCAATATTAAAGAATCTTAAACGCGCGGGTCAACGGCGAGGGCTGGGCTCTGCTCCTAGGGCAACTTGCCGATTGGGGTAGCTTAGAGTGGTGCTTGCTTAGGTTTTCGAGGCATTTCATTAAGAAGTACTCGGATGTGGTTCGAGTCGATGCCATCTCATCGAGGGATGTCGATTTGCGAATATGACCTCGTTTTAAGCATTATATTTCTGTCACCCTGAAATTTACCTGCTGTGACTTGTTCGGTGTGCTGCGCCTTCATTACCAATCCAGCATCATTGCATTTTGCAGGGAAATGAGAAGCAGAAAAGCGCTATGAATAGCAGCGCAAAGGCTTCTAAAGTTAAGAAAGAAGAAAACGAATCTGATGATGATTTCGAGGTTGTTTCATGACCTAACGCTCCAGCTATAATTTTTGCTTGATTCTCCTTTCGGGGTTAACAAGTGTGGACCTTTCAGCCAGCGGTGCAGAAGAAGAGTGGAGGTGCTGCTGTGAGTGCCAGGACCTGTAAGGTTAAGAAAATAAAAGATGAAGATTTGGTTGATGTCAAGGTATATGCCATTCCTTTGGTTTATTTGTGTCGCCATTTATTTGCTAAGTTACTCACTTATTTGCTCACTTGGTGAATGATGAAAAGACAATGAAGAAGAGGGCAAGTGTCAAGGATGTAAAGACTGGCGTCGAAAAGGAAGATAAGGATAAGGTGAAGAAAGAGAGGAAGGTGTATGATTTACCAGGGCAGAAGCATGATCCCCCTGAGGAAGTATGATCGTTCTAGTTTTTTATAATCTGGTATGTTCTGATTTTCATTTCATGTGAATCAATTAATTTTCTTTTCTTGCAGAGTGATCCATTGAGGATATTCTACGAATCGCTCTACGAGCAGATACCCACTAGTGACATGGCTGCAACTTGGTGAGACACCTCATTAGCTTGTAAAGATCTGTTTTGCAAGCTAACTAAATGTAGCTATAGTATATTACGTAGCTTGTTTGGGTTCACACATACCAACCTCATGCCTGAGAATCGTTCCTGCCAAAGCTTGCATAGCTTTTTTGGATCTCATTTCATCTTCATAAGGAGTTTAAATCCACTCTCCGACAAGAAAATTGTGGCAACAACTGGCATTAAACCAATCTCATAATCCATGGCCATGCAAAGAAGAATCTCTGCTTGTTGTCATATGTTAAAGCTCAAGGTCATAATCATGCAAATGCTGGATGATTGCTAAAAACTAGGGACCCTGGCCTGGGCTGACTTGAAAAAGCGACCTACTGCATTTGTATTTGGAGTTCTTTAGCATGAGTTTCTGTCGTTTCTGAAAATAATTCCTCCGGTCGCAGCAGTGGGTTTTTGTAGTTACTGTGTTTTATTCAGCTAGCTTTTAGCAACATTCTGATTGAATCCCTATCTCAAAATAGGGTATAATGTTCCATGTGTACTGATTGCACCTGCAACATGCTAGAAGGTAGAACTAATTTGTCATGTGTGAGGTATCAAACCTGGATAAAAATGCTTGGGTGAATCCTATTGGTTCTGTAGTAGTTAATTCATTTATCTGTAGTTTCGATCTTATTAAATCAAACTAATATACTTAATTACTCTTTGGGTGTGTGTAGGATGATGGAGTGGGGATTGCTCCCGTTGGATGTAGCTAAAAAAGTTTTTGAGAAAAAACAGGGCCAAAAGCTGAAGTCACCAGTCAAAACAACCACTGCCAAGAGAATGCCTGCTTCTCCAATCAGGAAGACAACACCTTCATCTGCCAAGAAGGCTGCCTCGACTGCAAATAATGCTGGAAAAACAACTTCACAAAAGAAGAGGAAGGCAAGTAGTGACTCAGATGAGGACGATGACGACTTCATGGCACCTATGTCAAAGACCAAAAGGCAGAAGGCCTCTAGGTAGGGTTTAGGCATCTGATGCTTAGCAATGTCCGGAGTAGAGTTACTGGGGCGGAGTGGTATGCCAATTCAATGTCAGGTACTACCTAGTGTTATTGAACTCTGGCACACCAATGGCTTCTCAGATCTGGAATGATGTTATTTTTTTGGTGCCGTTTCAGTTTAGTATATCTGAAGTTTGTTGTCCAATTGGCATAATTTGTTTCTCCCCTTAAGTTCACTCCTCCCAGTCGTCGGCAATTGGAAGGAAACGTCATCTAACATCTGAATGTTTTAGCACACGGTAATTCCTTTCCCTGAACTCTGCATCCCCAACCAATCCAAATTGAAAAATAGTAACATTACCCATTTAGAAATATATCTGGCTTGACCGCCTTATTCCGAGCTTATACATCTATCAGGTTAACGAACCTGGCGACCTGCATCTTTGCATCCCGTCAGGTTGCAACCAACCCCCTTGAGCAATGTAGCACACCATGCTGCTGAACTGCAGAAGGCGTGTGATCAGACAAAGGCAATACACACACCGGCACTGCTTACGTATAGGCAAATCTGTTCCCAGTTTATCACTCATCATATCTTGACCTTTATTCACTTGGGTTTGGTGTCACTGACGGCGAGGCCGACACGGTGGATGAAGACAAAGGGTCGTGCACCACGGTGTTGGTGGAGACGAAGACCGGATCCTCATTCAGTCGCAGCATCACGGTCCCAAGGATACCTGTCACCAGTTCCTTGAACCTCGCTTCGTCTACCGCCTTTCCATCGTCGGCGTACGCCGTCTTGATGGCCTCGTCAACCACAGCGTCAACCTACATTATGATTGAAACGAAAGCATAAAAATCTAAGTTCAGACTGAAAACCCCTGTCCAAATCTGAAATGCGTTCCTGGAAACTGGAATGGCTGCGAGAATGTCGTGCAACTGAAAATGTTACTACCTCGGTGACAGCACCGTAAGGTGGCAGTCTTGCTGCATCAGCCATCTTATCAAGTGCGACCCTGAAGCACTCCTTGGATGCTTTGTTCTTATTACGCTCCGCTGTTACGTCTCTCCAGACAGAAGCCAACAGCTTGGCAGACAAACAATGCGGGTAAAATCAGACACTTCAATTGTGTGGAAACAAAGGTTCATATGGAGAGAAATACAAAAAAAAAAAGAGAAGAGATTGCAGTACCTTGTCCAACTCGAACTTGTTGGCCAGCAGCCTCTTGACGCCGCTCCCGTCGAAGGTGTTCTGGGTGTGCGCGACGATCACGGGCTGCTCCTTGAGCCGTTCGGCGACGGCGCCCAGCAGCCTCTTGAGTTGCTCCAAGAAGCCCTCTCGGGAGGCCGGCTGGTCAAGCTGATCGGCAGCAAGCTGCAGCAATGCCGGCTCGATGATGTTGCCCGCAACCTGCCAGTGTCACTCACGCCCGCAGATATCTCCATCAGTAAATGCTTACGTTTAGGCGACTAAACAGATCATTACGGCTAACTAAGCACGCGGTCGGTTGAAGTCCTCGATCGCTTAATTACCCATGCATCCGAAGCCGGCGGCATTCCGTGGTCGACGGTGAGCTGCTGAAGCGCGGCCAGCAAGCTCCGACGCAGAGCCGCGTCTTGACCACCACCCACCCGTGAGAAAATGGCGGCGGCTTCCGGCTCGTATCCGCCGCTGTCAACAAATTCCTTGAGGTCCTCGCCGTCCATTCGCAGTATGACGATGGGGTCCCTCTTGAGCCCGGCCGCCACGCCGAGCAGTATGTCGTGCAGGGCCTCCTGGAACTCGGCCTTGCTCACCTCGCCTTGAGCCGTCCCATGAGTCAGTTCGCTCACCACCTGCGCGCCAGTCAGGTTACGCACTCTGTGAGAGGTCAGCGTTTTGTCAGGCCGGTACGAGAAGTGGATCGATGCCCACCGCAGCCGCTGATCTTCGAAGAAAATGAACAGATGGGCCTACAAATATGGGGTTCTACCTCTTGTTTCCACAGAATTTGAGTGATACGAGTTGAGTTTCACTCGAAAGATATCAACGCTTCAAGATTTGAGATGGCTGATTGGATTTTGACGTTTTAGTAGGCTCTCTGCTCCGGTTAATATGAATGCCTTCAGCTCTAGGGCACCTTGACATGGACCTACGGGCGAACCTGCATCTTGCATTGCGCTTAAAATCTGACTCCTAAACTAAAGGTCACGATTTCAGAACCAACAATCCGCTTGAAAGGTCTCGACTGGTACAGTGTTAATGTATCATCAGCAGCAGCATCGGTTAACTACGTACATTAGCCAGTCTCTGTGTCATCGTCACGTTGCCGTGCCCTCTATGCTACAGTCGCTGCCACGTGATAAATAGAGAAGGGACGCGATTATTGGCAAGTTACTCTTTAATCCTTAGATTGACAGCTCGAGACGTCATAATTAATCACCTAAATCCGCAAGGAATCAGTATATAAGATACTACACGGATTCCATATCAGTGGGAGTAGCATCCTAAATTTCCATTCTGTCAAGATTGATACCGTGCAAACTGAAAACCAACTGTCGAAACTGGAAAATACACACATACCTGTGAGACACAATGTGATTCGTGAGTAACGAACTAAGCTACCATTAACCTGGCCCTGTAAGTCCGTTTCCTGTGTCTCTGATTCTAAGGAGTGGCACGATGCTTCAACCCAAAGACGTCTCTGATTCTAAGTGACCACACACAAAGTTTCAGCAAAACTTCCAGTAGGGCGTGTGAGGAGAACTCACGGTCACGGTGAAGAACTGTGCAGTCACTGCCTCACCGCCGTACTGGCCCGTGTGCATGATGCGGCTGTGGACTGTGGTACACTAGTGCGCACTGAAACATACATACCTCGGAGTAGACGTGGTCGGTGTTGGTCGACGCTCCCTCCGGGGGGAGCCCGAGCGCCGCTTCGATGTCCACCACGGCGGGGCGCAGCTCCCGGACGTTGAGCCTGCCGTTCCCGTCGGCGTCGAGCTGCCGGAACTTGGTCTCCACCAGCATGCCGAACGCCTCCTCGTCCTCCACCAGCTCCCGGATCTCCGACCCGTCCACCACAACCTTCTCGCCCTGCGCCTTCTTCTTCCTCCTCCCGAACCAGCTCCTCTCGGCCATGTCCCCGCTCCGACCACCGAACCCTCTCAGCCTTATATAACACACACACACACACACACACACACACGCCAACAATACCAAAAGTTGCACTCGTGAGGTCGCCCCCGCCTTTCCAGCTAGCAGCAACGTCGAGCTCGCGCGCGCGCGGCCGGCCGGTGGCTTTGCGTCTCGATCGGCGTTTGGCTGTGTCGTGCTGTGTGCGCACGCGCGCCGGCCGGGGCGGGATAAAAAGCAGGGGGGAGAAGGCACCGGCTGGTTGGCCGGGCCGGGCTGGTGTCGGCGGCCGGATAACCCGCGCGCGCGGGACACGTGTGGGGGCCGGTGCCCACTTGCCAGCACCAGCGAGCTCCAGTTGATCAGCTAGCTGGCGGCCAACGAGTCGTCTTGCGATCGTGACGACGACCATGCATGTATAGCCACAGCAGCCAACAGCTAGCACTGCCGGCCAGCGAGCCCCGTCCCGGCCCCTGGTTGCTGCCACGCAATCGTCGGCTAATAGTAACTTATTGGTGAAATTAAGCGGTCGAGGTTGAGACAAAAGCCACACGTGAAAAAGCGGCGAGTTAGCGCTTGGTGTCTCAGCTAGCTCGCGTCTCCCGTGGGAGAAGGCATATGTCAATGGCCGGTGCCCGTCGGCGTCGCGTCGTGATGATTGGCCCTGTTGCATTGGCCTCGGCCAGGCATGGGAGGATGCCGGAAAGCGACGGCCGGCTGGCCGGCCGTGCCCTCACAGCTCCGGAGATTAATTAAGAACTTTTCCATGGATGATGTGGGGTTTGACAAGCGACACGCCGGGTAAATGGTAATAAAACAAGAAAATTTCATCTTCTACCTTTTCTTCGCGAAATGATAACCTTTTTTAAAAAAAAAACTCAAATCTTCGCTATCTCGTCAGTTGACATCTGCCCTGTTGACCAGGCTCTGTTTTTTTTCGGCGGAAAAGAAAGATTCGTTGTGGATTTTTGGGTGTCTGTGCAACGTCTATTCAAGGATCTAACCTTATCTCACGAGTCAAAAATATGCAAAAAAAACAGATATGATTATGACTTATTATGAAGTATGAACAAGCTTCGGGCGGCTTGAAGTTTCCTGAAGAAAGAGACTGAATTGCCAGCAGTCTTAGCTACGTATGGCGACGCTAGGTGAAGTGCAAAAGCGAACCACCCCATCAACCGTTGTTGGATGCTTACACAAGTGATAAAGCCCGTTGATAAATCTCTCTTCGCCAATCTTTCAACTGGTGATCTAACACTAACAGGACGTGTCAGAACCCTGGAGACACACATGGAGGATCCTAATGCCGCTTACGTTCAGAAAACTGCAACCTGCCCGACCTAACTGACGTGACCTTGTTTGTCTGTCTCTGGCTCATCTCGCGAGCTCCAGAAGCATCCTAAGTGTAGTTGGTGTCACGCACCTTTTGATCTTTTCCTTGTAGCGCTCAGGAGCATTCATCAGTCACGCCGGCATGAAGATAGAAAGATAAAAAGCATGACATTGCGCCGGGTTCAGCCATTCGTGCTCTGCATTACCAACACGAACATCGGACTACCGGAGATCAACTCAAGACAAGTGGATTTCAATCCGCCAGTGTTTCTGCAAAATAAACTTGAGTACATATACATACCACGGAATACAATGAGTAGTAGATACAAAAATAAGGCATCAGCTCTTGTATGCTTCAACAGATGCAGACTGTGGTAAACGAGAAACATCATCAGATATGGTACTCAGGGAATGGCCATATTGAAATGTGTAATGCTTCGAGTACAGACCTTCCTTCCTTGACCATGCCACCGATTTATATACACGTCACGGGAAACTAAGTGTTATTTACAACTTAAAGCACAGGGAAAAACCACCGAGAGATCAAAGAAAAAAGAAGATAGATCAAGAACAGAGTAACCAACGATATAACACATGATCACGGTACAACAGGACAACCTAAAAGAGGTCCGCACAATGCAACAAAAGAATAACTTGCAGCTAATTTCCTGCAGAATCCTCGGCTGCAGTGCGCCTCCTTAGCTTGGCGCGTGTCACGCGGATCGTCTCCTCCATCGGTGTTTCCTCGACTTCGAGTGCAGGATCAAGCTCTTCTGCGCCCTCTGCGGTGTCGCAGGCATCATCAATGGCCATCGTGTCCACTCCTTCGGCCTCAGGGAGTGTTGGAGCGGTGGGCTCAGATCTTGGTGACTCAGCATTTGGCGTTGGAGCTTGCACCTGCTCTGTGGCAGGTTTCACGTCACTTTTCTTTGTGCTCTCATCAGGTTTTGTTGTAATAGATGCGGCCGGGGCGGACTTTGTGGAGGCCAGTGAACCAGCTTTTGCTGATGCTTGACGCTTGATCTTGGGGGAAGATGGAACGGATTTGCTCTCCTGAGTTTGCTGTACCATTGCTGCTTGCCGGGCAGCAATAGATGTCGCTCTGCGCATAACAGGAGGTGGTTGTTTTTGTGGTGGTTGTTGTTGCTGCTGCTGAAACTGTGGTTGTTGCTGTTTTAGTTGCTGTGATTCCTGAAGGAAGTTAAAGAAAACATGGATAACGTTATAACAACGAGATCAATAAAGGAAAGCACACATTTCCATTACTCTGTCCATACTTGACAGGCTTCCAGGATGCACTAAAAGCAAATACTTGTACTCCTTTCGTTTTGAATTATTTGACGCTGGTTAGTTCAATATTTAAACTAACCAGCGTCAAATAATTCGAAACAAAGGGAGTATTAATCATGCATTGTGCAGATTGTGCAGATACGTGGTGCGTCACTTTGTACAGCATACAGAAGGGATATCAAATACTGCTAAATTATGCCTTATGAATGTAGCTTCTATCCGTACTAGAGTAGAGCATAGTTGCGGCCAAAGTGGGCCGTGGCCCCTCTGGGTTGACAATAACCTTTAGTCCTTACCCTGGGACTAGGATATGAGTATATGACACTACTGCCCTTGACTATTATACCCAGAACAGGTACTGCTCTGGCAGCAATCTAGCTAACAAACTAGTATAGCAGTAGGATGCATCAATTGATTTCAGTGGCTAAATCTGACACAAAAATATGTAATGGTGTGTTCGGTACACACCTGAGGAGAGCGCTGCCTTGATTTCTGAGATGGTGACTGGGAAGCAACATATTTCAAAACATCAAAGAAAGTATTCTGTCCCATGGATGCGGCTTTCTGGAAATAAATGACAACCATATCGGTAGCTCGAGCTCTCAACTCAAGCAGATTACGGTCAATGTCATTCTCATGCTGTGAAATATATGGCTTAAAGAAAGTTCCATAGATGTATGTAGTTCCCTGCAATGAAAGCACATATCAATCCTATGTACAGAAAACCTGTAAGGTAGAAGAAGCAACGGACAACTTGAGTACCTTTGTCTTGGGGTACCACAAGTATATAAAGAACATCAGCTTTGCTTCCGAGTAGAATGGTACCCTTCACATTATTAGTCCAAACAGAGTTAGAGACTCATCAAAAAACTGAAGAAAACTACAACCTTAAGCAGTCTCACCATGATATTGTAAAATCTCCAAATCTCTCCAGAACCGTCAACAAGGCAACTAAAATCCTAGAAACAGGAAACATAACTGAATTTAGCAGAGTTGCTCATGGAAGCAAATGTTGTGATTACATAAATTTACTGAACAACCTTACCAATACTGACACCAAAATATGAGCTGCTCAATCTCCGGTTTGTTCAGCTCAACAGTCTTGTAGCATTCATAAGCAGGATAGGCATAGCCAAAAGCCAACCTACATAAAATTGACATATGAAACACCAAAGGACAAATGGAATTTTTGTGCTTCATTTCTTATCCACACCATAAAGAAAACGCTCATAGTTTCTTTGCAAATAGTAATCTAATTTCACAGCAAATTACATTAATTTTATTTTGTTTATTCAAAGATAATCCAAAATAGGAGCAGTTAACCATTTTTGAACACTGTGTTGATTATGGTCTTTTGTGTTGCAGTAGTCAGTAACCTTCAATAGACTAAAGTTCCTGATGCCCTAGCACAAAAGCGGAGGAAACTTCACCAACACATAAAAGAACAGACTTAAATCTAAGACGGCTCCTGACAAAGTAAGTCAAAGAGACAGAAAGCATAATGTTTGCTATATTTGTTCAAACCAGATCCTACAGAGTAAACTCTGCATTCTCGGATCCTTATCATTTCGAGAAAAATACGTATATCAGACAATAATCTAGAAAAAATCAACCGGACTGGATAATAAGAATAAACGAACAGAACCTTTGACCGCTGTGCAATACATTGAAAACTAGCCCCCATGCTCCTCGAAAACAATAAAATACTTTTGAATGCGTTGCATACCCTCATTTCCCATTTGACGGCGAAGAAGGTGGACATATCGACAAGAAGGAATGCATCTCCCAGTTTTCGTAAAACAAAACAGTATATTAATGATGAAAAAAATCAGAAAAAATTGAACCCTCTGGATGGCCACCCACAAATCCACAGGTTGGATAAAACCGAAGTCAAACCCGAACACTCAAAGTCTAGAATGCCTCCGATATAAGTATATAAACTAAGGCCTCCTTTGGAACGCAGGAAATACAAAACTTAGGAATATGAAAAACGTAGGATTGGAGTTGTATGTCACTTGCAATCCTATAGGAATTTAGAACGCAGGAAACTTTCCAATGATGTGTTTGGATGCAACATAGGAAAAAACAGGAATTTAATAAGAGAGAGAGACTCATAGGAAAGTTTCCAAGAGGTTTGACCTCATGCTTATTTTCCTCCAAAACTTCTATGGAGAAAGCCATTTCATAGGAATTTCAAAGGATTTCGTAGGAACAAATCATGTGTTCCAGAGGCCTCCACAGGAAAAGATCCTACAAGATTCTAATCGTCCTAAATTTCAACACTTTCCCTCCATTCCGAAGGAGGGCTAAAAATGTCAATCTGCCGCCAAGAACATATTTCAAGATTCAGAGGAATAGAGAGCTTACAGGAGGACCCTGGAGAGGAAACCGCCCATCATTTTCTCCGACCTTTCTGCACACGACCAGATCCACCGACGCGAACACAGATCAAAACAACATCAACGCAACAACACATTACATCGCAAACGCAAAGAACCGGACATACCGCGAAGAAACCTTGCAGGAGGGGGATCTGGATGGAGGAGCGACCGGGATGGATGGACGGAGCAGGCGGAGCCTGCCCGTGTGGAGAGAGAGGAACGGCCAGGTCCTCTGCTTCCCTCCCTCTCTCTCTCTCTACGCTCTCTCTCTAGCCACGGCTAAAAATACATGTAATGCGGTGGGACGAGAGGAGAGAGAGCCGGAGGCGAGGCGAGCACGTCCGCCGTCAGCTCGAACTCTAGCTGCCCGACTCTCTCTGCCCGTTTGATGAACCCGTATCGGAAGGACATTTTTTTAGCCGTTACTATTAAATGTACCTGACCCTATCTCCCGGCGCTTGAGCAACGGAAAAGAAACCCTATTCAACGCTGTATTCTATTTTACAGAGGAAATTGCACACAGCTCAAGGTTGGTTCCTGTGAGGCTGACAAAAAGTGATAAAGTTTGATCTTACACCAAGTGCTTTTTGAATGAAAGTCTATAACCTGCCTTGTGCAACATTGTAAAAGGAGGTTTCAACTTGCGATAAACAAATTCATCACTTACCATGATGTTGGGGTTAGCCAGCAGTATAACTACCTTGCATTTCAATATTGAGGTCAGTGGATTTACTGACTTCTTCCCATCCAGTTTGACGTTCCGTGTGCTAGCTAGTACTCCATTAAACTTGTTTGATCTTATCGTCTTCTTCAAATTCAAGCTTAAGTATTCATATGTCTTAGCATCTGATTTAGTTTTTTTAATAAACCCATCTCGTAAAAGTATAGTGATGTGTCATTTCCTTGATGACTGTGAAAACGATTTTCAAATAAAAAAAGGAGAAATCGCCTACACATTATTTCCCGTGATTATTTGAAGTGGTTGAGGTATGGGACCTATAAGAGCCAAGTTGTTATGAGTTCATACCCCGGTTAGCACATCTTTTAATGATTGTTCTGATGTTCTGGTCTTTGGGACGATGTGGCCCAACTCTCTCCTGCTCATAATTAACGGATCATGTCGTCTAATTTTCAAGGCAATCATGACCTTTGATTTCACCTATTGCTAAAGTTGAATTAGGATATATATATATATATATATATATATATAGCTCGAAATGGCTTATACTAACTGGTGCTTCTGATCACTTTTAGGAGCACGCATTCATATTTTTCAGTGTGCTTCTATCTTGTGTGGTTGCCTAATTAATATATACAATGCCATATACACTCCTTTTCAACCGTGAAAATAAAAAAGGCTAGGAAAATGTTAGCTCATCAGGATCCAAGAAGTTCGGATCATAGAACCAGATCTACGGTTCAACAAGTGAACTCCATCTTAGAAAAAAAAATATAAATTTTTAAATAGCGGACAGCAGCAGAAAACACATCAGCTGCGCAGCAGATCTGTGCTCCTTCATGCATGGCTTGCACTGCTGCCTGGCACTCTGGTGGTGGCGGGGCAAGGTGATGCCATTTGACACATGTGGTAGAGACCAATAATCTATAAGTCGACAGCTGCGAGATGTACGCTCAATTCCAATGCCGGGGTGACTTTACAAGGTGGTGCCTCTCCTGTAGGCTGTAGCTCGTCGCCGCTCACCAAAGTGCCTCTCCTCTAGGATGCGGGTGACCTGATGACGAAAGACGCACGGGTTTGTAGGAGAGAGAGAGAGAGAGAGAGAGAGAAAGAGAGAGAGAGAGAGAGAGAGAGGCAATGGACCCTAGTGATCTCTGTGATCGGATCTGGGGCTCCCGCCTTCCTTTCCCTGTCGCACGCAGGAATTCTTTGGGTCCGGGACGGGTACCATGCATTGCCTAGCTGATCCTTGTGCGTGCACATGCATGCGTGCGTGTGCTTCACCAATCACACCGGTCCAATCTGGAGCGAGACATACGTACTATGTGTTGTGCACCGCACTTTGAGCTTCCGCTAATTTGGTCTCTCAAGCTGCCATGCATGATAACTCCTTTTACCGCACGCTTCACAACGTCAAAGATCCCTTCTCTCCAATAAAAATCATGGATCGATCGTTTAAACGTCGAGGCGTCTTCTCCAACACGTACAATTTTACCACGCTTCGTCCTTATTTCACAGTTGAGTTCAGAATTTTGGGACCTGCCGGCTGGAGCTCAGCTGCAGCTGGTAGCCGTTCCAGACGAGTAAAAAAGAGCAGCTGGGATGGTTGAGCACGTTAAAGCCATGCTTGCACTAATCTCGAAGTTCAAGACAAGGATTTGGTACAGCTGTGCATGCACGTGAGGCCCGTTTCAGCTTTTGTGGGTGCCATTTCACATGATTGCCGTGGATGACCGGACGGGGTAGATTGATTCCTTCAAAGCT
Organism: Neostapfia colusana; assembly: GCA_030760725.1. NCBI lineage: Eukaryota > Viridiplantae > Streptophyta > Magnoliopsida > Poales > Poaceae > Neostapfia > Neostapfia colusana. The sequence continues at coordinate 86,133,658 of JASWHV010000013.1, read as the reverse complement.
AAATCTAGCTTTTTATATATTACTACTCTAAACCTCTTTGCATTCAGCTGCGAGACTCGGTTTATTTATAATTGCTGAACAGATACCAGATTACGACCAATCAAGTTACGACGGCCGATCGCTGAAAGTGAAGAATTGATGTATCATATCTATGCACGGGGTACCAGTATGCAGACAGTAATAGCGAACAGTGTAATGGATGCTCATCAGCTTATGAGACGTGTGTCTTTGTGACCATAATTCTCTGGTTGGTGAGGGTCGTACAGGTGGTTTGTAGTTAATGGAAGCATTCACATCGATGTGTTTCAGCATCAGCTATTAGATGGTTAGTTGGGTTGCTCTTATGTCACAAGCAACGAAACCTCCTTGCGCACCTGGATTATCATAATTGTCATTTTCCCATCATGCAGACAAGCAGCGAGCGACTACGTCTTACTTGTATGACCGCTGCAGCAAGTAGGATTATATAAAAAACATATAACTGTCAAACCATGTCAATGTCAGAATACTAATAAAACCAAACAAATAAGTAGAGGCGCAATCCGTTTGCAGTCCCAATATCGATGGTCATCGACGTCTTCATTCCACTCTGCTGATAAAATAAGCTAAATTAGTTACGCAAGCTCATCTAACTGCTCTTGGATACAACTTATCATTGCATTTAAATTCAGGCTCTTCTTATCCGCCAAGCACCCACGCATAGTCTAGTCCACCAAATGATAGCCTGACGCACCTAAACACTGAGGAGGCTGACATAGTATTAGGATCGAAGATGTGTGGACCTGGATCCTAGCTCTTAACTCTTCCAGAAAACTTCAGTGCTTCCATTTCTCTGCAGGTTAGAAAACCAAGCGATTCTGTTTTTTTAACTAACCTAATACAAGATGAATAGTTACACTATAAGCTAGGAGGTGCATGCAGGTGCTACTGAAGAACACCTGGACAACTAGGAGGTGTAAGTGCTAAATGGTGCCGCAAATGTCATGTTTGTGTGTAAGTGCTAAATGGTGCCGCAAATGTCATGTTTGTTAGTTTCCACTTGAATTCTTAAATCAAAAGACAGAGTCCACCCTAGCAGAGCCAGGCCTCCCCATGCCACAAGCAACCCCTTATCTAAAAAAAAATGCCACAAGCAACCAGCAGATAAAGGTGATGGGCCGATGATTGCGAGAGAGTGAAGGGAAGATCCCTAATAAAGTCGCTGCTTAAAAGAGACACATATCCTTTTACAAAAATAAAGTCCCTGGATTAAACTTTCTTTCTGGCGTGGGGTAAGACCCATCTCATAGCTATTTTATTTACTGCACTCATTCTATCAGCTCTGTAGCCGATCCAACGTGTGCCTGAGATAAAAACTTTGGTGTTACTGTATTCTATCAACTCTGTGAGATATATAGCTAGGCTCAGTCGTAGGGGTACCTTCAGAATCGGAAAGCACGTACCAGCAACGTGATGATCATGACAAATGTCCCACTTCAATCCCTTATTTGCTACCTCTATTATTAGAACGGATAGTGATACTTTAGCCGGAAGATTTCTAAGCACACCGAGAAGCTACTAACGATAGCAACCCGACAGGCCGACAATAGCCTAAAGACTGCCTGCTATAATTGACAGGAATGTGTACTAAGGATCTATACTTAGTTGGCGACTGTTTGGAGGTGTAAATAAAAAGGATGTTTACAAGAATGCTATGGCGGAGACAAACCACACTCTGGAGGTGGATGAGATGCAAATCTTCACCACAACAACATGTGGATGTTTAATCATATATAGGCTTCCTGCTTGATCTGCACTTCGTCCCTTGTATCTTCTTGATCCGCCCAAAAAACGTAGAAAGGACTGTGATTTGTCTATATGTGCAATTCAAATTAAGGAATGGTATGGATTACTAATGGCTGAAAATAGGTCCATTTTGCAAGGAGTAAAGCAACACGCCAATCCGGCCCGCAAGTTACTATACGACTTCGCTGGCAGGTTGTGTAATTATGTGATTTCTTAGTTTATCGAATCTGTCTGTTGTATAGATCCCTTGAACACAATCACGAAAAGGCATGTAGGTCGAACGGGCCTTGACGCCGTTTTCCGTCCAATACATGGTGACTGCTCGACTTAGGGTGTGTTTGGTTTAGCTGACGGATTATTGAAAATCTGATTCTAGCTATGAGCTGTGAGAAAGCTGTTGTGAGATAAGAGTTGCAGTGAAACTGAAATCTGTTTCGCTGGAAACAACTATCAACTGTGGATTCTGTAATAAATGCGTGTTATAAAAAAATAATGTTTGGTTGTGTAATCGGTGACATGGTGGGTAATTTCTGTAAAAAGTTGGAACAGAAATCTGAGAAATCTGGGGTTCTAACATATTTCCATTTGCACTAGTAAAATCTATAGATTCTGCAGAATCTGATTCGCATGTGAATCTCTTTGGTTTAGATTTCTGATAGAATTTGGTTGGTGCAGCTAAAACAAATGAACCCTTAGCTACCTGTCGCTAAGACATGAACTGATACAGTGTTATGGGACTACGCACATTTGGTGGCCGCCGAGCTGGTTGATGATCCTATCGAGGCTGGCCGCTGGGCGCGTTCGGGCTCATTATGGGGACTGGAAATAGAGCTATGCCTTGTGGAGCAAACTGTAAATAATCCGTTAAAAAGGTCGATAGGCTGCGGAAGCTAGGAGGGCACAAAGCTTGGAATGGCGCTGGTATCGGTGTGCCGGAGTTGGATCCGCCGGCGGCGCTGCTATTAGCTGTGTAATGCATGGTGTACTGTTAGTTCGATATTTAGCTAGTTCTCTGTTCCGAATTAAATGACGTTTAGCGCAACTAATTTAATTTAAATTAAATTAATTTTTTTATCCTAAACTCCATATATTTTAAGAACGGAGAGAGTATTTAGCTATTAGGTCCTACATTTGTGTTTGGCTAGAAGTTCAGTAAAATGTTAACAGTAATATATTATGTCGATCTCACTAATAGCTATCAAATTCTGTCCAAGTTTGATATTATGTTGAAGTTCAATAATATTTGAAATATGCATATTCGCTATCTAAATACATCACAAATATGCCAAAGCCGTCAAAAATTGGGGTAAGATCACATATTAGTAAGGGCATAAAGCCTAGCTTAGTTTTTTTTAAATAAGAGTAAAATTACAAACTCTAAAAGTGAGGGTAGAATAAAAGGGTCAAATTGTTTGAGATTATTATGGCCGCTATTCCCGCCACTTATTCGTTCTGTACGAAGCTCCATTTCCTTTTGTTCGGTAAAATAATACCGCAATACGTTGAGTGACATGCGGCCATGTGTGTAGCCAGCCCCTGGCATCGATCGGTCACTCGGAGCTCGGCGGAGGAGCCGGAGGGACGAAGCTGCTGGTTGCCCCGTCATGGGCCGCCGCAAATCCCTGTCCATCCTCGCCGAAGTTGCCGCTCTGATGATCGACATCCGCAGTCCCTTGCTGCCAGACCGGGTCCCACGACGGGACGTGCCATGCCGGCATCGTCATCGGCGCCGGCTGCCCCATTGGCGGATAGTAGTATGGCATCCCGGCCGCAGGCGCCCCGGCTGCCGCGCCAGTCCCAACGGCGCCACCCCCTGCCGCCGTCGCGAACCCGAGGGCGCTGCCGGGCTCCTCCTTGGCCTCCTCCCGCGGCACGATATCTACGAGGAAGTCCAACACTTCGGTGCGCGCGATGGCGGCGGCGACGTCGTTGCGCTGCAGGGTGCGGCGCTTGTTCTCCTCGGCGTGCAGCCAGGAGCGGATGGTGAGCTCGAGGATGAAGTGCTCGCAGGCCTTGGCGAAGAGCACGGGCGCCTCCGCGGAGATCATGCGCACGTCCTCGTCCGCCTTCATGATCTTCTTGATCCGGGCCAGCGGCAGCTGGTGGTTCTTGAAGTCCGACGCCGACGCGCGCTCCGCCTCCTGTCGTTGGTACGCCCAGAACGCCTGCAGCTGGGCCTGCTGCTGCTGGAGCAGGTGGTGGTGCGGCACCGGAGCCGGGGCTCCGCTGGTGGCCGGGGACTGGCCACTGCTGGAGTAGGGCAGCTGTTGGTTGTTGTCCATTGATTGACCCCCGATGCTTCCTTTCCTGTGGCTCGCTCGCGTTGGCTGCAGCTGCATGCACGTAGAAATGTTGAGGTTACATGCTGCGAATGAATTATCTGAACATATGTTCCACGTATGCATGCAGCAATAGCTAGCAGCAGGTTATGATACATGCAACATGCAGAAGATGCACGCTTCTATACGCAGATCGATCAATGTTGTACAAATGTAGATGGATGAGAAACATTTTATCCACTATATATAGTAGACGTGTAAAATTATGGTGGACATTGGCAAATCCGATCCAAGATTTATATATACCTGTATTCGTAAGTGCTTAAAGCAAGCTCAATGAGTGAGGATATGAGGATGGAAGACTCACTCTATAGGTGGCACGCGGAGTGCAAATGCGTGGGGGACTACTTATCCGTGCTAATTATATCAATGTCGCCTGTGCTTGCATATGATATTCTTCAGAAAAATCTGGACTGGGTACACAAGGAGTGATGTTTCCAACTTCAGAGCAGTTAAATGGGGGACAAATCAATGAATAAGCAAAATGCACTGATGCTGTACTAGCCAAATGGAAACTAGGACTATTTGGATATCAGATAATGTGGGGAAGAACATCTGTTCAATTCAGAAAGAGATTCAATCAACAAAAGAAAAGTAAAGGAAAAAAAGGAGAAAGAACAACGTTTATGTAGACATTATCTATCTGCTCGTATGCACCTGAGCAGAAACTTGTGCCAAGACAAGCAGTTGCAAAAGCGAAAGACAGGTCTAAGAAAACACACACGATCGGCGATGCATGCCATGCCTATATGCAGGTAAAATTAAGCTTCGATCAGAAGGCGAACCACACGAACTAGCTTGAGGTAGTTCCCACCAGTCAAAATTTCGAGCTACCTTATAGGAGTAGCGATGGACAACTCCTCCTCAGGTATAGCAAATACTCCAGATGCTTCAGCATGGAGGTCGTCGTCGAGGTTGATCTGCAGCAGGACGGACGACACACTCCTTGCCGTCCCACCAGTCCCAACTGCTGCCGCTGCTGAAGTCAGAGCAGAATGGAAAGCAGGCTCTAGTTCTTCCTTATGAGTAGCTAGTAGTCTGTGTCCAATTGGGGCTAGAAAAATCGTGCAGCAGACGGAGACCTTGCCTATCTGAAAGCACAAGTGTCGTTTTCGGCTGATTGGAACCTAGCTAGAAGTAATCTTTTCGTGTTTAGGGTGTCAGACTACAATGAAATGATCGATTACATGTATTGCTGCACGGGTCCTTTTGCTTAAAAATTCACTAGAAGCTAAGTAAAATTACTCATGAGTATTAGCAGGGGAATAATGTCTGGTTTTGTCTTTGCCGTGCTGCCCAGCACTAGTCTCTCCATGCTCCGCCGTGGAAAGGGTCGCCAGTCAGTTTGGTTTTGGCTTGTACCTGCGGATAAGAAGAGAGACGAAGAGATCGGGGAGAGCAGGCGTTCGTGGCCAGGCTTGGTCTCTCGGGATATGGATATCATCCGTTGTGGAAGTTTCCGGGGCCTCTCAAGATCCCACGCTTACACATGCATCCGTCCCCGTCGCCGCCGGGAAAATCTAAAATCTGCAGCACGCCGCCGGCACTAGCTAGTTTCTAGTTCTCCACGCTGGGGACGCTGCTGCTGCTGAACAGCGCTTGATCATGACGACTGCAAGTTATCTAACACTTGATGCTCTGTTCCCCCCGCCGATCACTTGGACGTGCCGCGAAAAATTGCAGTTGCCATTTTAATTTCTTGTAACCTGTGTTTCTCCGTTTTTAAAGCCTGTAATAAGTTTTTTCTTTTAAAAAAACATTTTAGGCTTATAAGTAGCAAGCCCATGATCGTGACGTGTTCATGGCTCGTCTATATGGGCTAAAAAATTAGCCCATATCGCCTTATGCAAAATTAGCCCATATCGAGAGTTTTCAGCCCACTCGCTCGCCGGGCCTCCCAATAGACGAGCCAACACGTCTCCTTGCCTAAAAAACATCTCCAGAATGCCCCCGGCCCCACAAGTCAGTAACCCTAACCTTCTTCCCCGCGAGTCCACACTCTTCTTCATCTCGAGGCAAAACAAGATTCCAGCCCGAATCCAATCACGAGCGCCCAGACCAGTCTCTGACACCGCGGGCCAAGGCGTCAGAGTCCCAATCGGTTGCTCGGCCCCGCCACGTCTCCGCCTGCCTCGACCTCGTCCATCTCCCCACGACGCAGAGGGACGAAACGATCAGGCCATCGCTCCGCCCGCGCGAACCCGATCCCGAATCCGTCGTCGGATCTCCCGGGATCTGACAGAGGAGCTGTGCACCGGCCGCTCACCGGTGCGGGGCTCGCGCGCACGCCATGGCGCGCGGCGGCGGAGGCGGGTGCTGCCCGTCGATGGATCTGTTGCGGTCGGAGGCGATGGAGCTGGTGCAGGTCATCATCCCAGCCGAGTCGGCGCACCTCACCGTCTCCTACCTGGGCGACCTCGGCCTCCTCCAGTTCAAAGACGTAAGGCTGCCTGCCCTCAGTCGTGAACTCGATTAGGCTCTTCATGGCAGCTGAGTTCCGTTTTGTTTAGAGATCTGGATGGTGATTGGACCGAGTGCCCGTGTTTCCGTCTTAGACGGTGGCTGCTTGATAGGGCTTTATGATCAGGAATTTCATGCGACCGGCAAGGGCTTCCGTCGGCATTGCGGATTGGGGAATTCGCAGCTGCAACACGCAACATTTTGCTGTTTAGGAAACTTTTACATTAGGATTTTTTATCATGTGTCGCATTGATGTGATTGGTAGCAATAGGAGCTCGATTGCATAGGGTTGCTCTTTAATGGGGCTGCTTGGAGTAGTCAATGGAAGTAACCGTTCCTCGCAGTTGGTTACAGTTTCCAATTAACATGATTACTAGATCGTGGAGCTCGAGCATTTTTTCTTGATGCTTTGGAACTGTTCTAAGTGTTGTTCTTTTTTGTTGATTATTCCGTTTACCTTTTTCTGATGATTATTTTTTTTTATCTCAGCTTAATTCAGACAAGAGCCCGTTTCAACGAACGTATGCTGCTCAGGTACCTCATCGCCTTAACATACTTTGACCTTAGCATTAAATTGAGATTCTTTATCAAGATGCAAGTTTCTGTTTCCTTGTTGAAGACCTCTTTTGGTACTGTTGATCTTTGACCTTTTCTGGTAATGAAATAGTGTGTTGTATCGAACAAGTGATATAAATGTCCATTTACCTGAATGTCCACTGCATATCTGTATATGTTCGCTTTATAAAGTACCTCCAGGGTTTTTAAACACCGTTGTGTTCAAATGTGATAATTTTTACTGTTACTTTTCTTATCATACAGATCAAAAGGTGTAGTGAAATGGTGCGCAAACTGAGGTTTTTTAAGGAGCAAATGGCAAAAGCTGGCATATCAACCCCTAATGCACAGCTCATTGAAACTCGTTGGGACTTTGATGAGTTGGAGGTATGCGTTCATGTTCATGAACTGCTCCCTGACCGTCCACAAGTTATATGTATCTTGAGTTCCTCTATTAATGCTGTCAAGTAACAGATCAAGCTTGGTGAACTGGAAACTGAGCTAACCGAAGTTAATGCAAACAACGAAAAATTACAGCGGACCTACAATGAGCTGTTAGAGTACAATACTGTTCTCCAAAAGGTATAAGCTTCTCTATAGTCTTGCATTGAACATACCTTTGATCTGTACCAATATGCATGTATTGTATAAACGGATTAATGACCAAAGCCGTTATAACTTGTTTATTTCTGTTGCTAGTTTCTTACCCTGTAACATATGTTGCATCACTTTGCTTTTATATTTCCTTTGTCTAATTTTGCATTGTCTGCCACCAAGCTTCTGTTTACTTGATTTTTGTTTTCTTCAGGCCGGTGAATTTTTCTATTCAGCTCAACGAAGTGCTACAGCCCAACAAAGGGAACTGGAGTCAAGTCAATCTGGCCAGTCTTCACTGGAGAGCCCTCTACTGGAACAGGTACAAAGATTGTTATGAATAGCACCATCACCCTCCTATTATCTTTTTTCCCTGCCTCCTTTTCTTGATAGGAATATTGGTTGTATTTTCTTAGGAAATGTCGACAGATCCATCAAAACAAGTGAAGCTTGGATCGTTGAGTGGTCTTGTGCCAAAGGAAAAGGCAATGGCTTTTGAACGGATCTTATTCCGTGCCACGAGGGGTAACATATTCCTTAGGCAAGAGGCTGTTGATGAGCCTGTAACAGATCCTTCGTCTGGTGAGAAGGTTGGTATAAATCTTATAACTATTATAGATAAAATAAATTGTGCTAGTTCTTTGAAAAGTTTGTCCCTGGTCCTTCATATTATTTGTTTGCACATTAGAAAGGAAAAATACGGCTTGTTTAATCTAAGTACAATATAACTATAATGTACTGTACAAAATGTTAGAAACTTACTTCGGACAACTCTGATTATGTTACTGGTACTACAACTTTGTGTTATTTAAGTGATTAAATATTGATTGATGATTGCTAGACTGGACCTACTTACAGATTCCCTCATACCTCTCATATTCTGACTTTATGCATATTGTTTATTCCATGCTCCGCCTAATTACCACTTTTCTTATGGTAATGCAGGTTCTGAAAAATGCATTTGTTATATTTTACTCTGGGGAGAGAGCAAAAGCCAAAATTCTGAAGATATGTGATGCTTTCAACGCAAACCGTTACCCGTTTCCAGATGATGTCGGCAAGCAACTTCATGCTGTTCAGGAGGTTAATACTTGATTTGTAGTGTTTGTTGATATTCTTGATGTGCTTTCGTAATGGTAGACGAGGACTTTCAATATTTCACATGAAAAAGAGTGTAGTGATTCAAGTGGCTATTCAACATGTAAAGGAGCATTTGCATTCAGGGTAGTCCTTTTTGCGTGTATGTGTGCGCATGTAGTCCCTATTGTGGAACGGTCACAATATATAAGCCTTGTTTGTCAGCTTCAGCTTGCTGCAAAAGCAGCTTATATGAATAGCTGGTGAAAACAACTTCTGCTTATTGCTGCTTTTTAGTTCATTCTCAGAATCTGCTTAACTAAAAAGCTGCTGCTGATCCTAGTGTTTGCCACAGCTTCTGCTTATTTCTTTGAATAAGCTGAGAAATAAGATGTGCCAAACAGGACCATACTAAATGTGTCAAGAAATCTTTAGGGTAAGATTGCACTGATATCATTATCAATTATAGGTTACACATTGTCATCATTTAGTGTTCATATCCAGATATTATTATGCGTAGCTTAACCATTGATGATAGTGTGGATTTCTGACAGACTGAATCTGATTTTAACTATTCTCATTAACTTGCATTTCTCGAAGTTTTAACTATCCTAATATAGGCATATAATATGTTCTATATTTCTGGGGTCTTGTAGGTATCTGGAAAGATCTCAGAGTTGAAGGCAACAATAGAGATGGGATTAGCTCATCGTGACAGTATACTCAAGAGTATTGCTTCTGATTTTGAACAGTGGAACCTTCTGGTAAGCTTCTATTATTTTCTCCTCACGTTCAATGAAATTTTGCTAGTTTAAGTTTCATGTCCTCAATCGGAATTTATATTTACTCTAAATTGTATTTCCCTTGTATCCCAGTTTCATTACTAACCTGCAAATTGATGCTGCAGGCAAAGAGGGAAAAATCAATTTATCACACTTTAAACATGTTAAGTGTTGATGTAACAAAGAAATGCCTTGTCGGTGAGGGATGGAGTCCGGTTTTTGCGAGCAGTCAGGTAATTAAATATACTATCTCCATGTCCCCCATAATATTTCCCAGTTGCCTCCTTGGTTCGTCGTTTTACATTGTACCTGCATGATCTACGATGTGTCTTTTGCAGATTCAAGATGTCCTTCACCGTGCTACTGTTGATAGCAAATCCCAAGTTGGATCAATCTTTCAGGTTCTGAACACACAAGAATCGCCTCCAACTTATTTCCAGACGAATAAATTTACTTCTGCATTCCAGGAAATAGTTGATGCATATGGGTATGAGTCCTTGTCCTGTTATTTGTGTAGTGCTTATGTGTGATTGATTTGGCTAAATTAGTAACTTATTGACGTGCTATTACTCGTAGATTGCATCTTTTTCATTGTTATTGGATCTGATAATTTATTTTTACCCTGTGATCTCTTAGATATTTGCTGTCTGATCTATGCTTGTGTCTCCAAGTGTAATTGCTGTTATCCTTTTTTATACTTTTTTTATTTCATTTGGACATGATTGAACATTTATATATCATAGTATGCATGTTACTTAAAATTAATTTTAATGGAATACACAGTTGTGTCTCCCATTTTGAATCAAGATTTCTCATCATTTTAATTTCAAGAAATTATTGAAATAGATAATAAAAAAGTGGGTATTAATTTATTTTGTGCTCCAGCCCAAATATTTTTTATTGGATAAGTGCTAATGCTCTGTTGCATCTGGTGCAGGGTTGCCAAGTATCAAGAAGCAAATCCTGGTGTATTCACCATTGTCACTTTCCCTTTCTTGTTTGCTGTAATGTTCGGTGACACGGGTCATGGAATTTGCTTATTGCTTGCAACACTGTATTTGATAATCCGAGAAAAGAAGCTAGCTTCGCAGGTTTGCTCACTCGTCTTGGTTGCATTTTCCTTTGCCTACCTGTGTCTGGATGAGTCTTAGCTGTCTTTCATTTGTTCTAGTTTTGATCCCCAAGAAATCTTTTTCAATTATTTGTGTCTGAATAATTGGCTGAACCTCTATGTGATACCTAATTTTGATCGCAGAAACTTGGAGACATAATGGAGATGATGTTTGGTGGTCGCTATGTAATTATGATGATGGCACTTTTTTCAATCTACACTGGATTAATGTACAACGAATTTTTCTCTGTTCCATTTGAGCTTTTTGGTAAATCTGCCTATGCGTGCCGTGATCCTTCTTGTGGGTAAGGAAATAACTCGTATTTATTCATTTCTTAGAATAAATAAATCCATGTGTACTATCATGCTCATTACCTTGGCTATAGAGATGCTACAACTGAAGGATTGATTAAGGTAAGAGATGCATACCCTTTTGGTGTGGATCCTGTGTGGCATGGTAGCCGCAGCGAGCTGCCATTTCTCAACTCACTGAAGATGAAGATGTCGATTCTTCTTGGAGTTGCACAAATGAACCTTGGCATCGTGATGAGTTACTTCAATGCAAAATTCTTCAGAAACAGTGTTAATGTGTGGTAAGTTGATCTGCCTTATTTTAATTTGATGCTGGAACAGAGTTTTGAAAAAGCAGATGATCCTTTCTCATCACATATATACTTATTGGATTATGATGATTTTGTTTGTATTTTCGAAACAGGCACCAGTTTGTCCCCCAGCTGATCTTCTTGAACAGCTTATTTGGTTATCTTTCCTTGCTCATTATAATTAAGTGGTGCACGGGGTCAAAGGCAGATCTGTATCATGTTATGATATACATGTTCCTTAGCCCAACAGACGAACTTGGGGAGAACCAGTTATTTAGTGGCCAGAAGACAGTGCAGGTCTATACTCATTATATTCTCTATGAATTAAAGCAGAGAATTGTGCCTAATATTCATTGCTTCCTATACAGCTTGTTCTACTTCTGCTTGCTTTGGTGTCTGTCCCTTGGATGTTGATTCCAAAGCCTTTTCTTTTAAAGAAGCAACATGAGCAAGTATGTTTATACAGACATGATTCATTGCTGCATTGTTGTTGTAATTTACTATAAAACTGACTGCTTCTTTGCCCCTTTCCCATCAGAGGCACCAAGGTCACCAATACACCATGCTTCAGGGCGCGGATGAATCAGTGGGAGCGGAGTTGGGAGAACATCATGAAAACTCAAGTGACCATGAGGAGTTTGAATTCAGCGAAGTTTTTGTCCACCAACTGATTCACACAATCGAGTTTGTTCTTGGTGCAGTCTCAAATACAGCTTCATACCTTCGTCTCTGGGCTCTGAGGTACTGCTACCTGTGGACTCACTCAGGATATTACTAATCTTTAAATGCGGCCTCATGTCCCTATGACTTTACGTTGCTTTTTTACCTCACGGGTTACTAACAAGCAACTTATGTGCCCCCTTGCAGTCTTGCACACTCGGAGTTGTCTAGCGTATTTTATGATAAAGTTCTCATGCTAGCGTGGGGGTAAGTAAACTCTCTCCCTCGCCCCTCGCACCTTTCCATCCACTCCCTCTAAAATATATCATGTTCTGTTTTTGCAGGTTTAACAATCCTATCATCCTTATTATTGGTGTCATTGTCTTCATATTTGCCACGGTCGGTGTCTTGCTTGTCATGGAGACTCTGAGCGCATTCCTTCACGCATTGAGGCTTCACTGGGTGGAGTTCCAGAACAAGTTCTATGAAGGCGATGGTTACAAGTTTGCGCCATTCTCTTTCACGCTGATTGGTGAGGAGGAAGATTGAGCTCCCGTGCGGACTCTTGTGTTTATTGTAGATGTTGTAAAATCTTGGCTGGCCTTTGTTTCCTGGAACGATCATTTTTTCATATGTTGTCACGGATCATAAGCATCCAGTCCCTTACCGAGTGATGGCACAGCATCATTTTTCCTTAGCTGCGAGCCTTATGTAGGGTTTTTTGCAACAAATGCGGGGTGATGTCACCCTTATTAATAATGTGTTGCCACAAGGGCCGTGTGTATTTTGGATATAAATAAGCACTGTATTAAATGGTTAACATTCCATTATGTTCATGGCCAATAAAGTGCTCTTTACACTTAAGATACGTAAGACTTGGTACTCCCGTTGTAGGCACTGTTTGTCACAGTTTGATCAGCCTTTTTCATAAAAATAAGCTGTAGGTGTGCAAAGAGTCAGCTTATCCAGCAGTTTTTTAGTTTAACTGCTTCTTAGAATAAATTAAAAGCAGAATATAAGTTTAAGCTGTTGTTCATCAGCTTTTCAAACAAATTATTTTTTAACAAGTTTAAACTGTGTCAAACAGCCGTAAGCAAACCATTGAAGTGTTTCCTCTGGCCTCAATTATATCCTCAGCAAATTCAATTCTGTCGGTACCCTCAGTACCAGGTACCTCCGTGCACAGAAGAAAAAACGTCTAAGGACCTCACCCCCTCCACAGGGGTGAGCTTCGAAGACGCCACGTGTCCAGCAGGGTCGGGCCTCTCCTCTCCTCAGAGGCGAGCCTCGGGCCTGCCACGTGGCCAGCAGTGTCGGACCTCGCCCCCTCCGCAGGGGCGAGCTCCGAAGGCGCCACGTGTCCAGCGGGGCCGTGCCTCCCCTCTTCTCAGAGGCGAGCCCCGGGCCTACCACGTGGCCAGCAGCGTCGGACCTCGCCCCCTCCGTAGGGGTGAGCTCCGAAGGCGCCACATGTCCAGCAGGGCCGGGCCTCCCCTCTCCTTAGAGGCGAGCCCCGGACCTGCCACGTGGCCAGCAGTGCCGGACCTCACCCCCTCCGCAGGGGTGAGCTCCGAAGGCACCACTTGTCCAGCGGGACCGGACCTCCCCTCTCCTCAGAGGCGAGCCCCGGGCCTGCCACGTGGCCAGCAGTGTCGGACCTCACCCCCTCCGCAGGTGTGAGCTCCGAAGGCGCCACGTGCCGTGTTGCCCACCCGACTCGGTAGGCATCAGGAGTAAAGGCACGACATGCCTTGTCCAATCAAGACATTCAAGACACGCGCCCTCCCAAGACGCGAAAACGCGGCGCACGCCCCTGTCAGGTGGCACTGTGATCATTCGCGTCACAGTTAAGTTAAGACAAGCACACCATGTCAGAAGTTGTTGACCAATAGATACAGCGACAAGACATTCCTCGCCGTCACTGCCATCATCAACCACTACGCCTAGCTTGCGGCACGGACAGGACAGCAGAACGACGACTAAGAAGCCATTGCCACAGACAACTGCCAGCATTCACTACAAGATATGGTATATGGCAGGAAATCTCCCCGGGGCCACCTGTCGGGCCCCGGGGCCCACCTTGTAAGCCGCCCGAGCCTTGAAGTATAAAAGACTCGGGTTGGCAACGTTGCAAGGGGTTCAAGGGTTCGAAAGTTGGAAAGTAGGCAACTCAGTTCATCCAGATCACCAAGCTTAGAACTCCGGTTCTAAGCTCCGAGCAATACAACTCCCATGGGCGTAGGGTGTTACGCTCCGGCGGCCCGAACCACGTAAAAATTCTTGTGTCAATCCTATCACAACCAATGTGACCTCTCGAGAGAACTAGCCCCTCCGAAAAAGAACCTCCGCGGGTTGCTCCTGAAGCTGGCCCGAGGGAAGTGTCGACGACACACTTCGACATTTAGCGCGCCAGGTAGGGGGACTTTTTTCTCTCGAGACAGGTCTGCGCCAACGAAGATGACCAAGCTTCCTTCAGCGGCTGGCTCTTCGCGCCCTCATTCCCGCCGAACGATGACCAGTGAGGGTGATGTCTCGACACGCTGAGGGAGGAGTGTGTCGGGACAGGTTGGGAGCCCGTGTCGGACTCCAACGACGCGGACTCCTACAATCTGAAGATCTACTGCAGCGCAGAGTGCTACTCAAGCAAGTGCACTAGCTGCCGCACGAGCGCTCCTGCACAATACGCCTGCTGTGGACGCTCCGCAGGGGGCCGCCCAGCAGTGGATCCGCGACGTCGACCACCTCGTCACTGCTGCCTTCAACCCTCCGCTGCGACGGGGACGATGCCCCGGTCAACCAGATGTGTCGCTGTCACACACACCAACGGTTGACATGCAGACGACAGACTCCCGTTCTACGAGGCTCTCAACGGCGGACCTGAGGACAGAGCTGGAGCGACGTCGCTTGGGGGAAGATGGTCGCGTGACCATCGAGCGACAACAGGAAAGGCGTCGCAACCACGAGGCTGACTACAGCATGTCGACTGCCTCGACTCAGCCTCGGCCTCAGACGTTCACCATACGACCTCTGCCCCAGGCGTACGCCACGCAGCATATGCAACACCCATATGCCTTGCAGTCGGCGCCCCCGGTATATGGTGCACCATTGCCCATGCCGGGGTACACCGTGCCAGCAGCGGACCAAGGGTTCGCGACACCAGGATCTGCAGCAGCAGGGACGGGGTGTGCGGCCCTGGCGCCATGCCTCCGCTTCACAGTGTGGCCATGCAAGTTCCGGCCACACCTGCTGGAGAAGTACGACGGAAGCGTCAACCCTGCAGAGTTCTTGTAGATCTAGTCTACTGCCATCCTCGCGGCAGGAGGGGATGAGGCCATCATGGTCAACTATTTCCCTGTCGCCTTGACTGGCCCGGCACGGTCATGGCTCATGAACTTGCCCCACGGTTCCATAACTTCCTGGGGGAGCTATGCCGACAGTTCACGGCGAACTTCGGCAGCTCCTACACGCGTCCGACACGGAGCTAGACCTCCACGCCATGCGACAGCAACCGGGGGAATCACTGCGCTCCTTAATCCAACGATTCTCCCAGGTACGGAACACCATCCCCCACATCCAGAATGCATCAGTTGTGGTTGCATTTCGACAGGGTGTTAGGGACAAGAAGATGCTCGAGAAGTTGGCCACTAGGGAGGTGCGAGACGTCTCGGAACTCTTCAGTCTGACGGACAAGTTCACCAGAGCAGCAGAAGGGCGTAACTGGCACTCACAGCCAGCCTCCGAAGCAGGAGGGCAGCCCGGAGCTGGCGGAGTTCGAGCTGGACTTCTTACCACGTCATGCAGTCAAGAGCCAAGCACTTGCTGACTTCGGGGCCGAGTGGACGCCATCACCAAGCAACCCAGGGGGCCCTGAAGGTGGAGAACCGGAGCCCTGGGCACCGGTCTTTACCGAGCCTCACTAGACGCTTTACTTCGACGGCTCCTCGCGGAAGCAGGGGACCGGAGCCGGCGTACTGCTCCTCACACCGACGGGGGAGCAGTTCAAGTACATGGTACGCCTCAACTTCAAGGCAACCAACAACACGGCCGAGTATGAAGCTCTTATCTTTGGCCTGGAGACAACGCCGTCTCTCGGCATTCGCCAGTTGTTGGTCAAGGGCGACTCCCAGCTAATCATCAAGCAAGTCAAGGGTGAATGCTCCTGCAAGGACCCACAATTAGCTGTCTATCTGCTCTACGTGAAGATGCTAGAGAAGGACTTTGAAGCCTTGGACCTGTGCCATGTACCACGCGCCGACAACACCGTCGCCGACGACCTATCAACGAAGGCCTCCACCGGAGCCCCTGTGCCCGAAGGAGCCTCCAAAAGGACGTTGCCGCGACCCACAGCCCGGCCTGCCGAACCGAGCGAAGGGGGCGAGACCAGCACCTCGAAGCTAGCGGTCCCGGCGGCCCTGCAGCCATGGTGCCCGCCAAGGATCGTATGTGCCACTAGGGACTCCGTGCTACCCAGCGCCCAATATCCAGAAGCTCAAGTAAGCTCCGATGCATGGACCACGGAGGTCCGGGACTACTTGAAAGACAACATCCTTCCTGATGTACATGCATCTACTGAACGGATTGTGCGGATGGCTAAGAGATACACGCTGGTAGAAGGAGATCTCTACCGACATGGCGCCAACGGCATCCTATTGCGGTGCATAACCCAGGAGGAAGGCTGCGACCTGCTCGCAGAAATACACGGAGGCGAGTGCGGGAACCACACATCTTCCCGCACGCTGGTCGGTAAATCCTTACGGCATGGCTTCTACTGGCCGACAGCCCTCCTGGACACCGTCAAGCTGGTTAAGAGATGCAAGACGTGCCAGTTCCATGTCAAGCATATCCACACACCAGCGCAAACGCTGCAGATGATCCCACCCTCGTGGTCGTTCACGGTATGGGGATTGGACATCCTGGGGCCCTTCCCCAGAGCCGTCGGGGGATACCGACCAGACGGACATCCCAAAGCCGGGCCACAGGGGAAACACCCTTCTTCATGGTATACGGGGCCGAAGTCGTGCTTCCCCCGGAGGTCACCATGGGGTCCCCCTGTGTCCGAGCTTACGACGAAGCCACGCAGGACCAGCTCCGGCTTGAGTGCATCGACCTCGTCGACGAGGCAAGATGGCAAGCAACGCTCCGAAACGCACGGTACCGGCAGGCGCTCCGGCGCTACCACCAGAGGTCCGTGCATGCTCGGGAGCTCAAGGAAGGCGACCTGGTGCTGCGGCGCATACTTTCTCGAGAAGGGGCCAACAAACTCTTCCTCAACTGGGAAGGTCCCTTCCGAGTCACGAAAGTTTTCCGCCCCGGGTGCTGCGCCTTGCTACGGAGGACGGGGACCCACTCCCCAACCCTTGAAACATAGAACACCTCCGTAAGTTCTACCCATAGAGTAGTGGTGGGACAGGTTTTTTCTTCTTTCTGTAACAGATCCCATAGAGCCCAGGAGCAGCGCTCGGAGCAACTAAGCCCCACGGGATGGTCCAGGACTACGTCCGGCTTAGCTTGGTCATGTACCCTAAGCGCGTAGGCCCTGCCCCCCTTCACAATGGGGTGGGTCGTTGCCTCCATGTACAACCTGTTTTCCTCCTATGGACTTATATGAATGAAAAGAACTCTGTCCTACCACGCTTACTTATGTTTTCATTTAAATTACGCACTAAATTTTACGATCACCTTCCCATGCTCAAGACAGTGTACGTTCATCGTATACTCGGCTCTCCTTTTCCACTCTCATGCCTAGTAGGTATTTGCCATCCTGCCGAAGGCGGTTGTGCTTGAGGTACCTGCCAAAGGCCCGGGGGCCTCTCGGACCTCCCCCTGTTAGGGTACTGTGATGCCAGTTGGTGTCCTCCAGGAAAGACCTACACTAGAGTGGGAGGTCCAGGGTGTGCAGCCTGCTTTGTCTGGTCCTGCACCCAAAGCGTGTGCACTCTGCCTCCCCAGCGCTACGGTCTAAGTACTAGCGGCCGGACGGTTACACCCTGACCAAGGAGGGAGTCGGACCTCCGGTATCGAGTGCACTGAATTACCCAAGCCCCGTATACCGGCCCAGGACTGTAAGCCAAATAAGACTAAGAGACAGGGAAGGGAGGACCTCTGAGCAGAATTATTGTTTCCCTACTCGTGTGCAGGACCTCCTGAGAGGCCTCTCGGACCTCCGGCGCCGGAGCTCCAACACCAGCATGCTCCGGACGGTCACGGGGCCCTGGCCTTGGCTCTCCCGCAGGAATGTGGTAAGTGTGCCCAGTGCATTAGCCACACCTACCAGGGGGCCACTACAGGGACTACACAAGGGAAAGTCGGAGCACCCGGTTGTATTGAAGTCCCAAGACTTCTCACGACCAGAGCTCCAGACTCTAACTCAAGACCTCATGGGTCCTTATGAGAACAAGGGCCCAAGGGAGGTGTTTGTGCTAAAAAAAGCTTCGGTATCGGTGGAGACCTCCCGGGGTCCTTACGGAGCTAAGGGCTCGGGAAGGTCAAGCCAAGAAAAGGAAGCAAAAAGCACAGGCACATAAAATAACAAGTTTATTCATTGAAGAGTTCCATGAGCAGGTCTACAGATAGAAGACAAAAGGAAAAATACAAATGCCCTCCAGCTACAAGGGCAAGCATCTAAGAGCCCCCGGCCTCCCGCCGGAACCGAGATGCGACGAGAGCGGCGACGTCTCTGACTCCGGCCTTGGCGATCTCCAACTGCTCGGCAACAGGGCCCCGCACCACCCGATCCAGAGAGATGGAGGAGTCCCAGCTCCGGAAGCACGTAAGAACGTGCGCGGCGACCTCCTTCGCCAAGCCCCTCCCCTGGACCTCGAGCTCATCGCCGATCACAGCTTCCAGCCTCTCCAGCTTGGCGCCGATGGACTCGAGTGCCAAGGCACACCTGGGCCATCTCTTGCGCCGATGCCCCCGTCCTCACGGAGCTGAAGCCGAGAGGCACTAGAGCAGACTCCGCCTGGCCAACGAAGTCCCAGACTCCCGAGGACTCGACGGTCCGCGAAGCCCGGAGCTGCTCCACCTCCTGACGAGCCGCCAGCAGGGCGCCAAGTCCTTCCTCGGCGAACCTCCTCTCCTTGGCCGCCAGGTCGTTCTCTCGGAGCTCGAGGTCCCGGGTACGGCTCTCCAATTCCGACACCTGGAAGTCGGCAGCAAGCTCCCGGTTCATCATAGTCTGGCGGTCCTTGGCGACCTGCTCCTCCCTTTCGGCCAAGGCTGCCTCCCGGAGTTCCAACTCCCCGGCCCTGGCCCTCAGGTCGCCTTCTCCCGCCTGCAGCTGTTCGGCGACCTCCTTCTCCTTGTCCGCCACGGCGCGCTCCCGCTCCACGACGGCACACTCACGCCGCGCCAGCTGCAACCGAATCTCCTCGTTGGCAACGATGCGGGCCCGAACACCGTCATAGGCCTCGCGGGCCTCCTGCATGATCTTCCGGGTCTCGGTGTCCAGGCGGTCGACGGCGTTCTTCTGTGCAATGAGGAGTTTCTCCTCAGCGTTGAGCCTCGTCCTCTTAGCGTTGAGCTCCTCCTCGACCTCCCTGGTCCGCAGCTTCAAGAGACGCCCCCAGCCACGGAGGCGGTCCCTCTCGTCCGCCAAGTCCTCCTGCTCGCGCTCGAGCGCAACCTGGACCTGCCGGACACTAGACTGGGCAAGTTCCATGGGGTCCGACAGGGACAGTGGAGCAGCAGAGGCCGAAGCTGCGCCGCGAACCTCCTCTATGGCGTCGTCATCCGACGAAGGAGACGCCGATGCCACAAAACCTGGGGGAGCCACGACGATGCGCCGATTAGGAGAAGACAGCGCTGAGGCAGGGCTAGTCCCGATGCGATCCTGTTCACCACCCACCTGGGGACTCGCATCAGCTCCTCCTACGTCAGCACCCGAAGGCTGGTCACCGCCAGCCTGCTCCGCCGAGTCTTCACCAGCGGTCAGCTCCCGAGCTGGCGAAGGAGGAGGTAACGCCTCAACACTAGGAGCGGGAGCTTGAGTACTTGGGCTCATCGGCGCACCCGCAGGAACAGGTGTTGCCGTCGTCGCAGAGGCCGGTCCTGCCGGGCCAGAAGGAGAAGAGGCCTAGACTTGCACGGGGGCCGGTGAAGCTGTTGTGGCGTCTGGACGCTGCGGAACTGGCTGCTACCAGCCGAAGTTGGCTGAGGGACAGGCGCGTCACCGTCAGCCGACGAGACCCTACAAGCACAGGGAACACTCAAGACAACGGCCTAAAGGAGTTTTCAAGAAAGTGCGCGGGGTAGAAAAGAATAAGGCCCCACCCGCGGGATCGTTATCTCCTCCAAGGTGGACCCGGGGGCCACTATCGGTATCCTCAGTACCGGGTACTCCCGCGCACATGAGAAAAAACGTTTAAGGACCTCGCCCCCTCGCAGGGGTGAGTTCCGAAGGCACCACGTGTCCAGCAGGGTCGGACCTCCCCTCTCCTCAGAGACGAGCCCCGGGCCTGCCACGTGGCCAGCAGTGCCGGACCTCGCCCCCTCCGTAGGGGCGAGCTCCGAAGGCGCCACGTGTCCAGCGGGGCCGGGCCCCCCCTCTCCTCAGAGGCGAGCCCCGGGCCTGCCACGTGGCCAGCAGTGTCGGAGCTCGCCCCCTCCCTAGGGGTGAGCTCCGAAGGCGCCATGTGTCCAGTCGGGTCGGGCCTCCCCTCTCCTCAGAGGCGAGCCCCGTGCATGCCACATGGCCAGCAGTGTCGGACCTCACCCCCTCCGCAGGGGTGAGCTCTGAAGGCGCCACGTGTCAAGCGGGGCCGGACCTCCCCTCTCCTCAGAGGCGAGCCCCGGGCCTGCCACGTGGCCAGCAGTGCCGGACCTCACCCCCTCCGTAGGGGTGAGCTCCGAAGTCGCCACGTGTCGTGCTGCCCACCCCGACTCGGTAGGCAGCAGGAGTAAAGGCATGTCATGCCTTGTCCGATCAAGACATTCAAGACCCGCTCCTTCCCAAGACGCGGAGACACGGCGCACGCCCCTGTCAAGTGGCACTGTGATCAGTCGCGTCACAATCAAGACAAACACACCATGTCAGAAGCTGTTGACTAATAGATACGGCGACAAGACATTCCCTGCCGTCCGTGCCATCATCAACCACTACGCCTAGCTTACGACACGGGCAGTACGGCATAACGACGACTAAGAAGTCATTGCTAGAGACAACTAACAGCATTCACTGCAAGATATGGTAGATGGCAAGAAATCTCCCCAGGGCCACCTGTCGGGCCTCGGGGCCCACCTTGTAAGCCGTCCGAGTCTTGAAGTATAAAAGACTCAGGTTGACAACATTACAAGGGGTTCAAGGGTTCAAAATTTGGAATGTAGGCAACTCAGTTCATCCAGATTACCAAGCTTAGAACTCCGGTTCTAAGCTCCGAGCAATACAGCTCCCGTGGATGTAGAGTGTTACGTTCCGGCAACTCGAACCACGTAAAAATCCTTGTGTCAATTCTCTCACAACCAACGTAACCTCCCGAGAGAACTAGGCCTTTCGAAAAAGAACCTCCGCGGTTGCTCCTGAAACTAGCTCGGAGAAAGTGTCGACGGCATACTTCGATAAATTCTATGTTCCATGACATTACAAAACTAAAGTACAATTTAAACAATACATATGCATCATAAACTGTCTAGTCAACTGCAACGCCAAAGCAGATGGTATCTTGGGGCAAAGTAGCAACGATTTTGTTACTCATCGACAGTTGGCACGCTGCTCGCGCTGCGCCTGGCGCTGTTGAACTGGCCCGTGACGGTCCGACCAACGAACTTGCCGGCCTTGCTGAGGCCGCTGCCGAATGCGCCGATGCCGGAGCCCATCAGCCCGACGCCCGAGCCGGCCGTGCTGATGCCCGTGCCGGCCACGGTACCGGTCGACGCGACACCCGTGCCGGCTACGTTGGTGACAGTGGAGGCCAAGCCGCTGGCGGCGTCCGCGGCGCCACTGACCGCCGCCGTCTCCTCCTTCCCCTTCCGCCGCTCCTCCACGGCCCTCTTCTCCAGCTCAAGTGCCTCCAGCGCCTCCGGCTTGGTGAACTGGTGGTAGCGCACCTGCACAGGCCGGCTTGGTCAGAGGCAATGCAATACGGGACGCGAACGGGGCAACAACGGCGAGGAGATCTGCTGGTCCTGCCTTGATGGTGAGAACGCCTCTGTCCTTCTTGTCCTTGACCTTGGTCGTGTCCAGGGACGACAGCAGCTGCAGGTTCACCTCCTGCGCAGTCTCCATGGCCAGATCGCTCAGCGGCAGCTTGGCGATGCCCAGCCTCTTGTCTTGCTTCAGCTTGTCCTCGTCGAACACCTGAAAGCGCGGTGACAAAAAAAATGAGCCTCATCTCCCCTACTTGCTTTCCATGAAGCAACCGAGGTTCGTGAGTTCTTCGTATCTACCTCGAGAACCAGGGACTGCGTCTCCTTGTCTTCAGCGATGAGCTCGAACGTCTCGTTCCATTCAGGGTTCAGGTCGTCATCGATTACCCTGGTCTTCTCCTTGAAGAGTGGGCGTATGAACAGGACCACGTAGGGGTCGGATTTGCCGATGAGCTCCTTGTTCTTGAGCGAATCCGCGCGCACAACGGTGACGGTGAGTTTCCCGTGCGGCTTCAGCTCAAGGTCGCTGCACAAGGACACGATAACCTCCCGTGTTATTCCGACGTCTCCCATGAGTTGGCAGGTCCACGAACTTTACTGCGACAAGTTTGATGAACATGATTGTTCTAAGGAGTGAAGATGAGCAGGTTCGTTGATCAACCTTACGTCGACGTCGACTCCGCCCAGTGGAACAACGATTCTGTGTGGCCACTGGAGCATGTCAGTGATCAATGACGCCACTGTATCCTGCAGCAATGTAACAAACAAACAAATGTGATTTTTTTCACAAACTTTGTACACATATAAATGGAACAAGAAAAAAAGAAGAGGAAAACTCGTTATATACGTCGATCATGTCCGAAAGTCCCGGCATTGCCGTTAGGCTTCCTCCAACCGCTTTCAGTATGTAGTCGATTCTCGGTTTTGGCTGCAATTGCAGGAAGAGCATGCATCTCAGAATTCAGAAAGAATTCTATTACGAAAACACAATGGTTCTGTTTATACGGGACCAGTGTCAGTGTGCCACATCTCTGACAAAAGCACCTTTGAATGAGAATTCAAAAGTAATAAGCCGAGAGTAGCTTGAAGAGTTAACCTCTGCCAGAAGAGCAACAACAACAGCTGAGATGCATGGTATCTCTTCTGACAATTGGAAGACTACACGGATGATGGTGTACACCTGAAGGTTCTTAAACTGTAGAGCACATACAGAATAAACGTGCAACTGTTAAATCGATATACTAAATGCGTAAAAACTTTTATATTGCTGTCGTGTAAACTGCCACCGTTGCTTTATCTACAGGAAAGGCTGTGGCAAATCGAGGAAAGACCCCTCTTTTTGGCCAGGCTTGAGCGGCAATTTACAAACCTGAATGGGAAGTGAAGCAACTAGTGTTTCGACTGAAAGAATAATATTTGGATCCCCGCCCCACCGGAAGTCAATGTCCATTGTAATTTGCCCTTTCTTAAAGCTCTGAATCCGAATACCTGAACACAGAACGACAGACGTGAGGCCAAGATTTTAGGTGAACACATACACTGTGGAACTGACAACAGTTCCCAACCTTCTATTTTCGGTGGAACAGTCCCCAAGGAGAGTCTGCTGAACTTCAATGAGGATATCCCTGGCGGCCGATAATCATCAAGTAGTGGCTCAACGGAATCCCTGATGACCATAGTTGCTGCCTGTGATCAGATACAACTGCATATCAGAACAGAATAGTTGTTGACAGCGAAGGGAACATATCTCTCTCTCTCGCTCAAAACGGAAGTGACTTCGTTCTGAATTGTCTGCCCCCCTCTGAAGTTTTTTGCAGGAACCAAGGGGAGTTTACTTGCCTCTTCAACAAAGGGCCAAAGCTTGCTCAATTGCTTATTGAGCCATTTGACCTGAAAGCAGATCCAAAGTACACAAAATATGGATCAAGGTAAGCATGCAAGAAACACGCCAAGGGAGGATAACTCTTATGCATGCTACAGATTGAGAAAGAGTGCCTACTGCCTAGTAAGATTTCACCTGTTCATACTCTGGAAATGATATCCATTCTGGGGTATTTTCTCCACATATTGTCTTCACGTCATCACGACTGAGAGATCCCAGTGAAGTGATGTCGGCGGCCTGTTTCAATGTTCATCATTTCGATCGTAAACTAAGACGTACGCACCAATAATAAAGCTAGCAACACTTTGCAGATTATCTGGTTAGTAAAACAAATGAACTCAACAAACTCAGGTAACTAAAAGGAAATACGAGCAATTATTGAGTCTGAATCTCCATCTACGGGCTATACTCATTCAATGTACTGGGCTAAATCGACATGTAATCGGGGTGAAAGAATACCAAAATCGGTAGAGCACAAACAAATTGTGGTCGAAAACCTTTTGATGGTTGCACAGATCGAATCCAAATGATGCAGGTGCACTTGCCTTCCTGCTGCGTTTGGCAGCGCGGCGAGCCATGGCGCGCGACCAGCCGGCGATCAGTGCGACGCCGACGATCATCCCCATTACGACTCCCGATATGAACCCCATTTCCCCTCCCCTTCCTGAACGCGCCGAAAAAAATAAAATGAAAAAAATGGAAGAAAGAGAAGGATCGAATAACAACGGCGCGTGACAATTTCTTGGATCAAACCGATGGCAAACCTCTCTCCAAATTGGCTTCGCTGGTAACTTTCAATCTAGGGCCGATATTTTCGCGCGCGTTGAGAGAGGGGATGAGAGAGAATGCCAGGCGTGCGATTGGCGGAGAAGGTTCCCATGCCCAGATTTTGTTGCATGCCTTTTACGCAGTAACCCTTAGAGATTAGTGCTTGTTTAGCGAGCCTTCGGTTCCATTTGTGTGCACCTACATTTCAAAAAAAAAACTATGTGCACCTGCATAGCACTAAAAAAAATTGTGTAGCGCCTGCGCTACCTGGCCCGAAAAAAAGGTTGGTTGACCTGTTTTCGAGGTTTCTTCATTATAATTTTAGAATTTAAACTTGTCAAATTTGATTCGAGAACATTTTGCCGAATGATCTCACAGAGCTATCCAGCTGATACGCAAGCTAGGCTCAATTCATCAAAGCAAGGGATTATCTCTCTTTTTTTATGAGAAGGCAAGGGATTCAGTATATGCATATCATACCACCGAGAGCAAGTTGAGCGCAGAAAATAAAAAAAGGGTCGTGACGGAACACAGTAAAGGACCCGGCCTTTCTGTCCCATTCACACTCCACGCTCTGTTGGAATTGGAAAAGGGGCAGCGCCTGAGACACGCAGGTAAGAACAAACAAGGAGTGAGCCCACCTCCCAACATCTTCTGCATGTAAAGTAAAGCAAAGCCCCAGCTAAGTTGTGTTCTGTTATCCTTTCTTTTGTTGTTTCTTTCTGTTATCCGTCCCAAAAAGAGGCAGTTTTCTTTTTTTTTTGTTAAAACTCTGGTGTGTCATAGTCTATGCAAAAGTATTGTAATTGTTAAATTAAAGATAGAATTTTCTAACATAAGGATACACATTATTGTAATTGTTAAATTTTCTCAAAAAGGGTTATGAACTCGGTTCGTCTTGTGTGAGGTGAAGTGAGATCCAGCCTCCAACCATGACGAACCCGTCGCCATCAATGGGCCGCAGCATTCGGAGGAGGTCAATCCTTCCCACTGACAGTGGGCCGTCGTCTCCACTCAACAGTAGCATAGGATCCT
This sequence comes from Neostapfia colusana, assembly GCA_030760725.1. Classification (NCBI taxonomy): domain Eukaryota; kingdom Viridiplantae; phylum Streptophyta; class Magnoliopsida; order Poales; family Poaceae; genus Neostapfia; species Neostapfia colusana. The sequence continues at coordinate 86,107,925 of JASWHV010000013.1, read as the reverse complement.
CTAATAAACCTCCACCCACCAGCGATGCCCTCGCGGCAGCCCCCGTCGCCGACCGCGGCGATCGTCCTCGCCTACCGCGGGCCGCGCCACGCGCCCGTCGCCTCCGCTGCGGTGGCCCTGATCTTAGTGGCCGCCGTCGTCGTCCTGCTGCTTCAGTGGCGGAGGAGGAGGAAGCTGGCCGTGGCGGGGGCGGTGCAGCCGGCCGCCGCGCTGCGGAGCCTGTCGTACCAGCAGCTGCGGCGCGCCACGGGCGGCGGGAAGCAAGCTGGGGCAGAGCGGCTTCGACGCCGTCTTCCGCGGCGCGCTGCCCAGGTCGGGCCAGCCCGTCGCCGGCAAGGTCATGATGGACGCCGCGGGGTCTCTCCAGGTCCAGGGCGAGCGCGAGTTCCACAACGAGCTCTCCCTCGCCTCCTCCACATCGAGCATTAAGATGTACATTGATAACATTTCGTGCACTGATGATGTTACACGATGAAACGAGAAACGAAGTGAAACAAGTAGAGCAGGGTGTAGAGTGACAGGAACAAATGCTTCTGGAAGCTAAGCCCTTGAGCCGATAGCACATTCGGTAGCTCAAAAGGATGGGGAAAAAGAAAGTTCTATTTTGTTGCACCGAGGCAAAGGAACATACTTCAGAAAGGATCTGTTACAATTGTATTACCATTTCAAAAAGAACCTATGATTTTCTGATACGACGGCACGAGGGGTGATTTGTCAGTTCACTTGTACTGCTCCCGAAGGACGATATAGCTACCACCTTTGGTCTTACGGATGTGGGAAATTTTCGTAAGAATGGCAACAAATTCTCTCTTCTCCTGCAGTAATAAGAGAATGAAAGACGATAAGATTCAGAGCATGCATTGGCAATATATCACTTACTAAAATGAATGGGTGGTTGTGCTTAAATACTGCTAGTGTTAGAGAACTTCTAAAAGGAACTGGGACAAGTGCATTAGGCTATCTCTCCAATAAGGAGAGCTAAAATGAAGCCCTATTTATCCATTTGGTTCTCTATTTGATGTTTTTAATGTGACTCATAGAATCTTCTCCAACAGCTAACCCATTTGGGTCGAGAATTTCTATTTTTAGGGCACCAGGGAGGTGCAAAAAAATGGGCTTTAGGAATGGGTCACCTCTTGAAGAAGTTTGTGTTACTACTCAAAACCTAAAATATGTTTGGACTGCCATTTAGACTACCTGTTGGAGATAGTCTTAGTAGTATAAAAATACAAAAAAAAAGGAACCTACCTCTCGAGTCTGTAATCTAGACTTGAACTTAGAAACCAGGTCTTGGGAAGTAATAGGTGCAACTGCAAGAACTGTCCTGATTTCCTTCTCTGTAATGGGTCCTGAGTTTGTGTCCCTTGCTGAAAGAGATGTTCCTGAAGCTGGTTCCAAAGATTGAGTTTCCACATTGACAACTGATGTTTTGGTTTCCTATGCCAACAAAACAACAACGTTAAGAAGAATCTGGTGCAAAAAATCAATAGACGGTTGAAATTTGAAATCCACAAGAGCAGAGTGAAAAAAGGAAGATACTACTTACAAGTTTTGTCTTCATCTTTTTGGACGCTGCGCTATGAGAAATATCATCACCCCCTGGCTTTCTTTTTTGAGTGGACTTGAATGCAGGAGTAATGTTCTGAGCATGTTGTGGTGTTGGCTTAGCAGGTTTGTTATTCTCTGGTCCACTTTTGGGTTGAACAATTTCTTTTGGACCATGTACTGGCAATGGTGGGCTGTCTTCCTGTTGGATTAAACAACTTGAAAGATAAATTCCATTCCACAGGATTTCTTGTGCTATTCTTTAAAGCATATTATTAATTTATTATGCATGTTTTAAGGAGAATGGTGATCATTACATCTGTGTCTTTGACATCTTCATCAGACTCCATCCTAGCAGCTTGGCGGAGTAGCTTCTTTAATTCCTGACCCGACTTGCTGAGGTTGCTGCTGCCACCGTCACCATGTTCATTCTCATTGTCATCCTGTGAGTATTATAATCAGGGAGTCAGATGTAGCATCTATCAGTGGTAGTTCTGGTAATGGCAGAACCATATGCTGACACAGTAAGTTAGCGTAGTAGTAACATACTGCAGCAGGCACACCATATCTGTGTCTACCTGCTTAATTTCTGGTGGAGCAGCCTCAGGGTCAGCTAAATCAGGTCTTTCCTCTGTGTCAATGTCCAGAGCTTCGTCATCATCAGTGAAGATCTCTTCGTGCTCCCAGTCGTCACCTGATACAGAATCAAGCTAAGATACATATTACTAGTAAAAGGCTGAGAAACGTGACCACCGCGATATGGTATAGTCTTTTTATTCTTTGCTATGTGAACTTACTGTGCAGAATCTAAGCATCTGAGTTTGAACAAAGAAATAGTATTTGACCAATATACCTTTCTCAATTTCATCTTCCAAATCAAAGTCTCTGTCCTTTTCGCCTTCCTCGTCATCATCCTCCATGGCCTTTGTAGTAAGCCCATTACTGTTTTTCCTTGCAGTTTCCCCTTCTTTGTCCTCCTCACCTTTGTCAGATTGATCTCCGTCCTCATTCATATCTCCTTTTCTTGGGTGAACCCCACCTGTTGGCCCTCCATTTACATTGTCAAGCCTTTTCACATCCGAACTAAAGGCAGCAGCTCCGTTTGCAGCTACCTTCATCATCCACCGCTCATACCCAGATGCACTACTTCTCCTTTTATTCATCTTCTCTTCAGCTTCTTCCAATGTCAGCTGTTTGTACTGTGCAATTTTACTGAAGTTATACCTGAAAACACATAACCCTATTAGGAGCTTTATTTATGACACGGAATTAGTAATACTGCAGCTTGCAAGAGCTGCAAGTTCTTTGCTAAACTTGAGAAAAAATTATGCGCCTTCATGAAGCAATATATCTTGCTGATGATCACAAGTGTATGACATGAAAGTAAACAAGGAAGCAAACAGAGTACCAGGAACCAACTGGAACAGCATTGAACTCCTTGCCATGCATCTTCAACAAATAGTAAGTTGCCGTCATAGACTGTGAGCCCTCAGTGTGGCCTTGATACTGATATTCACCTGTCTCATCCTCCAAAATCCATGGCTTCTTGCTGTAGTATTTCTCCTGTCAAACATGTGATGTCATGGTTAACAGGGGAAAGATTAGCCTATTATCCTTAAGTTGAAATTGCCCAGAACAAGCTACTACTGCATAAGGATGTTCCTAACATGTATATTTGCCAATTGATAAACATATCGAACTTGTTCTATGCCATACATAATCTTATTGCATAACAATACCATTGTTCTATATTTGATCCCAGATATTAATTCAGCAGAACAAGCCACAGTGATAACTGGTTGTCCAGTGGTGACATTCGAGAATTAACAGCGGTCCACCACTGCTCATACATCTAAAAATGCTAGCATTGCAGCACATAATTCTCAGACTGCATTGTACCAAAATAAAACAATGGTATTCGTGATCCACGGTAACAAGGAACCAGTACCCGCATATTGCCCGTCAGTTGCTGTCCTTGCGGGCCTTCCTTACGAAGAGACCACCTGCTTCCGGCGCTCCTCCTCTTCGACAAGGGTGGCAAACCGGAGCTGAACCTGCCGATGGAGTAGGCCTTTTTCGCGGCGGTATCCACTCGAACCGTGTACTCCTGCATGCCGTGCGATCGCACCACCAAAAAGTGAGCTGCGTTGATCGATCACGCGAATCCCGGAGATTCACGAGACGGCGTTTGGTCGGTCGGTCGGTCGGGGAGTGGGGCGCGTGTGTACCCGGATGAGGGTGGTGACCGGCGCGGCGCAGACGGCGCAGCGGCCGCGCGTACGCGCCATGGCGGCGCCGCAGGAGCGGCAGAGCGTGGCGTGGTGGCACGCCGTGCCGTAGAGCTCGCTCGCCGCACCGCACGCCTCGCACGCCGCCTTCAGCGCCGGGTCGGCGGGCGCCGCGCCGCCGTCCCCCATATGCCGCTGCCTGTCGCTGCGTGCGTGCGCGCGCGCGCGCGACGTAGGGTTTCGTTTCGGTTCGTTCGTGTGGGCCGTCGGAGGGGGAAGCCGGAGGAGACAAAAAATTTACTACCTTAATATTGTGCTTTCTCAAAATACCACTATCAATCTATGACACTTTAAAATATCATTATAAACTATCAATCTATGACACTTTAAAATATCATTATAATTCTTTTCTGTTTACTCGTTTGTCACTGTGATAATATTTTAGTACTAACTGACCTTTTTAACACTAAAACAATTCTAAATGGCTAGAAATACCTTGATGTGTTATAAAAATAAAAAAATTAACAGAAAATACAAAAAATATAAATAAGCTAAAATATTTCAAAAAATAAAAAAATAAAAATACAGGAAATAATAAAAAAAATTTACACTGAAAAATAGAGATCTATATTTTTCTGTGTAAATTTCCTTTTTTTATTTTCTGTATTTTTTCTAATTTTTATTTTTTGAAATATTTTAGCTTATTTATATTTTGTGTATTTTATGTTATTTTTTATATTTTTAAAACACATAAGGGCATTTCTATCCACTTTGAATTGTTTTAGTGTTAAAAAGGTCAGTTAGTACTAAAATACTATCACGATGGCAAACGAGCAAAATGAGAAGAATTATAATGGTATTTTAAAGTGTCGCATGTTGAGGTGGTATTTTGCTAAAACCCAATTCTGAGGGTAGTAAAATTTCAATTGTCTAGAAGCCGGAGTGGACGTGACGGCGCCGCTTAAGACAAGACCTGAGTCGGGTCTGGTCGGTTGCCCGGGTGGTTCGTGTGGGTGTGGCGGGGACACAACGGATCAAGCGCCCGGGCTTTGCGACCCGGGCCGTGCAGCGGACGGCCCCCTCGTCGTAGCATCACGCCAGCCCAAACCGGGGATTTCGCTCATGAGGAAAGAGCCCGCAGCACAACGAGTCAGCGACACCTGATTATATTTTTTATTCATTTTTATTGGTTATAGCTATATTATCTGTTTATGTGCACCCACTCACAACACTGACGCATATAGGTACACACCTACACATATCCAGGCCCTACACAACTACGGACCGGATTATAGTTAAGTGACCCCTGGCACCGGACTTTCTCAGCATCTTGTCTCCTGCTTTGAACGAGACCGCAGGGCAAAATCATGTTGCTTCGAATTTTTGCATATATGGGTGTGTTTGGTTCGGATACAAGGTGGGATGAGTTGGGTCCATCTCAGTTTTTAGAGATGAGATGATTCTATTTTTTATTTGTCTTGTGGGATGGGACGATCCCTATTTTCTATTTGGTTCGAGGGATAATGTGAAATGGAGTTGTCCGTTCCTTTTCGATGGGATTAACTCGTGTCATATCTATTCTCCTGAAGGATGACTACATTCAACCTGTCTCCAAATCAAACACTATCCCGTCCCAACATAACCCTCAAACCAAATACACTCTATGAGTATACAGACTTTCTACACTTATAATACTTTTGAAGTATCGTTTAGAGTATCTAGCTACGGACAGCTAAACCTGTACTACCGGTAAGGGGAAAAACGAGGGCCCATGTGGGTCTTCTGCTGCTGAATTAACCATGTTGGCTCTGCAGTGTTTGTGTTTTGCTTGCTTTTACCTTCTCATTTGTGTCATCTGTCTGTCTTCGACCTTAATCTCTGCGGCTATACAACCTAATGCTATACTATATTGTTGGTCAGTCTTCCCAAAATACGGTGGCGTAGCCACTTAATTAGTGTAATCGTGTAGTCGCTACCCGATAGCAACGAACCCGTGTGGGGCGTACTTCACGCGCTCATCAGTCTGATGCATTCATACGGCAGTGCACAACTGCGACTGGGTCGACAGCGCAAGTTCGACTGGATCCCTGTCCCCGCTGATATTTTTGCGTCAAATTCAAGGAAGAAGCCAATAAGAGATGATAATTTTTGTTTAGATGAAGACGACTACGCAAATAGCGACTCAAATTTTTTTATCACTACACTTGCAATAAGCAATATGCTTCGTTTATCTCATGTATTATTAGAGGTTGGCACAAGAGGATTTTAAAAAGTATACATACATACATTGCAAGCTCTATCTGCTACAACAGTCAAGATGAGCTTGCCGGCAAGTAAGATCGTCGGGAAAACAAAAAGAAAAAGAAGGAAAAAAAACAACGCGACGAACCTATCCGCTGCACTACACTCGCACTGTAGCGTGTCTACTTGCTGACCAGAATTGGAGGTCGCCGCTCCGCATGATAGCATGATGATGGTGGTATGATTCAATGATTGAGGAGTGCCATTTAGAAAATTGACACGACCGACGGGTTCGGTTTGACGGTCACAGCTTGCTCACACCAACCACGTCGCCGGAGTCGGCGGCGGAGTGCCGGCGGACGAAGTCAGACACCTGCGCGATGAACTCGGCGGCGCAGTTCGCCTTGAACAGCTCCATGGCGTGGTACCCGGCGCCGTCCATCCGTGCCTCGACGGTCACCCCGGCCTTCTTCAGCGCCTCGACCAGCGTCCTCGTCCGGTCCCTCGGCGGGTCCTTCCGCCGCCCCAGCACCAGGCATGGCGGGAGCTTCCGCAGCCGCGCCTCGGCGACGGCGGCCAGCATGGCGTCCTGGTTGCAGTACTGGTGGTCCCGGTCGGCGCCGACGGGCAGCGCGAGCTCCCAGAGCAGGTCGTTGGCCGGCAGCGGCAGCACGCGGTCGTCCACGGACGCCGCCTCCGCGGGGGTCCTCGTCACGCCGCCGTGGTGCGGCTGGTTCAGGATCACCCCGCGCAGCGCCACGCCCTGGTCCGCGGCGGCCAGCGCGGCGCGGAACGCGATGCTGGCGCCGTTGTGGCTGCCCATCACGAAGACCGGCCGGCCCGCGTCGGCGGCGTGCGCGCGCGCGGCCCACCGCACGGCGTCGGCGGCGTCCTCGAACGCGGCGGGGAGGCGGTGCTCGGGCGCGAGGCGGTAGTCCACGGACGCGACGGACGCGGGCACCGCGGCCGCGAGGGACGCGCAGGTGTTGTGGAACGGCTCGGACGCCGCGCGGAAGAGGACGTACCCGCCGCCGTGGAAGTAGATGATGAGCGGCAGCCGGCGGCGGCCGCGCGCGGACGGCGCGTACAGCCGGAGGCTCGTGCCGGTGGCGTCGCTGAGCGGGACGTCGTTGGAGTGGACCACAATGCGGCGCGCCGGCTCGTCCCCGCCCTCCGTGTCGACGACCGCGACGGGCTCCCCCGCCGGGGACGCGGGGAGGAGCGGCGCTTCCCCGTAGCGGACGAGCGTGCCGTCCGGGTTGAAGCGGATCTTGAGGTACTTGTACGGGTCCATCGCGCCGGCCGCCGTCGAGCGCTGCTGCTGCTACTACCTCGCACACGAGCTGGAGGGGCACGGCAGAAGTGAGCTCGCGCGCCGCGCATATATACCGCGGGATGAATCGGACGGGGCGCGAGACGGACGTCCGGGTCGTTTCGCACCGGCCGCGACGGGGACCCGACGGGGACGCGCCTTAATGGCGCGCGAGTGGCACAGGTTGCGGCCACGCCGGGCAGTGTACGACGCGACGGCACTGGTGCGTCCGCACTGTCCTTGAGCCACCCGCAAAGTGGCGACGCGTGATGAGTGGGCGATCAAGGCCGCCGTATTACTGTTCCTTTTGACCTGCGCATCCCTGTCCGGAAAACGAAAGGCTTGGTTGGGTCACAGTCACACTGCTTTCTACGCTCTTCGTTCACCCCAGGCCGAAAAAAATCATGTACTCCTACTTAAGATTAGAGTCTTTTAAAATTGTGCTGTTTCAGAAGGTGCTGCAGTTGAGCACTAGCACTAACGGCCAACTGCAAAAGCCGTATGAAATGATCGTCCCAGTATTCATACCAAATTCTATCTTATAGACAATCAATGGAACAACATATGAGCAAGTGTTATGAAACATCAAAATAGAAAAATATACTACATTATATGTCTTACTTCATGATGTACTTGCATCTTGATGGTCTTTATCCCCCCGGCCATCTCGTCGCAGTACCATCCTCTTTTTATCTCTTCCCACTGAAAGGACCCGCATGAATCAATGTCAGTGTCACCGCTGGGGGCGGCCACTGCAGCGGGCGCCGTCCGTCCCCGGCTTTAGCATCTCCGCCCGCCGCGTCCTTTTCGAGGAACGAGCTCCGCCCCCGTGTCCACACCGCGGAGACGCTGGCTCCAGATTCTCCCTCGGCGGTTGCGCTTTTCTATTGCCAGTTTGGTGGTGGTGGTGGTGGTGCGGCCGCGGGCAGTGGCGGCCGCGGTGGACGCGACCCGCGGCATGGACGACGGATGATGATGAGGCGAGGTGACTCGTGCGCCACGCAGGGTCGACGCAGTGGTGGCCAGACGGGTGCTTCCTCCTCTTCTTGCTAGAGCATGCGGAACGCCCCGCGTCGCTGTCGGGGGCTCCGAGGGGCGCCACGCCCAGGATGGATGCGATGCGAGGTCCTTTTTAGCCATGTGCGTCGTAGACTAGTAGGCCATGTGCTTCTTCAGCCACTCAGAAGTGAAGCCTATTGCTTTTGTCGTCCCTTTCTTTCTTTGGTGTTGCCAGTCTCAGAGTATTCTTTGAAGATATCGCCGTGGTTTGGCGCAGCATTTGCAGTCTCGATTTCAACCTCCCGTTTATAATGATGTACTACAACTAGAATTTATTTTTTGACGTTGGTACAACTTCTACCTTATCTAACATGTTTAGGATAAAGGTTTTGTTATTGCTGTTGTTTGGATGACTGACTAGCTCCTCCAGCATAAAAAAAAGGTCCAGACGGAATGGAAGAAGTTAATGTCATGAAACACATGATTTGACAAACTGCAAGATGTTTGGAACACAGTGCTTTTGCAGGTTCTCGCAAGACATTCAATTATGATCGGGGGAATTTCTTTGTATTCAAGTGTTCAAAAAACGTTAAGGTAGGCTAGATATAAAACCAAAACTAAACTTCATATCTAAAATATTTTAATGTTAGCTCGTCAAACCTATCAAAACCTCCTCTTTTACCCGATCTTAGAACCGGCTATACCTAGAAAGACAGAGAGTTCCATTTTTTTTCTTAGCGTCGTTGGTCGATTGGGCATGCCATCAAGACAAAATCAAGATGGGGTATTGCATGTCAGATCGTGAAAACCCCTTAGAATGTGGAACAAACTATAATTGTATTCAGATAATACATTCAGTAGGCTACATGCGTTGCAAGGTTATACGGAAAAAAAAGTTACAAGGAAACCAGTCAGATGTACAGCAGTGTAGCCCACTATTCTCTAACATCACTGTTCTACAAAATTTTATTTTGCAAATACTGTGGATATGAACAACAACAAGATGGATTCATCAAATCTAGAAATGTACAGGTTATGTACATTTACCAAACACACACGGCCTAAAGTGTAAACATACATGTCAAGGACGGATTTCATCTGGAGGGAATCCAGCATCTTTCAAAGGTAGTCTGAAAGAACTGATGCTGAAACTCTCTTCAGGGATGAGGATAGCGTTGAGATGTCTGATTCAGTATGGCCGGCAGATATAAACAGGCGGATTCCAACAGGAAGTTTGCACCTATCCAAATTTGACTTCTTCGATGTCACAATGAAAACCGAATCTTCCTTCAACACCTGTTGGAGAAAAGGACATAAGTGTATGCTTGTGAAAGGTCATGCAGACAGACCTGGAAATATTGTGAGTTTACTCAGAACTTACCCGTTCAGCAATGGTTTCAAGAAGATCTAGGTCGGTGGCTGGCGAACCTGTAGATTTCTTCAGCTTAAGGAAGACTATAGGTGACAGCACATGGCTGGAAATTTCAAGCCCAGGAGTATCCGACAGTTCTGCAGATTAAACACAAAGGGTATCACATGATGGCCATTGGTCATCTACATCTTAGTTGGTGATCACGCCTTGGATAAACAAGACTAGTTATGGACATGCCATATAGTACTTTCACAGCTCATTTCGTAGACCGCTGCCATGGTTTCAGAACAGCATTGCATTGACACATCCGTCTATGAAAGGAACAAGTACAACAGACCAAATAAATAGTGCAATGACAAGAGAATAATCTTACCTTTATGGATAAGACTAATATTGCTCCTTAGGCATGTAAGAACTGATGGATTCTCCTCCAGGTAGTTCACAGCAGAAACAGCAGCAGTGGCAAGATAAGGTGGCAGTGAGGCAGAGAAAACATAGCCAGCACTGCTTAGACGCTGCGAAATCATATCTTCTTAATCAATTAAAACACTAAACAGCTAAACATTCTTTACTGTTCTACTAATCTGGTATAGCATCTACCTGATGATCAACAACTCTGACACTTCCTGTACAAAAGCCACCATCAGTAGCCAATGCATTTCCCATTCCAGCAGTGATGATATCAATTTTTTCAATCTGCAAAAAAATATTTAAGTTTCAGAAAAGGAAAGAATGTGCTGAATTATCCAGTAAACAATACTACACAAAGACATCTTTCGTGCATTAATTGATGCTGCCCAGAAAGCTGTGGATTATACATCATTTCAGTGTCACAAAAAGTTTAAGAAAAAACACTCACCGGAACTCCAGAATGCTCAGCAAGGCCACGTCCAGACTTGCCAAGAACACCAAAAGAATGACTCTCCTCCAGAATAACACGGAACCTATATTTCTCCTTCAACTTGACAATCTCATCCAAGGGGGCTATTTGGCCAGAGTTCTGCATTGGCAAATGACAACCACCGTAAGGGGCGTTTCATTTAAACCTTTATTTTTATCTGAATTACATAATGGGCTGGTTAGATTTCTACAGATAGAATTAATGTATAATGTTGGAAACTCCCATAAAAAAAAGAAACGTTTTCTTATCAACATATAAAGTCACAAAAGCACCATGCACCTGGTAGATGGATTCTACAACAATGTAGCGTCTAATCTTTTCGGCACGCTTGTTTCCACGAGTAAGTTTCTCCAGAGTGCTCGCGAGTGAAGCCATGTCATTGTGCTTGAAGTACACCACAGTACCTCTTGATAGATGAAGACCATTTTGCACAGCCCACTGAACACCCTCATCACTGCAATCACATCAAAGTAATGGTTAAAGTTCAACAGGCAAAATCATAAAAAAGTGAAAAAATCATTTAGTGCAAAACCTGGACGGTTATAATTAACTAAATAAGGAGAGCAATAACAAGTAATCAATAGAGAGAACGCTAAAAATTATGTGGCAAGTGCAAGCCATCTTAGATGTCACGCATACGGTCATCAATACAACAAGCACAGAAAGCAGCAGAACAATTATGTGTGCCTCAAATATTTTTGTCGAGGAACATGGTGAACTTACGCGACTATGATATCTCCTTTTTTACAGAAGGCAGGTATCACACTGAATATTGTTGAAATCCCATATGAATACAGAATGGAGTCCGGAGTTCCCAGAAATTTAGCTATTTTTGTCTCACAGTCAAGATGGACATCTGCAGATATGCCACAATGAAAAGGTAAGTTCCTTCTTTATATTGGCAATGGAGGTCTTTGCAAGTGCACAAAACTACATACCAATAGTTCCATAAAAGCCACGTGGACCACAAGACCCAACACCGTATTTCTCCAATGAACCAACACAAGAGTCCTGAAATTCACCCACTTAATTTAGATATCCCAGAAGAATATGGTTGTTGAATAGTTTCAAACTATAGGCTTGTGTCTTACTATAATCTTCTCATTGCCAATTAAACCAAGGTAGTTTGCTGATGCAAAATTTACAACTTCTTTGCCATCAACAATTGTATGTGGTCCAGCAGCACTGTATAAACAAAATAATAGGGTCAGCCCTGATCCTCAGAAGTACAAGCGACATATGGTATCAAAAACAGCAGATAGGCAGATATCCTGTGATCATGGGGGGAACATCAATCAGTTTCACAACAGAAAACAAGAAGTGTCTCAGGAAAAACTTCTGGGAATTAGATAACATATGCAGATAGCTTAAATAATTTCCAACGGGAAGGACATGACAAAAAACACTTCATGCGCGAGAGTAACTTTAGAGAGATCAGGGATGTTGTTTGGGATATTCGCAGCTACTCCTCAAATAAAAATTACACAATTTTAGCATGGATGTTAGCAGCTGATTGGCACTAGATGAAATTGTTGTACCATATCAGGCAATATGGTACAAGCTTATCGCGATGACAAGCCTTCCTATTTTTTTAAAAAAAATAGTAATGCAATAAGGTAACAGAAACATCATCTGATTGGCAACCACATAAAGGTACAAACTTATTGTGATGACAAGAAGCCTTCCTAAGAAATACTTGGTAAGATACCATCTGTCAGCGTACATTATATTCTTTGGTGATTCTATGGATATTAGGGCAGAGAAAACAGTAGGCATTTATATTGAGTACATGGTTACATGTAATATAATCTAGTGAAAAGAATGGTCTAGTACTTCAGTTAAATATTGGTTCCTCATATTATACTATTAGGTTACGCGAAATCAATTTAATAACTGCATCATTGGAATAATGATTTTCCAACACCATTAGCAATTCTGATGTGAGTCCATCATTGGAACGAAGGGAGCGGTGGCACAAACCTTTCCAACATTGGCGTGTCAATCCGGGGCCCCTCCTTGATCGGAGGGCATAGAGGCTCTGGCTCCCATTCATCACATAGCTCATCAATCTCCTGCAGAGATCAACATTCTAACCTTGAGCTACAGATTTGATGAAGCAATGGACGAAACAGAATGTTTTGACATTAATAGATTGGCTAACAGTGACTCCAATAATGCCTGACCTTTTCAGTAAGCGGCTTCTTGGGGGGCTTGTAGCTCTTCCTGGTGAGCTGAAACACTATGACAGCGATAAGAAGTCCCTCGACAACCAAGTGCCCTGAAATCAGATAACCACCCTACGTCAAGCACTGAGCCATGAGACATCATGGCATGCCTTCCCAGCACACCGCAACGAAACTGGATTACCATCGATATGGACCCCGAAGACGACGGCACGGGCGAAAGGGGCGTTGAACGCCGCTGAGACACGGGCAAGTGCCGCCGCGGTGGCGTTCACGACGTCCATTCTCGCCGCGAGAGCTCCTCGTGGCACGAGGTGGCAACTCGAGCGCCTCGAATCTGCCGGACAAGCAACGGGTCACTCGTCAACCGATCAGATCGACTTGGGAAAGATCAGAATCCACTGTCCCAACAGTGTAGAAGGAGAAAATCGGATGTGTCCGGGTACAGCTACGGGAAGATCCCGCAGAACAAAAGCAAAGGTGGGACTTCCTTACCGGTGAAAAAAATGGGGAAACCAATCCAAGCCCGGACGGATCTCCGCTGCCGCCACTCCAGGCGGGGGTGCCTGGTGGGGGCGGCGCTGTAGGCTCGGCTCGACGGCGGAAGAGGGAGAGGGCGACGGGTTCGAGGCGGTGGGCAGTGAAGCGCCGATGCGGCTGTAATATAACGGGGGGCGGGGGGAGACGACGAGTTTGAGTGGGCTTGCGCTTGGGCGGCGGCCGCCTTCGGCTGGCTGGCTGGCTGGCTGGCTGGGCTCGGGCGGCCGTCGTCTTCGGCTGGCTGGCTGGCTGGGCTCGGACGCGTCGTGTGCAACGGAGCCGGAGCTCGTCACTTTGGACTCGGCCGGGCCGGCCAGCGTTGATTCAATCCTGGCTGGCACTTATTTGGATTTTTAATCTTTTTCTTCTTCTAAAAATAATAATAATAATGTATTCACGCAGATCGCAAAGAGAGAAAGAGAGTACGGATAAGAACGCTGCTGGTTGTTCTTGCGTGGAGGGGCTGCCTCCACGTTTCCTTTACTTCTTTATTCCTCTTTTTGTTTGGGCTGTGAACCAACTGGGCCGTAATATTAGGCCCAACACATTCTTTTGCGTACTCAACCCACCACTGATTAGCCAACTGTTTTCCTTTTTGACTCGGGCAACCAGCTGATGGGCGCGCGTATCGACCTCGTGTGGGTAACTGATTCTAGGATTACAAAGAGCTATTAAGTCCCTAAACACCGAAACGAAAGCACAGGAGAATATTTAGTGGACGTACGCTTGAGTCGGTCATATATACGCGATGGTTAAATAATACTTAATCGGTTGATTAGGAAGAAGCAACGAGAAGCGTTACAGTACATGATATAGCAGAGCGGGAGCATTGCTCCGAGCCGCCGCTTCTTGTCACACGCGACAGGAACGGCCATGCATGCTCCTCTCTCTCACGAGAGTGACGCGTACTTATTAGCTTCGTCTTGCATGCATCAGCACGTACGTACAAGAGGACGTTTCCAAAGCCCAGACAGAAATAATACTTAGCTTGTACACACACACACACTCGCCACGCCTATACACGTACGAGCTATACACACACGTATCTCACATGACGTTAATTAGGATGAGCTGCGGCCGGCTTGTTGTGCTACGTACGTCGTCGCACGTACGTGCTCGCGCGGTTTTATCTCCATATATCAAGCCGCCTGCGGCCTGTTGTTGGTTCTGCCTCTGCGAAACCACACATGGAACGTACATATATGCGTAAGCCAGAGATGCATCTTCAGTTCAGAGCAGATATATAGAGCATCGTATGTGTACGTACCTGGCCTTCCGGTTGCCGTCGTCGGGGTAGCCGTAGTAGCCGCCGGACTCGATGTCGCCGACGTCCTCCACGAGGACGGCGAAGTGGCGCCTCACGTCGTCCACCGTCTTGCCGCCGCCCACCGCGGCGGCCACGCGCTCCCAGCACCCGGGCGTGTCGCTGCCGTACGTGGCCAGCGCGCGCTCGAACCTCTCGTTCTCCGACGTGCTCCACGACGACATTTCAGCCATATATACTCTCCGGCCGCTATATAGCTGGTGGCTGTCCCTCTGCTTTCCTTTTCAATTAAGGCGATGATCTCGATCGTCAATGCCTGGCGGGGCCGGGACCCGGGCCGTGTGCTGCTGCTAGCTGCTTGTTTGCTTGTATCTAGACAAGCGTTCGCCGAGGACGTATTTATAGGAGGAGAAATAAAGGAGCAAAGCTAAGGCATAATGGATTACAACGACTGAAACTGCTAGCTGCAACGACGAAGAATCGGGGCGAGAATTGTATTAAAGAGGCAATTTGGTCTTAGCTTTCGTCGAGGCGATTAATTTGCTAAAGCTCAAGGGAAAAACAAGTGCAAGTTGTGGGAGGCCAGTGGCGTTTGTGGCCGGCAGGAGGAGTGCTAGCTACCTGCTGACGCCCCCATGTGATTGGCTGGGGTTTTATTCGACGGACGACGTAAGAAAGTGTCGAGGCTTTAGAAGATGCATGGCATTATTAATTATTCGATCCACAGCTTGATTGGCTTTGTTAATTTGCTATGGGGGTTAATTGGTCGCCGGATATCACCGGCCGGGATCGATCGGTGCTCTTTCACGTATATCCTGACGGCCAGTCGATCTACATATATATATAGCACCCTGGTTAATTTGTCGACTTAATTCTACAGTGACTTCATATGCATGTTCGATCGGTTCATTTTCTACCACATAACTTCCCACAACAAATACTATATTGACGTGACAGACCTAAGAACTAAAAACATTTTTCATAGCTTCTATAGCGTCAAAATAGTTCTGTTTTATGAAAAAAAAAGTTTGTTGTACTTTTGCGATATACATGACATGAGATATATACTTGTAGTTTTACGGTAGGATTACCTTAAACCCTTTTCTGCACGAAAAGAAAATTGTACCCACTGCAGTGTTTACCTAGCAGCCCTCCGCCCGGCCCTATCTTTCAGATGTCTCAAGGTTTGTAACAGATCAAAGTCTCTTTTTTTATCACAAGCAGCCACAGCCACAATGAAAGACGAGCTATGAAGTAGTTAGCCGGCACCATATGAAGACATGAACATTACATGCATCCACTAGATGCAATAGGCTATGTAACTGGATAATCTATAGCTTTTCTTTATAGGTATTTACTAGTTAAAGTAAAAGTTCCAACAAGTTAGATTTGCATTCTGGATTTTTCTTGCCTTATGTTGAAAAGAGGATAGGCCCAATCATGCCTGGTCTGTCACAAATTTGGCATGCAATGAGGCCATGACTAACAGTCCCGCATATATCAATGGTTCCATCAGAGAAAAAGAATCCGACCAAGTTGTCATCCTGACTTTATGCCAGCATTTGTATATGCACACAGCACCCAGCTTTAGGCCCTGGACCTGTTTGGGGATCATGAACAAAAAGCAGATGATAAGGAATAATTGCATTAGTTATATGTAACAAGTGCATTAAAGGCGGGAGCCATGGATTCCTCCAGCAACATTATGCACGCTTTAACAACTTCACAAGTGGGTTGTAATTGTATTGCCCTTTGATGGATGCAACTTCACCAGAGATAATTACGCACCAGATACTCCCTCCGTTCTGAATTAATTGACGTTTAGTACAACAAATTTAGTTCATTTTAAACTAAAAATCCTGTCCTAGACGTCAATTAATTCAGAACGGGGGGAGTAGCATATTAGCATCAAAGAGTAATCTCAAAATTGTAACGATGGAGGCAATGGATCCGACCATTGATCATCGTCACACGAGTGGCGCTTTGAACACTACACACTGTTATTAAGCTATTATACACCAAACAGTTATATTTAAAAATTTAAACTAGTGGAGAAGAAGGATGAACATTCACTTGATACTTCAACAACTACTGCCAGGCAGTAAGGGCTTCTGACTATGTAGCATGTGATTTGCACTGGGAACCCTCCCCTTCTGAGTAAATGATTTTTGTAGCTAGGGATTTTTTTCTTTTGTCAAATGGGTCCGACTCCTTGCTTTCATTAGCGAATTTTTCACACTTGGGTTTTCCATTGTTTGTTAACATGCTTGCTCAGTTTCTCCTTCTCAACGGAAGTGAAGGTAGTGACAAAACTGAAAAGTGAAAAACAAATCAATAGAAAAAAAGCAAGTAGCAGAACATTTTTTAGTGGAAAACAAACAAAAAATCCCCTTTGTACATGTCATATACTTTTGTAAATAAAAATACGCCTATCCAGCTTATTCAGTGAATCGTGACGTATCTTCTCCAGGGTCAGAACTTAGAAGAATCAAAGAAAGAATCTTCCATGCAATTGGTTGGTTATGCGGAAAGGAATTGTAGCACTAAGAGAAAGGTGGCACGGATGCTTTGGAAGCTCCTAGAGAGAATTTGCTAATACAATGGCTGCAATTTACCGTCCTATGTACTATACCAATTGTGACCGCTCCACAATGTTAAACTTTTTTCTTCAAATTTTGTGGGCGCACACGGAAAGATTTGATGCTCCAAGTTGTGAGATAATCTGTATTGTATCATCATTTTCTTTTCAAAAATAAGCTAAAAGAGGAAGCAAGCACACTCGAATCAGCCGGTGTATAAGAAAGTTAAACAACCTCTTCAAAATCTTGTTCCCATATCATCATCATCTTGCAAGCTAAGTGTACTAGATGATTATCCGTTCCATGGTTACTGAAGCTAAAAATAATAGTATTGTTCCTTCGTATCAGTCCCTCCCATTAAAAGTGTCTTCTAAGTTTTACAAAGTAAATTCCCATGTCGAACAAAACATATCTACGCGTGGTAATGTGTATATACTCCCCTATTTTAAAATATTTGACGCTAGTTAGTTTAAAATTGAACTAACCAATATCAAATATTTCGAACGGGGAATATATGCTTGCAATGGCAGCAACCTCCTCCTAACTGATATTCCGAAAGCCTAAATTTGCATTACATTCTTACAGATACAAGAGGAAAATTGAAAACCAACGGGACTGTTCCCACTAGTTCTAGTGCATGCCGATCAACATCCTTAGCCGGCCCTTGCACTCTGCAGCATACAATATACCCAGAAAACAATATGATTATGTACTCGTGAGTCAACAACGAAAGAAGCCGGCGCGACGATGGTAACATTGCCTCTTTACATCGAGGCTTTTCACGTTTTGTACGAGCAAAAACTCGCCATATATTCCTCTTATACGTAAGCAGATCTATCAAAGCATGCAGGGATGCCCTTCGACGAGCCAGCAAAAGATTTTGCCCGGTGTTACCTCGAATGAAAAGGACGAGCACCACACCCCCCTTCGATATCTAAGTGCTCCCAGGGTACGTAACGTACCTCCCTTGTACCCACATGCCTATACTAAAACCATTTGTGATGGTAGGCACCTTGTTCTCCTACCGACCTCAGGTTTAGTGGGTACAGTGAATTAGAGGGGAGAAAATGATTTCATTAACTCTGATAGGCTGTCAAGGAGGATACATATATATGGGTACAAAACTTAAGGGCCAAGTAACCCTAATACAAAGGACTAAACTGTCTCTATAGTATCCTAATACAAGTGCAGCTTAACACAGTTAACAAAGTGTAACAATCAAAACCTTGAGCGATAAGTATGGCAAGTATTTTGTTGTCCTAATGATAATTTAATCCAGACTATGTTAGTGTGTTACTTATGCGAGAACATAAACTACACAACTAAAAAGAACTGCGGGTTTTTTATCGACATAAAAAATAGGTCGTATGAGAAAAGGAAAAATATCACCTAAATCCGATTTGGAAAGGAATCAAACTTTAGACTGGGGTGTGCAATTACATGACCATACCCATCAGCTGAGATAGAATCGTCCATTTGTCCAAGTATGATACTACTCCGCTTGATTCATAACTCAGAGATATTTTAGTCAAGCCAAGCCAATATTCAGTAAGTATAAAATTACATAAGACTAATGTTGCTAAATTTATCATGAACACTTTCACGATATATATAGCTCTATCTATTTGAATGACTGTATTTTTACGGATACTAATGATAGAGTTCTATATATACTGGAGATCATGTCAATGCCATAATGGACTTAATACATTTTATGTGAGGGGGTACATCACTGTGCTGCCGCCTTTATTATTGATTCTTGAGGACCACTAAATCACTGATTTCAACAAGAGCCAATAAGGAGATTCGTGGTTCTTTTACGAACATATGAAGTTTCATTGATTGGTGAATGGCGAATACCTGCATTCCATGACCTTCGAGGGTTCCCAATAGCCAAAGCCAAAACCATAGTGGTACATGCATCATCGAAGGCAAGAACTAGAAAAGTCTTCAGTCGTGGTTCTTCAGCAATTGTGTTCGCAGTTTTTCCTCACCCAGCCAAAGCACGCCTACCCTGTCTAGGATAACAAGAAACATCAAACAACATCAAATATAGATACTCTTTAATACATCAAAACAACCCAGACAACAGAATAAACCTAGCTTGGCACATGGCAAACTGTAATGACAGTGTTCAAAAGGAGGGATAAACAAGGAAAATACTAGTTGATGAAGTACATACACATTTCATCTCGTACATTTCATAGCTAAATGCAGTATTTCCATGGAACTCATAAGAATCGCTTATGTTCTACACTCATGGATAGTCCTACCAACAGCATGTTATGTTGCTTTGCTACTGCAGTATTTTTAGCTATGCCTCCCCTTGTATTTGGCACAACGCTACTTCTAAACGAACAAGATAACATTTGTACACCATACTTAACAAAATTTACGAGAAAAAATAGTATCAGTTAATTCGTATAGATGATACAGCGGCGGACACCTCCCTTGTTCTTGGATCAGCATCTTCCAATGAAACACCCTGGCTGTCTTCTCGAACAAGAAGGGGCAGAACGCCAGCTGAGCTCCAAGCATTTGCTACAGCATTACTTGCGTCACCCAGAGTGTCCGAGAAAACTGCATCAAACCCACTAGCCCAGGGAACTCCAGCTAGTAGAACACCCTCCATATTCATTGTGGCATCTACTAACTGAGTTTGGACTCTGGTTCAACCTGCAAAATTGCGATCGAGGGCAAAGAAGAATTAATAGAAATATTGGCACCAATATGGACAATTTCATGAATAAAGCTTCATCTTGGAGTAATTTCAAATCATCTTTGAAGATGCTTTACTACAACAGTTGCAGTTTCATGAGGGTCTTACTGGAACACCAGCTGCTACACCCATCTCTCGCATATGAAGCCTTATCTCAAGAAAAGCATCTCTTGTAGCCAGCAATGACCCAACAATCATTTCTTGTTGTACGTTAGTAGCCACCACCGTCAACTGGTGAGAAGAAAAAAAAAGGACTTACCATAATGCACTAAAGAGTCAAGATGCCTTTTTCTTCCATATTCACAGATATCAGAATCATGTAAGGAATGTGATAAAAAATAAATTGGGTGCATATAAGCTCGGGTCTACAAGGAACATAAAATTTACACGACTTATCCTAACACTGACATTAGTATTTGCATTCCTAAGAAATCCATTGCACAATATCAAGGCACTAAAAATTTTAAGCCTTGTGCCGATGAGCCACACAACAGATGCTTCAAAATGCTGCCATTGGAAATGAAGTGAAGAAAATAAGATAACAAATTTCCAAGGACAATTTAAGACAAGTCAAAGTGGAGGCGTGTCCGGTCATGGTGACAACACAAAAAAAAACAGACCACTCGTTCTATAACTTTTCAGATCTGCATGACATCAATATTAGCGTGATATGTGCAAGAATGAGGCATGATATGAGGTTATAACAGTGCTACAACAGTTTCACATGCTATCTGTATCTGTATCAGCAGCCAATCATTGATAAACGTCATAGTACTGCAACTACCAGTAATCAAATGGGCAGACAGCAAATCCAGTATTTCTGGTAGCCAACCAGTCGTCCTGGACTTCTGGTGAGAACCAGTAAAACTATTTTGTTGTCCTTTAGGAAAACCTGGTCGTCAACCATGAGGTTTAGCAACTTACAAGGGTCATCAGAGGAGGCAATGAAAACTGAGTCTTCTCATGATCCCATCTCCGTGTAACAACACCTGATACTACATCTGGCAAGCAAGTCCCACTTGTAACCTGGAAATAATGCACTGCATAAATTACCAGCCCATAGATGCTGTAAGATTCTACTGACAGAATTGATGGGCTAGACAATCATCTGTCACTCCTTACCTGAGCTGAGGAGAGTATTTCTGGAGAAAACCTTATGCGACGCTGACTTCCATACACAGCAGCGCTAACATCAAAACCACGGCTAACCTTTCCTTGTGCTATACAATCTGCACTTTGAGTAATAGCGTGCACCAAGTCAAGACCCCGACCAGTCGCACTATCACTGGAAGACTGTCCCAAACATGAAAGGTTAACAGCCCAAGATAATGAAGGAGGGATGCGACAAATGATGTGGATAAGGCCGCTGATGATCCAAGTCCAGTTTTGGCTACTTCAGGTTTACATTTTTCTCCAGTCATTGTTCCATTACACCTTCTGGATTAAATGTAATTGAAGAGAATAGAGGCAACAGACGCAATACCTCTGGAGTGAGAGGATGACTTTATGCTTCAATATGAACAAACAATGGAAACCCACAAGCTAATTAGTTTCAAACGATACTGTTTTTTCAGGGCTAGTGTTTTTAAGGCACACACCAAGTTCATACTTGGAAACTCAGCACAGATGTTTAAAGTGTAGAAAACAAACTAATTTTTTGTTTATTACACCATGCAAGGGGATTAGGAGAGTAACTTCCAAATGTTTCATTAGATAGGTGCAGGACGCACAACTCTATTTATTTTGATTTCCCACAGTTGATTGTTCCTTCACAAGTTCAATGAATCTTTAGCTTTAAGGAACACTATCATTAATGCAAAAAGCGTAAAGGAAAAAATTGCATTCAACATTTCTGTGGCCTGGGCCGTCTCCGAGAATCTGAATGTTCTGGATACCAGCAATTTCAACTATGTTAGCTTCGCTAGAGGCAGAAAGCCAGAATTTTATGCTAATCCTACATCATTGATGGATATGCCAATAAATCTATTTTGAGTTTTGTCATCAGCTCTCCTCCTTTCAGGAAATAGGGAAGAAGTTCAATCTACCAGTTTTGTTTATCACTAAAACAACAACCTGGTGCAATAGCAATACCCACCCTGACAGCAGAGGCATATACGACTCTTGTAATTGTAATGATAAACAAAAGACTCTGGTAGGAGACAAAGAGCATGAAAGCTATGATCCTAACAGAAAGAGGAAACATAAAAGACATGTTACAAAAGACTCTGGTAGAAATGTAACATTTTCAGTGGAATGTGTAGAAAATATAATATCATACTAGATGGTTCAAATTAACCATGACGAAAGGAGCCACAATGGCAAGCTAACATCATATTTCTACTTTCTACCACTTGGATTGGGTATTCGAGCAAGATAATTTACCTGCTTTCTATAGGAATAGAAATCATTGGAACCCAGAATTGTGATGTCCAGACCTGCAAGAACAAGTTTGAATATGTTACAAAAATGGATGGATATGGGTAATGGAATAGATCAAGTAGCACGTAACCAATGACAAGCCTAAGAGAAGCAAAACTACAAAATAGAAGTTCAAAACCTTGTAACAGCAGCTTATCCAACGCATCCTTCTTCCCCTTATAATTAATAGTCGCTTTGGCGGCTGCTATGGAGAACTGTATGGCTTGCTCTACAAAAGGATTTGCAGATTCCCTGAAATGCAGCACACAACGCCTATCAATGACAGTACCACGAAAGGCTATATCCAACGATTCTCTGAGAAGAGAAATAACGTCACGCGGTGTCCAACGATAATCAATGAGAACGATTGGGAACTCGCCTTCGAGAGGTCAACTGGAGCGTGGATTTCTTCAGCGACAGCATGTATGTGGCCTCCCGGGAGAGCTGAGGGGAGGTCACCTTCACATCCGTCCACGCCTAGCATCAGTACAGGCATACATGGTAAGGAGAAGGAGAGGAGGAGCGAATCGCTGCGACTGACACTGGAAGGAGGGGCTCACCCATGCCAGGAGTCGGGGGGCTACGCCGTCGCGGAGCGGGCGGACGACAGCGTAGAAGCGCGCAATGGTGCTGAGGACGAGGCCGGCGTTGGGCGCGCTCCAGCACGAGGTATCCCCCCGCGATGAGCACCCTCCCCGGCGCCGACGCCACCCTGCGCCCACACGGCACCGCGCGGCGGTCAGATCGGAGCACGGAGATGCAGAATCTCGAGGAGCTAGTCGGGTAGTGAGATCGAAGCGTTGGCAGGTACTCACACTTCCATACTCTCCCGCTTCCCGGTGGCCGCAACGCGATCGGGTGATTCGCCGCCGGTGCAGCCTGCCCTCAGCGCTGCGAAGCTCGTTCGCGCGGTCTCGCCGGTGCGATCGGGTGATTCACGCCGCGGAAGAACCGAGGAGTGGCGAGAATGAAACGTGGCCGCCGCACCGTGACCCGGGTGGCTGTTCGCCTGGACCAGGCCGGATTGGATCTTCCGCGCGCGTGGATGCAAAATCTGAGCAGGTCCAGTCGTAGGCCGATAACCGGAGGCCCACGCCGTCTTTCACGGAGGAAATGGTAGGCTGGGCTGCCCAAGGTGGGCCCGGACGCGCATACTTTCTTTCTTTCTGATCCAAGAATCTCCAACCGTTAAACTGACGAAGCAAAAGGGATATTAATTCTTCTGTTTCCATAGAAAAAGGTCTATTCAGCAGCAGTCACACTGTATAGCAGCAACCTGTAGCGTATTTCCATACTTCTGTTTGGTGTTACTGTGATTATATGTCTCGGCGACCTAAACTAGACATTGATCAGAAACGAGCATGACTGCAACAACGCAAATGGATAGCTCGCTCAAGCACTTACCAGTTACCACAGAATCGCACTGAAACATCTGTAGGCGGCACCACATGTCATTGTCGCTAGCTAAAAATTGCCGCGGCGGTTGTGACGCCCAACACTGACCGCCACTAATAAACACAGACGGATCCGAAGCAACAACCTCGAGAGCAGGTAGTACGTGAGACGGTTATGCTGCAGCACACAGCTGATGCAGTTAACTAGTCAGAGGAATCTCTAATCTCCCCTCCACTGCACGCGATCGAACCACGCACAGGCAGAGGCGCGGCCCCCTCCTGGCCTGCGACGCCATCCATCCAACTGGCCATGTTGACCCCCTCCTCCGCTCCGATCCGATGAGCTCGATCGAACATGCACCGGCGCCATGCCACCCGGGCCCTCATGCCCCGCCGGCCTGTCAGATCGCCGCTTCATAACTGCGAATAAATTAACCGATCAAATCTCCCCCCCCCTGCCGCGTCGACTAAACAAATTAAAGCGCGGTCAATGGATCGCGTAGTCGCGCGGGCAAGCCCTTGGCTGTTTCCCGACGACAGGGACACGTTGTGGTCCAGTCCATCACCATCCTCTTCCTCCTCATGCATCATGCATACGGACCACGGATATATCCATCGCCCAACGTCCAGCGGGAGGACGAGGCGTCTGTCTGCCTGACGGATCAACCCGTCGGTATCACTGACCTAGCTAGCTGCTCTTTATGTGAGGGACCAGAGGAATATAGAACCAGGGAAACGGCGGCTGATTGGCTGCGACGACGCACAGCGGGTGCACCTTGTGTTGTTTGAAACCATCACCTGATCAGTGGGAGGTTTCATATGGTATCAGTATCATGATCGTTGATTGGGGTGTCATCTTTAATGGGTGCTACTGTGGGGGGCTGGCAAATTAAAATAGGAGTGGGGGGATGGCATGTGAGACAATGTGGCTTTGTTCCCTGCTGAATTATCGTGTCCTGCAGGCTCTAACAAATCTGCTCGCCGCCGGTTTCATTTCTTTATTCTGGGGACTTGGTGTTGATGAAGCTCTGGTTTGGAAACCACCATTTCACTGTTGTTTAATTAACTTTACAGTCACAGGTACTGAAAAACTTTGAACAGTACGTGGCCAGACAACAGAGAAAATCCGCAGTCCTCTTAGGACCAGTGTTCGGCCAGTAGACGTTGTTGCAAGGCAGGCAAATAATGGATCTTCCTAACAAAAATATATTTATGCAGGTTAGTTATGTGTAGAAGAATGTCAGGCTAGCCTTTTCTTTCAAACTGGCGGCGTCCGGGTAGCTAGAGAAACGTATATATATTGCAGGAGGTATGGGCATAAGAAGGGCTCGGAGACCAGACATGGTGCGCGGGACGTTCATGAACCTGCTCGACAATGATTGGTTCGTTGGGCCAACAAGAACGAGGCCAACAGTTGGCGTGGCCTCAGTCGCGCGCGCTAGCTGAGAATCGAGAAGAGAGAAGACGCATGCATGATGGACACACTCGCAAGCTTAGCTTTATTTGGCTTCATCAAAGTTTGCGAAAGATAAAAGGCTCCGTCCCACTTGAACCAAACCCTTTTTTTCCAAACGGTTGCTGCTTTTGTTGGTAGCTGATGGAAAGGAGAGCCTGTTGTAAAGGGGAAAAGGCGCTGATGCACAACTGTAAACTACTAGTAGCTAGCAGCTAGCTGGCTACCTTTGTTATAAGCATGTTTCTCCGGCACGTCGTCACTTGATGCTTCTACTCTACTGTCGTTTTTCTGCTTGAGGAAAGCCACACGTGAAGCGATGATGGGCCTGCGGCTTGTAAGTATGCGTGTGACTGCCATGATGAGCTATGATGCCTTTTGATTGAAGCTCCTCCTCGTAGCCATCCATCATCAGCATCTGTTTTACCGCACGCGTACCGATGCCGGCCGTCTTTGTTAACCAAGTGGACGGAAGTGCGTGTCAGTCTTCTAGGCTTCTTGATTTTGCAGGGAGCAACAGGAGCTGGTAACAGTTGTGCATGCTACGGGCGATCGATTTTGTCCTCTGCGAGGTGGAGAATGTACGCAGGCGGCGAAAGCAACGTACGTGTTGCTACACACCAGGGGCAATCACATGTTCGGCTGGGGGCAATCACACTCGCAGGCAGCAACCAAGCGGAGACGACGCGCCGCGCGGGACAGGCAGCATGGCCGCGAGCTCCGGCCGGTGTCGACGACGCGGTGCGTGCGCGCGGCCCCGCCGGTCAACGTGCGCGTAAGACGAAATTTTTTCGCATGTGAATGTTGAGCATGCATGTACTATCCACACCGCATGTTACACATCAGGATTGGTGTAATCTGGTCTCCACTGATAATTTACTGTATAACATTTGGACTTAGTGCGTAGCTCACGAATCTCAGCACAATATGGATGGTGTGGATAGTATATATGCTTAGTATGTACATCCGGCGATGCATTTCTCGATCAACGTGCGCGTATGTATCTACCGGCTCATCACCTTGCATATCACATGCATGCATGCGGTCACACATGCAAGCTAAGGCGTATACGTACGCGCGCTACACGACGTCGACCGCGCGCTGGGCCTTGCCGCAGGGGGAGTAAACGCATACGTCGTCGCATTCATCGCGCCGCGCGTGTACATACACGTGTGAGACGCTATACGCAAACCGCGCGCGCCTGGTTAACCGCAGCCGTGTAGCAGTACACATCTCGTTGCTTGGGTTCAGTGCTCCACAGCACATCAGCTGTCTGCTTTTTCCCCAGGCCAGCGTGCATCTACAGGCACTTGGACTTCGGGACAGTACCAAACGTTTGCACTCACCGTGTTGACTGAGCTGGCTGCTTGCCCGTTCACCTAGCTAGCTAGGCAGGCTTGCTTGGAAAGTCGCTACGGAGTCGATCGCGATCAGGGTATATGCTTCACGGACAAGCACACGTCGATCTGTTGAGTGCCACGTACGTACCAGCACACGTCTGTTGAGGAGATCATTCGATCAGATCACATAATACTGTAGCCTAGAGCGAGCACGCGAACGAGCTAGTGTATGTGTTGCTTCCCCGTGAAGCTGAGCCGATGACCTGTGCGTGGAGACGGAGGAATCAAGCCTGAATAACTAGTGATAATCTTGCACAGGGATCCGTGACGCCCAACACGGATTCGCCAACCCCAACACGCTGCACGCGTCGATCGAAACAAGCAAAGTCACCCCCCATGTGTGGCCTCTTTCCTGGCTCCCAACGAACCTCCTCAAAACGACAAGCAACCATAAACAACGCAAGAACAGTATGGTTCACTGTGACTGCCGTGCCGGAGTAATAAACCCAGGCCTCCTTGTGAGAGAAACCATGCATGCATGAGCTGCCTGGGTTGTATCGCCACACGAGTGACAACGAACACATTTTTCTCCATCGATCCTCTCGGTTTCACCGTGTAGAACTGCCACTCACGTGACGATTGTACGACGAAAACAATACTTATCTACGGTCTCCAACTCCATGTGAGAACAGACAGGGGGCGCTTTGACAAGTTGGTGCGTATCGGTAACCGCACAACATGCAGCGGAGGAAAAAAAATGCAGGTTACTAGGTTAGAAGAGGTCAGAGCGATAGAGAAATGGAAAACCACGCCAGCTCGGCCATTAACATGTACATGGTCATTAGTCAATTGGGCAGCTAGCTGTGTTTGCACTGCCTAGGTCGCCGAGATGGATCGTGCTGCAGGGACGTAATCTGGCGGAGAAAAATCACGTGGTCGGTTGCAACTTGCAGATGGGCGATGGCCGGCGTATGAGCTGGAGGGAGTCTAGCGAGCGATGATCGAGCTCCCATGCACGCACGGGTAATTAATATGATCACAACTGTCATCTACATACGACGATCTGGCTCGTCAGATCCACAGTTTAACGAGCGCCTTTTATAATCGCCACGACAGGTGTGGTCATGCTGAACAATTCTTCTCACTTCCCCTGCTCTGCTCTATGTCAGTGACAGTTACATCTGCAGGCAGTGCTTTTTGGCGTTTCTCATATGAACTGTTTATTTTCGAGGCTACGAATATGCAAAGAATCGACAGTATTAGCACGAGAATTACAAAATGCAGCAGATCGATGGAGCAAGCCGCAAAGCTTCTGGTTTCAATCATTTGGGAGCGCATCGAAATCTCGGTATGCATGTGGCGGCCGCCCACTATGGTTGTACTTAGCGCAAATTTTCTTTCGCCGTCTAGCTCGCTCGTTTTAGCTCGCGAAATAAAACGAGCGAGCAGAGAAGGAATCCGGCGTGGAAACCCGACAGAAAAACGATGGCGCGCGCGGACGCGCATGACGGGCCGGCCCTCACGCATACTCGGCGTGGGGAATCACGGAATCTCAAGGGTGGACGGCGCCGGAGATGCTAAGCCGCCAGAGTAGCCACGGTCATCGACGCATGTCGTCCGCGGCTGAATCGAAGGGCTTACCCGTCTGAAACGCGGCAAAATATTTTATTTGTGCTCGCGGCAGCGGAATCGTCTCGTTTGAAATTCATGCGCTGGGCCTGGGATGTGCTTGCAATGACATGACACTGAGATTGACGATGAGTTATGATATAGGTAGATTGGATGAGTTCTCTGCTGGTAGATACCACAAATTGCGTTCGAGTCTGTTAAGCTCGTTTAATTAGTCAGGCAATTGGCTTGAAAAGCTAGCTGCGGGCAGATGCATCTAACACCCAGCTGCTCATTATCTAAAAAAAAACACCCAGCTGCTATAGTGGAAAGGACAAAAGGAAACAAGTTCATCCATCAGATAGACAATATTTGAAAGGTGTCATGTTTGGTAGACGACGGGCATCGTTCGGCACTGGAATTACGACCGGGGATTGGGGCTTTTTACCTACTTATTCCTCATCAAGCCTGGCGTTAGGCGATCGACCGTTTTTCTTTCTCCGAGAAAAAAAATGTGTCGTTCCAACTGATGATACCCGTGTCACAGTGAACCCACCGCCGCCATGTACCTGCATGCCGCCTAACTCGGTGAAGCATCTGCATCGCATATATTCCATCGGAAGTTGGCCTCAAGGAACGATATACGTCAAGCGAATTATGTATGCAAGCAGAGCATGGCACGCGTACGCAGGCAGTACCAACGAAGCTGATGAACCTGCTGCTGCTAGGAAGACAAATGCATAGCCTTAATTTTCTTTTGGGGTTGTTAGTAACATATTAATTTAACAAGAGTGTTCTCCACTACCGGGACAAATCCCAGAATTAGCAGCTGTGCAGTAAGTAGACTTTGAACTCATGGTCATGAATGATTCATCACATCCAAACGTAAAGTGCGGATTTAAGATTAGTTAATCAAGCTACCGTTGTTGCTTTTTATTAGATCAGTTACAGAGACGAGAATTGTTCTTTCGATCGACTGATTGGTGGATTTTTGTAAAAAACTTTTCTTGTCACTATTTATAGAAATTTCAAAAAAATTGTAGTTTCTTCAATTGAGGTACTATTTTATACTCCCTCTATTCTAAATTAAATTACGTTTAGGATGGTTAATTTAGTGTCAAATTGAAATAAATGTTTATCCTAAAATTTTTCTGTTTCAGAACGGAGAGAGCAAGAAACAACTATTTTTAAAAAATACATTATCAAGAAACAACTATTATTTGAAAAAAATCCCACTAGGTGGTCGTGTTGATGCGACTCTCACGCCCCCGGCCAGACGAATATACAACAGGCCAATCACCCATGCATGCGACTGACCTATCACCGGATACTTCATTCTATCCCACCCATAGAAAACTAGGAGTGCACAAATGGACCTCGCCCCATCAACGTTAATAGACAGATATAATGTGATGCAGCTAGGACAGTAAATTTAACTTAAAAATAAACAAAAAATATTAACCTAATGACAACAATCTAGAAGCAGAGAGAGTACGCATATAAGAAACACCTGATACAATAATTAGACGTGGGAATAAACATACTAATAAACCGTCAGCTAATTATCTGCGGCGGATGGTTCAAGCGAGAGCTCACACTGAAACAAACTTTGCTCGCGCAGAAATGTGATCGAATTTTAGGCTTCACTGATGGTCGTCTAGAACGATGCGCGTGTTTCAACGGTCAAAATCTTTGACGTCATGGCCTCTTCAGAGAACCCGGTTCGGCTCGCCGGTGAGAAAAAAAAAAGAACGTGTCCGCCGACGACCGCTTTCTGTCTGGTTCAGTTACTTCGACATTGCAAGTATCAAACCTTTTGACTCTGGAGTTTCGAATATCATAATCCACGATCTGATGAAAATCTGCTCGAAGTGCCAACACCAAGGCACGGCACCGCCTCGATCCCATCCGTCCAAGTGTTCGATCGAGCGGCTCCGGCTCGCAATCTCGCATCCCTTGTAGAAAAAAACGCTCCCTGATATCGAGACAAGTTCTCCGCGGCAGAGGACCCTACCTCGGCGGCACGGCCCGCGCGCTACCGTCGTTCTCACCGACGCCGGCCTTTATAAGCACCCCAGCCCCGCCTAACACAACCTCGCATTCACTCCCCCTCCCCCCTCCGCCTCAGTCGCCATGCACACGGAAGCGCCGCCGCCAATGGACGCCGCCCAGGACCCCGCGCCGTGCTCCCCGCTCTCCACCACCGACCTCTCCCCGCACTTCCCGCCGTCCCTCGCGGACGCCGGCGCCGGCGCGCTGGACCTGTCCTTCACCTCCACAGCCTCCGCCTCCACCTCCTCCTTCACCACCGCCACCACCTTCAGCGCGCGGAGCTCACTCTCGCTCCCTTCCTTCTCCTCCTCCACCTCACTCTCCCCGCTACCGCACTCCTCCTCCGCGTCCCCGCACTGGTCCCACCTCGCCGCCGCCCGCGCGGCCACGCCCGACGGCGTCCTCCGCCTCGCTCACCTCCACCTCATCCGCGAGCTCGGCCACGGCCATCTCGCGCGCGTCTTCCTCTGCCGCCTCAAGAGCTCGCCGCCCAACTCCCCGCTCTTCGCGCTCAAGGTCGTCGACGTCCGCGACGACGACCCCTCCCGTGTGTCCCACGTCCTCGCCGAGTCGCGCGTGCTCTCCTCGCTCGACCACCCCTTCGTGCCCACCCTCTACGCCCGCCTCGACGCCGGCCGCTACGCGTGCTTCCTCATGGACTACTGCTCGGGTGGAGACCTCCACGCGGTGCTCCGTCGCCGCCCCGGCGGCCGCCTTCCCGTCGCCGCGGCGAGGTTCTACGCGGCGGAGGTGCTGCTCGCGCTCGAGTACCTCCACGCGCTCGGCTTCGTGTACCGCGACCTCAAGCCGGAGAACGTCCTGCTGCGAGGCAACGGGCACGTCGTGCTCTCGGACTTCGACCTCGCGCTCCCGGCGTCCGTGGAGCCCGCCGTCCGCCGCCGCCAGGTGCGGAAACAGAGCCGCAGCAGGAAGAGCTTCCTGCCGCTGTCGTGCTTCTCTGGCAATGGCGGCAGCGAGAACGACGAGGAGATTGACGCGAAGGAAAGGTTCGAGTTCGTGGCCGAGCCGACGGGCGCGAGCTCCAAGGACTTCGTGGGCACGCACGAGTACCTCGCGCCGGAGCTCGTGAGCGGGAACGGACACGGAAACGGCGTCGACTGGTGGGCCTTCGGCGTATTCCTCTACGAGCTCGTCTACGGCCGGACGCCGTTCAAGGGCCCCACCAAGGAGGTCACCCTCAAGAACATCCTCTCCAAGCAGGTCACGTACCCGCAGCTCGACGGCGAGGCCGACGTGGCCCAGCTGAAGGACCTCGTCGGGAGGCTGCTCGAGCGGGACCCGCGCCGCCGCATGGGCTCCGCGCGAGGCTCCGCCGAGATCAAGAGGCACCCGTTCTTCACCGGCGTGGACTGGGCGCTGATACGGTGCGTCGCACCGCCGGTGGTGCCGGACAAGGACGCCGTGGCGCCCGCAGCCCGCGGCGACAGGAAGCCGAAGCAGCTGGGGAGCTGGAGCAGCATGGGTCGTGGCAGCAGCGCCAGCAGCAAGAGGAAGAGCAGCAGCTTCTCTAGGAAATCGAATTACGAGGAGCGGCAGGGGGTTTTCCGTAAGCTGGTGACTTGGAGCCAGGAGAGCCGATCCAACAAGATCAAGACGATCAAAGTGAAGCTATGAGCTTAATTATCCCCCGTTTTTTTTCGTAGTTTTGGTGTGATAAATCCCGCCGGCAGTAGGTCCAAGGATGTGGTTTGATTTTAGCTTTGGTTAGGGTTAATTACTGCATGTATAGCGTGGTGTACTGTGCGTAGATCATGGCTTTGAGTTGTACAAAGATCGATGCGATGTATGCCACTGAGTTGATCCGTTGACAAGGTTTGGTCCATGTTCATATCGGAGAAACTTCACCCCTTGTTTTTAGTACCAGTATAGAAAATTACCGTCTTCTACGTACATCCTTTACTGTATTCGTGTCTCTGTGCAAACTTGAATCTGAAGTATGGAATATTCAGTTCTGACAAGATTCTTTACTACCCGCCACAAATTAATTGTTCTTTTGACTTGAGCGGTATGTTCATGATTCTGAGTTACTACAACTACTAATAGATCACCCCATCTCTGCCAATGAGAACGGCCCTTCTAGAATAGCAGCATCAGAAAACGAAAGCCAGAAATTCAAAGCGCACGCACTTTAATTCCTCGATCGGAACCGCTGGCTGGCATGCGTCTCCTGCGGTGCAGCTACGCGATGTGCATCTGGCTCCTCTCTTGTCCAATCATTGGATCGTCGTCGACAAGGCAGCGCTGGCTGGCTCGTGCATGCACGGACGTAGCGGCGCCTCGGGGCACCGTGCATCCATTACGTCTCGAGACGTTATGTGGGCTTAGTAATAATTATTGCATTTACACACCGCTCGTCGGCCGGGAGGGGAGCTACGGCGCGCGCCGTGTTTCTACTTCTACGGTTCACGTTGATACGACGTTGTTTTCGGTTTCCTCGCAGCGGTCCATGCACTGCACGGCAGATGTGGGGTCGTTGCGCGTTTGACGCGTACGCGGCCCGTGCCGGCCGGAGGCGCCCGGATCGTGGCGGTCGCCAGCGCGCCACGCCGCCGGACGCCACGGGGCGTGAGGCCCCGGGCCGGGGCACCGTGTCGCGCGCGTCGGTCGGCCCGCGCCGTGTGATCTGGCGCGCATCCCATGCGCCGCGCCGATCTAGCTATGGGTCGACCCGGAGCTTCGCGAGATGCGCGCGTAAAGCGTCAGTCTTCGCCTGCTGCGCGACGCAACGAGCGGCCGGCCGGCCGGCCGGCCAGCCAACGGAAGCATGCAAGATAGGAGGAGGAGGAGGAGGTGAAGGCCACAGAAAGATAGGGGGGAATTATTCTGCTGCCTTTGCGGGCGAGCTTTTCCTCACTTCCACGCAACGCCGTGTAGCGTACCTATCGATCGCCCGCGCCTTTCTTAGTTTGTTTCAGCCTCGCCGGCTCTCCCTTTAATTTCAGTCGCCGCCGGAGCTGAGCATGCGCGCTGCGCCTCAAATTTATTCATGCGCATGTGAGCCAGTGAAAGACTGCTCTCCACTAGAACGAAGTTTCAGTTTGCTTCAGTTGTTGGTACATGCGTGATGCGTCGGTCCAGACAGTCTGAGGCTCGAGAGCGTGGTGACAAATCTACAATCTTTGGCAAATGCTGCGTGCGTCCAACGAGCATATAGACTCTTAGTTACTCTCTCTGTTCAATGATATATTTATTTCTAAGTTTGATCCGATCGAAATTTTAAACTTTGACTAATAATATACATTTGTTAAAATAAATTACTTTAAATATAAAAATTACCATATTGTGATAGTTTGTTTCAAGATGAATCTAGTATCAGTTATATATGATCGATCTTTATGAATTGTTTGCTATTAGTAGTCAAAATTATAAATGTTTGACTTTGATCAAATTTAGAAATGCTTATATTATTAGATGGAGTCTTCGAGTACCGTTGAAGTGTTGGATCTCTCAGAAGCATGTGACGGTTAGCTGAGTCGGTCAGATCGCTGACAGGTTTTGGTGGAACAACGCACTTGTGAAAATTTATCGGTTCAAAAGCAGTGACAGATAGATCGCGAGTATATACGTTTCGAAAATCCATGCTCATCGACCGATTTCTTAAAACACCGTTCCAGTGCTGCCGCGTGGATTTTCCCGCAGACGGATGCTGCAGAGGCGAGTCTGTCGAAACCGCGGCGCGTACGTGCACACTCGTGTGCACACACACACGCCACGGATGGACTCCCCCCCATGGCCGGCTGCTGCGAACTGCGCCCATGCACGACGCAATAATCGGGTGGGGTGGGGGCAGATTCAACCGCCGGCTGGGTAGCTGCTTCGAACGGCGGGATCGATCGGCACGAGACACGGCCGGAGACGCGTCACATGCCCTCGCGCCCCCCGGCCCAGCCGGGTTTTATTTCTCTCTTTCTCTCTCTGGAGCGTGCTAATCATATGGCCCTCCTCGTCGCCTCAAAACCATTTCCTCCCCTTCTCCTGTTCCTGCAGCATCATCGAAGTCGAACAGATAAAAATAATCCAATGATCGCTTCTATCCCTCGTGCCAATCGATGTAGAATCCCACTCCCGTACGTTGATTAACCCGGTACGTACATTGGCGAGTGAATGTGTCAGCTGCAGCTAGGAGACGATGAGATGCCTAGACGTGACGGTGCTGGCAATCCGGATC
This sequence comes from Neostapfia colusana, assembly GCA_030760725.1. Lineage (NCBI taxonomy): Eukaryota > Viridiplantae > Streptophyta > Magnoliopsida > Poales > Poaceae > Neostapfia > Neostapfia colusana. The sequence continues at coordinate 86,073,588 of JASWHV010000013.1, read as the reverse complement.
AGAATGGAATGGAATGGTCAGGCCAAGCTAGCGGCACGTAGGGCACGCGCCGGCGTTGGTCCATGGCCTGCAAACAGCAGGAAAAAGGGACGCGAATACAAAGGAAAGGGGGCCGGGAGCACAGCACCGGCACGGCGCTTTATTCCTGTCTCTCTCAAGGGATCAAAAGAGCGCCCGCGTGACGTGCGCGCTCCGTTTAACAACAAAAACGGCACCGAAATGGGCACCCTCCCTTTTCCCCGTCTCGCAGCTTCAGTTTCGCTACCCTTTACCTGAACCCAGCAGAACGTCTAGCTTTACCAGCAGCACATTCCTCGGCCTTTTGTATTGGATGCGTGTGCACCTCACCGTCCCAGAGTACAGAGGCAGGAAGTCGCTTACCCCTTTCTCGAAAACAAAAGGAGAAAAATCTCGTGATGCTTGGCAATGGTACATTGTGTTTTTTTTCGAAAACACTGGATTAACCGGCTTGTATTATAAGAAGAGTGAGACATTGGCAATGGTACATTGTTGACAAGTGATTAATCTTGGCCCGCGTTGTTTACCTCACCGTGACCTTACAAACTGGGTCGGTATCATCACTGAAAGGACACAATAGAGATTTTCGTCTTTCTCTGGCATATATGATATATGGTTCGCCACATGGACTTTGTACTCAAGCTGCGTATACATATATTTTCCCATTTGTAAATAGTATAATGCTGCCCGGCCGGACTGATCAAAAGAATCAGGAGAGCCGCCGTCCATAGCGGCTGAGAGGAACCAAAAGAGAACCGGTAATTAAACAAATCCTGTACCGTTAAGCACGAGGGAGCAGCAACACTGCACGATCTAATAATTCAGGGCGCATTATGATATGCGTACATATAGCAGCAGGCGCCGACTGATGAAGTTATTCATTCTACCCCCTCTGGCTCTGGGATGTGCTACCTGCAAGCAGCAAGTGCTGCTACGTACGGCCATGAAGCACATCATGCATGAGAGGCAGTGTGATCTGAGAAAGAGATTCCCCTGCGGCTAATTGACGTTCACTTAATCATTTCTCATGGGACTGCCTCAACTTGCCTTACAAATATGAGGCGTTGTCTTCGCATGGAGCAGCATGAGAGGACGTGCTAGCTAGCTACGTGGGTTCGGGTTGGTTGGACGTACGTTCTCTAGTTCGTTGGGCTGATCAGATCAGGAACTCTCGTCGGACTTCGATTGTTGGGGGGGCAGGATCATGCGTGCTAGCTTCGATTGTCTCTCGGTGTGCTTCCTTTGCTGAACGACTACGAATGCTGCAATAAGCCCGCCTGAGATCGTTTGAGATCCACGACTTAGATGTAGAACTCAACCGCTGTTAAGAATAATTGTTGCCAGTGTAACAAATACGATAACCGTTTGACACAAACAGACATTTCATAAATAATCACGCGGGACTTTACAAGGTATAACTCGTTTGTTCCCTTCGCTGATTAACGACCAGATTGGACGTACCTCTCGTTAGAAAATAAAATAAAATAAAAAGGTTTGGACTTGGGGTTACGGCATCTGCTAACCGACCACAGCATTATTAGCTTCCCGTAACTGTACAAGAAGAGCGTTGAGAGAGAGAGAGAGAGAGAGAGAGAGAGAGAGAGAAGCATATGGTTAGCTTGCAACCACAGGAATTATGCGGGGTCCCAGCAGATATAATTGAAGTTGACATCCATCCGTCGCTCTCAGTGCCATGCCTCATGCCTGACCTGACCAGGCAGCGACGATTCTCTAGGAAATGATTTCTTACTTGGAGACCATGATTAATAATCCGATTAATCACCCGGGAAATGGAGCGGTTGAGATGCGGGAATGCAGCAGCATGGCATAAACAAACTAGCAGCAGCCAAAATAAGTCGCCGCCGGCTTCGGTCGGCCCACCCACCCCCGAAAGCAACGCGCAGGCCGGCGCACCGGAACAACCTCTCGCCGAGATGGACCGGGCCGAAGCTTCTGCTGGTTGGTGCCGTTTCGTCCGGTCGCCCGGCTCGTCGTGCGGACACACACCGGGACATCCAGCTGGTTTGACGGATCGGCCGCGGGCGGTTTCGGCCTTACCGTGCCGTGCTGGAACAAAAAAGGCCCAAACATCAGCCGCGGGCGGGCCTGCGCCTAGGCTTCCGCCAAAGCGTCGATCCCACGCACAGCGTCCGCTTCTCCGTGTCTGTCCATTCGCCCGCTCCGCCGCCAGCGTCAGCCTTCTCACTCCGGCGATGGAGGGGTGGGACAAGGGGACGAAGAGCGTGGTGGACGAGATCCCGCTGCTCTCGACCCGCGCGGGGCCCCGGGACGGCGAGGCGGAGGTGTCCATCCTGGTCGACTCGGGCATGGTGAAGCACAAGGATGATGAGGCGGCTCCGGCTGAGGCCTCCGGCTCTGTCCCTGCGGCTTCTTCTTAGTTGCAATGCGGTTGCGTGGCTGGAGAGTTTCCAGGTGACTTGAAAATTAGCTCGATGGTGAACGAAAAAGAGCAATACATACATATCCAGACATCCTGGAAGCACATGTTCTATGACTTGGTGCGTGTTGATGTACTAGATTTGCATCTGACTGCCTCAAGTTTTGTTGTTGCCGCCTACAGCAACAAACAGTAAGATGCCTAACAATATAATTCTGGATATTTCTATCGAATCTAAATCCTGAATTCAACAAGCTTTCTGCTTATTTTCCTTTTAGTAATTCAGGTTCTTGGTTGGATGTGCAACTATTCGAGACCAAAAATAGCAGTCTTGCATCTATGGCTTATCACAAGCATAAAAAATCGAACATCTGGCCTTCTGCACCCTTCTCTCGTGCGCGGAAGGGACGGAGTGACTTGCAAGTTGCAAGACAACCTAATTAAAAGAAAGCCATGGCACGTTTCATAATGCAGGATAAACCCATGGTGTTTCGTCAAACTGATTTTGACTTGTGGAGTATTTACTCGTACTAGAATTTGCACTCATAAGTCAGAAGTATCTTGCAACTTTCTCCATTTTATCAAATGAAGTAATACAAGTTACAGATACTGCTGGGAGGTATAAATATGCAATGGGCAAGGACTGAAGCTGCTTCGACAGCAACCTGGGCAGTACCCACAGCCAAAACCAAACAACGTGCATATGGCTTAACCAATCGCCAAGAGTCGAGGAAAATGATGTCATGCAAACCAGATTTCCTCCACCCCGAGTTGATCTCCAATCTGTCCAAAAATAGGAGGAAGAAGAATATCAGGGACCTAGAAAATACCATCTTTATTAATATCCCCGTGTAAAGCATAGACAGAATGATGATAATTTCAACCTGAGATTCTGATGTCTCCATCATCTATATATCTTCCTTTGTAGACAGGGCCAAATATTTTTTCTCTATCTCCTTTATTGTGGTATTCCAAACCTATCCACACATCTACCTCCCTATGCATAGGCTATTTAAAATCCACAAATATGAATTTTACTGCCATATTTTGTGTAAATCAGGAACCCACACTTCCACAGATAACCCATACCAAATGTTACCTCAAAACTATCTCACATTCATCACCCTCTACAAAAGTTAACTGCATAATACCTTAAGAAGGAACAAAAGGAATATGAAATACTATGCAAATTATTAGTATTTCATCGTAGGGACATGAGGCCACGAGTTCTAGTCCTAGAAACAGCCTTTTGCAAAAATGTAGGAAAATACTGCGTATAAAAAACCTAAAGTGGGTTGGAGTTGGACCGTTCCCCGTACTCCGCGCAAGCGGGAGATACATGCACCAGGCTGGCCCCCTTCTATTAATATTTCATAGTACAATCACTAGCCAACATCATAGTACTGAAAACAGGACGCAAGAAACTGATGCAGTCGCCAAAAGTCGGTGCCAAATTCAAGATTACTCAATGATTGTTATGGATCTTGCTCTTGGGGGTGCGCATGAAAGAGTAAGGCATAGCTAGGACTGTGACTCTGTGAGAGTCACCGGGGCTGACCTGACTACCGGTCACAGTGACCAAAAAGGAGGTAGCGCCCACCAGGAGAGAACTTCCTTCTTTGATGATTCCTAGTACAAGCTATGGCTGCCCCTTTTATAGAGAAGTGGGCGCTTGGCCCAATATACCTATCTTCTTATCTAAATAGACCCTATCCTTTATCAGCATTTAAAAGGCGTCGCCTAGGCGTCCAGGCGCTCCAGCCCGGACGCCATGGCCAGCCGCCTCGCCTGGCCGGCGGTTGCCGCCGCCATTGCCGCCCTCGCCGCCACAGCAGTGTCGCCGCCGCTCTCTGCCGGCCGCCAGTGGAGGAAGAGAGGGAGTGAGGGAGGAAAGAGTTAGGGTTAGGGATGAGGGGTGGGTTAGATATATGTGGCCTGATCTGAAATCGTCCTCCTTAATCGGGCCGACAGCGCCCGTTTGCCCGCCCGCCCGCCAGCCCGACCGCGCTCGTTCGCTCGCCAGCGCCCGCCCGTCCGCCTCTGCCCGCCCGCCACCGCTCGTCCATGCCCCTCCGCCTGCGGCCTTTGCCCTACTTCTGGCGCCGCCCGCCGCCGCCGTCTGGGCGCCTGGCCGTTCGCCTGGGCGCCTAGGCGGGCACCTGGACGCCCAGGCGCCCAGCCGGCACCTAGGCGTCCAGGCGGGGATTTCAAAGCCTGTCCTTTATTTAAGCCAGATAACAGAACTTATCTTTTATTTAGACCAGCTAACAACCTCTCTAATCCTTATCCTATGCTGCTGGCATCACCCTGCGGAATCAAGTTAAAGATTGATTAAGACTAAATGGACAACTGTCCTCCCCGAGCAAAATCAAGTTAAAGATTGATTAAGTAGACTAAATGGATCCATTGATTAAGTAGACTAAATGGACAACTGTCCTCCCCGAGCAAAATCAAGTTAAAGATTGATTAAGTAGACTAAATGGACAACTGTCCTCCCCGAGCAAAATCAAGTTAAAGACCAGGACCATACCATAGTATGGACATTTTTGTGTTGGAGACTGGTCAGATCACCTTATGGAGGCTCTTTGAGCTTATCAGACAGACTTGTGCGATCTTCCACTCTTTATCAATGAAAGCCATGAGGAAGTTATCAAAATACTGAATTTTCAGATGTGAAACTAAATCAACAATGTGGGTATATTCAAGATTTTGTTTCATTTTAAAACATGTTTGATTAGCAGTAATTAGAGTATGATAGCCAACCAGAACCAATCCTAGAAAACTTTGATGAGGTCACACGAATATCCCTCAAAAGCATCATAACTAAAGTTTAACAAAATCAGCATAATCAAGATGTCATTTATTCAGGGAAACCTTCTTCAAACGCGAGATCAGCACTGAAAATTTATAATCGCAACTCGCAAGCACACAATGGAGAATGAAATAATAGAATTCCACACTATAGTTATTCAAAGGCAAAATAAATGCCTTTTTTACGAAAGGGGGGCTCAATATAAAGAAGTTGAGACACCAACACCATCTACTCATAGAACCACATTTCAATCCGACATTACCTCCAATAGAGTTGACACTAAACTAATTAAGATCCATAACAAAGTACATATATAGCAAGCTAACAGTACATTACACATTTGCATCCATACAGTTGTGATAGTTTGTCATTAAGAACTAGAAATTACCAGTAGAGCGCTCCTGATAAGCAAATACCTGCTCCTCAAAAAGAATTAATCAGTATCCAAGCAACTCCGGGTCTCCAACATACTCAGCAATTTGGTCGTATCTCACACGAATCATATCCTTCGTATCTGCATCCTCCACCACACCAATCTCATCCTCAGAGTTCTTCTCTATCAGGTGCCCATACACCCCCTTGTGCTTACCATAAAGCACGAGTACTCGCCCATTTGTTCGTGGCAGGACTGTTTCTAGCATATCCTGCTCCACCCCCTGCACGAGCTGCGACCCCTCATCCATCATTATGTCGCAAGTTGTCGGACCCACTACATCAACAACCTTCCCTTTCATCAAGTACAGCCTTTTGCTCAACTTCTCACTAACAACACGAACCCTGATATGGCTCTGTAACCAGCGGACCTTGTTAACAGTTCCACCACTGCTACTCTTTCCTTCTCGGCTATCTCGGCCGTTTCTCTCCTTTTCATGAACCCCCTGCTCTGAACTTTGCTCATCAGACTTCTTCTTACGGGCACTGGAATCCCTCTCCTGCTGTTTGTCCCTGCTATCTCTACCCCTCTTCTTTGCAGATCCATTCTCCGTCGCCTTTTTCTCGCTAACAATCCAGTCACCGGAGCGGGTCTTCTTTGGGTCGGCCGCGGAGGGGTTGTAGCCCAATCCCTGTGTGCCAGCACGGCGGTCATACTCAACAACCTTGGTATCACCGGTCTTATTGTTCCGACCGACACCTTTACCCTCGGACCAGCCGTAGCCAGCAAGGAGCGCTGCACCAAATCCTTCCACGGGGACCTCGAGGTACTCGTCCAAGCCTCGGTGCTCAGGGAGTGTGGCCATGTCTTCCTTGTACCGCTGCAGCATGAGGTCGCCGCCTGATGCATGGGCCGGCGCCTGAGGTGGCGCGTTCTCCGATTCCTTGGCGGCCGCGGTGTCAGTGGCGGCGGCCGAGTTGCGAAGGGTGAGGCCGTACCCAATGCTGGAAGAGGGGTCTTCGGGGGCGGTGGAGGTGTCGAGGACGAAGGAGGGGCCGCCGCCGCCTGATTCGGCGGCGAGAGCGGCCTCTTCCTCGGGGGTGGGGAGCGAGGACGGCTTGCGTGGGCGGTGGTTGAGGAAGTTGCCAGAGTTGGGGAGCGGCGCGATGACGGCGTGCGCAGCAGCGGGGGCTAGGGTTTGGGAGGCGTCGAACTCGGTGACGAACTGCGGGGCCGGTGCGGGCGCGGAGGAGCGGGGCTCCGCGTCTTTTTCGCCGTTAGCGGCGGGGCGTGAGGCGGGCCTGGGCGGCTTGGACTTGGAGGAGATGGAGAAGGATAGCTTCTGCTCCTTGTCCATGGCGGCGGAGATCCGGGGGAAAATTCGAGCCGGCCGGGGATGGTGGTGGAGAAACGGGGAAGCGCGTGGTCGGTCGCGCGGGCGGAGGTCGTGGACCAGGCGGGCCTCCTCAATATGTCGGCTCTTCACTCCGCGTCTCAAGTGAATCGGACTAGGCTCTTGGGCCGGCCCACGTCACGTGAATTGAGGCCTGGTTGCTGGCAGTGGCCCACGAACTGAAACGTGATGCCAGCTGAAATCAAATTACCAAGTTCAGCGCTGGAACTATTGCTAGAATATATATACTCTCTCCATTCTTAAATTCTTACCGTTAGGACAACAAATTTAACTCATTTCTGAAATAGAATCATAACAATTCTAAAACAGAGAGGATATAAAATCTAAAAACGTTTCATAACTCTGAATAATGGCCCGTCACATCATATACTTATTGATTGCGAATCGCAGCTTTCCACCGTCGTGCAGAATGTCGTGTGCACGCAATCAGGACCAAGATTACAAAGACAAACCGCTGCAGGATCGCGTGCACTAAGTCAGCATTAGGCGGCAGGTTCTGTAGTAGCTTCGTTGTCAAACTGACAGGACGGTGGTTCAGGCCAGCGAGGTTCAGGTTCAGCGTCGCAGTAGCAGGAGCATTATGCACCTTCAATCAAGGACGCCGAAGCCACGTAGCAACATCAGCAGCGCTTTCGATGAAAACGCACAGTGACATGGAGCCGTCGTGTACGCTACAGCGACGGAATGCTGCTATCCTTAGGCTTTGCTTCTGGTGTACGAAGGCCTCGTTGATTCGGGCGACACCAACCTGACGATGACCCGTTCCCGTTTGCTCGCTGTCCCCGTCCACCTACCTCATCAACCTAATCGTTCCCAGGACTGACGGACGGGAAGCAGTTTGTATGTGTGCACGGGGAGTGCCGGACCTGTTCTTTCAGAACACTGAAAATTGCATCAGAACTCTCTGCTCGAGAATGCAAATGTGCCATCCATGTTCTGGATTTGCCGAGACATCAGGTGAGTGCTCCAACCACTTCTCAGGCCGATGCGGCGGTTTACTGGTGAGGACAGGGAAGAGCAGAGCAGGACAACTTTCAGAGGCCAGAGGGGAAGGCTCCATGAACTGGCTTCAAGGAGCCGCCAGTGGTTAGGTCCTTGCTTGACCTGTCCAGGCCAGGTTCTGAACCACCACATTGTTGTTGTTGCTGATTTGTCCCGTTCACTTTTTTCTGAAACCAGCTCATGTACCGCTTGCTTTCAGTTTTTTTCTTTCTTTCTTTGAAGTAATAGATTACCAATCGCTGACGCTGTAACTATGATACACACATGACAAACAAAAAAAACACGAATTGTTTACAGTTGAATTGTCTGATTCGTAGCCTAGCATCAGAAGGTGGGCTGCGTTGTCTGTGGTCAGCATGAATAGGGAGGTGCCATCAAAACCGCATTAAAAAGAGAAGGAGCTCTGAAGTTTCATCAATAAAAATTCGGATGGCTTCAGAAAGTTACGCTAATTAAACATTAACAAAAAAAATTGCATCTTTAGTCTTTACCGTTGTGTGGATTGTACAGCAAGCGAAAGATGAGCTATGCAAATAGTAATTTCTTTCCTTCTTTTTACGTACAGAACTCTGACGAGGTTCGATGAATCAAACAACGGTGTGGCAGACGCTTGATTTCCACTGCAATTGCCTTGTTTCGACCCACGCCAAGAACCGGTACACCTTGCCGAAGACGCTCAAGAACACCAAACCGACGATCAGGCTGTACGCCAGCACCCCGACGGCGCCGCCCTCCGCGGCGACCCAGCCGACGAGGTACACCGCGTCGGCGGTCACGAACACCCATCCCACGCCCTCCAGCGCCGACCGCGTCCACGCGCTGAGCCGCTCCTCGCCGTAGATGCGGCACACCATCCGCGAGCAGAGCGCGAAGATGATCGCCAGCGCCGTCTTGGAGAGGCCGCGGTACTGCACCGCCCTGCCGCCCACCACCAGCGGCTCCATCCGGCAGAGGCACGACGCGCACTCCCCGGAGAACCGCGACCACCGCAGCGCCTCCAGCCCCGTGTAGTAGGGCAGCACGACGGCGTCCAGGTACAGGCTCGCGTGCAGCACGCCGGACACGGTGGACGCCTCCAGCACCGCGTACCGGATGTCGCCGTCGGCCTCGTTCCGGAACGCCAGCGCCGAGGCCTGCAGCAGCAGCAGCAATGCCGGGCCGAGATGCGCGACCGGGAACACGGAGTTGACCCGCTGCCCCTTGGCGAGCGCGAGCAGCACCAGGGGGAGCAGGAACGGGCCCGAGGGGACCAGGTACTTGCGCTTGACGCCCCTGACGCCCGCCGCCGCCGGCGCGTTGCCACGCACGAGGTCCAGCACCGTGAACGCGAACGTGGAGAGGAAGCAGTACGCGGCGAAGACGGCGACGAGGACGCCGACGGCGGCGGAGTAGTCGCCGGGGTAGGAGCTGTCGCAGTAGTAGTGGTAGGGGCAGGTGACGAAGTCGGTGGTCTCCTCGAGCTGCCACCGCGTGCACTTGAGAATCTGCCTCGTGACGGCATCGCCGCCGCCGTGATGATGAGCGGCTCCCCACGGCCCAACCCCGATCAGCGGTCTGAGCATCTGATCATAGGACATGGTGATGACACCAGCTGGTTCTTGCCCACCCTGCTTCTTCTTGTTGTCCTGTTAGCTATAAGCATGCCTGCATTCGGTAGCCAATGGTGGCTTGCTTTCAGAGGCAGGTCCTCACCCTGCTCCTCCTCCTCCTCCTTCCTCTTCTTGGAAGCTGGTGTGCTGCTGCTGTTGCTTGTACAAGGAGACAGCGGGTTGGAACTGGATAGGGAAGGTTTAACTGGTTACTTTAATTTGAGGAAACTTTCCATGCTTGCCCTTCAGTATGAAAACTTCGTCATATGACTCGTACTAACCAAATCGGTACATGGGACTACGACACGGGTGACTGATGGTATTAGCAGTGATTAATTGGAGGTGCAGGGGCGTTTTCGGCATACAGCGTTGATGGTTTGCTGTCATGGTGATTGGGGTACGTGAGGAGGCTGAGGTATTTGTTTGTCATGCATTGGTAGAGGCCGAGACGGGTGTACATTTGTTCACATGTACACCTAGATGTTAGTTAAAAGTTAGTTGGAGAATAGAATTTCTCCAGAGATGTTTGTTGGGGTATTTGGTGAGACTAGACTAGAGAGGCCAATTCAGCTCTTTGTTTGTGCACATGATTGAGCTTCCATCGCATGATTAACTAACTTCTAGGTTAGCTAAGCTGGTCTTGCATCAACGTAATGAATCAACCTCGGGTTCTTCAGTTTCAAAAGAGAAAAGTTTAGACTGGCAGAGAGGCATGATGGTGCCATCATCTGGATAGATTCCAAGGTGATAGGATACTCCATCTTTTATTCACCTCGAGGAAGTCAGGAAGATTGTTCCTTTGTCTGGGACTTGCTGGTTTCAAGGAAATTATTTCTGGTAGGTGGCACAAAGCCAGGCAGGCCATGATCTTAGCGACTTAGCGAAATGGAGGAAGAAGAGCTGCGGACTTGTGGTATCCCAGTGTGGACTGCATGTCTGTCTCTGGGATGGTGGCCGGGGGTTCCTGCAGCACAACACGTCGTCGATCTTTTTTTTTTAATAATCCGCAGGCTTTTCACCCTTGCATAGGCGACCAACTGCCCAGTTAGTTATGCGCACACATCAAATGAGATGGGCATGCATGATGGATGCATCATGTGGGGGGAGCCTTGCTTGTTTATTGTTGTGCTCTGCTCGGCTTCTGTCCATCTTCTTGTCAAACATTGTGCTGATGCACGAGGAGGCGGATAAAGATTGGTATAGTTTGGATGCGGCAAGGCCAGCTGATAGGGACGTTGAACATAAACTTTCTCTCTCCCGACATTTTTATTGCAAGGCGTGTAAGCAAGTGATGCTTCTTGTGATTTACAAGAGAATTTGAGCAAGCTTCAAGCAAGTTTTAGGGGGAGACGGGACAGTGGACACGATCTTCTGGCTTCAGCCAAGCAGTGCGAGAGAGAGACGACTGTGTCTCTGAAAATGACTCTTATATATGTCCGTATAATGTGAAGTGACGAACGTTTCAACGGCAGGCATTAACAGAATCACAGTACATAAAAGCAGACGGCTTCTTCCTGCACATCGTTTTCCGTAACCAAGTCTGCCCAAGTTCGCACACGTCCGCACGCGCTGTAATAGCGTTCAGAAGTCAGGATCTGATACAGGAAGACGCCTTCTCCGATCGGTTCCGAGACATTGCCCGTTTGAAAATTGAGATCGATGTACTACATCAGTCGGATCAATAGATCAGTTGAAAGGAAAACAGTACTTCGATTTTTCAGAGGGCAAGGCCTACTACGGCTTACGGAACATGCTTCCTTCACAATGCTTGACCAGATCACAAGTACTAAGTATGAGTGTAATCGTTTGATAAATCCCAGTTTCAGACCTAACCATCCATGTACGAGCAAAGAAATAAGCCGATCGTTTATCATGCTGTTCCTGGCGGTGGCCACGGCGACATAACAAAAACGAGGAACATAATCAAACGATGGACAAACCTGAGCCAGAACTCAGGACTAAATAAACTGTGAACCAGACGGACAGTTCAATAGACGCGAGCCTTTCCCACCTTCTGGACGTGAGATGTCTTGTTGGAGCGATGCGAAATTGGAAACCGACAACTAACTAGCACGGTACAACCGCAGGCAAGAATTAGCCCTGAAAGATACGTCCACTCAGCTCAACCTGTTATGGGGGCAGGTGAATGTAAAAGGCCTCCCAGTTCCAGCTTTGCTCAAATCGGGTACGACGGTGATGTATCAGACGAAAGCGACCTTGGCTCGGCAAAGGTTTGAAGCAGGTAGAGCCTTGGCAGCGACAGAGTTGATTAGATGGCTAAGACTAAGAGACATGCACCAGACTTCGACTCTGGCGGATGGCGACAAGAGGGCACTTAAGGATATTTCACTTGGTTGATGCCTAATACACTATGGCTATGGTGTATTTGAGGATAGTTTTTGGTCGATGCATGATGAAAGGTGAAGCGACTGGACCTTTTAGATCTGAATCAGCCTGCAGCAGAAAGTCTTATGGGCGAATCTTCAGAAGGATCTGTGATCAAAATGCAGATGGCAGATGAGATAAAAGAAATGAGGAAGTGTTTGAAACCATGGACCAGAAGTGGACCGATCATTGGGCCGGAGTAACAGACATGATCATCCATAGGTTGACGGAATATGTAGAAAGTCTGCCTTGGTAGGCTGCACTTTAGGAGCATAAATAATTATAGTAGTTTTAATGTTGCAGAGCCGTGGAATGGAAATTACGCATTTCCATTGGACTGCCTGTTTGTGGGGAAAGCATTCTTGGATCGAATTTGCAAACAGAATAATACGATCACAAGACAATTACTACCAAACAACCATATGAATTTCCATGATGATATTTGATTGATAGCAGCAGCAAGTAATAAAAACACATCAAGACTTCATGGCAACATGTATTTATTTTCACTAGTTCTGTATTATTTTAAAAGGGAAAACGTTATCCATAAAAATTAATTGCTTTGAACAGTCGAGAGTAGACTTATGACATGAAGCGAGCATTTGAACATAAATTAATTGCCCAATGGTCCAGTGGTAATCAGAGTTGCTATTAGGTTAAGACACATGTTTGGAAGATACTAAATATTCTCGAGATCAACATACCAAAAAAATCATCCTAAACAAAATCCAGGAAGGACATCCTGTGACTAACGTTGAGCACTGCATAGTTTTTAGATTTTAGAAAAAAAAAAAATCTGAAACAGTATGGAACATCGAGTGTTTGCAACCAGTTTGCCTTATAAATTATAATGGTGCAAGAACCCATTATTCTTGAACAATGCAGGTTAGATGCCCAACATTCTGAAAGCTTGTTCCAGAATTTCCCAACTCCACCAGAACAAGTATCGTCCCAGATATGTCAAAACTTGTTTCAAATCTTTCCGATCTTTCCATATCCTAAACTGTTCTGGTGGGAGAGAAAAAGTATCAGTAAAGATTAATAGTTATCAGTTGTATCTAAATGATGCTAGAAGAACAGATTTTTATGGGTTAGATCCTGTAATCAACTAAAGAGCCAACTAAACTTGGGTAGCAAGATCAACTTCTACATGTATCGCTTGGGACTTTCAGGGCATACCCAGTGCTAAAAGCTCTCACACTTTGTGGGGTCTGGGGAAGGGGATTTCTAGTCAGCCTTCCCCTTGCTTATTTTGCAAGGAGGCTGATTCGAACATCGCTTGGGACTTTCAGGATTAAAAGAAATTGAAGAATTGTCAAGGATAATCAGTAAACTACTGGCAACAAAGCTAATAAAGTGCAAAACATATATTTACATCTATCATCAGACTACTGGACAAATGTCAAATAAAATGAAAGAACACTGAAACTCTAGGAAATGGAACTGACAGCATATGAGTGATACCAGTGACAGTTTCCTCATGTTGGAGGATCCAAGCAATCTATTATGAAAATTACTTCATGAATGTATTCATAATTCATATGGCCTTCATCTAAATGAAGTAACATCAGCATCAAAAAAGTAACACCTTACGTTTATGATAGGCTCTTGATAGGACTGCATGGAAATCAGCAATTCATGTGGCTGAATCTTAATTTACTCATAAATTGTTTACTTCTCTCTCTCTCTCTCTCTCTCTCCCTTACTTCCATTTTTAAAAACAAATAAAAATTTTAGGTTTTCATATCTAGCCTACCTGTCTACCCCAACATGCTTTGGACAAAGACTGTTGTTGTCGTCGTCTTACGTCTATGGTACCAGTACTCATTATCTTATTTCATCCTTCTCATACTTAATATTTACTCTTAACTTCTTAAGGAAGATTAACTTCTGAATTTATAACCAAGGACCATGCAAGCAGGAAATCAAGTAGGCATAAATATGATATGCACATAGACAGATACAACGAATGCTTTGTTCTGGACCTTACAACATGTCTCCCTGCTAACTGCTTTCATTTCTTGCATCCTTATGCCGGAGTGTAGGATGGTACATAGGATTCTAGCATTAGTCGTGCAGGATGTGGTGACACAATGTCAACAAGAAGGTATGTGAACTTCCATGTCCGGTCAGAACTATCTTTGAACATCTCTGAATACACCTTTCCAGCTCCATGTGGACCACGGATGAGAAAGTTCACCTGAAGACATTTATATGAACAGTGTGAAACACAACTATTGAAACTTCATGACTTGAAATAAAATGTAACCCTTGAAACCCTTTCCAGTTAGCAAAGCGCTCTGTAAGTACATATACTTCTAAAGGGTAATCAGATGACCTTTCAGCTCTTCCTATGCTGTATGTATGCTGTAGATCGAGGGAAGCTATTGGCCCATTGCTGTCTGCTGCTAAGGGGCTAATGAACTGTAATAGAATAACTGCCCACCAATTGTTGCACAGCACAACAGTAAAGTTGTTGAATATCCTATTAAGACTTGAAACGCAAGAAAACCGGCACAATAGCAGAGACAAGAAAAGCTACCTCCACATGTTCAACACCATCTTCATCTGTCCAGACCTTATTCGGGATTCGTTGCCGAGCTGCACGGTTTCTAGTTTCATGACCATATCCAGTAATAGGGTGACCAATTCTTGCAGCGACCTGACAGCATAAAAAACTACTAAGCACGAAAACTAAGACTATCTACAAGGATAAAGTATATGAATGACAGTATCAGTCAAATACCTGGCTATCACTTTGAATTCTTGCTAGAGCTTTTCCAAAAATCTTGTACCTGTAGGATTGTAACAAAGCATGTGCATTAACTAGCCAACCTTTAATATTGAATATTTAAAACACAAAAATTTCTGCAGGCAAAATGAATAGGAGAACACACAAAACTTCAACCAAGATGCTACAAGAGCAAATGCAGTGTTGAAAAGAGATTCAGTTTCAGGTGCTTCAACAAAATAAACTCCACCGTATGCAACAACAACAACAACCAAGCCTTTATCCCAAGCCTGTTGGGGTTGGCTAGACATGAAACCCAATATCAATGAAGTAAAAGAGAGGAAGAGATATAAGAACAAGGAAAAAAAGAAAAAAATAGAAAAAAAGGGAAAAAAAGAAAAAAGAAAAAAAGAAAAAGAGAAAAGAGAAAAGAAATAAGAAAAAAGGAAAAGAAAAAGAGAAAAGAAAAAAGAAAAAAGAAAAAAACAAGACTACGATTCTGTCACATGAATTGCTACTTTCCATGCGGTCCTTCATGAGCTAAGTCTCTGGATACATTCCAATCTCTCAAATCTCGTTTTACTGCCTCCTCCCAGGTCAACCTTGGTCGTCCTCTACCCCTCCTGATATTTTCTCTACCTCTTAAAATCCCACTGTTAACCGGTGCTTCTGGAGGTCTCCGTTGGATATGTCCAAACCACCTAAGTCGATGTTGGACTAACTTCTCTTCAATCGGCGCCACCCCTACCTTATCAGGAATCGCCTCATTCCTTATTCGGTCTCTTCTCGTGTGACCGCACATCCACCGTAGCATGCGCATCTCTGCGACACTCATTTGTTGGACATGTTGCCGTTTAGTTGGCCAACATTCCGCCCCATAGAGCATCGCGGGTCTGATCACCGTCCTATAGAACTTCCCTTTTAGCTTTTGTGGGACTTTCCTATCACATAGGATTCCAGAGGCTTGTCGTCATTTCATCCACCCTACCTTGATCCTGTGGCAAACATCCTCATCAATATCGCCATTGCTTTGTAACATCGATCCTAAGTATCGGAAAGAGTCCCTTCTAGGTACTGTTTGTCCTTGTAGACTAACATTTCCCTCTTCACGACCAACACCACTAAAGTCACACCTCATATACTCGGTTTTGGTCCTACTAAGTCTAAACCCATTGGACTCTAAGGTTTGTCTCCATAACTCTAATTTCTTATCAACACCATCTCTAGTTTCATCTACCAGCACTACATCATCAGCAAAGAGCATGCACCAAGGGATATCCCCTTGTATATCCTTCGACACCACATCCATCACCAAGGAAAAGATATATGGACTCAAAGCTGATCCTTGATGTAGTCCTACCGTGATAGGAAATGCCTCAGTCTCACTATCACTTACGCGCACACTTGTCCTAACATTATTGTACATATCCTTGATAAGGGTAATGTACTTTATTGGCACAAAATAAAATTAATGAATAAGTAGTATGCCATATACTAACTTAACGACCAATTTATGATGTACATAAATCTATCACCTGTTCATCTTCAAGTGGAACAAAAGTGCCATGCACAGTGCAAATCAGGCTAAAAAACATAAGCATGGCACATGTTGAAAATGAAAAATTCTTTTGCAACAATATGTGTTGTACTAGGAAAAATTAGTAGCCCACTGATGCAAAATAGAAGAATACATAATTTTCCACCAGTTTAGTCAACCAAGTATGAAAAGTGGCATAAGGCCAGGGAATGAAAAGCATAAATATATCTATTGTAAATAGACCATGATACATATAATATTAGCTCTAGTAAATTTCAACAAGTTACATAAAAATATTGTTTGTATTCTAACACAAAGAGTAATGACTCCATAATCCAGTAAGAAGTATCGCACTGTTAGTCACAAGGATATTTATATTTTGTACAAGGTATAATTTGCCACATAATTGTGCCATATAGCATCTTGCAAATTAACAAAATTACAGAGACTTACTCTTTTGGTTCGAATATAAGCTCTTTGAACACAGCATATCCAGCCACCGCAGCAATTCCAAGCCCAGCAAGTATTACAAGACTGTAAGAAGCACCTTCAGCAAATGTCACCGGTTTCTCGGGTATCTTATCAGTAATGGCATCAAATGGTTCTTCTTCTACAGCTGACAAATCTTTTCTCGCCTGAGAACAAGTAATAAAGACCTCAAGCGAGAACATCACAAAAATGTGAAATGGCAGATGTACTGGCATTGCAATGTAATGAACAAATATTCATATAAATGAAGAAATATTCATGTAGCTAATAAAATCTGTTAAATCAATTTGCAAAGACCAGTCTACGCCAAGATCCAACACAGTTAAGGCCTCAAGGGATCTAAAAAACTAATAGCACAAGTGTCAGCCAACTAAACTTGTTGAGGAGCTCTGACTTAAATTCATATGCAGCAGAATGCTGTGAATGGAAAACTGGAAGATCCATAACAAAAATTAAGGAGGTGTAAGTCAGGTTTGCTTTTTAGGTTGTGTGTTAAGAGTTAGCCAATGTGAGTAGGGAGATGTGGGTAGTAAGAATTTACTATGTTGCACAGAGAAAGCAGTGTGCATTGAGAACTGTAAATGAGCACAGTGCATTAAATGTTTCTTTGTCCATTGTAAATGCAATGAGATTGGGGCCCAAGCCCTGGAAGTAAAAGTTGTTCAAAAGATGGAGAACCTTTATGAAAACCTATACCAGAAAAATATCACAAACAAGCAGGAACAAATACAGCAGCACAACAATTAATGATTTAAATTGGGAAACAGAACTACATAGCACATACCTCTTTTGGATTCTGATCTGATGCTTGTGTGGAGTAAGATGCAGATGGTCTTCCCAAAGAAGGAAATGCTCTGTTGCACTCATAATGAGTAGCCAGAGGCCCTGAGGGGTTTGACCTGATCATGAACCACCTTGAGTTTTTTGCAGATGAAGCTGGAAGTTGGCCAAAAGAAAAATATATCAGAATTAAAAAATTATACTGATGTGGGAAAACAGTGTGAAGCATTTTCAATCAATATACAACAATAATGCACACAGAAATTGATGGGATTACGATGAAAGAAACTGAGAAACCACTCTTTGTTCACAAAACCATATATGCTAATAACATGGAACTAAAATAATTATCATTTCAAGACATACTGGAATCATACATGTTTAAAAGGCTGAGCAATTTGCATTGACTGATCCATAGCTGAGGAAACGTTCAAGCAGAGTGTTACATAGATGTATTCAGAATATCATTAGTTCAATAGATAATCTATCAGATATTCAGATCAAGTTTTATCAACACATCTTTTACTCAATTCTAAATCGTTCTACCTACTCATTAACCTATATAAGTTTCATTCTAGCATGTCCGATGTGTGCTAAATATCTTATACATTCATACTTAATGTAGTGTTGCAGTGATAATACATACTTGAGGAAGTTCCATAAGCATGTATGGCAGTATGTGGGAGCTTTTTTGAATTCATTTTTTTATGGTACAATTAAGAAATATTGTAAAAAACAGTAGCAGAATATGCAGTATATATCAATTATATATTTATACTAGCTAAAAGGTGTGAACAAGACGTTAAGCTGAGTTAGGCACCAATATGGAAGCCGACAAATGCTTGAATAGCCTAATAGGGCTAACATAAGTATTATCATTGTCAATGGAGAGTAATTACAGCATCAAGTAGGTACTAACCGTGCCAAATAATAATTACTCAACTAAAAGGGGCTACTTGAACCAATATTATCTACTAATGTTGAGAGAAACATTAATTCTTATAAACATCTGTATTCCTAAAAGTTTTGCTTGAACCAATATTATCTGGGTAGTGTTAAGAGAAACAAGAAGTTATAGCTGTTCAGGTAATTGACTTTCCTGTTGTGCTTCTTTGACCTTCCTTGTCAAGATATGTCTAGCAACTCGTCTTTTCGAAGAAAAAAAAGTCTAAAGGAAGTCAATCAAACGTAAATAAGCGTCGTGCTAGTTATATTGCGAGAGAAACTACTATATGCCAGAACCAGAAACAGGTGCAGTTTCAGAAAGCAAATCGGTTGTAGCTTCACGAAGCAACGACAATCAGAGGATCAGTAAAATGGATGATTCCACAAATGGCAGCTTAATCAACTAAATACACAGATTTGAATCAGAATTGCGAATTGACCTTCAGCCTTTGCAACATCCTGCAGTAAAGTAGAAGCAAGTGTTACAAAGGAAAAGTAGCTTCAAAGTGTATATTGTTCGAGTAGAAGCAATAAATCCTATTTTGTGAGCAATCTACATTGTACAGAATGTACCTAATCCCCAAAAGGATAAATGCACTCCCAGTTCAGGAACACTTTAACGCACTGCTTTTCTTACTTCACAGAAATAGCGGTACCAACATAGCACTGCGTTATTAGAAGAACATACTGGCATTTGCAGATTACTGCAGTTTAATACACCGCAGTAAAGTATAATTGCTTCAGCAGAATCCGTACGGTTACCATCCTTAAACCTAACCAGCCATCGCGCTAAAACCACAGGAAGCAACGAGCAACTGCACTGTCGCTGAGAACAGCCTCGGCATTCCGTCGAACATCTTGAGGGCGCATAGGATTTGAGGAGGGGTTCAGGGCAACTCCTACATAGTTGGAGTTTGTTGGGTTACCTTGGCGAGGGAGGCGGCGGTGGGACGGCGCGGTGCGTGGCGGGTGGCGGCCTCCGCGGCGGTGGCGAGCGCGCTGCGGTGCTGGTGGTGTAGCAGCCTCGTGATCCGGGAGGCCATGGGGCTTCTCTCGTTTACTTGGGGGAGGGGTGGAGGCGGAAGAGAAGTGGTGTAGCGGAAATAGGGCGCAATTTGGGCCGCGTTTGGGTTTTATTTTGGACCACCGCGGTGTTCCACGGTGGCGGACCGCAGATCAGGGTATCTAAGAAAACTTTTTCAATCAGCTATGCATGCATCCACTATTAGCGTATACCCCTTTGTTCTAAAATAAATAATGTTTAACGCGACTAATTTAGTTTAAATTTAACTAGATTTTTTATCCTACACGTCATCTATTTCAGAATGGAGAGAGTAACAAATACTAAGTTATACTCCTATTATGAAAGGAATGACATTTAGGATAAAATATATAATTCAATTTGAAGCTGCACCTACCACACTGTGGAACTTGTGGAAGAGGAGTCAGACCGTCAGCCCCCCTATAATTCTTGTTTGGATCCACCACTGCACATGAACACCGTGGACTATGCCACGTTTCCTTAATAAGAGAAAAAAAAGAACTGATGAATTGTATGCTAAAATACAGGATACGGCCTGGGAACATTGATTTTTAGAGAATCTTATATGAAAATAAGAATTTTCATATAACGTATTCTAATATCCATAGGTGGTGAATATTTAACGCAATAGAATTTTTCGATGACAACTTACTTCACGGATGTCAAAAAATATTTGTGCTTCTATTCCTCAACCTCCTGAAAGCCACACTGTAAGCTAGGCCCTCGTTAAGTGCGTGTTTGACGGGCTTCTAGCTCTGTCAAACTAGCTCCGGCTCTATCTCCTCGCACGTACGTCCAAGCAAGTGGCTCTCTTTGGCCTTCACGCTGCCCCTTACTCATACATAGGGAACCATGGAGATTGCTTCTATGCATAAGTATTTCTTGTTTGTCAAAGGGGGGCAATTAATATCTATCTAGTTAGCTTTAACTCTATGCATGTTACAATAGTCCAGGCCCAAGAATCAAAACGAATTGGACGGTGATCACGCCCAAGAAATGATCGAACAATGAACTGGTCGGCGCAGCTGCTGTATTCCGAGCCGGACCCAGTCCTGCCCTTCGCCTTCCGACCGGCGAATTGTCCCTTGACGTCAACATCTTTTCCAGCTGGGGCAAACAGCCACAGACCTGTAACATCGTTGTCGTGGTACTACACACGGATACCCAGCCCGACGGAGCCTGCCTGCCTGGTCCGGATTCCCCGGACTGCCGTGCCCGTCGGCTCCCGCGCGGCGCACCACCACACACTGCAAAAGAGATTCCGGGGCCTCTCCACAGCCAAGCCGCTGGAATCCAAGATTCCGTGCAGCTGCAGCCACGTCCACTCCTCCAGCACGGCGGTGGGTATACTAGGCGGCGAACCCCCTGCCCAGCACGGCCTCGCCGCCGAATCAACCGCGACCCTGTGACCGAGCCGCTCTCCACCGAAGTTCCACGCGGATGCAAGGGGCCATCGCTCGCGCGGCGCACGGCCCACTGATCCAGCGCACGGCCACGCCCGGCCGCCCGGCGCTACTACTACGCGTGCGCGTGCCGAGAAGCCTACGCGGCGGCGGCGACGGTAAATGGTGCATCGCCGCAGCTGACGCGGGCGACGGTGCACGAGCCGTGGCGCGCGAGGGACGGGGGCTCGCGGACGTGCGCCCGGAAGAAGCGGGGAGGCGCGCGCCGAGGCCCGACGTCGCGTCGCCCGGTGGGGCGAGGAGAGGGAGCGTGGCCGGCGCCGTGGCGCTGATCGTCGGGACCAGCATCGGGTCCGGCATCCTCGCCGTGCCACAGCGCACGGCGCCCGCGGTGAGTCCCTTTCCGACCAACTCCCGTAGCGGCGTGGTCACTGAGACCTCCGAAATTAGCTGGGCCCGTTTGGCACGGTAACGCAGAAAACGCTGTATTTCATTACGGGATCCGCTCCCGCAACCGCAGTCCCATCCAAAACGAACCCAGTGACTGGCCAAGGAGGGATCTGGATGTTTCCTGAACGGAAGAAGCACCCGCAGCAATAGTGCCCATTTCGTCATGAAAACGAGCACTGACTACTGGCACTTGGTATGGCAGGGTTTCATTCCGAGCGCGGCGTGCATGGTCACATGCTGGGTCTTCCTGGTGGCCGAAGCTCTGCTCCTCGCCGAGATCAACGTCTACCTGCGGCGGAGGAAGAACAAGGACGGTGGCAACAGCGGTAACCGCGGCGGCGGGGACCTCGACGTCATTTCCGTGAAGAGCATGGCGCAGGAGACGCTGGGCGAGTGGGGCGGGAACGTGGCCACCGCTACCTACCTGTTCCTGTCCTACACCTCCATGGTCGCCTACGCGTCCAAGTCCGGTGAGGTGCTGTCTCACCTCATCGACGTGCCAGCGACCGTCTCCGGCGGCACCTTCACCGCTGCGCTCGCGCTGCTCGTCGCCGGCGGCGGCACGGGCGTCACCGACCGGGTGAACCAGCTGCTCACTTTCGTCATGATAGGTACTGCTTGCTCGAAAGAACATTGCATTTGACGATGAACACAAACACCGTATTGAGATGATGAGCTTTACACTAAGAACTGATCACGCTTTTGCCTATATCTGCATCAACACACACTGGAGAAGGAACCATTGCTTTGAGGACCCGCTTTTATTCTGATGTCTCGAAACTGCAATACATGCAAACATGTCATTGAAGTATTACCACCTATACCATACGAGTAGTATGCAAAACCGTCCAGACAGTGGTGTACTGACAATACTGTGGCGAAGTAAAGGCAGTAGAGGGTACTAGCATCCAGCAATACACACTTACTCACATGACAATGATTTGTCTGATACAACGACAGGTTTACTGCTAGCAATAGAGGTCTCAGCAGTGGCGTTCGGCGGTGGCCTGAGATTGCCGGCGAATTCCAACTGGGAGCAGGTCCCTGCAGCGCTACCGGTGATCATCTTCACTCTGGTCTTCCATGACATTGCACCAGGTACCGATTCCACTAAATCACCGCAAATTATTGAGTTGGAATTCCGTGCCGAACAGCCCAGGGTTCACATTTAGAACGTACAACACTGATGATCTGGCAGTGATTTGCGCGTACCTCGGAGGGGATCTGGCGAGGATACGGTTATCGATACTGGTCGGGAGCCTCGTGCCGTTGCTATCCTTGCTGGTGTGGGATGACATCGCACTCGGCCTCGCCACGGATCTTCATGGGTTTGACATACTGGAAATGTTCAAGACAGAGTACGGTCACCCAGTCTATAGGAACGTGCATATGCATCTTTCAGCTTCCTAGCTATCTTTAAACGCAGTACGGCAGGTTGAGTCGTGCCACTGAAGAGAAGTACCTTTGATTTGTAGATGGAGCTACACGTTGATGGAGATTTTCTCCCTCCTCGCAGTCGGGACATCGCTCATCGGAACTCTGCTCGGAGGTTCACAGTTCTTCATTGAGCAGCTGACCATTCTGGCATCTCCAGCAGCCCAAGGACATGTATGCTCCAACTGAACAGTTAAACATATAAAACTATTTTCCTGAAGTAATCTGTTAGGCCTCTTGACCAAACAAGTGGTAAGTACTGCAGGAAAAGGTAAACAAAGACATTGTTGAATTTCCAAAGGAAGATGGATCCAAGTATCTTGGTGTGGAAGCAGTTCTGGAGAAAAATAGACTGAGCCACGTTGCCACCGCACTTGTGGTTGTTCCCACCATGATCATTGCAGCTACTGTCCCCAACTCGTTCTCCATAGCAACTGACATAGCAGTAAGTATATACATGAATGTGGCATCCTTAGATTCATGAGACAAAAGGAAGTAAACATGGCATAGTTCTTTATTGTACGCCGACTTGATGCATTGTTGTTCTAATGTTCAGGGAGGCTACTGCATGACCATTTTATATGGTGTGCTCCCTCCGTTGATGGCCTGGCGAATTGTCTCCAAGCGCCCTGATCCAAGTTCTACATCCAAATACGAAGAGCCGTCTAAAGACGACAAAGGAAAAATGGAATTAACTAGTGTCAAGCCTGTTCTTGTTGGGATGGGGGTGTTCTCTGTTCTTATGGTATTTGAGCAATTTTTTCAAGATTTGGTCACTCTAAACACCTCTCTAGTTTCATAGATCACAATAGAAAGGAAGTTGTGCCACCAATATTGAATTAGCATCAACAATGGATTGATGCAGGAAAGGTAGCTTGCTAGGTTCGCCATGTAAATATGTCATAATGAAGTGAATAACAGTGCACAGTTGAAACATATAGTCAATGTGCTATGGTAGATTGGCTCCGCTACATGACACCTCTGGGCTCATCCGATTGCATTATCTTGTGATCCAGCTGCCCGAGAAATTAGTTTTGAGGCAACCCTATCTGGTTTCTCTGTTTCCGGTCTGGCTGTCAGCTAGTCGTGGTCGTAACGACGAATCTGCTGCTGCTGCTGCTGCGTGTCACTGCAGATGATGAACTGGTATGGCGATCGGGTGAGCCCTTCCCGCTTGATACTCGTAGTTTTATTCTCTTGAGCAGAGTCTTCATGGTGAATTGTCACACCCAGTATTCCATAAGAAATACCCGAGCGTATACTCACATGTATGCCAGGATCGGTTGAGTCATACATGTGTCCACAAAAGTGAAATATCATTGTATTACAAGCCAAGTGTATCATACATCGTAATATTACATCATAAGTCATAAAGTATCAATTATGAGTACAAGCACACTAATAATATAACAGCGAAAGATTCTAGCGTGGTGCTCCAGTTCCACAGGCGTTGCCCGAGGGTTCCGCCAACCTAGAACAACTCCTCGGGATCGAAGTCCTCCTCATCAAAGTCTACGTCTTCATTTGCATCTGAGCAGCATACGACATCCAACAAAAGCAAGTTTGAGTACCAAAGGTACTCAACAAGTGTAGGAAAGAATGTTATGAAGGCTAATGGCAAGGAAGGCTAACACGGTTAAGCACTATGCATTAATCCTAAGCCTTAGCTTTGATTAGCAACCTATCTTACTAAGTGATAATCCCACCATCATCATAATTAAGTCATTAATATTAGGTTACACCACCCAACAACCTCTTTTGACTTACATCCATGTTTCTCTAATCATGGACAAGTCCAAGCCGCTCTTGACCGTGAGCACGGCTGTCATGACAGTTTGGTTCTCTGCAGAGATTGTACCACTTTACCCACAAGTAGTGATTTCATCCCATGTTGCCAGGTGGACTAAGAAACCTCTCTGATATCCGTGGTTGCAAGGCACATTACACACTTCCTTTGGTGTGCGATCAGGAGATCACTACATGGCCTTTACAAAGGGTCTACCGGCAAGTACAAGTCCACTGAGGTTTCACCGCTGTAGTTCCTAGGAGTAACCCTCCCCTACAGAAGCCCCCTCTTGAGCCATGCAGTTTCCAGGACAGTCAAAAATGGACTCCCATTCCCCGCACCATCCAAACACTCATACTATACCGGCAAACTCCTAATTAATTGGCCAAGCTGCCCCATCTCAGTCTTGTGGTGGCACTGTAAAGTCGGGTTAACTGTTCCATGAACCGGTCCTTAGAATCTAAGACAGGCACTAACTCATCCCGAGTCTCGTGCACGAAGCACCAACCAAAACAACCAGCGTGCCTAGATTCCTACACCATGACACACCCTTGTGTCCTTCATATAGTTCCACAAGACTATCCACATAATATTTCATTCATTTTCTAAGTACTAAGCATGGCTAAGCACATGAAATGATAACCAACAAATATCAACTAAGTCCCTCCATGGTTCAACAAGGAATGAATAAGGAATATAACTAGAAAAACAACCTAAATTAGGTTTCATATTAATGACATCATGCAAGCATTCTAGCTAAACACCCTAGAATAGGAACAAAGTGGTCAAGGAACACTTGCCTTTAAAGGAAGAATGATTCACTTCAAATTCTTGCTCTTGAAGATTTGGAAATAGTTCTTGATTTGGTTCTATCCATTCATATGCACACATAAAACAATGTCAAACATGCCATAAGAATCTTAGCAATGCATTTCAATCATGTAGGTTTGGTTACACACATGTAATTATTGATTTCATGTCATTTCATGTGGTTTGAAATGAAAATAAGTTTCATTTAGATACCTATATCATTCTATTTTATCTTTGTTATAGCCAAACACTCATTTTTCTAATCCTATAGTGATATTACTAATTTCTAGAATTTTATGTGTACATATGTAAATTTTCATAATTAATTAAATTCTAAAAGTCATTTAAATCATTACTACAATCATTTTCAGAACTCATATTTCTATTTTCTACTTTTCAGAACCTATGTATGTATTTGGAACAGTTTCCAAAATTTTTCTTTGATATATACTATTTTTATCTATATTTCAGCATTTATTTAATACCTAAAAATGCATTTTCAGTCATTTAAATAATTATTCTGGACTACAGAAACTTCAAATGCATAAAAACATAAAAACAGAATAATATCGTGCTTTTAATAAATTTCTACAATTTTTCTGATATTTATATTATTTTTGTTTAAATTTTCAGAATTAACTTGTCATTATATAATTTCAGTCTTTGGAACTAATTACTTTTAATTTCAGATTTAATATTCTGGTCAGAATGTTTTAATAGTGTTTTGAATGAATTTCTAACATTTTCCAGAATTCATTTAGCCTATTTTGAATAATTACAGAATTAAAAACAAACTTTTAAATTGATTTGGGCTAATTGGTAATAAATTCAAACTTTCTGGGGTCCAAATTGAAAATACAGAACTATTTGGTTAATTTGCAAATCATACAAGGGCTATTTGGTTATTTTAAACTAAATTCCTAATTTCTAATAAGCCTAGGGTTCATCTTGTAAGAAACAGGGGCTATTTCCTAGTTGTTTGAATCTCCATGGACCTCTCTGTGAAATTCCTAACGTTTATAACTATTTTGAATGTGGGCCGTTGGATCTGAGATCAACGGACCAGATTTAAAATAACCGAACCGGTACGCGTAATCTAATCAGAGCCGTTGACTTAAATCCGACGCACCACAAGCGGCCACATCGCCCTATACCCGTCTCCCCCGCGTCCGGCGGCCGCACGATCGCCGGCGAGCGGCGGCGGTGGGCGGAATTTCTCGATTTCTTTAATTTCTACACCATTCTTTGATCTCTTGGTACCAGAAGAAAGAGGGGAGGACGGGGGACTCACCAAGGGGGTCCTTGGGGATCAGAAACGACCGGAGAGGGCTGTCGACGGCGAACAGTGGCGATCTCCGGCGATCTTCGTCGACAGTGCTTCCCAAGTGTAGACCTTCGATGATTCTTGTCGGGATATCCTTTTGGAGGTCTTGTGATGGTGTAGGGAGGGTTAGAACCGAGGATCTCTGAGTGTATTCGAAGAATTTGAGTTTGTGGTGGTTTTCCCGATCGGAAGGAATTGGGGCGGTTTCTGCGGGGAAAATGACCGGGGGTCGGCTGTTTATATAGATGGGGAGGAGGCGGCGGCGTGGGGCGCGGCGGTTGCTGCAGAGGCGCCGAGTTTCGCAGGTGGCCGAAGCAAATCATCCACATGCGATAATAGAGAGAGAAATAAGAGAAGGGGAGAGGAAGGCAGCGGTTGGGGTGAAGAAAACTGACGTGTGGGCTCCTTTGGCAGCGAGAGAGAAGGGAGGGGGCGGTTTTGATCTGTTTGTGGAGAATTCGGGTGTTACAACTCCACCCCCCTTAAGAAAAATCTCGTTCTCGAGATTGAGATTTACAAAGGGAATAGATTAGGGAATTATGATTTGAGTTCATCTTCCCTTTCCCATGTAGCTTCTGCCTCGGAATGATGTTTCCATTGAACCTTGCACATACGAATTATTTTATTTTTGGTAACCTTTTTCATTATGTCAAGAATTTTTACAGGGTACTCGGTATATGAAAGATCTTCTTGTACATCCAACTCATCCATTGGCAGTTGTTCTTCTAGTGTTCTCAAACACTTCTTGAGTTGTGATACGTGGAACACATCGTGTACATCCGACAACCGAGAGGGTAACTCCAGCTGATATGCTACCTCTCCTTTGCGTTCCAGTATCTTGAATGGTCTGATATCCGAGGTGCTAGTTTCCTTCTTACTTTAAATCTCTTTAGCCCACGCATGGGTGACACTTTGAGATATACATAGTCTCCCACTTCGAAGACTAGTTCTCTTCACCTTGTGTCTGCATAGCTCTTTTGTCTTGTTTGAGAGATCTTTAGATTATTGCGAATTTCTCTTACTTTCTTTTTTGCATCTTTTAATACTTCAGGTCCAAACATCTTATTCTCACCTATTTGATCCCAAAATAATGGAGTTCTACATCTTCTTCCATAGAGAGCCTCAAATGGGGACATTTTCATACTTGCTTGGTAGTTATTATTGTAGGAGAATTCTGCATATGGCATATTCTTATCCCAACTCCTACTATTCTTGAGTGCACAAGCCCGGAGCATATCTTCAAGAATCTGGTTGGTCCTTTCGGTTTGCCCATCAGTTTGTGGATGATATGCAGAACTGAAATTTAATCGAGTTCCCATAGACTCATGTAATTTCTGCCAAAACCTTGAAGTGAACTGTGTACCTCTATCTGATACTATATTTTTGGGTACACCATGTAGGCAGACTATTCTCGACATATAGTTTGGAACCGTTAAAATTTTCTTTCACTGGAATAAAGTGAGCAACTTTTATCAATCTATCCACTATCACCCATATTGAATCATACCCTGTTTGTGTCCCGGGCAAACCCACTATGAAGTTCATCCCAATTTCTTCCCACTTCTATTCAGGTATCTTTAGTGGTTGTAGTAACCCTGCAGGCCTTTGGTGTTCTGCTTTGACTAGTTGACATGTGTCGCACAATGCCACATGCTCTGCAACATCTCTTTTCATTCCATACCACAAATACCTTGTTTTAAGATCATGATACATCTCTGTACTTCTAGGATGGATAGAATAATCAGAATCATGAGCCTCTTTTAAGATTAACTTCTTTATTTCCTTGATGTCTGGCACACATATTCTTTTACCATGTCATATGATACCATTCTCATCTTCTCTAAATCTCGGGGACTTATTTTCTTTGATCAACTATTTAATTTCTTTGATCTTTTCATCGTCCTTTTGACCTTTTCGTATATCTTGTTCCAAGGTTGAATCAACCTCCATTGCTATGGCTTCTGTATGATTCACCAAGCATAAGTTAAGCTTTGCGAATTCTTCACAAAGTTGGGGTTATAGATCTCTTATGGTTAACATGTTAACATGTGTCTTTCTGCTCAAGGCATCTGCAACCATGTTAGCTTTTCCAGGATGGTAATTGATTCCCACATCAAAATCGTTAATAAACTCCAACCATCTTCTTTGTCGAAGGTTGAGATCTGGCTGAGTGAAGATATACTTCAAACTCTTATGATCGGTATAGATCTCCGTTCTTTTACCCATTAGGTAATGTCTTCATAACTTCAATGCATGTACAACTGCTGCCAACTGTAGATCATGGGTAAGATAGTTCTTCTCATGCTTCCGAAGTTGTCGGGAAGTATAGGCAATAACATGCCCTTCTTGCATAAGCACACATCCTAACCCTTGCCCTGAAGCATCACAATATACAGAGAATGATTTCTCCATATCGAGCATAACCAAAACTGGGACAGTTGTTAACTTCTTCTTTAATTCTTGGAAGCTTGATTCGCACTCTTGAGACCATACAAAAGCAGCTCCTTTTTTCAACATCTTTGTGAGTGGTTTTGCTATTTTTGAAAATCCTTCAATGAACCTTCGGTAATAGCCTGTCAATCCTAAGAAGCTTCGGATTTCACCAACATTCTCTCGTGTCTTCCACTTTTGCACACCAGATATCTTTTTTGGGTCTACTGCGATTCCTCCTTCGGAGATGATATGTCCCAAAAAAGCAACTTTCCTAAGCTAGAATTCACACTTACTGAATTTGGCATAAAGTTGGTTTTCTCTTAACTTTTGTAATACTATTCTCAGGTGCTCTTCATGTTCATTCTCATTCTTTGAGTATATGAGGATATCATCAATGAACACTACTACAAACTTGTCCAAGTATTTCATGAACACCTTATTCATAAGGTACATGAAATATGCCGGAGCATTTGTTAGTCCAAAAGGCATAACTGTATATTCATACAGTCCATACCTAGAAACAAATGCCGTCTTCAGGATATCCGATTCTCTTATCTTTAGTTGATGATATGCGGAACGGAGGTCAATCTTGGAGAATACACATGCACCTCTTAATTGATCAAACAAGTCCTCAATACGAGGTAAAGTGTACTTATTTTTTATTGTCACTTCATTGAGGGCACGGTAATCTACACATAACCTCTTGGTTCCATCCTTCTTCGGTACAAATATGATCGGAGCTCCCCATGGTGAGGAACTGGGACGGATATACCCTTTCTCCGATAACTCTCGGATATGATCCTTGAGTTCTGCTAGTTGTTGGGTATCCATCCGGTATGGTCTTTTATATATGGGAGCAATACCAGGTACTAACTCTATAATGAATTCTACTTCTCGATCCAGTGGCATACATGGTAACTCCTCAGGAAATACATCTGGAAATTCATTGACCACCTTTATGTCCTCAATAACTACTTCGGTCTTTTTGAGTTGAATATTTCCAGAGGGTATTTGAATAGATGTGAACTCAACCTTTGTTCCATCCGTATGTGTTAGTTTCACTGTTCTTGTTGAACAATGTATAACTCCTTTATACTTGGTTAACCAGTCCATCACAAGATGATATCTATCTCTTGTGATTCTATCACAATGAAATTTGCAAGGAATTCTACTCCATTAACTCCTAGCTTTATCTTGGGACATACTTCTTTTGTCTTTATTTCTCCTCCAGGAGAATTTACTAGTAACACTCGATTCATAGATATAATTGGTAATTTGTGCTTGGTTATAAATTCCTTGGCTATGAATGACTGTGTTGCACCAGAGTCAAACAGAATTATTGCAGGATAAGTATTGGCAGAGAACATACCAATTACCACATCTGGTGCCTCTTGTGCTCCTTCCATAGTCACATGGTTCACCTTGCCACGCAAAAGATTCTGTGGTTGAGGTGGCTTCTTGTTGGGGCACCGGTTGGCATAGTGTCCCGTTTCTTGACAGTTGAAACATTGTCCGTGACCTTGTTCATTGGTGCTTTGTTGTCTGGCTGTGCATTAGGAGGATTCGACCCTGCAGGACGAGATTGGAAAGCAGGACGTTGTTGCTGCACTTGTTGTCTCTGTTGTTGTGGTTGAAAAGTTGGGTTCCTAGCAGCAGGGTTGTAGCTCCTTTGAAACTGATTGGGAGTTATAGGTCGATTCATTGCTCCCGTCGGCGGTGATGAGAAACAGGGCCGACTGTTGCTGCTAGAAGTCTGTCCTTGCCAATTCATTTTCCTCTTTCGCTCTTCAACTAACTTCTGTCTTTTTCTTTCCACAATGAAAGCCTTGTTGATGAGCTTTTGGAAACTTTCATAGTCACTTGAAGACATGGCATACTGTATTTCTGAGTTCAAGCCCTCAATGAAACAGTCTTGTTTCTTTTCATCTCTGTCTATGTCTCCCGGAGCATAGCGAGATAACTGTGTGAACTTGGTAAGTACTCTCGCATGGACATGCTACCTTGCTTCAAGTTGAGGAACTCCTTCCGCTTGTTCTTAATTTCTCCTGCAGTAACATAGTGATTGTGGAAGGCGAGTTTGAACTCATTCCATGAGATGCCTTCTGGATCCTCATGAGCTTCTTTGTATGCCGTCCACCAGTCCGCTGCAGATCCATATAGTTGGTGAGAAGCAAAGAGCACTCTCTCACGTCCTGGGCACTGTATGATCTGCAACTTGTTCTCAATATTCTTGAGCCAATCATCAGCTTCCAATGGCTCTATAGCGTTGTCGAACCTTGGTGGTTGAGTGCTTAGAAACTCATTCAATTTGGGTTGACGCGGTGCATTCTTAATTTGTGGCTGCATGTTGACCACCACTTGTGTCAAGTTCTGAAGGAGTTGGTTTTGCATGTTCATCATCTGTTGTATAACTTCTCCATCTGCTCTGCGTGCCACTCGTGGCTGCCATCCAGGCAAAGGGAACTCTGCAGCCTCATTGTTGTTGTTCCCTTCATTGCGTCTCCTTCTTCCTGCCATCTATTGTGAAAGACTATGTTTAATTAATGTATAGATGTTCTATTAAGTGTATTACGTTGTGTACTTACTTCATCAATTCTATATAAGATTTATTAAAGTTTCTACTTCGTTTATTAGATGATCATGATTGAAACAAGCTAAGCACTTACATTCCTTAATAAATATTTACATACACTAACGAGGTTGTGAACATAAGCCTACGGCTTTCACAACTCACGTTCATATGCTAACACACATTACATCATCAACCTAAACAAGTAAACTAATAAACCATTAAACACCAGTCCATACACACGTACTACACGAGTTACTACATAAGCAAGGACACCTATCCTAGTTATCCCATGGGTTCTGTGCATCCTCCTGTGGGTTCCCGCCATCACCATCAGGAGTGCTAGCCTCTGACTCAGCTGTGGAGGCCTCAGGTGCTGGAGAAGTATGAGGGCGTTTGGCTGCCCTACGGTCTGGAGAGTCAGGAGTCCAAGTGTCTCCATCCGAAGCATAGAGATCACTCACTTCTCCATCCCTCATCCTCATCAGTCCACGCATTATGGCCTCCGTCTTCTTCAGAAGGTCACGGACGTCTTGAAGCTCTTGTTAGCAATTCTGTAGCCTGGTACTGACGTCCACTCCTACCTGAAGGCTCATGTCCATCTGCACTATGTCACAACCTTCATGGATGGGCTCGTAGTTGAACACCGCACTTCCACTTTGTCGCCGAGGGGTGTACATGTATTGGGTCCCCTCAAGTAGGCCACGGTTGGTGTAGCTCTCGCAAGTGATTGCCTCCCAAGTGGCGTCCTTCTCAGCCTCTGCCATGGTAGACCTCCATGCTGGCGAGTTGTGGATCTTGAGCAGCTTGTTCTCATAGTAGATCCTCGCCTGCGACTTCCACTCATCGCGTTCTGCGCGAGAGACTCGAGTGGTGTCGTACTGCACCTCTAGCTTGCCGGTATAACCAGCACAGCGAAGTAGGTGTCTCAGGCGATCCACCATGCCTCTAGTGGACTCCCCGTGGGTCTGGTAGGTGGCGGGGTTGTCCACCTCCTCAGTAGTACGTTCCGCCAGCTGGTGTCGAGGAACTCGTCCTCCGGTGGACTTACGGGCCGTAAGACGTGTGCGTGCCATCTGTTTCAAGAAAAATTTAAAAATATGTTAGAAAATAAATAATAATATAATTTTGAGTATAGATGAGGTTAGATAACATATATATAATTTAAATAATCCACCTTCTAATAAAATAGTTTTTAATAAAATAGTGATGTCTATCCCGTCCATTTCTAACTAGGTTTGCGTCCTACGGGCAACCTTGGCTCTGATACCACTCTGTCACATCCGGTATTCCATAAGAAATACCCGAGCGTATACTCACAGGTATGCCAGGATCGGTTGAGTCATACATGTGTCGACAAGAGTGAAATATCATTGTATTACAAGCCAAGTGTATCATACATCGTAATATTACATCATAAGTCATAAGGTATCAATTATAAGTACAAGCACACTAATAATATAACAGCGGAAGATTCTAGCGTGGTGCTCCAGTTCCACAGGCGTTGCCCGGGGTTCCGCCAACCTAGAACAACTCCTCGGGATCGAAGTCCTCCTCATCAAAGTCTACGTCTTCATTTGCACCTAAGCAGCATACGACATCCAACAAAAGCTAGTTTGAGTACCAAAGGTACTCAGCAAGTGTAGGAAAAAATGTTATGAAGGCTAATGGCAAGGAAGGCTAACACGGTTAAGCACTATGCATTAATCCTAAGCCTTAGCTTTGATTAGCAACCTATCTTACTAAGTGATAATCCCACCATTATCATAATTAAGTCATTAATGTTAGGTTACACCACCCAACAACCTCTTTTGACTTACATCCATGTTTCTCTAATCATGGACAAGTCCAAGCCGCTCTTGACCGTGAGCACGGCTGTCATGACAGTTTGGTTCTCTGCAGAGATTGTACCACTTTACCCACAAGTAGTGATTTCATCCTCTGTTGTCAGGTGGACTAAGAAACCTCCCTGATATCCGTGGTTGCAAGCCACATTACACACTCCTTTGGTGTGCGATCAGGAGATCACTACATGGCCTTTACAAAGGGTCTACCGGCAAGTGCAAGCCCACTGAGGTTTCACCGCTGTAGTTCCTGGGAGTAACCCTCCCCTACAAAAGCCCCTTCTTGAGCCTTGCAGTTCCCAGAGCAGTCAAAAATGGACTCCCATTCCCCGCACCATCCAAACACTCATACTATACCGGCAAACTCCTAATTAATTGGCCAAGCTGCCCCATCTCAGTCTTGTGGTGGCACTGTAAAGCCGGGTTAACTGTTCCATTAACCGGTCCTTAGAATCTAAGACAGACACTAACTCATTCCCGAGTCTCGTGCACGAAGCACCAACCAAAACAACCAGCGTGCCTAGATTCCTACACCATGACACACCCTTGTGTCCTTCATATAGTTCCACAAGACTATCCACATAATGTTTCATTCATTTTCTAAGTACTAAGCATGGCTAAGCACATGAAATGATAACCAACAAATATCAACTAAGTCCCTCCATGGTTCAACAAGGAATGAATAAGGAATATAACTAGAAAAACAACCTAAATTAGGTTTCATATTAATGACATCATGCAAGCATTCTAGCTAAACACCCTAGAATAGGAACAAAGTGGTCAAGGAACACTTGCCTTTGAAGGAAGAATGATTCACTTCAAATTCTTGCTCTTGAAGATTTGGAAATAGTTCTTGATTTGGTTCTATCTATTCATATGCACACATAAAACAATGCCAAACATGCCATAAGAATCTTAGCAATGCATTTCAATCATGTAGGTTTGGTTACACACATGTAATTATTGATTTCATGTCATTTCATGTGGTTTGAAATGAAAATAAGTTTCATTTAGATACCTATATCCTTCTATTTTATCTTTGTTATAGCCAAACACTCATTTTTCTAATCCTATAGTGATATTACTAATTTCTAGAATTTTATGTGTACATATGTAAATTTTTATAATTAATTAAATCCTAAAAGTCATTTAAATCATTACTACAATCATTTTCAGAACTCATATTTCTATTTTCTACTTTTCAGAACCTATGTATGTATTTGGAACAGTTTCCAAATTTTTTCTTTGATATATACTATTTTTATCTATATTTCAGCATTTATTTAATACCTAAAAATGCATTTTCAGTCATTTAAATAATTATTCTGGACTACAGAAACTTCAAATGCATAAAAACATAAAAACAGAATAATATCGTGCTTTTAATGAATTTCTACAATTTTTCTGATATTTATATTATTTTTGTTTAAATTTTCAGAATTAATTTGTCATTATATAATTAATTTCAGTCTTTGGAACTAATTACTTTTAATTTCAGATTTAATATTCTGGTCAGAATGTTTTAATAGTGTTTTGAATGAATTTCTAACATTTTCTAGAATTCATTTAGCCTATTTTGAATAATTACAGAATTAAAAACAAACTTTTAAATTGATTTGGGCTAATTGGTAATAAATTCAAACTTTCTGGGTTCAAATTGAAAATACAGAACTATTTGGTTAATTTGTAAATCATACAGGGGCTATTTGGTTATTTTAAACTAAATTCCTCATTTCTAATAAGTCTAGGGTTCATCTTGTAAGAAACAGGGACTATTTCCTAGTTGTTTGAATCTCCAGGACCTCTCTGTGAAATTCTTAACGTTTATAACTATTTTGAATGTGGGCCGTTGGATCTGAGATCAACGGCCCAGATTTAAAATAACCGTACCGGTACGCGTAATCTAATCAGAGCCGTTGACTCAAATCCGACGCACCAGAAGCGGCCACGTCGCCCTATACCCGTCTCCCCCGCATCTGGCGGCCGCGCGATCGCCGGCGAGCGGCGGCGGTGGGCAGAATTTCTCGGTTTCTTTAATTTCTCCACCATTCTTTGATCTCCTGGTACCAGAAGAAAGAGGGGAGGACGGGGGACTCACCAAGGGGGTCCTTGGGGATCACAAATGGCCGGAGAGGGCTGTCGACGGCGAACAGTGGCGATCTCCGGCGATCTTCGTCGACAGTGCTTCCCAAGTGTAGACCTTCGATGATTCTTGTCGGGATTTCCTTCTGGAGGTCTTGTGATGGTGTAGGGAGGGTTAGAACCGAGGATCTCCGAGTGTATTCGAAGAATTTGAGTTTGTGGTGGTTTTCCCGATCGGAAGGAATTGAGGCGGTTTCTGCGGGGAAAATGACCGGGGGTCGGCTGTTTATATATTGGGGAGGAGGCGGCGGCGTGGGGCGCGACGGTTGTTGCAGAGGCGCCGAGTTTCGTACGTGGCCGAAGCAAATCATCCACATGCGATAATAGAGAGAGAAATGAGAGAGGGGGAGAGGAAGGCAGCGGTTGGGGTGAAGAAAAATGATGTGTGGGCCCCTTTGGCAGCGAGAGAGAAAGGAGGGGGCGGTTTTGATCCGTTTGTGGAGAATTCGGGTGTTACATGAATGGAACAGCTAAATCCGAGGGTCGCTGGCGCAGTACTTGGTTTGCTCACCGGCCAAATTCTGATAAACCAGACAACTGGAACAAATGTAAGACGAGCAAATTTTACATATCATCTGAGATATCATAAGCGCTATATGTGAGCAGTAGCTTCAGTTTCTGACATTCTGTACGGATTCTGCTTGTACTCTTCAGTCTTCAGGACAAGGAACGGTTAGCAGTATAGCACAGACAAGCGATCACGTTGGCATTAATGTCAATGAAACTTCAGTGAAAAAAAACACATATCCATCGATACAGTGACATCTGAAACCATATGTCACTGGCAGAGCGGTAGAAAACATGCGGTTCGTTGACGCGTTTTCGCGCTGGTTTACCATTCAGGGGATTGCAACATCCTAACAATCTCGCAATGGAGACCAAACCCGTTTCGGCAGAAGAAAAATCGAAAAGAGATATACTAGCTCGCAGCCCCACAGCAGCGTCAGTGCTCCGACCGCCGCGAGACCGATCAAAAGCTGCCCATCTAAGAACAGCTCACTCCGAGGAGGCGAGAACCGTCCCGATCAATCGCGGCCAGTCCAACAGCGACCAAAGAGAGAAAGAAATAGCAATTAGGAACAAAGAAAAAAAAGAATCCTAACGTCCGGACGCCACAAGGGCACGAGAGGGAGACGGAAATCCAAACCGCGGAGCCCCATTGGCCAGGCGGGCGCCAGGTCGGCTCCGCGTGGCGTGGCGTGACGCGCGGCACCCTATCGCCTTATCGCCATCGCGCCGGTCCCGTATAACGTGCCGCCACGCGCTTCGCTTTCCTGTCCCCCACCCTCCTCGCCTCACCCGAAGAACGAACCCACTCACGGGTAGATAGCTCGTGAGCTCTTCTCCGGCGACCGTCTCGCGCTGCTGCCGAGTTCAGATGGCGCTCCAGGCGGCGACGTCCCTCCTCCCCTCGGCGCTCTCCGCGCGGAAGGAGGTGAGCTACCGGTGGTTCATACCTCTCGTCTTCGTTTCCGCCTCCAGCAACTGCGATGCTGCTGGTTGCGATTGGATACGGTTGGATGGGTATTGGAAATGTGATGGTAATCGCGCTTCTGGTGTGCAGGTGTCGATGAAGGAGTCGGCCTTCTTGGGTGTTCGCCTCGCTGAGGGCGGTGTCAAGCTGGAGACTAGCTCTCTCGGCATGCGCACCAAGGTAATTTCGAACCGATTATGCTTGTGCTGCTTCTCTCCTCTGTCTGTTTCGTGAACTTGCAACTGACTTCCTTAACTTCATGGATTAGCTAGTTGTACTGGTAGATTGTTCGTAATGGGTTGTGGAATTGGTAGTTCGAACTAATGAAATAATTCTTGAAGTTATAATTGACAACAATACAGGGGTCGACTGGCATTCCAGTTTTGTGGCTGCCTTGATGCCCTGTTCTGTAGCCAATGGCACCCTCGTGCTATCACTAATAAATTTGTAAACGATTTCAGTTTCCATAGTTTTTTGTTAGCCATTCCGTAGTGTTAGTCACTGTACGACGTCATCGAAATCAACTGCAATACTTGCTGTTACTTCCAGAGGGTGAGCACCTCGGTGGCCATCCGTGCGCAGACAGCGGCGGTGTCGTCGCCGTCCGTGACCCCGGCGTCCCCGTCCGGCAAGAAGACGCTCCGCAAGGGCACCGCGATCATCACGGGCGCGTCGTCCGGGCTCGGCCTGGCCACGGCCAAGGCCCTGGCGGAGACGGGCAAGTGGCACGTCATCATGGCGTGCCGCGACTTCCTCAAGGCGTCGCGCGCGGCCAAGGCGGCCGGCATGGACAAGGACAGCTTCACCGTCGTGCACCTGGACCTGGCCTCCCTGGACAGCGTCCGCCAGTTCGTCAAGAACGTGCGGCAGCTGGAGATGCCCATCGACGTCGTGGTCTGCAACGCCGCCGTGTACCAGCCCACCGCCAAGGAGCCGTCCTACACCGCCGACGGCTTCGAGATGAGCGTCGGCGTCAACCACCTCGGCCACTTCCTGCTCGCCCGCGAGCTCCTCGAGGACCTCAAGACCTCCGACTACCCCTCGAAGCGCCTCATCATCGTCGGCTCCATCACCGGTATGTTTTTTGCACTGGTTTCTGAAACAAGTGATGCCATCGATGCACTGACGACTGTTTCATCAGTCTGTGAATGAATGAATGAATGAATGAATGAATGAATGAATGAATGAATGAATGAATGAATGAATGAATGATCGACCTGCAGGAAACACGAACACTCTCGCCGGGAACGTGCCGCCAAAGGCGAACCTGGGCGACCTGCGCGGCCTCGCCGGCGGCCTGAACGGCGTGGGCAGCTCGGCGATGATCGACGGAGGCGAGTTCGACGGCGCCAAAGCGTACAAGGACAGCAAGGTGTGCAACATGCTGACGATGCAGGAGTTCCACCGGCGGTACCACGAGGAGACGGGCATCACCTTTGCGTCGCTGTACCCCGGGTGTATCGCCACGACGGGGCTGTTCCGGGAGCACATCCCGCTGTTCCGGCTGCTGTTCCCGCCGTTCCAGAAGTACATCACCAAGGGGTACGTGTCGGAGGACGAGGCCGGCAACCGGCTGGCGCAGGTGGTCAGCGACCCCAGCCTGACCAAGTCCGGCGTGTACTGGAGCTGGAACAAGAACTCGGCGTCGTTCGAGAACCAGCTCTCCGAGGAGGCCAGCGACGCCGAAAAGGCCAAGAAGCTGTGGGAGATCAGCGAGAAGCTCCTCGGTTTGGCGTGATGATGGCTACGGGGTGGTCAACGCCGGCCAGCGGCAACAGTTTTCCGCGCGGGGTTCCTAGGACGTGTTCGTTAGTAGATGATTGGTTGGACCTTGTATGGCGCCGCCCGTATCAGGCTCAGAACAGAGTTGTGTACAATGTGTGCTACTGCACGGTGATCGTTTTTTTTTTTGCCTTTTTGGAGTGGATCGTAACACTAGCTTTGATTTACTTTGGTGATTACTAGTACCTTTAATAAAGGAGGTTGGGCGGCCGAAAACAGGATGTGCTTTACCTGTTCATCAGTTCATGCAAGATGCTGAGTCGCAATGAGTTTTATTCTTAGTTCAATGCTCCTAGTAAACATTCAGCTTCTCTGTAGATAGAGTATTTCTATGCACAAAGTAAAAAAGAAAAACAAGAACTCCCATTATCTGGTAGCAGCATTTCTCCAATATTTGGACGGCTTTGAGGAATCTTACCATCGCAGCCACCGTTCTCCAATAGCAACTAACATTGCGGCAAGTGTAAACTGTGAAGGCATATTTTTGGATCGGCTAGTTACAGGCCAGCTGAGAACACAAGGGCTCGGCCTGGTCTGTGAGGACACCAGGCCCGCGCGGTGGGGTGTGGGGACTGGGGAAAACCAGCAGTTTGGGCTGCCTGGGCCATTCGTCCGGCCGCGTACAATTTCGGAAGAAAAGGCTGGTCTGCCTCAACAACGGCCCTCGCAAGCTCTGGTCCGTACGTGCTGCATCTCATCAATCGGTGAGCACGAATCGAACGGGATTTGGCGTCATGGACATGGAACCATCTGTCGTTTGATTTGCTGTCGTTAAACGGGGAAGAGAGACACAGGCGACACGGTGGGCCGTATCACCGTATGGCGTTGGTTGTCTCCACGCCCTCTCGCTGCCATGTATCGTCGTCGGCGCAAGACAACAAATCAGTTTGTTGTGTAGGGGCTAACCGATACGGAAAATGCCGAGCCCGATCTTCTCGACGTCGGATCTGGGATAACTAGTGAACCCTCTGATATTAGTGGAACAGCAAGCAAAATCTCGATTGGTAACAATCATACCCTCTAATCCCAATAAAAAACAAGCATGATCTCCTTTGGCTTAGATGTGTAGAGGGCAAATATTAATAAAAAAATGAACGTACGCCTGTGTTCTGGTTCACTAGTTCGGCTCATATTCGTTGGACAACTTGCCCCAATTAATTATTAGTATACCTGTTGTTGGAATCATATCCAATAAATGATAAATCATGCATTATTCCAATGCTTTTGCTTTGTGTCTGTTTTGGTCACCATTCATGCTAGATGGGAACAAGGTCGTGATTGATTAAGGCCTTAAATAGGAAACATACTTACTCTAGTATACTAGTAATAAACACAAACCGTAACTGATTATGGACGTAGTTGATTATTAGAGGCGTACGTTCGGGTCGAGTGAACCAGCTCGATCTGCGGCGTGTCTACACCTCAAACAAGCCAAGAAGATCGAGTTTATTTCCTATCACCGATCACACGAGCTCTCACATATACCCCCTCGATTGGTTTATGCCTGCATGATACACACCGTTACCCATAATGGAATCATGATGCACATACTATATAATTGCGCGCGGGTTGTTAGTCTTATTACAGGACAGAACCACCTGTTGCACCTGTACACAGATTACGATGTACGGCCTACCGATCGACGGACGACGACTCGACGTGACGATCCGCGACGTCCCTGTGGCTCATCAATAACCCTCTCGTTCTCGCTCCTGATGGATTCTACGGATACGGTGACCATGATGGCTTATCGTTTTTTCTTTTATATGGAGGATACGATCACTGTGAATCTGTGTGTTTCGTGACACACGTGTGGAGCACCCGTGACCCGAACGTTTTGCCTGCAGCGGCAGGAATAGGATGTCTGTAAACCGGACCGCTGCCTGCAGTCTCTGTTTCAGCCTTTTCTGTACGTTGTGCAAGGGGTGTTACGATGGATGTCTGTAACCAGGCGACAGGGGTGTTTTGTTTTCTGTAAGGTGCAAATTAAACGAGCTCACTCCTGGTAACAACCAGCTCAAGAAGAAGCGAGAGCTTTGTTCCGTTCAGAGGTCAAAGCACAGCAGGGCGCCGCCGCGCCGCTGGTCATCGGTCGTCCACCCCCCCCAAACTAGGCAGAATTAGCCACAGACTAGGCAACCTGACATAATTCTGTCCGCCGTCCACGTGACACTCTCCACGTTGACCCACGGAACAACGAGGAGCACCGCGTAACTTGTACGACAGCATTAACTTATCTCTAAGCTGGACTTCTTTGTAGTATAGCATTGGACGATATGTATCGTGGTTGTTCAAATGCACGCACTAAGCCACTACCCCAGCTGAGGCCAGCGTGGCCGCGACCCCACGTGAATCCTCGCTCTTGTTGCCTTCCCCGATGTCCGTGGCCGCCACACGTGAGCGCCTCGCCGCGCATTGGTACGTTGGGCAGCGCGCGGCGGCACTGAAGACTGACGTCCCCTCCCCAAGCCGTCCAGTGAATTGGCTCGCTCCCCCTCGCGTCCAACGCAGTCTACCTGGGTTAACGAAGGACGCGAACCGCAACGTTCTGTTCTAGACATCCCCGCCGCCGCCGCCGCCGCCGCCGCACGACCGAGGAGGGGGGGGGCGGCGCATGTCTGCCGTGGTGAGCTGCTCCGTGGCTCTGGCGGCGGCGCCGAGGAGAGCATCGCGACCACACGATGTGCCTGCACGTTTGCTTGTCCTGCCGTTTTTCTTTCGCTTTTATTTTTTCCCGTTCTTCTCCGTTTTCCTAGTGTACTACTACTGATGATGACGGTCCGTACGCCGCTTTTCTTTTGAAGAATCTGTGTGTCAGTGTGTGGGTGGGTGGGCGGGTAGTAAGTATATTTCTGGTTTCTGAGAAGACATGTCGTCACGTTCTCCGATCGTGTACAGACTCCAAGGTGCAGGCCTGCCTGAGATTCACATCGTACCTGCACGCAGTCCTGCTTGTCTACAGCCTGCGTCTGGTTCGTGTGTACGTACGTATCTTAAGGTGCACATCAACGCTGGTGTGCCACGTTAGTCGTTACTACTTAAAGTTAAGCGGGGCAAGTAGTCTTCACCATTTCGTGTAGCGGGCATCGGCCAGTGGACAACCGCCCACGGTTGTCTGCAGTCGCAGCGACGAAGAGACGACAAGAGTAGGGTAGGGCGGAGTCAAACAGGACCGTGCCGCCGTCCTGGTCCATGGGCCAAACACCCTCGAGCAGCGACGGAGTACCGCGCCTTGTCCAAGACGTTTCTCTCCGGTCAAACGTGAGCGCAGCTGGGCGGCGCGTCGGGGGCCTACTTCCGATTCCATAGCCCTCGACGGCGAATAAACAGCTGCTCCGCGCCGTCGATGCCATGCGGGTCCAGCTTTGGCTTGTCCCGGGCCCACGAGACGACAAATTGCTTCACGAGTGCACGAGCCCCAGGTGCCGCCGGGCGACCGCGCCGTCCGCGGACCCGGTCCACCGATGCCGCGAACGGTCACGGATCTCGAGGCACAGACGGACGGTCCTCGCCCGTGCGTCGTGTGCGGGGAGTCCACGCGCGCTCCTCGCTCCATCGGTCGCGGCGCGGCAGCGACGACACGATCATCACAGGAGGGAGAAACAAGACGACGACGACCCGCTCCCTCGCGCACGCCTTCGCGATTTCCTTGTTCCTCTTCCTTCGCCGCCTCCTGCCCTCCTCTCTCTCTACCTTCCTTCTCTCTCCCTCTCTCTTTTCCTCCGCCTTCGTTTCTCTCTCCCTCGCGCGCGCGGCTTTCTGTGCTCGCTTCTTTCTTCCTTTCCTCGCGTGCTCTGCAGCGCGCAAGAATCAAAAGGCGCCACTAGCGGCGGCTCGCATGTAACCGGCCGCCCGCTTCAATCCCAAAAGGGAGGGAGGGAGCAAGCGAGAGACAAGAGGCCGAGCTCGGTCAATTCCTTGCGAATCCGCGCGAGATTCTGCCTTTCCTTCGCTGCTTTTCTCGCGTAGGGGAGCAGGGGTTCGATTCGCCGAGAATTCGAGCGGAAAAGGGAGGAGACGGACATGGACGAGGCGGAGGAGATGCAGGTGGAGCGGCTGCACGAGGAGGCGGACCCGGGGGGCGCCGAAACGGACAAGCTCAGCTACGAGATATTCTCCATCCTCGAGAGCAAGTTCCTGTTCGGGTACACCGACCCGAACCAGCTGTGGCTGCCCAAGCCGGCGCAGGCGTCAGCGGCGGTGCCCGGGAAGGCGGCGCAGCGGGGGAAGGTCTGCGTGCTGTGCGTGGACGGCGGCGGGGGCGGGCTGCGGGCGCTGCTCGCAGGCCGCGCGCTGGCGCACCTGGAGGCCGCGCTCCGCCGCGCGTCGGGGGACCCCGGCGCCCGCGTGGCCGACTACTTCGACCTCGCCGCGGGCACCGGCGCGGGCGGCGTGTTCGCCGCGATGCTCTTCTCCACGCACTCCCGCGGCGCGCCGCTGTTCCACGCCGACGACGCGTGGCGGCTCGTGGCGGACCACGCTCCGCGCCTGTTCCGCGCGCCCGCGGCCTCCGCGTCGTCCCTCTTCCGCCGCGCCAAGAAGCGGCCCCTGGCGGCCCCCACGGCGGCGCTCGAGGCGTCCATGAAGGCCACGTTCGGCCAGGAGCTCACCCTGCGGGACACCATCAAGCCCGTGCTCATCTCCTGCTACGACCTCAAGACCTCCGCGCCGCTCGTGTTCTCGCGCGCCGACGCCCTGGAGAACGAGAGCTACGACTTCCGCCTCTGCGACGTCGGCCGCGCCGCGTGGTCCGAGGCCGGCCGCTTCGAGCCCGCCGAGGTGACGTCGGTGGACGGCGCCACGTCCTGCGCCGCCGTGGACGCCGGACCCACCATGGGCAGCCCCGCGGCCGCCGCCATCACCCACGTGCTCCACAACAAGCACGAGTTCCCGTTCGTCCGCGGCGTCGAGGACCTCCTCGTGCTGTCCGTCGGCGGCTGCTCCGGAGGAGCCGCCGACGCGGACGTCCGGCGCATGCGGCGGTGGGGTCCCAAGGAGTGGGCGCGCCCCATCTCCCGCATCGCCGCCGACGGCGCCGCCGACCTCGTCGACCACGCCGTGGCGCGTGCCTTCGGTCAATGCCGCTCGTCCAACTACCTCCGCATTCAGGTGAGCGAATTCGTGCCCTGGACTATGTCGTTTTTCGCGTTCCTTGTCTTTATCCGCTTTAACTCTACGGCGTGATCAGGCGAAGCGGGAGAGCATGCCGCCGTGCGGTCCGGACGGCGAGTACGAGCCGACCCCGGCGAACGTGAGCGCGCTGCTCGCGGCGGCGGACGAGATGCTGAAGCAGCGGAACGTGGAGTCGGTGCTCTTCGAGGGGAGGCGGGTCGGGGAGCAGACGAACGCGGAGAAGCTGGACCGGTTCGCGGCGGAGCTCGTGGCCGAGCACCGCAGCAGAGGCTCCCGGATCGCGCCCACCGTCGCGTTCAAGCAGGCGCCGCAGAAGCCGTCGGCGCTGGGCTGAGCTGGTGGACTCCGTCTCCGTGTAAGGACATGCAGGCCTCTTCTGTTGTTGCTTTGGCTTGGCTGGAGTGGGATATATGCTGCTTCATTTTTTACGTGGCAGTGTGGCACGCCATTGCTCCCTGTAAGCATTGGCCGCTGTGAAACTCGAAGGGGGAGAAAAATATGAAAGGGACATTTGCGAAATATATTTCAACTTCAGTGCAACTTAACAGAGAAATGTCGTAGTAATCTTTCTGCAGAATTATGCCGACCGTGCGTGTCCATTTTGTTGCGTTAGAAAAAAAAAGTCGGAAACGGCTTGCTTTAAAAATTCATCAGTGGAGATGCATCGACGACACCTGATCAGCTGGTCGGAGCTACTACTATACTATGTTTGAACAAGACAATCTCCAGTGTCGGTCAAGTTTGTCGCGGGCATAAAACCGCAACGCTTTAGCGCAAACGGTGCTGCTCGCAAAACTAGA
Organism: Neostapfia colusana; assembly: GCA_030760725.1. Taxonomy (NCBI): domain Eukaryota; kingdom Viridiplantae; phylum Streptophyta; class Magnoliopsida; order Poales; family Poaceae; genus Neostapfia; species Neostapfia colusana. The sequence continues at coordinate 86,028,689 of JASWHV010000013.1, read as the reverse complement.
ACCGGAGACAGGCATCCTTGACGTGTTCACGTCATACTGTCATCTTCGTTACTGTACAACATTGATTAGTTTCCAGACCGCTCCATGCAAAAATCAGACCAAACGAAGCGACGCGACGCGACGTCGTTTCTGTCTGAAAGAAAAAAAAGCAAAGCCTGTAGTGGTAAGTGTTGTCACCATCCTGAAAGTGGTCCGGATGTACCCTTGTCGAAGCGCGCTAACGAGATTCCTCCAAGCAAACTAAATCAAGTAACCTTTGTTTTTTCATAAGCAATCATTCTTCGCCGTGGGGAGAATTAACCCGCTCGTACCAGCACTAGCACTAGTGTCATGTGTTGGTGCCGTGTGCCCCGCGGCGCTCCGGACGATACGAGTTCCAAGTCCCCTGAACCCTCTGCAAATACGCGTAGGCCGTATCGCCCTACGGCGGCAACACCTCACCGGAGGTCGCTGTCGCCGGCCGGGCTCACATCACTTATTTATTCTTTTTCCTTTTCCTTTCTTGAAGGGGGCTCACGGTCACAGCACTTATTGATTTCGCAACGGCAACGGGCAAATTGGAGGAGAACGGGGGGTCCGCGTAGGTGCAGTCGAGGCTTACTTGTCCCTGAAATGAAACCACCCTCCCTCGCCTACGGCTACGGCTACGGCTACAGCACGTACTACTGTCCGTTACATGAGGGAGGCGCGTCGTGTTCTCTGATGGGAAAAACAGGCGCCGCGCCATGATTGCTGGTTGTTGGATTTGTAGCATCCAGCACCTCGCTGTCCGGGCGGATCACATCACCGCACCACCGAGACGACGCGCGCGCGCGCGCCCGCCCGTAACTCTGTCGACCGACAGAGATCATGAGCGGCGCCGTTGTAGTAGTAGTAGTAGAAGAAGCTACTAGTGGTTTGCACCTTCGTCAGAGCGAGTAGCCATCGTCGCAGAACCTGATGATATACCCTCGAGCGACTCGCAACTGCTACTACTAGAAGTAGCATTTGTAGCAGTAGGAATCGGAACTAGTAGGAAAGAAAAAACACTGCAGAAGTTATGGGGGACGCACGGAGTTTTATGCACCGCCTTGTTCCCGGGTGCGCGCTACCTTGCGATGCTAGCTAGCTACTCCGTGGTCGGGAAGCAGCGGGAATCGGTGCCGGTGCTCCCGGCCGGCCGCGGCCTCTCCCCCTTCCCTTCGCTTCCCTTCCCTTCCCTTCGTCGGCGGCCGCTGGATCTTGTGAATTGTGATGCCGTGGCGCGCGTACGTGATGACTGATGATCCCCGTTGCTGCCTCCGGTCATCTCAACTGCTCGGTTGTGGGTTACAGCTTGGAACACGGCCAAACAATCCGTGACATCAGATAAGAAGAGAAACGAGAGGACGGCACACAGGTCGTAAGCTGCTAATCGCGCGCGCGACAACAACCATCGACCTAATCGTACGTCAGGCGGCATGCCCCATTATTAGTAAGCTTTAGTGCTCGGTTGTTACTTACCTCAATGTCCAACACCCGAAACTAGTAATCTCTCCCCCTCCCTCTCTCTTCCCCGCATAAAAAATACTTCTCTCACTCTATGTTTTTTATACATGATCCTGATTAAATTAGTTTTTAATCTAACTGATGTCATATACAGAAGAATAGAGAGAGAGAGAGAGAGAGAGAGAGAGAGAGAGAGAGAGAGAGAGAGAGAGAGTAAGTTTTAACGCCCTTCTTGCAAATGCAATGGAGGGCACGAGCGGTCTCTGCGGCCCGTCCTTACCACTTTCCGCAAAGATCCCTGTACGTTGCTGCGGTATCATCGTGTGTGAGGAGTTCGAAAAAAAAAACTCTTGCCTCGTTGTCCCCGTGCCGGGCGAGGTGATCTGTAGATAGATAACGGTGAGAAGAATGATCCCGAAAGGCTCGATTTGGAGTTGAGATGCCACCACTCTCAAAATGTAGGTTCGTGTTGTCGAATCGATATTAAAAGGAATTTATGTTTTTTTTAGATAACGGCAAATGTGGACACGGGCAGAACAGGGATGAAGATCAAGCAGCTTTCGATGCGTCTCCAGCCGAATTATTCCGATGGGAACCCCATCGAAGGGGATTGATTTGATGTAATCTTCATCTTCTGGTGTCAACTGTCACGCCAGCCTCTTGTTCTTTTTTTTTTGTGGTAAACTCAGGCATTGTTAACAGGCTGTCTTTTTTTCTAAAAAAAAGAAGAAGAATAAAGTTGCAGCGCAATACTGCTCGCTGTACATCGTGAGCGCGGTCAGTAGCCTACAATTTTGTGGACCTTTAGATGCGATGCGATGCGATGCGGATCCTGCTGTCCTGAGACCGAGGGACGCGTGCAGGCTTCTGTTTGTCGCGGGACCTGTTGACGGTGAGCGTGCGGCGCGCAGGCAGCCACGACCACGAGAGCTTCCTTCCTTCCGCTCACCTCTCAGGTGCCCCGACTGTAAAAAGCGAGAAACGCCTGCCGCCCCCCTGCTGCTCCATCGGCAACAGCCCCGCTCCTGCTGCTGGGATGATTCATCTCCAGTCCGGCGTCCATCTCAGAGACAGAGATAGAGAGAGAGAGGGGGGTCACGACTCACGAGATGCAGCTATGTGGCCGCATGTGACATTTGGTAGTGCGCGCGTGTACGACGGCGCGGTACGCAGTGTGTAGAGCGTGATGGGACACTGTCACAGCAGGCCGTGCAGTGCAGCACGGGCGCCGGCCGATCGAGCTGAACCACCCATCGTTCGTCCCGCTCGCTCAATAACCCACCACGATCCCGGCCGCCCATATCCCCCATCGATCGGCATGCATGATTGTGCACGCGACATCTTGCTCCGTTTTGCTCCGGCGCTTCCGCCTCTCTTTTTCTCCGTCAGCTTGGGGGGGGGGGTGGAGGGGGGGGGTTCGTCGGATTGGCCGGCCCGGTTTCCTTGGCGTCGGTGCGCTGGCTGGCTGGCACATGTGTCCTAGGCCGGCGAGAGGCTGAATTGAAACGGTCGGATCCTTGGCAGCGCGAAGCCGTGATCGATCGCTTTGCTCGATTTGGAGGGGGCGGCACTAGGGCCTGTACTGTACCCCTCGCTGCCGGCCCGGCCGGCAGAGGTGAGCTTTGATTTTGCTGCCGAAAGCGTCGCGCAGCGCAGGAGGGCGGCAGCTAGCTTAGCTAGTAGCTACTACTCCTAGCTATGCTATGCTATGCTGCATCTGGCAAGTGCTGCCTGCTACTGTACTCCGTACTAGTAGTTGGGATTTCTGCACTGCTCGATCGCACTTTTGATTTAGTGTTAGTACTTCCACTGAATTTGTGGAGAGACTATATACGGGTACACCCACTAGTATTATGAATGAGTTTACCATAGGTAACCTGCAGAGAAATCGTGCGGTATATCGGAACAAACATGCTATATGAAAGAGAAACGTACAACCGTACCACTGAAAAAACACATGCATGTCAGTGCACGGGTATATATAGCTACTGGTGAATGTGCCTGCCTGGGCAGCCTGCACTGAGCTGAGCCACCTCAACGGTGCGTCATGGACGGCGGCCGCGTACAAGTACGTACATGTCGATAAAGAACCCTCTGCAGTGGGTAAAAAGACCAGGAGAGAGGACTCTGGAATCTGGAGGAAACAAAAGCGAGCTTAGATTGATCTCTCTTTACTTCCGTTATATCAGCGTTTGATGCATATTATGCACTTCGTTCTAAATATATGCCCATGCCTAAGGAGCCAAAAACATACTCCCTCCGATGCACAAAAAATTGTCGTTTTACATAGAAGCTATGAGTGCACAAAAAATTGTCGTTGAAGCAGAAACGAGGAGTTTGTCTCGTAAAAAAACGTAATAAACGTGTGGTATTGTGTGCACCTAGTACTTGAAGCTGCATGAGAGGCCTGGGAACTAGTGAAATAGACCAGTCAAGCTATTAAAGAGACTATGATAGTACTTTCTTAGTACGCGAGAACATGTCCAACAATTTTTTGTGCACTTACTACTAGGAAGTACAGTATTAACTAGTTTGGGGTAAGAAGAATCATTCCATCTCTGTCCTGCCATCACTGAAGTTCCAGTCTTCCGCCACGCACGCAGACCACTGTGTGTCTCGTACGACGTCGTACGTGCTTAGCTAGCACGCACGATGAAGTGCAGCTGGTTCCTTCCAAATTTCTGCCAGTCCACGCATGGGTACTACTACTACATCACGCCTTTTCTTTGATCGGGTAACTACGAGCTCAAACTTCTGCCCCCTGTTTCGGCCTTGCCATGCTGCTGGGGCTGCTCTGCTACTTGTCCCCCAGTGCAGTGCAGTGCCCGTTTTCATCATCTGGCCGGCCACAAGAGCTGGCTCCCCTTCGCTGCCGAAGGCTTGTCAGAGTGGCAGCAGCATTCAGCAAGTGCAGCTGACAGCTCCCCGCTGTTTCAATGCGTGGCAGGTCGCAGTGCCAACAGCATGCAAAGTGGCCGTCTGTCGACCGGCCGCCATTTACCTCTCGAACAATGAGATAGCTCGGTTTGTACTCCAGCTGGTAAATATCTCGTAGAACCAAGCACCGGACAAAGAGAAATTGAAGCGATATTTGATCCACTAGACATAAAGTAAGGTACCAAGTACCGCCAAACTGGCACTCGCACTACAACTTATCCACTGGTAATTCCTTTTCACAGAACGGCAACGAACTAAGCAAAATGCAATGCTAGAACTAATTCCTCCCTCCCTCCCTCCCTCATTAATACAGGTAATAGAAATATATAAGCAATATAGAATACAGAAGATAAAAACTGCTGTTGAGTTGTTCTTATTGAGCGCCTCGTTGACTAGACCTCAGCTCTGCCAGGGGATGTTGCAAGGAAGTCCATCTGCACAACAACACGGTGTTACGAACTGGATAAATATAATCTTATGTGCATGTAATCATGTACATTGAAACTTTCTTTTGATTTCACCAAATGTAGTGGATATTAGACAAGTTGGTCAGCCTAAAAAAAACATTCTTCTTCATTCGTGCAAATATAGTTATCACATTTTTGCCTAATTGTGGCCAATTAATCAAACTTCTAAATTGTAAACAATACATCATGTTATGCTCTATATACCAAGCATCACAGAACTTGAGATGAGCAGGTGGCAGTTTTGCAGTAACATCTAAGAAGGATACCTTTGTTAGCGACTCATGCAATGAAGCGTCAAAGTGAGAAAAATCTAACAGGAATCTCTGGTGACTATCTTTCTGGTTGATCTGAACTTGAAGCCCCATTAGGAGGTGGTGCTGACAAACTGCTTGTGGACCCATTCTCTGCTGGTGGAGGATTTCCCCATTTTCTTTCAGATTCCAAAGGTTCCAACACATAAACACCACCGTCAGTCAAGCCTAGAGCAAACTGGTTTCCTTCCGAAGGGTGTGCCGCAACCACAACAGGATGAACACTTGGACTATAAAAGCAAGGACATATGTCAGCAATTTATTCACACTTCACTGATATGCCAAACAAATGACTAGTTTATTACAACAATACTTCAAAGAAAAAATATTTAGTTTAAAACTTTCCAGCTTCATGCACTCAGCAATTAAAGATCATGTCTCTTAGAGCATGAAGAGGCAGACATGAAAATCATAAGGCAAATAAACTGGTAATTTGTTGCTCCACCCAACCCCAATTCGAATTTAGGTTTCCTCCTTCCAAGACCTTTTCTAACCTATTTTTCTAATCCATCTTATTCCACCCAATAGACTTTTATGAATTTAACTGTGAATAAAATTTCAAAATTCCTGGCTATATAATAGTACTTGTTCTAGGAGAAAACTCAATCTACCAAAAAGTACACATCCTCTCTAGAGATGGGTTTTAGGACAGGCAACATGAAAAGTAACAGCGCAAACAGTTTATGATAAGAGAGGCCTTCTTTTTTAAAAAAGTAATATAACAACAGTGTATATTAGTATCTCTGGTCCCTAATATAGTTCCACTTAGGTTTGTCCTTTTATAGCTTTACCCATTTTGGTAACAAAAAAAATCTATATACTTTCATAACACAATACCTGAGACTTGGAGGAAGATAGGAAGCTGGAAGGATTCGGCATTGGAGTCTCAAACTTGACGCGCTGAATATGCCGATAGTAGCATCCATAAAGCTTGCATAAATCAGTTGACTATCACATGAGAATGTGGCGTGTGTTATTGGAGCTGAATTCTCTCGAACAGGCCACTGTCAAGGTTAAAGTGAGGCATGAGACAACCTACATAATGGGCTTCACAGCAAGTGTAATCAAATGAGAGAGGAGGATAAACTTTACCTGCTTCATGGGTTCTAGTTTTGTAGTTTCATAGATGGCGATCTGGGTTTCATGCACAACAAGAAAGTGCATTTGATCTTGGTGGAACTGAACGCGTGTATCCAAGATGTTGGATGCCCGACCTGATGGTATTTGCAAAAATTTGTTCTTTTGCTTCTCCCATCCATCTGTGTTCCAAACACATATCTAAAAGGACAAAACACAATTAAAAACAGCAACAATAGAACACAGCAAGTTTGCCAGATATTATCAAGGAAAGAAAGTTCAGTAAAATAACCTGGGCATCGGCACCGGAAGAGACCAACACATTTAACACATTTGAAAAGGCAAGACCTGTGATTCTCTTAGAGTGACCTCTAAGCTTGCTTTTAACCTGTGCAAATAAAAAGCAAATAATGTTTTAAGTGTATCCTATTCTATAGAGAGAAAAGCAAACCTAGCCCTGTTTGTCCAGTGTTAATACCTCATCAATCCGGACATTATATATTTGAATGGTTGAATCATCCATTCCAATTGCAATTATGTTGTTGTCTTGAGGGTGGAATGCAAGAAAAGTCGCTGCCGGTGGTGGAGGCATGAATGTTGTCATTGTCTGCAGTAAAATTAAACATTAAAGGTGCTTTAGAGAAATAGATGTGTGGGTTTTCGTGATGATTTACCAACCTTGAAAGTCATCATGTTGAATAGAGAGATCTTCCCTCCAGAAGCAGACATGACATAAGAGTCATTCTTTGACAAAGCAAAGCAGTGAACAGCTTCCTCAGGATTGCTGTCAGACGTGTCATTAGTCATAAAGATGCCACTTGGAGGTTGCCATAATTGAGGAGAAACACTTGCAGTAGCCTAGAAGAGTCAATTAGCAAGTTGAACCAATTAGTAACAATGTATTGCACAAGCAACTCGGATTGGGAAGATAACAATCTGAGCCACTACCAATACATGCACTGGTTTAAGGAGAAAACAAGGATTTCACCTTTGCCGATGAGCGATCATTGCGTGGCCATTTCCAAAGTAGATGAACCGCATTCGCAGTTAAAGCCAAGATAGCGACACCAGAATTTGTGTAAATAAGTCTCGAAATCTGCAATTATTGGAGATTTTTTTCATACACCCTTTATACAAAATCAGCATTAATAATTCAAACTGGGAAATAAGGAATATAAGTTTAAATATGAGATGCCATCCCTTTCACTTTTGTATAAGCAGTACAGATTGAACTGAAAATCTAGACTAGATATGAACGCAACAGCTAAGTGCAATTAAATATGGAGTGTTCCAAACCCAAAGGACTTCCGTGCAATAAGAGCTGGAACATCTGAAGGTGTACGTACTCAGAAGAAGTAACGTGCTATAAATTGTTTTGTGCAACCCAGTTAGTCGAAATAATGATATCATTCAACTCCATGCACAAAATCGTAAAAATAAATGATATAGATTCAGCAAATAACAGGGGGGGGGAAAGGAAACACGAAGCACTACCTTGCTTGGTCTCATGTTATTATTATCTGCTAGTTTAATTGATCTGCACTGAGTTGACTCAGTTATCTCCATAAGCTTCCATACTTTTGACTTGTCCAATGACTCATCAGCTATTCTTGGTTTTACATCCACCAAGCTTCTGCTATCGCCATTCTGCTATTTCCCCCCGGAGCATGACAGTTAGTTGTGATCATAGTAGAAGTTGTTTACCAACAAGAATAGAAGAGCAGCAGGAGAGGGTTAGTGAGTATATGCATACCATTGCATTCATAGTGGCTGGAGCAGCAGTTCCTGAACTGGTTGCTCCGGCAGCCGCAGAAGCAGTCAATGGGTTTATTAGAGGCTGCATTCAAGGATTCATTGGATCATGATTCCACAAATTGTTTCATGGATTTACAATTATAAGGCCTTACCTTTGTTACAGTCTCGGATGCAGTACGAGAAGCATGATCCAGTGTGCGCAGCAACCGAAGTCCATCAGCATTTGCTAAGATCTTGATACCATTATCAATAGTGGAAACAGCCAACAGGTTACCCTCCTTGTTGAAGCGTATCCGTGGACTTGCCTGTTGGTTGTGTGGCCATGTTAAAACAAGAGAAAAAATGTATACCTCCATTTTAGTGATTTTCACAAAAACTAGCACACACGAAAGAGATAAAGTTACTCACGGGTAGACCACCATCAGCTTCAATAGTAGTCAAAAGACCTGTGCTGTCCATGTCCCATATCTTAATCAGGAATTCATCCCCAGCAGCCAAAAACTTGTTTCGGGTGGTATCAAATTGCACAACGCCCATGGAACGCTTACGGAATCCCTGATATGTTCTCTTCACGGCCCCTTCACTTTCATTCCATTCTACTAGATGTGATTCACCATCCTTGCTAGTCCCACAAGAAAATAGCCTATTCATAAAATATGAAAGTTAGTGGAAGCAAAATATAGGCATCCATATATTCCTAATCAAACCAAGTGACAAAGTAACAAAACCTTGAACCATCAGCGCTATATGCCATTGTGGTGCACCAACGACCTGGTGCATCATAGTCAACTCTAGATCCCAAATTGTCATACAGCCACGCCTTTATCTTTCCATCTAAAGCCGTTGAGAAGATGAACTGAACAATAAGAAGAAAACACATGAAGTAAAGCCATTAGTTTCCTAGGGAATAAAATAGGCCTAACTGGGCATCAACAACTATTTGTATGCGATATTAACAGGATCAATACCTGGATATTTTCCTTATAATGTGGACAAACTGAATAAACAGGAGCTTCATGACCTTCAAAGGTAAATTGTTTTGCTCCACTAGTTGCCTCCCATACCTAGCATGCAATACTCAGAGCTTAATATTTATCAGTTGAGTAAAATGATTACTCTAAGAGTTAATACCATCACAGAACATCACCTTAATTGTCTTATCATCTCCACATGTGATTATACATAGCTGCTTATTTGGATGAGCAAATGCAATATCATTTACACCGCCAACATGTGCATCGATCTGAGGAAAGCAAGAATTAATGCAAAGTGGTAAAAAGGATAGGCAACTCTGTGTAAGATAATACATAAAAAATAACGTCAAACCTCCAACAGTTGCCTAATATCGTCGCCTCCGTGATAAGAATAAATCTGCACAATGTGCCTTGAATAGGCAACACCTATTAAAAGGAAAAAACATTAGAAAGCTGCAGCCATCTATGGTAAAAGTTGTGGGGGGGGGGGTCTTGCCAAACAAGGTTCCATCAGGACTCCATATTATGCGATTAACTGACACAGTAGGATCCTTGACAAGTGATGCCTGTTGACGAATTTCCATATTACAAATACTTAGAAGGGTAGTAAAGAGCACCAAGTTACTGGATCAAAAAGTGACACGAACAAACCTGGAGAGCCATAGAACATTTCCCAAGCTCCCAAACTTTAAAGTTTCTTAAAACAAGTCTTTCCTTGGTACCAACATCCCACAATCCAATGTCACCAACATTGGTACCAACTATAGCAGAACAATGTTAAAGATAGCACAGTGAGATGACTGGGAACAGATTAATCTGGATTTATTACGAGAAAGCGATAAAGCACCATGAAAGGACTCACCAAGAAGAAGAGTTTGTTGAAGTGGATGGAAATCCATGCTCATTGGGGTTGATCCTTGGCTTAAAGTCTGTGCAACAGTTTTATGGAAATCATCTTGTTGGTAATTATGGTTCTGTGGATAAGTCACAGGCAACATGTTCACCGAAAGATTCACCTGATAAATTTGACCACCATAATTTGGATGTTAACAAATGATCAGGTGTAATGAAACGGCACCATCAGCAAGAATGTAGTAACATATATTTAAGGATGAAATGTCACAAATACCTCCTCAGGCATGCCAACTGGCCTATTTCTTTTCGAAATATGATCAGAATCTCCTGATGGATAATCCATGCCAGGATTGGCAGTTGTCGGTGTTCTAGGATGCTTCAATAGAGAAGCTACAAGGTGTAAAGGCAGAAAGTCACTGGTCAACAAACCCGAACACTGCTATCATTCAGATCATTAATAGCACACTGCAACAGTCTTATCGTAAGTACCAGGATTCGTAGGAGTACCAAATCCAATAGCACCACCAGACACAGCAGGATGTGTTACTGCTGGAGGGTTTGACATCCACCCAGCCAGAGGTGGGACAGCAGTTGGTGCAGGTTGAAAAGGCTGAAAAGGACACGAATCAAATTTTAAACAATTGTGCCATTTCACATATGTATGAAGCATTCAAATATGCTCAATGAACTTACACCATGGGCACCCAGTGGGGGGAAACCTCCAGGTTTTGGTATAGATCCAAGTAATGGATTGTTTGCCGGAGATGGAGCACGTGCACCATTTGGTTGTCCACAAGAGTGGTCAACAAAAAGAGTCTTGATATCAGGATTAGGCCTAGGATTTTTGCAAAGCTGGTGCTGCCAGTTCAAGCTGCCAAAGATGAAGACTAGTAAGGTTGCCTATCATAATCCATATACATACCTCTTAGTTACAAAAGTATAGTATATCTTCTCTTAATTCAAATCATCTATGATATGCAAAGCGTACAAATGAGAAATTAAAATGAGAATCAGCAAGCACCAACCCTAGGAACCTCAGAAACCACTCACACAGAGTACTGTAAATGATAAACTAAAGAGTAAATCTTAGCTATGCCGACATTTTTTAATATATATATATATATTCAACTTCAAGCCTAGCAAATAAAAATTCGCGCAAATAATAGAGAGTAAACTATTAGTACCTTGATATCCATAAGAAACATCATACAAAGTAACTCATGTCTACAATAAAAGAAATGGTAGAGAGAAAACTTAACATGGTTGATGTAATAACTAGTTCTAATTAATCAATGGTGTAAAATTCTAAAAAATATTATAGTATTCTCGTAATTTCATAAGAAATCATTCAACTATTTTTATTGTTTGTGCCATGTAAAAGTGTATCCTCTAATCAACACTCGTAAAGGATTAGCATCGATGCGAGTTTTGTCAATTACAGTGAAATCAACTTAAAATTTCACAGCTGCTAAGGTTCCCTAATTACTCATGTTAACACACATGTACACAACTATACTAGCATAAACAAGATATTGTCTCTGTGCTACCTCTGGTTGATAAGTGTCCGCAATCTAGAATTCTTCAGATTGGGAAACTGAAGTTTGTCTCGGAACAAGGGGTTAGCCTCAATCAGCTTTTTGAGCTCAACAAGCATAATTGCTCTTGCAGATTTTGTATCACCATACTTAGAGAGCTGCTCATTTTCCCTACCAAGACAAATGCAGAAATCATACACTGAGCGATTCACCAGCAATTAAAAGTCAACAGCAATGACAACAGACTGGTGGATACAGAAAAGCATTTTTACCTGAAATTCTCCAAGGTCAGCAGCTGGGTGATCTCCTTAAACAGCTCCTCGTTAAAGGATGCAAAGACCTTCAAGTCCTTGACCAAGATTTCAACAGCCTTCGACCGATCATGCCTGGCAGGAAAGCAAAGCAATCCTGATGACTAAGACACCCCAATCCAGAATCACAAACGCCACACAACCCTCTCAACTTACTTATCAAGAGACTCAAGATACTTCTGCTTGCGGATTTCAAAGAATATCTTCATCGAGTAGCGGTTGTCATCAACCTTGGTGAAGCCACCGAGGTACCGCTCCACCTCGTCCCAGTTCCCACTGATCACTTCGTCCTCAAAGTACTTCATGTTGAAGTAGAATCCGGACTCCTGCTCCAGCCTAAAAATCAACAAGAACGCCAGCTGAGCAAGAAATTGATACCACATAAACACAAAGAGACTGTACAGTACTTCAGTCCGAAACGCTCACTTGTGAACAGTCTCTTTAAACTTCTCCTCATCGAGGAACTGCAGGATGAGGAAAACCAGCTCCCGGCTCAGAGACGACATCTTCCGCCTCACCCACGCGGAGGCGGATGCACCAACGGTACTACCCTATGAGGTCTCCCTGCACGGGACCAGTGGCAGATTTAGAGTTGAACTGGAACCCCCACTTTCTTTACTGGAAAAATGGGATCTAACTGCTCCCAGAAGACTAGAGATCTCATGAACAAGTAAATCTCAATACGAAAAAAATCAGCGAAGCTAGGGTTTTCCTTACCGATCAAGAGAATCCAAACCCTAAGTCCGGACGGATCGCCACTCCCCGCAAGTCCAGTAGCAGCCGCGGGTCTCGCCGCGGCGGCTTTGCTTCGGTGGAAGTATGTGGATTCCGCACTGCCGGCAGGATGGAAAGTTCGGCAGCTTCTGATTTGGGGGGAGGGCCGTGCTCGATCGCGAGAGGAACGGCCGGGGATGGGAACCGAATTTTCCTATTTAAGCCAGAGAAACAAACAGATAAGGAGTTGTACGCCGTTAGACCGGAATAGCGGCGTTTCACACGCAAATGAAGCAGGTCTACAATATAATTGGAAGGTCGTCAAATGCTTGAGTTCTTACCGTATCTAAGATTGTGCAGATAAATGTTTTCCAAAAATTAAGAAATATTTGATCGTGTTCAATGAATGTTTCCTACTCGAACGTGTGAATAGTCAGTGAGTTCAAATTTCTCTACATTTTGGATCTCAAGAAAAGGGGAAAGAAATTCAGGCAAGCCAAGGTTTTGACATCTAACATACTGTTCTAGTATATGTCCTATCAGAGTTGCCGATTAATCGATAACCATATTTTACACACTAAATAGATATGCATAGATAAAACTGTAAGAAAAAACTCCATCTTCCTAAAAACTAAAGACTTTAGACTATTTACAATACCTCGTATATCCGCGCCCTATGTTAGGTGTTATAGCGAGCGCTATTCTACATCATGCACCCTAGTGTCTGTTGTAGACGTCTGCCTCACGCGCGGTGAAGGAGAATCAAAGAGGAATTAAGGAAGAATGGAATTGGATAAAAAAGAATCGAGGACCTCTGTCTCATGGAAGAGCTTGTTGTGAATCGAGGAATCGAAGCGAATAAAGAAAAATTGATGTGAATCAAGAAGAGTCGGAGCGAATCAAGAAGAATCGGTGTTGGAAAAGATTGTTGACCTCCTCCTTGTGTTCTTGTGCCATCTCTGTGAGAGGGTCTCGTCGCCGTCGAGGACACCGCTTACTTGCCCCATGGTCGCCAGACTTGCTATCACCGGGGGCATTGACGGGCCCTCCTCCTCCTCCTCCTCCTCCTCCTCCTGCTTCTTCTTCTTCTTCTTCTTCTTCTTCTTCTTCAGCAACGTCCTCTATAGATCGACAGAGGCTCTCTTATTCTTCTTTGGCGTCCTCACCATCTCGATTGCTTAGATGGGGAGGAGACAAAGGAGAGAGAAAAGAAAGAAGAGAATATACGACACTGGGCCTGGAGAGAAGATAAAGGAGAGAGAAAAGAAAGAAGAGACCATACAACACTTGCCTGACCCGAGGAGAAGATATGAGAGAGAGAAGAAAGAAGAGAAGATACGACGTTGGTCACAAGATAAATGAGAGAAAAAAAAAAGAGAACATACGACCACGGGTGAAGATAAGGGGGTAAAGAAAAAGAACATGTGACACTAACCTTAGGGGAAGATAAGGAAGAGAGATAGAGAAAAGGGAACAAAAGAAGAAGGAAAAAAAGAGAAAAAGGGTGAAAATAGATATTTAGAGTATGTAATATCATTAAAAAGAGAGGAAAATTGTGCATGTGACATCATTAAAATGGATATAAATTATAATAATACAAAGTAAATTACTACTACAATTACATATTGACGCAAGTAGTCACTCCCTCCGTTTCAAATTATTTGACATTGGCTTATTCAATTTTGAACTAACTAGCGTCAAATAATTCGAAATGGAGTATATGTATAGTATAAAAATAAGTAGTTGATACAGAGTATGAATTTAGAGTACGACAAGTGAGAAAAAATGTAATAGAGAGTATGAAATATTTTTAGAGTGTGTTATAAATAACTAAAATTATTATTTTATAATACGAAGTTAGATTACAAAGAGTGCAACCAGTCTTAAAGTATTTAAACTCTAGTCTATATAAGTGTTTGATAAGTCGATCAAATTATCGATCTGTTGTTGTGTTTTTTTGCTTGAGGTTAAGTGATTGGGAAGTCCAGTCATAGTAGTGGCGGGCCTCATGTATCATCGCCTTTGACATTAGGGAATTCCGGGTGAACGCGATTTTTCTTTGATTGAACAACTTTCGAAATGAAAGGATATTTTTTCATATGAAATGAGAAATGGGGGGAATATTTTTTCTTAAATGTTGATCAAACACTCATATACATGTACGAGGACTCATCACTATGAACATACGCGCACACACCTAACTCCTATGACTGCTTAAATGAATAGATAAACTAATTTTGAAATTTACAAAGTCACTACAAACATCTCGTTGTAATAAGAATTGCAAAGTCCATTCCAAAAAAGAGATAATTGCATAGTCATAAAATACGGGGAAAACATGAAATTCAGGGGTAACTTTTGTTACGTCATGTGTAAATTATGCTTTGTACAATGACGTGTGTAATTCTAGCGAGCTTGTTTTAGTTTTTGAATCTAGTATAAATCTTATTGATATATGACAGTCTCACATTTAGTGGTATATGGTACAATATGTTAGTATCTAAAGTATTACTCTTATGGAGAGAATGACACTAGTCGTTGGGAAATTTTTCTTGTTTCATTCCACACACAATGTCATGCCCAACCTAGGGGTTGGGGTTACATATTTATAGCTGAGGTAGCCAAGCATATAACGAGATGCTAGTCTAAGATGCCAAGATGATGTCCTACCAAAGGGCTAATATGTTGTTCTAACAAATGACTAGTATGTTGTCCTAACAAAGGACTAATATGTTGTCCTCTTGGTCTAAGATGTTGTGCTAACAAGGACTAAGATGTTGTCCTAACTAAGGGCCACAAAGACCAAGAGTACAAGACTTATTCCATCATTCCCCCCTAAATCTTGTGCATCGTCTTGTGGGGAGTTGGACCATTCCGATCTTGGAGCAAAGCTCAAGGAACTTGATCCTCCCAAGGGGCTTGGTGAGCAGGTCTGCAAGTTGGTCCTTGGTGTTGATGTAGCACACCTTGATGCTCCCTTCCTCCAAGCAGCCTCGGAGAAATTGGTACCTCACCCGGATGTGCTTGCTCCGTTCATTAAAGACGGGGTTCTTTGCTAGAGCCAGAGTGGACTTGTTGTCCACCCTGAGTTCCACCGCTCCGGTGTCTTTGCCGAGGAGATCACCAAGCAGTCAAACTAGCCAGAGCGCCTGAGTCAAAGCGGTAGAGACCGCTATGTACTCGGCCTCGTAGCTGGACAAGGCCACCACTTGCTGCTTGACCGACTGCCAGCTAACGAGACACTTGCCGAGGAAGAAGAGAATCCCGCTCGTGCTCTTGCTAGTGTCGATGTCGCCGGAGTGGTCGTTGTTGCTGTACCCGACAAGGTGTGCCTCCCCAGGGCACCTCGGGCAGTAGAGGCCGTGGTCGAGGGTCCCTGCAACGTAGCGGATGATCCTATTCACAGCCTGCTGGTGCTCCGTCGTCGGTCGCTGCATGAACCGACTGACGTAGCCGACAGAGAATGCCAAGTCCGGCCGTGTGTGGGCAAGGTAGCGAAGGCTCCCCACAAGACGCCAATATTGCGTAGCGTCCACCTCCTCCGTCGTGCTGTCGCGGCTCAACTTCAGTCTCTCCTCCATCGGAGTGAGAGCTGGGTTACAGTTTGTGAGCCCAGCCAGCTCAACAATGCGTTTGGCGTAGGCAGTCTGTCGAAGCATGACCCCGGAGTTGGCCTGGTGCACCTCGATCCCTAGGTAGAAGGAGAGAGATCCCAGGTCACTCATCTGGAAGGTGACTTTCATCGCTTCCTTGAACGCTGTCACCTCCGCATCCTTGGTGTCGGTGATCACCAAGTCATCGATGTATACACCCACCAGTAGGGCATTTCCTCCACTGCCCCATCGGTAGATGGCCGCCTCGTGCGGGCTTTGCTCAAAGCCCATCCCCTTGAGCGTGGAGTCCAACTTGGCATTCCACGCCCTTGTTGCCTACCACAAGCCATAGAGGGCCTTGCGCAGACGCAACACCTTGCCCTCCTTGCCAGAAATCGCAAATCCCGGCGGCTGGTGCACATAGACCTCCTCTTTTCAATCGTCGTTAAGAAACGCCGACTTGACATCCATGTGTTAAACCCGCCAGCCTCCCTGAGCAGCCAGCGCAAGGAGGAGTCGCACCGATTCCATCCGTGCCATGAGCGTGAAGGCATCGTCAAAGTTGATCCCCTTCCGTTGCACGAAACCGCGTGCCACCAAGCTCGCCTTGTGCTTGACGATGGTGCCGACTTCATCCCTCTTCAACTTGAACATCCACTTAATGGCGATCGCGTGGTGACCACGAGGGAGGTCAACAAGCTCCCAGGTGCGGTTGTTCTCAATCGCATCCATCTCCGACTGCATCGCGGCACGTCAGGTCGCGTGTCTCTCAGCCTCCACGAAAGACCGAGGCTCGCCGTCATCGCACGCAAGGTGCAACTGCGCCTCCAGATCGTGAGGGACCAGTCCCGACACTGGCTGGTCGCCGAGAAGATCCTCCATCGTATGATACCGCAACGACTCGCCGTCGTGGCATCCGTCGATGCGCTCCTCATCGTGGGAGAGCGGAGTAGCGAACTCCACCGGGTTGTGCTCGACACGAGCTGGTGTCGGAGTAGACGTAGCCGGGGGGATGGCAGTCGGTGCTGGAGAGCATGGGGTCACCGGCTGTGGTGGTGGTGGTGGAGAACTCGTCGCAGCCGAGGTCGTGACTGGGGAGCATAACGCTGAAGTCGGTGGAGGCTCGGGGACTGGGGTAGACATGCTCGGTGGAGAAGAACTGCCTACTCCCCCAGTTCCCTAGAAGTGGACGTACTCGACGATGAAGTTGTCGTATGTCGGAGTCGAGTCGTCGTCTACCGCCTTGTCCCATACCCATCCTCGCCCTTCGTTGAACACTACATCATGTGTCGTGCGCACGCGATGTGTTCCTGGGTCGAGAACGCGGTAGGCCTTCGAGCCCTCCGGGTAGACGATGAACACCCCCGGAGTGCTCCTATCGTCGAGCTTGCTAATGTGGCAAGGCTCATTGGCGAACGCGAGGCAAACGAAGACCAGTAGGTGAGAGACTGTCGGCTTGCGCCCATGCCAAGCCTCGTACGACGTCCTGCCGTCGAGAGCCTTGGTGGGCGAGCGGTTGAGGATGTAGACCGCCGTCACCACCGCCTCTCCCCAGAAAACATACGACATTCCCCTCTACTTGAGGAGAGTCCGAGCCATCCCCACAACCTTCTGGTTGCGCCGCTCGACGATGCTGTTCTGCTACGGGATGTACGGCGCGGAGTAGTGGCGCTGAACACCCTCATCCGCGCAGTACGACGTGAACTCAGTCGCCGTGAATTCGCCGCCATTGTCGGTGCGCAGCAGACGCAGCTTGCGGCCGCACTCCACCTTCGCAGTGGCCTGCATGCGCCTGATGGCGTTCGCAACCTCTCCCTTGCTGTCGAGGACCATCACCCACATGTAGCGGGAGAGGTAGTCGACAAGCAGCAGGAAGTAATGTCGTCCTCTCGGTGTAGCCGGTGTCACTGGGCCACAGAAGTCCCGGTGCACGAGCTCGAGCCGCTCCTTGGCTCAGAACCTCAAGTGCTGGGGAAAGTGGAGCCGCCTCTGCTTTGTCAATACCCTGACATCGCAGAATTGCTCCACGTGGTCAAGGGACGACAGGGTGAAAGTTGCCTAGAGGGGGTGAATAGGCTAATAAAACCTGAAACTATTGCAGACAACGGATTAAACTTGAAGGAGGCCGGACTAGTCCGGTCTGAGGGCGGACTAGTCCGGTCTAAGTATAAAATTGTGTTTTAGGTTTTCCTTTTTAAGTTTGTTTGAGCGGAAGATATATGGTAGTCAAATAATATCACTAATTAGTTGTGAATGATTAGATTCCGAGATGGTAGAACAATTCACGGGTGTTAATACAATGAAAGCTTAACAAGTAAATCTAGTGAGCGAGTGAGAAAGTAAAGGAACCAAGAGACACGAATTATCTCGAGGTTCGATTCCACACAGGAATCTACGTCCTCGTTGAGGAGTCCACCAAGGACCAGGTCTTTTCCAACCCTTCCCTCACCGAGCGATCACCAAGATCAAGCCCGGGCTCTTTCACTATCAATCAAATGTGAATACAATGCCCTTAGGGGCTACTCACAACTTGAGGCTTCCTACACCAACCTAGCAGTTCTAAAAATCAAAGTCAACTGTTAAGAACTCAAATTAACAGTTAGAGTGCAAGAGAATCAAACCGAGAGCTCAAACGTCGATCACCACGTCTTTCCTCTCACAAAACCACAATCTCCTTAAGATCCAATCTTAGGAGTCTAGACGGTGAGGAAAGAGGCTTAGAAGAGCTCTAGAAATGATTTTTCAGCGCTTGGGTTGGTGTTCTTTCAATTCTCAGTCGGGGGGTCTACTTTTATAGAAATCCCGACATCTAGCCGTTACCAACTAAAGTCCGGACTAGTCCGGTCCTAACCCCGGACTAGTCCGTTCTTGAGGGACCACTCACGTCACAAGGCTACCAACTAAAGTCTAGTGACCGTTGAACTCAAGCGGTCATAAAACCCCGGACTAGTCCGGCCAAGGGCGGACTAGTCCGATCTCAGTCAGGAACCTTTGTTCCGTATGAGAACGGACTAGTCTGGTAAGGGTGGACTAGTTCGGCCCCAAGGGCGGACTAGTCCGGTCTTACCAGACTTAGTCTAAAAACTCTATAATCTAGAGCTGCGGACTAGTCCACCCAACTTCGGACT
The DNA here is from genome assembly GCA_030760725.1 of Neostapfia colusana. Lineage (NCBI taxonomy): Eukaryota > Viridiplantae > Streptophyta > Magnoliopsida > Poales > Poaceae > Neostapfia > Neostapfia colusana. Next base: position 86,009,565 of record JASWHV010000013.1, on the reverse strand, counting down.
AGTCCGAGCTCACACAAGAACCTTTGTTCCGTCCTAATTCGGACTAGTCTGAAGAGACCGAACTAGTTCAGCCTGTGGAACGGACTAGTCCGACGTCACTCAGAGACTTCTTCTCCGGACCTAAACGGCTTAGTTCGCTTAACGGACTAGTCCGGCCACACGGGCGGACTAGTCCGGCCCTCTGAGACTTAGTCTCATAACGGCTCAGACTCACATGACAACGGACTAGTCCGGCCTGTAACGGACAAGTCCGAACTCACTCACTGACTCTTTATCCGATGTAAAACGGAGTAGTCCGGGTTGGAACGGACTAGTCCGACCCATAGTCCGGACAAGTCCAGTCTTCCTTTTTCACTCATACCTATGACTACTTCGTCTCACGATTCTAACTTTCTAACCTTAGTTTGAGCTCTCTAATGATTCTCAAGCACTCTAAAAGAGAAGACCCTGTACACAACTAGAAAATAAGAAAATTAATAGAAAATTCTATTTTCTACTCTTTCAAGTCTTCTTCTTTTCCTTTTGCTTCTTGAGAGACTCCATATCCATTTTCTTTGATAAACACCTGTGCTCATACTCATTAAAAACTTATTAGTATCTTAATTGTCGTCATCAATCAACCAAAACCCACGGGATTACCTAGATGCACTTTCACAGGCCCCGTACCATCTCCTTGGCGCTGAACCGCTTCAGGGCCTCGAAGTGAAGGTGCCCAAAGCGCTCGTGCCACTGCCACGCCTCGTCATCCCGACGAGTAGCAAGACAGATGGGTTGTGCTATCTGCACGTTAAGGACGTAGAGTCGATTGGTGCCTCTAGTTACCATAGAAAGAAGGCGACGATGGCGATCCTAAATCCTCATGACCCCGTCCTTGATCTCCACGCGCGAACCGTTCTCATCCAGCTGTCCGAGGCTGATAATAGAGTTCCTCGATGCGGGGATGTAGTAGACTCCGATGAGCAGCCTGTGCTCACCAGACTTGGCGGTGAGGATGACAGAGCCGACGCCCTTGATCTCCACACCAGAGGCGTCCCCAAACTTGACGGAGCCTCGGACATTGGGGTCGAACTCAGTGAAGAACTCCTGTCGACCGGTCATGTGACGGGTGGCGCCGGTGTCGAGGCACCACCCGTCAGTCTTGTCGTTACTAGAGCCGTCACCGAGGAAGGCGTGTGCTCTTGGCTCATCGAAGTGGAGGAGAGCTGCTGCGGCCGATGCCATTGGAGGTGGCTCGATGCTTGCGTGCGCCAGGAGTAGAGTTGGCTCCTCCTCCTCCATCTGTGCGACGTGGGCCTGGCCGCGTCGTGGCTGCCGACACTCCCTGATCCAATGACCAAGCTTGCCACAGTTGTGGCAGGTGTCATCTCGTGCTGGCTTCCGGTTGCCGGCGGCACCGCCCTGGGCGCCTCCGTGGGAGCCACCCTCGGCACGTCTCTGCGCCCCGGCTTGGGCACCTCCGCGCCCCTTGCTTGCCTTGCCGCGCTTGCGGCCGCCTTTCGAGAAGGAGGGCTCCCCATTCTTCTCGTCACCTTGGCAGGCCTCCCACTGCTCCCGAGTCTGTTGTAGCTTCTCGCCGATGGTGATAGGCCTCGAGAGAGGTTGAGGTTCGTCGCTGTCGACGACCTTGAGGCGGCCTATCGCCTCTTTGATCGACATCGTGGAGAGGTCCAGCAGAGACTCGATCGAGCGAGCGATTTGCTTGTACTTCTCGGGGATGCAACAGAAGAGCTTTTCGACGGCTCTCTCCTCGTTGTAGGTGTCGTCGCAGAAATGCACCATCTTTTGCAATAGTGTGTTGAGACGGAGAGCAAAGTCATCAATATCATCACCTGGTTTGAAGGCCAGGTTCTCCCACTCCTTGCAGAGTGCGTGCAGTGTGGTCTTGCGGGCGCGGTCGCTGCCGATGCGTGCCGCAGCAATGGTGTCCCAGGCCTCCTTGGCAGTCCGCTTCTTGGAAAGCGAGAACTGCATCTCGGGCGGTACTACAGCAATGGGAGCATCCAGCGCCCGTCAATCCTCGTAGTAGTCGACGTCGCCGTACCAGACCGCTTCCCACATGTGCCGCACTTGGAGTCGTATCTTCATCACCGCGACCCACTCGACGTAGTTGGTCTTGGTGAGGGTAGGCCACCCATTGCCGGGACCAACGTCCCTGACAATGGCCTGGATCCCGTGGTGACCATGGTACCTGTTCGAGGAGGGAGAGTCGCGCCTCCTGTAAATGCCTTGATCTCCGTCGACCCAACCACTCGTGTCGGGAGCGTCGCTGGCGCGTCCGCGCTTGTCTTGGCTGCAGCCGCCGCGCCCATGGGGGTGCGCGGCTGCCCACTATGGCGTCTGTGGTCGTGCTACCTCCCTCGCGAGCCTGAGGTCTTCGTTGGTGCCGCCGTCGGTAGAAGCAGAGCCTCTGTCACTACCGCCACGCAGAGCCTCAAGCTCTGCTGCAGCCGCACGCGCTACATCTGCAACCGCTGCTGCTTCTACTGCCCTCGCCGCTGCTAGTTCCGCCGCCGCCAGCCTCGCCGCCCTCGGTGCCGTCGCTGCAGCCTCTGTCGCTGCTCGCTCGCGTTCTTCTGCCGCGGCGACCTCGGCCTCCTGCCGATGCCGCTCACTCGAAGCGATCGAGCGCTGAGACTACCATCCTGACATGGCGCGCTAGTGGGGGAGTGCTGTGTGGGGAAGAGGCTGCCTCAGACAAGATGCCAAGATGTTGTCCTAACAAAGAACTAATATGATGTACTAACAAAAGACTAATATGTTGTCCTAATAAAGGACTAATATGTTGTCCTCTTGATCTAAAATACTGTCCTAACAAGAAGTAAGATAGTATCCTAACTAGGGGCCACAAAGACCAAGAGTACAAGACTTATTCCATCACATCATAGAAAATAAGTTAAATTTGATGGGAACTTATAGAATATTTTATTAAAAACTAAAGCAAAGAGTGAACTTGTGACTAGAACTAACCAATTGTCCAACTCAGAAAAACGTTAGCCGTCCGCAAGCGATTGGCAGTCTCAACAGACAACCAGGAACTTGTTCAAACTAACCCTTGCAGCTATAGGTGGACCATACTTGAAAAAGAAAATTGAAACATCATAAAAGATAGATCCACTGTAGCCTCAGTCGGAAGCTAGGAATTCAGATTTGTTCAGTCACGATAGTGGTTCTCCGATCAGATTATCAAAGATGATATTAATGTGAATCATAAAAGCAAGGAACAAAATATACAAAATCTGATGCAGCCTCCAATAACTGGTGTACGACTCAGATTTTGCAGGAAAAGAATACTTATAGGCTGATCAAAAGATACAGATTACTCACACAAGATGTAAACTAAAAACCTTTATTGCTCAAAACCTCAAACAAGTACATATCGTGAATCCTTCGCAATCTGATATGCTACACATCACAATATACGAAAGCACTCCTATCATGATATTCACCGTATCATCTATCAGGTACAGTAACTGCTGGTGTATGCCAGCATACATGCTTGGTGCAAAACTGAAAACTGCTTATGAAAGCCCAGAGTTATGGCTGGTACAAGAGGACTGGAGAGTGACAAAAAACCTAAAGAGATTTCTGTTCCAGGACAGACATTATGATAGGTTTGGTGCCAATTCAGATACACTGCTGGCAGAGCCGACTTGTTCTTGTAGGTCTAGGTTCAGTGGAAACATCTCGCACTGAGCAATATGTGCCATAAGCTGGTCCATAAGGACCAAAGCAGCCATGGATTCCACCATAGGTACAGCTAGACAAGTAATAGCAAGAAATCAAAAATCAGGTCACAGGTAAAAAAGTGATAATGAGCAGAATTTTTTGGTGGAGCCATTACCTCGAGGGACAACACATGGGTCATGGCGGCCCCTTGCTAAAAGTTCAACATCCTGATGCTCCCTTGACACAGTATTTTGTTTCTTCTGGAAAGATTAAATGAATGACTCAGATAAATGACTAACTTTCCACAGGTCTCAACCTTGAAATGCAATTTTAATCATGTAAAATACACCCAACATGTAATGGACTATGTAGCATACAGCAACATGAAACAAGCCACAAGTTACACCAAATGAACATTCTGATATTCACGACAGTTGCTAAAAAAGTGATTTTTTCGCAAAAAGATACCGATTGTGCCCACAACATAACATTGATTATGGATTGGAGAGCATTATATGGCAAGGATGCTACTGCTAAGATTAAGAAAGAAAATAATATATTTTTTCTCAACAAAAGGAAGTTCCGGGGATGCCTTACCCCAATAGTTGCTGTTGGCTTAAAAGCTACTTTGAAGTATATAATTTCACCATTTGATATACCTCCCTGCATGCACATACAAGATACAAATATCAAGCCGCCAGCTCCATATGTACGACTATATTACTGAATTGAAAAATATAATACTAAAGCAACAGGATTTTAGGATAAAAAACCTGAACACCACCAGAGCGATTAGTTCGTGTCCTCACATATCCAGCCTCATCCATATAGAACTCATCATTGTGCTCACTTCCAGTAAGGTCAGTACCTAGGCACAAGTTATTAGTAGCAACCACTTGTGAAGTTGGGTAGTAGGCTGCATAGCCCCCAACTGTTACAAGCAATAAAACAACTTGTCCAGAACAGAATAGTTCCTTACCCGCGAAGCCACTTCCAATTTCAAAACCCTTGCTTGCAGGAAGAGAAAGCATAGCTTTTGCAAGTTCAGCTTCAAGCTTGTCAAACACAGGTGATCCGAGCCCCTATACATTGTTGGTCACCTGAACATATCAGCTATCTGAATTCTTTTTCTTTTTGAAAAGTGGATGACCTAACTTCAAACATATGACGAGGTCCGAAACAATGGCAATTATGACTCATGAGTTAAGAATGCACATAGTAAACTAATTTTGTAAAAAGGTTAGAGGCCACACCAAAATCAACAAACTGCATAGTCTTGATACTTACACGTGGGACATTTCTTGCAATGCATGTGACCACCCCACCAATTGAATCCCCTCTCACTCGCACTTTATCAATTGCAGCAATCATCTTCTCTGCATATTCTGGATTAGGACATCTAACAATGTTGCTCTCTATCTGAAAAATACAAAAGCAAGATAAAAATTCAGCAAATGCACACTGGCACTATCCTAGTAATGGTGGGGTGCGAGAAGGTAAGAAACAGAGACCTGTTCCATCGTTACAGTTTCATAATCAACTGCATCTTCCGGAAGTATGACTTGATGCACTTTGGAAACAAATGCCAAGATCTGAGATAAAATGTTCTTCCATTATTACAGGATACAGGGGATTATTTTTACTAGGAGAAATGAAAAGGTGAATTACTCCAGAAGAATAAATGCATCAGTGGCATTGTTGTCTATTATTCTATGCAAAAAATAACAATATACTGCTACTACTACTACTACTACTACTACTACTACTACAAAACCAACATGATTAACATTTTTAAGTAAAGAATGAACCAGGATCCTATTCAAAGCAAACTGAAGAGCATCTATTCAAAAGGAAACTATTGTTTCAAAAGGTTTGATTACTCTTACCATAATTCAAATGGCAGTAGTTATATTAACACAAAAATAGTAAATGTTTATGCATGTTTAGGATGTATCGGGAAGAAGGTTTTCTTTTTTCTTTCAGCGTTGCATTGTCATAGGGAAATAACCAGAACGACCGCAACAGTTTAGTAACATGTGTGTGTTGGTAAAAAAAATGCCAAAGTGAGACCACACCTCTACTCCGGATTTGAGCTTAAGGATTTTCTTTGCAAGAGCTCCTGCAGCCACCCTTCCAATGGTTTCTCTGGCGGATGACCTCCCACCACCCTTTCATTCAGCAAGCACAGAAGTATGCTCAATTCAAACAGTCAAATAAACTAAATGAAACATTTTATACTTATGTGCAATTAGTATTGGTAATGGGAAAAGGTACCTGCACAGCTCTAACACCATATTTGAAGTCATAAGTTGCATCTGCGTGAGAAGGCCTGTACGCCTTAGCCATTTCACTGTAGTCCTGTAGAGCCAGATATGATTATAAATTAACAATTCCTGCCCTTATAAATATTTAACTTCCATAGGTTTCATCTATCACATAACATATGTCAAGAAAAGCATATACTTACGCCGCCTCTTTGATCTGTATTTGGGACAGAGACATGAATTGGTGTACCAGTGGTCAACCCTGCAGACAACCCATCAGCTCTGTTATGCCACTGAAGGAAGCTAATGCATTCTTATTCCCAAACAGATTGACAAAGTCTGTCTTGTATTCTGCAAGGTACCATACCTTCATGTGTCCCTGACATAATTTTACATGTATCAGTCTCCTTTCTTGGGGTGGTTATTCTGCTTTGACCTGGCCGTCTGTACAAATCAATGTGTTTACATCAGTAAACACCATAGAAATAATCTAGCAAGGTTTTTGAGTTTCATGATATGCCACTCAATGTGTCACTGCCATGTAGGTCCTGAGACCATGCGTTCATGAGACATGGCAGTGAAATATTGACAAGTTTCATCTAGGAACCATATTCTGCTAAAATTTAGCAAACATATACTTTCAAAATCCTTAGGTTCGCTGCACAACAACAAAGCCTTTGTCCCAAGCACGTTGGGGTCGGCTAGACATAATTTTTTTTAAATGAGGTGCAGGAAGAGGACACACACCTTCGGTCAAGGTCAACCTGCAAGTCTGCCTCGGTAAGTGGAATTCTGGGTGGGCAACCACTAATGACACAACCAACGCCTCCTCCATGAGACTCTCCATAGGTTGCAACCTGGAAGTGCTTTCCAAAGACATTTCCGGTCGCCTTCACCTCTGTTTGCCATTTTCAGTAGTATCAATTGTTAGAGTAAGTCGGTTTTCTATCCTTCATTTTAACAGAACAGCAGGCATGTAGCAGATTAAAAACTGAGCGTCGTCTGACTCTAAACACACACATATCCATCGTGGTACTAAAATGCAAAAATAAAAACGTTAAACCTGGTTATCACAACCCCCTAGATCTGAAACTAATCCAATATTGAACCATACACGGTGGTGCCTAACAGAACAGAACAATCCTTTAAATTATTTCAAGTCGTCCCTGCAGGGCTAGTAACTAAATCACATCCACGTTATAAGAAACGATCACTGTTCTCCTTCCAGGAAAAAGTTAGTCCGAACCGGTCTTGCTATGAGGGATGGAACAATGTAGTCCACAGCATCCGGCAACCCTCAGGTCCCGTCAGGACCCTCGAGGCAATCTCCACTCCAATTCCAATAATCTGGGGCCGACCTAGCAGCTCGGCGACGCTAATCGAAATTTATTGTACTTGACACGAGTAAAAGGGGGAAGCATCCGAAAGGACCTAGGCGGGCGGCGCGGCGGCCGCGGCCGACGGAGAAGCGGAGGGAGGCGGGGGCGGATTCGGGGACCGCGCCGAGGCCGCGGGAGAGGAACCGCGATGACGCCCTGGCGGACACCGGCGGCTGCGACACGGGCGCGGCCATCGGAGGGGTGGTGGTGGTTGGTCTAGGCTGGGTTGGTGAGGCAGGCAGGCGAGGAGGCGGCGGCGGAAGGCAGCAGGCCACCAGCTCGGCTTAATACGCGACGAGGCCGCGGTCGCGCCACGCCACCTACCCCGACCAGTCCGGCCGCGCGGGTTCGTTTCGTGGCGTGCCGCACCTACTACCGCTACCGGCACGACCTCAGGCTCCGCTCCGGTCCGCCCCGGGTTCGTGGCGGGCCAAGCCGTTTCCCACCGGACGAGCCGGCTGGACATCGGACGGAACCCGACCGGATAATTCCACGCCGATCCCATCGGCTCGGCTCGATGGTGTGGCCGCGGCTGGCGGCGATCACACGTCGGAACGTGCTACGCATGGCGATTCGGCTTTGGATGCTGACCCCGCCGATTCGTGGGATCCGATCTGGTTGTGACGATACTAAACCCCGAGCACCAGGAACAAAATCATCCTGTGTACGTCAATGAAGGTTAGTATTCAACGTTTGTCACGTGCCTAATTTTGCTCTACCACCGACAAAACAAGCTAGCAAATGGCTAGCATCATGCAGGCTCGTTCATGCAGAGAGATCACACGGTCACCGCCGGTAATAAGCTCTCGCATCTGGAACTCAAAATCATACTATTGTCTTTCATTTTCCAGACACGAGTAAAACAATCAGCAAGATTTAGGCTGCGCAGAGAAACCATACGGTCCATGATATAAAGGTACAATAAACGCTGAAACTCTGTACAGGTTGAGTCCACCTCCGCTCCCTTGGTTTTTTTCCTGACGGACGAAGCCAATCAGGCATGCATTGAGGATTCATCCTCCTACACTTCTTCAGGTAGCCATTGTACAATGCACGCACGGTGTCTATGGTACACACATTCCCCTTGGCATCTCGGACCTCCAGATACAGAAGCCACCAAGCCATACGATGCCAGGAGCTTACATGCTTATACATACGCTAAATGTAAAGTATTGGGTTCCATTCCCCATGCTCAGATGACAGAGCACCATTCAGGGAAGCCCCAAAGGCCATAAACTAGGACTCATGCAATGTCTGAATGCAGCTTGAGTTTCATCATCGCTAGACCTCTTCCTGCAACGGAGGCAGAGGTGGCTGCGCCGGTGATTGGGGTTCAATCTGCTGCTCTTCAGATTTGTTGCTCACTTTGATCTCAAGAAGGCGTTCAACTGGCTGCCTGCAGATGGGGCACCTGGTGGTCTGGTACCTCAGGACCTTGGCACATTCACTGCACATGCACTGTAAGAAAAGAGGATAACAGTGTCAGAGCTAAGAACAGATGTTAATACAATAAATCAGTTCAAAACAAATGGGGATCGCTACAACTCTGGTAGAATCTAGCCTAGTAATTTGAATATTTAATGCTAATAAAGATCACATTGTACTTCAAGCATACAGCTAGCTCTAAACAAAGACGTGATTGGTAGATTGGAAGTTGGAACTTACCATATGCCGACATGGGAGGACAGTAGTATCCCTCGGCTCTGAGAGGCAAATAACACATTCTTTCCCTGGATCATTTGCGTCAGCATCACCTTCCATGGAGTTTCCTATTCCATATATTTCCTGCAATTCGTACCTAGTTCCATTCACCCAAAGGATCTGACTAACAACACGAACATGATAATCCCCATTTTCTTTCTTCTCAAACACAGCTTGTGTTATCTGTGAGTTTGGAGTTTTTATCTTCTGGTCTTCCCCTTCCAATGGTTGATCTGACAATGCTGTTTCAGCTTTAACCGCAAGCGGAAATACATCCATGTCCCCCTGCTTTAATAAATCAGATTCTTCAAATGCTGAAAAGTCAATTCCTGTCCCTGAAGGTTGCCTGAACTTTTGACCAAGGCCCTCTTTGAAGCTAACAGTAACAGGCTTAATCTGGTCTTCTTTCATTGCCGTTAAGTTGCAGTTGAGCTCTTCCTTTGCGAAGAAGTAAACAGTCATGCTGTTGAAGTACACGAAGCACACCAATAAGTTTGGCAAATCACATTACGTAAGACCAAGTAGAAATGTCATGTTATGTTAGTAATAAATAAAATTAGGCAGCAAAGTTTGTTTCAATCAATATGGGTAGAGTGAACATACCATATAACAAGGAAGTATGCAGCTCTTGCACTGTGCGTAACAAATTTCTACAAGTGTACCATGCTTAGACAAAAGGCTATGAAGGGTAACATTATCACATGTTGACAAGAAAATTCAAACAAAAATATTGCGATCAACTCAAATTTATTTCCCTGGAAATTTTTTGTGTGACACACTAATACCCTGCAAACTGTATTTGAGAAAACACAGACAGAAGCAAACTTACAGCAAACACTATTATGAATCTAGTAAAACACCAAAACATGAGGAGGTCTTGCTAAAGATAAAGGATGCCCTTATAATCTCCAGATAAACTAAAACACTATAGGCTTCTATTACCTGCGTAAGGCAACATTGACAACTATTACTTAACTTCTGACGACAATAGACAGGTTAAGTGACTATGGAAGAGTAGAGGAGAATACTAATACAAGACCTACAGATTTGTGAGGCATAACTTTAAGCATAAAACACAATGATTAAGCAGATTAAATATGTGATTGACTCTACAGTGACTAATAGCAATCAACTAGAACATAACACCAGAGACCGAGGGAACCCTAAACATTTAAAAAGTGCTGAGTGATATACAAAGTGCAGGAAAGCAATAGAAAGGAATGTTTAGAGGCAATAAAAAGGAAGTGGAGCAGGAAAAGAAGAGTGGTGCACAGTAGTGAATACATGGTATCTAGTGTTAACTATCGATGGTAGGGCATATACATGAAATCAACAAGGATGACATTTCAGCTTTTCATCAGGCAGGAACTCCCCAACATGCTGCTATGTTCTACCTCAAGACTGGCAGTGGCAGGAGAAGCAATCAAATTGTTCAACCGTGGGATCCACATATGCCCGTTTATGGTAACTAGTTAACTACTCTGGATCAATGGAACTGATCAGGATGAGATACTATACTAGCTGGACCTATACGAGTGCTTACTATAGACTCGAGAGAGTGCCTATAGGAACAATGGATAGACTTTGTGAGCTACTTATAGAAAGATATTTTGCAAGGGCCAGGGGCAGCAAGGAAGTATACTTGGGTGAGGAAATCAGAACCATGGAGTATTATGGCAGTAATATGATTGGTCAACATATGACATTATTGCGAGCTACTGATAACAACATTTTTGCAAGGGCCAGGGGTAGCAACATAAGGATACTTGGGTTGGGAAATGAGAACCATGGAGTATTACAGCAGTAATATGACTGGTCAATAAATGACTGTACTGGTAGCTACTTACCTTGGAGGAATGTTTTCAGATAACAGTTCTCTAGATAAGCCATTCCTTCTCTACAGTCATCTCATTTATTTTACCGTTATAATCAAGAAACGAAACTCAGATTGACAAACAAATGAAGGTCAAAGGTCACTGAATGCAGCACTGTTATGATGGCTTCCTCAAAACATCAACATCAATATATTGAACAAACCAATTCAAAATAGAACGTTTTCCACTTATATCCTAATCAAGTGCTCCCTCCGTTTCCATTTATTTGACGCTGGTTAGTTCAAATGAACTAACCAGCGTCAAATAAATCGAAACAGAGGGAGTAGCTAGTGGCAAAGGCACTTCCCACGCATACATATACATATTATAGAACATCATGTAAAATAAAACCAGATAATCACCTGCCAGCCACGGTGGCGTCAAAAGTGAAGGCAACGAGAAAGCGGCCGGGGCACTCTTCATCTGGCTCGATCCGAAGAGTCTCCTTCTTGAGGTTGACGTCATTGCGGATAGTGACGGCCTTCTGGTGCTCGACGTAGGGCGTCGGCATAGGCAGATGAGATCCGTAGGAAGGGTACCGCCCAGCCCAGCCGGGGTAGTGGTGGGGGTGAGCCGGAGGCGGGAACTCCCCGGTGGCGGCGGTGGGCGGCCTGTGGTGGTGGTCGTACGGCGCAGGGAGGGACACCGGCACGGACGGCGGCGGCGGGGGATAGTAGTTCCCGTACTGCGGGTAGTACTGCGGCGGGTTGGGGTTGGGGTACTGGGGCGGGTACGGCGTGGCGGCCGCGAACACGTAGCGGTTGGGCGCAGCCTCCTGCGGAGGAGGCGGCGGCGGCGCTTGGTGGTGGTGGGCGTGGCCGTGGCTGGAGCTCCGACGGCGGTGACCAGGGGCAGCGCCTGCACCGTTGCTGCCCGTGTTACCCATCCTCCTGTGCAGATCGACGCGGATGGCTCTGAAACGGCCTCAAAATTGGATCTTCAGGCTTGGAAACATCGGAATTCGAGGCCCCCTCTTCTTCTACTCCTGAAAGCTCGAAAAAAGGGGCCCAAGGAAATCCGAAAAAAACAAAGAATTTCTGGATGAACGCCTGAGAAGATCAGCAATTCAAACGGGAGATCCTCTGGCGAAATCGAAACGGTGCGCAAACCTAGCAGAAGGTTGGGGCGATTCGATCGGGGTTGCGGGGAGGAGGAAAGGGGGAGACGATAAGGAAGTAGGAAGTGCTCACGCTTCTTGCTTTTGCGCCTGTATTTTTGGGGTGCTATAATTGGAGGGTTGCGCGGAAAGCACCACTACCGTCCTCCGTTGCTTTCCGGTGGTTAAGGTTTGGCACATGCAGAAAACGCGTAATTACCATGAGGTCCTTTCTTTCTTGCCGCCTTGGATGTCACGTGTAATAATCACTGATTTACGCACGATGGAACTTTTTATCACGTTTGTATCCAAAGTAAACGCGTGCAAAATTTTGAAACTAGCTTGACGAAAACTCTGCATTACTTTTCAGGAAAATATACATCTTACGATGACTTAATAACATATAAAGATTAGTGTATTTCGTAAATGATGTCACTGTTAGAGTGATTAGCATTGGTTTGACCGATGCTTTCGCTGTGGCTTGTGTTTTTAACGCATGCATGATCCAAATCTTACACTCATAACTTTTTCAAAACTAGAATATTTTTTGAGCAATATTCTGATCAGATATTCGCAGCAACACATTTGAATCGCGTTCTGAAATGAGTGATTATTTGTTGTCGCCTAAAGTTAAGCTGTACGTGAGATGATCCGTCGAGCAGTTTAACGGAATTATAATAGAAGGGGCTAGATGCAATGTGGCCTTGTTTTGTCTTACACTTATGAGCTTTATTGAAAGATGTATCTTGCATTGGGAAGTGGTAGGGGCCAGGTTATAGGTGTCCCTGTTCTGCTTTACCTAGTGGGCTTCAGATTATGATCACCACTTTGCTTTTGGAATAAATCTTTTGAGCTAAAACTACTTCTCGAATTGATGTACTTAAGACAACTAATCAAGTTCAAACTAAAATTAAAGTGTCGTATTAACAATGATAATTTGAAAATAAAGAAAGTAATATTAATCTAGACTAATAATTAGCCAGCTAGTATTAACTCCACGAATCTAACACATGATCTATTTGGTAGTTGAATAAGTTGGCAACCACCGGCGCTGCCCTGCCACTTGATGGATGTACCTATGATTGCACCTGAGATTAGTGAATGCTTTCAGGATGTAAAATTGTAGCGTACAGATTTGGATCGTAAGGAATGAGGAACATCTTAAATTATATCGACGATTTCTTTTTGAAAATTGAAGTATAACAAAGGTGCTTTGGTTGAGATGTGCAGAGTGGTTGGACATATGACAAGCATGGAGCTGGTGTTTGCGTGATACGCCGGTAACCCTCTGCGATGTTTATTTCTATATGTTGGCCACTATTCTAAATTAGTTTTGCTGCTAAACTGTTTACGTATACCATCTTCGCTCGTTCTAAAGGAACTCAACTACGACTAGTCTAACTATTGATCTGTAAAAGTATTTTAATGTTGATTAAATGTTTCTATTATACTTTATCTGCCACTCTCTTAGGCAATATTGCAGTAGACATTGGATTCTAATACATGGTCCACTAACTAAAATATATACATCTTTCTTGTATATAAGCTTCGTGGAGTCTGAAGATGATATTTTTTATTTTGAGGTCGGGCTAAGAAACATGACATATATATTTAGCGTTTACTAAGAAAGATTTTGAAGAATATGGAATGACCACATTTGGCCGTAAGGAAGCTCAGCACTAGTGACATTTTCCAAATAATTGAGATGATATGATGCAAGTCTAATAGTCTTTAGTGATCACATATTTGAGTTATGCGAGTCATCTCACGTACGGTAAGAAGGTGGCTTGAAAAGTGCAACTTTACGCGTGAAAGCTCTTTAAATTTGTTTTACATGCAGGACAAAAGTCATTAAAAACATGTGGGTGAATGGCTATATTTGGATACATATATCATCACAGGCACATGATGAAAACCGTATTTAGCACTTTCATATACAACACAACTACATATACCCATCTAACTCAAGATACCTTCACAATTTTTTAGTGTGCCTTACGGCATGATCAAACAAACATTTAGTTTAAAAATCAAGCCGTTTGCTCTTCATAGCGGTTGTCACACATGAGCACCTCATTCATTATCATATAGTTGCATGACCAACACAAAAAATCCGTTTTCTATAGCACGCTATCTAGGTGGAAAAAGTTAGAAACATATCGAAGTCGAAAAACCTCTATGTACAGTAAATATCAAAGCATCTATAGATTTTAGGTAAACATGGCAGCACTTAAGAACAAACCTACATAACCATGTCAGCACTACTCTCGTGCCGAGCTCAGTGTATACCAAACGGAAAAAAGGACACAGCTAACCATGTCAGCACTCGTGCACGAACACATGAAAACCCACAACCGGGTGAAAAAAATCGAAACGGACCCGCGTGTCGGCCTCCTCGATCCACTGATCCGCCACACCCGCAGACCGCCATCTCTACAGGCGCAAATCCTAAGCTCACCCAGCAACAAGCTCCCCGTCTTCCTCCCAACACCACACGCATCCGCTCCTCTCCACCCCCCAAAAAATTCCCTTCTCTTCCCCGGCGACGTCCCCACGTCCGTCGCCCCCGACCGGATCAGCGCCCCCCCGCCACCACGCTATCACTCCGGTGCCCCCACTCCCTTCCCACGCCCCCGTACCGTTGCCCGCGCCGAACCCTCGCCATTCCGCGCCGTGAGGTATCCGCCCCACTGTACCCCTAGTGTTAATACTTTTTGGGGGGCGCGGCCGGTGGAGCTGGGTGCTGTGTGTAAATTAGGCGGGGACAGAGAGCATGGGGGAGGGTTCTGAGGGGCGGGCCACCGCGGCGCAAAACCCTAGCCTCGACGAGGAGGATGTGGATGCGTGGCGGGTCAAGGAAGAGGTCGCCGACGACCTCAACGGCGACCCTCCGGAAGAGGTAGACGATGATGAGGAGGTCGTTCTGGAGGACGAGGAGGATGGTGCGGCCGTCGCCTCCGACGAAGACCAGGGGGGCGACAGCTTCGTCCCGCGCACGCTGGAGGAGGCTCTCGTCCCACGGGTGGGCATGGTCTTCGACTCTGTGGACGAGGCCTTCGCGCTCTACAAGGCCTACGCCTACCGCACTGGGTTCCATGCCGTGCGCCGCACCTGCCACAACTACGTGGGGCTCCGCTATCGCTCCACCTTCACCTGCACCTATGGCGGCAAGGCTCGGGCTGGCACTGCCCCCTCTGACGGCCCAACCACGCGGAACCGGCTCTGCAGCAAGCGTGAGGCGGCTGCCCAGGGGAAGAAACCTAGGCGGCGTGGTGCTACTGAGAAGACGGGATGTAAAGCCATGCTTTTCATCCGTAACAAGCGATTGAATGACAAGTGGAAGGTAGAGTCTGTGGACTTGGAGCACAACCATCCTTGCACCACCGATATGGTGAGGTTCTTGAAGGCCTATAGGGAGATGCCAGAGTCTGCCAAGAAGAAGGCCAAGATTACTGATGAGATGGATGAGACGGTGGAAAAGTCACTGAGTGAGATTGCTGAGACCAGGAAGTTCCCGACACGGCCCAAGAGAGGTGCTACCGGTGGAGCTGGTGTTGGAAGCCAGAGATTTAGTAGGATCGAGAGTTATGTTCAGCGGTTTGGAGAGGAGGACCTCGTTGCACTCAAGAAGTTCATTGAAACCATGCAGCGTGGGAAACCAAACTTCATCCACAGCTGGGATCTTGATCAGGAAAGTCGTGTGAAGAATTTCTTCTGGATGGATTCAAGGGCCCAGGCGCAATACCATTACTTCGGTGACATCATTACAATTGATGTAATGTATTTACAACATTCTCGTGCCAGCCTCCCATTGGCCACAGTTCTTGGGGTGAACAACCACGGCCACCTTGTTCTACTTGGCTGCGGTCTGCTCTCCAGTGACAGCAAGAAGAATTATGTTTGGTTGCTAAAGAGGTGGTTGAGCTGTATGAATGGCAAGCCGCCAGAGGCGATCACCACCAGCTATTTAGATGTGATTGCAGAGGCCGTGGAAGAAGTTTTTCCAAATGCAAGGCACCGTTTCTGCTTTTGGCATATCTCGAAGAAGCTCCTAGAAAATGTGGGGCGTACGCAAGAGAAGGAGGCAATTTCCTCGAGATTTAAGGAGGTTGTTTATGATAGTGTTACTCTTACCGATTTTGAGAAAGAGTGGGGAGCAATGGTTGATCAGTACAAGCTCAAAGACAATGAGTGGTTCTCCACTTTGTATAATTGTCGTAAACAGTGGGCCCCTGGGTATGTCAATCATTCATTCTGGGCTGGTACATCTGCTATCAGGAAGGTTGACAAACCAGATCCATACTTCGACGGTGTTGTAACAATTAAAACTACCCTACCGGTTTTCCTTGAGCAGTATGAGACTACTTTGAAAGGGAAGTTGGAAAGGGAGGCATATGATGATTTGCGCTCATATTATTCTAGACTCACTTTGCTATCGGGATTGCCCTTTGAAGAGCAACTTCTGGAGCTCTACACTGTAACCATGTTTCAGGCGTTCCAAGATGAGATTAAGCAGCTGATGCATGTTATTTGTAAAGAGGTAGACAGAAGTGGGAATTCAGTCACTTATATGGTCAGCGAGTTAATACAGGGAAAGAAGGTTGACTATACGGTCGTCTACAACAATTCTGACAAGGACATTTGGTGCATTTGTCGTTCCTTTCCCTCACAGGGCATTCTTTGCAGTCACGCTCTCGCTGTTCTGAAGCAAGAGGATGTGCTGATGCTACCACCAAAGTACATCCTAAACCGCTGGAGGAAGGATTTTAGGATACTTCATTCATCTGCAAATGCAAGTAATGTGGAGTCAGTTAGAGAGTTGAGTATTTATGATGACCTCTATGTTCGTGGCCATGAATATTTTGAAGATGTCATTGACATTGGAGTACGAGAACCTGAGCTGAAAGAGTTTGTGTTGACAGCCATGAAGGAAGCAAAGAGCCGACTAATTGGGCATGATCACACCCGGCAAGGTGATCAACGGGTTGATGTAAATATGTCTGTTAGTGGTCCGGTGTCCATAGATATAAGAGTTGATATGAATATGACATCAAACACCTCAACCCTGATTCAGGGGGACAGAAGGCCCAGTCATAGTGTATCAAATTCATTAGCTTTAGTTCATGCTGATACCATGACATCAAACACTGCAGCACTGATTCATGGTGACAGAAGAATTGAGATGGACGTGGCATCTCCTCACTTGATGCAGAGGGAAAGAAGAGTTGACATGAATATGGCGTCGCCACACCTGATACAGGGGGACAGAAGGGTTGATATGAACTTGGCATCCCCCCACTTTATACATAGTGACAGAAGAGTTGATATGGACCTGGAATCTCCACATCTGATACAGGGGAACAGGAGGGTTGATATGAATTTGGCATCCCCACATCTGATACAGGGGGGCAGAAGGGTTGATATGAACATGACATCCCCTCACCTAATACAGGGTGACACAAGAGTGGATATGAACATGGTATCCACTTCTCAGAATGGGATGCACACTTTTGACTTGGTGAATGTAAACCTGGAGAGTGGCTCTTTGCCAACCGCTGCTACAGATTTTATGCAAATGCATCCACACCCACAAGTTTACCATCCAAAACAACTTATCGACTTGAGAAACCAGGCATTGGATCCAAATAAGAGACCAAATATGGAAAGCAACACTTATTTTATGGGAGGTAGTATGCATGTCGGGTAGCTTAATTGTCTAGTTTTGTAACCTTTTCTGTTCGGGAGAGGAGTGTCCCTCCATTTCAGGTCTGCATGTAATCATGTATGTTCTTAGAGCAGCCAGTACAACTAAATAGCTAGGTTTCAAGTATTGATCAACTTTTGACTGCTGGGTTGCGTTGTTGTATCCTGTTCACTTTTTTGCAGTTGCAGCAGGCTTAGTGGCACTATTGTGTATATTGTAACAAAGGAATAACCGTTCTTATCATCTACATGTGATGTGGAAGTGTGATGCTTCTAATTGCAGGATTACGCAGACATAAAGCTTGAATGGATTGATGATATCCTTCTGCTTGCAGGCCTACTTTTCATTGTTTTGGCACGTGTTACCGGGAGCATATGCCACTTATGTAGCTTCTAATTTTCACATGTTTATTTTATTTTATGAATAATCAATGCTATGGTATGGTGCAACTTGATAATCTGTTGGCAAGCTAAGTTATAAGTTTACTGGCTTGTTTCTCTTTTTCCTGATGATGTAATTTTCTGGCCAATTGTTGAGATATCAGGGAAGGGAAATTTCAGCTGTTGCTGCTCTACCAAAAGTGGTAGGTTGTCATTGTTCAAATATACTGCTTACAAATCTCAGTTATTTTAGATAAAGGCTCCAGATCATCAATTGTTATGTCTTGTTTTTTTTTGTCCTGTTATTTCTTGTAGATGTTGGCTTATTTGATCGGTTTGGTATATGCCTATATGAGGTAATGTGTGACCAGTTTATATGGACAGGCTGCTTTTGAGGGAAGACTGAAGAGAGAATGGAAGAAGAGCCTAATCAGTGCTATTTGCTTTTATGTGATTCTTAGGTTTGTGTCCCAACTATTGTCCTCAACTCCTTGATGGTTTTCTAAATTGGTGCGGAATAGGATTGCATTAGTGTGATATATTTTGGTGTCTTTGACCCCTGGAAGGCACTCTCAGCTCTTTACAAAGGACTGGGTATACTAACCGAGAAATGTGATCTTCCGGATACCTGGTGTGTACTTTTGGTATGAAATACTGTTCATCCAACAGAATGATTCGTGTTGTTAAACTTTGCATGTGTCATTCAACTCAACCGAAATACAAAGTATTCCTTTTTCTTCTAAAATTGAATCTCAAAAGCATTGTCTAAAGGATCATCTTTGCCAAGATGGATAAACTTATCATCTTGACAACGAGAACCCTTCCTAAACTTATCATCTAATAGCTTGCATGTAACATTTTTGGAAATATTTATTCCTTTCAATCAGCATTGGAACATTTTAATCATTTATTCCTTCTTGCCTACACAGAGAAGGCTTCACCCTCTCTGACTGATTTTGCATTCCAATAACTAACATTTACAGGTCATGAACATGCAGCTTCGACGGCAAGGCTTTTTGTGACCCCACTGCATGGATCTCCCAAGTTCTTTGACGACACTGGCACACTGCAGCTGCTCACTCCAATACAAGCCTGAAGAGATTCCAGCAACATCATGAGCAACTTTTACATGGTACTATGGTAGATAATTAGCCTGTCACACTGAGATATGACAAGTGTAGCAGATTGTAGTTACCTCCTGAACTACTGCAAGAGCCTGAGAGCTGCTGCATTCGCCGTGGCTGTAGCTCCCACACATGCCGCTTGGTGTTCCGAAGCTTACAAACTTGATGCTGCTGATGACTTCGCCTGCTTTCGAGCATTCCAGGCGAAGTGCAGGTCTAGATCTCTGTACATTCTGTTGGGGAGAGAACCAGCTATCCATTTGGGCTGGATGTGCCTCCGACACGTGTGCGCATACACTTCCTGTCTGCTTTATTGCAAAAGATATCTTGCCTGGGTCACCACCAAACTGCTCGAAAAGGACGAGATCATTGCTGCCTGGTTGGAGAAACGAACGGGGCACATGGTACCTGTTTAGGGGGGGGTAATAATTTCTATGAGTCATTCGATTCTCACAGCTATAATATTTCATGTGCATCGTCAGAAAACACAATCAGAGTGCTCAGGATTAGTGTATTACAGTGAAAATCAGTAGTAAAATTCTGAAACACTTCGGCGTACATGTTTCAAAGTTTCATTACTGACAAATCTACCATTATTTCAATCTTTAGATAAATTTTAAGTGCAATAATATTTTAATGTTACTTCCCCCAGGAAGGGTCTTTGGATCTCCTTTGGACAACAATATATGAATTGTGGGAAATACTAGAACTGGTGTTGCATGTTGAGGAAAATGTAGTAATGGAAATTCTAGAGAGGATACTCTGGGTGCATTGTGTAATCCTTACAGTATCTGTGATGGCTGGCCACATTTTGTGAGGCATTTGCTCGAACTATAGGCTCCTCTGTAGTTGCATGAATTAACACAGCCGCTTTGTGGGGCCAGATTTGTTGGCCAGTATCGACCAATGCTCTGTCCATTCACCCATGCCTCACCTTTCCCCATTCCTGTGAAGTCTATAGCAACAGGATCATCACCAGGAGGAGCTGTGAACTTGGTCTGCATTTGAAGCATTGCAGGTAGCACATCGACCAAAGGTAACCACCAAGTAAATATATTAGCCAAAGTGCTAAACAAATAAAATATGCATTTCTAGTCTTTTTGAGCCTGTGCCACTTGATTTCACAGTAGGATGATCGTACTGACCTTGTACCAGATCAGTGGTTGATTGATGGGGTAAGCATTGGTTGAAACCCATTCTGGAGAGGCCTCCGAAGGATCATAAAGGTGCAAGTCCTCTCCTCTCAGGCCAACCTGAAGTGGAAAAACTAAGATTAAGCACAATATAAAGCAATATGGATGCAAATCCATCACTTTTGTTTTGAGACCATTGGGTCGGTCCAAAACTCCCTCAAATGAACTGAAATGGATCATCCTCTTCTTAAGCTAGTAGAACAAATGCACTAAAGTGCCTGGCCATTGAGTCTAGAGAAGCTCGACCAGTACCTAACGGAGCTCAGAACATAATTTGCCAGTACTTTGATCAACTCAGAATATAGTGTAGGCTACCTGGTATGTCCAATCCGCGGAAGACAGATCGAGCGCACCAATTGGCCCACTTAGCTTTACTGGTCCAGTAATTCCAGCACCTACCAAGTCAAAGAATGCACCATAGTTCTGTAGGAACAAATAAGTGGAAGGAAAATGATATTAGTATAGTGCTATAGTTTTCCATTTTTGTACTATATATAAATTGCAAGGCAGTGTCAAATGATGCATTCATAGAAAATACAGTCAAATATTCAATGTGGCATCCTTTTTAAAGTGAAGATGAATTACCGACAGCCCAACTGTTGCACTCAAAAGATCTATTTTGTTCTTCCCAGGCACAAGTGTAATCGTCTTCTGGAATGAGATGAGTGAACTGCTAGCACTACCTTGAGTGCCTCCTGATAAGATTTATACTTATATTTCAGAATCAACGTCACAGTTCGACCACATATGAAGTATTTTTTCTTATCATGATATCATCTCAATCATTACCTGCAAATTTACCATTGATGTAGACTTGAAGAACATGCCCCAGTGAGTTTACAAGCAGATTAGTCTGGCTGCCATTTAGATATGGTTCATCACCTTTAATGGCGACACTGCACGCTAACAGCACAAACGGTGAGCAAGGTTGTACTGTCATATTACACTTAACAGATAGAGCTACTATATGCACAGTACCTTGTTGAGTACCAGAGAAAATCACTGGCATCAGCCGTGGTGTTTATCTGCTCCATCAATCCAAGTTTTGTCAATGAATTGTCCTTTGTGATGCCAACAGGCTCTATGGCGTAACTCCAGCCAGATACTGCAAGTTCTGGTGTGACGAATGAATCATCAGATGCTTCAGTGCTGGATTGCAAGTACCTCATCTCTGAACTTATCACCTGAGAGTTGATCTGCAAATAGTAGCCATGCATATCTGAATCAGGTCCATGGCCGATGTTCTTTCCAAAAAGTAAAGCATTTAGTATAACTGTATATACCTGAGCTGTGTTAAGTACCACATTCTTGCAGTCAGGGAGGATGCTGACAGACCATGCAGGGAGATTATATGTCTTTCCATTGAAGGTGACAGTTTTATCGGATTGACCATCTATGTTGGCAAGGAATGCCGCACAAACTGAACCAGCCTTGTATACGTGCGCCTGAGGAAGGAGAATGAAGGTACTGTTATATATATCCTACTTTGCTACGTTTATCAAATAAATACTGGATGACCCTTTTTTGCTTGCCAAAGAAAAAAGGATAACTTGAAGATGTATATGCTTTTTTAAATGCGGACGCACCTCAGCATTTTGTCCCAGGGAAGTGTATGATGGATCAGTTGCTATGAGTGCTGGCTCGCAGAGTTTTATCGCCTTGTGCACATCCCTCAAGTGGCCCCACTTTGGTTGCCTGACTAGTCCTGTATCACATATTGAAAAGCGGACGGTTACATCGTTGAGGTTGTCGTTGAAAGAGAAAAAAATATCGCCTCTATCTTATGTAGCATGACAATGATCCCCAAACATCAAACTTATTTGGCTATTTCAATCTGCCCTAGTTGTCACTGCCAAAAATAGGCCCAGTTGCTTTTGTGGGATGAAGATTGTTCAGTAGTTGAAGGAACCATACGTTCACATGACACGTCTCCCAGCTTCAAGAGCTAACCATGCCCGGCCGAACAAAAAGCTCCCAAGACGGAAAAGGCCTTACCGTACTCGTCGATGGGGGCATCATAGTCGTAGCTCGTGGCGATGAAGGGCCCCCCGGAGCTGCGGTCGAAGTTGGTCCCGCCGTGGTACTGCGGCGTCAAGATCCAGCCAGAGTTAGAAAAATTCAGCAACAGGACCGACGGCACGAAGCATCAATGCACGCTCTTGATTGCTTCTGCAGTTTGTCGGGCACGGGCAGGCTGGCAGAACAGTAGAAGCCGAGCTGGACATGATCGAGGGGATCAGTTACCATGTAGTAGTTCTGGAAGGTGCCGCCGCGCTGGTAGAAGCGCGCGACGGCGAAGGCGAGGTCCTCGACGGGCCGGTAGGGGACGGCGCCGCCGAAGGAGAGGAACCAACCGCTCCAGTTCTCGGTCCACATCTTGGGCTTGCTCGCGGAGTTGGGCGTGAACTGGTCGCAGTAGAAGCCATTGCAGGTGTTGATCTGCACGCACGCAGACGCAGTTCATTTCATCATCCATAGGCAAGAGATATGGTAGTAGGAGGCGGCGGCACTGAAGACTGAGTGACCGATCGCGTTCACGTAACGTACGATGGGGTCGGGCGCGTCGGCCTGCTGGCACATGACCCAGGGCACGCCGGTGTCGAGGGAGACGGCCATTCCGGCGGCCCAGCGCATGTAGGCCTTCCCCGCGGCGCCGTACGCGGCGTCGATGTTGCCGTACTCGTTCTCGATCTGCGACAGGATGATGGGCCCGCCCTGCGACGCGTACAGCCCCGCCCCCTTCATCGTCTCCACCACCTTGGCCGTGAACCGCTGCATCTCCGCCTTGAACGCCTCGTTGTCGGTGCGGAACTTGATCCCCGGGATGAAGTGCAGCCATAGCGGGAATCCCCTGCCGCGACGACACAGTCAGATGAGCTTTTTCATTCCAGCCTTGTACTGACGACGACGAAGGCAGGCGATGCTGGTGCTGACCCGTAGTTCCACTCGGCGCAGACGTAGGGGCCGATGCGGAGGTGCACGTAGAGGCCGGCGTCGGCGACGGCCTTCACGAACGCCGCCAGGTCCTTGCGCCCCTCGAAGTCGTACTGCCATTTCATATGAACACCTTTTACCCATCAGAATTTTTCTCTCTCTCTAGTAATAGTAATTCTCGTGAGAGATAAAGTAATAACAGTGTTCTAGAAGCGATTGAGAGAAGAATAAAGCGTAGGGTGCAGGGGAAGCAAACACCGGCCTGCTGCTTTTGACACATGATGAGTTATTAGCAGGTGACTGATGATCATCGGAAAAAGCAAAAAGTTGAGAAAGATACTGCTACTCTGTTTCTGTTAATGATGCTCTGTCAATTATAGTTACGTGCCTGTCCCCGGACGGGCTCGTGGATGTCCCAGAAGACGTACGTCTCGATGACGTCCAGGCCGCCGTCCTTGGCCTTCTGGATCAGCCCCGGCCACATCTGCACCAACCCACCACCGCCGACGGCGACACGCCGGTGTCAGCACCAGACCAGACAACCTCACTTACCCAGAAGAACAGGGGAGCGACAGAGAGAGAGGCGGCGACGGACGTCGGGGGTGCTCCGTGGGTAGTGGATGGAGCCGGAGACGAGCACGCGGCGCACGCCGTCGATGACCACCGCGCGGTGGTTGTACGTCACGTTCGCCGCCCGCGAGACGCCCGCGAGGCAGAGCAGCAGCGCCGCCGCTACCGGAAGAAGCGGCGTTCCCGCGCGCGGCGTGGCCATTGCCGCCGCCGCTGCGGTCGCCTGCCGGAGAAGAAGGGAACGGGACAGAGGGCACGGCCGGCGGCCTCGGGAACGTGGCGTGGCGTTCGGTGAACTGGCTAAAAGCCGGCACCGCTCGCCCGGTTTTAGGAGTTGCAGGTGGAGTGAGCGAGCGGGCGGGCGGGGGAGCTAAGTGGTGGGGGCGGCACCGCGAGGAGAAGAAAAAGAAAGAAAAAAACCCCGCCCCGCGGCTCAGCTTGGACGGAACGTGTGTGCAATGCCACGGGACAGAGCGGCGATGCTCCTGTCATGCTCTGTTTCTTCCTTCCTTCCGTGTCTGGTGGATTGGATGTGGTGGTGGTGGCTGCCGCTGCTGCTGGCTGCCGCGCGCGGTTAAAAGAAATGCGGCTACGGCCAATGGGGTGGGTGGATCTCCCCCCTCCTCCGTCCCCTGCTTTTTCTCTTGCCTTGCTGCTACTTGCAAGCAACAGCCAAAGGAAGTTCTGCCACGCATCCGCCTGTTGCAAGTAGGAGTATAGCGGAGAAGGAAGAACCAGAGCCCAAAGGCTGCAAATTGCTATGTTAATGGAGGCGTGATGGTTGAGTGGCACACACGGCGTGGGGTCGGAGAGTTGTAAGTAAACGCCACGTCTTTGCTGCTCACCGCTGCGGCCACTAGTGACGTTGCCGCTGTACTGTACCTGAGCCTGCCGTTGCGTCCTTGGCATCGGCTTCATTCACAGGAATAAAGAAAAACAGAGAGAAAGAAAAAAAAACTGCTCGACCGCGGCCGCCGTGACTCACCGACAAGGGTCGTGAGCCGCCCGTGACCGACCGGCGCCGTGGCTTTGTTTATCCGTCCTCGTCGCTTCCCGTCTCGCCTAGCTAGCTAGGGACGCGTGCGACGGTACACGCTGCACCGCGACACTTTTTTTTAATACTAGCTCAGGCTTCCTGCGAGTGCTGCACACCGCGGTGCCCCCCCTCGTCGTGACGTTTGAGGTCTGGAAAACGTGGCAGGAACAGAAGCGCTTTCGAGGAAATGGTCGCCGCCGCGACGCGCGAAAGCGGGGTGGCCGAACCGAACTGCCCCTGCACCTGCGTCGCGTCGTCGTGCGTCACCGGGTCAGAGAGGAAAACGATGGCACGCCCACGGAGCAGGAGTAAAGAGGAAGGACGTGGAGGGTTGGAGGTAAAGCCCCTGTATCTGTACCCATCACGATCATGGCGTCGTGTTTTCCCCCGCTCGACTCCATTACTTGTACTGGTACAAAAAGAAAAGGCAAGATCCTCCCTTTGCGATTTCTGATCGGACGGGGCGGAGCATCGCTTATTACCGAACCAATCTCGAGGGTTTCCCCTTCTAGTAGACCTGGGCATGACTTGACACCATGATGTTTCTTCCCGAGCACTGGCGCCTCTGTTCATGGGAATCATGTGAAGCAACTGCAAGCCTCGACGACGAATTTGGATTTCGAGCGACACACGGACTTGACATGAACGCGAGCGCAAATCTAAACAGAAACGTTTGGACTGGGAGTTCAGCTTCAGCAGGATACGTCCACCAACAACGCCACTTTGAATTTCCGGGCTTTCACCTAATAACCATACTGAAGAAAAAACGGAAAAGGTACCACCGCCTCGATCTCGCAGAGTCAGCTCACGTTCTATGTGGTCGTCAGTGGGTGTCTTATCCCCGTGCAGCACATCGACTTGCGTCCGAAGATTATCTCAGACTCAGAGAGTGGCAACCAAACGTGTTCGCTCAAAATAAAAATGAGAGAGAGAGAGAGATGTGTCTTTCGGTAAACCGAGAACGGCAACCACGGAATACAGATTACAGAAATCCTATGCCTAACCCACTGAACAAACATGCATGCCTCAAGAGTCAACAAAATGGCATGTCCGTCTCCTCCAGAAACGGCTGCTTGCATGCTGTTGGTGGTTGCAACTCCCAACCAAGCGACTTTGAGTCTGTGCAGTTGTTGGTAAAAAGACATACAATTCCATACGCCTGTCATGCTATATATCCTTCCACGCAACTGAACTTACTCGCTCCATTCTGAGTCCCTGACGATCACCAACTCCATTACAGGTTACAGCTTCATCCCCATGCATGTACGTCAGTACGTGTGACCCAGATCAAGTGCACGCTTTTCAACGAAACCCGCCTTCCTTCTCGGCTCTTGCCCCTTGCGAATCGGTCGGTGCGCACGTCGGTGTTTCGGCGTGCCGTAGCCACTGCGGAACAGAGAGATCAATTTGCTCGTCTCCAAGTCGTCACATTCTTCTCTCTCCCTCTTTTTTTTTTTCCCTCACTTCTCGTCTGCTTCTTGGAGGGATCAACCTTGATAGCACGGACGCCTGTGCGGCGTAGAAGTTGAGACAAGTGATGTCAGGGACGTGGTTAGTCAGTCGCTTGGATCAGCGAGAGTTGTTGCTTGGAAGGTTTGGCGCCGCATCCAGACCTGAATCTTGTAGCGAATGAGCACGGCAGGCCACGGCGCCAGCGCGGCGACGCGCGTCCGCATGCTTGCAAGACCGTCCCAACCTTGGAGATCGGCTTAGCTTAACTAGGGCGTCACGGCACGGTTCACGTTCATGCTATCGTTTCCTTGGAGCTCGGGCGGACAGGAACGGCGTAGTGCCGTGCGCGGAAATTAACAGCGCCGAAATGCCGAACGCGATGGCACACAGGACGAGTACCTTTACGTGATTCCTATCGTCGATCGTGAGTCGAGCACCACCGGAAGGAAACACGGTCGATCGGCCGGCCGGTCTGCAATGGGGCGCCGAAATGCTCTCCCGGATTCTTTCGGTGCTCCTCCTTTTCAAAGTGGGTATCACTGAAAACTTCTCGAACTCGGCTACGGTGCTGCACTACCGCTGCCTGACAAAGCTATGAGTGGTCAGGGAGAGGACCAAAGTATATCGAGTTCCGGAGTGCACATAACCACTCATCACGGACAGAAAATTGGTGTCACGCAAACACGAAATCAAATGCGTAAAGCCAAAAGATGCCAACATGCTGAGAAATGCGCAATCATCCTTATCCATATGATATCTGCTCAATGATACGGACGAAGAACCAAACAGTGACATCCGGCAGCTGCCATCTCTGCATCTGACGAAGCCACAAGAAGATCCGAGCGCAGATCGCAACAGGACCACACTGACAAGTGCACGACCAAGCGGACACTCGTGGTCAGCACAAAATGTAGGGATCAAGGCAAACGCAATCACTCCTTTCCGCTCGGATAACGGCGGCAGAGTGATTTGCCATGGAGCACGGAAAGATCACAGGAGCCTAACCCTCTTGTATCGTAGACCCCCTCTGTTTTGAAATAAATAGCATTTTAGAACAGCTAATTTAGTTTAAATTGAACTATATTTCTTACTCTAAACATTATTTATTTCAGAAAGAAAGGAGTAGTTGGAGCACCTAACTTTGACCATAATCTTTAGTGGGTAGGTACCGTGCGAAAAGTGGATGACCGAAACAGACACAATAGTGTGGTAGCTACTCTCCATTCTCCAATGAAGAGATGTTTTAGGAGGAAAGTGGATAAATGAGGACATCCTTCCCTGTGAGACTGACGCCTGTGCAATACATGTCACGGTATCAGGCACGGAGTCGCAAATTGATTATTCCCTGGATGTGTCATTAGGCAGTTGTGTACCGCCAGACTTTTATATGGAACGGATCTGGCGATTTCATGATTGTCTAATGACAGCACCACCAGCACTAGACTTCAGCTCGGCCTTTCCATTAGATATCTGAATCTTCCTGACAATGTTGGCCCTGGGTCACGGGCTTACGCAGCTCTAGTGTCTGGACTGGTTGATCAATTTTTCAACACAAAATATAGCTGCAATAGTAGCTGACACTATTGGGCACGCTTCGAAACGACAAAGCCGGCGAAACAACTGCATAGTTGCCAAGGATCTGATCAGGATGTCATAACAACCCAAGATATACTTTCCCTTTCAGTTCCTATCTTGCAAACGCTATCAGGACAGTTGAGCAGCAGCGTTCAAGGAGAAAGGATCAGCACGTACCAAGATGATGTGAGGCTGATTCAGAAGTGGATGGATAGAACTGAAGCTTACTTCAGCATTTCAATCCTCATGAATATTATCTCATATAATCTACCCAAAAACAGAAATGCATTTAATACAGCAACCAAAATGCCTACAGGACTCTGTTGAAGATCTCAAGGGCAGGGCAAAAGGGCTCTGACATCTGACATTACAACCTGAACTACTATGAACTCACCACAGAACTAACATTCCAACTTTCAGGAATAAAAGAAGCCGATGGATTATACAAGCTACTCAAAGCAGAATACAATGTTGACTCTTACATGGCTATGGGCTAACATGGAACGTGAAGATTTCCTACTTCAGGAAAGATGACGATACAAAAAGAAGCGCATAAGTAACACATGCAGTGCTCACTTCCAAGTTTCTTGGACCTGGCAGTATATAAGGAAATGCAGATACCAT
The DNA here is from genome assembly GCA_030760725.1 of Neostapfia colusana. Taxonomy (NCBI): domain Eukaryota; kingdom Viridiplantae; phylum Streptophyta; class Magnoliopsida; order Poales; family Poaceae; genus Neostapfia; species Neostapfia colusana. The sequence continues at coordinate 85,980,993 of JASWHV010000013.1, read as the reverse complement.
CAAGAAGGTGCCAATAAACCAGGAAAAAAGAAATATCCAAACCTGAAAGATCAAAGCAAACTCAGTGTTAGGAAACTATCACATCTAAGCATTTGTGGATGCTAAATCAACCAACTTCTTTGAATCTTAAAGGTTAGATATGATGCATAGATATGTGGCCGCATGTCCACAGATTAGAGGTTACCCAATGAGAAACCCACATCTATAATATATGATTCTAAGAAGGGGATTAGGTGACTGGAACCCATGGCCTCAGACACCAAAACCTCTGCCCTTCAACTAGGACACATGGGTGTTTATGAACTTCTGAAGCACACCCATTACACAGTTCAGTCACTGCAATAAATCAGCGGCGCCTTACAACAAAGTTGAAGTGAAGAGGGGAAGGGCTAACCAGGGGCATGCGGGCTTCAACTGTTGAATCCCCCAAATTTTACGGAAACTGAAATGCACCCGCGTCCACTTAGTCCCAAGCCCTATGGCATCAATTGGGATCAGACTTGCGCGCGCTAAAGCGCCCAACCAAACTGAATCAGACCATGGATGGACGACCAAATTATTTCCCCAACCACTCGGCGGCTAACCCGCCATTTCTACCAATTTCAAGGCCGACGGCAGAAGGAACATCTCCCACAACAATAAACTCTTCAAAAGTAACTTCAATCCAACCAAGCTGGGGTTTCCTATCAACGAAACAAACCGCTCCCGAGTCCGCGTGGATCTCCACTCCACGCCGGGGGCAGAGGACGGCGGCAGCGACGAACTAGGTGGCTCGGTGGGACGAGGCAAAGCGGCAAGGAGTAGGGCCGGGCCGGCGCATCTTTACGCTCACTAACAAAAGGCCATAGGTGGCCCAGTTGAAAGCCCGGCCCACAAGCAGCTCCGGCTCCGGCTCGGCCCACCTGGAAATTCACCGGGACCCAATAAAGTTTGCAGATTGCACCACCTTATCTGCAAACAAAAAGCACCAGAGCCGAGAGTTGAGGAGGACGGAAATAAATAAATTGAGAAGGAGCCCAGCTGACAAGGACGGGATTGGCACAGAGCGATGGCCCCACTCCACCCACGTCAGCATCATGGCCCCGCCTCACCACGGCTCCTTTATCCACTTGGCCGCCCCGCGGACGGGTCGTCGTCGACGGATGCCACACGCGCGCGCCCCTCCGCCTTGGCATCCCCGCCGTCTGCCCCCACGCGCGGTCGCTTCTCCGCCGTCCACTTCGTTGTCCCCCTCCGGAGATCCGGCCTCATCCGCCTCGTCGTCGCTTCCGGTCCTCCTCCCCCACTCCCGTCTTCTCCGCTTAATTTATAATCGCCGATGCGGCCGCGCCCCAACCCCACGCAACCCCCCACTAATATCCCTTCCCTTTCCGACGGTGGCGGCAACGATGAACGGCGGCGGCGATATCCTCGCGCCGGATTGCTGCACCGGCGGGTCCTGCCGCTCTCTGCGGGTTGCGGTGGCGCGTTTCGATTCGATTTGACCGACTCGACCGGGAGTAGTGTTGGTCCTTGGTATTCTTGAGGTGGTCTTTGGCGATCGGGACACTTGTTGGGCTCCTTCTTGTCGAGGTACCCCGTCAACCTCCGGCGAAAGAGGTGAGGTGCCTTCTTTTCCGCCTGCTTCCTTTGGTTTCGAACAGATGTTCCCTTTTCTGATTCGGGCTGTTAAAGTTCGTTGCTCTCTCTCTCTCTCTCTCTCTCTCTCTCTCTCTCTCTCTCTCTCTCTCTCTTAACCGTGAAATATCTTCGTTCCATGAATGACAATAATTGTTTTGGCAATTTGGCTGTCGTGCAGCGCTCAAATTCAATAGAAGATATGAGCGTTGTTTGATCGATTCAATATATAAAACAGTAACGTACCTGTTGGACAGTCGTGTAACACAATCCTACTGAATCATGTAGGTATTGCATTCTGATGAACTAGTACACGTCTTCAATAGCACTGACTTTCAGAGAAAGAAATAGGAAGGGTGTAACGGTCGCAACGTTTGCTATATATATATTTATTGTTCCAATGAAACAGAACCCTGTGGTTTTACACTGATGTGTTTGGACAAAAACCTGCCTCTCCAACCCCTTTCCTAAAATTGACGAGTGAAACTATTGACCTTTTAGTTTTTTTTGTTAGTGGAGAAATGAAACAAGATGGGATTTATAGGAGAGACTGCTTATTTTTATTGTGGCTCTGGCTCCAAGAGCTCTTTGAGCACAAAAAAGGTGATTCAACTTCCCTAGTAATGAATCCATGACTTCCTCAAAAGAAAAAGAAAACTTCTCTTGCAGTGGCATCTTCAACCCCAGGGGAGCTGGAGGGTACTTATGAATTGTGATGTGGAATAGTTCTCCGAAATGAACAATAATTCAACTATCCCTTCTGAATTCTTAAATCTGACATTTGTCACAGTGCCTTTTTTTAATTATTTTTCGAAGCATAGTATCATGGTGTACATTTCTCTCCAGCTTAACTTCAGTATACTTCTAGGATTGTGTAGTATATGGGAAACTAATAATAAGTTCATAGCTCCTCTCCTCATAAATATATTATCTGTTTTCTATTCTGTAATTCCCAAAAAGCCTCCACAGAAATCATTTACTTAACTAATTTGCTGGCTGCCTGAGTAATTGAATTACTTTTTTCTTTGCTATTTTTATATTTATAAAAGAAGTTAGTTTACATCTCCTTTAACTTATATTAACAGACTCAACGCCACATGCTCTAATATCTGATCGATACTATTTTACAGGTGTTGTCATGATGTGTAACTAAGATGCTACATTGCTAATTCTGTATTTGCTTTCGTAAGTTCATGAAACAAATGTTTAGGGAGCTCAAAATAGTTGTGCAGTAGTGGATGGTAGTCATGAGCCCCGAATATTTGCATGACGGTGGATGGTGGTCATGGAAGTTACAATAGTCAGAACAGCAGCTAGTGAGTCAAGGCTAGGAAATAAAACAAAGGATTCTATTTAGCACAACTTCTAAGAGCTATGGAGAGTTCAGTAATGCATGATCATGAGAAAGAAAAGTTTATCGGTTTTGAAGATGATACAGAATTAACACCATATGAAGGAATGGAATTTGAGTCAGAAGATGCTGCAAGAGACTTCTACAGCACCTATGCAAAGAGCACGGGTTTCCAGATTCAGATCAGCAGGTATACACGCTCCAGGCGTGACAATTCAATTGTTTCTCGTCGTATTGTATGCTCCAAAGAGGGGTTCTATGAATCTCGTCCTTGTGATGGCATCCATTTTAACCAGAAACAAGAACGGGCAGGTACTAGAGTTGGTTGCAAGGCTATGATAATTATTAAAAAGTCTGGTCCTGGCAAATGGATAGTTACCAGATTTGTAAAGAAACATAATCATGGACCAGTTCCACCAAGAAAACTTAATGCTAGACCTGCAAATCAAGATGGTGATCCATTGGAAAAGCCACATTCTATTGAGGCAGATCCTGCTAAGGAGCCGTTTAAGGGTATGGAATTTGAGTCTGAAGAAGCTGCAAGATTGTTCTATGTAAACTATGCAAGACTCAATGGTTTTCGTGCGCGTATTAGCAGGTACTGTCGTTCAAGGCGTGATAATTCAATCATTTCTCGCCAAATCGTGTGTTCCAAGGAAGGCTTCCGTGAAGTTCGAACCAAGAAAGTGATGACAGATGAAGGGAAAACAAAGCGGCCAAGAATGATAACTAGAGTTGGTTGCAAAGCTATGATTGTAGTGAAAAAGATGAACTCTGGAAAATGGATGGTTTCTAAATTTGAGAAAGAGCATAACCATTCACTGTCATATTCTAAAGCAGCCCCTAGTACATCAAACATTACTGCTGGAGAAGTCGATAATTTCACTGCAAGAATTACATATCCTAATGAAGTGAAAACTGAAGGATACAATGCAAGAACCCACTGCAATTCTTCAGATCCACTCACTGTTCTATATAACAATTTATGCCAGGAGGCTATTAAATTTGCAAAAGAAGGGTCAGTCACAGAAGAAGTTTACCATGTGGCAGTGTCCGCCTTGAAGGAGGCTGCAGACAAGGTTGCTGAAGTCAAAAGAAGTCGTCCAACATTGCCACGTAATGGCTGTATCAGTGAAAGGAAACAGGGGGTCCTGCAGATGAAATCTATAACTGCTTTGCAAAGTGCAAATAATGTTGTACTGAAAAAACCTGCTCCAGGGGCCAAGTGTTTTCAAGAGCCTAACTCCAATCTAGTGTTTATACCAACCAACATTTTGACTGACTCAAGGCTATCTAATTGTGTTGACAATGTTCCACAACCACGTGACTTGCTCATAAATGGTAAATATGCTATGGTAATGATTATTATTTATTAATCAAATTTCTTAATGCAACTACTATTTTCATAGTAAAAGGTTGCTTGTTCATACAACAGGGGGGCAATGTCGGCATGAACGAAAAGGTTCATATTTACATTTTGGGAACATAAAGGAGGCCTCTTCACAGAAACACCAGGTCACGTCGCCACTTTCTTGTCTGCCAGTGATTTTTAATATGCATAGCAGGTTCGGTATTTTGTTTCTGATGAATATTCTTATTTCTTGTTCTAAGTGCAGAATACTAGTTCAGATCAAGCCATCCGTGGAAAAGATAAAGGTATTCTTACATATTCTGAAGAAACTATAGTTGCTATTCCTGCAATACCCCTTGCGCTGTGCATGCCTGTGACACAGACCATACATGGAACTTCTCCAGGTAACTGTAATCAATTCGATTTTTTTACTGATATCAACACCGTCTATGTTGGTTGAATTTTACAATTTCTGGTGAATGAATATTGTATTTGCACTAATAAAGGGCGTAAAACGTGTACCGAGTACCGAAGACTCTCACACATTATGGGGTCTGAGGAAGGGTTATTTATAAATCGTCTTGCCTCTGCTTTTGTCAAGAGGTTGGTTCCAACCCAAGACCTCGGGACACAAATGGAGATACATTACCACTACATTAGATCCACCCTTCACATGCATCTGCACTGATGCTGTAAAGAAATACTTTTTTTTAAATTCATCCACGATCACTTGAGTTTTTTAATTGAAATAATATCTTTTTAATAGAAAATTGCAGATCTAATGCACAAAATGAGAAATTACAAAAAATAGGTACTTGTCGGTTGACGAACAATCGAATATTAGCTTATTGGTCATATGAAAACCGATAAGAAGATATCGTTTTTGTGACGCCTAATTATTTCTTTTTGACTCGCCACCTCAACTTCATATATGTGACTGATATGCGGCCACATAGCACAGTCAGTCAGGGGCCAACAGATAGGCTCTTTCTGAAACATCACATGAGTGCTATCTGTCATCAGTTTTTCCAGTTTCTGTTATTTATTTGAATTTAGTTTCCCTATTTGGTTGCTATCTTTATTTTAGTGCACCGTGATACGGTTTGCTGGCTTCGGAGTGGTAATTTATTATATGTTCATTTCACTGGGCGGCAGATGGGCCATACGGTTTATTGGCTCCACCTATTGAAGCAGTTCCAATTTCATACTGTCCCGCAGAACCCATCAGACAACCACAGAGAAGTTTTTGTGATTTAGGTCCGTTTGCTGGTTATCTTTCTGACCTGGACAATAAACGAAAAGGTCCAAATCCTCTGGTACATGCTACAGCTCTTGCTTGTGGCGCTCGCGTTGTCCCTCTTGAGGAGGCAGCTTTGCTTGTTAAGGCTGTTGAATCCAAGATCAGATCTGGAGGGGCCATAATATCGAAATTACCTTCAAGCAACCTGGTATCGCTGGTTCCTCCTGTCACCATGACATCTCCTAGTGAAGATGAGGGTGACCACGGTGAACCCCTAATGGTGGAAGTTAAACACTGCTGCCACGATCAGAGCTCCCACGAAATGAAGCTGCAAAGCAAGCCATTAGAGTTCGAAACTGAAGCTGACAGCAGTTTTGTGCAGCCTGAAAAATGAAAAGCCATTATCCTGCTGATTGCTAACCCCTAAGAAGTGAAGGATTTAAACTGCCTGAAGATAAAAGCTTCCCGCAAAGATAGAATCTATTCGATATTTAAGACATTTTGTAAGATTCAATTATGATTCCAATTTCTGTTCGATTTATATTGTAATTAGATTAACAAAATTTACTACCTCTGGTAAAGAGTTGTTGTAAGACAATGTGATTATGTGTGTGTCACAGGGGCATATTAGTCATTAGTGAGGGATTAGGGTTAGGGGTAGTTTAGTCCTTTTCCCCTCCTAATCCCTCTATATAATCAGATATGTAACTCAGTATTATTATTTATCTAATACAACCACCATTAGCCCTCTAATATGGTATCAGGAACTAATTAGGATTAGGGCCTAACCCTAACCCTAATGACCCAGGCCCAGCCCCCGCCGCTGCAGTGGCCCTGTGCCGCCGCCTTCGCCGGCGCGCCGCCCGCAGGAGCAGCCGGCGGCGCAGCCGTGCCGCCCGCTGTGGCTGCTGCCGCCGCCGCCCCGTTCGCCTCCGCTGCCCCCAACCACACCGCGGCGACCAGGGTCGGGCTCGCCGCTGGCGCTGCCGCCGCCAGCGCCCCAGTCGCGCCGCCCGCTAGGGCTGCCACCGCCACTGCAGCGCCTCTCGCCCACGCATTCGTGCTGCCCGGCGGGGCCGCCGCTGCCGCCGGCGCTTCTCTAGCCCGCGCAGCCGCGCCCTGGGCTGCCGCCGGATCTGCGCCCGGGCCGCCCGATTTCGGGCAAAGCCGGCGTGCGCCCGGGCCGCCCGGATTTGGGCTTGAATGGCAGGCGCCTGAGTGCGCCGCCGCCGCCTCGGGGAGGGCTGGCGTGGCCGCCACCGCCCCCTGGCCAGATGCCGCCGCGTCACCACCCTGGGCCACCGCGCAGCCGCATATGGCCGCCGCCGGCGCTCTTGCAGCCCCCACCGTCCATCCAGCCCCCAGCGCTGCCACCCCTCGAGTCGGGCTCGCTGCCGCCGTCTAGCCCGCCGTTTGTAAGCTGAACAAATCCCTATACGGACTGAAGCAGGCACCGCGAGCCTGGTATAGCCGGTTCGCCTCCTTCTTGGTCTCACAGGGGTTCGTCGAAGCTAAGTCGGACACTTTGTTGTTTGTCTATCGACGTGGCAGTGACACTGCTTACCTCCTACTGTACGTCGATGACATTGTATTAACAGCGTCTAGTCCGGCTCTGCTTCGGCGCACCATTTCTGCTTTATAGCAGGAGTTCGCTATGAAGTACCTGGGCCGTCTTCACCACTTCGTGGGCATTGCTGTCGAGGACCGACCAGATGGCTTATTCCTTCACCAGCGACAGTATTGCCTAGATATCCTCTAGCGAGCGGGCATGACTGAGTGCAAGCCCTGCTCCACTCTAGTGGATACTCAGGCGAAGCTCTCCGCTACAGACGGACACCCGTCTCTGACCCTACTACTTATAGGAGTCTTGCAGGTGCTCTTCAGTACCTCACCTTCACCAGGCCGGATATCTCGTATGCAGTTCAGCAGGTGTGCCTCCACATGCATGACCCTAGGGAGCCGCACTGTGAAGCGGATTCTTCGGTACCTACGAGGTACTCTCGACTACGGCCTCCTCCTTCGACGTGACACGACCTCCGAGCTGGTCGTGTACACCGATGCTGACTGGGCAGGCTGCCCGGACACACGACGTTCTACTTCTGGGTACGTCGTCTTCCTAGGCGGTAACCTCGTCTCCTGGTCCTCGAAGCGACAGCCCGTGGTGTCGCGTTCGAGTGCTGAGGCGGAGTATCGCGCCGTGGCTAACGGCGTGGCTGAGGCCTCCTGGCTCCAGCAGCTGCTTCAGGAGCTCCACACTTCCGTCGCCAGGAGCACCCTCATCTACTGCTACAACGTCAGCGCCGTGTACCTCTCCACCAACCCGGTCCAGCATCGGCGCACGAAACATGTGGAGATCGACCTCCACTTTGTTCTTGAGCGGGTTGCACGCGGCGAGATTCGGGTACACCATGTCCCGATGACGACGCAGTTCGCCGACATCTTCACGAAGGGCCTCCCGTCGTCGGTGTTCTCCGAGTTTCGGTCCAGTCTCAACATCTGCAGTGGCTAGATGTTGTGACTGCGGGGAGTGTTAGACACTGTGATTATGTGTGTGTCACAGAGGCATATTAGTCATTAGTGAGGGATTAGGGTTAGGGGTAGTTTAGTCTTTTTTCCCCTCCTAATCCCTCTATATAATCAGACCTGTACCTCGGTATTATTATCCATCTAATACAGCCACCATTAGCCCTCTAATAGTTGTAAAGTGGGCCAACCATATACTTGGTGCGTCTTACTTCTGTAGAAAGGAACGGTGATAGTGTTTACCTTATAGTTGAGTGCTTCTGAGAAAAAATTATGGTATTATCGACTTAGATATTTTTTGATCCTTGAAATTTTCAATCAATCCAAAAAAGGGGGTCAAAATAGTTTGTCTATCGTACACGCACGCACTGCTATCTGGAAGACAGTAGATATGAATATTAAAATGTTGGTGATTTGTCAAACTCCTGCTATGTCACCTGTTAAACTGACCTTATATAGCTGACCTTGAGCTCTTCGAAACGAGCAGCCGAGCAGGTATGCTGGACATGGCGTCACTGCGAAAGAGAAAGCTCAGATTGTCAATGGATTGTGGTACCAATGCATGAGGCAGTACTGATGTACGGTGAACGCCGTTTTGGTGTTTCTTCCCGAAGCAAGATTTGAATGCCTATGAGCTGACCATAGTTCATGGCCAGATACTTAGGCGGCGTTTGTTACATCTCTAGATTCTCCGAGAATCATAAATGTTTCAGTTTCAACGTATAAATGTTTCTAAACTGAAATAGAATCACTTTAGAAACCATTTTTTTGCTATTTTTCAGATTTCAGTTTCAGTATAGAGGGGAGCGGGATTGAAATGACCTATTTATCCTTAGATGAACTATATTATTTTTGACGTAGTATAACATATAATTAAGTCTTATAATATACGTTATTTATAAGTATCATTGTAAAATATATGTCATATCCATATGCATGAATAAATCCTTGTTGCGCTGTAACAGCGACGACAAGTTGAAAATAAAGGTAAACGATGGCAAATCATTATAAATAATACGAAACTGGACGGGAGGTATAATAATATGAAGTGATTCAGGGTGTGGATATTGCCGCTCGCCATATGTCTCTATGTGTACATACGTGACTCACAACCATCTTGGATTGGTCAAACGTCAAACGATGCATTTAGCAAGGCATATGTGCATGCCGTACAGTTCCTCACCCCAATTTTTTCCCTTGTTTGTGTTTGACATGCACCAGCACTCAGCTATCACTATCAGTCTGGTACTTAACGTAGCGACGCGTCGACAAAAGGCGGCAGTTCCAGGCAGAGTACATGATCAAATAGAGTAGTTTCGAATTCGTTTTTATTTCTGGAAGTAGAGAGAGTATATGGAGATGCTGCAAGCAGCCAAGCGCACACACAGGAAACGAACAGTAACATTACACGCTTATAGGTACGCAGCTACTAAAGCTACTAGTGCTCCACATCGACCCCACCCATTTTCGTCATCATCATAGGCACATATAAGACAGAGAGACACGCCCCTGTTTTTTTTTTAATTCTGAACCCCACTCCATCGCGTCGCGTTCTTGTTGATCCACCGCTTGAGATCAGAAGTTGGGGCCTGCGGCGAGGATCTCATCCGTCAGGCCGCTGTCGTCCCCGATCCTGTAGCTGGCGAACACCTCGAAGTTGTTCTTGAACAGGCCGGCCAGGTTCAGGAGCGTCTCCTTGTACGCGGCCTTGTCCATCCACTGCGCGCACGTCGTTAATTTTCATCAAGATCAGGCTGCTGGTCAGCGTGTTGTCCTGAACTTTTTTCAAGATCGAATCGTAAGTGCTAGTAGAGCTTACGGTGTTGATGGGGTCGAGTATTTCCGACGGCACGCCCTCGACCTCCGTGGGGATCTCCAGGCCGAAGACCTCCGTCTTTTTGTAGTTGGCAGTGAGTAGCTCGCCGGAGTGGATGGCGTCGATGATCTTCCTGGTGTATGGCAGCTTGATCCTCTTGCCAACGCCGTACCTGACGAGCCGCCGCAACAAACTTTCAGTGCAGCTCACGTAAAGAAAACAAGAGTTTTTCTTTGCAGGAAACAAAGTGTGACGACGACGCAGATCAGACGTGGGGGAACACACCTCCCGCCGGACCAGCCGGTGTTGACAAGCCACCCGGTGGCGCCATACTTCTGCATCTTCTCGGCGAGCATGGCGGCGTACTTGGTCGGGTGGAGCATGATGAAAGCCGCACCGAAGCAGGCGGAGAACGTGGCCTGTGGCTCCTTGATGCCATCTTCCGTGCCGGCAACCTAAGTGTCGGACACAGTAATCAGCTCGAGGTCCCATTGGAACTAGCTGGTGATGCTTTGGCATCTGAAATGTTATGTTCTTACCAGAGCAGTGTAACCACTGATGAAATGGTACATGGTCTGCGCAAGGTTGAGCTTGCTGACTGGCGGGAGCACGCCGAACGCATCACATGCCAGGAGAATGACGTTCTTCGGGTGCGGCCCCACGCACGGTATCTTTGCATTGGGGATGTACTCGATTGGGTAAGCAGCCCGAGTGTTCTCTGCAGCAAGACCGCCTCGGTGAGAAAACTCTTTTTTTTTGTTTTTGTTGTGAATGCTGATACAACTGAAACTAAACAATGGGGTCCGGATATGTTTAATTACCAGTGACAGATTTATCGGTGTAGTCTACTTCACGAGTATGCTCATCAAAGACGACGTTCTCCAACACTGCCACCCGTTGGGAAAATTAAAGAAAAGTTTATGACGTGCAATGCACTCGATGTTAATGAGAGAGTCAAATATGTACGTACCAGTTCCAAACTTGATGGCGTTCCAAATGTCAGGCTCTTTCTCCTGAGAGAGGTCTATACACTTGGCATAGCAACCACCCTCAATGTTGGAGACGCCATTGTCACTCCAACAGTGCTCGTCGTCCCCAATCAGAAGCCTGTTGTGATCTGTCGACAGCGTCGTCTTCCCAGTACCTGTTGTGAAAACTCCGAGATATATCAGCAGAAGGGAAAACGTTTCTAAAGGCATGACCAATAACACGCATGTTAGTGAGTGACGTTGACATATGGAATAGCACCAAATTAGTCAGTCAAAGAGAAGAGGCTGGTGATAGTAGAGTGAATATATAACGTCAGGGTGCACTCTGGGCAGGTGACGGCACCGCACGTTCTCTGCGGATCCATCTTACCTGAGAGCCCAAAGAAGAGGGCGACGTCACCGTCCTTGCCCATGTTGCATCCGGAGTGCAGGGAGAGGATGCGGCGTTTGGGCATGAGGTAGTGCATGACGCCGAAGAGCCCCTTCTTCATCTCCCCCGCGTACTGCGTGCCCAGGATCACCATCTCCCTCCTAGCGAGGTTGATGTCTACGCTCGTGGACGACGTCATGTAGTGCGTGTACCGGTTACAGGGGAACTGCCCGGCGTTGTAAATGGTGAAGTCCGGCGTGCCGAAGCTCTCCAGCTCCTCGTCCGTCGGTCGGATGCACCTGCGACCCAGCCGGTTACTACAGTTCCATCTCATTCTCTACTGGGGTAGCTTCGACCCGATCGATCCCCAACTATTGTCTCGGAATGCAAAAGGGTTTCCAGTATATATGTAGCACAATATTGTAGTGTAAATGTACAGATTGATGATGAAACAAACAGCAGGCGATGAACTTATCTGGGCGCTGGAGACAGGGGCAACCTAAGAACACACGCTCACACACACTGCAGGACGGTGTGGCCTATATAATTCGGTCGTGTTAGCAGAGCTCGACTTACATGTTGTGCATGAAGAGGGAGTGGTACGCCCTGGCGGAGATGATGCGGACCTTGATGCGGTTCTCCGGGTCCCAGTTCAGGAACTGGTCGTTCACGAACACCTGCGGCAGGGTCAGATCACCCAAAGGCGAAACCATAATTAGTGACAAGGCAAGCAAAACTGGGAACAACAGGTGATGCGAAACGGCTGCAAGAGGACCGCCGGACCTTGTCGAGGGAGTTGAGGTAGTCGACGGCCCTCTCCCTGTTGGTGAGGAACGTGTGCTCGTCCATCTCGATGTTCGGCGACCCCCTGCGATCATCAGTAAAAGTTGTCAGCCGCGAAGCAGAGGCGCGGGGGCACTGGCGATGACGGCGAGCAGACAGAGCAGCTAGCACTCACTTGCCCCACCACAGCTCCTGCGCGGCGGCCTCGTCCTTGACGATGCGCTTGTCCCTGGGCGAGCGGCCGGTCTTGGCGCCGGACAGCGTCGCCAGAGCGCCGGTGGACGTGATGAACGACCCCTTCTCATACTTGATCGACTGCTCGTACAGCTCTGTTTTTTTTTCAATCACAGGGCAATCCCATGTTGCGTTTTGCTCGCGTCAGGTTCTTGCGCCGCATGTCTGAAGAAGTTCCGATGAACAAAGAAAGAAGGCAGGTGGGCTGCGCACGTACCGGCAGGGGAGAGGTTGTAGAGGACATGGGTGAACTTGAGGGAGCTGTCGCTGACGGCGATGGTGGGGGCGGCCGGGTGGTGGTGGTGATGCGCCGGCGCCGCGGCACTCTTCGCGGCCGACTCGCCTTTCCTGGCCGGGTCGCCCCTGACGACCTTGGGGCCGGTCTCACGTGTCAGAGACGCCAACGACGCGCTGCATCCATCACAAAAACGATAGTACTAGGTAACTTGAGGGATGAAGGATCTAAGTGCACTACGCCGGCGCCGACAGCGACGTCGTGTCAAGTTGCCACCCAAAAATTGCTTCCGTGCGTATGCGTGTCCGTCCCGTGCGAATCACCACATCGGCAGATCGGTTTGCATCTCTCCCATCTTGTACGTTTTTTTTTTAAAAAAAAGAGGTGTCTCTACTCTATCAGAGGTCCAGAGTCCAGAATTGAGTTCGAGTCCCAGGATTTCTATGTGCTGCAGCCAACGTGGAATGGAACAAATGGAACTTGTTCGATGCGACAAGGAGAGGCGCCGTGTGCCGGCATGTGAACATGTGTGATGGGTGTTCCGTCACTCCGGTGCCATGCACGGGACGAGAGAAGCGTACACCTGCCACCTGGGTGCGGTACACGGGGTGGTCGCGGCTCGCCCTCTACTTGTGACGGTGCTTTTCAGCTTTTGGATGGAAAATGACGTGACATGAGGGTACATCAGGTGGGATCAGGTGCAGTAATACTACTTGCGTCGTGCAGCGTATGACACTATAAGCGTCATCATGACTTTACTTCTCACTTAGGTTGTTTTAGATTTCATCTACATGGGAATTAGAATATTTTTTCTGCCAAAAAAAAGGTTAGTGTGTAAGGGGACCGGGCTCCGATGCCACGTGGCCATCGGAAAGAGAACAATGACGTTCTGATCGTCGTTCTTCTTCTTCCTCCTCCATTGTCCAACAGACGCCAAATCAATTTGGTTTTTCCTTCCAAAAGGACAAATGGGGAAGGACTTTATCTCTGCTCTTCTCACCTTCACGGGCTGCCATTTTCGTTAATCTACTTCTAATTTTTTTACCAAAGTGTTATTGAGGATTTTTTTTCTTTGTGGCAACGTTAAAAAGGTGAAGTGAGAATGGACCGAGAGGGGGGGAGAGCAAAAAAAACAGGAGGCGATAGACGAATCAAGGCGCTGGCGCCAGGTCACCTGATGGACTGGAGCTGCTGCTTCTGGCGCTGCTCCTCGGTGAGCGCGGCGGCGAACGCGGAGGCGGCGCCCTCCTTGATGGGCGTGGTGGGCGCCGACCGCTTCCGCTGCAGCGAGTGGAGCTCGTCGATGGTCTGAGCGCGCACCGGCGCCGCGCTGTCGTCGTGGCACACCCCGTTTTCGTGCTTCTTCTTCCCGTTCGTCTCGATCCGCGCAAGCCCGTTCGGAGTCGCCATCTCGCCGCGCGGTGATCGCCTTTGATCTGCAGACGAAGGAAGGAAAAAAAAACAGCAGCATTAGCATCCTAATAGCGTCCTCCCATTGATGCTTGCAGAGCATCATGGCGTCTCTGCAATTCAGCTTGCAGAAGGATCATCAAGCACGTTGCACGTACGAGGAGAACGGCGGTGTACACGACGCGGAACGGAACAAGTGAAACGGCGGTGTGGGGGCAGATGGGCGGAGTCCCGGCGGGCTTTTAAAGGGCTGGCCGGAGTTTAACCCGGGTTAGGTTCTGACCCGATCATCGATCAGGCGGTGGCGGTCCGGGTTAGGTTTGGACTTTTTGTGTGCGAGCTTGGTTGTTTCTCTTGTTGTGCCTCTCTTTTTCTCTTTTTTGTTTTGTTTTCTCTAACAAGACGTGTTGGATGCTTCCGTTTGCTGCTTGCTGTTGATGACGTGGACTGGACACCAAGGTTCATTTACAGCACTCGGTGTTGGAGAATGTAATGGTGAATCGTGTGTTTCATTTGGTTCTTGCTTCAACCGAACCTGTTTGGTGTAGCTTCTGTCATAAAACGCCAAAAGATAGAATATTTCTCAAACAGACCTGTTTTTGTAAGTATTCAAAATCTCTGAACCTCGCAGTTTGTATCGAAAGTAGATAAGCAAGAGGAGCTTCTCGGAAAGCAGCTTTTAAAGAAGGTCCAGCTCTCCTAGGTAGTGTGATAGATTGGTTCGTCACCTCTTCATCCCACACAACCAAATGTTGTTTTGACCAAGAGGATGATCAAATAATCCATCAAACTAGCTTAACTAGTGACCGATGTAGGTGAGGTTATTCCATGCACGAAATGCCCCATAAGAGAATGTAAAACAACAACAACAATAATAGCAAAGTCTTTAATCCCTGTAAAAGAATGTAAAAATCAGATTAATCAAGTCCAAGAGATCGACTCGGGTGTCAATTTGTTTGAAGCAGACAAAAGTGAATAATTTGCTTCTTGATTTCCATTCCATCTCCTAAAACATGAGAAATACACCTTGGCTGATGATAATTAGTCCACGTTACTGATGCATGATGTACTGCAGTCTTCAACTAAATTTTTTAGGGGGGGGGGGGTTCAAAAGGACAGAAGAGAGGGGAAAATGTAAAGATAAGTTGATGTGTTTATGCAAAATCACTGACTTTTCACGGTTATACCTTGAGAAGAATAAATTCTGTTTTAAAACAGTGTTAGCCTTATCATCATACGTCCTCCGGATGCCGTTCGCATTATCGCGTGAGAGATAATCTTGCATTCGGCCTCGCTACAGGTTGGCCTTCTTATTCATCATCATCTTAGGTCTCCTTCTCCAACCTCACGATAACCCAACACACAAGGCATACGACTGTCATCCTGTAGTTCCACATAAAAGTCATAGGTGTTACATTTATGACTAATTATTCTTTAATGAAAAACGATATTTTCATCGATATCAGGGCGTCCATGATAACTACATGGATCAGATATCAATTGGTCCAATGCGCTCAAACAGTGTTTGTGTCTATAAGGTGTTTTTTTTAAAAAATTATGCAGCTTTACACGTTTCGTTAAAAAAATACGCTTCCGGGTGGTGTGTGTCAACGCTGGATCGAGTCCAAGCTGCCGTGAGTTGTGTCCGTGTACGCCTGTATGAGATGGACGGATAGGGACGACAACATATTGCCTCTTCACTGACAGATTGTTCATCGCCTTTGTTTTCTCCAGTTGACCTGTCGCTAATTTGTAATAGTGCTAGTACTGCTCCACAGTAGTATAAAAGCGATGAAGAACTTGCTGGCCGATTAATTAATTTGACAGATGTTAATCGGTTAGTCAAGGCCTCGTTTTATTTTCTTTTTTTTGTTAATTAGTGGATGTATCGCATTCATCGACCGCTCGTGCAATTGCTAGCCGTTAATTCTTCAGATATTTCTCTTCCTCAAAGTTACGATCGGTGACGAGGATATGCTGCTGGGAAATGTGCAGTTATTCCAGTTACGCGAGGTAAACTTGGACGCGTAAGCGAAATGGAAGTATGAAACTACGCTGACAGGCTGACTTTTTGGATCGGATTCTCCTTTCTCTACTTCTAGCTGTAGCGATTTTCAGTTTTGTTTTGAACACCAGCGCCACTGACCTCACGGTGCAGCTTGAAAGATCATCGCATTCCTTAAAAACCTGAAAAGATAATTTATTTTAGTTTCAGTGAAGAGACGAGCGCAAAAGAAAACGTGGCCGAGCTGGATGCGTGCTCTGCATGTCTGCGGCCGTAATACGCGTGTTTCACTTGTTTCATGGCTTACGGGAAGTCTGACCGTGGAACGAAACGCGTGCGTTTATAATATCCTCGAGCGCCGTGTTTCCGGGGTGCACTCCATCGAGCTTGTAGCTGTGTGGAGATGATGATCTTGTCTACACAAGTTGCAGGTCTGAGTACCTTTTTGATCGTGTCCGACGTCGTTGATCCCGGGCAGACTCCGCACCGGCGTGGCATCGGGCGTTATCATCTCTGGGCCTCGTTCGTCCAGCGGCCGGGTAGATCTTCAACTGTTAAAGAATACATCGGAGGAGATGGTGAAACAACTCGTTTACCTTTTTATATAGGCGGAGCTCCGGGTCTCTTTTTATTATACTTCTAGATCCATGTAAAAGAGAAGTATATACAGAGTAAAGGTGACACTTTAGTGGTATAAAAGCACATTAATTCCCAGTCAAAGTGATTCTTAACATCAACACCCGATGGATCGATGTCGGATGCCCTCGGCGAGCGAGGCGGCTTAGGTTAGTTGATCCGCTTCCACGCGCCCACGACTTGAACGAGTCCTGCAAGCACGCGATCGAGCGCGCGCGCGTGCCATCTAGCATTCCTTCCCGTGGTGTTGAGTGCAGATCAGACGCGCGCGCGAGTTATATTCGGCTTAAGAGTTTGAGCGTGCCACAGTGCTCGCGCGGCAACTCCGATCGAGCCCCTTCCCCGCGCTTTCGCGTGGGTCTGCGGTGAGATCGTCGCGCTTTGGCCGGGCGAGGCGGCACGTTTACGCGCGGGAGGATCAAATCACGGACGACTTTCGTGTACACCAGTCTGGTGGGGACGGAGTCTCTGCGACGCACGCGTGCGCCGGTGAGACGGGAGCCCGGCCAGGAGCGGCCCGATCGAGCAGGGGCGCGTGGCCGGTCGTTTTCCCCCGGCGGCCGGGCACACAAGCCGCGGAGAAGGACGGCGCGCGGCCACGAGGCCAATAGAAAGCCCTCGAGGGGGTGGCCATGATGATACGGCCTTGATGGGCGCGTGCGGTGCGTGCCATACCGATGCGGGTATACATGGCGGCGGTCCCCAACCGTCCGCGGGACCGGAGAATACGAGGCTCGCTCAGCCGTCGTTACAGAGCGGCTGGTTAGGCGCTCCACGTCAACACGAGTACTCCGTAGTCCGCAACCTGCATACAAACGGGCACTTTCGTCGTCACGTTCCACGTGCACCGCCGTGGCGCCGTCCTCTTTCTCTCTCTTTCGACCGGCACGCCACCACGCCATTGCTTGATTGCTATCGCAAAGGACGTTAGGATGGCATTGTACAGCGAGTGGCCGCACGCAGGGGGGGGGGGGGGGGCGTCAGCTCGGCACGCGCTTCTGTTTTGTGCTGCCTTTTGCTTGACGCTCCGTCGCTCCTGGCTTTCTTCGGTCGGAGGCGGCACCTAGGGGAGGCTCTGCTCAGGCAGTCGCGCGCCTTCGCAGGTTGTGCCACTGCCACTGCTAGCAGTCGTCGATCGCGAGCCCTGGATTTGCTGTGGAGGTACGCGTCGCGGGCCATGAAAAGATGCAGCTTTTTCGGGCGACCTAATCGATAATGCCTTCTCGTTGTCGCGGCCGTGTTATTCCCCCGTCCGCCGAATGGTTTGCCTAAACCATCCCGATCCTTGCCTCTTTATCTTCCACCAGACCGGCTGGCTGGCTGGCTGGCTTTCTTCATTTTTTTTTCGGGAGAAAGCTTTTTTCAGATCGCATCGACTGCGCCACTGCGGTGGCTTTGGACTTGGAGCACTGCCATGCGCGGGGGTTCCGTGGCTTGCGTGCGCCGCGCCGCTGTCGTTGAGAATTGAGATGAGCGCGAGTGGAGGCCCGAGTGGCAACTGACAGGCCTAGACGAGCGAACTTGGCTCAGAATAACCCCGCACTCGGAAAATAGGATCCCAGAATACGTAAGCGGAAATAAAATCCCTGCAAAAGCGAGATAACGACGAATACCCATAAAAAAAAGAGAGATAACGATGAATAAAGTAGACGCACAAGGACGGTCACTTCACTGTTGACAAGTTTCTTTCGAGTGTAAAAGCTGCACGTTTCATGTGCGCGAGTGCCAAGCGCGTTCGTTGATGGCCGGGCTCGACGTCTGTTGGGATTGCAACGCAACCAGTAGAAGGCAGAGAGGAGGTTACCTGGGCAGGCTTTTTCCCTCTTCGAGACCGAGCCGGCCGGTGGCGCCTCCCCGGGGCGGGGCCTCGGCGAGTTGTTCAGACCGAATCGATTCGTTCACACGCGCATCTGGTGCATGAATTCGATGGAAGCAAGGTACTCTCTCTCTCTGCAGGAGCTAGCTGAGCGGCCTATAGCTCGGTCAGTGATCTCGGTGGAAGTGACGCGCGCGGTTCAGAGGGCGAGCGTAACCGAGGGAGGTGGCTAACTGACGCGGCATCCAGATTCCAGAGGCAAGACTTGGAGAGCGAAGCGGCGATGACCAAGGGACCGCTACGAGGAAATGGTTCGGCGTGCTAGCGGTTTAGTCGGGGTTCGGCGAGAGGATACGTGACAGGGAGAGTAGTCCTGCCAGGCCTCCAGTTCCAGTCAGTCTCCGGGGCGTGGCTACCTGCTAGCGATGTCGTGGAAAATCTGGAAAGCTGGACAGGCTTGTGGACGGAGTCCTTTCCTGAGAGATTTTCCCAGATTCTACCAAACCGGGAGCACTGCCCGTGGTTTCCCCCGGATTGGATTTGATGTTGCGTGTGCTTCCTCGGGGAAATGTCAGCGTCGCTGGCTGCGACGAGAGAGGGCGCGCGGCAGCAAAAGTTAGTGGCCACTCCATAGAGACAGAACGAAGTAGAGCTGCATACGGGAGCGAGGCCGAGGCGGAGGCGTTCCGGGGGAGGTGAATTGCATTGGTTTGATCGCTGTCGTCGTCCGGAAACCAATACTTTCGCTGGATTCCATCGAATCGGAACGACGACGCCGCTAGTTGTCAAACACCGAGGTACCGGGGTGGCAGGGTGACATTTCTTCCATAAGTTGCATCCGTGGGACATTGGACGCAACACATGGTACAAGTACAACGGGAAACCTTCCACCCGAAGAGATGCAGACGTAACCAGAAGCACGTACTTCTTCACTCGGCGAAAACCTGACGAAACGGGCTATTCAGAGAGAATAGGGGATTAGTTGCCACAAGACTATTAGTGTGAACTACGGAGGTGGCGACTGGCGAGGACCAGACTCACACCACAGGCACATGATCTTGGTGCTGACTGTTTTTGCTTGGACTGATGGAGAAGGCGTTGCCCGGTGGAGGTCACCTGTCGCTTTGCACGAATGATCTGTGCCACCTTTCTCCAAGTCCTCACCCTTTCACACACCATCCCACTGTTCCACCGATCTCGTCTGTTCAGGCCCAGGTTCAGCATTGCTTACCAGTTCCAGTATCCCATTGCCTTTTAGTTCCAAATTACGAAACCATGCATAAAGTTCATCCGAAACCAAGAAAAAAGATAAAAATGCTTTCGGATGCTGTATTATGTGCCTACATGGCTCCATCTCTGGAAGTTGTAACTAGAGAGGTGATCGAGATGTTAGCTCCTATCAGTGCAAATGGCTTAAGAAAATGCAAAAAAAATGTCAAATCGAGATTTAGTGTAGAAGCATTTAGTATACGGAGTAGATTGCATTTTTGAACTCTGCATCCATACGTTTGAAACTTTGCACAAAATATGTTTCCCTCTGATTTTCATCTCGGAGGAAGTGACTGTATCTGAGTTATGCAATTACTGATCCGACATTGATTACAGAAGCACGTCGGGAGCATTACTGTACAGACAATCTGAACATTGCACGTTTCTATGGGTAAGTTAAGTAGTTGGGCTTTTTAGCTGAATGATGGCCCGTTTTAGCTAGATTGTGGGGTTTGCATATTCTCATCTGCTTGCCTCCAAGTTAGTGGGCTGCTTCGTCTTATGTGGGCTACGGGCAAAGTTCCAGAACTGCCGCGAGGCCTAGTAAAGAGGAGTGAGACAATCATGACGTTTGTGCATCCTCTTTCGTTTTCCACGAAAATACCGGGTATCATATTACATATAACCGGGAGAACCAATCCATGCAACTGAAATGATCACGATGAAACTCCACAAATAAACATATTGCAACGCGAAGGAACAGAAAGAGAGAGCGAGTTAATCGAGCTTGACCGGATCAGTTGTCATCGTTGTCGCAGCAGAGGCAGCGGGCGATGCGCGCCCGGTGCTCCGGCCGGACGCTGGTCAGTAGCCAGAGGAAGGCGACGACGAGCGCCCAGATGAGGAGGTCTAGCGACAGGTGCGTCTTGGACTGCGACACGATGAAGGTGAGCACCAGGCTGGAGTAGGCCACCGCGAACGACCACCGCACGTGGCGGGAGCTCACCGGCATGCGCACCAACAGGCTCAGCGTCATCAGCATCGACCCCGCGAACCCGACCCAGCTCGCCGCCATGAACAGCAAGTATCTGCATCAGCACACGCACTCGTACGTGTGAATTAATGCTTTGTATACATATGGAGGGGCTGATAGCCAAAAAGAATTCACGCGCATTTCCGCCGCTTAGAGTTAGAGTACCTCTCGAAGTGCAGGTCGCGCATGACGGGGTCGCCGGTGAGGTGCAGCACCCGCTTGCCGTCGGCCGAGAACTTGGTGTCCTGCCAATACCCGCCGGGGACGTTGCTCCCGAGCTGGTACGTCAGCGTGGTGATCAGCGTTGCCACCACCAGCAGCGTGTTGGCGTCGTTGCCCGCCCAGTTGTTCGGCGGGTGGTTCTGCTGGTGGTGCACGGCCGCGTGGCCCTGCGAGGGATGCGGCGGCGGCGGGTAGATCGGGCCGGCCATCCCGGCGCCGTTGCCGATCATGGCGGCGGCGAGTGTCAGTGGTAAGCTCGGAAGCACGAAGCTCGTATGGATCGGCCTGCTTTGTGTCCTGTGAGGTGGGCAGATGCCTGGTGAATCAAGTCACCGTCAGTGTCTTTGTTATACTCAGTCGGCGATTCTGATGCCGGGTATACCCTCTCATTTAGTACTGAATCCAAACCCCTCGCGTTTAATATTTGGGGATGAGCCTTGACTGGAACCAATTCAGGCACATCTTAGTGCGGTGGTATGGTGATCGTCCAATGCCGCAGGTCACGTTTCAGATGTCTGTTTCCGGGATGAGTCTCAACTGGAACTAATTCAGGCATATCTTTTTCGAAAGCAAGGGAAGTGCTGCGAGCTGCAGTGATGTAATCAGCTGCATGCATGCATATATGTTTTTTGTTCTTAGATTCTCTATATATCTTTTTCTCTCTTTTATTTTATTTAAAAAGTAGAGCTGAGTTTCATATCTAGCCGACTCCAACATGATTGGGATAAAGGCTTGGTGGTTGTTGTCGCCGTCGTCTTAGATTTTCTGCGTGCTTCTACAGATGGAAAAATACAGAAAAAATCACAATATATAAAGTAGAACAAAAAAATAAAAAATTATATAGATAAGGACAACTTATAAGATTTATTGAGAATTTCATACATGCACATAAATTTTCGGGCCAGATTCGAGCCGTTTTCAAAAATTTGAGCCGGTCCAGACCGGGCCGGCCCGAGCACGGCCCAAAACTTTGTGCCGTGCGGTGCCGCCCGTGGTGCCCGGTTCCCAAACCTGGCACGACCTGAAGTTTTGAAGTTTCGTGCCGGACCGGAGCCGTGCCTTGCAGCCGTCCTTTGGCCCGCCGGAAAATGACCCGGCCGGGCAGGTGGAGAGAGATGGCGAGTCAGTGCTTTCTGTCGTCTCCGAAACACGAAAAAGAAAGCAAGCTTTCCTTTTTTCCGATCAATGATGCGCGCCCGCTCCGCCGAAGCGGTTTCATCGAAGATGGGGTTGGCCATAAACCTACATATTACGGGACATGCCAATTTGCGCGGCTTCCCCACGCCACGCTCCTACAACATACAGTACTATTTATGGACCGAGTGCTTGCTCCCAGCTCTCGCCGCTCCATTGCTTCTTCGTCCCCTAGATCCGCTTAAAGAAAGGGACGGAGCTCGATGCAGAGCGAGGGAAAAGAGGAGGAAACGAGTACGTACTTATTGTTTGGGTAATAATAAGAGGAATGAAGTACAGCGGAATGAAGTGAAAAATAGACTAATTTTATATCAATTTCCCTTAACTCATTTCAAATAGAGAGTATTTAATTATATCCAAAGAAAGCCTAATGGAGTAAGGTGATGTGACTTCTTATGATGATCCGGAGGCGATATTTAAATAGCACAGCAACCGTAAAAGGGCGGCACGTTGACGCCCGTTTTTATATGGTAGTGAAATAGCCGCCATACACGTGTTGAATAAGAGCGGAGACAAGTTGTTCACAGATACACAAAGCAGCGTGGCACCAATGCGCGATCATAAACAACGACTTCGGATATCCTAAGGCAAAATTGTTAATCCAGTATGTCATTGTCTCCTTTTTTCTTCCTTCTTTAAACAAATATGCCACTGGCCATGGTATTCACTATTAGCGTATACTCCACGCTCAGCCAATAACCAACTCCGGTAGAGCAGGATCTCCATGTAAACCACGACTGCGTCGTGCTTCTTATCTCTGGCGATAGTCCAGGAACTGTAACTACCTACGCTGTAACTCTGCCTATATAAGGCAATATGATCAACACGAGATACAGACTTGAGCAGCATATTAACATGGTAATCAGAGCGCTGTGAATCCTGTTCTTTTTGCCCACCTCTCCCACCACCAGCAATGGCAGACACTACCTCCTTTTCTGCCGCTAGCAATACTTCTGGCGCCGTGACGTCGTCGACATCCAGTGCAGTTCCTCCTGGCTCCATCTCTCACACCACGACTGCATCTCTCGCTGCTGCCGCCCAGTCAGTCAACATCACGAGCCTCGTCTCGGTTCGTCTTGATATGTTTTCTACTGCATATCGCCGTTGGAAAAGACTGTTCCTGGTGGTTCTAGGACGCTTCAATCTGCGCCACCACGTTGATGGTTCCACTCCGCGGCACGATGACGCCATCTGGATTCAAGAGGACCTAACCGTCCTCATGTGGCTACACGCCACGCTCGCCGACGACCTGCTCAAATTCGTCATGGAGGATGAGATCACGGCATTTGGCGTCTGGAACAAAATTGCAGACTTCTTCCTCGGCAACAAATCAAGCCACGCCGTCCAACTGGAGCAAGAACTCCATGGTCTTGTGCAAGGTGACATGTCCGCCACTGCTTATTGTCACAAGCTGAAAACCCTTGCAGACTCTCTTGCAGATTGTGATCAGCCTGTTACTGATCGTGCACTCGTACACCAACTC
This sequence comes from Neostapfia colusana, assembly GCA_030760725.1. Classification (NCBI taxonomy): domain Eukaryota; kingdom Viridiplantae; phylum Streptophyta; class Magnoliopsida; order Poales; family Poaceae; genus Neostapfia; species Neostapfia colusana. The sequence goes on along the minus strand of JASWHV010000013.1, from coordinate 85,957,476 downwards.
ATACGTGGTCTTAATCCTAAGTACCACGTCCTACGTCAACTGCTTCCGGCAATGCCGACATTCCCCACCTTCATGGAGGCAAGAGATCAACTCATAGTCGCAGAGAACACCCTGCAATCCTCAGTCACTCAGTCTCAAGAGACGACACTTCACTCACAAGAGCAGGCGCCAGACAACAGCAGCAGTCAGAACACGCCAACAGCGCAGACGCCACGTTCTGATGGTGATCGTGCACCATTCAACAATTACATGCGCGGTCGTGGCCGCGGTGGTGCCCGGGGACGTTCTCGTGGCAGAGGACGTGGTGGTCGCACCGGGTACAACACCTGGCAGCAGAACATGCCTCCCTGGAACGTGACATGGTTTGGTGCTGCACAGCCTTGGCGTGCGCCCTGGACAGGTGCCACAGGTCCAGGTGTGCTTGGTACTCGGCCACCCACTGGACAAGCATTCCATACTCAATTTGTGCCACCATCAACTCAGTTTGCACCAGCTGCACAGTCCAACTTCGATACTAGTGGCCTTCTCCAAGCCCTACATGCTGCTGCTCAACAACAAAAAACCTCTCCACACGAATGGTATATGGATACCGGTGCGAGTTCACACATGTGTGCAGACTCAGGTATCATCACCAATTATTGTCCAGCTTCATTGCATAATTCCTCTCATATTATTGTCGGTGATGGATCTTCCATTCCTATTCAAGGGTCTGGTTCAGTCTCACTTCCCACTAGACATGGCACTTTTCAGTTAGACAGAGTACTGCATATTCCTAGTCTAATCAAGAACCTCATCTCAGTTAGAAAATTTACTACTGATAATTCTTGTTCTATTGAATTTGACCCATTTGGTTTCTCCATAAAGGATCTTCTCAGCAAACTCGTGATCATGAGGTGCAATAGCAAAGGAGACCTTTATCCATTCCTTCATCAGACCAGACCTACTTCGGCCACTGCACTGACTGCTACTGCTAGTACACTCTGGCATAGAAGGCTAGGCCACCCTGGTCACAAATCCTTAGACAATATTTTATCAGAGTTTTCCATTCCAGTTAGCCACAATAAAAATTCTTTGTGTGATGCCTGTCAAAAAGGGCGCCATGTCAGACTTCCATTTTCACATTCTCTATCTGTAACTTATTTCCCGTTTCAGCTAGTTCATTGTGATCTTTGGACTTCACCTATTGAAAGCATTACAGGTTACAAATACTACATTGTTTTACTTGATGATTTTAGTCATTACATGTGGACAGTGCCACTCAAACAAAAATCCGATGCCTTCCATGTCATTCAAAACTTTTGTGCTCTCATAAACAATCAATTCAGAATCAACATTCAATGTTTCCAATGTGATAATGGTAAAGAGTTTGACAACGTGTCACTCAGGTCCTTTTTCACCACCAAAGGCATCACCTATCGCTTCTCATGCCCTTATACCTCTGCTCAAAATGGCAAGGCTGAGAGGTCCCTTCGAACCATAAATAATGTTCTTCGTTGTCTCTTGTTTCAGGCTTCCATGCCACCTAAATATTGGGTTGAAGCACTTCACACATCCACTTATATTCTGAACCGGCGACCCTGTCAACCACTGAATTTTTATACACCTTATCAAATTCATTTCGGACAACCACCAGCCTATGATCACATGAGGGTGTTTGGGTGCCTTTGTTACCCCAACATCTCTGCATCATCTCCTCATAAATTGGCTCCTAGATCCACTGCTTGTCTCTTCCTCGCTACCCAGCAGAGCACAAAGGATACAGATGCATGGACTTGACCACCAATAAGATCATCATCTCAAGACATGTCATTTTTGATGAGTCAACATTTCCCTTTGCATATGCACGCAGTTCTGCATCAACACCAAGCTCACCTCCATTACCACAACAGCCTATCTTAGTACCAGGACCTCCACAAACACACTCCCATATGAAACATTCAGAACCTACAGTCTGCACAACGCATCAGAATTCAGACTCTAGTATACACTACAACTTTCCCCCCACACCCACTTCTGCATCCACCCATCAAACTTCCTCAGCTAACATTCAAAATACATCTGCTAACACGAATATACCTTCCCCACCACTCTTGCCTCAACCTCACCAGATGATCACTCGAGCCAAACAAGGGATCTTCAAACCAAAACATATTATGAATCTACACACTCATGAAACCTTCTCACCAATACCTTCTAGCTACAAAACTGCTTTAAAAGATCCTCACTGGCTCTCTGCTATGCAAGAGGAATATAATGCTTTGATGTTGAACAATACTTGGAGTCTAGTACCTAAACCTGCAGGTGTGAATGTTGTTACTGGAAAATGGATTTTCAGGCACAAACTTAACTCTGATGGGTCCATCGCAAGGCACAAAGCTAGATGGGTTGTCAGAGGTTTCACACAGGAACAAGGTGTTGATTTTCAAGAAACTTTCAGTCCTGTGGTTAAACTAGCAACCACACGGACAGTACTCAGCATTTCTATTTCTTCCTCCTGGCCAATACATCAAATGGATGTGAAGAATGCTTTTTTGCATGGTGACCTTCAAGAGACTGTTTTTAGTGTGCAACCATCTGGCTTCGTCGATCCTCAAAAGCCTGACCATGTTTGCAAACTGAATAAGTCTCTATATGGGCTCAAACAGGCTCCCAGGACCTGGTTTTTACGGTTTCAGAAGTTTCTCACATCCATTGGATTCAAGGCATCCAAGGCTGACAGCTCATTGTTCATACTTCACAGCAAGCACAATACGGCATACATTCTCCTCTATGTCGATGATATAATCATCACAGCCAACTCTGACGTGTTTCTGCAACAGGTTACTTCAAGTCTTGGCAAAGAATTTTATATGACTGATCTCGGTCCTCTTAATCATTTTCTAGGCATCCGTGTTCAAAGAACTGCACAAGGACTGTTTTTGGATCAGGAGCAGTATGCACTCGAGATTCTTGATCGAGCAAACTTACAGAACTGTAACTCGGTTAACACACCGATTGATACAAAGTCCAAGCTTTCTGCTTCTGATGGTCCTCTTCTGAAACATCCTTCTGAATATCGAAGCTTAGCAGGTGCGCTGCAATATCTGACGTTAACACGCCCTGATCTAACCTATGCAGTGCAGCAAGCATGTCTCTTCATGCATTCACCGAGAGAGCCTCATCAACAGCAACTCAAGAGGATCCTTCGATACGTCAAAGGCACTATCAAGTACGGTCTGCACATTATAAAATCCTCTTCCACAGACCTGATTGCCTACTCGGATGCCGACTGGGCAGGTTGCCCGGACACCCGTCGTTCGACCTCTGGGTTCTGCGTATACTACGGAGACAATCTGATTTCTTGGTCATCAAAGCGTCAATCTACCGTTTCACGTTCCAGTGCCGAAGCTGAGTATAGAGGGGTGGCCAATGCTGTCTCCGAAGTAACCTGGTTGCGTCAACTACTGAATGAACTGCAGTGTTCCCCAGCTAAGTCAACAGTTGTTTTCTGCGACAACGTAAGTGCAATCTATCTATCAATGAACCCAGTACAACATCGAAGGACAAAGCACATTGAAATCGATCTTCACTTTGTGAGAGATAAAGTTGCGATTGGCGAGATAAAAGTCCTTCATGTTCCTTCAGCACACCAGTTTGCAGACATTTTCACCAAAGGGCTGCCCTCAAACTTGTTTCAGTCATTCAGATGCAGTCTCAACGTCAGTAACGTTCCGACTGAGGGGGGGTATTAGCGTATACTCCACGCTCAGCCAATAACCAACTCCGGTAGAGCAGGATCTCCATGTAAACCACGACTGCGTCGTGCTTCTTATCTCTGGCGATAGTCCAGGATCTGTAACTACCTACGCTGTAACTCTACCTATATAAGGCAATATGATCAACACGAGATACAGACTTGAGCAGCATATTAACATTCACGATGAGCTCCTTGCATAGCAGTTCTTATTTACTCCTGCGATTTTATGCATTTTACTGGGTCCGTGTGGATTTTATAAAGATCATTTAAGGCTTAGTGTTATGTTGGAATGAAAAGTGGCAAAAATTATTCTCTTAATGAATGGCTTGCACTTTCTTCCAGTTTCAAAAAACTGTCACCTACTTCCACTTCCTCGTCCTTTTTCCACCTTCAGAAACCTTGCACTTCCTTTCTTCTCTTAACGAATGGCTTGCACTTTCTTTCTTTCTTTTTTTAACGAATGGCTTGCCCTTTCTTCCAATTAACGGAAGAAAAAATATGTGCACTTAAACATGTTTTCACTTGGGCAATGCTTTTGCTTTTAATCGAGTCTTTTGAAAGTATTGTTTGTTGGAACCAGACATATGGATGCAAGTCAAGAGTGACTTCAGTAACAAGATGAACAGTTTATGCTTGACCAAAAAAGGGGCAAACCAAGGAATAACAGAACCAGAGAATTTCCATGATTTTTTTTATCATTCCCCCCATATAAACATGGAAATAAGTGCACATTCGCACCAAATCGTGCCAATGTATTCCTAGACATGAATGTAGCACTACTGCTACATTTGCTGGAGCGAAGGACAGAATTTGTGACCGGTAACTTTCCACAGCTTGCATGAGAAATTTCACCTGATATCTTTGCGACTCATCACTAAGTTTTACTGAGGGTTGTTCCATCGGCAGGCCTGGTGAATATCAGTAGGTGGTTCAATTCTTCAACAGGTTTCGTTCTCGCTGCCACCGCAGCGGAGCGCCTGGATGGCCCGCACGCGGCGGTCCGGCCTGAGGCTGACGGTGATCCAGAGGAAGGCGACGACGCCGACCCAAATGAGAATGTCGATCGACAGGTGCGTCTTCGGTTGCGACACCACGAAGGTGAGCACGAGGCTGGAGTAGGCCACCGCGAAGGACCAACGCACGTGGCGCGAGTACACGCCCATCCGCACCAGCAGGCTCAGCGTCATCACCATCGAGCTCGCGAACCCCACCCAGCTCGCCGCCATGAACAGCCAGTACCTGCCCCGCGCGAAGTGACATGCACCAACATCGTGATCAACCTAGGAACGGAACGGCACAAAAGTGTAGCCGGCGTGCAGTGCTAGCTAGATATGCATGGCGGAGCGTACGAACCTGGGACGGTGCAAGTCGCGCATGATGGGGTCGCCGGCGCGGTACATCACGGTGCTGTCCTCCGGCGACCGCGGGACGTCCTGCTGCCAGTAGCCGCCGGGGATGCAGGTCCCGAGCTGGTACGTGAGCGTCGTGATCAGCGTGGCCACCACCAGCAGCGTGCTGGAATCGTTGCCCGCCCAGCTGTTCTCCGCGCGCCCGCCGAGCTGCTGCTGGATCGCGGCCGCCGGCTGGCCCTGCTCCTGCGCCGGCAACGGCGGCGGGCAGACACCGACGTGGCCCATCTCCACGTCCCCCCCCCCCCCCCCCGACGGCTCTCCGTTGGGTTGCACGTGCGGCTGAGCCATGCCCTCGATATCACAAGGCAGGCCGGGCAGGGGTGTCGAGCTATCAAAGCTGCACTCAGCGAGCGGTGGGCAGCTGGGTTTGATCTGAAGATGAGGTTGTCACTGCTCTAGCTAGAGTGCTGCTGTGTGCCCTCGATGCTGGGATGCGAGGGAGTGAAGAGAGAAAAATGGTTTATATATATAGAACAATGGAGGAGGGAAGCTTTTGCGAGCCATCCCCGGCCCGTCAACGAAAAGTAGGACCTCTTCCTTTCCACGCCGTGTGCTCCGATTCCAACCGCGTCCGGCAGGCAGTTGTACCAACACATTTCCTTGTAACCCGAAGAACTTGCATGCATGTTGAGCTCGGCCCCGCACGTGTTTCCTTCTTCGTGATGCCAGTGTAATCCCTGAAGAACTAACCAAACCTGTCCGCTTTGGTCTCTTGCACGAGGTTTGAGCTAGCAGGGTCTCGCTAGAGTGGACACTCGTTGGATTAAGTTGCTGTTTGGTTCTGCGGTGATACCGATCAACATGGTTGAGATTGCCCCACGGTAGAGGTGGACGATACCTAGTACTTTTCGATACAAAAACATCCAGAAGAAGGCGGAAGTTCTTCCTACAAGTACAATGGTTTAGAAACTCTAAAATTTAAGGAGTACTCATAGTAATGAAGAGAGGAAAACAAATATACCCACTTCGTTCTTAATTACGGTTATTATAAAAAAATTGATTTAAATCTAAACTACAATTGTTGTCCTAACACAGCTTCATAATGGAGTAACTAATAACAATTAAAAGCGTGTGTTAAATGCGTCCCGTTGATGAATTTGTCATTCCCTTACATCATGGTTTATAAACACTACACTGTCGCCTTCTAATTCTAGGTTATCAATTTTTAGCTTAACATGGTACCTACCTCTCCCGAATGTGACACCTTCATTCGATGAATGATTTGACAACCAAGATTCAGCCTACCAGATATACCAGAATCTGAAGCATTATTGCTTCGTCGTTAAGCAAGAAGCATTGTGAAACGAAGCGCACACCTTGTACGAGGAATCGGAATTCGGAAGCCCAAAAACGTAGCAAACGTCTAATGAATAATGCACTAGCTCTAGTGCCAGTACGCCAATGCAGCTCCAACGAAGACAACATCAAAGACCAGGCCGCATCCTTCATGCACAAGCCCTATTGTCTGTTGGATGCGGCCAGGCCACAAAGCAATTACCAAGCAAAAGAAACGGGTCTTTATTTTTGAAGTATAAGAAACTGGTGATTATAACCAGTCGGTCGGTGCTATAAACTTGTGCCTTCAAGCATCGACTTGTTAACTTATTTAAACAAATGCAGTTCCCATTCGGGACCTATGCACCGCCAACATGCTCGTGCAGAACAGATAGGAGTTGCAACACCAGACACACCATTTGACAAATGGAAGGATTTCCATCCTACACTCTGACCTCCACGCCAGCGTCTATCAGATGCTCTTTCACGGCTAAAATGGGGACCTGTGACAAAGCAGAAGTTGGCACATCAATTCTCTCTATCAAGCCAAGAATAGACAATATTTGCCCAGGTATGTCAAAAGTTCATAAATGGAGAACAAAAACCCAATCAAAACCCAGACATTAGTGCTAGAGATCTTGGACTTTTTAAAATACTTGCATGTAGAATACAAACTCCACAGTCACTGACTAACTGAACTGATCTATAATACCGTAACTAGTGGGACCAAACTATGAAAGCTCAGTGATATCATTCTAAGAGATCAGATATGTTCGCAGACAAGAAACAATTTTCTCTGGGAAGATGCTGCTGCATAGCATTACAATAGAAAGAAGGATATAAATGGAATAATCATCAGTACCTCTTTCCGATGAAAAATGCCAGCAGCAAGGGCAGCAGATGCATTTGTTTTATCAAAGACTTCTGAAAAATGTTCGACGGCACCAGCACCACTGCTTGCAATGACAGGGATTGTTACAGCATCAGACACCATTTTGACCAAATCTATGTCAAATCCACAGCCCTGGCCTGCAAGAGATGTCATAATGTAATATTGGATGGATAAACCTATGAATGAGTAACCAATTCACATGAAAATTCAAGCAAACACGCAACCGACACTTTAACCACAAATCTGAAACAATGGCATGACATGCTTTGATTATGACAACTTAATGTTCAGGGACTTTCACTCAACGCGCTGCAGCCCTGAGTCGAAGATCTTAGCGAGCAAACACAAAAATCAACGCGAAATGCCTTAATGACCTTACAAGTTATAACAAAATTACAGAAATAAACATTCTAAGAGAACGGAATTCCTAAAAAAAATTGATCATTATTGGAGAATGAAGAGCCGCCTAACTTGTACTTAGAGCACAACATGACAGGAATATACCATCACAATCAATGCAGTTTAGCAGTATTTCTCCTGCACCCAGTTCTTCTACAGCTTTTGCTAGTTCATATGCTCCTATAGGGCGGCTATCACGTCCGCCACTTACCTGAAACATAAATAAATATGTTAAAATTGTAATTATTAGAGCTAGAATTTTTTTAAAAAAAAAAACGTCTGTTGAAAGAGCGACTTACTGTACACTGGTACCATGCATATTCTTCTCCTGATGGACCTGAGAAGTATGAGATGTGAGGATGTTGAAAAGACGAATGGTATTTTACAACACATAAGCAATCAGAAAATACCTTTATTGGCAACCTTTACGGTTTTGAATGGTACATCTTCAGGACTTTTGACATATACCCGTCGTGGATCTATACTTACAACTACAGCCTAAAATATGTAAACACCCTCAATAAAAAATTAAATATGAGTTTCTTATAGGCAATAATGATTCTGCTTGAATACTAATAGATATTTTGTCGAAGCTTAAGGTCAAATTGTGAATATTAGTAAATATTTCAAGTACGTGGAGTAAGTACAAAAAGGCCTATCTGCTGGATTGATTCCTCAGTCCAGCACATGTAAACAAAAAACGAAAGAACTAAATGGTCGTCGCTGTTTTCCCTTTGGTTAAATTGGTCCCGAAAGGCAAATGTAATCTCATCTGCTAAGTACAGATTCTGATTTAATATGATTCTTTTTATTTTATGATTTTTATGATGTTCAAGATTTGAATAGAAACAGGAATGCAGCCCACCCCAACGTGCTTGGGACAAAGGCTTTGGTGTTGTTGTTGTTGTTGTAGTATGAGTAGCAGAATGAAAACTTGAGTATGATAATGTTAATTCATTAAAAAAAGTAACAGAAAGGAAACAATCACAAATTGTAAAAACTAGCTAGTGTTGTAAATACCAAATACAGTCTTTTAATTTTTGTTTGGTAACACACCAATACGAAAGGCTGAGCACAAAAGACCCAAGTGGGTCGGACCCTTCCCCAGACTCTGCGCAAGCAAGAGCTACATGCACCAGACTGCTCTTTTTTAACACACCAATACGAAAATAAGTGATAATGTATTATAGAAGTAACGAAGAAACCTGATTCCCATATACTCTAGATATTTGCTCCAGGCTGCTTTTCCCCGTCTTAACCTGATATACAGAAAGAACTAAATAATGGGGAAATAGCTGAACATGAAAAAAAGGGCGTACCAAGTGCCGAAACATTATAAGAAAAAAATAAAATACATACACCAGTTTGTAAAAAGGCTTCAGCAGCAAAAACAGCATCACTTCCAATAGAAATTTTGTCAGCACCAGACCTGAAATATTCTGATGCTACTTCCAAGCTTGAATAGTATCTGCGAAGAAAGAAATGTGCATATTTACAAAGAACAAAGATATGTTTTTACCCTTCTCAGTATTGACTAGTGCAGCAAATTGTATCCCTTGGCTGTAAAGTCAGAACCAAAGTACAGGAAACATGCAGAGTTGCAAGGGAATCAATAAATAAGATGACAGATTGTCCTACGACCTTCAAAGAAACCTAAAGAGAGTATAAAACAAGAGCATTCATATAACACATAAAATAAAGGCATTCAGGCATTAATTTCAATAAAATTTTACTGAACAAATCAAGATAGTATTCAGAAAATTGACTTAACAAGCTAATGAAAGAATATGGACTGCTGAGAAAATACTTTCAAGATCAGGATATTGGAAACAACCTTCCATTCTCATCCGTGAAATCTCGTATACCTCCACCAACTGTAAGTGGTACAAAAACTTTCTCGGAGGCACAACGCAATACCTACCAAGTATACCATGTCACTTGACCAGATAACGAAGCATAGATCCTAAAAAAATTGGAAGTATAGATCTTAACAAACCTCTAGCATTGGCAAATCACCCAATGGGAAGTCACGGAAACCAGTAATATTCAAGAAGCTAACCTAAAGAAAGTTATTCATGATATCAGACAATAAGTTTATATAAAAAAATGGAGCGAAATATGAGCGGAAGTACCTCATCAGCACCATCTATGTAGTATTGACTTGCCAAATCAACTGGTTTGCCAAGGTTTCTTACCTATGAGCACAATGCAAGTATGGTCAAATGACATGTAAGTAGTGTATCAGCCCAAATATAATAAATTGTCTCAAAATATCTTTTGATTGGATAGCATCCTTGAGAAATGAACTATACTAAAAGTATCACTTATAATCAGCCAAAAAGTGCAAAGTTAATTAGTCCTGATGTACAAAAAATTTAATCATATGTAGGGTCAATGGATAAGGCTTTGTACCTCTTTGCTGCTACTGTGATCTCTTACATCATACTGATCACCTTTTGTTACCACAAGATCTCCATTATCATTTGACCGAACATCAAGGCATGCTATCACCTGCAAGACTTAAAACAATAAGGGTAGTGTCTAAACCGTGGCCCACACTTAAAATTTGAAAATATGAGGCCTACTCTCTTTGCAAGTTTTGAGGCTTTCCTACGTGCTGAGACCTACATTGCAAGCTCAAGTAAGAATTTCACACTAAAAATATTAAATCAAATAGCAGTGCCAACTAGAAAATATTACCTTTGCCCCTGAAGAGTTGGGACTAAGGAAATTTTTTAAAATAGAGAGCCCAGTAGCTGCACAGAAATGAATGGTTTTACATATTATTAGTATTAGTAAATTTGAACTCGAAAAATCTGAATCCAAACTACATATTTACCTCCGCTCTTTTCTGGGTGAAATTGAACTGCCTGAATGTTGCCCATTGAGATGGATGATATGAAGCTTCCCCCATAGTTGCAAATTGATGAAATCCAGTCTTTATTAGCATCTGACTAAGCACGTAGAAAGAAACAACTCACATCTCATGAGTCAACCAAAAGAGCAAGCACCAAATGGAGCTGCTACTTACAGGGGGTGCATGGTACGAGTGGACAAAATACACATGGTGGCCATCAACTTCCTGCAGAAGCTGCGTGTCCTTGGTGATCTCGAGAGCATTCCAGCCAATGTGAGGCACGATGAGGCCCTTGGAGGAGTCGAATCGCCTGACCACGCCTGGTATCACACCAAGGCCGCAAACTGCAACAGCAAACTCCGCGGTCAACTACTGTACATCCAAAGCTTAGCGAGTGAGTGCGGACGAAGAGAGGTGTGTTTGGGAGCAGCTTACCCGGTTCATTCTCCTCGCTTGAGTCGAAGAGCAGCTGGAGGCCGAGGCAGATACCGAGGAAGGGTCGGTCCCGGCGGATGTACTCGCGGAGCGCGTCGGCCATGCCGGTGCGGTTTAGGACGTCCATGGCGGAGCCGAAGGCGCCGACCCCGGGGAAAACAAGCCGGTCGGCGGCGAGGATGTCCTCCGGGCTCCGCACGTCGCGGATGCCGAAGCCGAGGTGGCGGATGGCGTTGCGCACGCTGCGCACATTTCCGGCGCCGTAGTCCAGCAGAGTCACCGCTGCGGCGACACGAAAACGAAGTTAGCCGTGTGCACGGCCCCATAGAGGAGAATGGTTCGAACCCCGAAAAGGGAAGGGGGGTAGTGTTTCGTTCGGTGCTTACTGTTGGCATCTGTGGACGCTCGCACGGTGAGGGAGGCGGAGCCGCGACGCTGATCCCGGTACTTCGGGCGGCCGGCGGAGCAGGGTACAGTGTGGATGGCGGCGCCGGTGGCCATCGCTCCCTGCGGCGGTGGAGACGGCGGCGGCATTGGCCCGATTCCAGCGCAGGGGCGCACTAACTCGCCTACGAGCTGCTCGGGACGCGAGTTTGCAGCGCCCTAGCGGGCCTGGCTTGGCTAGCCCACTTCAAATGGTACCTATTTGAACAAAACCTGGCCCGCAACGACCACAGAGGGTGGCCCAGTAGTGGCAGGAAGCCCGTGGTTGATTGAACCTTGCCTGCGTTGGCCCTGCTGGACCGGGCCGCCACCTGCCGTGATGAGCTCAACTAGGTGTTTGGCAGCCCATCCGAACAGAAGAGCTGGTACAGCATATGCCATCGTGCCATGTAGTAGGACACCCCTGCAGAGAGACTCTCCTCTCGGAACAGATTGATGAAACCAGCAGCACGGCTGGCTACATCCACAGCGGAGTGGCCCAGTTTTTCACCGGAGAGAACAGCAAGTCTGGTGGTGGCTGTAGTAGGATGCAAGACACGCGTTCGTTGTGGCGAGCGGCCTGTGCTGTGGACTGCGTGACTGATTTGTAAAAGCAAGTGATCGGCGACGACGTTGTAAAAGTGTGACAACCCACATGAGAAAAAAAAATAACCGCTGCCCACAACCCCTCCTTCATCCTCCTATTTAAACAAATAAGAGACCTCAATTCTCTTTCTCCCACACACAAACAAGTTCTCATTAGGATGCTCTTCAACAAGAAAAAAACGTAGAAGATCCTTGGTTTTAGCGCTCTTGCGATGAAGTTCGACGATCGCCGTCGCCGTTCAACGCATTTTTGGACTGTTTCGATCAAAGAAACCGCACTAGGTGAGTTCCTCGTGTTTTCCTCCTCCAGATTCGTTAGAAAAGTTGAGAATCAGTGAGTCATTTCGCTTACTTGTGTTTCTACGGCTAGAAAGTCGTCGCCGCCGCCGGCGACACCGTGTGCTTCTGTCGATCACAGCCGGAACGATGCGTCCTTCTCAAAATTGTTGGATTAAGAATCAGCCCAAATACCAGTTATCGATTTTCAACGGCAAATTTTGACGTTTCTGAGCAGCAATAAAAAGGCAAGTGTTCCTTGATCACTTTGTTCCTACTCTAGGATGATTAGTTAGAATGCTTACATGATGTCATTAATATGAAACCTAAATTAGGTTGTTTCTTTAGTTTATTTCTTTTATCATTCCTTGCAAAACCATGGAGGGAATTATATAGGACTTGATGGTTAATTTTTTATGTGCTTAGCCATGCTTAAAACTTTAGAAATGAATGAAACATAGTTGATACTAGTCTTGTGGATTATATGAAAGACACAAGTGTGTGTCATGTGTTATGAATCTAGACATGTTGTTTGTTTGGTTGGTGCTTCGTGCACAAGACTCGGGAATGAGTTAGTGCCTGTCTTAGATTCTAAGAACCGGTTCATGGAACAGTTAACCCGTATTTACAGTGCCACCACAAGACTGAGATGGGGCAGCTTGACCAATTAATTAGGTGTTTGTCGGTATAGTATGAGTGTTTGGATGGTGCGGGAATGGGAGTCCATTTTTGACTGCCCTAGGAACTGCAAGACTCAAGAGGGGACTTCTGTAGGAGAGGGTTACTCCCAGTAACTACAGCGGTGAAACCTCAGTGGGCTTGTACTTGCCGGTAGAACCTTTGTAAAGGCCATGTAGTGATCTCCTGATCGCACACCAAAGGAAGTGTGTAATGTGGCTTGCAACCACGAATATCAGGGAGGTTCCTTAGTCCACCTGGCAACAGGGGATGAAATCACTACGTGTGGGTAAAGTGGTACAATCTCTGCAGAGAATCAAACTGTCATGGCAGCCGTGCTCACGGTCAAGAGCGGCTTGGACTTGTCCATGATTAGCGAAACATGGATGTGAGCTGAAAGAGATTGTTGGGTGGTGTAACCTAACATTAATTACTTAATTATGAAGTTGGTGGGATCATCACTTAGTAAGATAGGTTGCTAATCAAAGCTAAAGCTTAGGATTAATACATAGTGCTTAACCATGTTAGCCTTTCCTTGCTATTAGCCTTCATAACATTCTTTTTTACACTTGCTGAGTACATTTGGTACTCAAACTTGCTTTTGTTGGATATCATATGCTGCTCAGGTGCAAATGAAGATATAGACTTTGATGAGGAAGACTTCGATCCCGAGGAGTTGTTCTAGGTTGGCGAAACCCCCGGGCAACGCTTGTGGAACTGGAGCATCCACGCTGTAGTCTTCCGCTGTTGTGTTATAGTGTAGTGGTACTCTTATTTGATATTTCATGTACTATGATGTAATATTATGTTGTACGTTGAATTTGGCTTGTAATATGATATTACACTCTTGTCGGTACATGTATGAGTCAACTGATCCTGGCATACATGTGAGAATACGCTCGGGTGTTCTTTATTGAAAACCGGGTGTGACAAAAAGCAAGTGATCGAGGGACTTGTTTGTAGGGTACTTGCTGACTTTGAGTGAATCCATGAGCTGGTGCATGTTGTAAGAGCTTGTTGCGCCATTTTTCAATTGATACATGAGCAACAGCAGGCATGAAACTGGCAGGTGAAACATGATCATAGTGGAAATTATCTACGACGTTACAAGTGAATTTGCATCACAATAGGTAGGTAGCAAAAGGTATATATCTTTGTTCTATTTTGGTCGTATAGGCCAAGAAAATAAGAGTAAATGCATGATGCATGGAGGAGGTCAGGAGTCAGCACTTTGACCCATCCCGACTTCCCGTGTGAGGTGGGTTGTGGACGGGGAAGCCATTTTGGAGCCAGGCGACGTAGCCACCTCCCATGCTTGATGTTCTTGAATCCCTGCCCAGGATGTGTTTTGTGAATTGTGATAATCAACTCGACTGAACTACTAGAAATAGGAGGAGGAGGAGGAGGAGGAGGAGGAGGAGGAGGAGGAGGAGGAGGAGGAGCAGGAGGAGAATCATACGGCTGCGAGGAGATCAACGCACGCAAGCTCGGACCTCTTGGCGCTCTGGCACCCCTAGTAGTTCAGTTCCTAGCGGACAGAGGAGGAGATCTTGTCGCGCGGACAAGGCGGCCGTCGAAGCGGTGAACGGTGTCGGGGACCGCAGGGAAGGAAGCGGCAAGCGCGCGGCGGAGGGCGGAGGCGGCAGGCCGGAGAGGCCTAGGAGGCGACGAAGTGAAAGGCGATGGACTCCGGGCAGGCGGCATGGCGAAGCACGAAGAGGCCACGCCAACGAGTGCACGTAGAGGCTGACTCCCTTGGCATGAAAACCGAAGCGATTAAAGAGGCAGCACGCAAAGGGCATTTGTCCTTGCACAAGCAATTCTTTAGACCGGAGCCGCCGTGCCACACAAAGTAGCTACTCCCAAACATGTGATATATATACACATCCATGGTCACCGGCGTCCAACAACACCCTATCAGCAACATCGAGCATCATCGTGGTTCCCGCCGGTCGAGGCATCATCATCTGCTACCTGCCATAGCAGGTGCAGAGTCAGGAGGACATATGGCGACGAGGTTGTTGCTCGCCGTGTTGGCGGTGGCCTGCGCGTTTGCTGCGGCGGCGGAGGCAGCAGGCACGTCGGCGAGCACGGTGGTGGCCGGCATGGTGTTCTGCGACCAGTGCAAGGACGGCGCCAGGGGCCTCTTCGACTACCCGCTCTACGGTGTCCTGCTTTTCCCCCCCAAACTCTTAGAACTGCACGCACGCACGCTGTTGTGCCGCCCCACCTAACCCATCTAACACGAGCAAGCAACTAATGGATGCAGGCGCGCGCGTGGCCATCCAGTGCGGCGGCGGCGACACCCCGCTCACGGTGCGGGAGAGCAACACCAACTGGTTCGGCGGCTTCTCCGTCCGCATGGAGGGCTCCCCCGACATGAACCGCTGCACCGCCCGCGTCGTCCAGGGCACCGGCCACTGCGGCGCCGCCTCCTCCGGCGCCCCGCGTGAGCTCACCCTCGCCTTCCGCATGCTCGGCCTCGCGCTCTACACCGTCCCGCCGCTCCTCTCGCAACCGGAGGAGGCCATGGACTTCTGCCCCCAAGGGAACGGCACCTCCTCCTCCTCCTCTCTTCCCAGGCCAGTGTCGGCGCCGGCTCCTCTGCTCCCGCCCGTGTGGCGGCGCAGGCCGAGGCGTCTACCGCCCATCTGGCGCCGGCCGCCGAAGTTACCGCAGGATCAGGAGCCCCAGTCGCCGACGTTGCCTCCCCAAGCGCCTCCTCCACCGGCGCCGGCGCAGGGCACGGCCTGCACATACGAGTACGTGCTCGTGCATCCCATCCCATGCTACCTGCTGTATAATTCGATTGATGATGGCAAATTGCTGCTAGCATGTGGGCCGCGCCGGAACACCGGTGCCGCTGGAAGGTGGTGACCCCCAACACGACGGTGGCCATGGCGTTCGGCCCCCTGGCGGCGCAGAGGTACGGGTCGGAGCTGACGCTGCGGGAGGCCCTGGACGGGCGCGGCGACATGTACCGGACGCTGCTCCGGGAGGCGACGGCGGCGTTGCTGAACGCCTACTACAACGCCCCCGGGGGACCCTTCTTGTACCCGACGACGGCGAGCGTGATCGACCACATGAACGGCGCGCTCCTCAGCTCTGGGCAGAGGGTCCTCATCGAGGGTGCGCGCTTCCGCAGGGCCAACTCCGGCGGCGGCGGACCAGCCGGACGGACCAGGCTGCCCTGCGACTTCACGCCCTGTGCTACCTAGTTACATAGCCCACAAAACTTGAAATAGATCGGATATTCGGATATGTGTGTTGAGTGGAAAAATCCTCAATTTCAACTGATTCAGAATTAACACTTCCATTTTTTCTCTTTCAAACAAATAGATAGATGAAACTGACCGAGTCCAACCAAGCACAACAGGACATGGAAGAAATTCGGAAGGAATGGACAGAGAATCCATCCTTGCTCGTGGTGCTTAAATATGTAACCCCGCCTCTTACATATGTAAACTGTCTGAAACATAACTCATACCTTGATGTTTATTTTTGGCCACGTATCATTTTCTTTGTCAATGTTTGATATCCTATCTGAGGGAAAAGGAGAACACATCCTTGATCTACTGTCTGATGCTGCAGAGTGTGTTCTTCAGCAGTCAGCAATTAAAGGTCTTCAAGAGGTAGCTTAAAACAAAGGGTTTATTGTGTTAATAACTTTGGTTGAAAGTCTAATTGTGATTTTACCCTCCAAAATTAGAGTTCGTGATTTTGCCTCTGTTTTTTCGAAATGAAGTCAAAGTATACCCCTACTCCGTTATATACTGTTAGCGGTATTAAATATGATTAAAAAAAGACAAAATGCCCCTTTGATTTTATCCTAATTTGATCCATGCTCGTGATTTTATCACTATTTTGAATAAACATAAAATAATCTATAATTATATTAAAATAGGGGTGAAATCATAAACACATATTACAAATAGTGGTAAAATCATAAGGGTGTTTCTATCTTTTTTCATCATAATTTAACACCGTTAATAACACATAATGGAATAGGGTTATACTTTGGCTTTATTTTGAAAAAATAGGGATAAAATCACAAACTCTAATTTTGGATGGTAGAATCATAATTGGACTTTCAACCAAGGGTATAAACACAATAGCCCCTAAAACAAATATCTTTATTACTCTCGATACTCAACAGGGATGGGTACCTTTGACTTCAGATTTACGTTCAACTCGCCTAATTGTGTCTTCTTGAAAACTCCAAATGGATGGTCAGGACATGAGTGGGAAGGGGCTATGCTAGTCAGGGTGATGTGCATGTTGTTTGTCATGCTGTTATTCTGAAATTTGATCTCTAATAACATGAATGGGGGCTCAGAGTTGGAATGGGACATGCCATTTGAATTGCATTGTAGATAATACTATTATGTTTGTTTGGTAGCAATCAGTAAGATCTTAGCTGGAATTTGTTATGCAGGTGGCCATTACAAATTTTGTAGATGCTGAGAGCTTAGTTTCACTCGGTATGATGAAGCGCAGCACGGCTGCATCAAATGCTAACAGCAAGTCGAGGCATGTTTTCCTTATACTTCTGTTTTGATGGTTTTTAGAAATACAAATTTCACTCAGAATAAGTCTGTACCATGGAGGAAGTTTTTCTTAGTAATAATAAATGTGGTGCTTCTTTACAGTCTTTATTTTCCGTGATTTCTATTTTCATTTTTTAATAAATGTGGTGCTAAATTCAACCTTGCATTGTATTGCAGCCGATCACAGTGCATCATCACAATACGTGCTGTTCATAAAAGCATTGATGTAGAGAGTGAGCATGCCTAGTAGTGCTGTTCGGACCATTGCAGACCTTGCTGGGGCAGAGGGGAGAAAGGAGGACTGGAAATCAAGTCTGTTTTTCAGTCAGTGTTGCTTTACAATACTATATGACAGTGCTTATTCTCAAATTGACTAATTATTCATTTCAGGGCTCAAGGCTGTTAGAGAGTAACTTCATTAACAACACATTTATGGTGTTTGGTCTCTGGTTGAGGGTGCTGTCAAATGGCAGCTTTTCTCATATGCCTCTTCTTTTTTACACAAGTGCTTAAGTGCAAAATACTTTATCATTTGCATCTGTAGATAAATGGAGTTCTGTTGCCTGCTCATGCTTTTTCCTATTTTAATTTGATAATTGCAGTCTTTTTTGGAACATTTCAGAATAATCAGAAGAAACCCTTGGGAAAGCATTTCAAGAACTTGATAATGAATACTGATACTCACCTCCTCACTTATTTTCTAGCGTCTGTGGGCAATCATATTCATTAATGCATGTTGAATGGAGGTCTTCCCTACGTGGCGATGTGTATAAAGTCCAACAAGTATTGGAGTATACAACATAATAAGTGATAAATATAACAGCCCAATATTTCTGATGGACACGTTCCCTCCCGCCCCCCCATTTTTGTTTGACACAAACTCTCCCTTCCCGATTAATTTACTAATTTTCAGATATGATATTTATCTTTTGTAACTTAGTCATTAGATAACAGGTTTATTTGTACAAAGACCAAATTCATACCCTCTCTTAACTGAGGTGATCACTTCATCTCTAAGAACTGTCAGTGGTCACATCCTTCAATTCTACTTCATATAATAATTCCGAATTCACCAAGGGCTACAATATTTTTTTCTGAAATCAAGGCCACCCTCCGGAGTTGAGGTTGCTCCTCCCAGCGTGTGCGCAGCGGAATTTGTTTTTTCTAAACCCTAGATCTTTGTGAAAAATTCTTCATTTTCTGAAAAATTAAGAATATTTCCTGCAGGATGTGGTGTACGTTTAGAGAGACTTGCACGGCAAAAGGTTGTCCTGAATGTTGAAATATAAGTAAATTTTCCAACCTTCTCTATCAGTTTAATCTTTTGGGTGCAACCGGTCGGTACATAGTAGCTTAACATGATATCAAGGCCAGAGATAAAGCTTTTGGTTATAATCGGTTTGTGTATAGTAGTTTTTTTTCAGTCGGAATCATCCACCTCCATTCAACATAGAACAGAGATCTATAATTATAACATGCTATCTAGTAATC
This sequence comes from Neostapfia colusana, assembly GCA_030760725.1. NCBI lineage: Eukaryota > Viridiplantae > Streptophyta > Magnoliopsida > Poales > Poaceae > Neostapfia > Neostapfia colusana. The sequence continues at coordinate 85,938,449 of JASWHV010000013.1, read as the reverse complement.
ATGCCTTTTCACCTTAATTAAAGCTAATTTATATACTAGACAACAACACCATCTCCATGGGGTTTACCATACACAAGTTCATACAAAACATAGTTCCAATGCACTCACAACACCATATTGTCTTAATAAAACCCAAAAGCACCAATATTACTTCCAGTCTCAGTACTTAATCTTTCCAAGTGCTCAAGTGAGAAAGGAGGGCCTTCTATTCATCATTCTCCTCGACACCATCACCTTTTGGAGCCCGCAACAGAAAAAATTTCCTCTGATCTTTCATCACTTCAATTGCTGTTTTTAGCATTGACTCAGGCCCAGCCCAAAAAGATATGTTGCATCTCCTTAGAATATAAACCTGCCCAATAATTAATAAGAGAACAAACATAACAGATAATATCACAAGGATGTTTAATAATAATGCGATTAAAGCAAGCCCTGTTTCTTAATTTCCATACTGCCCAACATATAGCAGCCAACCCCAACAAATAAATTGACTCACCTTCTTGTAATGCATACCTGATCCAAATCCAATATTGTTAGAATTTTTTATCATGAAGTTCATCCAAAACAAGATGCTATGACACCCCAAACCACTCTCATACTATCACAGATAAAACAACAAGTGATCCATAGTTTCATACTCTTGACAAAAATAACAACAATGATTTCCTTCAGTGTCAGAGATCTCGAGTATGAATTTTGATGGGCACGATTTATTAAATAAATTGTAGCCGACTTATATTGTACGTTTGAGACTTAAAAAAGCTTGCATGTGAGAGAGGATGTTGAAATATAAGTGAATTGTCCAACTTTTTCCATAAGCTTATGAGAAAAGATGAAAATTTCACTTATATTTCAATATCGAAGGACGGTGAGACTGAGAACGTTGCAGTCAGTTAGTTTTGAGGCATACCAACCCAGAGAAAAACACAAGTAGAAGAAGACAAGGTAACCAGCATCGAGTAGGAGAGCCACTAACGCGCCTCTCCTCAGCTTATTATCCACTCGCACAAATTATGGAAATTTTGGCGCCTCAGGTTCCTCGTGTTATAAGAAATGTGATAAGGAGCAGGGGACTACAAGAAAGTAGAAGGCCCTCCTCTGTAGGTTCGTTGCGCTGCAGTGCTGCTAGCTTACCCTCCACTGTTTCCCTCTCACACGCAGGTGAGAATAGCAGTAGTGACGCAAGCGAGAAGAATGGCGGGCAAGCCCATCTCCATCGAGGTGTGGAACCCCAGCGGCAAGTACCGCGTAGTGAGCACCAAGTCCATGCCGGGCACCCGCTGGATCCGCCTCCTCACCGACAACGACTGCCGCCTCGAGATCTGCACGGAGCCCAAGACCATCCTATCCGTCGACGACATCCTGGCGCTTATCGGCGACCGCTGCGACGGCGTCATCGGACAGCTCACCGAGGACTGGGGAGAGGTGCTCTTCTCTGCACTCAAGCGCGCCGGAGGGACGGCCTTCAGCAACATGGCCGTCGGCTACAACAACGTCGACGTCGAGGCCGCAAGCAGGAACGGCATCGCCGTCGGAAACACCCCCGTACATATCTACTCTCTGAATTGGAATTCCAAAAAAGAAAAAAAAAAGAAAATGCTAACTCCTAGGTGGGATTAATTGGACGCGCAGGGCGTTCTCACAGAGACGACGGCTGAGCTTGCCGCCTCGCTCTCGCTGGCGGCTGCCCGCAGAATCGTCGAAGCCGATCAGTTCATGAGGGCTGGCCTCTACCATGGATGGCTCCCGCACCTGTCAGTTCATGTTTGCTTCTCTCTTCTTTTTTTCCCTTTCACACTGGGCAAATTTTCTTTGTTATGTACAAATATATTTACTTGATTACATACAAAAGGTTCGTGGGGAACTTGCTCAAGGGGCAGACCGTTGGAGTGATCGGAGCTGGTCGCATTGGCTCTGCCTATGCCAGGATGATGATCGAGGGCTTCAAGATGAATTTGATCTACTACGACCTCTATCAGGCCACACGCCTTGAGAAGTTCGTCACAGGCAAGCACGTGATGATAATATTTGATGCATCGTTACCTGCCCTCTCTGTCCTGTGATAGATATTTGATGCCTTGGCTTTCATTCAGCCTACGGGCAGTTCCTGAAAGCAAACGGTGAGCAGCCTGTGACATGGAAGAGGGCCGCCACCATGGAGGACGTCCTCAGGGAGGCTGATGTGGTCCGTTAGACACATATCCAATCATATCTCTCTCTCTATATATATATATATATATATATATTTTCAATTTCATCACAACGACTGTGGATTATCATGGAACAGATTAGTCTGCATCCGGTGCTGGACAAGACTACTTACCATCTTATAAACCCGGAGAGGTTGGCCATCATGAAAAAGGTTCGACTTTGACAACCATACTCTCAATCGAACCGTTTTGTTTGTTGCCTGATGATGAATTGTTTACAGGAGGCGATTCTTGTGAATGCAAGCCGTGGACCGGTGATAGACGAAGTGGCGTTAGTGGAGCACCTCAAGGCGAACCCTATGTTCCGCGTTGGTCTTGACGTATTTGAGGTATTTCGTCTGTTCTGATTTATTTGACGTTGAGATGACTAAAATTAGTTTTCTCAACGTTAAAAATTTATAATAAAGGGAGTAACTTGCAAAAGTACAGTCCTCGTTTAGAATAGATTGATTGGCAGATTTAGGATTGTGGCGGGTGAAAAAAGAAGCTTGATGTTAATGTACGTTCAACAGGACGAGCCTTACATGAAACCTGGACTGGCTGAGATGAAGAATGCCGTCGTTGTGCCGCACATTGCTTCAGCCTCCAAGTGGACGCGTGAAGGAATGTCCACGCTTGCTGCTCTCAATGTTCTCGTAAGTCTGCAATGCAAGTGTTACTAGCACCTGTTGTAGCTAGTTAGTGACAGAATTGGCTTGTTTCTGAAATAAACCAGGGAAAAATCAAGGGACACCCGGTCTGGGGCAACCCCAACCTGGTGGAGCCTTTCCTCGACGAGAATGCGACGCCACCACCTGCTTGCCCCAGCATCGTCAATGCCAAGCAAATTGGTCAGTTACCAGCACGTCTATTTTAGCCAGCAATCACTGAAATCTGCTTCTCAACCCCACAAAGAAAACTGTGAACTGTGAATTTTGTTGCAGGCCTACCGTCTGCAAAGCTTTAGGGACTTCGGCCATACGTATACTACTACTACAAAAGTATACTATTGTGCTAGTGAAGACTCAAGACTAAATAATCAGTGCCATGCCAAGGTCAGGAGCTAGGGGATGTGCACAGAGCTTTTGATCCCTCATCATGTACTGTATGTAATAAGTAAGTATTTGTTCGCGGTACAAGAATAGGAAGAGTTTGAAAGGACGATGAGAGGACGAAGTAATTTGTAGTATTAAATTACTTAGTGTACGACAACATCACCTCAAGATTATATTAATGAATTAATTGGGACAAGCAAGCAAGCAAATGAATCAATTGAAGAAGGACTAGATGATAAGCTTGACGTAGTTGTCGAAGACGAAGTCGGTGAGGACCTTGTAGGCCTTCTCGGTGGGGTGGTAGCTGTCCCAGAAAAGGTAGTCGCCGACGTCGGAGCAGACGCCGGAGGTGACGCCGTTGCAGAGCACGGAGACGTCGAGGAGGCCGATGCCGCAGCATCCACGAGTGGACTGCGTGAAGCCGTAGCTCTGTGCTCTGAGGGTGCATCATCATGTCGTAGAGGAAGCCGTAGATGTCCATGAAGACGAGCTTGGTACCGGGATACCTGCCACGCTCCTTCAACTTCTCCAGGCCGGCGTTGTAGGCGGCGGCGATCTCGTTGTGTCCCTGCGAGCAGCCGCGGTCGAGGCCTCCCGACATGGTGCGCGGCGAGGGGACGCAGCCGATGGGCGGGATGCCGATGACGGCCACGCGGCGGGCGCAGGTGCGGAGGATGTCCTCAACGAAGGCGGCGTGGGCGACGAGGAGCGAAAAAAATTTCGGTAGACAAAAAAATCAGGGTTTGACGGTAAAACCGACATTTCGAATTCAAATTCAAAATAACTTAAACGAATTTAAATGTAAGTTAATGTAAACGGATTCAAATTTAAATTAATTTAAATGAATTCAAATTAATTTAAAGAAATTTGATCGATAAGAATGAAATTTTTTATGGATTTCACGATAAAAACGAAATTTTCGAAAATTTGGCGATTTTTTCCCTGACGAGGAGGCTGGTAGGAGGCATGGTCGTAGTTGCGGCGCGCCCGCATGGTGTAGTAGGTGTTGGCCACGTCGTCGCTGCCGGCGCAGCCGCGCAGATGGCGAAGACGCCCCGGGGGCGGCTCGCACTTGGCCAGGTACTCGTGGAACATGTTGGGTCGGGCATCGATATCACGGTGCCGTCGGAGGCGTAAGCCGGCAACCCTTGAGACCCAGCCGGGAGGCGATGAAGTCCGTCGGTATCCTGCCGTTGCAGAACCTTCCCGTCGAATGATTTGAGGAAGTCGTCGCCGTAGGGCTGGAAGTCGGCCTTGATGATGGTGTTGATGGCGTTGTTATTGCCGGGGTCGACGATGGAGTCGCCGAACGCGATGAGGGCAGGCGCCATGGGTTGTTTGTTGCTCTTGTTCATGGCTGCCTACAATTTTATTACTGTCATCAAAAGGCTCTACATGAAACAACCGGAACTAAAAACGGTGTTTCAGTAAAATTTCTGTGAGCAAAATTTTCTACGTCTCTTTCGAGTATGGATTCGAGCAAGACGAATCGCAATACGCACGCAGTAGTGTGTCAAGCTTTCCACTTTACTATGTTCAGGTTCAGCAAACATCAGTCAGAGCAGCAGACCAGGATCAGTAAATTCTGACCAAAAGAACTCTACAGATAGAAATCAGATTGATGCGTCGCCCGTGGGCGGTGCGAGCTCCTGAGGAAGCTCGTGCTCCCGGATGCCACGGAGAAGAGGGAGGAGTCCGACCCCGTGAAGCCGTACAAGGCGATGAAGTTCAGGGCCAATGTCCAGTGGGGCAACGGACTCGGGCAACAGGTTTGTGGCGTCATGGACGTGATCATCCACGTGAATGCGGCAAGAGTTGCTAATTCGTCATCAGATTCTTCTCGGCGAGGAGAAATGTGTAGCTTAGGAACACCTACCAGACAACTGACAAATTATCACAACTTGGTTCTCCACTATTTCTTTCTCGGGGTAACAAAATGTTTCCACCAATGGCATATCAATCAACGGTTCCTTCGTTCGTAGCAAAGGCTACTTTAGTCGATTAATTTTCCGGAGGCAGGAACCTCGGCATGGATCCCGCACCAAACCACCACTCTGCCGGCGAACCCGATTCCCTGCGCCGTCAGCTCTCGAACGGAGAGCAGTCCGCCATCTCACCTCCGCGTGCGCACCGAGTTGGCCCTCCTCTCCGGGTTCATCGGCGCGTGCCCCTGCGCCGACGCCGCGCCGTACACCCGCTCCTGCAGCACCCGCGCGTCCGTGCCCATCCGGCGCACCTCCTCGTGCCGCGCGATGTGCTCGTTCTTGCCGCGCTCCAACGCCGACACGATCCTCGCGTACGGCGAGTGCGCGCGCGCCGCGCTCTCGTACGCGCCACTGACGTCACGCGCAGCTGCGGCGGTGCCCGTCGGGGTCCTACTGTACGGCGGGGTCACGTACTGGCCGCGCTGAGCGGCGGGAGCGGCGTGGAGCCCGTGCGCGCGCGCGTTGCCGCCGGCCAGTTCCGTGGCGTGCCTCCCGTGCCTCGGGTTGCTGTCGGGCGCGGCGCCGTTAGTGCGGGGCTCCCCGTGCCACGCTCCGCCGGTGCCCATCGCGGAAGCCGCCCTCTGGTACGAGGGGCGGCGCTGCGGCTGCGGCTGCGGCGGCCAGACCACGTCCTCCTCGTCGCACTGGTCGAACGCCGCGCCCTTGCCCTTCTGCGCCGCGTCCGACCCGACCGAGGTCACCGTGCTCCTGTCGCTCCACGACGGCGACGGCGACGGAGACTTTTGCTCGGAGCTCTGGACGGGACGGGGGCGCACCTTGTCGTAGTCACCGCCGCCCCTCGTCCCCTTCCCCTGCGTCTGCGACCGAGACAGCTCCACGGCAACCCGAGCGGCCTTCGCGGCGAACGTCGCCGACTCGAACGCCGCCTCTGCCGCCATCCTGGCGTCTAAGTACTTCTTGGATTCCCTCGACACCTTCTCTTCCACGCTCAGCTGGGCAAGCCCGAGCCTCACGTTGTCGTCGACGAATCTTTGCCGCCCCTGCACCTGGTTGACATTGAGAAAAACTATCGATATAAAATTCTGCAGACGACTCTGATGATCTTCTAGTAGCAGGATCACGGCACGAGCCTCGTGGCGGTCTGCCTTGACCTCGATCTGCTCAACAAATTCTTTGACTGGCGCGTTCGTGGTTCGTTCGCTCTGTTTCCGCTGCACTGGAGCATGCTGCATAACACAACCACACCACGAATGATGATTCCTCCGTAAGACGAACTGGCTAGAAAGCGTAACAAAACAAAACTGACGGTTGACCGGCGAGGTTGTGCGACGAACCTGCTGGTGAATCTGGACGGGGTTCTCAGGGAAGTCGAGCAAGATGTTGTTCTCGGCGGCGATCTCCTTGGCCAACCTCCTCTTCTCCTCCACGGTTGCCCTCTCGCCGGACAACTTCTTCACCAACTGCAACAAACAGCACAACCACCCATCCTTCCTTCAGTCACGACTCCCACCACATGCAGTTGGCAACACGACCTGTAAACTCAGGGAACATGGCTAGCTGGAAGAAGTTAAGGGTACCGTGGGGTCGACGAGCCCATGGGAGCCCTCCTTGGCTGCCCGGGCGAAGTCCCGGCCGAACTTGTCTGCCAGGATGGCGCGCGCGTCCAGCAGCTCCGGCAGCTCGCCCAGCCACGCCGACGCGAACATCAGGCCTGCCGCCGCCGCCTTGATATCCTCGCTGCATTCCCTGTTTTTCATCGCCAAATGAAGAAAAAGATATAACTTGGAATCCATCTCCGTTATGACTTGTGAGGCGCGAGAACCGAAGGAGCATGGAGTCAATCGAGAAATCAAGAACAGGAATACGAGGAGACGGTGCGCGCATACGTACTTGGGGTTGTCCAGCTGTGGGGCCTGTTCGATGATGATCTTGCAGTAGAGCTCGATGATGTCCAGCACCTCCAGCATGTTGTCCTCCTCGATCACTTGTTCCGCCTACGCCACGGGACAGAGCAACACACGCCGCTCCGTTTTGATCAGCACTGCAAACCGGTAAGAAAAAAAAACGGACGTCGACGCGAGCAGAGGACGGCGGTGCGCTTGCTTACGCGGAGCAGCGCGCGGTCGAGGCGGCCGGTGGCAAGGAGCTGCCCGACGTCGCCGCGGGCGATGGAGCGGCGGCCGAGGCGCGGGCGGCGGGCGACGACGAGGCGCGCGGCGGCGAGCTTGACGAGGGACTTGACCTTAGCGGTCTGCTTGGATGTGCTCTTGCCGAAGAGCCCCATGGCTCACTACCCGGGCTCCAGCGGCGGTGGTTATCAGGCTCGGTGGTGGACTGGTGGTGATACGAGCGGTGGGTTGGAGACGCCCTTATACTGGCGGGTCTCTGGCCCGGTGCTCCGCGGCGAAGAAACCCGACTTGCTTGTGGACCCCGGAGCCTGCTCTGCAGACTGCAGGGCCAGCGCTGCGTTGCACCGGAATGCCTGCCTCTTTGGGCATTGGGTAGGCTCCAAGTCTGATGCAGGTCCGTCTATTATCAGGTGCACTCAGGCTTTGGAAAGTGCCGAGAAAATTCATGCCAAACGGATCGTGCATTTTTAGATCACTCGATTACCAGGATGAGCTTGAAGATTCAGTGCAGGGGAAGACCCCCTATTTCACGAAAAAAATTGCGGCCTTTCCTTCACGAGACGCTGATGCGTTGCTTACTCCCCTAATCTTAGTCGGTTGATTACTGTAAACCGGGGCCGATCCAATCTCTGACAGGTTTACAGCGGGGTCCCTTGCATGTCGCGGTGGACAAGACAACGACGCCGCGCGGAGCAATTCGTGATTTCCGGGTTACCTGATTGATTGCCTCCGTCCTGATTAGCTTGCTTCCTGCTCTGGGCATGGCAACGAATCCCTTGTCTCTGCCTGCTGCAGGGGGTTGCATTTCGCGTAGTACCCACCTAAACGCTAAACCTGGTACCGACCGATATTAATCAAATTACGGAAACGGTTGGTGCACTAGGTCTTCTGGCCTTCAATTCGCGTTGGCGATTGCAAACTGAGGTTACTATACTCTGCAGAACATTCCTTCCCCTTTTTTTCTTAGGGAAACAGAGCAGAGGATTGTTCGTTCAAGGAAAAGAGGGAAGCAGATCGATTCCTCTCTCTTTTACATGCATCGAATCGGGCTGGCGTTCATCCGACGCAGCTCCATTTATCTATCCAGCTTAACTATAAAACTTCACCCATCATGGCACTGGACCTTTATGTATACCCCCCGGGGAAAAGAATTCCGTTGTGTGCACTCGAGCAGCCACTTTACAGCTACAGAAATATATATAATCCTTGGTGACCGGTGACTGGGCAGTTGTACTGTGTGGCCGGAGTACACGGCTTGTACGTATTAAAAACTCCGACTTGCTTTTCCTAGTTTCGGACGGGTGTCGTTGCCCATCATCGGGTGGCACGAGAGGATCGGCGCGGATGCATCATGGCCCGTGGGCGCGTTAGCAGTCGCCGGTCCACTTTGTTTAGCAGTTGATGCCGCTTTCAGCGTTGCGTTTCGTGGAGGGCTGCTGCTGCTGCTGTTGATCGTCTACGACGTGCTGGTGCCCTGGCTGCCGAGTGTCCGGCGTGGGCGACGTGAAAGTAACAGAGGTTTTACCGTCGTTTCTCGAGACGGATTCGAAGAAACCAGTGGGGAACTGAATTCAGCGGGGAAGTCGGGAGCACTTTCGGAAGCAAAATTCGCAATTCTCTGGAACGCCTATGGTCGTTCGTCGTTGCGTTGTAGTACTAGCTAACACGGATGATACGCCACTCTTCTAATCGTGTTGGTCACTTCGCATACTGGTGGCACCGGACTACTGGTCAATAGAATACAGTTTTGTGTAGCCTGTTCTTCTCGGTCACCGTCAGACAAGGAAGACACTAGAGGCCTGTTGGTCCTGATGACAAGAGAGAACAAAAGTCAGCACAAATCCGGCCGCAAAATCACAGCGCCCCACCCCAACACCCCAGGGAGGCGACACGCAAACCGGCCGTCATCATGCGTGGCGCGAGGCGTTGCTGGCTCGGCGCGCAGCAGCAGCAGCAGCAGCAGCAGCGTGATCCTTCAATTATGATCAGGACGAGAGAAAAAAAGGGCGCGGTTAGGATTAGAAAAGGGTCGCTTTTGACGGCGACTCCGCAGGGGCCGGTTGTACCTGTCGCTCGCAGCGGGTTGGGTCGGAGCAGCGGAAGACCCCGCGGAAATTTTTGCTGCTCTTGTGTAGGGCGATGGGGTGAGCCCGTCTGCTCGTCCGCCCCTTCGCCTGCGCTGCCCGTCTGACGAGGAGGATCCCTTGCGTCGTCGTCCTGATCTGTACCGTCTAGTGCTCGCCGAAGGCGACTGGGGGAAAGTTTATTCTCGTGCCAGTGGTGCGTTATCCTTTGGAGCACGGACCGTTTGTTGATGCTCCGTCAGACCGTCACGTAAGTATACGTTGCTGCTGCGACTGCTCTGTGTTCACCCGTGGTGAGGCACGGCAGAGCGTAGTAGCAGTTCCGGAGGAGAGGGAGCGTTCTGCAACGGCCGCCCCCCCCCCCCCCCCCCCCAAATGGTCCGGCGTGATGGAAACGGGCCACAATCTTTCGCATAAGCGAAAAACAGCCAAAAAGCCAAGGAGGCATTACCAGTAGCTAACCCTGCCCACCTGCCAGCAGCACGGTTAACTTCAGATCAGCACGATGCAAATTCACCGCGACGCCTGATGCAAGCGCTGATGCGATCAGCGCAGTCGTTGCCCCCAGCCCAGTCCATATCGGTGTCAAAATTCACCTGCATCGGCGGCACGGCTACCACCAGGTTGGTGCAACCCCAACCTTTTTCTGCCACCTGCACCAGAGCACCGCACGAAAAACCCACCTGGATCCGTCGTCTCCCAAACTGACACGACCAAGTAACCGCAGGAGTCAAATAACCGCGCTGCACGAAACACTTTTTCACCTAAAACCTTGACTAGCGTACCACAGGTGTACGCGCTTCCCTCTAGGACTGGAGATGCCACTGCCGATTTGGCATCTCGATTTTTGTTTAGGACTTGGTTGGTGGCTTGGTGCCTGCCAGCCCAAGGTGTCGAGCTCAACGGCAACACGCGCGCGCCCGCCGTTTTCAGCCGTACCTGCTCGGCCGGACCTGTGCGTGACTCGGTCATCGCTACCGTAACGGGTTGGTCGAATCGTCCTTATCCTTGAGCTGTGTGTGAGGATCCATCCAAGAGTCCCGGTCTCGTGTGATTGAGTGGAGCTGTAAACGATCCCCGTCTTGTTGATCACCGTTGGTCCCAATCAGAGATGCGTGCGCACCCAGCCATCGGGGGCTGCAACTGCAAGGGATGAAGGGAGCAAGGAGACGATCAAACATTTTCTCTTCCTTCTCGGGCCAGGCCCAGATCTAAGGTTGAGCCATATAGGCCCAACGGTATGGCCCAAACAACTTAAATAGTTAAATACATGTCGGCCTTGCATAATAGTTCGAGACTTCTGGCCCATAAATAGCCGGCCCGACAGCCCATTCCCCAGTCTCTTCCCACGCCCGACTTTCACCGACCATGGAAGAGAACATTGCCGTAACCGTAAACGTCCGCGTTCCCTTCCGAGGGCGCTAGGGTTTAACTTAGCTGCTCCATTGATCCCCAAACCCGGTTCAGCGGCATGGGGTACCTCCAGGAGGCCAGGGAGAATCACGTCAAGAAGAAGGTCGAGGAAGGTGAGTCCAGCGTCGTCCGTGATCCTTACTAAGCTTTTGATCCGCTGTTGATTTGTCTAATTGGAGTGTGCAAGGCTCGGATTAGTTCTGCGGTAGATGAGATATTGGTGAAAACACGCTCTCCAGTGCTGTCTGGTTCTTGAGACTCGAACAAAATTCGTGTAAATGACGCACCAAGCGCTGACGTAGGATCGTGTTAGTTTGCGGTTTCACTGAGCCAGGGAAGGAAGTCGTCTGGTTTTGCGTTTGTTGGTTGGGGTATTTGGAGAGCGTTCAAGCCTTATGTTGAACCATTCTTAGACCGGTCAAATTTGGCATGTCTGATTGCTAGTCATTTTTCACTCTTGGGGAATAAAGATTATAGGGGTGAACCGTGCAATTATAATTCCATTACCAGTGAACCATCTAGTGAACGTTAAAACTGAAAATACAAAGAGCAACTGGAGCAGGACCTCTCAAACGCTGTTGTGCATGAGAATCAGTAGAAAAGGCATGTCGCTAATTCGATGACATGCCTTTTGGTTTCATCGGAACAGATCTCTTTCAATTAATTGTTCCTGTTTAGTGCTAATAGGTCGTAGATTGGCTCCAATTTAAAGGAAATCCAGTTCTGTTTGTTCAAAAGGGTAGATTAAATATTTTTGTCCTAATGTCTAATGTCAAATTGACCTGATACTTCTTTCGATTTCCAGCTTTGCGTAGCAAAATGAAACAAAATGCCCTTAAGGAATGTGATTTCTATTGTTCAAAATATGCCGAGTGTGCTCGGGGAAGAACATTATCTGTGGTATGGCAGTGCCGTAAGCAAGCAAAAGAGTTGAATAAGTGTCTTCATCAACATTAAGTGTTTGCTACATGTCAGTCTACTATTTTGTTTAGATGTGGACAAATCATCCATATGGCAGTATTGCACCTCCATTACTGTTTTATTTTGTGGTGCATGGCACTTTCAGAACAGAAACTTTCAAAATGCTTTGCAAGATGTATTAAGCAAAATATTATGGAAACTTAATATGCTACCTTTTATATGTTCATTTAGTAAAGGTTGTGGTTGAACATATTTTGTTTTTGTCGACTCGTTTCAATTCGGTTCCAGAAATTTCTATTGCTATCAGCATATTGTTTCATTTCATCACCCATATTTTACAGTTAATACGAGTTTAGCAAATGTCTTATCATAACGCATAACTTACTTCTAAGTGCTAACACAGTGGTGTTCCCTACAATATCAACTGAACAGTAGGCACTGGGATTAGTTGAATTTTTATATGATCAATCTGATTTATGTTTCTGGACTTTAGGGATGGCAATCGCACCCGCGGGTGCGGGTACCCGACGGGTTTTGCACCCGACGGGTGCGGGTGCGGGTGGGATTTTCCACCCGCGGGTCTAACCCGCACCCGACCCGACTTGTCGCGGGTGCGGGTGCGGGTTTTATTTTGCACCCGTGGGTACCCGACGGGCACCCGAAATGATTTATGTTTATATTTTTGAAGTCAAATTTGTTGTGTTATATTATTTAATTGTTTGATATTAGTCATCAAGACCTATATTTATAATCTTTATAAGCAACTTAATATTTTTTATTGTATTGTCATTCAAAATGAATGATTTTTTAGACTTATTTTATTAAATATTCTAGTATGTTAATAAAAAAGTCAAACCCGACGGGCACCGAAACCCGCTCGAAACCCGATGGGTGCGGGTGCGGGTGCGAATTTTCACCTGCGGGTGCGGGTTCGGGTCTCAAATTCCACCCGCGACCTTTTTTGTTTCGGGCGGGTTTTTACTCAACCCGACCCGAACCCGACCCATTGCCATCCCTACTGGACTTTGATGAAGCTGAGTGCAGTAAGCTATGCTTTAGCTTTAGCATTCTAGTTTGTTGCTGGTGACATTGTGGGACTGGTGCTTAAACTAATTTAAAATGTAAAGCCACCGGTGGAGATCAATGGGAAATGACTTTTGTGTCAGCACAGAAACATGCTTGATGATCCCAGATGGAAAAAAAGGTTGAAAAATAATATTGATCTGTATGACTGTATCTATCTCTCTAATCTCTAGCAATCAAACCAGACCTAGTTATGGGCTGAGATCGAGAGTTTTATTTCACTTGTTGAGAGGGCTTTGGTTCTGACGTTGTACATTTTTTGTGAATGTTGCCTGTTGCATTGGTTAATTTCCCATGCATGACAGAAAAAAACCATTTGGTATTGACAGCGCTTTGTATCCTTGGCACTTTGGCAGTACTAATGATGCAGTGTTGGTAGAAATGAAGAAAGCTTATATGGTCGAGCAGGAGAGCGAGGAGAGAAATCAATAAGCACTATGCGATGGATAGCAGGTATCATGTGGTTCTGCGTGCTAGTATGTATACTGTTGCCCTTTGATATTTGACAGTTGTTCACTGGTTACTTTTGATTGATTGATGCTAAATTCATGGGATTCTTTTGCAAACATCGATTTTGCTCACATGCTTAACCTTGTATGTTCTCAAGGTTGTCTGCTAAATACTCATTATTGGATGCCACTTTATGCTATAATTTTACTCTCAACTGTATTCCGTTTCAAAATATAAGTATTTCTGGCTACGTTCCTCAGTGTCTAGATTCATGACATCTTCAGTAAATCTGGACAATAATTTGTCCTGATTTATTGAAGGTGTTATGCACCTAGTAAATAACTAGAGATGTTTATATTTTGAAACGGAGGTATATATTCCTTTTTATACCATGGTGAATGTTCTATGGTGCCGATATTTTCTGGACCTGAAAGCACTCGAGCAAATGTGGACCGTAACGTTTCTTGTTAAGCCCAAGGACAGGGAGCGGCCCAAGTCAGACGACACACAAGATCTCGGCGGTGACTTTCGCCTTGTTTCTGTAGGCTGAACCTCTAAAGGACAGGCTGGACGGCGCCTTGGCGAATGGTGGCATGGCGTCCAACACAGATTGGCGAAAGAGGCAACCCTCGTGGCCTCGTGCCTCCTTCTGACCTGGCGACCTGCTTACTCGCGTGCTGCTGCCATGGTTGCCATCTCCGTTTGCCATAGAAAGAAGTTTCCATGTTCCACTTCCAAGGGGGCCCCTCTCTGATCAACATTATCCTAGCATGTGACTGACAATGTTATCCCTTCTTCGCCGATCATCTTTGGTGGCAGCAAGGTCCCAAGCCGAAAAAAGGGGCGACTGTATGGAGGCGTCACGCTGTCCTGTCCACTGGGCTGTCAGCCGGCCGGCCCACTACCTTTTGGACGGAGCAATGCGATGCGGCGGTGCAAAGGCATGGGCATTACACTAGCTGCTGCGGTGGCCGGCAGGGAATTCCTCGATGGCGAACACCGAGCCAACCGGAGAGATGAGTCATCGAGACGCAGAGCAGCCTCAACGCACCGCCGCTCCTTGGCCTCTGGAGAGGAGGGGAGTGATTTGGTCGGGAACCGTCGCGTCCGGCGACAGCCTCGGCAGGTGGTGCCTCCCCTCGTACGCACAATCGCCCCGTCGACCGCATCAATGCCACCAATGATTAATACATTTTCCGCCATTGTTGATCATCGCAAGTGGAGGCTGATAGGCTTGGCAATCCCTACAGCTACTACTACTAGACTTGCTTGAGTAGTTGAGCGTGGGTGTCTGGGTGTGGCCGTAGACTTGCTGATCTCGCTAGTCGTTTGCCCGCATTTAGTAGTGGATGGAGTACGTAGGTTTCAGCACTTGTTTTGTTGCTTCTTTACGCCTTCTTTTTTTTGACTTTATCAGCAGCCTGACAGTTCTCTACCGGATGAATCCTTTTACCGAATTTTTCTCATGTTGCGGAGATTTTGAGTGGGGGTAAAACGTTTCGAGAATCTGCTAGCAGTCTGACTTTTTGTGCCGGAAGACCACCGATAATGGTTCGGTCAACTCACGACATACTACAGCAAGTAGCTACCTGTTTGCCACCTACGAATTCAGCAAGTCGTGACGCGGCCACAGAAAGCGGATAACCACGCACGTCGGTCGGTGGGGGCCCGTGGCTCGGGCCAAGGCAGAAGCTTGGCACGCAGTCACGGACTTTTCTTTTCCTCCGGCCCGGGCCTGCTTGACACCGCCGACAAAGTCGGCGTGCCTGCCCCGCGCCCATGCCGAACCAGAACCACCGATCGATCCATCGGTCTGGTCTGGTTTGGTTTGGTTTGATGAACCAATAACCGGGTCCTCTGAGGACGGTGGCACGACGAACGCCTTTTGCCGCTCGCCTTCTTGATGGATGTGACGCGAACTGAAAGAAGACGAGCAGGGCGAGGAGGCGAGAGAGAAGAAATTAAGTGAGCTCGTGGATGGTGTGGCCCGCGTGGGAGCTCGCGGCGTCGCCATCGGCGGCAGTGATCGACGACCGTGTTAATCCGCCGGCCGTAGCGCTGGCGATAGCCGGAAGCTTGTTTTTGGACTTTGGAGGGACGTCAACTCGAGGTTAGGCCCGTTCCAACTTCCTATGAAAAGTTTTAGCCTCTTCCTTAGCTACTAATGGCGCGCGGGTAGGAGGACGGTCGTTAAGCACCTGCCGCTAATTCATGATAGGGTAGAAGAACTGTCACTAATTAGCTACGTAGATCTAGCAACGAAGTAATACTGAACACACGGCAGAAAAATACTCACATTTAGGATAGCTAATTTAGTTTAATTTGAACTAATTTTTTTATCCTAAACGTCATTTATTTTAAGACCATGGAGGATCGCACGTCACCTCGAGAAGTTCAGATTTTAAGACCACGGAGTAATTAAATTTAGTGTTTTGTTAGCATTGAAGTAGTACTATTATACTTTCATCTCAAAAAATATCTTCATTATCTTATTAGCTTTGTGCTTGTCAGAAATATGTCGTCTAAAAATCGATAGTCAAAGAGTGATTTACAGGACTATTAAAGGGACCCGTACATCCGAAACAACTGGATAAACAAATACTACGGAATGATACGGCATGCTTTTGTTTTAATTTATATACCGTTTATTACAGCGCCATCCCGTGTGCCGAGCGTGGTGAAAAAGATGATTTCAACTTCGTCTTCGACTTGGTGTGCAAGGACGGGAGCCGCGTTGGGAGCCCAAAAAAGGCACCCACGAGGCTACAGCCCCACCCACCGCCACTTGCCCTTATCGGTAGTAGATGACCGCGTGCTGGATTCTCTATAACCATTGCCCAGTCTTCAACGACTGCTTGAGAAAACTCTCATGTCTTGGTTCCAGGTGATCTAAGATACTTATTCCTATATGGTCACTTGCAAATTAGGCTACATATTACAGGATCGTTCAGATGATTTTGTGTGCTCTTAATGCTCATCTGTTCTTTCAAATGTAACACAACACTTAATTGCTCGCATTGGCAATTGGATGCATGATTAAGAGAAGTAATTGGATGCATGACTAGCTTCAGCAATTAAGAGAAGTAATTGTGGTATAATATAGAATATATTTTTTGCGATGATATAGTATGTCAAATAGAAATCATGCTCTTACGATGATGTAAAATGCATTATAAGAGAAACATAGTAGTTAAACTTGCCATAAGTTCAGTGCCACTACACTGACAAAACCAACAAGAGGGTCTGAGCGCCGCTCCATTTAACTTGTTCAACAAGAGAGGACATCTCCCAACAAAAAAACACAGCTTCCACAGGACCATGTCTTGGAGCTGAAATGTTTTGTATAAATGATTTATTTGATGCAATTCGGATAAATTATCTGGATAATGTATGTTTGTGAACAAAGTACACGACGCTACATTCATCTGGCTTTTCGCTTTCAGAAACAGCCAGCATAACCAGAACACCAATCATACGCGCCATAGACGACTAGGGCCAAGCGTACGTGCTAGCGCTCACATCAGCAACATGAACAACGGATAGGCCTAGAAGACGACCACAGGTTCCAAGCGTCCACCCGATCCGAGACCGTGGACTTGCCCGTGCCTCGCGCATGGGTGAGTGAAATGACCGGATTTTTGACGCCCTCCTCACCTCACCTCCCACGGCAGCCCACCCGCACGTCGCGAATAACCCGCGCCCAGCCCGCCGCCGACACCTGTCCCACCGCCCCGCTATAAAAGCCCCGGCGCCGGCCGAGCGCATCCCGGAGAGGCAGTCACGGCCGCATAATTGTGCTCGCCCGCCGGACCCCGGGACGCGACACATCGCACGCACGGCCAACCAAAGCTTGCTGCTCCTAGCTGCTTTTGGCGTGCCGGTGCCGCTCGTGAGGAGGGCCGGCACCTTTGCATGAGGAGGCGGAGGATGGGGGCACTGCACGTCGGCGAGCCCCGGGTCAGCCTCCAGCAGCCGCAGGTAGTCGCCAACAAGAACGCCGGCCACGGCCCCGTCGTCGAGGAGATCCACGGTCTGATACGAGTCTACAAGGACGGCCACGTGGAGCGCCTCCCGGCCATCCCCGACGTGCCCTCCACGTGGGGCGGCACGGCGCCGGGGGCACCCGGCGGCGTCGTGGCGAGGGACGTGGTGATCGACCGCGCCACGGGGGTGTGGGCGCGGCTTTACGCGCCGACGGGAGGAGCGCGGCTCCTCCCCGTCGTGGTGTACTTCCACGGCGGCGGCTTCTGCGTCGGCTCCGCCGCGTGGAGCTGCTACCACGAGTTCCTCGCGCAGCTCGCCGCGCGGGGCACCGGGTGCGCCGTCATGTCCGTGGACTACCGCCTCGCGCCAGAGCACCGCCTGCCCGCCGCGTTCGACGACGGGCTCGCGGCGGTGCGGTGGCTGCGGCACCAGGTCACCGCCCGCTGCGCCGCCGCCACCGCCGACCTCGCGCGGTGGCGCGCTCGCTGCCGCTTCGACCGCGTGTTCCTCATGGGCGACAGTGCGGGCGCCAGCATCGCCTTCCACGTCGCCGCGCGGCTCGGCCAGGGCCAGCTCGGCGCGGTGGTGTCCCCGCTCGCCATCAAGGGCGCCGTCCTCATCCAGCCCTTCTTCGGCGGCGAGGCCCGCACCGCGTCGGAGAAGACGATGCAGCAGCCGCCACGGTCCGCGCTGACGCTGCCCACCGCGGACTGCTACTGGCGCCTGGCGCTCCCCGCCGGCGCCAGCCGCGACCACCCGTGGTGCAACCCGCTGTCGTCCCGCGGCGGCGCGCCGGGGCTGGAGACCTTCCCGCTGCCGCCGCTGCTGGTGTGCGTCTCGGAGATGGACATCCTGCGCGACCGGAACCTGGAGCTGTGCCGGGCCCTGCGCAAGGCCGGCAAGAGCGTGGAACAGGCCGTGTACGGCGGCGTCGGGCACGCGTTCCAGGTGCTCCACAACAGCCACCTGTCGCAGCCGCGGACACAGGAGATGCTCGGACACATCAAGGCCTTCGTCAGCTGTGCTCGGTAGCAGCCTCCTTCCTTCTTCGTTCATTGGTCGCCATGTTAATTATTATTCCATCCTAATCCAACCAGACCAGCTGGAGAGAAGGGAAGCGGTAGTAGGTGGCTAGGTGCCGTGTAAGAAAGCTCGTGTTACGTATGTGGCTTTTGAACTACGTGTGTACTCCAGTGAATGAAAAAAGCGTCCAATGCCCAACTCGGATCGTTGCCGCCCCGGTGTCGGAAAGCAAAAGGTTTCGCAGAAGAAAAAATACTGTAGGTACGACGTGGTCGCACTAGAATGTATGATTATTGCTCACGACTTAACGAAGAAGCCGGATACTGTTTTTTAACTCTCGGACGTCGGCGTCGCCTGATGTTGTTGCAACAAGGAAGAAACAACCGGAATGTCCAGCAGCAAATCATTGAGCTGCTGCTTCTTTGTCCGGTGCTTTCGGCTTTACGCAGGCATCATTACATTACTAGCTAGTAGTAGTAGCGAACAAAACAAGTGTTTCTTTCTCTCCACGCCTGGCGTCGTCCGTGTTCGGAAAGGAGGCGATCGGTTACGCGAACGAAATGGAGCCCCTGCGTTTCTCTAATCGCGGTCGATTCGATCAGTACTCCTCATTATTTAGCGACGGATAGAGAATAGAATCTTTGGCTTCTTCCGAACGCTGCCATGATCACGGAGCGGTGCCTTGCGCCCTTGGGCTATCGCATGATCCCCGGCGCGGGCGCGGCAGCGAGTTGCAGGGGCACCACAAGCAGTGCGGCTGGCTACTGGCCGGTGCTGCTGCGCTACGCGCCTCGTCAGAGACCGCAGAGACAAAACGGTCGGCCGATCACGGTCACTCGCTGCGATGCGAGCGTGCATATCCTGACATGCCGCGCCCGTGCCGGAGGCCTGGAGGGGCACCTCGAGTACGTGCGCTCGGCGGCTTGTGACCCGAAGCGCACGAACGAACCTTGCCGCGAGCGTGCCTCTCGTTTGCCGGGCTCACCGACCCCCTCGCCATCATCGCATAGCAGCAGCTGATCGCGTGCGAGCAGGCCAAACATCATGCCTCATCGTGCCAGGAAAAAAAAGGAAGATCCGGAAACGACTATCTGGACCAGGCAGTAACGAGTTGCTTCATCGGACATGATGTTAACGATGTCATAACTCGTGTGATGTTTTCACAACGCAAGATATATAGCTTACTTTAAGCTCGTAATGTATCTATCACGTGCTCATAGCCAATTCAGAAGAGCCTGCCGTTCGTTTCAGACCGTGCTACGAAAGCAGAAACTTTCCATGCATTTTATCAAAATGCAAAATTCCTCTCGTGCTCAAGGTTTGAAGCGAAATAGATCAATCGCAAGGTCGGAGCAGGCCTCTATCCCTCCCTTTTTCTTCATTTCGAAGTAGCATAAAAGCCCTCACAATTCCGTCACAAATCTGCAAGGAAACGCCTTTACGGTCAGCGACCTACCCCGGCCTTCAGAATGACAACATTGCAATTTTCTTCGGCAGATCAAAATCAGTATGGCACCGACGCGATCACGACCCTATATTCCGCTGGGGATTAGAGATCGACTTGCATCCCCAGCCAAGAATCTCAATCTTCCCCTGCAGATTTCTTGAGAATTCCGAGTTGACACGTTTGAGCCACCCTTCAGCACATCCAGAGTACTACTACAGCCCGGTCAGAGGACTGTTCCATCGCCACTTGTTTCGAGCCAGTAGGCATCACCGTCGGTCCAGAGTCCAGACAAAAAAGACAGCCAAAATATTCTCGTTGCTTTGGCTGATGGAACCGCATGGCCGTGCGGTTGTCCCCACTGCTTTGACTGCGCGTGCGGTTCGTGCGGCGGTTTCGCTTTCGCTGATCTGTCAAACCGGCGAGGAGGCGATGTCCAACCGCAACGCGCCATGGTTTTCAAGGTTTACCGGTAAGTCGGCTGATATTATCCCCCGTTTGTTGATTTGGTACACGATTTGGAGCTTCAAGTTGTACGTGTGCTTCAAATCTTTTAAGGGATTGCCTGAAGGAATCAGTATATATAACTCGAGGAATTCTGAATTACGAAATGCAGATCGACTGAGGGGTCGATACACATATCCTCTCCCCGTCGTTCTGAAGATTCTCCTCGTGCTTGTTTCTGCCAAGAATGATCACGCTGTGCAACCTTGCGTATCATGCAGCACGGCTGCACTCTCTTAGGATCTGGAAGCCAGGAAAATACATACAGTAAAAAAAACAAGCAGACAAGCAGGTCTTGCATTCAGTATGGAATGATCCTCCATGGAAAGGAAATATGGAGGGTCTGGAGACTATAAATAGCAGTCCCGGCAGGATCAGGTCTAAGGCTGAAGATCATTGGATCAAGAAGAGCAACTTGCCGGAGCCCGGACAGAAGAAATTCCGGTTGAAAGGCAGGTGAGGAAAAGGCGGCGGCGGCATCAGGAATTCGTCCCCGACGGTACAGATGCACCATGGCGATGAGTAGTAAAGCTAGGGCACGCACGGGCAAAAAGCGGGCGGGTCGATCCAGATGGCGTTCAGCTCAGGGAGCATCTCGCGTTTGCCGGATGCTAACTTGGCAGGCAAGCAGCATCGGCCTTGCTCCGTTCAGCTCGGAGGCCTTTGACCACGGCATTGAAGTTGGACGAACGCCATGCCGTCTTCGTCTACGGACAGGAGATGGATCGATGCAAGGATCGGCTCCATAATGGCGCGCAAGTAGGAGCTTCGCTGGAATTGGAGGCCACTGATTGACGGGAGGATCCTTATTCCGAAGAATTTGATCGCCATGGATGGTTGGATATTCCGGTTGTACCGTCCTGATGCGCATAACTTCTTCGCGGGCTGTAGTCTCTGCACCAAACCATCAGCATAAAATGAGATTAAGAGGTATTTGGCTTGGGTTTTCACTCTCTGAAAACTATTGTAAGCGGACCTGCAATTAACAATTACAGAGTGTCTAGCCCCTTCCCGTGGAAAACGCATGAAACTCTAGTCCATGGAGTAATAAATTGGAGAAATCACTTCACTTTTAGGTGAGGGGTATATGTCGACACGCTGATCACACTTGAGAAGCACGAGAAGACTTCAGAAGTTCAGACTTCAGGGTCCCATTTTCTCTAGCGACGTGCTGCGATGTCACATATGAGCACGGGGATCTTGTTTTCTGAACTGGAGAGGCACTGCTTCCCAATGAAGAAGAATTTTTTTGCCATATAGGAAAGAAAAGAAAATGACTGGAAAACTTTTTTTAGAAAAAAAGGGGCTTATTGGCCTGCTTTATTGGAAAGCATTCAAGATTGGGTTACCAGTTTCACATGAGTGGCAACACATCTCTTTTTTCAACCTAACAACCTGCAAATGAAAGCGAGTCCAAGACACAAGTCGTCTAGTTTATTCCAGTGTGATCCAGACAAACGAACCGCAGAAGTCCAACTAATAATCTCCGATTTGGACAGGCCGTGCTTCAAATCAAAGAAACATTATGGAATTAGGCGTCGCAAATGTCCAGGCTGAGATCTCAGCTATGATGAACTGTATCACTTGCGACTCAAGCAGTGAACTTGACCACAGATGCGCTCGTGACCTGATGGGAAGGCGTTTGACTTCTAGTGACCTTGACCCTTCGCCACTTGACAAATACTTCAGTCGTCTGAACTTCTCCAAGGAATATAAGCGAACAGTCCTTTTTCTCTCAGAATGTTTTATGTTTTCGAAAAAAATATATAAGCGCACCGTGTGTGTGTGGATAAATGAATCATCGTTTTTCACATGTCTTTGGGGAATCACAAAAAAATAATAAAAAGAAATGTCCATTTCAACTGGAGCATTAAGGATCCGTCCAAGAAGTAAAAGGCACTTTCCATGGTCAGAATGAGAAAAGGGCTACTTTCCGACAGAAAGATGAGTTGTAGACTCGTGGTAATAACTGTGAATTCAGAAATGACAGAAAAAGGGCTCAAATAAATAAATAAAAGACAGATTATGTTAGAAGCACAGGGTCTTGATTCTATGTTTGGTGAAGTGGATGTTGAATAGTTGAAGCAGTTCTAAGAAGGAAACGATTTTTTCTCGTAAAAAAAGGATGAAAACATTTTGGTTATTGTGAAATTTTCTGGTACAGTGATGTTTATCAGAAGTACTAGCTTGACATCAAACTAGATTAGCTGTTCTTAACGTCATATATTTATTAATTAATCATATATTATTAGGATGATTTTCCTTTAACCGCGTACAATCCTTAAGAAAGCTACATTATTCTGTCAATGTTGGCAGACGGCATTTTCATGCAGCAGGGGATTCGAAAAAGTATACGTCGATTGGAGTAGGCTAGGCCCAATGTCCACTAAACTCTGGGCCCAGAACTTCCGCTGGCCTGAGGAAGCTATCCAGATCCGGTGGCGATTGAATGGGCTCTGTCACTCAGGCTGTCAGTCAAGGACTCAAGATTAATTCAGGGTCCATCCGAACCACAACAAGCGATTCTAGCCCATGGAGTAAGCCTGCCCACGGGCTAGTTGAAAATCCACAGTATCCTTGTTTTGAACTTTTATGTCTGTTTTTTTTTATTTCTTGGAAGTCCTTGTTTATTTTTATAAAAAAACAATACTGACCGTCGACACTTAAATATGCGTACATATAGTCGCCCTTATTAAAGCACATAAAACATCAACACTACAAAAATGATTTAAAAGATTCTAAAATCAGCTAAGTCACCACACCCATCTCATACCATAAAGAATGATGACCTTAGATGCGAGGACCCTCAAGTCTAGATAGACCGCTTCCATCACTAGACAGAATGATCTTTACAATAGTCGAGAACACACAAAGTGTAACTTGATTTCCACGTGAACCGGAATAATGTAGCAAATGTCGTCACATGTGCGCGTCTTTTCCGGTCGCGGAGCTCTGGACGACGAACATGTTCGTAACGCACGTAGGACAACAGCAGCACCACATAGCAAAGACGTATACGTTCGGTGGCTTCTGTTGCCGCTTTAAAAACGAGCAAGAGACCGGTGGGATTCCAATCTCCAGCTCGGCACGCAAGCATGCACGCGCGGACGCGCCCATGGATGCGGCCTAGCTTAGCCTAGCCCAGACGGTTCTTTGAGCGCCATAAACACCAAAAACCGGCAAGGTGCATTGTCACATCCAATCCCGGCATCAACCGGTGTCACGTTCCGCCGTCTGTTGCGACCTCCGATCCCTTTTCTCGTTCCAGCATCGCCGATCGAGCTCCCCAACGAAAGGCCCATGCATCACGCATGCATGCATGCACCAAGGCGGCGCTACGGGACACGTACGCGGCGGATACTTTTATCAGCCGCATGTGGCGGCGTGCTTCTGGCGCGTTCCGGCCGGCGACAGGCAGGCGCGACGCCATGAGACGCCGCGCAGATCGCCCTACTACCGGCGGCACACCGGCCTAGCTCGAGGTGCATGCAGGCCGCACGAGCCCTCTCGTCATGATCTCCGTTGTCTTCCCACGGCGTCTCTCTTCGTCCTCCGCCTCGCAGCGCAAGGATCTGCTCTGGGGTGCACGGCACAGTCGGCCAAATTCTCTGGTCACGCGCGCACTGCGAAACAGACGTTCGCCTTGCCGCCGCGTGCCAAAATTGAAAAAAAAAACTGCTGGGTCAGCAGCAGCACTGCAGCAGGGAAGTAACCACCAACAACCCGAACACGATCCGCCGGCGGCCAACCATTTAAATCTTTGCTGCCACGTGGGCTATTTGGGAACTAAGGAATGATATCTGTTTTACGAACAAAAGGTGGATAGACGTGAAAATGATCCAGCAAAATACGAGTACAATGGTAAGTCAGTGGAGAGTGCTATGTCCAGCAGCGCATCTAGCTAGAAGGACTAGAAAGTGGATTGGGTCTCCTGTTCCTGTGACAGTTGGTACGAAGACCAAGCAGGTTAGAGTTAGCAGGATGAGCGAGAATTGCCTAGAGGTGGGAGATAGGTCGGGCCAAATTCGAGCGGGCTGAAGCCCGACGTGCCGGTACGGCCCAGGCACGAAAATGGCCCGAAATAGATTCGGGCCGGGCCGGCGCGGCACGGGATTTCGGGCCGTGCCATGCCCGGGTTCAGAGGCTTCGGGCGGCCCAGCCCGAAATTGAGTTTCGGGCCGTGCTCGGGCCGGTCCGGCCCGAAAAGGCCCATCGGCCCGAAATGCCCAAAAAAGCATGATTTTTTGGAATTTTCTGTGGATTTTTTAGATTTATTTGGATTTTTTTGGAATTTTCCTGATTTTATATGTATTTTTTGATTTTTTTCAGTTTTACAGATTTTTTGGATTTTTTTATTTACAGATTTTTTTTGAATTTTTTTCGATTTTACAGATTTTTAGATTTTTTTTTTGAATTTTTTGGGTTTTTCTGTTATCGGGCCGTGCTTGGGCCGGGCCCAGCCCGAAATAGGCCTGCCGGGCCGCGTGCCGTGCTCGGACAGCCAGTTTGGTAATTCGGTCCGCCGGCCCGGCCCAAAAAGGCCCGGCGTGCTTTCGGGCCGCGGGCCAAATCGGCCCGAAGCACGAAAATTTCGAGCCGTGCCGGCCCGGCCCGGCCCGACTCCCACCTCTAGAATTGCCAGTAGTGTGAAGATCAGCGAGAAAGAATACTACTGCTCTGGAACTGGAAGGAAGGCAGGAAGCTCCATGAAACTATAGGAGATACCGATGGAAGCAATTGACGACCTGATGCTGCCCAACGATGAAGCAGAGCATCCGGAGAGAATGAAGACTTGGACAACAAGTAGAAAGCCCGACGAAGAACATAGCTGTCATGAAGTCCTGCTCAGCGAAGCAGTGATGAGTAAGGGCAACTGAGTGGTGCTGTGTGCTCTGGGTTTTGGCAGTGGCCAAGTGCTGTAGGGGAACCTGAAACCTGAGTGATGTAACTGATCTTTAGGCCGTTGCAATTTGCAATGAGGCCGCTGGGGTAATATGTCATTAAACTCCACACAAAAAAAATCTTGGGCGAGGCCAGCGGAATGGAACAAAAAAAAACAATCACCGGACCCGGGTGTTGGTCAAATTCAAATGGTCGATCATGCAAAGTTTGTGGTAGAATCCGGCCCTTCATTCCTAACATAAAGAACCAAGTTAATGCACCGGGCCGAAGCTACCAATACAATCCGTCCAATCAAAGTCCAATTTGCCAAGTAATGCCATGCCGAGCAAAATTTCGAACGGGAAACAGGGGAGGCAGTAATGGTTATTAGGAACCTGCCAATATATAACGGGCTTGCTGCTCACGAGCTAACACACACTCACACCGGCCAGTGCTTAGCGACGACGACGACACAGAAGAGCCAACAAAACCTGCCCCGGTTACATTGCATGCCCTGTCAACCTCACAGGCCGCTCTTATCGACCATGAAGCGTAGTAGATCGTCGCTTCGGAACTGTGCCCGCCGCCACCTCGCTCTTCTCCTGCTGCTCCTCGCCTGCTGCGTCGCACCGGTGGCCAGCGGCGGGAGGTGGGACCTCCTGCAGCGCAGCATCGGCGTGTCGGCGATGCACATGCAGCTCCTGCACAACGACCGCGTCATCATATTCGACCGCACCGACTTCGGCCGGTCCAACCTCTCGCTCCCCGACGGCCGGTGCCGCCGCAACCCGCGGGACACGGCGCTCAAGGTAGACTGCACCGCGCACTCGGCTGAGTACGACGTCAAGTCCAACACCTTCCGCCCGCTCTCCGTCTTCACCGACACGTGGTGCTCGTCCGGCACCGTCGCGCCCGACGGCACCCTCGTCCAGACCGGCGGCTGGAACGACGGGTACCGCAACGTGCGCACCATGCCCGCGTGCGGCAAAGACCACGAGAACGAGCGCCAGGGGGAGTGCGACTGGAAGGAGACGCAGAACGCGCTCGCCGC
Organism: Neostapfia colusana; assembly: GCA_030760725.1. Taxonomy (NCBI): domain Eukaryota; kingdom Viridiplantae; phylum Streptophyta; class Magnoliopsida; order Poales; family Poaceae; genus Neostapfia; species Neostapfia colusana. The sequence continues at coordinate 85,912,291 of JASWHV010000013.1, read as the reverse complement.
CAACCGGTGGTACGCCACCAACCAGATCCTCCCTGACGGCCGCGCGTTCATCGTCGGTGGCCGCAGGCAGTTCAACTACGAGTTCTACCCAAAGGCAGGCCCTTCTGACACTACATCGTCCGTCATCCGAATGCCGTTTTTGGTCCAGACTAGTGATCCCGAGGAGAACAATCTGTACCCGTTCGTACATCTCAACATCGACGGCAACCTGTTCATCTTCGCCAAGAACCGCGCCATCCTCTTGGACTACAAGACGAACAAGATCGTGCGGACGTACCCCGTGCTGGCCGGCGGCGACCCCAGGAACTACCCCAGCTCGGGCTCGTCGGTGCTGCTCCCGCTGAAACCCAACCCCACCGAGGCCGAGGTGCTGGTCTGCGGCGGCGCGCCAGCGGGGTCCTATAACTCCGCGAAGAACGGCACCTTCGTTCCGGCTTTGGCGACGTGCGGGCGGATCAAGATCACCGACCCCGCGCCGGCGTGGGTCATCGAGACAATGCCGTCGCCGCGGGTGATGGGGGACATGATCCTGCTGCCCAACGGCGCGGAGGTGGCGATCGTCAACGGCGCCGCGGCCGGCGCCGCCGGGTGGGAGCAAGCCAGATCGCCGGCCTACGCGCCCGTCATCTACCGACCCGATCACGCGCCGGGGGACCGGTTCGAGGTGCAGAGCGCGGCGGGCGTCGCGCGGATGTACCACTCCTCGGTGGTTCTCCTCCGCGACGGCCGCCTGCTCGTTGGCGGCAGCAACCCGCACGTCAACTACAACTTCAGCGCCGTGCCGTTCCCCACCGAGCTCAGCCTCGAGGCCTTCTCGCCGGTGTACCTCGACCCGTCCAACGACGCGCTCCGCCCAAGGATCCTCGACCCGTCGCCCACTGGCACGCCAACTCCCGTGACCTACGGGAAGAACGTGACGCTGCAGTTCGCGGTTCCGGCTGCGGCGGCAAGGAGAGGACGCCGCCGCGGCGGCGGCCTCGGCGTCGTGTCTGTCACGATGGTCGCGCCGTCGTTCACGACGCACTCGTTTGCGATGAACCAGAGGCTGCTGCACCTGGAGGTGACGGCGACGGCACCGCTGCCCAACCGCGCCGGCGCCTACGCTTCGTCCGTGACGATGCCGGCGACGGCCGTCCTGGCGCCGCCGGGCTACTACATGGTGTTCGTGGTGAACGGGGCCGTCCCCAGCGAGGGCATCTGGGTCCACATACAGTAGTGACGACCGACCGGCCGGGGAATGATGGGGTATAGACACTACAGAAAGATTGTAAACTTTCATTGTTTCATCCAACTGCCACTTGTAAGATACAGGCGATCAAGATTCTGGTAGCCTTGGCGTTGTCAGTCACTGACTCACTGTGCTGCTGTCGTTCGTACCGTGACATGAGACGAGACTGGAAAGAGAGGTGAGGGCCGGGAGAATGTCTGTAAAGCTGGGACCAGAAAGGTTCACGTGATCCGGGCACACGTGACGCAGCTTAGCCGCATCGGCTCTGGTCTACGTACGACTGTACTAGGCGCCATGTTTTTGTTTCAGCCGTATTCGGGTTTGCACCATCAACGTCCGCGCAAGCAAGTCTGCGTACAAGCTAGCTGACAGGCAAGCGCAGACGGAGCTAACACGATAGGCGAGCAGGGCAGGGGCATCTGTGCGTGTGCAACGCGTGTGCTTGCGGCTGATGGGAGGTGAGAGAATGGCGGTGGTCACGGCGTTTGGACCTGTTTGCTGAAGTAAGTAGGTGCCGTTGTCCGCAGGGACGGCGACGGAAGCAACAAAGCATAGCGGGCTTGCCAGATTGCACCAGCGCGGGATACACTACCACACAGCCCTGCACCGACCCGGGATCATCATGGCCATATTTTTTTTTCATGGCACGGAAGCCATGGGGAGGAGCACTCCCAATACATTAAGAGAGGAGGGTGAGCACCTGGGTCGAGCGAGGTTTTTCATGGCACGGAAGCCATGGGGAGGAGCACTCCCAATACATTAAGAGAGGAGGATGAGCACCTGGGTCGAGCGAGGCTCGAACCCGGGCGGGTGCGGACACAGCCGAGTGCCTCTACCAGCTGGGATAACTCCAGTTCTCTAAAGTTCCCGGTCGGACACGCTTGACCATTTTCAGATGTTGTTCCATACGAACGCGAACCAAACTTATTTTCCTTTGATAAGGGGAGCTATATAATAATGGGAGTTTTTCTTTTGCTATTGTGTAGAACTCATAAGCTGTGTTTTTGACATAATAGGACTTACTGTATAAGTTTTATTAAAATAGCATTTTTAACATTATTGTACCGTTAAAATAAAATTATTTCATAATTTAAATTATTTTTTCTTTGATATAAACCGGTGCTTGCAGGTGCAGATAGGATTGTTATGTTCAGATTCCCTGTGCAGAATGTAGCGTATGGGCTGCCGATTTCTCTTCATGAAGTGTTTCCTGCCCGGCAAGTAAGTGTGCCCTAACTCTGCCAGCGAGCATCTACTATAAATACGCACGACCCAAGAGAAGGTCCACGCGGCAATCTTTCTACCCTTTGCTACCAACATTTAACGGGGTCACTCTGATCGTTAGCGATTCTGAAGAAACGCTCCCGGTTTTCCCGCGCACAGCAGCTCTACTGCTAATTGCAGGCCGCTCCGTGCGTTCAGGCATGGTCGGTTGTGGTGGTTGGAGTCGGTGCCATGAAGTGTTTGTTAGGTCTCTGTAGTCGCGCTGAATGGATGATCCGTGATGGAGCTACCGTTCTACATATGCTTCTTTGCATGCACTGTAAGCTAGCATCGCGTCGGTGTCCTTTCCGTGTGTCGTGCAGTACGTAGTGGATGCAGCAAGAGTTTTTTTTCCTTCCAGAGTCAAGTGATATGTTGTCCCTTTTGAAATTTACATCCCATATATTTTCTTTCACGAACACACCTGAGTGCATTTTTTCACTAACAGAAAAATGAGAGTTTACAAGACCTACGAGGCAGCACCAGCCCTAATAGCCCGATGCCTTCAACTGCGATGGACAACAGAATGGAAACTCAGTTTTCATCTTTGTGCTTTGCAGTGGACAACAGAAAAGAAATCCAATTCCTCCAACTTAGGGCATCGTTTACAAGACGGAAGCTACGGGCATTTGATACAAGAATTGTAGCCCATGTGAAGGACCATGCTAAATGCATTGCATAGTCAACAAATGGGCCAGAACCAGGCCTATCACGTACAGAAACGGCGGCCCATGTTGAGGCCCACGCTAATAATGCAAAGCGTAATCAACAAATGGGTCAAACCCCAGCCATTTTATTTATGTGGTAATAATTGTAGTCCTGCATGGGATGTAATAATCCGAGCCTCCATCCCGGCCCCAGAACTAGAGTTCACTATTGCCATCTTATTAATCAAAACCAGAATTGCAGCAGCAGATGATAGCCAATGTTGCAACTACCGATCCCTGCTCAGAGGCCTATAGACAAAGACAGTTCTCCACGTCGCTGCTCAAACGCTCAAATAATATCGCAGGACAGAGGCCTCAGAATGGTACAGGAGTACTAAGCTGAAACTCTGTCTGAAGCCGACGAGTTTCAGCTACATATTTTCACCTTTTCTTCTCGATAAAAAGGCTCCTTTGATTATTGGAGCAGAACTCCAGGACTAGACGTTGAGCCGGTGCCGTTCACCCTGCCACCGGGGGCCGAAGCTAACCAAGGAATCTGAAGCCAGAAGTCGCGCCAAACACATCCTAGTACGTTGCACGGGAGAAGAAAACAAGATTAAGCATCGAAAATGCGTTGCGATCCCGCCGAAAGAAGGCACATGTACACCCCGGCCACCTCGCTGACTAGCACAACCCACCGGAACGAACAGCCTAAAAGCGCATGAAGCAGCCGACAGGACGGCGCACCAACTCCGCCCTCGTCCCGTCGCCAAATCTACTTTGAACTATACAGCTAGTTCATCACTCCCCAGCCTCCAAGTCCGGTGAAACTTCACCGGCATGATGAACGCAGAAAGCTCTGAAGAATCTTTGGCTCTTCTGCTCTACTCGGTGCGAGACAAGAGAACATAAGTGTCAAGGACGGAATGGAAGCATGAAACCTTTCAGTGCAAATGATCGGAGATCGCAACATCGGAAGCAGAAAGAGTGTGCCAAGGACATGTGTTTGGCCCTTGCCTCAGGGTCTCCCACCAGCCATTCGTTCAACTACCTCGTCACACGCCCACGCTCCCACATGTTCGCCGGTTCCCCGTGCAGGTTTCCTGCGGCTGTGAATCACCAATTCCCCAGTCCTGCCATACGTGGAACGCCAGCATTGCTGCAGCGCAGTACCGCAAATAAGAGCAAACATACGAACAGAACAAACCGTGGAAATCTTGCCAGAGAAAACGATAAGAAACGGCATAGGGATTCTGAACTTTCGCATGAAAGCTATGAAGCATTATTCCATGGAAGGGATTGCGGAACGCCGAGAGCTGGCGAGGTTCAGTTAACAGTTCTCTCCCCAGCTTTTGTGAAAGCACGTTCTATGCACGACCTTGTGGCATTCGGTACAACTACCAAAAGCCATTTTCGGTATAAACGGGTTAATAACTTTGGACCTCTGATTGGATCCAGGCTGCCGGCTTGCCCTTAAGCCGGCTCTATAAATAGAGACCCGCGCTCTTGACACCCTTCACAGCTAGCAGCTCGAACTCGAAGCAGCCGCACACTCATCTCTGCTCTCTCTCCACCTAGCACGCCAAGGAAAACAGGGCAGAAGCGACCGCTATGGCTCAGGGACGAGGCAGTGCGACGCGGGTGCTCGCCCTCGGCGGCTTGCTCGCCGTGTGCCTCCTCCTCGGCGCCGCCTCCGCGGCCACGCACAACGTCGACTGGACGTTCAACGCCGACAGCTGGTCCCAGGGCAAGAGCTTCCGCGCGGGGGACGTGCTCGGTAAGTGACGGACCATGCCATGTATACCGGCTAAGCATTTTTTCCGTTCATCTAACTTTCGGCGTTTGTCGCGCGCAGTGTTCAGTTACAACCCCGCCGTGCACAACGTGGTGGCGGTGGACGCCGGCGGCTACTACGGGTGCCAGCCTTCGGGCAGGTCGTACGGCTCCGGCAACGACCGCGTCACGCTCGGCCCCGGCACCAACTACTTCATCTGCAGCCTCAACGGCCACTGCGCCATGGGGATGAAGATGGCCGTCACGGCTAGCTGAAAAACCACCAAGTACTTGCATGGCCATCCGGTTCAAGTGCTCCTCCCACACGTCAATAATTGCCCGTGCCATTGGCCGTCGCATCTTAATTCTGCAAGACCTCCGTAGTGTTTGATGCATGCGTTAAACGACTTCAGATGGATACAGGTTCACCGTTCACATGTTATTTATGCCGAGTGGTAGGTGAAACACGCATCATGTGTTGATGCTTATTGTATGTCGCGAGCGTGCTACGTTCACTTCTTCAGCTAGTCAGCTTTGTTCTCTCTTTTTTTTTTTGTTCTCACTTCTCAGCAGTATGGCCTTTTGGTTTGGTAATGGAGCCTTTGCTTTTGCATCTTCCCAGTTAAAATGATATCGTGTCGGAGCATGCTTGTGTTAACTGTTCTATCAATGTCTGTTCTGAAGATTTTCGAGACGTTTGCGTTGCCTAAATTGCAGTTGCCTATATGGTCATCATGGCCAGTTCATATATTTGGGCATTTGGCCCAAACTCACGCGAACCATACTCTGCTCACGCACGGATCACCCAGGCCCAGCCCAGCTGACCGTTGAAAGCACACGAGCCAATCACGTCGCGCGAACGTCTCAACGGTGGGCCTTCTCCACGTCACCGCCAAAGCTTCTATCCAGATTCCAGATGCCGCTGCCCCACCTGTCAGTATTACAGTATAGCGGAGTCCCATCTTCTGATTCTCCCAACCCCAACTGCCTAGTCACTGTTCCCACCGGAGGATTCACCTTCTCCTATGGTACGCGTCCTCCACCGCCGTCTCCTCCTCCTCGCCGCCGCCATCCCGTAGCTGCCGTTGCCTCCCTCCCCCACCCATCCGCCGCGGTGCGCTGCCGACGAGTGGGACGGCTCCCCACCGCCGACCCGATCCTCTCCCCGTCATCCTGGGTGCCCCTTCTCGACCCCGCCAGCTCGATGATCCTAAATGCTTACAAACAACAGTATACATACTAGAACTGTGGATCACCATCAAATCCTATGGAATTCGTATGTAAAATTATAATTCCTTGACATGACTTATTGACTTGTGTACACTAAGGCTGAGCAGCTCAAGGATTGATTCTTACTTCGAAGCTGCTGGAAACAATGATGTTGTGCTTCCAGGCGGATATTCACCATTCTAACATAGTTGTGCTTGTAAAGACCGACATTCTGGAAACTGACTGGTGTTATTGGCATGCCATGTGCATTTCAGCTGCTTAGGATATTACTTTTGTACATGACAGCTGTCCAAAGATGATTGTGGGAATCATGGTCTTTGTAACACCGTACACATAAAAATAGAGAGATGTTTAAAATTTTCTAACAAATTAGAGCTAAGCTACCTAAATTCAAATTTTAAAAGTGAAATGAAACAAAAGGAACAAGGAAAATAAAAAGAAAAGAAAACAGAAACCAGTTTGGGCCAAAAGCCCACTCTCTGTCTTTTCTCTCCCGCAGCCCACTTTTCTTTCCCTCTCATAGCCTAGCCCACCAGTGGTTTGTCTTTTTCTCCCCTCACCGACCGGCGGGATCCACCTGTCAGGCGCCTTCTTCCCGTTGCTTTCTCCTTCCCGCGGTCCCCTCCCTCTCTCGCTTTTTCTTCGGTCGCCGACTAGCCTCAACCGAAAGCAACTTGATCTCCCGCGATTCCCCTCGGATGCCCCAGTCCCACGCCCCTCGCCGCCCCATAAAAGCCCCCCCCCAAACCCTAGCGCCCCCTGCTCCCTCTCCCCGCCGCGGACGGAGCCAAACCGGCTTCCCCGTCTACCCCCGGTGAGCGACACGCCACCGTCCCCCGTCTGCTCTCTACCCCGTTCCAAACCCGCTAACCCGGTTCACGCCCCCGCAGGGAAGCGAGCTACCCCCCTCTCGGCCTTCCCCGCTGAGGAACGGCGCTGAGAACGCCGACTGCCCCATCTCCGATGAGTTCCCTATCTACCTCACGTTCTTCACTGCCCTTCCATTTTCTCGGTGAGCTAACCCCATGATCTACTCCGCCGGACCCTAGGAAGCGCCGAGGCCAAGGAAACCGCAAGGGAAGCGCACCCCACCGTCGGTTTCAATGTTGCCCGAGACTCACCGCCGCGTCTACCCCTCGCGAGCACCAACCCAACTTCCCCCGGTTGCGCAAGGATCCTAGCTGAGTTCCCCGGGGTCCCCTCCTCCGTTTTCCGTGCGTAGCTAGGGCTAGGAAGCTTCGTAGAACGGAAGACAATGGGCGCCGGCGAGCTCGGAAGCTCGGCTATGGCGCACCGCCGCATGGGATGGCCGCCGGTGGCCGGCTTCAGCCGGATCTCACCCGACCCACCCGATCTCGCACCAACGGGTGCGATTAGAGCCGGATACCGGATCGTTTTCATTAAATCTTGGCCGTCGATCACAGATCCAACGGATCCCTTTAAACCGATTTGTTCCCGCGGGTCATTGTGCACCAGGGCCCCTGGATCTTACGGTTTAGCGTGGGCAGGCCCCCGATTTTTGCGGAAAAGACCCCAGGCTAGTCAAAAATTGGTGTTTCACTGGAAACTTGCCCCTAGGCCCCTGAGACTCTCTATTTTTGTGCAAACCACCTCAGAAGCCCTTTGTTTTAGCACTTTTACCCCTGAGGCTTACTGTTTTTATGATCAAACCCCTGGAACACCCCTGTTATAGCAAATTAGTCCTGGATAATTTCTGAAAAGCCCCTGGATTGCTCTGGTTAGGTAGTTAGGCCCCCAAATGGTCCTGTTTTCACATTTTAGCCTAGGAAGTTCTGTAAAACACACAAAACACCCCTCTAAACCTGCTGTAATTGAACAAATACCCCTTAGGAGGAATCTGAAATGGTATTTTTGACCCCTTGCCCTGCTGCCATATAACAAATAAGCCCCTGTTTGTGCTGAAATGATATTTTAGACCCTGTTGTAGGCTGCAACTTTATTATAAAAATCATGTGTAGCTGTTGAAATGAAATTAACACCCCCTACAGTTTTAAACATTTCATTTTGACCCTTGAATAGGTGCTGATTTGATAGAAACACCCTCATACTTGAGAAAAATCACTTAGGACCCATGTATATCCATAGCTTTTGCAAAACACTCTCACATGAACATATGTACATGAGGATAAGGGAATTACATTCTACCTTGTGTCTTGATGATTATTATGGATGTTGGGTAGCTCCTGCTTACTTGTTCCCCGTTATTTTTCATTCCATCTGTTATGTCATGGGCCAAATCAGCCCCCGAGCCAACACTGGACCTACAAACCCAAGACTTCGACGACCCCGATCCGCAACACTTCTCGAGAGGCAAGTGCCCTTGACCACTTTACACCTTTTTAGAATTTTTAGTTAGAAATGCATGCATTAGGTATTAAATTGAATTCCCATGTCTTGTTTGTTTACTAGATCTTCCCTGACATGCCTTGTAGCCGGGATGGGTAGCCTAGGGTTTACATTTTATGTCATTATTTTCATGCTTAGCCCTGCTTGGATATTTGGATGGGAGTTATTACATTTAAATTTCAATATATCATGATGATTGTGATAATGTGGTGATGTATATGGTGTATGAGGAGGGTAGTATAGGGATCTAGTAGGCTCGTGGGTTCACGGTGGGTGGCGAGTGCACGATACTCGGGTTTGTGGTTAGATAGTCCGCGTAGATCCTAAGGACCGGTTCGTGAGACCCGTCAACTAGCTTATACCGTACCGCCACAAGAACTGTTATGGGACAGTGTGGCCAATTAAGTTGTCTCTATCTTTCCTCGTGTACACCATAGAGATGTGTGAGTGGCGCAAGAGGGGGCTTCTGCGGCAGAGGTTTCAGAGTGCCGCAGCGGTGAAGCCTTAACGGGTGTGCACGGGTTGGGTAGTGCAATGTAAAAGCCTTGTCGTGTACTCCATGCCACACACCATAGGGAGTGTGAGATGGCGGAAAGGAGTTTCTTGAGTCACCGACGGTCGGTGAAAACACGACTTGTGGGTAAAGGGTACAAACTTTGGAGAGTCAAAACTGTCTAGACAGCCGTGCTCACGGTCAGGAGCGGGCTGGTAACTCTCTCATGATTAGCGTGGGTCGGTTTGGTTTGGAGATTTGGGTTGTGACTACATAGGTAGTGGAGGTACTTGCAGACATGATTGGGTTGGGCGGGGGAATTTCACTAAACAAATAGGACGCTTAATAAAACTAAAGAATAGGTTGCGTAATGCAATAGCCGTGTCTAGCCTTCCTTGTAACTTGCCTCATCATGCATAACTTTCCCACACTTGCTGAGTACTCTATGTACTCAGGCGTTTGCCTCTCTTTTCTTTCCTATGCTGCCCAGGACCCGAGGAGGCTGCTGAGGATGACGTGGACGACGGCTTCGACTCTGGCACGCAGTTCTAGGCTGGCATACCGCCGGACGGCACCTGTGGAGCCCTTCTTAGATTTTCGCTATCGTGATGTACTCTCTTTTTGAGCCCTTTGGGCCTTTATGTACTCGAATGATGTAATCGACGCACTTGGCTTATTTAATTAATGATATATTTGCTCTTATTTATCTCTTGTGTGATGAGACTCGATCCTGGCACACGCGGGAGTACGCTTAATGCCTGTTGCAGGTACCGGACGTGACAGTCTTCAAATTTAAACTCACTCCACATACTACTTGATGGTGGAAACCATTTGAAATGAGGACTTTTAGTCTTTATTCCTTAAGAGACTTTATTTATAATATTGTTTTATCCACAAAGGGGTTCAGTAGGAACCATTCCATTCCTGCAAATACTTGTTTCAACTGTTTTGGCTCAGAATTTGATCCCATGATCTTGTGATTACATGTTAGGACTTGAGGCAATAATCTGCCAAGACTTGTATAATACTCCATCTATTTTAAAATAGATGATGTTAGTTAGTTTAACTTTGGATAAATCAGTGCTATTTATTTTAAAATAGAGGGAATAAACCACATGAATCTGGAATACGCGTACTAAGAGAGTGTGACAACATGACTCAACTAAAGTAGACAAAAGACTCAAGTGAAGACAGTACATGTAACACCCTACGTGTGCATGTGGTGCTAATAAAAACCTTTGAACTCTAAAACATGTAGAGACTTGGAATGAATTCAAATTTGAACTTGAAATGGAAATCATAATGGAGAGAACAAATGGAAAACAAAAAGGAAAACCCCAAACAGAAACCAGACTTGACTTGGGCCGAAACCCATTTGCTTCCCTAGCAGCCCAGCCCAACCCGCAACATAGGATTCCCTCTCTCTCTCTCTCTCTCTCTCTCTCTCACTTGTGAGGGACCCACATGTCAACCTCTGCTTTTCTTCTTCTTCCTTCCCCTCGCACGCACTCTTCTTTTATTTCTATGGCTTCGCCCGCGGTCCCTCCTCTTCCCCCCCCCCCCCCCCCCCCCGCGGTCGCCGACAACCCGCAACGGATCACAACAAACTCAGCAGCTTTGCCATGGATCCTCTCCACCACCGCCGCGCGAGATCGGGTTATAAAGCACCCCAAAAACCTTACTCCTCTCCCTGCTCCCAGTGCGCCGCAAGACGGGAGCCGAGCGCTCCGCCGTATATCCCTCCTAGTGATCCGCCGCCGAGCACCCTTCCCCGTTTCTCCTCCCGGATCTTGTAAGCTAACCCGTCGTACTCCTCCGCTGTGACGCCGGCTACCCTTCATCGGTCTTACCCGATGTGGATCGGCGCCGATTCTCCACCCCTACCGGTCGCCAATGAGTTTCTTCTCCTCACCTCAACGCGTTTCCGTTTTCGCTCGGTTTCTCCACGGTTTAACCCCACCAACGGCTTCGCTTTGCCTCAACACACGCCACGGACGCGAAAGACACAAGGATTTTCTGTCGAGACGTCGCCGCGTCGAAGACCAGAAGGGACCACCAACTCTACACGTCTCAAGCACCCTCCACGCCATTTCAAGCATCGACTAATCCCTAGGTAAGACCCCGACGAGCTCCTCTTGCGTTTCCAGTACCTAGCGGCCCTTAGGATGACGAGTAGAGGAAGATCGATGATCTTCGACGATGTCTAGGGTCGGTTCCATGGCGCACCCCCGGCGGTCGGGACCACTCGGGTTTAACTCCCACCGCCCGATCTCTGATCAACGGCTTGGATTAGAAGGTGCTTACCGGTTCGGTGTAATAAAATCGCCGCCATTTGTTTAGAATCCTAAGATAGCGTGCCACGTCGGTGGAAGAATCCGAACAGATGAAGTAGAATCCTATGGCCCAAGTTTAAACCCGAGCGTACCCCTTCGTCCTTCTAATCTGGACTGCTCCCTTTAGATCCAACAGCCCACATCAAATCTACCATTTCCCGCATACGATTTAGCACTAGACCCCCAGAATTTTTGAATGAATGCAAACAAACCCCTAGTTTTAGAAGAACTGACGCTAGACTACTTAGAAATTAGGATTTCAGCCGTAAAATGATTTTTAGGCCCCTGAAACTTTTTGTATTAATGATTTAGCCCCTAGGAGTTTCTGGAATTGATGATTTAGCCTCTGGTGCATACTGTAATAAGTGAATCAATCTTTTCTCTTTGTGATATGCTGCTCATAACACAGAGAATGAGCTGAGGATGACTCCCCGGCGTGCAATATTAGGATGGCGTGCCACCGGACGACGCTTGTGATGGAGCTTCATGACTAGTTTCCGCTGTCATATGTCTTTTTCCTTTGAGCCAATGAGGCATTTCATGTCATGGATGATGTAACGTGCACTTGGTTATGTTAATCATGATATATTACTTTTATTTGACATGTGTATGATATAAATGATCCTGGTATACACGGTAGTGTGTTTGGTCTCTTTTACAGGAACCAGACGTGACAATACAGTAGCACATGAGAAACATTTTGGTACAGCACCAAAGGTCCACAACAAACAGAGCAGCAGCAACAGAACAATCCAACTCGACGACACATGAAACAGAGGACGGCGCAGGTTCCAGCCTTCCAAGCTGTTTTATTGTACGAGATTAAGCGCAGGCAGGTGGCACCTCCAGCCTCTCCACCATGGGCGCGTTGCTCTTCTTGTTGTTCTCTTCAGCTTCTTCATGCTCCAGACGGAGGCTCTTGGCGTAGCCGTCGAAGCACTCGTCTACAGTTCTGAAGGGAACGTCAGGGTAGAGGCTGGAGATCTCGATGTCCCTGCAGCCATCCATGTGGAAATTCGTCTGGCAGCCGTTGATAAATATGTCGTGCGTCAGCGAGGCAACTATGCTCGCCGGGACGATATTCTCTGCAAACAGTGAGGATGCATGTAAATTGCTGTCACTGGATTAAGTCGACCCATGATAGGAGATGCGCTGTGGTATCGAAACCTGCAGCCATGGCGAGCAAGTCGTCTTCGCCGAGCGTCACGCGCGGCAGCGTCCTGCCGATCTTGCTCTCCCATAGGGACGCCATCTCGTTGGTGCTCAGGAGGTTACTGGCGGGGCGGAAGTGGACGATCTTGTTGGCGCTCCGGGGGTCGTAGGCGGCCATGACCGTGAACTTGCCGATGTCACTTCCGGCCACGAAGAAAGCTGTGCAGGATCAGAATCAGCGCAAGGAACGTGATGTGCAACATGCGGCAGGAGTCAACAGTTAATTAAGAGAGCGCTAAAACGTCGTTATCACCGGGGGGCCATTTTTAGTCATATATGATGACGATAAGCATCATAGAAAGAAACATCAACATCCTTGATCCCTGTGTAATTAACCAATCATGTGGGATCAACAGCGCCGCATTATGCAAGTTTGTTGATTTACGCTGATCTAGAACGTGATGTGCACATGCCAAGAAAATCTAAGTAACTCGCTGGGGTGGACACCTCTGACGGTGCCGTCGCCGTAGATCTGGAAGCGGTCGAGCGGCGGGGGCACCTCCGACGGGTGCGTGTTGTCGAAGTAGGGCCAGCCGGCGATGGAGTTGCAGCAGATGTAGGTGTACGGCACGCCGGACGCCTCCGCGGCGCGCCGCACCCGCCGCTTCTTCTCGTAGAACTCCAGCCCCGCCCCCACCGGGCGCGCACGGTCCACGTCGTGCCCGAACTCTGACGGCAGGAACCTCTGCGGGTCGTCCACGCACGCAGAACCTAGGTGTCAAGCGCGCGCGTTCCAGGGCCAGGGGAAATAAAAGGAGCCGATCACTTGTTGGTTCAAGCATGGCCGTGTGTAGTGTACCTTCACCGTGCCGGTGGCTCGGACGGCGTCGATGAGACGGAGCTGGTCGAGGATGTTGGCGCCGCCCATCACCGAGATCACCACCTCGACGCCGTGCGCGCGGAGCGCCGTCTCGACACAGCCCTGGCCCCGAGGTGACATTCACCCGTTGGCTCAGGCGAAACGCACAACAATGTGGTACGCATGCATGGCTATAGCTAGCTATGTGCGGCTTACCTCGATGACAACGGCGCCCTTCTGCCGGAGCGCGTCCACGGCAGCGGCGCGCGCGGGGCAGGCGTTGCCGGGGCGGACAAGGATGCACGTCTTGCGCCCGCTGTCCAGGCAGGCTTCGGCGACGAAGCGGCCGATGTAGCCGGTGGCGCCCACGATGAGTGCCGGGCCGCCGGAACCAAGAGCTCCGTCATCGTACGGTCCTTGAGCAAAAGGCGCCATTGAAACTTTCCGAGCTCTAGCTAGCAGCAGGCTAAATTTTTTCACAGTTTTAGCAAGCCGTCTGGCTTGGCGAGAGTGCTGCGCGACTGGAAGTTGTATCACCCACTTTTGTACGGTGCCAAGCGAGGGCGCAGTAGTCAGTAGGGGAAGAACGGTAGGTAAACACATGCTGCATTATGGGTTTTCTTCTAAAACCTAGGGGTTAGGTGTGGATCTCAGTTTTGACAGAACAGGAGAACATGGCATGAAGAAGTAGCAGGCATCCGGAAATAAATCCAAGATGAATACAGTGATTTGTTTTCGGAATGACCAAAATATATTGATTTGGATAAACAGCATCTGATCATGACCACGAGGCAGGAGCTTAAACAAGACCAGCGAAGAGGACCCGACTGCAGCTGATGGAGGCAGATTAATTCAGGGTTGGTGGATGAACTTTTCTTCTCAGCAGCAGGAAAACCCACCAAAGCATAGTCCTTAAAATTATATTCTGTTTTTTTTTGAGAAAACAAATTATGTTTTGTTGTACTCCCACTCTCCTAATCTCCTAGTTCAGAACATAAAAATAAAATGGGATATCGTGGCCGCAGACCCCCGGCCTGATTCCGCAGCTGTTACTTCGCACAAGTTCTTTTTGTCTTTCCCCACGAGTTTCGACCCTTTCTCATCAGGTTCTGTGTTTCTTCATCTTGGCCGTAGTTAGTTGCATAGGTATATGTGTGAAACAATGAGTGTATAATGAAATGGCTCCTTTTGAGCACCCTGATCATTGTCATTGTTATTTATAGAAGAGTTACAACACTCACGCACACGTTCACATGATCCTAGTTATTTGGTCATGATCAATCACGGCGTGAGAATAGCACTGCTAGTAACAGACTAACAGATACAAGATAATGATCGTCTAACAACCTTGACTGCGTACGTTTTCTAACATGCCCTCTCAATCACAACTAAGTCTGATCAGGTTGACATTGTTTCGTGCTCCGCAGAAAGGAGAGGTTGATAATGCCTTCGTAAAGACGTCTGCTAACTGATCCTTTGATGAAATGAACCTGACATCTAAAGCCTTGCGTGCAACCTGTTCTCTCACAAAATGAAAATCAACTTTGATATGCTTTGTTCTCGCGTGGAACATTGGGTTTGAAGTCATGTAAGTTACACCGAGATTATCGCACCACAGTATAGGAGCCTTGTGTTGAAAAAAATCCCAACTCTTTCATCAGTGACTGCAACCACACTAATTAAGCCGAAACATTTGCAATAGCCTTGTACTCAGCCTTTGTACTTGACCTTGACACTGTGGCTTATTTTCTTGAGCCCCAGCTGATCAGGTTGGGTCCCATTAGCACTGCAAAACCGCTTGTTGATCTTCGGTCATCAAGAGAACCTGCCCAGTCAGCATCCGAAAATGCTGACAGTGTTTCATTTGAGCTTCTCTGAAAATTCAGTACCTGATCAGTTGTTCCTCTCACATATATGAGAATTCTCTTGACTGCACCCCCGTGAATATCTGTTGGATTTTGCAATGTACTGACATATGCGATTGACAGCAAAAGAGAGATCTAGTCTTGTGAGAGTCAAATACTAGAGGGCTCCAACTGTGCTCCTGTACTGATACTGATCTTCTTCTGACAGTGGTGTTCCGTGATCTTTCATAAGTTTGTTGTTTGAAGCCACTGGAGTTGAGATTGGTCTGCATTTTTCCATCTTGGTCTTGGTGAGCAAATCTTGTGCATATCTCTGTTGGCTAAGAATCATTCCTTCTTTGTGAGGCTTCACTTCTATTCCAAGAAAATACTGCAGCTTTCCCAAGTCCTTTACACCAAAATCTTCAGTCAAGTCCTTGATGATTTTGTCTGTTGCATTTTCGTTTGAACTCACAATGATAATATCATCCACATAAATTAACATGTACATTGTCAGATCACCTTGACTAAAGATGAAGAGTGATGTGTCTGATTTAGAAGGGCTGAAACCATGTTCTTGTAACTTCTGGGTTAGTCGAGAATGCCAAGCTTTGGGAGCCTGTTTTAGGCCATACAAAGCCTTGTTAAGCTTGCAGATATAAGTTGAAGGCACTCTTGGATCCTCATATCCAGATGGTTGTTTCGTGTAAACCTTTTCTTTAAGAATGCCATGCAAGAAGGCATTTTGAATACCAATTTATCTCATTGCCCAACCCTTTGCAACAACCAATGAGATAATTAATCTGACAGTAGTATGTTTAATCACAGGATAATAAGTGTCTAAATAATCAATGCCAAGTCTCTGTTTAAACCCCTTGGCTACTAACCTTGCCTTGTATCTTTCTATTGAACCATTTGCTATTCACTTTATTCTGAACACCCATTTGCTATCGATCAGATTCACACCCTTTTGTGCTGGAATCAATGTCCACGTGTTGTTCTTCATCAGTGCACTATATTCAGCATCCATTGCTTGTTTCCACTCATTATACTTGCAGGCTTCTTCATACGTAAAAGGATCACTAGGAACTTCATGATTGTCAACCATGTTGCTGTACTTCACAGTGCCATCAGAGAATTGCTTTGGCTTCACTATATTGTTTTTCAGTCTAGTTTTCATTGGGTGACCTGCAGTTTGTTTTTCCTGCTCTTGCTCTTCATTGCTGACAGAATTTGATGACTCTGAATCTGAACTTGATGCAATGTGTGAGCCTTCATATTTGTCACACCCGGTTTTCCATAAGGAACACCGAGCGTATACTCACATGTATGCCAGGATCAATTGACTCATACATGTGCCGACACGAGTGAAATATCATTGTATTATAAGCCAAGTTAAACGTACATCATAATATTACATCATATTACATAAAATATCAAATAATAGTATCAATACACTATAACACGACAGCGGAAGACTACGGCGTGGATGCCCCAGTTCCACAGGCGTTGCCCGGGGGTTCCGCCAACCTAGAACAACTCCTCGGGATCAAAGTCCTCCTCATCAAAGTCTACGTCTTCATTTACACCTGAGCAGCATATGATAACCAACGAAAGCAAGTTTGAGTACCATAGGTACTCAGCAAGTGTAGGAAAGAATGTTATGAAGGCCAACAACAAGGAAGGCTAACATGGTTAAGCACTATGCATTAATCCTAAGCCTTAGCTTTGATTAGCAACCTATCTTACTAAGTGATAATCCCACCATCATTATAGTTAAGTCATTAATGTTAGGTTACACCACCCAACAACCTCTTTCCACCCACATCCATGTTTCTCTAATCATGGACAAGTCCAAGCCGCTCTTGACCGTGAGCACGGCTGTCATGACAGTTTGGTTCTCTGCAGAGATTGTACCACTTTACCCACAAGTAGTGATTTCATCCTCTGTTGCCAGGTGGACTAAGAAACCTCCCTGATATCCGTGGTTGCAAGCCACATTACACACTTCCTTTGGTGTGCGATCAGGAGATCACTACATGGCCTTTACAAAGGATCTACCGGCAAGTACAAGCCCACTGAGGTTTCACCGCTGTAGTTCCTGGGAGTAACCCTCCCCTACAGAAGCCCCCTCTTGAGCCTTGCAGTTCCCAGGGTAGTCAAGAATGGACTCCCATTCCCCGCACCATCCAAACACTCATACTATACCGGCAAACACCTAATTAATTGGCCAAGCTGCCCCATCTCAGTCTTGTGGTGGCACTGTAAAGACGGGTTAACTGTTCCATGAACAGGTCCTTAGAATCTAAGACAGGCACTAACTCATTCCCGAGTCTCGTGCACGAAGCACCAACCAAACAACCAGCCTGTCTAGATTCATAACCACATGACACACACACTTGTGTCTTTCATATAGTCCACAAGACTAGTATCAATTACGTTTCATTCATTTCTAGAATTCTAAGCATGGCTAAGCACATAAAATAATAACCATTAAGTCCTATCTAGTCCCTCCATGGTTTTGCAAGGAAAGATGAGACAATGTAACTATGAAAACATCCTACACTGGGTTTCATTTTAAAGACATCATGCAAATAATCTAACTATTCATCCTAGAATAGGAGCAAAGTGGTCAAGGAACACTTGCCTTTGAATGAAGGGTGATGCACTTCAAACTCTTGCTCTTAAAGATTAGGGATTAGTTCTTGATTTGGTTCTATCCATGCATTTGCACCCACAAAACAGTGACAAACATGCCATAAGAATCATATCAAAGCATTTCAATCACATAGGTTTAGTTACACACATGCAACTATTGATTTCTTGTCATTTTATGTGAGTTAGAAGGAAAATATGTTTCAATTGGCTACTTATATCCTTTGATTTTACTATTGCCACATTCAAACACTCATTTTCAGTTTGTGAGGTGATTTGAGTAAATTTTAGAATTTTATAATTATATATGTGAATTCTTATAATTAATTAAATCCTAGAAATCATTTGAATTATTACTATAATAATTTTCAGAACTCATATTTCTATTTTTCTGCAATTCGGAACCTATTTAAGCATTTAGAACAGTTTCCAAAATTTTTCTTTAATATATACTATTTTTATCTATTTTTCAGTATTTATTTAATAATTAAAAATGCATTTCCAGTCAGTTAAGTAATTGTTTCTGGATTACAGAAACTTAAAATACCTAAAAGTATCAAACAGAATAATTTTATACCAATAAATAAATTTCCAGAATTTTCTAACACCTATATTGCTTTTATTTTGATTTTTCAGAATTAATTTAACACCAAATAAATATTTTCAGTTTCTGAAAGTTATTATTTTTAACTTCAGAATTTTTTTTCTGTTCAAAATGTTATAACAGTGCTTTTAATAAATTTCCTACATTTTTAGAGATTATTTGGCCTAATTTAATTATTTTCAGAATTAAAAACAGACTTTTAAACTGATTTGGACTGATTTGTAATACTTTCAGTTTTTCTAGGGTTCAGAATGCATTTACAGAATGTTTTTGCAAATTTTCAAACTACACAGGGGCTATTTAGTTAGTTTGTAGTGAATTCTTTAAATTCTATAAAGCCTAAGGTTTATTGTGCAAAGTACAGGGGCTATTTCTGGTTTATTTAAATCTCCAGGGACCCCTCTGTGAATTTCCTAACGTTTATAACTATTTTGAATGTGGGCCGTTGGATCTGAGATCAACGGCCCAGATTTAATTTAATCGAACCGGTACGCGTTTCTAATCTGAACCGTTCACGCGAGATGGACGCTCCCGATTGCGCCACGTCGCCCTAAACCCGTCTCTCCCGAGTCCGGCGGCCGCGCGATCGCCGGCGAGCGGCGGCGGTGGCCGGAGTTTCTCGGTTTCTTTAATTTTTCGACCATTCTTTGATCTCTCGGTACCAGAAGAAAGAGGGGAGGATGGGGAACTCACCTAGAGGGTCCTCGGGGATCAGAGACGGCCGGAGAAGCACGATCGCCGGCGACAGTTCGAAATTCCGGCGATCTTCGTCGGAATTGATCTCCAGGCGTGTTTCTTCGGGGAATTCGATCGGAAACTCGGTCTGGAGGCCGTGGAAGGGTGTAGGGGTCGTTGGAGTTGAAGATCAACGTGAGTTTTCGGAGAATATGGAAAAATGGCGCTTTTTTTGATCGGGTGAGTGTGAGCGGTTTTTGTGGGGTGAAATGGCCGGGGTCGGGCTGTATTTATAGGTGGGGAGGAGGCGGCGGCGGGGAGAGGCGGCGGTTGCCGCAGGGGCGCGGGATTTGGCCGGTTGCAACGTTTTTCCCCCACATGCGATAATAACGTGAAGAGGGAGAGAGAGAAGGGGTCGGCAGCGGTTTTTTTGGAGGGGAAAGGGCTGACAAATGGGCCCCGGTGGCAGTGAGGAAGAGAGAGGGAGAGGGTGAGGCGGTTTTTGTTTCATGAGTGAGGAATTCGGGTGTTACAACTCTACCCCCCTTAAGAAAAATCTGAGTTCATCTTCTCTTTCCCATGTAGCTTCTGCCTCGGAATGATGTTTCCATTGAACCTTGCACATACGAATTATTTTGTTTCTAGTAATCTTTTCCATTGTGTCAAGAATTTTGATAGGATACTCGGTATATGAAAGGTCTTCTTGTACATCCAACTCATCCATTGGAAGTTGTTCTTCTGGTGTTCTCAAACACTTCTTGAGCTGTGATACGTGGAACACATCGTGTACGTCCGACAACCGGGAGGGTAACTCCAACTGATATGCTACCTCTCCTTTGCGTTCCAGTATCTTAAATGGTCCGATATACCGAGGTGCTAGCTTCCCCCTTACTTTAAATCTCTTTAGTCCACGCATAGGTGACACTTTAAGATACACATAGTCTCCCACTCCGAAGACTAATTCTCTTTGCCTTGTGTCTGCATAGCTCTTTTGTCTTGTTTGAGCTATCTTTAGATTATTGCGGATTTCTCTTACTTTCTTTTCTGCATCTTTTAACACTTCAGGTCCAAACACTTTATTCTCACCTATTTGATCCCAAAATAGTGGAGTTCTACATCTTCTTCCATATAGAGCCTCAAATAGGGACATCTTCATGCTTGCTTGATAGCTATTATTGTAGGTGAATTCTGCATATGGCAAATTCTTATCCCAACTCCTACTATTTTTGAGTGCACAAGCTCGGAGCATATCTTCGAGAATCTGGTTGGTTCTTTCTGTTTGCCCATCAGTCTGTGGATGATATGCAGAACTGAAATTTAATCGAGTCCCCATAGACTCATGTAATTTCTGCCAAAATCTTGAAGTGAACTGTGTACCTCTATCTGATACTATCTTTTTAGGTACACCATGTAGGCAGACTATTCTTGACATATACAGTTCTGCTAGTTTGGAACCATTATAATTTTCCTTCACTGGAATAAAGTGAGCAACTTTTGTCAATCTATCCACTATCACCCATATTGAATCATACCCTGTTTGTGTCCTAGGCAAACCCACTATGAAGTCCATCCCTATTTCTTCCCACTTCCATTCAGGTATCTTCAGTGGTTGTAATAGCCCTGCAGGCCTTTGGTGTTCTGGTCACACAATGCCACATGTTCTGCAACATCTCTTTTCATTCCATACCACCAATACCTTGTTTTAAGATTATGATACATTTTTGTACTCCCAGGATGGATAGAATAATCAGAATCATGAGCCTCTTTTAAGATTAACTTCTTTATTTCTTTGATGTCTGGCACACATATTCTTTTACCATGCCATATGATACCATTCTCATCTTCTATAAATCCCGGGGCCTTGTTTTCTTTGATCAAATGCTTGATCTCTTTGATCTTTTCATCGTTCTTTTGACCATTCCGTATATCTTGTTCCAGGGTTGAATCAACCTCCATTGCTATGGCTTCTGTATGATTCACCAAGCATAAGTTGAGCTTTGCGAACTCTTCACATAGTTGGGGTTGTAGATCTCTTATGGTCAACATGTTAACATGTGTTTTTCTGCTCAAAGCATCTGCAACTACATTAGCTTTTCCAGGATGTAATTAATTCCCACATCAAAATCATTAATAAATTCCAACCATCTCCTTTGCCGAAGGTTGAGATCTGGCTGAGTGAAGATATACTTCAAGCTCTTATGATCAGTATAGATCTCTGTTCTTTTACCCATTAGGTAATGTCTCCATAACTTCAATGCATACACAACTGCTGCCAACTCTAGGTCATGTGTAGGATAGTTCTTCTCATGCTTCCGAAGTTGTCGGGAAGCATAGGCAATAACATATCCTTCTTGCATAAGCACACATCCTAACACTTGCCCTGAAGCATCACAATACACAGAGAATGATTTCTCCATATCAGGCATAACCAAAACTGGGGCAGTTGTTAACCTCCTCTTTAATTCTTGGAAACTTGATTCGCACTCTTGAGACCATATAAAAGCAGCTCCTTTTTCCAACATCTTGGTGAGTGGCTTGGCTATTTTTGAAAATCCTTCAATAAACCTTCTGTAATAGCCTGCCAATCCTAAGAAACTTCGGATTTCCCAACATTCTTTGGTGTCTTCCATTTTTGCACACCAGATATCTTTTCTGGGTCTACTGCGATTCCTCCTTCGGAGATGATATGTCCCAGAAAAGCAACTTTCTTAAGCCAAAATTCACACTTACTGAATTTGGCATAAAGTTGGTTTTCCCTTAGCTTTTGTAATACTATTCTCAGGTGTTCTTCATGTTCTTTCTCATTCTTTAAGTATATGAGGATATCATCAATGAACACTACCACAAACTTGTCCAAGTATTTCATGAACACCTTATTCATAAGGTACATGAAATATGTCGGAGCATTTGTTAGTCCAAAAGGCATAACTGTATATTCATACAGTCCATACCTAGAAACAAATACCGTCTTCGGAATATCCGATTCCCTTATCTTTAGTTGATGATATCCGGAACGGAGGTCAATCTTGGAGAACACACATGCACCTCTTAATTGATCAAACAAGTCCTCAATACGAGGTAAAGGGTACTTGTTTTTGATAGTCACTTCATTGAGGGCACGGTAGTCTACACATAACCTCTTGGTTCCATCCTTCTTTGGTACAAATATGACCGGAGCTCCCCATGGTGAGGAACTAGGACGGATATACCCTTTCTCCAATAAATCTCGGATATGATCCTTTAGTTCTGCTAGTCGTTGGGTATCCATCCGATATGGTATTTTATATATAGGAGCAGTACCAGGTACTAATTCTATTATGAACTCTACTTCTCGATCCGGTGGCATACCTGGTAACTCCTCGGGAAATACATCTGGAAATTCGTTGACCACCTTTATGTCCTCAATAACTACTTCAGTCTTGTTGAGTTGGACATTTCCAGAGGGTACTTGAATAGATGTGAACTCAACCTTAGTTCCATCCGTATGGGTTAGTTCCACTGTCCTTGTTGAGCAATGTATAACTCCTTTGTACTTGGTTAACCAGTCCATCCCCAAGATGATATCTATTCCTTGTGATTCTATCACAATAAGATTTGCAAGGAATTCTACTCCATTAACTCCTAACTTTACCTTGGGACATATTTGTTTTGTCTTTATTTCTCCTCCAGGAGAATTCACTATTAACACTCGATTCATAGATGTAATTTGTAAGTTGTGCTTGGTTATGAATTCCTTGGCTATGAATGAGTGTGCTGCACCAGAGTCAAACAGGATTGTAGCAGGATAACTGTTCGCGGAGAACATACCAATCACCACATCTGGTGCCTCCTGTGCTTCCTCCATTGTCACATGATTCACCTTGCCACGCACAAGATTCTGTGCCTGAGGTGGCTTCTTGTTGGGACATCGGTTAGCATAATGTCCCGTTTCCCACAATTGAAACATTGCCCCGTGACCTTGTTCATTGGTGTTTTGTTGCCTGATTGTGCACTTTGAGGATTTGGCACTGCAGGACGAGGTTGAAAGGCAGGACGTTGTTGTTGCACTTGTGGTCTCTGCTGTTGTGGTTGGAAAGTTGGGTTCCTAGCAGCAGGGTTGTAGTTCCTCTGAAACTGATTGGGAGCTATAGGTCGATTCATTGCTCCCGTCGGCGCTGATGAGAAACGGGGCCGACTGTTGCTGCTAGAAGCCTGTCCTTGCCAATTCATTTTCCTCTTTCGCTCCTCAACTAACTTCTGTCTTTTCCTCTCCACTATGAAAGCCTTGTTGATGAGCTTTTGGAAAATTTCATAGTCACTTGAAGACATAGCATACTGTATCTCTGAGTTCAATCCCTCAATGAAACAATCTTGTTTCTTTTCGTCCGTGTCTATGTCTCCCGGAGCATAGCGAGATAACTGTGTGAACTTGGTAAGGTATTCTCGCACGGACATACTACCTTGCTTTAGGTTGAGGAATTCCTTCCGCTTGTTCTTTATCTCTCCTGCTGTAACATAGTGATTGCGGAAGGCAAGTTTGAACTCATTCCATGAGATACTTTCTAGATCCTCATGGGCTTCTTTGTATGCTGTCCACCAGTCTGCTGCAGATCCATATAGTTGGTGAGAAGCAAAGAGCACTCTCTCACGTCCTGGGCACTGTATGATCTGCAACTTGTTCTCAACATTCTTGAGCCAATCATCAGCTTCCAATGGCTCTATAGCGTTGTCGAACCTTGGTGGTTGAGTGCTTAGAAACTCATTCAGTTTGGGTTGACGCGGTGCATTCTGAATTTGTGGTTGCATGTTGGCCACCACTTGTGTCAGGTTCTGAAGGAGTTGGTTTTGCATGTTCATCATCTGTTGTATAACTTCTCCATCTGCTCTACGTGCAACTCGTGGCTGCCATCCAGGCAAAGGGAACTCTGCAGCCTCATTGTTGTTGTTCCCTTCATTGCGTCTCCTTCTTCCTGCCATCTATTGTAAAAGACTATGTTTAAAAATTAATGTATAGATGTTCTCTTAGGTGTATTACGTTGTATACTTACTTCATCCATTCTATACAAGAGTTACTAAAGTTTCTACTTCATTTATTAGATGATCATGATTGAAACAAACTAAGCACTTATTTTCCTTAATAGATAGTTACATATACTAACGAGGTTGTGAACATAAGCCTACGACTTTCACAACTCCCGTTCATACACTAACATACATGACATCATCATTCTAAACAAGTTCACTAATCAAGCATTACACATTAATCAACACACTACCATACATACGTGCTACACGAGTTACTACATGAACAAGGACACCTATCCTAGTTGTCCCCTGGGTTCTGTGCATCCTCCTGTGGGTTCCCGCCATCACCATCAGGGTTGCTAGCCTCTGACTCAGATGTGGAGTCCTCAGGTGCTGGAGGAATATGAGGGCGTTTGGCTGCCCTACGGTCTGGAGAGTCCGGAGTCCAACTGTCTCCATCCGAAGCATAGAGATCACTCACTTCTCCATCCCTCATCCTCATTAGTCCACGCATAATGGCCTCCGTCTTCTTTAGAAGGTCCCGGACGTCTTGGAGTTCCTGTTGGCAGTTCTGCAGCCTCGTACTGACGTCCACTCCTACCTGAAGACTCATGTCCATCTGCACCACATCACAACCTTCATGGAGAGGCTCATAGTTGAATACCGCGCTTCCACTTTGTCGCCGGGGGGTGTACATGTATTGCGTCCCCTCAAGGCGGCCCCGGTTGGTGTAGCTCTGGCAAGTGATTGCCTCCCAAGTGGCGTCCTTCTCAGCCTCTGCCATGGTGGACCTCCATGCTGGCGAGTTGTGTATCTTGAGCAGCTTGTTCTCATAGTAGATCCTCGCCTGCGACTTCCACTCGTCTCGCTCTGCACGAGAGACTCGAGTGGTGTCGTACTGCACCTCTAGCTTGCCGGTATAACCAGCACAGCGTAGGAGGTGTCGCAGGCGATCCACCATGCCTCTAGTGGACTCCCCGTGGGTCTGGTAGGTAGTGGGGTTATCCACCTCCTCAGTAGTACGCTCAGCCAGCTGGTGTCGAGGAACTCGTCCTCCGGTGGACTTACGGGCTGTGAGACGTGTGCGTGCCATCTGTTTCAAGAAAAATTTAAAATGTGTTAGAAAATAAACAATAACATAATTTTGAGTATAGAAGAGGTTAGACAACATATATATAATTTAAATAATCCTCCTTTTAACAAAATATTTAGTAAAATAGTTTTTAATAAAATAGTGATGTCTATCTCGTCCATTTCTAACTAGGTTTGCGTCCTACGGGCAACCTTGGCTCTGATACCACTTTGTCACACCCGGTTTTCCATAAGGAATACCGAGCGTATACTCACATGTATGCCAGGATCAATTGACTCATACTAAAGATGAAGAGTGATGTGTATGATTTAGAAGGACTGAAACCATGTTCTTGTGACTTCTGGGTTAGTCGAGAATGCCAAGCTTTGGGAGCCTGTTTTAGGCCATACAAAGCCTTGTTAAGCTTGCAGATATAAGTTGAAGGCACTCTTGGATCCTCATATCCAGATGGTTGTTTCGTGTAAACCTTTTCTTTAAGAATGCCATGCAAGAAGACATTTTGAATACCAATTTATCTCATTGCCCAACCCTTTGCAACAACCAATGAGATAATTAATCTGACAGTAGTATGTTTAATCACAGGACAATAAGTGTCTAAATAATCAATGCCAAGTCTCTGTTTAAACCCCTTGGCTACTAACCTTGCCTTGTATCTTTCTATTGAACCATTTGCTCTTCACTTTATTCTGAACACCCATTTGCTATCGATCAGATTCACACCCTTTTGTGCTGGAATCAATGTCCACGTGTTGTTCTTCATCAGTGCACTATATTCAGCATCCATTGCTTGTTTCCACTCATTATACTTGCTGGCTTCTTCATACGTAAAAGGATCACTAGGAACTTCATGATTGTCAACCATGTTGCTGTACTTCATAGTGCCATAAGAGAATTGCTTTGGCTTCACTATATTGTTTTTCAGTCTGGTTTTCATTGGGTGACCTGCAGTTTGTTTTTCCTGCTCTTGCTCTTCATTGCTGACAGAATTTGATGACTCTGAATCTGAACTTGATGCAATGTGTGAGCCTTCATATTTGTCACACCCGGTTTTCCATAAGGAACATCGAGCGTATACTCACATGTATGCCAGGATCAATTGACTCATACATGTGCCGACACGAGTGAAATATCATTGTATTATAAGCCAAGTTAAACGTACATCATAATATTACATCATATTACATAAAATATCAAATAATAGTATCAATACACTATAACACGACAGCGGAAGACTACGGCGTGGATGCTCCAGTTCCACAGGCGTTGCCCGGGGGTTCCGCCAACCTAGAACAACTTCTCGGGATCAAAGTCCTCCTCATCAAAGTCTACGTCTTCATTTACACCTGAGCAGCATATGATAACCAACGAAAGCAAGTTTGAGTACCATAGGTACTCAGCAAGTGTAGGAAAGAATGTTATGAAGGCCAACAACAAGGAAGGCTAACATGGTTAAGCACTATGCATTAATCCTAAGCCTTAGCTTTGATTAGCAACCTATCTTACTAAGTGATAATCCCACCATCATTATAGTTAAGTCATTAATGTTAGGTTACACCACCCAACAACCTCTTTCCGCCCACATCCATGTTTCTCTAATCATGGACAAGTCCAAGCCGCTCTTGACCGTGAGCACGGCTGTCATGACAGTTTGGTTCTCTGCAGAGATTGTACCACTTTACCCACAAGTAGTGATTTCATCCCCTGTTGCCAGATGGACTAAGAAACCTCCCTGATATCCGTGGTTGCAAGCCACATTACACACTTCCTTTGGTGTGCGATCAGGAGATCACTACATGGCCTTTACAAAGGATCTACCGGCAAGTACAAGCCCACTGAGGTTTCACCGCTGTAGTTCCTGGGAGTAACCCTCCCCTACGGAATCCCCCTCTTGAGCCTTGCAGTTCCCAGGGTAGTCAAAAATAGACTCCCATTCCCCACACCATCCAAACACTCATACTATACCGGCAAACACCCAATTAATTGGCCAAGCTGCCCCATCTCAGTCTTGTGGTGGCACTGTAAAGCCGGGTTAACTGTTCCATGAACAGGTCCTTAGAATCTAAGATAGGCACTAACTCATTCCCGAGTCTCGTGCACGAAGCACCAACCAAACAACCAGCCTGTCTAGATTCATAACCACATGACACACACACTTGTGTCTTTCATATAGTCCACAAGACTAGTATCAAGTATGTTTCATTCATTTCTAGAATTCTAAGCATGGCTAAGCACATAAAATAATAACCATTAAGTCCTATCTAGTCCCTCCATGGTTTTGCAAGGAAAGATGAAACAATGTAACTATGAAAACATCCTACACTGGGTTTCATTTTAAAGACATCATGCAAATAATCTAACTATTCATCCTAGAATAGGAGCAAAGTGGTCAAGGAACACTTGCCTTTGAATGAAGGGTGATGCACTTCAAACTCTTGCTCTTAAAGATTGGGGATTAGTTCTTGATTTGGTTCTATCCATGCATTTGCACCCACAAAACAGTGACAAACATGCCATAAGAATCATATCAAAGCATTTCAATCACATAGGTTTAGTTACACACATGCAACTATTGATTTCTTGTCATTTTATGTGAGTTAGAAGGAAAATATGTTTCAATTGGCTACTTATATCCTTTGATTTTACTATTGCCACATTCAAACACTCATTTTCAGTTTGTGAGGTGATTTGAGTAAATTTTAGAATTTTATAATTATATATGTGAATTCTTATAATTAATTAAATCCTAGAAATCATTTGAATTATTACTATAATAATTTTCAGAACTCATATTTCTATTTTTCTGCAATTCAGAACCTATTTAAGCATTTAGAACAGTTTCCAAAATTTTTCTTTAATATATACTATTTTTATCTATTTTTCAGTATTTATTTAATAATTAAAAATGCATTTCCAGTCAGTTAAGTAATTGTTTCTGGATTACAGAAACTTAAAATACCTAAAAGTATCAAACAGAATAATTTTATACCAATAAATAAATTTCCACAATTTTCTAACACCTATATTGCTTTTATTTTGATTTTTCAGAATTAATTTAACACCAAATAAATATTTTCAGTTTCTGAAAGTTATTATTTTTAACTTCAGAATTTGTTTTCTATTCAAAATGTTATAACAGTGCTTTTAATAAATTTCCTACATTTTCAGAGATTATCTGGCCTAATTTAATTATTTTCAGAATTAAAAACAGACTTTTAAACTGATTTGGACTGATTTGTAATACTTTCAGTTTTTCTAGGGTTAAGAATGCATTTACAGAATGTTTTTGCAAATTTTCAAACTACACAGGGGCTATTTAGTTAGTTTGTAGTGAATTCTTTAAATTCTATAAAGTCTAAGGTTTATTGTGCAAAGTACAGGGGCTATTTCTGGTTTATTTAAATCTCCAGGTACCCCTCTGTGAATTTCCTAACGTTTATAACTATTTTGAATGTGGGCCGTTGGATCTGAGATCAACGGCCCAGATTTAATTTAATCGAACCGGTACGCGTTTCTAATCTGAACCGTTCACGCGAGATGGACGCTCCCGATTGCGCCACGTCGCCCTAAACCCGTCTCTCCCGAGTCCGGCGGCCGCGCGATCGCCGGCGAGCGGCGGCGGTGGCCGGAGTTTCTCGGTTTCTTTAATTTCTCGACCATTCTTTGATCTCTCGGTACCAGAAGAAAGAGGGGAGGATGGGGAACTCACCTAGGGGGTCCTCGGGGATCAGAGACGGCCGGAGAAGCACGATCGCCGGCGACAGTTCGAAATTCCGGCGATCTTCGTCGGAATTGATCTCCAGGCGTGTTTCTTCGGGGAATTCGATCGGAAACTCGGTCTGGAGGCCGTGGAAGGGTGTAGGGGTCGTTGGAGTTGAAGATCAACGTGAGTTTTCGGAGAATTGGGAAAAATGACGGTTTTTCCGATCGGGTGAGTGTGAGCGGTTTCTGTGGGGTGAAATGGCCGGGGTCGGGCTGTATTTATAGGTGGGGAGGAGGCGGCGGCGGGGAGAGGCGGCGGTTGCCGCAGGGGCGCGGGATTTGGCCGGTTGCAGCGTTTTTCCCCCACATGCGATAATAACGTGAAGAGGGAGAGAGAGAAGGGGTCGGCAGCGGTTTTTTTGGAGGGGAAAGGGCTGACAAATGGGCCCCGGTGGCAGTGAGGAAGAGAGAGGGAGAGGGTGAGGCGGTTTTTGTTTCATGAGTGAGGAATTCGGGTGTTACAATATTCAGGAGTACCTGCACTTTGAGGTTCAGCACAAGTATCAGATTGTCCAACATCAGTAGAAAATTCATGTATTGTTGTTTTCTCAGGTGATGTGTTGGGATGAAAAACTGGATTTGTGTCTTTGGCCATGTTGTCTGTCAGTGTGTTTTGTTTTGTCAGATAACTTTCAGTGTAATGGGATATAGGTGTGAAGGAAGGAAGGAAGGAAGGATAGTCGGTTGATTTGATGTATTTGGTTTCTGAGGTTGATGTGTAGGCCTGGTTTTGAAAGGAAAAAGGTTTTCATCAAACACAACATCACTCGAAATGAAAACTCTCCCTGTCTGACAATCTAAGCACTTGTAGCCCTTGTGGTTTGCTGAATATCCAATGAAAACACATTGTTTTGATCTTAACTCTAATTTTCTTGGGTTGTAGGGTCTTAGGTTTGGCCAGCACGCACACCTAAAAACCCTGAGCATTTTGTAGTTGGGTTTTACACCAAGGAGGTGTGTCATTATTTATAGTTCTGCTAGGCATTCTATTAATGAGATAACATGCAGAGTGGAAAGATTCATCCCAAAAACGAGCAGGCAGTCTTGATTGTGCAAGGAGAGTAATTCCAGTTTCTACAATATGCCTGTGCTTTCTTTCGATCAAGCCACTTTGTTGATGAGTGTGAGGGCATGAAATTCTATGGGAGATTCCTGTCTGTCTAAAAAACTGATGAAGTTTTTGAAACTCACCTCCCCAGTCTGACTGGATGGTGAGTATCTTATTTCTTGTGAGTCTCTCAACATGAGTTTGGAATTGAAGAAAAGTTTGCTGGACTTGAGATTTGTTTTTGAGAAAGTAAATCCACACAAATCTGGTGTAATCATCAATAGTGCTTAAGTAGTACTTGAACCCATTTACAGAAGTTCGAGCAGGCCCCCAGACATCTAAATGAACAAGTTCTAGGGACTTTGAAGCTACATGAGAAGAAGAATTAAAAGGTAACTGATGAGCTTTAACCTGTTGACATGCATCACAGACAGGGTGCTCATTATTTTTCACTACATTGATATCACTATTCTGAAGAACTTGACTGATAACGAGGGATGATGGATGCCCAAGGCGTCTGTGCCACAGTTCTTCAGAGAACCTGACAGTGAGCAGTGCCCTACTAGAGATTTTATTTGGAAGATTGTAGAGTCCATCTTTGCATGATCCCTTAAGCAGCGTCATCTTTGTGGCTTGATCCTTAACAAGAAAACAAGTGGGATGAAATTCAACATATGCATTGTTGTCAAGGGCAAGCTTTTGGACAGACAAAAGGTGTCGGTTTATGTTGGAAATGACAAGAACATTTTTCAGAGTTATATCACGAGGAACAGCAGCAATAGATGAATTTCCTACATGAGTTATGACAAACCTGAACCATTGGCGACATGAACCTGATCATTTCCGTTGTAGCTCTCTTTTATTGTGAGGCGCTCAAGATCATTTGTGATATGATCTGTTGCCCCACTGTCGGCATACCAATTTTGATCAATTGTATAACTGCTGTTGTTGCGACTCTTGTTGTATCTTTCGGTTGATAACTTTGATCAAACCGGTGATAACATGTCGATGCATCATGGTTGGTCAGATTACAAATTTGACAGGGAGTCTTATTACCTCCTGAGTTTCTTGTGTTGCCACGACCACCATTGTCGTGACCTCCTCCATTGTTGTGTCTACCACGACCGTGGCCTCCACCATTGTAATTTCCACGTCCTTGACCTCGGCTTGCCTGGTTGGCTTGGATGTGATGATTGTTGGACTCCATTCTGAGCTCATAGGTGAGCATATGGGCATACACGTCACTGATCGTCATGGGTTCAGCACGTGTAGTCAGGCTTGTGTCAAGCGAGTCATATTCTGACCCCAGTCCACAAAGCATGTATGAGATGATTTCATCATCTTCCAGGCGTTTGCCAACGACAACAAGTGTGTCGCCAATATTCTTGACGCTTCTGAAATAGCTGGCGATACTTTGGTCACCTTATGGATGTTGGCCAGCTTCATCTTGTGCTGCATGATCTGCGCTCTTGAGCGAGCGACATGTTGCCGTTCGATCTCGCACCATACTTGTCGTGCAGTGGTGCAGCCCACAACTTGGGCTAGAATACTTTCAGAGAGTGATGAAAGAATACCACTCATCACAGCTTGATATTGCTGCATCCAGAGCGTATACTCAGAATTTACAACAGTGCCAATACTTCCATCTCCTTCCTTTACATTAATTGTTGGTTCAAGACAGACACTTGATCCGTCAATGAACCCCATGAGCCGTTGGCTCTTAAGGTAAGGAAATAATTGCGTGATCCATAGCAGGAAGTTGTCACCTGTCAACTTGACAGTGATGAGCTGGTTGAAGCCATTGATGGAGATGCCACTTGCTTGAGCAGAACCTTCGCCACTGACGAGGCCAGTGGTGCTGTTGGTTTGGGGGTTGGTAGAAGTGCTTGAGTTCATCGACATGGCAGATCAATGGAATTTGAGGCGAGAACTAGAAGCGGGACGATTTTAATTTGATTGTGGCTCTGGTACCATGTGAAACAATGAGTGTATAATGAAATGGCTCCTTTTGAGCACCCTGATCATTGTCATTGTTATTTATAGAAGAGTTACAACACTCACGCACACGTTCACATGATCCTAGTTATTCGGCCATGATCAATCACGACGTGAGAATAGCACTGCTAGTAACAGACTAACAGATACAAGATAATGATCGTCTAACAACCTTGACTGCGCACGTTTTGTAACAATGTGGTGGCAAAAATTACATTTGGCAATGTAAGGAGCCAAAAGGGAGATCTGGTGGGATTTTA
This sequence comes from Neostapfia colusana, assembly GCA_030760725.1. Lineage (NCBI taxonomy): Eukaryota > Viridiplantae > Streptophyta > Magnoliopsida > Poales > Poaceae > Neostapfia > Neostapfia colusana. The sequence continues at coordinate 85,880,009 of JASWHV010000013.1, read as the reverse complement.
CTAGGTATAGACGCGAGGCCGAGGCGATGTTGCTGCGCAGGTCTGTAGGATAGGATGGACAATTGATTCGCACGTCTGCAAAATTATTATAAGCCAAATCCTGGTATTGTACAAAGGTCTGTAGGTGCTTAATGCTTTCCTCGATAGTGAAGCCTCTTATATATTTCCTCCGCTTCAAATTATTCGAAACGGACAGACTATTGCTCTGATATGATGAATGCAACACTACATATTTATGTCCCGGCTACTTGGGCTTCGAGTGAAATTAGCTTAATAAAATGCCAAGAAAGAAATATGACTACCTGGCTTAAATCTACTGAACGAACAAAGACAATATTGTAATGCTGACGAGGACGTTGTATGATTACCATTCTATTATTAATATTCTGAACATAATTAGCTTTCCATGGTGTAAAACGTGGATCTTTCAATGTCTACAGCACTGAGGGTTGGAAAGAAAAAGTAATAAACCCATATAAAAGGGTTATCGACCTTGCAATCTAGTGAAACTAAAAAAAAACTTTGCATTGGTGCCATACTGATGTCTATGATGCATGCAACACACCAAGTCAAAGGACAAGACAAATTGCTAACAATGAAATAGGACCATCTGACTTAAATCTACTAGAGCAACACAGCGATTACACTTTTACGATGCCAGGAAAATTGTACGGTCCTTAATATAAATGTTTTTCTACATTTTCAGTGAAAAATGTGAATTTTACATGGCGTGAAACATGGATTTATCGACGTTTACAGTTGCTGCAGAAGAGAAACACAGACAAAAGGGTTATGAACCTTGCAGTCTAGCTTCTCCTTTACAAAAATCAATAAATCTGAACGTGGAGGCTGGAAATGTATAGAGTGAATGAAGGAAAGAAAGAGACATACAAATGAAGCGTGAGCCAACTCAGCAGGCAAGTATAAAAATGAATAATTTTTTTTATTATATGTGGGATAAAAAATCGTAGTTGTAATGTTACAAAGAAAAGAAAAAAGGAACTGCTACAAACTTGTCTCGGTGACAATGCCATTGAGCCCTGGGACTTTTTCTTCGCTACCTTGAAGAAGAACAGCCCTTTTAGGGTTGGAGAGCAAGAGCTGTTGCATATCCTTTGGGAGGACACCGAATGCCGCTTGGAGGTCGTTCTTCAATTTCTGGCACGCTGCTAGTGAATCAACACTTCCTGTTCTAGTGTTCTGGATGGAGAGGAACAGAATAGCAAAAACATTAGGACCTCTCCAATTTCTATAAAAAATGGATGACTGGGTAGCAGAATAAGGATTTTGAGCAAGCTAACTACAGAATAGAAAGAACTTTAGCTGCTGGTGTAACCATGACATAAAATAGAAACTATATACTAAGCATAAAACCTCAAGGCGGTTTAAAGCTGTAAACAGTAAACCCCACTGATCAACGTGCAGTCAGACAAAGAACATAAAGTAGGAATGAACTGATCCAAAAATATCTGGGTATATAATACAGAATTGAGTTGTTGACATTGTTCATAAGGAAGCTTCATCAAGTTGGTTAGTTTATCAATTCTTTTATAAAGTACTAACATATTACATGGCTTGTCTTCATCCAAATTATTAGAAATGAGTCTATGATCTAAAAGTATTATATGAACATTTGGTATTAGTTCCACGTAAGATAGAGATGTTGCCATACTATCACAAAAGCATCCATTGTAATAAAACTTGATTTGGAAGTTGAATCATTAGAGGCATGTGGTGACACTGCATATTTGTTGTATCTATCCGAAATTGTAGGCACAAAGTCAGGATCTCAATCATTTAGCAGTTAGAATCATATGTTTGTCCATTGACATTCAATACCGAAAGTGGTACTAGTAAGGAGGCATACAGTCGAATAACCAGTGAGACATTAACACGGCATGATTTTGTTTTGTTCAAATAATGATACTTTTTAACATTTTTCATTAACCCTCAACGAGTTATTCTGCTGAAAGATAGAGAAGTATTCAAGTTGAGTTGTCTATTATGACAGATCAAATCTCTATTATAACAGTCAGAAAAGAAAGAGCCTTTCCAATTCTGTGTCAATATCTTAAATATTTAAAGTATAGATGCCCTGACAATCTTAGCATCAAAGAGTAGAGATACCTACAGTCAACATACAAAAGATGGGAAAGCAGAACCAAACAAATCTCACTTTTGTAACTGATGAAGGATGGTAGGATGAAGTTTTCACAAGTTATTCTTATGGCAGCTAGCAAGACCACCACTGGTGTTAATTTTTCTATAAGAAGCAAATATAACGATGACATGATCTACTCGTTCTAAGAACTTCACACATGCTCATTTTAAGATTCTGTATCAAGACACATAATCATGATCCTGGATCCGTGATTAGTTATTTTCAATTAATTAATGCATGCAAGAGATAATTAAAAACTTTGATTCCTAGAGTTCATATACCATGCCATCAGATATAAGTTACTAGGTTAGTAAGCCCTATCTCACCAATTGGAGTTTGACACGAAGTGGAACTTAAGCAGTCAACAATTCTCATAAAAGGAAGTCTTGAGCTAGACAGCTTAGTCTACTTTATTTTTCATATTAGGACAATGTCGGGTGAAAGCCGTACATATAAAGCTAATGATTTTTTCTTTGTTATCCGTAAAAAAGTATTTAGCATGTCAGAATCTGAACTGTCCGTGGTCATATCTTTATCATAACCTAAAATCTGTACGAATGATCAAACTTAAAGTTTCACGTATTGCTGAATAAATGCCTGAATAACGCAATGCCATCTTACATTAAGAAATTGCAAAACTTAGTACACAAGGTCATTAAGAGAATATGAATAATTAAGAAAGTTACCTCCATCTCTCTGAGAAGGTACCGCTCAATAGCATTGAAAGAATCAATTCGCTCCAATTCAGACATCTTCGTCATTAGCTTTCCAATTTCAACATTCATGCGAGCATGCCTCCAGAGCCTCTGCTGTTCTTGCTCTGCAGCAGCGCGTCTTTGCCGGAACCAAGGCATGAAATTGGGGCCTCCTAGAAATCTCCTATCAAATATCAATGACATGCTTCTTTATTATGCCATACTTCAAAGAAGAAACATTGAAATTGCCTCACAGACAAAGATAATCCGGCTCACCTATATAGGTCCAACCAATTGGACCTCATCCTTTTAGACAAAAATTTCCCCGGACCTCTAGCAGCCAAACAATTGACAAACTCATCCGCGTGAAATGGTGGAAGTAACGGTGGATCAACAAAAGGAGAACTCCCTTCTGACGGTGTTGTTGTTCTCAGGTACGGCCCAAAAGGTGCCAGAAAGTTGGTTGTTAGCTCCAAGAAATGGCGCCGCAAAATTTCATTGTTGACCACTGACATTGACTCCTCAATCCTTGGCGATACACCAGCATCAATCAGCCTATTTAGAACTGAAGTATCAGGCTTTGTGGTTGGTGCATACGTGCTCCATAGCGCCTCCTTGTGCTCAGTCATGAGAGAAAGAGGTCCTTCCCTTCTCAATTTGATGGAATTTAATAGGCTAGTCGGAGAGAATTTATTGATTGTGAGTTTGTCAAGCTTGAGCTTCCCTGGGGTACCGTTGGCTCCATTTCCTGGCGATTGGCCACCCACGGGTAGCACCCTTGTGGAATTTGGATTGGGGCTCCCCACAGATACAACATTGGCGATACTCTTAAGACTCTTCAAGAAAAACAAGTTGGTAACTCCAAGCACCATTGGTGGGAACACCTCGCCTTCTGCAAGCGCGTTCAAGCGAGCAAAGTCCGGATCATGGATTGTGAAGTAAGGCCGGAAGTCCACGCTGTACAGGAGCGGAGCAACAAGGCTAACAAGCGCAGTCACAGCCTCTGAACACTGAGCCGGGGACGGTGCCACCACCAGCACCGGCTCACCCACCACCATGAGCTCCCAGAGCGTCCACAGGTGAAGGAGCAGGCCGCGGAAGGCGGCAAACAGGTCCGCGTCGTGGAAGAGCCCGTGCGGCACCAATGGGTTCGCTGGCAGCAGCGCGGGCGGCGGGCCAGGGTCGTCGGCCTCGGGCGGGAGGTGCACACGCAGCGCGGCACTGCCGATGGGGAGCTCCATGGGGCGGCCCGGCGCCGGCGACGGCCACGCGGCGACGTGCGACGCGACCATGGCCAGCGCGGATGGGCCGACGTCGAAGCAGAGCGGGCCGAGGATCTGCAGCAGGAGGCGGAAGAGCGAGGAGTAGGGCGCGTGGGAGAGTATGACGACGGACTTCTGCTCGCCGCCGCGGGGGAGGCGCTCGTCCTGGCGCTGGCGGTTGAAGACGAAGCCGTAGAGGAAGGGGCGGCGCGGGGAGGACGTGTCCGGGACGCGGAAGGAGAAGAGCGAGTCGTGGACGGAGGAGCGGTGGCGCGGGAGGTGGTGGGACATGGAGTCCGGGAAGGAGGAGAAGGCGACGAGGCGGTCGAGGCCGCCGGCGGACAGCGCGTCGGGCGGGTAGCACGCCTCCACCAGCTGCCCGCGCTCCAGGTCGAACCGGATGACGCAGAAGGCCCGCGCCCACCGCGCCAGCGCCGCGGGATCGGAGGCGGCGGCGTCCGCCCCGCCACGCAGCGAGACGGACGGGATCCGGTTCATCCCCGCGGCCTTTGGGGCCACCAAAAGATTGGGAATTTGGAGCGGCTGCTGCCCCTGCAGATTTGGGGACGGGTTGGACTCCTCGACGGCGGGCGTCAGCGCCGCGGAAGGGGGATCGGGCGGGCGGGCGGGCGATGTCGGCCGGGTTGGCTGGCTGGGTTCGGGTGGAGCGGTGTTTCCACGGTGGTGGTCGGGCCGGGGTGCTGGCTTGGCTGGTGCGTATCTGCCTGTTGGTGGGTGCGGGCGTTTTACAGCACGCGGCGCTGGATCGGCGTGCGCGCCAGGTGGGTCGTGCTCATAGGTGAGGGTGGTGTTCTCCCCTCTGGGTTCCTGGTCGGTTGCGTTGCGTTGCGTTGCGCTGTAAGCAGTTTCCGTGATCCCATGGGATGCTTTGCCAGTATTTCGGTTACATGATTTGTCTCGGTTCCTGTTTCGCTTGGTTAGAATTGTCTTGTCGAGATACTACTCCGTTCCAACAGATAGCTCTCACGTGTCCGAGTCGATGATGTACTATTAAGAGGGGGTGTTTGATAACTTGGCGTTTATGCGGTGCCAAACCTGAGCTGCCAAAGACTCACTCTTTCCCTGAACTAGATGGTCTCCGTCGCGACCATCCGGAATGTTTGTCTGGTTCGTAACACACGTCGAAAATCCTGGCCTCGTTCAGCATTCTGATCACGCCCTTTATGCTCTCAGGTCACCAGCGTGGCATGGCGGTGTCTCTGCTTCGAGCAAGCCGAGCCTTGACAAATTGCCGTCTCTTCCTTGAGCTTGAGGTGCCGCTCTCGGAGAACCGACGTGACGACATCTCGACCGCAGGTCCTTAGTCCACCACGCCGGTCGCTCTCAAGTTTCAGAGCTACTAGCTAAAGGAACCTGGCCGTAGATGGGGACGACCCGGGGCGGCGCCGTGCTGCGACGCGACGGCCCAAAGAGCGCGAGAAGACGCGGCCGTCATCGAACTTGAACGGAGGTTAGGAAAAGGTAGAGAGGGCGCTGCCGAAAGCTCAGCGGGGTTGTGGGTCGGTGGCGGGTGGGGGCGCAAGCGCAATCAACAACTCCCCCCTCCCACCTGCCCCGACGGCTGGTCCACCACCGTCCCCGCTCCCGCGCCAGGCCGCGCTCCTCGTCCCGTCAACGACGCGAGCGCGCTGCTACGGATGATCAAACCGTTCGAGGCTTCGTACGTGCGCCGCCCTCCTCGCCGACGACGAATCCCTGTTCTTTCCTGGCTTTTACCACGATCGTGTCTTGGCGCCAGCTACGGCAGTCGCAGCACCTGTCCAGACTGAGTACCAGGTAACTTGAGCTTTCCTTTTCTCCCTATAATACCAGCCTATTGCAACTCCTATTTGGCTTTTACGCTGGGGAGCCATCACGGCCACATGTTTCCTAACATCTACTGAAAATGCATGCGTGCTAATCGATCAGATTTTTTTGTGAACGTAATCGATCATGTCTGCAGAACCTAGCACTGGTGCCGTGCAGAGTGCAGCACCAGCGAGGAAAATCGTATGCTAAGCCCGTCCTTCCCTCCACCCCGACGCGAAAAATCAAAGTTTTTCCTCTCGTTCATGGGGTCCAATCCAATGGCCCGGTCTTTCTCGCTCGAAAGGTGAAGGCGGCCAGAGGCTTCAAAACAAGTCACCATCCTGCCACCACCCTCCCCTGCCATCTCATCCCCCACTGCCTTTGCTGGTTGCCGCTCGCAAGCGTTCTTCTACACGACACGCTTTCCTCTCGCTCTGCGGCGACAAGATCCCTTCCTCCTGCCGGTCCGGGCACGCCGAGACCGGGCGAGATTATCGCTGCTTCCCATGCTGCGGCCGCAGGGACCGTAATCGAGAAAGAAAGCGCGAAGGGAGCCATGGCGGCGTCGGTGGTGGCCGGGAAGCTGGCGGCCGCGCTCCACCGGAGGACGCACAGGGTCGCGTCCGCGCTGGCATACGCGGCGCTGGAGTGGGTCCTCATCGCGCTGATCCTGATCAACGGCCTGCTCGCCTACGCCATCGCCAGGTTCGCGGACTACTTCGGCCTCGCGCCGCCGTGCCTCCTCTGCTCCCGCGTCGACCGGCTATTTCAGGCGGGCGGTGGCGCGGCCGCCGGCGGCGCGCGGCGGCTGCGGGACGTCCTGTGCGGCGCGCACGCCGCGGAGATCTCCGCGCTGGGGTACTGCCTCAGCCACCGCCGGCTCGCCGAGGCCTGCAGCATGTGCGAGCGGTGCCTGTCCTCGTTGAAAGATATTAGAAGCGATGCAGAGGAGAAGGGCGCCGCCATGGCCTGTTCTTGCTGCGAAGCTGTTGTTCGGAATTCTCTGCGCGAGCTGCAGGATACGAGCGAAGACCATGATGAGAAGAAGAAAGTAGCTGAGGAAGAGGAAGAAGACCATGGCTATGCTCTGCTGGCTCAAGAGGAGCATGACGAGGAAGAAGAGGAGCAGGAAGAGGTCGAATTCCCACCGCAGCAAGACGAGGAACAAGGCCAAGAGAAACAAGACCAGAAGGGGACTGCCATCGAGGATGGGTCCTTGGAAGTCATGGCTCAGGGTGACGAGATCGCGCCCGAGGACGACCGGTTGGTGCCTGTGGTGGCGCTCGATCAGATGACCGTCGCCGATGAATCAGGTTTGCGCCGTGATATCGAAGAGGGCTATGGGATGAATCGTGCAGAAGATTCGAGGGATGTTGATATTGGAGTGGTTCTGGAGGAGAAGAGGATGTTGAATTCTGCGGCGGCAACGCCGACTGACGCGATCGAGGACTATGCTGTGCCCGTCAGCACCATCGTTCATCCAGAGACCGTAACAAGCTTGTCTGATCCCGATGAGAATTCCATTTTCCAGGTGGATGATACAGATGAAATAGGAGATTCCACTGCTGAAGAAGAACAGAACGTTGAGCCCCAAGGTACTCTCGTCATATGTTTCCCATGTTCAGTTCCAGTTCTTGTCAGTTAGTACCCCGTCTCATGTTCTTGTCTTCAGTCACAGAGGCAGTTCCTGAAGATGACTACACAGCAGCAGAGGTGGACACGAACTGTGAGGTATCAATCGGAAGCGAGATATGTGAGCATGAGTCAGCAGCTATTGACGAGCCGGCTGCTCCATCGGCCGTTCCAGACGATCAGTCATCACCATTGGAAAGCCTCCATGATGCGTCCCCAACTGAGCAAGGTATAGTACAGTGATTGAATATTAATACTTCGCATATTAATTTCCCCACTGAAGGGTTCTTGACACTAAAATTAATTTTAACTTTTGTCGATTAGAAGGAAATGAAGTCGAACAAGAGAAGGTGACCGACACTACGAGACTAGACCACCTACCAGATGAACATGACGAGGCCGAAGAAGACAAGGAATCCGAGACACCGACGTACGGCATCGCTACACAACGCTCGGACATAATGTTCTTGCTCGAGCGGAAACGGTCGCTGTCCCTATCCTTGGACGGAAGCGTGGCAAGCGAGATGGACGGTGTCGATCCTTCCAGCGTGGATCGGCTGAAATCGGCGCTGGAGGCGGAGCGGAAGGCGCTGAGCGCGCTGTACGCCGAGCTGGAGGAAGAGCGGAACGCCGCGGCCATCGCGACCAACCAGACGATGGCGATGATCAACAGGCTGCAGGAGGAGAAGGCAGCTATGCAGATGGAGGCGCTGCAGTACCAACGGATGATGGAGGAGCAGTCGGAGTATGATCAGGAGGCGCTGCAGCTGCTGAACGAGCTGGTCAACAAGAGGGAGCGGGAGAAGCAGGAGCTGGAGAGGGAGCTCGATTTGTACCGACAGAAGGTGCAGCACTACGAGGACAAGGGGAGGAGGAGAATGGCGGCGGGCTTCAAGGCCAACGGGGTTAGCGTTAGTCCCACTGGCAGTGGCACTTCTGTGTCGTCCAGCAGTGAGGACAGAGACGAGCCCTCCGATTGCGAGCTCGACGAGTCCCCGGACGGCGGCAACTTTCAGAGCTCGTCGGATGCTGCTCTTAGCCCCAGGACAGGTCAGGATGGCACGAGTCACCTGCCGGCTTTGGATGATTCCCTGACGTACTTTGAGATGGAGCGGCTGTCCATCTTGGAGGAACTCAAGACACTGGAGGAGAGGCTCTTCACATTGGAAGACGACGAGATCAACACCGCCAATGCGGCCGCTGACCATTCCTCCAACGATTTTGATTTGTCAGTGGATGGTCTCCGGTCTCCCCCGGAATATGGTTTCACCGGTGACAAGGCAAAGTTTGGAGGCAGGACTTCCATTTGTAGAGGGAAGAGTCTTCTGCCTCTGTTTGATGCAACTGGTGATGAGGACGGTGATCAGATGGCCGCTGCAAGGGTAGGAGAAGCAGGAGCCGATAATTCTACGACAAAATCAGCTTCGGTGCTGGAGAAAGAACAGGGGAGGTTAGCAATAATAGAGGAGGTGGATCATGTGTATGAAAGATTGCAGGCGCTGGAGGCAGACAAGGAATTCCTGGGGCACTGCATCAAGTCCCTGAAAAAAGGAGACAAGGGCATGAACCTTCTTCAGGAGATCCTGCAGCATCTTCGCGAGCTCCGCAATATTGATCTTCAAGTCAAGAGTGCTGGCGATGCCTTTGCTGCAAACTCAGCATAGCGAGTTCATCTATACTTACATGTGGTAAGTTTGTGCTTCTGTGATATTTATTTTATTTGTTTGCTTTACAACGGAGATTTACTGTCATCCCCTCAAAAGAAATGTACAGACTAGCACATATATATAAACTTCCTTTTTGAATAAAAGAGAGCATTATGGCTTCACATAAGTGAATCCAAAATTCATACAGTATATACTAATTTAAAATATAATACTCTTATTAAGTTGAATGGTCACTGGATACTGGTTACTCAAACAGTTCTTATATTGTCGACATAGTATCTTCCTTGAATGCTCAGGAAGTTGAATGTCCTGAAACTATCATGCTTTGCAGATTACCCTAGCTTGACATGGATTTAGTTAATGTGGCTTGGTGACTCGACAGGAATGATCCGAAGGACCGCGTCGGGGACGGTCCCGTCGCAAGATAATGTCTGATTTTAAGGGCGGCTCTGCTCGTTTTGCCAGTGGGCCGGAAGCAGGGCCTCCCTTTTTGCGGTGGTCCAGCACTCCGTTCATGTTGTGGTGGTTGTAGGAATCATTAGGTCTTCCGAATCGGCACGATGACGAATCATGGTGCCAGCTTCAGAGGTATGCACGATTGTTTAAAAAAGAGAAGAAGGTTCGAGTGTAAAAAAATAAATATCATGGCAGGGAAGCCATGAGGAGAAGCGCTCCCAATACATTGAGAAGGGGAAGGTGTCTGAGTGGAGATTTTTAAGATTTCATTATTTGTTTTATTTTTTCCTTCCATGCTGGGGACGAGGTTTCCATGTATTTGTTTGTAGTTTGAGGTTGTAGTGTTTTATTTTTTTCTTTTTGAGGGAGCGCCAGAGTGGTAATAGTCTGTGGATCGGTACGCGCGCTTTGCACTACGTTCCTAGACAGGTTTTTGGACGAAAGGAAGTCTCTTTATGATCAAATCCCCCTGCACTAACCATGCTAGTACCAGTTCCTTCGTGCCTCAGCTGCGCAATATTAAATCCTAAGCACGCATCCAACTTGTAAAGAAAGTTGTTGATAGCACGGCAGACGTAGCCTGATCGATTATGCTGATATTGATCGGTGGACTTGACTTGAGCTGTCGTCCCTGTTCCGCAGCGTAGCCCCCACTGATGGAAGTCATGGAAAATTTGATGGAATGATAATAGAGGTTTGGTTGTGGAAACAGGAGGGCCCTATTGCAGTAAAGTATCCCAAAGTATTATAGCTGAATTACTATTTTTTCTTTCAAATTTTGTCTCTTGACGTGGAAGGGATTAGGGGGGAGGGGTAGGAAAAATACCACAATCAAATTTTGTCTCTTGAACCATGCAGTTATGGGCCTACTTTGCTGGTCATATAAAAATCTCATATTACCACAACCCAGCAGTCCAATTCCTGGATCGAATCGAAAGGAAAAGAAGTGACCTACTGGGTACTGGCCTACCCCATGCCCTTTTTTAAGCAAATACCACATGGCCTTTTCCTCTCTGATTTTGATTTTTTTATGACGAAACAGATGACAACAATAAGCGCATGCATTGCCCGAGGCGCCGAGCAGCAGCGCATAATGATACTGCCCTGGAAGCCGGAGCGCACTGCTAATTCCACCGCAGGCAGCAACGCCGCTACGGCTTCCCACTCACGCCCGAATCCCCTCGTCTTCTGAAAATCCGGCGCCGTCGCACACGCCCCTTCGCCTCCCCTCCGCGCCTCATATAACAAGCCGGCTATCATAGTATCACTCACAGAACGAACCACGAGCCCACACCACACAGCACCGTAATACAACGCAGCGCCTGAGGTCCCAGCATGAGCAAGAAGCCTCAGATGGCGAAAACGCAGGCCAACGCAGCCGAGGACGCCAAGGCCAGCGCGGTTACTGCGAGCGCCATCGCTGCCTCGTACGACGACCAGATCCGCCCCCTCCTGGACGCCGTGGACCGGCTCCGCCACCTCAAGGTGACCCAGGAGGGCATCCAGCTGCCAACCATCGTAGTCGTCGGCGACCAGTCGAGCGGCAAGTCCAGCGTGCTCGAGTCCCTTGCCGGCATCAGCCTGCCACGCGGCCAGGGCATCTGCACGCGCGTGCCGCTCGTCATGCGGCTCCAGGACGACCCCTCGGCGGACGAGCCCAAGCTCCAGCTGGAGTACAGCAACGGCCGAGTGGTGGCCACGACGGAGGCCAAGGTCGCCGACGCCATCAACGCCGCGACCGCAGAGATCGCCGGTAGCGGTAAGGGCATCTCCGACGCGCCCATCACCCTGGTCGTGAAGAAGCGGGGCGTGCCCGACCTCACCCTCATCGACCTCCCGGGCATCACGCGCGTGCCGGTGCATGGCCAGCCCGAGGACATCTATGACCAGGTGGCCAAGATCATAAAAGATTACATCGCCCCCCAGGAGAGCATCATCCTGAACGTGCTCTCGGCGACGGTGGACTTCCCTACGTGCGAGTCCATCCGCATGTCGCAGCAGGTGGACCGCACCGGGGAGCGCACGCTCGCCGTGGTCACCAAGGTCGACAAGGCTCCCGAGGGCCTGCTCGAGAAGGTCACCATGGACGACGTCAACATCGGGCTCGGGTACGTCTGCGTCCGCAACCGCATTGGCGACGAGTCGTACAGCCAGGCCCGCGTCGAGGAGGAGAGGTTGTTCAAGTACCACCCGTTGCTGTCCAAGATCGACAAGTCCATGGTCGGCATCCCCGTGCTTGCGCAGCGGCTCATGCACATACAGGCCGCCATAATCGCCAAGTGCCTTCCTGGCATCGTGAAGCAGATCAACGACCGGCTCAGCCGCAGCAGCGCCGAGCTTGACCAGATGCCACAGGATCTCAACAACGTCGCTGATGCCGTCAGGGTTTTCTTCCAAATTGTCAAGCAGGTGTGCACGTCCCTTGAGAAGTTGATGGTGCGCGGCGACTTCGAAGAGTTTCCAGACGAACGCGAGTTCCATGGCACTGCGCGCATCGCTGAGTTGCTGAGGGAGTACGCGAAGAAGCTGCCGGCAGATTGTCCAAGGAGCAAGAACGAACCGTTCCTGATGGAGGAGATTCGCATTTTGGAGGAAACTAAGGGTATCAATCTACCAAACTTCCTTCCGCGCTCCGCGTTCCTCGTCATGCTCAAGAAGAAGGTCGAGACAATCGATCATGTGCCTCAGGACCTTATCAATGGTGTCTGGGAGTATGTCGAAGACCTAGTCATAAAGATTCTTCTGAAGCACTCCGACAACTTTCCTCAGGTGCAGTCCTCGTGCCGCCGTGCTGTCCAGACCCTCATGGACAAGGCCCGTGCGCGCTCGGCGCAGTACGTCAAGGAGCTCATAGAGATGGAGCTGGTGGCCGACTACACCGTGAACCCAGACTACATGAAGACTTGGACGGAGATAATGGAGGGCTACGAGAAGTTCATGGAGGCAGTGGAGGACGCGTCCAAGCCCTCGAGGATCACACTGCAAGGTTTTGGGGTTGTCGACGTGTCCCATCTTAGGGTGCACGCTGACCTGGCAGGTAAGGCCTTTGATCTCAGGGCGCGTCTGACTGCGTACTGGAAGAGCATCGTGCTGAGGCTCATCGATGGCCTGGCTCTGCACGTCCTCCTCACCGTGAAGAGGCTCGTGGAGAAAGATCTTGAGGAGGAGCTGGGCAACGAGGTGTTGGGCAACAAGTTTGCCGGGGTGGAGAGGATGCTGGCCCCGTCTCCGAGCACGGGCACGAAGCGTGAGCGCCTCAAGAAGAGCATTGTTCTGCTTCGTCAGTCCAAGGAGGTCGTGGCAAACATCATGGATAGGATCAGCGCTTCTGGCGATGTCTAGGCTGATGTGATGTGCTTTTGTGTGCGGTTGCTATATTTTGGGTGTTGCTTTTCGGTCTGAACTTATTAAGGTGGTGCTTGGTTATCTACCTATCCCGTTTTCCTGAAATGCATTCTCTGTGAGAAGATTTACTTGTTTTGTTATTTTCGGTGTGCATTTCTAGCTTAGGCAGCTTGTTCCTAATCACAATAGTCCCACCCAGATACAAGGTCTCTGAGTTGGTATAATTCGAGATGTTGGGCCATGCGGTTGGAGTTTTGTAACACATTGTCAAGCGTGTTTGCACTTCATTAGAGATGATACTAGTGAGAGGTGAGTTTGGTGAGTTCCCGGATCACCGCTTCTTCCGTGGCACCGCTCGCGCGTTGCGGAGATGCTAAACCGATACGCAAAGAACCTGCCGCCCAGGCGCAAAGACGAGGTGTTTCTGATGGAGAATGCTCGTTCTCGAGGATACCACGGGCTTTTAAATCTCCCCAACTTTCAGCTGAGATCGGCGTTCCATGTCACGCTCAAGAACAAGATGGAGACTGTTGACCAGCAGGTACTGCAAAGATCTCGTGAAGGAGGTGTGGTAGTACGTGGAGGTGGACCTGGTGATGATGACGATAATGCTTCAGCACTCGGGAAAACATGCCACATCGTGCCGTCGAACCATCCAGAACCTGATGGAGAAGACACGTACACGCTCGGCCGTCGCAGCACGTCAAGATAGGTATCTAACCGTCACTTTAGTATATCAATTGATAAATCAGAATCAACAAATAATTTTACACACAGATACATTGCAGCCTTATATATGGATGTGTTTTTTAATCAATTTTTCTTTGACTGTTCATTTCGTTAAAATCTTATGCAAATAACTGGAGAAAATTCATTTAAAACACCGGAGTTCGGAGACAATCGCTGCTGGGGTCGGTGGTGGTGAAAATGCCGTGCCGGTGCGGCCTTGACGAGGAGGATCGAAGAAGAGAGGAGTTCCCGGTCCGCAGGGCACGGAGGCGATCCTGGGCCGTCGGCCGGAAGCATGCAAATAAGCTCGGCCATCTGGTGGCTCATATCGGGGTGTAAGTTGCCAGTCCCTAAAGGGCTACTGGCCCAATCTTACTGGGAGTCGGGCCGGGATTCTACAGATAGCCGAAAATATTGGGCCCAACGTCTTTCCTCGGCCCGGGCATGCCGCCGCGCCAGAGAGGCTAGAGCAGAGGGCATGCACAGCGCCGCCGCCACGAAGAGACGAGGAGACTAGGAGAGAGAGGGATCCACTCGAGCTCGGTTAATTTGACGGCCTCTCTCCTCCCGTCCTCGGTGGGAGCTTATCGAGCAGCGAGAAGACAGGAGCTGCCACGACAAACGCCGGTGGCTTCCATCTCACGTGATCATCATTAATGCGGGCAGCAAACATTCAACGCCTTCGAAGCGATAAACAACGCCCGGAAACCGTGGCGCCCCAGGCAGTGGTCGCCGCTCTCCGCACCTCGCCATGGAAACTGGAATCTCTTGAGCCGCGTGACCCGAAGCTTTCCACGGATTACTCAAAGCACAGACCGCGGGCCGCACTTCTATGGCATTAATTTCCTCCCCCCTCACACACACCCACTGAACTGAAGCGACGCTGATGCTCTCCGGCTCATGCTGCTGCTAGTACTCCAGTAGTTGCCTTGCAGATTAAACATGGAGAGATGGTATGGATTTGATGCTCATCTAGTCCACTACTGTACTCCAAGTAATTAAGCCACCTGTTACAGAATACAGAGTAAACATGACACGGGGGCGTGACGTGCATACACTCACGGTTTCACCAGGACGGTTACGTCCACGCAAAGGAGATTTCTGATGTGATAAAAATGTAGTACAATTCAGAACACAACGAGTACTACGACTTCAGTACTTGGTTCAAGTGTCATTTCGTGTCGCCACCTTTCCCAGTGATCCAGAGGGCCGTCGCGTCGAAACGACGGAGCTGTTTGTCTGTCAGTAGCCGTCTCCGCGCAGAGGCCACGGACCACGGTCAAATACCGGCACCATCGCGCGACGCCGAACGCTCACGTACGAAAACGTCGCGTCGACAGATCAGGGGTACGCCTCTTAATAACCCATCCCGTCAAAGTCTCAACCCAGCTGGTTAATTAGCAGACGCGAACGGAAGTGTGCGGAGCCTGACCTGATGCGGCAGGCCACAGCTCATTTTGACCTTGGCTTGGACTGATCTGATCTGATCGCGTTGAGACGGATGGCCTGTGGATGGATGCTGCGGCGAGAAGCACCGGTGAAAGATAGGGGGGAGGGAGTGCGTCGGCCGGGGTCAGCGCGGGGTATAAAATTGGAGCAGGCAGGGGCGGCGGAGAACATGAGGGCACCTTTTCCGGCGCCTTGTAAGCTGCATGCGCTACCGCAAGTACGCGCTAGCTCAACACAGCGGCATGCGTGGCCAGTAGTGGTAAGCCTGCTTCCAAGAGGAAGATGCCAAGCTCGCCTACGAATCCGACACCAAGATGCACGGTTCCGTTTCAGCAACGCAGAGTATTTCCTGCACCTGAACAAGGAGTTTGCATGTGCCACTTTCGAGATACGATATGCAAAACGAGGACCCTGTGATCAATCGTCAGACCTAATGTGTTCTATTTTACTCTAACACTGAAATTACTAACGAATCGATTTCACCGTCAGCATTTTCGATTGCATTAATTGGATCTGGAATGCGTGCATTTTAAAATTTGCAACTTGAAGGTGACGCGTTTGAACGGTATATAAAATTGGTGAAGTCAAATTCCTTGGTCAGAACGTACGTCGTTTTTAGCGCTCTCGTAGCGGCATAGTTTTTTGGACAGTGGTAATACGCTGGGGCAGCAACGAGTTCTGCAGGCATGCACTTCCCATGCATCCAGACAAAGCCTTTCCCTCATCTACACGGAAAACAAGCTTAATTTGTCCGAAGCCACTGACACCCATAAACTTCAGGAATAGCTCGCTACTGGAACCAGTCAAATGTTTCGCTCCTGTTCACATAACTTGCTCGAGCGCTGCTGCGTTCGGGAGCAAGTCAACGCAGCAGAGACAGAATCATGTGCGAACCTAAAGTCCATTTGAACTGTATGGATAGCAGGAAAACAGCATTCTCATTGACCGCGGAATTATGTTGTTGCTCAGGAAGAAGCGAAACCAGAAGTCCATCTCCTTACGATACAGACGAACATAGAGTCACAGGATGACATTGTATGAACATATGCTTATTGATCGTGAAAACCAAAAAAATGAGTACATGAATGGTTATACCTAGCTAGCTTGAAGCGTGAAACATGCCATGCTAAAACAAGAGGAGCGTACAGTTCTACCTAAACAAAGGCTCCAAGAGCAGCTAGCTAGCTAATGGGCAAATCAGTACCCTTCTCATTCAACTTCCTCTCTACTTGATTGGAGTCCCATGTCAACGAACCAACAAAAAATGAAAAATCAACACATGGAGGAGAAAGGAAGCAGAATAACCAGAAGCTTACGCCGGTCTCGCCATTGTTAACCTCGCAACAGGCTCTGTTACCTTGCTAATTTCCCTGCTCGCTGTCTCGGAACGAGCAGCACGTACCTTCTGCATCGACCCCGCTGTCGTCCCTTCCCGAACATGTTCATCATCATCAACTGATCTTGCCGGCCGGCTGGACTCCCGTCATCTGTTGTGCAAGGGGTTGGAACCGGTGGGCACTTTCCTCTTGCAGTCCCCGATCATGTCCGCGGGCGACGGCGCCGGCGCCATCGGCAGCGGGGCTGTGGCCACGAGGAACGCCGACGTGCGCGCGGCGTCGACCGCCGTGAAGACGGTGGAGCCGAGGAAGGACGAGTGGACGAGGACGGCGATGAGGAGCCAAGAACCGAACAGCCCGCCGGCCGGCCGCCTATCTCCCCGCCGACAGCGACCAGCGACCATACCGTCTTCGGACTAGCTAGACGCTCTGTCGGTGGGCGGATGCAGACTGTCGAGGAGCGCTGGAGCACATCAACGGCGAGAGCGCGCGGGCGTACGTGCGAGACACACGGTGCGGGGGAAGAATTAAGGCGCTTGGACTTTTTTGCAGAGAGGGCTGTCGTCGTTGCTGATCTAGCGGGGGTGTGGTGTGTAGTGCTTTGCGGCGAGTATAAAAGTGACGAGGCGACCGGGGATCTAACGCGATGTAGACGCGAGTCAGGTCATCGCACGGCCAGCAAGTACGGCCGTCTTACAGCTGGGCCGTGAACAGTGAGAAGAGACGGCACACCGAGGCTTACATGAATCTCCGAAAAGTGGCTTGTTTATCATCAGGGGCATGGTCAAATGTCTTCCAGTCCGCACGACTTACCAATCGACCCGTCAGCACGATGAGTAACAGTAGTAATCTACGTAGAACGTGTGGCATACCTCGATACACAGAGCCGTAGGCTGCAGCTAATAGTCTGTGACATATGGTTCGTTCTTGAGGTACCACCCTAACCTCCAGCAGGCCAGCAGCTGGTTAATTAAGAAGAACATTGTTCGAACACACGTAACAGCAAGGGTCACATACTACAGGAACTCCTCCTATACGGGTAGCAGCGACGATACGGTGCTTCGTACGATACGTGGCCGCTACAAAACTTTCTACAGATTTCAGTCTTCCGTGCTTTCTTCTGCCCGAGAAGCCTGGTGCTGAAACGGGCGCCGGTGTTGGTGGATCCAAGCGAAAAAGAAGTTTCTCCTGCCGCCGGGTCGCGCGGGGATGTCACGTGAGGCCACCGCAGCCCGGCTTGGCAGAATCTTTTGAGCCGGTTTTTAATTCCTCCTCTAGGCTGGTTGATTGCATTCGCCACGGTCAAAAGCGGCAGGACATCTTCGCCCGTGGTGTTTCTATAATCTATGCTCGTATTCAGCAGCTAAGCTGTACTGTACTTAGACTAGTACTTCTACTGGTGGCTTAAGCTCTCGGCTACAAATGGGCGCCATTAGCAGCGCGGAGGCACCAAGCTTTCGTTGCTCAGATGCGACACAGAGAATGCAACGCCAAGCCCCCCAGGCTCTACGGCCCGTCCACATCCACCAAACACTGGACCGGGTCCATTTATACGAAGGGCCGACATGAACAATACACCCATACCTCGCAGGCCGAAAAGGCCTTAGGCCGAAGGTGGTTTCAAACGTGTTGGAGTTTCATTAAACTCTACAACTGTTTCTTTTAAATCCTAACTTTATCTTTAAATGTGTCTAAAAGACGATGCTATTTATAATTAATGTAAAAATGGGATCAGCTATAGATATTTTTATTTTTAAGAAATCGAACATCTCCAATACGCTACATCAGCATTTTAAGTATACCAATTCATTTTTTTTAAAAAAACTGTAGAAATAGACTTAAAAAACAGTCTTTTGGATGATGTGAGCTTACAACATCAACATCTTCAAAAGTGCAATGCAACAAGACAAATGACTAAACATAAAGTTAATTTTGGATTTAAAAACAATCTAAAAACCATCTCCGTTGTCACTACATTCAGTATTTACTGGTTGGCTAGGCTACTGCCTCTGGCTGGCTGCTGGTTTACATTTCCTGCTGAAGCTAAGCTACAAATTTTAACTTGATTGTTCATCTTATCCCACACGGACAAAAAGCACATAGAAGTCATCGGAAATGTGATTATGATTCAGAAACTTGAGAAACAATAGCTTTTCATAAATAAAAATATCTGAAAAGGTTCATTTTTTGGAATCTCAACATCAATTCTGAGTTCCTTATTTCTGCATACATCATCTGTGTGGCCCAGTGATTATGTGTTGAGGAAATGTTATGATGGTTTTCTACTTCTGCATGACCATTGTGACCTTTTATACGTTTCATGCATCTTGAGTAACTCAGAACCCTACTGATTTGTTTGTATATATTCAGGGAAAATATGAAGAGCAGTTTGAACGGTCGGATAAATTTCAGAAGCAGCTGATAATAAAGGTTCGTGAAATTTTGACGGAGAAACAGTGGCGTCGAAGAAAAATGCAAATGAGGGTAAGTGACGTATTAAAAAATATAGTATCTTATCATTTGAAAAAACTTTAATGTCCAATGAGCTCATGCTGCACAGATATCGGAAGAAGAAGGGAGACTTAAGAAAGACGAAGAGGAAACTAATTAAGGAGATGTGGAAGAGAAAGAGAGAACATGAGGAGAAGTGGGAGGAGACCCGGGACCAGCGGGTATGTTTGCTATCTTGCTCTACGTATAACTACCACAGTTTTGGCTATTCAGCATTATGAAGGTAACTTTTTTTATCATCCCTTTTGATTACTTTCTGCACAAACTAGCAAATTACCACATAAGAGTAGTGTATTCTGGCAGAGACACACTTGAACATTGTCCACCAGCAAATGACATATTTGAATGGTGTCCACCAGCAATTTTTGTCAATCTCTATAGCAGTAGAAATAGATCACCTGTTATTTGTTCCAAAAAATTCATAAAAGGTGTAAAGGGGGAGGGCTACTATGCGTATATCTATAGTCTAATCCTTGAAGGACTACAGGAAAGGAGAGCGGCCTGGTGCGCCCTCCTCCAATCTATAGCCACCATGTCAGCTATTTGGTTCCCCAGCCAATGTGGAGTTGCCAGCGCACATACCTAGCCTGCTCTAGGTCAGTTCCTTGCATTCCTCGGGTGTGGGCTTCAACGGGCTCTGTTCGCACAATCTTGGACCAGCTTCTCTGCATTACATGTAGCAAATGTTGAGCCTCCATTTAATCCTGTGCATCAGCCTGCTGTTGCTTGATCATGGGCTTTGATTTTAGGTTTCCTATCTACATTAACCATGGAACTGTTGGGCCTCCATTTAACCCATGCTCGTCAGCATGTTGCTTGGTCGCAGGCTTGATTTCTGGTCTCTGACGTTAACCATCGATCAACCCGTCAACACACTTTTCTGTACAGCAAGAAAAAGATGCCAAAGTTACACAATGGAGAATGAGAATGAACTCATAAAATTGGAAGTTCTCCGCAAAGTTGCAAATGTAGCCATTTAGACTACACTATTTATATGATTTAAATTCTTAACAGAAAGTAAATAAAGGGCGCCGCAGAGTGCACCAAAACTTTATAGTCAGTACTTATATGACACTTGATATGTGATGGTACTGTTATGAATATGACTTCAATTATTCAGGAGGCCGGAGCCTCTATAAATAGATGTACAGAGGTGTGAAATATACAGAAAAGCCCTTATGCAAAAGGGAAATATAAACTACACTCCTACACCTCTAACACCCCCCTCATACTCAAGGTGCGTCACGAACACTGAGTTTGGAGAGATAAAAACAATGTTGAGCTCTGGTCTGTGCCTTCGTGAAGAAATCAGCTAGCTGAAGCTCTGAAGGCACATACTGAAGATCAACAACACCATCCTGTACCTGCGCTCGTGTATAAGAAGCATCAACACCAATATGCTTGGTAAGCTCATGCTTGACCGGATCACGAGCAATGCTGATAGCACCTGTACTGTCAGATAAAAGAGGAGTCGGCATACCAACAGAAACACCAAAGTCCTCAAGCAACCACCGCAACCAAGTCACCTCTGCACTCACAAGAGCCATAGCACGTAACTCAGTCTCTGCACTCGAACGAGAAACTGCTACTTGCTTCTTAGTCTTCCAAGCAATGAGGGAACCACCAAGAAAAACACAATAGGTAGAAAGAGATCGACGGTTAGAGGGATCACTAGCCCAAGTAGCATCAGAATATGCTGTGAGCTGTAAAGAACTAGAGCGTGAAAAGAACAAGCGTCTAGAGATAGTCCCACGAAGATAACACAAGACACGAAGCAAGTGGCTGTAGTGGACCTGGGTGGGAGCAGAAATAAACTGACTCAGAATGTGAACAACATACGAGATATCAGGTCGAGTGACACCAAGGTACACAAGACTCCCTACAATATGACGATAACGAGTAGGATCATCAAGGAGCTCACCATCAGTAGCTCGAAGATGGACATTGAATTCCATGGGAGTCTCAACAGTCCGGTGATCAGTAAGAGAAGCCTGATCAAGAAGATTCTGAATGTACTTCTCTTGAGACAGATAAATTCCCTCAGAAGAGGAGGAAACCTCAATCCCAAGAAAGTAGCGAAGAGGACCAAGATCGGACATAAGAAACTGCTCACTGAGACGGGCCTTCACAAAGGCTATGTACTTTGAATCATCTCCGGTGATGATCATGTCATCAACATAGAGAAGAAGAAGAGTGCGACCACGTGACGAAGTATGCACAAACAACGCTGGATCATGAGCACTGGCAGAGAAACCAGCAGCAGTGACCACAGACGCAAAACGGTGAAACCAAGCACGAGGAGCCTTCTTAAGGCCATAAAGAGAACGCCGAAGGCGACAGACCATACCCTCAGGAACAGAATACCCAGGTGGTGTCTGCATATAAACCTCCTCACGTAGCTCACCATTAAGAAAAACATTCTTTACATCAAGCTGAGAGATGGACCAATCACGAACAGAGGCCACAACAAGCAGAGTGCGAACTGTGGTCATGTGAGCAACAGAAGCAAAGGTCTCATCATAGTCACGACCATGTTCCTGCTGGAAGCCACGGGCAACTAATCGAGCCTTATATCGCTCAAGTGAACCATCCGAGCGGGTCTTAACCTTATAGATCCACTTACAGGTGATGGGTCAAACACGTGGGGGACATGGCACAAGTTCCCACGTGCCGGTGCGCTCAAGAGCAGCAATCTCCTCAGCCATCGCATGCTGCCATTCCTGATGAAGAACAGCATCACGATACGTAGCCGACTCAGGAAGAGCAGTAGCAGCAAAGCTAGAAGGAGAGTACCGATCAGGAGGCTGGCGAGAACGATGACCTCGTCCAAGGGGCTGCTCAGGAGAAGAATCATCAGAAGAAGATGATTCCTCAGGAGAAGAAGGCGTATCTGGAGAGTCACACAGGGCTGGAGAAGCTGAGACATCAGATGACTCAACTGGAGTAGACGGCTCATCAGAAGAAGATGGCACATCTGTAGGGGGCACAACTCGTCGAGTATAGACTCGCGTCACCGGAGCCTTCAAAGCATAACCAGGAACCATCGAAGAAGGTTCCGAAGAAGAGGAGGTCATGGATGAAGGAACTGAGTGTGAGGGAGAAACACTCACAGCTGGAGCATCAGGAAGAAAAAGGAACGAAATAGGATCAACCACAGATACACAAGAAGTATCAGAAGATGGTCGAGGATAGAAAGGATGTGTCTCATCAAAAACAACATCTCGTGAAATTCTCATCCGTCGACCAACCGGATCCCAACAACGATATCCCTTATGCTCCGAGGTGTAGCCTAAGAAAACACACTCAACAGACTGAGCAGTCAACTTAGTGCGCTCGCGTGGTGCAAGCAACACGTAGCACACACAGCCAAAGAGACGAAGGCTGGTGTAATCAGGCATCTTGCCTGTAAGGCGCTCAAAGGGAATTCCACCTTTAAGGGTAGACAATGGCTGAATGTTAATTAAGAAAGTGGCAGTAGAAACAGCCTCAGCCCAAAAATGAGGTGGAACAGAAGAGGCAATCATAAGAGTACGAGCTGTCTCAAGGAGATGTCGATGCTTGCGCTCTGCAACCCCATTCTCAGCATGAGCACCTGGACAAGAGAACTGTGCAAGTGTTCCTTGCTCAGAAAGAAAATGGCGAAGAACATTGGATAGATACTCACCAGCAGAGTCAGCTCAAAAAATACGAATAGAGGTGTCAAACTGAGTACAGACCATAGTCGAGAATGATTTATAGATAGATAACGTCTCACTGCGATGCTTCATGAAGTAGACCCATGTGTGGCGAGAAAAATCATCTATAAAAATGATATAATATCAATGTCCTCCTTTCGAAGAAAAAGGAGGAGGACCCCATACATCAGAATGAACAAGATCAAAAGGATGCTTAGACACTGACTCGCTAGAAGGATAAGGAAGCTGAATCTACTTCCCTAGCCGACAACCCTAACAATGAGCTAAAGACTCGGAACTAGAAACCAATCCTAAAACACCTCGACGAACTAGAATGGAGAGGCGAGAGCCACAAAGATGACCCAAACGGTGGTGCCACTGAGCAAACGTCGAAGTGGACGAAGCAGCAAGAGTGGAGCCGACTGAACTGGCAGGCGCAACGGAAGGTAGACGAAGCCAGTCAAGCTCCCAAAGACACTGTGAGTCACGACGACGAGGGCCAGTACCAAGCAGGCGACCCGTGCGACGATCCTGATCATAGCAAGAATCATGATCAAAAATCACTCGACAATCATTATCAGTGAGTTGACCAGCAGATATAAGTTGTATTGTAAGTCCAGGAACAAAAGAAACAGGAGGAACAGCAAAGGAGTCAGATAGAAGAGTGCCCTGTCCAATAACCGAAAGAGGAGAACCATCGACAGTATGAACAATAGAAGGACGGTTCGAAGGACTCAAGGAAGACAAACTGGTACGATAAGGAGTCATATGGAACGAAGCACCAGAGTCAAGAATCCATGAACAAGTACCTGGAGCAGAAATAGAAAGTGGTCCCTCAGTGGAAGACGAAGAAGCAGCAGCAGTACTCGAAGGTGCAGAAGACTGAGTCACAGAACCAGCAGCTCCCGATGGTGCAGAAGTAGCAAGGCGACGAAGAAGCATGAGTAACTGGGCATCCGTAGTAGCAGAACTCACCTGAGATCCTCCAGTACTAGCACCACCAGCACCCTGTGAAGACTGACGTGCCTGAGCCTTCCTCTTTTTCCAACAAGATGCCTCCGTATGACCATTTTTACCACAATAATCACAACGAGGAACACCACGTCCTCCCGGCGTAGGAGGAGCACCTGAAGTTGATACTGTCGACGAAGAATCAGTGCGCACAGGTGTCGAAGAACCAGCTGCCAGTACTGAATATGGACGTAGCAACCCGGCAGCCTGAAGACGAGTCTCCTCATTACGAACACTCGTCAGAGCATCCATAAGAGAAACACAGGGGTGACGAGCAAGCAGCTGAGCACGAAGAGGTTCAAACTCAGCACGAAGACGAGTCAGAAAGTCATAGGTGCGTCGAAGCTCAAGTGCATCCTTCTGACTCTGACAAGACGAACATGTGTCTGTCGACAATTGAGGACCAAGAGCATCAAGCTGACGCCAGATAGCAGACATCTGACTGAAGAAGTCCTCTACTGAAGCGTCTCCCTGCTGCAACAACTGCTCCTGACGAATAGCAGCAAGATAGGTAGATTGTCCAGTAGGCTCGTAGCGAGAGCGAAGAAAAGCCCACATCTAATGTGCAAACTCAAACTCAACTATGTCTGCAGCAAGACGATCCTCCATACTGGCAACAAGAATAGCAGCAACCCGAGCATCATCATCTAGCCAGGCCCTGTATAAGCCGACGTGAGACTGATATGTAGAAAAACGTACATCATAATCCGCCAGCAGCTTCTTCTTATCAGCATCAGTAGCCTCGTCTGGAATAACAGGCTCAGAAGGAACTGCAGGACAAGTCGGACATTTGAGATCGCCCGTAAGATACTCCCAGAGTCGTAGATCGCGCATATGCAGGCGCATACGAGGAACCCAGTCACGGTAATTAGTGCCATCGAAAACCACCGGGCACCACACAACTAGAAGTCCACCCGAAGAAGTCATCATGATGAAGATGACGTGACGACGATGAGAGTGCAAAGAGAAGAAATAAAGAAGAAAAGAAATAAAGAAGACAAGAAAATAAAGAAGAAAAGAAAAAGTGGTCAGGTGAGCGTGAATCTGCTTGCTCCACGTGAATCTGCCTGCTACAGCCGCACTGCCCCCAAGGTAAAGACGCCGCACGCGCCAAGCCGATGACCAGCCCCGATTAGCTTTCTCCAGCTGCACGGCCCCCGAGGAAAAACACGCTGCATGTGCCTAGCGTTGACGAGCAGGGCGAGCGGGCTGAATCGCCGAGACGCAGCTGGACACGCGGACGGCCGGCGGCTGAACTGCACAGGCGCGCGAAATCACGGGACGACCCGAAGAGAAGGCACCCAAAAGACGTCGGCACCAGATCTGAAGAGGAGCCGCCGCCGCTAGAAAAATTAGGGTAGATCTAATGCCCTGATACCATGTTATGAATATGACTTCAATTATTCAGGAGGCCGGAGCCTCTATAAATAGATGTACAGAGGTGTGAAATATACAGAAAAGCCCTTATGCAAAAGGAAAATATAAACTACACCCCTACACCTCTAACAGGTACAAGTAACAGTATTTTTAGCCCGGGATTATTTGAGCTTCGTGCTGCTGAAATGATATTTTCCTTCCATCTTCATTAACATCCAGTAATAAGTTACATCCTGTAGTTGATAAGTAGCCACAGATCAATAACACAACATTTACTTAATTATAATCAATACCAAGGGGAGTAGTGCATAATGGAGGGATGATGGAACCTTTTTAATGTTCATAGTATTAGCCTAACTGCATTACATAATGACCATAGATTCAGCACCAGATTCACAACTTGAATATCAGTGATTTTCTACATATTTTCAGTGCTATATGTCACAAATTCCCTGTCACCCGAATATCTTGCAACTATCTGTTCTCATTTGTACATTCATTAAATTATCTACAGCACTGAATGATTGAAGAGGTAAGTATTAGTTACATTGACTTGAAAGATTTGTTACAAAGATCACGACACTGCCTAATACCATGAATTTGTACTTTGTAGGTCTCTAGCTGGAGAGATTTCATGAAGACAGGGAAGAAGGTTAGATTGAGCATACATGAATTAGTATCTCTGTTATTCATGAATCTGTAAGACACTAATTAAATCATTTGTTCAGGCACGGAAAGGTGAAGTCAAACCCCCAAAACTTAGGACCGAAGATCCGGACAAATCCTATGTTCAAAGGCCAGTAAAGCGTGCTTAAAACTGATGCTATTGATGTCTGCAATCAGAGAACCATCTGATTGAAGCTATTGGTGGTAGCGATTCTTCCTACCACCTAATTTAAGCTACAGCCTAGCAATGCTATCTAATTAATATCTTGCTGACTGTAAGCTTCAGGACTGCCTTTGGGTTCCTAGTGTAGTTGGTGAAACATAACAGGGAACTGTTAGTAGAATGACCGCATATTCCTACCTATTGTGTTGAATGAATGTAATTTTCAGGTAGAAAATGTTGGATGTGTGTGTTTTATGGATGCCCACACGCATGCGTGTTTGTGAGTATTTGTGTGTCTGCTTTGTGTTTTGAAAAAAAAGAACAACAACCAAGGCCCCATTGTTTCGTCCAATCACCATGAGATAATCCACTGCACCAAACAGCCCAATTCATGTTTGTTCTCTCCTACCTCTCCCGGAGGCTAGCGGCTGGCCCTCCCAACTCTTGAGACCAGCAAACACTTGCATGCATCCGTGTCCGTTCGGCATTCAACAACGGAAACAACTGGCGCGGGAAAAAATTCTGGCACCACAAGTACAGTTGCATATTGTATAGAACGAAGAGCACATGTGGTTTCAGTGCGCGGAGCAGGCGCAAGTTGGCCAGCTATTCCGGAACGTTATCTCCTGTGCTATCTTTATCCGATGTCCCCGCGACCTCCCTTTCCTCTGTCCGCAGCACTTGTGGATGTGGACTGAACTGCAGCGAGCGACTCGGGCGAGGCGACCCACCTGCCCCCGGGCCCGAGTCCCCCCATACGTCCAACCTGGTGGCAGTCTGTTGGTGAGTGTACAATGGAGATGGAGCCCATCATGATGCTTCGCTCTCGAGCCTCGCCCCCTTTTTCCAGGGACGCGGACGCAAAGCCGCGAGGTCATCAAGCGAAGTCGCTGCCGCCGGCCCCGCGCCTTCATCACGCCTCGGAACGGACGTGCGGAACACGTCGGGAACCCACGGGCGCGACCGCTCGTTGGCCGACTCCCCGCCCCGGCCGTGGCCGGCACCGCGCGGCAGGTGGGGGGGGGGGGGGGGGGGGGGGGGCGGTCCACGGCCACGGGCCGGCCGGGTCCCCAGAGTGGCAATGGCGTCACGCGGAAAAGGGGCCCGTGCCTCCGCAGGTCCATGATGAACGAGGCAGCCGGCCAGCCAGCCGCCCGCGTCCCAGTTCCATGCACATGGTGGTGACGCGACCACACCTGCCCAGACCAACCGAACCCGAACGAGCTGTCCGCTGTCGCCAACGAAATCTGGTGGTACAGAAAGCCGGCGCGATCGCGAACGATCTGCAGCTTTGGCCACACCTGTCAAGCGCCGGTACGCGCCGTCACGAGCAAGTGGCTCTTCAACCAAACTTTGTTGCATTTCAGTCACATTCTCGTTCCGCTTTTGAAAAGATGGTGGCTTCTTCTCGTCACACACACACACACAAAAAAAAGGATGGTGGGTTCCGAAGGGGGGAAAGGGGCCTGCGAGCTTCGGCAACCGGCACTACTAGCGGAGGCTACCTGTGCGGTCTTGTGCTACTAGTAGCTTTTAAAGGGTGACGAGTTACCCGATCTTAAGCAATGGAAAATGATGTCTTGTAGTGTTTGTTTATGTATGTACTGTTGATTTAGCTGAGGGCTGCGGCCACCTCTATAAAGTATACGACAGACGAAAGTGGATGAAAGCTCTAGGAAAAACCGTGTCATGTGTACTCATGTGCTGTGCGTGTTTATACACATTGGTAGATAAAGTTTGTAATGAATCATGTTTTCCATCGAGAAAATTCATGATGAATTTTCGTACATTATTGATTCGTGGGTCCAGTATGTGTTGAAATGTCAGCACCAATCACGCCAAAACATGTCCACTTAGGAGCGACCTAGGCGCAGTTGGCATGTTTCAAGCAGCATACGCACTTTATCACGCATATTAAGACAACCAATTAGAAACGAAAAAAAGCATGCTCTCTCTCTCTCTCTCAATGGATCCCAAAATATTTCAGATTAAATATCCATCCCCATCTTTCTTTCAAAAGAAAATACTGAATTATTTCCCACCTGCTATACGCTTGTATTACAGGCCAGACAGTCCATCACTTCACCAAAGTTTGCTATACTAAAAACAATGAAGAAAGAAGATCAACATGGACACCGGGGGAGGACGAGGAGGGACGTTGAGCTCCATTGGATGAGCGACCTTTTGGCACAGCGCAAAAGAGCTTAGCCAAAATGTCGCTATTATTGTGATGACACCCCGGCCTGCGAGATCGATGGGGGCCACGGGTGTCTCAGCAAGCAGCTAAGAAAAAAGGTTGCCGGTAATGGCCTAAATATGCACACGCCCATGAAGCGAGTGAGCCTCTTGATTATTCGCCCCGGCCGGGCCCCGGCAACTGGCACGCAGTTTGGCGCCCGGCGAACCACAGGAAAGATTGGTGCCCAGGCGCTGGCTTGTTCATATCCATGATCCATCCACGGATCTTATTCCCCCAACCCCGGGCGATCGCGAAAAGCTTGCCATTAGCCGCGTGAGATAAACAACATGCATAAAAAATTAAGGACCTTTACGGTCCAAAATAATGAACAATACTCTCTCAAAACTACTCACTAGTATTTTATAGGGTAATTTTAGAATTGAAGTATAGATTTACTATTTTACATTTTATTCTATGGTGGGAAGTTATCGGGCCGGTTAATCTGTTAGTCCTAATTCAGTCATAATTGTTCAATAGATCAATAAACATAATAGATTAATCAGACTACCAATAAGACTTTATAAAACAATAATTACTAGCCTATCACTTTTATTTTTTTATATGCCCTCGACTTAACAAAGTACTACTCTCTCCGTTCCTTTTTATTTGACGCTAGGTAGTGGTAGGTACAGGTTTTGACCTCCGATCATAGTGCCGTTTCCCCGCTTGGGCATGAAGGATTCCGAGCAAACTCTGGCCGGTCTTCATTTCAATACGGACGTTCCAAAATCAACACGACAGAGAATGTCAAACCTCATGTACGGACGGCCAGTGAAGCAGCAGTAGTACAGCCGGAATGGTTCTTTATGATGAGCACGGAGGATTTGTTTACTTAGTTAGAGAATGGGCAAAAGCAGGTGTAGCTGAGCATCGGAAGCATTGGGTTCCTCCTTTTTCCCTTCATTAGCAGGCATAAGCCGTTCCTTTCTCCTTTTTGTTCTGCTTTGCTTTACATGCTCCCACAACTTCTTCTTTTGGTTCACCTTTTCTCGGTTCCCTTCCTTTCCATGGAATGCTAGTTTTGGCTCGTAACCGAGCACTGCTATTATTGCAGGTTAATGGAGTAGGCACTTCTAAATGTTGCTCCTAGGCAGATTCCCACAAACATGGCCTACCTTTCTAGTGCATTTTATATTTTTCTAGAAGCAAAAGAACATTTCATCTCTAATTTCTTTTTTTTTCTTTTTCTTTTATATTTGGAGATGATGGTAAAGAGCTATTCGTAAGGTTCAGGAAAATGGGAGTTTCAGGGTCAAGTACTGTTCTTGTTTGGTTTCTCTAAAAGAAGTATAGATCCTGTTTGTTGCTCTGGTTCATTTCACACTGCTCTACGAGTGAAACTTCATTCAGTACCGGCGCAATCGTCCACCGTAGATCCTCGCCTTTTCACTTTTACGCGATCAAGCCCCTTTTCTGGACAGGCCTAAGGCCTCTTCTGAATCCATTACCACTGAAAAAAAAAGGACTGATGATGGAGTGATGGCCGGCCAAGTCATTTGCAAAGTTGTGTTTCCAAAGCAACTTCGGATCCATTCCTGCTGCTGCACTGTGACAAGGGAGTTCATTATCATCATCCATCACTTTGATGTTGCTCTCTATTCCAAAAGCTCGCCGTCCAAAGCCGTCACTTAACCCTTACGCAATCCCTTCCGATTGCCGTGCCATCTCTTTCAGCTATATTTCTCCAATTAGCCGTACAAGGGGAAGGTTTTATGTATATCATGGCTAGCCTTTCCCTTCTTGGGGATGTGGTAGGGCCGGCCGAAGTTGACGTACTGCACTATGAAAAAAGAGCATTTATTTATATGTATTGAGTGCAATCTGTGGGCATTTGCTTGCAGCAGAGGACCTTTGATCTCAAATTAACTAACTAAACAAAGCTATGGCTACTGAATTCTCAAACCTATCCAAATACACTTCCATAGAGCTAATTGTTGTGTCTACGCTGTAATTGTACGTATGTCTTGGAACTTGGAGCGTGCTTTAGAAATGCCTGAAATGGACATGAACAGATAAATTGATCAGTGCCACTGTGCAAATTCACGGAGCAGAGAGAGTACCGGCAGTGCAAGTGACAGCCTCGTGAAGCATCTGAATCCAAATCTTTTTGCTGTCATCTCCAGAGAAAAGATTGGGCAGCCTGCAGCTAGCCATCGAGTTCCAGTTCCAGATAACCCTTGCCATCGACGTCGGAATCTCGCATGCAAGCATACGCAACACATCGATCGTAAACCAGCTAGCATCACAAAGCAAGGAGATTATCTGTTAGAAGTTTAGACAATTTATAACGAGAATATTAGTAAACACGACGTGACCATCGCATATGTAACAACATCCATATTAAAATAGTAGATTGGATCATCACGCATATACCTATCTGAATTAGAGGAGATTGCCAAAGTTGTTTCAGCCAGCAATGACGCGGTCGACGATGATGTTGGCCTAAACCGATCGAAGGACACCGTGACGGAGATGGTGTGAAGTAACGCCGCTAGACTTGGACGGAAGACGGTCCGCGGTGAACAACACGAGCAGACTTGCAGAGCATTTCAAAAACCTTATTTGTCCTCTTCTAAAACATGATCACAAAGACAAGTGATTCTAAAGACCTATTCACCCGTTTGTGGATACATACCGCCGCTCGGAATAGATTAGACTACGGTGGTGATGCAAATAACAAGAGAGGCAAAAACCTAGATCATGATGTGTGTTCTATTATACCCTTAGCGTACACTGCATGCCTCTTTATATAGAAGAGATCTGAAATCCCTACCGAACATGTAGGTCGGTTACAACAGACTAAAATCCAGGAGCGATCCGAACCGACTCCGCCGTTTCTGATGCATTCGTTTGCAATTCAATTTGTGAAGAAAAAAATAAAGGTTGGCTCGACTCGATTCACGAATGTGTTGTGTGCACGTGACAAGTTGAGGCGTGCGAGCGAGAAGAAGGAACGCATACGTACCACTCATCTTCTTACTCACTTGGATTATGGTAGAGCACTCTCACTTAAGATAGATCTCACTCCCCACAAACTCTTTATGTAGGACTGAATTTAGTACTCACTTGTTACTATATGTATAAGACCAAAAATCTTAAACATTAGTATCACCTCCATTCTAACTCACTTTCAGAAACCGACATGAAAATATCACCCCTACATCTATTTCATCAGGCCAGGTCCTTTATTCCTCTCGGTTTTCTATCTTTGGTCCCGGATTTGGTGCCCTTTTAGCAGCTTAATTTCAACCTGGTTTTGGACGGCTCGTAGGGTGCCACCTGCGGGGGACATTCCATTCCACTTCCTCCTGGCATCCGGATTCCGGTTCTGATTCCGACCCTGGTTCTCAAAATTGTTCTCGAAAGCCACTGAAACTGTGTGCTGAAAACATAGTGCATTGCTGAATGAAGCATCCAAATTTGAGTCTTTATTTAGGGACCGAAGATGATTAATATTCAGTGTCTAATCTTATACATAGCCATTTTGAACCAGGAACTAGGAAGACATAATGATGGTCATTACACCCTTTTTCTTTTCTGTCTACCATGATAATCTGTTTTTGTTTGGTCGGTCCAGCGAGGCTTTTGGGTGATGCCGACATTCAGAATCATTTTGCCTGCCTGAGTTTACACAATATCGAGAAAAAGTTATAATCTTGCTGCAAACTTCGAGTTATATTTATTACTATTCAATATGAAATACATGTCTAGAACGTTTACTTGCTTCCTTTTGCTACAGTCGCTTTTGCTCATGTCAAGCACAGAAGGGAGGACATCAGGCAACAACGCGATAAATACATAAAGAAACGATGCACCAAGCAGGCTAATTTAAAGAACTCCAGAAAAGCTCGTCTATCAGTGAGGATATATTCTACAGCCAGGCAAAATTTCAGGAATAAATTCATGAAAAAACTAGCTTTGTTGGTGGTCTTCATTTAAAGTTTCAAAGTGGCGGTAGTAGCTTACTGGCTGAATTGCCAAAATACTGATTGGCTCCACACCACTTATTCTGTGTAAAACCTTTCAATTGAAGTTATAGCATCGTAGATAAGCCAATCTTCATATCATCCAGCTGCAGAGTACTCTGTTCTATCCTTAATTCAAGAGTATATTCCATGTATTCGATCTTCATATTAGTATATGTGTACATGGCATGCCTTTTTTGGATTTTTTTCCCCAAAAATCCCTAAGGGGGTCACGAAAATCATCATCCGTTGAGTGCTAAAAGTCATACAGTACCGTCTATGCTTCTAGAAATAGTAGCGGCATGAACATCAGGAGACGGAGTAATCGTCAGGATCTTCATCAAAATGGTTATCAGTTATGGCTAACTTGTCATCTAGTAGCAGCAAGCGGTCTGGTTTGTCTTACGTGGACATCATTCTTCCGTTGCCATTTCTGGAAGCCGTCATCAGATTGAACTTCTTTACTGATCAGGCACCAACGACTTCCATCAGGTCATCAGATCAGAGACGTCACAGATAACGGCCACTAGTAGTAACAGTAGCACGAAAATCATAGTAGATACAACATGAGGCACGAACGGGATATACCAAACCAATCTAGAAGCTCAAGCTCCCGCTAATCCACGAACCCAGCTAAGCCATAGCCAATCACGTAATGACTACTCACAACAACATTACGTTACTAGTAACATAGATTACACCAACAGCAGCAGCTGCTGAAAACGAACAGAGCACCCGTTGAATCTTGGAATAGGGAACGGCGGCAGGCCAGAGGAGGACGGTGCGGCGGTCCACCGGACCGCGGTTCAGGAGGAGGTGGCGATGCGCGGCTCCCAGAAGAAGAGCTTCCCGCTCAGCTGGCCGCACCGGCTCATGTGCTTCATCAGCTCCTCCTTGCTGCGCCGCCGCTTCGCCGTCATCAGGAGCTTGCTCTCCCCGAGAGTGGCGCCGGGGACGACGTCGTCGTCCTCGCCATTGCCCGGCGCCGCGGCGGTCGCGCTCAGCGAGCACGCCGCGGCCAGTGCCGCGATCGCCGTGGTGGTGGACCCGGTGGCGCGCCTCGGCGGCCTGGGCGGGTGCTGGAGCGCAACAACGGGGGCGGCGTCATTGATCTCGCAGGTAGCGGCGGCCGGCTCGGCGCCGACGAACTTGTTGATGACGAGCGCGGAGCGGTGCACGCGCGGGCCGCTCCCGCTGCGCGCCTGCGGCTGCGTGCTCACCTTGAACTCCACCACGGTGCCCCTGTCCACGACCTCGACCTCCTCCTCGTCGTCGTCGTCCTCCTCCTCCTCCTCATGGGCATGCTGCTCGGGCTCCACCACGTGGTCGCGGTTCTCGTCGTCCGAGGCAGGGGCGGCGGTGTCGGCGAACGACAGGAGCAGGCGCCCGCCGCTTCGCTGCGCGCGGAACAGGGTGGGCGACGGCACGGGGACGGCCTGAACGACCAGGCGGCCGTCGCTGCGGTGCTGCCTCATCTCCATCGCCCCCATCACCGTGCGCCGCGCCAGCGACGGCAGCGGCGGCGGGAACGCCTTGGGCGGGGGCGCGCACGCAGCCTGCACCTCGTCCTCGCGCTCGTCGTCGGACCCCGGACACGAGCGGTCGGTGGCGCCGTCGGCGTCGGAGAAGCCGTCGGAGCCCGTCTCCGAGCCGAGGCTTTCGGTGCAGATCTCGAGGCTCTTCTGCGTCAGCAGGCTCGACGAGCGGCGCACGAGCGGGTGCACGTACGGCGCCTGCGCCTGCTGCCTCGCCGCGGCGCGGACGGGTTTCTGCGCCTGGATCATGTTCCATATGTCGTCCCTCTCCGGCCGGTGGTCGTCGGCGCCGTGATCCGTCTCCTTCGGCTTCACGACAGCCTTCTCGCCGGCGGCGGGAGCAGAAGCAACCTTGCCGCCGTCGCCGCCCTGCTCGACGGCGTTGCAGGGCTGGAGCTGCTCGGCGGTCTCGAACACCGTCAGTGCCATGTCTCCCTGCCGGTTCTTAGCAAAGCAAGTAGTGACACTGAGCTAGGCAGCTACCTAGCTCGATTTGTCACGCTTCCCGTCTGCTGCTGCTAAGGCTTCTACCGGGAGGTCACACGATATAAGAAACGGAGCAGAAGGGGCGGGGGTATTTGTAGGGGAGCGGAGGGGAACCTCGCGCTCGGGCTCGGCCTCTGCTCACCACCCACCCCACTAGCATGGAGGGAACAAATACTTTTGCCCCCGTGAGGGCCCCTCCATGACATATGCGTATTCCATTAGGAAATTTCGGCAAGCTTGGAAAATGATTTTTTGGAAGGAAAGGATACCACCTTCCCTATTACACAATGAATCCGTTTTCTATTTTACATTTATTATCAAGAAGTGGTACGTGACTCAATGACGAACCAATTTGCCTTAATTGGTTGAGGATGTAAGTGTACCTCTAGACTACTCGAGTCATCATCTTAGTCGTGAATCTGTGTTTATTTGTTCTTAACATGAAAGCCATCTTATTCGTTTCTGTTTGAACTAGTTACATCACACTCAGCATTTCCTAGAGCCAGATCTGTCCCGGAACAAAAAAATTGCTGGACAAGGTGACAAAGAATATCTCTTCTCATTTGGGTTATGTCCGGCTAGGTCCAAACTTCTCATTCAAGGCGCGTTCGGTTCTGCCTAATATTATCAGAACTAAACTTAGACCGGTGTAGTTTTATATAAGAAAATTGATGGATTTTTCACATTAAGTGCGATAAAATTAGTAGCAAAACTGATAATATGACGTGCGTGTTAGAGGGAGGCGACCACGCCAGCATGAGGTCGGTTTTAGCTGCATCTCTGACTTCGTACAGATCAGCCGCATGGCGCAGAGGTCCCAATTTCCAAGGACGTATCATACAGATACTCAATTCGTGTAGGACACGCGCGTAGTGATTTTTTTTTCACTAGTTAACGGCAAAACGAAGCAGGTAACAGGGACGTTGTGGTTCCACATAATTGTTCAGAGGAACGCCGCCCCGCCCAGCAAGGCAACAAACCTGCCTGCCTGCCCGCCTGCAAGTGCCAAGTGATCATATATGCGCAAGCGCCCGTCCCGCCCTGCCTGCCTATTCTCTGGCCCTGCCGCGCCCGGGTGCAGGACAAAACGCCCGATTAGCGCGCAGGCAGAGGAGAGAGAGAGGACCCCAAACCCACAAGCCACACGCTACGTACTGTCCAGCGCGCACCTTCCAAGGACCCTCGAACGCGGCTCCGTTTGTCCTGCCACGCCGCGAAAAAATCCTCATGGCCGGGCTTGGTTTGGGTTGAGTTTGGCTCCCTCCGTTCGGCACGTACGCCACGCCGAGGACACGTCGGCGGGAAGCCGGCGACAGGTGGATGCTGGCTGACGCGGCTGGTAATACTCGGTTTAGTTTCTCGATTTACGGGGCTATGCATGCATGGCTCCGACGTTTCTACTAAGCGCAGCAGATTTCTTTTCTTTTCTCTTCCTTCCAAGTCGCGCGTCGTGCATCCGGGCCCTCCATTGGCGCGGAAACAGAGCAAGCCAACCAGGGGACGCCACGCAGACGCAGGGGGAGCTTTTGACAAGTCCGGGCGTTCCCGTCGGGTAAACTGCCGTACGCCTTTCTGCTCGGTTCGACATCAGAGACGTGTACCCACTCGCGTCGCGTTGGGGCAGGCGTGAAAGTAACGTACGAGGAGTCCCAAAACGCAAAACTTATTACTACTCTAAAGGAGTACGAGGAGTACTGTAGAGGTTGACGTCTGGCTACTGCCGCTGCGAGCGTCCGTTCTTCTTCGTGAAGGCTACCTCGCGACCGTCCTTGATTAATTCCTTTTCCTGAGTGTATCCTTCCGCGTTGTACATGGGAAAGCCGCATATTGTTGCCCCTGGATTGGATCGTGTAAAAAAATCATGTGACTGCTGTTGGAATTATGTGGGCTTGGCCCATCTAAGCTGTAATATGTATCCCATCATTTGATCATCAACGTGCATCGGTGAACGAGACAGCATATTTTCAGAACCATCATCCAATACTTAGCATCCTGCATCGAGAGATGCAAATAACATTTTTTTTAGAAAACGTTATGCGTGACTCCTCGACTACTCTTCCTCAAGTTCTTTGTCGACTTATTGTCTTGCTCCACGTCACGCGGACGCCTACAGTCATGGCCATCGATCGAGCGTGTATTTGCACTAAACGTTTCAGCAAGCAACGCGCAGTACTACCTAATATTCAGATAAGATTTGCACCAACCCTGAAAGCACCTCATCATGAGCTACACATACATATTCGAATCCCAGACACGACGATCAAATCCACACTCGTACTCCATCTCCCAGTCATCGGGCCCCGGGGGAAACGCTAGCTGTTTTCTTGGGCGGTTTGGGTGATGCTTGGGGTAGCTTGTGCCACGCGTCGACACCCCGATCCACCAGGGATGAGCAAACAGGTCGTATTCATGTCTCCTTCAGCTCTACTGGAAGAATAAGATTCTACAGTTGTAGCATATCGTATTTTTTTTTAGATTCGAGCAGATCGTGGATGAGGTAACATCCTAGTACTTACTAATTAACCTGCGCAGCAGATTATGTTTCTACTAGCTAGCTGGATTAATTGAATGCAATACAGTAACAAGATTAGTATTTTGATGAGGATCCAACATATGTGATCAGGGTTTTTTCGGTGGATCCCAAAAAAGCGGACAATTGCAATGAAAAAAATGAAGGTATTTGGAATAGATTTGGATAGGACAGGCCTGACGCAGTGGTAGAGTCTCTCCACTTATGTACTGGAGGTCCTGGGTTCGAATCAGCCTCCTTGCAAAATAAGCAAGGGGAAGGCTGCCTAGAAATTCCCTTCCCCAGACCCCACAACGTGTGGGAGCTTTCAGCACTGGGTATGCCCTTTTTTTTTCTCCAAGTTACAAATTCAGATGATTTTGGGGGAAAACAAGATAGCACTCACATACTGACATACGTACGTTACGTACAGTAATTTTTCCGATGTTTCTTGCGTTTTAAATCTATTTATGCTTTGAACTTGCATTCCAGCTGCTACGTCCGTCCTCACGGCTGCTTTCTCATCATCACCACGCATATCATTTTTCCAATCTTCCACAGTTCCTCAATCAGCATGTTTGCACGCGCCCTCGGCACTTTTTTTATGCCGATGAGAGGAAGAAGGCTATCACTCGCGCGGTAACTTTTTTTTCTTCTGATATCCTTGTTGTCAGTCAAGTGAAAACAAACGGATGTTCCGTTTACTAGACGTACGACTTATTAGTATATTAATTATATAAAAAATATAAGTTATAACTGTTTGATTTAGATCTAAACGCGGGTGAGCGAATGAGTAAAAGTATCCCAAATTGCATACTCCCTCCGTTCTGAAATAAATGACGTTTAAAAAAATCTAATTTAATTTAAACTAAATTAGCTATGCTAAATATTATTTATTTCAGAACGGAGGGAAATGTAAGAAAATTAGCAAACGCCAAACCTTTTTAACAATGATGTTTAGGACAAAAAATCTAATTTAATTTGAACTAAATTAGCTGTGCTAAATATTATTTATTTCAGAACGGAGGGAAATGTAAGAAAATTAGCAAACGCCAAACCTTTTTAACTGTAGAATAGCAAAAGGTGAAAAGCGAGAGATCGCGTGGCCGGATTCCCCCTCTCCATAGCAGGAGCTGGCGCAGCGCACAGCGCAGAGAGCAGAGCAGGACCGGAAATCCACGGCAAGTGCCATCAGAATCCCGCTTGGATTTGCAGGCCATCCGAATCCTGCGCGCCATTACCACGACACTCACGATCCTGGGGGCCATCGTCGGATCTGCTTCGTTCCATCTATCTGCTACGTACAGCAAAAAGGCAGCTGCGACGCCGCCCGCGCGCGCGCGCGCGCTCCATAGATGGATGCATCGGCTGCCCATGTCGCCGTTGCGTTCGTGCGTGTTGGGACCGATCCGCGGCGAACCGGTCTCGATCGCCGTTGATAAACACGGGATCGGAGCGGATAAGATAACGCGTAACTAGTATATATGCTGTACTTTCGTTAATGGCGCTTCGTTTTCTGCCTGATGTATGTGTAGTGTAGTATCCCTCCTTGCATGCAACAGTACTAGTAGCTATGAGCTGACAACAGATGTAGGCATATCAATATCACGAATAATGTGTTTGTTGCGCGTACGTGAGAGCGCCTGCCTTCTTCTTTCAGACCGGCCCATTCGTTGGAGAGAATAACTTTAGTGGATCGGCAGCAGATTGCGCCACTGACGACGGATAGATGAATGGACGGTCGATTTGATCGACGCATGATGGCCTGATCTGAGCGATAGGAACCCCGGCCGTGGAGCGTACTACGTAGCGTGCACATGCATGCGCTGTGCATGCCCCACCAACCTTATCGCGCGGACGCTACTAGCCCGGCCTGGACCAACGGACATGTTCGCTCGCTCGCTCGTCGTCGCAGGCTAGCTAGCTCGATCGGGGCTACGTACTACTGCTGCTGCTGCTGCTGCTGCGTGTCGTGAGGTCATGGATCGCAGCTAGCGGCGTGGCGCGTTCCTGTCGTCTCGCCTTTACGACGTACATCCGCCGGCGCGGGCAAGTTGGCCGCCGAGCTCGAAGCGAAAGAAGCGTTGCTCGCCTTTATTACCTTTTGGTCGACCATGTCATCAGTTTTTCCTTTTTCTGCCGGCCGCGGACGAAAGACGCGCGCGCTATCGGTAGGAGGGAGAATAGAATAATCCACGAGGAGGAGGACGTACTACGTGCGTGTGCGACGCGCCCGACCTCCTCGAAACGTACGTACGGGCCGGAATGAGTAGGCAGGCCTGCTGCCGCGCTAGCTAGCTGTGCCGGCGGCGGAGCGCCGATGCCGTGGTACATAACGATTTCCGCGACGCCTTCTGCGTACGTACACGTACCGACCCAGCAGATACGATGACATGCTGGAGTACAGAAAGCGGGCCGGGTCGCCCAGGCAGGACTCACCGCTTGTCACCTCCCAGCTTTGTATCCTCGGTCGGGGACCTCCTAGCTAGCTAGCTAGATAGTCCTACAAAAGCATCCTCATCCTCCTAAAAAGGAGCCACACGCCCAGGTCGGCCCGCTACGTGCTACCTAGATTAGATCCTCTCATGATACCACTTCATCGCGGTCGTCGATTCCCTCGCCGCGCGTAGGCGTAGCTGCATGCCGGTCCGTGGAGACGGTCGATGGGCATGCGGCGGGGCCCGGCGGAAGCGGAAATGCAACGCCAATGAGCCCGGGGGTTCTGACGCGAAAGGCAAAGGCTACGGGTGATCGACCGGGCGGCGGGGGCGCGCACATGGCGCGGGGATGCCCGAAATGGCGGTGCCCTAGGCTTTCGGGGGTAGTGGGCGAGCAGGTGATCCCAAAGGCCAGCGATCCACTGGAGATCGTGTCGCCTGGACGTGTCAACATGGGGTTGGGCACAGCACTCCTCCGTCCGATCAGGTTCGAGATCCGTGTAGTGAGCCACTGCAAATTTTAGTTAAAAGGCACGGACAAGAAAAGACCCGTCGATCTAATGATTGACGTGATTATCAAGCTCGATCTTTGCCTCTCCGGCGACTCGATCAGGCTTACGACCGACCTTAATCCAAAAGGAGGCAAAAGGGAACAGAGGGTGAGTACGGACGGACAGCGACGGCGAACGGTGCTCACTACCGCCTAATAATCCTTCGTCAGGATTCATGAAGAAACAAAATAAAATCCCAAACCGGCATACGACAGGTCCGCTGATGGCCGGTGAGCGCATGGCATGGCAGTGCCGTTGACGTTATACTACTTCCCTCTCCTTTTTTTTTTCTGTGACCATTCGGGCTATTAATTAGCTTTCCCTAAGTCTTTATACTCTTGCCTTTATTCCTCGACTCCTTTGTATTCTATTCGCGACTAAAGCAAGCTCCCGTTTCCAACTTGGGCCAAACAGGGTAACGATGAAATCTGGAGGAATCACCACACAAGTGGAATGAGCTGTAGCTATGCATGACAGATAAGGTTGCAAATCATATATTCCCTGTATTAAAATACAGTTCTATACACAACAACAGCAACCAATGAATTGCACAGCCAGTAAAGAATCATAAAGCCAACACATAAATAACCAAAACTTGAACCTGAATACAGGCGGACTCTACAGAGGAGCTGCACCTCAACCACGGTACACACAGCTCTTGCAAGCGCAACTCTGGAAAAAATATCTATGCTCGTCAACCTGACACCATTCTGCTCCTCCACAACTTCTAATGCAGACATTACATTTGGTTTGACCTATCTAATCATGTCCGACGAACACTGGTTTTCAGCAGATGGCAGTCGTTGACAAACCAAAGCAATCCAGCAGAAGAAACCAAAAAAAATTCTGCTTCTGCTTCTCAGAGCTCATCTTTTATTGGAAAATGCTGCCAGTGCGTTCGCATGAGCAGGCGGCAGAGCACTCAGTATAGGCTGCATTTGCTGACCGTAAACAGATACCAAATGCGAAACTGCCTTGCCAATATTTACTTTGACTTCGTCACCCTCATCAGGGGAGACCACTACTTGGGCAAAAACATGTACCACATCAGGCACAAGAGGAAGGATCTGTAACAAAAAAAATGTTAGGTTTTACCCACGAGTATAGAACAGCAATGGACATATAGATCAAGAATCACCTGGGGATGTGAGGACAACAACAAATTGCAGATGCAACTATAGACAGTCATTGATTCTTCATGATCTTCTTTCAGTGGCAAAGCTTTGATAAACACTGGCAGAACCTGTAAGATTGCAACCAAGCATTTGTTAGCTGGAACATTCTTAAATCTGCAACCTGAAGTTGTACAAACATAATAAGTGCAACGTCGTGACAACCTGGTTGAGAGGAATTGACTGAGGCTGAACCATTATCATCCTAGCAATAGCACCAGCAGCATTATCTCTTACTGCATCATCTGATTCAGAGTTACTAAACAAAGGGTGCAAAGCACGAAGTATATCGCCATAATATCTGCATAGAGATGAACCAGAACTAGTGAGCAAATGAACCAGAGTTGCTAGTGAATAAGAAAAAATTGTTCACTTGCTTTGGTCTGTGTGAGCTAAAACTTTGAAGGAGCATCAGATCAATAGAGTCGTAGTGACTGGCAGGCTCCAGTAAGGAAAAACTTGGACAAACTATGAATCTTGTAGTCGATTCAAATTAAAGCACTGGAAGTAACTATGGTTCTATTAACTGCTCTAACTTGCAGATAATTTTTTTTAAAAAAGGTGTACCCGGTGCTGAAAGCTCTCACACAATGCGGGGTCTAGGGAAGAGGATTTCTAGGCAACTTTTCCCTTGCTTAATTTGTAGATATTTTAAAATAACTTATTATATGTGGACAAAGTGGAACACAATACATCCTTCCCTCCTTTTTTCTACAACAACAACAAAGCCTTCCCTCCTTTTTCTATAAGAAAAATATAATGAAGTCATTTTTTCCTCGTTAATATATTACAACATAAACAGGAGTATTTCTCAAACTATTAACACAGGCATAAGACATGAAATACGACTGTTTGAGCAAAGTAATATGCATACTTTAGTGCTGCAGCACCTCCGTTCTTGCATAT
Organism: Neostapfia colusana; assembly: GCA_030760725.1. Classification (NCBI taxonomy): domain Eukaryota; kingdom Viridiplantae; phylum Streptophyta; class Magnoliopsida; order Poales; family Poaceae; genus Neostapfia; species Neostapfia colusana. The sequence goes on along the minus strand of JASWHV010000013.1, from coordinate 85,838,264 downwards.
CTCACCAGCACAGAAAGCCGCATTCCTCCTATTAGTAGCATCAGATGATGCAAGCTCTTTCAACACCAAAGGCATTATCCTCTGATAAAAATTCAAATATGACAAAGCAGGCAAGATATATATTGAAATGAATAAGGTTCACGTTTTTTAAGAATTCTAGAAACTTACGTCAATATAAGCAGATATTGGAGCACCCATTTCCTGAGCGACCTCAGCTAAGGTTGCAACAACCATAGTCTTATCTTGGGGAGGATGGGGAGATTTCTGCATTTGTTCAAGGAAGCGTTACAAACAGCAACAACAAAACCTTTTAGCCCCAAGCAAGTTGGGTAAGCTAGAGATGAACCCACAAGTAACAGGCTAACAGCAAAACATATCAGAAAGTTACAATACAGAAGAAAAGGATAAAAAGAAAGAGAGGAACAGAAGTAGTAAAAAAAAAGAAAAACACAAATAGGGATGTGGATCAAGTGCATATAGCGAGAAAGGGAAGAGTTACATACAGCGAACTTCATCAAGGGGTCAAACAATTTTGCAAAGATAGGATCAAAATAAGATCCCATCACTTTTGCAAAAGCAGGCAAAAGATCTGAAACTGCATCCATGAGGACTTCATCATGGTCGATATCGCCATCATCTTCATCATCTGACTCTGTTTGCTGACAGCTTGATTGTTGACGCAAAAGAACTAGTGTTGCCTCAGCCAACCTTGATATGTCTGGAACAAAAACAAAATCATAAAAAATAGTAACAACACAAACTAGTATTTTGAGGCCACCTAATACTGGATGAGTGCACCTTACAAGGTTCAATTGCAGTGATACCACAGTCCTTCACAATGTCTGATACACTCATGCAAGCCTGCGCAACTACCTCTTTGTCATCATCCTCTGTCATGGTCTTGGTGTAAATGTTCATAACAGTATCTGGAAAATAAAAATCCAGCATTATCATTTAATACACGACAAAATGGACTTGAAATGCAGTACGTTATATCCAGCATTTACCAAGGACATCCTTCTGTTTCTCTATGATATCCTGCATGGCAGAAAAAAATACTTCCATCATAATTCTGAAGTCTTTTACAACAATCATCTCTAATTGAAGAAGGAACAGCTGAAGTAGCACTGAGTAGAAGCAAGATGGAATACTCACAGCATGTGTAGGTGGTATTGTCTTAACTGCAGTTAGGATATCTGCAAGAAGGATATTATTGTAACTACTAAGTACTAACAAATAACCACAAAATTTTTGCCTGAAAAAACAAAAAACCACAAAACTATATCTATTGTGGAACACTGTAAAATGGTAAAGCTAACCTACAGGCTACAGCACAAGAATCCCTCTACCTACTATGATTCAAATTGATCAACATCATACCACTCTGGTTTAGGTGTGGAGTAGTAGCATTGATTTATAGTCCTCATCTATAAATATATGTTATTGTGCTAACTACACTTAGTAATTAGTATATAACCCTAGTACACACTAGCATTGGTTGAGTAATTAGATTGCAGTCAGACCTACAGGAAATCTCAGCAGATGGAAAATAGGTGTGAAGTACACCATTCAAAAATCACATATACTGGATTATTTGTCCCTTTCTATTTTACTACACACTACAAATTATGCTATAGACAGCTTTTCCATAGCGCAGAATACATTTGAAGAACACACATTTATACACTTTATGACTATTTGATATTTGCAATAGCATTTTCTTTTGTTGAACCACTTAGCCTGATAATGAAATGTCTACAAAGCCGAGAGTTCAGAAACAAGAAGGGAAACAAAGGCCCACTGAAAACTCATGCATCAACTAAAAGCAGGGAAGATATTACGTTTTAAAGAAATGATTGCCTGGAGCCTGAGATCTTCATGAAAATACCCACTGTGCCGAATTAAAATCTTCAGCGACTCCTCTAGATACCTATGTGTCAGTTAAGGAAACTTTGAAAGGTGAACCAATAACATGAGCGTTCTCACAGCATTTTTTAAGGATACGGAACATAGGCACTCTTTGTGTGAAGAGCAAAAAATCCAATAGCCTGTGTTGCAGCAGCTTTCTCATCTAGTACTCCAGTCCTCACACTGATATTTCTAACTCTTGGCTCATCATTAGCGTCATCATCAGAGGAAACACCACCGAATCCATTGTCAACGCTATCAGCATCATCAATGTCTATAGCAGAACCATCATCCAAGTTGCAGGAAGAAAATACAAGAGGGACAACATGAGGGAGATACTGCAAGCACAACTCACTTTTATAAATAAAATATCAATCATAATTGAATAAATTTGTAGTCCCTTTATTACCTGTGTAAAACTGTCACCCAAAATCTCAGCAACATTGCTAAAAAAACCATGAGTATATTCTCTAAGTTCGCTGTAATCCAATACAAAGCCCTGCAGGTTCAGAGGGCATAAAGAGTTGCACTAAACACTGTCAAAGCACCTGAAGACATTGGAATTAACAATTCAGACTCACAGAAATAGCAGCCTCAATAAAAGGAGGCAATATTGCTTCAATCCTTGCTCTGCCAACTGCCATTGCTACTATCCCAACAACCTCAGTAGCCCTAGCTCGTGCACACAAATCTTCGTCATTCGTGAGCACCATAAAACCTTTCATCATTTCCAGAACCTTCTCAGCATATGGTATAAAAGCCTGCTCTGCAGCAGCTGCCACTGAGCCAATTGCAGACTGCAGAAAATATCAGCATTGTCAAACTGAAATGGAATTAAGGAAAAAACTTACCACCTGCCAAATATAAAGCTTATTTTATATAATTTACTACTACACAAACCATGCACGTCTCTTGCAGGTTCCGGGGGCTGCTCTGCAAAGACATAACTAATCTGCATATCAAGGGATCCAAATATGGAAGGATATCTTCACCCATGTCCTCACAGAATGCTGCAAGAGCATAATATGATTTCTCCTGCAAGAACAAATGCATAAAAGTTTTAAATTTATTATTCAAATTAGACAATTAGAAAATATTTCTGCCATTATGACTAGAAAATATCATCTCATTTGATTCCATACCTTAACTTCATCTGATGGGTCTTCAAGTGCATTTAGGATGCATGGAAGTACACTTGCATAGTGAGATAATATTTCTGGCTGCAAGTGTTCAGCAAACTGACCAAGTGCAAAAGACCCAGCACCTCTAACCATTTGCTCTTGATCCTTCAAAGCCTCCAGTACAATTTTCAGGCAATCCTCCAACTTATCCTTCAGATATTCGCAGCAACCCTCGGAGATAACACCAAGTGATGTAACAGAAGCCTCACGGTACTTCGGATTAATGTGATGAAAACTCACAGAAGCAAATTCAAGAACTGGTCCAAGAACGTGTCTTGGTAAGTTCATAGCCATTGTATCAATGACTTCAGCGGCAGAACGATCTGCTGCTAGATCAGAATCCTCATCTTCATTAGCTGTTTCTGTAAGCAAGGGGCACATAACTTGTAGAATTGGTATAATCAGCTTGTGCTTCTTCAGGAAAGATGCTTTAAATTTTACAAGCCATGAAATTATCTGGATAGCCTGATAGTTTAGTAGTTTAAACAAGTTAGTGTTCTGTAAACTAGATAGGTAGATATTAAAGAATGCTGATGGCAGAACAAACCTGCTGCCTTATATTTATTTCCAGATTTTGGTTTGCACAAACTTCCAAAGAGAATTGGACAATTGATCTCACATAGTCACCAAGAAGTGGCACAGGAGACTCAATTAGTTCATCAAATATTTCGAAGGCAATGGACGCAATGTCTTCCTCACCATTAGCAAGACATTGCCTGGATACATTCAATATACTGGGAACAAATTCCCGTAACATTTTTACCTACAAGTGTACCCACACATGACTACAAAATCAGACGACAGCAATGTGTCAAATTGAATATTCTGCTACATCAAACATGAAATAAAATTGCACAATGTAAATTAATAACAAAGAATGCTTAGACACATGAAGAAAGCGCCTAAAATCAAGGGAATTACTGGTAATATATATAGTGACCATGCTCACATTGTATGGACTATAATGTTACCTCACTGGCACAGAAATAATATCATGCAGAGCCATAATAAACTAATAATAATCAAAAGAAAATATAAATATGCAACGGAAGAAACCTCAGGGACAGCAAGCTCTCAACGAAGTGGTTTTCCTTCTCCTAGCTGTATGAATAATAAATTGGTTTATGGGACTCATGGCAGAAGTTTTATTCTGCAGACATGTTTGTTGGCATACAGAGTTGTCTAGTGATATAGCAACGAGCCAACATTACAGGATAATAAGCACACAAAATAGGGAAAGTACCACTTGTTATAGCCAATAAAAGATTTTATTAACAAATAGCATATCTGAAAAAGCAGGGCCGACTGAAACAGTTGAGAGCTTGGAAGGAAGAACTTACAATGTCACCTTCATCGTTAACATACTCTATGAAAGATCCAACAGCCCTGTTGTGCAAAGAAAGAAGTTAGCTTATTCACAGTAAACTGTGGTCAGGCATTATACTTAAATGAGCTTGTTGTTTCGAAATTGAGCCATACTTTAGGGCTGCAATTCTAATTCGTGAGCTAGTCTCATCTTGTAGGCATTTCAGCAAGATAGGTTGCAAATTGTTCAGATGAGACTGAAAAGTAGTCCCAATGGTTTCAGTAAGAGAGCTGAAAAGGATCAATGCCACCTGTAAAAAAACAGCATCAATTTATTAACATCACGGCCCCGCTAACACACATATCATAGAGAAAGTAAAAGAGGAGTTGAATGCACAGGTAAAAGCATTTACGGATAAAGTAATGAATGGCCATATGATGCCAATTTAGTTGTGCATGTGCATAGGCGATTGTGTGACTCACATTTTGGTGTTGTTCACAGGCAGGCAAGTGCAAAATGAATTTGAAAGGAAGGAAGCAAAGGGGATTTTACACAGATAAAAAAGACTCAGTAGTGCAGAGTGCAGACCATTTAGCTCTAAGTGATTCACTATACTCTTAGCCTTTCTAAGAGAGTAATGTGCACAAGCCATTGCATAAGCGCTGGCCAACATGCTTCTGAAACCATGTCACCGAAATCGAAAGATATCTAATTTCATCTGCCGATATGGAAGTTAAGAACGTGTAATAATAGAAGAAAAAAGGCGTCGCAAATAGGATTTTGTTGTGATTAGCACTTAATGTTCATCCAATATATTCCAATTTTCATATGTTTCTTTTTATCTAAATTGAAGAATACGACTTCACAAAGACAAACTTACCTCTCTATGATCTTCTTGTGGACTTTGGCTGCACTGGAAAAGGAAAGGTAACAGCTCTGGCCACTCTCCTGCAGGGATAGCATACTTAGCTATAATGCTCACAACATTTGCACTGGCTCGCCTTACAAGATGACTGCATAAAAGAAAGAGAGAAAGATATCTAAGCTTCATAGAAATATATGTGAAGATATATTTGTAAGGCACATCGAAAAGCAAATGAAGAGCAGAAAGTTTTGCTGCCAACATTTGCACCAGACAACAATATCCCTGCATTGTAAACATGATCTTCATGAAAACAAATACCTATTATGGACGATACCAGTTCTGATTGTTTTAAGTTGCACTAGATACATAGATCTCTTAATTTTAACTGTGATAAAAAAACTGTAACCTAGATAATAGTCAACAACAACAACAACAACCAAGCCTTTATCCCAAGCATGTTGGGGTCAGCTAGACATGAAACCCAATATCAATGAAGTAAAAGAGGGGAAGAGATATAAGAACAAGAAAAAAGAAAAAGAAAAAATAGAAAAAAGGAAAAAATGGGAAAAGAGGGAAAGAAAAAAAGAAAAAGACAAAAAAAGAGAAAAAAAAGAAAAAGAAAAAAGAAAAAAACAAGACTAAGGTTCTGGCATATGAATTGCTACTTTCCATGCGGTCCTATCATGAGCTAAGTCTCTGGATACATTCCAATCTCTCAAATCTCGTTTTACCGCCTCCTCCCAGGTCAACCTTGGTCGTCCTCTACCCCTCCTAATATTTTCTCTACCTCTTAAAATCTCATTGTTAACCGGTGCTTCTGGAGGCCTCCGCTGGATATGTCCAAACCACCTAAGTCGATGTTGGACTAACTTCTCTTCAATCGGCGCCACCCCTAACTTATCACGAATCACCTCATTCCTTATTCGGTCTCTTCTCGTGTGCCCGCACATCCACCGTAGCATGCGCATCTCTGCGACACTCATTTGTTGGACATGTTGCCGTTTAGTTGGCCAACATTCCGCCCCATAAAGCATCGCGGGTCTGATCACCGTCCTATAGAACTTCCCTTTTAGCTTTTGTGGGACCTTCCTATCACATAGGATTCCAGAGGCTTGTCGCCATTTCATCCACCCTACCTTGATCCTGTGGCAAACATCCTCATCAATATCGCCATTGCTTTGTAACATTGATCCTAAGTATCGGAAAGAGTCCCTTCTAGGTACTACTTGTCCTTGTAGACTAACATTTCCCTCTTCACGAGCAACACCACTAAAGTCACACCTCATATACTCGGTCTTGGTCCTACTAAGTCTAAACCCCTTGGACTCTAAGATTTGTCTCCATAACTCTAATTTCTTATCAACACCATCCCTAGTTTCATCTACCAGCACTACATCATCGGCAAAGAGCATGCACCAAGGGATATCCCCTTGTATATCCTTCGACACCTCATCCATCACAAAGGAAAAGATGTATGGGCTCAAAGCTAATCCTTGATGTAGTCCTACCGTGATAGGAAATGCATCAGTCTCACTATCACTTACGCGCACACTTGTCCTAACATTATTGTACATATTCTTGATAAGGGTAATGTACTTTGTTGGAACTTTATGTTTCTCTAGTGCCCACCACATGACTGACCATGGTATCTTGTCGTACGCCTTCTCTCAATGAACACCATATGCAAATCCTTCTTCTGCTCCCTATATCTCTCCATAAGGTGACGAAGCAAGAAAATCGCCTCCATTGTAGACCTCCCAGGCATAAAACCAAACTAGTTTTTAGTGACATTGGTCACTTTCCTCATGCGGTGTTCAATCACTCTCTCCCAAAGCTTCATAATATGACTCATAAGCTTAATCCCTCGATAATTAGTACAACTTTGAATATCACCTTTATTTTTGAAGATAGGTACTAATATACTTTTCCTCCATTCTTCAGGCATCTTGTTTGACTGAAAAATGTGGTTGAATAGCTTTGTGAGCCATACTATTGCCACGTCCCCAAGGCATCTCCACACCTCAATAGGGACATCATCAGGGCCGAGAGTCTTTCCTCCTTTCATCCTTTTTAAGGACTGCTTAACCTCAAACTCTTGTATCCTCCGCACGAACCGCCTGTTGGAGTCATCAAAGGAGTCATCCAACTCAACCATAGTGCTCCCATTCCCATCATTGAATAGCCCATTAAAGTAATCCCGCCATCTATTCTTAATCTCTTCATCCTTCACTAGAATGTGGTCAGTCTCATCTTTGATGCATTTAACTTGATTGAAATCCCTCATCTTTCTCTCGCGGATTTTTGCTATCTTGTATATGTCCTTTTCACCTTCTTTTGTCTCTAGTCTCTCATATAACTCATCATAGGCATATCCTCTTGCCTTACTCACAACCCGCCTTGCATTTTTCTTGGCCTCTTTGTACTTAAGCATGTTGCTTGCGCTTCTATCATTATGCCAACTCTTGAAACACTCCTTCTCCTTAATGGCTTTTTGCACATCCTCATTCCACCACCAAGTGTCTTTATCTACAAGTTTCCTTCCTTTTTTCACACCGAACACCTTACTAGCTAACTTCCTAATGCAAGTTGCCATCTTCACCCACATACTATCTGCATCTCCATTTTCTGCCCAGTGTCCTTCTGTGATCACCCTATTTTTAAAGGATTCTTGTGGTTCCCCTTTCAACTTCCACCACTTTGTTCTTGTGATTTTGACACCTTTGTCCTGCAAAGAACATGTATGGAAGCAAAAGTCAACTACCACAAGCTTATGTTGTGTCACAACACACTCCCCGGGGATCACCTTACAATCTAGACACTCCCGTCTATCCCTTCTCCTAGTGAGGACAAAGTCAATCTGGCTAGAGTGTTGGACACTACTAAAGGTCACTAGGTGAGATTGCCTCTTCCTAAAGAGGGTGTTAGCTACCAACAGATCATAGGCTACGGCAAAGTCTAGGATGTCCTTACCCTCTTGATTTCTATCGCCGCATCCAAAGCCTCCATGTACTCCCTCAAATCCTAGGTTAGTTGCACCCACATGACCATTGAGATCTCCTCCTATGAGGAGTTTCTCGGTTATCGGTACACTACTAGCCATATCCTCCAAGTCCTCCCAAAATTGCCTCTTAGCACTCATGTTGAGCCCAACTTGTGGGGCATAAGCACTAATGATGTTCAAGACAATGTCCCCAATTACTATCTTGATTAAGATGATCCTATCCCCTCGTCTTCGAACATCCACTACTCCATCCTTAAGACTCTTATCTATTAGAACACCTACGCCATTTCTAGTCCCAGCCGATCCAGAATACCAAAGCTTGAAATCGGTATTCTCGACTTCTCTCGCCTTCTGACCCGCCCATCTAGTCTCTTGTACATAAAGGATATTTACTCGTCTTTTAATGGCAACATCTACTAACTCACGTAGCTTCCCCGTCAAGGATCCTACATTCCAACTACCCACCCGAAATCTATGTTCCTCGGCTAGCTTCCTTACGCTTTGCACCCGTCGAGTAAGATGCAAAGACCCTTGCTCACTTATCACTACATCCGGGCGATGATGTAGCGCACCACTAAGGTGGTGGCGATCCGGCCCTTGCTCATTTAACACCATATCCGGGTTCCGATATGGCGCGCCACTAAGGTGGTGACGACCCGGCCCTTGCCCACTTAACACCATACCCGGGTCCCGATATGGCGCGTCGCTAAGAGGGTTACGCCCCAACGAATTTCTATTGGGTTTCATTTCCATGAGAATGGCTAAGTGTAGTTGTTGGCTCGCCAAGCCTATCACAACCCCCTCCTCCTTTACCCGAGCTTGGGACCGTCTATGTTATTACAACATAGGCGGGGTTAACCTAGATAATAGTCAACGCTGATAAATGCTCATACACCATGACCATGGTTTTCAAGGCGCTGCCTAAGCATCCAGGCCATCACAGGACGCCATATGGCCATATGGGCTTAGTTACGCTACAACATCTAGTCACTAAGCACAACACCTCAGAACTATACCCACAACTTTACATGTATGAAACTAACTATTAATACATGTATTTTTTTAGTCCAAGAGAATTTGAAACCAATTGGATAAGGCAAAGTTAAAAATTTTAGATATCAAATTTAACAATAATTTTTTTAGTTTTGGATGGAAACATCCAACATTTGATTTGGTGTGTTTCTTTTAATTGCATTTCATGTTAGATAAGATTCACCAGACAATCCAGATTTAAACAGGTAGAACGGAGCTATAATGTGTGAGCTGTTTTACTGCAGTTATTAGAAGACAATCCAGATTTAAACAGGTAGAACGGAGCTATAATGTGTGAGCTGTTTTACTGCAGTTATTAGACAGCCTCTAAATTGCCCAAGGGATTGGGGACAGGTGGTTTAGGACGGACCTGTGGTCCAGAGTGATGGAGTCGATGAGGGTTTCCTTTAGGGATGCCTTGGCGTGTGGGGGGAGCTTGGGCCAGTGGGAGGTGATCTTCTTCCGGAGGAGCACTGCGGCGAGCTGGCGGACGTTGGGGGTCTTGGCCGTGCGGAGGTGGTGGACGAGCGCGGGCACCACCTGAGGGTCGCGCGCCAGCCGCCGGATCTGCTCCTCCGCCTGCCGCCGCGCGTCGTTGTCCGGCATCAGGAACTGGATCAGCAGCAGCTCCAGCGACTGCGCCATTCCTCCCGCCTGGTACTGCTGCTGCTGCTGCTGCCCGCAGGCTCAAGTCTCCCTTGCACCGCGATCAGAGGGAGGCCGGCGGCGCGCGAAAGGAGGGGGAAGCAAAAACCCTATCGATTTTTCGGAGGCGTGGTCGCTCAGGTTTTGGTGGCGGCGCGGGACGGGTTTAATAGTAGCTGGGAAATTGATGTCTTTTCCGTTATTATGATTTTCTTAACTTACTAATTGCACATTTTTATTCCGGGCGGAGGATGATGAGCCGAGGCTTGGCAGTTGGCACCCTGTCTGGTGTGGCGTCTGCCTCTGCTCCAGTCAAGTGGTTGCTGCAACAAGTACGTTGAGGTTGGAATAGGAACAGGTTGCATGAACTTGCCATATAGCCCAGCCCATCCAGCCCAATATAGTCCATTCCTTCCTAAATTCAGTTTTTTTTTCTCTTTCAGTTTGGCTCCAGAGTTCCAAGGTTGTTCTGTGGCTCAGCTTTTTTTTAGTAGTATGAGAGGACTTTATTGAGCAGTAGGATTGGGTTCCTGAGCAATCAATTCCTCTATGTAACAAGAAACTCACGCACACCACACATGACTGTGAGTTGTATGTACTCTATGTTTGGAAAAAACATCTAAACTATTTTGTGACATGTACACTCTATTTCTTTTGCTTTGCAAGATTAGTTTGTTGTTAATTGTTCTAAAAAACTTCTCAAATTAATTAAATTACTAAGAATTATAGTCAAGAAACAAAATCCTACATCGAAAAACATATTGACCCGCACTTGCGGCAAATAGCAACTCATGTCGGGGTTTTACCCTAACTAACATCAACAAATTAAAACCGGAGATAATATACCAGTGGTTTGAAATACGATCTCCCAATTACAATCTTACAGTTACTTCTCCAAACCGAGAACTTCAAAGCAATTTTCAAGGCTCTAAATGGCCTAAAAATGGCATACTACTCTTAACACCCACCGCATAGTTTTGGGGAAGTGCTCGATTTCTATGACCTCCAATGTTGGCAACTCTTGACGTAAAATGCATGGCAATTGAGCCTACAAGTTGTACCGTTCTTTCCATTATGAATTGTGTGGCATATAGATGAACAGTGCAAATTTTAGTGCCAATGTTATAGCTCACCACGCACCTACCGGTTCAGTGGGCTTTGTTGCCAGCTTCCAGTACTACTGAAGGCTTCCAATAGCTTTTCCAGCACGCGGAGCCCTCCGTACGGGCTTCAGCCCATGTGGCCCTACAGCTTTCAAAAACCCCAGTGGTGGTGCACCAGTTTGCCAGTACGACACTGCAAGCTTCCACACAGGTTGCAGTCGTGGGTCGCCTCCACTTGCCCACACGAACTTGCGAAGAGGCTACCTGGCCGCGCGTATCGGACGCGTAGAAAAGGGCCCGTCTACCCGTGAAACTCGCGTGAACAAAACGTAGGAACAGGCCTGCCGCCCGCGTCGGCCTGGGCCTGTGACGCCCGCGGCCGCCGCCCGCCGTGCGAGACGACGGCCCCGCCGAGGCGGGAGCCCCTTTTAACTCGCCGTCCCGCCGTGAAAGCCGACGCGCACAAAAGAAACCGAAAGCCGAAGCGAGAGGCGGCCACACCACCTCCCCCCTCTCCGCCCGTCGCGCCGAAGCCGAGCGCGAGCCGCTGCCATTCCCAACCACCCCCCTCTCCCTCGTCTCGTCAATTCCCCGGCCGGGAAATGAGAAACCTAGTACTGCCATAGAGGTCAAGTCGCTCGCTCGCCCGCTCACCGCACCTGCACGCCGCACCCGTGCTAGCTGGAGCAGTGGCGTCCACGGAGCCCCTCATGCCGCCACGCGCCGGGGCCACGCAGCAGGGCGAGTGCTGCAGCCATGGGCTCGAGCCGCGGTGGCGCGCCGTCGGCGGCGGGGCGTCCTGCAGCTACCTGCCCCTGCGCAAGCGGCTGTCCGTGGACGGCAAGTGCCCGGCGGCGCGGCGTATATGCATCTGGGAGTGCGACGGCGAGGCCGGCGACATCACCTGCGACATCGTCGCCCCGCCGTTCCACCGCAGCTGCAGCGCCGGGGCCGAGGCCACCGCAGAGGGAGGCGGAGGCGGCCAGGAGGCCCGGCGAGGCCATCCGCAAGGGGCACCGGAGCTACAGCCTGATGCTTAACCTGCAGCTCGGCATAAGGTAGCAATGCTCTCTAGCTGCCGCTACGTCTCTCAAAAATGCCCAGCGTCTCTGACAGTTGGTCGGGTCTTGGTGCCGTAGCTACTCGGTGGGGAAGTCGTCGGCGCTGCCGTTCAGGAAACTCTCGCCGTCGGACTTCGACCCGCGGGAGAAGGTGTGGACGCGGTTCCCGCCGGAGGGGTCCAAGCTCACGCCGCCGCACCACTCCGTGGATTTCCGGTGGAAGGACTACTGTCCCGCCGTATTCAGGTGCAACATTGCTCTGCTGGTCATGGATTTCGTCATATGGAAGGAGCCAAGTAGGTGCAGTTGTTTTCTGCACATGGATACATTGCCTGACTGCTGATTAATGCCAGGCACCTGAGAAAGCTGTTCGGCGTGGATCCGGCGGACTACATGCTCGCCATCTGTGGGAACGAGGTGCTCCGGGAGCTGGCATCGCCGGGCAAGAGCGGCAGCTGCTTCTTCGTTACGCAGGATGATCGATTCATGATTAAAACCGTGAGGAAGGCCAAAACGAAGGTCAGTGAGTGATATTCTGATCTGGTAGACTAAATCCCTTCACTCGTGTAGTCACATTCTTGCTAATTAGTTCCATTTTTCTTCCACCACTCTGATCATTTTTACTCCTGTGCCTGAAATGATTCTGAAAAATCAAATCTAAAAACAGAAAGGGACCTTTAGTCATTTTTTGGCAATAGCTGCTATTCTTTTCTTAATTTAGATTTTTTTTACATCTTATGCGTACAAAAGACCAAATGGGTCGGACCCTGCCCAAGCGGGAGTTACATGCACCGAGCTGCCCTTTCCCTTTCTTTTTAAATCCCAAATCTAGCTTGTTAATGAAAGAGACATGAATTTTTACCTGAGTATGAACATTGGCTCACCCAAAATCTTAGCTTGCAGGTTCTAATAAGGATGCTGCGGAGCTATTACGAACATATTTCTCGACACAAATCCACTTTATTGACAAGGTTTTATGGCACACATTGCATTAAACAAGCTGGCTGCCCCAAGGTAAGAAATAATTCTTGTAGTATTTTGTTGAAATTTAAAGGAAATGATTTCAACAATGATACAATGTCAATATAAACAACTAGGTCTGGTTCATTATAATGGGCAATTTTTGCTGCTCAGAGTATAAGATCCATAGAAGATTCGATTTGAAAGGTTCCTCATATGGTCGGACTATTGACAAAGCAGAAGAGAAGATTGATGAAACCGCTACTCTAAAGGATCTCGACCTTGATTATACATTCCACTTGCAGAAATTTTGGTACGAGGAGCTTATGAAGTGAGTTTCTCGTTACACTAACTTAAGTTCATGGGCTTAGATTTTAGAAAACCTATTAGACTAATCCTAAGTCAACTCTTTGTATGACACAGACAAATTCAGATGGACTGCACGTTCTTAGAGACACAAGGAATTATGGACTACAGCTTGTTGTTAGGAGTTCACTTTTGTAATGATTTTTCAATGTCTAAGAAAGGTGTTCCTCAATATATTGGAATGCCAAGTAAGTATCATGGATCACAGTTGTTTTCAAAGGATCTGAATTATGGCAAACATGTATTTTGCTTGTTAGCTGATAGTACACTAGTTTTGATCTGACCTTGATGATGTACCTTATCAGAATCCACGGGCAAAAGAAAATCGTTTGAAGGTGGCAGCGATGTTTGTGAGCTTTGCTTTATTGAATCTGGAAGCAAGGACAGAGATTTCATTATTGACTCTTGGTAACTTATTAATTTCATGTTTTCTTTGAATATTTTTGCCACTTGATGTGAACTGTTTCTTAATATTCAAATTACTCTTTAGGAACTAGTTGTAACTAAGCTTGAAACCCATTTATCAATCAGTTGCCATATTTTTAGTATAAAACTTATAGATTACTGGAATAATGTGTTTTCTTGGTGCCCCTTTCATGTATAGTAGCACTTTAGAACTTGTCAATTACTCAATTGTAAATGTAAAATTTCATCAATAAAGCTGCAGTTGCTTTGTTGACTTTTGGGTGTAGGTACCTCAGTACCTGCTAGTTGCTTATATCGCTGCAATAGTTGAGCTGTTTTGGTGATTAGCATAACTGGAATGTTTGGCCCTCTAACTTGACAAGTAGTTTGTAGTACTATTTTAGTTCAGACATGTATAATAAATAATAATGCCACTCTCCATTATGGCAAAGTGCTGAATCTTATGTTGTATTTATCATGATCCTACTTTGTTGCTCCCTTTGTAGCCAACAAACAAGGAGCATCTTTTCTATTGTTCTAATCCAATCTCTGCCTGCTCATATCAGGAAGCCATTGATCCAATTAGGAATGAGCATGCCCGCGCAGGCAGAGCGCAGATCAAAGAATCTACTAGACAAGTTTCTCCTTAATGAAAGGCACTTGTTCATAACCATTCCAAGTGGAGGATCGTCTGATGTCTACCTGTTTTTTTGGAATAATTGACATTCTTCAAGACTATGACATAACTAAGAAGCTTGAGCATGCTTATAAGTCCTTCCAAGTCAACCCTGGCTGCATTTCTGCTGTCGACCCAAAGCTTTACTCAAGAAGGTTCCAGGACTTTATTCAAAGTGTATTCATCAGAGAACAGTAAGAAAATTCGAAATTGAATAGGGTTAACTGGTGACTGCTCCACTGACTTTTTACATCATGAGATCCATTGGTGAAGCCTTGGGCATGACCGTATCACTGATCCCGAGCGTGCCCTGAAACAGTGAGGAAGTGATGGTTGGTTTACCATGCGCACATTTTCTGAATAATTGGAGTCAATGAAGCTCTGACGACGCGCATGCTAAAGCTGAAAGGACGTGAGCTAAACTATAGAGGAGTTTTTTGAAAAACTTGTAAAGTGTAGGTGCCGAGTCCATGATTGAGAGCACATTCCAAACCCTTCCGGTTATATTTTTACCCGCATCTACCAAGAATCCCAAGTACTTCTACTTCTTGGGATGCTTGACCAACCTGATGTTGACCAAGTGGGATCAGTCTATCAGACATCGGACAACGTACGTGTGTATATGTTCGTGTACTACTACTGTACACTAGATGGATTTAGGAACTGGTGCATCTTGTCAAAGTTTAAGAAAGGAATTGGAATGTATCATGCCGTGACAGAGTATTTGCAGCTTGCTTTTTGGCTTGCGGGTAAACGATCTTGTGCCAGACGGTTTGGATGAATCCTTCAAGCCACTCCAAATTCTTTGTTCAGAAGAAATAAAAAAAGAAGCTGTCTTGAGAACATTGTTGCCTTCTTTGCAAGCATTCAGCTGATCGCGCATGCTCTGAACGCGGTGGCGTCTGGAGAGAGGCATTGCCACTTGCACTACTTCCACTGGCTCCGTGAAGTGAAGAAAAGGTGGAACAGTGGGAGGAGACAGCCATCGAAAGGAGAGAAAGCAAGTGCAGGGAGATGCTGCGACAGACCTGGTTTGCTGCTGTGGCTCATGTCTAGTGATGCATTTTTCTTCAGTCCTCTCGCCGTTACACTGCCTTTCCTCAGTCGACTTTGCTTTGTCCCACGCGAAGGCCTAGTCTCCATTTCTTCTTCTCCCGCTTTTGTCATGCTTTGCTGTTCTTGTATCTACTATGACTGGGCCAGCTTTCGCCATGACTGGGGCAGCAGACCAGGTGGACAGAATTCACTTCTGGAGGTCAGGATGATGCGTGCCACTTTTACACATGACGCATCCTATTCCATTCCTATGGTCGTGCTACTACAATAGTAGAATTGTTTTCCATGCAAATGAAACTTTGTTATTTAGCTATTGTATAAACTAGCGCTCGTGTAAGTGACTCCGTGTCTTTGTGTTTTGTAAGGGTATCATGTAAAAATGGTTTGTGACCTGAGAAATTCATCACGTTTTAGTGTTGTGGGCATAACTTGTTTCAAAGGAGGGAGGAGTGTAAAGAAATTGGTCATTTGCTATTATGTTGTACTCCGTCTGTTTTAAAAAAGATTGTCATTCTAACACTTGAGATTTATGCCACAAAGATTGTTATTCTCAGTTTTCAATGCATCTCTCTATCTCTACTTTCCTTGTTTTCACAATCTCACTAGATCTCTTTTCACATCAAAGGGTCGTTTTCCTTTTCTAGGTGTTCTGACGCTAGCTGGCATAGTTGAAGAGAGCGTTAAACTGTCTTATCTCGAGCCTGTTATGCTATAATTCCATTGATTCTCTTAAATAACACAACCAACAAGGTATAAAGGTACAAGATAAGAAGATAGAACTGTAAGAATGTATGATACTCAATATCCTAGAAAATACAAGTCTTCTGCGAACCAACGGGTAAGAGTGAAACAACAAGAAAACTATAGTAGTTCTTGTTGAAATGCTATGTTTTCTTTTTTTCCTTTTTTAGTATAATCATTCAAGTTTTTTTTTTCCAATGACTATTGTGTACACAGAGATTTCATTGTGATATTGGCAACAGAAGTGGTAACGTCTAATTGTTTTTATGAATTCATAATGTTGGGTAACGTCTGATTTTGTTTGGCCGTTGCAACGCACGGACATAAAACTGGTAGCCTTATAAATTAACATCACGTACAACGAAAAATTACAAAGCGAAACAATTCAATTCAACCAACTCATTCCGAATTCCCAACTCGACACCCCATGGACTCGGGTCTTGTTTGGCTATGGGCGACGTCTCTCAACTTCCCTAAACCCATCGTGAGCCACCGTCGTCGCGTACCTCCTCCTCCTCAACCCCCGCGTCCGAATCACGCACGCCACGCCGGCCATGGCCACCTCCAGCGACGGTGGCGGTGACCAGCGGCGCCTCCTCTCCATCCCCAAGGAGGGCGAGCGCGTAATCGCGCCGACGCGCCGCCCCGACGGCACGCTCCGCAAGGCCATCCGCGTCCGCGCCGGCTACGTGCCTCAGGAGGAGGTCGCCATCTACCAGTCCAAGGGCGCCCTCGTGAGTCCTCGCTCCCGGAGCTTCCTCCCTCGCACCACTAACAGTCGGTACCGCGTACCTGTTCGATTTCGTTGCTCTTATCGGGGTGGCTGCATGTCTCGTGCTCGGCGCAGATGAGGTCGTCGGGGCCCGGCGTGCCGCCGGGGTACGACCCGGCGCTCGCGGTCGATGCCAAGCCCAAGACCAAGGCGGCCAAGCGGAACGAGCGGCGCAAGGAAAAACGGCAGCAGGTAGGCCTTCCTATCAGATGCTCGTAGTTGAATGTCATTCATGTCGGGGGAACCATCGGAGTCGGTTGAATTGGCTTATTCATAGGTAGTATTTCTCATCTCTGCTTAGTGATTCGACTGAATGCCATGTCATAGGTAGTATATCGAACATTTCTTGTTTGTTAGAATGTCTGTTTCATGTAAAGCTGGGTGTGTTTATTAGCAGGCTAGTTCAACAAGTGATAAAGGAAAGAGCTTGGATACAGAAGAGGCTGGTGCTGAAGAAACCGATAAGCAGAGGAATTCAGTGAACAGCATAACAAGGCAGATAAGTGGCATAGCTATTTCTGAATCACCTGTTACAGCTACGCACTCTACAAATGCTACTGGGAACTCACAACATGAGTCATCCGCTCCAGACATAGACAAGAAAATTAGAGCATTGAAGAAGAAGGTTATCCTCTCCCTCTCTTTAATTGTGTCTGCACATCATTTATTGGAAAAACTAGAGAGGAGGAACGAAAGCTATTATTCTAATTCCAAACCTATTTTTATACGCTTTCTTTGTTATTCTGGGACCTAAGCCTGGTAGTTTTTTCTCCTATTATCAAATTGGATTTTGTCTTGTTTCCTGTAATATTCAAGTGCGTGTGTTGCTCGCTTTCTTATTTTCCTATCTATTGAAGCCATTTTTCCTCCTACCTTCTGATTTATTCATGCCAGTTGCTAAGATTCTAATGTCAATATCCACTATGGATTGTTCTTTCCTTTTTTGTTTATACCAAATTAAATATATATTGTCCATGCTTTAAACTTAGCCTAGTAGATTCTGGTGGTGGTATATTGAGCTGTCAGTATTCAGTATAACTTAATCAACTTTTATGTTCACGCATTGTATATCTCTTATTTCGTAGACTTTGTGTGTTCCATGTGATCTTTAGAAAATCCTTGTCCTGGCTTGTTTTTCATAAAAAAAGACTGATGGGTTTACAAAGTTGAAATTTGAGTCTGATGATGTGTTAGCATGCTGACCATATCGTCTTAAATCTCAACATGTTTAGGAATCAATTAGGATGAGATTTGATTTGGATAAATTTGTTTGACTTTTTACAGATACGCTTAGCTGAAGCACAACTGCAAGGTGATCCCGAGAGATCAAAACCTGAGACGATGGAAAAAATGAAAAAGATTGAAGGATGGCGTGAGGAATTAAAGCTTTTGGAGGACAAGAGGGCTCCAGCGGTTTCCTAGACCAAGTCGGATTTGGCTCTATTGTAGAGTAGAGCCATTGCTATCAAACCATCACCATGGTGTTGTGCTGATCCAAGGTCCAATTAATCACCATAGGCTTCTTCGTTTCCTGTTGGTTGGTCAAAAAGCAGTCCAGTTATGGGGTTTTGCAGAATGATTGAAGATTTTTCACCAGACCTTTGTTGCGTCATATTCACCAGCGACTTTCGAGATTTGTGTCACAAGACCATTTGCCAGAGATCGCACGACAAGATAACACAACCAATTATTGTGAAAGTGTGGCTGTACCTTGGGTGTATTATGCTAGTTCTGTGGATTAATTCACATTGAATTAAAGTTTACTTCTTCCTGCTTCTAACCCATTCTCTGTATTAGCACTGTTATTGCAGATCCGGTAATACATAACTTCAAATGTCCTTTTTTGTGGCTGTAATTGACCAAAGATGAAAATAGTGCCGGACATCTGCTGTGTCCATGTCTGTCCTTGGGTTCTACCTACAGCTTCCACAGGTATTGTCACAAGTTACAACGTATCACGAAGCGACCCTGCCCAAGTGCCCATCTCTAGTCCTTCTCTTTTACCTTTTAGTTTCGTCAGTAAGTTGAAAGAACCTACGACTATCTTGATGCCATCGAAAACTAGCTTTTGGCGTACATAGCAAAAATATACAACTATTTGATGTATTAAATCTTTTCCATTAGCCTCTATCATGTAACATAGGCACCACAACGGCAGCCACAACTTTTTGCCATACAGTGTCAAATATTTGTATTCCCTCCGTCCTAATTTAGTTATTTTAGCTGTGGGCACAAGAAACAATGAGGTTTTGGCTCTGGACATAAGAAACAAAGCAAGGTTAAAAAAATGTGTGGTGAACATGTAGCTAGGAAGGTGGGGAGGAGAGAGGAGATAGAAATGTATTTAAAAACCAGAATGATAAACAATTTACAAAAAAAAATAAGTCTAGATTAACAATTCAATTGGAATGGAGTAGATTTTTACAATAGCTACTAAAAGTTGAGGTTTTTTTGCAATGTGTTCAAATAGTTGCATCTTATCAAATTTTACTGTGACCTTTATTTTCTTTTTTGGGACTCTTGTTGCTATGGCAGAAATATATTAAATATATAAGTCTAGGACGACAATTAAATTGAAACAGAGCAAGTAGGCTTTTACAATAGGTACTGAAAATTGTACTCCCTCCGTTCTGAATTAATTAACATTTAAGACAAAAAAAACTTAGTTCAATTTGAACTAAATTAGCTGTCCTAAACTTCAATTAATTCAGAACAGATGGAGTATTTTTTTTAATTTTTTTGCAATGTGTTCAAATAGTTGTACCTTCTCAAATTTCACTGATCTTTGTTTTCTTTCTGACTCTTGTTGCTGTGGCTAGAGCTTCACGACAAATGCTGAAGAATCATGAATCAGTGAGATGGCGTTTTAGAACTGAATCGTAAAAGGCTTGTTTTGGCTTTGCACGCATAGGCAGGCAGCCAGGTCAACAAACAACGCGTGGGGAAGGAATACTTTTTGCGATAACGATATGGCATAGCGTGCCAAATGGAGAACGGCAGCCAATAGAAGAATAATATTGGGAGTCCCGTGTATTGAGAAAAGTAACAAAACATCGCCATGCATTCGCCTTCGCACAAAGTTAAAGAAGACATGCAATTCCAAATAACTGTTGCCGTCGGCAGTTCCAAAGACTGAACCTCTTTGTTCTTTTTTTTTCTTCTTCTCTTTTTGCCTTATAGCAAATCATGGCATCAAGTCCATCACTACATGGGCATGCAGACATATTTACATCTTCAGCTCTGACTTTACAACTCATGCGGTCAACCGCACATTCACTACTCTCTCTCCGGGCAGAAGAATACTAGCCAGCGGGTCAATTACGAGGGGCACCTTCCCTCGACATATCAAAGAATCCACCAATGAAACACAAGATGACGATGAGAGTGCTGTTTGAGTGTTGACATTACCAGCTGGAGGTAAACCACCTCCTTTTCAATCAGCTCTGCATGATTAGCAAGAACTAATATCTGCAGGTAGAATAAGCACCATGGTCAGAAGTCCGATAAACCACACGCTTATGCAAGAAACAAGTGGCGCCCTAGTGAGCCACAGCTGAGCTGCTGACGGCAGCAAGCCAGACACTGGCTTCAAATGAACATGAAAGGTCCGGCCGTCGAACAGGCTACTGTAGTGCATATGATATGTGAAAATGCTGGGAGTAACCATTAAATAACAATGTAAAAGGTTTGACTTACAGTTCTGGCAAAATGCTATAAATGATCCCCAGTATATCAATTGACGTGGCGACTAGATGAGCGCGAGGATGCCCTCATTGACCTTATTGACCGCATCGAGCTGTTCACAAATGGATGCTCCAACAGTTTTGATGCAGAAGGTCTGTCATCTGGATTGGGCTTTACGCACTGGCTTATGAAATCACGAGCATCCCTTGAAAGAACACTTGGAATTGCAGGTGGTTCCCCCTTACCAATCCTGTATAAAGCTTGTGTCTGCAAAACAAGTTGCAAAATGGGGGTGAATATGAATCAAGTAGACCACATGGACACGAGAAAATTCAGACCAACACAGGAAGTCAAATTTGAAGTCGGTACTAAATTTTCTCACCCATTCCAGATCGGGATAGGGAATCTGACGTGTCAACATCTCTAGGACGGTGCAACCAAGACTCCATATATCAGCTGCAGGTCCATATGTCTTCTTTGGATTGACAACCTGAAAATTTTAGACTTCAGTATGCCCATCTAGAATGATCATACAGGGTAAGGGCAAATTGTAAATGATATGATTATTAGGACAACCTTTTTGGTCAAGTAACAATTAATGTTTGGCAGCAAATAAAGATGGCACAAAACAAGCATAATCAGTGAACTATCTTTTATCTACGCCTATATAGACTGACTAGATTTTTGGTAGACCTATAGCGACAGCACTGGATTAGGGCATTACCCCAAATAAAATATGTCAATACTTAAAGACACAAATGCAATACTCTCAGTCTAATACCACCAATATTTCACCACTAGTCCACTGCTAACATTTCATTACAAAAGATAAATTATTAATGGAAAACATTCAATAAGTAAACAAATCCAAGCATACCTCAGGTGCCATCCAGTAAACAGTCCCTTTGCATGATTTAATAGCACTGAATTTGGTAATCTGTCACAGAATTGGCGAGGAAATTTTGTATCAGAGAATTAAACTCTGTAAGGAAAATTTGTATCAGAGAAATATGGTATGGAGTAATGAAAATATTGTTCATTATGCAGATAGCAAAGAGACCTCTTTAGCAAGCCCAAAGTCCGCAAGTTTCACAGATCCATTAGCATGCACCAGTATATTTGCACATTTGATGTCTCTGCAAGATGACATTTTGAACTTTAGTTCAGAACATACAGATATCATACATGAAACAGTAGAAAATACATATAGCTCGCAGCCCGGGTGCACTGGTGCAAGGGTGTAAAAAAGACCCCATTGTAGGAATATGAACTTGAACTGAATTAATCTCATTACCTATGAACAATATTTCTTTCATGGAGGTAAATCAACCCATTAAGAATTTGTCTTGTATATGCGGAGACATGAGTATCTCGCAGGCGGTATTTGTGATACAATGTTGCAAGAGATCCTTGAGTCACTAGTTCTAGGAAGATGTTAAGTTTTGAATCTTCCTGCAATACAATCAAAAAATTATGTGGTCATCAGCCTAATAACCAAGGCATGCAGAGATCAAACAAAACAATGGATTTCTGTGAATACGGCTTATAGCATACCAATGGTGATGATAATCTGAGGTTACTTACTTTGTCTGTCCCATAATACTGTACTATATTCTCATGCTCAAACTGGCTCAGAAGTGCAATTTCCTGAAAGTATGATAATAATAGAAGTCAAATTATGTAAGTTTCTTTTCTTTCGATAAAGTAGAGCACAGCTCACAGTTATCTAGCGTAGTCCTCTTAAGGCTAATAAGCACAAACCATGGGACCAACTCTCGAAAACCATAATGGAGACCCACACAAATAACTTTCTAAATGTGCTAGAAACTATTCATGATTGTGGAAAACTATACAGATCAAATATGCAGCAAATCAAGCAAAAAAACTAATGAGACTAACCTGCTCAAGCTGAAAAATACACTGCTTCGCATTGCTTCCTTGACCATATAAGCTTACTTCTTTGACAGCAAAGAAGACACCCTCACTGTGAATGATCCAGAAACAGAACAGATTGTAAGAGTTAGTAACAAATTCGCGTGAGCTGTTCTCAAATCTGAATATGCAAGTAACGCAAATAATTCAGAACATGTAAACGAGAAAGATATGCTAAGCTCACTTGTAGTTCAAACATAATAGAGGTTCTAAAAAAATAATCAATCGAACAAAGCAAGAACTATTCCATGTTCTACTGAACTCGGATAGCACAACATTTTGGCACACTAGAGTGACATATCCACATGCATGCTTGAGGAATTGGTTAGTGCAGCTGAATCTAACTGGGTTCTGATTAGCTACAACATAGGATCATGTTGTTTAACTCTCACAAGAAAAGTGATCATGATCTCTAAGCTGCAGAACTCAATTATTAATTACTATGCTTGGTTGTATCTAGTGTATGTCTTCTCAACATCTACAACTGGAGGAAGAAGCTCTGCCATAGAATCAGCTCCGCAACACTCAGATAATCAATGCCTCTAGATGTAAACTGTGCTGATCAATGAAAATACATAGCTTCCTAGATGTGGTTCCCAAGCACAAACTAAAGAAGCAGCGTATAAAAAATTAATATCATTTCTAGAGCACTTACTCGCTGATACCCTCATAGACCGTTCCAAACGAGCCGCTCCCCAGGAGCATCCCTCGGTTCCATGATCGGATCTTCCTCCGGAACCTCCCATTCGGAGAGATGTAGAACATGGACTCAGTGGTGTTGCTGGACGTCTCGTCGTCGTTTGTTGTCGACAGGGAAGACATGCCCGTGAAATCCTCGGAAGCCTCTCCCAGCCTGAGCTCTTCCAACGTCAACACTACCGCCACTTCCTCGTCTTCGCCCTCCTCCTGGCGTTCAAGACCACCGCCAGATCTACTCGCCGGGGCCTGTTCCTTCTCATCCGGCGCGAACGAAGCCAGGATATCCCACGTGGACCCCGCCCCGCAGACAGCCGGCGTCGCCATCGAGGGCGGCGGTTTGAGCACCGGCGGCGGCCGTACGCCCTTGATTCCTCCCTCGCCGGTTACCCTCTTCACCTCCAGACGGGCTGGCTCTAGCCGATCCAGCTGTTGGGACTGCTCCATAGATTCGATCGGGGCGTCCCTCGCCGCCGGTGGCTCCGGGTCGGCGTCCACGGGCTGGGCCGGCTCCTGGGTGCCCTCGCGGCGGAGCGGGGAGTTCCGCGCGGGAGCTTCGGGGTTGGGGCGCCCAGAGGACGGGGAGCTGGAGGCTGAGGAGAGGCGGACGGCCTTGTGCGCCTCCCAGTCGGCGAGCGGAATAGCAAAATCATCGGGGCCGGAGAGTCCGAGGCTCTGGCAGAGGAGCTGCAGGTCCTCGCCCCCGTCGCCCCTGCCGCCGATGCGGAAGCTGGTGACGAGGTCGAGGGAGCAGGCAGCGGAGGCCGGCGCGGAGGAGGGCGTGGGGGACGGCGGGT
The DNA here is from genome assembly GCA_030760725.1 of Neostapfia colusana. NCBI lineage: Eukaryota > Viridiplantae > Streptophyta > Magnoliopsida > Poales > Poaceae > Neostapfia > Neostapfia colusana. The sequence continues at coordinate 85,814,077 of JASWHV010000013.1, read as the reverse complement.
AGCTGCAGAAGGTGGCGTCGTAGCCGATGTTCTTGGACGCGTTGCGGCGGTCGAGCCGGCGGAAGCGGCGCCTGGAGGAGCCGGGGCCGGAAGCGGAGCCGGACGGCGACGGCGCGGGGTCCTGGCCCATCGGCGGCGATCTCGGCTCATGGAATGCGGGGCAAGAGTAAAAGCCGCTTGGGGATGCTGGAGGCGGCAAGCGGGCAGATCTTTTTAGCTAAGGCGAGAGCTTTTGGGTTTTTCGTGCGAGTGACGAGGCGAGGTTGGAGGTGCGGGAATTCAGCCGTCCGCTTATCTGGAGATGCCAGCGATCCGCACAATTTTTTTGTGTTTTTGTTTTCCACGAACGTATAAAACTTTACACGTTAATGTTATAAACAAACTTAAGATGGATGAAATTTTTCGTTCTGTATTTTAGAATACTTTAAATTTCTTTTTTAATAGTATATGTAATATTATGGATGCACCCAACATTATAGCATCAAACTAGATATTGTTTGCAAGATTAAAAAGGACAAATTTATCCTGTTAGAGTTACAAGATGATCTATTCTTTAAACGTTGTATGTGCGTTCTCTTATTACGATGTTGGGGTCTACTCCAACCACGCGCTCCTTTCTTTTCCTGACATCTCTGATCCGATCCTGTCCCCCGTTCCGTTTCCGCGTTTTCGTCCGTGAGTCCGTGAGTGGGAGCAGAAAAACGACGTCGGAGTACAAAAAACGAAGGGACATTTCAACCCTTCAGTCTTTCACCGTCCGCTTCGCTTCGCTTCGCTTCTTCCTCCGATCGACCGTAGCCTTTGACCATGCGTTGGAAATTTACCCTGCAGGCGGTCAAGTTCAAATGTCAACGTACGAGAAAGAAAGATGATGGTCGGGGGGGGGGGGGGGTCAGCCGTCAGCCGGCCATGGCGGCGGCGCATCGTCCGTGGTGTACCGAGTGCGCACGATACCGACAGTGGTGCTGCGAATTGTTACACTACCTGGAAGCACCCCCGGGAGACACAGGGCCAAGAGATATGGCCCCGGAAATACGCGAAGAGTTGGTGAGAAAAGTGAAAAAGTTATCCGAGTCCCCTGCAACATTTTCTTCTGCCAGTGCGCGAGATAGGCCGTGCTACCAAGACGGGCAGGGAAACACCCAGGAAGCGAGCGGTGGGGGAACAAGAACGTAGACGACGGTCGGGACGCTACTGGTATTTTTCTCGCCTATCCTTTTTTATTTTACAAAATGGGAGATACTGGTTGGAGAAGGAGCATGCCGGTCCACAGCGCAGCTTTCACCAAAATACCGTGTTCCACGTAACGTAACTGATGTAAGGCCCCTGAAGGAAGGAAGTGGGTTCCAGCTCATCGTTCCAACGAGCGTTTTACGCGGCTGCAGGCCGGGCCCCCAGCTATGAGCTATCCTGCGGTTGGCGCGTTTGCAGATTTCCCCGTCACGTAACCAACCGGCGCGACGACAGGGGAGGCGGACCTGCTGCTGCTACTGCTTGGTTGGACTTCAGTCTACGGCCGGGTCATGGGGCCTCCTTCTGGTCCTGCCAATTATTGGGAGACTTTTCGCTGCAGGGTCTTGGATGCAGGGGAAACAAAGAAACAGCAATGGTCACAATGCTGCAAATATTTTTTTCTGACTTCTGTTTTGTTCGAACTCAAACAGTGCGACCTGCAAAGCAGTGCCTCACGTACGGAGAAAGAAAATACAATGACCCCTGCATACGGTCCACCGGTGGAACAGGTTATTCTTTCATCTTTGGTTCAAAAAGTATAATCTCAGCATTTCGTTTCCACTGCTCCAACCAGTTCCGAGCTACCACCGCAGACAGATCTGAATCTCAGCCTACCTCCATTAAACTAAACGTTGGAAGTGTAACAGAGATTGGTGTACTCAGAAATGTTATTGATGAAGGATGCTATCTCAAATGTGGCTTTTGCGCAGTATACATTTGTTAGTCAAAAGCTGATTGGTCCTACGGGATAACTTAGCATGACAACACGTATTTACATTGTACAAAGCAATACAACGGAACGATCAGCTGCGCCCATTCTGGTTCCAACTGCATCGCTGGGTTTCGCAATCACCAATAGCGAATATAAAAGTGGGTTATTTTGGCCAACTCATCATCACATTGCCTCTAATCAAGCTGACCAAAAAATGTTGCCGCTCATCATCTGCACCAGTTTTAATTTACGTACTTCCTGGTGCTTGCTCTATAACCTTCTCCCATCTAACACCGAAACAGCCGCTCTCTCCCAATAATACAATGTCCTGGGGTGACAACGAAAGCGCACCAGAACTCAAGTAATGTCTTGACTGACGAGACCTGCGACAAGACAAACAGCACAGCACAGCAGTGAGCCACTGATAGGGTGCCTCAGGGTGACAATGTTGTGTTGGTACAGTAAAATTCATAAATCGAACCCTGATAAAAATAGCAGCATATGTTGCAATTTATCATGTGCGCGCTACCAGCAGCTGATTTAAGAACTTCTACAAGAAATTATTTCTGAACCAGAAACAAGGACGTGAGGTAGCACCATGACCTACCACCCAATTCTAAATACCTATCAGAACAAATAAACATGAAAATATAATCTAATATTTCCAACACGAACAAGTTTTTCAAAAAAAAACTAAGGGCAAGGAAGCTATGGGCAAGGTTTATTACGGCAAGGAAGCCATGGGTGTATGCTCTGGTCTCCAAAGTCTGAGCCCTCTTCGACTAGACTGGTTGAGTTTTTATTGTCTCATCTGAATAGCTGGAACCAGAGCGATCTCTTTTGAATTGGTATGGAAATATTTTCCCAACAGCCTGAGGAAATAGACCCTGATTCTTGTTTATCCAAACAAGCCCTCAAGGGACGTATTTTAACAGAGTGACAGTTAATTTTCAACAACAACAAAAAACAATCTTACCATCAGATTGCCTCTCAGGGCCATGAACAATAGATTTAGTAGTGTCATAGCATTAAAGGAAAAGTTGCAAAATGCAAAATAATATTTTGGACCCAGAAGTGCTACTGTGGCTATTAAATATCATTTATTGGCAGAAGTGACCAAGAAAAGTATATAGAGCAACAACAACAACAACAACAAAGCCTTTATCCCAAGCACTTGGGGTAGGCTAAGAAAAGTCTATAGAGCTTGATATGTAATTACGCACAGTAGTTTACTAACACAAAATCTACAGATATAAGTGGCAAGGGGTTACCTTCTTTGCTTATTTATGGTCTTACTTTCAGATAGTCGCAAATTTTCTAGTCGGGAAATCTGACCAATTGAAGACAAATAATCAACAAATGCATGGCCTCTCAATGATTGTGACAGCTTTAAGGGAACTAGTGAAAACAGGGTTTCACATAAATGAACTTGCCGCTCCCTGCACACACAAGAAAAAGTCCAAGAGAGGACTACCAACTCAACCCAACAGTGTACCACATATCATCAACAGATAAATCAGTGCACTCTGCCAAATTAATCGAGTGCCAGAAGAAACTATGCAGCATGCATGATACATACTCCAGCTTTACAATGAATATTCCAGCCATATACACATACAGATACAGGATACATCAAATAAATTTAACTAGTCCCAGAAAAAGTTTAACCATAAATATACTGACAAAACTAAGTACAGTTGACGCCGAATGTAGCTTTAAAGATTTTCAAGGTACTCTACGGCACAGAAAACTGTCTATTAAAAAATGAAAAAACATACTGGCATTGTTGTACTTTCTTTTTTTTTCTTTTTTTTTGAGGAAAGGCATTGCTGTAGTTGCAATAAAATTTAGTAAAAAGTATTATAGGTATCTTGACAGAAAAGTGTGATCCATTATAAATCACTATAATATGGACTTGAATTTGTCCACTACATCAAATGGTACATAATAAGCATGTACGGTTAAACCGCAAAGTGACCCAACTTGAAAATGTTCTACCAGATCACTTACATCTCCAAATAAGATACACCCTTTTGGCAATCATCAATAAAAAAAGGGCATACCCAGTGCTGAAAGCTCCCACACGTTGTGGGGTCTGGAGAAGGGAATTTCTAGGCAGCCTTCCCCTTGCTTATTTTGCAAGGAGACTGATTCAAACCCAGGACCTCCAGGACACAAGTGGAGAGACTCTACCACTGCGCCAGGCCTGCCCTACCCTTGGCAATCATCAATACCAAGTTGAATTTGAAACTATATTTAAACCTCCAGTATTTTTGTTAATGTATGTGACCCTATGTTTCCCAATATATCTGCAGCCATCTATAACTTGCTACTATAATAAGCACTCATTCAATTTCATATCGACAAGATAAATGAGATCATGAATGAATCTATATGGCTACATACTGTGATAACCAACAATATGATAGCAGTAGTGCATACAAGGAACTAACATACTGGAAGACCTTGTAAATTACCTTCTTTTCAAAATACAAGTAGTTGGATTTCTAATATGGGAGATGTTCACAGATCCACCATTGCTCCTGAGGCCCGAACTAATAATTTTACCAAGAGATATGGCAGTTGTACTGGCAAGCAACAACTCTCGTGACAAATCTACGGATACATCATCTATATCTAGGGACTTCCTTGAGAAAATACAAAGACCATGCTGAGCATAAACAGATCCAATCTCAACCTGATTATTGTACCAAGAGAAGTCGTCTGGCTCAGCATATGGAATTGAAAACGGATCTAACATGTCCTGCATAAGTTCATAATTGTTTAAAGTTAATGATGTACAGGTGATACTGAAACTTTAACCAAACAAAAAATAGTATGCCTGACATTAGTAAGAGGGTAGCAACGGGAGAGCAGAAGGTCCGATTCCGATAACAAATCAGACATTCCGGATGCAAGCTTTAAAGCTCCACAAGCCACTCTGTTGTGGTTAGTCTCACGAGGGGGTTCAGGACAGCGATTTCGTAACCTCGCCCATGTATCATGTACTTGTCCAACCTTGCAAGAGTCCTTAAACTTTTTGACAGAACACAACCAGATGCTTCCGGCTTGACTACGTTCATCCATCAATTGATACCCGGCAGGTGAACAACTTGCTGGTTCATTCCTGCAGGATGATTCTACATAAGCCTCACTTGTCTCCGCAACTACATCTTTCACATCTTCTGGTTGTTCAGCCATTAGGCTCTTTGCATTGTCAGTGTCTTCTAATACCATTCTGGATGTAGTGTAATTATCGCCATTATAAAAGGCAGAAAAATCATTGGACACTGCCCCTGACAAAAAATCATCACCACTCATGGATGATGTGCCCCCCACAATGAAGGATGACTCAGGCACACATGACACACCTTGTGACATGAAAGTGTCACAAACTCGAGAAATGGACCCAGTCATGTTGCTTTCAGGTGGGTTTTGGGAAGAAACGGCTATTCCAAATGTCTTCATCGATTCAACGGGAAAAGGGAATTGCTCAAAAAACCCTGGCCCATGCATACGCGGGTCCTCAGAAGATTGTGGGAAACATTCTTTAACAGTAAAATTGGCATCTTTTCTAGTATGTATATCAGCTGGGTCATCATCAGAATCAGATAGTAGAAGTGAGTAATGCCTATTTCTCTTTCTTTGTTGAGCAGGTGGAAGAGAGACATCTGGAAGAGCATGGAAATCATCTAGATCATTCTTACAAGGTGAAAGATCTACACAATCAGCCAAGTGGCCACGCTTTAATTTGGATTTCTTTGCCTTTCTTGTTTTAATTGCACTTCTTCCCTCAAACAAAGGTGTTGTTACTTGTAACTGAAGGCCTTCAAGCTCTGATACTTCCAACTGCCTTTTCTGTTCTTCTGCTAAAAGAATTGTTTTGTTGACCTCCATGAGTATTGTTTCTGATAATTTACAAGGGAACTCCCAAGGCAACATTTTTGGTACAGTAGAATGCACTGCATCCAAATCAAGTGGGAAAGAACCAGAAAGACATTCCTTTGGCCTCTCTGAAATTAGAACACAAATTAGAACAGCAATAGTGATATGCTCTGCACTTTTAGAGTTAACAGGACATCCAGATGCGAAAATTATCATCAGGTAAACTACAATTACCTAGACATGTTACATTTTTCTTCTCAAATATATAGGCATTGTATTGAATAAGAAAAGAGCCATTATTATGGCAGCACAAGTGCATGCAATTGTTAGCACTACTATGTCACAACTGATGTAGCGCCCATATATGACTGCATGAATTGAAAAGAAAAGTAATTCCTCCAACATGTAGCTAAAAATTACTTCAACAAAAACATATAGCTAAAATGTGATCTACTATAAATGAACTTAATTTTGAACCAGGATCCATTATATAAGCCCTAACACTGAAGATTGATGGGTTCTCTATGACAAACGCTATAAATCTATCATTGAGCTCACAATACACATAGACCATTACTTGTGACTAGTGACACCAATTTCTTATATACTAGCTTAAGCTTATTAAAAAATAAGAAAGGGCAGCTTGGTGCATGTAGCTCCCGCTTGCGCAGGGTCCGGGGAAAGGTCCGACCCATTTGGGTCTTTTCTATGTAGCATTTCCCTGCATATCTACAAGAGGCTGTTTTCAGGACTTGAACCCATGACCTCATGGTCACAAGACAACAGCTTTACTGCTGCGCCAAGCTTATACTTGAAAAAAAATATTGTATATTAGCTTAGGCTATGTTCTGTAGATTATATCTGAAAAAATAGCAAACTGAGTGATAGCTCTGTGGTAGCTCACAGTAACATTGGTACTTTGGGGCCGGCCTGTTGGTTACGGTGCTACGTCGGGCCAAGGTAGTCTAGCCTCGTAAGGGGCATGGGCCAGGGTTCGGGGGGTTTCTCGACCGGTGTCATACGGTACCCTTCTTAAAAGAAATGTCGTGGGTGCGGTTCCTCCCCCATCGGTCGAGTTTTTTTTTAATATCTGAAAAAACAAGCTGCTGAACACTAATGCTTATTGAAGAGTCACTTTCATAGTTCAACAGGGGTTGCCAAAAATCCATAAGCAAACAGACTGAATCTACTACAAGTAACATCATGTGCGCATGCCAGTTACTAGTAAATAAGGGGGAAAAGGCTGTGTTTTAGTACATCAGTGAGAGGTTTAGGAAATAACAAGTATGGGTTAGCATCCAGACAACACTTTAAAATATTCTTGAAAGGTTTTCTCAGCAAAGATCCTAACCTCTGAATTGCTGCTTTCCTTGGTACCAAAACTGCAGAAGCATCATTGTCATCCTAATATCACCTAAACAGACATCAATTACATGCTTCAATTGAGAAATAGTGGCGTCCACTCCCTCGGACTTACAGATCTACACAAAGTTTGGGTACAGTCAAGTTTCAACAAATCTGGTATGCAAAAGAAACCTTTTGTAATTTCAGCCCGTAATAAGAGAGTACAGATGTTTACCATGTCAACATGTGAAAGTAGCTCTGAAGTTGATGGGTATTTGAAATCCAAAACAAGCTGACCAAAAGGATTAGGCAAAGACGGATCCTTCCCTTCACAAGTCATGGATAGCGAACAACATAACATTAGCAAATTGTATCGACTAAAATTATAAAGGCTTATAGAGACCTCCAAAAGGCTTAAAAAATGTGAAGTGCTCACTGTTGCTAGTCAGTATGATTGGCCATTTTGTAGTTTCTGCCATCTTAAGTATGGTTGAAATAAACCCACGATCCTCATCAAAGACAGTATCCACATCCTCAAACAGGATGAGTGTCTTGTTAATGACATGTTTAGGAGCTTCATCGCTCACCTTGGGACTTGAGTGGTATCCAACAGGTGATTTTTGTTTATCAGAGTCACAAGCTATTGGTGTAGAACAGGAAATTGAATGTTGGTATTCAGTGCTATCAGCTGCCCCTGGAGCTGGATCCATGAAACCATCAGTTGGTGTATTGATGATGTCTTCTTGTGACCTGTATGAGAGATAAAAAGATGAACTCAAAGCTAATGTTTGCTAAAACCAAGCATGCTTGTGAGTTGTGAACTGTCATAAAAAATGCGTAAGTTATTTGGGTTACTCAGCACATTTGTAGCCTACCCTGACTTGCTTGGGATAAAGACTTTGTTGTTGTTGAAGCAACACAACAATACTATATTCAACAGGATAATAAGCTTTCCAGGAAAGCAATTGAACTATGGTGATTTTTCAAAGCCACACAATTTATTAAGTGCATCCACAGAACATATGGAATTCCAGAACTATATTGGAGGAGACCCATCATTACTGCACTGCAATTATACAGGTTAGAAAAATATATGTTCGGTCGTTGCTTGAACTCTAAATTACTGAACGGGTCACCAGAAGCTGTGCTTGAATCTTGAACCAGTATACTGCTAGATTTAGGAGACATGCATATATATCATCCAGTTTTTTGTTATGTTCTGTAACTGCATCCTATCCCACATAGTTTTCACTGCCTTGGTTCATTGTATTAGGATTGACACGAAATTTAGATTACCAGCAGTGTATGTATGTATGTATGGTTCTTTTTTCTCTTTTATTATGCCTTGTAACCAGGTTTCAAAATCTTTCCCCACTGTAGATTATTGTTATTTCTGCTTCTTTATCATGTGCATCTGCTGGTACCAAGGAGAAGCTAAAGGAGAGAGAAATGAGTCAGCATCGGTGCTAATGGTTGTAAGCTGTAAGCATAGGTGCTAAGACTAAAATGCATGACACCAGTGCTAAGGTTTGCTACTGGTGCTAGCTTCATTTTAGTAATACAACAACAACAGCAATAAAGCCTTGTAGTCCCAAGCAAGCTGGGGTAGGCTAGAGATTGAACCCACAAGACTAAAGACAAACAAGCTTCATTTTAGTAATAACAAACAATATTTTAATTAGTTTTAGGTGCTAAGGGATAAAGTAGAAGATGCTTAAAGGGAGGCCATGCTAGTTAATGACCCATAGCACCCAAGAGAAAGGGTAACGAATGCACATACTCGTAAATGCCGAATAGTGCCCTGGAATTCTGAAAAGCATACAGATATAAAATCTGATTTCAAATGAAAGTGCTAGTCACACCAGAGGGATACGTTTTAATTTAAATACAACTAAATGATTTTAATCAACCGTAAAGATAAAAAAACTCCTGTAATCTACCCGTAAGGACAGTTCAGCTACAATTACTCCTTACTACTTCCTTGTAAACCATAAATTTTAAAGGATGCAGTATCACCCAATTCTACAGTATGGTACCCATGATGGTGAAAAATCATTGCTAAACTTTTAAGTGCCATCATGAAAACAATATATCAGATGTAAAGTGGCTAGAGTTCTTGTTACAAAACATAAACGAAAGAAGATACAGCTGCAGCATGAACAGGACAGGACTGCAAACAGGAGAACTGAGAAAACACACAAGGAATTGTACGAACCATTTTTCAAGGCCATGCGATTTAGTTGCTTCCTCGAACTTCTGCCTTACATATGCCCCATTTCTCATGTCAGATGTATTTACCTAGAAACATGACAGGCTTTAATTAGAAAACAAACCAAGTATATGAAACAGACTTGCATTTATCAGAAGGAAATTCTGGTGAAAGTTATAAACTGATTTTGAAAAATAGTTGAATTTTATGCATCTGCTCTGCCTTGGTTTTCTTTGAATATTGACTTGTCAAATGAATAGTGCATTCACGAATGTACATACTTGCACGGTAATGATTATATAAAAAAATTGAAAGCTAGGTATCACCCATCAATTTCAACTGAAGTCAGCTTAGCAAGATAGATACCTGCAGTATTGTTTTACAGATATGTGAAACAAGCAATCTATACAGCATTGGGAATAGATCCAATTCCAAATCTGCTGGCAACAGTAGCAAAGCAAATTTGAAATGAAAATACAAACAGAACTAGTAATTCCACTCAATATTGTGTGGTTATAACTAATTCACCATGATAATATCAACATAGTTATGGTTTTCACAGCGTCGCCTAGTTGCCACTTAGGCGTCCAGGCGGTCCAGCATGGACGCCAAGGCCGCTCAACTCACCTGGAGCGCCACTTGCGATCGCCTGAGATGGTGAGGCATCCTGCCCAGGCGGCCACCAGGGGCGCCAGGCCGGACCAAATCAAGCTGGCCTGAATGACCAAGTTATATGGCAACCTTTTCAGGCCCCAAGAGGTCTGGTTTTCACATTTTCCTCCTGAACTAGAGCTAGTTGAATTGTCTTAACGATCAGAACTTTAATCCATGGTCAGATCCATGTGAAAGTCATTGATTCTAATATCGACACGAACAAAATATTAGTTGTATCACTGATTCTGGTATCGATACAAACACGATAAGTTGTACCGTGCCACAATTTCTAGAAATATGCACCTCTTTTTTGAGTTCTGAAATGCATGCTCTCTGTAGTTAAAATACCATGTCCAGCTCCAAAATGTTCTTGACCAGGAGTAAAGCTTCAAGTGTTGTAGCATGTAGCTTTAAACTGCTAGAGGATTCTCCTCTTGAATTGGAAGGTTAGTTATATTATCAGGTAGATACTGCTGATTTCAACTGCTGGTACACATTTTAACTAGGCTGAAATTGCTGCTACACAGCTGCAGCATGCTTTACTAAAAGAATTATGAAATCTATATTAACGTTGTTCCACAGTTTCTTAGACTAAGAGAGTACCCAGTGCTGAAAGGTCCCACACATTGTGGAGTCTGGGGAAGGGAATGCTATGACTGCTCTTCTCTTCTGAAAGCAATTTTTTACTGTTTGTCCAGTGTCCACCAGGCACTATATTAATGGTGTTTCAATTGAAGTTTGAACAGTTATCTATGTTTATGTTACTTTGCTTGTTGATTTTACAATCTCTGTGTGTGTGTACATATATATATACATACATACATATATATATATATATATATGGGAACATCTAGAATGCAAACAGACATTTGGTGCAATCGTGCAAAAATCCCTTCTAAACCACACGATCTACATCCTGCGGTGAGTGTATTTTTATACTTAAACCCTCCCACCTGCACACTTCAATTCTTTCAACTTATATTGCCAGGTGGGAGGGTTTAAGTGTAAAAATACACTCACCGCAGGATGTAGATCGTGTGGTTTAGAAGGGATTTTTGCACGATTGCACCAAAGACTGTTTGCATTCTAGTCGTTCCCTATATATATATATATATATATATATATATATATATATATATATATATATATATACACACACACACTGCTGGCTGGCTGCTGAGTGCTAACCAGGTGAGCGTCTAATTGTCGCCTAGGCATCCAAGCGCCCTACTAGTGCCTAGGTTCGGCAGGACGCTGTGAAAACCTTTTATCATAGTTCAAAACTGTAGCTCGATTGAATATGAATGATTTCACCATCAACACATGCATGCTATGACGCTGTTGGTACTCATGAAAGGTACACTGTAATAAAGCTCCAGAAAAAAATTACCTCTATTATATTGAAGCCTTGTTCTTTAGTACATGCAAAAACTGCAGCTGATTTTCCACACTAGATTTAAGAAGAAAGATGTCAAAGTAGCATAGACATAAATGTATGAATATATGCAGGTTATATGTTCATGCCAGGGTACAAACAATTCACTGTTAAAGCCCATATTGTTTAGGCCCATATTGGCCCATATCATGGCTATATATACACTTTCAAGACTAGTGATGGCCCATATCCTGAGGTTAGTAACATTCACCACCTTAGAACACAAGTGAATTAGGCCGAGACATAGCCTAGTACTTTGCAAATATAAATTGTGGATTTGTGCCCAATAGTTTTGACGCCCTTCGTAGCAACTCAATATGTTGCAATTTTCAAAGATTCATCTGTATGATGTAGTACACATGAAATCAGGTGAACCTGTAAAAAGGTCAGCACCAAATTTGTCCTAGATGTTCCAACATTGTTCATTGTGTGGCAACAGGTCTAGTTGTGCTATTTGAATCATGATATCAAAGATGAATTTGGAAACAATTTTTTGCAGGTTTACAAAATCTTTGTGTGCTACATACAAATTTATGCATTTCTTTTGAAATATTGAAGCATGTTGAACTATCAAATCTGAGGTATTTACTGGAGACAGGAAGCACTACAATATCACATGATAATTTCAAGGGGATAAAAAAGGTCACTGTTCTTAATCCACGTCCCTTTTTCTTTTGTGCCTATGTGTGTGCTAACAAAGAAAATGTTTGACAGAAAGACACTAGAATGAAGCATGCAATTCAAATAAGAGGTACTACTGAGAGTTGAACTCACCCCAACTGGTCCCGTGATTAGAAGCACATTTCCACAATCAGAAGCATCATCCGAGTACTCTTCATCAGATTCTTCTTGATACAACCTATCGTTGGTATCCCCATTAGCAGCTCCAATCTTCTGGCCTCTTTCATCCCAACCTTTGAGCCATTCCGTGAGAAACTTCACATGTTCACTATTTCCACAAACCTGTTTAACCAAGATAGCAGGAAGTCTTAGGACGTCCAGCACATCAGAATTGTAAAATGACAATTTATGTTTTCCTAATGAAGCTTGTTAGCTGAAAAGGCTGATTAAGCAAAAGCAATTAACTGGGACGAAATCCCCACTAGCAAAAATGTGAAATAACCAAACATGTGTGATGTTCCAAAAATAATGCACATAGTTCACATAGAATCGATTAACTATTGTAAAAGAAGTTTTCTAAATCATCTTGGTATCGAGATACAAAATACAAGTGGTGCTGCTAGCCAATGATGACCTTGTCTATTTAGTTTCTTTTACATCTAATATGAACTTTTGATACTGATTTTTATAGAGTTTGTTCAAATTTGTACATTACTCCCTCAGGATGGAAATTGTTGTTGTTAGGACAAGCAAATTAGTTCAATTTTGAACTAGTTTGCTTGTCCTAACATCAACAAATTACATCTGGAGGGAGTACATGATTTTTATGGATTTGGTGAACAATTTAACATGCTGAATAACTAATGGGAATGCTGGGACCCGTTGACAAAAACTCCACACTCCATTTGGGTAACAGTCAGCAATATTGCATATATTCTATGATAGGATGCATGATCAGCAATATAAACACAAATAGTCATATTCACCTGGGCTGCAGTTTCGGGTCGGTACTTGTCAGTCCATAGGTAATAAGCAGGCTGACAGCTGTGCCACGAAAATACTATGTTAGGCCTAGTTAAAAAATTGTGAAGATAAAACAGTGCCTGTAAAAATGGAAAATCAATGAGCCCATGTAACGAGAAAACATCAGGGAACTGGGCGTAAAATAAAATTTAAGATACTTCTATTACACAGTGCATTGTCAAATAGTGTCACACATGACCCAATCATGCACCATAAAAGGAAGAGGAAGAACACATAAAATACAAAAGACACTATCGTAATGCTGAACACCATTCGAGCAGGAATTAACATAATAGCTGACACATCAATAGGTGGGCTGTTGTGCAAATTGGCCTATTAATTCTGATAAATATTAGGTTTAACAAACTTTTTTGTACTTCATGAGCATCAACATTTTTTTCAATTTTGATGTGAAAATAGAATTGATTCAGGTAGCAGGAAATCTCAATACATCTAGGAAAAAAACATTTATGCTGTTGATTACCAGTTATGAGAAATTTCTGGCCATACATGCAGCAACCTTTCCGGGTGATTGCTATTAAATGGAGAAGTCTGGTGACTGGAATTGGACATCAGCAAACACTGATTATCCACATCGATCTGGATAATTCAAATGGTTATAAGTGTAACTTTGTGTCAGTGTATGATCAGAAAAATACACTATCATGATTAAAGCAAGCTCCTTTGAATTCTGCAGAAGACTAGATGAACAAGAAATTTTACCACTTCCGAGGGGCAGCTGTGTTTACTTTTGTTGTCAGAAAAACTAGGCAAAACCATTTCTGAAGAGATACTTTCTTCAGTAATCGACTCTACTAATTGACTATAATGTATCCTCTTGCAGTTACTTTCTATGGTCAATGGTTTAACCAAATCCTCAAAAAACGAGACAGGGTTTTGAAGAGGAATGGTAGTATTAGTATCAAGAGAAGACCTATCCGAGATTTTCCAATTACTCCAGTGAATGGGCGCACTGGCCTACAAAAAAGTATTGCACTTCACTTGACCTGGATTGTGATACGTTTTCAAACAAGATGTAACAAGCATATGCTAGGCTCACCTTTAATTGGTACACAACATGAATGGGATAGAATGGTAGGTCCCTCTTGAAATCACAAAGCCCATACAAATCTTCAGCATTGTTAACATCTTGGTTAGCACATTTGCTCATTTTCCGAGAAGCAAAGAAGGGGTGCATTTTCTTTCCAGGTGATAACTTCCGGTTTTCCTGCCAGTGAATTAAATTTAAACAGATGCAAAGACTTGCATTAATTGTGGCAGTAGTAGGAAGCAGGCACATGACTAATTGACTTGTAAAATAATAAGAATTAAAAAATGGCAACGGAACATACCTCTAGAGCCATCTTCGCCTCTGACCTTAGGTCAACTATCAATTTCGATCTATCTTGACTGTCTGGCACATCAACATTACTATTAGTATATCCTACTTCAGAAGGCGTACTCATCAGATCAATATCAATCGTTACTGGCCTGGCTTCAGGCAATACAGTATGCAGTTGCTGACAGCTTCCAGGACCTTCGTTAAAAAATAAATAGTTTATACTTCTCAAAGTGGACTGTAACCAGTAAGAGCAAGAAATCACAGCTACAAAAAATTCTATTCAGCCAGACTTGTGAAATATAAGATGGATCACAATGAAATTTTAATCTAAATAGAAGGTACATCAGGAGACTCCAATGTCTTGCAGCGCTTTCGGTTAGGCACCTTCAGTGATTCATTTTTCTTTTTGCCCTTCTGTTTCTTTTTCTGAGGGCTCTCATCTATAATGAATTGAGGCGTTTCAGGTGTGAAATTTCTGGCACTATGATTGTATAAAATCTCATACATAAAGTTGAAAACAAGAAGCAAAATATGATGATTGGCCTGGTGACACATTCTAGAGATAGCAATAACTCAGCAAATAGGTAACAGGACTCACGTAGACACGTACCAACCAAAATGGTGTCATCCTTGCTAGCTAGATCCATGTCAGTCGTCACTTTATTTGAAGAGCACTGCAAAGGGTTTACTAAAAAAACTCAGTACTTCACGCTAAAGAAACAAAGAGGAACTGGGTTCACCTAATGAAAGTGTACGCATTCTCATAAAAATATATATAACATAAATCTAATTTTGGAGATAAGAAGAAACAATCGTTTTTTCTTTGTGCTGCATTTATCTAGAGGCTTATCTCATTGTGAAATATAGTTTATTTACTTTATGATTTTTAATAGAATAGAACTTTGGTTGACGTACAAGTCTTTTAAAAACATTTTATCAGGTCATGAGTAGCCGATTTTGATGCGTTTCTAATTTTCAAATCCTTCTGGATAGAATATTACTATATTGGTATGCAGTGGGTCATAGGCTTACGACTTAATCTGGTCCAGTGAATTAGCATTAGTCATAAGCTACAGATAAAAACGAATATAGTCATGTGCATAACCTTAATGACTAATCATGATACTCCACCACATAGAATCAGCAGAATGGTAACAGAAGACTTATCTATCAAAAAGCTCCGGAGCATGACAAAATCGTGTTCCATGCAATTGCGAGACGGGGAAAAATTCAGAATATTCAGAGAGGCACGCGAGTTGGAGTTGAAATTCTGAAACACGTCCGAAAAGACAGCTGAATCAGGCAATGTACCTTCCTCCGGGCCTCCGATTTCCACGCCCTTCCCCTCTTCTTCCCCTTCTCCGGCTCCTCCATACCCTCCTTCTCCACCGCTACCTCGGCCGCAGGCACGGAGGGGCCAGCCTCCGCTTCACCTCCGCCTCCTGATCCGCCGCCGCCGCCAGCAGCCGGTTTGACCAACCCCCACGACAGCTTCGACTGCACGCACCGCCTCAGCCGCTTGGACTCCGTCGACGAAGGGGATGCCTTCACCGGGGACGGCGACGGCGTCGGCGCCTCGGGATCAGCAGATCCGTCCATCGGGACCGAGAATTCGGGCAGATAATCAGATCCTAGGGTTTTGGGTTTGAGGACCTGCGCTGGGGAGCGAGGAAGTAGTCACAGCGGCGTGAGAAGAGATTGGATTAGCTTCACGTTTCCCGCGCGGGGGAGTGCAGATGCTGAAACGCGGGTGGTTTGCGCGCGCGCGCGTTGGCATCGCGGGGCCGGGGAGGAGGCGCGCCGCAACCGGACTGAGCAAATCAGGTTCGCGAAGGGAAAAGGGGTCCCCGGTCTGAAGGCGAAAACCACACGCCGCGCTTTTGCTACTTTAGATATTTTACCACCTAAGTTTGTCTTTGTTAAAATATCACTCTTTAACTCGCTAAAATACTATTATAATAGAATTATGTTCACTCGTTTACTATTGGGTGGCTGTTAATAATTTATTAATTATCATTTACTCTAAAATATGTATGATAAAGTCAAATTTGTCCTCCATTGTTTCATCCTTTCTCTTCTGCCCTAGCAAAGCCGTCACGGGAAGAGAAATGATGAAGCAATGGAGGGGTAAATTTAACCTTTTTGTACATGATTTAGAGTAAATAATGATTAACAAATTATTAACAGACTCCCAGTGGTAGACGAGCGAACATGCTTCCATTATAATAGTATTTTAGCGAGTTCATGTTAGGAGTGGTATTTTGGCGAAGCGCAACATTGGAAGTGGTAAAATAGCAAATGACTCTCGGGCAAACGGGTTTATGGGTGTGGTTGAAACGACATTACATCATTACATGATCAAGAGTGATAAAATCTGGTTAGTATATTATAGCTTAATATGGTATCGGAGATAGAGGTTTCAAGTTTAATTTATATTGATGTAATTTATAAAATTAAACTATAAGTGAATAATATTTCACATCTAAATACTAATAGTCTTCACATGAGAAAAAATATTAAAGTATTGCATTTTTGGCCAGCTAAATTTTTTGATGCAGTTGGTTAGCGTGGATAACTCGACAAGAATATGAGAGAATGATATTGACATAAATATTAGACTATTATTTCATATGTCAGTTATTATGGAATCTTTACACGAGAGAATGATAAGGTATTTTGAATCGCTTAAATTTGTTGCATGCAACACATAAGTGCATGATAAAGAACCAATGAGATACATGGATACATATTTGTAACTATGACATGAGCTCCGGGTGACCGCTAACTAGCAGATAGATTTCAAATATGATTCGTAACTCTTCTGTAAGGGTGCTTTTAGCAGGACGAATTAATTATATTTTTACCTAGTAACCACGAAACCATACCAGACAACAAAATCATGAGGTGTTTTACCCTCAAACTGGATTGAATCTTTTTGTTCTTCGTACTACGAGGTTGGAACAACTAAAACCTAGTCGTCCAATTAGGTTGAGAAACGTTCCAATCTAAAATTAAAACGTTTCTAAATGAACCCTAATTTTTTCCGGGTGTGGAAAGATAACTCCCACGTTTTTTAATAAGAGATTAATCTAAACTCGACCAAGAAAGCTCATAAAATTTGACCTCTCTTGCAATACGACTCATGCTTTGAGACTATGCTGACCTCTACACGAGTCCGCTCTCACATTTGAGCCCAACTTGTGTGTGATTGAATTTTTTACCTTAGACTGAAAATCCGAACGACCTGAGGTGGTAGATTCCTAACGAGTGAACTAAACGCCGTTCGCAAACGGGCCCTAAAATCAAATAGGGATTGCCGTCTCCTCTGCTCTTCTCTGGCCTACTGCGCCGCCGCCTAATCCTTCACCGTCGGCCGCCACCTCCAAACCGCCGTGTCCTCCTGCCACTGCCGGTCGCCTGCTCCTCGTCCTTGTTCCACTGCCCCACGTGGTGAGGAAAAGCTGTGCGCTTGGGCTGGTGCGCTGGTGCTGCGGGCTGCCACTGTCAGCTCCAGGTAATTCGGATACGCGAAGGTCTCAAAATCTGTCCTTCTCCAAACTGCTGCGCGTGTTGGGTGCTCTGCTTATCTGCACTTTCTTGGATACAACATTGTTAGGGGAGCATGCTTTGGAAGATTTAGTTCTAGTATCCACTATGCCGAATGCCTGCACCTCTTTTCCGTGGTTAGTTGCTTGTTGATTACTTTGAGCATTGTTTGGCAAGATGCTTTTTGTAACGTGAGTACTGAGTAGTTTGCACTATTATACTCGAATATTGTTTGGCAAGATACTTTTGTAATTTAGGCATTGCTGCTTATTGCTTAAAATACTATTATGCCCCGTTGTGGCAGCAATAATTAATGGACAACAAAAGGATAGTAGGGAAATATAGTGATGATCCGTCATTTGATAAATAGTGTGCTTGCTATTACATAGAGTCCATTTCCTTGAGAACCGAGGTTGAAAAGTCACAACTTGAAACCCACAGTGAAATGGCTATGAAGCAGGGGTGAAATCAAGATGAAGCTCATCCCCTCAGCCACGTGTTCCTGTAGGAAGAGTTATCACGGCGTGAAGCATCATGTGGTTTATACTCCATCAGATAGCTGTGCGGCAGCTTGAGGTGCCTCTTAATTGAATCCCTCAGTGTCATCACAGCCTGCATAGAACAAGAACACTACTGAGTAACAACCTCTGGATAACACATCTACAAGCATAACGTGCTGTCACAAACCTGATGGTCTGATGCATTTCGATTCCAAACACTAAGAATGTCTTCATTAAAACGGACACTGAGCACCACACCACAAACATCATCACTGTAATCAAGTTGATCGCCAACAAGCACCAGCACCTGGGGATCAAGATACACCGGCAAACATAATTAGAATTCAATCTATCTCACAAGCGCACAGTCAGTTAACAGAACATATTTTAGACAGTGAACATGTTTGAGGCCCATCACAATCAGATTGCAAATGAATCATTATTATTGCAAAAACTGAATAAAACAACCCCCGGAGTACAAGAACATATTTATTCTGGTAATAATGGCATGCCAATGATTAATGGTAAGTAGCTATTCATAAAAGAGTCTCTCCACTTGTGTCCTGAGGTCCTGGGTTCGAACCAGCCTCCTTGCAAAATAAGCAAGGGGAAGGCTGCCTAGAAATTCCCTTCCCCAGACACCACAATGTGTGGGAGCTTTCAGCACTGGGTATGCCCTTTTTAGCTATTCATAAAAGAAACCTTGGAATATAAATTTTTAGAATGCGGAAACGGTTCTCATGATGCAGCAAAATCATGTTCACAGAATCACAAGTGAATGGCACAACCATGAAATAGGCTAGCAACAAAAGGTGAATAAATAGATATAATAAAAAGGCAAATGGCATGATAAATATAATGCAAGTACTCCCTCTGTTCTGTTTTATTTGACTTAGTTCTCCCAATGTCAAATATTACAGAACGGAGGGAGTAATACTTAAAAAAAAGAATAGTATATTGTACAAATGTAGCTTCAAGGCTGACCAGGATAGGCATGAAACACGTAGAGCCAGAAAATAATGATGAGCTTCGTTGGTACTAATAATATGGAGCAGGGTTGCGAATCCACGCCTGGACGCCTAGGCGCCCTCCGGCCGCCGGGACGCCTAGGCGCCCAGGTTAGGCGAGGAGGGCCTAGGCGGCGGCGGCGAGTCCAGGAGGGGGGCGGCCGCGGCAGGAGGGCAGAGGCGGCGGGCGGCGGTGGGCAAGCGGCGCCCGCAATCGGGCAGGCGGCGGCGGATGGGCGCGGGCGGTCAGGCGGGCTGGCGCGGTCGGGCCGGCAGGCTCGATCGGGCGGTCAGCCCGATTAAGGATGACCGTCAGATCTCATCCGACGGTCCAAATTTCAGATCAGGCCACATATATTAACCACCCCTCAGGCCCTCACCCTAACCCTAACTCTTTCCTCCCTCACTCCCTCTCTTCCTTCACCGGCGGCCGGCAAAGAGAGACGGCGAGGGCAGCGGCGAGGACATCAACGGCAGCGGCGGGGGCGGCAATGGCGGCGGCGGCCAAGCGAGGCGGCCGGCCATGGCGGCCGGGCCGGAGCGCTTGGACGCCTAGGCGACGCCTTGAAAAGGTTGATGTGGAGTAAAGTATACATAAGAAGTAACATGTTATGTTTTAACAAAAAAAGTAGCATATTATGTTTTTCCATATCATTCAACTTTTGGAAGAGAAAATGGCCTAGTTAAATCAAGTTGCCTCACATTCTGTCTCGCAACCTGAAAATCAAGTGATATCTACAAATATCATCCACATCAGGAATCACGGGAAGTATAAATGATATCAAACAACTTTTTGTGTTTCCATCAGAGTGTAGATACAGATGGTGAAAATGCATCATCGTCTCTATCTTAAAGCTCAGTGCAAAACAAGGCATAAATAGCATCACATCTGCTAGGCATGATAAAAGGCATCATTTGTTGGATATAATCCCGTTTTTCTAGAATAATTGGTGTTAGAGATAGAGTCCTAGTCCAATAAGAGTAGGAGTTAGTATTAGATAAGGACTCTGTAATTTGGGGCTATATATACAGCCCCCCCATTGAGAATAGATCAAGAGAAAAGATTAGAGAAAATTAATCCCCGAATTTCCAACATTTGGTATCAGAGCTAGGGTTTTAGATCTGCCCCTGGGAGGACGTGCTCTCGGGGGTGGACAACGGTCTGTGGGGAGGACGAACTCTCGAGGGTGGCCAGCGACACAGAGAGGGAGGAAACAACAGACGCACTTTCACGAGAAGTTGCGTGCTCGGTGGCTCGACGAGGAGCTGCGCACGCACGAATCGGCGCGACAGACGAGGAGCGAGGCAGGCGTCGAGGGCGCGCTGGTAGGCGGCGCAACGCAGATCTCAACGAAGTCAACTGAATCAAGCACGGATCTGGCAGTTATTCGACGTGATTTGCTCGAGGCCGCACGTGACCTGACTGTGCGTGAGTCGTGCTAGCAGCTGGGACGAGCGGGGCGGCCAATCCAGCACGAGGCGCACAGGGCAGTCGTGGAGGCTCGGGGGGCACACAGCGGCGCGAAAGTCAGGCAGGTGGCCGGGCGGGCGACAGCAAGGGGCGGGCGCGAGGAGCGCGGCTAGGGCGCGCGCAGCGCGAGCACGGCTAGCGGGCGGGCGCGACGAGCGCGGCCAGGGCGCTAGCGGCGTGCGTGGCAGCACAAGCGCAGCCAGGATCGGGCCCGCGCGGCAACGGGCGGCGGTCGAGCCGGATCCAAAGGAAGAAGAGGCAGCGGCGCTCACAAGGCAGAAGAGGCGGCGACTGAGCAGAGGAAGGAGGCGGCGGCTGCTAGTTGCTGAGAGGCGGCGGTGGTTTAGGGTTTGCCAGACTTGAGCTGTGCGCACAGAGACAGAGGCAGTGGGCCGGACTTGAGCTGGGTTGGGTCTGCTTGGTGAGGTGGCCACGTGGGAGTAACTGTTCTTTGCTAAGGACACCCAAAGAAGTATAGTTGTTGGTGGTATTTGCTAAAGCCACCCGAAGTGGACCAGAGGAAGTCAAGTGCTAGCCCACAACCAAGGAGGTGTCTGCAGAACATGGCACATGGTTCGAAGTTCAGGCCAACGGAGGACGAACTGATGCTTCACTTTCTCCGACCACAGCTGCCTGGTTTTCCACCACGTGAGGCGGGCATTGTGATACAAGCAGACTTCTATGATGTGACGCCGTGGGACCTGTTGGCAAACTACGACCTACGTGACTTAGGATACTTCTTCACGTTACGCAGGCGGAGCAAGCCTCGAGTACAGCGGTCCGGTGGCGGCGGCATCTGGAAGCATAGCGCGACCAAGTGCGCACAGTCGATTTCCAACATGGGAGTTGTGGTGCAGTGGCGTTTGGTCAAGTTTTGTTTCTACATGCGCGGAGAACTCGGGAAGCGTCGTAGCACAGGATGGATCTTGGAGGAGTACGAGATCACTGACCCAAGGTGTTATCGCCACGACGATGAAGGTGAAGAAGAATATTGGATGCTTTGTCGCGTGAGGAAAAGCAAACCAATGCGAGGTGTGCTCGAGATCAAGACGTGACCATCTCGAATATGTGGTCGGAATGAAGATGTGTCCATTCCGAGATCAAATGCAGGATGAAGATGAGTCCATCCTGGGGTTGAAGATGTGACCAACCTAAATGCGTGTGCAGGATGAAGATGAGCCCATCCTAGGGTTGAAGATGTGACCAACCCGAATTTGTGTGCAGGATGAAGATGTGGCCATCCTGGGGATGAAGACGTGCCCATCCCAAAATTGAGTTGTGCAGGGTGTAGATGTGACCATTCTGGGGGTGCAGTTGTGTCCATCCCGAAAGTGTGTTTAGGGTGGAAGTGTGTCTCCATCCTAATTAGTGTGAGTGTGATCTAGAAAAACGAGATTAGGGGGTGATTGTTGGATATAATCCCGTTTTTCTAGAATAACTGGTGTTAGAGATAGAGTCCTAGTCCAATAAGAGTAGAAGTTAGTATTAGATAAGGACTCTGAAATTTGGGGCTATATATACAGCCCCCCCCATTGAGAATAGATCAAGAGAAAAGATTAGAGAAAATTAATCCCCGGATTTCCAACATCATTGTCGTGGGTGTTACTCTTATTGGACAATTTTCAGCACATTGCACCCTTTTTGTCTACAAATTGAAAAAAAATCTCGTGGAAGGCGCATAAAATTTCACTTGCAGATTAATTTCACAATGTTGGAAGGAAACCCTCTCAGACTATCATATCAAATCCAGATACTCCCATTCGAAGTTCACAGGTACAAAAACAGCAGTCTGAGTCGCAATCATAAATTTAATTAAATGACAAAATCCTAGACAGACTTGGGAGACTATACCCATCCCTTCATGGAAGCTCATGCGATGGGTATCCTATTTAGTGGGATAACTAGCATATCATTAAACCTAGAGTTGACTGATCTCCTTATTAACATACAAATAAAAGTTTCAAGTTAACTTACCAAATCCTCCCAGAAACGAGCAGAAACAGCCTTCTTGAACCGTATTATCCACTTGCCACCATTTTGGTTTGCAGGATCCTGCTCAATCAAAACCATCAACCACTAGAAACATTGGCGGGCATAAAAAATACACTAGGGTTATGCAAAATACCTCCCAGAGGGGCCGGATGCCATCCTTGAAGAGATGTAGGTCAGTAGGGCTCGGCAGGGATGAGGGGCGCGCGAGGTGGCAGTAGCAAACCCAGAACGACTCGACCTGCAAGCATCCAAACCAGAAGCAGCAATCAGCGCGCTGAAAGAAGAATCCCAATCCCCCACCAGCTAGACAACAGGAGACATACGGTGCTGAAATCGATGATCTTCTTGATGTTGTCCTCGTACGACTGCGACCTCGCCCCAGGTGTCCGGCGCGTGTACCAGAGCACGAGCTTGCGCTGCGGGCAAACAGATAAATAAATAAATTATATAAAGCACATCCATCTTCACAATTTCACCCCAACCAATCTACCTACGCTCGCCAGGGGGGTGCAAGGCCTGCACCGAAATCCTTAGCTGTGGATGAACAAGGGTGCGAAAGTAATGTCGTGCGGTGAGGGGCGCGATAGATCTAGCGGCAGCGGCTCTTACCCTGAGGGGGTGGAGGCCGGCCTTGAGCTCGCGGTCGCGGCGCTCGTTCTCTTCGGAATCAGCCCCGTCCTCCTCTGCGGCGGTAGCGGCGGGCGCGTCGTCCTTCCGCGCGAGCGGTAGCTGCTGCTGCTGCTCCTCCTGCTCAGCCTCCTTCCTCTCCGCCGCCGGCTCCATGTCGCGCTCCTCCTCTTCGGTGATTGGGTCGGCTTGGCCGCCTGTGTTGGTCGAACTCAATTCAGTAGCAGGAAGGGTCGAGAGAGGCACGGCTGCGGAATGGGAAAGGGCGTGTGGTTTCGGCCTTCTGGGCCTTCTTGGGGCGTGTTTGGTGTCCTGCACCAGCCACCCCATCCAGGCCCACCCGGTACAAGTTTCATTCATACTCGCACACGCGTTTGGTTGGTCGCATGGCTCGTGGAGCCGGGGCCCCGCAGGATGCAAAACGGTGCGGCAAGACTGGCTCGCTGGAAAGTGGAAACATAGGAACCCACGGCGGCTGCAGCGTATTAGTTGCTAATAACAGTATTAGCATGTGATTAGCATATATAAGTAGGGTTAGAGTATTTCAGAGTTGATTAAGGTTACAATGGTTCAGATTAGAGTATCAAAATATAATTACTTGAAATAGGATAACAATAATAATAAATTTTCTCTTTTACCTCGTGCAACAAGCATTTGTACAGGCAACCAAACATCATCCATTTACGGCTTGGCTACATAAATGCAAACAATCAAACAAGAGATGATATATGTACCCAGTCTGGCCAAGACGAGCCTGGCTGGCTGGTATGAGCAGAGTAGGCTCACGGGTAATCAAACGGACCCCTTTGTGAATGGTGTGAGGAGCGCTTACAGCTCCTGGATATTTCACGGTGATGACCAAATGCATTTTTCAGGTCTTAAATCTGCTAACAAAATAATCTAATAATCTCCAGATAGAAACAAAAGAAAATGTAGAACACATCATGTGTCCCCTTTTGTGTACATTTATCTGATCTTGATATTCCTTTTCTTGTTTTGTAAATGAGTCTTGGTGTTCCTAAAAAAAGTCTCGAGAAAGTACTTCTAAAAATTATTTTGTAAAAACAAGAAACAATAAACTGTATCATATCACATGGAAATATGATCAAATAGATAATTCTCAAAGTGTTCATGTGGGTGTATGTTGTCATATGAGTAGCGGATAAGGAGGGAGGTAGCAGCTACGAAGTTCTAAGGATACGCGCAACCAGGTTTGCGTATAGATGATGGTAAAAGTAAATGGTCTTATGATAACGGAGGACGCTGACGATGCCCTTTCTTCAGGCCTTCTGCATAATCTCGCTACGTTGCAAGCTCGGGTTAAGAAAGGTCCATGTTGAAATCTGAAAGTTTCAGCTTGAAGAGACGTTTTTCGTTTGTGGATAGCTTGAAGGGACATATATTGCAATTGCAATGCACGCTAGGGCACTCTTACACGACGAAGTTAAGTGAGTGACGGGCAAGAAAGTCTGTCCGCTTTAAGTGTTTTAGCGGCGACGTTGCAGCGTGGAAAACCTAAGTAATCCATAATCCCGTTCGTGGATTCGCTGAACCCCGGTTCCCAAGCCGAATAAAACGGCGTACGAGGGAACAAGGAAAAGAATACCACCGTCCACGTACGCTCTCCCCACTACGCCCACCACCTACCTGCTACTCTCCCCCCACTACTGGGCTTCCGGCAAGCTCTGTCCCTGCGGCCCCGGATTTCAACCTCGCCAGCTTTCCCCTCTTCCTCCACCTCGCCGCAAATGCCCCAGTAGGCTCCAAAAATTCAAACCATCCCTCCATCCACCTACCCCAGTGCTGCTGCGGCGGCGGCGGCGGCGGCGGCGGCGGCGGACATGACGACCCGATCCAACGGCGAGCACAACGGCAACGGCTACCACCCGGGGTCCTGGTACCCGCAGCGCCGCCAGCACTACGGGTACGGCGGCGGGTCCGCCTCCTTCCGCGGCTGCTGCTGTTGCCTCTTCCTGCTGCTCGTCTTCCTGGCGCTGCTCGCGCTGGCGGTGGCCCTCGTCGTGGTGCTGGTGGTGAAGCCCCGCAAGCCGCAGTTCGACCTCAACCAGGTGTCCGTGCAGTACCTCCTCGTGGCCCCGCCGTCGTCGTCCCCCGCGCCCGGCGGGGCCCCCGGCGCCGCCTACCTTTCCCTCAACATCACGCTGCTCTTCACCGCGGTGAACCCCAACAAGGTGGGCATCCGGTACGGCGCCACCGCGTTCGACGTCATGTACCACGGGGTGCCGCTCGGGGTGGCGGCGGTGCCCGGGTTCGAGCAGCCGGCGCGCAGCGCCCGGCAGCTCCAGACCCGCGTCGTCGTCGACCGCTTCAACGTGCTCCAGGCCGACGCGCAGGACCTCGTCCGCGACGCGCTGATGTCCGACCGCGTCGACCTCCGCATCACCGGCGACGTCGGCGCCAGGATCCTCGTGCTCGGCCTCTCCTCCCCCAAGGTCCAGGTGCGTAACCGCCATCCATGGCAACCCGCCCCCAACAACTTTCGTTCGCGTCCGCCGCAAGCGTTTGTTGCGTGAGGTGAGTCTCTGATGCTCAGCGGCAATCGATTGATGTGATGCGCGGACGAACCCGCAGGTGTCGGTGGACTGCGCGATCTCCATCAGTCCGAGGAGCCAGGCGCTCAAATACAAGCGGTGCGGCGTGGACGGGCTAAGCGTGTAGGAAGAACCAAGCCGCCGCCGCCGAAGCAGAAGCAGCTGAAGCAGTATTCCGATGGAGGTAGATAAAAGTGGAGAATGGATGGGATCAGTACGTGGATTCTAACCCCCTAATCTCGGGTCTTGATTCCTTCCTGTGCGCGGGGGATGGTAAATTTTTTTCACCCTAGAGGAGGCCGATGATTTTTGTGACTGACCACTGGTTGCAACTAGCAGCATTAGTCGTATTACCATGATAACTGTTCATACAATGATTGCTTAGGAGCTAAGGGGAGTCGGTGGATGTGAAAAAAAAAAGAGAGGTCGGAAGCAAGCGAAGCGAGTGGAATCCGATCGCTTTTCGCTGCTCTCCTCTCCATTGTGTGTGATTATTTCGTGTTTTATGCGTTTGGAGGTTGGTGGGGCTGCGCTGTCCGATGCGCGCTGCCATGGGCTTGTCTGCCTGATCTGGCTCACTTCAGCCAAAAGAGTGGAGGCGACATGTGACAGGGAGGAGCTGGGAGGAGTTTGGCCCGGGTCACTGACCATTGTGGGTGATCGGTTTCTCACTTTCATGCATGGTGGTGTAGGGGTCCCCCAGGTGGGGGGCCGGGGCGGGTTAGGCGTTGTACGTAGATAAACGCGGACTCCGGAGCGTGGATGAACCATGGAATCCGACGTCGCGTGACTCGTGTCGTCGGCTCATGTTCTACGCAAGATAGTTGGTGTATAAAAGAGATCTACTGACTACAAATCTCAGTTCGCACATGGGGTGTCGTTTTTTACTCTTATGAATTTACATGGGACCTCACCGTGACCAGTTATTTTAGTTGATTCCCACCTCAAGTTGCATACTTGTAGAAAAATGATCCTGAACTTGGATTCGATCACACAAGCGTGTCATTTGCCAAATTTACATGGTTGTAAGTTTTCTGGAGTCAGTAAGTTCTTTCTTCCCATCTTGAAATCACGTTTGTCATCGTTCAAGAAAAGAAATCACTTTAGTGATTTGGATGGATCACTTGCTATTACCAAACCTTTATTTCCCTGCTTCCGGTAAGCTGTAACCGTTGCTACGGTCTTATCTCGTGCATATCGTCCGGACTTGTACCATATGCTTGACTTTGAAGACTTGACACTACATTTTGCGATTAAATAGCTAGGATGATGCCCACTTTGATTGACTATAAACTAACTCAAGAAGTGCATTTTAACCCGTTGATTGCGGCCAGATGTGGTATTACGATGGTACAATGCGGCGGGCCGTAGTTATCACGGGTGTATCCATTCCATATTTCCATGGACCAGCTTTGCGCTTCATGCGTCGAGTTCATGCCTCCGCTTGACCTGGACGTGTGTCCTAATCATTTCCGTGGATGTTCTGTTCCGTTTGGCATTGGAACCTGTCCGCCTCGCACTTAATAGTGGCGACATGCAAATGAGGGAAAAGAAGAGCCGGCACTCAGCAGAATGCTCCTTCCAGTACTCTACCGGAGTCACGTGCTGCAGTCGTCCAGAGGACGAGGCCAGTGGACACGTTTCGGGAATTGCAGGGCGCAAGAGATGTCCAGCCAGCGCCTCAGAACTTGAGATGGATCTTCAGCGAGCGCACATTGACGCTGGGGTCCGGGCAGCTTTCTGTTGCTTGCAGAGAATCCAATAGCGACACGCCTCGTCTGTTCTGCACTAGGCTGGGTGCCACTTTCTGTGCCTTGTCTGCTCGCTTCAGGCCATTCCTGCCGTTACCTCCCTTCGTAAATGAAGCCCACATTGGCCACTAGAACATTGTGTACCCGCGTCGGCCTACAGATCAAATACGCTGTCTATACTAAAGTCCAGTAACGTACAACTCATAACTCTGTACGTACAATTCATCAGCAGCAGGTCGGGCTAACTTTAGGAGTCGTTCTTTCCGTTTTCTTTTCACCAGCGTGTTGCGCTGGCAATGGCAAAACAAAAATATGGGGGCAAAGATGGTCCCCTCGTCGTTCAATTTAATCGAGTAGTTTTGCTCCTTTAGCTTTGGAGATGCCATGGACATGGACTTATGGGGCAATATATATACGAAGCTGTCTTGTGCCCGCGCGCAAAAGCATGAGAGCAGTAACCAATTTCACCGAAACGGACACTGTTGTTGTGGCGGTCCTCACGGGCAGCTACATCAAACTCGCCAAATTTATAAAATTGCATCTTTTTGTTACTGCACAGTTAAGGATAGATGAGATCTTGACTCGTTCGAGCCGGCAACCAATTTGGATTGGCAAGCGAACTCAACAGCCCAAGACTCCAAGGTAACCGTTTTCTTCAGAGTGCGCACGAATCCGCCGTGCAAAACTGCTCGAGGAATCCTGGCACGGGCGGGGTGCCCAATCGGAGCGACCCCTCCAGAAGCTGCACCACCTTCCCCATGATCGGCCCAGAGCGGGAAGCAGCAGCCCACACCGGCGTCCCGGTTCCTCCGCCCCGAGACGAGCTCGAGGAGCATCACCCCGAGACTGAACTCGTCTGCCTCGGCCATGACGGGAAGGCCAGGATCCACTCTGGCGCCAGGTACCCCACCGTGCCGCGCGTGGTGGCCAGCGCCTGGCTGAAGTCCCGCCTGATGAGCTAGGCCCCGCCGAAGCCCGCCACCTGATCTGGACCGGACGGTATCTTCCACTCCCGGGTTTGGAAATCGTAGCCGCGGACGAAACCGTGGACGTAGTTCTTCCATCCCATGTCACGGAACACGATCCCGTCGTCGAACACGGGCACAGGACGAGGGGGCTGCATCGGGCTCCTGACGTGGATCATCCACGTGGACTCGGCACTCGCCTCAAATGCCCAACTAGTCTTGGTACTGACATGCACAACTAACACATGTTACGATGGGATTTTTTTTTCAGGCTGGACATTGAGACGGTTTCGAGATGCAAAATGTCGAGATGCTCTCCCTCAGAAGCCAGAAGCAGCGAACAAAATCTGTCGTGTCGGAGGTGGCGCTCCGGCCAACAGAAAGATCAAATGGAAAACAATCTTCTCGAACAAAAATTAATATAGAATTTGCATAGAAAAACAACACGGTTTCTCTTGTACCACTGAAACCGAATAATTTCTTCGCTGCACATCATTTTGCGAGGTGCGAGCTTCGATTCGTGAGAAAACAAAGGTTTTAAAACGGGCAGTACGATACACAGGCACAGAGGCACAGAGCACATCAAGAAAGAAAAGAAAAGAAAAGAAAAGAAAAGAAAAGAAAAGAAAAGAAAAGAAAAAAAGAACAATACAAAATGCCATCTCTGTTCGGCCGGACACGTCGTGAACCCTCGGCGCGCCCGACTCCGACAGGCGACAGCCGAGCAAATCCCCGCGTCGTCGTTCCATCCACGGCGACCCTTGACTTCTCCCCCTCCCCAGCCTCCACATAGCCAAGCCGCTCCTGTGATCCAAGCCGCCGGTTCCACGGCCTCCCGATCCGAGCGTCGATGGAGGGAGGCGGCGACTCCTCAACGGCGCCGCTGGCCTGGCACGACTTCCTCGAGCGCATGCGCCAGCCCTCCGCCGCCGAGTTCGTCAAGTCTATCAAGGGGTCAGTCTCTTCGTCTCGCTTCGCTTCTCCCGATCGATCCCCTTTGGTTTTAACTGCTCGTACGTGCGATCCAGTTCGGTGGTGTGGAGATCTGCGGGGGAGATTATCGCAATCGATTGAGCTTGCGCGGCGCTCGTAGTGCGAGTCAGTGTGAGGTGGAGGAATTTAGATCTTAGTGCGAATTCGGAGCGCGTTAGCAGATTGACGTGGAGTCCGTTGCCGGGCTCCAGGGAATGTTAGCTCGCGCTTTTGCCAACCTTATAGGGAAAACTGGTTTGTTTGGAGGGGTTAACCTAGCTCCCGGGAATTTGGCTCTTCATCCATCTCTAACCATCGTTTGTTGGAGATGGAGTTGAATGGCATTCCTTCCCGTGCCACCTGAGGGTGTAAATTGTAGTGCAAACGCCTGAAATGTTTGACAATGTGGCGAAGTTATGCATGAGAATTGGTAATCTAGAGGAAACATGCTTGGTTTAGTGTATGCTTCAGCTTGGGTACACGGCTGCCATATTTGGGTAGAAGATGCAGGAGTAATTTACTAATAAATGTACAGAATTTAAGCTGCTTCTTTTGTTGGAAAATTCAAGAAAATTCTTTGGCGACTAATTAGAAACCGAGTACAAGGTCTAGTCTTGTGCTGCTGTGTGGACATTGTCTGGAGCATATGCACTAATGACAAATTGACAATACAGGCCCACAGTCGTGAATAAATGCCGCCTAAACTATTGGGTAAAACTCAACTATTCTGAATATAGCTCCATGTAGGATGCCTTTTTCCCTACTGGGCTAAGTACATGGGATTAATTAATACTTGACTTTCATGTAGGCCTGTTAAGTAATGTTCAACATTAATTTGGTTATTTCCCATGTATACAGATTTATCGTGACATTCTCAAATAGAGCACCGGATCCAGAGAATGATAGTGCAGCAGTTCAAGAGTTCCTTGAAAATATGGAAGGTGCTTTCAGAGCCCACACTCCTTGGGCTGGCAGTTCTGAGGAAGAACTAGAGAGTGCCGGTGAGGTAATTTCCTTACTACTAGGCAATGCTTTCGATTCTTTCACTGAATTATTCTTTAACTGTTATTATGCTAATAATAACTAGAATCTGTTGTTTGTAAACTATAACAACATTTGGCTTTGTTTGTTACATGTGTTTAGGGACTTGAGAAGTATATTATGACGAAGCTCTTCAATCGGGTATTTGCTTCGGTCCCAGAAGATGTGAAGAGTGATGAAGAACTTTTTGAGAAGATGTCTTTGCTACAGAAGTTCATAAGGCCTGAAAACTTGGACATAAAACCTGAGTATCAGAGTGAAACATCATGGCTGGTATGCAAGTCATCTTTCATTGTTATTGTGATTTTATATTTAGCTGGATGTACTACAGTGCTTCTAGGCAGTAAGCTGTGCCCCTGAACTTTTAGGATGAAATTGAACCGCTAAAGCACGGTACTACATGCTGTCTATGTGAAATATGCCGGCAAAGAAAACTATTTGATTGTCACTTCATCCACTTATTACTCTGCTACTGCACATTTTTGACATTCAATTCCCTTCCACTGTGAGCGGCCCTCTTCATGGAGTATGGTATTGGAGTTAATCTTGTTTTTTTGGAGTATTAGGAGTCTGTATCGAAGTCATCTTGGGCGATCTCTCCTCTTGCACACAGCCCAGACGCTAATCAGGGCTAGTTCAGCCTGGCGTGAGTCGGATTGGAGCTGGCGGGTGCGGCTGAGGAGTCCTCATCGTCAGTGTTTAAAAGGCGTTACCTAGGCGACTCTTAGTTGCCGCCTAGACGTCTAGGCGCTCCAGTCTGGATGCCATGGCTGGTCGCCGTTGCCTGGCCGGCATCTGGCCACCATCACCTCACAGGCCACCGCCTCCCTGTCCACTGCCGCTGAGCTATTAGGCGCCATGGTCGGTCGCCTAGGCATCTTGGCATCCAAGCGCTGTTTTAAAACACTACTCGCTGTATTGGTGTAGGTCTCTAGTTTAGGAAAGAAGTGAAAGTTCCTAGGAATAGAATTAGTTGCTGCAGTTTTGGAATAGGATTTAAGAGTCCTAGTTGGACTCGGGTTGATTGTAAACCGGCTATATAAGGCTGGGGAGTCCTGGAATAAAATTAATCCCCTCCCAGAAATATTCCTCCTCTCTACCTTTTCCCTTGCGTCACTCTCCTCACCACCAGATCATGCCACCACCAGATTGATGTGCTACAGCAGATTGCCAGATTGGCCAGCAGATCAGCCTTGTCCAGTGCGTACAGAAGCCTCTGTGTGCCCCTCTGATCTTCCACCACGCGCACAGAGCCAAAGGGATCTGCTCTGCTATAGCAGATTGGCCCCAGCAGCCCGTGCAGCAGCAGTTCCGGTGAGGAGATCGCTGCATTTCAACATAGGGAAGTCCACTTTTATTTTTTATCCAAACATGAATTTTCATGATCCATTGTCTAGCTAAAATTAGAGCCAACAAATACACTGCTGCCTGCTAGTCCAGCCACTTGTTTAGAGAGACCTTATGAGTTATGACACTAATGTAGGTGTAATTTACTAATGCTTGCGCACCACTTCTTTTTCTGCAGCTTGCACAGAAGGAGCTTCAAAAGATAAATTTGTATAAGGCCCCAAGGGATAAGCTTGCTTGCATCCTGAACTGCTGTAAAGTCATCAATAACTTACTTCTGAATGCTTCTGTTATATCCAATGATAACCCCCCTGGAGCTGATGAATTTCTCCCAGTACTCATTTATGTTACAATAAAGGTGTGGTTCATATCTTTTACATGTATGAATTCATTTTTGGTTACATTCTATCACGGTTGAATTGGCTTGACTTTAATTCATATTCGAAAAATGTCAGCAAAGTGTTGCTGCCGGTCTGATGGTGTCTGAAGCATTGGACATGTCTGGCCCCTTAGGATGTCCGACCATTCTTCAGCTTAGCTTTTCCCTCTGGCACTGTACGGCTGTACATGTTTTGATACCTCAGTATTTGTGAACCCAGTGGTGAGCTACTGTTATGGTGCTATAGTGTGCTAATTTACTAATTATGAGAGCTATAACTTCTAGCATAAGGATCCACGTTAGTCATGAGCTTTGCGTACAAGGAGACTTGTACTTCCAATAGAAAACCTACTTTATTTGTAGGAATCTTTAAATATTTAGTTTCAACAAATGAGTCATTAGTTTTATACTGGAGGAACATTGGAGCAACATATTATTGAGAAACATCATGTCAAAATGATGATCAACAAGTGATTTTTTTGGTTGGAGTATCTTGTATACTCCCTCTGTTCTGTAATATTTGACGTTGGGAGAACTAAACTTAGTTCTCCCAGCGTCAAATAAAACAGAACAGAGGGAGTAGGTGCCAGTAACGATCTTGCTTGACCCATGAGTGGCTTCGTTCTTCATCAGTTTTGCTCGACTCTAGAGAATTTACTGTAGTTACCTTAAAACAATAAGTTTCGTATGCCTTGAAATCAATAAGTAACAAATATTCCTTTGCATCATGGGCTTGCATGCCTTGTAGCTTTGGTAACTTTGATATCTGGGGACTGGAGTACAATGTTAGGATACTTTTATTGTGGACTCCAAATTCATCTGTAAATCTTTTTGTCTCTGATATATATTACCGTTAGAATCATCAATAATAAAACATCTTTTGTGCATATGCAGGCGAATCCTCCACAGCTGCACTCAAATCTGTTATACATACAGAGATACAGACGACAAACACGATTGGTGTCAGAAGCTCAATACTTTTTTACAAACATATTGTCTGCTGAGTCTTTCATATGGAACATTGATGGGGAATCATTATCCATGAACGAGCTAGACTTCCAAAGGAAGATGGAATGGGCAAGGGAACGCGTGTTAGGATTATCTACTGACCTGGAAAACAAGGATAATCAAGCCAATATTGATGTCCAGGAGCATAGATTACAAAATCTTACAGGTAACAGGAGTTCTGATGTCAACTTATATTTGAAAGATCACATCCAAGGCTCAGGAAAGGACATGAGAAGGGACAGTGATGTGACTGTGAGTGGTAAGCAGATTGGGCGGGTGCAATCTATTCCTGATTTGGAAAGTAAAGGAGCTACTGAGCTCCTTAACAGTGATGACTTGAACAAAAAATTCCAAGAGTACCCGTTCCTATTTGCCCGTGCTGGTGATCTGACTGTTGCAGATGTAGAAAACCTTTTGAATTCCTACAAGCAAATAGTACTCAGGTATGTAGCACTTGCACAAGGTATGGGTGTTAACCCTGAAATCACTCCTGTTCAGAGCGAGCAAACAACA
Source organism: Neostapfia colusana (assembly GCA_030760725.1). Lineage (NCBI taxonomy): Eukaryota > Viridiplantae > Streptophyta > Magnoliopsida > Poales > Poaceae > Neostapfia > Neostapfia colusana. The sequence goes on along the minus strand of JASWHV010000013.1, from coordinate 85,779,948 downwards.
TCAGGACTTGTGTCCGCGGTACCTGAGAAAAAGATGGATGTTGTGGTAGGTAACAATGAGAACAGTAAAGGGATCAACGAAATTGCTGATGACACTACAAGTGAAAACCTTCACTCAGAAGCATTCAGCACAATCAGGGCTGAACAAGTCTCCCAAGAAACTGCGCTTGATCCCAGTGAGGATCTGAAGACACAGAAGGATGAATCATCAGATCAGCCTGAGAGTGCTTGACTTCTGGTGAGGCGGAGTTCAACTATCTGGGGATTTCGCTCCAGAATTGGCAGGAATAATCTATACCGTGGGCCTCGGAGACGTCAATGATCACACGTGCATATCTCCCCTGAGTGCATACGCTGCAGCTCATCAAACGACAAATGTCCATTCTGGAAACGTGAATGCAGAGATTCAGTGTTTAGGATCGATTCATTCTGCTGAAGCTAGCTCGAGATCCTTAGTAAGTTCATTAGACCTTAGTTGTTCGCTTTGTTTTATGTTTGATTTTGTAGTGAACAAAGTCTTTTTCTTTCCTGTGAATTTTACATCTGTAACTAGAATTTTCAAATCTGAGAATCCATATTCAGAGGAAATGACATGAAAATTCGATGAGCATATGATGGCAATGTTTGTCTTCTTGATCTCCATTCCTGGTTGTATCAGCTGGGGTTCGCATTCATTCTTTTGAAGAAAATTATTATCACCCTCTTGATAATAGAAGAGAGATATCAGCATGCTGCCTGATTCAGGCACACAACATGCAAGTGTTGGTTGGACATGAACTAAATACTAATACACGATACTTTTGTCTCCTCTAGTCACGGATTGAATGGGTGTTTGGTAAGGCAAGGGACGAGGTTCATCTTGCCAGCTGTTAACATTTCATTTCAGTAATCAATGAAAAACTCTCTCCTTATACTCGCAGGAAACTGCTGCCGTTGCAGTTGTACACTGTTTTATAACATGTTTCTGAACCTTTTCTTTTAGTACTGCAAACAAAAACAGTGTTCTGAACATCTTGTTAGTCACTTTATGGAGGTTGATCACCTTATGTTAAATAGATTCCGATAGTTGAAAAACGCCAGCTCGATCATAGGAGATCTACTACGAGAGCGCGATCTAGATCCACAAAAAGCTTCAGAACAACAATTAATATTTTCCCTCCTCCGTTGAGCCGTGCAGAACATGCATACTTCTGTCTAGTGTCTACATCCCCAGTCAATTCAATCGCCGTTCGATGTGAAGCTCTCTAGAGCGGACGCGTGTAGTTGCTAGCTTGTTTGAACACTTGCGGACATGGACAATCCTATGTTTATTTATTTTAAACAAGGACTTTTCCGATAATTAACTGGCTGCAGCATTAATGTAGCTCACATGGAATGTGGTCGCGAGAAGTACGTCGTTTTCTTTTTTTTTTGCTGTTTTAAGAAACATCCAGGTTGCTTCTCTGCCGCGGAGTCATGAACCCAGTTCTACTACTAGATGACATTATGTTGCCGCGAAACACGAGTTACGGCGAAATTCTGGAAATTTTATGAGCCAAAATAGCATTTTTGAAGCACGAGTTACCACACGCTCTCCTGTGTATTGGAGAAAAGAAAAGGAAACGGCGGTTGCCATAGAATCTAAGCAACGTTCGAGATCGGAAGCAGCGCACGTATATATTCACCTTTTACAACACCAAAAACTATGATAGATCAGCAGTACAGCTCGCCTCTGCTTAGACACGATCGAAGCCTCCTCAGGAGGCACAAAGCGCGTCCTTCCGGGAACTTTCTGAATAAATTAAGTAATCACGAAAGTGACTAGGTGAAATTGAAATGCGGACAAAACCCAGCAAGTATCCAATGCTCACACCCACTCACTCACCATTTCTTACATTTCAGTAGGGCCAAGGAGTTAATAAAATTATCTTTCGATTTATCAAGTAGACAAAAAAAATGAAAGAATGCTTGGGAAAAATAAGGCATATGTATGCACCTAGCTCGATCGCAATGCTGACAAGGAGAAGAAAACATAATGGGACGATGCATGCATTGTTCTTGATCTCCTAGCTAGGCCTAGCAGCTAGCAGAAGCTCCACAGCCTCATCATCTCGCCGTCGTCCTCGGGCTCCTCCCACGGCGAGGAGAACGGCGCGGAGCCGGCGGCCATCAGATCCATGCACTTGGGCGACGCGAGCGCGTCCAGCAGGTCCGTCCACAGCTCCTCTCCCTGTGCCGACGACCCGCCGGTGCTGGCCGCGGCGGAGGACGAAGACGGCGTCTCGTGCTCCTGGCCGTCGTGATCAGCGGCGCTGACCGGCGTGGACAGCGAGGCTGACGTCGTGGTAGTCGCGACAACGCTGGAAGAGCACCTGTCGTCCACGCTGACGATGGCGGCGCCGGCGCCGGCTCTGGCGTCGAACGCCGCTGCGGCCGCCGCCGCCTCGCGCTGGATGGACCTCGGTGACATGCCGCCGGCCGCGGGGTCCGAGTGGCCGCGATCGCCAGCTGCGTTGCGAGACGACGAGGAGGGTGAAGAGGACGAGGAGGAAGGGAAGTTGAGGACGGCGTCGGGGCCCTTGAGACAGAGCAGCGCGGCGTCGTAGGCGCGCGCGGCCGCCTCGGGCGTGGCGTAGGAACCGAGCCAGATCCGGCGCTTCTGGTTGGGCGCCCTGATCTCCGACACCCACGAGCCCCAGCTCCGCATCCGCACGCCCTTGTACTGCCTCGCCGTCGCCTTACCACCGCCTGCGGTCCCCGGCCTGGCCTTCTGGTCCGTAAAGGAGGTCGCGGCGGCGGCGACGGCATTGCCCGTGTTCTTGACCATCACCGTGTCCGCGCTTAGATCGATCTTTCCTCTGCGTTGATGGGGAGAGGGAGAGGGCGATGCGTAAGCAAGTGGAGTCGTATTTATACCGGCGTGGAGTCTCCAGCTAGCTAGCTAGACTCGAGTGGGAAAGACCTGCGCAGTATAGAATGCAGTTACACGCGCGCAAGCAAGGGGCGCCACTGTGACTGGCCGTGGAGAAAGCGATTTGGAGAGGAGGACGCGCCTGCTGCTTAGGTGTCATGCCATGCCACCGCCGGCCTCCTTTAGCAAAGCGTGTGCTTCTTGGATGCCATACTTTTCTAGCCCGGCCGGTTAGATCGTTCACATACGATCGAGCTGGGACAAATCTGTGGTACCGACTGGCGATCGACTACTAAGTTGGGTTCATAACCAGTAGTACTAGTTAGAGACTTAGAGATGTGCTGCGCTTAATTACTTGGGAAGCTACTGTTACTTGCAGATTTAGTCAACCTATCTCTCGACTACTTTCTTTTTTTTTTTAACTCGGCTGGGCTTACTTGAGAAGCTATCATATCAAGGCATATACAGCATGCATGGGGAACAGAGCTGTCCAACAAATGGAGTTTTCAGCAGGAATATTATCAGCTGGCGTGAGGAAGAAGAGAAACGGAAACCATGCATCACAATCACATGCATGGACTGCCAAACTTTTCCTGATGCTGTCGGAAACCAATAATAACAAAGCTGCATTTAGAAATTATAAACTAGATCTATCGATTGGCTGCCGCGCCAGAAAGCAAATAGCAGGAAAAAATGATATTGGACATATTATTATCGAAACTCGTACGTTCTAATGAATGTTATCACTTCTTTTGACTATTTCAAGATCTGCCGTATAGGAACAACTAACATAGTAACATTGTCGTTAGTACTAGACAGCTAATCAGTCTGTAAATGCTTGACCAGTCGTCGATCTAGCTCATGGTTCATCTCATGTTTTGTCGACTGATCGACCTCTATGTAAGTAGTACAGTACAGTACACCCAGTTCGGCTAGCTCATCAGTCTTCACACCCAAGCATGCTCACACTTGAAAGTGAAAGGCGATTATATATCGAGTACCTATATATATATAGCTAGGACGACGAGATGGAAAAACGGCGCGCGAATCCTTTTGAGGAAAGCTTTGCTCCCCACGGCAAGGGATCAGGTGCATGATGAATGTGCTGGTGGTATCCCCCACCGAGAGAATGAAGCAGGAGCAGTAGCCGTACGTGCTCCACCACGTATCGTTCGGTTCATGACCGTGTGCGTGTGTCATCACTGATGCTGATCCGTGGGTTTACGGGGCAATGATGCATATTGTCGAGACCAGATGCCGCACTACATCTCCATCACAGTGTAGTAAAATAGGCGATGCGCTACTCTAGCAATTCTACCGTATCATTTAGAAAATATGCGAGTAAGAAGGTCATGGATCGTTACCACTAAACGCGCAGTGTAGCAGATCGTAGATGCGCGTCATAGCCGATCAACGCAGCAGTAACAGCAGCGCCTCCACGGAGTCCATACATACACGGAGGAACGCCGTGCGTCGGTGTGCTAGCACCGCGCGCGCGACAGAGGTTTCGGCGGCTGGCCTGTGAGGGGCGGCGGCTGGGGCTGTTATGTGGTGGAGAGTTCTGCCCCTAACCCTACCCCTCATATTTATAGACGCGCTAATAGCCTTTTAGGTCACAGGCCCATTACCCTAATTTCTTATGGATCAAATATCCATCAGACCTTTATCCGAATTGTTATGATTGCCTCTTGGGCATATCACCAACAATCTCCCACTTGCACTAGAGACAATCATATAGCTAAGTTTTTCAATATTCCATCCACTTAAGTGTGTGACCCGTTAGGTTCATGTACAGTCGGTTATGAATGAAAACCGTTTTCAAACATAAGCCAGTAGAGGTATCTAACAGGACATACTGACTCCCGAATGTACATAAAGATCATATCGGCTGAACCTAGATACATTCACATGCTAATTTCTTTGCCACACGATACCAGTCAAGCTCAAGGCGAGATATGTGCCATCCTTGTGATAGCTTGACCATCACTCGATCAAATAGTGGTTTCAATCTATAACTAACTTTTAGTCATAATGATTAACTCTTTAATCACTTTGGCATGACCATGCACTTTCAATTCAACAATCTCGAGGAGCCCAGAGATATCTCTCCTGTTATTTAGGAGGGGCAAATACCATCTTGATCCGCACACATCTCATTCCATGCTTCATCATGTACCTGAAAACTATTTTTATGACCACCCAGTTACGAAGTAGCATTTGATAGTTTCAAAGTGCACAACTACACATAGTGAGAAACAATGGCGATCTCAGGTCTAAGAATCTAGCAGGTGTATCACTCAAGACCAACTGATGGCACATATGTAAATAACAATCCTAACAGTGTCTCAGAATGGGTCTATCCAACACCATGTTCACTAACATGTGTTCACATTATTAATTTGATATCTTCATATCTACGATCCGTGAAACGTGATCATCAATACATATGCTAGTCTGCGTACTATCATTATCTCATATAACGATGTAGACTAGGGATCATTTTGAGTAACATTATAATTAACAAAGAGTCTCACGAACAAGTCACATACTTGATGATCAATGTGAATAATAGTTACTCAAATAGTACATAAACATAGCTATGACACAAGTCTCCCACTATACACTAGGATCACTGATGTAAGTATCTAATACCCATAGATCTCCTGTGCGTCTCATGCTTTGATTGTGGAAGAGGTTTTACCAACGGATCTGCCATATTCAAATCCGTATGCACCTTGCATATATTCACATCAACTCGGTCGATAATCTCTCGAATCAGATGATAGCGTCATAGTATATGTTTAGATCTTTTGTGTGATCTAGGCTCCTTTGCGTGTGCAATGACTACATTATTATCGCAATAGAGATCCAGAGGTCCGGATGCACTAGGAACAACATCCAACTCAGAAACAAATTTTCTGATCCAAACAACTTCCTTTGCAGCTTCAGGATCTGCAATATACTCCGCCTCCGTCGTTGAATTTGCTACTGTGTCTTGCTTGGAACTTTTCCAGCTCACTGCCCCTCCATTGAGGTAGAACACAAAACCGGATTACGATCTAGAGTCATCCTTGTCTGTTTGGAAAATAGCATCGGTGTAACCTCTTACAACGAGCTCTTCTTCACCTCCAAACACTAGGAACACATCCTTAGTTATTCTCAAGTACTTAAGAATGTTTTTGACAACTGTCCAATGAGCCTCACCATAATTTGATTGATACCTGCTCGTAACACTTAGAGAATAGGATACATCTAGCGTGTACACAACATGGCATATATGATAGATCCAATAGCCGAAGAATAAGGAATTGCTCTCATCCTCTTTTGCTCATCAGGCATCGAAGGACACTAACTTTTGCTTAGAGTGATGCCATGTGATATTGACAAGAAACCTTTCTTAGAATCTTGCATATTGAACCGATTCAATATCTTTTCAATATATGTGTCTTGACTTAATCCTTTATTGAGAAACTTTTCCTTAATGAGGATTTAACGGTATCTAGTACTCAAATGTCATTTTTGATCAACAATATATCATCTACATATAGGACCAGAAATATAAGTGCGCTCCCACTAACCTTCTTGTAAATACAAGGTTCCTCTATATTTTTGATGAAACCAAACCCTTTGACCACTTCATCAAAATGTAGATTCCAACTCCGAGATGCTTGCTTCAATCCATAGATGGACTTTTGAACTTTGCATATTTTTCTAACATTTTTAGGATCGACAAAACCCATGTACACATCCTCAGTCAAACTGCCATTAAGAAAGATTGTTTTGACATCCATCTGCCATATTTCATAATTAAAATATGCAGCAATTGCTAGGAATATCCGAACAGACTTTAGCATAGCGACGGGCGAAAATGTTTCATCATAATCAACACCTTGAATTTGTTTGAAACCTTTCGCCACCAATCGTGCTTTATAGATGTGAACTTTTCCATCCATATCAGTCTTTTTCTTGAAAATCTATTTGTAATTGATCGGTCTCACACCATCGATTGGATCAACCAAGTTTCAAACTTGATTCTCATGCATTGATTTTATTTCGGATTCCATGGCTCCAAGCCATTTTCCATAGTCGGGTCCCATTATTGCTTCAGTGTAGGTCACATGCTCATTATTGTCCAACAATACCATGTCGTGTGGTTCCGTGGTTAGGAGTGTCAACTTTTCAGTTGCACGACTTACCCTTGTAGACCTTCGTAGGGCTAGTGTTTCATCAAGTGGTTGTACAACATCTTGTACATCCTGTATAGGATTAGAGGGTGCCGTAACATTTTCAGTTATTTCTTGAATTTCTTCAAGATGCACCTTGCTTCCACTAACTCCTTTTGAGAGAAACTCTTTCTCCAAGAAGACACCATTGCGAGCAGTAAACACTTTACCCTCTGTTTTATTATAAAAATAATATCCTTTGGTTTCTTTAGGATATCCCACAAATAAGCATTTGTCTGATTTGGGAGTAAGTTTGTCTGACGTCAAACGTTTGACATAAGCATCACATCCCCAAACTTTGAGGAAAGACAATCCGGGACGTTTCCCGATCCACATCTCATATGGTGTCTTCTCAACAGACTTAGTTGGAACTCTGGTTAGTGTAAACGCAACAGTTTCAAGAGCATAACCCCAAAATGATAGTGGAAGATCAGTCTGCCTCATCATCGATCTAACATGTCTAACAAGGTTCGCTTCCTCCGCTCGGACACCCCATTCTATTGAGACGTTCTAGGTGGAGTCAACTGTGGAACAATTCCACATTGTTTTAAATGATCATAAAATTCATGGCTCAAATATTTAACCCCACGATCAGATCGTAGAAGTTTAATTGTCTTGTCCAGCTGATTTTGTATTTTATTCTGAAATTCTTTGAACTTTTCAAAAGATTCAGACTTGTGCCTCGTTAGATAGACATATCTATATCTACTAAAGTCATCGTTAAAAGTAATGAAATACTGAAAACCACCTCTAGCTATCGAACTCATTGGTCCACATACATCAGTATGTATAAGTCCCAACAAGTCACTTGCCCTCTCACTTTAACCAGTGAAGGGTGCTTTGCTCATCTTCCCAAACAAACAAGACTCGCATGTGTCAAGTGATTTAAAATCAAATGAACTTAACAAACCATCTCTATGGAGTTTCTCAATGCGTTTCTTATTTATATGACCTAAGCGACAATAATAAATAAAAGTGGAATTTAGATCATTTCGTCGAGCCCTTTTTGTATTAATGTTATAAACTTTTTTATTCTCAAGATCAAGAACATATAATCTATTCACTAATGGACATTAGGCATAGAAAATATTATTATAATAAATAAAACAACATTTGTTCTTTATTATAATCTCATAACCATTAACTTCTTCCAAATATGAAGAAGATATAATGTTCTTGCTCAAAGAAGAATGCAATAACAATTATTTAATTCCAAAACTAGTCCTGAGTGTAATGAAAAGTGATAAGTTCCGACAGCTATGACAACAACCTTTGCTCCATTGCCGACCCGAACATCCAACTCTCCTTTTGCAAATCTTCTAGTCTCACTTAGACCCTGCAACGATTTGCAAGTGTGAATCATTGATCTGGTATCAAATACCCATGATTCAGTAGAATATGTAGCAATATTGATTTCTATAACATTTATACCTGAAGTGAAAGTCTCACTCACTTTCTTTTTCTTATCCTCCAAGTACTTCTTGCAGTTACTAGACCAATGCCCCTTAGCATGACAGTGGAAACATTCATCATTAGGAGAATGATCTGATTTACCCTTTGTCTTTGAGCTTGAAGGCTCATTGGGAATCTTTCCCTTGCCTTTAGGATGCATCACACGCTTCCTCTTTTTATTCTCCTTTTGAACCATCATCACATGAGTGGTGTTTTTCTTAATGTTTTTCTCGGCTGTTTTAAGCATCCCATGCAATTCAGCCAATGTTTTCTCCATGTCATTCATTTGATAATTCAATATAAATGGCTCATAGCTCGGTGGGAGTGACTAGAGAATAACGTCAATAGTCAGGTCATCCTTGAGTTCAGAACCAAGTTTGTCCAAAGTTTCAATGTAATCAATCGTCTTGATTACATGGGAACTGACCGGGCTACCTTCTGTCAGCTTGCATGAGAACAAGGACTTTGAGATGTTGTACCTCTCAGCCCTTGCTTGGTTCTCAAACGTTCCACATAGTCCCTGAGTCATAGAATAATCATATGCATGCTCATATTGTTTCTGAGATCAGGGGACATTGTGGCAAGCATGAGGCAGCTTGCATTAAGCGCATCATCGTAGTGCTTCTAATAAGTCCTGCAAGTTGCGACATTTGCATCATCGGGGAGGTTATTAGGGTATGGTTGATCAAGAACATACTCAATTTTCTCTTGCCTGAGAACAATTCTCAGGTTGCGATACCAATCAATAAAGTTAGCTCCATTGAGCTTTTCTTTCTCAATCACGGATCACAAATTGAAACCGGAATTGTTACTAGCAGATATGATCTACAATAGAAAATAAATATGCAAGGTTTTAGCACTATGTTATGTACCAATCTTTTATTAACAGTTTAATAAAAGACACCACCACTATATGAGTATCGTCCTCCCTCTAACGACATATAGTGGTCCAAGATCCATATTCACTAATTTCTAGTGAGCTTTGGCTTCACTGCTAGAAAATTAGTGACATAGGTAAACAACCATTGTTAATCATATCTCTATATGATTCTTGTTTGTTGGGTGACATCCAATACCCCGGGCTCCCAACACTATGCCATAAAGCCCAAAATCGTTTTGATGGCTTTGTTGAGTAAACCAATACTATGCATGTGAATGTCCAACAGACACCCTATTCATTATGATAGATGACGGTATTTTACTTTGGCAAACCTAACATACAACGATTAAAACAACATAGGTGCAGCTATAGGTAAATGGCATCAAATACTCAACTTTTCCGAGGGAAGCTATTCTATCATGACAAAACATCCACCATATAAAAAGCATGAAAAGAATAGTAAAACATCACAGACATACGATCATATCATATATGTGAATAGTATTGGCCTTTAGGATCATAGTGGTCTCCATCACCATGGTTCCATCATGATCTACACCGCCATGTCTCCCTTCTTATGGTGATCACCATCGCCATCATGCTTGAGGTTTCTCAATAAATATAAAAGAAGCTAATACATCTAATAGCTATCAAATAAATTACATGAGAGATCAGCATCACAGGGCGACACGCAAGTCGTTATATAATTATGTGACAACCTCAACCCGGTTGTGTTAAATTTACAACACGCAGTCTGCACGAATATTACACACAGATCATCACATCACATTTAGGCCACACCATTCACATCATTCAGTGCAAAAACAAGTTAAGCGTAGAACGATGTCTATCGCGAAACAACTTAATGATGTCACTATAGCAGACAGCAATGGCGGTCCCGCTGTAGATCGCATCTAAGATCCAGACCAAACGGCGGTCCCGCGGGTTTCAGGGCAGCGCCCTGAACACCAAACGGAATTACATAGATCACATCTATGAAATCACTATGAAAATCTCATTGAATTGATCAAATCAACCCGAATCTGAGTCATTCAGAATGCCTCAATTTTCATTGTGACTGGTTATCCACGAGAAGATCGGGACACATGACCGTGATCTGCTGGCTCAATCTGTTAGCTATGTACACTATTAGTCCCGATGGTGATTTCAGCCGGTAGTGACAGGTTATGCACATAGTACAGAAGGAGCACGAACTAATCCTTAGTCATATGATGGCAATATACTCTAACCAATTCCAAACCCCAAAAGCCGAACTATAAAAAATCATCATATGAACTTGTCTGCGGTAGATCGCACCTAAGATCCAGACCAAAAACTACGCAAGTCGGCTCTGGTACCACTGTAGGGAAATAGGCGATACGCTACTCTAGCAATTCGACCGTATCACCCAGGAAATTTGCGAGTAAGAAGGTAATGGATCGTTACCACTAGACGCGCAGCGCAACAGATCGTAGATGCGCGTCATAGCCGATCAGCGCAGCAGTAACAACAGCGCCTCCACGGAGTCCACACGTATAGGGAGGAACGCCGTGCGTCGGTGTGCTAGCACCGCGCGCGCAACAGGGGTTTCGGCGCGTGGCCTGTGAGGGGCAGCGGCTGGGGCTATTATGTGGTGGAGAGTTCTGCCCCTAACCCTACCCCTCATATTTATAGACGCGCCAATGGGCTTTTAGGTCACAGGCCTATTAGTACCCTAATTTTTTATGGATCAAATATACATCAGATCTTTATCCGAATTGTTATGATTGGCTCTTAGACATATCACCAACACACAGAAAATGCACCGCACCATGCATGTAAATCCTGGCAGTCTAGCTGTTGTCCTAAAATGGACAGGCCCCATGCATGCATGAGATATATATAGCGCCACACAGGGTTGCATACCGAAACAACGGAACGGTTCGGGAGGACTCGCAAGGGCACCACAGTGGATACGAGGCCTTGTCGCATGACATACATCGATCAGATGGCGCAGCTGATAATGCTCCGGGTCCGGGGGACTGATTATGGCCGAAACATACACTACCGGCCCGTGTGGGCTCCTTTTTTTCTTTGAATGACAGCTTCAACTAGGCTCCACCTTAGAGAGGGTTTTCTGTTTTTTAATCAAGATAGGGTCAGGGGCGCGTCGGAACGGTAGCTGCTTAGTCTCACCCGAGAGTCCAATCTCTTTGTACTGTGCTTTTGTGTCTTTGAAAAAAAAAAGAAAGAAGGGGGTCGATTTAGGCTCCTTCCCTTCCACTGCATAGCTGCGCTATCAGGTACTACGAGCCCAACGAGTAGGTCCAAATAATTCGATTGGGGTAGTTGCCGATCCATACCACATAGTTCCGGCAACTACGAAAGCTGCAAAAAAAACAGCAGCGATACTACTGGAAAGTACAGTTTCAATATTGCCCATACGTAATCCTTTGTATAGACGTTGAGGCGGACGGACACTAAGATGGAATAGGCCCGCTAATATGCCGAGTGTACCCGCGGCAATATGATGCGAAGCTATTCCTCCCGGAACGAAAGGATCAAAACCTTCTGCACCCCACGCAGGATTTACAGCTTGTACTTTTCCTGTCAGTCCATAAGGATCGGACACCCATATCCCAGGACCATACAAACCGGTTACATGAAATGCACCAAAGCCAAAACAAGCCACCCCTGTAAGAAATAAATGAATTCCAAAGATCTTGGGCAAATCCAAAGAAGGTTTTCCCGTCCGATCATCACAGAATATTGCTAGGTCCCAATATACCCAATGCCAGATAGCTGCCAAGAAACACAAGCCAGAAAACACAATATGCGCACCTGCCACACCTTCATAACTCCAAATACCCGGATTCGTTACAGTTCCTCCTGAAATACTCCAACCACCCCACGAATCGGTTATTCCTAAACGAGTCATGAAGGGGATGACGAACATATCTTGTCTCCACATTGGATCCAGAACAGGATCAGAGGGATCAAAAACCGCTAATTCGTATAAAGCCATCGAGCCAGCCCAACGAATGTGGAACGAGGAAGTGTAGCTGACAAAAGAGTAGACCGAACCAGCTTTTCCAGCTATTTACACGAGCGAGTCAACGAATGTTGTTAGTTAGTAGTAATAGTACCTTAAGAAAGACTGTGAAAAGAACGAGATCTAGAAAGAATTCTACTAGCTGAACGAGGCTGTGAAAGAATCTCTGTCAGGTGGTGCAGATGAATAGAATAAGCCAAGCCCTGCTTCTGCTTTTTCTCTTTTTAGCCTTATCCGCTCTTGAATGGCATTTCATCCCGCATGTAGAAAACAGCGCTCATTGTGTATAGCTATCATTGAAAGACCCTCTCAATAATAACTTAAACAAAGAAAGTACGTAATGGCCTCAGGCCTGCTCTATTACATCGACCACCTTCGAGTTCTCTATATGCGAAGAGCCTGGAATGGTGCCCTTTGCGTGGCTTCATTTTTGCATTTCTTATTAATTTTGTATTCCGCTATTCCGAAGAATATTTTTTTTCTTGATACTTACTTTCCTAGTTGTTCTAAATAATGTGCGCGGTACAAAGTTCGTGGTAAGAACTTCTTTGAGTCATTGTATTTTTCTGTTCATACGAAGGAAATGAATATGTGATTTTCCAAATTGGAAAATCGAAATGAAGCCCTTTTTTGATCAGTCTATCTGGACCCTTTTTGTATAATAGGAATTAATTAGAATATAAATAATAGGAATTAATTAGAATATAATAGGTATTTCGTTTCGTTTAGGAACAAAATAGCAAAATATTCCGTGACTTGAATAAAATCTAGAGTTGTGTTGTATAAGTGAGCATGAATTTATTATCATTCAATGAGCATCTTGTATTTCATAGAAATTAGGGGTTATATAGTCCTTACGTAAGGGTCAGCCTATCCAACTTTCAGGCATTAATATACGTTTAAGGCGCGGATGATTATCATAAGAAATTCCCACCATATCATAAGATTCGTGTAAGGATCGAAACGCCCAAGAGGGGGGGGGTGAATTGGGCTTTTTTTTAAATTTTAGAGCAATTTAAAACTTTAATGGTTGAAGCCCAATTCCCTATGCAAACTAAGTACGCAAGTAAGAGAGTTAAGTGCGGAATAGTAAAAGCGTAATAGTAAGGAGTGAGGAGAGAAATGCAAACTCCCGCGGAGACTCGGAGACACGGCGATTTTTCCCGTGGTTCGGTAAGATCATAAAAATCTTCCTACATCCACGTTGTGGCACCCACCAAAGGGTATGGCCACTCCCAAGTCACCAAAACAAGGGAATCCACTATCTTTCTCCGTTCGCCCTCTCCGGCAAGGTGGAGCTCAAGCCTTGTACAACGGTGATCCTCCGGGCTTCCACAAACACCTTGGTAAGCTCCGGAGTGATCTCTTCTTCCTCCAACGTTTACAAGGTGAGAGAAGTCACCAAGACACTCTCTCTCACTAGTCTAGAGATTCCAATCACCAAGAATGGACGCACACAAGCTTCTCTCTAGCTAGATATAACCTATAGTTGGATTACAAGAGGTTTTGGAGTGTGGAAGTGGTAGCTCTTGGTCTTGAATGCTTGAGAATGTGTAGTGAGGCTCAGGAGATCAAGACATGTCGAAATGGCCGGTTGGAGGGGTATTTATAGCCAGCCCACACGAGATAGCCGTTGGAAAAGTGGGCAGACTTTGTCAGTTAACATCGGATCCTCCGATGCACCCCTTTATATGATCATCGGTCGAATTCCAAATTAGCTGATGTCACGTGTCAGATGTGACCGTTGGATATAACCGTTGGATCTTTTAATCGACCGATGTTACTTCAATTTATCATCGGATGATCCGGTGAGTTGATCTTCAGAATTGGGTCAGAAATATTGTCTCTGTTGAATTTGACCGATGTACACTTATTTCATCATCGGATGATCCGGTGTGTATATCTTCAGAGTAACTCAGATATCATCCTTCGGGTGAACTCAACCGATGTGCCACTTCCTTAACATCGGATGATCCGGTGTGTACTGGGCTCTGAGGTCTTCTTCTTCTGCCAACTCAAATTCGACCGATGTAGTCATTTTGCAAGACATCGGATGATCCGGTGAATGCAACTTGTTTGCTTCGAGTTGTTTTGAGTTGATCTTTTAGAATCCTCTCGAGTGACCTCTTTGATACTTGTTTGAAATGATATTACGATGAGGTGTGAGCTCCTTGTGTTGCCAATTTTGATAAAGTGGAGTCGTTGTATGATTTCTTCGTTTAGTTTTTATGAGTATCGAATAACCCCTTAGAATGGATCATTGAGGGGTCTTCATTTGTATCCAATGAGCAGTAGATGGTGTGAATAGATAGTTCATTAACGGTTGATGTGATATATGTGAACCCTCGCATCCACAAACTCATTAGTAATAACGAACGGTTGTCATTAATCACCAAAACCATATCTCACGGGGGCCTAGATGCTTTCAATCTCCCCCTTTTTGGTGATTGATGACAACACAACGAGTAGAGCATATAATTGAATTAAAACATAATGCTCCAAAAGAAATATAACAGGTACAAATTGCAACACAAGATAAGGCGTAAGAGCACAGAGTAGCACACGGAGTACAATAATAGCAAATAATAATAACGGTCAATCTCAAACAAAGTAGCAAAAGGATGGACAATCTCAGATATAGTAGCAAAAGTATAGACATAGACACTCCCCCTAGAACTGAGCTAACCCTCCCCTGACTCTAACTCTTCTCCCCCTTTGGCATCAAGACACCAAAAAGGAAAGTCGAGTGCCTACGACTCAGGCGCGCTCCTGGCGATGGTGAAGCGGTCGGCGTCGACGGTGCTGTCGTCGGAGCTGCTGGAGGTAGAGGTCGCTGGTGCTGGAGCTGGAGTGGGAGCTGGAGCTGGAGCTGCTGTGGGATCCGCTGAGGCTGCAGGCGCCGGTGGAGGTACTGCCGGAAGAGGTGAGGACTGGAACGGCGTCGGTGGCAGTACTGGAGCTGGCGCTAGTGACGGTGCACCTGGAACCTGACCGAGTCCTGAGTGCTGAGGTGGAAGAGCGACTCCTGTCTGCTGATAGAGGTTGGTGACCAACCCCAGGATGCCCAACAGCATCTGCTGAGTCTGCTGCTGCTGGTCCAGAGTGCGTCTCGTCATCTGATCGACAAGGTTGGTGAACCTGTCGGTGTCCTCTCGCCTCTGACGGGCGATCTCCAGCTGCATCTCCTGCTGCTGCCTCTGAAGCTCCTCCTGTCGAGCTGCCTGCTGCTCCTGCTGCTGAGCCATCCGCTGAAGTAAAGCAGTGAGCTCTGACGGCTGAGTCACCTGAGCCTCTGACACTGGAGGAGGTGAAGGTGGTGGAGCAGCTGAGCCTCCTGCCTCTGCGTCGTGCTGCCTCGGTGAGGGAGGAGCAGGAGGGAAGTACTCCTCGACACTGTCGCTGGTGTCGCTGTCCGACCACACGTGCTGTAGGTCTCCTCCCTGAGCTTCGGCCTGTGCCAGCTCTGCGTCCTCCTGAGTCAGCTCTGCCCAGTCCTCCTCGGACAGTCTGGCTCGTACCTCACGCTCGACGGGACGGCCAAGGCGGCGGTCTCCCGGAGTGGGGACTCGGTAGTGGCTGTACCGGGTCACGTGCATCTCTGTCAGCTGAGAGACTCCTGGAGTGTCCTCTGGAACCAGCTGGTGAAGAAGGTGACAGATCCAGTGACCAAAGACCAGCTGTCGTAGCATCCCAACTCCATCGGTGATCACGTCCTCCATCTCGCAGATTAGAATGTCTACTATGTCGAACTCCATCCCGTTCATCACATAGAACAGGATGGTCTGCTGAAGGCTCGTGAATCCCTCCAAGTAGCCGGACCTCAGCAGCAGGGTACGCCTGAGGACGTGGTGAACTGTCCGGGCTGCTGGGGTGAGAAGAGCTGGCACCCTCGGCTGGTCAGGAGTGAACGTCGGAGTGAACAGACCTCTGATCTCCTCGAAAGGTGGTGCCACTCCTCCAGTCAGTGGCCTCCTCGGCGGGTCTGCGTCTCCGTAGACTATCTGGTGCAGACACGTAGTAGAAAGCTCCACACCGAGCAGTCTGCCCAACAAGTCGCGAGACACGTCGTGGATCCGCCCCATGAACATGAAGTGGATCGAGCGACGGCCCTCAGAGACATAGAGTGTCGCGTAGAATACTCTGACCCACTCCTCGACGTAGGCACTCCTCTGGTGTGAGAGCAAATCCACAAGTCCTCTGTATCTCTCAAAGAGGGGCCTGATCCCTTGTCCTGCTGCCACTGCAAGCTGATCCCAGTCAATGCTGTTATGCTGGAATAGCTTGTGACCCCGACGCCTGTAAGTCTCGTACAAGGACGCCTGTGTCAGGGTCCAGAAGCGGGAGTCAACTCGAGAGTCCCTAGGCCGCGGGAACCACTCCTCAAGGATCACTGACCATCTGAGCTTCTTCAGTTGCCTAGCCTTCGTCTTCCTGTAGTCGGTGAGTCTGACATCCTCGGCAACACGGACAGCTGTGTCCATCAGGTGGATGGCCCTTTCGGCCTCTCTGTCCTCGGTGCGGTCAGCCGCAGAGGGACGCCGACTCGCCGTAGGGGTCTGTCCACCCCCACGAGTCCTCGGGGTGCGCCGGCGGATGAGTGGCGGCACCTCGGTCTCCTCCTCGTCGGAGCCCTCGGGAGGCACCGGCTGGATCGGAGGCTGCTCCTGCCTCTGCCGGGACTCGCGGATCCGTAAGGAACCGCGATGGCCGCGCTCACGCTCCTCGGCGGCGCGAGCGGCCAACTCCGCACGACGAGTGTCCTTGGACATTTTGCGCTTCTTCGCGGCGGGCTCCTCAATAGCCTTGCCCTTTCCTTTGCGATCCCGACCCATCTTGATGCAATTTGAGAGCTAGGGTTAGCGACGGTGAAGATGCACGACGAAAACAATGAAAGGCGTTGCGCGGCACGGAGCAAACCTTATCGACGAATCGGTGAACCACGGCGAAACCCTAGCGGAGAGGGTGATGCGTGCCGACGGCGAGTGGTGGAGGGGAGACGACGCGCGCGGGAGGTGGCGTGCGCGGGAGAGGCGGTTGTGCGTGGGAGGCGGCGAAGGCGGCACCTGGGAGGCGGCGGCGGCCGAAGGGCGGCGGCGGCGGTAGGGAGACGGCGGCGGCGGCTGCAGGAGGGAGGCGGCGGCGGCTGCGGCAGGGAGGCGGCGGCGGCGGCTGCAGCAGGGAGGCGGCGGCGGCCGAAGGGCGGCGGCTGCGGCAGGGAGGCGGCGGCGGTGGCCGAAGGGCGGAGGACGGCGACGGGGGCGTCGGGCGGCGGCGGAGCTCGGGAAAGAAGAAAAAGGAATCGGCGGCCGACCCCCCCTTTTTAAACTGTACGGGCAAACCCTAGCCGCACATAAAACACCGGATGGACCGATGATCATCGGAGGATGCATCGGTTGAGTTCAACAGAGAGTTGTTCCAAAGACTCTCTTTGCACACCGGATGATCCGACGTTGAGTTGGCGATCATCGGTCGATTTCTGCAGGGCACCAGGAAGGCTAAACATCGGATGCTCCGATGCCTTCTGAAAAGAACTCATCGGTTGATTTGTGACATCTGACTTGATCTGAGCACTGAGGTGAAGCACCAATTGATCCGATGATCTGCTGGCCCTAGCATCGGATAATCCGATGACTACAGAAAATCTAAGACTGCCCATATATGTCCTTTGACTTAAGCACACAAAGATAAGGATTGGTCTTAGGACTTTTTGGGCAACTCCTAACCTCTAATATAAGGCCTTAAATATAGTGCCACATATTGGCTAAGCCCTTAAGCAAAGAGAACACACAGGGTTAGGAGTGAAACCATGAAAATGTAAGGCCCATGCTTTGTGAGCTAGAGTATAGAGAACTTCTATCTCTTTAAAGCATGTACCTTTAGAATTTTGCTCTATCTACATCATATGAGTTGAGTTATTGCATTTTGAACAAGTCTCCTTCTCATGATGTGGTTCCCCTTTGTGACAATCTACCGTATGCAATGCCAACCAAACTGATGCAAGATATTGAATGAGTGCAAGTCTATATGGTAGGAATCATGCAAGGCATAATGTAAATCTATCTTGCCAAGTTTAAACCTGCCAAAGGCTTCCTCAGGAAAAGCTATTTCTAGCTTGCCCCTATCCTTTGGGAGTTAGACAAGACCTATTTGATATGCAACCTTACATGAACATGGCAACTTACATGACGTTAGATGCATCTAGCACATTTAATTCACTTCTTAGTCTAGAAAAAGTTTTCTCGTCAAGTGGCTTAGTGAAGATATCCGCCAATTGTTCTTCGGACCTTACACCTTGCAAAGAGATGTCTCCTTTAGCCTCATGGTCCCGCAAGAAGTGATGGCGAATATCAATGTGCTTAGTGCGGGAGTGTTGAACGGGGTTTCTAGTTATCTTAACCGCACTTTCATTGTCACAAAGGAGAGGCACACAATCAAACTTAATTCCAAAGTCCAAAAGGGTTTGCTTCATATATAGAATTTGGGCACAACATGCGCCGGCCGCTATATACTCTGCCTCCGCGGTGGACAAAGCCACGGAGTTTTGCTTTTTGCTCGACCAAGATACTAGGGAACGCCCAAGTAAGTGGCACCCACCGGACGTACTCTTGCGATCCACACGGCATCCGGCAAAGTCCGAATCCGAGTAACCCAAGAGATGAAAACTAGCGTTCTTGGGGTACCACAAACCTACACTTGGGGTATGCTTGAGATACCTAAGTATCCTAAAGACCGCCTTACGATGCGATTCTTTAGGTGCTGCTTGAAAGCGAGCACACAAGCACACACTAAACATGATGTCGGGCCTAGATGCGGTAAGATATAATAATGAACCAATCATGGAACGGTAATGAGATTGGTCAATAGGTTTACCGTCCATGTCCGCGTCGAGATGACAATTTGTTGCCATTGGAGTGCTTCTTGAGCTGCAATCTTCCATTTCAAACTTCTTCAAGAGGTCTTTGGTGTACTTTTCTTGGTAGATGAAAGTCCCCTCTTGAAGTTGCTTGATTTGAAATCCTAGGAAGAAATTGAGTTCTCCAATCATTGACATCTCGAACTCCCTAGACATCATGGTGCCAAACTCAAGACTAAGAGATTTGTTAGTTGAGCCAAAAATAATGTCATCAACGTAAATTTGACAAAGAAATAAATCCCCGTTGATGTCCTTGGTGAAAAGTGTAGTATCCACCCTCCCGATCTTGAATCCTTGCATGACTAGGAAATCCCTAAGACGTTCATACCATGCCCTAGGTGCTTGCTTGAGCCCGTAGAGCGCCTTGTGTAACCTATACACATGGTTAGGATTCATCGGATCTTCAAACCCGGGAGGTTGCTCAACGAAAACAAGCTCGTTAATATAACCATTTAGGAAAGCACTTTTCACATCCATTTGATAAAGCATAATATTGTGATGTGAAGCAAAAGCTAGGAGTATACGAATAGCTTCTAACCGTGCGACCGGGGCAAAGGTTTCTCCAAAATCTAGTCCTTCTACTTGTGAAAAACCCTTGGCCACAAGCCTTGCCTTGTTGCGGACCACCACGCCATTCTCGTCTTGTTTGTTGCGGTACACCCACTTCGTTCCGATGACGTTCTTGTCCTTAGGTCGCTCCTCCAGTACCCAAACTTCATTGCGGGTGAAGTTGTTGAGTTCTTCTTGCATAGCCATCACCCAATTTGGATCTTGGAGTGCTTCCTCAATATTTGTGGGTTCTACACACGAAACAAAGGAGTAGTGCTCACAAAATGAAGCAACATGGCGAGAACGAGTACTTACTCCCCGTGACGGACTTCCGATGATTTGATCCATCGGATGTGCCTTGGAGATGCGCCCATGCCTCATAAGAGGTTGTGAGGCACTTGGTGGTGGTGAGGCATCTTGCTCATCTTGTGGTTGGACTTGACCTTGGACTTCTTCTTCTTCTTGGTGTTGTGTGGCAAGTGAATCTTGTATTGGCAATGGATCATTTTTCTCTTCTTCTTCATCAATTTGAGGCGCCATGGAGGTGTTGATGTTGGAACTTGAGGCTCCCCCTTGATCATGGCTCTCCTCAACTTCGGGCTTGATGTCTCCTATGGTCATGTTCTTCATGGCTTCTCGTAGAGGCTCATCATCTATATCATCATGACCAAAACCCTCCTCTTGGGAGCCATTAGTCTCATCAAACTCAACATCACAACTTTCTTCAACTAACCCGGAGGTTTGGTTGAATACTCGATATGCTTTTGAGTTTGACGCATAACCAAGAAAGATACCAACATCACACCTTCTTTCAAACTTACCGAGCCTTTTCTTGCGGTAGATGTAGCACTTGCACCCGAAGACTCGGAAGTAGGAGATGTTGGGCTTTCTCCCAATGAGGAGCTCATATGGGGTCTTTTGAAGTAGTCGATGAAGGTAAACCCTATTTGCAGCATGGCACGCCGTGTTGATTGCTTCGGCCCAAAACTTCTCCGACGTGCCATAGTCATCAAGCATTGCTCTTGCAAGGGTGATGAGAGTCTTGTTCTTCCTTTCAACGACACCATTTTGTTGAGGGGTGTATGTGGCCGAAAACTCGTGCTTCACGCCTTCACGATCACACCACTCCCCAATGTTGTAGTTCTTGAACTCGGTGCCGTTGTCACTCCGGACCTTGATGATGGGAAGTTGAAATTCCCTTTGAGCTCGTTTAGCGAAGGTCTTGAAGATTTCCGGAGTTTCACCCTTGTCGCCTAGGAACAATGTCCAAGCATAGCGAGAGTAGTCATCAACAATAACAAGACAATAGAGGTTACCGCCAAGGCTTTGATACGTGGACGGTCCGAAGAGGTCCATGTGAAGTAGTTCAAGTGGCTTGGAGGTTGACACCATTGTCTTTAACGGATGGTGTGAGGCAACTTGCTTCCCGGCTTGACGTGCGCTACAAAGCTTGTTCTTCTCAAATGTGACATCCTTCACGCCGGTCACCATCCCAAGCTTGAATGACTTCTTGAGCTTGCTCATCCCAATGTGAGCAATGCGCCGATGCCATAGCCACCCCAAACTAGTCTTGGTGAAAAGACAAGTGGTCAAGCTAGCATCCTTGTTGGAAAAGTCCACCAAGTAAAGATGTCCATGCCGAAAACCTTTGAATATTAGTTCTTTACTTGACTCACTAGTCACCACAACACCATTCTTGTCAAATGTGCATGTTAGTCCAAGATCACATAATTGTGCTATGGAAAGTAAATTGAAGCTAAGAGACTTAACGTAAAGCACATTAGAGATGGACAAATCATGAGAAATAGCAATTTTACCCAAACCAATTACCTTCCCCTTTGAGTTATCACCAAAGGTGACTTGTTCATGATTGCCGGGGTTTTCTATGGAGGTGAACATACCATCATTGCCGGTCATATGTTGAGTGCACCCACTATCGAGTACCCAATGCTTTCCTCCGGCTTTGTAGTTCACCTACACACATGAAGTTAGTTTTTGAGTTTAGGAACCCAAGCCAACTTAGGTCCTTGTATGTGTGATACAAGTGATTTTGGAACCCAAAGTTGCTTGGGGAGCTTCCCCTTCATGCCCTTGATGTCTTTGCCGATGAACCTTGCCTTCACCTTTCCACCTACTTTGTTCAATAGATAGTGATAATCATTGAAAGTAGATTTGTAGTTAGGAGGCAATTTGGGAGAAGGACGGTTGGGAAGAGGACACTCCCTCGTGTGATGTCCGGTGACCTCACAATGTTGGCAATATGACCCAACTTCCTTGATGAAGCTTGTCCTAAGCTCCGGTGAGGGCACCTTTCCTTTGTTGGGTACCGGGAAGGATCCAAGTCCTCTCTTGTTGAAGCTTTTCGCTTGTTGGTAGAGGATTTCCTTGTGCTTATCCTCCCCCTTAGAGAGTCTTGCCACACTAGTGCGAAGACTTTCAATTTCGTCCATTAGTTCCTTCTCCCTAGGGCTTGCTTTCAAAGGCAAAGACTTATCCAAAACATTAGTGGCATGTGAATTAGATGATATTTTGCCATCAAGGGTTTCTTTCTTTGTGTTTTTCAATTTAAGTTTAATAGCTTCATAAGCACGGTTAAGCACTTCATGTTCTTGAATCAACTCATTGTGCTTTGCCAAGAGTGCTAAGTTAGCTAAGTCAAGCTCATGATACTTAAGCTTGATTGTAGCATTTTCATCCTCGATTTGTTTGACATTTAATTTGAGCGTGTCATGCTCTTTAAGTATGGTTACATACTTGTCATGCAAATCGAGGTTAGCACTTTCAAGCTTAGCACGAGCTAGCTCAAGAGCCTTAACCTTAGCCTTTTCCCTTTTTATCATGGCATGATATTCACTAATCATGGATGCTAATTCATCGGGTGAAAGCTCCTCATCATCATCGCTAGAGTCTTCACATACCTTTGAGTTACCTTTCGCCATTAGGCACATAGGAGGTGGACGAAGAGGGGAGTCATTCTTGTTGACGATGGCGAGGCCCGCCAAGTTTTCTTCAATTTCACTATCTTCGTCGCTTGACTCTTCATCCGTGATCCACTCATTTGCTTCACACATGAAGACCTTTTGAGGCCCTCTTCTTTTCTTTGGAAAGAGCTTGGTTTTCTTGCCTTTGTCAAATTTCTTCTTTCCAAAGGAGCGCTTGGGATTGACCTCCTCTTCATCATCACTTTCTTCTAGCTTGTGATGCTTGCCGATTTCCTTTCTTTTGTCCGGTCTTGGGCAGTCATATGATATGTGGCCTAGATCACCACAATTGTAGCACGTCTTGTTTTCATCTTTTCTTGGCAAGAAGGCTTTCTTTTTGGGATCAAAAGAGTATCCCTTCTTTGCAATCTTAGAGTTGAGGCGTGAGAATTTTCTCATCATCAAGGCAAGCTCATCATCATCATCTTCACTTGTTTCTTGCTCTTCTTCACTTGAGCTAGGCTCAACCATTTTCTTCTTCTTGGGAGTTGTCTTCTTGGTTGACGCCTTGAGAGCAATGGTTTTTGATGATGACTCCTCCATCATTCCAAGTACGCTCATTTCATGAGCATGAATTTCTCCAATGAGCTCCGAAACTTCAATGTTGTCTAGTGACTCTTTTTGGAGCATTGAATTGATAATGTTGTACTTGGGCTTGGGTAGAAGCATGAGGATCTTGCGATTTATAAGTCCCTTGCCAAGAGAAGCAATATCAAGTGCGTTAATTTCCTCAATGAGCACATTTAAACGAGAGAACATTTGATTAACGTTTTCATGAGGAAGCATCTTAAATTCATCATATTTTGATTTAAGCATGTGATATTTGAGTTCTTTGACACGAGATGAGCCCTCATGTATTTCAACTAGACATGCCCAAATTTCACATGCTTTTTCCTTGCTAGCAATCCTAGCAAAAACATCTTGACTAATGCATTCATATATGGCATTTCTAGCCTTAGCATCCCATTTTAATTGGTCTCCAACATAGTCAAGATTTCCAAACCCCGCATGGGTCGCTTCCCACACTTCGGGAGCAATTGCCTCAAGGTAAGCGCGCATGCGTGCTTTCCAATAAGCAAAATTCTTGCCCTCGAAGGTAGGAACCGAACCCCCATTCTTGGCCATTTTTGCTCTCTAGCGGTGAAGCTAGAATGATCCAATGAGCAACCTTGCTCTGATACCAATTGTAAGGATCAAAACGCCCAAGAGGGGGGGGGTGAATTGGGCTTTTTTTTAAATTTTAGAGCAATTTAAAACTTTAATGGTTGAAGCCCAATTCCCTATGCAAACTAAGTACGCAAGTAAGAGAGTTAAGTGCGGAATAGTAAAAGCGTAATAGTAAGGAGTGAGGAGAGAAATGCAAACTCCCGCGGAGACTCGGAGACACGGCGATTTTTCCCGTGGTTCGGTAAGATCATAAAAATCTTCCTACATCCACGTTGTGGCACCCACCAAAGGGTATGGCCACTCCCAAGTCACCAAGACAAGGGAATCCACTATCTTTCTCCGTTCGCCCTCTCCGGCAAGGTGGAGCTCAAGCCTTGTACAACGGTGATCCTCCGGGCTTCCACAAACACCTTGGTAAGCTCCGGAGTGATCTCTTCTTCCTCCAACGTTTACAAGGTGAGAGAAGTCACCAAGACACTCTCTCTCACTAGTCTAGAGATTCCAATCACCAAGAATGGACGCACACAAGCTTCTCTCTAGCTAGATATAACCTATAGTTGGATTACAAGAGGTTTTGGAGTGTGGAAGTGGTAGCTCTTGGTCTTGAATGCTTGAGAATGTGTAGTGAGGCTCAGGAGATCAAGACATGTCGAAATGGCCGGTTGGAGGGGTATTTATAGCCAGCCCACACGAGATAGCCGTTGGAAAAGTGGGCAGACTTTGTCAGTTAAC
This sequence comes from Neostapfia colusana, assembly GCA_030760725.1. NCBI lineage: Eukaryota > Viridiplantae > Streptophyta > Magnoliopsida > Poales > Poaceae > Neostapfia > Neostapfia colusana. Next base: position 85,755,131 of record JASWHV010000013.1, on the reverse strand, counting down.
ATCGGATCCTCCGATGCACCCCTTTATATGATCATCGGTCGAATTCCAAATTAGCTGATGTCACGTGTCAGATGTGACCGTTGGATATAACCGTTGGATCTTTTAATCGACCGATGTTACTTCAATTTATCATCGGATGATCCGGTGAGTTGATCTTCAGAATTGGGTCAGAAATATTGTCTCTGTTGAATTTGACCGATGTACACTTATTTCATCATCGGATGATCCGGTGTGTATATCTTCAGAGTAACTCAGATATCATCCTTCGGGTGAACTCAACCGATGTGCCACTTCCTTAACATCGGATGATCCGGTGTGTACTGGGCTCTGAGGTCTTCTTCTTCTGCCAACTCAAATTCGACCGATGTAGTCATTTTGCAAGACATCGGATGATCCGGTGAATGCAACTTGTTTGCTTCGAGTTGTTTTGAGTTGATCTTTTAGAATCCTCTCGAGTGACCTCTTTGATACTTGTTTGAAATGATATTACGATGAGGTGTGAGCTCCTTGTGTTGCCAATTTTGATAAAGTGGAGTCGTTGTATGATTTCTTCGTTTAGTTTTTATGAGTATCGAATAACCCCTTAGAATGGATCATTGAGGGGTCTTCATTTGTATCCAATGAGCAGTAGATGGTGTGAATAGATAGTTCATTAACGGTTGATGTGATATATGTGAACCCTCGCATCCACAAACTCATTAGTAATAACGAACGGTTGTCATTAATCACCAAAACCATATCTCACGGGGGCCTAGATGCTTTCAATTCGCGTTCTTGAAAATCGGCACTTCTCCAAACCCAGAAGACAGACGGGATTCTAGGATTATCTTTTTGGGTAAAGACTTTTATGCATACTTCTTCTGGATTATCTATACCATACTGTATTCTCGTAAGATGATACACGCTAGCTAAAGATCCACCGGGTGCTACGTCATAAGCACATTGGGAACGTAAATAATTGTAACCATATACATATAAAATGACAACAATGGAATCCCAATCCCCTGCTTTTATTTGTAAAGTCTCTATTCCTCGGTGATCGAAGCCCAAAGATCTATGAACCACCTCATGTTTGACCCAATTCTTTCGTACCCTCAGCTCTACTCAAGTTAGCTTCGGCTATTTCAAGTGCCTGTTGAGCTTCTTCTGGATCAATGTCACTACCCAGTTCTGCATCATTTCCTAAAATGATGATCTCATTATTAACTATTCTCGCAAAACCACTCCACAGAACCGCCGTTAACCATTGGTCGTTGAGGAGGCGTATTCTCAAAGGACCCATATCCACAGCTGTGTTAATGGGGGCGTGGTTTGGTAATACACCAATTTGGCCGCTATTAGTAGGTAAAATGATTTCTTTCACTTCACAATCCCAAATAATTCGTTTAGGAGTCAGTACATAAAGATTTAATTTCATTTCTTCAATTTGTTCTCCTCTTCTAAGTTTATAGCTTTTGTGCTAGCTTCATCGATGTTCCCCACCAAATAAAAAGCCTGTTCGGGTAGGGCATCTAATTCTCCGGAAAGGATTAGTTGAAACCCTCTAATTGTTTCTGCAAGACTAACATACTTTCCTGGAGAACCGGTAAAAACTTCTGCCACAAAGAACGGTTGTGATAAGAACCGCTCAATTTTTCGTGCTCTTGCTACAGTTAAACGATCCTCCTCCGATAATTCATCCAACCTAGCCCCTCCGACAACAGACGAGAGAGCTGCGGTTACTGACTCGATCTCGATCGCCACTCCTGGATCCAATCCTAAGAGTGAATGAACTCGCTGGTAAAGAAAGAAAATACTGAAATTGCTAGGTGTGAACTCAATACTCAAACTACTGAACAAAAGTAAAATGCGTAGAAAAAGTTTCCAAGCGGATAAGTTTCTCTTTTCCATCTTTCTAGTAGTAACTGGCACTCTTTCATTTTCTTGATCTTCTATTAAATGATGAACTTCTAAATAAGGCGCGTAGCGGCTAACATTATGAATTAAACTTATGTTATTTAAAAAGATATCTTCCTCGTAGGGCTGAGAGGGAGATATACCAGGCAAGTCAAAAGCATGCGGGTCGAAAATCACAATATTCTCACCGGAAACAAAGCCCGGTATGTCAGTGAAGTGATACACACAGTAGAACCCTAGGCCAAACCGTCCAATGGAATAGGGTTTATAAAGCTTACTGTCCTGGCCAATGCGTGAGATGGCATAGAGATCCTGGGGCTTAAAATTGAGTCGTTGAAGCAGTAGAGAGCGGGACCCTGCCATTCAGCCATTTCTGGTTCAAGTATAGACGAGGTGCCATACTTGGTTTTGTCCAGTAAAAACACAACTTCGGATGCGGATGCATCTTCAGCATTTTTCACCAGTTCGAAAAGGATACCAGGACCGTCAGCATACATGTCGACTATGTGCTTGAGCCGGGGGGGGGGGGGCGTCAGGGCCTCATGCTGCCCAAAGGCCTCAGCAACCCCAGGTAATGTCAGGTTCATGGAATCAGTTCAGCTAGTAACAACCGGCGAAGAGACCGCACGCCAAGCTTCTCTGCTACATAATTCATTTGAAATATTTCCATGGACTAAATTGTTCACAGACGTTTTAGCCCCAAGAGTGGTGCCGGATGCATCGCCTGAATCAAGAAGCCACTAGAGGAGCAACTGTTCATGGTCATTATGGAAAAATACTTTACAAAGGAGATAGGTTAGTTACCTTTATATATGAAAAATCGAGATCTAGTGATATAACGCAAGGTCTTCTAAAAGTAGAACAAATATTCGAAGCGCGTTCAATTGATTCACTATCGCCGAATCTCGAAAGGAGAATTGTCTTCGATTTATTTGATTTTTACTTGCTTGAAATTAAGTGGATGCAGTGAAAAAAGAAGTTGAATTAGATTACTATTTCGATCTACTAATCTATTCTACGTAGATTCAAGATAATATAATAGAAAGAATCTAAAGTGTGGTAGAAAAAACTATATGTAGTTCTTTCTACCACACTTTAGGATTCCAACCAGATCCTTTCATTTAAGACTTGGATTTTTATTTTCTTTAATCCCTTTTTCATTTCTTTAATGATTAATTGGAATTCCAATTAATCATTTTGGCTGGCTGTTTTTACATAAATAATAAGTAAAAAGGCAGTAGGAATTAGAATGAACAATGCAGTAGCAATAAATGCATCGACGACTGGACGCGCGTACGTACGTGTTCCTGTGTCATCCCGTGCACCGGGGACTGAAAAGAAAAAAAGTACGCATAAGTACAGCTAATAGGTCCGCTAGCTGGGCACTTTACCTCGCACGCGTCTGCACATGGAAACGGTTCGGTCGATGGAGCGAGCTGCGCATATGCATGGTCGTTGCATAACTTGGCACGGAAGGAAGCGCGCGCAGGCGCAGCGCAGCGCAGAACCGAGTGTGGGATCGACCGCTCATCTCTCTCTTCCCCCTCTTTTTTTGCCTTTCGCCAAAAGACGCGGCTTCAGCTTAGCTTGCTCGGGGGAAACCGGTCTCGTTCGGCCAGTGCGCCCGTACGTGCCGGTGTCAGGGCTGCAGGTATCACCGCAGCCTGCTGCATGCAAGCCCGATCTCCTCGGCTCGGAGTCGGAGAAGGCGCGCGCACGGAAATACGGCGGCTTTCCTTTCGCGTCCGGCCGAGGCAGGGGGCTCCCCTAGCTCCATCTCCCATCTGTCCGGAGCCGCGCGCTTTGGTTCAGCGGCGGAGGTCGATTCGATCGACGCGAGGACGGGCAGCCCGCTGTGCGTTCCCGTTCACGGAACTCTCCCGTGTTTTTTTCCCGTTTCCCCCGTGCTGCAGCGCGTATGTTTGCGTTAGCTGCGTACCGTACCGTGTAGTACCATGTATAAAATCGCGATCAGGTGATATGATAGGGCCTTTCGTGGCGTATGGCCGCTTCTAGGCGGACCGTATGCCGTTGTGGGCTTTTTTTTTTAAATAGATGGCTAGCAGGCTGGGTGTTTCAGCACAGTCTGCGCGCAACGAAGGCTCCAGCTAACGTGTTTGCCATTTCCGTACTCGGCCAAAGCCGTCCATGCCCCCCCTTAATTATTTGAAAATCATAAAACAATATTTGTTTTAACCTCTTACATACGATAAGAAGAGGACGTTGGAAGCTAATGGAGTGGCCCAGCAGCCATTGGTCACCATACTCTAGATACTCTCTCTGTCTTTGTTTGGATACAGTCAACTCCTCGGCTTCCCCTCTCTCGTCGTTGCCAAACCTAACCCTCTCACACGTCCAAAATCCATTTTCTCTCGTTTCACTATTGGGTGTCCACGAACGGACGAACCTGCCTAATAACCTCGGCACCAAACCGCCTAATATATAGGCTAATACGATGTCATCATGTGAACAGGAAGGTGCAGTTGTTTAGCATCTCGACACTTAGAAGCGATCAGGCCGCAGGGGGATTTAAAACTGCGAACTGCAGTTGGCACGCAAGTCGGTTAGTGGGCAGTGTTTAGAGAAAGAAATGTCCATGTAGCTAGCACTACAGGAAAAACGATCATTGACAACGGCCAAATTTATTGACGACGGGGCCGTCGTCTTTAATATTATTGACGACGGCTAGATAAAGCCGTCGTCAATAACGTAGTTATTAACAATGGCTAGACGAGAACCGTCGTCAATTATTGACGACGGGGGCTGTCGTTTTTAACTTAATACGGGCCCACCCGAGGAGTTATTGACGACGGTGACCTAGCACCGTCGTCAATAAGTTCCTTATAGACGACGGTGATATATCACCATCGTCAATAACCTACTTATTGACGACAGTGACCTAGCACCGTCGTCAATAACGTCCCATATACCCCGTACATGAGCCGGGAGGCGAGTGCCGCCTCCCGACTCGCGCCTCTACTCCATCGCCGCCGGTCGTCCCCGTCGCCGCCGCCCATCCCTGCGACCGCCGCCGCCCGTCCCCGGCCCAAGGTAAGTCCCCCTCCCCCTCCGGCCTCTCCCCCGCTCCCCTCTCCGGTTCCTCGCCTGTCCGTCCTCCCCCCGTCCGGCCTCTCCGTCCTCCCCCCGTCCGGCCTCTCCGGCCCCTCCCCTGTCCCCCTCTGGCCCGGCCCCTCCCCCTCTGACCTCTCCCCCGCTCCGCCCCTGCGGCCGAGCCACCGGCCGCCTCTGTCCCACCCCCTCCCCCCACTGGACCAGCCCCTCCCCTGCTCCCCCCTTCGGCCGAGTCACCGGCCGCCGGCCAGCGGCCGCGCCGGCCCCTGTCCCGCCCCTCCCCCCTCCTGGACAAGCCCCTCCCCCCCCCTCCGGCCGAGCCACCGGCCGCCGGCCAGCGACCACCCGGCCGCGCCGGCCCCTGTCCCGCCCCCTCCCCCACCACTGGACAGGCCCCTCCCCCCCTCCGGCCAGCGGCCGCGCCGGCCCCTATCCCGCCCCTCCCCCCATGGACAGGCCCCTCCCCCCTCTGGCCGAGCCACCGGCCGCGCCGACCCCTGTCCCGCCCCCTCCCTCCTCCCCCCCCACTGGACAGGCCCCTCCCCCCCTCCAGCCGAGCCGCCGGTCGCCCTCTATCGAGAACGAGTTCGATCCCTGGAAGAAAGAATAGGAATTCGATCTAACAGCCCTTCCCTTAGGGGGTTTGGATGATTCCGATTCACAGGAGGAGTTGAGCAATAGTGCAACAGAAAAGCAATTAGAACCTGAAGAAGCATTAATCTCCATGTTTGCTATCTCCTCTAACCCTAATCTCTTTTGTTTGCTACTATGATCAATTTGGCATTTCGATCATCTTTTGTTTTGAAGGTACTTATAACAACCAATTGAGCATATATCTGTACATGCTGGTACGCGTGATTTAGTACTAGAGACACATTATTACCTAATGCTGCTGATAATGTACTGTCTTTTATAGTTACAAACTACCTATGTTTCCTTCTTTTTGAAGTTGTTTACTAGTTATCTGTCCGAGAAACAAACTATCACACAATTAAAGCCCGCAATGCACAAAACATAAGGCACATACATACCACTTTAGCACACACTTTACAGAACATGAGTGCAACATACCAATTCTAGAAAAACACATAAACATAATCCAAACAAAGTCACTTAAGAATAGGCAAGGGACACACCGTCAACGCCACCCACTTGAAGAGCAGAAAAGAGTATAGTTAGTGTAAGGAAAGTATTATAGGAAAGACCCTATAAGTTCAGACAATATGCTACATTCTATGATATCCTATTCAATCCACAGATTAGCATGCGATGCCCGTCGTGCTAATAAATCCTCTCTTCTTAAAGCCCAAGTAGGACAAAGAAATGCAAGCCCTCGATTCATTCCGTTTATGCGAGTGGGAAAGCTAGCTAGAAATCAATGACAAGGAGTAGAGCCTAGAGCAAAAGGGCCCGGCGTCAGGTTAGTTAAAGCAAGAAAGTCAACGCTGGTGCTCGCTTATTCAATCCTTTTTTCTCTCCTCCTTTGTGCTAATCACTAGTGCTAAGAACTAGGTCAAAAGGAAAGTCAGCCCTTAATATAGAGTTTTCTACTTGTTCTTACTTGTGTTAGTGAAGCCACATAGTTCAACTTGCCTGTCCAAAGTCAATCTATGAAAAGTTTTCCTTATAGGCGCACCCAGCTGTAAGAGAGTAGAAGCAATCGGAGTAAATAAATCCCATAGTGAAATGAGCGTTAGATGTTGACTAGACAAAACTAGCTAATACATGTAGTAGGGTAACTTTTCCTTTTTTCTCGGTTATGTGAAAAGGTAGAAAACTCGCTACACTTTATAGGAAATGAACTACTCTTAATGCAAGCTAGTCAAGCTGGATGAGGTGTTAGGAATGGCTCAACTACTCAAAACAAGCAAGAGAACTCTCAAAAGAAAGAAATCTACTGCTCTATCATTGACAGATATCTTTTAGTCTATAGCCCTACCTAGGGGGAACTCACACTCGCTAGAAGGCAAAAGCACTTGAAACAGTAGTGGGGTAAGAAATAAAACTACTCGCTTATTCTCAATATGCCTGCCCTTCAAATTCAAAACTCCTCACTATAGCCCTTTCTACATATGTATATTTGAAAAAGACAGCAGCTATACAAATGTATTCCTCGCGCCGCCGCGCACCACCATCTCGTGCCCCGCCCCACTGTGCACCGCCATCCCGCGCCCCGCCCCGCCACCGCCGCTGCCGTCCCGCCCTAAGCCCCGCCCGGTCGCCCCTGCTCGCGCCGAGCCCCGGCCGCGCCTCGGCCGCCCCGAGCCCCGACCATAGTTGATTAATTGTTTAATTAGTATTGTTATTGATTATTGTTTAAATAATACTTTGATTGATTGCGTGATTAGTTACTATATGTAAATAAATGGGTTTCGGCCCGGTCCGGCCTGACATGACCCATTTAGGGTCTGTCACGGCCCATTTATTGGTAATGTATAGTCGAGACAGGCACCGAGAACGGCAAGCTCCCGCGCGTGGACGGCGGGCCCCGACGGTGCGGTTTCATCTTTGACCCACTTACGACGGGGCATAACGTACGACGGCTAACCCTAAAGGCGTCGTAAGGTAATGGCAGGCCCCAACAGGACATAACTTAGGACGACTAACCCACTTCTTTGTCTCTCATTCTTTCCTTCTCTCTCGTTCTTTTCTCTCTCTCTTTTAAATGACTCAAAAACGAAAGATTGACGTAAACCTATACAACATGCGTCACCCATTTCGAACGGGCCCGTCTCACATGTGTTACGCATGTGAGGCGTGTACGTTCGGAATTGTCCCTTTTTGGACAGCCTCGGAGTGACCGAGGGGGCGTGGCATGTGATGAAACGCGGGTTTAGGTCTAGACGAGATTTCGACGGTATAACCCTGTTGTTCTCTGCTGCACCATTTTCGGGCATGCAGTGGAGAACAGCGGGGTTATGCTGCCAAAATTTTGTTCGGATCCATACCACGCGTCTCGTCATCAGCACGCTCCGCTCGATCACTCTTGGGTGGGTTTAGGACCTATCCTTTCCAATAGATGTAGGGCTGTGACATAAATAAATTATAAAGTAACTATAATTTCCTTGACATTAAACTGCAGATTCAAACATGGGTGAGGATCGTAGTTGGATGTATACCGGTTGGAAGAACAGTTCTGGTGGTCACTCGGATGAGTGGTTCGCAAAGACAGATGCTTTTGTAGATCGAGCTTTTTCATTGTCAAAGATCGATAAGGTGCGGTGCCCATGTACGAAATGTCAAGGTGCAAAGTGTTGGGACAAAGTGAATTTGGCGTTTCACTTATGTCGATACGGTTTCATGCAAGATTGTGAGGTGTGGACATTTCACGGTGAGACATCTTCTCAACCCTTACAAGTTTCAGATGAGGATGACAACACGGGGGTCGATAGGATGGACGAAATGCTTGATGCCATAAATCCTGAATTGATGGAGGATCCTCCTCCAACGGAGGTTGAAGCGTTTTTCACACTTCTCAAAGCTTCAGAAGAGTCGTTGCATGAACACATCGAAGTGACGCTCCTTACTTTCATGACTAGATTTATGGCCATTAAGTCTAAGTATTTCTTCCCCAATAACTGCTATAACAACGATCTTATCAAATTGATCAGCGATATCCTTCCACAACCACATAAAGTGCCTAAAGATATGTATCAGTCTAAGAAGTTGATTTCTGGTCTAGTATGAAATATGAGAAGATTTATATGTGTCTAGACAATTGCATGCTTTTTTGGAGAGAGCATGCCAACGAGAACAAGTGCTTAAAATGTGGTAAAGCGAGATTTGTCGAAGTTGTTAATGACGACGGTTCAAAAGTAATGACTCAAGTCGCACAGAAGCAGCTTCGCTACTTGCCTGTCACACCTAGGTTCAAGCGTTTGTTTCTATCTAAAAAACAGCTAGACACATGAGGTGGCATAAATAAGGTGTACGTGAGAACAACAACATGATGGTGCACCCGTCGGACGGTGAGGCATGGAAGGCGCTTGACCACTTCGATCTAGATTTCGCCAATGACGTGAGAAATATTCGCTTTGGGTTGGCGACAGATGGCTTCTCACCGTTTAGTACAAACGGCACACCATACTCTTGTTGGCCCGTGTTTGCTATTCCGTACAACTTACCACCATTGCTTTGCATGAAGTATGAGTACATGTTCCTATGCCTTATTGTACCTGGACCGGATCATTCTGGTTCACGACTGAACGTGATGATGCAACCATTGATTGAAGAGTTCAAAATGTTATGGACAGGAGTCGAAGCGTACGACTGTTATAGAAAACAGAAATTTAACCTTCGAGTTGCGTACTTGTGGTTTGTTCATGATTTTCCAGCTTACGGCATGTTTTCTGGGTGGAGCACTCATGGTCGATTGACATGTCCAATATGTGCTTCAGACACGAATTGTTTTCGTCTAAGTCATGGTGGCAAGATATGCTACTTTGATTGTCATAGACGTTGGTTACCGCCAAATCACGTGTTTAGGCAACAGAGAAATGCCTTCAGGAAGGGTACCATTGTAAAAAAGGGACCACCACAACGTCTGAACGGGTCGGAAATTGTTAAACAGCTCAACAATCTAGTGTCAGATGAAGGTCGTCCTGGATATTTTGTTGGTTACGGAGAGGATCGCAATTGGACTCATATATGTGCACTATGGGAGTTACCATATATGAAGTCTTTAATTCTAATGCATAACATTGATGTCATGCACCAGGAACGTAACATGGGCGAATGCATCATAAGCACGTAGAGCTCTCCCGAGGAAGTTATGGAACCCTGAGGGAGGTTCATTAGCCAAGACCGGGCTGGGCCGGTCAAGGCGACGGGGAAGTAGCTTGGCCATGACGGCCTGATCCCCTCGTGCGGCAAGTACGGCGGTGGAGTAGATCTGGAGGAACCCCGCCGGGTTGACGCTGCCGTCGTACTTCTCGGGCAGGTGCGGCCGAAACTTGCGCGACCACCTCGTGAAGCGGAGGTGGGGCTCCAGGGCCGTACATCCTGCCCCTGTTGCTGCAGGTGTTGGTGCCGCGGACTCTTGGTTCGCCGCTGGCACAGTGTACCCCGGTATGGGCAAGGCTGCGCCATAGACCGGGGGCGCCGTTTGCAGGACATATGGCTGTGGCATATGTTGTGTGGCGTATGTCTGGGGCAGAGTTCGCGTGGCGAAAGTCTGCACCTCAGGCAGGGTTGAGGCAGTCGTCATGCTGACGCCGGCCTCTTGGCTGCGACGCCTTTCTCGTCGCCGCTCGAGGAACATTCGGGCGTCTTGGCCCAGGTGGCATCGTTCCAGCTCAGTCCTCAGGTCCGTCGACGGAAGCCTGGTGGAGCTGGAATCCCCCGTCTGTCCGTCAACCGTTGGCGTGCGCGTCAGCGACACAACCGGTTGGCCGGAGCGTCGTCCCCGCCGAAGTCAAGGGTTTGCGGCGGCGACGACAAGACGGTCTACCTCGCGAATCCACTGCTGGGTCGCTGCCTGAGGCGCGTCCCCAGCAGGTGGATTGTGCAGTAGCGCTCTTGTTGCGGCTAGCGCACCCTCACCGGGTACGCCCAGCGCTACTGAAGACCTGACGCTGGTTGGAGTCTGCATTGCCGGGGTCGTCGCTGCCAGAGCCGGTTGCTGGCTCCCAGTGCAGGTACTGGTGCCGCGAACGCTTGGTTGCGCCTGGCACAGTGTACCCCGGTATGGACAAGGTTGCGCCATAGGCCGGGGACGCCGCTTGCAGAGCACATGGTTGTGGCTTATGCTGTGCGGCGTACGCCTGGGGCAGAGCTCGCGTAGCGAAGGTCTGCCCTCCAGGCTGGGTCGAGGCCGACGTCATGTTGTCGCCAGCCTCTTGAGTGCGACACCTTTCTCGACGTCGCTCGAGGAACACTCGGGCATCTTGGCCCAAGTGGCACCGTTCCAGCTCTATCCTCAGGTCCGTCGACGGAAGTTTGGTGGAGCTGGAACCCGCCGTCCGCCCGTCAACCGTTGGCGTGCGCGTCAGCGACACAACCGGTTGGCCGGAGCGTCGTCCCCGCCGAAGTCAATGGTTTGTGGCGGCGACGACAAGACGGTCTACCTCGCGAATCCACTGCTAGGTCGCTGCCTGAGGCGCGTCCCCAGTAGGCGGATTGTGCAGTAGCGCCCTTGCTGCTGCTAGCGCACCCACACCAGGTACGCCCGGCGCTACTGAAGGCCTGACGCTGGTTGGAGCCTGCATTGCCGGGGTCGGCGTTGCCTGAGCCGGTTGCTGGCTCCCAGCTTGCCCTGACACACTCCGTCCTGAGTGTGTCATTATGTACTCTCCCCTGGTCACGGTTTGCCGCGGATGCAGGGGGGAGAGTTTGCCGCTGAAGGAAGCTTGGTCATCTTCGTCGGCGGAAACTCGTCGCGCAAGGGGAAAAGCCCCCTACCTGGCGCGCCAAATGTCGAAGTGTGCGGTCGAAACTTCCCCCGGGCCTGCACTGGGCATCCCGCGGAGGTTCTTTTTTCGGAGGGGCTAGTCCCTAGCGGAGAGCTTGCGCAGATGGACGAGTTAGTAAGAGCTTGACACGGCGAGTTTTACGTGGTTCAGGCCGCCGGAGCGTAAAACCCTACGTCCACGGCGAGCTATGGAGCTCGTTGTATTGCTTGCTGCTCAGGGCCGGAGGCCTGAGCTTGGGGGTGAGTTACAGCTTGAGAGTGTATGGCTAGCGTATGAGTTGCAAAGTGCGAACCCTTGCTATCGTTGCCTACCCGAGCCTTTTATAGTCCAAGACTCGGGCGGCTTATAAGGGGAGTCGGGACCTGACAGGTGGTCCCGGGAAGATTATCTATTATCTACCGTATCTGCAGTTATGCCGGTAGTTGTCTCTGGTCGAAGGCTTCTGAGTCTTCATCTTGCCGCTCTGCCCATGCCGCATGCTAGTCGTAGTGGTTGATGACGGCGCAGACGGCATGGGATGTCTTGTCGCGGTGTTTATTGGCTGGCAGGTTCTGACACCGCGCGCCAGTCTGTGATGCGACTGGGCGCAACGGCACCTGACAGAGGCGTGTTCCGCGTCTCCGCGTCTTGGGAAGACGCGGACCTTGAATACCTTGTACGGGCAAGGTATGGGGCGTCTTTACGCCCGCTGCCTATCTCTCGGGGGCAGGCAGCGCCGTTCTGCTGCCACGTGGCGGGCTCGGAGCCCTTCTTAGAGGAGAGGAGGGCCTGGTCCGCGGGGCACGTGGAGCCTCCGGACCTCTCCCCGCGGAGGGGGAGGCTTGGTTTCTGTCGGCCACGTGGCGGGCCCGGAGCTCTCCTCTGAGGAGAGGGAGGTCCGGCCCCGCTGGACGCGTGGCGCCTTCGGACCTCTCTCCCGCGGAGGGGGAGGTCCGGCTTCTGTATGCCACGTGGCGGGCCCGGAGCTCTCCTCTGAGGAGAGGGAGGTCCGGCCCCGCCGGACGCGTGGCGCCTTCGGAGCTCTCCCTGCGGAGAAGGGCGAGATCCTTAGGCATTTTCCCCTGTGCGCGGGGGTACCCCATATCGAGGGTACCGACAGTGGCCCCCGGGCCCATCTCCGGGGAGATAGCGAGCCCGAGGTGGGACCTTCGTCTCTTCTGATCCGCGCACTTTCTTGTCTTGAGTACTCCCTGTGCTGGCAGGGTCTTGACGGTTTCGGTGTCCAGCCTCTTAGGAGAGGGTGAAGCCTGGCATCGTAGCTCGGCCCGGCTGTGGGGGCGGAGGTCCGGAAGTCATCGGAGCTCAGGCCAGCGAAGGGCGTGAGGTCCGGCATCAGCGCTCGCCTCTGAAAGGAGGGCGAGGGCTGGCCTCGGAGCTCGGTCTGGCTGTGGAGGCGGAGTCCGGAAGTCATCGGAGCTCAGGCCAGCGAAGGGCGTGAGGTCCGGCATCAGCGCTCGCCTCTGAAAGGAGGGCGAGGGCTGGCCTCGGAGCTCGGCCCAGCTATGGGGGCGGAGTCCGGAAGTCATCGGAGCTCAGGCCAGCGAAGGGCGTGAGGTCCGGCATCAGCACTCGCCTCTGAAAGGAGGGCGAGGGTTGGCCTCGGAGCTCGGCCTGGCTGTGGAGGCGGAGTCCGGAAGTCATCGGAGCTCAGGCCAGCGAAGGGCGTGAGGTCCGGCATCAGCGCTCGCCTCTGAAAGGAGGGCGAGGGCTAGCCTCGGAGCTCGGCCTGGCTGTGGAGGCGGAGTCCGGAAGTCATCGGAGCTCAGGCAAGCGAAGGGCGTGAGGTCCGGCATCAGCGCTCGCCTCTGAAAGGAGGGCGAGGGCTGGCCTCGGAGCTCGGCCTAGCTGTGGGGGCGGAGGTCCGGAACTGCTCAGTGGTCCCCCCTTTCCTATCCCTTAGTCTCATTTGGCTTACTGTCCCAGGCCGGAATACGGGGATTGGGTAATCCATTGCACTTGGTCCCGGAGGTCTGGCCCCAGCCCCAGTCAGGGTGTAACCGCCCGGCCCCCTGGTACTCAGACCGTAGCGCCGGGAGGCAGAGTGCGCATGCTTTGGGTGCAAGACCGGGCAAAGCAAGGCTCCTGACCCCCCGTTCTAGCGTAGGTCTTTTCTCGGAGGAGACCAACTGGCGGTGAAGTACCCTTATAGGGGGAGATCCAAAAGGCCACCGGGCCTCTGGCAGGTACCCCAAGCACTACCGCCTTCGGCAGGACGGCAAATATCGACTATGCATGAGAGCCGGAAAGAGGAGCCGAGTGTACAATGGACGCACACTATCTAGAGCGTAGAGAGGTGTTCATATAAACTAATGCGTAATTTAAATAAACACCTAAGTAAGCATGGTGAACTTGCTGGGTAGCGTCGGAGCGCCTGTCTTCACGCAGAGCGGGTCATGCGTGGCTTCGTCGTACGCAGGACACGGGGGGACCCCCATGGCTATATCAGGGGGAAGCATGGCTTCGGTCCCGCATACCATGTGGAAGGGTAGTTCCCGTGACCCGGCCCTGAGAAGTCCGGCTGGCCCTCGACATGGAGGAGCCGGTATCCCCCGACGGCTCTGGGTGCGCGTCTGCACCGGTTGTGTGGGTCTGCTTGGCATGGACCTGGCACGCATTGCATCCCTAACCGGTTTGACGGCGTCCAGGTGGCTCTCGGTCAGTAGGAGCCATGCCGGGTGGCTTAACCGACCAACTGCGGGACGATGAGCGTTCCCAGCACTCGCCTCCTTGGACTACTGCGAGCTAATCGCAGCCTTCCTCCTGGGTTATGCACCGCAATAGGATGTCGTGGCGCCACGCCAGTAAAGATACCAGCGCGTAGCACTTAGCCATCCGCACCACCCGTTCAGCGGATGCACGTTCATCAGGAAGGATGTCCTTCAAGGAGTCCCGGACCTCCGTGGTCCATGCATCGGGACTACTTGAGCTTCTGGATCTTGAGCGCTGGGTTGCACAGAGTCCCCAGTGACTCTTACGATCCTTTGGCGGCATCCAGGGCCGCCGGGACTGCCTAGCTTCGAGGCACTGGTTCAGCCCCCTTCGCCCGGCTCGGCGGGCCGGGCTGTGGACCGCAGCAACGTCCTCTCGAAGACTCCTTCATGCGCAGGGGCTCCGATGGAGGCTTTCATTGAGAGGTCGTCAGCTGCGGCCGTGCAAGCGCGCGGTACATGGCACAGGTCCAAGGCGAGGAATTCTTTCTCCAACATCCGCACGTGAAGCAGATAAGCAGCTAGCTGTGGGTCATTGCAAGGGCATTCACCCTTAACTTGCTTGATAACTAGCTGGGAGTCGCCCTGCTGAAAGCATCTAGGCCCCCGTGAGGTATGGTTTCGGTGATTAATGACAACCGTTCCTTATTACTAATGAATTTGTGGATGCAAGGTTTCACGTATATCATATCAAACGTTAATGAACTATTTATTCACACCATCTACTGCTCATTGGATACAAATGGAGACCCCTCAACGATCCATTCTAAGGGGTTATTCGATACTCATGAAAACTAAATGAAGAACTCATACAACGACTCTATTTTATCAAAATTGGCAACACAAGAAGATTACACTTCATCGTAATATCATTTCAAACAAGTGTCAAAGAGGTCACTCAAGAAGATTCCAAAAGATCAACTCAAAACAACTCGAAGCAAACAAGTTGCATTCACCGGATCATTCGATGTCTTGCAAAATGACTACATCGGTCGAATTTGAGTTGGCAGAAGAAGAAGACCTCAGAGCCCAGTACACACCGGATCATCCGATGTGAAGGAAGTGGCACATCGGTTGATTTCACCCGAAGGATGATATCTGAGTTATTCTGAAGAAGTACACACCGGATCATCCGATGATGAAGAAAGTGTACATCGGTCAAATTCAACAGAGACAATATTTCTGACCAATTCTGAAGATCAACTCACCGGAGCATCCGATGATGAATTGAAGTAACATCGGTCGATTAAAAGATCCAACGGTTATATCCAACGGTCACATCTGACACGTGACATCAGCTAATTTGGAATTCGACCGATGCTCATATAAAGGGGTGCATCGGAGGATCCGATGTGCACTGAAAAAGTCTGCCCACTTTTCCAACGGCTATCTCGTGTGGGCTGGCTATAAATACCCCTCCAACCGGCCATTTCGACAAGTCTTGATCACCAGAGCCTCACTACACATTCTCAAGCATTCAAGACCAAGAGCTACCACTTCCACACTTCAAAACCTCTTGTACTCCAACTATAGGCTATATCTAGCTAGAGAGAAGCTTGTGTGCGTCCATTCTTGGTGATTGGAATCTCTAGGCTAGTGAGAGAGAGTGTCTTGGTGACTTCTCTCACCTTGCAAAAGTTGGAGGAAAAAGTTGGAGGAAGAAGAGATCGCTCCGGAGCTTACCAAGGTGTTTGTGGAAGCCCGGAGGATCACCGTTGTACAAGGCTTGAGCTCCACCTTGCCGGAGAAGGCGAACGGAGAAAGATAGTGGATTCCCTCGTCTTGGTGACTTGGGAGTGGCTATACCCTTTGGTGGGTGCCACAACGTGGACGTAGGAAGATTTTTGTGATCTTACCGAACCACGGGAAAAATCGCTGTGTCTCCGAGTCTCCGCGGGAGTTTGCATTTCTCTCCTCACCCCTTACTATTACGCTTTTACTATTCCGCACTTAACTATCTTGCTTGCGTAGTTAGTTTGCATAGGGAATTGGGCTTCAACCATTAAAGTTTTAAATTGCTCTAAAATTTTAAAAAGCCCAATTCACCCCCCCGGGGCACGTGGAGCCTCCGGACCTCTCCCCGCGGAGGGGGAGGCTTAGCTTCTGTCGGCCACGTGGCGGGCCCGGAGCTCTCCTCTGAGGAGAGGGAGGTCCGGCCCCGCTGGACGCGTGGCGCCTTCGGACCTCTCTTCCGCGGAGGGGGAGGTCCGGCTTCTGTATGCCACGTGGCGGGCCCGGAGCTCTCCTCTGAGGAGAGGGAGGTCCGGCCCCGCCGGACGCGTGGCGCCTTCGGAGCTCTCCCTGCGGAGAAGGGCGAGATCCTTAGGCATTTTCCCCTGTGCGCGGGGGTACCCCATATCGAGGGTACCGACAGAGATGATGGAGAAGTTGGAAAAAGAGATACCCGTGCTTTTATGTAAGATGGAAAAAGTATTTCCTCCAGGGTTCTTCAATCCAATGCAACACCTTCTAATCCATCTTCCATATGAAGCTAAAGTAGGTGGCCCTGTTCAATATAGGTGGATGTACCACATTGAAAGAGCACTCAGATGTCTAAAACCGATGGTTCGTAATAGGGCAAGGGTTGAAGGATGCATCGCCGAAGCATTTACACTTCAGGAGATAGGATACTTTTCAAGTGTCTACTTTGCAGAAGAACACAATGTTAATGCATCGGTGTTACGGTACAATATGGCTGAAGCAACCTCCTGTAGCGAACTCTCACTTTTCAAACAAGAGGCACCACTGTTGGTAGTGGCACGAGCTATGATGGTTCAGCAGATGAAAAGACAGCTGATTTGTTATACATGTACGCTAACATAGATGGGATGGACAATTTTTTTCAGTAAGTGCTTGTTCAACATCTATACTAATTTGCGTGGTGTGTTATACATCTACACCAATAATTATGTTTTGTCCTGATTTAGTGAGTTCGATCGACAAAATTGGAAGTCTAAGCAGCAACCTACTAGCAAGCAAATACAAACAATGCGACACTATGGAGTAAATGGAGGACCTAACTTCCAAACGTGGTTTCGAAATCATGTAACGTTTTTCTTGTCTTGTTTCTCTTAGTAATTTTGTTCATAGCATAAAATAGTCTTCTTACTTCATATGTTGGACAGTGCAAGACACAAGCCGGTGTTCATGAAGATTTGCGACAACTGTCCAACGGATCCATTAAAGTTAAACTCTTTGGTCGATATGATGTCAATGGGTTCCGATTCCGTTCAACTCAATTTGAAGCTCAACGTCCTCTAAGGGCAACATCAAACACCGGAGTTGTGACGAGGGCCGCCGATGCCGAAGGACGTGAAACTAATTTTTATGGGATCATAAACAAAATCCTAGAATTTAGTTTTGCCGGAAGTAAAGACCTTAAAGTAGTCTTCTTTGACTGCGATTGGTTTGATAATAACAATGGAACTCGACAAAACCAATTTGGCATGGTAGAAGTCAAACACAAGGACCGACTACGAGGCTACGACACCTTTGTCCTTGCACACCAAGTCGAACAAGTGTACTATCTACAATATCTATGCGAAAAACTTAGTGCATGGTGGGTTGTACAAAAGGTGAATCCTCGTTAGCAGTTATATACACCGGACAATACTGGTTACATTGATGAGGCAGATGTTGTTTACCAAGAAGAAGAGTTGCCGGATTCTTTTGTCGTTGAGCCTGGTCTACGACTCGATGAATTAGTTGGAGATGCACAAGATGTACAGACTCATAATGTAAAAAAACGAAAACGGCGAACAACCATGACAAAAGATCGATGGTCCGGTTTACGAAGTAGAGTACATGATCGTGATACTGATGAATTTTGAAATTGAGTACAAGTATCGTTTCTTTCATCTCTTCTTTCGTCTTCTGTATTTTCCTTTAAATTCATTATCAAATTTCCTTTCATCAGGATGTCATCGAGCAGTAGACGACGGGGGACGCGGGGCTTTCTGCCCCCGAGAGCAGACTCCGTTTTCCAGGGCTGTCAGTCTAGCAATGGTAGACTGTCTCAGCTGTTGGGCCTCGACAGAGGCCAGGGGTCACAAGAGCGGTCACGACAGGTAAAGAATATTAAATTACATAAATTATATAAATAACTTTCTTAAATCTATATTATCAATCTTCAAATTTTTAGTACGACTCTACGTCTGAGGAGACAGAGGCCAGGGGTCCTCTTCAGACACCATAGGTTTCGGAGCCTGTTACAGATCCTGCTTCGAATCCTCTTCAGGTTCCGGCACCGCAGGATTCAGACCCTGCTTCAAAGCCTTCCACAGATCCTGATGTGGAGCTGGCTCCACAGCGGCGTTACAAGAGGGGCTCCTCCTCCGGTTCCTTCACGGCCAGAAGATCGGGTCGTTATTTGTCCGGTTGACGATAAGTAAGTAAATCTATAACAAATGAATTTAGATATTTTAACACTTATATATGTACTAATTGAGAATCGTGTATTAGGTCTTGGGCCGATGACTCGTTCACGGGTCAAGGACCCCACCGCCAGGTCAACGTTGTCCTGGGCCAGCTCATCCGTTGTCACTACCCCGGTCTAGTGAACGGACGGGCTGCTACGTCTTGGGACGATTACGCTACGGCCCAGGACATTACCTACGGCAACCACCAGGAGCATGTGTGGCATGAATTCATGGTAAGTAAATCGTCTATTCGTTAAATGCGAACCTATTATATGTTAAATACATTAACTTGTATATTTCTACTTGTAGAAATATTACCGTTTTGAGGACGAGGCCCAGCTGGATCACGCTCGTCTGGTCTTCAACAACAACGCTAGGAAGCTCCTCACGCAGTCGATTTCAACGGCTCGCATTCAGGCTACGAAGGCGTACTATAAGTTGCATCCGGACGAGGGTGAGCCGGGGCAGTTTAGGGATGTGGCGGAAGGGTACTTGACGGAGGCACAGTACGCAGAGGTAAATTCTTTATTTTACTTTGTTTCATTATTCAATTTTCATCAATGTTTTCATCCAACAACAAATGTGTGCAGGTCAGCGTACCGTGGCTTGAGTCCTGTCCGGATGCCTACAATTCCTTGTGTGCTCGTTGGGCGAGCCAGGGCTTCCTAGGCGTGTCGAGGACCTGCCGACAGAGTCGAGGGACGGACGGAAAACACCGTCTTGGCGGGGACGGCTACGTACGCCTTGCTAAACGGATGGTAAGTGATACTCGAATTATATTCTAGTTAATTTCTATCGCTATCATTGTGCTAACACGTATCGATAGGAGCGCGAGATCGGTCAGGAGCCGACCGCTATCCAGGTGTGGAGGAGGGGTCACATGGGAAGTGACCCCTCGCAGCCTGATCAGCTGTCTTCTCAGACAGCTACAGAGACGTTGGTGAGTTCTTTAGTTGACTTAATTGTATTCTGTTTAAAACTTCTGATTACTTTAATTTTCTGTATTTTCAGGAAAAGTATGGGGAGGAGGTGCGGAGGCTTCGAGGCGACGATTACGATTGGTAGAACTCGCTGATCGTACCTGAAGCCGCCTATGCAAGCGGTGGCGGTAAACCTCACGGCCGGTGAGTTCTGTTGTTTTTCATTTACTTTCATTAACTTCGAGACACGAAACTTTAATACTCTTAATTCGTTGTGTAGGTTGGCCATCTTCGATGGAGTAGTAGACTCGAGGGAGGCGCGGTCTTACTCGAGGGCCTCTTCATCGCAGGGTGGATCCAGCAGGCGTGGCAGCCGTGATCTGGAGCTCCAGAGTGTCCAGGAGGAGTTCCAGAGGACGCAGGAAGCGCTGAGGCTCGCGAACGAGAGGCAGGCAGCCGAGCTCCGGGCTAGGGACGAGTATCAACACTCGTACATGCTACAGCTGTTTCTAATATATAAATGACATGTATAATAATTTACTTCATATTTGCAGGCTATGCCCACAGGACAGCCCGTTGTCTTTCCTCAGTGGGCGCCGCCACCGATACAGCTACCACAGGGGCCGACGTCAGGAGCACAGGTACAAAATTTCTCATAATAGCTGCAACTAGTTAAATTTGCTCAAATTTAGTTAAATTTGATCAAACTTACTTAAACTTAGAGAAAACTAGTTAAACATCCTCAAACTGAGTAAAATATGGTACAACTTACTCAACTATAGTCAAATATGACCAAACTTACTCAAACATAGCCAAAACTATTTGAACTAGCTCAAACACAAACACTACTAGTCCATACTTCTCAAACTTAGTAAAATATGAGCAAACTTACTCAAACATAGCCAAATCTAGCTAACTTGCTCAATTTTAACTTGTAATGAGTTTATTTAATTATATACACATTTGTGAACTTCTAATTTGTCTAACTATACATGTACATCATAGGGATCGGCGACACGGGCTCAGGAAACTCCATCCCCTCAGCAACCAGCGTTTGGACGAGCGCACGACGACTTCCTGGACTCCGGTGGCAGCGGTCGGGGTAGCGTAGGGTAGTGTGGCGCGCGTATAGTGTTTTTATGCAATTCTGTGATGTATATTTTGATTGCCTGTGATCTGGCCATCGAGTTAGGGCTGGCCTCGAAGCCAGGGCAGGATTTTCTGTTTTTTTTTTAAAAAAAAAATTGGAAAGCTTATTGACGACGGTTTCTGGTACTTGGCTGTCGTCAATAAGCCATTAGTATTGACGACGGCCAGGTACGAGAAACCGTCGTCAATAAGCAATTGTTATTGACGACGGCCTAGTGTAAACCGTCGTCAATAATCCATGGTTACTGACGACGGTTGAAATCTTGACCGTCGTTAATAAGCTTATTGATGACAGCCTGATTTAGCTGTCGTTAATAAGCCATTGTTATTGACGACGGGCAGGTACCAGAAACCGTCTTTAATAAGCCGTCGTAACTGACGACGGTTCATATCCGAAAACCGTCGTCTATAAAGTTTTACCGTCGTCAATAACTTATTGACGACGGTAGTGTCCTTATTGACGATGGTTTCCGGCCGTCGTCTATTGTCCGGATTTCTGTAGTGTAGGTCATGGTTGGACGGAGGACGAGGGAAATGTTGTTGGCATGGCACGTCGTTGAGCGTGCTACTCCTGCTGCTCAAAAAGGTTGATTTGCATTAGGATATGTTTGGTCCCTTACCAAGTTTCAATGGCTTGTCTGTGCCTTTGTTGGTTCTAGACTACCCTTTCTTATTCATCAGCAGGAATCTTTCGCGTCATGAATCATGATTCTAAATTTCGAGGCAAACGAGCAAACTTCTAAATTTTATGACCGTTGTGTACTAGCTAGCCGCACTTGGTGTTGAGACCATTGAAAAATATTTCCTGTCGCTTGCTCCAACTTGGTCTAGTTAATTAACAACTTCAAGATTGGGAAAATGTTGTCATTCTAGTTAATCTCTTGCTTTTGTTTGCCCTGGTATTATGAGAACGTTGATTAATTTGTCGCATTGCAGAATTTTTGCACCATACAATTAGTGTAATACATGGATGAGATGGCAAAGTGGATTGTTGAAGGGAGTAAAATGAACTTCTTTCATTATATTAATATACATCTTATTTTCATTTTATCAGGCACTACAATCATTGTAGGTGACATGGGATGCAGAAAATTGTTTATTATTATTTAACAAGGATCATAAATCATGCGTTCACAGTACTAACAAGAAGAAAGTCCTAATAATAAAACAAACCAGAGGAAAAAAATCCATAGACGTCTTATTATATGGTTGGCTGCAGCTCATTACGATTGAATTGATAAGGAGTCACCACATGTTCGCTTGCAAGGGTTAGAAATTACCACATTAGTCAGAGACAAAATAAAAGAAAGGAAAGGGCACCTCGGTGCATGTAGCTTCCACTTACGCAGGGTTCGGGGAAGGGTCCGACCCACTTAGGTCTTTTGTACCCAGCCTTTCCCTGCATTGCTGCAAGAGGCTGTTTTTAGGATTCGAAACCGTGACCTCATGGTCACAATGCAACAGGTTTACCGCTGCCTCAAGGCCCCCCTTCTAGTCAGAGAAAAAATAATAGCAAAAATTATCCACCATTGATATTAAGAAAATAATAACCTGTGTTATTTCTGGTGAGGAACATATAATACGTTGTGTGCTCACAATAGTTAGGATCATATCCAAGAAGTGAAATAGACGATGAGCTATTTCCTGCACATTCTATATGGTGCAGTTGCAACTGATGTCCTTTGAGACATCACCTCTGCTCAAATTTCATAATGAAGATGAGGGCAGTAGTTGTAATTTCTTAAACAGAATGAGTAGTGCTACGCTTCTAGAAGCCATATATATAAAAGGCATTCTGACTATGAATGGTCCTCAAGCCTGCTGACGCCCTCTCAACAAATCTCATAAACCGAAAATAAAAAATAAAGGGCTGAATGACCTTGCAAATCTATGATTCTAAAACCTGAAAGCACCTTCTTCCATATCAATAAACTTTCCCTGCCTCCCTGGTGCCATCATACGCGAAGTGCTGCAGTTCTTAATTGGCACCCAACTCAATCATCTTTTTTTTTGTGTGTGTGACGGAGTCTTGAACCAAAACTTTTGTGAGTAGATACACAGAAACACTTTTTTTTATGACGATTTTGATGCGTATGCTGCTGCAGGAAAGGACATGAACTCGTCATGATTCAGTATTCTTTAGTTACCCGCCACTACTCATGATGCAGTATTAAAACGGCCCCATGATTAGGTAGGTGGTCAGGGCCCCAAGTACACATCTACCCTGCAAACTACCTAAGCATTTGTAGCACGATATAATTAACGTTCCGATTTGACAAGTTCGCGCATATATATAGAGGCCTGTACTAGTACTATTAGTTTGACCAAATGTAGTATTTCGGATGTGTGGCACTACCTGAAGCGACACAAACCCGTACTTTTATCTTTTTGTACAAAACAATCATATCTGGATGCAACTTAGCTAGATACGTTGTTCAGAAGGCAATATATTGAGGCAGGACAGCATGCGATATGTATAGGAAACATTGACGCAACTCTGATCAAGATTTTGTCACTGTTTCCAATTGAAACTAACCGCTTGAGGATACCATGTTTCGGAGTTCACGGTTGAAACAACCTGGAGGAAACTGGATTCACGGAAAGGTGCATTTGTGGAGCTAGCTAAAAGGTTGCAAACAGAGTAAGATCCATGTTCTGATTTCCAATGTGAGTTGGGATGATGATACATAGTCTAAGTCCCTGTTTGGCACGGCTTAAACTTGTTAAAAAAGCAGCTCACCAGCAGCTTAAACTTATATCCTACTTTTAGTTCATTCTAAGAAGCAGTTGAACTAATAAGCTGTTGGAGAAGCTGGCTGTTTGGTACATCCACAGCTTATATTTTTATAAAAAAGCTGGTTTAGAAGATGTGCCAAAGAAGCCCATAGCTCGGTTCGGCAACCACCACAAATTAAGAATGATTTAATTATTTAGTACCCGGCTTACGGAATCATCAGCCATATTCACAAGCTAAACAAACGAGATCTTTTGCGTTGGGGCTCCAGTTTACCAGCAACTGGTTTCTGCTGATGGTGCCACCACAAGGCATGTTAACGTTATCAGTTCACACTACCATCTGATTCTGAAATAAGGCTCTTTTATAGCGGCCATGCTGATCGTGTTACAGTAAGCAATAAGGCTCTGTTTGACACAGCTTCTGAACCAGCTTTTTTATAAAAATAAGCTGCGGGTGTACCAAACAGTCAGCTTCTCCAGCAGCTTATTAGTTCAGTTGCTTCTTAGAATGAACTAAAAGCGAGATATAAATTTAAGCTGCTGTTCACCAGCTTTTCAGATAAGCTGTTTTTTTAACAAGTTTAAGCCGTGCCAAACAGGGCCTAAAGGAGATGTAATGTAACCAGGAGGTTATGCCCAGGCATATGCCCCGAGTTTATATTTATCTCATTATTCATAAAAAGTTAACCGGGAGTTTATGCCGAGAATATACCACAGGTTTGAGCTGCATTATATAGCCAGAAGAGACAGCAAACGAATTCAGTGCTCGTGTTCACAAACTAAAAAGGCTTTTGTTATGATTTTCCGAACTGAGCGAGCATCGAAGTCAAAGTCGGCAATCGGGGCCAGAAAGGGAATGTTAAGGCTTGGAGACTACAGACTACCAGAGCAGCAGGTGGTCGAATTAGAGATTGGTGTTTCTCTGGTTCTCATCAGAACAGATTGGGGGTAGTTTGTCTGCACCAAAAATTGCCAGGGCTTTACGTACATGAAAATCTGAACTTTTGCTTTCATCATGAGAATAAAATCTGAACTGCTAGAGTCCAGATTCCCTAGCATCAAATTCAGACACTGTACGTGCCGAGAGGATACGAATTGCTTGTGATACTTCACTGGAAAAACAAGACAATAATGCATAAAACCCTGCTGAATATTTGTTGAATGATTCGTACTTTGACTACAAATATGTTTCTAAATTATTTATCAAGCTAAAAGGTATCGCTTTGGATTGCTATCAGAAGTCTTTTGAGCATGCTCTTTACTTCTATCTGTTTACACAAAAGGTACAATAAAATTGAACAGTAAAATAAGTGATAGTCACTTATCTGTGCAATGCAACACGAAGAACAAAATTACCTAGTCCAACTACACAAATAATACAACTTTCCCTTCCAATCACTCCTCGATCTACTCACTAGGAAAACCTAAGTGAACACTACATCCGCAACGCGACGGCCATAAGCGGCCAGAAAATGTTTTTTACACCTTGTCAACGTCGTCGAGACCATCTATTAATCTTCCGTCATCGTCGTGCGCTTAGTCGGACGCCGAGGACACGACGAGCGAAAGCCACCGATTCTTCACTGGCTACGTACCATATGCATCCTCAGCCGATTATACTCATGACGTTCGCTCATCGATCGATCGCCCATCAGGTCAGGCGGCCGCAACAGACAGGGCGGCGCTTTTTCGCGACCCGGCCCGATCGCAATGATTGCCACCCCCGCGCGAGCTGAGACGCGTTCTAATCACTACTGCTAGATCCCGGTAACCGGCGCGCCGCCGGTCGCTGTCGCCGGCGGCCGGCGCGCGCCAATCCCGATGCGAGGACCTCGCAACGACGATGCAACGACCCTTCTGCCTTGCAACTGACCACTACTCGGTTGTCCGGGCCGCCGCGGACGGCGACTGCGACGGCTCCGGCCGGAGCTTTTCGCCGTTCGCTGGTGGCGGAACGTCCGTAGCCAGCGCCGGACAACGGCCGCGGTTCGCGAAGCGAGCTAGCCATGCACCGGAGCCACGTGTCGGAAGTGGACCGAGTTCGCGCGCCGTGCGGCAGTGCCGCCATCATATTTAGCAGCTCCGATTGATCAGTCATCAGTAGCACGTAGATGCCAGTGGGTAGCCGGCCGGACTGCCGGCCGGCACTTGTTCCTTCTCCTTCCCACGATCCGTGAAATTTAAGTATTAAGTTGAGCCACTGGATCATTGGCATACTTACAAGTTGGGATGTCAAGTTGATAATTTGCTCTTATTAACCAAATGCAAACAACAGACGTAGAGTTTTCCTATGAAAGGTAACTGAAGCATAGGAGACTGCCAACTGTGGCCAGTAAAACTGAAGCCCGGCCAATATACTCTGAGTTGGCAACATACAGACTTGGACTAGCTAGTTTACGTCAGTGAGCATACGCGGGTTTAAGGTCGTAATGCAAGTATGCAACACTGGATGAAGCTCACGATCATTTTAATGTGAACATAGGAATAATTACGTATGAACTTTGTATGAAATAATTCGATTGTTGTAGTATTTTGAGAAAACATTTCCTGTGTCCGGTTCTCCTTCATCGTCAATATCGACGAACCCTTAGCAGCCCCATCAATATCGACGACCCCTTCATTTTCTGGCGCCCACGGCTGGGCCACTACTCTCTGCTGTAACTGTAAGAGAAGTTGCACTTGCACACACAGACCTTCATGCAAGGGTTTAGTTAAACTGCAAGTTATTTCCCAAGAGGGTACAAACATTAGTTCTTCATGTTCATGATTCGATCAGCCACCAAGCTTTATGTGCAGTGCAGTTTCGTTTCCTAAAGGCTCTCTATTCCCCCCTCGCAAAAAAAAGAGAAGACTCTTTATTCGGAAGTTCAGTCACCCAGCTTAGCACTGACTAATCCAATACAGCAAAGCAGATGCGTCATCATAAGAACCAAAGCTTTTTTAAGGAGTCACTAGGAACAAAGGTTATACTTAAAAAGGCTCACTACCTACTAGTGTATTGTAAGTTTTTTTTTGGATTTTTGTAACCTACAAATCATCGAGCGATCCTACAAACAGAAACCAATACCAAACAAATTAGTGCTTACCAACAGTGGGAAAGACAAGAACAGGAAAGGGATCATGGACAGCAACAAATCCGGGCTAAAAAATTTCTCCTGTATTTCTTGGTGGTAGCCAACAAGTTAAACCATCTGTATTGTTAACTAGCAGTTGGGATAAGGTAATTTCATATACTCCCTTCATTTTTTACTATCGTTGCTAGAATAAGAAATCTAGTTTAAAGATAAACTAAAATTTTATTCTGACGATAACAATTTTAAAGTAAATCGAGTACTGAATTCTCACTGGAATCATGCCACATAACAAACTTTGCTTGATGTTTGGTTTAACAAGAAAAAATTAAAATCCGTCCAATCTTATCCAATTTACTAGTCCCAATTGCGATGCCGGTGTTTGATTGTGCCGTTACTGGTGATGCCGTCAATTTCCAATTCAGCGCGCCAGTGCCGTTCTGTTGGGTTCCCGGCGCCCGCGGATTGGTTGGTATCTCCGTCTATAAATAAGCAGCTCTGATGTGTCCCTCCGTCCTCGGTTAGATCCCTGCTCTCTCGCCACTGGTCGATCTCCTCTGTTCCCACGCGGCAAAACATTCCTAATTAAACCAGAGCACAGTCACGAGTGTACGAGGACAGGACGCAAGCGTCGGCCATGGACGACGTGGCCGGGGAGGTCGAGTTCTCCGGCTGCAGCTCGACCACCTCATCCTTCCCCTCCTGCTCCCTCGACGCTGGTACGGGGATGCACTACGCTTGGAATGGCCTGTCCCCGATCACCGACTGGGCCCCATTCTGCTCAGACGACGGCGGGCAGGACCTGCACGGGCTCATCGAGTCCATGCTCTGCGACGACACGCTCGTCGACGACCACGCCCGCCTCCATCCGGCCAAGTTCCGCGGCGAGGCGAGCTGCTACTCCAACGGCTCCGGCCCGAGCAGCACCACAACGACGAACCCGGGCACGCCCGTGCACGACGTGGACGCGCAGCAGGGCGACTGGCCCGAGAAGGGCCTCCGTCTGCTGCATCTTCTCATGGCGGCCGCCGAGGCGCTCTCCGGCCCGCGCAAGAGCCGAGAGCTGGCTCGGGTGATATTGGTTCGGCTCAAGGAGATGGTTTCCCACACCGGCGCCACAAACGCCGCCGCGTCCAACATGGAGCGCCTCGCCGCACACTTCACCGACGCGCTGCAGGGGCTGCTCGACGGGTCGCACCCCGTCGGGGCAGCCGCCGGCAGGCAGGCCGCCGCGTCCCACCAGCACCACCACCACCACCACCACCACGCCGGCGACGTCCTGGCGGCGTTCCAGATGCTGCAGGACATGTCGCCGTACATGAAGTTCGGCCACTTCACCGCGAACCAGGCCATCCTCGAGGCGGTGGCGGGCGACCGGCGCGTGCACATCGTCGACTACGACATCGCCGAGGGCGTCCAGTGGGCGCCGCTGATGCAGGCCATGATCTCGCACCCCGACGGCGTGCCGCCGCCGCACCTGCGCATAACCGCTGTCTCGCGGAGCGGCGGAGGAGGCGCCCGGGCTGTCCAGGGGGCCGGCCGGCGCCTGGCCGCCTTCGCGGCGTCCATCGGGCAGCCCTTCTCGTTCGGGCAGTGCCGTCTCGACTCCGAGGAGAGGTTCAGTCCGGCGACCGTCCGGATGGTCAAGGGGGAGACCCTCGTGGCCAACTGCGTGCTCGACCAAGCCGCGGCGACCACAACCACCAGGCGCTCCGCCGGTTCGGTGTCGTCTTTCTTGGCTGGCATGGTCACGCTCGGGGCCAAAGTGGTGACCGTCGTGGAAGAAGATCACGGGGGCGCTGAGAAGGAAGATGAGGAGGGCGGTGACGCCGCGGCTGGCGGCTTCGTGGTTCGGTTCATGGAGGAGCTGCACCGGTACTCGGCGGTGTGGGACTCGCTTGAGGCCGGCTTCCCGACGCAGGGCCGGGTTCGCGGTCTCGTCGAGCGGGTCATCCTCGCCCCGAACATCGCCTTCGCCGTGAGCCGCGCGTACCGTGCTGTCGACGGCGACGGAGAGGCGAGGGGCGGATGGAGCGAGTGGATGCGCGGGAACGGGTTCAGGGCAGTGCCGCTAAGCTGCTTCAACCACAGCCAGGCCAGGCTGCTGCTCGGCCTGTTTAACGACGGGTACACATTGGAGGAGATGTCGCCGAACAAGATCGTGCTCGGATGGAAGGCCCGGCGGCTGCTGTCAGCCTCCGTGTGGGCGCCGCCGCCGATGTCGGTGGCGTCGTCGCCGTCGGAGGGGATGCTCCAGTCCGTGGGGATGGCGCCGGTCAGCGGTGATGTTGGCCGGATGGAGCTTGACTACATTGATTCATTCCTCGTCGAGCCTGCTTATGCGCTAGTATAATTTTTTTTTGGAAAGATCTATGCGCTAGTATAATGGTTGTTGAGTCCACTCAGGTGTCAGGGGCTCTTAGCTAAGATGATGTAGAGTTCTTCGTCAACTCTAAAAAGTTTAGTTGCTTGGCCCGTTCATTGAGATTTGAGAGTCAGTTAAAAGAGAAGGGGCAACCCACAAGTCTGTAACAGTGGGTGAGGATGGCGGAGAAGGGGCAACCCAGAAGTTGCCTGAGAAACTACAGCGGAAGATGAGATGGTCCAGGGTTCCATCGCCGTAACGACGAATTTCGTAGGTACCATTGTCAACGGCTGTCTTCTTGTAACGTTGAGGTTAGACTTGCATTGAACGTGTTCATGGACCAGAAGCTATGCAGAGAAACTCGGACTCGTAGCGGCGCATGGTTTTTGCACACAAACTTGTAAAAATCACGGTGAATCTATCCCTTTAGGTCAAAGCAGAGCTCATGATGCTTTTATTTTTTTTAAGGAAAAGGCAGATCTCATGATGCTGGTGTTGTCTGGGAAGGGGACAGTTGTGCCTAAAGTGCCGGTACCAGGGCATCTCAATGGCGTCGACGATGGTAAGCTCATCTGCAGTGCCGTACTTATAAACAACGCTAATACAGACATGACTACACTTCTGAACATCTGAATGATTTTGAAGCCGAGTATGGAGCCGTTTTAAAGTTTCGATGCCGTCTTGGACCTTTGTGCTGGTTTCTAGTAGTACTAGAGATCCAGCACGCCTATCAATTTTTTAGGCGTCGTATTCGGCCTTTGCTCGCATTGCAGTTTTCAATTGGAGACGATTTACAAACCCAACCTGGCAAAAGCTCGGCAAAAATTCGATCAGCATCACGAAAAAACATGCAATGCCTTGCTAAAGAAATGAGTACACCATATGATTTGAACTCCAAAGTCCAAACCATGTGATTCTGCAGAGTCGGATGGCTAATGCACGATGCAGGTGCGCACCGTGGACACGTTTCTCGCCGTTCGTCCACATCCACGACACGAGCCGGCTTCCTCACTTCCACCGAAGCGTCGCGTCCTTTTCTCAATTTCTCCGCGCGGAAAAGCCCAGCTCGCATATCATATCCCGTGCGCCCCCGGGCGGGCCTACCGTCCCGCACCCAGCGGTGGGCTCTCCTCCCGTGCGGGGCAACCGCCCCGCCCCATCCGCACACACCCATCTCTCGGGTCGGCGACACAGAAAACCGCAGCCGCCGCGCGAGCACAACCGAGCGGCGACCCAAACTACTGGCAGCCGCCGCTGTTTCGGGGGGTGCAAGGGGCGCCGGAGT
Source organism: Neostapfia colusana (assembly GCA_030760725.1). Lineage (NCBI taxonomy): Eukaryota > Viridiplantae > Streptophyta > Magnoliopsida > Poales > Poaceae > Neostapfia > Neostapfia colusana. Next base: position 85,725,101 of record JASWHV010000013.1, on the reverse strand, counting down.
TCCTGCTGCTCCCCCGAGCTAAGCTAAGGGAGGCCCGAGGCAGCACGCGGCCGTTGCCGCGTCCCCCCCTCCCCATCTCCCCCCCTACCATGCGCGACGCCCTTCCGTCGGACCGCCAGCTCCCGTGCGTCCCACCCAGATGGCGAGCCGCGACAAGGTCGGGTGCCCCTCGGCCGCGCTGCCCCTCGACCGCGTCCTGGCCGCGCTCGCCGCCAACGCCGAGCAGCTCGGGAGGCGGTGGGAGGCCGCCGTCCGCGGCCGATGCGGGAAAGCCGAAGCGGCGGGCGGGGAGGCGGAGGGGAAAGGGCAGCCCATAACGATGCACACGCCGCTGTTCTACGCCACCTGCGCCCTCGGCGGGATGCTCAGCACCGGCCTCACCCACCTCGCGGTCACGCCGCTCGACATCGTCAAGTGCAACATGCAGGTCCGTGGCCACGTCCGTCAGCCAGAGGCTTCTACTTGCCTTACCTCACACGGCTCAATGGCTGATGCCGCTGCTGCTTGCCTCAATGTTCGTTCTCTCAGGTGGATCCTAGCAAGTACAGGAACATTTCGACTGGCTTCGGTCTCATGCTTCAAGAGCAAGGCCTTGGTGGCTTCTTCAAGGGCTGGATGGCCACGCTGGTTGGGTACAGCTGCCAGGGAGCCTGCAAGTTTGGGTTCTACGAGTTCTTCAAGAGGTGCTACTCGGACATGGCTGGCCCCGACAATGCTGAGAAATTAAAGACATTGATCTACCTTGCAGCCTCGGCCTCGGCTGAGGTGATTGGAGATGTTGCTCTCTGTCCCATGGAGGCTGTGAAGGTGCGAGTCCAGACACAACCTGGATTTGCTCGGGGTTTAACTGATGGGCTTCCCAAGCTTGTCCAATCCGAAGGTGCCTTTGGGTATAGATACTGCATATCTTGTACTGTTTTGTTTTTTAATTAGTGTCGTTCAAGGTTTTTGTGACCCTCTACAATGCTATTTCGAATTCAGGCTTTACAGAGGGTTGCTTCCTCTTTGGGGCCGCCAAGTTCCCTGTAAGTACAAATAGATTGTCAGCAGTTACCTTTTACTGTTGTAGTTGTATGTCACACCTGATTTTCTACAGGCCAAAGTAGTTCAAAATTTTGATAAGTACCACTACCAACGTTCAATAATTTAGTCATTTGCCCGGTGCTTGTGCGGTTAAGAATGGGCCTACTTGATTTCATTGGTCACCCCTCTGGCTGGTGCGATAACACTAGGCAAAGTAATTCGTAATAACAAATGTACAGTTGATTAGTACACAATGTATTATTGAAATCATCTTTGATTTTGATGTTAATGGATAAATTAAATAATTTATATGGTTTTCATGGATAACTTAATTGTGCAACTTGCCAACATGACTCTGTAATGCCCACTCACCTCACCTTGTGGGGTCTAGGGAAGAGTTATTTGTAGACAACCTTGCTGGTCCGAAACCAAGACCTCAGGACACACGTGTAACCACGTGTCATAAAAACATTCATCTAGACATAGTTCACACATCCATCTTCTTGCTTTCTTTTAGTGACCTATGCTCACTAGTGCATTCTAATGACTTTATGTATTGTCTTGCAGATACTATGATGAAATTTGCCTGCTTTGAGACCATAGTTGAGATGGTCTATAAGCATGCTGTACCAAAGCCAAAAGATCAATGCAGTAAGCCACTCCAGTTGGCAGTGAGCTTTGCAGGGGGGTACATTGCTGGAGTGTTTTGTGCTGCCATATCTCATCCTGCAGACAACCTGGTGTCTTTCCTCAACAATGCACAGGGAGCCACTCTGGCAGATGTAAGTTAACCATACCCTTTATTTTACCTAAGTTATGGCTGATTGCTTGGTTTCTCTGTTTGCTGTACTTAAAACTCTTACGTTGGTTTGTCTGACTTCTATAGAAGTTGGTGCCTGATAAATCTATGCATCATACTTTCAGGCTGTAAGAACCCTTGGAATGTGGGGCCTATTCACACGTGGCCTTCCTCTTCGTATTATTATGGTGGGTACTCTTACGGGAGCACAATGGGCAGCATATGATGCATTTAAAGTCTTCGTTGGATTGTAAGTTAGACCTTGTTGTTCCATGGTTATCATTGAGTGGTTATGCTATGCTATCAAATTGTCTCATGATAAACATTTGATCAATTATGTAGGCCAACATCTGGTGGAATGAACCCAAGTTGTGCAGCTGCTGCCCCTTTGCACCGAATAGGACACCAAAAGCAGAATTGATTGCTCTCACTTCTTGTGCTAAGATATTCATAACCAAATTACCAAAGTAGAATTTCGTGATTGCTCTGATTTTCGCAAGAGCTTGAACATAGGAGGATCAAGTGTTAATGACATGTTTGAGTTTTAGCTGGCAGAATATTTACTCTCAGGGGGCTTTTGTTGCGACTCCTTGAACGACAGGAAGCTGTAATGACTAATGAATCAATGATAGGATGCTATACATACGACCCATGCATCCGACTGGCATCAAGTTCACTATATTACCTTAGATTTGGTTTATGTGGGCTCATGCAGCAGCAAAATCACGAGTCGCATTTATGTCAGATGCATGGGTCGTACGCAGTCAATCTCCTTAAGAATTCATGTGAACATTGGTTGACTAATCCGTTGCTAAGTGGGACTTCAAAATTTCCATGTGCCACTATTACTATTAGCATGTGAGCCCGTCCTACATTCCATCGCATTCTCGCAATTTCGGTGGAAGTTCTGCTCGTGCAACATTGTAATGTATACATTGTTTGAAGAAAGAATTACATGATGTAATTATTCATCTAATGCCTCGGCAACTCAATGCTACAAATGAGGTCAAAATTATGGCTTCGCAATTTCACGCTGTATCTTAGGATCAGACATATTTTGATATTATAATTGATTATATTAGCTATTGGGTTAAAAACAAGACAATAGTTGTGCTCACATTGTTTACAGACATTGAAAGTGACTAAGGAACTCCATTTGAGCCGTTCTGCTCATCCAGGAAGGCCAAAAGCACACAACAGCAGAACCATAGGACAAAGTACTTATGCGCCTGATATTTGCTAGTCAAGTATTCCCTATGTTCTGATTTATTTTGACGTTGCAACAACAACAAAACCTTAGTCGATATGAAACACAAACTGGGTTTCATATTCATAGTAATGGCTGGTTTTGATACTGACTCGTAAGCCTATCACAACCATCCTCCTTTATTCTAGCTTTGGTACCGGCTATTTTAGTTCTCCCAACATCAAATCAGAACAGAGTACTTTGCATAACACTACAAAAATATCAACAGAACAGTAATGTATAATCCCTGATAACCAAGTAACGCATACAGCAACATACAAAGTTTTGAGTTGAATGCTATAAGGCAAGATTAGCAGCAAGGGTTCAACATTTGTTGCCTGAGCTCCTACTGCTGCTGCCCAGGAAAACCCTGCATCGGTGGACGCGGTGGGGGTGCCCCAGGAGTGAAATTGGGTGGTGGTGGGATCATTGGACGTGGAGGGCCATTTCCAACCTGTGGCGGAGGGGGCGGAGGCATCCTAGGGGGCATTCCAATAGGAGCAGGAGGAGGTGCCTGAGGAGGGGGTGGTGGTGGTGGAGCACCAGGAGCTCCAGTCCCATTCGGCAAAGTCCCAGGGGCCGGTGGGGGTTTACTAGCTTCTGGTGGTCTTGGCTTGAAGTACAGCTGCAGCTGTTAACAAAAGCACAAACTATAGTTGTAACCCCACGATTGCTAGAACGGCAGCTGAATTGAAGGTTAAAGAAATCATGGTTCATAAAAAACTCACAATGTACTCCTTCTTGTCAGGATCCCAATAAGAAAAGAATTTGTTTGTTGATTTGTCAATCTCTGTGCTTGGTATCTATAGCAACGAACAGAGTTAACAGTATTCACAGGCCAGTGGTTTTTGATGGTATAACAGCTAAGCTTTGCAAGAGACTACCTTAAATGCGATAGTTTCATAGGGCTCCGCTGCAAAGAGTAGGTATTGGTACCTCCTATCCCAAGATTCAACTTTCTGTACAGAAAAAAAAGATAGTATACAGGGGGACATCATAAACAGCCTCAAAGCAGCATACTGCATAGATAGTTCAAAGAGTCAAATCATAGCCCTCATGATCAGATATTTAGATTACCTGTTCATATGATGACATAAAGCGGTGTCTTGGCTTGCTATTTTCTTCAATTTCAGGGTAACCAATCTGAAACAAAATGCCAAATATTGTCATCCTAGTTTACAAAAATTCCCATAACAAAATAAATTGATAAAAGGAAAATTTCAGAAATATGCTAGTAACTTGTATGCATGGTGTTCATTAGGGGTGTGTATTGGATCAAGTCATTTCAGCCAAGTTCATGAAACTCAGCGCTTCAAAACTCGAATTACAATAGTTCAGAAGAGGAAGAGTGGTCAAGAAACACAGTAGGTATAATATAAACTACTTTGGAATAGCTAATTTGCGGCAACACAATTCCAAATATCCAATAAGCCTGATTCATCAGGAGAAAGGATAAAATTAATTTACAAATTCAAACATAAACAATCCTAATGAACAATGAACTAATATGTACAATAAACTTAAAAGAAAGGGCATGTGAACTAACTTAGATAGTTGCACCATAAGATCCTTGGCACATGTAATGTAACTTAGGTGAACTACATTATATGTGACATGAAAAGGGAAACAAAAAAGGTTTATCTGTAAATATGGATAGATTGAAAGCAAACTAAGTCCTCGATTTCAGGATTCCACATGCTGAATCCTGTGTGGATTAGCTCATCTGCCAAATAATGTAAGCACAATGAATACTAACCTCAAACAGAAATGAGTGCTGCTTCGTGTCCGGATCATATTGCTTAGTAACTGTATACCCAGGTCTGCCAATCTTAACTGCAAAAGTAGGGAAGACAGTTATGAACGGCTGCCTATAGTTGTGTGCTGGGAAATAAGTTGAACATAGCATACCGTGTTACCAAAATGTATTAACAAAAAGGCCTAGATAGCTTATGAAACAAAATTCAATGAACTATTCATAGAAAAGTAAACTTGCTAATCATCACCCAGTATGATTGTGTACTGTCTTAAGGAACTTCCATTTGGGATCAGAAAACTTTTATGGTACAGGGTATTTTCAGGAGAAATGAAGGGCATCGTTTAAGATCCAAAGTGGTATAGTAAAGTAAGAGCTTAAGACTGAACGGTATAAGCTTATCCATATTTTCCAACTTAAGTCAAGCTTTCTAGTACATTCAACACTTTTCATGCAAGCAATATGCCAAAAGATGGGATTTAATTGCAGAAATTGTTTTGGCTCCCTTCAGTGCATTTAGGAGGTCATAGATTATTTAAATGGGTATCTTCCCTTCTTTGCTGGCTAACAAATGCTGGTATTACTATTGCATATGTTCTAGAGCACTACTTTGTCAATGTCCGTACCTTATCTGGGGTAATGAATGTGGTTAACATCAAATATCTTAATCAGTCATGTGTTACTAAAGGACAACAATAGCATACAACCACCAATCAACTAACTCCATACTGATACTGATAGAAAAGGCTTTCATGCACGAATATGCTATCATAGAGATTACCATATTGTATTCCTTGTATGCTATTTGAGAAAAGTAAGAACGGGGATAAAAAATTGTTAGCTTTGCTCTTGCTCTGTTAAGTGAACTTGCCATGAAGAACACAGAAACTAAAGCATAATAATCGTCGAGGCAAAGTCGAAGCTGAATTACCATCCACAACGCTAAGAATCCATATTCGGTGCACAACCACTGACCTTATCATTTAATGGGTCATCATGGATATACACCACGAGGATACTTGAATCATTATGGAAGCCTCACAAGAACTGTCTCTTAGTACGAGTATTACATCACTGAAATGTCAGATTCCATATATTGACCAAATGAAACATATCCTAGGCTGTTGCTTTTCACTAAACATTCCAAAGAAGCCTAATACGGCAATAGTAGAACTCGTCTGATTATTCTAGCACAGTCCTAGGAGCTATAGAACGTAAATAACGATCCCTAGTAGGTATAACTATATAGAGCTACACAACAACTGCATATTATTTACGTTTAATTCCAAATAGCTGATGAAAGAAAACCAAAGGTGAGTAATATTTCACGCACCGGACTTGCGGGGGCCAAGCTTCCGCTTGTTGGGCTGGGGCTGCGCGGGCGCGTCCTTGGCCTCGCGGGCGGCACGCTTGGCGAGGTTGGTCTGGTGTCGTTTCCCCTGCGTGTGCGCCAGGTAGTTCCCCTCGTTGTTGTGCAGCGTCAGGCACAGCTTGCACTCGTAGCTGAGAAGGCGCGAAACCGAGCGAAATCAGCGCACAGATCGGAGCAGAATCGAGAGCGGCGCGAGCTCGAGAACAAGGGGCTAGGGTTTTGGGCGGGTACCTGCCGAGGTGGTTGCGCATGAAGTAGGGGTCCTTGGCGAGGTCGATGGTCTCGAGGGCGAGGCGGCGGAGGCGCTCCCGCCGGTCGATGGCCTCATTCTGGGCAGAGGCGGCGCCGCCGCTGCCGGGCTTCGAGCCCCATTCACGATCCATGGCGCCGGCGCGATTTGGCTCGCTGTCCCTGAGCTGCTCGCCACTTCTGCTCGATTTTATTTGGTGCGGCTCAGCTCGCTCTTTTACCGGACGTAGCCCAGCTCGCGGGCCGTACCAGTTAGTGTTAGTCATTAATGGATTTGGGCCAAACCTATCGCGGTTTTAATTTTTTAATATATTTTTTCGTTTTAAATTATTTAACGTTAATTTTTTTAAAATTAAACTAGCCAGTAACTTGTAATACCAATTTTGACGGTAAATTGCATACAAGTGTGTGAAGTGAACCGGAGGAGTGAACATTTTCAACATGTACTATCAAATTGTTGAAACACTTGCATCGATTGACTTAGCTGAAGCTTTCTGTAATCTACGATTGTAAACAAGGGGCTACAAGACTATTAATGATTAATCTTATTCAATCTGAAAATGCCCATACATGATTAAGACCAGTCCAGGCCTCGCTACCCAAGAATCCTCCATGAACTTAAGTCACTAGACACACATATTATTAAGATGAACAAACAGAAATATTCCAATATCTTCGCCATAATTTAATAGACGAGAGATATGACACTCTGAGGCTAGTCCAATGGGTAGGGGATGGTGGCGATGTGGTTGTGCGCCACGGTCCCGATCCACAGCTTCTGGCCGACCTCCCGCACCTCGCTGACCAGCTTCATCACCTCCCGGCCCTGGTCCTCCAGCACCTCCACGACGTTGCCGTCGCCGTCGAGGAGCGCGAGGACGGTGTGCATCCTCGCGACCGCCCTCCTGGTGAGCATGGTCAGCGTCATCGGGAGCTTGAAGTACGCGGTCCGGAGCCACGGCCGCTTGGCGAACACCTCCTGCGCCGGCGTCCGGCAGCAGTCGATCGCCACCCAGAACTGGCCCCTGCCGTTGGAGCGCACGTTGTCCGGGAAGCCCGGCAGGTTCGCGAACACCTCGAGCTCGCCCGTTCTTGGACCTTCCAGCCAGTACCTCATTATTCTGAGCAAGGTGCATGCATAGTGTTCGTCGTCGGTCAGAGCTTCCAGCACAGTTTCTAATCTGGAAAAATAATCAAATCAAATTTGAATTCCTGGTTTACCTGCAGTTTGTCGTCTCGGAGAATAGGAGAAACTGCTGGTCCCCTGACATCTGCACGCCGTTTGGGAATACTAGCCCGTTCAGCACGACATGGACAGCCCCCGCTTCGGGGTCATATCTGAGCAGCCTCCCGGTGCCTTCTCCTTCTAGCAGAATGTTCAGATGGTCCCTGCAAAACGAGCTCTAGTTAGCTAGTGCTCGGCAGCAGAGACGTCGATCGATATAGCTGCTCACTTTCTGTTGTATCTCATGCTCGTGTCAGTGAAGAACACGGAGCCGTTCCTGTGGATGTCGAGGTCGTTCGCGAACAGGATCGGGTCCCCGCCGGCTTCCCTCGCGAGGGACGTCGCCACGCCGCCGCTCTGGCCGACGACCATTAGCCCGTGGTACGCGTCGGCGACGTAGAGCTCGCCGGTCTCCGTGTGGAACCTCAGCCCGAGCGGCCGGCCGCAGAGCTGCTCCTTGTCGTGTTGGTTCCTCGTTGTCGAGTTCACTCCGTTGGCACAAACGTTCTCTGACCTTCGCCAGCAGGGAAGGACATCAGTAAATCGCTTTGGATTTCCAGAGAGAAACGCAGACGAGTGTGCTCACCAGTCAGGACTCATGACGGCAAACGTCTCCCACCCGGCCTTCTCGCCCATCCACCGGACGACGCGGCCGTCGGCGAGGCCGGCGTACGGCCCGCGGCCCTGGCGGTCGAACTCGATCGACTCCGGCCCGAACACCTCGTCGGCGAACTCCAGCCTGCCGCGCCTGAGCCGGCTGGCGTTGTCCCTGGGCCAGCTTCCCATTACCTCCCTGTACGGCGCGAGCTCGTGCTTCACCGGCCGGTAGTCGATGCCGGCCAGTGAGCTGAGACGGAACGGATCCGTGACCACCAGGGCCAACGCCATTGCGGCAAAGAAAAGGTGAGGGCACTGCACGATGCCATCGCGTCCTCGCCGTAGCTGGAGCTTTTCCTCCATGGGACGGAGACGAGACAGAGTTTCAGTTTGCACGTAGAGGAGATAAATGCAGGGGAGATGGTGATCTTAATGGATTTGATCAGGGAATGTGCATGCGTGTATCTGGCTTGCATGGAAGTTGCATGAGTAAGATGGATTGTTTGGGAGTAGGTGTCCCTTTGGTTCGGAATAGCCAAGGAATATAGCACTTTAGAGCTGCATGTTTTTGTTGCTTGGAATGGAGGCAAGACGAGCGGTTCAACAAGGATGGATGGGTGCATCTGAAATAATGCCACTACAGGATGATGAACCTATTGTAGTAATTTTATCCACATGTACGCCCGAAAAATGCTGCAAGATTTGTACTCCCTCGTTTCGAATTATTTTTAATTTTAAATTAATTAGCGTCAAATAATTCAAAACGAAGGGAGTATAAATTTTCATTATAAAATTTTTTGTTTGCAACATATAAACATGAAAATAGTGATAATGACATGTTGTCAATAATAACTTTGCCTCGAGTGATATCAAGAGAACAAGATAGAGACTTGTTCTAAAAATTACCACTCCTAAAACATTTTAGTTTAAAAATAAGTTCATAAAATGTGACATCTTGACTTTTTTTCCTTTTGCAAAACATAGTACGAATGCATATATTTATAGAAACGGACGAGCACTCACCCATATAATCACATTATTCACATATCATTTCTATGAGCACATTTAAAAAACTAGATCAACTGATCTTGTGATTCTTGAAAATATTATAGGTGTTTTGTTGTCAATGAAGAGGTCGCATGCTACTGAAACGATAAATAGTTTGCACCATGCTGACTCACATACCGCAACTATTATACCTTGAGTCCAGTATTCTAGCTTTTACTCTTATTTGGTCCGGATTCCTCGTGCCAAGATATATTTCTAGAACCATCATTTATTGTAGAGACAAAAATAATGTATGAAAACCAATGAAAACTTGTAAGTTGGATCTTAGTAGGTTTGACCTGGCTATTTCTAATTTTGGATAAAAATCATTGACTTGGAAGTTAAAAAACTGTATATTTGCAATACATATGAAAATAGTTTTAGTTTTTAAATATATCAGGTCAAAATAATCTATGTTTAGGTGAGATCTATTTTACAATAGACCAGCTTGTCTTATAAAAAATACTAGCGTAAAAAATATTAGGAAAGTGCAAAAAGGTTGGGCGGGGTCAGAAGCAAAGCAAGGTCAACGAGCCCCGACCGCATCGATCCCTTCATGCGGAAGAGCCAACGAAGGACGAAGGTTCGGGAGTCCCCTTCCCTCTTCGACTCTGCCTTCCTATTTTCCCGGCCGAATCAAAACCTGCCTTCGTAGTTCTCATCGCGGAGAGCGGCAAGGGCGATCCTAGAAGACCATGGCTTACATCGAGAGAGGTAACTCGATTTCCGAAGGGATAGTAGAATCCTTATATGCGTTCATGGAATTTCTGTTCCATATTTCTATGTTTCGTGTTCGCTTTCCTATTCGATCTGTCGACCCATTTAATCCTAATGGTTCTTATGGTCCCATCGCGGTAGTTGTCGTGTGGTACGAGTAGATAATCGTGTAGATTCGGACGATAGAGTAGCGGATGTAGTTGGCGGTCGTCGCTAATCTTCTGATCCCCTCCTCTCGTGCATCAAATTTCAAGATGCATGAGCACAATCATCCTGATGAAACGGATGTTTGCCGATGCTTTTCTGCACACTTAAGGAGTTTCTTACTGAGTGTCCAATCCCCTCAATCTCTGTTAATCATATGATTTTTTATTAAAATTTTCAGTTAGCTGGTGTTTTGGATGGGGGAGCCAAAATTCCTTTAGCCAATCTTTAGTACCGGGATGTAGACAACAAAAGCCTAGTCTTAGAATGGTAGGTATTACCATTGCATCGTGGAAAATAAAACTCTAGAATTGACTCGACGAATTGGATAGAAGTTTATAGCATAACAACTTAAAAGTTATGTAGTCATCATTCATTCTTAGTTTCACTGGCCTTTTCAAGTTTACAAGAGTGGTTGCAAATATTCCCCAATTTATAGCTTGATTAAAGATTTAAGGATGTGTAACCTTTCTTGGATAGAGGTTTTGTTTCTCTATAATTCTCTCTGTTTTTGAACCTTATGAACTACTTCCTCCGTATTTTTTGTTGGCGTCCGGACAGCCCACACAGTTCAATTTTGGCCTAAGATCATTGCCCGTTCGTCAACAATTCAAATATATGCAGTAAGACCTAAAGTCATAAGAACCCTGATGAAGTAGTATCTTTTTATTCATATTTTGAGTATATCTAACTATTAGTTTGATTTTACTGGCTACCAGTACCGCAGTACCATACCAACCACAACAAAAATATGAGTGCTCTTCTACTGGAGTTGAGTACAAAATATGCAGTTATTATACTATCGGTACTATTACTAATGAAGTTTCAAGCCAAATAACGTGTTACATATGTTGTTGTATATGCCATGGATTTCTTTTACTTGCTTGCAAAGTTATGCACCGAATATAGGTATAACATCCAAAATATTTCTCTCTGCATAAGTACATGGAAGCCTGTGATTGGAGTTTACTAATTGCTATTCAGTATTCCGTTGATGTTAAAAGTTCAGTGGGGTTTTCTTTTGCACTAGCTTATCACCCTACCATCGTACTTGTCCATGGATCCCTAGTATATTAGATATGTTGATAATGTAATCTAATCCATCACTTCGATGGGAAGGCACGTTATGAACACCCAGCTGTGATTAAAGAAGAGTCTTTAACAACTCTTTTGTACTTGAAATATTTAGAGGTCTGAGCTGAATTATACAGCCAATAAATGTACACACTGTATTCGCTTTCCTGGAGATTAGAAAAAGTGGAAAGTTTAAACTATTTCCTGAAGCATCTTGTAAGTGCTGATTTGTCTTGGTGAACTTCAGAAAATTGAGAGTTAGGATCACGGAGTGTGAAATGGAACATTAAATGTTTGAGCTTTTGTCCCGCTAGCTTCAAAATTTAGGTTGATCGTTTCTTTTCTTTTGAAAGCATGAGTTTATTTCGATAAACCACTTCTGAGGGTTGCATCCATCTAACTTAAATTTTCTTAAGCTTGTACAGTGATTAATTCACTCTTGAAATTTTTTAGCTACACTATTTAAGTTTTAAGTATGTAGCTTGAAATTACGGTGTTCTAACTTGAAGGATTCAAGGGTTCTTGTTGGATTCTGTTGTTGTTTTTGCCCTGTTAATATGGATTGCATTTTCTTAGCCTTTAAGATACATTATACACAAATCAAAACAAAGCTCAATTTAATCTTGACCAACCTTGCAGGTGTTCTGAAAGACAAGCGGACAATATGGCGATTGAGCATAATCTCAGACTTCTTTCGATCTGTTGTGAATTTTATCAGAATATTCTTTCTCACAATGTTTTCAGTAAGTGAGAAGTACTAGATTACCCAACTCTTTATTATGTTACTGCTAGCTTCGCCTTTTGTTGGATGTGCTTCAAAATAAGGAGAACATACAATATTATTTATTGTGCAATGCAATCTAATTCTTTTACCTTTTAGGCGGAAAAAACTGATAACTACAAGAGAGGATACGGTGCTGGTAAGAAATGGGATGGTGGACCTGGTGGTGGTGGTCAGGGTCCGTATGGAGGAGGTGGAGGTGGTGGCGGTGGTGGTCGGGGTCCATATGGGGGAGGTGGCAGCGGTGGTGGTTCCCGCGGCCCTCGCACGCTATCTGACATCCAGTCTAATGACCACAGTATGTCTTGAATTCAAATTCCAGATCTTTTTGAAGTAGTTCAGCATGATGGGCCAAAGTTTCCTAACAAACGTTTATAACTTCATTACTTCAGGTTCTCTCCCTGCCTGTGGATCCTGCTGCGGCTAAGCATGCTATTAGCCTAAGCTGATGGCTACTTAACAGATGAATGCACATGTTTTTCTATCTCCTGAGAACCATAACTCTTGTTATCTATTTTATTGTCATCTGAGAGAAATCAATATGATTTGTAAACAATATGTTAGTTGTAGTTTTACTTTGGATAACTTGCAAATGGCATTTGGGATTTGATCTTGCATGTTATGCCCGATGCATATTATACAAATCTTAATTAATCATCTGATGCGATCTTTTATGAAGAGCACCAAATGAATCCTTCATATGCGCAGATCTGCGGGATGTAGTTGCTGTATTTGGTTCATCAGCTGCAAAAATATCCCAGTATATGCGCAACACAATACCACAAAATGAGATCTTTTAGCTGGCCCGTTTCAACAAAATTTGTGTTAGTGAGCCATTACGCATTTAGGCGAATAAAGGCTGAAACTATCTCTTAAAAGGTGCATGATATGGAAGTTCACACCAAAACTTGCATATCATCCTGAGGCTCTGTTTAAAATGTAGTTTCTCTACAACAACAATGATGCTAAACTATCAGATGTCAAGATTTTGTATTGTCTCCTCCATTGACATAATGTTTACCGGAAATCATGGTAAAAGCGTATGGCTTTGTCTTCTGCACCTAGTAAAAAGGAGAAAATATTTAATTATACACTAATAGGACTATTGAATATTTGAATGTCTAATCGTAGGGGTGGGCATGATTAACTGTTAACCGCAAAACCGAACCGAATCGAAATACATGCTTAACCAAAATTTTTGATCAAGTGCGGTTACCATTTTTGTGTATTTCGGTTAACTGAATTTTATACGGTTATCACATCGTATTAACTGAATAACCGTTTAACCGATATTTGAACTCACACTATCATATAAGCCAAAAAATATAAAGTTTAATAGTACTAATCTTTATCCTGATTAGATTTTTCCTCATAGTACATCATAATCTTAATAATTTTCACCCATCACCGACACATATATGTCATGTTGGTATATTTATTGCTTATTTTTTATGTGTTTATTACCATTTTTGTCCAATAAATTATGTTACACATTAGAATGCGGTTAACCGCAAAACTAAACCAAATTAACCGCAACCGAATTATGCGGTTATAGCTTTTTTGGATCAAATACGGTAATCAATTCTTCATAACCGAAATTTCGCTTAATCGAATTTATCGAACCGATTTAACCGTAGTAACCGAATCCCCGCCCCTATCTAATCCTATTTGCTCTCTCCCAAACGTCGTAGACTAGTATCTTCTACATGGATGAAAAGAGAGTAGTGAAATTTTTAACTCTACTAATCTAGTAATCTATACCACTGCTTGTAAAAAATCCATGGTGACTATTGCACATCATGTAATTGGGAATTTTGAGTACCCATCGTCATTATATGGTTTACTTGGTTTTAGCCTCTCCTGGGTTTTTTAGGCCGAGAGGCTCAATGTGAATGGATCCCAACATTAAGTTCCTGATGTATATTGTCTTGATTTTGACAAAGTACAGGCGTCTTAGCAACAAAATCTTCCTCGAAGCACCGAGAACACGGAAAATAAAACATTGTCCAACTGACTCATGGGGTCCAGATATATGGTCCCATTTGTCGATGAATGTAATTAACCAATCTATGTATCTCTTAATCTTTTTTTTGCTATTTTGCATTTCCCACCCTGTACCAGAAACCACATCTCTCTCTCTCTCTCCACGACCAGGCCCTTTCCCCTCTCCTCCCTCCTCGCCCCGCCATGGCGTTCTTCTCCCACCACCATCTCCAGCAGCCGCACCCTCAACCGTCTCCACTGCAGCAGCAGCAGCAGCAGCAGCCAGTTGCTTCTTCTTTCAGGTACGTGCTCGACCTCAAGTCCGTTTCCGCCCCTTCCCTCTAAGATCCTTCGTACGGTGAGAATCGCGCTGAAATTCCTCCCCGGATGCCGCAATTTTGTGCAGGAACGCGCTGCCGGTGCCGGTGGATGGACAGATCCCAGCGCCGCTCGCCTTCTTCAACCCGCCGGCCGCCTTCCCGGAGCAGCCCGCGCAGGCACCGCGTAAGCTCTCTCCGCGGAACCTTTCTTCGCATCTTGGAATTCATCTCAAATTGGCGCTGATTTGGGAGGGGTTTTGCTCTGTTCTGGGTAGTGGTGGACGCGGTGGGGCTGACTGCAGCCGCGGGGCTGGGGTGGAGGCAGCCAAGGGAGCAGGAGCTGCTGGGGGAGAACTCCCAGATGTCATCCATCGATTTCCTGCAGACGGGATCGGCGGTGTCTACGGGGCTGGCCTTGTCTCTGGAAGACCAGCGCCACGGCGGTGGCAGTGGCGCCAGGAACTCCTCGGGAGATTCTCCGCTGCTCCTGCTGCCCATGCTGGATGACGACATCTCCCGTGAGGTCCAGCGGCTTGATGCTGATATGGACCGGTTCATCAAAGCCCAGGTCACACACCGTTTTGTGATATGCTTACACAGTTACACGGATACTGTAATAGTAGGTTCATTTAAGGTGCTCTGTGTTTGTTCTTGATCGATTGATGTGCTCCCTCCGTTTCGAATTATTTGACGCTGAACTAACCAGTGTCAAATAATTCGAAACGGAGGGAGTAGGTCTTTGGGAAAGGTATCAATTCACTAGTGTTTGCATGCCGTGTAGTTCACTAATTTGTGCCGGTGAAAGATGTAGATGTACATAGTTACCTCAGTAAAGGTTCAAATGTCTATCACACCTAGGAAATCTCTAGATTTTAATTATTAAAAAAAATATGATGCCAATATCACACCTAGGTAATCTCTAGATTTTTGCCTGTGCTCAATTTGATGACTATCTAGTATGCACTTTCATGTATTGCGCTCCAGCGTATTTGACAGCTGAGGACTGAGGTTCAATCTTATGTACTATCAGGTTAAACATGATGCCAGTAGAGTGGGCAAATATATTGATAAGACTTATATATATGGTCGAAGTACTTGGATCTAGGGTCTTCAGCACTTGACAGTAAACATCTAGCTTGACGAAGGATGTGTAAAGATATGTGCTAGTGCACATCTCGATGCATCCTAAAATGATGCAGATTAAGTTGGTCATGTTCATGAGGATACACATTTTTCCTTGTAGCAGTTATATCTTCTGAGGTCTTGGAAGAGCGGACCTGGCGCAGTGGTAGTATGTCTCCACTTGTGTCCTGAGGTCCTGGGTTCGAACCAGCCTCTCTGCAAAAACAGAGGTAAGGCTGTCCAGAAATAACCCTTCCCCAGACCCCACATGTGTGGGAGCCTTCGACACTGGGTACGCCCAGTTACATCTTCTGAATGTTGCCCAGTAAAAATTAAATGAATTCATTGACAAAGAATTGCACAGTTTGCTGTACAAATCCAGTTTCAGATGAGCTTGTAGAGATGTTGTATTGATTTGGCCATCACCCATAAAACAAGCAAGCAAATTGTTACGTCTGTGAGAAAGTGGCCAAATGGGATAGATAGCACATGGAGGTTGCTGGGCGTTCCTTGGCCGCCATCCTCTCTGGCTAGTGCATTGTGATGCCAAGAATGAAACAAGTAAAAGGTAGATTAGTCCAACAGAGGTTACACACTGCTATCTGTGCAAATAAAGAAGCAAGCTTAGTCCAACAGAGGTCTGTTTTGCAGTAGGACTATGCATTGGTTGATTTGTGTTGAACTCTAACCCAGATTCTTTCATCTCTTGTCAAATATTATTGGATTTGGTTATTACCATTCATAAAAATATTCCTGACATACCATATTTGACACTATTTGCAGAGTGAACGTCTGAGGCAGTCAATATTGGAGAAGGTTCAAGCAAAGCAATTTGAGGCACTGGCTTCAGTTGAGGACAAGATACTCAGAAAAATACGGGATAAAGAGGCAGAAGTTGATACCATTAATAAAAGGAACTCTGAGCTTGAGGACCAGATTAAGCAGTTGGCAGTGGAAGTTGGTGCTTGGCAGCAAAGGGCCAAGTACAATGAAAGCATGATCAATGCACTCAAGTACAATCTGGAGCAGGTATGCGCCCATCAAAGCAAGGATTTCAAAGAAGGTTGTGGTGATAGTGAGGTAGATGACACGGCATCCTGTTGCAATGGTGGACCTGTCAATTTGCAACTCATGCCCAATGGGAGCAGGCAGCTGAAGGATTCGACAGCCTGCAGAGTATGTAAATCAAGTGAGGCATGCATGCTCTTGCTGCCTTGTCGGCATCTTTGCCTGTGCAAGGAGTGCGAGAGCAAGTTGAGCTTCTGCCCCTTGTGCCAATCCTCGAAGATACTAGGCATGGAGATATATATGTAGAATAAAATTTATGTACCACCTGAGAATCTGTTCAGGTGCTGCTATGTTAATACATCAATATTCTGTCAGATTGTAGTAGCTGACGTGTACCCTACGAATGCCTAGATTTACTGCAGCAAATTTCTAATTGGATGTTCATGCTCTCAGTGGAGTTTATTTCGTGCAGCAACTTGATGTCAGACACCAATGTCTCCAGTTATTTTGGGTCAAAGGACAAATGCAGAATGCTTGGGCCTGTTTGGATTCCTCTGGTTGTTGAAAAGCCGGTTTTTAAAAGCTAACAGATACATTCCTTGTCTAGTTTCTAAAATTTAGCTACTCAGTTTTTAAGAAATCATGAGCTGGTCCAAACAAGCTAAAACCAAAAATTTCTGTATTGCAGTTTTTAACAAGCAAAAAGCTGGACGGCAGCTTTTGAAAGATCAGTATCTAAACAACCTCACCGAATTTTTATTTAGAAATTGTATCTAGAAATCAAATTTTAAAAACTAAAATCGATCCAAATTGGTTGTTAGTCTTTTCGCTTCTCGAAGAACAGGTGCCCAATATTTTTATTCAGCAAAATACAACTCTAAAGCGTTCATCATCACCTTAAAGTATTATCTTCCAAGCTGTTGTTTTAAGCTGCGTTTTAAGCTGGCCTATTTTAAGCTGCGTTTCCTTTTTGGTAGAATGGGCATGAAAGTGCAAGCTGTTGTTTTTGGAGCAACCATTAACTTCTAAACGTGCATATCTCAAATTTGGTTGCCGTAAACGCATTGTTATGCCACTTGATAACCTACTTTTTCTTTCCGTTCTAGTTTTGTTGTCGTTCTCGACGAGAGATATGCGTCACCCGCAGCTCTGATGAGCTGGTCCCCAAACGACATCAAAACCTGAAACGGAGAGAGTGTCTTCGAACGGGATTAGGGGTAATCGTGATCACTGAATAGTTGAGTACAAAGCACCTCTAGCCATAGGGGTAAAACAGGGGGCTTTATCGAGGCGAAATGGCACATGACTTCAGCTCCTGGTTTTCTAGAGAAATCGATCTTTTTCATATGTACGCGTCTCGTGTCAAACTGGCGAAGAAGCCTAAAGAAAGAAAGGAGGGGAGGGGGCAGGAGTGGTGGTAACGGACGGCTTCGTACGGTTGTGTTGCGCCCCGCCCCCCACCTTGTCCAGTTTTGTTTTGACGCCTGCGAGATCTCCAAGTGTAACGGTCCCGGCAAAGGGACCACGCCAGCTCTCCACCCCACCAGCTAAGCTAGCTATAGCTCCTAGCCCTAGCGCAGCAAATGTCCTTCTGCCGCCAGGGAAGAAGACGACCGGCTGCTGCGATCTCGCGTGGGCGTGGCTCCTCCGGCACGGAACGAACGTTTGGGTGGGTGGGTGTGGCGGAGGCAGCGGGCGCACGGGGTCGGAGCGCCCTATCCATGTGGATTGTGGACGAACGAATGGACGTTGCGAGCGAGCCGGGCAGCCAGAGCCAGCGGCTTCCGGTCGAATCCGCCGCGATCCCCACGCGAGCCAGCCATCCCTCGTGTCCCCGTCCGCTCGTCTCGTCGCTGAGCCAGCGCGCGCGCGCGCACACACACACAACCGCCGCCCCCTCCGCTCCGCCCTCCGGCCCTCCCCTCCCCTCCCCTCCCCTCCCCTTCCTTGGCCGGGTCCACCCCCCGCCCCCCCCCCCCCCCCCCCCATCAAATATCCCCCAACCTTGGCCGGGTCGGCGTGCGCGATTTTGCCGTAACCCGGCTGGTTTCTCCCGTGCCGCCGAAATGGCGCTGTCCGCGTCGGCCGGGCGGGGGTCGCGGGCCGACAAGGTGCGCAGGATCTTCGAGCGCTTCGACGTCAACGGGGACGGGGGGCTGGACCGCGCCGAGATGGCCGCGCTCGTCGTGGCCGTCAACCCGCGGGTCAAGTTCAGCGAGGACCAGATCTCCGCCATCCTCGACGAGGTGTTCCGCACCTACGCCGAGTTCATACTCCCAGGCGGCAGGGGCCTCTCCCTGCCCGGCCTGCTCCGCACCTACGACGACGGCGCCGGGGACGTCGACCGCGACTTCCTCGCGCTCTCCATGCCGGACGTCGGCTCCGACGCCTCCTCCCCGGAGATCGCCCCTGGGGACGCCGGGGCCTCGCCGCCACCCGCCGCCGCGGCATCGCTGCTCGATGACCACGCTAAGACGCTTGGCGCCGGCGGTGCCGCGCCGTCGGCCAGCTCCCGCGCCGCGTCGGCCACCCCGGCGTGGGCGGCCTCGCCCAACCACGGCATCGCCTTCGACTCCTCCTGGTCGCTCCTCGACAACCTGGAGATACTCGTCAAGCGCCTCCGCTCCAAGCAGCAGCGGAAGGGCTCCGTCGACGGCACTGTCGTCGGTGGCACCTTCGACTCCTTCTCTGAGGCAGGCTGGTCTAGGGACATCTCAGGCCCGGCGGATTCGGCTCCCAACGCCGTGCCGTGGGACGAGACGAGCCGCGACTATCTCACCTTCGTTAAGGAGCTCGCCGTGCTCCGCACGCGCGCCGACGCCGCCCGCACTCGCGAGGAGGCATTCGACAACCACATGGTCATCGGCAGGGCGCTCGCCGAGCACCGTCTCTTCCGGGACGCGCTGGCCAGCTTCCGCCGCGCCTGTGAGCTGCAGCCCACTGACGTTCGTCCCCACTTCCGCGCAGGAAACTGCCTGTACGCCCTTGGCCGACACGCGGAGGCTAAGGAAGAGTACCTCCTTGCCCTTGAGGCTGCCGAGGCTGGCGGCTACCTGTCTGCAGGCATCCTTCCACAGATCCATGTCAACCTTGGTATTGCCATGGAGGCAGAGGGGATGGTACTTGGTGCCTGTGAGCACTACCGAGAGGCAGCCATACTGAGTCCATCCCATGCCCGGGCGCTCAAGCTCCTGGGAAGCGCTCTCTTTGGTGTTGGGGAGTACCGTGCAGCTGAGAAGGCACTGGAGGAGGCCATCTTCTTGAAGCCAGACTATGCTGATGCGCACTGTGACCTTGGGTCAGCTCTGCACGCGGTAGGCGATGATGACCGTGCGGTTCAAGAGTTCCAGAAGGCAATTGATCTCAGACCTGGGCATGTTGATGCCTTATACAATCTTGGTGGGTTGAACATGGATACAGGCCGTTACGTACGGGCTGCGGAGATGTATACTCGCGTGCTGAGCATCCGACCGAACCATTGGCGAGCACAGCTAAACAAGGCTGTGGCTTTGCTTGGGCAGGGGGAGTCAGAGGAGGCCAAGAAGGCACTTAAGGAGGCTTTTAAGATGACACAAAGAGTAGAAGTATATGATGCCATCTCACATCTAAAGACACTGCAGAAGAAGAAGCCGAAGCCTTCCAAAGGAAAAGATGATCAAGGGGAGCAGGCTTATGTTGTTGTTGAGGCATCCAAATTCAAGAGAGTTGGCAAGAAGACCACCTTGCGGCAGGATTTGGCTAATGCCCTTGATATAAGGGCCTTTGAGAGAATGACAAAGCTTGGCCGCTGTGATGTGGAGCTTCTAAGGAAAGAGATGAATGAGACTGATGTTCCTGTATCTTACTCAGGCACTGGCATCCCAGAAAAGTCAATACGGAAAGCAGCTCTTGAGGTTATTCTCCGCAGGCTCCTTTCTTTCCTGAAGCCAGAAACCTTTCAGGGTGCTATCAAGGCGATCAACGAAAGGATTCTCTCAGTCCTTGATGCCCCTGGTTCTGGGCGTGTTGATCTTGGAATGTTCTTCGCTATCATTGCTCCAATCTGTTCTGGGCCCGTGGATAGGCGCAAACGCGTTGTATTTGATGCACTTCTCTGGCGTCCTGCTAGTGAAGGCGGCAATGGCCAGATTAGGAGGAGCGATGCACTAACTCATATTAAGCTTCTCCGTGCTGTTTATATACCCACCCATGGGGTTAGTGACATGCTCGAAATGCATGGAGAGTCTGACCCTACCATGGTATCATACACAGAGTTCCTAGAAATGTTTAACGACCCAGATTGGGGATTTGGGATCATAAGCACATTGGTGAAGCTTGAAGAGAGTGATCACATTCGTCACGGCCGCCACACTTGCTCCATCTGCCGGTATCCTATCATCGGATCTCGGTTCAAGGAGACAAAACACTCATTCAGCCTGTGTAACCGCTGCTATAGCGAAGGGAAGGTACCGTCAGCTTTCAAGTTGGAAGAGTACAGGTTCAAAGAATACGGTAACGAGTCTGAGGCTCTCATCGATAAGTGCATGTGCTTCAATTTACATTCTAAGAAGCTGGAAACTGATGCTTGATAGTTCAAACTTTGATCTCAAGTGCTCTAGCATGAACCTGTGTATTGTCTAGGTGCAAACATGTCTAGTTAGTTCTCACGCCCTATTCGGAGTTTTCTAATTTGTCCTGGTTACTCATAGCCTCAATGTGTCAGCAATTGTTTTTCAAGGGTATAAGGGAATGAATATATGTGAATTCCGTACACGCTCTTGCCCCAATCCAATACAACCAGGCTTTAATGTACTGCTGACCCTTGCCAATACAATTTTGAGTATTGAGACTAGTTCATTTCCCTTTAATCACATGCCTTTTCTTTTTTGAGCGAAGTTAGATGAGATTTATTTCCCGAGTTCTACATGTCAGAAACGGTTCGGTATACTGGTATTTTGAGCCTATCATTGCTGTCCTCGGGTGTTATTATTTCCAGCATCTCGGTGTCTCTATTTTCGTTCTCAAGGGTGAGCTTCACTGATTACTTCACCGTGAAATCATTTTGATGTGTGCTGCCCAATTTTTGCTTCCTGTTGGGTTTTTTGCCTGCGGCAACCGGGACCAAATACCCCCTCGCCCATCATCACAACCGATGACTCTGTTCGTGCTCGCCTTAGCTGCATTCTTCTTCTCGTCCAAATCGTGTCGGTATATACTCGCAGGCAATGCAAATGCCGCGGTTTCTCGAAGCCCTCAGCGCCCTTCTATGCCACCGATGGCTGCGCCGTAAGTTTCAGATTACATCTTGGTTTAACCGATGAACCTGACAACATCAGAGCACTGTAATTTGTTTATTCAAAGTATAACACATCCACGCTTTACATATGGATAGGACTTTCGTCGAATATTGTACAAAAACCTACTACTAGGATTCAAATATTCGCATAGCATGCAGTTAAAATATTTAGCCTATTCTTTTTATCCAGCCTTTAAAATCATAACATTAAATTAAATTTAAAAACATCTGCTGATAAAGACATGCAAAACAAATGTGTATATTTCTTCATCAAATTTTATTATAGTTCAGATGGTAAATTTGAGATAGGGAAAAAATCTTAGCCATTGAGGAGGAAAGACATCTTTTAAACTAAAAAAAACAACTTCCCTATTTATATCATTTTTGTATCTTCATTTATTGTCACGTGGACAAGTGAAGAAGACAGTGATTCAATCCTAAAGGCATCGTTTGTGATTTAATAATCCCTAAAAAGAAATTATGTCCGAAAATTACTCCATTCTTAAATTGTTGTAGTTAGGACAATAACCTTAGTTCATTTTTAACTAGAATTGTAATTCTAACAGCAAAAATTTAAAAACGAAGGGAGTATGTATCTAGCTGCATGAAACTCTTTGCATATCACATGCTACATTAAGATACAAGTGAGATATACCCCTGATGAAAAAATAATTCATTACCATAAATTAGAACTAAATCTACTCACAGGTAAAGTATACTGAACATGTTACAGAGGTATTCTGCATGCTTCGGAGTAAAACTACAAAACACTCCTGCCATGTCTTCGCTCATATCAAAAAAGGGTGAACCAAAACTTTGAAGGGACCTTCAAGTAAGTTGCTAGCTATACCCATGTATTCGACCTGCTCCATCGCCGGTCTGGCCATGCTTCATACAATAAGGCAATATACAGAGATCAAACTTTCTTATCCATGACCCCCAAGCTTGCCAAGACCAAAATGATCAATTCTGGAAAGCAGGCAGAAAAATGTATCAGCAAAGAAATGACACATTGCAGATGTCAAAGAATCTCCCCATCACTCCTCGTCCTCGGAATCTGCACAATGACAAAATATAGTACATCAAAAATCAGAGCTCATGAAAATGCACTCCCTACTAGAGTTACACCGTAAGTTCACATATCTAAGCTATTATGAAAGGAGGAACACAAAATATGTGCCAGCTCACTTGCCATAAGGTAATTCAAATAGATTTCCATCGACTGACATTGTTATACAAATTTCCCTCTAAAGGCAGAGTTCTCTCATAAATATACAATCCAGGGGACATCCTCAACTTATTTTCGATTAAAAAAAGAAGACCTTGTTTTAAGGGAAATGCCAAGAAGGGAACTCCATGTATCCCCAAAGCAAAAGAGAACCATGGCTGTGCTGAATGTAAAACAACCATTTAAACGAGTCCAGCGAAGAGGTCTTACCAGAACGAACATCATCACCAACTTGTCCTCTATTATTCAATTGTTTCTTTATCATCAAAAATATAAGTTTTCCCCAGTACACATGGAACACAAACAGTGTGAGAAGCATCGTGTTGAACATGTAGTACAAATTTGTCGGGAAATCAAACTGCTTCCTCAAGAAAATGATTGAATGATAGCTGGCATTGCAAGGACAACAGCTGTAAGTCTGAAACTACAAGGCAACAGAAACAAAAGACGTCATGAAGATAGGTAGCCCACAAACCTAGAGGTTCTGATTATCCAAAATGGGAAGTAAATCAGACGCATTAGGAGCCAGGAGATAGCAAAGAGACCAAAAAACAAGCTAGCCCCTAGTTCTTTTTCTGTGTACTTGCATAATTTGGCAGTTTCAAGAAACACATCACTTGTATCATGCAATGCGAGAATGATTGTTCCGATCCGAAAAAATCTGCAAGAGAGGATAAATTGAGTTGTCTAAAAGTGCTACTACAAAAGTTAACTATGTCCTTCAGAGCTGCAGTGTCAAAAGAAACAATGTAATGTGCTCTTAATTGTTAAAAAACTAAGGCTAACCAAGCACCATGATATTTTAGACCAATTAATGCTCTCTTAGACTATGCTGCAAGAAAAGACAAATAAAGGACCACTTACTGGATTACTCAGGTCAATCCATGACTTCCATGTCGATACAAATTTATATCTCATTGTCATAGTATGTGTTGCTCTTTTCTATCTACGTGTAGATAATCCAACTTTTTATCAACAAGTTCCAAAGAATCAAACCATCATGCAATTTCTGACTCTAACTCACAAAGGAAAAAAATTCAAAATCTGAACAAACACCAAAGTCCAGTACATAACCATTGGTCTCCTGTTAAGTACGGATAAATTGGTTACCCTTTCGCCTCATATTAAGTTCACAATGTGAACAGTTCATTCTAAATAGGTAATATTATAAGATCAGATAAAGAAGTTGCTGCAAAGTGCAAATCCATCATTAAGGGCTCAAAAATAGATTTACCCGGTCAGGTATGAAATTCCGATTAAGGTAGATGTTATTACATGATGAGACATCATTACAGAAAAATCTTTTCTGCGGGTTTCCCAAGCAACAAGAGCAAAAATGCTGTAGATATAAAATCCACACTGGCACATATAGAAAAGCATCAATGAAGTCCTGCGAATAAGGAAGAAAATGTATTAGAGGAAACTTATTGCTTAGCTCCAGAGAACATGTTAAGTTGCAAAATAATATGCCTGGGTGCGCATCACATGGGAGAAGGGAGATAAGGAGTGAATAAAGCGCATCACATGGGAGATACTGTTATAAACAAGAATGTGATATAACTTTCAAATTGAGCCATTCAATCAGCACGAGAAAACCAAATCCAGGGAGTCGGTACTGTTAGCATTGAACGGCTCAGATCAAAGGTCTATATTACTATTACCCCTTTTTAGCAGAAGATCACACAAGACACCCCTGATATTCCTAGAAAAGCATGGCAAGCAAAAGTAAACTGGATAAGAGTACATTTATGGTTACAGCTGGCAGTGACAGGTTAAGCAGAATTCCACCACCTGTCAAAGATGTATCAATAACCATGTTGTAGAGAAGGCAGCAGGACTAATTGAGCATTTACGTGGTTGTTAGACAATAGTTCTTGTACAGATTGTATACATGCCCCAGTTTCACCTTATGCTAGATCATGACGAAATTGATCACATAGCATAACTTGCACTTTAATAACACTTAAAACTCTATACAAAGTACTAACACACCATAACCAGAAAAATAACTATCACCTATCCAGTTACTACTCAGTTATAAGCAAAAATGAAGAGAGTTGGGTATGTAAGTTACTGTTATGTTTCAAGTGCCACAATCAAAGTGTAATAGGGACAGTCCTTATTGTTAACTTATTCTTTCTCCTGCGGAATTAGAACTTAAAATGTCATGGAAAAGCTGTACTTAAGAGCAGATTTGGAATATAATCCATTATTCCTCGTCGACATATATGACACTCGGCAAGTTAAATAAAAATACAAGAACTCTACAGTGAAATCTTGATGCCAAAAGTAAGGCTGACTCCAAGGGCCATGTGCATAATTGGGCACCATTTTCTACTTTTGAGTACCCTTGAGTACAAGTGAGAAGACCTAAAATCATTTATCTCCAATAGTATACTTAAAATGAGTACATCTAGTTACATAGTGTTGGGTAGGAGAAGTAGAAGAGACCCATATTTAGGTAGCCTTGCAAGGGAGACCTAAAATGGGTCTCATAATTGGGTAGCCTATTGGAGATGCTTAGTGACATTTCATAACCCATTTTGGGTTTGGGTCTCCATATGAGTAGTCCATTGGAGTCAGCTAAGGGCAAATGCCCTGGCAAGACCAGTAGAATCAGGAATTTATCTCTTTGCACTTACGTCATGGGTTGATCTGGCCAGCCATCAAAGTATTGCATATTATCCAACGACCATGGTTCCTGCTTTATTATCGAGAGTACCCACGCTTGAACAGAGGCATAATATGTGAGTTTCCAAATGGACTCTGAGAACTTAATAATCTTCGCTTGATTGGCCTCATCATTCATCAAACTATTGAGCAGGTAAACTGCCAAGGGCTGAAACGAAACATCAAACAAGGCCAAATGTAAGATGGATGATTTACTGATGGTATCCTGGCATGTCGAAGTTACTGTTTATACTGCACTTTCGGGAAACTTAAACTGAAGCATAAACCATGCATGGATATAATTAAGATGTTTCCTAAGGGCCTAGATATATGACTATCACCTCACGAACTAACTTACGTCAGATGTATGACTATCATCTTGTTCACCTCACCTCTATTTGACAAAAAGGAACCAGACACATGTTATCAGACCTGCAGCAGTTCTGGGAAACATAATCGGCAAACCACACTAAATGTAGATTTTCCAATCTGGATCCAGGATTGAACAGTTACCATTAAATGAAGTGGCTTATGGGCGTACAATCATACATAACAAGTAAGAATCACTGATCCAAGCACTCCTTTACCAGTCTATGAAAAAAACGCAATGCCGTACGACCCAACGAGCTTGATCCTAGACAGCGCAGCAGAGCACCCGTAGTAAGGAACGCAATAACACCGGTTCGAGGACAAGAGTCCGCACCGCGCGACTCGTTCACGGATGATTCCCCTTCAGATGGGTGGGGTCAACTGATCGGTAACGAAGCGAAATCAGGCAGCGGCGTGTACCACCCCGCGCCGGCGCCGCGACGAAGAGCATTGGGCAGGGGGAAACCGAGCAGGCAAGGGATCTCGCGGAACCCAGCGCGAATCTGGTGGGGGGGGGGGTGGGACGGGAGGCTATACCTTGTATACGAGGCGGTCGAGCAGGAAGCGGGCGCAGAAGAAGGCAACGGAGAAGAGGAGCGTGACGTACGCTGCCTCCGCGCCCTGGATCGCCATCTCCGCGCCGCCGTCGACCCACGGCCGCGCGGGCGTCACCGTCACCACGCACCACGGCCGCGTCGCGACGCCACGAGGCGACGGTCGCCAAAAAAAGTCCCTTCCCCGCGCACGCGGATAATGTGAAGGGCCGGGTCGGGGTCGCGTCTTGCGGATTGGCGCGGGGAGGGGCCAGTGGCTTACAGGCGGCACGCGCGGTTTCTTCTGGTCGCGCAGGTGCAGGAGGAGGAGGAGGAGACGGGTACGGAGACACGCACGAGGCGGGGAGGGAGGGAGGGAGACGATGTGCGCGAGCGTCACTGTTGTGCCAGCCCCGTGCGGCGCGCGTTGGTGCGGGAACTCCGCGGTCGTCTCTCGCGAGAGCCGCTTCGCTTCACTTGCGTTTCCCGTTCTGTTTTTATTGGAAGATTCGAATAATATAAGGGTGCTATTTTTAATCGACTAAAAAAATACCATTTGGTTTTAGTAGCCATAAACTAAATATATAACAACTCCACTATCGTCTTCAACCTTTGAACCGTGTTGTCTTCAAAAGCACATCACCACTAATCCAGTAGTCCCTTATCTTAATATCAAACTTACCCTACGCAATAATCATGCATATGTTGGCAATAGATCGATCCCCCTTGCCTTCAAGTTTTTTTTTTAGCGGAAAGCTTGATAGCATGAGCTCTAAACTATATAAGCTTGGGGACTTTCAAAAAAACTATATAAGCTTGATCAGCGCTTAGCAGTCAGCACACTGAAGTGAAAGTGGAGTTTGGAATGAAGCTTGCCACATTTCATTTTACCCCATCTGTGCGTGTGTCCACGACACGAACGTAGCTAACCGCCTTAACGGATGCTCCAATCTGTCCCTGAATTTTTGCTCTAGAACATGGTCGGAGCCGCCTGCTTCTGGTTCTGGATGCACTTGTACGGAACCAATCTGCTGAGAGCTCTCGTCGACCGAACCTATGCGTACGGTGGCGTCGACGAAGACTGACTGACGCAGGAACGCGTACGCACGGCGCCCTCGGTGCAGCGAACGCGTCCCGGGGCCAGCCGAGCCGGACAAGAGCGGCGGCGGCGGCGGCCGCGCCTCGCTCGCGCGGACCCGAGGCTCATCGCATGGTCAGCCCCCCGCCCTGCTGTTGCCGCGTTTGGCGGTAGAAAACGTGGGCGTCCGCGCGGGGGTGGCCTCTGCCGACCTCATCTCCGGGTTCGCTCTCTGACCGCGGCGTTGCCACATAAACTGGCAAAAGCGACTAGCGAGCGGCCGACGGAGGCAGACGCGGGGAGTCCGGAGACCGAGCGAAAGCACTGAGGTTTCGACCGACTACTGCCCCTCTCAATCCCCGTCCTCCTTAGGGATGGCAACGGGTGCACATTACCCGTTTACCCGCGGATATCCGACCCGATGGGTTTGGATTCGGGTATAAATTCAGATCCACGGGTACGGGTTCGGGTAATGGGTTAAATCCAACGGATATTTCTTATTGGGTAAAAAAATCCATACCCATATCCGTATATCCGAACCCGTTCTGACATGTGGGCTAATACATCATTATATAATAGTTCTAGCTTCTAGGGTTTGGTTTTCTTTTCTTTCCAACTCCCTTGCTCGGCTGCTCGGTGTTAAACTGTTCCATAAATCTATATGCAATGTATTTTTTTATTAAAGGTTTTCGGGTAACGGATATACCCGCGGATAAAAAATATTCACGGGTAACAGATACGGATAATGTTTTATACTCGCTGCGGGTAACAGGTACGGATTCGGGTACGGATTTTATGCAGCGGGTACGTGTAACCCAGAGTGATATCCGCGGCGGCGCCCTCAGCCTCCGGGGGACCTAGAGGAGAGGAGCCGGCAGCCGGGAGTTTCGGCTGCGTGCTGGAGCGGTACCTTCTTCCGATCTATCAGGTTCTTTCTGAATGCTACTTGGGGATTAGTATGTCGTATTGAGTCCAGCTGTTGTCGTTGATCTAGACTCTTTGAGGTGGTTATGTAATCGAACTTACAAAAAGTTTCGTCCCTTGTGCGCAGTTCCGAACACGAATCGGCACTGCTTAATTAGGGGGAGGTCACGGAACTTCAGGACATGGGGAGTTCCTTCAGTTGCTTGCTGGGCGGCTCCAAGTCGAATCAAGGTCAGAATGGTCAGGATCCGTGTAAGGAAAGTCACCCAAACATTGTAGATATGCATGTTTTATGAATACGGTGACAGTTAACGAGACATCAGACTATCAGACAAAACCAGCTTTTGGTGTTCTTATGTGTTTCTTTACTGTAAACTGTGTGCTGCTGGCCACCACTGAGGTCTGACTGGACCATAATTCATAGACGGTGGTACTGAGTGGCATGTTTTTACTAAGCATAAAGCTTACTTTTAAGAGCCACTTCCTGCATTGCAATCTTGCGCCACAAAAGAACCTACACCATAACTGAGACATTAGGCAGTATGATTACCAAGATAAAGATTTAAACCTCTTGCACAAGGACGAGCTTTCCAACTTCTACTGCATAATGTTTTTTTTTGCAACTTCGACATACAAAAGGGTTTGCAGTAATCTAGGATTGATGTCATATGATTTTTGCCATTGCGGTAATATCAGCCAAACTGACTATTATGATGTTCTAGTGCATTTCTTGTCTGCTCGTTTGCTCAGCAGCAGTTGATGACACATCTTTGATAAAAGTGCAGGTCATATACTATCAAGGACTGGGAATAATGTACAAGTCTTCTCTCTAAATGAGCTGAGAACTGCCACAAGAAACTTTCACATGATGAATTGCATCGGCCGTGGGGGCTTTGGAGCAGTGTATAAGGTGAGACTTGGATTTGTGGATGCAGTTTTTTTCCTTCTTACTTTATGGTCTTTATCTGTTAGTTCTACTTGAATGAACACTTTAAAAAGAAATTGGCAAATTTTGTAGTCAATGAACCTGCAAATATTGAACGACTAACAAAGGTTATACTTCACTTATGGAAACCTGAAAGATGGCACTCAAATTGCAGTAAAAAAGCTTTCAGCTGAATCAAAGCAAGGAATTGACGAATTTTTGACAGAGATTAATGTTATATCAAACGTCAGGCACCCGAACCTTGTACAGCTGATTGGTTGCTGTGTTGAAGGGACCAATAGACTATTGGTGAACGCGGGGGAGGAGAGCTTGCCGCTGAATAAAGCTTCGTCATCTTCGTCGGCAGAAGCTCGTCGCGCAAGGGAAAAGCCCCCTACCTGGCGCGCCAAATGTCGAAGTGTGTGGTCGACACTTCCCCCGGATCTGCACTGGGCAGCCCGCGGAGGTTCTTTTTTGGAGGGGCTAGTTGCTTGCGGAGAGCTTGAGCGTAGGGACGAGTTAAGGAGGAGCTTGACACGGCGAGTTTTACGTGGTTCGGGCCGCCGGAGCGTAAAACCCTACGTTCACGGTGAGCCGAGGTGCTCGCTGTATTGCTTGTTGCTCAGAACCGGAGTCCTGAGCTTGAGGATGAGTTACGCCTAGGGTGTGAGTTGCTGGAGTGCGAACCCTTGCTAACGTTGCCTACCCGAGCCTTTTATAGTCCAAGTCTCGTGTGGCTTACAAGGGGGGCCCGGGACCCGACAGGTGGTCCGGGGAGATTTCCTGCCGACTATCGTATCCGCAGTTATGTTGGTTGTTGTCTCTGGCGAAGGCTTTCGAGCCTTCGTTCTGCCGCCCTGCCCATGCCGCAAGCTAGTCGTAGTGGTTGATGACGGCAGGGGTGGCAGGGGATGTCTTGTCGCTGTGTTTATTGGCTGGCAGGTTCTGACACTGCGCGTCAGTCTGCGATGCGACTGGGCGCAACGGCACCTGACAGAGGCGTGCTCCACGTCTCCGCGTCTTGGGAAGGCGCGGGTCTTGAATGCTTTGTACGGTAAAGGCATGGCGTGCCTTTACTCCTGCTGCCTACCGCGTCGGGGCGGCAGTACTGCTCTGCTGGCCACGTGTCGGACCCGGAGCTCTCCTCTGAGGAGGGGGGAGCTCCGGCTCCGCTGGACACGTGGAGCCTTCGGAGTTCACCCCCGCGGAGGGGGCGAGGTCCGGTTTTCTGGGCCACGTGGCAGGCTCGAAGCTATCCTTTGAGGAGAGGAGAGCCCCGGCCCTGCCTGCCACGTGGCGCCCTCGGAGCTCGCCCTTGCGGAGGGGGCGAGGTCTGGCCTCCTGGGCCACGCGGCAGGCCCGGAGCTATCCTCCGTGGGGAGGGGAGCTCCGGCCCCGCTGGACACGTGGGGCCTTCAAACCTCGCCCCTGCGCGCGGGGGTACCCGGTATTGAGGGTACCGACAGTGGCCCCTGGGCCCACCTCCGAGGAGGTAACGAGCCCGAGGTGGGGCCTTCTCCTACCCGCGCACTTTTTTGTCTTGAGTACTCCCTGTGGTGGCAGGGTCTTGACGGCTTCGGAGTTCAGCCTCTAAGGAGAGGGTGAAGCCTGGCATCGGAGCTCAACCCTTGTGAAAGGGGGAGGTCCGGCTTCGGACCTCGCCTCTGAGAAGAGGGGTGGTCCGGGAAGTCATCGAAGCTCAGGCCCACGAAGGGCGTGAGATCCGGCATCAGGGCTCGCCCCTGAAAGGAGGGCGAGGGTTGGCATCGGAGCTCGGCCCAACTGTGGGGGCGGAGGTTCGGAAGTCATCGGAGCTCAGGCCAGCGAAGGGCGTGAGGTCCGGCATCAGCGCTCGCCTCTGAAAGGAGGGCGAGGGCTGGCCTCGGAGCTCGGCCCAGCTGCGGGGGCGGAGGTCCGGAAGTCATCGGAGCTCAGGCCAGCGAAGGGCGTGAGGTCCGGAGGTCATCGGAGCTCAGGCCAGCGAAGGGCGTGAGGTCCGGCATCAGCGCTCGCCTCTGAAAGGAGGGCGAGGGCTGGCCTCGGAGCTCGGCCCAGCTGTGGGGGCGGAGGTCCGGAAGTCATCGGAGCTCAGGCCAGCGAAGGGCGTGAGGTCCGGAGGTCATCGGAGCTCAGGCCAGCGAAGGGCGTGAGGTCCGGCATCAGCGCTCGCCTCTGAAAGGAGGGCGAGGGCTGGCCTCAGAGCTCGGCCCAGCTGCGGGGGCGGAGGTCCGGAAGTCATCGGAGCTCAGGCCAGCGAAGGGCGTGAGGTCTGGCATCAGCGCTCGCCTCTGAAAGGAGGACGAGGGCTGGACTCGGAGCTCGGCCCAGCTACGGGGGGCGGAGGTCCGGAAGTCATCAGAGCTCAGGCCAGCGAAGGGCGTGAGGTCCGGCATCAGCGCTCGCCTCTGAAAGGAGGGCGAGGGCTGGCCTCGGAGCTCTGCCCAGCTGCGGGGGGCGGAGGTCCGGAAGTCATCGGAGCTCAGGCCAGCGAAGGGCGTGAGGTCCGGAAGTCATCGGAGCTCAGGCCAGCGAAGGGCGTGAGGTCCGGCATCGGCGCTCGCCTCTGAAAGGAGGGCGAGGGCTGTCCTCGGAGCTCGGCCCAGCTGTGGGGGCGGAGATCCGGAAGTCATCGGAGCTCAGGCCAGCGAAGGGCGTGAGGTCCGTCATCAGCGCTCGCCTCTAAAAGGAGGGCGAGGGCTGGCCTCGGAGCTCGGCCCAGCTGCGGGAGGCGGAGGTCCGGAAGTCATCGGAGCTCAGGCCAGCGAAGAGCGTGAGGTCCGGAAGTCATCGGAGCTCAGGCCAGCGAAGGGCGTGAGGTCCGGCATCAGCGCTCGCCTCTGAAAGGAGGGCGAGGGCTGGCCTCGGAGCTCGGCCCAGCTGTGGGGGCGGAGGTCCGGAAGTCATCGGAGCTCAGGCCAGCGAAGGGCGTGAGGTCCGGCATCAGCGCTCGCCTCTGAAAGGAGGGCGAGGGCTGGCCTCGAAGCTCGGCCCAGCTGTGGGGGCGGAGTCCGGTACTGCTCAGAAGTCCTCCCTTTCCTGTCCCTTAGTCTCATTTGACTTACTGTCCCGGGCCAGAATACGGGGCTTGGGTAATCCAGTGCACTTGGTCCCGGAGGTCTGGCCCCCAGCCCCATTCTGGGTGTAACCGTCCGGCCCCCTGGTACTCAGACCGTAGCGCTGGGGGGCAGAGTGCGCATGCTTTGGGTGTAGGACCGGGCAAAGCAAGGCTCCTGACCCCCCGGTCTAGCGTAGGTCTTTTCTCGGAGGAGACCAACTGGCGGTACAGTACCCTTACAGGGGGAGGTCCGAAAGGCCCCCAGACCTCTGGCAGGTACCCCAAGCACTAACGCCTTCGGCAGAATGGCAAATATCGACTATGCATGAGCGCAGGAAAGAGGAACCGAGTGTACAATGGATGTACACTGTCTAGAGCGTGGGAAGGTGATCATATAAATTAATATGTAATTTAAATAAACACCTAAGTAAGCATGGTGAACTTACTGGGGTAGCGTCGGAGCGCCATGTCCTCACGCAGAGCGGGTCATGCGTGGCTTCGTCGTATGCTCGGACACGGGGGGACCCCCATGGCGATCTCAGGGGGAAGCATGGCTTCGGCCCCGCATACCATGTAGAAGGGTAGTTCCCGTGACCCGGCCCTGGAAGTCCGGCTGGCCCTCGACATAGAGGAGCCGGTATCCCCCGACGGCTTTGGGCGCGCGTCTGCACCGGTTGTGTGGGTCTGCTTGGCGTGGACCTGGCACGCATTGCATCTCCTAACCGGTTTGACGGCGTCCAGGTGGCTCTCGGTCAGTAGGAGCCATGCCGGGTGGCTTAACCGACCAGCGTTCGGGACGATGAGCATTCCCAGCACTCGCCTCCGTGGACTACTGCGAGCTAGTCGTAGCCTTCCTCCTGGGTTATGCACCGCAATAGGATGCCGTGGCGCCACGCCAGTAAAGATACCAGCGCGTAGCACTTAGCCATCCGCACAATCCGTTCAGCGAATGCACGTTCATCAGGAAGGATGTCCTTCAAGGAGTCCCGGACCTCCGTGGTCCATGCATCAGGACTACTTGAGCGCTGGGTTGCACGGAGTCCTCAGTGACGCTTACGATCCTTTGGTGACGTCCATGGCTGCAGGGCCGCCGGGACAGCCAGCTTCGAGGTGCTGGTCCATCCCTCTTCGCTCGGCTCGGCGGGCCGGGCTGTGGGCCGCAGCAACGTCCTCTCGAAGACTCCTTCGGGCACAGGGGCTCCGGTGGAGGCCTTCGTTGAGAGGTCGTCAGCTGCGGCCTTGCCAGCGCGCGGTACATGGCGAAGGTCCAAGGCGAGGAAGTCTTTCTCCAACATCCGCACGTGGAGCAGATAAGCAGCTAGCTGTGGGTCATTGCAGGGGCATTCACCCTTAACTTGCTTGATAACTAGCTGGGAGTCGCCCTGCGCCAACAACTGGCGAGCGCCCAGAGACAGGACTGTCTTTTAGGCCAAAGATGAGTGCTTCATACTCTGCCAAGTTGTTGGTTGCCTTGGAATTGAGACGCACCATGTACCCAGACTGCTCCCCCGATGGCATGAGAAGCAGTACGCCAGCACCGGCCCCCTGCTTTTGCGAGGAGCTGTCGAAGAGGAGCGTCCAGTGAGGCCCGGTGAAGACCGGAGCTCGGTGCTTTGGTTCACCGTCTTCGTGGCCCCCTGGGTCAGCCTTCACTGGCGTCCACTCAGCCACGAAGTCAGCCAGTGCTTGGCTCTTGACTGTCTGATGTGGTCGGGAGCTCAGCTTGAACTCCGCCGTCTGCGGGCTGTCTTCCGGCTTCGGAAGCTGGCAGTGAGTGCCAATGACGCCCGTCTTCTGCTCCGGCGCACTTGTCCGCCAGGCTGAAGAGCCCCGAGATGTCTTGCACCTCCCTGGTGGCCAACTTCTCGAGCATCTTCTTGTCCCTCATACCTTGTCGGAATGCGACCACCGTTGATGCATTCGGGATATGGGGGATGGTGTTGCGTACCTGGGAGAACCGCTGGATGAAGGAGCGCAGTGATTCCCCAGATTGTTGTTTGATGGCGTAGAGGTCAAGCTCCGTGTCAGGACGGGCGTAGGAACTGCCGAAGTTGGCGACGAACTGCCGGCAGAGCTCTCCCCAGGAGGTTATGGAGCCCTGGGGGAGGTTCATGAGCCAAGACCGGGCTGGGCCGGTCAAGGGGACGGGGAAGTAGTTGGCCATGACGGCCTCATCCCCTCCTGCGGCAAGTAAGGCGGTGGAGTAGATCTGGAGGAACTCTGCCGGGTTGACGCTGCCGTCGTACTTCTTGGGCAGGTGCGGCCGAAACTTGCGCGGCCACCTCGCGAAGCGAAGGTGGGGCGCCAGGGCCGCACATCCTGCCCCTGTTGCTGCAGGCGTTGGTGCCGCGAACGCTTGGTTCGCTGCTGGCTCAGTGTACCCCCGTATGGGCAAGGCTGCGCCATAGACCGGGGGCGCCGTTTGCAGGGCATATGGCTGTGGCATATGCTGTGTGGCGTATCCCTGGGGCAGAGTTCGCGTGGCGAAAGTCTGCGCCTCAGGCAGGGTTGAGGCAGACGTAATGTTGACGCCGGCCTCTAGGCTGCGACGCCTTTCTCGTCGTCGCTCGAGGAACACTCGGGCGTCTTGGCCCAAGTGGCATCGTTCCAGCTCAGTCCTCAGGTCCGTCGACGGAAGCCTGGTGGAGTTAGAATCCGCCGTCTGTCCGTCAACCGTCGGCGTGCGCGTCAGTGACACAGCCGGTTGGGCGGAGCGTCGTCCCCGCCGAAGACGAGGGTTTGCAGCGGCGACGACAAGACGGTCTACCTCGCGAATACACTGCTAGGTCGCTGAATGGGGCGCGTCCCCAGCAGGTGGATTGCGCAGTAGCGCTCTTGCTGCAGCTAGCGCACCTCCGTGGGAAACGCTCAGCGCTGCAGAAGATCTCACGCTGGCTGGGGCCTGCATTGCCGGAGTCGGCGTTGCCGGAGTCAGCTGCTGGCTTCCAGCTTGCGCCGACACACTCCGTCTTGAGTGTGTCGACATGTATTCCCCGCTAGTCACGGTCCGCCGTGAACGCGGGGGAGGAGAGCTTGCCACTGAAGGAAGCTTCGTCATCTTCGTCGGCAGAAGCTCGTCGCGCAAGGGAAAAGCCCCCTACCTGGCGCGCCAAATGTCAAAGTGTGTGGTCGACACTTCCCCCGGATCTGCACTGGGCAGCCCGCGGAGGTTCTTTTTCGGAGGGGCTAGTCGCTTGCGGAGAGCTTGAGCGTAGGGACGAGTAAAGGAGGAGCTTGACGCAACGAGTTTTACGTGGTTCGGGCCGCCGGATCGTAAAACCCTACGTCCACGGTGAGCTGAGGTGCTCGCTGTATTGCTTGTTGCTCAAAACCGGAGTGTTGAGCTTGAGGATGAGTTATGCCTAGGGTGTGAGTTGCTGGAGTGCGAACCCTTGCTAACGTTGCCTACCCGAGCCTTTTATAGTCCAAGGCTCGTGTGGCTTACAAGGGGGGCCCGGGACCCGACAGGTGGTCCCGGGGAGATTTCCTGCCGACTATCGTATCCGCAGTTATGTTGGTTGTTGTCTCTGGCGAAGGCTTTCGAGCCTTCGTTCTGCCGCCCTGCCCATGCCGCAAGCTAGTCGTAGTGGTTGATGACGGCAGGGGTGGCAGGGGATGTCTTGTCGCTGTGTTTATTGGCTGGCAGGTTCTGACACTGCGAGCCAGTCTGCGATGCGACTGGGCGCAACGGCACCTGACAGAGGCGTGCTCCACGTCTCCGCGTCTTGGGAAGGCGCGGGTCTTGAATGCTTTGTACGGTAAAGGCATGGCGTGCCTTTACTCCTGCTGCCTACCGCGCCGGGGCGGCAGTACTGCTCTGCTGGCCACGTGTCGTACCCGGAGCCCTCCTCTGAGGAGGGGGGGGAGCTCCGGCTCCGCTGGACACGTGGAGCCTTCGGAGCTCACCCCCGCGGAGGGGGCGAGGTCCGGTCTTCCGGGCCACGTGGCAGGCTCGAAGCTATCCTTTGAGGAGAGGAGAGCCCCGGCCCTGCCTGCCACGTGGCGCCCTCGGAGCTCGCCCTTGCGGAGGGGGCGAGGTATGGCCTCCTGGGCCACGCGGTAGGCCCGTAGCTATCCTCCGTGGGGAGGGGAGCTCCGGCCCCGCTGGACACGTGGGGCCTTCAAACCTCGCCCCTGCAGAGGGAGCGAGGTCCTTAGGAAGTTTTACTCTGTGCGCGGGGTACTCGGTATTGAGGGTACCGACACTGTCTCTAGTCACTTCTGCAGCTGTTTTACCGATATGTCTATCGATTAATTGTAGTTTGCTTAATTTGTTATAACCTACAAATGTTGATATGTCGATATATACTGTTCCTACAGGGGTTATTTGGCATCTGAGTATGCCTTATTGGGGCAGTTAACCAAGAAAGCAGACGTATATAGTTTCGGGGTGCTGATTCTTGAAGTGGTAAGCGGCCAAAGCAGCAGCAAGTCGACTTGGGGGCCTGATATGCATGTCCTTGTGGAATGGGTAACATCTCTTAACTTCTGTTTCCAGTTAACTGTGAAAATATGAATTACCCTTTTAGCAATTGTTATTCTTGCACCTCTTAACTCTTGATGCATGTGGGATCGCATACGCACAAGATACTGGAGTACCAACTTTTACCATAACTGACAGTGTGTTGACGATAGTCTTCACACACTCAACATATTTAAGTTGCTGAAAAATGATTCGAGATTATTATATGGATTGGATTACAGACATGGAAGCTGCGGGAACAGGGAAGGCTTTTGGACATTGTTGATCCAGGCCTGGATAAGTACCCAGAGGAGCAAACGCTTCGTTTCATCAAGGTGGCACTGTTATGTACGCAAGCCACGTCTCAGCAGAGGCCACCTATGGATCAGGTTGTGCATATGCTATCTAATCAAACAGAAATCGAACTTCAGAATGTAGTCCCTCCAGGTGTCTTGAAAGAACCTCGCCAGCGTACCGGCGGTTACCCTGGTCTGGCACTTGACACGTCCTCCAGTCAAAGCACCACATGCAATCCAGCCGAATCCTGTAGTACACAAACCAACACGAACAGCTATGCGTTGAGCACGATTGGGGTGTCGCCGAGGTGATGCGATTGCCAATTGACCATCAGCTTGCAAGCTTGTTCGTTATCTTCAGAGGGCTCTCACGCTCCCACTGAGGCTTTTCATTGCTGAGTGCTAACAAAATCTGTTGCTACAAGGCCCTGGGGAACTACATAGAATAAGGGTCACGCACCAAAGCGGACCAGAAGGGCTGTACTAGTTATGTTGGGCGTAAGCTAGATCTGCGCTCGATCCAAAACTACAGTAACATTTCTAAGTGACGGGCTCGCATCCACATAAGAAAGGCCTTTCCTATACTGAAGAAAAAGAGTGAAAAAATGCATAATCATAACCACAATTCCCCTCATTTATTCAATTCTTAAGTTCAACGTAAACTTATTGATTCTCTATCCACTAACAGCATTCATCTTAACAGGATAAGGGTCACGAGCTAAAAAGAAATAACAGAAACAATTCTTTGGACACACTATTCTTTGTCTACAAAAGCTGACTCGGCAAGGTCAATAGCCCGAGCTAGAGCTGCCGCCTTATTCTCACATTCGCGTTGTTCGTCGTCTGGACTACTGTCGGCAACAATGCCTGCTCCAGCCTGAAGATGAGCAACCCACTCCCGACGCCTATCAGCGTCCTTGAATGAGTACATTGTGTTGTGGCTTGGTGCAGTTGGGAACACAATGGTGCGGAGAGAAAGGGCGATTTGCATGTCACCATCAAATGATATCCCTCCTAGGCCACCACTGTATGGTCCACGCCTCGTGACTTCCAACTCATCTATCAACTCCATGGCTTTTACCTGGTCATTTAAAAGATATGTAATCACCAGTATGTTTGAAGCAGGACAAAGACTAAGCCTGACTTCACTTGCAGACATGGTAAAGACAGTGAAAACCAGATGAATTTGGAATAGCAAAAGAGAGTACAGCTGATAAAACTAACTACTGATTGCAGACAGGATCTATGAGTTAAGGTAGACTTGAACAGAATAGGAAATGAAAACAACTTATACAGAATACCGTGCAGCCAAAGTAGCTATATCAAGAATGCAAATAATAAACAAGCTAACAATCTCTGATGATAGGGAGAAGATCCAAAATGATCCATTCTACTGTAAGTACATAAGTTCCTCAGATAGGGGTATCTTTTTGGCAAACATGTTACGGAAGACGAGGCAGAAGATAGGAAGGAAATCTTCACCTTTGGTGCTCCACTGACTGTTCCGACGGGCAATGCAGCTCTCAGAGCATCCCAGCTTTGGAGATGGTCATCCAATTGACCACTAACCTGCATAACATTCAAATATAAAATACATTTCATTTAGACAAGAAGTAGTAACAAAAGGCTAGAATCTTTTACCAGATGAAGTATTCAACACAGACGATCAAGTAAGATTTACACAGACCATTGTAAGATCATTCATTCTACATTTTTAACAAAATGTTATGTACTTTCTCTAGATGGAAGGGAGAAATATATTCTATACTTCCATATGAAAAACCATGCCCTTCAACTGACAATGGTTCATTTTTTCTTGTGAAGAACTGAATGGTTC
Source organism: Neostapfia colusana (assembly GCA_030760725.1). Lineage (NCBI taxonomy): Eukaryota > Viridiplantae > Streptophyta > Magnoliopsida > Poales > Poaceae > Neostapfia > Neostapfia colusana. Next base: position 85,685,929 of record JASWHV010000013.1, on the reverse strand, counting down.
ATTGAAACCTCAAAGACAACAGTTGAGATGCCATTTGGGATATAGCAAAGATCGACCCACTGAGTCATTTTGTAGTGCAAGGCTGCAAGCTTATTTGACTTATGTGATCCTTAGTAGTGCAAGGCTGCAAGGCTACAGAAGCTGGGTACTCATTTTCTTGAAGACCAGGCTGGAAAACAAACAATACTGTGCCACACTCAACAACATCACTAGATGTTGTTACAATAAGTCAAATAAATTGATTAGAAATAGCATGTGCAGGTTGTTTCAGTGAACTGGAGATGTTATTCAACAAACAGTTTATATATACTAAGCTGAACCCCTATTGTTAACCTACCTAGGATGTTATAGGAGAGAATAAAAGCTGAATGTATATATAGATTGAGTTCACTAATAAAGATGACTACTAGAACAAACAAAGGAGTAACTGTATATTGGCCAAGTGCCCAAGTATAAATCAGATGTCATGAAATACATTATTAACACAAAAGAAGAAGAGCCTCACCGTGGAGCTGATGTGCATGACATGGGAGTAGCGCTCAATGTTCATTAACTTCTCCACCTTTACTGATCCAGGTTTGGAGACCTGTCAGACAGAAGTGCTCATAAAAAACTTGCAACATTGCAGCATCAGCAGCAGGACCAACAAATTTCCTTTCTAAAGTTCTAGAAGGCAGGCAAAGTTGCAATATTTATAGAACTATCAGGTTTGTGCCACGACGACTCAGTTAGACGGTAATGATATTGCCTTCATGTTCCAATGCAGTAGATCTGATATTCAGATGGACTCCTTGTGGCTTCCAACGTGGGGAAAACTGGAGGTGCTGCTGAGGGCAGAACGGGAGAGATGACATGGGAGCAGGAGTCTCGGTCGGGTGTTGGAAGGTTTCAGGAAGAAGACGCCTGTGAAGAGCACGGATGAGGCCTGGTCAGTGCTATTGGTGGACAACAGGAGCTGGTGTTAGTGACTTTTGCTAAAAGCATCCAGAGAACATACACAAGAGGTGTACCCAGAGGCGTCAAGTCTAGGTTTGATGCAGTCGTGTGGAGTTTGGCATGATGGCAGCAGGACGCGACTCGAGATGGTCACGTGGAGGTCAGTGCGGAGCGCGGGAGGCGCGCACGGTCAACACCGGGCGAGCGCGGGCTGCACATGAGACTGAGGAGCATGAGCACCGTGCAATGGCGAGCATGTGATAGTTGTTGATAGAAGGCAGGGCGGCATCTCAGATCAGGAGGATCTGGAGCGACGCAGCAGGATCCGACAACCTTCTCCCATGGCGGCTCAGACAAGCGGGGGGGGGGGGGGGGGGACTCAGTGCAAAGAGACTCGATGCACTGGGGGTGCGGCAACAAGGTCTCAAGGCAAGCACGAGCATCAGGATTAGGGGAAGAATGTTGCGTAATCCTGATGTGTTGCGGCCGGGCCAAGCCTAGGCTACAGGCTGGATGGACCTAGAGCGTCTAGGAGTCATTTAGGGATAGGACTCTAATAGATAAGGTAGGAAATCAAACCTGCCATTTAGATTAGGAAAAAGATCGTAGAAGTTAGGAAATAGGAGTTATATTTGGAAATGAATCAAGGTGTATAACCGGCTATATAAAGTCAGCAGATCATTGGAAATAAAGAATCCTCTCCAGTTATTCCTTTTCTCGTGTCCGGAATTCCAACAGTAGCAAGACAGATGCAAAGTCTAAAGGTAAGCAAATAACAAACCTTGCCAACATCATTCCTCCCCAAGTCAACGAGCATAATATGTTCAGCACACTGCTTTTCATCACTTAATAATAGTTGCTCCTGCATCTCATCTTCCTTCTCTGTCTTGCCCCTTCGAACAGTCCCAGCAAGTGGTCGGTTAATAATCTTCCCCTGAAAATGATAAAACGAGTAGGTTAGTAAAAGTGCAATGTGACACTTTGATTAGTTAGACTTAGAGGGATCACATACCTTCCTGACTCGTGTAAGAATTTCAGGGCTAGATGCAACCAGGACACAGCCTCTTGCCTAAATAGACGGCAAATGAGTGTTGTTTAGAATTTGAAAGTCAAGCAGTATACATCACTGTTAAAAAATTCAAATAAGGAATGCCTCGGTCCATACCTGTACATACGCCATATATGGGCTAGGATTCACAATTCGTAAAGCTCGATAAACCTCAAACGGGTTAGCATATGTCCGCCTTTCAAACCTTTGGCTTAAAACAATCTGGAAGATATCCCCAGCCATAATATGCTCCTTAGCGTTCATAACAGCATTCTTGTACTCGTCACTTGTCATGGTTGACTTGTTCAAAGGTTCACCAAACTGGCGTGTACCCAGCTTCACGAATCCTGGAGAAAGGGTAGGGCTGGAGTTGAAACCAAATAGATAAAGTATGTGAGTTGAGGAAAAATGAACAGTGGCTCGATTGAATGAATAGGCATAGCATAGCTTACACATTTGAATTGTGCACTTTAGAAAGCAACAGATTCAGCCGTGACCTGCCATCTTCATATGCTTCCTCAGTGGATGCATGTCGGTCCAGATTTACCCAATGGATGACATATACTTTCTGAAACAGGCAAAGAACCAAAGATTTGAAATAATAAAAAAATCCATAAGGTGGCACTCAGCGCTAAACTAGAACTCCCTTCATTGATTAATAAGGCAGTATTATACCCAAAAGTGCAAGTTATTTTGCTTTATCACCCAGAATACTGAAAGTGGAACAGCCGATTTCCATGGTCTATTTTTTCATGCAATTGATTTGAACCAACAACGAGATGCAGCAGTGAGAAACAACTGCTGTAAGTTGTAGAGGAGCTATAACTGACTGCATAGCATTTTTCTCTGACTAAAAAGGACATTTAAATCATTAGTTTCATTGGAGTTGATTTTGTAGCATTAACTATCGTCTTCTGCACTTACAAGAAGATGATTCAACAAACAGTGATGACCTGAATGGTAACTAATGCAATTGTAAACTATAGCGCTAATATCCATCAATGATAAGGCAATAGAATAAAATATTTGTTCAGAAATGGGGATTAAAAAATAAGGACCTTCTCAACATTGTCAAAGACGAGGACATCATCGTAGAGGCCCAAGTGAACATCAGGAAGGTTCCTATCGTCCTGAGGAGCACCGGAAAACGGGAGCTTCTTCTTCTCAACATACCGAACCGTATCATAGGAAAAGAACCCAACCCATCCACCTATCACAAACAAACAAAAAAAAAAACATAAGTTACCATTCACATTTTATCATAGGTAACAGAACGTGTCCCCCCTGTCAATTTTGGGCTACTCACCACAGAAGGAGTCAGGGAGCTGGTCGATCTGCTGTGGGTTCCATCCCTCCATCATGCTCCTAGGGACCTGCATAGGATCGTCGACGACCTGCTCCTTCACCTGGCCCTTCTCGTGGTCCATGATCGTGACCTTGTGCTCCTTGGCCACTATCTCCATCACCGGGTGGGATCCCACCATGCTGTAGCGGCCCTGCAATCCAATCCAGTTCCACGGAATTATTGACGAGGATAGGAAGCGATAAGGGAGCAGCTGCTTGGGGATTGGGAAATGGTAGACGCACGACGTTGGTGGTGCCCTCGGGCCCCTGCTCGACGGACTCGAAGAGGAAGCTGGGGGCGTCGACGTCGTCCTCGGGGACGAGGCAGCGGTAGGCGAGTACGGGGGTGAGGTGGTCCGACACGATGCACTCCCACATGGGCACCAGGTTGCCCTTGCCGGTCCCCCTCGCCGCCGCCTCGAAGAACCGCCTCCGGTCCTCCTCCTCCGCCCTCGCCGCCACGGCGCTCCGGGTGACCACCGAGTTCGCTCGCGGCGCCCCGGCACAGCACCTCACCCTGCTCATCTTCCTTCCCGCTGCTACCACCGCTCCCGCCCCTACCAGGGCCACCGCCGGGGCCGGCCGGGGCCGGGCGGCGAGGCGCGAGGGAGAGAATGCGGCCGTGGCGGCTAGGGATTCCATCGCGCTCCCAACAGCGGAGTGCATGCAACCAATCTATCTGATTTCGTGCTCAGAGAAAGCGAACGCGGGGCCGCGCGCTTATATAAGAAAAGCCGCAGCAATCCGGTTGGAAAATTCAAAAGCCGGCGAGTGGGAAATGGATTTACTGAATTAATCCGCCGAGGATTGGGACAGGCCGGGGCAGCAGTCAGGTTTCCAATAAAACTGTGATGTTTAGGGGGGACGAGGAACGCTGGGACGGCGGCTACAAAGCCTGGGGTTTTTATTGACAAAGGAGAACGCGGCCAGACACGTGGTGAATATTAATTAGATCTCATTTAATATACATAGCCAAAGTAAATAATATTTAATAAGTATTCGTTGACTGAAGTAGGCATGATGGTAGGACGAAACGAGAGAAAAATCATGCTCGATTGATTTAAATGACAAAGAAGAAGGCAGACTAAGAGAGACGATCCATATGGAAGAAAATTCTCTGTAGCCATGCTGCAATCTTATTGATTTAAGAGAAGATTGTTATTATAAAAATTTTATTGTGCGGCTTTGAAAGAATAAAATTTTTATTATAGGTTTTGATAAAATAAGACTCTCAATGTTAACACACTATTAAAATAGAATTATGGTCTAATAAAATCGTTTTGTTTATTTTCTTATTTTTAGACCATATAAAATGACCGAAATGTCCTTTTTCTTGACCGAATTGCCCTTTTGTAAACAAAACATCTTGTGCTAAAGCCTCAAGAATTCACGTATGAGATTACTCTAAAATTGTTGCATTAACCATTTATTTTATTAATCTCCTGAATGAGAAACTGCGAACATAAGGTTTACAATTTTGTGTTGTATTTTATCAATCATTTATTCACATGTCGCAGCCAGTATTGTTGTTTTGCCTAGCTTTGTGCTATAGTTCTATGTGCTCGATAACTTAGATAGCAAGTAAACTTAGCCTAGGCAGTACAGAATTCAGTTTTTTCCTTACTGCAGGCAATCTGTCTCAGTTGGTTATCACAAACAAACGTATACTTCTGTGTGTACGGAGGGCTGGAGGCGGGAGGAGGCACAGGGGTCTCGAACAGAGGGCGCCGATGGCGGGAGCAGGCGCCATGGGTCGATGCCGGGTGTTAGGCGACGGGAGCCGGAGCAGGCGCCGGTGGGGGATGCGGCGGCGGGAGCAGCCGCTGGGGCCAGGAGCGGGGCCGGCAGCGGCGTCACGACCAGGGGGCGGCTCCTAGAGCAGGCGCGAGGTCGGGAGCAGAGCCGATGGCAACTTGAGCAGTGGTGGCGAGGGGAGCAGTCAAGAAGATACGAAGGAAATCGAACAGGAAAAAATAAAATACCTAATGTTAGGAGAGAAAGGAAATCGAACAGGAAAAAATAAAATACCTAATGTTAGGAGAGGAAGGTAAGATGGTCATTTTTACTTGTATGATAATAGAAAAAAATAAAAATAGATAAAAATTAGTTTAATTAGGACCTCCTCTTTCCGCCCCCCCCCCCGGTGCAGGTCGTGCGTGAAGCTGCGCGGAAACGCGCGCCGGCGCCCGCGGCACCACGGCGCGCGCCGGAGCGGTAGGTAGGCCGGGATCTCCAACCGGGTCTCGTGTCAGGTTTTCTTGTCGCTGTTTCATATGAGAGAAACGAGACTGCGACGTAACGACAGCGACGGCCGTCGTCCGCGGACAGCGCAGCAGGACCCGGTGGAACGACGGACGTGGCGCTCGTTTCCAAAAAAAGAGAAGGATCGAGGAACGTGTTGCCCCGTCGCCACGTACTGGAACCCAGCCGGTGACAGCGGTCCGAGGACGGTACCGTGTCGTCCATGCAACTGAACTCTCTCGGGGTAAAGAGCACAGCCGTTTGCTCTTTGTTGATCCAGTCCAGTCCAGTCCAGCTGCTCTCGAACGGGCACGTGCTGGTTACTTTGGTGGTTGACCGAGTCCTCATGAGGATGGCCACTTTGACCGGGCAGCGTTTTTACCCTTTCGCCGTGCAGTTGAACTAAAACACCATATTCATCACGGCATCAGCGAAGGAGCCAAGGGCGGAGTGACGGAAATGTATGGTTGAAGTCTTTATTTTGTACGGGATATGCCCTGGGAATGAAGAAATTTCAAGATCTGTATCTCATCAAATCAGCGACTTCGGACTTGAATGCTAATATATAAAAGACGTAGTACTCAGCGCTGAAAAGCCGCCAGTATACGTAGGAACAAATGTTGTTAGACGATGCATCAGAGTGAAAAAAAATCGAAACAGTATAAGATTTCCGGCCTGTTCGCGTCATTGGCCACCTTGTCCGCGCGCCTGGCCCTCTCTGACCCAACCACATCCCTATTATTCATCATATCTCATCTTGCCGACTCACTCCATTAGTCCATTATCCACCTCCAGTGCCCGAGGTAAGAAGAGCCGATAAATACTCTGGCCAACGGAGTGCTCGTAGTCGTCGCCATTCTGCCGAGAGCAAAGCACGCGGATTAGGCCACGCCGCGCTGTTAAATCCCAAAGGATTAGACGAGCCAACCAACGGACAGCGAGGGGGGGTGGGGGTGGGGGGGGGGGGGGGTGGGGGGGGGGCAGCAGGCGAGACAAGACACGGGCGTTCCTGCTGCGCTCCCGAACAAGGCAGAGACGTGCCGCGGCAGTCTGACCGCGCAGCGCAGAGATCCATGTGCTCGCTAGCGCCTGGGCCCTTCTCCACCATAATGCTGCCACGACGGCAAAACGAGCCGGCCTCGGCGTAAAACACGCGCGGTTTGGAGGATCTTTGTCACGCTCCGTGTGTTGGTATATCGTGGTGGTTTTGTGTGCCATGTACGGCGCAGCTAATCCACGGACGCGACGCGCATCGGCGGGCAGTAGCGCGTAATCATGTGTCTCGGCGTACGGTGTAATGGAGCATATGGGATCCGAGACGTTGCAAACCAACTGTAGCATACCAAATCTGTAGCTCTGTCACGCTGGGGCGTGTATCATTTAGCTTTCTAAATGAAATGTTCTCGTGATTTTACATGTTTTTCGCGAATGCTTTGTGGTACGACTCGCTCCGTTCTGAGAGAAAAGGTAACGGTAACAGTAAGCCCCATGTAGGCGTGCACACAACACTCACGGAGACACTAGTCATTGTGATTCCCAGGCCTCGTTAAGACGGCAAAAGTAACGATTACATGACCAAGCAAGTGACAGGAACATATCAGGAAAAAAGGTGTGTTATTTCCTCAGTATAATTACAAAATTAGATACCTAGGCTTATTGCACTGCATCAAGGATACTACGACTTCTTGAGAAATGGTCTTGTAAGAAGCTAATACGGTATTGCTAAGAGAGTACAAAAAAATTCTTGCATCAAAGAATGTTACTTCTTCTGATGCATCTGCACGAAATGCGTCTGCAGAAGTAGGAATCATGACTCGATTATTATTTCTTGTCAAACGGACTAAAAAGGGCTCTTCAGTGCTGCAGACAATTGGGAACGAATGTCCACTTTGGTGGCTGGCCGGTGCAATTCGAGATTGAAGGGACTCAAATCAGCGTGGTACGGGGCCATTCCCACACCTCCACCCCTTAACCAATTGACACAAGCTCAGTTCCTTTTGATATACACATCCCTTAGAATTTGTACACGCGAATGCATACCCAATCTTTTGATATACCTGACTGAATGATTAAACCGTGTTCACAAGGGAAACTGCTACGAGAGGGAGATAGCACCAGCGAGGCAGCAGCTCTCCCACACTTCCACACCTTGCATATCTTTTCTGGTCACGAACAAGCGGTCTCCACCACCTTCCATCATCAGTATCATCCCACGTTTAGCATCCTCTTCTGTATCCATGTAGATACTCCTATAGTTTCTTCCATTAATCCCTTCACTTTTGGGTCTTTCCTTGACTCCGGGTTGCTCTGTCAATTTGCCAGTGTCACCCCATTGTTCTTCCAATCGGGACCAAACCTCCAGTCCATCCTTTCGGCTAACAAAAACCTGAGACTTGTGGCAATGCAAAACACTGCCATAACCTCCTCCACTCCCTCTTGGTCCTGATGACATGTAGACCCAAGGGTCACTACCAAGGTACCTCAGGTCTGCAACTGCTACATCCCCTGATTTTGAACAAACCTTGTAAATTGTCTGCTGTTTCACATCCACGTCAGCATCTGCAAATGGATCCCCAAACCTACTGCTTCTTCCAGCTCCCCCTGGCTCACTCGTCTCCCATACGACATTCCCGGACCTAATGTCCCACAGCCTCATGTATCCAGAGTAGCCAAATGCTCCACCGCTCACGGATGATGCAAAGACCAGCCCAAACTCCTGCAGGTGTACCACTCGACCCGGCACTGACGACTTAGCTGCACTACCACTTTGCCGACCAATCTCCTGTGTGGGCTTCAGAGTTGCAGGGTCAATCGCCAGGATGCAGTTCTCCCGGTGATGGCACTCGAATGATGCCAAGATGGGTGAACTCTTATCGGTAGCACCAGCAGGAGGGCGGGTGGCAATGGCGACGACCTGGGCCTTGCTGACGCGAGGGTCGGTAGGGTCTGTCCATTGAACGGAGGCGACGTGTCGGCCTTCAAGGAAATCGTACACGTGGAGCCCGGGGGCGGATCTGGACCCGAGGACGGCGAGGCTGGGAGGCAGCTGCCGGAGGGAGGTGACGCGGTGGAGATGGGTCCGAAAGGTGGAGTGGTGGTCTAGCGTGGAAGAGTAGTAAGTGACCTGCCCGTTTCCGTGGGCGAGGCAGAGGGATCCGTCGTGGTGCGGCGCCAAGGCGGTGGGGAATGGCTCAGATGCAGGGGAGAGGGTGAAGGCGAGGGAGGCGGAGAAGCCGCGGAGGGGCGGCGGCGAGAGCGCGGCCAGAAGCTGGTCGTGGAGGCCATAGAAGAGGGCCTCGTCGAGGAGGTCGCGCGCGGGGAAGGCGGGCGCGGAGGACGGCGCGCGGATAGCGGCAAGGACGGCGGACAGCAGGGCGGGGTCGCGGTCCACGAAGATTGGGGAGGGGTGAGTGGAATCGAGGGAGAGTGACAGGGGGAAGGAGCTTGCCTCCATGGCGAAGAGCTTGCCGCCCACGTTGAGCTGCTTCATCGTGCCGCTCCTGCCCTCCGCCGCCGCCGGTTTCCCTCGTTCTCTGGTGCTGGACGAGAACGAGGCGACGACTTTTCTTCAGACTGGGCGCATGGATCAGATGCGGTGTTGGGTTGGGCCAGCACATCGAACGAGTCGTTGTGTGAAGTTCCTTTGGTTGAGAGACCGACCAAGCCAAACGGTACGGTGACTACGAATATCAAGTATAATAAGCCGAGTGTAGCATATTTATGCACGAGAAGCACATATGGCTCCCTGAAATGCTGCATATCGGTCAATATGTAACACCCACATTTTTTTCCCTTTCCTCTGGCCCGGCCCACATTCACCCTCCCCCAAAACCCTAACATTTTTTTTCTTTCTTTTCTCCTTTCTTTCTTCCTTTCTCCTTCTCCTCCCGATCTCCCTAGCCCCGCCGCCTCCTCTCTCGGCCCTCTCTCCCGAAAGCTGCCCGCGTCGCCCCAGCCCGAGCGCCTCCTCCCCGGGCTCCCCGCAGGCGCGCCGCGCCCGAGCCCCTGACCGGCGTCCTCCCGAGGCCCCTCGCCGCCCGTTCTCCTCCTCGCTTGAGTCCGCCCCCTACCTCTCGAGGGCACCGCCCCCCACCGGAGCCCCCCCCCCCGCCGGGCGAGCCTCCCCCACCCCTCACCTGCGCCGCACCACCGCCCTCCCTCCGTGCGCCCCCAACTACTCCCCCCGCCACGGCGCCACTCCTCGCCGAGCTCGGCTCGAGCCCGCCTGGGCCCTAGCCACGGGCCGCCTCCTCCCGACCTCCCCCCCCCTGCGCTGCCTCGCTCGCTCGGACCCGCCGCCGATTCCGGCCAGCGCGCCTCGCCCTCCACACCGCCGTCCTCGGCCCCGATGGGCTCCTCACCGCCTACCTCGCCTCTGTTGTCCGCTCCCCACAGCGTCGTTCCCTTCCTGTAGGTGCCCTCCCCGCTTGCTTGACCTCGCCGCCGGCTCAGGTTCGACCGTCGCCCACCTCCGCCGCTGCGACGCCTCCCCCTCAGACGTCAGCGGGTTTCTCCGGTCTTACTTCGACGTGGATCGACGCCGAGCAGCCACCCCGCGGGTCTCTGAGCACGTTAAGGATGCGAAGAACACGAGAAAAACGCTACCAAGACGTCGCCGCACCAAGGACCCGAAGATCTCCGTCGATCTCCCCGTTGCGCAGCTTGAGCAGCTCTACAAGGATCAGATATGCGTGCTTTTATTTTTCTACCTACCATTTTGTGTGTCACAAGCAGGATTTCATTTTTACCATTCAACGCCTGTCATGGTGCTGCAGCGGTTATCATGATCGTACGACGACCGCCCGACATCCTTCTGCAGCAGCTTCACTTGGTGGAGGGAATGCCTTATGGCGTTGTTCGAGGCCGAGTTCCAGGTGTGATGAGACAAAACCCTGTGTACGTAATGAATATGGACTTATCAGCAATGAGGTGCTTGTGGAAAACAATACTCACCCTGTTGTGCAGCCAGAGCCTTCTTCTATGAGGGATTAACATGGATGAGGGCAGGCTTGTGCCACGTTCTGGACGCGCGAACCGCCGTGCACCGTCGGGCACGTCCTTCGCCGCGCCGCTCAAGCTCCGACCAGCTTCAACCACGGAACGCCGACAAGTTTCCTCGGGGTTCTTTCAACACGGACCCCCACTCGCGCATCTAGCCCGATGAGTTCCGGTGAGTATATCCGCCTCTCCCAGATGAGCTATCAGTCTCGCTCATACCCTCTACCTACTAACAACACCAACGTCTTTGCCTCGCTATGGTGCACGTCAAGGACCCGAGGAACGCACGGAAACAGGACCCCAATGGTGATCCCGATGAGAATCAAACCATGTCACCACTCCTCCGCGCCAAGAACTACCTTCCAGCTCTCCCTGGATCACGTCTACCCCCAAGGTGAGCTCACCTAGCGATCCTCTCGAGTTTATGGTACTTAGAAGTGTGTAGGAACTTTCGTAGGCAAGGATCGCTGAACTCTGGCTGGACTAGGGCTGGTTCAGTGGTGCGCCGCCACGCGCGGACGTCGCCAGCAGCCGGAACCGGTCGGGCTAAACCCCGACCGTATGATCTTGCGCCAACGGCCGGGATTAGAACCCCCTATTATAGCATTATAGCCACTAAAAATCACTGAAACCAATGAGAAAGCCACCAAAGTTTCTGGAAATCCTGTTTTAGGCCTGGACACCTCTGGATTACACATAAGCCCTAGAACCCTTTGTATTAAGGTTTCAGCCCTAGAACAAAAACCTGAAATTAATCATCTAACCCCTGTAATAATTTGTAAATTCATAAAAACACCCCCATAGCTGCTGTAATTGTACCAGACCCCCTTTTAAAATCTGAATTTACATTTTAATCCCTTGCACCCTGCTGCCATATAGCAAATAGGCCCCTGTTACAACTGATTTCACACTTTTTAGTGTTCTTTTAGTGCTGATTTTAGATCCTATACCCTAGAACAAGCTGAATTCACATTTTAAAGTGTCTGCTGTAATTTTATAGAAAACACCTGAATAGCCCCGAGATTACCTGCTAAAAGTACATTATCATAAATATTTACTGCTGAAATGATAAAGACACCCCACCACAAACTAGAAATAACACCTAGGATCCTAAAAATGGCAGTTTTTACCAAAACACTCACACAAAATAAAACTTAGTACTAAAAGTGCATAGTAAGAACCATTCGTGCATATTAAAAATAACCCGGGCTTAACGAATGTGCACTAGACAACGAAGAAATGTGAGTTGGCTTAGTTAACTACTAGGCTTGAGTGCAGAAAGCTTTTACTTATTTATTTTCTTGATATTTTCTTTTCACCTGCGATGGAATGGATCAATTTAGTCCCCAAACCTACGTTCATCCTACCAGACCAAGACTTTGAAGATCCAGAGTTCGAATCCATGGGCTGAGCAACAATATAAGAAAAAGGCAAGTGCCCTTGACCATTTTGCTCCTTCTTAGGATTATTAGTTAGAATATGCATGCATTGTCTTTAACATGAATCCCATGATAGGCTGTTTACTAGAATTTCCATATTATCTCCCTTGTAGCCTGGGTATGGGTTAGCTAGGTTTTACTACATGTCGTTTATTGATGCTTAGCCCTGCTTAGTAGATGGGATGGGAGTAATTTACATTAATGTTTAATTATCATGATCATTGAGATGTGGTGTGGAGATATATATATATGGTATATATGTGGGGGATGTAGAGATAGGGATCTAGCAGGCTGGTTGGTCTATGGTGGGTGCCGAGTGCACGAGACTCGGGTTTGTGGTTAGTGGCCTGTGTAGATCCTAAGGACCGGTTCGTGAGACCCGTCAACTGGCTTATACAGTGCCACCACAAGAACTGGTATGGGACAGAGTGACTGAGTAATTAGGTGCATTCCCGATGTAGTGTGAGTGTGTGGTAGGTGCGGGGAATGGGAGTCGGGCGGGACTACCCTGGGATCCGCAAGGCTCAAGAGGGGGCCACTGCAGGCGGAGGTGAAAAAGACTCCAGGAGGCCGCAGGGGTGAAACCTCAGTGGGCTCATGCTCGTCGGGATTCCCTTTGTAAAGGTCACATCGTGATCTCCTGGCCGCACACCTTAGGAAGTGTGAAATGTGGCTAGCTACCACGGGCAAAAGGGAGGTTTTAGTCCACCTGGCGACAGGGGACGAAATCACGACTTGTGGGTAAAGGGGTACAAACTCTGCAGAGTCAAAACTGTCTAGACAGCCGTGCTCACGGTCAAGAGCGGGCTGGTAACTCTCTCATGATTAGTGTGGTTTGGTTGGTGGTGTTGGATTGGTTGGTTTTGGTATGTGGTTGGTGATTTTGGGAGATGTATACAGTTGGACTTGGAGATACTTGGATACTTGGTTGGGATGGTTGGGACTTTCACCTAGTAAATAGGATGCTTAATAAGACTAAGGTAATAGGTTGCATAGTGCATAAGCCGTGTTTAGCCTTTCTTGATTCTTGCCTCATCATGCATAAAACTTTCCCACACTTGCTGAGTACAATATGTACTCAGGCGTTTGTCTTTTTCCTCTTTTATAATTGTTGCTCAGTGAAAAGAAGATAAAATGAAGACGGTGTGAAGAAGGTCACGTAGCTGCCAGTCGATTCGCCTGAGGACGGCCCTAGAAGCTTCTCTTCTTCCGCTGCTATCCGAAACTCATTTTTAAGGTATGAAATGTCGTTTATATTCGATATATAACTGTTTATCACTAGTTGTCCTACGTGTATGATGAAGCCGATCCTGGCATACACGTAGATGGCGGCCGGTTTTGTTTTTTGTAAAACCGGGCGTGACAGAGTGGTATCAGAGCTATATATCGACTCTAGGCACGTGACCTTAGTTAGAAAAGACTCGTAAGACTTCCTTTGACCTTACTTATGAAGACGAAGAATCAACTCAGCTGACAGGAGCTTAAAGATCAACATGCGAAGATACCATGAAGCAAGAAGAATGCTTGAAGAATTAGTATATGACACCCGCTTAGGTTTTACATTGTTCAGCGAGTGAAAAAAAAACCATGCGTTGCTCATAACGAACTAGAAACACGTTGTTTGAGAGCAGGAACAACCAATATTAATAACACTTTTCTATTTAAGGGGGGTAGCACATCGCGTTTCAAATCTCCGTTTGGATTGGATTTGATAAACACCAGGCCGACAAGTTAGTAAAGAAGGAAGAATTACCAAGAGGATGCTTGACCAACGAAACAACAAGCTTTGAAGATCTCCATGAAGCCAATGACCTTGTGTAGGGCGCGTTCTAGTTTACTATACCCTAAACACTCTTGATCATATATGAATCGCCGGTAGATTTACCTATTACCACACATGCGTATAACTCCGTATAAGAATTCGTCTCGGCAAATCGTGTCCTTATGAGTTGTCAATTGCAAGGGAAGACATCTCTCGGCAATGAAACGCCCGAAGTCTAGCTCACAAGAATCTCGGGGCGAGATTCCATTTAAGGGGGGTAGTGTTGTAACACCCACATTTTTTTCCCTTTCCTCTGGCCCGGCCCACATTCACCCTCCCCCAAAACCCTAACATTTTTTTTTCTTTCTTTTCTCCTTTCTTTCTTCCTTTCTCCTTCTCCTCCCGATCTCCCTAGCCCCGCCGCCTCCTCTCTCGGCCCTCTCTCCCGAAAGCTGCCCGCGTCGCCCCAGCCCGAGCGCCTCCTCCCCGGGCTCCCCGCAGGCGCGCCGCGCCCGAGCCTCTGACCGGCGTCCTCCCGAGGCCCCTCGCCGCCCGTTCTCCTCCTCGCTTGAGTCCGCCCCCTACCTCTCGAGGGCACCGCCCCCCACCGGAGCCCCCCCCCCCCGCCGGGCGAGCCTCCCCCACCCCTCACCTGCGCCGCACCACCGCCCTCCCTCCGTGCGCCCCCAACTACTCCCCCCGCCACGGCGCCACTCCTCGCCGAGCTCGGCTCGAGCCCGCCTGGGCCCTAGCCACGGGCCGCCTCCTCCCGACCTCCCCCCCCTGCGCTGCCTCGCTCGCTCGGACCCGCCGCCGATTCCGGCCAGCGCGCCTCGCCCTCCACACCGCCGTCCTCGGCCCCGATGGGCTCCTCACCGCCTACCTCGCCTCTGTTGTCCGCTCCCCACAGCGTCGTTCCCTTCCTGTAGGTGCCCTCCCCGCTTGCTTGACCTCGCCGCCGGCTCAGGTTCGACCGTCGCCCACCTCCGCCGCTGCGACGCCTCCCCCTCAGACGTCAGTGGGTTTCTCCGGTCTTACTTCGACGTGGATCGACGCCGAGCAGCCACCCCGCGGGTCTCTGAGCACGTTAAGGATGCGAAGAACACGAGAAAAACGCTACCAAGACGTCGCCGCACCAAGGACCCGAAGATCTCCGTCGATCTCCCCGTTGCGCAGCTTGAGCAGCTCTACAAGGATCAGATATGCGTGCTTTTATTTTTCTACCTACCATTTTGTGTGTCACAAGCAGGATTTCATTTTTACCATTCAACGCCTGTCATGGTGCTGCAGCGGTTATCATGATCGTACGACGACCGCCCGACATCCTTCTGCAGCAGCTTCACTTGGTGGAGGGAATGCCTTATGGCGTTGTTCGAGGCCGAGTTCCAGGTGTGATGAGACAAAACCCTGTGTACGTAATGAATATGGACTTATCAGCAATGAGGTGCTTGTGGAAAACAATACTCACCCTGTTGTGCAGCCAGAGCCTTCTTCTATGAGGGATTAACATGGATGAGGGCAGGCTTGTGCCACGTTCTGGACGCGCGAACCGCCGTGCACCGTCGGGCACGTCCTTCGCCGCGCCGCTCAAGCTCCGACCAGCTTCAACCACGGAACGCCGACAAGTTTCCTCGGGGTTCTTTCAACACGGACCCCCACTCGCGCATCTAGCCCGATGAGTTCCGGTGAGTATATCCGCCTCTCCCAGATGAGCTATCAGTCTCGCTCATACCCTCTACCTACTAACAACACCAACGTCTTTGCCTCGCTATGGTGCACGTCAAGGACCCGAGGAACGCACGGAAACAGGACCCCAATGGTGATCCCGATGAGAATCAAACCATGTCACCACTCCTCCGCGCCAAGAACTACCTTCCAGCTCTCCCTGGATCACGTCTACCCCCAAGGTGAGCTCACCTAGCGATCCTCTCGAGTTTATGGTACTTAGAAGTGTGTAGGAACTTTCGTAGGCAAGGATCGCTGAACTCTGGCTGGACTAGGGCTGGTTCAGTGGTGCGCCGCCACGCGCGGACGTCGCCAGCAGCCGGAACCGGTCGGGCTAAACCCCGACCGTATGATCTTGCGCCAACGGCCGGGATTAGAACCCCCTATTATAGCATTATAGCCACTAAAAATCACTGAAACCAATGAGAAAGCCACCAAAGTTTCTGGAAATCCTGTTTTAGGCCTGGACACCTCTGGATTACACATAAGCCCTAGAACCCTTTGTATTAAGGTTTCAGCCCTAGAACAAAAACCTGAAATTAATCATCTAACCCCTGTAATAATTTGTAAATTCATAAAAACACCCCCATAGCTGCTGTAATTGTACCAGACCCCCTTTTAAAATCTGAATTTACGTTTTAATCCCTTGCACCCTGCTGCCATATAGCAAATAGGCCCCTGTTACAACTGATTTCACACTTTTTAGTGTTCTTTTAGTGCTGATTTTAGATCCTATACCCTAGAACAAGCTGAATTCACATTTTAAAGTGTCTGCTGTAATTTTATAGAAAACACCTGAATAGCCCCGAGATTACCTGCTAAAAGTACATTATCATAAATATTTACTGCTGAAATGATAAAGACACCCCACCACAAACTAGAAATAACACCTAGGATCCTAAAAATGGCAGTTTTTACCAAAACACTCACACAAAATAAAACTTAGTACTAAAAGTGCATAGTAAGAACCATTCGTGCATATTAAAAATAACCCGGGCTTAACGAATGTGCACTAGACAACGAAGAAATGTGAGTTGGCTTAGTTAACTACTAGGCTTGAGTGCAGAAAGCTTTTACTTATTTA
Organism: Neostapfia colusana; assembly: GCA_030760725.1. Classification (NCBI taxonomy): domain Eukaryota; kingdom Viridiplantae; phylum Streptophyta; class Magnoliopsida; order Poales; family Poaceae; genus Neostapfia; species Neostapfia colusana. The sequence continues at coordinate 85,669,352 of JASWHV010000013.1, read as the reverse complement.
TTTTCTTGATATTTTCTTTTCACCTGCGATGGAATGGATCAATTTAGTCCCCAAACCTACGTTCATCCTACCAGACCAAGACTTTGAAGATCCAGAGTTCGAATCCATGGGCTGAGCAACAATATAAGAAAAAGGCAAGTGCCCTTGACCATTTTGCTCCTTCTTAGGATTATTAGTTAGAATATGCATGCATTGTCTTTAACATGAATCCCATGATAGGCTGTTTACTAGAATTTCCATATTATCTCCCTTGTAGCCTGGGTATGGGTTAGCTAGGTTTTACTACATGTCGTTTATTGATGCTTAGCCCTGCTTAGTAGATGGGATGGGAGTAATTTACATTAATGTTTAATTATCATGATCATTGAGATGTGGTGTGGAGATATATATATATGGTATATATGTGGGGGATGTAGAGATAGGGATCTAGCAGGCTGGTTGGTCTATGGTGGGTGCCGAGTGCACGAGACTCGGGTTTGTGGTTAGTGGCCTGTGTAGATCCTAAGGACCGGTTCGTGAGACCCGTCAACTGGCTTATACAGTGCCACCACAAGAACTGGTATGGGACAGAGTGACTGAGTAATTAGGTGCATTCCCGATGTAGTGTGAGTGTGTGGTAGGTGCGGGGAATGGGAGTCGGGCGGGACTACCCTGGGATCCGCAAGGCTCAAGAGGGGGCCACTGCAGGCGGAGGTGAAAAAGACTCCAGGAGGCCGCAGGGGTGAAACCTCAGTGGGCTCATGCTCGTCGGGATTCCCTTTGTAAAGGTCACATCGTGATCTCCTGGCCGCACACCTTAGGAAGTGTGAAATGTGGCTAGCTACCACGGGCAAAAGGGAGGTTTTAGTCCACCTGGCGACAGGGGACGAAATCACGACTTGTGGGTAAAGGGGTACAAACTCTGCAGAGTCAAAACTGTCTAGACAGCCGTGCTCACGGTCAAGAGCGGGCTGGTAACTCTCTCATGATTAGTGTGGTTTGGTTGGTGGTGTTGGATTGGTTGGTTTTGGTATGTGGTTGGTGATTTTGGGAGATGTATACAGTTGGACTTGGAGATACTTGGATACTTGGTTGGGATGGTTGGGACTTTCACCTAGTAAATAGGATGCTTAATAAGACTAAGGTAATAGGTTGCATAGTGCATAAGCCGTGTTTAGCCTTTCTTGATTCTTGCCTCATCATGCATAAAACTTTCCCACACTTGCTGAGTACAATATGTACTCAGGCGTTTGTCTTTTTCCTCTTTTATAATTGTTGCTCAGTGAAAAGAAGATAAAATGAAGACGGTGTGAAGAAGGTCACGTAGCTGCCAGTCGATTCGCCTGAGGACGGCCCTAGAAGCTTCTGTTCTTCCGCTGCTATCCGAAACTCATTTTTAAGGTATGAAATATCGTTTATATTCGATATATAACTGTTTATCACTAGTTGTCCTACGTGTATGATGAAGCCGATCCTGGCATACACGTAGATGGCGGCCGGTTTTGTTTTTTGTAAAACCGGGCGTGACACAATATAAAACACACGAGCATGATCAGAGATGGTTTCAAATGTGGGTAGCCAGAGAAGCTATGTGGAATCGCAGTTAATAGGCAAATAACACACCTCATTATACTTGAAGATCAGAGGGCGTGAGTCCCTCTGAACTGTTGCTCCTAAACCTATTTTTTTTGTCAAAGAAAGTAGGTAACTTCCACTCAATCCTTGCAAGCAAAACAAAAGTTGAAACCGACGGGAGACCATTGTTATGCTACCGCTCAAAGAAATTTGTTGAACGCCCAGAGTGTTTCTTTGCAGGTGTTGGGTCTTTACCACTCAAATTAGAGGGTGACTTTGATTGGACCTGAAGAGTAGTTGAATTGTGCTTGAAGCTATCCTTTGAGGAATCTAATGTCGGAGCAACGGAATCATTTATTGCTTTTTCTTTTGTACTCCCTTCGTTTTAAAATAAATAACGTTTAGACATAAAATCTAGTTCAATTTAAACTAAGTTAATTGTCCTAAACGTTATTTATTTTAAAACGGAGGAATTGGATAATAAAGCCTCACTCTTGACACCTTCCGGTCGACGACCGCGCGGCCCAGCCTTCTTCCCCGGTCAGTGTTCGACGCGACGAGGTTCCCATTCCGATTACATCGCTTTTCCTTTCTGTTTTTTTTTTACCCTGTGAGCATCAAAACGCTGAAATAGCTCTCGGCTCGTTACGCCCCCGCCTATGACGCCTCATGCAGGGGTTGCGACACGGCCATAGACATTCGTGGGGACGGTGGGGGTGAGAGAATGCATCAGAGATTCTGTTTTCTTTATCGATTAGCGATGTGGATGAGGTGATTGCACCTCGTGGTCGAGCGGCTCTACTAACCGGGCGTCGTAGTGGATGCTGCACGATACAGAGCAGTGTGAAACGTGATCACGTGAAGATCCAGCATCCATGTGCGAGAAAAAGGTGGTTGCTGCTGCTGCGTGCGAAGGAACTGTTCCCCTGCCACATAAAAAAGATTCCTGGTGTGGTAACGTGAATCGACAATTTATTTAAACGGTAATTTTTCTTGTTGCCTAGCTTAGTCACTTCGCATTTTTAACGCCCACTGGATCAACGACGTGCTCAGTCCCAGACTTTCAGCTATTTTTACCTTTTTGTTTTAAAATTACCATCGTTAAAACAATAACTTCAATCTACTTTTGAATTATAATTTTTATCCTGACAACAATAATTTAAAAAAATACTGAACATGTAGTAGCTAGAAACACACTTTAGTCACTCCATGTAAACTATGCATCGTGCACTGCTAACTGTAGGGTAGAACTTAAATAAAATGGCTTGAAAAGCATGTAGCCGAGGGGCGCGACGCGGTGAAGTCACGATAACAGTATATATGGACGACAGGAGGCTTCGCACGGGTAACTCTGGATTCTAAGAGTTTCTGGAAAAGAAAGGAACAAGGGACATACATGCATACAACCTGCCACTCCATCAGTCTGAGCTTGTGAAAAATTCTCAATCAACCAAAGAGACTATATAGCTTGCAAGGCAACCAAGTAGAGACATCAAGTACTCTTCCTTTATTTGTTCGTCCGGATCCGGAGGAGCCCACACGAAGTCACGTACGATCACACGGGAGGGCTATAGCTCGGCAGCTCGTTTCAGTTTCCTTCCGCACGAAGCATGGACATGGATCGCTAGCAAAGAGATTAGAACTAGTACTACTAGAGCATCCGCATCGAGAAAATCGACGGGTTCCTGAACCGTTTTGCTGGCAAGCCAAAGTCTGTGGTCGATCTCATCTCCCTTTTGGCTTTTCAGCAGCTGTACACGTTCGGCATATCCAACTTCCCACGGCGTAAAAGGAGGGCATCGCGGCTGCGGAGGTGTGCCGCCTACCACACTGACGTTCCGGCCTTCGATTCACGCGAGCCAGCCGCGTCCCGTGCCATCCATACACCAGTTGTGACAGTTGATGCGCCAGAGCGCAGTACAGAACGTGATACAGGAATAGAAATGGCACAACACAACGTGCATGCACCTCCTAGGCCCCACCTGGCTCGGCGAGGAGCGTGCTGGTTGTGAGTGACGGCGGCGGGGCCGAGCTAGGCTGGACTCGACTCTCTGCTACGGGCGCGGCGTCGGACCGTTACCTGGCACAGCGTCGGCAGCTGGGGCCGGCGGCACGCCGCGCGCTCGTGCCTTGCCTTCCTGCCGAGGCGATGACGCGAGGAGCGCGGGCTGGGAAAAAAATCGGGATCGCGCACGCCCACCACGGCACCCAAGTCCAAGCGGGCGGACGGCAGGGAAAAGCATCTCCATACGCGCCTCTGCCCTGACGGTTACATTCCCTGTCCTCGTCGTCGCCCCCGTGTCTGTACCTGCTCCCGCTCGATCTCGATCGGCACGCAGAGGATCGGGTTCGATTCCCCTCGTCCACCCGCTGGCACGATACGTTCGTTGATTCGTCGCGTTTTTCTCCGCCACTTCCTCCCTTTTAGTTTTTTGTTTTCATTTTCCCTTCTCCACACACGGCCACTGCCAGTCCACCACCGCCACCACCACGTCCCCGCCGTCGCCGTCCTTGCCCCGGCGCACCCAAGGCGCCATCGGGCGCGCCCGCCCGCAAGTGTCTCCCCTGACGCTGCTTCCGCGCGCCGACGCCGTCTCGTCGTACCCCCTGCGTGGGTTCCAAGTCAAGGCGGCAGGCGGGGGCGCGGTTGGAGGGAGCGGGGGACGCTGGAGGAGGAAGGATAGGGGGCACGGTACGACTTGGAGTGGTGCAAGGGAAGGCGAGGCGGCGTTTAGTTCGGGCTGCGGGCGGAGCGGGAGGATCGGCGGCGGCGCGAGCGGGATGGCGCTGGCGGACGATGTGGCGGCGCCGCTGCTGCAGGGCGAGGACGCGGACGCCGAGTGGAACTCCAGGCCGCGCCGCATTGCTCTCTTCATCGAGCCCTCGCCCTTCGCGTCAGTACACCCTCCTCCTTCCATCTCGAGAACTTTAGCTGCTAGTCGGATGTAGTAGATCAGATCGAGATGCTCTGCATGCGCGTAGGACACTGGCCGCTGAGATGCATGATTGGTCAAACCAGCTGCTGTTTCCCAGATTCAAACACCAATAACTGCAAAGTCAATGGCTTCCTTTCCTTGCAGCTACATCTCTGGCTACAAGAACCGGTTCCAGAACTTCATCAAGCATCTACGAGAGATGGGCGATGAGGTGTCCATATTTGTTTTAATCCTACTTGTTCAGGGAGTGTTCCAGTGTAGGATATGATTGAGCCTTTCTCGGAGATCCTTGTTGCACCTTCGAAATTGACGTCTGAACCTTTGCTTCAGGTGTTGGTGGTGACCACACACAAGGGAGCTCCTGAGGAGTTCCACGGAGCTAAGGTCATTGGCTCGTGGAGGTAATATCCTTAATCCAACACTGACTACCTTTACTTCGGCTTTAGTTATCCGATGCTATATTCACTTGGGATATACCAAACAAGAACTGCTTTCTTGAAAGCAAGAAACAAATTTTACCGTATATTGTGTTGCTTCCTTGTTGGAGCAACCAGTGAGATGATGAGACAAAAGTATCATGTACTCGACTAACATGCTAATGTCGAACATGTCTACATCATGCAGTGAAATTCATTGTTGATGATGCTCTACGTGGCTTTTATAATTTTCTTCTGTTTGCTTGTCTAATTTGGGATGGCATCAGAATTCAAGTTTGGAAAATTCTTCTTATCCCCCATTTCAGTAACTGACATTCCTCGTTTTTCAGCTTTCCATGTCCCTTGTACCAAAATGTTCCCCTTTCGTTAGCCTTGAGCCCCAGAATATTTTCTGAGGTCACCAAGTTCAAGCCAGACATAATACATGCGACTTCACCTGGAATCATGGTAATCTTTGAAAATCAATCGTACATATTATCCTTTCTTCATGCGGTTATTTGATTCTTATTACCATATGCTGTGATTTCTTTTTCAGATTTTTGGAGCTCTTGCTATAGCAAAGATGTTATCACTTCCAATACTTATGTCTTATCACACACATCTTCCAGCGTGAGCCCCTCTTGTTGAAATGATATTTGTTATTGCAACATGAGTCTGTTTGCATTTGGATATCGTCCTGTACATTTTCTCAGCAGCATTTGATTTGTTTTTCGTAGAAAGGGACATTCATCATTAAGGAATAATAACTTTTCTGTGGTGTCAGTACTTCAAAATTCTTGAACTTCTGTGTACGTGCATATAAGTATCAACAGTTTTCTAGAATTAAATACACAAATTGCATTTGAGGATGTTTTTTGAATGTATATTTCATTTCAAGGTGCACTAATCACTGGACACCTTTATTATGTTATGCATTCTATAGAGTATTATCCCCAAAGCAACGATACAGATGTATCATGAAGTATACTCAAACATAGATCCGAGCAGGCATTATGAAATACACACAAGACACGGATTTAGGGAACTGTGATATAAATTCAGTTTTGTGCCGGGCTGCAGATCCTATATGGAACATTGTACTTGAACACAGATCCAAGACAGGTCTATTGCAGTGCAAGGAAACCAGTGGAAAAAAATTTCTGCCTCTTGTATGCGAGGCCAATGATCAAACACATTAAGACTTGCCGAATAGACTTACATTGGCAAGCGACATTTCATTTATCTGCCGTATATTTTACTATTTAGTGTCAATACATGGCTGTTGTTGTTTTTACTTTTTTTTTATTTTAGTTTATTTTCTGTTATGGCTTTCAGGTACATACCGAGATACAACCTAAACTGGTTTCTTGAGCCCACATGGAGTCTTATAAGTAAGTCACAATACAGTCTTACTTCTTTCTAGCAAAAAAAAGTGGTCTACAAAATAGATGATCATTACACTCTTTGTTCATCAATAAAAGGGTGGCCTGAAAAGATCTGATCTTTCCCCTTCATGTCTGCTGACTCTCTTTGTTTCAAAGGATGCCTCCACAGGGCTGCAGATCTTACTCTAGTTCCTTCAGTAGCTATTGCCGAAGACTTTGAAACCGCTAATGTTGTATCAGGTTAAACAGTTACAACAAAACAATATTTTTGTATTTTTTTATCCTCCATCCATGCTAAACATAACCTAGCTTTCCTCTTCAGCAAACAGAATACGGCTTTGGAACAAGGGTGTTGATTCTGAAAGTTTCCATCCTAAATACCGGAGTCATGAAATGCGCATCAGATTGAGGTATCACCCTTTTCTTCAACTTTTATTGATGGAAGTGTTCAGAAACACTACATTGACTAAACGGATCTTCCTTTCTTCTGACACCAGTGGTGGTGAACCAGAAAAACCTTTGATAATACACGTTGGACGTTTTGGACGTGAAAAAAACTTGGATTTCCTAAAAAGGTGAGAATTTACTTTATACAAATGGCATCGTCATTCATCAGTACAACCCCGAACTTAGAAGCACTGATTGAGTAAGAAGATGTAACAAGAAAGGTTGGGTAAGGGAAAACTTCATTGATGTTATCCCTTAATGATGGATTGTTCATCGTATTCAATATTCATGTAGGCTTTATCCGTTATATTCATTAGCTATAATTGCCACGGGAAGTATATGTTCTTATTGCTGCTAAAACTTGCAACTGCTTTCCCTAAGTTATCTTTAGGCAAACTCCGCATATCACATTTCTATCTTGCTTTTTAGCCAAACATTTCAAATTCGTTGCACCTTTCACATGCTAGTTACTTGAAGGTTCTTTTATTCTTTGGTACATGAACATTTTTTTGTCATATCATTTGGGCTTGCTTACTTTGGTTAAATACAGGGTTATGGAAAGGCTCCCAGGAGTAAGAATTGCTTTTGTTGGAGATGGACCATACAGGTGCGCGATTGTTGTTTTTCAATATGATGCATACCTAATGAGATATAGATATGTACATGCAACACATTGCATCACTTACCTCGTATCAATATCACATAAATTATCTTTGCCAAATGCCTGATGTTCTACGTCCTTCAATTTATCATTTGTTCCAAGTTACAAGGGCACAAGCATTATTGTTTCTCCATGGTCTTTACTAAAACACTTCTAGATCAGGCAAGTAGTCCAATAGCCTAAAGCAGTAGAAGTACAGCCACCACATATACCAAATGGTAGTCTGTTTGCATTGAGCATCAAGAAAAAATATTAGATGTTTGGTCGTTAGTTTGAACCTTCCATGGGTTTTTCTTTTCATCAACTTTTTCACCTGGCATTGCAGGGCTGAACTGGAAAAAATGTTCACAGGCATGCCTGCAGTTTTCACTGGAATGCTCCAAGGTGACGAGCTCGCAGAAGCATATGCAAGTGGAGACGTATTTGCAATGCCATCAGAGTCTGAAACCCTTGGGCAAGTAGTGCTCGAGTCCATGGCTTCTGGAGTTCCAGTTGTCGCTGCTCGTGCTGGAGGGATACCCGATATAGTACCCAAGGACAAGGAGGGCAAGACTAGCTTTTTGTTTACACCTGGAGATCTCGATGAGTGTGTGAGGAAGATTGAACAACTCCTTGTGTCAAAAGATCTCAGAGATACCATTGGGAAGGCTGCTAGGGAAGAAATGGAGAAGTGCGACTGGAGAGCGGCCTCGAAGAAAATACGCAATGAGCACTACAATACTGCAGTGTGGTACTGGCGGAAGAAGATGGGAAGAACTAACTAGGTTTCGTCGATGCACTGGGGAATCCATTGCTGCACTCTCCAACTAGCAACTGAACCAAAGAATTTGTAAATTGTACCAACAGCTTGCGTGTTTGTGTGACTAGCTGCATTCTTATGCCCAAAGTTACGAATGATTACTGACCGCTTGTATGCACTTCGTGTAAATTAGAGGTCTTTGAGATTGTTCACTACCGCTTGTATGCTAACGAAGAAGTTTGATGCAAAAGCTCCAACAGTTGATCACATTGGTGTTAATATTGGTTTCTGCAACAGTATGGCGATGTAACAATTTTAAGCTACCACATTCCCAGCTGGTGGCTTGGTTGCTGCCAGTAGCTTTAAAACTGAGTTATGTGGTGCACATGCCGGGAATTAAGGCAACAAATCAAGAGCATCTGCACTTAAATTTCTGTTGCAGATGCTTATGATCCCATCATGATGGCCATCCACAAGTATGGGTAAGTAGTAGGGAAGAGGCTGTTCAAGTTGCCTTTAGATGTTTGAGCAGCAATATTAATCATTCTTCAGCACAATGAGGAGTTCTCCACCTTGGCTGAGTATGCTGTCCAAAAACGCAATTACATTTTCTCTGTCCTTAAATCGCATTGGTTAAAAATAAATCACTATCTTGAATTAACCAGATACCATCAATGCTTCGAATCGCTACCCAATGCCTGCCAGTCCAGAGCCCTCTCAATCTCCTGACAGGCATATTGATCATCAGACCTACCAAAGATTCTGCATCCAGGCCGCCTCAAGAGCACACGAGGATGAAACGACGCTCCCGCGTACGGCATCGCTGTCCAATCTTTCTCCCTGATACGTACAAACAAACTGCGCTTTCCTCCCGAATTCCTCTCATCAGAAACCGAGGCCAAAACAGATCACTCTATTTCTTTTTACGAGATGCTATTTTTCAATCGATTAAAATTCAGGATATTTTCACAAAATGTGCGGGACGTCTGATTTATATTAAGATTTGTGAGCTTGTTCCTAGTTGTTTTTTCTGTTGTTGTTGTTGTTGTTGTAAGATTATATATTTAGTATAATTTTTTGTTGACATATTGATTATAGAAAAAAATATAAGTTATACATGTTAGTTCTATTTTTAAAGTTTGTGAACGTTTAATAAAAGGAACCTTCATTTTCAGCAGATTAAAAGTTAAACTCTTATTTTTTTTCACCACGATGAAACGACGCACCGGCATCGTGCTGGTCGTTAGTTGAAGCCTTGAAGAACTCATTAAAATCTCTTGCGCTGTTGAGGAACCGATCTTTAAAAAGGCGGATGCGGGTGTGGATGTGGGGTCACACGGCAGCAGTAGTCTGAACTTGAAGGGAGAGCTGCGACTGCGAGTGAAGCACGGCAAAGGCAGCCGGGTTGAGTCCTGTCGTGTCGTGTCCTGCCGGGCTCCGCCTCGCACCCGTCTCCTGCAATCCGTGGAGACCGAGCACGCAGAGACGAGCAGCGGAAGCAAGCCGTGGGCGCGGTGGGTGCCTTAATTTCACCGCGGTGATCCATCGAGAAAAGGAACGGGCAGGCGGGACGAGCGGGCGCGGAGATGTCGGACGCGTTGATCAACGGCCTCGCCGGCGCCGGCGGCGGGATCATCGCCCAGCTACTCACCTACCCGCTCCAGACCGTACGTCATGCTCCCGCGACTATTTTTTTCTTTCCTTTTTGCCTTGGATTGCTGGCTTTGTAGCGTACCGACATTCCCGCGGCGCAGGTGAACGCGCGGCAGCAGACGGAGCGCGACCCCTCCAGGCCGGCTTTCAAGGACGGCGCCACCCGCCAGATATACCTGGTGCACGTCCCACTCGTCCCCCTTCCGTTCGCCGCCGGTGAATTTGAGTAACCTAGCCTGATCCGGTCTAATGCTGCCCGCGATCTCTGATTTCTGCTGTGCTGTGGTAGGTGGTGAAGCATGAGGGGTGGGAGCGCCTGTACGGCGGGCTCATGCCATCGCTCGTCGGGACCGCCGCCTCCCAGGTTGGGTCGCTCGTTGGTTGGTTGGTTTGCCAGCTTCCAGCCTTCCTTGTGAAGGTTATGATGCTTCTGAATCGTGAATCGGGTTGTGTTACTGTCAGGGTGTCTACTACTACTTCTACCAAATATTCCGGAACAGGGCGGAGGCGAAGGCCCTTGAGCGAGCCAGAAGAGGGCTGGGCGATGGGTCTCTCGGGATGCTGCAATCTCTAACTGTCGCTGCCATGTCTGGGTAGCTGAAATTTAACTGAATATGTTCTACTGACCTAAGAATTGCTGTGTTTATTCTCATTTTCCACACATGATTCTTCTGAATTCAAAGCTTGTCAGCCTTGTGCTCAGTTGAATGCTGATGTCGATTTGCCCCTTCCTTTTGCTGCAGGTGCGTCAATGTATTGCTCACGAACCCAATTTGGGTTGTTGTTACAAGAATGCAAGTAAGCAAACGCAGTTTGGGCCATTTTATCTCTCAACCCAATTTAGAAATACATCTGAGGTTAGTAATTTGTTTTTTTTCAGACTCACAGAAAGACAAAAAAACAGCAAAGCCTTCAAGGTTTGACGGGTGCTCTTGACAAGGCCGTCCAAGCTGATACAACTGAAAACACTCCGTACAAATCTATCGATGTTGTATGTAACACAATTTCTCTTGTAGGACGACATACTCAATTCATGCTACTGTAGTTTGCCGGTTACCACATCCCAAATTACCGTCTTTTCTTTACTACATGGAGAAAATCTTCCTTATGTAGTTTCTTTATCAGAAGGGTGATGCTCATCCCTAGATGAATTCTAATTCATAGAAGAACTCATAGAATCTGTTCAAGTTTTCCATCCTGAATACGTGTTTTAGTTTTATGCCTACCCCAACGTGCTTGGGACAAAGGTTTTGTTGTTGTTGTTATTGTTGCACTTATGTGTGGGAGCTTTCAGCACTGGGTATGCCCTTTTTGTTATTGTTGCACTTATCAATTTATAGCTTGCAATAGTTCAACATTTTCATAACTAAACGAGCTACAAGTTTCAATGTGAAGTAGAAACATTCTGCTTAGGTATGTAACACATGTATGGTAATCGCTAAGATTTGAAGGGTCAGTCAAATCACTCTTTATGCCCTTTTAATTGGTGGTACAAGATTGAGTAGAACTTGTTACAAGCTTGTTCTGGTTTTCGTTGCTTTATTTGAGAGGATTTCTTACCCAATCTTTAATGGCTCACTAGATGAACAATAGTGAACACTGTACATATACTTGATAATTTTTTAAATTAGTATTTATTTTGATGCTATTCTCAGCTGCTAGCCTTCTCTCTCTCTCTCTCCCTCTCTCTCTCTCTCTCTCTCTCTCTTGCTTCCATTTTTTAAAGAATTTGTTAGGTTTCATATCTAGCCTACCCCAACGTGCTTCAGACAAAAGCTTTGTTGTTGTTGTTGTGTATTCAGCTGCTAGTATTGTATGACAATATGCATCTGGCTTGACATGGTCAGAACAAAGTGGCCTGAATCTAAACTCTACAAATAAATTTATGTAAAAGTAAAACGAGTGGAGAGAAGTAGTATTAGTTTCAAGGATGATTGTTTGACTATGTCTACCTACAGCTTCAGGAACTTTACAATGAAGATGGAGTGCTGGGCTTCTGGAAAGGGGTAATTCCATCTCTTATAATGGTAAGCCACAGTTTTTTTCACATTTTCTATTGCTTGTTGATGTCAGTGGTGAAATTTCGCATTTTCTTCTGTTACTAGGTTAGCAATCCTGCAATTCAGTTCATGTTGTATGAGACCCTTCTGAAGAAGCTGAAGAAGAGGCGGGCCTCTAATTTGAAGGGGGCTGATGGACTGTCTGCTCTTGAAGTAAGATTTTGCGTTCTTCAATTTTATTAGGAATTGCCTCTACTGATTTAACAGCATCAGGATCAAGACCATTTTGCTTCGTTATTACTTGCTGTGTCATGGCATCTAGCCCTGAGTAGAGTAGTGATGACTTAAAATCTTGCTTGTACTCGTACAGGACATATATTAATTTGCTGCATGTTTTACTTTTAATGATAGAAACACTGTGGTACATTAACTATTGAGTACTAGTATTTCTATGTTATGTGATGCAATCCTAACTTCAGCGCCCAATCATCCTTGTTCAGATTTTTCTTCTTGGTGCAGTTGCTAAACTTGGTGCTACTGTCGTGACATACCCTCTTCTAGTCGTGAAGGTGAATAATTGGTTATTTATTGGTAATAACTGCAGCGTTTCACTTGCATGAGTGCTTGCTTCAAATTGATATATGTTTATTCCACAGGCAAGACTTCAGGCAAAGCAAATGGTTAGTGATGACAAGAGGCATCGGTACAAAGGTACATGGTTCATCATTACAACAACAACAATAACAAAAGCTTTGTCTCAAGCGCGTTGAGGTAGGCTAGATATGAAACCCAAACTGGGTTTCATATCCGTAGGAATGACTGGTTTTGGTGCTGGCTCGCCAAGCCTATCACAACCCTCCTCTTTTATCCGGGCTTGGGACCGGCTATACCTAGAAAGGCATAGGCGGAGTTAACATGATTCATCATTATGTTCCGTAATAGCTTTTTACTTTTAGTCTGTTGTATTGCTTCAAGTAATCGGGTCCCTTTTCTTGCTGGCATCCACTTATACTAGAAGATATTAATAATATCACCATTACTTGCTGTTTGTGGACTGCTGGAATTTTTGTAAGTTCTAATTTGCACCATTTTGTGCTCTTAGGTACACTTGATGCATTAAAAAAGCTGGTGTATTATGAGGGTTTGAGAGGGATGTATAAGGGAATGGGAACAAAAATTGTGCAAAGTGTTTTTGCTTCTGCCTTGCTTTTTATGATCAAGGAGGAGCTGGTGAAGGGTGCTCGACTATTAGTTACGGGTAACACAAGTCTGGTTAAGAAATTACCATCGAAGCCATCAAGATGATCTAGGCTTGCAAGTGTTAGTATATCTGCTATAACTCCAATTGTTGCCAGTAAATCTCCAGTAAATTGTAAGTAGAGCCGAGAAGCTGTAAAGCTCGCCTCTATTTGGAGATACCAACCGTAGGTTACACAACAGTCAGTATGACTCTTGTAGGAACCAAAAATTTATATATTGGATTGGATAAGATTATTAGTGTCACTTTGTATGTGCAATATATTCTGGAGATTGGAACAGCCGGAAATAAATCAGCATGGTATTGAATCATCAGCCATCCATTCAGATTTATTAAATTGCTTCAACTTTATTGTTTGCGCAGCAAGGATGAAATATCTGTAAATGAACCAAAAGTCAGCTATTCAGATCTCTTGAGCATAAGTGTTTGTATAGGCAAGGAGCCAGCTGCAGATTAGCGGACATTGCCAACCAGTTATTTCAGCCAATTGTAGCTAAAATTTTCGCTGAACTATGAGAACTGGAGAACTAAGAAAAACATTAAGGATGTGGATGGTAGGATTATGCCGGACAACAAATGTTGAAGTGAATAATCAATCTGGTAGAAGAAAATTGAAGTCAAAATGAGGAACTGTCAAAGGACTAGCAGTCAGTAGTGACTGAGCTTGGCGCGACCAGTAGCAGGAGCGCAAGCCAGTGTGTCCGTTGTGGGCTCGTGGCCTTGTCCGTTGTGGGCTCGTGGCCTTGGGGTACTCGGATTGTGGCCGAACGGGAACGGGTGGATAAAGAGATAGAGGCCGCAGCAGCAGAGCCATTGTCCTCGCCCCTCCCCGCTCTCCAGCGCAGCAAAGCCGCCACAATGCCGGCCGCCGCCGTGGCCTCGCCGCTTCTCCTCTCGCTCTCCTCCTCGTCCTCCCCCTTTCTCTCCTCCTCATCCAACTCATTCCTCCCACTCTCATCCTCGATCCCCGCCTCGGCGCACACTGCGGGCAGGAGGAAGCCGGCGGCCTCTATCCGCCGCGCGCTGCGGGCCGAGGCGGCGACCTTGCCCGTTCTCTCCTTCACGGGAGACAAGGTCGGTGAGGTGGTCCTCGACCTCAAGTCCGCGCCGCCCTCCACGGCGCGCGCCGTTGTGCATCGCGCCATCATTACCGACCGCCAGAACGCGCGCCGCGGCACGGCTTCCACGCTCACTCGCGGTGAGGTTCGCGGCGGAGGGAGGAAGCCCTACCAGCAGAAGAAGACCGGGAAGGCGCGGCGCGGGTCTCAGCGCACCCCGCTTCGCCCCGGTGGTGGCGTCGTGTTCGGCCCCAAGCCCCGCGACTGGTCCATCAAGATCAACCGCAAGGAGAAGCGCCTCGCCATTTCCACAGCCCTCGTCAGCGCCGCTGTGGCTGAGGACGCCTTCGTCGTGGAGGAATTCGACGAGGCGTTCGCTGGTGGCCCCAAAACCAGGGACTTCGTGGCCGCTCTGCAACGGTGGGGGCTAGACCCAAAGCAGAAGGCTATGTTCTTTGCCACGGACTTCGCGGACAATGTGCGTCTCAGCGGCAGGAACATTGGCTCCCTCAAGATGCTCACCCCGAGGACGCTTAATCTGTACGACATCCTCGACGCCCGCAAACTCTTCTTCACCCCTGCAGCCGTCGACTACCTCAACTCCAGGTACGGTACCACCGTATTTGATGAATACGAGGACGGTACCGATGGTGAGGATGATGGCGAAGAGGAAGTGGCGGAACAAGAAGAAGGCAGCACAGGGGAGGCCTCTCAAGGTACATAGCCTTGTATGACGTTTTTTATGTGCTGATTGCAGTCCAATGTTTGATATTTCTTAATTTAGAATATATGAGGTCTGACAGCAGAAGTACCGTGCAATCATTCAACAACTACACTTTTAGCTTTACAAATCAGTTATGCCTTAAGATTACCATGTGTTTCTCTTGCTATATCCAGTTTAAGCATTTTAATAGTGCAGAAAAGTAAATGGAATTTGATAGTAGCTAACTTCATTTACTGGGATACTAAGAGTGTAACCTTACCTAACGCCTGGGGGTTCGAATCTCAATTCCTAACGATATTGTTTCTGTCAAAAACCAGACTGCGTACAATATTTCTCGTTTTCTTTTCAACTGCTGTAACAAATGTGTTTGCACTGAGTTAACAAGAGGGGAAAAGTTACTCCTAAACACAGGGTACAGACCTTTTTGTGCCTATTGATGCTTGAACCAATAGATGGCATTAAAATTTCAAAAAAAGTCAAACTGTTCTCTGAACGCTATGTATTGGGTACTACTTACCTGGCATCAGTTAGAAGAAAGCAATAGACCATAGTAAAGAAATACGATAACAACAAAGTCTTTGTCTGAAGCATGTTGGGGTAATGCTAGATATGGAACCCAATAGAAACGTAAGGAAGTAAAAAAAAAAAAGAGAGAGAGAGAAAAGTAAACAAAGTAGAATGAACTAAGAATCTAAGATTCCATGACATGAATTGTTGATTTCCATGCAGTCCTATCATGAGCTAAAATATCTAGATACATTCTAATCCATCAAGTCCCATTTACCACAGTAAAGAAATAGAGGAGAAAAATAAACACATGCTTATGAATGTCAGACGGTTATATATCCCCCACAGCATATAATATTCTAGCATATATGTTGTTTTCTGCAATCTACAGAAATAGTTATGAATCGTTAAGTAGAAAGTGATTCACTAAGCCGAGGTGCAGTTAGATGGCTCATTGATTTCCAATGCTGTTGTATTCTTCTCACTCTGAATATGTCTCTGATACCGCCACCTAGCAAAAAGGGGTAAGGAATATGCTGGGTTTATAGTGAAATATGAGTTAAAACTTGCTTAAAGACGTGCTCTTGATTTCTTTTAGCACACTAATCAGTATTACAATAAATAATAAATTGTTTGGTTTGTTTGAAAGAAATACATTTTATGCCACCCGACTAGATTATCATTTTGCAAACATTCTGAAAAACTACTTCAATGTAATTCCAGATGAGGCTGACGGGAGTGAGGCAGCAAGCAATTCGTAAATAGGGGTGTTGGGTTGTTTAGATATTCATATTGTTGTTTTGGAGTTGTTATGGAACACTTCGGATGAGATCAAATTGTTTGGGAATTTTCTCCGTAGTGACGAAGCTTTATTTTATCTGTTTTTTTATTGTCAGTTGATACCAAAGCAGTATATTAGATTTTTTAAAACTCCATACATATTTTGAAATATATTGGCAAATGACGAATGCTCCATATACAAGGAAAATGACGTCCAATGGTCGTGATATCTATCAGCTGGTTATCTCCAGTTGGCATCGCCCTGGTAACGGATTTGAGGATGTGAACTTTACGATTCCTGAAAGTTTCTATATTCTGAACGTGCCCCAATCTTTTATCAGATGTGCATGAGTAGTGAGCAGTCTTAAATGAGCTGGTAAGTGTCAGGTGCTCCCAGTGAGTTGCACACTCGTGCTCATACTGATGAAATGCACCATAAAAATTGCTTAGCAAATTGTGATAAAATTATTAATGTATAGTGGATATTGTCGTCTAGTATCATGTAAAATTTGAGATAATAGTTGCAACTTGGAATATGTAATGCTGATTCCCTTTTTTGTTATAACTTGTATTTGTTGCATCTTAAAGTTTGTGTGTAGTTGATGATAATACGCACTATCGTTTTACGGGCATTTTTTGGCACAATATATTGGGTGGGAGCGTCGGATGGCCTAATAGTTTGTTTGGGAGTCAAGCCTGTCTTGTATATGGCTAAGAATTGTGAACTTGGGCTGGTTGTGAGAACCATGGATTGGGCTAAAAGAACTACCAAGCGATCCTATTCTGGCCCATTGAAGCTGTTTTATTTTTATTCCCTAATACACTAACGGTTCGAATTCAAACTTGTCATGGATGTTGTCAAGGTACATGAACTTCAAAACAACATATTGGACCCTTAAACTTGTTAAACGTGACATCAAAATAAAAAATATCTGAAATACCTCTCCAGTCTTTACTTATCAAGAAGTTCCATGCTAGCTCGCCACATGTAAGGATATTTTAGTCAATTTGGACCTGGATGCATTTAACAAGTTTGTGAACTATAATTTGTATTCTACGAGTTTATAGAACTAGATGGAACCATGTGGAGAAGCAATCCCTATTGAGTCCGGTGGATTTGGAGGAGCCATGGTCAAGCGTCAGATAATATGAAGTCCGCGTGATGACGCTCTACTCAAATCCTGGTATTTTGATGTACAGCATCACTATCATCTCGAGTTTACCGGCGTTGACAATCACCTACCTTACCAGTGACAGATTGGTACAAGATGCGAACGGATACCGTCGCCAAAAAACTATGGGTCTGAAGAAACGCAAATCAGCTCCTTTAAAAACAGTATCAATCTATCAGTAGGCGCCACTTTTTTAGATATCTATTACTACAGATAAACGATCAGGAGCCGTTACTCGATCCGTGACTGGTTTCCACTGCCAAAAGGCAAAAGCCGGATCATCCGGTGCCATCCAACCCCGTGCGCGGCCGGCGAGCTCTCATCTTCCCTGGCCCGCTTCCGGAGCGGAAAGCCTCCCACTTTTGGGTCGCGGAGACGCTGCCTTTCCGGGCCGGTACGACACGGGAGCACCGTGCCGTGCCGTGCCGCCGCTGGAAAGCGCGCGTTACTGCCCGTAGCCTTTCCCCGAAAGCGCACGTCATCCATCCAAAACGAACTCGATTTCCTCAAAGCGGACGAGCCTTCCTCTCCTCGCGGCCGCACGCGCGCCCACGCTTCCTTCAGCACGTCCAAATGAGCGGGAATAGCCTTCGCAAAAAAAAAGAAAAGGTAAGCGGGCACAGGCCAACGACAGACAAGGTACAGCCGTACAGGTGACTACGGTGGCCGTAGTAGTACACAGGAAAAGGAAAAAAGACACATCAGGACTATCTGCATGCCCCGACCCCACTTGTCAGTTGGGCCGGCGCATCTCCTGGCCCACTGGTCAGACAAAATCCACGGCACGGTGACCGGGGTCCCAGCCGCGCCCCTCGCGCGGCCGCACACCGCCCGGAGAAAGAGGCTTCACCGTCGCTTCGCCCTAACCGGGACCCGTAAATTCCCCACCTCTCTCTCCCTTTCCCTTCCTGGTCAACTCCACCTCCACCCTGCCCAACGCCAGGCCACGCCACCATCCCGAGCAAATCATCCTTCCTCGGCGCGAGGGCGAGGACGAGGGCGAGGCTGAGGCCGAGAGGGAACATATCGAGTCGCGGCGGATCAGCGATCGGCACGGCCGGCCGGCCCGATGGACGGTGAGGGCACCAGCGAGGGCGGTGAGCGGCAGCTGAGGCGGGCGCTGAGCTCCGGGATCCCGGACACGGCGCTGGGGCTGGTGCTGGGCTACGTGGACGACCCCTGGGACCGCGACGCCATCTCGCTGGTGTGCCGCCACTGGTGCCGCATGGACGCGCTCAGCCGCAAGCACGTCACCGTGGCCATGGCCTACTCCACCACGCCGGAGCGGCTCTTCCGCCGGTTCCCGTGCCTCGAGTCGATCAAGCTCAAGGCCAAGCCCCGCGCCGCCATGTTCAACCTCATCCCCGACGACTGGGGCGGCTCGGCGTCGCCGTGGATCCGCCAGCTCTCGGCCACCTTCCACTTCCTCAAGGCGCTGCACCTCCGCAGGATGAAAGTGTCCGACGAGGACATCAACGTCCTCGTCCACGCTAAGGCGCACATGCTTGTGGCGCTTAAGCTCGACCGCTGCTCCGGCTTCTCCACAACGTCCATCACCCTAATCGCCCGCAGCTGCAAGTAAATCCCTTCCTCCCCGATATTACTGAATCTTACTAGATAGCATAGCAGTAGTAGTCATTAGCAGTTTCCTATTCTTTCCTTTTAGGTCAAAAGTTACATATAGCTTTCCGTTCTTTTCTAGGCAAGAATTAATGGTTCCATTTGGTGCAGTTATTAGTCAAAAAACGAATAAAAAATGATTGGGGCCGATGATTGCGAAGGGTGGATGGATAAGACCGTCCGCATTGGCATGCTGGAAATAGTAGATTAGAGTACGGGTTTGGCTGCTGCAGCGAGGTACCCTAAAATAGAGTACGAATAGTTGTACTCTAAATTAGAGTGTTACTGTACAGACTCTAAAATGCTCTCGTTTTGGCTGACTTATGTTTTGATGGCATACTCTAATATGGCATAAAAAGGCTTTTAGAGGGTGTTGTAATTAGTGTATGTGAGGATGGCCTAAGGAGGTCTTTTCCTAACAGGAAAGGTGCATTTAATGTGCTGACACATCTCACTGTGAGTTCATCATGGTGAATTATAGCTTTGAAACAGTAATTAGGAAATGGTGACGACTTCCATTTGTTTTAGCTTCCTACATTCTTGTTTTGTTTGGTGGGGCTTAATTCTTATAGAATTAGACTTGGCAGGCGTGCCCTTCAGGTATTAGTAGGAGTGCATAAATCTAATTTTTTGCGTCAGATTTAGTTAACTGTTCCTGTCTGTTTTTATATGTAGGAAACTGGAAACACTGTTCCTGGAAGAAAGCTCAATTGCTGAGAAAGAGAATGATGAATGGATACGCGAACTTGCTACAAACAATTATGTTCTTGAGACGCTGAATTTCTTCTTAACAGAACTCAAGGCATCCCCAGAGTATCTTACCCTGCTTGTGCGCAATTGTCAAAGGCTGAAAACTCTGAAGATCAGTGAATGTCTCATGCCTGACCTGACTGGTCTGTTCAATTCATCACAAATACTACAGGAATTTGCTGGTGGTTCCTTTGATGATCAGAGACAAGCTGTGGAGAGTAGAAATTACAAGAACTATTATTTTCCTCCCTCATTGCACCGCTTGAGTTTACTCTACATGGGGCCAAATGAGATGCAGATACTATTTCCATATTCTGCTAGACTTAAGAAGTTGGACCTTCAGTTTACATTCCTTTCCACTGAGAACCACTGTCAGATAGTGCAGCGCTGCCCCAATCTAGAAGTTTTAGAGGTATGTTGGAAAATATTGTATGTGTCTGTCTTTTTTATTGTGAAAATGAGCACAATACTATATTTATGCGTTTTGCATTTATGTTCCTTTTTCCTGTGGAAACAAACAGGTAAGGGATGTGATAGGGGATCGAGGATTAGGAATTGTTGCGCAGACTTGCAAGAAATTACAGAGACTCAGAGTAGAGAGGGGAGATGATGAGCATGGTGCTCTTGAGGATGAACAAGGTATTGTTTCACAAGTTGGGGTGATGGCTATAGCCCAAGGCTGCCCTGACTTGACATACTGGGCAACACATGTCTCGGACATTACAAATGCAGCTCTAGAGGCCATTGGTACACACTGTAAAAATCTTAAAGATTTCCGCCTCGTCCTGCTTGAGAGAGAAGCGAATTTAACCGAATTACCACTTGACAACGGGGTTCGTGGTTTGCTGAGAAGTTGCACCAAACTCCAGAGATTTGCATTTTATGTGAGGCCTGGGGTCCTATCTGATATTGGCCTTGGCTACATTGGTGAATTTAGTAAAAGCATCCGATACATGTTGCTTGGTAATGTTGGCCAGTCCGATCATGGACTGCTGCAATTCTCACAAGGGTGCCCAAGCTTGCAAAAACTGGAGCTGAGAGGTTGTTGCTTTACTGAGCGTGCATTGTCCATTGCGGCTTTACAGCTGAAGTCACTGAGATATCTATGGGTGCAAGGATACAAGGCATCTCCAACTGGCGTGGATCTTATGACAATGATACGCCCCTTCTGGAACATTGAATTTATTGCCCCAGACCATGATGGACCTTGCCCACGGGGTACGCAACAGATTCTTGCATACTACTCTCTTGCGGGGAGGAGAACAGATTGCCCTCCGTCTGTAATTCCACTCTACCCAGCATTTTGATTTTAGTGTACATAGTTGCTTCTTGCTGGACTGCAAAGCTCATGCTGGATATAGTTCCGTTGCTCCCATTATCTGCAACTGCAAAGTCAATCGCCGATTAATGAGGGCACGCTGATTTTCCACTGTACATAATCCCAAAACTAGCTTTAAGCAGGATAGCCAGCTTGAGGAAGAGTGCTCTGCGAACTACCTAAGAACAGTCATGCAAATCTGAAGGCAGCACTTCTGCGTCAGCTTAGTGCAACTGGCCAACATGTATACTTCTTACGTTTTAACTAGGCTCGGACATACAGTTTTGTAACGATGTGTCATGTTTAGTGTACCTTCTCAATTGTCGACTCTCCAACTGTATGCCGTTGTATTGCTATAACAGAACCAAGTATGTCAAGTAGTTGCTGCTCTATATTTTGTTTTGTTTTCCTATTTGGTGTCTCTCTAACTGGCGAGTCTTAGAAGATTGTGTCTGTGTTGATCGTCTGGTCTGAAAATCTGGGTCGTTTGGGTCCTTGTAATAAGGGGGGTGCGTACTTAGTCGCATGTCAGTTTTTCAGTAGCAGCCAGGAAGTGCTACCGTGCTCGTTTTGGCCAACAAGCGTTGCTTGCTCCTAGTTTAGAAGGGCGTGGTTGGAAACCTCAGCGGTTCCGTCTTCACGACGGCCTATTTGGTTTGGTGAACACAAAACCGAAGTTCTCCTAAGCAAGTTTGTCGTCAAAACGTCTGATGAGGTTAATTTTTGCTTTGTCAGATGCACGCCTGACTAATTCTTGGCATGAAATTTAATGAACTCTGTCAGATTTTGGTTATGTATGCCTTGAAGCACGTTTTTTTTATCATAAACAACGTAGAATATCAAAAGCACATTGCTCAGCAGTATTTTAGGAAGTGCTAGATGCATGCCCACACGTACCGTGGTCACATGCTAAGTACCGTGCTTCTATATACATAAACCTAACTGTTGGACTGAAATTGTATTAGGATACTATAGGGGTAGTTTAGTCTTTTGTATTAAAGTTACTTGGCTCTTAACCTTTGTACCCCTATATATGTATCCTCCTTGACAGCCTATTGGGTTAATCAAATCATTTTCTCTAATCTAATTTGGTATCAGATTAGCCCCTCTCTCTCTCCTCTCCCGATGTCGGGTCCTCTCGCATCCACGGGCGCCGCCGCAGCCGCCGCCAACCGGCTCCCCTCCCCCTTCCCCCGTTCATTGCCGGCCTGGAGCCCCTCCCCGACGCCAGCCCGACCGCGGCCGCCACCGGATCCGGCGCCGCCGGCCTCGTCGCTGCCTCCCCTGCGCGCGCCGCCACCGGATCTAGCGCCGTCGGCCACGCCGTCGCCGACCCTGTGAGCGCCGCCGCCGGATCCGGAGCCGCCAGCCCCGCCGCCGATCTCACTGCTGCCTCCCCTGGGCGTGCCGCCGCCGGGCTGCTCGGCCCCGGCTCGGGTGTCGCCGGCCACACCGCCGCTGGGCTCCTCGGCCCCTAATCTAGCGCCGCCAGCCACGCCGTCGTCTCCCTCGGCCTCCCCACCGCCGGCCCGGCTGAACCCGCCGCCGGCCAGCTCCACCCCACCGCCGTCGGCGCCACTGGACTCGGCGGCCCTGCTGGGCTCGCGCTAGCCTTGCCGGCCACGCTGCTGGATCCGGGGGACACCTCTCGTCGCACGTCTCCGAGGTCGCGGCTGCCCTGGCCATCTCCCGTGAGCGGGAACGAGCGTTTGTCCTCGCCTTGGAGCAGGAACGTGCGTCTGCGGCTTCTCTCACCCGTCAGCTGGAGGAGTCTCCGCCAATACAGTGGAGTGACACCCAGGATTCCCCAGGAGATGGTGCAGCCTATACTACCTACGCGGCCTCTCTTATCGCTGCTCTACATGCCAAGGCGACCGGCATACAGAACATCCGGACTCTTGTCCCGGTTGTTCTCAGCTCCGACTCCACTTCCTTCGCTCATTGGCGCAGCCTGATTCTCCTGACGTTGCGACGTTTTCGGCTGGATGACCACGTCCTGTGGGATGACTCCCCGCTGGATGACTCGTGGATCTGCATGGACAGTCTTGTCCTTGCATGGATCCTTGGCTCGCTTTCTGAGGAGCTTCAGGATATCGTCGCTCAGCAGGGTGGCGGTACAGCTCGTCAGGCCTGGCAGGTCCTCGAGCTTCGCTTCCAGGGGAACCAAGCGACCCGAGATCTCCACATCCGAGCTCGCTTCGGTACTACTGTCCAGGGTGATCTCTCTATTACTGCATACTGTCGGCAGATGAAGGGCATGGCGGATGCCCTTTATGACCTTGGAGAGCCCATCTCGGACAGTACCCTCGTCCTCCAGGTCCTTTAGGGCCTGAACGAGCGCTACACCCACGTTCGCTCGTGGATTCTCCGCGAGAAGCCATTCCCGACCTTCGAGAAGGTTTGGTCGGACCTCAAGCTCGAGGAGATCACCCAGGGCGGCTCCACTGCCTCCTCCCCTGCCTCGGCCTTCTACAGCTCTGGGTCGTCTTCACGCCTTCCTCCACTTGCTGGTTCTGGGGGCCAGCTTCCTCGTCCACCTACCACACCAGAAGTCCCTGCTACCTCTGGTGGTGGTGGGAACTGCCATCGTGGCAGACGCGATGGCCGTGGTGGAGGGGCTAGTGGAGGTGGTACAACTAGTGCTGGCGGTGGCTCTAGCGGTGTCGGTGCTACTTGTGGCAGTACTGGTGTCGGGGTCAGGGTGGTGTGACCTGGCCCACACCCTACAACACGTGGACTGGACAGATCTCGATGTGGCCTGGGCCGTCCCCGGGTCTCCCTGCACTTCGCCCACTGCGCCCTCAGCCGGCCTACGTGACCACTCCGGCTTACGGCGGGCCTTTCTATGCAGTTGGTGGACAGTGGACCCTACCCCCTGGTGGACCAGGCTACTCTGTGGTCGGGCCTTCCTCTCTGGCTAACTGGGCTTCGGGGAACCTAGTTGGTCGGCCCGAGTCGTCGGCGCCACACCTTGACTCTGCTTAGGCCTGGGATCGCCAGTCACTTGCGTCCTCCTTCAGCACAGTGTGTCTCACACCACCTGCCCCTGAGTGGGTTGTGGACTCAGGAGCTTCGTACCACACCACCCCTGACGCTAGTATACTTTCTTCTACCCACCCTTCCCACCCTTCTTTTCCTTCCTCTATCGTTGTTGGGAATGGGTCTGTTCTTCCGGTCACCTCAGTAGGTGACTCGGGTTCGTCGCGTTCTTTTCGTCTTCGTGATGTTCTTGTTGCTCCGGACATCATCCATCATCTTCTTTATGTTCGTCGGTTTACCACTGACAACCATGTTTCTATTGAGTTAGATCCTTTTGGTTTGTCCGTGAAGGATCTTACTACGCGGCGTCTTCTTCTCCGCTATGAGTGCTCAGGGCCCCTGTACACAATGCGACTTCCTGCTTCCGCTTCGTCCTCGTCTTTTTGCCTGGCTATGACAGCACCTTCGACTACTTAGCATCGTCGGCTTGGCCACCCCAGTGTTGATGTTATGTTGAAGCTGTCTAGTAGTTCAATGATTTCGTGTACTAGGGATTCCCATGAGTCTTTATGTCATGCTTGTCAGTTAGGTCGCCATGTTCGGCTTCCTTTTCCACATTCTATCACCCATGTGGAGCGTCTTTTTGATCTGATTCACTGTGATTTTATGGACCTCACATGTTCTCAGTGTTTCTGGCTATAAATATTATTTGGTCATTGTTGATGATTTTTCCCACTACTCGTGGACTTTTCCCTTGCGACAGAAGTCTGATACGTTTTCTACTATTTCCCACTTCTTCGCTTGGGTTTCCACCCAGTTTGGGTGCACGATCAGGGTTGTCCAGTGCGATAACGGGCGCGAGTTTGATAACTTCGTGTTTCGTCACTTCTTGCTTTCCCATGGGGTTCAGTTGCGCATGTCTTGCCCTTACACTTCCTCCCAGAATGGCAAGGCTGAGCGCATGATTCGTACCACCAACGATGTTATGCGCTTCCTGATGTTTCAGTCTTCCATTCTTGCTTGCTACTGGGGAGAGGCGCTTCACACCGCTACCTTCCTCATTAATCGCCTTCCTACTAAGGCGATTAGTGCTCCCACCCCTAACTTCGCTCTCTTTGGCACCACCCCTCTTTACGACCACCTTCGAGTTTTCGGGTGCGCGTGCTACCCTAATCTTTCTGCCACCGCCCCTCATAAGCTCGCGCCTCGTTCGACTCGGTGTGTCTTCCTTGGGTACTCCCCCGATCATAAGGGGTACCGGTGTCTCGACCTCACCACTCGCCGTATCTTGGTCTCACGACACGTCGTGTTCGACGAGTCCTCCTTCCCTTTCGTTGGGTCCTCCTCTGACTCGGTCTCCGAGTTGGATTATTTTTTTCCACTGATCCTGAGGCCGCTCCTATCCAACGACCTTATTTTTTTACCTTCTGCAGGTCTTCCTTTAGCTGAGCCGGACACGACCGCGGTGTCTCAGACACCACCTGTCGTGCCTCCCGCGGCTCCGGCGTTCTTGCCGCCATTGGTCGTTCCTCCGACAGTCCCGACGTCGTCCGCTGCGCCACGCGCGGCTCCGGCTTTCCCGACGACGTACGCTGCGCCACGCGTGGCCCCGGCGCTCTCGACGTCGCCCGTCGTGCCACGCGCGGCCCCGGCTTCCCCGACGTCGTCAGCCGCACCACGCACGGCCCCGGCGTCCCCGACGTCACCCTCCGTGCAACGTGCGGCCCCGGTGTCCCCAACGTCGTCCGCCGCGCCTCGCGCGGCCCCGACGTCCACGACGGCGTCCCTGACGTCGTCAGCCGCACCACCCGCGGCCCCTGGACCGCGGTACGCCGATCCCGTTCTCGTCTATCAGCGACGAGCGCGGGTTGGTGATCCGTCCTCTTCCCGTCCTGAGGATCTGGTGTACCACCCTCCGCTGCTTCACCGGGGCCCTCGTCACGTTCACCCGATGGTGACTCGACGGGCCGCCAGCGTCCTTCGACCTGTGGAGCGCTTCTCCGGGGTCGTTCTATCGTCCTCGACCTCCCCGCCGCCTGCCTCGTCACCCATCTCGCCTATCCCCTCTTCTATCCGTAGCGCCCTCACCGATCCTCATTGGCGTCGGGCTATAGAAGAAGAGTATGTGGCCTTGCTAGCCACCCGGACCTGGGACATGGTTCCCCGTCCTGGTCGTGGCAATGTTGTCATGGGCAAGTGTGTGTTCATAAGAGGAAGGCGGATGGATCTCTTGAGAGGTACAAGGCACGGTGGGTGCTTCGCGGTTTCACGCAGCGTCCTGGCGTCGACTACGATGAGACTTTTAGCCCGGTGGTGAAGCCGACGACGGTTCGCACCGTTTTGTCGTTGGCTCTGTCGCGTTCTTGGCCTGTCCACCAGCTGGACGTCAAGAACGCCTTTCTCCACGGGACGTTGACGGAGACGGTGTATTGCAGTCAGCCGACAGGGTTTGTTGATTCAACCCGTCCATACATGGTCTACCGGCTGAACAAGTCCCTGTACGGGCTGAAGCAGACGCCTCAGGCTTGGTACAGCCGGTCCGCCTCCTTCCTGGCCTCGCTCGGCTTCGTCGAGGCCAAGTCGGACACTTCGCTCTTCGTCTACAGGCGTGAGGATGACACTGTCTACCTCCTACTGTACGTGGACGATATTGTCCTCACGGCGTCCAGCTCGACTCTTCTTCAGCGCACGATCTCCGCCCTGCAGCGCGAGTTCGCAATGAAGGATCTCGGCCAACTCCACCACTTCCTCGACGTTGCGGTCGAGCACCGCCCGGGTGCTCTGTTCCTTCACCAGCGCCAGTACTGTCTGCATATTCTCGAGCGAGCGGGTATGGCTGATTGTAAGTCGTGCTCCACTCCCGTGGACACCCAGGCGAAGGTGTTTTCGCCGACGGCGCCCCGGTCGCCGACCCCACCACTTACAGGAGTCTTGCAGGTGCCCTGCAGTACCCCACCTTCACCAGGTCGGACATCTCCTACGCGGTTCAGAAGGTGTGTCTCCACATGCATGATCCATGGGAGCCGCATCTCACGGCGGTGAAGCGGATCCTTCGATACCTGCGTGGCACCCACGATTACGGCCTTCTTCTGCGGCGCGACTCTGTCTCCGAGCTGGTTGTCTACACCGACGCTTACTGGGCGGGTTGCCCGGACACCCGTCGGTCCACCTCCGGCTACACCGTCTTCCTGGACGACAACCTCGTCTCTTGGTCCTCGAAGCGGGAGCATGTGGTGTCCCGCTCGAGTACCGAGGTGGAATACCGCGCCGTGGCCAACGGTGTGGCCGAGTCCTCCTGGCTTCAGCAACTGCTTTAGGAGGTCTATTCCCCCTCGCCCGGAGTATGTTGGTCTACTGCGACAACGTCAGCGCCGTCTACCTCTCCACCAACTCGGTGCAGCATCAACGCACGAAGCACGTGGAGATTGATCTTCACTTCGTTCGTGAGCGAGTGGCTGTTGAGGAGGTGCGAGTCCTGCACATTCCGATGTCGTCGCAGTTCGGCGACATCTTCACGAAGGGGCTCCCTTCGACGGTGTTCACCAAGTTTCGGTCCAGTCTCAACATCTGTGGTGGCTAGATGTTAGGACTATGTTAGGACTGCAAAGGGGTGTTGGACTGTTGGATTGAAATTGTATTAGAATACAGTCTTTTGTATTAGGGTTACTAAGGTTACTTGGCTCTTAATCTTTGTACCCCTATATATGCTCCTTGATTGAGTTAATCAAATCATTTTCTCTAATCTAATTCTAACAAATAAAGATTCTACATTAAGATTACAGCCTCGAATGTATATCGAAAACAAACCAAGAATGGTGCATGCACGTCACGTACGCCGCAACAATGACTGGAAGCAGAACCACAGGACAAGACGCGTTCACAAATCACACTAAGGATATGAGCAACATCAAGATATTCAAAAAAGTAGCAATATCCCAGTCTCATACTCATACACGCATAATAAGCATAGCATAGTTCGAAGCAGCTGATCTAAAACACATTACATAAACTCCCCTGAATGTGGATCACCTTATTCTAGAGCTCCAACTCAAGCTGAGCGCTCCCTAGAGACAGAGCGCGAGTAAGAACTGCGGCTGTGCGAGTAGCTTTCCCTTGAACGACGCCTCTTGCCTGAAGACCTGCTGCGTGAGGATTTCCTTTCACCATACCCTTTCTTCGGAGAATAGCTCGTGGACCTTCCCGACGCCGAGGGACTGCCGCAAGACAGGCTACCCTCCTCCGGTGACGCACTGCGAGAATAGCTCCGCCCCCTGCCCCTCGGAGAAGCGCTCGGCGACCTGGATACAGATCGATAATGGCGCCTCCTGTAGTATGGTGAACTAGACCGGTCATACGAACGTGACCTCCGTCTTCTGTAGCGGTACGGTGACCTTGAGCGGTAGCGGTACGGAGACCTTGAACGGTACCGTCTGCTGTAGTAAGGCGAGTATGATCTGCGCCTGTCATAGGGTGAGTATGATCGGTCTCTGTCATAAGGAGAGTAAGACCGTTCACGGCGAGGTGAGTAGCGTGAACTGTAACGGTCCCTCCAGACAGGTGAGTAGCTCGGGGAATGTCTTCGCCCTGGTGTCAACACGTAATCAAGTGGTAAGTAACAGGTTATATCAAGATCCCAATCAGTGCTTCATATTCTGGGAAAAAAACAGGCGAAGATGAGATGCTCAAAACTATAGGCGGTTGCCTTGTTTACCTCGTGATGATTTTGAGCCAAGATATTTCCCAGGTGTTGGGGTTCGACCTCGTCTTCTCTTTGCCTGCGCAAGATGAGCCCTGATAAGGAAGTGTCTTTTTTTTATATCAAAAACACGAGTAGTAACCATATGGAGAATCTGAATAACGTATTTAGCGCAGAAAATATACTATGCGGGGCATGCACACCCTTTGGTTGAGGTAGCATGGTTTGGTTGTTAGGTTGTATGAGTTTGATGCAGAGCAGCTACCAACATCTGCCCTGTTGCTGTCAACAAAATCTTCAATGAACAGAAAAGCACTCGGAAACATTTAGCTTAGAGGAACTAACAGACACAAATTTCACTCTGTAGTAAAGTTAAATAAGAGTAGATGGTGTTCACAAACAGCAGCAATATTATGTTCATACCTTCTCAACAGTTATCACACGACCCTCCAAGACAGAGCGGTCTAGGTACTTAATGCAGCGATCTGCCTCCTTAACAGTAGCCATGGAAACAAAACCAAATCCTCGGGATTCCCTAGTCCAAGGGTCAAGCACGACACTAGCATCGGTTACCTACAGAACAGGCAGGAAGACGAAGAAGCAGTCAACAATTGCATGGTTCTAAAATCAAGGCTTCACAGTTGCTATGTACATTCCTTGCAAAATCAGATTTCCTTTTGTAAAGGTTACCTCTCCCTCAGCAGAAAAGTGTTTCTCTAGATCTCTATCCGTAACACGAGCAGACAAGCCAGTCACATAGAGATTGTTCCCAGGGTTCTCAGCATCGCTCGAGTCCACGCTCCTAAACAAGTTAGATGGTTACAGTCCAGAGTGTTACAATATTCAGAAATGTAGACAGAAAAAGAGTAAAGTTGGATAACCATATTATTAAGAAATTTAAATGTTCAAGCAGCATACCTAGAACGACTCCTATACCTTGAATGACTGCTCGGCCTGTAAGGTGACCGAGAGTCATACCTTTTACAAATAAATCAATCAGTTAGCACAACACAGAGCAAAAGCTTGAAGGGAAGCCATGAAAACAGTTGCACTAAAAAAAGATGAAACAGCTGTCAGTGATTTTAAATAACTTTTTACCTTGATCCTCTTGAGTACGACATCTGCAATGTAAGGAGACGAGCATATCAGCATCGATCAAGGGGACTCAAATATGCAACAACAAAACATAATAGTTCGTGAAAAAGTAACTAAAAATTAACAGTTAATAAAAGTGGACAGCTCACCAAAGAAACCTAAATTGATCACCGAAATTTGCATAACAAAGTAGCACAGATATTGCTCTACAGCATACTCATGTTGCCACCTGACAATATTGCAGGAGTGTTTAACTGATTGAAAAAACATTTTTAAATATAATGATGAATAATCCTTCTCCATCTTTTTTTGAAAAAATAAACCGTCTACTCATTTAGTATGCCCTATGAACTAAGCAAAGAAATACTACAACCATCCAGAACAATACACGGTTCTCATTTAGTATGCCCTTACAATCGCTTTCAGTATATTTTCCTTACTAAATCAACACATGAAGAATACCATAGTGATTTTGAGCTAAAAAGTGTGTTCCCGTTCCGTGAAAATTTGAGCCCCCCCTCCACCACCCCAGATCCATTTTGGTGCCTCTAGCTCAACCAACACCCATCTTTTAAGATGTATACAACATCTCAAAAAAAGAAAGAGAGAGAGAGAGAATCCACACCAAATAAGATTTGTTACCAAAAAGGAGAGAATTGCCACAGAACTACATCAGACAATCTTCGGTTCAGTTTCCTTTTACCACTAACAAAAGTAATACATCTCGAATAAAACTTAATCTATAATCTCTGACAGAACATGATAAGCCAAGTAATTCTATTCGTGACTGCAACCCAGTTATACAAAGGCGGTACACAGGTAGATTGCTCACTTTCGTTCCGATTTTTTCTACACAAATAATAATCGTGACAAAATAAGAGATGAGACCATTAGGCACTGCGAAAACGATTACAGAACCGAGTCCCCTGCTCGGCATCACATCACACGATCAACGTTCCGGTTGAACTGATAAGACGAGGAAAATCGGGCGTTACCTTCCTTGGGAGCTACGTCCGCCCGCGCCGAAGCCTTTCCTCTCCTCCTCAGGCTCTCTCGAGTCACTCGCCTCGCGCGTCAGTTACGCCACGGCCTGGAGCCTTCCCGATCGATCGCGTGGGGTGGGGGAGGGGTCTGGTGAATAAATAGAGGTCGAGGTGGGCGTCGGGCGAAGGTTCTGGAGAGGGGCGGACGTGAAAGCCTTTCAAATCCGGTTGAATTGGTGCCCAGTCGCGCGTACGCGCCACCTTTCGGTTTACACGTGGCGCTGCTTCGCGCCATCGGTTTTTACCCTTTTTCGTGCCTTTATTTCTTTTCTTTTACAATTTCTTACTGGCTATGCGCCGCGTGTGTTGGCTGCCCACGGACGGCTTTGCATAGGCCTCAGCCTCACGAAGCGGCCGCCTCTCTGTTTATTCCACGGCCCCGTTCGGTTCCGCTTTGCTCCTCGCGAAAAAACGTTCGGTTCCGTAACTCTGGACCATTTCGGTGCGCCCTGTTTCCTTGTGGTTGCCGTGAGAGATGTGAACCAGTGGAGCTCGGCCGACCTTATCCCTCTAGATTTAAGTTTGATAAAAATTTGAGTCGATTTCAAGTCGAGTATAAAATTCATTTGATCCTGGTCACGCTCAATCTTAGCTCGTTTAGACGAGTCGAGTTTGAATAGAGCTTAAAACAAGTTGGACACGATTCAGTTATGATCTTCGAACTTTTTTCATAATTCTAGTATCGTTCGTATCATATACATATAATACAGTATAATGAGTTTAAATTTACGGTTTGTGGAGTGGGAAGATGAACGATATTGCACACTATTTACTGCTAGTTGTTACATATTTTTTTTAATACGGTTGCATAACCTAGTTAATTACTCAGTAGCGAAGTAATATGGCTATATATATTGTCTTGTTGACTTAGTTATAACAATTTGATGATAACAACAAACGAGCTTAATTGAGTTACTCGAGCTCGTTGAACTTGCGAGCTTACATGTAGGCTCAAGCTTGGCTCGTTTAAAATTTAAGTCAAGCTTGAATCGAGTTTAGAATTAGTCGGACAGGAGCAAGTTACAATACTCGAGTTCTATTGACAGCCCTAGTTGTAGTGCCACCGTCTCACTCACTCCTCCTTCGCCCCGACTCCTCCACGGCTTCACCCTAGCTGAAGTCGCCATCGTCTTAAGCCTAGAGATGGCAATGGATACCTATTACCGCTTACCCGCGGATATCCGACCCGATGGGTATGGATTTAGATAGGAATTTGTACCCGCGGATACAGGTTCAAAAACGGATAAAACACAATGGATAATTTTTATCGAGGAAAGAAAATGTCGTATAGATATCTTTTTATACGTACTCGAATACTGATATGTAGTTTTCATATAACATGTGGATTAATAAGAAACTGAATTTCCATTATCATAGGAAAAAACTATTTTTTTGTGGATATCAATTTTTTATTATTTTAGAGATAACAAGATTATATATTTTTTACTAATTGATCATGAAAATTGGTTACTTAATTAGACTAATTATATGAGGAAGACTTGAAGAGCGGGTAAAAAATATCCGCAGGTAACGGGTATGGGTAACATTTCATACACGTTTCGAATAACGGATATGGATTCGAGTATAAATTTTTCTAACAGGTACGGGTAGAAGAGGACAATATCCGCGGATATTCTAACCGTTGCCATCTCTACTCAAGCCTGAGCTCTGCCATTTCACTCACTCCTCCTCCTTTGGCTTGTCCGTCTAGCACTCAAAATAAAATCATGACTTAATTTAATCGCTAAACAATCTATATTATAAGTTTTACTCAATGTATTTCTATGTTTGAGACACTTATAAAAAATTATAAGTAATAGCTGTTCGATCTAGATTTAACTGAGGTGAAAGGAACACCAATTTTCAATAAAAATCAGCAATGCCAAATATATGGAGGTAACATATTTTTATCAGTTTTTTTAAACTAAAATAACCAGCGTTAAATAATTCAAAAACAATGGATTACGTGTTGATCCAGATGTAAAAGTTGTTCATTGATCTAGATGTAAAAGTCGTGAAGATTGAACGAAATGGTTTAGTTTACTAGGCAGCAAAACAGGGGCGGCCGGACGACCCATCGCACTGCAGCACCCGACCCGAAAGTAGCACGAGACGCACAAGTCGCTGGAGATCTCGCACTCGCACAGCCGCGCGCTCTCCCCTCTTCGCCCGCGGCCATGGCCTCCGGGCAGGACTCCTCCGGCACGACGCTGATGGATCTCATCACCTCGGATCCGTCGCCTGCCCCGGCCTCCAGGGCGTCGTCGCAGCAGTCCTCCTCGGGCAGTGGCGGAGGCGGCGTCGGCGTCGGTTCCCTGCTCGGGAAGCCCACCCCGGCGCCGGCGGATCGCAAGTCGAAGAAGGGGACGCTGATGCAGATCCAGAATGATACCATCTCGGCTGCCAAGGCGCTCAACCCCGTCAAAGCCTTGCCCCAGCGCAACAGGAAGAAGAAGGCTCGTCCCCACCCATCTCGTCCCCACCGTCCTGCTATTTCTGCTCTCTGTAGTCTCACCTTGTGGTATCTGCTCCTCGTGCAGCCCGTTTCGTACGCGCAGCTGGCGCGGAGCATCCACGAGCTCGCCGCGACGTGCGACCAGGTTCGTGCTTCTGTTTCTGTTGCATCGAATTGCTTGATGGGAGCTTGGATCTGTTGCCTTCAGCTGCTTTTGTGCCCTCCATTTTGCAGAAAAGTTCCCAGAGGCGGCTTGTCAATAGCGTGTTCCCTAAGCTCGCCGTGTACAATTCTGTGGATCCTTCGGTTGCTCCATCTCTTCTAATGGTAAGTATGCCAGCCCGTTACTTCTTTTTCTCCACAATGGCTTGGATGTTGGAGTCATGCTTAACTTTTTGGTGATGAAACTGAGCACTCACAGTAAATTAAGTCATGACAACTCCATAATGTGTGTTAATAGAATTGTGATTAGCTTGATTCTCACCTTTGGATGTCTAAAACAGAGAAATTCTGTAATTAAATATTTATTGTGCCATATTCGATTACAGAATATACTCCATGGCAACCTTTTTTTTTCCGTACATTGACCCAACTTCTGTATTTGCAGCTACACCAGCAATGCGAGGACAGGAATGTTCTGCGCTATGTGTACTATTATTTGGCCCGCATATTGTCAGATAATGGTTCCCAAGGTTTAAGTGCTGCTGGTGGCATACCCACCCCAAATTGGGATGCTCTTGCAGACATTGATGCTGTCGGTGGAGTGACTCGAGCAGATGTTGTGCCCAGAATAGTTGATCAGCTTTCAGCAGAATCCTCTAGTGATGACGTTGAGTGTATGCATTTACCTTATCTCATTCTACATCAGAGCTGTAATGTGCAAATCAATGTTCTGAAATTGCCTTTTTGCTATAGAGCACCTAAATGGCCCACCTCCTTCTTGCACCTTTGTCAGTTGACTATGTTTCGTGCTTAGTTTCGGAATCCTAAGAACATGTTCTCCTTTTCCCCCTTTTGAGAATTTTTATCCTCTTGGAATTTTTTTCTGTAGCAGTATAATGATAATCTACATTTGCAAACATCATGCACTGCATAAAGGAGACACCATCTGATCAATATTTTGAAATGCCTTATTTGAAATCAAGAATGCTGACAGCTGAACAATCTGCTTTATGTGCAAATAATCATTTCACTGTATCATGATGTAGGCTCAGTATGAATAAAATGTTCCAAGTAATTAATGTCTTCAATCCTTTACCTTCTATTTCCTTGCTAAATCATGTCTCTTGGTTCTTCATTTTGCTTAATTATGGATGCTGACCTTTGAAGTTCATGCACGGAGACTTGCGGCTCTGAAGGCCCTTACCTCCTCTTCCACTAGCAGCTCTGAGATGATGGAAAAACTTTACGAAATTGTGTTTGGCATTTTGGAGAAGGTTGGTAATTCATAATGTCAGTTATGGTTTGTACACTAACATTTGTCCCTCAAACTTTACTTTTCTTAGCTCCTTTTCAGTTTCCTGCTCTGAGCTAAACTAAGATATATCTGGATGCTTTCAGGTGGCAGATACTAAACAGAAACGGAAGAAAGGTATTTTTACGAAGCAAGGAGGTGATAAGGAGGTACTGTTTGATTAAGAGTGTGCATTTATTTTCCAAGCTGCTAAATGTTTGTGTATAGTATGCTTTTAACAATTCTCATTGTACTGAGTACTCATTGTCAACATTGCTAATTATAAGCATTGGCAATGCACAATGCTACAGTGACCTAGCAGATTTTTGACACTATGGCAAATATGATAGCCCAACTTACATCACTATTCTTCAATATTTTGTCAATTCAATCTTGTGACACTTTTTCTGATCTCTCTTCATTTCACAGTCTATCATACGCGGTAATTTGCAATATGCTTCTATGAGTGCACTGAGAAGGCTTCCACTTGATCCTGGTAATCCAGCATTCCTGCACCGAGCTGTACAAGGGTGAGTGTCACTTGTTAACTTTGTAAAGCTGATTAATAGGTTTACTGTCCACCTTATATTCTGCACGTATATTAATTTTACAGTGTATCAAATGTGGTTTTATGTTGTTTGGGAACATAGTTTCTGGTGGATTTTCTTCGGCCATCTGTTGAAAAACCAATATTAACTTGACTCCTAAAATAGCTACTAATTTTGATTAATTTCTTCCTTATGTCATATTTATGTATTCAATGTATCTGGATCAACACTTAATTTGTTATCTATTTTCTGAAAACATCATTTTTTTCAGAGGAAAATATAAAGAAGTGATATACTGTTTCATAATCATCTTGTTCTCACCTAGCTTGATACAACTGCAGGGTTGAATTTTCTGACCCAGTTGCAGTGAGGCATGCATTGTCAATAATCTCTGAAATTGCTGCCAAAGATCCATACTCTGTTGCAATGGCATTGGGTTAGTTTCATTACATTTCACTGTCCATACTGCTCATTTTACTTTGAAACACAGAAAGAAAATAGGCCATTATTATATAGAGCATTGCTAATCATGTGTGCAGTTAAGCCAGCAATACCCAAGTCAACTATAATAGTAGAAAGTAGAAACTGCAGTCTTGATGTTTGTTCTTGTAGATTTAGATTCTAATTAATCCTGTTTTCATACACTTTTTTCCAATGGCATATACTTTTTTCATCAATCTCACATATTGCTTAATATTACGCAGGCAAAAGTGCACAACCTGGAGGTATGCTTCCTTTTCGTTCACCATTCTCTGACCATGTTTTTGTAATCCTTTTTTGGACATTTAAATATATTAGAAACGGATTTCTGATTTGCTGTTATCGTATTACTAATAACTACCTCCTATGCCTAATATACGTTTCAAGCAATACAAATTATTTTCTTATTTCGAGGAGAAAAACAAGCAATAGTCATATTTTTTTTGAAAAAAATGGAGTTATAGAATCAAGATTTCTCAGATATTTTTCTAGTATGTAGAAATACAGGTAGGCCTATGATTTGTGTTAGTGGATAATTGAATATATTTTAGCTACCTTTCATAACTATGCTTCTTAACTATGTTTGCTCATTGACCTGCCTGCATGGAATATAAGTAATGGGAAACAGGAGCATTGTCGTTAATTGGACATTATCTTATTGTCGCGAGCCAGTTCTACCGTTTGTTGTTTCTCATTTCACCAAAAAATCACTGCATGATGTTGTACACAATGATCCCTTCATGCTTTGTCTTTTCGGTTATGTTATGAGTTACGATTTTTGTCTTTCCAGTTTCCACTTTGACTTAGTTATTCATGCACAATGTTTTTATACCAAACTGAAACAGGTGCTCTTCAGGACATTCTTCATTTACATGATGTTCTTGCCAGGGTGTACCTCGCAAAGTTGTGTCACTCAATATCTAGGGCACGTGTTTTGGATCGTAAGTGCATTGTCCATATGACCATATCCCTGCTTTGTAGTATCAGAGTGCTTGCATTGGAAAGTGGTTCTGACATATATATAATCTATGCAGAGAGGCCTGACATAAAATCTCAATATAGTTCCCTCCTTTATCAACTTCTTCTGGATCCCAGTGACAGGGTCTGTTTTGAAGCTATACATTGTGTTTTGGGAAAAGTTGACAACACAGAAAGGTACCTGGGAAAGTTGACAGAGTTGTACTTTCAACAGCCTAATAATAGAATATATAAATTTTACTGTATCTTGCAGCATGGAAGACAGAGCTGGTGGATGGATTCTTTTAACAAGAGAGATTCTCAAATTGCCTGAGGCCCCATCTGTAGCTTCAAAGGGTGTTCTTTCAAAATCTAGTGAAAAATCTTCGAAAGCAAGGCGTCCGCAGCCTCTTATCAAACTAGTAATGAGGAGGTTTGTTGTATCTTTCTGAGTACTCAAGCAGTTGATATCCACAGTTCCTATATGCTGCCCTTGTTTCCCAGATGCTTACTAATTGTTTCCTATTCTCAGATTGGAAAGCTCTTTTCGTAGCTTCTCTCGTCCGGTTCTACATGCTGCTGCAAGAGTAGTTCAGGAAATGGGCAAAAGTAGGGCAGCTGCTTATGCCTTAGGCGCTTATGATGAGGGGGCCACTCTTCAAGCTTATTCAGATAATGCTGAATCTATTGAGTCTGATCTTGAGAATCCAATGGCTGAAGGTATATGTCAGATTCCAAATTTATGGACACATTGACATAACTTTGTGTTAATTAAAACTACGTGACTGTTTCACACATCTGTTTTCTGTTGTGTTGGCTATATGTGTTTCCTTTTAGATTAAACCAAACTATAACTGTAACTCTTAAGCATTTTAATTTAATTGTTTTTAATCAAACTGAGGGTTTTGGTCTTATGCTTATGTTGTGGATGCATTTGTGGGCCGCCAATATGGTCGGCGTGGGCCCACAAAGCCCACAACTAGGCCGGCCAGGCCCTGCAGCCGCACCAGGAAAATATTTAGAAGAATTAATTAGATAATGTTTAGGAATAAAAGGGAGTTATAGATTGAATCAGTTTAGATAGAAAGAAATAGACTAAAAAAAGGGAAGAAAAGAATCCTAGTCAGTTTGGGGGATTATCCCCAAACAGACTAGGAGTAGGCTGCGGCCAAAGGGGGGGGGGTCCTGTCCCCCCTTTATAAGCAGCCCCCCTCCCTCATGTTTTGAGCATCCAGGAAAAAATAAGAATCCCCGTTGAGGGCTGTTCTTCTCCTTGGATCACGGTGGCTTCGAACCCTAACCCTAGCCGTCGTGACCAGCTACTTTGTCCCCCACGTTACGTACTGCGCAGCTGCCCCCACGACTCCTCGCTGCTAGTTTCTCCCCTGCGCAGCCCTAAGCGCAGCCAAGGGGTCTCCCCCCTCCCTGTTTCTCAGCATTTGGTATCAAGAGACTCCGGGGCAGCGACCATGTCCGACCCCGTGGACGATTCTGGGACTTTCACCCTCCAAGATCTCGGCAACATGATGAGCAAGATGATGGGGCAGATAGACACCATCAACAAGCGCTTGGACCGCCACGATATGCGCCTTGCGCGCTTTGAGAAGGCACCGGAGCGAGAGCTCTCCTGTGGCGAGGACTTGCAACAAAACTCACCGCAGGGCAGCAACCTTCCCCGCAGCTGCGGCAGCGGCAAGAGCGGCGGCGGTGGCAGCGGCGGCCATGGCGGCAACGACGACCACTACAGTACCAGGCGCCCACCGGGACGCCCGACCTTCGACGACAGCGGGCTGCGTCGTCACAAGGTCAATTTCCCCAAGTTCGACGGGGAAACAAATCCGCTGCCCTGGCTCACCAAGTGTGAGACATACATCCAAGGGACACGTACGATGCCAGAAGAAAAGGTGTGTCTCGCGTCTCTCCACCTGGAGGGTGTCGCGGCCGAGTGGTACACTGCTCTAGAACGTGACTGTGGCATCGTGTCCTGGGAGCGGTTCGCGGACTTCGTCAACATGCGCTTCGGGCCTCCGCTCCGCTCCAACGACCTGGCGGAAATTAAAGATCTCCGTCGTACTGGCACGGTTGAGGAATATCAGCGTCAAATCCTGGTCCTTCTTTGTCGTTGCGAGGACCTCAGCCAGCGCCAGCAGATCAACCTCTTCACAGCTGGCCTCGGCGAGCCACTTAGAACGGATGTGGAGCTGCAGTTTCCCACTAATCTACAAACCGCCATGAGTCTGGCCAGAGCCTTTGAACGTCGACTTGCGGCAATAACAGATAGCGGAATACAGAAGGGCGCCGCCTCTCAACGCTCCACGCGCTCTTCTATTGTGTCCCGCGCCTCTACTACGACCTCAAGTGGCAGTTCTACAGCACCCGCCCCGACATCGTCAACAACGGCATCTTCTCGCCCGCGCTTCAAACGCCTTACACCCGATGAGATGGCTGCTAAGCAGGCAAGCGGCGAGTGCTATCACTGCCCTGAGCGGTACACACCGGACCATAAGTGTGCCGACAAAGGAATCTTCCTTCTGGAGCTTGACGACGATGATGACGTTGACGCGACCGTAGCTGATATGGGCATCTCCTTACACGCCCTGACCGGCATCGACTTCGCCAACACAATGAAGCTCCAGGTCTACGTCCACGGCAACCTACTGACAGCATTGGTCGATACAGGGTCCACTCACACCTTCATCAGGGAACCACTCATCAAGGAGCTCGGCCTGATGATGTTGCCACGATCAGGCGTCGACGTCCGAGTCGCCAACGGCGACTCTATCTCCTGTACAGGCATCTGTCCACGTGTACCCTTGATGATTGCAGGGGATCGCTTCGACGTCACATGCTATGCACTCCCACTGGACGGCTTCGACTTTGTTCTAGGAGTCCAGTGGCTGCGATCTTTAAGACCTATTCTCTGGAACCTTGAGGACCTCACGATGAAATTGTGGCGCGGGGACCGTGAGGTGATCTGGACGGGGCTGCGAAGTTCAGCTCCGGTATGTGCCTCTCTAGCACCACCTACTGATATGATGGGCGCCCTCCTGGATGGCTTCCAGGACCTCTTCGACGAGCCACGCGGGCTTCCTCCTGCACGACGCCACGACCACCAAATCAGGCTCCTGCCGGGCACAACTCCAATAGCTGTCCGGCCGTACCGCTACCCCCAGCTTCTTAAAGACGAGATTGAGAAGCAATGCGCCGAGATGCTTCGCCAAGGCATCATCCGAGAATGCACATCTGCATTTTCCTCGCCAGTACTGTTGGTCCGAAAAGCCGACGGCACATGGCGCTTCTGCATCGACTACCGCGAGCTCAACGCCAGAACTTTGAAAGACAAGTTCCCGATCCCGGTGGTTGACGAGCTACTGGACGAGCTTCGCGGCACAAGGTTCTTCACTAAGCTTGACCTCCGCAGCGGCTACTTTCAAGTGCGCATGCACTCGGACGACATTGAAAAGACAGCATTCCGAACTCATCGAGGCCACTATGAGTTCTTGGTGATGCCATTCGGCCTCACCAATGCGCCGTCCACGTTCCAGTCGTTGATGAACGACGTCCTCGACCCCTACATCAGAGATGAATTCTTAGCTGAAATCAAGAACAGGCTGGTACAAGCACAAGTCACCATGAAAAGGTATGAAGATAAGTTCCGCCGAGAGGTGGAATTTCAGATCGGTGATTGGGTTTGGCTGCGGCTTCATCAGAGGACAGCTGTGGGAGTAATGACGACGCCTTCTTCAAAGATTGGACCAAAATATTTTGGACCATATCAGATCATTCAACGCATTGGGACTGTATCATATAAACTTCAGCTGCCTCCTCAAGCAAGGATACATGATGTCTTCCATGTGTCCCTGTTAAAGAAATTTGAAGGTCCTACTCCCATACAGGTGGTGCCTTTACCACCACTTCTGCATGGACGTGTTGTACCTACGCCTGAAAAAGTACAAAGGGCGCGTTTGAACAGAGGTGTCTGGGAGCTACTCGTCAAATGGGCAGGACATTCTGAAGCTGATTCATCATGGGAGCAACTAGAAGATTTCAGGATGAAGCACCCCCCCCCTTTAAGCTCGAGGACGAGCTCTTTGTCGGGAAGGGGGGAAATGTTGTGGATGCATTTGTGGGCCGCCAATATGGTCGGCGTGGGGCCCACAAAGCCCACAACTAGGCCGGCCAGGCCCTGCAGCCGCACCAGGAAAATATTTAGAAGAATTAATTAGATAATGTTTAGGAATAAAAGGGAGTTATAGATTGAATCAGTTTAGATAGAAAGAAATAGACTAAAAAAAGGGAAGAAAAGAATCCTAGTCAGTTTGGGGGATTATCCCCAAACAGACTAGGAGTAGGCTGCGGCCAAAGGGGGGGGTCCTGTCCCCCCTTTATAAGCAGCCCCCCTCTCTCATGTTTTGAGCATCCAGGAAAAAATAAGAATCCCTGTTGAGGGCTGTTCTTCTCCTTGGATCACGGTGGCTTCGAACCCTAACCCTAGCCGCCGTGACCAGCTACTTTGTCCCCCACGTTACGTACTGCGCAGCTGCCCCCACGCCTCCTCGCTGCTAGTTTCTCCCCTGCGCAGCCCTAAGCGCAGCCAAGGGGTCTCCCCCCTCCCAGTTTCTCAGCAGCTTAATGCAAATATCATTTATCGTGTCGTTACGAAACATGAGTGATTTCTCCATGTTTATGCTGCAGGTACCCGAAAGCCTAATCCACTATCCAATGGCCATGGTGGAATGGACACAATAGCAGGATTGTTAGCATCACTGATGGAAGTTGTTCGGACAACGGTAGCATGCGAGTGTGTATATGTTCGAGCAATGGTCATCAAAGCTTTGATATGGATGCAAAACCCACATGAGTCTTTTGAAGAGCTAAAATCTATCATTGCATGTGAACTGTCTGACCCAGCATGGCCTTCCTCTCTCCTAAATGATGTCTTACTAACCTTACATGCTAGGTTCAAGGTATTGGATCTCTTACAGAGTTAACACTATATGCAGTGGTAATTTTGTTGACTTTTTCAGTAATTTGTTCATTATCTCCATTTTGATGCTTGTTATCTATCATCTGTAAATAATGTCACCTTTACATGTTGTGCTTTTGATTGGATTTTTCTTACACTTTATTTTACTTCTTTCCTTTAATTTTTTCTTGGTTTTTCTAGTTTTAATTTTCCTTCCTATTGTTTAATGTTTTTCATGTTCTAGCAATTCATTCTGATTAGTATTAATATGTTCCTTATTAACTGGTTTCATGATATCCTGGTTTGTGTTTATATGACAGGCAACTCCTGATATGGCTGTGACTTTGCTTGAGATTGCCAGAATTTTTGCAACTAAAGTTCCTGGAAAGATTGATGCTGATGTTTTACAACTGTTGTGGAAGGTAAACCTTTTTTTGTAGTTTCAAATATGATATTGAACCACCAAGGTTCGCCTGACGAAAGGCCAATCCTTAATAGCTAATACGCAAAGCCGCAATGCTTACATATATGCATATATCAATTAGTTTTTTACGCTTTTGTATGTGACACTCTTGTTAGCCTTGACAATGGTTCACATACTAGCTTTTTTGAAAATGGATGATAAATTTTACAAAGATAAATTCTGCCTTTTCAGACATGCCTTGTAGGAGCAGGAGCTGATGGGAAACATACCGCCTTGGAAGCTGTGACTATAGTCCTTGATCTGCCACCACCTCAGCCAGGTTCAATGTCCGGACTCACATCAGTTGATATGGTATCTGCCTCAGATCCAAAATCTGCAATGGCACTTCAAAGATTAGTTCAAGCTGCTGTAAGAATAACATTTCCACTTGGTTGATTTATTCATTCAGCTTGGGTTTTCAGACACTAGCATACTGATGTCTGGTCCTTCAATTATCAGGTTTGGTTTCTAGGAGAAAATGCAAATTATGCTGCATCTGAGTATGCCTGGGAATCTGCAACACCTCCTGGTACTGCATTAATGATGCTGGATGCTGATAAAATGGTTGCTGCT
This sequence comes from Neostapfia colusana, assembly GCA_030760725.1. Classification (NCBI taxonomy): domain Eukaryota; kingdom Viridiplantae; phylum Streptophyta; class Magnoliopsida; order Poales; family Poaceae; genus Neostapfia; species Neostapfia colusana. The sequence goes on along the minus strand of JASWHV010000013.1, from coordinate 85,626,666 downwards.
GCAAGCTCTCGTAATCCTACGCTTGCTAGCGCTCTGACGAGGCTCCAAAGGTGTGCATTTAGTGGCAGCTGGGAGGTAGGGCCCTTTGCAAAATAAAATCCCTTTTAATTTATTTTTTGAAGCACTTGGCAATGTTAGGGTGAGATGCTATATGCCATCTTTTTTAGTGCTGTCTTTCGTATCTTACTCCTTACCTTGTATGTAGATCCGCATTGCTGCTGTCCAAGCTCTGATGACCATTGCCATAAGGTCTGGTGAACCTTATAGACTGCAGATATATGAATTTCTTCATGCTTTGGCTCTTGGGGGCATCCAATCAAACTTTTCAGATTTGCAACTAAGTAACGGTGAAAACCAAGGTGCTAGTGGTACTGGTCTTGGATCATTAATAAGCCCAATGCTCAAGGTCCTCGACGAAATGTATAGAGCTCAAGATGATCTTGCTAGGTATGTGTATGTTTTCCACTAAATTTGCTTAAGGCTACTGGAGAATAGTCCTGAATTGAATGCTTTGTGTTTTTTTGCAGAGATATTCGCCAGCATGACAATAGCAAACAAGAATGGAGCGATGAGGAACTTAAGAAGCTTTATGAAACCCACGAGAGACTTCTTGATTTTGTTTCTTTATTCTGTTTTGTTCCAAGGGCCAAATACTTGCCTTTAGGTCCTACCAGGTATGACTATTGTTGGGTAGTCATTTTTTAGACAAACTTATGGTGACTTGAAATTTTTTACTTCATTGCTAAATGACCCTAAGCAGGGGTAAGGTTGTCTAGAAATAACCCTTCCCCAGACCCCACATGTGTGGGAGCCTTCGGCACTGGGTACGCTCTTTTTTTATTGCTAAATGACCCTAAGAACAAAAAATGTCTGTTTCCAAGTCACCACTGCTTGTTATTTTCAGTGCTGTCTGAAACATTGAACCATACAATAGAATAAAGTAACCGGTATGGCGGTATGGTGTCTGGATCACCTGTTCGATGTTTTGCGGTTAGGTGTGCCAGATTTGTCATTTTTTTTCGTTGGGTCACTGATGATCGCGGCCTCTGCCCATGCTGAGTGCACTGTAATTTTAAGAATTTTTTTCCCTTCTTGAAGTTAACTACCAGCTTTAACAGTTTTCCATGTTATGTTTTCTTTAGCAATGGTTGTGATTCCATGGTGTTTATTTTGCGAAATATCTGCATATTTGACATATTTACATGTTATTTTTTCATATTTATCATATCCATCAAGCAAAATAGTTGATGGCAGCTAGCCTTCATATTTCATGTAAAGCTTTTCCATCAATAGCCATTTAAGGAAAGCACTTGATGATAGCTGGTTTGTATCTGCAGTTACTACCTACACTCTCTAATCTAAATGCATCTAGTTCACTACAGTATTTACAGTGTTCCATCATAAGCCTAATTTTGTAGTATCCTATGAGTTGTAGCTGTGTTATACCAAAAAAATCCCAGTTTAGTACATAAGTGTAAATAGATACCTGGGTTCATTTATCTCTTTGCTGGGTTGCAGTATTGTGTAATTATCATGTCCCTTGACACCGACTATGTTAAATCTTGCTGACAGTGCCAAACTCATTGAGATTTACCGCAACCGTCATAATATAAGTACCTCTGGTGGTCTAAGTGATCCTGCTGTTGCTACTGGCATATCTGATCTTATGTATGAGTCGAAAGAAGCACATAAAGAGACAGCTACTACGCAGTCTGGAATTGACCCTGATCTGGCAATGGCCTGGGCAGCAGGTTTGGAAGATGATGTTTGGGCAAACAACGCACCGGCTGTGGATAAAGTAAGTCTGTTGTGTTCTCTGTTATATATCTGCTTCCTACTTGTCTTCAAGTAAAGGACATACTATTTCCTAAGGACGATGACCCTTTTTTTTAATCATTCCACATATTCATTTTCTGTATTGGATATGCTTATTTTGAAAGTGAGGCTTTCCCAACAACAACAACCACCAAGCCTTTATCCCAAGCATGTTGGGGTCGGCTAAAAGTGATGCTTTCTTTGAAAAAAAATGTTAAGCTTGTGTTGATTTATGATAGGTAAAGGACTTCCTTGCTGGTGCCGGAACTGATGCTCCTGATGTGGATGATGAGGAATACATGAACTCTAGGCCATCAGTTGGATATGATGATATGTGGGCGAAGACAATTCTCGAAACATATGATGCCGATGTAAGTGTTACAATAGATGCTTAAGGTACTTGACTTAATACACTTCTCAATGTGTACAAATGAGTAGACTTTGTTTTGTACTTGCTGCAGGAAGATGATGGTAGGTACTCTGGTGGGTCCTCTCCTGAATCAACTGGTTCTGTTGAAACCTCAATATCCCATTTTGGGGGTGTGAACTATCCATCACTGTTTAGTTCAAAACCATCCAATTACGGAGCTTCACAACAGACGGTAAATCTTGCTTCATCCAAAAAGTCGCTATGTTATTTTCTTTATTTGTGGGTAGGTGGGGGGCATCTGATTACAAGTGCCGCTGTTGAGTTTGGATAAGGCAGATACTGCACTGGTACAACTTTTACCATTTCACAAAAAAGTTATGATTCCTACAGCCTAATATTGGGTTCGATTTTGCTTCAGATTCGTGAAGAACCACCATCATATTCAACATCAGTATTACAAAGGCGCGAGTCATTCGAAAATCCCCTCGCCGGGCATGGAGGTCGGAATTTTGGATCCAACAAGGATGAAGATAAGAATTCTGGAAACCCGCAGTCTGGAAAAGCATTGTATGACTTCACAGCAGGTGGTGATGATGAGGTACGCTCAACTCCTGAAATTCAATGCTTCCGATGTTCAGAGTTGTTAATACATGTTTCTATTTGCACAAAAAACCTAGAAGAAAGTGAATGTCAAAATAACCAGGCAATCTCTTATTTCTTGTCCTAAATTTATGGGAAAGTACACTTACACATATAGAATGTTTCCAGCTGAGTTTAACCACGGGAGAAGAAGTGGATATTGAGTATGAGGTTGACGGCTGGTATTATGTAAGTTCCCATCGCTCCATTCATTCTACTCGTTCTCTCATTGCTAGTGAAAACATTTAAAACTTGGTGGTTACTTCTTTTTCTCAGGTGAAGAAAAAGAGGCCTGGAAGGGATGGAAAGATGGCAGGTTTGGTTCCTGTTCTGTATGTGAGCTCGTGAGAATAGCGGGGCATCTTGTTCCACACTTCTACAAGCTGTTTGGAGTGAATGAGCTTAAGAATAGCACACAGAAGTATCTTCCTGAGCCCGTAACCTTATATGCCATTAGCCTAGCGGAAGGCCATATCCATCATCTTAGTGGTCGTATGATGCATTGATGCGGCAATATTATTGTTGCGGCAATTTACGTGCTGAGCTGGTTTGCTTGTACAGATACCACGAGTTCATTCAGTTGATTGTTTCTTCTGAGGTCATTTGTTTCATAGGTTAACCATCCCATCTGCGTCATTCTGCTCCGTCAGCCCCTGTGTTCTATTGTGCACTGTATCATAGTCAAATGTAGAGGTATATCATTTTTACCAACCTCCTGATCTTGTTCCAGTCTTGTGTATGTTTTGATTCTAGTAAGTAGTCTTGTGTGTAATTTTTGTTCCCAGGGGTTATGAAACGTGTACCATAGTAAAGTTTAATCAACCAATTCTTTATTTTGTTCAAGGCGCTTTCATATCTGATCGAAACCATTAATTTGCTCAATGCCCCATGTTTAAGAAGTCCTACTGCGTATTGATAATTAAATGCTAAACCGTGACTTATACTACCTAGGAATTGAAGTTGTTGACGTCCAGACAGATGCATCAAACTAATTTTGCTGCCTGGGCGCGTCAATAAAGAAAATATGGAGTACTAGGTGGGTAAGGCGCATGTGTTGTTGTAGTCGGATGGAAATCAGTGTCCGTTTTACGTGTGCATCTTTTTTTTTTTTGAGCAGATGCATGTAATAGGAGCAATGGATGTTAGATGAAGCCGTAGAGAGGCACCACGTCTCGATTTGTCATGGAACCCGTGGTCTATGGACCAAACCTGCTTTTGTGAGCCGTAGAGAGACACCACGTCCAATGCTTGTCTTAGTTGTCTAGTACTCTAGTAGAGGCCATAGCTAATCCTCCGTGGCAATGTGGCATGGAAAGCCAGCATCCTCCTCGTGCCCTCTCCCCACCCTCTCACACTCTGCGCTCACAAAAGCGCAGCAGAAGCCCATATGCCAACGTTGCTTCGCTGCACCATCTCTTGGGGCATCACAGAAGGACGCGAATGGCTTCTTCATCCATCACCTCCCCTAGTTGTACCTCTTTTTCCCGTCGTCTGTGTCACCCCTCCTCTGGAGATATCGCCCTGTGCCGGCCAGTGTCGTGGCGTCCTTTTGGCATGGAGACAGCTGCCGCGATTCTCAGGTTCAACGGAGCATTGCTCCAGGCGGAAGCTCTGCAATCCACCTGCCTGCGTTACTCCTGGACTGAGGCTCGTGCCAGGGCATGTAGTACAGCTAGCTAGACAACTTTTCTATCGGGACCCGTTTTTGTGGTACGAAAAAAACAGTTCATGCAATTCATTCTGTGCAAAAAGTTAGCTAGAAGGTCCATATGCAATGCTGCAGACACTATGATAGCTTCGTGTACTATAATGTTCGGTAATCTTATTTTTTGGAAAAAAAACCTATAATGTTCGGTGATCGGTATGGCAACAAGCTATTAATTTTTTCGTTTGAATTATAAATCGAACTAAATAGTGTCAAATAATTTGAAACGGAGAAAATAGTCAGTTCAGTGGTTGAGAACGCAAAGCGGCCGTTATACATCTACGTCGATCACTAAATAATGTTTCGATTTTTTCGCGAGGGAAATAGTGTTTCACTTCGTCTCAACCTTTTGCGCCTATTAAAATTCTGTGTGGAACGCAGCAGCCAGTGAGTAGGTAGGTAAACCTGCACTGCACGTCTGACCAGCCGCGAGAGCGAGGAAGCAACCGCTACACGCGTCGCGATGGGGAGGAACGGCGGCGAGGCGGCGGCGGCGGCAGCGGGGAGGAGGAGGAAGGGGTTCGGGGGCATGGACGAGTTCTGGGGCTTCTACCTGAGCCAGCACTCCAGGCCGGGCACGCGGCGGTGGCACTTCCTCGGCACGCTGGCCTCCCTGGCCTGCGTGGCCCTCGCGGCCGCCACGGGCCGCGCCGCGCTCCTCCTCGCGGCGCCGGCGCTCGGGTACGGCATGGCGTGGTACAGCCACTTCTTCGTGGAGGGCAACCGCCCGGCCACGTTCGGGCACCCCGTGTGGTCCTTCGTCTGCGACCTCCGCATGTTCGCGCTCACCCTCACCGGCGGAATCGACGCCGAGCTCGCCCGCGTCGGCCTCTGCGCACCGTGATTGACCCCGGATTTCGTCAACTGTACCCGCGCCTGCGCGTAGCGTATCTGAACGTACGCCTGAATCAGTATTCAGTCCTACCCTGCCGCTCTGTCAGCGAGTCGTTCGTAGTGATATCTCTAAGAGAGACAAAGATTTCTGTCGACCGAAATCTAGCAGCTCCTTTGTATTAATCAGATAATATTGCTATAATGTTTCATTCTGAATGTTATAGTGTTTACTTTGCTCGTGGTTCCCAGTTTAGCAATGCATATAAACACATAAAAGAATTAAAAGATGCACTCTTCTACCTGATTTTTGCATATATATAAAATATAAAGCTACCAGTTTTCGGCTCCGTTTTGCTGCTCATAAATCATAAAGACAGCTACTGGATGTATGCATATATATATAAAATATAAAGCTACCAGTTTTCGGCTTATAACATTATGTCCTCTCCGTTTTGCTGCTCATAAATCATAAAGACAGCTAATTATCTTTACCTTTTGTGTATACTTCCAGCTGCTATTCATTAGAGCGGTTTTAAGAAGCTGTTCTTGGCGTTTACCTGATAAGCAGCTGAGCTCCTCGCTGTTCAACATATTTTTGTTCCATATGTTAAAGAGCATGTTCTGTGATTTTCGTTCATCGAGTGTATTGAATATCAGGTCTTTGGAAGAACAAGGTCTTAAGTTGCCTCCACTGTTTCTGAATATTGTACTGCAGGTGCCGAGAATATTGTATTGTACAAGTTTTCAGCTCCTGTTGCAACGCACATGCATGTAACTAGTCAATATAAATAATAATACCTGTGCGTATGTGTATTTATCTATAGAGATAATCCAGTTCCATTTGTTCTTCTCTCCCAGTGATTGCTCTGATCTTATATTTTCACCTCTGTTTGCAAGCAAGCTAATCCAGATTCTGAACTGGGCACAATACGTAGGAACATTTTTTGCTTCATTTGACAGGCAACAGAGACTTGTGATGCAAAGCTCGAACTTTTCAAGTACACCTATTACAATAATATTGACCAATAATGTGATAGATACACGCTCCCATCATCCGAGGATAACCAGTGTGTGTGTTTTTTTACTTGCCGCCCGGTGGAAGCAGATGCCTGATGTCCGAAGAATATATCGTTCAGCTGTCGCTTCTGCTAGGCTTGTCTGACGTCTGATACACCTGAAGTACGCACAAGTTACTTGGTCACCGATGAGCTCTCAAAACAGAATATATCGAACGGAATAGCAGGAACACCAGCTCGAGCGTAAAGCGATGACCCGAGTAGAGCTTGTCCTACCGGGTCAGCCGACGGGATCCACTCGTTGGTCGCAGGGTTCCCCTTGCAAGAAGCATGTCGCTCTGTTCCGTCACGGCCTTCGTGGGGTTCGAACGGGGCGCCGTGAGTTTTGTCCATCTTGATGAAGCCTGTTCCGGTCTGCTCTCGCGGTACATGCGCGGACAATAATCGTCACAGATTCACAGGTCAGTAAAGCAGCTAGCTGGTGATGAACGTCATGCATACAAGCAGCAGGAACAGGAAGAGCACTAATAAGCCAGAGTGACCGTGTGGTGCTGCTTGCCGACGCAGCAGAGATCCTTGTAGTACTCCGTCTCCACGAACTCCTCGCTCGCCTTGCCGCCCTCGTGCACCAGCTTCTGAAAAATGAAGGAACAACCGGCGCGTCACCAAGCTGCTCTGCTCGCGGTCCGGGCATCTGGCGGGCTGCCACTGGCGCGCGGGGCGGGGGGGAAGAAGGGCGCGAGAGCGAGACGAGACCTCGGTGTGCGCTTCGAGTTCCTGGAACCTGTCGAGCTCGGGGCTGGAGTTGCCGCCAGCGTCGCCCGGGACGAGCGCGTCGGCGTAGACGGCGGAGTGCTCGCTGCGGGACGGCTTGGTGTGCCGCTTGGGCGCCGCGCCGTCGAAGTACTCCCGCACCTCGGCCTCCCGCGCGGCCTCGGCCTCCGGGGAGAGGCGCGCGTCGCTCCTGCCCGGCCTCATCGACATCCCGCTCCCGCGCGCGCCCGCTCGATTCGCCTGGACCGGGAGCGCCCGTGCTATTATGGCGCGCGGGGGGGAGGAGACGCCGCGAGCGATGGCGCCGCGGGCGCGGGTGGCCAACCAGATATTTTGTGACGACAAAATATCTGCAGGAGGTAGGTCCCCCGGTCCCCGCACGCTGGCAAGTGGTGACCCGCGCGGCCATACATAATAGATGCGATTTAATTTGTAATCTTGGGTAATAATTATATAACGACTCGTATTAGGAGATAATACATGCTCTAAAAAGATAGACTATTTCAATGGTGTAGCAAGCTCGATACGATCTTGTGAATTTTCAAAATTTGTAAGACGAATATGTGACAGCTATATTCCTCGATCAGCGTATGAGCAATTATTTATTGTGTTTTCCTGATCGATGGTTGCGCGGGCCGTGGACCGCTCTATGGGCCGTCTTGATCTGCGTATTGGGGTCACCATCGATCAGAAAGCCCATGTGCCGATTCGAGAATTAGGCCGTGGCCCATTTTCTTTGTAGACCCGGCGGCTCACCATCACCAGCCGCACCTCTCCAAAACCCGGCCACATCTTGTCCCCCTTCTCCAACCTTCCATTTCCTGCGTTCGGGAAATCGGCTCGGAGACCAGAGAGCGTGGCGTGTGCTTGCGGATTGCAGGAGAATGGCGGCAGCGGCGCGGCCATCGAACGGTTGATACATGCTGCACTCGCCCAACGGGTGTTCCTCGTGTCCCATGGCTTCCTGATCCCCACGCATATGTTTGATTCGGTGGTGGTCGTCGCAGCCACTCTTCTTGCGCGGCTCAGGGACGGCACGGCCAAGTTCGAGCTCCTCGACGACTCCGCGCCCGCGACTCCGACCTGGCCCCGCCTCCAGTGCTTCGCCAGGATTGCCCCCTCGCTGTACGTCTGCGTTTTCTTCCCTTAAACTATATCGATACATCTGAGTCGATCGGGCTGGTTTCATCGTGGAGCTGCAACAACTTGTTCTGTATGCAGGAGGGGAGGGTGGTCGGCGGCGCTGAACAAGGTTGAACAGTACGGGGTTCAGAGGGTCACCGGCGATGGCCGGTGCATGTTTCGGGCGTTGGTAAGTCGCAGTATCTCTTTCTGCTGCTGCACTGTGCGCCTAGGAAGCTGATGGATTGTGATTGTTCATTGGAATCTGTCTTCTGATGAGTTTGAGTTTTTGTAGGAGTAAATACTATTCCAAGTGCTTTAAAACTTAAAAGGCATTTATCTGGATTCACTGGAAACTGATATGCTGTTTATAGGTTAAAGGAATGGCAAAGAATAGGGGAATCCCTTTGACCCCAAGGGAGGAGGTACTAGATGCAGGTAATCGAAACATTCCCTTGTCCATCGATTAATTTCTAGGTTATAGTGTTCTATTATTTCTTTCATTTACTCGTTAATTTTGTGGTTGATCTGAGATACTTTGAGCTATGTGTAGGGCAGACCGATCAGTGATTTTTTTAGAACATCATTCTTTAGCTGGCAGTAAAATTTATTTTATCACGGTATTGTCTATAGTTTGTCATTTCTCATTTTTCTTATTAAAGAAACTGAAGTTTATAATCATGTTAATAATCAGAACTTTTATTTAAAAACAGAATACCTGTTACAATATTAGTATCCCTAAAATTGTTTAAGTTAGAGTGCCATTTGTACCACCATGATGTCAGCCAAGAGCCTGCCTCAGTTCTTATCTTTGACCTGGAGGAACACTTTTACTTCATGCATCGGTTTAGGTTCACCATATTATTCAGAAGATTATATTAGTTCAATTCCCAACCGTAATTTCTTTTGGAAAACTTCTGGAAAATCGGGGTTTCGTCTAGACATAATCACCAGAATAAAGGTGTCCTATCTAGTGATACCTGAAATGATCTGATAGACATTGTTCAGTCCATGTTGCATATAGCACATCTGCAGTTCTGCACGTTCAGCAAATAAAGGTTTTCTTTATTTTCTTGAGCAAGTTTACATCCATAGAATGTGAGAATCATCTCTAAGCTATTGTGTGGCTATTTTGTAACAGAGATTTCACCTGATATTTATGGTCTTTCCTTTTGATAGAGAATTTATTATTGAAAACTTTAAAACAATGTTATACTTAAGACCCATCTCATTTTCCTAGACGATTTGCGGATGGCTGTGAAAGAAGTTATATGTGACAGTGCGTCTGAACGCCAGAAGTATGAAGAAGCTGTCATTGCAATTACTGTGGAGCAACCATTGAAACGGTTAGGATCCTATAATTTCTTTTTTGCTTTGATGTCATTAACTGAAATTAAGATGCTGAGTTATTTCTGATTTGTGTAGCTACTGCCAAAGGATAAGGCGACCTGATTTCTGGGGTGGAGAGTCTGAACTCCTGGTATAGATTACACTGTTTTAAAAACTTAACATCATTAATTTGTGTCAGCAGCATTCTTTCATCAGCTTAGATCCATGGAACATCCGATTGACATCGTAAGAGGAGGTCATGCATCTCCTTTGTTCTATTGTGCCAAAAAGATACACTTGTGTTGGACTTTAGCATTTAACTTCTTGCCACTCTTAAGAAGTGTCAATTCACGCTGTCACTGACTTTTGGGGTCACCTGCGTCAATGATGGTGGGCTAAAGTGGCAAATCTGTTTACACTCAAATCATAGGAGTAACAAATTATTAACTGAAGATTCTAAGCCAAATGAGTCATAGCTGTTTGAGGAGCAGGATGCCAGTTACCTTGCTATTTTGCAGTTAAGGAGGAAATGATCTTAGTATAAGTTGCAGATGACATTTTCTCCTTGCAGGTTTTGTCCGGACTGTGCCGGCAACCAATAATTATTTATATTCCGGAGCGTGAGGTAAATTATACCATTTGTGGATATAATACATGTACAAAGATACATACTGGACACTTAATTAAAATTTGTAAATTGTTGTGAACTTAGAAAGCAAAGTGAGTCATATTTTTATTTGTGTGTATTTTATGCGAAGATGATAAAGTTACAATAAAATATAGGAACAGTAGTGAATCTTTTAAAACCATCATTACCATTGGAATGGATTGTGGCATGATCCACTAAAATAAAAAATGAGATTTAAAAGTGAAAGTGAGCTTAGCACTCCATGATCTACATAATTTTAGTCTGCATGGACATTAAATTTTAGATTTTGTCTTCAATGTTTAATATGTTCCAAGTCCTTATAGTTCTAGGATCTAGATATTGTCAAGATTCTGATGCAAAAATATGATAGAACTTGGAAGTATATTGGCTAGCAATAAAGTTGAGCGGAAATTTTGTGGGTATTTTACTCTTTGTACTTTCTCCTGCTTTACCCAAATCCATTGTTAAAATTGAGGTTTTTATGTGGATTAAAGCATTATGTTTTATTTCCTTATTAGCTATGATGTTTGAGTGTGTGTTTGTAGGATAGAGGTACTTCTGTAGATTTCACTTTAAGCAGCAACTGCTGCTATCTTCCCATGAATTCAGGTTGGCTCACATGAATTGTATTTGTTTACAGTACCATGGCCGGGGTAATGGCTTCATTCCCATAGCTGAGTACGGATTGGAATTTACCAAAAATTCAAAGCACTGGAAGAAAAAGATGCCAGTAAGGCTGTTATACAGCGGGAGGAACCATTATGATTTGTTAGTGTAACATGGTTGCAGAATTGGTTCACGTAAAATATCAGTTATGAGAATCAGTTTTCCGATTCAAGAACTTGTTCGATGATCAATATGTAAATTTCGGTCATTCGTTGTCATTCTGCTGTTGCATCCTTTGCTCGTCTATATTTCTGCATGTTGTTCGGCCAACAATAGGGGCCTTATGATAGCACGAGAACGAGATTAGGAGATGCTGCGTATCTACATGTCCTAAATGCTTTGCATGGTAAGACCAAATTCTATCTACATGTGATTTTTTAGTGATGGGTCTGAGTTTTTGTTCGGTTGGTAGCGGGCATGATAATGGTTCGTTCGTCGTATTTGCTGGTTGAGGGGCAATAAGACGATTATGCTGCAAATCCAATAATTCGAACTCATCATGTTGCGAGCATGGTTGACCGGATCATGTTGTCGCTGCATGAGCTGTGGGATGATAGTGCCTGAAACTTTATCTTTTAATTTTAATGATAATTCTTTTGTCGTTCGGCTACAGCAGGAAGCTGCGATCGTTAATTAACTTCAGGATGTGCTCTGCTCTCCGTGACTAGGGTTTCTCGTGGCGGCGGCAGTGGCAGCAGTGATGGCGATTACGTTCTCTCTCCGAGATCCAATCCATGCAATCCAAGGGGAAGGAGGCCTGTCCACCGTGCCGCCGTCGTGCCGCCGCCGCAGCGATAGGCCACGACCCCACTCTCCAAGTCGAAGGGTCCAACAGCGACGAGTCGACTGGGAGCACGAGAGGACGACACGCTCGTCCACCGACGGTCCCACATGTCAGTAAGATTGTTAAGAGTAGTGGACACATAAAAAAAATGCAAAGTACGCTTCACCCTCTCGCTCTCATGTTTCTCTTAAGATAAGTCCTTTCACTCCCAATAGAGTTTGAAGAAAAAGTTTTAAAAATATTTCTGGTAGACCGAACTTCCTCGTGTTGTGGCAGCACGAATGAAAAAAAAAAGGAATACCGGGGAAAAGGCTGGCCGACGTGGCCCGCACCGCGCCTGCCCGGCAATAATATCTCCCCGTCTCAGGATCTGACCCCGGGGCCCCACTTCCCCGCCCACCCATGCGGACAATTGGCTTCGCTTCTGCCGCATTCTCCCCGCCCCGCCCCCGGGACGGCGGGATTCCACTCTCGCCGCCATGCGGGCCTAGTGTCCCTGACCCTACTCTCAGTGAGATGAGCCGCTAAATAGCTTCGTCCGCAGAGTCGCGCACTAATGGTGGTTGTAATAATTGCGCATTAGTAGTTTAGTACTCAGCAGCAGGCCCCGCGCTGGGCCCCACATCCCCTCCCCCCTCTCTCCCTCTCTCTCTTGCCTTTCCTTTCCGCCGCGGCAAAAGTGAGGCGCTGCGAGCTGAGCTGTGGGGTTGGAGACGAACCAGTCATAATTCCACTGCTTAATTGCATCTCGTCTTCGGCCGCGTATATAAGCGCGGCCATCTCGATCCCCCGGCCGAGGTGCTCATTCCCCCGCGCACAGGCCCAAGCCGGACCGCGCTCTCAGATCTCGGCTGCAGGGAGGGGGAGGACTCGGAGGAGACAGGATGTTCAGCGGGACGCAGCAGAAGTGCAAGGTGTGCACCAAGACGGTGTACCCGATGGACCAGCTCTCCACCGATGGCGCCGTCTTCCACCGGTCCTGCTTCAAGTGCCAGCACTGCAAGTCCACCCTCTCCGTATGCCACGCCCCTCCCCTTCTCTGTCCGATCCTTATCGGGTTCTGTTCATGTGGGGAGAGTAAAGGGGGGGGGGGAGAAGAAGAAGATTTTTGCGCTAGATGGATCTGTCGGATAATGCAGTGTCTGTGGCTGCAGATCTGCGATTAATGTGGTTACTGGATCTGGTGTTAAGAGTTCTGTAAAAAAATCCCCGCGCTTAGAGTTCGTGGTGATTTTCTTACATTTCGACTGTTTCGCATTCTCTCACTTGGTGAAAAAGAGGATCGAGACCAAACTTATCGAAAAGAGAGGCGCTCCTTTGACCTTTCTATTTTCTTTAAGAAGAATATATTACTTTTTATCATCTAGCTTGGAGGGGTTATGCAGAGATGTGCATGGGCCTGACAATCTCTATATTCATCTTGTTTGCCTTTACTAGCTTAGCAACTATTCCTCGTTCGAAGGAGTACCGTACTGCAAGACCCATTTCGAGCAATTGTTCAAGGAGACCGGCAGCTACAACAAGAGCTTCCAATCCGGTAGGCTCTATTTGATTCAAAACACGAAGATCATGAGACGTTAATAAGTCCTTATGTTATCAAATGTGCTCTGATGCGATAATGAGTTTGTGGGTTGTCTTAATTTCTTTCAGCCGTGAAGAGTACTCCGGAGAAGGTGGCTCCTGAGCTGGTAAGCGCCCGTCTACCCGTTTTTCTGTCTCTGTTGCAATACTCTAGAAATAGAGTAGTGATTAACGTTCTGCAAAATTTGCTGTTCAGACTAGATCGCCTAGCAAAGCTGCAAGAATGTTTTCAGGAACACAAGACAAATGTGCAACTTGTGGTAAAACTGCATATCCTCTTGAGAAGGTAATTTTAGCCACATCATGCTCGTTTAGTCTTCAGTATTTCCTTTCAAAGATTTGCTATTGGTTCGTGATGCTATGCATTTTGTTAATTAGTTCGTCGAGCAAATCTTTTGTTTTCTGTCTGTCATGATCCATCAGAGTCTTCTTTGCTTGCTTATCTTGATTCATCAAAGTCCTTCCCAATCGCTCTCTTTCAGCCTCCAAAATGTGTCGTGCTCAGTTGTAATTCATGTATGTTAAAAACACATTGCAGGTATCAGTTGAAGAAAAGGCATATCACAAGTCCTGCTTCAAATGCTCCCACGGGGGCTGTGCCATCTCACCGTCCAACTATGCAGCCTTGGAGGGCATCCTCTACTGCAAGCACCATTTCTCTCAACTTTTCAAGGAGAAGGGAAGTTACAACCATTTGATCAAGTGTGCCTCTGTCAAACGTGCCGAAGCACAGCCAGCACAACCAGCCAGTGGGGCCGCTGATTCCTCCTGATCAGGCCATATCAACACAGCGGGATTGGATGGCAAAAAATTGAAGTCCTCCCGCTTTTATCTGAAACCTGCTGCATGTTATCGTCTAGCCCTGAGGGTACTAAACTTATCCGTTTTGGTATGCTCTGCTGTGCTAGCTGGATCACAATGGAATTGCTACCATTTTCGATGAATTTGTTGTGCATTGAGTACTGAAATCAGATTGTTCTTATTGAGCCTATATTATTTTCTTGCCTTCTGGAAAACCGTGTTGCCGTTTGCTTTGGTAGCAACCTAGTCACCCCTGTTTCAGGAATCTGCTTGGGATTCTGCCGTCTCAAAATGGGAAAGGAAGGGACGCTCTACCAGGGAGGATTCTTGACCTGCCTGTGATTTATGGGATACGCTACCCTCATGTTGTGTCATGAAACGAGAATAGAACCCAAAAACAATTCATGGCTCAAAACATCAATTTGAGAACGGAGAGTTTTAAATTGTTGTTGTTAGGATAATTTTATTTAATTTTATACTAGATTTGTTGCCTTAACATCCATTCGAGAACGGAGAGTTTCTCACATTTTGGTGTTAAGCACACAACACTTTCTAGTTTCCAACCTGCTTGGTCTGCTATCGGAGTAATTCCATGGTCTCAGTCTGTTTCCGTTACATGTTTCAAGCTAGACATAGGAACAACAGAAAAACTTCACATTCTTGCAGAGGATCAAATCCACTAAAACTCAATAGAACAATAAAATGAAATGCACCCACATTTCTGAAATCGTTTCTATCAAGAACTTTGTACTCATCTTTATAGTCCGCACTGTACAGGCATTAAACAAATCCGAGTTGAACAACAAAAAGGTAACCCCCACCTCTTTGTCCACAACACCTTGGACAACAATGCCATCGTCTGATATAAAATTGTATATTTAGCCGCCCGGTATCGATACCTTTGGTGAAAGAGTACAATCACAACTTGACGGTACAGCAATAAAAGGCCAAGTGACTAGCACATAAATGCGGATCAAGATATCCAAATATCTCCACTACAAGTCAGCTCGTGCTTGCCGTTCTCCAATTTTCCCCAGCATAAACACTGTCACTTCCAAGTTCATCCTCAATTCTGAGCAGCTGCAAAGAGAACTTGCGCTGTTACCAAAAGCCAATCAAGAGGCAGCACAACGTCTAAGGTGTTGCGGCTCATATACTAAAGTCTAAAACATAAATACATGGTATAAAAGATCAACAAAAAACCTGATTGTATTTAGTAAGACACTCTCCACGGCTGGGAGCACCAGCTTTAATCTGTCCGGCCGCAGTACCAACAGCAAGATCAGCGATGAAAGAATCCTCGGTATCTCCAGACCTATGTGACACCATCACACCCCAATGAGCATCCTTTGCCTGCTTCACAACCTCTATGGCCTCAGTAACAGTGCCAATTTGATTTGCCTGCATACCAAAAATGGTGTTAACATTCAACAATAAGAAGACATCCCATGACTTAGGTTTCAACAATTTGTAAAAGAAAACAGCAGTCTATGAAATAACCATGATCCAAACAAGCCTAAATAGTGGAAACCATTTTAACAGAGCAAAGATTCAGACGCAAACACTATATGTACATTCAAGGCGCCGTTGACTGTATCTTACAAATTTATTTTAAATTATTCATGTTCCAGCAAGTTCAATATAGATCAACAATTCATATGGCCGTGGCAGATTCAATGCCACATTATTTTCCATAAATACACTTACCCAAAACTGCAATCGAAGAAAGGGGTCATACTTATTAAATAAAAAGGCAACAGCATGAACATATGGTCACAAAGATGACTAGCTAAACAAATAAAGCATGCCTAAATCCAGAGTTATTTCTCATGTGGAACTGTTACTAGTTGCTCCCGTACTATCCAACATTGATTTGAAGCACAAATCAGCTCCAAAATGTGTGTGTATTTCAGACCATGCAGACGAAGTAAGACTTGCCTTGAGAACAAGAGCATTGCAAGTGTATTCATTTACTGCACGCTTAATGCGTTCTGGGTTGGACATCAACAAGTCATCCCCCGCAACCTGTACATATTTTACGCCGTAAGCTCCTCATGAACACAAAATTATTTCGTACTTAAAATGGAATGAGAACAAGCACCTGGCACAACTCTAGAGTGGTCAACTTTTTTGAGAGCTCCCAGTCATCTTTGTCAAAGGGCTGTTCGATGGAGACAAGTGGGTACTCTAGTACAGAAATGAATTGTAAGCCTCTATGAAATCAAAGGGTGTATACAAAAACTGATATCGACATCAAACCAGTTACATGCCTGAACAAAGCTGACTATACATCTCAATCATATCATCTCCAGTTTTGAAGTTTTGCCCTGATTTTTTTGCTGACATGAACTCCAAATCATATTTCTTTCCTGCAAAAAAGGTTGAAAAGCATAGCCACAGGGCTATCTCATTAAAACAGTGAACAAAAACTAACCAGCATATTTAACATATTTTCAAGCTCACATTTCAATGGTTTCTGGGTGCAAGCAGATATGTAACAGTATCATTTGAAGAGTTTTGCTAGATGGTGCCCACGAGCCATGCTTGCAGTGGCAGTAGCATCGTTCCATTGTGTGATGGAAATATTAAATGAAAGATAACAGAACGGGAAAGGAGGCATGCATATCATGGACAAAGGCTGGAAACATGATACAGGCAAGGCATCATTTCTTAAGAGATACCAGGCACAAGAATGCTTGCATACTATCACCAGATTCTTAACAGTCTATTTGCTAGATGGTTAAATCTTCCATTATATACACATGTAATACACCATAATTAATCCATCCTTTTATATTTACCTGTGCAAAAATCAGTAGCTGCGACATTAATTCCCAATTTTATTCTTCCATTATATCCAGCTCTCTCTATTGCAGCAATAACAAGATCCAAGCCTTCAGAAATGCTGAAATTGATAAGACAAGATAATGTGGCATTTTGAAATCCGTATGACAGTTCCACCATCGTAGAAGGGAAAACAATGGATGAAAATAAAATATGTAAGAAAAAGTAAAAAATCAATTCCTTACGTGCCTGGAAATATTTGGAGCAAACCCACCATCATCTCCTATGTTGCAGCTTCCTGAACCATATTTCTCCAAGATAATGTCCTGTAATATAAAACGTGAATGAACTGTAAGAAACCTTAATAATCTTTTTGTACTTTGAAAAAAAACTGAATGCGGTGATGTGCTTCGAAGGCAAAGCCCAGATTAATCGACCGTAAGCATATCCAGAATAGAGGGGTGGGGGAGAGGGGGTATGCAGTGTTAATTTGTACAGAACAGAAGCTAACTCCATTTTTGGTTAATATCTAACTTCAGATGAGAGTAAGGACAAATTTATGTTGCCGAGAACATGTGTTAGTATAATAATAGTATAGGTTTGCAGAGCAGACTTAACCTTGAGATTATGATATGTCTCAGAACCCATCTGCATTGCTTCTTCAAAATTCTTTGCTCCAACTGGAAGGATCATAATTTCCTACAAATAAGCAATTTTTTCTAACAATTGCAGCAAAATTAAGACACCATAGATATACACGAACTACCAAGCCACTTAATATGCGCCCATGTAGTACGAACAGGAAAAGAAGGACTCAACTACAGAAAATAAAGGCGGTCTTTCAAATCTGCCTTTTGTTCATGCGAATTTTGCTTTTCTTTGTAGAGAGTGTTCAGGAGAGAAAAATTGGTTGTAGGAGGCAATCTAAGAGGCTTTTAGGGAATACTTGAACGGGAAGGGTGTTGCCAGCATGTTTTCCACCATTAATGACTGTAATTGCAGGGACAGGAAGCATTGTAGCGCTTTTGCCAACAAGATCTGCTATATGCTTGTAGAGTGGAACCTGCATATAAATAAGCTTCTATCAACAATAAAACGAAGTGGTATTGACACATTTTAACCTACAGCCCCAATGGTTTTGGCAAAAAAACAAAGCAGAAGAAACACCACCTCCTTTTCAGCAGCACCAGCTTTACAAGCTGCGATTGATACTGCCAGCATAGCATTTGCTCCAAGCTCAACCTGCATTTGGTAGTTGGTGCAGTGTCAAAGTTACCTTCCACACTGAAGGAATCCCATTCCTTTCGAACAAGGCTAGGGTATTACGGATGTGGAAAACTGGAGGTTAGTAGTCAGTAAAAACAAAAGTCAACATCGAAAAGATCATTGCACTATCTCCAAACAGCATATATGTGACAAAATAGAACCAATTCGTTGCGTAATTGTGTAATGGTACAACACCTAAGCTGCTCAGCATACTATTGCACAATCCAGTAAAAATATTCGTGGTACACATGAGGATTGGCAATGAAAAATTAACGGTAGAGAAGGAGAAGTGTCAGGGACAGTAGTTTTAGTGCTTTACCTTGTGGCGCGACTTGTCCAAGTCCATGATTGCCTGGTCGATCTGTGCCTGTTGCTGCGGATCCATCCCCACGAGCGCCTCCGACACCTTATCGTTGATCACCCGCACCGCGTCGGCGACAGCCCTGGCAAGGTTCTTCCACCTCTCCGCGTCCCGGGCCGCGCCGGCGGCGGCTCCCTCGGGCGCGCCCGCGCCGGCCGCGGAGGCCCGGTGCACGGCCTTGTTGGTGTGCAGCTCGACCTCCACGGCCGGCGCGCCGTGCCCGTCCAGGATCTGGCGCGCACGGACCCTGGTGATCACGGCGGGCGTCGCGCGCCGCATGTGGCCCGCGATGAAGAGCGCCGGGTCGGGAGCCTTGGCGCGGACCGCCGCGTTCACGGCCTCCTCGATCTTGCGCGAGAGCTGGTGCTTCACCAGGTACTCCTGCACCGACATGGCTGACTCAGCGCCTCAGCGGCGGAACCTGGCCTGCTACCCTTTCCTCGCCTCGCCTCGCTGCCCTCCTCCGCCCCTCCGCTGCAACTCTGATCGTCACGAGGTGCGTGGGCACTCGCCGAACTCCCAGTCCCAGGACCCGCTGCCTGCGTGGGCTGAGCTGCCTGCGTCCCGAGAAAGAAGAGAGAGCGTGCACGTGCTCCAGGCTCCCGGCGTGGGCCGAAGAGGTGTTCGGCTTCTTCCGGAACACAGGCGTTGGCCCATGGCCGAAGATTCTGCTGAGGCCCGTATACTTCTTCTTCAACTAGAAACAGAACATGAGACGCCGGAAAGCTCTAGTGCCTTCTCCAGGGACCCGGTCCGTACTCATTCCAAGCCACGTATCGACTCGAGCGGCGTCGGGTCCATGCCGGAACAGATGAGAATCCTCTAGAACCACATTCTCCTCCACCCCGATCACCACTCCCCGAGCCCTATAAAACCTGGCTCCCCGTGGCGACAAGGACGGCCCAAGCTAAGACAGCAAGCAGGAATCATTCGAAAGCTCATCCACTTGGCTCGATAGCTTCCGTTCCCAGCGAGCGCAGCAACTCCTCGATTCCTCTAAACCACACCGACCATGTCGCTGATCCGCCGCAGCAACGTGTTCGACCCCTTCTCCCTCGACCTGTGGGACCCCTTCGAGGGCTTCCCGTTCGGCTCCGGCAGCAGCAGCGGCAGCCTCTTCCCCCGCGCCGGCTCCGAGGCCGCGGCCTTCGTCGGCGCGCGCATCGACTGGAAGGAGACCCCCGAGGCGCACGTGTTCCAGGCGGACGTCCCGGGGCTGAAGAAGGAGGAGGTGAAGGTCGAGGTCGAGGATGGCAACGTCCTCCAGATCAGCGGCGAGCGCAACAAGGAGCAGGAGGAGAAGACGGACACCTGGCACCGCGTGGAGCGCAGCAGCGGCAAGTTCGTGCGCCGGTTCCGGCTCCCCGAGAACGCCAAGACGGAGCAGATCAGGGCGTCCATGGAGAACGGCGTGCTCACCGTCACCGTGCCCAAGGAGGAGGTCAAGAAGCCCGAGGTGAAGTCCATCCAGATCTCCGGCTAGACGTTCGTCATGCGACCGCGCGATGGAGTGAATGAAGCGAGGTGAGGTTCGCGCCTGAGTCCGTCGTTCTGATGAAATAAAAAAGTCGGGTTCGACCAGTGTCTGTCGCTAGTGTCGTGTCTTGGGTTTTGATGTGTCGGTCGTGGGTCTGAAACTCGCGTCCCCCGGGGTCGTGGCATCCATAGTCTGCGTTTCATCAGTGTCTGTAATTGTCTCTCTGTATCTACATCTGTAATGGACCTCAGTTTGGCGTCGTGAATAAAAGTCTATCTCGGTAGCTTCAATTTCCTGTCCCAGTTCTAGCGATCGCTGGTTTCATGCATTTCTGAAGACAGATAATCAAAACATGATCTCGGGAGTCTTCGCTCACGGTCCCAGTGGCCATTTCACAGGCTCCTCTCGCTGTGTAATCTCCCCTATTGGCATGCGGAGGGAAGTGATCAGAATGTGGCTCTGTAGCAAGCACGGACTTCTCTCGTCTTGTGCGACTTCCGTCCCGCAAAAAAACGTCGTCGATGTTTCGAGGCCTAGAATCGTGTAGCCGAGGGGTCTGATGCAGATGTCCATACCCCGTCAAGATTATGCAGTACTTTCGGAACAGGAAAGTCCATAATCATAATCGAGTTTAAGCAGAGATAATTGAGTTGCCACACAAAGTTCTCTGATCATTCTGTATAGTTATTTAGGCATTTGGGTCTCATTTCGCAGAGGTGCATCATCTGTTACTGCCGATGGTGAGGAGTTGGACGGGCATGGGAGATTGAGAGCTGATATTCTTCTGTCGTGGGCGAGTTTTTTTCCTTTCATCTCCGTATTCTAACGTTCTAAAATAAATAATGTTTAAAATAGTTAATTTAGTTTAAATTAAACTATTTATTTTAACGGAGAGAGTAGCAATTTTTTATAAAGTCTTTTGCAGGGAACATGAGATGGTGGAAGGTCTCACAAGTGCGACCAGATATTGCCTTTTATTCCCGGAAACATGGAAAATCCTAATGGCTCGTTTCCGGTGGAAAGTAACAGGAGAACAAAATCCGCTTTCAGGGTTGACGACCTGGCAATCTAACAGTCGATGCTCGCATCAGGAAGCATTCGGTTGGGATGGCATGACGGTCTCAATATATTTACAGATCAGGATGAGGTGGCGCACGGCCGCCTGCATAGCCTCGCAGAAAGGGACATTTTCGACGGAATGTTCTCGCCTCGCCACGGCGGACGCCGACCGACCAATAGGCAGGGGCGAGTCCATCGAACCGCAGCCGGCACGCGTGCGCCTCCACTCCCCACTGCCGCGTGCAGTTCCCCTCGACTTTTAACCCGCGCGACAACGGCACCGCCGCCGCTACAGCGGAGCAGGGGCGGCCCCTCCCACTCCCACACCCACCCCACCACGAGCCACTGGACCACCACCGCGCCCGAACAAAACGCGGAGTGGCGCGGGACCGGACGAGGGGGGCGGTCCGGTCCGGTCTTCCACTAGCCTAGCCGGCGCGCCGCAACTGCCCCCCCACAGCCTCCGCGCCATCGGAGGAGCATCGATTCCGATCCCGCGTGGCTGTGGCGCCTACCTGTGACAGCCTCATCCGCCGCCGCCGCCGCTTTCTAGCTGCTTCGCGGTTGGCTCCCGGTCGCGTTCGTGAGTGCACGAGCGGTTGGTTATTTGGTAGCCCTGCTTTTCTCTGGTCTCGGGTGTTGCCGGGCTTGACCCCCACTGTTGCTTTCCCCAATCCGCTCATCCGTGATTGATCGGTGCGGATGGAGGCGCTGAAGAAGCAGGCCAGCAAGCTCCGGGAGCACGTCGCCAAGCAGCAGCAGGTACGGGCTTCTGTCTCTCTCTTAATTCGACTGGTTCCTCTCCGTATCAATCACGCGCGAGCCGAGCGGCCGCATGCCCGGCTTGGGCGCGAAATTCGAGCGGGGAGAGCATTCGGGGCCGGCCGTATGTGATCGGCCTCCTGTTGACGTGCTTTCTCCCGGGTCACGAGTTTGATTCATTCCGAGCAGCTAGTTCTAGTTTTAGGATTATAATGAGCTTTCATATGACATGTACCGGATTGGGAGAGCAGTAGCTGGTACAAGGAACTGAATTATGCGTCTTCTCTAGGTTGCCAGCGGCCTGGCACGGATTGGGAGCTGCTCATTTCTTAGGCGTTTGCCCGTCACCGCTGATTTGTTTGGCACCCGAGACTAACTTCACTTGTTGGATAAAACTCACAGCGACTATTCCTTGTTCCCTTGTGTGTTTGGCCTGCCCTGAGATAGTTCTGTGCAATGACACAGGCTGTTCGCAAGCAGTTCAGCGCGCGATATAACCAGAATCCTTCTCTTGTGGATGAAGCAGAGCTTGAGTGCCACCAGAATCTCCAAAGACTCTACAGCAGTACGAGGGCAGCTAAAGTATGGCACAAGTTCTGTTTGTTACATGCGGAAAAGAACAATAATCCCAGCTAATAGTTAAAAGAATTATTGTGAAATCTCTCTTGCCCTGTAGCATTTCCAGCGAAATATCATACGAGGCGTTGAAGGTTTTATTGCTGTTAGCACCAAACAGATGGATATAGGTTAGTTGTCATGCCTAGCTTTTGTTGCGACTCCCATATGCCTTCATTTTTTAGACATTTTTGTAACTTATAATCGATGAGTTGTCTGCAGTCAAAAGATTAGCCGAGGATTGTTGCAGATATGGAAACGACAATCAGAATTTTGGTTTTGCTCTTGCAAGGGCTTCCGTGGAGTTTGGCAATTCCCATAACCAAATAGAGAAAGAACGGGAGAATCTTCTGAAAGTTCTTGGAGAGCAGGTGATGACAAACTGTACCTCATTTTTTCACCTGTCAGTAAACTTTAAGGATCGCAAATGCTTCTTCATACTGTCAATTTTTTTGGAAGTCTAGATAAGCTTATTGGCCCTATCTACAATGGCAGGTTTTTGAGCCTCTCCGTGAAATGATAA
The DNA here is from genome assembly GCA_030760725.1 of Neostapfia colusana. Lineage (NCBI taxonomy): Eukaryota > Viridiplantae > Streptophyta > Magnoliopsida > Poales > Poaceae > Neostapfia > Neostapfia colusana. The sequence goes on along the minus strand of JASWHV010000013.1, from coordinate 85,603,734 downwards.
TGAGTGCTCCTCTTGAAGACGCTCGCTTGTTAACTTACCGTTATCAACGGATCAGACAAGATATGGAGTCTCAGGTAGTAAGTTACAAAATGAAACATTTTCTTCTGTTGGGATGAATGCCACCTACTAATAATGAATCTTTTTATTAGATAGCTGATGTGATGAGAAAGCAACTTAAATCCAAGGAGGGGCGTGGTAATGCCAATAGTTCTGTGAAACTGCAACATGCAGAATCAAAATTATCGGAGCTTCAAACTATGCTGGCAGCATTAGGGAGAGAGACTACTGCAGCTATGGAGGCCGTAGAGGCTCAGCAACAACAGGCTACATATGAACGTCTCCTTGCAATGGTATGATATGGATCACTGTTATTTCAAAACCTTCACGTATCAGCTGAAAACGCATGACCCATTTTCTCAGTGATTGAGGTCTCCTGTACATGAGCCTAGAGTCCTTTCCATTGCAACAACCTGGCCTTGACTATTTGCTAGAGTGCACTTTCATCCCTCAGTCATAGTTTTAATTCATCTTTAATATAAAAATCTTCTTGTGACATAGTTGGCCCCAAGCGTTTCTTATACCAGAAATTTGATTAATAGATGACCCTTTGTTTTAAAAGAGTAGCATTGCAATTCTTAGTTCAAAACCTACATAAGAAGAGTTGGCCTCGGGGGTAAGACCATCCCTATGGATTTCTTTTTAAAGAGAAGCACCTGTAATATAGAGCCAAGAAAATCCATGAACCCTGATGCCATTCCCAAGTAGCTGCCTCCTATGGTTCGGGCCTTAACTTGTGCCTTGGGCCCATCCCATACACGAGGGCCCGCCCACCACAAGTCAGATCAGACCGGGTAAATGGGACACAGCGAGTGGATTTTTTAATTCAACAAATCTGCACACCAGGACTTGTACACTGGTAGGAGGCCTCACACCTAGATGCTTTAACCAACTCAGCTATTGTCAGTTTGCCAAACCCTACATACAAGGATTGTTATTTCCAAATATTATAGTAGAACGTTCTTCTTAAAAAAATGGTAATTCTTTAGCAAGACAATATTTTATTTTGGCGTGGTTCTTGTTCTTGATATCCTTTCATCGTGCAAACCTACAGCTGCTCAGTTGATTAGATCCTCCAGGTGTGAAGCCTCCCGCCAGGGTTCAAATCCTAGTGTGCGCAATTTGTGGATTAGAAAATCCACTCGCTACGTCCCATGTACTCCGTCTGATCTGACCTGTGCTGGACGGGCCCTCGTGTATGGATGGGCCCAAAGCACGAGTCAATGCCCAAACCACAGGAGGCGGTTCCCTGAGGATGTGAGCAGGGTTTGTGGATTTTCTCGGCTCTGCGTTGCAGGTGCTTCACTTTAAAAAGAAAACCGCAACGATGTTCTTACCCCTGGGGCTGAGTTTTTATTTTTGATATTCTTTCATTGTATTTACCTTCCCTGGATATCCAGACAATCATGTGTTCCAGGATTGCAATAAAAAACTGTATCTGCAGCTGAGCAGACTGCAGACTCCATTCACTTTGATTGAATAAAGTTTATCACTCTCCACAGAAACTTTTCTTGCATAAGAGTTATATGGTAATTGACATCCCATGTGCTATGGTTACAGGTTGATGCTGAGAGAGCTTATCATCAAAATGCTGCTGATATTCTAAATAAACTCCATGATGAGGTGCATAGATGTTACATGAAAAATGATATTTTTTTTGCCTTTATAGTTGATTTGCAATGTCTTAAAACCTGAATATGCTGAAGATTATTTTCCACATATGCGCAGATGCTCCATGCTAAACATCATAATGAGTCAGCAAACCACTATGATGAACAGTCATCAGGTCCTGAATCTGAAGCAACTTCAATGCATGTACGGTCACAGCTTAGCACATCAGAAGATCCAGTATTGAGTAGACCTAGTGAATCTGTGGGTAATGGTCAGGAGGTGCATTTTATTGGGGAGGTATGTTTGATTTTGGTACTGTTGTATTGTAATTTTTTCGTAACTGTTGTATGTGAATTTCGTAGGACAAGAAATTCAGTGTTGACTTACTTTTTTGGGCAGGTGATTCATCCATTCAATGCTCAGGCTGATGGTGAGCTCAGTATCGCCATGGGTGACTATGTTGTGGTCCGCCAGGTACACATTGTTTGTTCGTGTTAACTGTTTGTAAGTCATATCCATGCTATTCGGTACCTCATAACCAAGTTATGTAGTAAGAAAACATCCATGTAGATCCCTTCCAAAAGATTTATAACCATAACAGCTGTGTCCATCGTCTAGTTCTTGAGCCAGCACAAGAGTATATGAACAGATGCAAGGCAACATATAATTGCCTGCTAGTCCCTTATCGATTCTCTAAGCGATAGGGGGTACAATACTAACTAAAGCACACTTGGTCTTCCTTCACAGGTGGCGGCAAATGGTTGGTCAGAAGGTGAATTGAAGGGAAAGTCTGGCTGGTTCCCATCTGCCTATGTAGAACAGAGGGACAAAGCCCCGGCAAGTAGGGTGATAGAACCTGGACTTTTGACTCCTTGATCTCTTGAGTACATGTGGTTGCTGACTGGCTGTCATCGTCCTTTTCTTTCACTGTACATGGGACACGTGACGAGTGGTTAGCATTTTGTAGAATTTTTACCTTTCTGTGCAGATTGTTGTGCTTTTAGGCTCCCCCCCCCCTACGTTGCTTAAAAACTGTATGTAAAATATAGTTTTTGGCCTCTAGGGTTCCATTTTTGCTTTTATATCAATGTACAGAGGTGTACCTCGATAACGAGATGCTGTCAAATCGCCCTTATAGTATGGAAAGTACTGCTTGGTTTTCTAATGGTTTCACAAATGTGAGGTTGGCGTTGCCTGCCACTGGTTATTGTTTGAAAAGTTTGCAGATGCGGAAACAGTCGATGCCGGACTTTCTGATCTTCACTGAATTTGATATGGTAAGTGTTTTCGGACACGAACTAGCCGCGCTCTTCTTCTCTGTGGGGATCCTAATGCCTTGTGATTTGTTTGTACAGGTTTGTTAAAACCATGTCCTGTTCTAGCTACACTGCCGTCCTTTTGTCGTCAACGAAAACCGATGGTAATGCGAAGGACGCAACTGAAGCGTTCTGCACATCTGACTGGGCAAAAGGGGGCTTGGATCCTTGGATCCAACTATATCCGAAGTCTGAACCTTAACCGGAACAGAAACGACTGTTTTTTCCCCCCTCACATTATTCACCGGCCACGAGCTTCTGCTTTGATCGACTCTGCAGGTGCTGAACTCATTGAGCCGAGCCTCACATCTTTCTGCTGCCGGTCTGTCTCGGGCTCGGATGAGGTTGCCACGGTTGTTTTCTGCCCCGACAAGCACGTGGAGCCTTGAAAGCTCAAAAAGCCTTCAAGCCTTGGCAAGTGAAAACGCACGCGAGCAGCGGGGAGGCGAGGCGAGGTGATGCGAGGCGGAGACGGATAAACCGGGCATCGTGATTGCGCAAGTGGGCGATCGATGGCCTGTGTCTCCCCCTTCACCGGTCTCGGCCCGCGGGGGCCTGCCGCAGTTATGAGGCTTGCTCGGCGCCGTGGCCGTTGCTCGTTTCGGCGGCAAAAACAACAAAAAAGTAATGGATGCTGGAGACTTGCCAGTGATCCATTCAGCCCCGTCTGATCTACCCGGTGTCGGATGGTAGCGACACCTTTTTGTTTCTCTCCTCGTGCTAAGCCCTGTCTTAACATTAGTGGGATGCTGTTAGTGTCCATCAATGCCACTGTGCCAGAAAAAGGACGAGAGAGAGAGAGAGAGAGAGAGAGAGAGAGAGATCTGACCTTCGGTTCTTGCTCAAGTTTCCAAATGTTTTGCGTGGATTTAACGTTACTTAGCATCTAATGTCACTATTAGCCGGTAGTGGTAGCAGTTTAGCTTAAGTTTAACATTACCAAATCCAACTCATGTGAACAACTATGCTGTTGTGACAAGTTTTATGGAGGTAAGCTCGTATTTGTGTGGTATTGGTGAACCACATTCAACTCATCCATATCAACTCGCCAACTAAACAAAAAAGCTGGATCGCCATTCGCCCCCATGCATCCTACCAAACAAAAAAAAAACTGACCGTTTCGTCCTACAAAACATTGGCCGCCATTTCCCACTCACCCTTGTCCTTGAATCAAATGCACTCCTAACTCGAACGAGAACGACACCCATATTATCTTTTATGTATGTTTGTTCAAATCGAACAACTACAAGATTAGAATTATTATGCAATTTTGTATTACTTGCACCTGAGACCATGTCAAAAATTTACTTCCATGTGTGAATAACTATCGCTCTAAGCATGCAGATGTAGGATGAAATAACTCTAATCTTTGAAAGAAGGAATGATCACCTCTCCTTTTATCCTGGTACCTATCTAAACAAGTCTGAATCTTAGTCTTTTTCTGATAAATTTAATATATAAGTAAAAATCATATAAACTTTTTTGTCCAAATGGGCAGGGGGCATGTGGCACGCTCCCTCTCTTTCATGAGAGGAAACTATCGATTTTACGGCCAAATGTCATGTTATTTTCACTTACCATCACTTAGCGTCATATAGATACATATGACCATAATTAATCAAAAAAAATAGTGAAGTAGATTTTACAAATCTATAACTATTTATGCTTTGTAACATAAAATTATAGCTTCTATTATTCTTCTTATAAAAACACAAGTATTTTATTTTTAAGTATTAATAACCTACACCACTTATGACATGTAACTACATATCAATCACACATGTATTATTGATCTGGTCTTACCTGTCATCCACACCACACGTGTGTCAAAAAACTTATAATTTATTGTTATCAAGGGTCAGAATAATTATAGTTTTATAAAATATAACTACAAAGTTATATTTGGTACGAATAACTTTAGTTTTTAAATTTACTCATTTTAGCGAGGTAGAGAAAGTAAAGCGTGGGAAAGGCCGGAAGCGGAGAAAGCGGTGCGACGAGTCAGAACGGGGGGGGCGGAGAAAGCGGAGAAAGGGTTGATTAGCTGTTCGTCTCGTGTCCCGTTCCTCGACTGCTCGTCCGCCCACACCGCACGCGGACAAAACCATGCTCGGCTCACCTCACTCCTCTCGCTCGCCCACGCCAGTCTAGTCTAGTCCAGTCCAGTACACCACTCTACGCCACGGGAGCGCAGCAGCGGCCGCCTAATCTTCTCTCGAGCCTTTTCGCCCTTCCTCCTCGCACCACGCCGCGCCGCTGCCGCGTCACCCTCCCCTCCTCCGTCGCCGGGCATCGCCGGTGCTACCCACGCCGCCCACCATTCGCAGCCGCAACGCGCGGAGCCCGTCCCAGATCGCCGCCTCGCTTCCCTGCAGCGCGGCGCAGGTACGCCCCGTCTCGCGCCGGATCTGCCGCTATTCTCGCTGATTTGCGGTGGGTTTGCTGTGTGGCCGTGGTAAATGGATGCGCGTTAGGTGCTGCCGCCCAAATTGGTTTGCGCGGTTAGCGTGTCGGTGCGCGGCTTGCGGTCGAGCTGCAGTTTTGTGGTGTTGCTTCGGCGGTCGTGGTGGGCTTTAACATGGATACATACTCATGTTTAGTAGCGGCGTTTGCCGCGCTGGAAGTAGTAACGCGTTCGTTGTTTCTTCAGCTGCGTAGCCTGCGTGCTAGTGTTTTTTTTAAGCTACTGAGTGTGAATGAGGCGGTGGATTGCTGGAGCTGGGACCAAGTAGCTGCAGATTCTAGCGGGGTGCCTAGTGGGCTAGCTCTCTCCGTATTTTTCTCTCTGTTCGAATCAGGATTTTGAGGCCTGTAGCGAATTCAATCTGCTCAAGTTCTCGCCATTTGTTGTCCCCTTTTAGAGCCATGTATCGCTGAAGCAATTAACTAGGGAAAATGCTGAACCAGAAATTGCATCACAGTGTGTCTTAATTCCTGTTGCATGGCTATGTGATCCACTTTACTCATTGGATTTGGTGATTATGGTTATGAATTGGCCCCGTTTCACTTTCAGGTCTGGAAATATATCTGCCTACTCTGTGAAGGCTGCATGTCGAGTTCATCTCTGGTTTGCAAGATAGTCAATATGCTTTATCGATGAAATCTAGAATAATCTGTGGTGATCTTATATGCTTCGCCGGCTGATGATCAATGAGCTCTTTCCTGAGGAAACAGCCCTGTTACCTCTTCATTTTGATAATCCTATACCTTGGTACTCATGAAGCAAAAACGTTGAGTTCAGATGGTATGCATCGGCTGTAGTTTCTATTCATTTGGAACAATTTTAGACTTTGTTTCCGCTTATCAAATGCTCACATTTTATGGTCACTTCTACAGGTGAAGCACTTCTTGCCTTCAAAAAAGTAGTTACAAATTCAGATGGAGTCTTTCTAAATTGGCACGAGCAAGATGCAGACCCCTGCAATTGGAAGGGTGTTGGATGTGATAGTCATAGCAAAAGGGTGGTTAATCTGTAAGAATAAAACATCCACTCTTTTAAGTTAATTAGGTTCATTATGATTAGCTCAATACTTTTATATAATTATTCATTCACAGTTCTGTATCAGTGATATGGCATTGCTTTACGTGATAAAATTTTTCTTATACAAGAGAATAGAATTTCAATATTTGAATGGACTGGCATAAATATCTGACTACTCTCTAATTCAGGATTCTTGCATATCACAAGCTAGTTGGGCCCATACCGCCAGAAATTGGAAGGTTAAATGAGTTGGAAAATTTGTAAGTTTGTTTCCACAATTGACATTTTCTCAACTTTTCCTCGTCTCATCAGGCCGTATATCAAAATGTGTGTGCATGTTTTTTTTGCGTAGATCACTACAGGGAAACAGTTTGTATGGTTCACTGCCTCCTGAACTCGGAAACTGTACCAAGTTGCAACAGCTGTGAGTTTTCTATTGACTATCAGATGTTACATCAATGCCTTTTTCAGGGCATTGGCATTACATGATATGAAACATAAACCTTGACGCTCATTCATTTTATGTTCATTGCATTTTCTTTTATGTGTGCCAGACTCTACTACACACTAATGACTTCTAACCTTCTGTTCTTATGCGAGATAACTTAGGTATCTGCAAGGGAATTATTTAAGTGGATACATCCCTTCAGAATTTGGTGATCTCGTGGAACTTGAGGCATTGTAAGTCGTGTTTAAACTTTAATCGGTTTTCAAATATTTATTATGCCAGTGTCAGTTCAGATTGTAATTGCCATGGTCAAATGATTTGGAGATTAATGTCCATTTGTGAACTATATTCTCCTCTAGGGACTTGTCGAGTAATACATTGAGCGGACCTATTCCACATTCTCTTGATAAGCTGTCGAAACTCAAATCATTGTAAGTGCCTTTTCATGTGATAAATCCATCCAATTATCATAACAAGTTAATGACTCAGATAAAGTGGTAATTTTGCAAAATATGCAGCAATGTGTCCATGAACTTCCTGACAGGAGCAATACCGTCTTCTGGTTCACTTGCCAATTTCAACGAGGAATCGTGAGTTATTATTCCCTATTTTATTTAGAATCACATCTGTCTGGCTGTGTTGTTTACTGTCACACCTATATATTTTAGATAGAAGAATTGAAATTTTGTTTCATAAGCTGACCTATTTTACCTTTCAATTCTACAATGAACTAGCCAAGATATCTCCCTATTTCTTTGATTCGAACTGAATTTGGTTTTGGTAATGCAGCTTTGTTGGGAATCTTGGTTTATGTGGGAAGCAGATTAACTCGGTTTGCAAAGATGCACTTCGGTCACCAAATGGTTCTCAGTCACCTTCCGCAGGTACTAGATGAACCTAGACTTTAAATTTTAATCTTATTATTCTAAGAACCATGTCCCTGTAGTGATCTTGAATCCTTACCCTACCCCATGCAAGAATTTGGTGATAAGAACCAACCTAGCGTCAAATCTAATCCCTCTTGCGCCACTTTCGCTTCTACCTTGTTTGGGCGAGATCATGTTTTGCTGTTTACTTTGGTTTGGTTGCTATTTCTACATCATGGCGTTACAGAGTGCCCCATTTATGCTCCAATCTGCGTGCCAATTGGATAAGTGCAAGAACGCTTCTAGTTTCACCTCTTTCAAGTCCTACATGAGTTTGAATAGGCACCTTTCTTGCTGCAATAGCCTTTTCGATTGAATATGTTTATTCCATGCAAAACCTTCCGTTGGTGGCTAAATGGTTATTTGTTAAAATATTATATGTGTTGCTTTGTATTGGTGAAATCCCCTGATAAGATAATTTTGCACGTTTTCTCTAGATATTTCTTCCCCTCTTAACTCCAGTTTTCTGATACTTCTTATGATTCTTGGTGTTATCATACAACAGATGACATACTTAATAAAAGGAGTGGGAAGAATTCGACCAGACTTGTTATAAGTGCGGTAGCAACAGTGGGAGCTCTCCTGTTGGTGGCTTTAATGTGTTTCTGGGGTTGCTTTCTTTACAAGAATTTTGGAAAGAAAGATATCCATGGTTTTAGGGTTGAGCTGTGTGGAGGTAACTCTGATATGAAATATGCTGTACAAGTATCTTCAGTTCTCTAAGGAAATGGTCTCATGGTGTTGCTTGTTTTTCAGGCTCTTCCGTTGTGATGTTCCATGGGGACCTCCCGTATTCCACAAAAGATATCCTGAAGAAACTGGATACTATGGGTGAGGATAGTATCATTGGATCAGGGGGCTTTGGAACTGTATATAAACTTACTATGGATGATGGCAACATCTTTGCATTGAAAAGAATAATGAAAACAAATGAAGGCTTAGATAGGTTCTTTGATAGAGAACTTGAGATATTGGGGAGCGTTAAGCATCGTTATTTGGTCAATCTTCGTGGCTACTGCAACTCTCCTTCATCAAAACTGTTGATATATGATTATCTTCCAGGTGGAAGCCTGGATGAAGTGTTACATGGTAAACCTCCATTGTGTGTCAATTTACATATCCTTGATTTCATCTGTATTTCACTCTTATGGTCATCCATGTTTGGTTGTTTTTATATGGACACTAACGTACCTATGATCAGTTTGTTGCCTGTTGGACAAACTAAGCGTGACTTTATTCAAAGAGAGCAATGAATTAGGGTTTCGACATTTTAAAATGGACTAATGGTGTATTATAGTCAACATAACAATAAACCTTGAAACCCTGAATGCAGGATATGTATCTGTGGCGAAACCATGATTTAATAGGTAGATTCCAGTCGAGACTAGCCTAGATGGGGATTCAAGTGGTACCCAATGGGTAGTTGTAGGTCAATACCTTAGTTCATTTGCTCTATTGGCTTAACTAAGAGTAGGTGCATTTTAGTTCATTTGACAGTTTTGGGTCAATAGAAAAATAGTGGATCTGAATTATAGTTGTACTGTTGAGTTCATATGGTGCACTCAACCTAGATTACCTCTTTTTTTTCAAAAAAATAGGTGCCTCATATCCTAAGTAATAAGAGGTCGCACAAAATAATAAGATGCTTCTTTATTTTTTAACAGAAAAATATGAAGGTTTAAAGGATCAAATGGTTGTAGGAGAGCAACAGTTCCCTCTTTTCTTTTGAGAATATATGTGAAGAATGTGTGGTCTGTCTTTTCAAAATCTTTCAGGATTCATGCATTTCATTCTTGATATGGCACAATGCAAAACACCACTTGCTCATTTTCTTTTCTATTCCTAACATGGTTTCTATCAATCATCTTGGCAGAAAAATCTGAACATTTGGATTGGGATGCACGTATTAACATAATTCTAGGAGCTGCAAAAGGCTTGTCTTATTTGCATCATGATTGTTCACCTCGAATAATACATCGTGATATTAAATCAAGCAACATCTTACTTGATGGCAATTTTGATGCTCGTGTATCGGACTTTGGGCTTGCAAAACTATTAGAGGATGAAGAATCACATATTACTACAATAGTAGCGGGGACATTTGGTTATCTTGCACCAGGTACGTGGAAGTTAGTCCATTGCATCCAATAAGATGGGAAGAAAAAGAATTGTTTACTCTCAGTTGCCCCTTGAGATTTTCATTGGTTGTTAAAATGTCATTCGTAATGCTCTGAGCTAATATTGACAATATCTGAATTCCAGAGTATATGCAGAGTGGCAGAGCCACCGAGAAGACTGATGTCTACAGTTTTGGAGTTTTGGTACTTGAAATACTGAGCGGAAAACGACCTACTGATTCATCATTCATTGAGAAAGGATTAAACATTGTTGGATGGGTACGCTGTGTTATATCCTTTTTCATGTGCACCAACTCTCATATCATCTCTGCTCATAAAGGGTAATCCTGTCTCTTGGCAGCTAAACTTTCTAGCTGGTGAGAACCGAGAGAGGGATATTGTTGATCAGAACTGTGAAGGCGTGCAGACTGGGACCTTAGATGCTCTGCTTTCGCTTGCTAGGCAATGTGTAAGTTCTTTGCCAGAGGAGCGGCCAACAATGCACAGGGTGGTACAGATGCTCGAGTCGGATGTAATTACACCATGCCCTAGCGACTTCTACGATTCAGAGTAGACTACCGCCGCTTCTTCCACCACACCGGTAATATATATATCAGGTGTAAAAATGATTTTTATGATGTTAACATGCTATAAAATATTTGAAACCATCTGATCCATTATGAGAGGTGACGTTTAGGTCTGATGAAAGGCTCACTAATCACTTAAATATATTATGTGATAGAGGGTCTTGTATGTAGGTGATAGATAAGTCTTTTATCATCTCTGTTGGTCTCGAATGATTGTTAGCATGTTACCACCATAAAGATTATTTACATTAGATATGTTGTCTCGCACTGCGGCTAGTTTATTCATGGAGGCGCATTCCTTTATTCTTTGCAGATTCAGTAAATGCATTGTTGTGATGTACGTCTCTAATCGGCTAGTTAAGGGGGTGACATTTTTGCGTCTGTAATACCTATGTATGTATCCGTCCAAGCTACAAGTATTATATGTTTATTTAATAAGATGGCTTGCGAAAAAGTTTGCCGCGCTTCTATTTATCCATCAACATGTACAGAGAAGTTACAGGATCTGTTGCTAAGCGAGAAGTGATCGTCTGCTGACACCATGTCTAGCCGGAGATCTGGATGGACTTGACCTCCGGCTTCTTGACCTCCTCCTTGGGCACGGTGACGGTGAGCACGCCGTTCTCCATGGACGCGCCCTGACCTGCTCCGTCTTGGCGTTCTCGGGGAGCCGGAACCGGCGCATGAACTTGCCGCTGCTGCGCTCCACGCGCTGCCAGGTGTCCGTCTTCTCCTCCTCCTGCTCCTTGCTGCGCTCGCCGCTGATCCGGAGGATGTTGCCGTCCTCGACCTCAACCTTCACCCCCTCCTTCTTCAGCCCTGACATCGGCTTTGAACACGTGCGCCTCGGGAGTGTGTAGGGAAATAGGTGATGCGCTACTCTAGCAATTTGACCGTATCACTCAGTAAATATACGAGTAAGAAGGTCATGGATCGTTACCATTAGACGCGCAACGCAGCGGATCGTAGATGCGCGTCGTAGCCAATCAACGCAGCAGTAACAGGAGCGCATCCACGGAGTCCACACGTACAGGGAGGAACGTCGTGCGTCGGTATGCTAGCACCACGCGCGCGACAGGGGTTTCGGCGGCTGGCCTGTGAGGGGCGGCGGCTAGGGCTGTTATGTGGTGGAGTGATCTGCCCCTAACCCTACCCCTCATATTTATAGTCGCGCTAATGAGCTTTTTCACAGGCCCATTAGTACTCTAATTTCTTATGGATCAAATATCCATCAGGCCTTTATCCGAATTGGTATGATTGTCTCTTGAGCATATCACCAACAATCTTCCACTTGCACTAGAGACAATCATATAGGCAAGTTTTTCAATATTCCATCCCCTTAAGTGTGTGACCCGTTAGGTTCATGTATAGTCGGTTATAAATGAAAACCGTTTTCAAACACAAGTTAGTAGAGGTATCTAGCAGGACATACTGACTCCCGAATGTACATAAAGATCATATCGACTGAACCTAGATACATTCACATGCTAATTTCTTTACCACACGATACCAGTCAAGCTCAAGACGAGATACGTGCCATCCTTGTGATACATCGACCATTCACTCGATCAAATAGTGGATTCAATCTATAACTAAATTTTAGTCATAATAATTAACTCTTTAATCACTTTGGCATGTCATGCACTTTCAATCCAACTATCTCGAGGGTCCCAGATATATCTCTCCTGTTATTTAGCAGAGGCAAATCCCATTTTGATCCGCACACATCTCATTCCATGCTTCATCATGTAGCTGAAGACTATTTTTATGATCACCCAGTTACGGAGTAGCGTTTGATAATTTTAAAGTGCACAACTACACATAGTGAGAAACAATTGCGATCTCAGGTCTAAAAATCTAGTAGGTGTATCACTCAAGACCAACTAATGGCACATATGTAAATAATAATCCCAACAAAGCCTCAGAATGGGTCTATCCAACACCATGTTCACTAACATGTGTTCACATTATCAATTTGATATCTCCATATCTATGATCCATGAAACGTGATCATCAATTAATACATGTGATAGTCTGCGTACTACCATTTTCTCATATAACGATGTAAACTAGTGATCGTTTTGAGTAACATTATAATTAAAAAGAGTCTCACGAACAAGTCACATACTTGATCAATGTGAATAATAGTTACTCAAATAGTACAAAAACATAGCTATGACACAAGTCTCCCACTACACACTAGGATCACTGATGTAAGTATCTAATACACATAGATCTCGTGTACGTCTCATACTTTGATTGTGGAAGAGACTTTATTAACGGATCTGTCATATTCAAATCCGTATGCACCTTGCATATATTCACATCACCTCGATCGATAATCTCTCGAATCAGATGATAGCGTCGTAGTATATGTTTGGATCTTTTGTGTGATCTAGTCTCCTTTGCCTGTGCAATGGCTCCATTATTGTCGCAATAGAGATCCACAGATCCGGATGCACTAGGAACAACACCAACTCAGAAACAAATTTTCTGATCCAAACAGCTTCGTTTGCAGCTTCAGAAGCTACAATATACTCCGCCTCCGTCGTTGAATCTGCTACTGTGTCTTGCTTGGAACTTTTCCAGCTCACTGCCCCTCTATTGAGTCAGAACACAAAACCGGATTGCGATCTAGAGTCATCCTTGCCTGTTTGGAAGCTAGCATCGGTGTAACCTCTTACAACGAGCTCTTCTTCACCTCCAAACACTAGGAACACATCCTTAGTTCTTCTCAAATACTTAAGAATGTTTTTGACAACTGTCCAATGAGCCTCACCATAATCTGATTGATACGTGCTCGTAACACTTAGAGCGTAGGATACATCTGGGCGCGTACACAACATGACATACATGATAGATCCAATAGCCGAAGCATAAGGAATCGCTCTCATCCTCTTTTGCTCATCAGGCGTCGAAGGACACTGACTTTTGCTTAGAGTGATGCCATGTGACATTGGCAAGAAACTTTTTTAGAATCTTGCATATTGAACCGATTTCAATATCTTTTCAATATATGTCTTGGCTTAATCCAATTAACCTTTTCGATCTATCTCTATATACCTTTATGCCCAAAATGTACGCTGTCTCTCCTAAATCCTTCATTGAGAAACTTTTCCTTAATAAGGATTTAACAGCATCTAGTACTGGAATGTCATTTCTGATCAACAATATGTCATCTACATATAAGACCAGAAATATAAGTGTGATACCAATTAATAAAGTTAGCTCCATTGAGCTTTTCTTTCTCAAGCACAGATCGCAAATTAAAATCAAAATTGTTACTAGCAGGCATGATCTAAAATAAAAAATAAATATGCAAGGTTTTAGCACTATGTTATGTACCGATCTTTTATTAACAGTTTAATAAAAGACACCAGCACTATATGAGATTCGTCCTCCCTCTAACGACATATAGTGGTCCAAGATCCATATTCACTAATTTCTTAGTGAGATTTGGCTTCACTGCTAGAAAATTAGTGACATAGGTAAACAACCATTGTTAATTATATCTCTATATGATTCTTGTTTGTTGGGTGACATCCAATGCCCCGGCTCTCAACACTATGTCATAAAGCCCAAAATCGTTTTGATAGCTTTGTTGAGTAAACCAATACTATGCATGTGAATGTCCAACATTCACCATATTCATTATGATAGATGACGGTATTTTACTTTGGTAAACCTACCATACAACGATCAAAACAACATAGGTGCAGCTATAGGTAAATGGCATCAAATACTCAACTTTTTCAAGACAAGTTACTCTATCATTACAAACACATCCACCATTTAAAAAGCATGAAAAAATAGTAAAACATCACAGTCATACGATCATATCATATCTGTGAATAGTATGGCCTTTAGGATTATATTGGTCTCTATCACCATGGTTCCATCATAATCTACACCGCCATGTCTCCCTTCTTATGCTGATCACTATCGCCATCATGATTGAGGTTTCTTAATGAATGTAAAAGAAGTTAATACATCTAATATCTATTAAATAAATTACATAAGAGATCAGGCATCACAGTGCGATACGCAGGTCATTATACAATTATGTAACAATCTCAACTCGGTTGTGTTAAATTTACAACACGTAGGCTGCACGAATTTTACACACAGATCATCACATCACATTTAGGCCATACCATTTGCATCATTCTATGCAAAAACAAGTTAAGTGTAGAACGATGTCTATCGCGAAATAACTTAATGATGTCACTATAACAGACAGCAACGGAATTACATAGATCGCATCTATGAAATCACTATGAAAATCTCATCGAATTGATCAAATCAAGCCGAATCTGAGCCATTCAGAATGCCTCAATTTTTATTGTGACTGGTTATTCACGAGAAGATCGCGACACATGACCGTGATCTGTTGGCTCAATCTGTTAGCTATGTACACTATTAGTCCCGATGGTGATTCCAGCTGGTAGTGACAGATTGCGCACAGAGCATAGAAGGAGCACGAACTATTCCTTTAGTCATATGATGGCAATCTACTCTAATCAATTTCAAACCTCAAAAGTCGAACAATAAAAATTCATCATATGAACTTCTCTGCAGTAGATCGCATCTAAGATACAGACCAAAAACTACGTAATTCGGCTTTGGTACCACTGTAGGGAAATAGGTGATGCGTTACTCTAGCAATTCGACCGTATCACCCAGGAAACATGCGAGTAAGAAGGTCATGGATCGTTACCACTAGACGCGCAGCGCAGCGGATCGTAGATGCGCATTGTAGCCGATCAGTGCAGCAGTAACAACAACGCCTCCACAGAGTCCACACGTACAGGGAGGAACGCCGTGCGTCAAACCGCTGGCCTGTGAGGGGCGGCGACTAGGGCTGTAATGCGGTAGTGTGATCTGCCCCTAACACTACCCTCATATTTATAACCACGCTAATGGGCTTTTAGGTCACGGGGCTATTAGTAGACTAATTTCTTATAGATCAAATATTTATCATACCTTTATCCTTATCTCTTTGACATATCACCAACATAATCTCCTTCCAATCTCTCCGAGTCAGAGGAGGAGGTGCGTGTGCGTGGGAAAAGACTGCGGCCGCTGCCGCTGGAGCCGAAGGGAAAGCCCGGAACGGGTCGCAGAGGTCGACGGAGAAAGGGTCGAAGATGTTGCTGCGGCGAATGAGCGACATTTTCCAATCAATTGGTGGTTGTTGCTTTGAGAATGAGAACCTGGTGAGGTTTAGGACTGAGATGTATTTAGCTTAGGCTGTTCAGGCCTCGCATCTTTCGCTGATGCAGGGAGGACGGAGGAGTCCTTTTATAGCCCGGACGCGAAGGCCTTGACGGTCTGGAAGTTGGGCTCTAAAGAATTCCAGTGTAAGCGCAAAGTCACTCGAGCCAACAGTGGGCTAAAAGATTCGTGTACGTGACGTAACAGATCCATGGGCTCTATCCTACTGGATTTCGTTCTGGGATAATCCAGAGCCTCGATTTTGCTGAGTCCAGAAGCCCGGTTTCCTTAACTAGTTTCGATTCCATTTCTGGCCCGGTCTCCAATTGCAGTTGCCCGGTACGTTCTCGTACAAGCCAGAGTTATTAGTTATCCGGAAGCTCGTTGCCGCGCGAGCCTACTGTTCTTCCGGTCACTACAAATAATAAGTGGCACAGGATTGAGCGCAGCAGCGGCAAGTTCCTGCGCCGGTTCCGGCTTCCGGAGAACGCCGAGACGGAGCAGATCAGGGCGTCCATGGAGAACGGCGTGCTCACCGTCACCGTGCGCAAGGAGGAGGTCGAGAAGCCCGAGGTGAAGTCCATCCAGATCACCAGCTAAGAAATAAAAAAGTACGAGTGTTGCGGAACACGAGTGTGTTTGTGTCACTTTACTGTTCTGTAGACCTCTGTGGCACGGCTGCGTCGAGAGGTCATATACTGAGCCCATCGTGTAAAGTTTCGCATTAAGTGCTTGATTCAGTCCGTCGGTGTCTTCAAATCTTTGTGAGATTCACAAAGAAGTGTGTGCATTGTAGCAAACGCATTGCTATTGCAATCAACCAAACAAGACAGCAAACTGGTAAAAAAAAGCGTGGCAATCGGGACCGCAGCGCGGAGTGCAGACGTCCTCTGTTTTCAAATGCAGTTTTGACAGTATTCTCTAACTTATACGGAAGATCTAGATTTTTACAACTCAAGAATTGTAATTCATCAAGATAGATTATCCCACAGGAAAGAAAAAATCTACAATATATACTGCAGTATTGGTCTTAGCAACTCATTTGTCGAGAACTCGTGCACCAAACGCACAATCAAGCCAAGAACTTCTCCACCTTCTCCACTTCCTCCACGCTCCCAATGTACAGGGGAACTCTCTGGTGAACCTGCACAAGGCAAACACGAAGATTGGTCCCTTGAAATCCAGTTCAGCTGGCCGCATTTTAATGTCAAAGTACGACCACCGATGTACCTCTGTCGGCGTGATGTCGAGGATCCTTTGGTGACCGTCGGATCCCTTGCCGCCGGCCTGCTCGACGATGAAGCTCATGGGCGCGCACTCGTAGAGCAGCCGCAGCTTGCCGTTCTCGCTCTTCCTGTCCCTCGGGTACCCGTAGATGCCGCCGTAGAGCAGCGTGCGGTGGAAGTCCCCGACGAGGCTGCCGATGTAGCGCGCCGAGTATGGCTTCCCCGAGTCGCCTGGCTCCTTGAGGCTATCCATGTACTTCTTGAGCTTGTCATCCCACAGCGCGTAGTTGCCCTCGTTGAAGGCGTAGATCTTGCCGGCCTTGGGGATCTGCAACTTCTCCTGCGTCAGCACGAACTCGCCGTACATGGGGTCCAGCGTGAACACGTACACCCCCGTGCCGATGGTGAGCACGAAGATCACCGAGCTGGAGTACATGCAGTAGCCGGCGGCGAGGAGGTTGTTTCCAGGCTGGCACACGCTCACAATGCACCTCTGTTCCACCGAGTCCAGCTGCATGTGCCGCGAGCGGAGATGAGTTTTTCTCTTTTTTTTGTTTTGTTTACGTACGTAGAGCGACGAATGGCCTGAAGAAGGAGGTGTTACGTACGTTCGTGTCGTCGTCGCCGATGTCGGCGAGGCACTCGTCGTTGGGGCTGTAGATGCCGAAGATGGAGCCGGTGGAGACGGCGGCGTCGATGTTGGAGGAGCCGTCGAGGGGGTCGAACACCACGATGTAGTTCCCTGAGTAGCTCTCCTCCACGGCCACGGGCACGTCCTCCTCCTCCGACGCGATCACGCCGGTGCGCCCGCTCGACTTGAGGCAGTTGGAGAACACCTGCGCGCACGAGTCGCGTTTTTTGCTGTTCGTGTCACTCGAACTTGAGGAGCGACCCACATGCATGCTCAGGTTATGTTTTGGGTCGCTATCGATCGATCACGATCGATCCACTTTTTTTTTTTCGAAAGAACACACGGTCGATCCAGTTGATTACCTCGTTGGAGACGACGTCGAGCTTCTTCTGGTCCTCGCCCTGCACGTTGACGGCGCCCTGGACGCCGGTGAGGTTGGAGATGGGCGCGCGCTGCACCAGAGCGGCGATCTGCTTGCAAGCCGTGGAGATGCTGGCCAGCACGATGGTCATCTCGCCGTCGATGTGCCCGGCCTGCTCCTGCTTCAGCAGCCACGTCGTCAGCGTCGTGATCTCGTAGCTGCTCTTCTTCTTGCTCGTCTCCGCCGTCGCGGGCACCGTGTCCACGGCCGCCATGCACCGCACGTTGGCAGCCGGCGCGACCCTGCCGGGCCTCCTCGGCTGCCCGAGGAAGGAGAGGCGGCATCGGAGGGAGGCCGCCTGGCGGGAGAGCAGGAGAATGTGGGAGGAGGTCGCTGCGGCGGCCATTGCTGCTGACTTGCTCCGCCCTTGCCGCGGCTGCCCTGTCCTGCTGGTACGCGCCTTGCCGGTGGCGTCTTCTTGTTTCGTTCCATCGGTTCAAGTTTTGAGGCTTGTGTGGTTTGGGAGCGGGAGGTGTGGATTGGGGAGAGGATTGTGAGGACGGCGTTGCTCTGGCTGCTCCAGCTTGAGTGTACCCATGGCCACCTGCAGATCAACTTGCACGGCTGCACACGCCCAGTGACTGACGCCCAGACGTCCTTCTCATTAGGCCAGTCACTACCTGGATCCTAGCGGCTTGTTGCAGTATCGCCTAATGCGACGAAAAGAAAGCACTATGCATCTCAGATTAGGCCAACCACTACCTGTCACTCGACTTTCCCTAGTGCTGGTCCTTGATTCGCATGCCCATCCGCCATATTTCAAGTGTATGCCCTGGCATGCAACAGGAAAACGAAGGTCGCCAAAACCTGTCAGTTTCGACCAGTAAATTTCATTGGATTTTGACATGTAATGTGGCAAACGAATGCAACTCTGCATTTGTTTTAGGCTGCATGTAAACAATTGAAGTCGTACATTTTTGAGAGGAGGCCAATAAAAGAGAGAACGAATAAAACCATGCATGAACAGTCATATTCTACATTTGGACTGATTACTGTTGTTTGATCCAGCCCTATGACCCCCTTAATTGGCCCAACTACTCCAACCCAACCCAAACCGTGCCTTTGTACGGAACTCTATGGGCCTGCAAAGCTTCCCTACTAGGGCCGTCATGCTATTTCTACTCCTGGACAGCAAAGCTTGTGCAGATGTCTCACTTCGAACTTCACACCTCTACTGAAAATTCAAAGCCATATTTTGAATCACAGACAACAATAAAAAAAATCAGGGTGATTCATTCTGTATAAAATAAGGATGCGAGAATCCAAGCGCAGAGCTAGTTTAAGCTAATCGAATGAGAGATAATGTTCCATTTCGCCATCCCATCTAAACATTACAGCAGTTCTGCACTTCACCGTAAATTCAGTTTTTCTTCTTTCTTTTGTGAGACAATTCAGACGTCAACTTAAGCACCTGAGGAAATTAGAACGCTTAAACCAGCCGTTCGACCAAAGGAAAAAAGGCCTTTGCCTAGCTTTCAGTTCAGCGGAACGCGCCGCTTGGATTCTCTCGCAGCAGGATCTCAAAACAATCAGAGGACAGCGCCCGTGTTTTCTACGGACTGGACACTCCAAGGGCAATCCGCTGCATGACACGCGCACGTCGAGCCATCGACAGGTCCAATCCAACAAACTTTGTCCTCTCGTATTCCGATTCGCGGGCACCGAACGGGAGGCACAGCCACCTCGATTCAGACACAGCGTATAGAAGTCGTATCCTTTTAAAACTACAGACGAAACATACTCTGTCGATAAGAACTCCTCGCTTGTTTTGTTCTCTCTTCAACAGCAGTGGAATCTTCGAAGTATCATCGTAAGCTTCGTTCAGAATGTTCTGATTCATATCATCAAAAAAAAGAGAGAGAGCGTTCTGAGAATTCGGGATCATCGTCTTGGTGTTATCACGTATTTTCACGTCGCGCGTCATCTTTGGGAATGTCATGTCACGTTACGCGTGTAGGTCAATGCCAAAACACGTACTATACACACAAAGCGTGAATCCAGAGAAGCATTCCAGTCAGTCAGTAGAGGAAGGCGAGAGAGAGAAAAAAAAAAGTTGTTGCCGAGTTAGTCATCAGGCAGGCCTACTTAATAGCTTGCCCGTGATTTTGTTCCCGAGTAAATGGACGAAACCTAACACACCTGACTTTCGACGTACGATTGTGAACTACGATTGGACTCTGTCCAAGAGCTGGTTGACCCGACCCGGTAAAAACCTGAACTGAAGAACGGCCACCACCACCTTTTTACCTGGCACGCAAGGACCATGTACGAAACGAGCGTCAGCTTTTGCCGGAACTGTACGTTCGCACGGCGGCTTTTACCCCCGACGCAGCCACGATTTTATTGGAAGAAAAGCGAAAGGAGATCGCAATAATTCGTCCATAGACGACCGGCCGTTTCCAATGATATCGGTGGAGTGTCAGAGGCGTCGCCGCTCCAACGAGGGAACGAACAGATGGCTCGACGGAGAAAATCGCCGTTTCGGCACGTTCTTCGTCTCCTTTCCGGCACGCGTCGCTTTCATCTCAAAATTTCGCCGCGGATCATGCTGCCAATAATAACGAAGGGGGATAACACAACGATCTCAAAAGCCTGAATCCCCGTTCACAAACTCACCTTTCCGGTTAACGAAACGTCCAGCTCGATCGGAGGGAGACACGGCTTTCTTTTTCCTTTTTTTGACTTGAGCCCTCTGCGTACATGCATCGCACACGGACCGACCGTTCGCTGTGCTGCGTTACTCTTACTCGCCGAGTGCCCAACTCACGCTTCGCCCTTCTTCTTCTTCCAGGCTCGTGCAAGCGCATTAGCGATGTCGACGAGGACGGCCTCGCTTTACAGCTCGAAAAGGCAGGGCGCTGCACGCACTGCCGCCCCGGCGCGTTCTCGTTTCCTACCGCTGCGACTGCGAGCGTTGGCTGACTCAGTGAGCGCACCAACCGGGCGAGGGCGATCGAAGCGAGAACAGAGATGATTGGGGCGCCCGGGTTTGGTTGTGCGCGCCGGGACGGTGCGGAAAACAGCGGTCCTCTGCGCTGACACCTCCGATCCAACACGTCGTGTTTCCATGCGTCGTCAGGCGCCTCTGCTTTTTATTTGCTGCTGTCATCGATCGCGAGCTTGATGCGGGCGGTACGGTGGTAACATGTCGAGTCGGAATCGCCGTCGCCGACCCGACAGGCTGACGTGCTTGCTACGGTCCTGAAACGGACTTTCATTTCGTTTTGTTTTTTCCTTTGACCGTTTTATAGAACCAATTAAAATTGCTTTGGATCCATTCTGTCATCTGCCTAACTCGAATAAAACCAGCTGCTTTTGACTTCATTTCCCTGAGATTTTTTTATTTTAAAAAAAATGGCCGGAGTCTTATCGATCGGCACCACAGCATTTTCAGTTATTATTGGCGCCTTTGAATGAATCAATGCATTGTCGGTAACGTGCAAAGCGGCCAATTTTTTCCACAGGCCGATGTGACCACCGTAACAACCAGTCCATTAGTGGGCGCAAGCGAGCGGTAACAAGAGTGGTGCATGTCGTTCGTCACCGCCGCCGCCGGTGAAGAAGGCGTCGGTGTCAGCGTGCCTCCGCGGAGCCCGAAGATGTCGGGGCTTGACGTGAAACCAACGACAATAGGGATCGTAATCTCAACGAAAGGCGCAGGCCGCTCACCCGGATTTAAGATCTGCAGTGTCAGTCTGTTGGGGGCGCGACGTCGACCCGGATGGTAACTCACGTCACCGTGGCAAAGGCAACCGGTGGCACCAGCAGAACCGGCTCACCAATCGTGACAGCGCCCGGTGGTCTCGAGCTGGTAAACCCCGCAAGCGACATGGTTCGGCACTCGATCCTTGCTGGAAGGATTATTTTCGCCTAATGATTCTCTTAGCATATCCGCCTAATTGGTCGAGCACCGTTATCCAGTAAGTAGGTTGTGTTAATAATTGTTAGCCTCCGTGTACGCACATTGTGATCCCCCGATTCGATTAGAATTGGAAGATATATTTTAACATGTCGTCGTGTACTGCGACCGAATCAAATCGAATCACCCAGTCGTGTACTGTAACCGACGAGGATTGTTGGTCCGATTATCTCCTCCCACGCCGAGCTGCCGGAGCCGGGCACCTGTTGCGCGCGGCCTCGGCAGGGAGGGGGCAATGATATGACAGAGACTGTGGAGGCCATGGCCTCGCTGACTGACTGGCCAGCACAGCAGCTAGCGAGCGGCCGCGGCGGCAACAACCTGGTTGGCACGTCGGGAGAAGTCTTAGCCGACGGCACCAACATCGATCAATCCCCACCCCCACGAATGCGAATACAATAACACCCCCGCGCCCGAGCAGCAGCCAGCCAGCGACCGCGCGGAGAAGGCAGGGCCGTTCCAACCCAACAGCAGGAGCGGGGACGCCGGTGAAAACTGCGTCGCGTCCACCTGTCCGCATCAGCTTAGCAACCCCGCGGCGATGATTGCGGCACCGAACACGGGGGGCCCGGCGACGGAGGCGCGCGCGCATGCGGTGCGAGCGTCAGTGGAGTCTACGACGTCCTTGCCGATCTTGGAAGCTGGTAGTAGTAGCACTCACGTAGGCAGCGTACCGGTTGTGGAAAGGGACACGGCCGTGTTCGGGGTAGGGTTTATTGCGTGATGGTACGTTGCTGCGTTGGGGAAGGAAACTGGGACGGGGAGAGTGAGCCAGGCCGGAGTTGGTGTCTGCTGGGTGCATCGTCCTTCCCGCTTCTTTGAGCTCTCAGTTACTACCACTCTTGACTCTTGGACAGTACTATTCACATTAGTATGAATTTTTGAAGTGATCCACTAGTGTGCGAGTCCAGATTGGACTGTGTCTCCATTTCAGTTAGACAGAGTAAATGCGTTCGTGTTTGTTCAGCTAAAACTTTGGTCTTTTTACCTACTGCCACAATAACCAGAAGTCCACGCACATAGTGATGCAAATAGTCATGGGAGAATCAAACTGATCAGGGTCCACAGAAACTCTCATGCACTCTGTCGACGGGAGTGGATATGTGGGAACACACTGACAACAGCTGAAAGTTGAGACTCCAAAAGCGCAACGTGTAGTCGTATGTGCAGACGCACAACGAAATCTGGACAGAAAAGAAAATAATACTGTAATTTTTTAAACAGGCAACTTAGCAGCGAGCGTGCGCCCACGACCAAACGTGTGGCAGAATAAAGAATGGCCCCACCTGCCAGCTGCCCGCACGACTCATCAAAACCGGTACTAAGTCACCGAGGCCTTGGAACGGGGAGGCGCATAACGGTGCGGAGGACTTTGGGCAGAGCAAGGCCGCGACACCCACAACGAAACCAAGTCACCACGGCGCAGCGAGGAAGAGCAAGGCCGCGTGCTGTCCGCCTGTCCCATGAGGAAGCTCTGCCCGAACCTGGAGCGTGATGACGCGCTGGACACGGTGCTGGAGGTGCCCATCCCGGAGGAGATGTTCTCCGGCGGTGGCGGCGGCGGCTCCCGCGGCGCCAAGTTCGGCTGCACCAACGTCAAGGCGTGGATGCGGTCGCACGCCGCCGACCGCTCCGGGGAGGGCGAGCCGTGCTCCATGACCCGCGGGGAGCTCCAGCTCATGCTCGGCGTCATCGGCGCGCCGCTCATCCCGCTGCCGGTCCACCACGCCAAGCAGTCGCCCTCCTCTGTGCTCTGCGAGCA
The DNA here is from genome assembly GCA_030760725.1 of Neostapfia colusana. Lineage (NCBI taxonomy): Eukaryota > Viridiplantae > Streptophyta > Magnoliopsida > Poales > Poaceae > Neostapfia > Neostapfia colusana. The sequence goes on along the minus strand of JASWHV010000013.1, from coordinate 85,580,018 downwards.
GCTCAAGGCCGATCCCATTGTACGATGGAACTCTAAAACCTTCATTATCATCGGTTTAATTTCTTCTTCTCCGGTTAACTGATTGTTCTTGATGAAAACGATGATCAACTACCGATTTACCCATCGATGCACGCACTCGCGTTAACCACGCAGGAGTCGTCGACGGCGAAATACATCGTGCAGCAGTACATAGCGGCCTCGGGCGGAGAGTGGGCGCTGAACAAGGTGACGAGCATGTACGCGATGGGCAAGGTGAAGATGACGGCCGCCGAGCTCAACAGCAACGACGCTGACGGCAGCCAAGGCAACGGGCACCGCAGCGGGAAGAAGGGCGGCAAGCGCGCAGGCGGCGAGATCGGCGGGTTCGTGCTGTGGCAGAAGAAACCGGAGCTGTGGTGCCTGGAGCTGGTCGTGTCCGGCTGCAAGATCAGCGCCGGCAGCGACGGTAAGGTCGCGTGGCGGCAGACGCCGTGGCACCAGTCCCACGCCTCCCGCGGCCCCCCGCGGCCTCTCCGCCGGTCGCTTCAGGTGCGTAATTACGCGTGCGTTACTGCGTTAATTGCCTCCAGCTCGCACCGCCATGGAGCGCCATATGTTCTTGCCTTGTTTGTTACCGTAGTACGTAGTCTCTATACGCGCCTGCTTGCTGGTTAATTCGATTCCCTGAACGATCACAAGAACGGTGCTCGAACTGTACGCTATCTAGGACTCGTCAAACGTGCGATCGCGTAGCATGCTGACAACACATTCGTCAGTTCCAGCGTTGTGACCGTTCCTAGTGCCGCTGGACACTGCAACAGATTGACGCGATGCTACAGCACAGCACGCGACATGTAGACAGACGTCTACTCCAGTGACCGGACAAACACCATGAGCACAACAAAGCCGAGACGAGCCGAGCTAGCGTGCGTAGAAGCGTGTCAGCTGGGCATGTCAATCGCCCCTGCGCAGTGTCGGCAGGACAACAGAGCATGCGATCGGACGCCCGATCGCGCGCACGGCTGGGCGGAATAATGGCGCCTTTCCAGCACTCGCGAGGCCCGAAATAATATCACTGAGCTGTGTTCGCAAGTCGCGACCGAGGTCCAGGGCCGTGTGTGTCGGGGATAAGGCCGGGTGGTGTTCGCTCATCATCATGAGCTCGTGTCATCGCCGGGAGATCCAGAAGCCGGAACACAGATTCGGCGAGACGCGTCATCATTGGCGGTGGCAGCGCGGGAGATGGGAGGGTCTGTGATTAGCGCAACTGCAATGGCGGGGAAGCCTACACGCGTAGGCGCTTAGCGCGGGGCAGCGTGATTAGGGGTCGGCCGGCCTCGGCCCTGGACCTCGGTCCAACACCCCAACGTGCGTCCATGTGCGCGAGCACATCACGTGGACCTGGGCCTAGTGAGGTGAGACCCGGCGCGGCGCACCATCAGTCGGTTGGTGACGAGGGGTTTTTGTCAGCCAGTTCCAACTGACTCTTCTCCCCGTTAATCGCGCTGCACCAACCTGATAAAACAACAACGGACCGGATCATAGTATAAACACCACCTGCCATTTACTAATGGTGATCCGTGTGCGACTGTATTCACGTTTTCATACATGCATTGATGCATGTAGAGTAGTGGTTTCGTTTTTTTTTTCACTGCGGGGTATGAATGGAAGGACACGACGAGCTGACCAAACTTGTGCATGGGTTTTGACGTGCAGGGCCTTGACCCGCAGCTGACGGTGAGCCTGTTCGCGGACTCGGTGTGCATCGGCGAGCGGAGCATCGACGGCGAGGACTGCTTCGTGCTCAAGGTGGAGGCGGAGGCGTCGAGCCTGCGCGCGCGCAACAGCAGCAGCGTCGAGATCATCCGCCACACGGTGTGGGGGTACTTCAGCCAGCGCACGGGCCTGCTGGTGCAGCTTGAGGACTCGCACCTGCTCCAGATCAGGTCCAGCGGCGGCGCCGGCGCCGGCAGCGTCTTCTGGGAGACCACCATGGAGTCGCGCCTCGAAGACTACAGCGCCGTCGACGGCGTCAATATCGCCCACGCCGGACGCACCACCGTCTCGCTCGTCAGGTTCGGGGACTGCCACGACGGCAACACCAGGACGCGCATGGAGGAGGCGTGGACCATCGAGGAGGTCGACTTCAACATCTGGGGGCTGTCCATGGACTGCTTCCTGCCGCCCAGCGACCTCAGGGAGGGCAAGGACGTCGCCATCGTCAAGGCCGACGCGCGGCCGCCGCCGATAAGGATACCCGCAGTGACCGTCCGCATCGGGCCATCGCAGGTGGCCGCCGTGAACTCGGATGACACGGACTCGCTCGTTGCGAGGTCATGACTCATGACATGCGTACTTACAGTGCTAAGAGCAAGTATACGATTACTTGTGGTAAAGTCTGTAAATATATTGCAGGTTGAGATTCGTTTTGCTTTCTTTTTTTTTTGTCCGAGGTGTGGGTTTACCTCAACTAGAATTGAGGCCAGAAGTGAAGAGCGAGCAATCCGAAATAGTTATTCTTATTAACTGTGTTGTAATGAGCTTATATGATTGCTCCCTCACTGTACATCTGAAAGGATATCCCGGTTCTGCCCGGTCGGAATATTAGACCACTTAATTGTCTTGCTCAGGCTCTTGCACTCGACTTCTCTGCTCTGTTAAATACTACTACAGTACTTTGTAGGGTTTTCATTCGTTTTGTTCGTACAGAACAGACAAATTTCTTTGAGAAAAAATTTCGACCGTGCAGTGCAGTTCTTACAGTCCTGGTTCCTAAGCGGCTAAAAGAAGGGCGGATAAGAACTGGATGCATTCACAAGCCAGTTTCGGACTTCCATTGAGCAGTTGCGCAAATGCTGCTCAGGATCCAACAGTCACTTCAGCAAAACAGGGCCGTAACGAGAACGCGGGGACATCATTCAGCGCGGGAACAACTGACAGGAGGAGAGACATTATAATCGGTAACTAATTAAGCAGTGAGCGTTGAGATGAGCCTTGCAGCAGCATCATAGCAGTCATACAACTTCGACATGTACAAATAGCTCTCTCTAAATAATTTTGCACACAGATTCATCACTTTCCACATATGTGAACTGCATATGCACCAGCACTACGCAACTGAAGAGAGAAAAAGAGAATGCGCAGAAAAAATATTACATTTTCTCAAGATAAACTAGGCTCGGCCTACGGGAGAAAGAGGTGGCCGTTCTTGAGCTCATGATGGGCAAGGAGATCATGATCTTGCGCTTGCTAACTTACTTGCATCATGCTAGGGGTACCTGCCATGAAGCATTACTATACACGTGGCAAATGCTTGAAGCAAAGCAATAGATTATATGAATTCCAGGGTCTATAACCCTTCTTTGAAGGGTGAATTTGACCCCTAACACTGAAAGTTAAAGTCTTTCGGAAAATACCATTGAAAGAACTGGTTTATGAAAATTACTAACGGAAGGTTCAAATGCATTTAAAAATTACTAGTTTGTTAGTTCTATTTGTGTATCTGTTATTTGCTTTTTAGATAACAAACGTGTGATATCATAGTTGTCCGTCGTGATCTAAACCATCATCTCGTTTCTCACCTTAGTTTCTCTTACGTCACCCATCTCCCTCCCGGCCTCCACCCTCCATCCCACCCTCTTGTAGCGCATGTATTCCTCCCGACCTCCCTTCTCCCCCTCTCGATTCCTCTCCCTCCCTCTTGTGTTGCCCCTCGCCCTCATGCCCACTCCCTCTTATGTCGTCCATGCCTCAGCGTGCACTATGTTGGTCGATGCAAAATGCTGGCCACTACTCTAATCCCTCTCAACTTTCAATGCTTAATTATGTTATGGTTGATATGCTACAAATCAAAATTTCTACCTAAGATTTGTGCCTATGACAAGTCTTTAGGTACGTAAGCAGGAAAAGAACGAGTGGATGATGCATCCATCTGAGACTTGAACTCTAGATATAATTTGTGGTTGATTAGTATTCCATTCAAATGGTTTGTTCGAATTTACATAAAACAAGAGGATGTGCAACGATATAGTTTGTTAATAGAGTAATTCGAGTCAATACTGTTGCGGTAGGCCCAGCGTGGCCCGATACACTGTTGCCCCTGGTCCACAACATAGTTGTCAGTTGGCCCAGACCCTTGAAGGCTCAGATGCTCGGTCCACCCACTGCTACAAGAGTTGCCACTTAGAGTGAAAACACGTCTAGAAAATGGTGGAAATCCACGTGTCACCAGACCCAAACACCTTAGAGACACACTGATGCTTGAGCCTCGCGCGTTCTCCACGTACACGACACGGTAGGGTGCACCAACGCTTCGAATCTGACATGCGATATTCGTATCTCCAACCTCCAAAGCGCACTCCCCTACGTGTTGCGCAACCAATGTGGTGATGAGACTCCAATAAAACACCTCCATCCAAGTGACGATGTTCAAGACGTCGTTGTTGCCTGATCCACCAAGTTGGAGGTTAGATTTACAACCAGAGACGTCTCTTGTATGATACAAAGACATCTCTATAACGCTTGTAACGAGGAAAACAATACCAACATGTATCGTTGTTGCCACTATCTATGAGAGCACCGAGCAGTAGTTTCACCTAGAGTTCAACACACAGGACCGAGCAATGCCGTAGTTCGCACCACTACACGCAATCACAACCTTAACAACACCTCGCTGCCACTAGCTCCTACACCTACTCCGTCGCCGCATCTCTCAACCTCGTCAACTATCGCAATAAGGACTAGATGTACACCAAAGCCGATATCATTGAACTCTGCATCAACTTGTCTTCAACTCAACTGCACCATCAACACCATCGATCATCACATCTCACCACCATCGCCTAGCTTAGCACCAATTATCAACCTCCACCACAACATCATCACAAGCACCACCAGCTTCACAGCTCCATGCGGTGTCGACGTGCCTCAACCAGTGGCTAGCCACAAACCACCGGAACAGATCTTGTGGGTACTGGATCTAGCTGCCAGCACCACATCCATCATGACTTGTTACGCCTGAGCACAACCTCCGAGTTACTACACCCACCATGGGTTGTCATTGTGTCGCTGCGCATGTGTCACGCGAAGGCTCCTAGTAGTAAGATCAATGTCTACTCCAAATTCCTTTTTCTTAATAACAATTACTAAAAACTATCCTTTTTATGGAGAGTACAATATGTCATACGTGCACCACAACTCCATTTTTTGGCATGAATTTTAGAACAAAAATGTATTACATCGTGCGTAAGAGAGGAGAATGGGACTTATCTATTTAGCTAAATTTCAAAAAATTCAAAAACCATTTGGTTGGTATGGAGAAAATAAAAGATTAGCTATATATTTTGTTGAGGGTCGCAACAACTCATGGCACGCTGAATATTAGATGAGATTATTCTTATCAAAATCAAAATTTGACAGTCATTAAATTTTACATGTACTCCATATCAAAAGTAGCTTAACGAAAAAATATCCACTAAACGATTATATAAAAAGAATAGACAAAAGAGCACCTAATATTTTAACAATGCTTAATCCTCTCACTTGAACATATTGACTTTAATCTCTATTATTGTTAATCTCCATATTTTATACTTAAATTGGAGATAAAAATTGAGACGATTTTCTGAAACCACATGATATCACTTGCAACTAGAACCAGAAACGAGATGCTGGTTGCTGGCTCGATAAAAGAAAGATGCTGCTGCCCTGGAAGCGTCTTTTTCTCTCCAATCCAGCCTCTCGTCTTGGCCACGGCTTTTACTCGACCTTGTGTCTTTATTCGCGCCTACCGACCCCCGAGCACGAGAAATAAAAAATTCCTCGAACCCTAAGCCCTCTCCGCCTGCGATCCGAATCGCCCCCAACGCTCTAGGGTTTAATGCCCTCGTCCTGCTTACGCATTCCGCCCGCTCGCTGATCTGGCCTCCTCGATTGGGCGAGGCTCTAGGGCCCAGGCTCTAGAGGCGGGTGGCTTGGCGGCAGGACGAGAAGGAGCGGGCCGCGGATGCAGACGGAGGCGAGGGTGGGGTTGGCGGCCGCTACAATGGACGGCGGCAGTGCCGCTGCGGCTACCGCGGCACGGAGGTACGCGACGCAGCAGCAGGCCCAACCGCAGCTGCAGCATCACCAGCCGCAGCTCGGGACGGTGCCCCACCTCCTTGCCGGCGGCGTCGCTGGCGCCTTCAGCAAAACCTGCACCGCGCCGCTCGCCCGCCTCACCATCCTCTTCCAGGTGTGTATCGACCCCAAGAAGGCAAATCTTCCTTCTCGGCTCGCCATAGGGCTCAAATGCCTACTGCGAAATACCAGAGCGGGCGTGATATCCCTGGGTCCGTGTAGCCAGTGAGTACGATACCTTCCTTTTCCCCCCTTTGACTGGTTAGTTGGTAGCGATCTATCTAGGGATCATGGAGAGAAGGGTAACCTTCATTCGTTTTGCTTTGTTAAGTGACCAAACTTGTTCAACTGTTGAAAGAATTAAGAAATGACGATTTCAAGTAGCTCATTTGTTGATGTTGTCGGATGCTCTGGTAGAAGTGGGCCCAAATTGTCTCATTCTTCTACCTGAGGACTGAGAGTTCTACTGAACTTTATGAATTATGTGTGCAGGTGCAAGGAATGCACTCAGATGTTGCTACGATGCGCCAGATTAGCATAGGGCGTGAAGCTTCTCGCATTGTCTACGAAGAAGGTTTCCGGGCTTTCTGGAAAGGAAATCTTGTTACTATTGCGCACCGGTTGCCTTACTCTTCAATAAGTTTCTATGCATATGAGAGATACAAGACTGTAAGTTCTGGTTTTCTTGGGATAAATATTTGAATGGCTATCCTCTCGCTGCATGGTGATATGAGATTAAATTTAGTTTAATTTGGGATGCACAGTTGCTTCAGATGGTACCTGGCCTTGAGAAGAACGGTGGATTTGGTGCAGATGTTGGTGTTAGATTGCTAGGTGGCGGTTTATCAGGAATTACTGCAGCTTCTATGACATATCCATTGGACCTGGTACGGACACGTCTTGCTGCTCAGGTAAGATGCTATTACTAGCAAGACTGAATAAATCCTGGTGAAACTACTCTGAAATGTATGTTATAAAATGAATTGAGTTTTCCATTTCACTTGAAATGACATGTCACAAATCAGTTTCCTTGTAGATTATAGTGACCATCTCTCGATTATCATTTTAACCTGAACAAAGTTTCAGCTGGAGCTCTTTTTTGATGCTCTTGCCTACAAAAGAATGAACTGCTTGCTTTTAAGGTTTTCCGATGTCCTTGTTACTGTCCAACATGAACAGAGGTGTGTGTGCAATAAACCAAATCACAAACGCGGAGAAATAGTTTCTTACAATTGAACTGAATAGCTTGCGTGTCCAATACCAACCTACACTCCCTTCAACCCATTTTGCATTGCCTCAACATGTACAAGGCAATGGGCATATGCTTGTATATGCATGCTGAACTATTGAACAAAACTTTATTTGTCTATGATATGTTAGGCTTTGCGTCACTGATGGGGTCTTCTTTTCCATGGAATTATTGCAGACAAATACTGCTTACTACAGGGGCATATCTCATGCTCTATATGCTATATGCAGAGATGAGGGTGTCAGGGGATTGTACAAGGGTCTTGGTGCCACTTTACTTGTATGAACATTCCTTTGCTTTTCAGCTGATTTGCATCCTACTTTTTGTTATATATGCTTGCATCAACTGAAGACTATGTGAAACACAGGGAGTGGGCCCCAGCATTGCAGTAAGCTTCTCTGTCTATGAAACTTTACGTTCCCATTGGCAAATAGAGAGGTAATTTTGGAGGAAAATTACACGCTGGATCTAACTTTTATCCTTGTACTTTGTAATGACTTATCTGTAACTTTGTATTAATATTTGATATTTAATCAGGCCATATGATTCTCCAGTCCTTATCAGTTTGGCCTGTGGAAGCCTTTCAGGAATTGCATCATCATCTTGTAAGTAATTATAAAAACTGGATGTTGTTGGATATAGTGATTTTATATATCTAACAGTTCTATCACGAGAAATATGCAACTCTAGGGCAGCCCGGTGCATGTAGCTCCTGCTTGTGCAGGGTCCGGGGAAGGGTCCGACCCATTTGGGTCTTTTGTACGCAGCCTTTCCCTGCATTTCTGCAAGAGGCTGTTTCCAGGACTCGAACCCGTGACCTCATGGTCACAAGGCAACAGCTTTATACCGCTGCGCCAAGGCCCCCCTTCCAAATATGCAACTCTAATAAATAGAAAATTGTATGCGAAAAATTGGTAAACCATGTTTAGCTATAAATTTATTTTATCCTTCTTGAGGAGTTCTTATTGTAATTGATTGTTTTTCTACATCTTTCACTTCTCAGTCACCTTTTCTCTTTTAACTCGATAATTCATAGTTTGTTTCGACTTTATGTAAGCAAAATGATAGTTAATGATGATTACCTTTTACATTTTGATCAATCTGGCTCTTGTACCATAATCTGTTTTAAAATGATATGAATGGCTTGCTAAATGGTTCAGTCTTAATTAACCTGACCTTGATAATCCAGCTTCATTGTTTTTTTCAGTTACATTCCCGTTGGATCTTGTGAGGCGTCGCATGCAATTGGAAGGAGCAGCTGGGAGGGCTCGTGTCTACCAGACAGGACTTATCGGAACATTTGGACATATCGTCCGCACAGAAGGTTTTAGGGGCCTGTATAGAGGAATCTTGCCCGAATACTGCAAGGTGGTTCCTGGGGTTGGCATCGTATTTATGACATACGAGATGCTCAAGGCCATCCTCACAGGACTGGAGTCAGATGATTAGATCTCTGTTGTTCTATTCCACACCACAATTTTGATATATGGGGCAGAATAACATTTGAGGCTGATTAGAGTTGGTGAAAAAATGAGCATGTAACATATGTTAGGATCTAGAATGAGCTAAGTTTTGCAGTTTGTCAGAAGATTACAGATCGCTTGTAGTGCATCGTGAAAGATGCATAGGTTTTCCAAAGAGCTTGTTTCACCTCAATGCTGTTTTGTGTATCTTCACAACTTTCACATTGTAATGATACGTGAGGCTATTGTCTTCAGCCGGACAATCTTCATACCTCCAAGAGATGGCCTCCAAGTTCGTCAGTGTTCTGTCGTGAGGTTATGTCTAGTAATTGCAAAATGACTGAATAGCCTAGACATTTTGAATATGGATTTTGGATCTAATAACGCAATGTCAGTAAGATAGACTTGACGAATTCTCTACTTCCAAGATATTTTCGTACACCATATTGGAAATGTCGGGACAGTCCCGTATCTTATTTGATGTATATTTGAGAAACCTCGTCTCTAGCATGCGCTAATTAGATTCACTGGTGGTGAAGTTAGATTAAAACTTAAACAGAAAAGATAAGTCTTGTATTGTAAGGCTGTAAATTTGCTCACTGTAGCCTTTGTTTTGTTCCTGCATTTTGACTTTGAAGATCAGAAGAAAATAACTGAGTAGGTACACCTATTCATATCAGCAGTACTTTATATGTATGCATGCCACTTTGATCTCCACTTTTTTTTTTTGTTTGCGCTCTACATCCAGCATGGGCATAATTTCTTTCCCCGTCTCTTATACAGGGAAGCCTCCAGTGAGACGTATGTGGTTCAGTGTCTGGCGAAGACCGTACTTGTTGACGGCTTTGTACGCAGTTCTGAAACCGTCACCGTAGGCCGTCGACGTGTCGTTGGCAATCTGGTGCATGAAGAACTCGCCGAGCTTCTTCTCGGTATGAGAGATTCCACCCTTCTTGGACGATGTCGGCGGATAAGAAGAGGAAGACGAAGCGTAAGATGTAGACGGCTGTGCATACCGTGAGGAAGCTGGAAGGGTCTCTGATTCCAGCCACAAGTAGGACATGACCTGGCATATGCCTTCCTCTACCTCCGGGTTTAGGTTTCGGTATCCTGGAAAGTAGGATCCAGTCGAGATCATAAATAGATATCAGATCGAACTAGAAGAAAGAAAGGAGCAATAGCTTCCGTTCAACTTTAACACATTCTGCGTACACGTACCTTTGAGGCGCAACCACCCATGCATCAATTCATGAGCAAGAATGGAGCCTGTTAGTAACCTGCAATAGCGTGGAGGATTAGGAGATCAAAAAAATGTCAACGAACTGCAACATTTGAATCAAGCGCATAAGTTTACAGACCTTGGAAGCCCGTATAACACAAGTATTGCAGTGACTTCGCATCTCCGAGTCAGCTTTTGTGGCCGAGTTCTCATGTCAAGTAACCGGTTTCCACCAATTCTTGGCCTCCTTTGTATCTGCACACATCAAAATGCAAAGGATCAAATGAAATCCTGAATCGACTCTCTGCAGTTCATCGGAACGTGGTAATCTTTAATACTGTGTCATTGTAACCGTCCTAGAAAAAGGCTTAGATTGAGGTATTGTTCTTACACTGCTCACAGTCTGCTCCTCCGACAGACATAGGCCTCTTGTTTCAGGCATATGGTGAGGACCCTGCAAAAATGCGGGTGCAGTGATTATTAACACTTCGGAAATAGTATATTGCAGCAAAGCCGAGAGGAATACTCACTTTGCTCTCTCCTTCCATAGCTTCGTTAAGTGCTTGCCGTTCAACCAAGAGCATGGGTATCTGCTGGTCTAGTTTCATGTTCATCCCTTCGTAGTAATCCCTGATAGAATGGTACAGGGGCTGGCATTCACCAGTGTCCATGACTGCAGATCCCAGGCACTCCATGCACAAGCTGCGGCCATCTCCCAATGACATGTACTTTGTGTTCCTCGGCTGCAAAATTGCATGAGAACAATTATGGAAAATGCATTTGTATCTGACAAGCAAAGCATTACCAACCTTGAACCATTTTTATGTGAATTTACATCATAATTTTTTGGCAAGAATTTACAAGATAATTCAATGTAACATAAGCAAAACAAAAAATCATTTGCAATTTCATCTATAAAACGTACCTCCATTTTCTCACAGCTACAACAACGCGGCGTTATGTCATGCTCGTGCAAAGGGCAATACTTCTGTCCCCAGAATGGATGGGCTCTGTACTCTATCAAGCCACTTCTGTTCGTTGGGATCTGCAGAACACACAAATTGAATAAGCTTGTTGCAATGATAAACCACTTTAATGGTAATGCAGATGCTAGTGTATCAGTGCTATCTCTTCCGAGTTCATTCAGGTTTCAGATAAAGCCTTACAAACTGCAGGCAGACGTCACATTTTGGGTGATGCAGCTCTTTATAGCACAGCTTGTGATATGGATCTGCACCTAGCAAAGTGAACTGCAGAACAGGAAGAAATAAAAGGGCATGGTCACTTTCTGATGATACTGCAGGCTGCAGCACACTTCTTGGAAGAAAGTAATGCAGGATGGTTACCTCCGTCTCACGGATAGCGTGGCCACAAGCACTGCACCGGAAGCACTGAGGATGCCAGTACATCCCCATGCAACTCAAGTAATGGCCATGTCCTATCTCATGCTTGCAACTTCCACATACCCTGCAAATCGTAGACGACACTGAGCGATTTCAAAGGATAGAAGACAAGGCTTTGGATGAAATGTTGCAAGTAGTTCACCTGTATCCCCTAGGCTGAGCTTGAGAAGGAGCATAAGGATTGTAAGGCATGTAGGGGTTCATGTTGAGACTATCCTGTATGGCTCTTGCAAAGTCTTCATCGTTGTTGTTGTCTCCCTTATGGGCTGGCTCTAAATTTAGCAGCAATGCACGATGAAACGTTTCAGAAAGCTTTCAAGTTCATAACACGTACATCCATGGATTCGCTTATGTACCTTTGGGCTTGGGGGGTTTGACATCCTCTGAAAGAGATTGTGCAATTGCACGGTCCAATTCTTCATTGTCATGTCTGGGTGGATCATCCTGTAAAAAGCAAATCCAGAAAGCCTCGATTAGCTGTTTGTTCCGAAGAAGCATGACTTATACAAGTCGAATTTTAATGTGAGTGTGAAAGTGATATGGTTGTGGGTGAAGGCTTGGAGGGGGGAGTCGGGTTGTTAGTACCTTCGGTCTAACTGGTTCTTGCCAGAGCGTGTTCTCTTCTCCAGCCGTCAACCGAGGCGGCCGCCGGTTCGGTTCACCGGGCTTCGTCCCCTTCAAGAAAGCGCAGAGCCACTTCATGAAGCTGGATCTCCTCTCTGTGTGCAGCGACATTAACATTAGATAGGCCCAATCGAAACGTCGATTGACAGGACGTTACGCATGGCTAAGATCAAAAGGCAGAGAGCAACTTGCCACCTACCCTTTCCTGTGAGTTGAAAGCAGGCATGAAGAATGGATATCTTAAACACACTTGATGTACTTATATGCTACTCCCGATGTAAGTATGCAGTATGATTTGATTAGGTGAGGCACATTATACTATAAAGGATATACTAGCACATCTATTTGGACCTTTCTTCGATCTATAAAATAATATATAGGGAAACGGAAACCATGATGCAATGCAACAGTCCATCGACACTGAACTGTGCTTGTACACCATCAGGGAAACCCCTCAAAGCTTCTATCAACTCAACATGTTTTTCTACTTTTAGGATGGATAACGCCCTTAACCCGAATACGACGTTACCAGAAATATACTAAAATTAGAAGGGCCAAATATGTTTACCTGCGCTGAATAAGAGCAAGAAACATGGACAGAAACACCACATTAAAGTGGCTGGGTTACTAACATCGGCCCTACAACACTGTGCTAATCACAGTGTGATATCTTCCTTTCAGATTCTACCTCTGATTGATGAGGCACGCAGTCAGAGTCAGTCACGGTATCGCCTTGTTCACCCTGGATTATAAGAGTCAGTTTTTAGTCCACCTTCACCCCCCCCCCCATCCCACCCCCACAACATCCATCATTGGATACATTTTTTCTTTTTGACGAAAGGTTAGCATTTGATATCGTGTATGCATGGTACTGTTAATAATGTTCAGCTGAGGTGAATGCACGTTGCGTGATGTTAAGATCAATCAAACAGCTACGGTTGATTCACTGATAATTACCAGACATATATCTAACTTTTGCATGACAACAAAATCAAAAACTACTCTTTCAGAGAAAAGGCCTCAGCCCTCGGATATAAAGAAGAACCATGAAAGTTTGGTGGTCAGCAACCGATGTTGACACAACAATCATAAGTCAAAGAAAGTTTACTATGAAAGGGATCAACCGAACCTAAATATCTTACTCATGTAACCATGTCCCACGGCACGGCAGCATTCAGTTCGCTTTCAGAAAACTCAGAAAGGCAGATGAAAATTTATCTTGCTTTTTTTTCTTTTTGCCAGATTGCCCATTTGGTGTGACAGTTGTTCATTGGATTGCCGACAACACACGCCTCATGAATTGCACAGGGCAACGCGTATTGAGCCGCAGAGAACAAAAATGCAGAAAAATCTGAAAAGACAAATAGCAACAGCGAACTGCTAGGCAAACAATAGCAGCAGCAGCAGCAGGTAAAATTCACGCATGCTGAACGAGCTGCAACTGCGCGTACAGAGACAGGATGTTGATGGCAACAACCACAGCAACAACAACTGAACATGATAATACAAGAAGGATGGGTGCAAGCAGAACAAGCAGAAAGGTTACCGTGACTGCAGTGATTGCAAGCCCGCGAGGAGTGCGCCATATATGCAAGAACCGACGCGCCAATACAGCATATATAATTGCACGCACCAAGGTCGTCGTGACCACCGAAATAAGCAAGCGAACAAAACGAACGGAAGGAAGAGCTTGGCGATTAAGACCAACCACGGCGCGATCGCGATGTCAACGAGTAGCAGAGAACGAGGAGAGGGAGGATGAGGTGCAAGAGCTTGCAATGGACGGAGGAGGAGAGGGCGGAAGGGGGGGTTCTTAGAGAATAAAGCGGGGTGGTGGTGGCGAGGAGTTGGCCGCGATAGAAAGGAAAGGATTGAGGGTGAAGCGAGCCAAGGGCGGGCGGCACGGCATCTCGCTCCGATCCCCCCCTCCTCTGACCTCCTCTTCCCTCCTCCTCCTCCTCCTCCTCCTCCTTCTCTTCCTCCCCCGCACAAAAGCAGCGACGAGCCATCCCTCATCAGAAATCACATTCCCTCGGCGCTGCTGCCAGTGGGCTGGCGCATCATCGGCGGCGAGTGCACGGGGAGAAGAATATTTGGTTCTTGTGAGTCTGTGGAACGGGAAAGAAAAGAAAGGGAGATAACAGCGGGAGTGGGGAGAGAGATTCGTTGTGTCAACGGGAATGGATGCTTCCTTCCATTAGCTTTCGGATCGGTTTTTTTTATGCTCCTGCGACGAGCGACGCGGGAGATCGAGAGATCACGGCCACATCCAGCGCGACGCGGGAGGAGCACGCTTGCTCGGAGGAAAGGAAAACGAAAAGGAAAGGCAGCGCCGGCCGGACCTGAAAGCTGCCGCGGACGCGGCCTCGTACGTACAAGTGCGCAGCCTTTTCCACTAGGCTGAGCCCTCCCGTTTTGGAATGTAGGAATCCAGAACACAACAATGGGAAAAGAATATAGAAATAAAAATAATGCAGTTGAAAATGAGAGGATTAAAAAATAGAAAGTTCCTGTGGTAGATATTTTGATGGCCACAGGAAAAGGAAAGGATTTTTAGAGTGCATTGCATACTTAAGCTCTGTTTGGCATATGACTTCTGGCACAGCTTTTTCAAAGAAATAAGTAGAGATAGTGCCAAATAATAAGGTTTTGTATCAGCTTATTAGTTCAACTATTTCTTAAAATAAACTAAAAACATAATATAAGCACAAGGTTATTTCTGACATCTTTTCAAATAAATTATTTTCCAACAAACTCAAGTTGTATCAAACAGGGTCTTAGCATTGGGTCATCATCCCTAATGGCAGCTTAGAGCTTAGCATTGGCTGCAGAAAAACCTCATTTGCCTCGATCCTACGCACAAGGAAGAAAGAAAGAGGTCTAAATGGCTTCCTTTTCTATGATTTCCCTTAACTCTTCTTGCATATTTTGTATGATGCAATCCTCCAATCCAAAGAGGTGACCAGAACTAAACCCTATATGAAATGGAATTTTCACTTTTCCTTCAAAATCCCTTCAACTAAAGATACACTGAGACACGAAGGGGTCTATAGTTGTACAATTTATTAGCACACCTACTATGAGGGTTATTTATAATTTGTACTAATTGTTAGCTACAATATTGAATTGAGCGCATAATCCAAATCCGATACCAATTCAGCCTGTGCACAAATCCCACCGTTTGGTAAAAATTTAAATCGATTTGATAATTACTATAAAAAATAATTTCGACAAAATTTCTAGATCGATTCAAACAGCTTCAACTCAAAAGGCTAGGGTTTGATACCTTGATGGTCTCCAGCGGCAACTTCGGTGCGGACTTTGGCGCTGGTTGCGGGAGCTCTTCCTCCAACCAAGTGGTGGCAACACACCCACGCCATAGTGAGATGGGCTCCGTTACGCGGCGGCGGCAGATGGTATAAGATTTTGAGATCCTCTTGATCTAAACCCACCGCCCGAGGGAGGGGGAGGAGGGGGGGGGGAGGGGGAGGAGGGGGTGGTATGGGGTCCACATAAAAATTGGTTCTTATATAAAATAGGAAAGGGGGAGAGCAGAGTGACGATGGCCGTTCATTACTAAAAAGGTATGGGAGCACATGATAAATTATCAATGCACGCGCATTAGGAGGGTTTAAGGGCTCCTTGGATTGCAATATTTTTTTTTCTAAATTCTATGATTTGTCTACGAAATTAACCCTTTCACGTGAAGTTCTTGTACTACTTTTATAAAATTTCTTTGGACCAAAAGAGTCCTCGTTCAGAAAAAGTAATATATTAATTTATAATAAAATACATCAATTAAGGATACTCCTAGTCCCTAAATGCATACAAAAGTGCATCATCTTTTAGAATTCTTCTCAAAATAAATAAACTGAATAATCTCTTGTATATGAACACGTAAATTTTAAGACTTCTCATTAGAGCATGCGAGAGAGTAACACATGAGCTTTAAAACTCTCATCATAGATATGTAATTAATCACCAATAATTATCTCAAGATAAACACTAGACGGTGCACCTATCAATACTTTTTGCATAGTTCCTACCCAAAATGATGGGACATATGATGGTTTCATAAGATTTATGTATGAAAGGATCTTGGTAAAAATATGTTGAAGGTGTGAGTTGTTTTAAATGTTGCAATGTCTTTCTCTATGTAATAAAAATGAATAGACAAAGTACCTTTTTTCTTACTAATAATTTGCACAACATCAGATATTGCCACTCTATAGAAAATAAGACATACTTTGACATTTTTTGTTTTTTCATTATGCCTCGATCGAGACCTTAAAATGTTGAGTTTAATTCGGCTACTGCAACTCCTTTTATATTTTGTACGGTAAGCAATTGTATTTGTATCTTACACATAATAGTGTACGGTTTAAACTAAATAGAAAACTCGTAAAAGCTAGAATTATTTTATATACGTCGGTCTTGCTCATGAGTCATGACTAAATAAGCAATCATGCGTCATGAAGCCACTAAGCATTATATGAGCTGTTGAAAGAAAACACAAGAAAAGACTCTAAAAGAGACCAAAAACATTTTAGAACACATAAAATTAGAGACTAGTAAAAACACCGCTTTCAATAAGGCCCAAAAATCTCTCCTACCTCCTAAATTCTCATGGGAAGAGTCGAGCTGACTACCCTTTTCCCCTTAAAAGAAACAATATTGTCATAACCCTAAATATTGATATGACTTAATTAAAAAATTATCCACCTTAAATGAAACATTTAGTAAGTGATAAAAATTGACCTAAAATTTTAAAAACTGACTAGGTTTTTAGTGGTTGTTTTAGCATGTTCTAGAGAAAGTATAATGAAATAAACAAGAGCAGATGGAGCAAACTGAGCATAACTTAGCTGATTAGATTTTTATATTGAATTGAAACACTCAATTTGGAGTAGACTCATTTATTTATGTGAATATCTGCATCTATATTATGTTTAAAAAAATCAGGAGGAGACGGTTAAGTCAAGCATGGAAGATTTAAAAAAAAAGAGTACCAACAATAGGGGAGTGAGCACATAGTTTTGTAACTCTGGCCGCGTGTGTACCACGTTGGAGTTATGCACCCACTATCATTGGTGTGTATATATTTTTTACAGCTCTGTACACGTAGTAGGAATCGCTAACACTTAGAGCTCTATTTGGACACATTCTAGTGCAAAGTAGCCATGCGTCTACCTCACACCACCGAAAAAAAGATTTTTACTTCAAGATAAAAACCCAAACAAACCAGCCGAGTTTATCAACCTATCCGCGCCCCCCTCGCCTAATCTCTCTCTCCCCCCACCGCCCCGCGCCCCCCTTCCGACGCGCCGCCCGAAACCCTAGCTCCCCCGATCTCTCCAACCCAGTCCGGGGAGGGTATGGCGGCGGCGGGAGGGCAGGGTGGCGGCATGGACGCCGCGCTCCTCGACGACATCATCCGCCGCCTGCTCGAGGTGCGGACCGCGCGCCCCGGGAAGCAGGTGCAGCTCTCCGAGTCGGAGATCCGCCAGCTCTGCACCGTCTCCCGCGACATCTTCCTCAGCCAGCCCAACCTCCTCGAGCTCGAGGCGCCCATCAAGATCTGCGGTTGGTGGCCTTCCTCTCCTGCCTCTATGCCCCTCTCCCCCTCTTGCACGCCTCCGTTCGTGAGGGTAGATCTGGTTTGGTCGCGCGGCTTTAGGGAGGCTAGCGTCTTGTAAGATGCTGGCGATTGCGAGTCTATGCACCGAGCAGTAAACGTGGGCGCGTACATCAATCTGAGTTGTTCTGTATTAGACGATTCCGTTTTTGCCTGGAGATGGTTGTAATCTGAGCACGTATATACATGGAGTTATCATGCTTAAAAAAAGTGTATACATGGAAGCAAAAACTCAGCTGCTACCATGGGGGAGAGCATGACGTTAAGAGAGTTTTCGTTTTTATCGGTTAATCTGATATCATGATTGCTGATTTACCTTCCAATGTAGAAATATTACCTAGATGCTTAGAAAAACTTTGAGTGCTGATGTACAGCCAGAAATGTGTGATATATATTTCTGACAAATGGTTTGTGATAGTATCATAGTAAAATGATTGACCACATCCAATTTGGATATATTGCAAGTGCATCAAACTTACACTATTTGTGTTGGGGGTACTATGACTCACCAACCATGCTACTGCTGTCTTGATTTGGACATGATTATATTCTAGAGTAGCTTCTCTAAGGTTGACCAGTTTTTAGTGCATCAGACAGTTTTTTATGGTTGAACCTCGTGTATTCTCCCATTCACAAACCATGAGCGCTAATCTGCCATGCTTGTTTCTTTTATGTATTCCCTGCAAGTCTCTTCGATACTCAGGGATGGTGCACCAGCCTCAACTGTGGGTTCTAGTGATACGTAAGGAACTTGACCAGTTAACAGAATTATTTGTGCATGAAGCAAGTTATCTGCACTGTAGCACCACGATTCAACACAAAGAAGCTGTTTTATAACTCTTTGCGTGGTTCCATTCTACAAATGAAACGAATGCTCGGGGCACATTGTTTATAAGGTCTTAATGTGATGTAGGAAGCATTTATTCATTTGTAGCACCAATTGCTAAAAACCACCGTTTTCTAGATTTACTGAATTATTAGTTGTTTGTCCTCTATTCTTCTCTCATTGATGTTCCTCACTTCATATTATACTATTTTTACTATTACTTGCTTGTGACCATGAATGTGCAGATGGCCTTTAGTCTTTGTTCACTGGCCAAAAAATATTATCTAATTGAATTTTATCGTTCCACTTGGCATCCAGGGGACATCCATGGTCAATACAGTGATCTGTTAAGGCTATTTGATTATGGAAAATTTCCCCCAGAAGCCAATTATCTGTTCTTAGGTGACTATGTTGACAGAGGCAAACAGAGTTTGGAGACTATTTGCCTTCTTCTTGCCTATAAAATCAAGTATCCGGAGAACTTTTTTCTTCTGAGGGGAAATCATGAATGTGCCTCAATAAACAGAATATATGGGTTTTATGATGAATGCAAACGCCGATTTAATGTGCGGCTATGGAAGGTCTTCACTGAATGTTTTAACTGTCTCCCTGTGGCTGCTCTAATTGATGATAAAATATTATGTATGCATGGTGGACTCTCTCCTGACTTAACACAGTTGGAGGAGATCAAGAACTTGCCGCGCCCAACTGATGTACCAGATACTGGTCTACTATGTGATTTGCTTTGGTCAGATCCAGGAAAAGATAGTACAGGGTGGGGTATGAATGATAGGGGTGTCTCGTATACTTTTGGTGCTGACAGAGTTACAGATTTCTTGGAAAAACACAGCCTTGATCTTATTTGCCGGGCTCACCAGGTAGCACAGTAACTGCAGTAGTTCTGCGGCAACATTGTTATCGATTACTTCCCCATTAATTTGTGTATTAACGTGATTATATTCATGTTATATCAGGTTGTTGAGGATGGGTATGAATTCTTTGCTGACAGGCAGCTTGTCACCATATTCTCGGCTCCCAATTATTGCGGTGAATTTGATAATGCTGGTGCAATGATGAGCGTTGATGAAACTTTGATGTGTTCGTTTCAAATTCTAAAACCCGCTGAGAGAAAAAGCAAATTTATGGCATCAAACAAAATGTGAGATGTTGAAGCCTTTCCTCTTGCAGTGGCTTAGGTGGGTTGGCACAGTCTGAATATTCCTCTTACAGTTAACATGCAATTATCAAATGCATTTCTAGTGCAATTGTCAATACAGTTTGGTGCTCTTCATATGCTATTACTTTTTTAGGCTCCTATTATTTTAGTAGGGTTCCACCCAGGGGGGTACTACCTGTTCCCTACGGGTATTTGCATCCCCCTTATTTTTCTTTTTTCAGAAATCTCTTCACCATGGGGCTGTTATAAACCTAGTTCCCCACAAAGCAGTGTGAAAAGTCACCCCAAAGCAGGGGTGAGGCTGTCCGCAACCTTATGCTAAAGGTTCCTCTCCTCTGTTCTAACGTTACTCTAAAATAGAGTATGAACAGTGTTACTCTGAAGTGATGGGAGCCTTCTGGACTGGGTACGCCCTCTTAAAAGGTCTAGAGGTTGTCGTTGGAGCAAAGAAATTTTAAAGTGAAATTAATCGCCATTGAAAGTACATCTGGAAATATAGAATAAAGACCAATTGAGGTACCTAAATATTGAATCGAACAGTCCTGAATCGTATACTCTTTAATACTTAGCTATGCTAATGCTACCCAAATGTTTGAGTGACATGAGCCTATAAAATATTATTTGCAACCTCTCATGCCTTAACTCATGAGCCAATATTCTTGTGCAGGCTTCTTGTGGGCAGCGTCACATCATCAGCGTGCAGGCGGTATGCTTGAAAGCAGCATTTGGCTTCTACCTGATAAATCAAATAATATCATACCTAACTGCGTTCCTCTGGAAGTTGCTCTTCATGGCAAGTGCCTGATTTTTTTTTGCTTTTCCTGTTACCGGGTGTAAAACAATCTTTTAGTTGTAGATATATTAATTCTGGAAGGATGAAGTTGCCAAATTGACTTTAGACGATTTCCTTCTCCAGCCAGGAAATTTCTGAATATCAAGGGGTCTCTGTTTGGAAGTTTCACTATTTTAAAGCACATGTATCACTTGTATGGAGGCAAGGACTAAGCTGAGGCTCTCTGTTTTCTGTTGCTTGCAAGGGAATTTGAATATGGGTTATGTTAATTTCTTTAGCGCCAAACATCAGTTAGAAGTAGGTGTGAGCATCAGTCAAGGAGCGATGCTGATGCTTTGCTGAAAACTTGAAGATTGAAGATGATTCCATTCCTGACAGTTTGATTTGTCATTTTTGCTGGATGCCATGGACTATTGGACTTTGATCTGTTAGCAGCTTAACTGCAGGTTGAGTCTTTTAAGGCTCGAGATATTAGAGGCTGTTATGCTCATTTTATGGTAGTGCTTGTGCTTTTTACTTGATGTGAACTTATTGCGTTACTTCTGTGCGACATGACACTCATCTGACAAGTCGATTACATTTGATCCAACTCTGACAAACATATTACGATAGTACATTACAGGCATCTCCCAAATTCTGTGCACCCTGTACAGCTGCATAGCAAAAATAGTTTCGTTTCTTTAGGCAGGCAATTCTTTATGCGAATAGTTTGAGGGCACACAAGCGCTGTATCATGTATTCGATGCTATCAGAGCTCGACATACAACGAATCCTTTGAAAGAGGGGCGCGCTCGTTACCTTGTCTTGTTGCCACCGAAGAGGGTGCCCTCTGCAGCTAGGCGACACTAAAATCGTGCCAGAAGTTTCAACTCGAACAGTATGGGCTAAAATGCTTTTAGACCACCGTAAGGTTACTCCCAATATCACTATATGAAACTCTTCCAGTATACTGACTTCCCATTTTGTAATTGTTCCAAATCTGCGTTGGAACTAGGCATACAACAATATTGTACAGGTACAACGATGTTATATAAGTCTACAAATAAGCTGTAGCTAGTGGACATCGCACTCCAGCATCTTTAAGGGCTGTGAAGTCCGAGTCGACGCCCCAGTAGACGACTGGATTCCTTTCCTCACAAAAGTCATTGGATCGTTGCATAAGTTTCTTGTTTCATTTTCATTAGATTGTTCTCTATGTCTCTTAATACAGGTCTATATCTGCATGAGATGACAGTGATTTAACTTCACAGTGAAGAAGCGAAGCAGGCTTAGGGGAAGATAAGCAAAGGTAGTATAGATGTGCTTACAGGCGTGTGAGTTTACTCTGTGCTTGGACTGCTTTTCTAAGCTCAGCTGAAAGTTTCATTATCTCTGCTGACAACCCCTCAGATCTGCTCTGTTCTTTAATAAGCTGATCCTATAAGAAGATACATATGTTACTGTAAATTGGTGCCACGATTATAATAAGAATCAACCATTGCTCGTAATTCAAAAGAAAGGGTAGAAGATCTACGGTGTTTGACCTTTAGAGAGAGATTTTCATTAACCAATTCTGGCGCTGTTGAGATGTTCTCATTTTGCCCATCAGGTTGGATACTGATACTGCTTGATTTCAACATGCTAGCCTGCTCAAGCCTTACTTTCTCCAAGTGAGAACGGAGCTCTTCGTTTTGCTTCAAACATTCTCTAACCTGGAAATTTTAACTAAGTTAAAAGGCATGCGGCTTTATTCCATGAAATCGTATATATGTCTACGCAGGAAATGACCAAGAATGCCAACAGCGCACCTGGTTTTCCCACTGCTTTGTAACAGCCATGGCTTCTTCATAAGAAGTTGACAAGGCTGAGTTCTCTTCAAACAGATTTTCTATTTCTGATGATTGAGAATCAATCTGTCCAACACAATAAAATCAGCTACCATTTAGACTACTAATTTAGTTCAAAAGCAAATATCAGACGACATCAAGCACCTCCATTAGCAGCTTTTGACGGCTGCCCTCCAGCCTCTCAACCATCAAAGCCATGTCATGCAACTGACTTTCAAGTTTTTCCCTATCTTCCTGTCATAATGAAAAGTCGGCGAAGTGTTCAGTGCATTTGCACGAAGGCTATAGCAAGAAACTGTTCTGGTAACTCCTACTATCGCCAGTTCTAATTGATGTATACTCTCTCCATTCTCAAATTGTTGTCATTAGGACAACAAATCTAGTTCAAATTTGAACTAAAATTGGTGCCTAACAGCAATAATTTAGGAACGGAGGGAGTATACTTTTAGGAATCAACACGAGGATGCTCAACCCTCCCACTTGTTATCACGCATGATCTTAAAGTCCAATCTTACCTTGAGCCCTTGGTGAATATGAGCATAGTAAGCCATTCACCATGTGTTGCAGTAGTATACATGTAGAAAATTTAGATAAAAAAATTAACGAACATCATGTTTGTTTAAAACATAATTACCAATGAAAATGCCTTGCGAGCGGCAAATTCTGAAGCATCCTCTGCATGAAAGGAAAAAAACCTTCAATTCAAGACATCAAATCAATCCATCAGTTAATGCAATGATTATACCCAGAGAATGTTCAGCAGGTTGCGCTTAGTTTTGAACGCCATAAGATAAAGAGTTGCCTTAGCACGTAGCTAAAATAACACCAATAAAAGAAAGAAAAGTGTGATGTAACAAAAGACACAGTAGAATGATAAACACGGAAGAAAAACCTATGACAATAACTAATGTTAGATGTTCATCTGAGGTTATGTGTTATGTGAACTGCTACACTTCCTGCCACTATAAAAGATAGAATACTGTAGCTATATGCAATTATGCATCATCCACACCTGTTACTTTCTTTGTCAAAACAGTAATTTGGTCTTCCAGCTGCTGCTTTTCAGCCTCCAGCGAAGCAATGCGGGATTGTTCTTCGGCTAGTTTATGTTGCTCTTGTTGCCTCAGCAACGACTCTTCAGCTAATTTCTGTTGCTCCTGCTGCCTTAGCAGTGACTCTTGCTGCATTTATCGTTTTATATGCAAATATTAGAGACAACAACAACAACAAAGCCTTTGTCCCAAGCACATTGGGGTAGGCATGCAAAACCAGCCATTACTATGGATAATTGGGTATGCAAAGATTACAGAAACCTGAAAAAAACAATTGTAACACTCAAGCAGATGTTTAATCAGCTGACCTTTAGCTGATCCTGTAATTCTTGTATCTCCTTTTCCATGGCAATAGTTTCCTCCCTCGATGGTCCTACTGTATATCCAGTGTACGAGCTGCCCATCACTTGCTGCTGTAGGGTATTTAGCTGTGCTCTCAACGATGCCGAATCTTCTTCTGCCTGTGCATTTCAAGATTAGCAAAGTGACTGGACCACTAATAAGACAAAAAGTTTGGTAATACCTTATACTGTTCCTCTTCTGCTTCCTTCAGCCGTTTCTTCATGCTCCTGAGTTGAGCTAGAGCATCCTCCTACTTACCATCAGGTGAAAGAGAGAATGAGAACCCAGCATGCATCATAGTTTAAATGAAATAATAAGCATGTTCTTAATACCTTAGCAATAACTGCAGCATCTTTCTCCAAGGAAACGTCATTCAGAGCTTTCTTTAAGGATGGTACAATATTCCGCTCCTGCAAGTAACAAATCATGTCAACAAGGTTAAGGCGGGAGAAGCCAAGCAAACAAGTAACAGTTCAGTCTGATACTCACAAGGTCGTTCAAGCGGTTAACCAGGGCACCCTTCTCAACTTCTTTCTCGGCAATCTGGCAGAGATACGCAATGTTAAGACCTACCCATACTGGAGCAACTATACCATGAACTAAATCGCATACAGGATACTACTCCAATTGCATAGTACCTTGGACGACAGCAACTGGTTTTCCTTCTCCAGTCGTGCATTCCCATTTTCAAGTTCTTGAACTCGAGAAAGAAGCTGGCATTGAGATATAAAACCTCGTTATGTATACGAAGCTAAGACTGTTCAAAGACGGAAAAAGGAACATCAAACTGACCTCTGCTCCGGCCCTTTGGTTGCCTTCAGACCCCAGCGTAGTTACAGGGGACAACAACACAGCTCAGGTTCAGAATCGACTCGACGCGAATAGAGGATGGGCAATCGTGCAACAGAGGGATAGGGAAGGGTGTACCAACCGTAGAGGTCAGCGTGGGACGCCGCGGCCGGCGGGGCGTGCTGCTGCATCCTCTCGGAAGCTCTCTTCTGCCGGATCTCCTCCAGCTGCAGGAAAAACGAAAAACGCAAGCGACATGATCGGGACCTCGAATCTAGCACCTACCGGTACCGGGGGCACGCGGATCTGCGCGCCTTCCCGTCTCGAAACGGTAAGGGAATAGAGAGGATGGGGAGGAGGAGGCGTACGGTGCGGCGGCCACGCGAGGCGTGGTCCATCCCGGCGGCTTCTGAATGGTCGGGCGGCGGGTCGATCGAATTTCGGGAGCTCCGGATCGGAGGTGGCCGGAGCTCCCTGTTACCCTCGGTGAGCAGTGGGGCGAGCGGGGCGAGCGAGAAGGGCGAGCCGACCAGCCGGGAGAGGAGGGGCCAAACCAACCAAAACTAGTGAGTGGATGCGAGTTGGCCGCCCATGGGCTGCTGGCGATATTTGGACAGCTCGAGGCCTATGCGGTGGCCAGACCAACCACAACGAGCAGCCCATCTAGTAGTCTTTGGTGGCAGGCAAGGCATGGCATGGCATCGAACGCGATTTTTTTTATTTTTGACATTCTTCATATTGAGTTTAATATTAATAACATACAATTTTTTTACAAAACTAGTCACCCTATTTTTCACGGCATGGACCATTTGTCCACGTGGACATCCTGTCGTTCACGTGGACAAATCGTCCATGCCGTGGACGACAGGGCGATGTCGTCCGCGCCGTGGACGACACCGACCCACGTGGACTCCACGTCGGACCAACGGTCACGAGACCGTTGGACCGACGTGGCCTGTTGTCCACGTATTGGACGACTCGTCCACCTACTAGATGAATCGTCCACCTTGTAGACGAATTGTCTATCTTCAATTGTCTATTTAAGAGCAATTCGGACATTCGTCACAACCACACTTCACAGACCCAACTCTCGCGGACATGGACTCATGGTACTCACCATCAAAACAAAAAGAGAGAGTTCGCGTTCTAGAGGAATTACAACCATCAAGTGTCTATGTGGCACTGATTGTCGGCTCGTGAAAGATTTAAGGCTCGGAGTCACTTACGGTTTGAGACTATGGATGTGCAACAATTATGAATATGACCCCCTGCATAGGATCACGTCATTTTTCCCGAATGGTAGACGTTAGGTAACATGTTTACTTCACAGATCTATGAATATTGTATTCGCATTTTAGCTCTAATCTTCATAACAACACATAACTAATCATTTAGTCTCCATCGCTCCTTTGTGAGTTCACACGATATATCGACAACGAACAAACAACGGAAGACGTCGAGTACGCACACGCGATGCATAGAGCTGCTTGGGACAAGTTCCACTACGAGATGAAGTTCGAAAAACGGGTTGAGCAGGAGAGGAAAGATGCGGCTGAACAGGCGGAGCGTCGACGCAGACGTCAGAAAGAACTTCAAAGAATCGACGAAAAGTATCGTCGTCAGGCTCAGGAGGAAGAACGAATTGCTCGCCAGGCGAGAGAGGATGAACGGGAGCGCTTACGCGAGAGAGCATGTCGCGCAAGGGATGTCGGGTCGGATGCATTGCGCAAGGGAAAATATCCCCGTTGCACTTAGTAGAATCTATATTTGCTATTTAATAAACTTCATAATGTATCTGAATATTTTAAATCAAGTGTTCCAGTTATTTTGCTAAATTTAGTTACATTTACTTCAAATTTGTGATCGTGTTACATAATTTAAAATTGCATAACATAGAATCTATTGAATAAAAGTCAAATTAAACAACTTACGTAAAATCATAACATAATATACTAAATTAAATTCTATAAAAACAATTTATAAAAATGTCTCTAAGCATTTTTAAATGGATGCTAAAAAACTAATCTTATAATATTTGCCGTAGAGAGCAATCAAGCCTTCGTGACCTGTTGTCCACGGCGTGGACGACAGGATGGTCCACGTGGTCAAATCGTTCACGCCGTGGACGATAGGGTGGCTAGTTTTGCAAAAAAAATTGGATGTTAGTAATATTAAATTTTTTATCAAAAGTGTCAAAAATAAAAAATTCCATTGAACCCAACCTAAGAAATTGCACAGTAGAATAAATTACACAGCAGGCTGAAGCGGAACGAGTCAAAAAAAATGTAAGCATAGATGACAGTACGATTTTTTGAAGAAAATAGAGGTGTTCTGCGGAGTAAAAGCAGCATGAAAATAGATGACAGTATGATGCCGCTGGTGTTGTGTAAATGCCCATTACATAGTACTCCCTCCGTTTTGAATTAATTAATGTTTAAAACAACTAATTTATCTCAATTTGAACTAATTTTTTTACTAAACGTGGAGGAGTATTAAACAAACTACAAACGTAGCAGTCGAGGCTTTTTACATCTGAAAAAACGCCAGTGATTGGTCTTCAGCTTTAGCCTGGATTGGTATTGGTACAGAATGAACCTGACACCTACGGGCAAAGCACACCACTCACGTTACAATAGTAGTGTGGGCGAGTTACACTGGATTTTCACTGTTGTGCCTAATTGCACATTTCCTGACATGTTACATGTCCTAAAGTTTGTACTAACAAATAGATTTACAAATGAAAGAATATTGTACAAGGCCCCCGTCCCCCAACCTGGATTAGGTTCTGAGAACGCACGGCAGCAGTCAGTGCCTATGGCACTGCAATTGGCCGAGTCTGGTGTTGAGAGCTTCAATGTATGTGCGCAAGCGATGCCGATCTGATCTTGCCAGGGTCAGAGGAGGATTGAGGGCAAGTTGTGGTGCCTCGATCAGGAGAAAGCGCAACATGGATACCGCCCTCGTATACAGTGATATAGCAACTGCTGCTTTCCCCATCATCTCATCAACCTGAAAATTGAGATGAGAAACACAACAAAAGCGCAGTAGGTAGTAAGAGGTAAAAACAACAAATGCTTAGTACTATTAGTTCTGGAAAGGGACACATTGTGCTTTACTTACACCACCACGCCTTCCTAATTGTAGAGCAGACTGAAATACTATTTCAATCGCATCTGGCATCTCTGTAGTATCTGCATTAGTAAGTTTGCTATCAGCATTTGAAAAGACTTACCAAGAGATTATAATAATCTAGAACCCCCTGACAAGCTTCACATACCTGCTATCTGTCCTACAGTGGCTGCAAGTTCTTCAGCATATTCGACTTCAGTGAGAAACTCTCTCTCAATCTGCATGCACGCATCATCAGCCAGCTGAGATGTTGCAAGCAAATGGGGAGCATCTGCACTAAATCCCGTCATAGGGATATCCTGGGAAGGACTTCCTCCTGCCATTGAAGCTGAATAGGCACTCCATACATGAAGCGCTTGCTTCCAGGTTGCAAGAACAACTAGCTGTATCGAAAATGCCTCCAAGTGCCTGCCACCTTTGATCTTCAGTTTAGATGGCCAATCAGCAAAACCAAAGCAAGTTAGTGATTGATTCCTTGCTATTAAGAAACTTTATTTTAAGGCCACTACTGAAAAATCTTGGCCTGATGCTCTTCTTATTGTAGCAAATCAAGGTCCTGAATTACAGTGAACATCTGACAATAGCTACAAACAAAAACAAAGGCAGATCGATGCAACTCAAAAGGCCTGTTTACTACAGTACAGATAGCTTCAGGCCATTCCAAAGGTTGAGACCAAGCAAAATAAAGCAGAAGGAAATGACACGGGCAAGGGATAAAAAGAATATAACCAAGTAGATAAATTTCTATATTTTGTTACTCTCATCTCTCTTACTTCATTTAAAAAAAATTATTGAATTTCATGTCTAGCCTACCCCAATGTGCTTGGGACAAAGGCTTTTGTTGTTGTGGATAAATTTTACCTCTTCTTTGACCAATTCAGCTATGGCTGCTGCGTACTGCTCCAACAGTCTAATCCTCGTCAGATAATCAGACGGTGGCTGATCCATTGCTTCACTCATATCGGCAGATCCCTGGGAAGTGCCAGATACTGGAGAACAGTGGCTGTCCAAGCTAACAGATCCAGCAGATTGCTGTCTGTTAATTGGCAAACCATTTATTGGCATCGGTGCACTCAGTAATGTTATCTTCGGCGGTGAAACAGAAGGGTTGTCATATTTTGATGGCACGTTGCGTTGTCGAGAGGAGCTGGTAGAAGAAGACGATCCCTCTGGGTGCGGTCCAGAGACAAAGACGTATTCCTGATCTACAAACTCTAATGAATCAATGATAGGAGAATCTACATTTACAAAATAAAGAAATAATAAATTTAGTAGGATTATTCACAATTATAATGAGGAAGTGCATGATAGTCACTGATGACTCCAATACCTTCTTGATAACCACCTTTACGACATAGTGCTTCATCAATCTTGCTTTCCTTGGTCTTTTGAGCAGTGTGTTGACTACCAGATGCATAATTATTACCCATAACATATCTGGAGAACAGACCATCATGTTTTGATGGACTCTGACCTGAAGTTTTATCCAACTTTTTATCCGTAGCAAACCCATAAGTTTTCATTGGACTCTTACTCTTAGGAATAGAATTCTCATCCTGTCCGCTTGACTCATCATCTAAAGGGAATGGCATACAATCTTCTTGACAACTTTGGCTTGCGGGCCTTGTTGGACTGCTATTAATGAATGGAAAACCATTTCTTATGTCAGACAGTGTCCTGCTGCCAATGCAATACAGAATATCAAAAACATACCGAAGTACAGTATACAGAGCAGCACAAATAAAACATTACCTCACAGTCCTCTCCGGTGCATGTTCAGAAAGAAATGGGTGGTTCACAAACTCTTCAACCGTAAGCCGTTCCACTGGATCAATTACACAAAATAACACAGAATGTTAATACTCACCCATAAGTATAGTAGGATAACTGCTTCTAATGTTCCAGTCCCTGCTTTTAGATATTTGTGCCATTTCTGTGCTATGGGTAGGGGCTAGTGTTCTGCTCAAATGAAAAAAAAAAATCTCTACTTGGAATGTTTCCTTATATCCTAAATAACTGCTCAAAGCAAAATATTTGACCATAAATAAAAGTTGCTCTAGTAAAACATAGTTTATCCACAGGTATATTGGATTGAACACCAAATACGAAAAAAGTACAAATGGACTAATGGAAGAAATAGGGCAAATGACAAAGGTCAGTAAACTACTCTTACCAAAGAAGGAAGCAAATGCAAAACACAAATACAACAGAAATTTCACCATTCCATGCAGCAACATAAGATGAGTCTCCATTTATGTAAGACAATCTGTTAATACCTGACTTGAGCTGCAGTAACTTTCTACACAAGTCGATGCACCCGTGGCTCAATTGGCAATCAGGCGGAAATCGTATTTCACGTGACGATAGTATATTTTTAAGCAACTGGGAAGTGGGAACATTTTTTCTCTATCAGTTTAGTTCAATCCAATTCCAGCAGTTCAGAACTAACAAGAGTAATAGGGTTGTGTAAACAACAAGCAGACAAACCTGAATCTGATTATCCCCATTAAAAGGTGGATATCCAGTAACAAGTTGATATAGAATGACACCAACACTCCACAGATCTGCCTGTTCTGTCAGAAATTGATCGTCAACACTGCGTCAAGAATGAGAAACAATAGATGATATAAGTGATACGAGATCGAAAAATCTCTGACCTTTGCATCATACTTCTGAGCTTGCATAACTTCTGGAGCCATGTAAAGTGGTGAGCCACAGAGTGTTTCGGCTAGGGCAGAAGGTTGCAAAAATCTGCTCAAAGAAACAGGGGGTAAGCAAACTATCATATACCTGACATCCAACAATCATGTGGCATGGAGAGCAAGCAATGTGCATGTTATTGGACTAAAGATGCAAGGATTCAAGTCCATAGAGGATTTTGCATGAGGTATTCACCCTTAGCTCTTGCTATCCACAGAACCTACATTGAACTAAAACTCATACTTGGTTTTTTCCACATAATTGCTTACAGACTCTAAAAATGGGTGGATGTGTGTTGAATAGATGAGCAATAAAGAAGGATTGAGTGTTGAAAGGTACAATGAGTCAAGATAATAGATAGTTCTTCACTAAATAAGTAATACTGACAAAGTAGTTTTGCAATGGAATGAATTGATGTTGCAAGGTTTGTAGTAAAAGTAATAATCATTGGAAATTTGTGATCCATTAAAAAGTTATTTCTATAAAATTAGATAAACGCTGTATAAATATGTTGCAGAAGTCTTATAGACATGTTCCATTATGGTTAGAAATGTCGAAGCACTCCAGAAGCGTCACAACTTGCAATATCTCATAAAAGATGCTACATGAGACAGTAGTGCATTAAGGTTTGTAGCATACAATCCAGATTCATCGGCATAGGAGTAAAAAATGTTGCACCTGCAAAACAGGTTATGTGTGATAACTCTGGAATGTTATCAGCATCCATCCCAAATGACAAAGATGCCATTTTCATGTGCTGGCATGGTGTCATTTGAAAAATTCATAGATTAAGGAATGTAAAAAAAAAACTCAGCTCCAAGGGGAAAGACCTCCCATAGGTATTTCAACTAAGAAGAAGCACCTGAAAATGTGGCTGAGAAAGGTCGAGAAAGCCGGTACCCACTAGAGAAGGTGAGCTGTCCCCTATGGATGGGGTCTCAAACCGTGCTATGATGCCCCTACCCCATACACGAGGGCTCACCTTCCATAGGTTGATTCTAAACCCATTTTTTTGCTGGAACCAGTGGGTGACCTTTTGGTGTGAGACAAGCATATGAACCCTAGTCTAGTCTCCCACCGAATCATCATCGTGCTACAAGCACATTCACGGACTGAAGGACATGCTTAAAGACATGGTTCACAAGTTTCTTTTTCCAAGAATGTGAAACACCTTTTGCAATGTAACTTTTACAACAATTCAATAACAGGGCTCAATGGAAGGGCTAACTGATACTTGACATGTCATAGTAAAGTAAAAAATAAATGGTCAGTGCACTCGTAACAGGGTAAGATATGTTTGGAAAAGGAGCGGACAAGTTTGGCCTCGTGTTCCATGACCTGGATCATCTCAAAAGTTAGGTTAGCACTCCCAGAAACAAATTCAATGAACAGTTGAAAACAAGATGTTGGTTAACTCCCCTATCAAGAAACAGGGATCGGCATTCAGCAGTAAAGGGAGGGTACGAAAGGGGGAAGGACCATTAGTGCAATATGTAACTAGTACAAATACTGTATTCCACTCATCCACTGTATCTAAATCAAGTAGAAGATATATTCACGAAAACCGTCGTATGCAACTCAAAAGCAGGTAAACGCAGTGGGATATTCGTAACAATATTTACTCATATTTCATGCAAAATATCAAAAAAATGGAACGTGAATAACTCACTTTGCAAATCCAAAGTCGGCAATCTTCAACAGAGAATTTTCATTGTTTTCAACAAGAAGAATGTTCTGTTTGCAAAACCACAGAATTTAGAATTGAATAAAGAGGAGAATTCAACCAAACACATCATTCTTGAACTCTTGAAAATAAATACTTCCAATATTCTTAAATATATGAGTTTTAGGACAACAAATAGTCAAATACAATGCAACTTGAACTCTATTAGATGCCCTAAATGTCATATAGTTAAGAATAGAAGTAATATTCAGAAAGGTAGGCCTGGCGCAGTGGTAGAGTCTCTCCACTTGTGTCTTCGAGGTTCTAGGTTCGAACCAGCGTCCTTGCAAAATAAGAAAGTGGAAGGCTGCCTAGAAATTCCCTTCCCAGACCCCATAATGTGTGAGAGCTTTCAGCACTGGGTACGCCCTTTTTAGAGGTAATATTCAGCTATAGTGGAAACAAAAACCGAAACGCAAGTAAACAAACCTGTGGTTTTAGGTCTCGATGAACCACATTATTCTCACGAAGCATCTGCAGACCAGATGCTGCAGAAAAAAGAAAGAGGCATTATGAACAAGACTGAGGAGAGCGAAGGGAAGTGGGTTGAGGACTCACTTACCTAGCTGCTGGATAAAATGCTTAGCAACTGTTTCTGGAACTCTCTTATGCCGCTGAAGGTATGCATGTAAGTCACCACCTCGACAATACTCCAATATGAGATATATCTTCCCATTATCCTAAAACATATTTAACCATTATGTACGATGATTAAAGACATTTCTTATTCTATGATCCCTAGGCATTGAACTTTTTATATTTTCTGAATGACAAGCAGATAATGATATGAATATCAGAGAGAAATTTGTGCATATGAAATTGCTATTGAGCTGGCCATTCAAGTATAACAAGCCCAGACCTAACAGCCCCTAGTTACAAGTTGTTGGCATTTCATGATACTTCCATCAGGATCAAATTAATTTGTTCCCTCAATGAGCAAACAGCCATTGCTGCAACGCTATACCATTAGCAATACGCTATACCATTAGCAATACAAACCAAGTGTAACAACATTGCAAACCAATTCCATTCGAAGGGACATCACTTTGCACGGTTTAACCTTTGCTTTAAGCCTCTAGCTACGTAGAGTGCTCAAATTATATTATAAAATCACCACAACAACTCACCAATTCCATGCAACCCATGCTTACAAGCAACAAGCAGGCCTCATCAGCACCCAAAACCTCATAGATCTATAGCAACCGCACATGAGATCACGAAGGACGTCGAACAGGCCGACGAGGCGCGACCAATTACCTTCATGGAATCGTGGAGGGCGATGATGTTGGGATGGCGGATGCGGCGGAGGATGTCGACCTCGGAGAGCAGGCTCTCGCGGAGCTTGCTGCTGAGCCGCTCCATGGCGATCTCCTTCACCGCCACCTCCATGTCCCGGACCAGGTGCCGCCCCAGCCACACCTGCGAGTACGCCCCCGACCCGATCGGCCGCAGCAGCTCGTACTCCCCTACCACCCGCCGCCTGCCCCCGCGGCCGACACTGGTGCCGTCCCCCATCCTGCCCGCGCCCGGTTGGTCGCCTACCGCCCCGCCACGACTCCTGCGAGACCTTGGTGCCGCCGTGCCGGCGAGAGATGCCGCCGCGGGGAGAAGCAACCGTGTTGGTGGTGTTGCTGCGCGGAACAGAGAAGGGAAGGCTAGACGAGAGAGAAGGAAACCAAACCAGGTCGTCTTCACCCCCTGGCGGGGCCGGCCCCATGGTTATCTCTATCCGCGGCTATTATAAGATTCCGACGCCTTCCGCAAGATTCTGCCTGTTGGAATATAATATATCCGCTGATTTCGGCCACAAAAACAGTATGGCCTTTGTATCGTAATGGGAAAATCTCGCTATGGTATGGAAAATGAAAGCATGACCTATTTATAAGTTTGAGATTACGTGGGTTGTATAGTTGTTTCTAAGCTACTCTCTCTTATTTTAAATTATTGATGTTGGCCAGTACACGTCAACAATTTAAAATCAAAGAGTATAAAAATAGTGAATGAGTTTTCTGATTAATTAATATGATTCTCTTTAGTCAATATATTCATCGTGGACATAGAGTTGTTTCTTTTCTGGAGCGACAGATTAAAAAACCACGATAGCTGCAAAAAAAAAACGTCTCGTTTTTTTTGTCAACTGTATTTTCTTTACGTGCCAGCTGGTCGTTCTATTGTCATTTTTTGTGTAGTTAGCCAGAACTGCATGAGATAAGACAGCAAGGTACCAAGGCGGCTGATGAATGATGATGTGTCGATTGTCGAGATGGGTCAACTAGAAGGACAAGGAACACGGCATCCAACATTATCGCTTGCTGTTGGCCATTTCATACGATACACGTCCAAAGGAACACATGGCACACAAGGCTTCTCCACATCCGTTGTTAAAGCATGTTCTAAGCTTAGAAAGTAACTGGAAGCTACAAAACACAGCCTACAGTACATATGACATCGTAACACTGGTAGTAGTAGTCCCTTCTAATTCCTAAAAAAAAAGATCATGGCCGTGCACTTCAACTGTTTATATTTAAAATTACCACACGAATCTCCAGAGAGAAATTGTCACGGCACTAGAAACTAAAAATAGGAGTTTTCCTGATCAATCTCATGAGATCCTTTTTGAGTAACAGAATTATGTGTTGATGTTAAGTTCCTTAGCCAACAAGACTGCTGTAAGTTTTGGTTCTTCCGTCCATGGCAACAGCAGCGCGTGGGAAAATTATCCCTGCAAATTCCATCCAAGTTCCTTGCGTTGCTGTTCATCCGGCTGCAGAGTATTTGGTATTGCACCGAATACACATCGGGCAGTTTCAAACCCAGAAATTGTGTTATGGAAAAATGCTGATGCCTCTTCCATGTTCCTCTTCAGTTCATCTGGGGAGATGTGCATGAAATTCTGTGAAGAGGGAGGTTGTTGCCTGGAAGACAGGGTAGGTACAATATCAGCTATCTTAAGAAATCTTTCCGTCGCTGCCTCCCAGGAAATCTCATGCCTCAATTCCTCAGACAGTGGGACTGGCTCTTCTGCCATTGCTTTCATTGTTAGCCTGACAAACTCTTTCTCAGTACTGTACATGTGGCAATTAGGAAACCTTTTGAAAAATTCGTTAGAGGGATGGTTTGCACAGATCACAATCTTCCCCATGGCTAAAGCTTCTGCAGTTGTTGTGCATACCACATCGGTTGTGCTTGGGTTTATGAAAACCTTGTAGCTGAGACAAACAATGAAAATATAATTCAGTTAGGCCATGAAAATAAACAGATGGCATATAGAACTTGTGGTGAAACATATAGCTCAAAATGAAACCATCTTTAAGTGGAGCTACAAAGCTTGAGGTAAAAGGAGACACTTTTATTTAAAATACCCACTCATGAAATATTGAATCTCCATGATCGCGGCCAGGGTAGACTCTAATATCTAAATTCAGTCTCTCAGCTGCAGCCTTTACTTCATCAGCATCTTCTCCACTGCCATACAATTCCATTTTAAGACCAGACAATTTTTTCTCGTGCTTGTGAAGTAGCTGGAGGAGCTCTGCATAACCTTTACTCCATACCATCTTTCCGATATAATATGCACCCTTGAAAAATGCTTGCTCTCTTTTACACAACTGCTGATGTTTCAGTTTGCCAATTTCAATGAATTTTGGATTTACTCCATGGACATTACAAATCACAGACCTTGGGACATCCTGAGTTGCTGCAGACAATCTTATAACCTCCAAAAAGGAGGGTTATAAGAAGAATGAGTCAGAAAACTTCAAATAACGAAGCAAAGAATTGAGCTTACAAAAAGTGGAGACATGATTATCTATGAAAATAGAGTAATTTTGACATACCTACAACTGCCTGTGTTCTTGTAACACAAAACTACTTTTTTGTAGTTCAAATCACAAAACTACAACTATTTCATCCCTAGTAAATAACCTAAAACTTTTGTAACATGGAACCATATGTTAATCACACAAGTGTTACATGGTCTGGTCCCACATATCATCCACACAGGTGCCAAGAAAGTTGTAGTCTCTTGTTACCAAAGGTCAAAATAGTTGTAGTTTTGTGAAATAGACTTACAAACTTGTAGTTTTGTGTCATAAATTTCTGAGATTTACTCATGAAAATGTCAATGGATATCCTAAATACAATACAGATATCAATAATACTATCCTCCCAAAAAGTATAAAGATACTCCCTCCAGATGCGAGATTTTAACATTAGGACAGGCAACCTGCTTCCGCTTTGAACTGCTTTACTTATTCTAACTTCAACAATTCAATCTGGAGGGACTACATAATAGCAGTACCTAATACCGCTATCACACTATGGTCCATTGTTGTTCATATAAGCAGGGCAGTTTCTAGCTTAACAAGTTAACTGTGATCGAAGACAATGGAAGAACTTTATCCGATTACTATGCAAAATCTTGAATACACTGATGCATCCACATTTGTTGAGCTAGTATATCAATGTCTAGCTGTAGCTCATAACACTTCCGCAATTAGCAAGATAGGCAAATTGAAGGCCTTCAATGAGTATGAAGAATATTGTTCAGGGTAAGAACATGCTACACCTAACTAGTGGCATGTCTTTGGTTATAAGGCTATAGGTGTGTTGGTCTAGGGTTACTATTAAAGTGACAGGTTCAGAGTTGTAGA
Organism: Neostapfia colusana; assembly: GCA_030760725.1. Lineage (NCBI taxonomy): Eukaryota > Viridiplantae > Streptophyta > Magnoliopsida > Poales > Poaceae > Neostapfia > Neostapfia colusana. The sequence goes on along the minus strand of JASWHV010000013.1, from coordinate 85,543,320 downwards.
CCCACATATGCTATATATAGGACTATAATAGTATTCTAAATCCAATATCAACAAAACCAGATAGATACGATCACTTCTCAAGGGCTTAAAGAAACAACAAAATCAAAAGTGGAAGTACTAACCTTGTGGCAATATATGTCAGTAACCCAAGAATTGATATATTTTAAGACAAATGCACTGATATATCCATTTTTCTCTCTTTTCACGTATTCCAAATAGTTTGTATGAACAACACCAATAACCTTTCTGAATTTGTTTTTCCATCTCCGTCCATGGTGGTACCATGTAAGATGTTCCGGCTCTTCTAGAACTGCAATGTCTGCTTTGTCATCTGATATGGTGTGAGTGATGTCCCCAACGGGTAGAATGCTTCTTTTCTCTGTTGAAAACTGCATATGGACATCACAAGTCAGTGGCCAACATTAAATATCTGTTATGTTTGATTCCTGGCAAGCAGTGAACCATGCTACAGCATCAACACAAAATTGAACATGACACGTGAAACTTATACCTTCCCAGGATAAAACAGTATGTTAAACCTCGGCAACACCCCGATTCGCTCCTCAAGCCAGCACCGCACATAGCCTTCCTGTTCTGCTGGCAAGCTGAACTTCAACTTGTTAGGATAAACTAGCACTTGGTCCCCCTTGGAAAGCCACGGGACCACCAACGTGACCTCCCAGTCCCCAGCCTTGGCGAGGTATGCTGCCCGGAACAGGGGGTTGACGGCAGTGCCAGTCATCCATGGCAGGCTCGCCGTGGTGAATATTGCAATGTTCTGCTTTGCGGCGCCGGCCATATACACCAACACCCTCAGCACACAGCTGCTGCTGCTGCGATGTTCAAGGAAAAAATAAATAACCGATGGAAAGAATACAATGCCCAAATCCTGCAAAAGGCTTCTTCGTCCATATTCCCCCTCATACATCCCACTCGAGAATAGATTCACTGGCTGAGGATCAAAAGTTGCGAGACACAGAAGCATCTGATTCGACCCACCACAAATGCAAACATGACACTAGCAAGTGTGCGGGGTTACACTAGAGAGATCCATGGACGAACTGCAACATCGATCTAAGCTCTCTTCTCACCTTCTAATCCTGTGCCTAGCGGCTTTAATATGCTCTTGAGCTATCTAGCATCACATACAGCCAATCAAACAAAGTCTCAAATCATCCCATCCCCCAAGGCCCCCCAAGCAAACGCCCTACTTGAACCCTTCCATTCCACACAAGCTGGATCACTTTTTACCCTTCCACGCAGTACCCCAACAAAGCACACGCAAAATCGCGTTCTAGGGCGGCGCGCGAACGGGGAGGAATCGCGATGAAAGAAGAGGAACCTACCGGTGCGATTGGCCGGGCTGTGGCCGGGGGCGCGAGAGGTCGGAGAAACAGTTAGAAGGGAAGGGAAGGGAAGGGAAGGGAAGGGAAGGGAGAAGAGGCAAGCCGAGCCGGGTGCGGATGGCGCTGTGGTTGCAGGTGACGACACCGCTGGCTGGCTGCCTGTCTCCGTCGTCCCGCCCCGAACGCACACGGGGCCCACTGGAATCTCCGTTCCGTGGATCGTGGCACTGGCTGCAGCCCGGCGAAACCAAGATGTAAAATATTTGGGCCGGAAGCACGTCTGATCGAGCCGCGCCCGCCCTTGCCCAGCTTTGTCTCTTTGATGGTGGGACGTGCGAACCGGGCCAAAAAGAGCCCAAGAGTTTGGGTGCGAAGTCCTTTTCAGCCGACTCGGACCCGGCTGCTCCTGAATGACTTGGTGGTGAGGTGGAAATGGGGGGGTGCCATTGCCATCCCTGTCTTTTCTAATCTCGTTCCTCATGCACTAGTACGATTGAATTATGTCCTCGGAGTTTGGTGGAATCTCGCACTCAGTAGACTTGATTTCTGAGTCCGCCAAATGAAACGCTTCCTAGTTTGAATCGAAGTTTCGTCTGGTAGAGGGCACTTGTTTAATACGAAAATGGAGGTTTTAGTAAGTTCTTGCTTGTTAGACAATACCAGCTGGCCATGAAAGTCCTGTCAACGTCTGCTAAACATTATGTTATTCTTCTGGAGAGACCTCCTTTTAGCGGAGAAGCTAGGTACTCTTGTCGCATAAACGTTAAGGAAAAACTTCTGTTCTTTCCTTTCTTCTGATGCCTATCTACAAGCGCGTAGAGAAACTTGAGGGAGACGCATCTATCCATACAGCTCGATGAACACTGTTTGGGAGTCTGGTCACAACTGATTACACTTGCAGACAACCGGGCAGCAGATCAAACAACAAACATATGAAGCATACGACCTACTAGGACGGGACCCATATATAATCTGGCGCGCTTCAGACCATGCATCTGAGCACACGCGTCCAGATTCCATCTGCAGGCACGGAGATTAGGAGCTGCTGTCACATGACGATCTCGGGCTTGAGGATGCTGGACTTGATCTCCTTGTGCGGGAGCACGATCCCTCCGTTGCTGTAGATCTCGTCGCAGACGTGCACGTCCTCCCCGAGGATGGTCATGTTCTCCACGCGCGCCCACTTGCCGACGGTGGAGTGCCACCCGATAATGCTGCTGGACACGCAGCCGTGCTGCTTCACGCGGGCCCCGCGCATCACCGTGCACCGGGACAGCCGCACCCCGGCCTCCACCACGCACCCGGGCCCGATGGCCACGTCGGGCCCGATCAGGCAGCCTTCGCCGATCGCCGCGGTCTCGTGCACCAGCACGTTGCCCAGGACGTGCGCGCCCGACGCCAGCTTGCCGGGCGCCTTCTTCCGCAGGGAGTCCAGGTAGAGGCGCAGGCCCGTGATGTAGTCCCGCGGCTGCCCGATGTCCATCCAGAACCCCGGCAGCACCATGGCGAACAGCCCGGCGTCCGCCGCGATGCGCGGGAACACCTCTTTCTCGATCGACGTGGGCTTAAGCTCGATGTGGTCGAGGACCGACGGGTTGAGCAGGTAGATGCCGGCGTTGATCTTGTTGCCCACGAACACCTTGGGCTTCTCCACGAACCGCTCCACCTTCCCGGTCCCCTCCTCCATCACCACCACGCCGTACTTGGAAGGCTCGTCGACCTTGGTCACCATGATCGTGGCCTCGCCGCCGTGGGCCTTGTGGAACTGGATGAGCTCGGCGAACGGGTACTCGCTGATCACGTCGCTGTTGAGGACGAAGAACGGGTCGCCGGAGCCGTCGACGAGCTTGTCGCGGGCCAGGGCCAGCGGCCCAGCGGTACCCAGCGGCTCTGTCTCCTGAGAGCAGGTGATCTTGATGCCAAGCCTGCTCTCGAAGTCCTTGAGAAAGTTGAGCATCACCTGCGATTTTTTTTTTGCCCAAAGCAAAACAGGGTGCGCCGGTAAGATCGGAATGTCTGACACAATGCACAAATAATTGTTCATGTGCGCGCCATGCCGACACTGCAGGATGATTACCTCAGGCTGGTAATTAATGGCCAAGACAACCTCTGTCACCCCAACTTCCTTCAGAGCCTCAATCTGGGTGCCACGCATTCAGTAAATTCAGTTCAACATTCACTGGAAACAGTCATGCATCAACCCAACAACAGGAAGCCTGAAAGTGATCTTTGCTAAAAAAATACCAATTCTTCTTGGCTATCTTCTAATAAAATACACCATTTCTCCCCTTTTTTATGTTGTCACCAAGAAACACAGTAGTGATTTCAACAGGTGGACGAGTGTGGTTGTGGGGAATCTACTCACATGAATCTACCCTTGTCAAAACATGATATGAAGGGCATAAACTATGTCTATACAGCTCAGATTGGTCAATCAATGTTATTTCCCACAAATCGACTTCTCCTGACACCGTTTTTCTATGAAGTGTAGAGAACTGAAATTTATCTCAGAAATGAGCATTCGTGCTGACCTGATGCAGGATCATGGGCTTGTTGCCGAAATCGACGAGCGGCTTGGGCACGCTGAGAGTCAGCGGCCGCAGGCGAGTGCCGAAGCCTCCCACGAGGATGAGGGCCTTCATGGCTGCAGTCCTCCCCCGGGCTCAGCTCCCGGCCCTGTGAAAATGCAGCAGTCAGCAGAACAGTAATGAGAACGTGTGATCCGGTCCATCCCTCGTGGTCGCGGAAGCTACAGTTCACCAATTTTGACACTGAACTGCACGAGAACCCTCTCCCTCGCTCCCCTGCCCTGTCTACGCAGGCGGCGCCGTATGTCCCCAGGCAGGACAGAGCCCGCCCCTGCACTGCAGCCTCACAGATCACGGCGCGCGATCTGCAGAAGCGGCAATAAGGACGAGCTGATGACGTTTTCACACCGAGAGTGGGATAAGAACAAAAGGGCAAAAGAAACGGGTGGGGTGAACAGTGGATGTTGCTCGATGCAGACCAGTCCTGGCCCGGACTGCCTGAAGCATCAAGAGATCTCTAGGCTAACTCTCGCCGGAGAAGGTACCTCCTCACCGGCGAATAGAAGCATTGACGCGACGAAAGGAAACAGAACCAGAACAAGTTTAGAACAGGGCAGTAGAGAATTAGCACCGCACTGCAAGCGTAACTACGCACCTCAACGCCATGGCGGCGGTCCGGGACGACGAGTGGCGTGTTTCGTCAACGGCGCCAAGGAGGAGCTGGACGCGGGATAAGGCGGGGAGCAGGAGATGGAAAAGCGTCGGCCGACTCTCTCTGTCTCTCTCACCTCGCGCCGGCTGCGAACGACGCCGCGGTTTTTATACGGGTCCTCTCTTCATCGTCCCCATTGGCGGCGGCGGTAGCAGCATTAGCGCCTCATGCCGTTAACGTATTTTAATTCTGGCTTCCGCGCCAATTCATTGTAGCCTCCTTTTTCTCTGGCTCTTTTTGTATTTTTTCCAGCAACTGTTTGCTGTTCCCAGTTCGTCCCACGCCATCAACCCCTGACTGAAACCACAGGCGCCCACGAGCCATTCGCCGTTGCCTCCGTGTAACACCCGAATTTTTGCGCCATGTGACAAAAACCTCAACCCTTCCCCTTTCCCCGTTGCCCCAGGGCCCAGCCGACGGTCTTCTACCCCGAGCAACCGCCCCTGCTCTCTCTCTCTCTCACTCCCGCCCATTATCACATGTGAGAAGAAAAACCGCCACACGTGGCCAATTCTCCGCGCCTCCTCGCCAACGGACGCCCTAGCAACCGCCACTCCACTGCCCCTACAAATACCCCCCCGGCGCCGGCCATCTCAGCCCCGAGAACCGCCCTCATTCCTCCCAAATTGAAAACCACCCCAACGTCGGGTTTCTCGAAAACAATCGGGAATTCTTGATTCTAGTGACCCCTACACGCTCCAACGACCCCAGAGAGGAAATCCCGATCGAATTCTTCGAAGAAACACGCCTGGGAAGCGCTGAGATCGAAGATCGCCGGAGATCTCCTTCGGTCACCGTCGACAGCCTTCTCCGGTCGTCTCTGGTCTCCGAGGAATCCCTAGGTGAGTTCCCCACCTCCCCCTCTTCCTTCTGGTACCGAGAGACCAAGGTTTAGTAGAGAATTCAAAGAAATCCGAAACCTCCGGCGAGGCCGCCGCCGCTCGCCGGCGCGCGCAGCCGCCGGCTGCGAAGGAGAAGGGGTAGGGGGCGACGTGGCCGAATCTTGGCCCTCCATTTTATTTTGCACGGCTAGGATTAGAAGGGGGCGTACCCCTTCGGTTCATTTAATCTGAACCGTTCGGATCAGATCCAACGGCCCACATTTAAAACAGTTATAAACGTTAGAAATCTTATGGTTAGGTCCCTGGAGATTTAAATAACTAGGAAACAACCCCTGAAATTCACAGGAACGACCCTAGGCTTATAGAAAATTTGAAATTCACTGTGAAATAGCTAATTAGCCCCTGAACATTATGGAAATTGATAGAACAGTTTAGTAAATTCAATTTGAACCCCAGGAAGTTTGAATCTATTACAAATTAGCCCAAATCAGTTTAAAAGTTTGTTTTTAATTCTGTAAATAATCAAATAAGGCTAAATGAATTCTGGAAAATGGTAGAAATTTATTTTTAGCATTTTTAAAATATTCTGAACAGAATAAAAATTCTGAATTTAAATATAACAGTTTACAAATACTGCTATTATTTATATAGTGACAATTAACTTGGAAAATCAAAGTAAAATTTATATATATTCCAGAAAATTTTGGAAAATTATTTAAAAGGTGTAAAATTTTTCTGTTATCATCTTTTTGTACAAGTATAATTTCTGTGATCCAGAATAATTATTTAAATAACTGAAAATGTATTTTTAGTTATTAAATAAATACTGAAAAATAGATAAAAATAATATATATTAAACAAAAAATTTTGGAAACTGTTTTAAATACTTAAATAGGTTCAGGAGAGCAGAAAATTAGGAATATGAGTTCTGAAAAGTATTATAATAATATTTTAAATGATTTTTAGGATTTAATTAATTATAATAAATACACACATATATTAATAAATTCTAAAATTCATTCAAAATTATCTTACAAACTGAAAATGAGTGTTTGGAAGTGGCAATACTTAAATCAAAAGAATATAAGTAGCCAATTGAAACATATTTTCCTCCTAACTCACATAAAATGACAAGAAGTCAATAGTTGCATGTGTGTAACTAAATCTATGTGATGGAAATGATTTGATGTGATTCTTATGGCATGTTTGTTACTGTTTTGTGGGTGCAAATGCATGGATAGAACCAACTCAAGAATTAATTCCTAATCTCCAAGATCAAGAGTTTGAAGTAAATCCATCTTCATACAAAGGCAAGTGTTCCTTGATCACTTTGTTCCTATTCTAGGATGAATAGTTAGATTATTTGCATGATGTCTTTAATATGAAACCCAGTGTAGGATGTTTCCATAGTTTCATTGCTTTATCTTTCCTTGCAAAACCATGGAGGGAATTAGATAGGACTTGATGGTTATCATTTTATGTGCTTTGCCATGCTTAGAACTTTAGAGATGAATGAAATGTAGTTGATACTAGTCTTGTGGATTATATGAAAGACACAAGTGTATGTGTCATGTGGTTATGAATCTAGACAGGCTGGTTGTTTGGTTGGTGCTTCGTGCACGAGACTCGGGAATGAGTTAGTGCCTGTCCTAGATTCTAAGGACCGGTTCATGGAACAGTTAACCCGGCTTTACAGTGCCACCACAAGACTGAGATGGGGCAGCTTGGCCAATTAATTAGGAGTTTGCCGGTATAGTATGAGTGTTTGGATGGTGCGGGGAATGGGAGTCCATTTTTGACTGCCCTGGGAACTGCAAGGCTCAAGAGGGGGCTTCTGTAGGGGAGGGTTACTCCCAGGAACTACAGCGGTGAAACCTCAGTGGGCTCGTACTTGCCGGTAGACCCTTTGTAAAGGCCATGTAGTGATCTCCTGATCGCACACCAAAGGAAGTGTGTAATGTGGCTTGCAACCACGGATATCAGGGAGGTTTCTTAGTCCACCTGGCAACAGGGGATGAAATCACTACTTGTGGGTAAAGTGGTACAATCTCTGCAGAGAACCAAACTGTCATGACAGCCGTGCTCACGGTCAAGAGCGGCTTGGACTTGTCCATGATTAGAGAAACATGGAAGTGAGTCAAAAGAGGTTGTTGGGTGGAGTAACCTAACATTAAATGACTTAATAATGATGATGGTGGGATTATCACCTAGTAAGATAGGTTGCTAATCAAAGCTAAGGCTTAGGATTAATGCATAGTGCTTAACCATGTTAGCCTTCCCTTGATATTGGCCTTCATAACATCCTTTCCTACACTTGCTGAGTACCTACGGTACTCAAACTTGCTTTTGTTGGATATCATATGTTGGCTCAGGTGTAAATGAAGACGTAGACCTTGACGAGGAGTACTTCGACCCTGAGGAGTTGTTCTAGGTTGGCGTAACCCCCGGGCAACGCCTGTGGAACTGGAGCACCCCGCTAGAAGTCTTCCGCTGTTATATTATTAGTGTGCTTGTACTCATAATTGATACTTTATGTCTTATGATGTAATATTACGTTGTATGATACACTTGGCTTGTAATACAATGATATTTCACTCTTGTCGGCACATGTATGACTCAACGGATCCTGGCATACATGTGAGTATACGCTCGGTATTCTTTATGGAATATCGGGTGTGACAAAGTGGTATCAGAGCCAAGGTTGCCCGTAGGACGCAAACCTAGATAGAAATGGACGAGATAGACATCACTATTTTATTAAAAACTATTTTTACTAAGTATCTTGTTAATAGGAGAATTATTTGAACTATATATATGTTGTCTAACCTCTTCTATACTCAAAATTATATTATTGTTTATTTTCTAACACATTTTAAATTTTCCTTGAAACAGATGGCACGCACACGTCTCACGGCTCGTAAGTCCACCGGAGGACGAGTTCCTCGACACCAGTTGGCTGAGCGCACTACCGAGGAGGTGGACAACCCCGCCACCTACCAGACCCACGGGGAGTCCACTAGTGGCATGGTGGATCGCCTCCGACACCTCCTTCGCTGTGCTGGTTATACCGGCAAGCTAGAGGTGCAGTACGACACCACTCGAGTCTCTCGCGCAGAGCGAGACGAGTGGAAGTCGCAGGCGAGGATCTACCATGAGAACAAGCTGCTCAAGATACACAACTCGCCAGCATGGAGGTCCACCATGGCAGAGGCTGAAAAGGACGCCACTTGGGAGGCTATCACTTGCCAGAGCTACACCAACCGTGGCCGCCTTGAGGGGACCCAATACATGTACATTCCCCGGCGACAAAGTGGAAGCGCCACATTCAACTATGAGCCTCTCCAAGAAGGTTGTGATGTAGTGCAGATGGACATGAGTCTTCGGATAGGGGTGGACGTCACTGCAAGGCTACAGAACTGCCAACAGGAACTCCAAGACGTCCGGGATCTCTTGAAGAAGTCGGAGGCCATCATGCGTGGACTGATGAGGATGAGGGATGGAGAGATAAGTGATCTCTATGCTTCGGATGGAGACACTTGGACTCCGGACTCTCCAGACCGCAGGGCAGCCAAACGCCCTCATGTTCCTCCAGCACCTGAGGCCTCCACAGCTGAGTCCGAGGCTAGCAACCCAGGTGGTGATGGTGGGAACCCACACGAGGATGCACAAAACCCAGGGGACAACTAGGATAGGTGTCCTTGTTTATATAGTAATTCGTGTAGTACGTATGTATGGTAATGTATTAATTAGTATGTAATGTTTGATTAGTGGACTTGTTTAGATGATGATGTAATGTATGCTAGTGGATAAACGTGAGTTGTGAAAGCTATATGCCTATGTTCACAACCACGTTAGTGTATGTAAATATCTATTAAGAAATATAAGTGCTTAGTTTGTTTCAATCATGACCATTTAATAAACGAAGTAGAAACTTTAGTAAACTTTTATATAAAATGAATGAAGTAAGTATACAACATAATACATCTAGGAGAACATCTATATATTAATTTTAAACATAGTCTTTTACAATAGATGGCAGGAAGAAGGAGACGCAATGAGGAGAACAACAACAATGAGGCTGCAGAGTTCCCTTTGCCTGGATGGCAGCCACGAGTTGCACGTAGGGCAGATGGAGAAGTTATACAACAGATGATGAACATGCAGAATCAACTCATTCAGAACCTGACACAAGTGGTGGCCAACATGCAACCACAAATTCAGAATGCACCACGCCAACCAAAACTGAATGAGTTCCTAAGCACTCAACCACCAAAGTTCGATAACGCTATTGAGCCATTGGAAGCTGATGATTGGCTCAAAAACATTGAGAACAAGTTGCAGATTATACAATGCCCAGGACGTGAGAGAGTGCTCTTTGCTTCTCACCAATTATATGGGTCTGCAGCTGACTGGTGGACCGCATACAAAGAAGCTCATGAGGATCCTGAGGGTATCACATGGAATGAGTTCAAAATTGCCTTCCGTAATCACTATGTTACAGCCGGAGAAATCAAGAACAAACGGAAGGAGTTCCTCAATCTGAAGCAAGGGAGCATGTCCGTGCGAGAGTACCTCACTAAGTTCACACAGTTATCTCGCTATGCTCCGGGAGACATAGATACTGATGAGAAGAAACAAGACTGTTTCATTGAAGGATTGAATTCAGAGATACAATATGCTATGTCTTCAAGTGACTATGAAAGTTTCCAAAAGCTCATCAACAAGGCTTTCATAGTGGAGAGGAAAAGACAGAAGTTGGTCGAAGAACGAAAGAGGAAAATGAATTGGCAAGGACAGGCTTCTAGCAGCAACAGTCGGCCCCGTTTCTCATCACCGCCGACGGGAGCAATGAATCGACCTATAGCTCCTAATCAGTTTCAGAGGAACTACAACCCTGCTGCTAGGAACCCAACTTTCCAACCACAACAGCAGAGACCACAAGTGCAGCAACAACGCCCTGCATTCCAACCTCGTCCTGCAGGGCCAACTCCTCAAAATGCACCAACAGGCAACAAGGCACCCATGAACAAGGTCACGGGGCAATGCTTCAACTGCGGAGAAACGGGACACTATGCCAACCGGTGCCCCAACAAGAAGCCACCTCAGGCACAGAATCTTGTGCGTGGCAAGGTGAATCATATAACGATGGAGGAAGCACAGGAGGCACCAGATGTGGTGATTGGTATGTTCTCCGCGAACACTCATCCTGCTACAATTCTATTTGACTCTGGTGCAACACACTCATTCATAGCCAAGGAATTCTTAACCAAGCACAAACTACCAATTACATCTATGAATCGAGTGTTATTAGTGAATTCTCCTGGAGGAGAAATAAAGACAAAACAAATATGTCCCAAGGTAAAGCTAGGAGTCAATGGAGTAGAATTCCTTGCAAACCTTATTGTGATAGAATCACAAGGAATAGATATTATCTTGGGGATGGACTGGTTGACTAAGTACAAAGGAGTTATACATTGCTCAACAAGGACAGTGGAACTAACTCATACGGATGGAACTAAGGTTGAGTTCACGTCTATTCAAGTACCTTCTGGGAATGTTCAACTCAACAAAACGGAAGTAGTTATTGAAGACATAAAGGTGGTCAATGAATTTCAGGATGTATTTCCCGAGGAGTTACCAGGTATGCCACCGGATCGAGAAGTAGAGTTCATTATAGAACTAGTACCTGGTACTGCTCCTATATATAAAAGACCATACCGGATGGATACCCAACAACTAGCAGAACTCAAGGATCATATCCGAGAGTTATCGGAGAAAGGGTATATCCGTCCCAGTTCCTCACCATGGGGAGCTCCGGTCATATTTGTACCAAAGAAGGACGGAACCAAGAGGTTATGTGTAGATTACCGTGCCCTCAATGAAGTGACAATCAAAAACAAGTACCCTTTACCTCGTATTGAGGACTTGTTTGATCAATTAAGAGGTGCATGTGTATTCTCTAAGATTGACCTCCGTTCCGGATATCATCAACTAAGGATAAGGGAATCAGATATTCCGAAGACGGCATTTGTTTCTAGGTATGGACTGTATGAATATACAGTTATGCCTTTTGGACTAACAAATGCTCCGGCATATTTCATGTACCTTATGAATAAGGTGTTCATGAAATATTTGGACAAATTTGTAGTAGTGTTCATTGATGATATCCTCATATATTCAAAGAATGAGAAAGAACATGAAGAGCACCTGAGAATAGTCTTACAAAAGCTAAGGGAAAACCAACTTTATGCCAAATTCAGTAAATGTGAATTTTGGCTCAAGAAAGTTGCTTTTCTGGGACATATCATCTCTGAAGGAGGAATCGCAGTAGACCCAGAAAAGATATCTGGTGTGCAAAAGTGGAAGACACCAGAGAATGTTGGGGAGATTCGAAGCTTCTTGGGATTGGCAGGCTATTACAGAAGGTTTATTGAAGGGTTTTCAAAAATAGCCAAGCCACTCACAAAGATGTTGGAAAAAGGAGCTGCTTTCATATGGTCTCAAGAGTGTGAATCAAGCTTCCAAGAATTAAAGAAGAAGTTAACAACTGCCCCAGTCTTGGTTATGCCTGATATGGAGAAACCATTCTCTGTATACTGTGATGCATCAGGGCAAGGGTTAGGATGTGTGCTTATGCAAGAAGGACATGTTATTGCCTATGCTTCCCGACAACTTCGGAAGCATGAGAAGAACTATCCTACCCATGACCTAGAGTTGGCAGCAGTTGTGCATGCATTAAAGCTATGGAGACATTACCTAATGGGTAAAAGGACAGAGATCTATACTGATCATAAGAGCTTGAAGTATATCTTCACTCAACCGGATCTAAACCTTCGGCAAAGGAGATGGTTGGAGTTCATTAACGATTTTGATGTAGGAATCAACTATCATCCTGGAAAAGCCAATGTGGTTGCAGATGCTTTGAGCAGGAAGACACATGTTAACAGGTTGACCATAAAAGATATACAACCCCAACTATGTGAAGAGTTCGCAAAGCTCAACTTATGCTTGGTGAATCATACAGAAGCTATAGCAATGGAAGTTGACTCAACCCTGGAACAAGATATACGGAATGGTCAAAAGAACGATGAAAAGATCAAAGAGATCAAGCAGTTGATCAAAGAAAACAAGGCCCCGGGATTTAGAGAAGATGAGGATGGTATCGTATGGCATGGTAAAAGAATATGTGTACCAGACATCAAGGAAATAAAGAAGTTAATATTAAAAGAAGCTCATGATTCTGACTATTCTATCCATCCTGGAAGTACAAAGATGTATCATGATCTTAAGACAAGGTATTGGTGGTATGGAATGAAAAGAGATGTTGCAGAGCATGTGGCATTGTGCGACACATGTCAACTAGTCAAAGCAGAACATCAAAGGCCTGCAGGGCTATTACAACCACTAAAGATACCTGAATGGAAGTGGGAAGAAATAGGGATGGACTTTATAGTGGGTTTGCCCAGAACACAAACAGGGTATGATTCTATCTGGGTGATAGTGGATAGATTGACAAAAGTTGCTCACTTCATTCCAGTGAAAGAAAATTATAACGGTTCCAAACTAGCAGAACTATATATGTCAAGAATAGTCTGCCTACATGGTGTACCCAAAAAGATAGTATCAGATAGAGGTACACAGTTCACTTCAAGGTTTTGGCAGAAATTACATGAGTCTATGGGGACTCGATTAAATTTCAGCTCTGCATATCATCCACAAACTGATGGGCAGACCGAAAGGACCAATCAGATTCTTGAGGATATGCTCCGAGCTTGTGCACTCAAGAATAGTAGGAGTTGGGATAAGAATTTGCCGTATGCAGAATTTTCCTACAATAATAGCTACCAAGCAAGTATGAAAATGTCCCCATTTGAGGCCCTATATGGGAGAAGGTGCAGGACTCCACTATTTTGGGATCAGATAGGTGAAAATAAGGTGTTTGGGCCTGAAGTGTTGAAAGATGCAGAAAAGAAAGTAAGAGAAATTCGCAATAATCTGAAGATAGCTCAAACAAGACAAAAGAGCTATGCAGATACAAGGCGAAGAGAACTAGTCTTCAAAGTGGGAGACTATGTGTATCTCAAAGTGTCACCTATGCGTGGACTGAGAAGATTTAAAGTAAGAGGGAAGTTAGCACCTCGGTATATCGGACCATTCCAGATACTGGAACGCAAGGGAGAGGTAGCATATCAATTGGAGTTACCCTCTCGACTGTCGGATGTACACGACGTGTTCCACGTATCACAACTCAAGAAGTGTTTGAGAACACCAGAAGAACATCTGCCGATAGATGAGTTGGACATACAGGAGGATCTTTCATATACCGAGTACCCCATCAAAATCCTTGACACAATGGAAAAAGTCACAAGAAACAAAATAATCCGCATGCATAAGATTCAATGGAAACATCATTCCGAGGCAGAAGCTACATGGGAAAGGGAAGATGAACTCAAATCACAATTCCCTGAACTATTCCCTTTGTAAAACTAATCTCGAGGACGAGATTTTTCTTAAGGGGGGTAGAGTTTGTAACACCCGAATTTTTGCGCCATGTGACAAAAACCTCAACCCTTCCCCTTTCCCCGTTGCCCCAGGGCCCAGCCGACGGTCTTCTACCCCGAGCAACCGCCCCTGCTCTCTCTCTCTCTCACTCCCGCCCATTATCACATGTGAGAAGAAAAACCGCCACACGTGGCCAATTCTCCGCGCCTCCTCGCCAACGGACGCCCTAGCAACCGCCACTCCACTGCCCCTACAAATACCCCCCCGGCGCCGGCCATCTCAGCCCCGAGAACCGCCCTCATTCCTCCCAAATTGAAAACCACCCCAACGTCGGGTTTCTCGAAAACAATCGGGAATTCTTGATTCTAGTGACCCCTACACGCTCCAACGACCCCAGAGAGGAAATCCCGATCGAATTCTTCGAAGAAACACGCCTGGGAAGCGCTGAGATCGAAGATCGCCGGAGATCTCCTTCGGTCACCGTCGACAGCCTTCTCCGGTCGTCTCTGGTCTCCGAGGAATCCCTAGGTGAGTTCCCCACCTCCCCCTCTTCCTTCTGGTACCGAGAGACCAAGGTTTAGTAGAGAATTCAAAGAAATCCGAAACCTCCGGCGAGGCCGCCGCCGCTCGCCGGCGCGCGCAGCCGCCGGCTGCGAAGGAGAAGGGGTAGGGGGCGACGTGGCCGAATCTTGGCCCTCCATTTTATTTTGCACGGCTAGGATTAGAAGGGGGCGTACCCCTTCGGTTCATTTAATCTGAACCGTTCGGATCAGATCCAACGGCCCACATTTAAAACAGTTATAAACGTTAGAAATCTTATGGTTAGGTCCCTGGAGATTTAAATAACTAGGAAACAACCCCTGAAATTCACAGGAACGACCCTAGGCTTATAGAAAATTTGAAATTCACTGTGAAATAGCTAATTAGCCCCTGAACATTATGGAAATTGATAGAACAGTTTAGTAAATTCAATTTGAACCCCAGGAAGTTTGAATCTATTACAAATTAGCCCAAATCAGTTTAAAAGTTTGTTTTTAATTCTGTAAATAATCAAATAAGGCTAAATGAATTCTGGAAAATGGTAGAAATTTATTTTTAGCATTTTTAAAATATTCTGAACAGAATAAAAATTCTGAATTTAAATATAACAGTTTACAAATACTGCTATTATTTATATAGTGACAATTAACTTGGAAAATCAAAGTAAAATTTATATATATTCCAGAAAATTTTGGAAAATTATTTAAAAGGTGTAAAATTTTTCTGTTATCATCTTTTTGTACAAGTATAATTTCTGTGATCCAGAATAATTATTTAAATAACTGAAAATGTATTTTTAGTTATTAAATAAATACTGAAAAATAGATAAAAATAATATATATTAAACAAAAATTTTGGAAACTGTTTTAAATACTTAAATAGGTTCAGGAGAGCAGAAAATTAGGAATATGAGTTCTGAAAAGTATTATAATAATATTTTAAATGATTTTTAGGATTTAATTAATTATAATAAATACACACATATATTAATAAATTCTAAAATTCATTCAAAATTATCTTACAAACTGAAAATGAGTGTTTGGAAGTGGCAATACTTAAATCAAAAGAATATAAGTAGCCAATTGAAACATATTTTCCTCCTAACTCACATAAAATGACAAGAAGTCAATAGTTGCATGTGTGTAACTAAATCTATGTGATGGAAATGATTTGATGTGATTCTTATGGCATGTTTGTTACTGTTTTGTGGGTGCAAATGCATGGATAGAACCAACTCAAGAATTAATTCCTAATCTCCAAGATCAAGAGTTTGAAGTAAATCCATCTTCATACAAAGGCAAGTGTTCCTTGATCACTTTGTTCCTATTCTAGGATGAATAGTTAGATTATTTGCATGATGTCTTTAATATGAAACCCAGTGTAGGATGTTTCCATAGTTTCATTGCTTTATCTTTCCTTGCAAAACCATGGAGGGAATTAGATAGGACTTGATGGTTATCATTTTATGTGCTTTGCCATGCTTAGAACTTTAGAGATGAATGAAATGTAGTTGATACTAGTCTTGTGGATTATATGAAAGACACAAGTGTATGTGTCATGTGGTTATGAATCTAGACAGGCTGGTTGTTTGGTTGGTGCTTCGTGCACGAGACTCGGGAATGAGTTAGTGCCTGTCCTAGATTCTAAGGACCGGTTCATGGAACAGTTAACCCGGCTTTACAGTGCCACCACAAGACTGAGATGGGGCAGCTTGGCCAATTAATTAGGAGTTTGCCGGTATAGTATGAGTGTTTGGATGGTGCGGGGAATGGGAGTCCATTTTTGACTGCCCTGGGAACTGCAAGGCTCAAGAGGGGGCTTCTGTAGGGGAGGGTTACTCCCAGGAACTACAGCGGTGAAACCTCAGTGGGCTCGTACTTGCCGGTAGACCCTTTGTAAAGACCATGTAGTGATCTCCTGATCGCACACCAAAGGAAGTGTGTAATGTGGCTTGCAACCACGGATATCAGGGAGGTTTCTTAGTCCACCTGGCAACAGGGGATGAAATCACTACTTGTGGGTAAAGTGGTACAATCTCTGCAGAGAACCAAACTGTCATGACAGCCGTGCTCACGGTCAAGAGCGGCTTGGACTTGTCCATGATTAGAGAAACATGGAAGTGAGTCAAAAGAGGTTGTTGGGTGGAGTAACCTAACATTAAATGACTTAATAATGATGATGGTGGGATTATCACCTAGTAAGATAGGTTGCTAATCAAAGCTAAGGCTTAGGATTAATGCATAGTGCTTAACCATGTTAGCCTTCCCTTGATATTGGCCTTCATAACATCCTTTCCTACACTTGCTGAGTACCTACGGTACTCAAACTTGCTTTTGTTGGATATCATATGTTGGCTCAGGTGTAAATGAAGACGTAGACCTTGACGAGGAGTACTTCGACCCTGAGGAGTTGTTCTAGGTTGGCGTAACCCCCGGGCAACGCCTGTGGAACTGGAGCACCCCGCTAGAAGTCTTCCGCTGTTATATTATTAGTGTGCTTGTACTCATAATTGATACTTTATGTCTTATGATGTAATATTACGTTGTATGATACACTTGGCTTGTAATACAATGATATTTCACTCTTGTCGGCACATGTATGACTCAACGGATCCTGGCATACATGTGAGTATACGCTCGGTATTCTTTATGGAATATCGGGTGTGACACTCCGGCACAAGTAACGCCTACATGGCCGCATGCATCGCCCTCTATTTTTTGCAAGTAATAAGTACTCTCTCCGTTCTGAATTACGGAGGGAGTACTAGCAAATTGGTAATCACTTGGGAACAGCATGACCTCTTCGTTAACGCGATTGCCTATGTCGACGAACGAGTATTCGTCGAAAGCACGTTCTCTTTTACAGCAACTCAGTTTGACCATGGCCGGGCCGTGCGTTGTTGGTGCCTTCGTTCAACTCGTGGAGCTCTTTGAGTGGGAAGAAACCTTGCAACTACATGAGACAAATAGGGCCGGCAGGTCGTGCAGGCTGCCGTACGTCTGTACGAGGTATTTTCGTGGAGCTTTGAGCAGGATAACAAAACGATTAGCCAAAGAATCATCACACTATTATGATATCTACCTTACGTACGTAGCTATCTTGGATCTAGCCTGTCCTGTACTGCGATGAAACGGCATGACTGAACCGCTGATTTGAACCTGGATCTTGATGTTACCATCACACCTTAATTTATTAAACAAGGACTGGCATCGTACTATTTGCAGAGTGTACGATTGCCAGGTAAGAAAGGAACAACTGTAGAAGTAAGGATTATTATTGGCCACGAACCAAGAACACTCCACCGACAGAATCCGAGGCTCTTGCGTCCTCTTCACCGGTACAGCTTTCAGTGGATCACGTGGCTAGCAGCTGGTCCTACGTGTGCGTCGCAAATTCGGGATGCCAAGAGAAATCCAAGGCGCCCCATGATTAACTACTAAACCGGTGGTACTACCATTTTCCTTCTGTTTCATGCAGATGCAGTGTTACTACTACTATGCCCTTGTAACTGCGAGTCTGTAACTTGGAGGTAAGTTTATCTGTTCCACTTGGCGATTATGGAGGATGTAACCTACATCCTCCAATAATGGCGTCACTTTTACTGTCCTCGAAAGAGTTGCCGGTACAGGCGTTCTACATCCTTTTAATTAGGGCCCATCGGTTTGTCGGTAACCGAACCTTCTTCATTTGTCCGTAAGGGCTGTCTGCTGGTGGCAATAATTTTTTTTTTATCAATGGATCTACCCAACTGTACAGTCCTACTAGTTAAACTATTGGCATATGGGTACCCTACAAACTGTACTTCTACCATTACAAGTAATGTCCTTTTATCCAAGCAACCCACCAGTTAGAAAGTTCTTTTCTTGCTAAACTGATAAAGGAAAGGCTAAGTTCTCTTATTGTATTACTATGGCTAAGTTCTCTTACTGTATTTCGTTCGGGGCCGCATCATTGGACGGCTATATCCACAATGTCATCATGACTCGTGTAGCTGTATCAAGTTTAAAATGCGCCAATTCCGCGTCACGAAAATGATTGTTTGATGGGTTGCGACAACAGAAAAATAGAACACGACAGCAGATCATCTCAAAAAGAAAGCAAGCAAACTCGGGTCAAATATGGAGCCCAGCTTCCGAAAGCTGTTTGGCTGGGCTTATCCGCAATTGGAGGCCTAGCCAGCCGAACTTGAAGTCCAGCCCATTCCAAAGGCGTGAATTTCGAGCGGACATCGAGGTATGGGTGGCCCAGTCGTTGTAACGCGTCGGGATCGGACTCACACTCTAGTCCAGTTGTTGCAATGAGAGGACTACTACCAATTTACCAAATTACGAGTATTATTGTGCCATCCCAACGAGATTACGCGAAACGGCAATTGCTCTCACGTTGCTCACCCGTGTCTCGTGGAGGCTCGATTCCGGCAAACCGGATGATCTCCATTTTTCTCCAGGGCGTTCTCCCGTTTGCAGGCAATGGTCGACAGGGTTCCTCCCGTCGCTGCCAGCAAGGAAGACCTCGTGTTCCACGGGAAACGGTTCTGAATTGCAAACTGAGAAGAAGCTGCACATTACAGCTAGCTGATGGTAACCACTCGTTAGCTACATCTCCAGCGACGACGACTCGTTAGGAAAGGCGTCAGCTTGAAAGAAAAGAAAGAGGGTCAATTCATTAACCGTACCCCTCCAAACGGATGAACGTCCGGCCAGGTGTGCGCGACGCGACGGCTACCTCCCACTAGCGCTCCTCCACGCGACGAAAAGCATCAGCGCCTCCGAGAAAGGAGAGACTCGGAAAGGGCACGGCTCCTTACGTGGCGCCGAGGCGATAATTGCCGTCCCGATGAAACAAGGGAAATCATCGCGGCCGGAGAATCTCCGACGCTATCGTCGAACCGGCCGCCACGGAACAGGTGTCGCGGGCGCGCAAACCTCCTCCTGGAAACGTGATTTCCTCGGTGTCTTTTCCGCCCGGTTCTTGTCGCCCCTTTCTCCCAATTTTCTTTTCCAAGAGTCGTAGCATGGATACGTGTCGCCGTGAAGAGGCAGCGGCGTGTTCTGTTAGTTGACTCGCCCCTGCTGCACGGCTCACCCACCAGCAAAGCAAAGGCCAGACTTTTCGGCAACGAACGAGGCGACACCAAGAACGCTGCTACTCCTATATGATTAACACTTTCAGATTTTTAGCGTGCTAGCATTTGGTATCGTATATGCTGACCCTTGTTGTTCTGGGTGTTCTACCGGAAGCTGAATTTAAAACTGGCGCTTGTCGGAAACGGCATTAAAGAAACAATCGAGGTTTTGCACACACGAATACTACACCCGTTTCCACATGTTGCACAGTCATGGTGGTCGAATTAAACCACAGGACACGTAAACGGATGAGCAAATCGCAGTTCGGTCAGAGGATGGTGCAATTTGGCACTAGATTATATTACAATTCCTCGGACGCTCGAGAAAACGTCTTCAAACATCGGAAATACGTTTGCTTTTTAGTTTTTCTTTTGGGGAAAAACGGGAGGGCCAGACGCCCAAAAAATTAACGAAATAATCCTACTTTAATACGCAGTTCCGCAAGAACACCGCAGCTTTTGTTCAATCTTGATATCTTTATCCGATTCTTGTTGATCTTCTGCCGAGGTGAATTTTGAGTTAGGGGCGGGAGCAGGGCGCAGGTATCCAAGAACGTCTAGCCCTGTGTACCTCCATCGGTCAGGATCTCGGACGCCGCCTGAGATTGACGACGACGACGCTGACGTTATCCGAGCTCCTCCGCGCCAGCGCCAGCTTGGTCAGCAGGATGGCCGCGTCGGCGCAAGCCTTGTCCTCGCCGCCCTCGCCGTCGCTGTCGGAGCCGGTGCCGTCGCTGGGTCCTGCCTCTTCCTCGCCGCTGCTGCCGCTGCTCTGCCTGGGGCTCAGGTTCGAGGTCGGGCTCGACTGCTCCCCGCCGCGCGGCGCCATGCTCCGGAGGCAGGCGCGCACGACGTTGCACGCCACCTCGTTGCTCACCACGTCCCAAAGGCCGTCGCTGGCCAGGATGAGGAAATCGTCCTCCTCGTCCTTCCTCTCCACCACCCTCACATCCGGGTCGGATATCACGAACGGCTTCAGGTAACTGTCGCCAATGGCTCGGGACATGGCCAGCACGCCGAAGACGCGGGCGCCGTCCCAGAAGATGACGCGCCCGCCCGCCGCTTGGATCCGTTCGAGCTCGTCGAGGCGGTCCGGCTGAAAGGAATCCAGACGGGTTTGTTAAGAACAACGCGGTTCATTGTTCGCGGTGAGATGATTAAAGAGCGTTCGTTCTGTTTTTCGGATCGCCGTGGAAACACGTGCATACCTTGTGGTCAGACGAGAGCTGGATGGCGACGCCGCCGCTGCAGAGGACCGCGCGGGAGTCGCCGCAGTTGGCGACGACGAGGTGGCGAGGCCCCACCACGGCAACGACGGCCGTGGACCCCACGTGGTCACACTTGGGCAGCTGCATCTCGCACCTGCAGGTGGGCGCCGGTCCAGCGTTTCCCCTCGAGCCGACCGCCTCGGCGTCCATCCGCGCGTAGCTCTTCTCCATGACGTCCCGCCACCGCGCGGCCTCGTCGGGGCCCGAAGAGCCGCCGCCGGCCGCGGCGGTCGCCTCCTCGGTCACGATCTCGTGCATCCGCTTCTCGCACGACGTCGCCACCTGCATGTAGATGCAGCCAATCAGTCAACACTCGGGCACTCGGCGACGAGTCAAAGCAGCCCAAGACAAAACAGTAGGCGCGCCTGCAACCGCTTGCGCGCGAATCGCCGAGAATGAATTAAACAGCACTCACATGCGAGCAGCCGTGGCCGTCGAACACCCCGAAGAAGTGGTGCCCGTCGATGAACCCCGGGCGGGCGGACACCGTGTCCTCCATGTCCCTGCGCCTCCCGCACACCGACGTGACGCCGTACGACGGCGCCGGCCAGCTGACCCCGTCGTCGTCCTCGTCAGCGTCCAGCCTCCTCCTCTTTGCGGGCCCTTCATCGGAAACCACCCTGAGCCGCCGGATCTCCTTCCTCCGCCGCCGCGCCGCGCGGCTGCCGGCCTCGCCGCCGCACCCGGCCTTCCTATCCGACCCCGCCGCCACCTCGCAGCAGATCTCCGCCATGAGCAAATAATAACGAACCTACTAAATCTCCTCGACACTCAATCCGAAGATAAGCGAGCGCGACGCAAACGCTGCAGTGAAGGAATGCTGCCTAGCCGCCGCAGCTGCTAAGCTCGCTTCTCTCTCGTCTATGGTTTTACTTGGGGTTGCTGGTGGGGCTGGTTTGACGAGAGCGAGGAGGGGGGGTTGGGCTACACAAGTGGTGGTGCCACCGCGCTAGGCGCTATAAAAGCAGGGTCGGCCACGCGCCCGCCACGCGGCGCCCGTACAGTTGTGCGATGCAGCCGAGGCCGTCGGATGCGCCCCACGTGACGCGCGCCCGTGCCCGGTCGCCCGCGCGGCCACCAGGCGGGCGGAGCTGGGACGCCCCGCCGCGTGACACGAGTTACTCGTGTCGTCCGGTATTTGGTGTTCCGCGGGCGGGCGGGCGGGCGGGCGGGCGCCGCGAGGAGTGGGCGGGCGAAGCACGACACGTACGCCGCAACGGCACGTTGGTTGTGTGGGCGGGCTGTGGGCCGAGGCGGGGGGACCGGGTCTACGTGGTTGACGCATCCGCCGCCGTGGAGGGATAAGCGCGAGGTCGGCAGGGGAGGCGCGGGAGCGGAGACACGTGGAGGTGGAGGGGCGAGGGGAGGTGGACAGGCTACAGCACTCCGGCTCGCGGCTCGTCGCCGTCCAGTCGGCTCGGTCCGGAGATACTTCCAAGTTCCAATTTTCTGTGTTTTTACCTTTTTATAATTGACGTATATTAGTTGTAAATTGGCTCGTTGATTGGTACATGGTTCCTTACTGGACGACAGTGAAATACAATCACGCTCTCCTCCCATGCAAGCCAAAATTTTCATGACTAAGTTGCCAAGTGGGGGTAGAGGATCATCTCCGCACCCGGACCACGTGAAGGCCTTTTCATTCTGAAATTAACAAGCGTTCCTTTCCGGGTGGCCATGCTAAATGCCCATGTACGTGCTGAAATCCGAGCACGTACTTTATTTGCACGCGAAAGCCACCAGCCGCACATGGCGCGTCAGTTATCGCATTCACATCACGGACGCCACACGTGTTAAAACCGCGGCATTTGCTTTGAAATGACGACAGGTCGGAACAGCAGGAATTGACAGGGGATCGAACAGATCGCGCGGCGTAGGGATGGCAATGGGTCGGGTTCGGGTCGGGTGGAGAAAAAACCCGCTCGAAATAAAAAAGTTTGCGGGTGGAATTTGAGACCCGCATCCGCACCCGCGGGTGAAAATTCGCACCTGCACCCGCACCCGTCGGGTTTCGGGCGGGTTTCGGGTGCCCGTCGGGTTTGACTTTTTTATTAACATACTAAAACATTTAATAAAATAAGTCTAAAAAATCATCCATTTTGAATGTCAATACAACAAAAAATATTAAGTTGCTTATAAAGATTATAAATATAGGTCTTGATAAGTAATATCAAATAATTAAATAATATAACACAACAAATTTGACTTTAAAATTATAAACATAAATCATTTCGGGTGCCCGTCGGGTACCCGCGGGTGCAAAATAAAACCCGCAACCGCACCCGCGACAAGTCGGGTCGGGTGCGGGTTAGACCCACGGGTGAAAAATCCTACCCGCACCCGCACCCGCACCCGTCAGGTGCAAAACCCGTCGGGTACCCGCACCCGCGGGTGCGATTGCCATCCCTAGCGCGGCAACACGAACGACTGTCCTCCATGGAGAAATCAGAGTGTTGCATCGCAACGAAACTACAGGTAGGTAGAGCCAACAGTGTACGACGCCGCCAATTGCCGCGGTTGCCATGCGGACGGCAGCTCGTGCCGCGGACAAGAGCGTGCGGCACACGGTCTGAATCGTTGCTTTTTTGTTTTCTAATACTGTAATCGCCATTGAATTATACTATCTCCGTTCACTTTTGTTAAAATATTATTTATGTTACATTAAATGAATGGAGACAACAATGCTTTTTAAGATAAAGTTGATTTCGATGAACTGAACGTCACACCGTCCTCTAGACCGGCGTCAAGTACACTGTATCTGTATACGTACCGTGTGCGTGCGCGCTAGATCTTTCGCACCAAGTTGCGGCTAGCCCACCACGTCGATGGGTCCCTACGCACTGACACGAGCCACGTCTCCGAAGGGGTTTTGCGGCTAGCCCACCACGTCAAGGGGGCCCTACGCACTGACATGAGCCACGTGTCCGGAGGGGTTTCATAATTCCGGCACTTGATAGATCGGATTACATTTTTCCTCGTGTGATTGGCCGCGATGCAAGCTTGCCACACGCACGCTTCTTCTGTTTTGCTGCGGCTAGTAGTTTATCTTTTCCCAAACCACGGTTGGAAGAAGCGTGCTCTTCGATTACACGGTGGACCGGTTACTGGCTGACACGAGGCCGGATATCTACAGATCGGTGGACCGCGCCGAGGTCTTCTTCTAGGCCTAGTATGCACCTCAGCTTGTCCTGCCTGATCTGTGATGTGGCGCCATCGCTCTCGTCGGCAACTTTTCCGCGCCGAGATCTGCGGCGGGATCAGTTTCCTGAACCCAGCGGCTTATCACCGGTCACTCGTCTGTGATTGCTCGTACTACAAGGAACGCAGTGTAAGAAACTCGGTTACGACGAGGCAGGATACGAGTTATTCTATTGTCGTGAATGGGTACACGAGATGAGAGGCAGCAGGGTAGTGGGTCATTTATCCTTTCCCAACGAATTTTCTTATTTTGTAATTCACTTAATTTGTCCTAGCCTAACGGGAGTGAAAACGAGGAGCAATCAAATCCGTGCTTCGGCAGAGTGTCAATACGGCATCTCTCTCTATCCATGGCATCA
The DNA here is from genome assembly GCA_030760725.1 of Neostapfia colusana. NCBI lineage: Eukaryota > Viridiplantae > Streptophyta > Magnoliopsida > Poales > Poaceae > Neostapfia > Neostapfia colusana. Next base: position 85,518,900 of record JASWHV010000013.1, on the reverse strand, counting down.
GGCGAACAATCACAGTTTGGTTGTGCAAGACACCAAGCAAGATACAAGTACTCCGTAAGTACTTTAAATGACGCGAGTCGTTCCGCCCGTCACCGTCCGCTTAAAACTGAAAGCCGGCATGAAAACTGGGTATGGCTGCCTTGCTTCGGGACTACGACACGGCACAGCAAGGCACTTGGGCACGGCAGACGGCACCACGCGCTGCCAGTGACCGGACGCGCGCCGCTGCCCGCCACGTAAAAAGCCTGCACGACGGCGACACCACGCGTCGCATCGCATCGCATCCGCTGCCCAGCTCGCTCCCCCGCGCGCGTCAGAGCACCGAATCCGCGCGGCGGTCCCGTCAGGAGGAGGGGCCGCGCGACGTGTTCATCGCTCGCTGTCACGGAGATGGCGCTGTTGGGTCCTCGGATTCGCACACGAGATTTGTCACTTGATACTCTTCATTCCCTCCTCAGCGCACAATGGGGAGAGGAGAGAAGCCTTTTCCCACTGATGGCCCCTCGCGACACGTCGATTTCTGCTGTTATCGCTTTGCCGGATACAATCGATGCGTGCAAATGTGCAATGTCGCAGCGGCAGCATCTTGCGGTAGACGCCCGTTTCTGTTGCGCCGGGTTGGCAACCATTTCAACTTCTTTCCAGCAGCAGGTGTCAGCAGCGTTAGGTGCCAGATGTTCGCTCCTGCATCCAGATTTCCCAACTGCCGGTGTCGAGCCTGGACAGCTCACATACATTGCATTTAACTCCGGTCACCCGCTCAAACTGGTAGACCAAACACCGATCACAGATGAAAATAACGGGTCCCCAACAAGTAGATGTCTTTACACATTGGCAATGCACCGATAACAGAGGGTTAAGATGCAAGCACGACCTTCTGCTCATGGTTCTGAAAGAATAATACAAATGTGGGCATAATCACTGATTCATTCATGTTAACCTTAACTTCACAAGCATATTGAGTTTGCCATAACGTACAAGAGAACACCAGCACCTATGGCCGTTTGCTCGGCATCATGGGACCTATTGTGTCCCCGCCTATTGGTTCATGGTCGGATAAAAACCATTAACAGTCATTCCTCCGTCGACCGAGATGGTCTGGCCAGTAATGTAAGAGGAACCAGGCATGCAAAGGAAAGCAACCAGGCCAGATATTTCTTCAGGTTCTCCAACACGTCCCATTGGTGTTCGGCTCACCACTTGATCCACAAACCCTTTATTTTCCAAAACCTGCATAGAAGCAATAATGGGAGGATATGAGGGTCCTGAAAAAATGTGATACAAACTTATAAGATGGATGATAAAGCGAGATCCTTACCCCTTCTGTAAGTGAAGTCCTGATGTACCACGGGGCGACAGAGTTGGTTCTTATGTTATCCTTTGCCCATTCACATGCCAAGTTCCTGGCTAACTGGTTAATGGCACCTAAACGAGACATGTAGATGGTTATGCAAGTCCAACTCACCTTGTGTTCGTATCTGATCAAGAATAAGAAGCTTGATATGTATTGGGCTACAACGGTTACCTTTAGTCATAGCATATATAGTTCCGCTGGACACGCCTACCACTCCACAAACTGATGATATGAAGACAATGCTGCCAGATCCAGATTGTTTTAAAAGAGGATGGGCAATTTGGCACAAATGATATGCAGACTCAAGATTAGTGGCCATCAAAAACGAGTATTCTTCTGCAGAAAATTCAGTAGTTGGTTTCCTTATGTTTGTCCCCACATTGTTTACCTACAAGGTGTTAAGATCAAATGATAAAGGCCACATAAATCAACACTAAAAGTATGGAATGAACATACCTTCACACATACATGAAAATGCAGTGAAATTACAATAGTATTGGAAAAAAGAAAAAGTACACATGGATAGTGAAATCAGGTCAACCTGTAACCTGATGAGGCAATCAGTTTCTATTCTCTTAATTCTAGATAGTTCTGAGCAACATAGGTTTGATCGACAAGCGAGTGCATATCTCTACGGGAAATCTTCAACACCATGCTCCAAAATTATACCACCAGTTAAATGGTTCCATCACAAATAACTTCAATTCAAGCCTAACACTTATCTGGACAAACGATAAAACTCATGATAATTTCTTCCAGGACTTGCATGTCTTCTCTTATAATGATAATACAATATGCACTGCTTCATTGTGACTTGGCATAATAGCCCAACGTTAAAATGTAGGTGAAGCGAATATAGGTCACCGGAATTCTATGTTTGTCTCAATTGTGCGGCTTAAATTGTTAGGTGGTGTGGGATAGTGTGAAACCAAGCCCAACTTGTTAGTAAACTAAAGATGACATGGCATTTACTCCAATCCAAATGGCAGTTTATTGATTTATTCATGCAACCATTGTGTAAAACCGACTCAATCCAACTATCCAAAAACTTGTAGGCAACTTTCAACGTACTGTCAACAGAGATTCCCATATATTTTCGTCTAGAAAAAGATTTGCATGCATCTTACATGGCAAGCACCTGGTCAAGGTTTTGTTTGAGTAGGATAAAAGTTACAACACGACTCTAACAACAAATGAAATGAGATTTGGAAAAGCCACAATTCAGTGCCAAAAGTTTGTAAGTTCAGGTACCAAAAAGGACAAAACTCAAGACTAACGACTTCCTACAAACAAAATGGACTTCACTAGAATGCTCCAGAGCCTATACAAACTCAAGATCTAAGTACTGTCCATAATCTTCATAGAAACTACCTCTGTACTGTTTTAAAGTGTTTGTTTTTGGACACAGATACAGTCTCCTTACATTCCTGTTCTATTCTTTTTATTTTCCTACATAAGAGTTAAATAAAACAATGAACAAAACCAATAGGTCATTTCCATGTAGACAAATATAAGGTCTTGTTTTGTTGGAGAGGCTTAGTGCAAGTGAATGTAAATTAGGGGTTTAAGGTTTTAAAGTCACGTTCTGATGCCATTAGCAGGCCATTGTTGCTATCTACATTGGTACATCATTATGCCTTCCCATCTCTGTTACCAAAACTCCGACCCTAATCATACCATAAATCCGGACATCTAAATTGAGATTTTCCTTCCTGTTGTCGCCACAAATGTTTCTACACGTAATCAGAAAAGAGAAAACAGAGTACACACTCCATTTCTAAGGGAACGAGGGTTAGTTCGGACTCACGAGAATGTGGAGCTTGCCGTCGAAGCGATCGGTGACCTCGCGGAGCAGGCGCTCCCGCTGGTCGCGCACGGAGAGGTCGCAGACGGAGCCGGTGACGCGGAACCCCCTGGCCTCCCACTCCTTGAGGCGCTCGCCCAGCTCCGCCTCCTTCCGGGAGCACGTATGCACAGTCGCCCCCAGAGCCGCCAACTCCTCCACCACCGCACGCCTACACAAGCACGCGCAGAATCACCTAGGTGCCTTGATGCTACGGAGATCGGATAGCTGTTGGTGGGAGCCGTACCCGATGCCGCGGGTGCCGCCGGTGACGAGGGCCGTCTTACCATGCAGTGCCCATCTCCCCGGCGCCCCAATCGCCGCGCCCGAGGTCTCCGCCGCCGCCATCTTGCTGCTGCTCCCGGGCCGGTTACTGTGGCCTGAATTCCTGATGCGGAGGCGTGGATAGGGCAGAAACTTGAGACTGAGCAATTTCTCAACTCACACATCGACAGAAGTGGGCCCGTCACCGTGGCGCGCCTAGTCTCGTTCCGCACACGGATGGGTGACATGGGTCATGTATCTACGATGTACCACAACTTATCGATGATGCCAGTACTTTTTTATCCTTTTTATGAACGTTCTATCCAATAACAGGAGAAACAAATTTTATACGACATTGAGATATTCCGCTTTTACATAAACTTATTATTGTTCTTCAGCGCATTCATCCTAACGTTCATGTTGTTAACTGAGATACTAACTCTGAATATTGCTTATTTGATTTTGGCACATCACAACCATGTACTAGCACATTATAGGGCTGAAGATATGAAAGTACGGCATAAGGCCATCACCTGGAGGGTAGAAGTTTGTGTCGGAACAATACTTATTTGCACGTATCTTTATAGACGAAGGAAGCTTTATTTCGGATATTATATATACCAACAATGTTTATAATACAAGAGCCAAAATGGCCAAGCAAAAAGGAAACAAAAGGATACTACTTACGTATGACGTGTTTCTCTCGTAAGTACAGTATATTAATCCGATTACAAAGCGAGAAGATGATCCGTTTCAACGCCAGCCGGAAGAGACTTGTACACTGTACCGCTGACTAAAGAACAGAACCAAGAGCTTATCTGTCCGGCGACTACAAAAGTGAGAATTATTTGTTTTTGCAATCAGTATATACCACGATAACGTTCCACAGTTGGTGGACGCTATGTGACAAAGCCGCCTGAGAACTGATGATGGCCGTGTCACGGGTTTACGGAATAGCGAGCTCTTCTCTGCCGCAGCGCCGTATCTGTACTTCCAGAACCGATCCATGTACAGTTCTCCCCACCTCGCAGCAGTGCCTCCGTGGCGCCTGAACACATGGACGCTCAGCATCTAGAAACAGGTTCCGAAGAAAAAAAAGCTAGCGTCAGAACGAGAGAGACAAGCTGATGAAGATAGTTGCTACCCGTTGCCAATCGCCGGAACTCATCAGGGGCGACGAGACCCTGACTGTGCGAATCACGGACGCCGCACGGAAGCTGGACTCGTCACACTTCTTCTCCTCCTCTTCCTGGTGCCTCGAGTACTCCGTCACGGTGGCGCCGCCCGTCTCGTTCCGGACGTGGCTGAGGAAGAAGATCGCGGGGCGGGCGCACGCGTTGTCCGGGAACCAGGGCCGGGTGTTGAACACAAAGGGCCCGTTTGATTTTCTTTGCCAAGTCCTAAACGTCTGCAGCGGGATCTCCAGCTCGCGCGCAGGTACGGTCCATGGGTACACCTGGGTGGTGTAGCCCCACGAGACCGAGACGGACCAGTTGTAGCCGGGTCCTTGCTGATAGCAGATGCTTTGCTGCAGCACCCGGGCCGGGTCGAACTTGGAAGCGTCGACCAAGGGCCGGAGCGCGTCCAGTGGGGTCTTGCCCTGTGGGTTGATGGGCCGGATGCGGTCGAGGTGGTGCAGCGACACCAGTGGCGCCACCGGGTGGGCCGCCAGCATCCCGTACGCATCGCCGCGGATATCCATCTGAATGCATGTGTTGGGCATAACGCTGTTACTCTATGAGACATAATCTGTGATAATCATGGGAGTTCCTAGTAATAAACGAAACGACTAGGGATCTAGCGTTAAGGATGTTAACCTGGTGGAACCCGAGCTCGCGGGTGAGGGGGATGCCGAGCTCGCTGAGACAGGCATGCACGCGCTCGTCGCTCCCGTATAACGCCGTGTACCGGTCGAGGCAGCCGTCGATTGCCTTGGTGAGCTCGGCTGCGGCCGGGTAGCTCACCGCAAACCCGCCGCCGCCGAACGCCGTGCCGTATAAGTGCACCGCGTCCTGCTCCACGCTCTCCGAGGGCGCCCCGACGTAGTACATCTCCTCGTGGTCGTACTTGCGCAGCACGGCCACCAGGTTGTCCAGGAAGAACACCGTGTCGTCGTCGCCCATCACGAACCACCGCACCTCGTTCCGCGCGGTCTCGTTCCCCAGCTCTGCCGTCGCTGCCAGGAAAGAGTCCGCCACGATCCTGGCCATCCGTGACGCCGGCGCCAGGCGGCCGAACCGGGCGCAGGTGTCCGCCGAGACGCGGTACGGCGGGCTTGTCGCCGCCGGCCACTTGCCGACCGGCGGCTCCTCCTCGAGCCAGACATGGCCGCGCATCTGCCCGGTGCGCCACCACAGCTCTGCGTACCCGCGACGCTTGTCCCACGTCCGCGCCGAGGAACCGATGCCGAACATAATGTGCGACAGCGTCGTCGGCGCGCGAACGCCGCTGCCGTTGCCCGCGGCCGCCTCGTCAGCTGGAACGTTGCCCGATCTGCCTGAGTGATCCTGGGATCTCCACCGCTGGTACAGTCCACTTGCGTCGCCGTTCGGGGAGACGGCGACGTACGCTAGGAACGCAAGGGTGACCGCGACTTGCATGGACAGCGACAGCGCCAAACACATCCGGGACTGATCTCCCATGCCCACCCTGCCCTCCGCAGCCTTCTTTCTCTGCAGCATCGTCCCTGCCTTCTTGCCACGATGATCACCCCTTTCCGCTGCTGCAGTAACTAGTTTGCGGTGATGTTTCGAACCGCTCACTTATGGAAGAAGCGATGATGGGAGGATAGCTAGTGCCTGGAAGGGTCAGGTGGGGAGGCCGATCGAGATGAAACTGGTTCGCGCGTGAAATTGAAGTATTGAATGCTACACAGACGTCTGCATCCTCGAGTTGCATTCGTGGATTGTTGCGCTTATTTATCTATACTCCTGTGCTAGCTAGCACTAGTTCTCGGTTATGGAAGTGGTTTGGAGGTCACATTGCTATATATCCCAGCTTGAAGAATCTCAAGAACTCGACGTCGGCTTGTATGCTGAGTGGACGGAAAAAAACGTGTCCCTCAACCGTCCAGGTACTAGGACCGGTATGATAATAAGAAAAAGGTACTAGGACCGGTAAGCTCTACGTCAATGAAACATGCAGAAACGATGAATGTACGCAACGAACCTTAATCATCGGCGTTGCTTCTACACAATTGCCACGACGATACGGTTAAACGGTGAGTAGGGATACGATTGCTACTCCCTCTAGATTTACTTTGATGTCATTAGGACTCAAAGCTTAGCTTAAATGTGGACGACATACTATTTTCATATTTTTATTCACAACACCGGCGTCATCAGTAAAAATACGAAGGCCGTGTATTATGTTGATTCCTGACGCCACAAGTATTTGTTTCGCTCAAGACCAAGTCGCTGTATCTAATTGAAACTTGTGTGTTTCCAAAAACAAAACTTGCGTGCAGGTCGACAGGAACAGGGCGCAATATTTAGGGCAGAATTTTACAGTGCCGACCGAATATGACTTCTCTCCTAAAACTGCGAGAGAATCTGCTTTGATCACCTAGAGATTAGAGGACAGCATCTTTCTCAGCTGCAGTATAGCAAACCGTAAATAGAAAGATGAAAATCAGACGCGATATACCAATCTTCTAACAACATGCATGGTTATCTCACTGTACAAAAGTTAATAACCAAACCACACCGTTTGTTCTGCCCAGAAAAAGAATAGTATTTCGTAATACAATTGTTTACAAGGCAATTCATGAAGAAAAATAGCTGAGTACATCATCGTCGGGAAGATATGATTCAATAGCGGAACATGCGTACGACGAGCAACTGATCCAACTTTGAGGAACATAGCAAAGTCAGGGCACTATTCAATTAGTCTGAACATGAATATGCAATTTTCTGTTCAGTCTCAAAAAGATGGCCAAACTTTGGGTTACATCTGAATGTATATGGATTGTTAGGGGGAATTCGGTGATGGTATTTTTTTTGATGCTCAAGGCACATATATAGTACAGGTTACAACAAGAATCGCCTTTCTACACCAGTAATACATAAAATATATTTACATAATCTAACGACATTCACCGCTAAAATGGTACATCATCAGTACTCACCACACTCAAAGGCTTATACTGCAGTGGTACTCGTATTATGCATCAAAAGTAGGAATATTAGCATTCTATGATCCGAAGTTACTTGTTCGTTGACCTAGGAAGTAACGTTAATAAAGATGTATCCAGCTCTAAGTAATTAATAAACAATTCTCCCCGCTGACCAGTTCATTGCAGGTTGTCTCCCTGAGGACTTTCTAGGCAGATCGGACAATTTTCACGTAAAGTAACTAGGTAAACCACACAATAATGCCTATTGTATCAAGGATACTTATTAGTATTAGGCTAGGTGAATGTCCGTGCGTTACCACAAACGCACGGGACTGTTGAAGATTTAGTAATACGCCAACGATTTTCGTAAAGGGTTTTCGTCCCAAAGACATGCATACTCACCCGTATGTTTCTTCATTGGAGGGGGGAGGAGGAGTTTGGATATAACAACAACAACAACAAACCTTTTGTCCCAAACACGTTGGGTAGGCTAGTTTGGATACTGTTGCTAAATTTTACAGAAATATTGAAAAGAGGTTTGAAATTTAGAAGTCATTGAACTAGGTTAATAAATTACTGTCAGGTTGAGCTTTAGGGTCTTTTAAGTTTTAGAAGTTGTTGAAGTAGGTTAATAAATTATTGTCAAGTTGAGCCTTACAAAACAGTTAAAGTAAATTTCACGTTACAAAATTATTTTGTTGATCCAAAAATCATTCCTCTCATCAGTGTTGACCTTTTTGTCTTTGATATAAAACTTTGATAACTGTTATAAATTAAAATAGCTCTGTGATACCTACTAGATATATGGTATTACAAACATAACTTCCAAGACAAATCTACTTATGTTTTTTACTCAAAACTTAATTTTAAAAGCTTATGATAGTTAAAGTTTCACAAAGTTGACCGGGTCTTGGTCTAAGCATCATATATTCGAATACAGGGAGTGTTACACATTGATATTCTAACCAACAAAAAAGGTAGTACACTCGCCCTCAAGGGCAAGACATTAACATATTAATCAAAAACAAAAGAAATTAGAAGCATCCACCACTGTCATTAAAAATAAATTAGTCTAAAAATACCCCTGTTACATTTTCATAAATTACCCTCCGCTGTCATATGAGAAAAATAGTAGGCTCAACAGTAACATAGAAATTCTCATATTGCTCTACAAGTACGTGTAAGAATCCATGATGGCAACTCGAGAGAGAGACTAGTGTAACGTTCCACTCAATTCATGCACCAATTCTACCCCCCGACAGCTTGTCACCATTGTTTCATTGAGAAGAACGGCTTGCTTTATCGCAGTCTGAAACTGTCGCTGGAGCATCGGAAGACGGTTTTTTTTTTTGAAAATGCCAAGCAGGCAATATATTAAGCAGGGAAGACAGTTACAAGGTTGTCACTGATTAGTAACGCTGAAGAAAGAATAAGGAAAAGAAACCTCTTCCTGCAGGAAGCAAGAGAAGAAGGCAACGAAGATGGTGCAACAACTCGAGGGGGTTACATGACATTAGTAGCCGGTATGATCGTAGCCAGCCGCTTACATTTCGCAAGGGACCATAAGCGTAGTTCGTCAAGAATGTTATATATGATATCTTGTATTGTACTTTCCTTTCCTTTAAAGATCCGGCTATTTCTTTCTCTCTAGATCGGAAGACGGTGTTGATCGTGGGAAGAGCGCATCCTGCAAGGAAGTAGACCGCGCTGTTAGATTACGTGTGTGCTCTGTTATACCAACGTTATACTGTCATAACCGAGTCTTAAGGCTGCACGTTGTACATCATGGAACAGGTCAGTCAAACGTGCGTATGCATGTTTAGTTAGGCGTCGAGTGTAGGCAGTGCGTGCGTTATAGATGCCGAGCATCTCGGATCACGTTATAATCCTCTCTGAGGTTGTTATCTGACGCTTCCTATATAATGCAACACGATCCTAAGTGATCGTAAGTGATCATAAGTTCGTCCACATTATTCTTTACACGCGCAGGGAGGCATGTGCGACGAAAGGGGAGAGAAAAACCAGCAGTTTGTTGTCCTGTCACTCTCCATACTGATCTCTGCGTGCTCGATCGGCATCCCGCTGATCCGTGAGCCCGGGTTCCATCAGGTGAGCGTCCTTAACTCTAGCTGCTTCATTATCTTTCTTAACGCTAAACACCCCCGTTTCAGTCAGTCTTTTCAGTAACAAGCATCGTCGTCGCTTATGCTGTTGTGCAACACATGAATGCAATGTAGAGCTCAACATCTTGGTTGGAGGTTTGTTGTTCTCCACAAGGAAATTCTCTGTTCCTTAGCTAGACATGACAACCACGCAACCTAATCCATGTTCAGATTAACGGCATGTGTGAGCTAGCGAATCTGAACACTGCTGCCGTTTTAGCGTCCGACTATGTTGACTCGTCGATGTGTGAGCTAGCGACGCAAGCAAACCCGACGACGAGAAGCGCGCGAGAAAGGAGACAGCGGCGTGCCGAGGAAGAGGAAACGCGGCCATGGCGCCACGCGGCAGTCTCGCTCGCCTTGCGCGTCGTGCCGGGCACCGCCGCCGCACCACACCCATGCGCGGCGGGCTTCCGTCACGAGTCACACGATTACGCGGCGAAAATGAACGGTCGTGACGGGAACGGCTCGATCGATCACCAACAGCCGGACGGACGGACGGTTCGTTCCGCGAGCCTTTTTATCGCGATGGCCGGTGAACGGCTCGGTTATCTTGGGGAAAACAGTAACGCGGCATCACCGGTCTTATTGAAGCGTTCCGTTCCCAACCCTATGAAACCGTGATTAACAAAACGCGCCTTTCGTTCCGATTGCGCCACGTCGCGGCGGGGCCTGCCGAAGCTGCAACAAAAGCTAGACACAGTCCAACACCTGCGAGCGATAAAGCAGGAAGCGTCCCACCCAAATCACCCATTCACCCAGCTCCACGCCGTACGGTGCCGCCGCCGCCGCCGCTGCTTCATTTCTCGAAGGCGAGAGGGAGCGCTGTCCAACAGCGATACCTCTACGTCCGCGGTCGACGATACCAGTTCCGGGAAGGAGGTAAGGAGAAGGGGAGACAGACGCTCGTCTCCGAGGAGGAGAAGGAGGAGGTGGTGGGCCTCGAGAAGGGGCGCCTCGCGACTAGCCCCTCACCATTGTTGCTGGGAAAAGGACGGCCGGAGCCTCGAGCCCTGCCAGCCATTTCGCCCTCCCTCGCGAGATCCCCGCGAAGCCGTTGGTGTAGCGCGGGGAAGGCGGTGGACGTGGCAGGGGCGCATGCTGCACACATGGAAGGCCGCGGAAGGCGGTGGTTGCGCGGTCGGCGGCGGCGGTGACCAGCGCCGGCGGTGTGTGGCGGCGTCGCTGTCCATGCTGATCGCGGCCACCCTAGCGTTCCTTGCCTACGTCGCCTTCTTCCCCGATGACGGCGCCGGCGGGCTGTACCGGTTGTGGAGGTGCCAGGATTGCGCGGGCGACCTTGGCGAGTTCCCCGGCGACGACGCGGCCGCGGCGGACGGGCCTACCCCTGGCGGCGGCGGGCGTACGCCGACGACGCTGTCGCACGTCGTGTTCGGCGTCGGCGCCTCGGCGCGGACGTGGGACCAGCGCCGCGGGTACGCGGAGCTGTGGTGGCGGCCCGACCAGATGCGCGGGCACGTCTGGCTCGACGAGGAGCCGGTGAGCCCGTGGCCGGCCGCGACGTGCCCCCCGTACCGCGTCTCGGCGAACGCGTCCCGGTTCGGCGACCGAGCCTCGGCGTCGCGGATGGCCAGGATCGTGGCGGACTCGTTCGTGGCCGTCGCGGCGGAGACGGGGAACGACACCGAGGTGCGGTGGTTCGTGATGGGCGACGACGACACGGTGTTCTTCCCGGACAACCTGGTGGCCGTGCTGCGCAAGTACGACCACGAGGAGCTGTACTACGTCGGGGCGCCGTCGGAGAGCGTGGAGCAGGACGTGATGCACTCTTACGGCATGGCGTTCGGCGGCGGCGGGTTCGCCCTCAGCTACCCGGCAGCGGCCGCGCTCGCCAGGGCTATCGACGGCTGCCTCGAGCGGTACAGGTGGTTCTACGGCAGCGATCAGCGCGTGCAGGCCTGCCTCAGCGAGCTCGGCGTCCCGCTCACCCGCGAGCCCGGGTTCCACCAGGTGAACGCTGCTCCATTTCCTTTTTCGTTACTCGTTACCAAGCAGTTCCACAAGTCCTTCTCTTTTGTGAAAACATCACCAAATCGGTAATTTTCTAACACAGGGACTATGCATGCAGCATATCTCTACATAAACACCCCAAAATGCCCTTTCTAGGAACTGATAAAGGAATTTCTGAACTTCTGATTGCCACCGCCATACTACAAAATTTGCCGCCACTGGTCATGCCGCAGCAACAGATTGACCATGCTGACTCCACTCTGTTTTTGCTGCATCACCCTGGATCAAAGCCTTTTGACCAACTTTTCACCGTTTCCCCTAGCAAAAAGGACCCGACAGTAGCGTTAAGAATCCTTTGCCTTCAAAGAAGAGAACATAGGACTAGGAGTAGTTGTTGCCTGGAACCTTTTCTACTACAGTAGAATTTAGGAGTGCCACTGCCATCTGTGGGCTGTGTGGCCGTAGGTGATGGACAATGCCATCCACGAGACAGTGGTCTGGTCGATTTAAAGTTGCCGGACAGCGTGGAGTCGTCGGACCCTGCCCGCGTCCTTGCCGTCCTTCAGCGACGCCACTCTCTCTCTTCACCTGTTCACCCCATGTGGCGTGGGTATCTAGCGGGACAAGTGTCGACAGGCCACACACATTAGGGACTGACTGGCCTCGCCAACAACCACTAGCGAAAGGACATGTTCGTCTCTTTTTTCCGGGTACCACGCCATTGCCACCACATTTCATCTGCCGCGCTCCAGCCGGCGTAAACAGGACAACGATTCGGAGCAAAAAAACGGGGCATCGGGGCCGATTCCCCCCCCCCCCCCCCCCCCGGTTGGTGGAGGCGTGCAGCAAATCATATTCCCATGGTCCCAATTCTGGCTTGGGCTCGATACCTCGATGGCATCTCCCGGAGTGCGATAGTGATCTAGTACCTTCATTTTTTGCCGTAGGTTTTGCACATTTTCATTCAAGCATTTTGGTTGGGACCACGAGATGATGAAGCCGCTGCTATGACCAGCCGAAAAGCTCTAGTGGTGGCGTGGTGGTGCGTCCACGATAAGTGGCGCACAGCAAAAGCTCCGGCTCTGTTTGGAGAGCGCAAAGTTGATGGCTGTAGAAAACCGCGACGGGAGGGCGGTGGTCCAAATCTCGACGTCGCCATCCAGAGAGCGTGCCGGCCACCAAGCGGCGGTGCACCTCGCCGAACCAGGTGTCCGCCCGTCTCTTTCCGGTGACGAGATTTCCGGGTGCAGGTGTCGCGAGGTTAATGGTGTGATCCTCTACAACGATGGGAACTTGTGGGAATCGAGCCCGCTTCGTTTAACGAGCAAGGGGCGCGATTCGCTCCGGCGTAGACGGGGGAAGAGTAAACGTTGTGTCGTCACGGCGAAGTCGGCGTCGTGGACATTCTTTTGCGGTGCTTGACATTTGATTTTGACGTGCATTGGATCGGCAGCTGTTTGCTGGGAATACAGTACCTCCGCCCATTTCCCACGACAGGCCACTGACAGGACCGTTCCGTTTTCTTCTCACCACTTTGAACCGTGCGCCGCTCGCCGACGCACGTACACCGCTGTTTCCAGATCTTTGATGGTTCTGCGATTTCGTCGCGTGATGAACACTCCCGCAGATGCCGTTTGTCTCCTGCTCCGTCTTACTACCTTTTCCCCCCTCCGTGCCATCACGCGCCACATGGCCGCGAGGTCCACCACTCTACACGCGCACCGGCGCACGCATAAAAAATCGTCTCAAATTTTTGTGCTGCCGCATGCAGGTGGACGTCCGCGGCGACGCGTATGGGATGCTGGCGGCCCACCCGGTGGCGCCACTGGTGTCGCTGCACCACCTCGACCACATCCAGCCCATCAGCCCGCGGGGCAAGACCGCGCTGGACGCGGTCCGGCCTCTGGTGGACGCCTCCCGCTACGACCCGGCGCGGGCGCTGCAGCAGAGCTTCTGCTACCAGCGCGGGCCGGGCGGCCACACATGGTCCGTCTCCGTTGCGTGGGGCTACACCGTGCAGGTGTACCCGTGGGCCGTGGCGCCGCACCAGCTGGAGGTCCCGCTGCAGACGTTCCGGACCTGGCGGAGCTGGGCCGAGGGGCCATTCGTGTTCAACACGCGGAAGCTGAGCCCGGACGACGCGTGCGCCCGCCCCGCCATGTTCTTCCTCAGCCAGGTGCGGAACGAGACGGCGCGCGCCACCGTGACGGAGTACGCGCGGCACGCCGCGCCGGCGGGCAAGGACTGCGATAGGGCCAGCTTCCGTGCGGCGTCCACGGTGCACACGGTCAAGGTCTTCGCCCCAAAGATGAGCGAGAACGACTGGGCACGGGTAAGTGACCTGCATATCACGGTCTCCCTTTTTCTTTCATATTGTCGTTGTCCTCTTCTGCTTCCTGCTCTGCAGCAGAGCCATATGCTGATTGCATTGGATGTTTCAGGCACCGCGGCGGCATTGCTGCAAGACGAAGAGGACGAGATGGGGCTCGGTGCTGGAGGTGCGGATACGACGCTGCGGCAGAGGGGAGCTCACGACGCCGTAGAGCCCCATGTGTTCTGGCCGTGATTTCGCCACGGCACGTACGCGAAGGAGGTAGCTAGTTGTAGGCATGATACAGAATTACAGATGGCAGGCACAGGCAAGGATGATTTCTCTCCGTGCTCGCGCAACCAAAAAGCTGGGGTATGTTCTCTAGCGGTCTAGCCTGGCAGTCAGGACGTAGTTGCAGGGGACCTCGCTGCTGGTGACGGGTGAACGGATTCTTCACTCACTGTGTATAAACCGCTGCATGACTTGTGCGGACATACAGATCAAACATACGTGCGTGCATCAGAAGCGCATTTTTATGTTTCAGTTGGTTCAGCCTTGTAGGCTGGTGTACTATATGTTTGTATAGAGCTACATGTTCTATTTACACCCAGGCAGGTGATGGATTCTGACAAAGAGTATCTCTCTGTAGGATTGTGCTATTTTCAGCCTTTATCCTGAATTCCTGATACCTCCCTGATTCTATTTATGTTTTGGATAAATTCGTGGATAATAGAAACTGAATTTGACGGGGAACAGAAACACAAGTTCCAGAGGCCCTATTTTCTTCTCATGCTGCATCGACATATGAATTTGATGACCGAAATTCTTCAACACACACAAGTTCCGAAGCAACCACGCACGCTAGCACATCCATGTGGATATGATGTTAATGGGCTTGTTTCTATTCTATCACATAACACATGCTCCTATAGCTACGGCGAAGTTGGATAACCGCACGGCGCTGGTCACAGTTCAAGGGGTACACTGTCTATACCGCAGTTGGTGGCAGGACTGGGAGGTCACACCCCAAGAGAAGAACTCCTTTGTTGTTCCATTCCTATCTAGAGGAGAATGCAGAGATCAGTTGCTCTGGTAAAGGCTGACATGGAACATGGGGTTAGTCTCCATTTCGAGGAGTGGAACCAGGTTGAGGAGGGACAACCATATACCTAGGGTGTGGATCAGGATCTACCAGCTGCCACAAAAGCTACACGAGTTTTCAGTGTTATGGGCACTTGGCTCCATGTTAGGCGCAACCCAGTCGGTCGACGTGATCACGTCACTAAGGAAGGATTACGGACGTATCGAGGTTGCTGTCTGATATGGATCTCCTCCTAACAAGATAGGATCCATAGTGATTGGAGACAGACACTCTTCGTACTGTCGATACAAGTGGAAGGACGGGATGATCCAACACCTGAAAATCATATGGACGTGAACAATGACAACAACGAGGCAGATGACAGTGGAGTACAGTACAGAAGAAAAAAATGTTAGGAAATAGGCGATGTGTTACTCTAGCAATTCGACCGTATCACCCAGAAAACATGCGAGTAAGGAGGTCATAGATCATTACCACTAGACGCACAGCGCAGCGGATCGTAGATGCGTGTCGGTGTAGGAGAAGTAGACGATCATGTTTATCTCCTCCTGAATCCTCATCACAGGAACGTCATCACGTCACCGTAGCCGATCAGCGCAGCAGTAACAGCAGCGCCTTCACGGAGTCCACACGTACAGGAAGAAACGCCGTGCGTCGGTGTGCTAGCACCGCGCAGACAGGGGTTTCGGCGTGTGGCTAGGGCTGTTACGTGGTGGAGTAATCTGCCCCTAACCCTACCCCTTATATTTATAGGCGCGCTAATAGGCTTTTAGGTCACAGGCTCATTAGTACCCTAATTTCTTATGTATCAAATATCCATCACGCCTTTATCCGAATTGTTATGATTGCCTATTGGGCATATCACCAACAATCTCCCACTAGCACTAGAGACAATTATATAGCCAAGATTTTCAATATTCCATTCTCTTAAGTATGTGATCCGTTAGGTTCATATACAGTTGATTATGAATGAAAACCGTTTTCAAACACAAGTCAGTAGAGGTACCTAGTAGGGCATACTTACTCCCGAATGTACATAAAGATCATATCGGCTGAACCTAGATACATTCACATGCTAATTCCTTTGCCACACGATACCAGTCAAGCTCAAGGCGAGATACGTGACATCCTTGTGATAGCTCGACCATTCACTCGATCAAATAGTGGATTCAATCTATGACTAACTTTTAGTCATAATAATTAACTCCTTAATCACTTTGGCATGGCCATGCACTTTCCAATCCAACTATCTCAAGCGGCCCAGAGATATCTCTCCTGTTATTTAGGAGAGGCAAATCCCATCTTGATCCGCAAACATCTCATTCCATGCTTCATCATATACCTGAAGACTATTTTTATGATCACCCAGTTACGAAGTAGCGTTTGATAGTTTCAAAGTGCACAACTACACATAGTGAGAAACAATGGCGATTTTAGGTCTAAGAATCTAGCAGGTGTATTATTCAAAACCAACTGATGGCACATATGTAAATAACAATCCCAACAGTGTCTCGGAATGGGTCTATCCAATACCATGTTCACTAACATGTGTTCACATTATTAATTTGATATCTCCATATCTATGATCCGTGAAACGTGATCATCAATTAATACATGTGGTAGTTTACGTACTATCATTATCTCATATAACGATGTAGACTAGGGATCATTTTGAGTAACATTATAATTAACAAAGAGTCTCACGAACAAATCACATAGTTGATGATCAATGTGAATAATAGTTACTCAAATAGTACATAAATATAACTATGACACAAGTCTCCCACGTACACATTAGGATCACTGGTGTAAGTATCTAATACCTATAGATCTCATGTGCACCTCATGCTTTGATTGTGGAAGAGGCTTTGTCAACGGATCTGCCACATTCAAATCCGTATGCACCTTGCATATATTCATATCACCTCGGTCGATAATCTCTCGAATGAGATGATAGCGTCGTAGTATATGTTTGGATCTTTTGTGTGATCTAGGCTCCTTTGCCTCTGCAATGGCTCCATTATTGTCGTAATAGAGATCCACAGGTCCGGACGCACTAGGAACAACACCAACTCAGAAACAAATTTTCTGATCCAAACAGCTTTCTTTGCAGCTTCAGAAGCTGCAATATATTCCGCCTCCGTCGTTGAATCTGCTACTGTGTCTTGCTTGGAACTTTTTCAGCTCACTGCCCCTCCATTGAGGCAGAACACAAAACCGGATTGTGATCTAGAGTCATCCATGTGTGTTTGGAAGCTAGCATCGGTGTAACCTCTTACAACGAGCTCTTCTTAACCTCCAAACAATAGGAACACATTCTTAGTTCTTCTCAAGTACTTAAGAATATTTTTGACAACTGTCCAATGAGCATCACTATGATCTGATTGATACCTGCTCGTAACACTTAGAGCATATGACACATCTTAGCGTGTACACAACATGGCACACATGATAGATCCAATAGCCAAACCATAAGTAATAGCTCTCATACTCTTTTGCTTAGACTGACGCCATGTGACATTGGCAAGAAACCTTTATTAGAATCTTGCATATTGAACCGATTCAATATCTTATCAATATATGTGTCTTGGCTTAATCCAATTAGCTTTTTAGATATATCTTTATAGATATTTATGCCCAAAATATATGATGACTCTCCTAAATCCTTTATTGAAAAACTTTTCCTTAATGAGGATTTAACAACATCTAGTACTGGAATGTCATTTACGATCAACAATATGTCATCTACATATAGGACCAGAAATATAATTGCGCTCCCACTAACCTTCTTTTAAATACAAGGTTTTTCTACGTTCTTAATGAAACCAAACCTTTTGACCACTTTATCAAAACGTAGATTCCAACTCCGAGATACCCGCTTCAATCTATAGATGGACTTTTGAAGTTTGCATATTTTTCTAACATTTTTAAGATCGACAAACCCTCACGTTGTGTTATGTACACATCCCCACTCAGACTCCCATTAAGAAAGTCTTTTTTGACATTCATCTATCATATTTCATAATCAAAATATGCAGCAATTGCTAGGAGAATCCGAAAAGACTTTAGCATAGCGATGGGCGAAAATATTTCATCCTAATTAACAACTTGAATTTGTTTGAAAACTTTCGCCCTGCTTTATAGATGTGAACTTTTCCATCCATATCAGTCTTTTTATTAAAAATCTATTTGCAATCGATCGGTCTCACACCATTGATTGGATCAACCAAGTTCAAAACTTGATTCTCATGCATGGATTCTATTTCAGATTCTATGGCTCCAAGTCATTTCTTAGAGCCGGGGTCCCATTATTGCTCCAGTTTAGGTTACAGGCTAATTATTGTCCAACAATACTATTTCCTGTTGTTCCGTTGTTAGCAGTGTCAACTTTTCAGTTGCACGACGTACCTTTGTATATCTTCGTGGGGCTAGTATTTCATCAAGTGGTTGTATAACATCTTGTACATCCTGTATAGGATTAGAGGGTGACGAAACATTTTCAGATATTTTTTGAATTTTTTCAAGATGCACCTTGCTCGCACTAACTCCTTTTGAGATAAACTATTTCTCCAAGAAGACACCATTGCGAGCAGTAAACACTTTACCCTCCGTTTTATTATAAAAATAATATCCTTTGATTTCTCTAGGATATCCCGCAAAGAAGCATTTGTCTGATTTGGAAGTAATTTTGTCTGACGTCAAACGTTTGATATAAGCATCATATACCCAAACTTTGAGGGAAGATAATCCGGGACGTTTTCCGGTCCACATCTCATATGATGTCTTCTCAACAGACTAAGTTGGGACTCTGTTTAGTGTAAACGTAGCTGTTTCAAGAGCATAACCCTAAAAGAATAGTGGAAGATCAGTCTGACTCATCATCGACCTAACCATATCTAACAAGGTTCGGTTCCACCGCTCGGACACCCCATTCCATTGAGGCGTTTCACGTGGAGTCAACTGTGGAACAATTCCATATTGTTTTAAATGATTATAAAATTTATGCCTCAAATATTGACCCCCACGATCAGATCGTAGAAGTTTAATTGTCTTGCCTAACTAATTTTATACTTCATTCTGAAATTCTTTAAACTTTTCAAAAGATTCAGACTTGTGCCTCATTAGATAGACATATCCATATCTACTAAAGTCATCGGTAAAACTAATAAAATACTGAAAACTATCTCTAACTACCGAACTCATTGATCCACATTCATCAGTATATATAAGTCCCAGCAAGACTCACATGTGTTAAGTGATTCAAAATTAAATGAACTTAACAAACCATCTTTATGGAGTTTCTCAATGCGTTTCTCATTTATATGACCTAAGCGACAATGCCAAATAAAAGTGGTATTTAGATCATTTCGTCGAGCCATTTTTATATTAATGTTATAGACTATTTTATTCTCAAGATCAAGAACATATAATTCATTCACTAATGGACATTGAGCATAGAAAATATTATTATAATAAATAGAACAAAATTTATTCTTTATTATAATTCATAACCATTAACTTATTCCAAACATGAAGAAGATATAATGTTGTTGCTCAAAGAAGGAATGCAATAATAATTATTTAATTCCAAAACTAATACTGAGTGTAATGACAAGTGATAAATTTCGACAGTTATAACAGCAACCTTTACTCCATTGCCGACCCGAACATCCAACTCGCCTTTTGTAAATCTTCTAGTCTCACTTAGACCCTGCAACGATTTGCAAGTGTGAATGATGGATCCAGTATCAAATACCCATGATGTAATAGAAGATGTAGCAATATTGATTTTTGTAACATTTATACCTGTTACGTGGTGGAGTAATCTACCTCTAACCCTACCCCTCATATTTATAGACACGCTAATGGGCTTTTAGGTCACAGGTCCATTAGTACCCTAATTTCTTATGGATCAAATATCCATGAGACCTTTATCGGAATTGTTTTGATTGCCTCTTGGGCATATCACCAACAAAACAGACGATGAGAAGGGGACTGATGCTGAGACAAAGAGAAATAAAAAAATAAAAATAGGTCAGCGGACTCACAACAACCCAAAAATACATCCAGTTTTTTGGGGGCAGGTGGCAGTGGAGTCACATTTATCTTTGGGGCTTTAGAACTAATAAGTCATTCACTTTGTTGATTCCATTTTTTTCAATTTTCTGTCTGGCCCCTTTTCCGGAGAATCTCTCAGGTGATGAATATATAAAATGTAAGGTTCACGTGGACAATTGAGGCATCATCGGTTATAGGAAGAGGGAAATCCAGTGAAGGTTTTAGAAGAAAAAAACAAGAATAGGATGAACAGGCGTATCACTTTCAGTCCCTTTCGAAGAGCCACCCAAGTGGGGAGCAACGTCGAAGAAGGTCAAACACCTAAGCCGTCCAACATCTTGCGGATCACGTTACTCGTCGTGGAATTATCCCATGAGTTTCTTGGTTTGCTTCGTCGTATTCGCCCTTTCCATTTAAAGAAACGTGATCCTGGATCAAAAGTTTCAGAACATGGATCCTTCCTGGCCAATCCAGCTATCCAAGATGCATGGACGAAAACTTGCATACTACCGATTCCAATCGATCGAACGCTATCCTTACTTATCAGATTTCTTCGCCGAAGCATGCATCTATACACATGCTTCACTCAGTACCGATTTCGGAAAAAAAAACATGTCTGTAGTTGTTCCCGGCACGTGAAAAGTCAAAGACAACATGGCAACTTGGCAAGCTAGCCAAATGCGTGCTCGTTCGTCAAACCTTCTTTCGATACAAAGTCCACGGAGTTCCGGATGCGTGTGGATATACCCGTGCATTTTGGCGCCGCACGTGCCTCTGGTTGGGAGGGCTGGCTGGCCGTCGACGGGGTGGACTCGACGCCGCGCCTGTTGCGGCGGTCGCACTCCGCGCAGAGCCATCGCTGATGCAATACGAGCGTACATATCGATCTGTCCTGCGCCGCCGTACGTGAATGGCAATGCTTGCTTCCGTCTCTGGTTTCTCTTCCTCCGATGCTCTGCTCTGTTTGGACACGGTGAATCCGTCCCCGTCCGTACGGCGGAGGAGTAGGCACGCACGGGGGCCTGCGACCAGCGAAGGCACGAGACGAGGCAAGTAGGTGGCGTAGTAGTAGCTCGAAAAGTCTTCTGCTTTGCGGCGGCGCCATGGAGGTTCACCTCCACGTACACGCGTGCCGACACCGCCGTCCGCCGGCAGTGTGTTTTCCATTCGTCAAAGCCCCGTGCGCTGCCTTGCTTCGTTTGCAAGCGAAGCAACGAAGGATTCTTCTCTTCTGTTTGCACAAGCTAGGCAGAACGAAGAAAGCTAGCGCTAGGCTTCACATTTCTCAGGTGCTGCAAAACTTGGCAGACAGACAGAGACTAATTACTCGATGTGATGTAGGATGAGAATTGATTATTAACCTGCCCCAACCGATATGGAGTAACGTAAAACAGGTGGTAGTTGAGAAAACCCAGGCCGCGCGCGCCGGCCCCAGCGATCCCCCAAAGTTCGCGAACGATGATGGCGACGTGTTCCCGGCGTAATTCCTAACAGCCCGATTGAAGAGTCAAGGCATTAGCCATTCTTTAGGGCGAAATCAAACCATTAAGAAGAATTCCCGAGGGGACACGATGTGCCGGTGCCGCAACAAGTCAAGCTCGAGACGTCACGTCGACGGGTGCGGAGAGCTGGGGAGTGAGGAGGGCGCTGCATGCGGTGTACCTGGCGCGATCGGGGGCCTGCCGCTGCAGGAGCAGGGTCCCGGCGCGTCTGCTCCGCGCTGCGGACGCGGGGGTCGCGTTACGCCCGCCGTCGCTTTCGCGGATCGCAACGCGCCAACCATCGAGTTTGGCCATGCCGCGCGCGCGGGATAACGGCACCAGCACGAAAGCGCCCGCGGCCGGGCTATCATATACCAGCCCTAGCTAGAGACCATTAGCTCGTGCTAATCAGTAGGTTACTAGTAAGAATCACCTAGCAGGAGAAAAGATTCATTGGGCCTATGAATATAAGTTCGCTCTCATTTTAAAAGAGCCTAGGTTTTAGGGGGGGGGAGGGGGTGAACTAATGGTATGGCTGAAAGAAAGTTGAATGGCCAGTGGTGCTGTCCTCAGACATCTGTAACTTGCATGGCTGGTCTTTGAAAATGGAAGAACGACAGGAACCGGTGGCTAGCGAAACCTGATCTCCTAGCATGGATGCGAAGATGCATGCACCGGTATGGCAGTAGCGCTCTGTTCTCATCAGTCCGGCCCCAGCTCGCAGTCCCTACCTTGCTGGTCATTATTTAGTCATCATCTTTTTTCATCAGAAGGATGGGCGTTTCTTTGCAGCAAATCTAACTTGACCTTATTAGTGCCTTGCACAAAATGAATCTGAAAAACGAATATTGTGAACTTAAATTATACCGGGTCTTTATTTATTCTTTTAACAACTTTTAAAAGTGGTCATATGCGTAAAGTGTGTTAATACAAGTGTGTATTCGTATGTGTATGTGAGTGTATTGTGTTTCGAAAAAAGATAGTATTATTGTTAGGATACAACAATCTAGCTCGAAATTGACGCGCGGAAGAAACGGCAACGGGCCATATTCACCCCGCGTCTCCAAAGGAGCACGTGTTGTTTTGGCACCGCGTGATGCACCATCCTCATCTCGCAGAGAGGCGAGGCTTCGTCTATCTGCTCGACAGTTTTTCAGACCCCAGGCCCATCTTGCCGAGCCGATCGATCAGAATCCAGGAGGCCATGCCGCGGTGCGGCGCCTTCCCGGAACCTTCACCATCTCTCTCTCTCTCTGTCCCGCCCGTAATGACACCGCTTAACGTACGCACATGTTCTACCTACTACAGTTATTACTACAAATAGTAAGCTTTCCCCACTGGGCAATTGGCGCCGACCGTATCGTGTATATATATATCTCTCGGTTGGTGACTGGATGCCGAAGCCTAGCTTGGAGTACATTCTCATCTATCCGTAGCTGATAGAACGCTACTAGAAGGTTTTCGAAGGGGAAGCTACAAAACAAAGAAAGAAGCATAAATAGGGCGGATCGATCGGAGTGCGAAGCCGGCCCATAGTTTGGTCTCGTTCCCCTAGCTCAGAGGCTGCTTTCTAGAGACTACGAAAGTAGTAGGGCTGGCAAACCGGTGGCCGGCCGGCGGTGCATCGGGCGAGGAGATGGGGAGCCTCGACGGCCACTCGCTGCAGGTGCAGGGCCACCACCATCACGGCTACTCCCACGTCGGCGCGGGCTCGGCGGGCCCAACCAGCAGCAACAACAACTACGACGAGGACGACGCGTCGCCGCCGCCCGCCGCGGGGGCCCCGCGCCGGCCGCGCGGCAGGCCGCCGGGGTCCAAGAACAAGCCGAAGCCGCCGGTGGTCGTGACGCGGGAGAGCCCCAACGCGATGCGCTCCCACGTGCTCGAGATCGCCAGCGGCGCCGATATCGTCGACGCCATCGCGGCCTTCTCCCGCCGCCGCCAGCGCGGCGTCTCCGTCCTCAGCGGGAGCGGCGCCGTCACCAACGTCACGCTCCGCCAGCCCGCGGGGGCCGGGGCCGCCGCCGTCGCGCTGCGGGGCCGGTTCGAGATACTGTCCATGTCCGGCGCGTTCCTGCCCGCGCCGGCGCCGCCGGGGGCCACGGGGCTCGCCGTGTACCTCGCCGGCGGGCCGGGGCAGGTTGTGGGCGGGAGCGTCATGGGGGAGCTGATCGCGTCCGGACCCGTCATGGTGATCGCCGCCACGTTCGGGAACGCCACGTACGAGAGGCTGCCGCTGGACCAGGACGCCGAGGAGGGCGCCGTGCTGTCCGGCTCCGAGGGCGCCACCGCCGCGCAGCTTGAGCAGCAGCAACAGAGCAGCGGAGGCGCCGTCGTGCCGCCGTCGATGTACGCCGTGCCGCCCACGCCGCCGCATGACATGTTTGGGCAGTGGGGACACGCGGCCGTGACGCTGCCACCGCCAACGTCGTTCTAATTAACTGCACCGGCCGGCGAATCCTCCCTCTCTATCTCTGCTAGTTAGATTTCCGCTTCTTCCGTATCTATAGCTAGCTAAATTGCCATGATAATTAGGTTCTATGTTCATGCCCCGGCCGGTGCTTGTGTGATCTTTTCATTTTTTTTTTGTTATTCGAGCTTGTGGAATGTACAATTGCTATATGCCTATATCCAGATCCATTATTATCTTTGGATGGTTGCTAGTTAATCTGCAGCTCGTCATGTTGTTTACAAGAAATACCATCGTGTTGGTGCCAGAATCTTCATTCTACCGCACTGCAATTAATCAAGCGGTTGTTTGGCTGTATGCTCACATTTTTTTTTTGAACAAAAGGCAGGAGAACTGCCCTTTCATTAATTAAGAAGGGGGTTACAGCCTAATGGTACATGGTGCTAGACAGAAGAGTGACTAGGAAAAAGGACAGTTAACGAATATTAATTAGCGAACACCCTCAGGTACATTGTGATATCAGAGATTATCAGGTCCACAACCTTTATGTAGGAAAGTTCTTCGTTTTGGAATATCCTGCGATTGCGTTCCTTCCAAATTTGCCACCATACTGATAGTAAAACACCCACTTTTTTCCTTCTCGACGATTTGTTCCCTGATCTTCCGATATGTTGGATCCAAGAGGTTGCACTACGGAAGTACGACGGGTATTGTTGATCTAGTAGTTGTAGCTTATGTGCCACTTTATCCCATGTAGCTACAGTGTAGTTGCATTCTGCAAATAAATGATCTGCTGTCTCTAGGGTGCAATAGCACAAAGAACATACTGGCTGTATGCTCACATTTCATTTTACAGAGAAAGCATAGAATAGTGCACAGCCCTGCAGCTAGCACATTCTTGTGTTTGAAGGGTAACGAATTCTTTCATATGCGTCTTCCTTCGTATATCAAATATTTTAAGTGAACGAATCGTTGGCTGCTCAACATTTTATCAATATCAGTTCTTCAGTCCTAGACAATGAAAAACGAAAATAATAAAAAAGAAGGATTCAAACCTCATGTTACACCTGAGAGTCTTTCCATATGTCATTTCGAGTTGCCTGGTGCCTGCAACTCAATAATATAAAATTTAAAATAGTTTTATATCGTCTATTTTAATATGCTTTAGCCTTTTAAACAACTGTTTTTTGCTGAGACATTGAATTTGACAGTGAGGAGATCTGCTGATGCAGTTTGGTAATGTATACGTAGTATTCTCATGTCAGTAAACATTTTTCGCTAATATTACATCAACTGTGATTTTTTACTTCGGTGAAGGACGAATTTCTAACTTTTAGTTCGATATTGTAATTAACTTCTTTTTGTAAATAAAGGACATTATGCATGATTAACTTTAACATGTAAAAATGAGGGTTCTAAGGCGTATGAACAATCATCTACCTGATCAGTGCTAGCATTTTCGTACATCATAGATTGCAAGCTGGAAAGATGGATAACTTGAACTGGCGAATGAAATTATCCAAGACAGGTAACGCTGGCCACTTTCATGGTACCGAAAGTAATGAAATCCTCGTCACATTTCGCCTGACGAAATAGAGACCTACTCCTTCAAACGATAAATAGGAAAAGGAACATAGTGCGAATCAGCTTGGAATCCACACCGTTTTCCAGCACAAAACATGACAGGAATACAAAAAACGGAGCAGCCAAATTCACTGGTCAACAGTACTCCAGCCCAGCCGCCCCGAGAATCAGAGGTTGCGTTCTTGTCCGCCTCACCGGGAAAAGCCCCGTCCCGTCAAGAACTTCCCTCCACTACTACCACCACTACCACCTATGCTCCCCAATCGCTTCCTTCCCCTTTTTCCTAAATCAGCTCGGTTAGACAGGAAAAAAATGGTCTCGTCGCGAAGGGAGGCGTAGCTTGTCAGTGCCGACTTGAAGGGGCATGGAGCCGGCGATGGCGACGCGAGGCGCCACTTGCGTGGAACCCGCAGGACACCCCCGTGGTGAGGTGACACGAAATTGAAACGGTGGCGTGTGAGTGCGCTTGTGTCTACATGTTCCGAACCCTGACGAGACGAAAGGGATCTTTACTGTTGTTCGCCTATCTTTCTTGGATGGTCCGAGAACACGCTGTGTCTGTGTCGTCCATCTATCCGCTCGATCGCTCGCACCGTCACACGGTACAAAACTTATTCGCCTCGTCGACCAGTGCCGTGATTTCTTGTAGGAATATCATCTCTCTCTCTCTCTCTCTCTCTCTCTCTCTCTCTCTCTCCAACGGTCCAAAGCAGGGTGGGTGTGACTCGCGCAATGCTGTATTTGATTTGATCTTTGAAGTGTGCTCCAAGTTGGCCATATGCCTGTCCTGTTGAGAAGAAGGAACCGGTGGTTGGGCCTTTGGAGCGCAGGCAGGCATTCACATCGGACCCTGACGTTGCTCCGGCCCCGCCGCTACTGTACGAGTGTCCAGCTCCCAGCTGCTTGCTTGGCCCGCCCGTTCACGCGCGCCTCTCAACCGCCGATCGCTCTCCATCCAGGCACGGCGTACTACTACGCTGTTCCGGCTGGCGGATCAGGCGCTCGAACTATTGCTGCCGCGCGGGGGCAAGCAAAGGCAAAGGCGAGGGACGCGGGGGTCGGCGTCGCACGCGCGTATGACCGGCAACAGCCCAACCTGCCCACGTGGGAGCAGTCGTGTCATTCAAGAGGCACTCTTTGCCCACGCCACGGGACGGGCAGGCAGGGATGCG
This sequence comes from Neostapfia colusana, assembly GCA_030760725.1. Classification (NCBI taxonomy): domain Eukaryota; kingdom Viridiplantae; phylum Streptophyta; class Magnoliopsida; order Poales; family Poaceae; genus Neostapfia; species Neostapfia colusana. The sequence goes on along the minus strand of JASWHV010000013.1, from coordinate 85,492,074 downwards.
GCCAGCAGGCGGATAGGGACGATGCATGCACCGAGCGCACGGGGCCCTCTCCCCATCCCCCGCACTTGCGGCCGCGCCAGGAACAATCGGTCCCGTGTACGACGCGTTACGCGCGCGCAGCGGCCGACCCGACGCAACGTAACGTAACGTAACGAACGAGTCAGGGGAGCGGTGCACCGGTCGGTGCCCAGCCCAGCTCGCCGCGGACGATACAAGCTCGATCAGGGCATCGGGCCCTTCTCGTGACTCACTCGTCGCCGCCGCAGGATCGATACATCCAGCGTCTCCTTCGAACTCAAAGAGAACCTATGGGCTATGGAAGAGGCGTCCGCGGCGTTCCGTTTCGAAGAGCGACGGACGGTACGTGATGACGCGTCAACGTTCCAGGCACCGTGAGGACGAACGGGGTGGTGGGTTCCATTTCCATCTCTCTGCGGTGCGACTTGTCCCGGTGCATGCATGTTGCATGCAATGCAGGAGAGGAGGAGACACTGTTCCAAGTCTTACTTGACGGTTCTCGCTTAGGCGTAAGAAGACAAGGCACGGAGCAAAGAAATTCCGGCCAGCTTGCCCGCCCCTACTGAAAAAAGTGAGACAGCGCAGGGGCAGGCAGCTGGCTGTGCCCACGGACTACACGTACGGACACGGTACGCGGCTCCGCCGCGTGTGGATTTGGTCGCCCGGCGGAAGGAGGGGCGGCTGGCAACTTGCACCAGGAGCCGTGACCGATGGAGCCAAGCCAGCTCCGAGAAATAGTGGGCTGCGCTGAGCCGTCCAGGCGGCAGCCGAGCACCGCGTGAGGCGCCTCGAGAGAACGCGGCGGGAGATGCCGGTGCGGCATGGCAAGGGACGGTGCGTGCTTTTGGCCAATTTTGGGCAGCGACCATGCCGGTGAACCGTGAACATGACCGAAATCTAGCAGGGCGTGCGCCGACACCGAAAGAGCATTCGAGACTGCGCGACTCGGAAGCATCCACCGGACAGGACAGGGGAGCAGGGCAGTAGGCTCGTCCGCTCGTGGTTACTGCCATGTTTGGTAAACGTAAAGCAAGGGCCACGTTCCATCGGTGTTTCCAGTATTGGAACTCAGTTTGGACGCGTTGTTGCTCCAGCACTCGGGGGTACGTCGTATCGTCTGAAAGGGAAAGCTTGGCACACGAATGCATTACCCGTGACAAGATTTTCAAGGGGAAAGAAAATAATAGAGCCACGATCGCGATCCTACTCGCATCATCAAGACTGTCGCATCAAATTTCGACCAAAAACGTCGCCGGAGGTTACCACGAGTTCGTCGCCAAAACGAAGGTCCTTCTCATCTCAAAAAAACGAAGATCCTTCTCACACGTAAGTCCAGACAAAAACCATGTTTAGCTCACCAACCTCACCTGCAGCGCAAGAAATTGGAGCGAGTTTCCCTGTGTTCCAGCCCGTATACAAGAAAAGTTTGTATGTCAGAAAGCAGGTCTATCCGAGTAGGATGAGCCTATTGTCAAGAATGCTTGCCGATAGACCTTGTACGTACTCCAAATTACACAGCTTAATGACATGGCCGCGTAATCCTGCACGCCAAAACTACCGAGCAAACTGAAACAAGTGCCCCTAACTCGGTGAAAGTGCACAAGGTCCGAGGGTCAGCATTCTGCACAAGGTCTTAGGCACCGAACGAGTCAGTCAGCTCGACCTTTTTCGACAAAGGGAAACAAAACTAGCACCATAGTTTGTCCTTCATAGATTAAAAGAAATCCTAGAGGGCACAGACAAGCTTCTCATTTCACACTTTTTCCTTATAATATCCAAACCGCCCAGTCATTCAGAAGTTCCACCATGAACGAATAAAATGGTTCCTAAACCTAGTACTTGAGATACTGCTCATACCAAGGGATGTAATCTAAGTCCATGAACTGAACATGGATTCCATCAAAATCCTATGGTGCAACATACCGTAGCATCTTCACAAGTGGAATGCCATTGCTGAAATACAATTCAAAACATCTTCTGGTTCACTCGTTCCATATTTTAGCATAAAATTTTGTGGTGTTGTCTTTTATTTTCAACTCATCTTCAGACTTCAGACAATATTTAAGTTTTCAGACATTAATGACAGCACATCCTTAGCATGCATACCAAATTCACTGGTTACTAACACTTGTCAGAACCTAGGCATCGAACATACTATCTACTGTACAAACCTGAATCTATGAACCAACCAAACAATTGGTATGAGGGATTGCTTTAGAAGACTTTCACAATCATTAAAGATAGCCATTTTCTTTTTGCTGAAGCGTCGATCATATCATCCTGAGAAACATAAATGTGCACATGGTGCTAATCTACCAATAATTCAAATGCATATTAACAAAGTGACGCAGTATACATCAGCAAACTGTGCACAAAGTAGAATAACTAAACAAGGATCACTACACAACAAGCGCATGAAATTCTGTGCGTGACATGTAGTCAGTTCACCTTATCAGAAGCATATAGAATAAAGCCTGTCAAAATCCGATACTGGGCCTTTGATGTACTGTTACTTTGCACTAAATGAATAAGAATAATTGAAGAATATTCTCCTAAGTTGTACGTTGTTAACAAATTGTGACAAGGGTAGCGATAGATATTCTCAGAATACCGAATTCCCACTAATCAGAACAAAAACGATAAGGAAACTTTCACAATGTAAAGACCCTTATCAGTTTTATGACTCATACAAATTTGTAAAAGCAGACATTACCAGATAACTAGCAGCTACTAAGCCTGAACGCAGCTGCATCAAGAAAACAGCTCAGGAATCCTCAACTCACATCAACTGCCACATAAACACACAGAACATTAAACAGCATCATATAAGCACATCTCCATAACATGAGGTGATCACTTGAAAATAGAAACTCAAATATGTGGCATTTCGGGCTACTGGTTGATGGCTTTCTTTGCTCTCAGAGACTCAAGGGCCTTCTCACGAAGCTCAATTTCAAGTTTCTTCGGATCAGACTCCTCTCTGCTTGTGTGGGAATCTCTTTTCCTAATATCAGCATCTGAATCAGAATTGTGATCCTTCTTTTTCTGTTTGCTGGCATGACGTTCTGCCCTTCTGCGGTGTCTCTCTTCACGTCTTTGGCGCCTTTCCTCTTTTCGCAGCCTCTTTTCTTCCTTCCTCTTTCTCTTTGCCTCTTTGTCATCTAGTTCAGAATCAGATTCAGAACTGTCGTCATAATGTTTGTTATGCTTACGAGCCTTCTTATGCCTTCGCTTCTCAGAATGGGATCTGTGTCTCTCAGGTTCTTCGAAGCCTGAGCTTCCAGAATCAATGTGACTACTGCCATCTTTTCTTTTCTTGATTTTTTTAACAGGAACCCGGTCTTCTGATTGGGAATCCTCACGTGAACCCCTCATGACATGCTCATTGTCCCTCCCATCCTTGGAATAAGAGTCCTCTTGATGTCTCCCACAGGGGTCATCAGGAAAATCAGTTTGACATTTCATTCTTCTACCAGCAAGCTCCTCTGATGATTCTGAAAGTTGATCGAGATGTTTCCTGTGGAAGCTCTTGCCACTAGAAAATAAGAAAGTGTCACACAATTGTTGATATGCTTCTTTCTCATGATGACTACGAAAGATGAAACCCACATGCATTCAACTTGTAGCACACTATTACGCAATATTTACCAATTGATACCATCATGGTTACAGGTGAATTTAATATCATAACAATTGCCACTGTCACCACAGTCACAGGTGTATTTGGAGCCTATATAAACTTATCAACTTGAAAATGTCAAAGAGCGCAGCTGTACCATAGAATGCACCCTGTAAGCTTACCATTTGAACACTACCAGTATTCAGTTTTCTAAGAGTACATTTAAGGTGCCGCAGCTTAGAAAGAAAGAGTGATACATTGTGGATCCTAACAGCAGTAGAAAAAATGCTAAGGCGAGAAGCAGTTCCAGAAAAGAGAATATAACCTGTCTTGCAACATGAATGGAGATTTTTCTCCAGGGCTTGAATCATCGTCGACTTTCTTAAGATGCAGACCTCCCGAGAAATCCTTAGTTTTCCTACGTGCTGAATTAGCTTTCCGTGAATTCTCTCTGAATTCAAAAGAGAATTAACGTTACTATCAAGAAAAAGCAACACAGATAATTTTGCCAGAGCGGGATAGTAAAATATGTATCCAACCTTGCACGACTGCCTTCCTCCTCATCTGCACTTGTATCTGTGCTGTCCTGACTAGGAATATGTTTCCTAGGGCTCTTGAAAGAGCTGTCCAGAAGATAATGAGATATTTTAACATCCAAGGTGCACTATCTAATGAGTGGAACATGACAAGGATATGAAAGAAAGCATATCAAACTCAGTGTGTAAAAAAAGAAATACAGACCCATCGTGCATGGAGTTCCTTTCTGCATTGTTTGGAGACCTTGAGGATTTTGAAAGCCTACGTTGCTCAGAGTCTGGCGAAAGATGGCCACCCTTCCTTGCAACATCACCAACATCGTCACCACCATCTGACCTTTCTTGGTTCCTAAAACAATATGGGATGTAAGACAACAGTTGCTGATAATATGTGAAAGAACATAAGATAATATTGGCCATAATGCAACAGTTTATGACGGCATGCTTCCAAACAAATCATGCATACCTTCCATGCACAACTCTGTTTTTATAGGAGAGGGCTCCATTTGTCCCTTTTTCAATGTCCCTACTCAAACTCCTGCGTGAACGATTCGGACTCTTGCTAGTGTATGGGCTGACACTCCTGCAAGTATATAGATCAAATTTAGAGGCAAGTCCGAAAGAGAGACAGGTGGAAAAAACAATCTGGAAGTAGTGTTGCCTTCTCTGCTGCGGCGCGGGATTTTGGTTTGCAGAACGATTTTTCGGTGAACCTGGGGATCTCCTATGGTGTTTTGGTGACCTCATCAATGGTGATGGGGACCGATGTCTTACTGGAGACCGAGACCATGGCCTGCGTCTTCCAGGAGATGGGGATCGTGGCCTGCGACTTCTTGGAGACGGGGACTGTGGCCTGCGCCTTGCTGGAGATGGGGATCTTAGTCTACGCCTTGCTGGAGATCGAGATGGTCGTCTAGCTGGTGAATATGTGTGTCGAAAAGGAGATCTTCGACGTGGAGATGGTGACCGCCTGGGTGCGCGACCTGGAGAACGATGGCGGAGGGGAGAAGGGGACCTCCGTGACCCGGACAATGGTGATTTTCTGCGAACATAAGGAGCTCTCCAGCGAGAAGATGGGGATGGGTATCTCGGCAAAGGTGATCCTCTCCTGGAATAAGGAGATCTCCGTCTAGAAACTGAAGGAGTACTTCTTGGAGAATGCCTTCGGGGAGAAATTGAACGTCTAGGTGAAGTTGAACGTCGCGATGACCTATGGTGTCTATCAATAGAGGGTGAACGTCTGTAAGGAGACCGAGAACGCCTTCTGGGAGAAATAGATCTTTTCCTACCACGGGGTGACACTGATGTGCTCCTGGATCTTCGATCTCCACTGAAAAAGAGGACAAAACTCCAATGAGTAACTTGTTTATGTTTATCCTGTAGCAAATTTTTCGCTATCCACATGATAGAACTCTTCTGCTAATAGTGCACCAATCATAACAGTACTAATTTAGCTTATATACTTAAAGGAAAGAAAAAAAAAAGGTAGATGGTAGATGGTAAAGGTACACACGATCATCAAACACCATGAATCCATGATGATGCCATAGAAATTAAGTTTAACTAATACTTGTCAGCACATATTGGTGAGTAAAGATTATATCAATCCAGCATTTGGTGTGTAAAAGATGCTCCTTAATACCCCACAGTTGTGATATTTTCCTTGAACTAGAGCATTGCAGCATCCCAATATACAGAACCAGGTCCATAATCGTCTGATTCAAAGAAAAGAAATATATGAGATGTCAAACCCTAAATTTGGTGATCATTAAATCAAGAAAATGTGACTTTTCGTTGAGGTTACGTAGACCAATTGTCTAGTTTAGTAGTTTGGACTTCTATACTTGGGCCAGTTAGGCATCACCATATGACTACCACTCCTTAATGAGGATACTTAAGAAAAAATACATCAGCATAGATGATACAGCATGATGTTTTAACTAAAACCTTTGTCCCAAGCACGTTGGGGTAGGCTAGACATGAAACCCAATAATTTTTTTAAGAAATGAAGTAAAAGAGAGAAGGTATAAGAGTAACAAAATATATAAAAAAAACTAAGATTCTAGCACATGAATTGCTACTTTCCATGCAGCCCTATCATGCTTTAACTACAATAATACAGATTTATCATATTTCAGATCCAGGATTTTTATATTGAGCATATCTACCTAATAAATATTAGCTACCACAAACGTGTCCAAAAACAGTTACTGAAAGGAGTGGCAGAAATATACTTACTAAATGTTACATGTCAACTGTATAAAGAGACTAGGAGAGGCAAATCTACAATCTGTATTACAGCTATAAGGCAAAGTGCAAAACACAAAGATAGGTGTTTCATGGACAGGAAAATAAAGTGTTGGTAATGCAGAACCTAAGAGTATAAATAGTATCTGTGTTATAAGACAGGCACATAGTAAACTAATATAATGTCATTAATACATTTAAACGATAGTTAAAGCCTTCAAAGTACAATAAGAAACCAACAACTTACCGGTTCTTTGCTCGTGAGCTGCGCTTAAAGTCCATTTCCTTTTCTTCCTCAACATTAACATTGGTATTATTTAAAGCAGAGCCAAGTCCATATGATCCTGAGTTACCAACATCTCCATCCTACAGTAGTTGAGGTAAAGAATGATATGAACCCAAAGAATTGGAGAAGCTATCTGAATGTCATCAGAAACACAAGATGTCACAATATAACCCTGAAGTTAAAGGTACGGAAAATGACTGAAATGTACAGCTCACCATTTTGTGCTTCTCCAGTTCTGAGTCCCTTCCATCTTTCTCCCGCTTTTTCTGGATCTCTTGTGCAATTCTATCATCCTCTGCCTGCATTATTTTTTAGACATCATAAACGTATTCACATTTTCCTAACAAATGAAAATAAGAACCAGTATAACTCGGAACATCTTGACAGTGTGCTAGTATAATTTCACTCCGAACCTTTCTCTGCTGAATCTCAGCCTCCTTTGCATCTAGAAACTGTTGAGGCACCCCACTGGCATTCTGTTGTGCGCTAAGGAGTAGGTTCCAGAGCTCTCTCATGAACTTGACTGTGTTCTTTTCCATGAACCCTGTCAGCTGGATCTGAATCTTCTTCCCATCCGCCTCCTGCACAAGAAGAAAACCAAAAGCATATAAAACCCTATGAGCATCGGCTATCATCTGTGGTGCAAGAACACTGATATTAAATATTAAACAAGATAGAACACACATATTGCTGTCCTCAATTCTGGTAAGTGGAAACGTCCACAAAGAAAATCCAACTCCACAGCCGAGAAACATAGAATTCCTTAACATAGCCAGAAATATAACTTCCAAAATGATTTGAAGTTCTTTATCAGGCACAAGCAACTGTTACAAAACACAAGAAGGGGTATTGGCTGGAAATTTTGTTAATACTTCCCAGGTTAAGTGAATCCAGTTGAAATTTTGCAAACCAGAAACTGGCCAGGATTAGATCCGCAAGACTGGATAGGTTCCGAGTCTTAAGATGTCCAGAAAAATATGTGTAGGTTCTCAGATGTGATTACTAACAGTATTTCAGTTTAGCCCCTGAGGTAAATGATGAAATAGTTGCATTGTAATTTCTGAACTACATCCCGATATGGTTTGGCCAAGGGCTTGCTTGGGATACAACTAAATTTGCCACACATGCTTTGTCTAGGGTGCCATGTATAGTCTTGAAATAATTTAGTGTCATGAAAATTGACAAACTAACCCAAGGCAAAGTGTGTGGAAAAACAATCAATGCCAAGTGGACTGAAAGGCTAGGAAGTAAGAAGACTAAGTTTTGGCAACAACCAAACACTGAGTCACTGACTACTGTAATTGTCAGCAAACCAAAAATCGTTGTTAGGCGCTGGGCGGAGGACAACGACATAGCTTCAAGAGAGAGGTGCTTGTGAGGCAGGCGGAGAGTCATGCGGGTAGGCAGGCCGAGGCAGGAAAAGGCAGCATGGAGGAGGAGAAAGGCACCCAGGCCCCCGCCGATTCACAACCGGCCACCTTCACAGCATTTGAAAACAACTGTGGCGACTTCATGACGAGCCTGCTCGGATCCAACCCGAAGGCAGCATCATCCGCGCCTCCGATGGCCAAGTCCACCACTTCATAGGAGAAGCCACGAGGCCAGCTCTCCCTCTCCCTGTTCAGCGCCTACCATCAGGAGGAAGGGCCGGCAACGGCGCACCAGCGCATCTCGTCCTTTTACTTCCAGATCACCTCATCACTGGCATCTATGGATCTCGACTGCCCTCCACCGCCAGTGGTGCGGATGCAGGTGTGCAAGAGGAGCCGAAGGATGATGATGGGTTTGGAAATGACGGCGACGGTCATGCCTTCTGATCTGATGCGAGATGCTCATGGGGATGGAATTGGAAAAATCAAGGTGACATTGCCTCACCGTGATCTGTTCAGGCTGTCTTTGTCAAAATTTCATGAGGCAATGGGAGATTAGCAATTAGTAATACCGTATTATGACAAACACTACCCCAAAAGGACATACATATCACCACCAATATGATGCTGCTAGGGTTGTACACATGGCTCGTTGCATTCACAAACCAGAAAAATATGATAGTTTCAAGCACCTGGGATTATTTCACTAGCAAGCACCCATAGATGGTAATGAAGTTTGGCAGATAATGAATTTAAAGATGAAAAGGACCACGGGAAAATGAATGGTGACCTCCTAGCTTGAGATGACCAAGTTGGTGGATGGTATGAAAGATGGGTGGGTTGTTTCTTTCGTTATTGCTCTCAATTTGAACATAAAGAGCGAAATTGGTTACTTTTGAAAATCCCTGAGATGAAACCATTGATACATATTAGGACTTGTCTGATTCAAATGTTTGCAGAGTACTGGTCTGCCTGTTCGTGCATACAGCAGAACTGCAGAGGTGAATGTTGGAGTGTGAGCTGCGGATGGTGTTGGCAGGTTCTGAGCTTCTGATAGAAATTTGGTATTAATGATAGCCCATTATTAAAGAGTGGATCAGTTTGTGCTTGCAATGAACAATCATATAGCATTTCTTATGGAACAGAGTTCTATAAGCTACAGCATTCCCAATCCCATCTGCAGTTGTTTGTACTTTCTAGGCTTTCTTCTTTTTCTTTCCCCTAATCTGCCTATTTTACTTATCCATCATTGATCTGAGTGTTTCCATATCCTTCAGGATTTATAAAAATCATCAGGCAGCAACCAGGGAGATTGGTCATCTCTGAGTTACTCTAGCCTCTTAGGAACAAGAAGTTATCAACATGAAGACGAGGATTGCATAGAAATCAGCCTGCAGCACTAATAAGGTATGAATATACTTCTGTTTTGCATAAATTTTAGAATGCAGCATTGCTACAGTACAAAATGCCTAGGTGCCACCTAGGAACGCCTAAGCTCTAGGCAGAGGGTCACTGCCCGCCAAACGCCTAATTTTACCCTGGTAATTGTCACTGTTTGTTTAAGCATAACAAGCTTAGTGATCAATCCAGGTAGGTCTAACAGGCTTAGTGTGCAATCCAAGCAGGTCCTCAATCCACCAAATTCAGGTATGCGTTACATGCATGAGTACTGTGTTTTCAACAATCTAATTTTCATCAAATTTGCAATCTGCCTAAGCACTCCAGCAACAATTTAAAAACAACACGTAAGTAAGTGGCATAGCTAGACTTGAAGCCGTATCTTAAGCAGGAAGTTGACCTTTTCTTCAAGCAGTCCATAGATGAAGTTGATGAGCACTTCGTCCTCAAAGCCAAGGAGCTCAGTGACCCGTTTGGCGATCCAGGGCTTCATCACGTCCATCTTGACCTTCGACATGTCCACCTATAACCAAGCCACCATAAGCTCAGTGACAGGAATTGGAGTAATAGGCACCAAAACAACAGCAGACAGAAAATAGTCGGCGGTTGACTGGAGCTCAATCGAGATAGGAAGTGCGTGAACGAAGAAACTAACGAGGTGGTCAAGCTCGGCCGGGAACTTCTGCGACTTCAGCAGCTTGGCCTGCTTGTTGGAGAAGCGCGTGTCCTGGTCGGCGGACGTCCCCTGCGATGATAAAAAAGCAACGGGGAATCGGCACGGTCACAGATCCGACGAGGCCGCGCAACAAGGCGAGACGCAGCACTACGTAGATTAAAGGAGAAAGAGAGTTGAGAGGCTTACTCGGAAGAAACCGCCCGACATCTTCGCGTCCGCCGCCGCCGCCGCCGGGGAAGGAGGCGGGGAGCGTCGCGGGTGACTAGGGTTCGAAGGCGCACGCTTCGGTAGGCGACGACGAACGAGGACACGAGGTGAGTGTGAGGGGCACGCCTGGTCTAATGGCCTAGCCCGATCCGAATCAGCCCCTCTATGCGGGATTTTGATGCTTCTATGGGCTTTTCTGGTTTCGTAGCTGATCAGTCTGGTTTCAGGGTCCAATCCAATGGCCACCGAGGAAAGGAAGCCCGATCCGATCGCTGATGAAATGCAGGTTGCTGAGGTGATTCAGCAGAGGAGATGCAGCGTGCACAAGCCTGAGACGACGCCTCGCGATGTATTACGCGCCTCAAGATAGCCAACTGGGCCGGGCACGGCTGTGCTCGAGCTGAAATTTTCAGCCCGGTATGGCCCAATGAAGGAGGTGGGTCATTTTGTGCCAGCCCATGAAGGAGGTCGGTTGCTGACCCAAACACAGCACGGACGACCGCTAAACTTACGGCTTGTTGGTTTAGATGTAAAATACAAATGTATTTATTTTCTAATTAGTTGTTACACGAGCTGTGCCGTAGCGACCCATTGTGCCGGATCCTCGGCCCAAGCACAGCCTGTCCATCAGGCCTATTGACTTGAACTCAACGGTTCCCTTGCCATCGGCGTCCATGGTGGTGATGCACGCTTGGATCTCGTCCACGACGACAGAACGGAACTCAACGAGCGAAGCAAAGGGAGGTTTCCGTTGCTGTAGAGGCTGAAGCAAAGGGAGAACTCCCCCAGTTGACGAAGCTACGGTGGTTGCGTGTCCGCTGGCGGCCGCGACCAGAACGAGGTCCTTGCCGGCAAGCTCCCTGCAGCTCTGTCGACCTTGGCTGTAGCTTCTTCTTCCTCTTCCGATCACGTCCGATCACAAAGAAGGATTTGGAAGAAATAATACTCCATTCCAAATGAGTTTTTTTTCGAGGAGTAGACCTGGAGTTATTGAGAGATTTTGTACATGGCCGTCACCCTGTCGCCGTTTTCGTTCCACGGGCTCATCAACCTGGGCTGTATCTTCGATCTCCGTCCATTAGCTTTAGCAGGAGTATACTGACTAGCCCAATTCTGGTCAACGGACCAGCCCCAGGCCGTTCGCGGAAGCTACCACGCCCACGGTGCAGAAAACCGTCTGTGTTAACTTCTGCCAAAGGTTTCGAAAAAAAAAACTTCTGCCAAAGGGCTGCAACGGTATCCATAACTCGCCATTGCATTGAACCTCTATATATTCAAACCAAAAGACCATCAGTTAACGTGGTTTGTATCCACAATACAGATTACAGAAAAATGTTTGTACTCCACTAAATACCAAAGATTGTAGTAAAGATATTTACACACACATATATAACAAATTTCACAGTCCAAGCCCGGCAGTAGATGGTAGCCTACTACTCATCATCCCAGTCCAGCGACTCCAGCCGACGCCGCTCGTCGTCGTACCAACACACGCAGCTGAGGCCGACGAGCACCTCGACAATGGCGTCGTCGGCCTTCTGCTGGTCCGCGAAGTGCAGCGTCTGCACCATCAGCGCGCGCGGCCGCACGCTGAACCGCTGCGCCCGCTCCATGCTCCGCTCGTCGTGCCACCGCACCGTGTCGCGCGCCATCGGGCCCAGCCACCGCAGCACCCGCTCCACTGTATCCCTCGACGCGGCCGCTGCCTCCTCGTCCACCACCGGCTGTCGTCCACGCCAGCTCTCTCTCAGCCTCACGTCCACGGCCTCGCGGATGCTCACGGGAAGCATCTTGTACAGCCCGTCTCTCCTGGAGAGGTCGATCCCCACAGGCACCTCCTCGCTGTCCCCAGCCGGCGGCCTCAGTGCCGCGAGCAGCGTCTCGGCGAACAGGATCACTTTCGCATACCGCAGCTCTATCCCGGAGCCGCCCACCGTGCTCGCTGCCGGCTTGACCGATTCCAACGGTGACAAGGCGGGGTCCTTCTGACAGAAGATGGGAGCCGAGTGCCGGATCGCCGCGTCGGGCGCTGACTCCCGGTGTAACGGTCCGGACGAGTGGCCGACCGCCCATGCTGCACGGCCGAACGTTAATGGCGGCAAGCCAGGGAAGTACGTGCCGAAGACAACGGAGATGCGCGCGAGCACGGCGAGGACCGACTTGACCATGAGCTTCGCCGCCTTGCTGGCGGGGACGCTCCAGAGCGAGACCTCCACGAGCTTGCGGACCTTGTGCCGTTGCGCCTTGAGCTCGCGCAACAGCTTCTCGCCGGGCTGGGCCGCCGCCGGCCTCTTCTTGCCCCGCGCCGTCGTCGTCTGCGCCGGGATAGGCCCGCTGTGCTGCTTCCACTGCTCCATCCGCCGCTCCGACGCCTCCAGCTCGCCGAGCGCGTCCATCTCCGCGTACAGCCTCGCCGTCGCGGCCACGTGCCGCTCCATCTTCCTGAACCGCTTCCCCGCGCCCCGGGAGAACCCAACCGTGGCGTCCAGCTTCGCGAGGCGGCCCCTCTTCGCGTCGGCATAGACGCGGTCGAACTCGCGCAGCAGCGGCGTGCCCGCGTCCGCGCCGCACCGCGCGCCGATGCGCGCGGCGGCGTCAGCGGCGCGGTCGAGGTCCGCCACGAGCTCGCCGCACGCGAGGCGGAGCAGGCGGGCCTGGTCCGTGGACGTCAGCCGCGCCACGCCATTGGCGCGCAGGGCGTCGCCGCGGAGCCTCCTGACCTCCGCGTCGGACAGCGCCAGGTGGAGGGAAACCAGCTGTGACATGGCGGCCGCCGCCTCGAAGGCCAGGATGCCGAGCCCTCCCTCCCTGGCCGCGCCAACGCCGAGCCGTGACCGCAGGTCGCCGAGCCATGACATGCCCGGCATGGCCAGAAAGCAAGCACGCAAGAAGATACACCGATCGAGTGCAAGAACTCCGATGGCGCGCGCGAGATCGTACGTATGAACGAAACGAGGTCGGGATTTCCTCGCGTGGACACCACGCGTTTAACAGCGAAGAGGGCTGCTAAGCAAGCACGCCTAAGGAACGTAGCTACGCAGTAGGATAAGGAGGAAGATACATGCGCTGGTGTGGCGCGGACGTGCAGTCGGCAGCGGGACGCGGCCGGCCTGGTCAAGACTGACTCAAGAGAGATAGAGACGAAGTCGCCCACGCCGCGGGCAAATCACGAGCAGCCATGTGCGCGCCGGCAGCTGGAATGGCCGGTTCCTTCCACCGGCGCATCACGCGTGCAGGGCGGCTGGGCGTGGGACTACTAACGGCCTGGTGTGCTTCCTTCATTGTTGGTGGACGAAACCAAAAGAGTGGCGCCACAGAAAGCCGTCACGCGGAAACCACCCGGGCATCGTCACTTGGGAAAGGAAGGGCCAGGAGCCGGCTCTTTTTGACCACAGCACACTACGTGAGCGTACCTTGTGTCCATCTCGCACGGGAGCTTTTCCCGCGTCAAGGTCGTTTTGTTTTGCATACTTGGATATTTGAATATAAAAATATCAGGGAATTTTTTAAGTTAGAAGGGGTGAAATTAATTTGCATCAGACGAACAATTTCTTTCACTCATGAAAAAATATATTTTATATTCTGTACGGATATAATCTGCTGAATGTTTGTTGAATTGTCAGCTGTATACCAGTAAGTTGTGTAGCCTCTCTAACTTCTTTATCGTTCGAGCATGGGAGCCAATTGTCTCAATGGAATAAAGCTAGTCCCAAACATATATAGATCTTCTGCAAGCATCTTTAAATAAAAAATTATGGACCAAAACAAAAAAAGGTAGAAACAGGCCTTCGTGAAAACCTAGGAAAAACATAATCGAAAAATATATTATAGCCTCATAGTTACTAAAAACAACATTTCTCATTGCTATGCCAATTTCTTTTAACAAACCGTGCTGCGGGGACTGGATTCTGGAAGACGAAATTGCTGCTCGAAGCCGACCATGAAATTCTGACGGGGGCGGTTTTTTCCTCGTGACCTCAACGGGCAGAGAGGCGCAGGGAGACTCGCCGGGTGCATTTTCACCACCGTCACGGGCAAATCGTGGTACCCACGGCAAACAAAAAAAGGGAGGGGGTGGCGCAGAAAAGAAGCACGCATAGACCCTCTCACTCCAGCCTGCTAGCTCGTTCGCTCGCTCTCCCATCCCTCACCAGCACCAGCTCACTCCCCCCTCTTCCTTTACCCTGATCTACTCTCACTAGTCCCTCATCTTCCCCACCTCGCCTCCGTCACCGGCGTCTTCCCCCCTCTCGCATTTCCTCCCATCCCGGTCAGTCAGAGAGGTACGCGGAGGTTCCCCCTGTTCTCCTTCGAGTCCTGCGGTCTGTCGCTGCCTCCCTGTGGCTCTTGTTTGAGGTTCAGTTTTGGTTTCCTTGCGGGAGTTGACGAGGGATCTATGGTTCCATGGGGTGGCGGCGCTTGTACTCGCATGAATCCGTCGAAAATTTCGGCATTACGTGCGCTTGATCTATGCGGTTACAACCGGCCCAAGGACTGGAAAGGGGATCTTGGAGGGTGTGGCACTTGCACTTGAGCGGAAGCATTTCACCCCCTTGCTAAATTCTTGCATCTTCTGGCCACTGCGTAAAAAATGTGGGTAGAATTTGATTACCATGGTTCTCTCAAGAAATTTCGAGCTAATTAAAGAAACCGGCTGCGTGGTGGTTGTTTACTCTTCACTCTTGTCTTCCCTCCTTCGAGTCTACCCTTGCAAACTGTATTTAACGTCGCGCTTTATTTTTCTTGTCTTCCGTTCCGTATTGTAATTTACTATTCGGATCCTGACTGGTTGCCATGTCCTTTTCAGGAACACAGGTGGGATACTGGGATCTGCGAGGGGAATCTTGCCCGGGTTACGGAGTATGTGATCGTGCACAACCGTGGGCTAATCAGAAATGGCTTCAGCTGGGAGCGGCAGTGGAGGTGCAGGTGGCGGCAGCAGTACCAGGCTAATGGCGCGGCTACCATCAGTGCTGCCGCGACGGCAGTAGGCTCAGCCAACGCCAGATTCCACCCCCCACCCACCACAGCAGGACAGAGTATATACACTATACACGACTTCTTGTTCCACGGCGCATCTGCAGCTTTTGTGATGCTTGCTTTAGATATGTGGATGAGTACCAGCAATTTCTAGTAGGCCTTAACGACCTAAATTGTCACAGATTTTGCGTAGTTAGTACGAATTGTACTGCCCGATGGTGGTTGCATCTTGCAACGGGGCAGCTTTACCCCCCAACAATTAGGCTTCAGTATTGTCTGCTTGCTTACTTCTATTGAATGATTTATCCACTTGTATTTTCTTTCTGCTGTCAATAATAAATTGCAGTCAATTTGCACTCTTACCTGTTTTTTGCTGGACCCCAGAACACCGTTTTTACTCTTGCCACAACACTTCTCCAGAGGTCTTATATGCTTTGTAACTGTTAACTTGATTGTCACACCCCACGTGGGAAAGAAAAAAAAAACTGCTCACGCCCTCACAGCGCTCGCTCGCGCCCGCTCGCGCGCGCTCGCGCCCGCTCGCGCGTCGCTCCCGCCCCTCCTTTGTCCATTTGCATCAGAAAACTGCCACCCCTTCCCTCCTATTTAAACAACTCAAGAGCCTCTAAAAATTTTCCCCACACACAAACCAAACTCCACCGATGAGAATCGAGTTTATCGTCGTCCTCTGACTCATTTCAGAACTGATCCAAATAAAAAAACACGCTAGGTAAGTTTCTCGTATTTCCCTCCTTTGAATTTAGTAGAAAAAGTTAAGAATTAGAGAATTTTTCCGTCTTCTCGCGTTTTCCGGCAAGAAAATCATCGCCGCCGTCGAGCGCCGCCGCGTGTCGCTATCGGTCACGGTCAGAACAACGTGACCCTCTCGGAGTCGTTGGATTAAGAAGCAGTCCCAAAACTAGTTGTCAATCTTCAACGGCAAATTTTGATATTTCTGAGTAGCAAGAAAAAGGCAAGTGTTCCTTGATCACTTTGTTCCTATTCTAGGATGAATAGTTAGATTATTTGCATGATGTCTTTAAATATGAAACCTAGTGTAGGATGTTTCCATAGTTTCATTGCTTTATCTTTCCTTGCAAAACCATGGAGGGAATTAGATAGGACTTGATGATTATCATTTTATGTGCTTAGCCATGCTTAGAACTTTAGAGATGAATGAAACGTAGTTGATACTAGTCTTGTGGATTATATGAAAGGCACAGGTGTATGTGTCATGTGGTTATGAATCTAGACAGACTGGTTGTTTGGTTGGTGCTTCGTGCACGAGACTCGGGAATGAGTTAGTGTCTGTCCTAGATTCTAAGGACCGGTTCATGGAACAGTTAACCCGGCTTTACAGTGCCACCACAAGACTGAGATGGGGCAGCTTGGCCAATTAATTAGGAGTTTGCCGGTATAGTATGAGTGTTTGGATGGTGCGGGGAATGGGAGTCCATTTTTGACTGCCCTGGGAACTGCAAGGCTCAAGAGGGGGCTTCTGTAGGGGAGGGTTACTCCCAGGAACTACAGCGGTGAAACCTCAGTGGGCTTGTACTTGCTGGTAGACCCTTTGTAAAGGCCATGTAGTGATCTCCTGATCGCACACCAAAGGAAGTGTGTAATGTGGCTTGCAACCACGGATATCAGGGAGGTTTCTTAGTCCACCTGGCAACAGGGGATGAAATCACTACTTGTGGGTAAAGTGGTACAATCTCTGCAGAGAACCAAACTGTCATGACAGCCGTGCTCACGGTCAAGAGCGGCTTGGACTTGTCCATGATTAGAGAAACATGGAAGTGAGTCAAAAGAGGTTGTTGGGTGGTGTAACCTAACATTAATGACGTAATTATGATGATGGTGGGATTAACACTTAGTAAGATAGGTTGCTAATCAAAGCTAAGGCTTAGGATTAATGCATAGTGCTTAACCATGTTAGCCTTCCCTTGCTTTTGGCCTTCATAACATTCTTTCCTACACTTGCTGAGTACCTACGGTACTCAATCTTGCTTTTGTTGGATATCATATGTTGACTCAGGTGTAAATGAAGACGTAGACTTTGACGAGGAATACCTCGATCCCGAGGAGTTGTTCTAGGTTGGCGTGACCCCCGGGCAACGCCTGTGGAACTGGAGCACCACGTTGTAGTCTTCCGCTGTCGTGTTATGGTGTAAAGATACTCTTAGTTATTATTTCATGTATTATGATGTAATATTATATTGTACGTTGAACTTGGCTTGTAATATAATGATATTACACTTTTGTCGGCACATGTATGAATCAACTGATCCTGGCATACATGTGAGTATACGCTCGGTGTTCCTTATGGAATATCGGGTGTGACATTGATCTACTCTCCCACACTTATTTACAGTTTGATTCATGAGCAAAGTAGCTTTTAAACTAGGTCGAATGCTCGTGTGACTTACCTTTTCCAATATGAAGGTTTCCAGACTGTTGTCAAATGCTTGACGGTGTAATTACTAATGTCAAGATTTCTTTTACAGTCTATTGTACAATTTTTTATGCCTATTCGTTGTCATAGTTCGGTGCAATTTCCGTTACCACAATATAATGAAAAGTGATTCTTTTCTTTTTGTACAGTGTATAGATTAGACTAATAACTAGCGATACATTTCTTTCTGATTCTTTCATTTTTCTGTTTGTACCAATGGTTAAGTTATATGCTTAGACTAATATGTGCATCTCTGCTCTAAACAGCGGAGTAGATGGGCTGGCTGCTTTTCGGGCCTATCGTGTTTTGGATTGCAGAAGGGCGGTAAGAGAATTGTTCCTGCAGCACGTACTCCTGATGGCAATGGATCAACTGCTCGTGGAAATGGTCATCAATCTGGTTCTAATTTGAACCAAAATGTGCCTCTAAATCTGTCTCTTCTGGCTCCACCTTCCTCACCGGCATCCTTCTCAAACTCCACACTTCCTTCTACTGCTCAATCACCTAATAATTTTCTGTCAATATCTGCTAATTCTCCTGGTGGCCCGACCTTAATATGTTTGCTGTCGGACCATATGCTAATGAACCACAGCTTGTCTCGCCTCCTGTCTTCTCAACTTACACAACTGAGCCTTCCACAGCACCATTGACCCCTCCACCTGAACTAGCTATGCAACAACTCCCTCATCTCCTGATGTTCTATATGCTCGGTTTCTTTTGTCTTCTATGGATATAAAAATTGCCAGCAAGGAGCATAACATTCACTTCTTATCAACAACCTATTCTGGTGGTTCAGGACTCCAAGCATCATACCCTCTTTACCCTGAGAGTCCTTGTAGCAGCCTTATATCACCCGCTTCAGCAACTCCAAGGACTGGTCTTTCCTCTCCGATACCTGAACAAGATGTTCCTACTGCCAATTGGAAGACTTCTAGATCTGCTTGCGACACACCATACTCCAGGGCCTCACCCATCCCTGAGCAAGAAGACACTGCACAGTGGAAGACTTCTAGATCCGCCTGTGACACTCCGTATGCCAGAGCCTCACCATCCAACATCTTTGGGCTGGATTCATCTGCCCCTAGAAACTATTTGTTAGATGGCAACTTCTTCCGGCCAGCTGCATCTGCTCAATTCCACCTGGACCAGGCTCCGCAGACATATCAATACAATGGTGGGAGGCGTAGTGTCTCACGTGACAAGCAAGATGCAGATGAAGTTGAAGCTTACAGAGCTTCGTTTGGGTTTAGTGCAGATGAAATCACACAAACTCAGTCTTATGTGGAGTCACTGTGGAGATACCAGATGCACTTGATGAGTCATTCAGTATATCACCATTCGGAAACAATGCTCCTCTTGCTGAGGTTTCCCCGTTTAATGATCTGCCCAATAAGCTTCAGAAGGTTGAGAAGTCATTCATCAGTGTAAAAGATATAAATCAGCAGATCAGATTTCCAGTGACTCTCCTCATAGAGTTCTGCACATTGACATATTCAAAGGTAAATATCCATGCTTTTTGTTTCAACCATTCAGTTGTAATGTGGCCATAGTAGAATTAGTCCTGTTAAAGCATAAGTTAATTGTCTACCTTTCCCTATCGGATTAAGCTTTTTGGGTCAACCGATCGGTACATAGTAACTTAACATGGTATCAGAGCCAGATGTCTCGAGTTCGAATCCTGACGGGCGCGATTTATTAAAATAAATTGCAGCCGACTCCTATTCCACTTTGCGGCCCAAAAGAGCCTGCACGTGAGGGGGAGTGTTAAAGTATAAGTGAATTACGCACCTTTCCTTATCGGCTTAACCTTTTCGGGTCAACCGGTCCGTGCATAGTAACTTAACAAGTCCTTTGGTTTTCCTTGCTACCTATTGCTCCAAACAAAGCTTTGGTGACTTTTGAATGCTAGTAACCTGAACTCTAGCCATTTATCATCAGCACTCATCTATTGGAGTTATGTTTCTATTTGTGTAAATGCTCATTATATTTCTATGCTCACATTTTAGGAACAAAAGGAGGATGTCTGTCTGAGCACAAAGGGGTTATGAAAGATAATAATCCTTTCCGAAAGAAAGGGGATGAAATATCTCTAAAACCCATAGAAGTAAGGAAGAAATCTCCACCTGGGCATTCATGCTCAGATGCTGAAATCGAGTACAGAAGGGCAAGGAGTCTGAGGGAAGCCAATGGTGTCCCGTCATGGCGCAGCACGTTGGCAAGGCAACTGCAGTGATGATTAGCTAATATGCAAGATAAATTCCAGAGTTCCCGTAGCCTAGTGTGCAATTGTTTGAGCCGTTGTTAGAAGTACTCCGTAGGCAGAGAGTAGCCTTTACGATACCTGGGGATTCTACTGCCAGATTGTGCTCTGGATAAATGGTGACCAGCCTGTATTCTGTTTAAACTCCAAGATCCTCTTTTGTAGACACTAATCATTAGCAGGAGCAATGAAATGAAAGGGTATCGGCGCGCCACGTTAGGGCTTCCAGAATGTTTCATGGCTTCTGACGATTGTTTGTCATCCTGATGCGTGGTGTTCGAGATTTGTGACCTGCTGATTTGAAATTGATGTGCTGCTGCTGGAGCTTCTCGCATTTTTCTGTCGCGCGCTTCGCATATTATGAGCTTGGGTATGATGTCGCTCATAAAATGATAAGAATGAAGGAAAAGTTGAAAGAATTGTTCGCTCTGCTAGGCTGTCTTATTCGAGTCTCAGTTTGTGTTCTGGAAAAGAGTTGAGATGGCCACGCTAAACGAGCTCGTTAGTGCCAGCGGAAGCAAAAAAAAAACATTTCGCGTATACGAGAGAGAGGTAGTAGCGGAAACAGCACTTGAGTTGGATGGAGCACCGCCCTGAACTCTTCACATTGACATTGTTGCTGATGGTTAATGTATAACGAGGCAACACAGCGGTCCGCCTCTAGGACATAAACACTGGACTTTGCCAAAATGCCACTTTTATTAGATCTTCAACAACATTATCGAAGAAAAATTAGATCATCAACAACGGCTAAAAACATTCCGAACTTCCAATATAAGGAGAAGCCACTGCAAATGAACTTGATCCATCAGGCTGCTATCGCTGGAAACGACCGGTGTCTGGAGGTTTGCCATATACACAGAGAAACGCAACCACAGTTTTTGCAGAGCAAACTAGATAGAGCAGGGCACAAAGGCGAAAGAGGTCACAGCGACGGGGCAGCAGCAGGCAAACCCGAGCGCGCTGGCCTTCCTCATTGCTGCGCGCCGCGCACCTCCACCGCGCACTGCGACTGGAACGAGGGCACGAGGGAGGCCGGCTCCGCCACCGGCGTCGGCAGCGCTGGGTGCCGCCACCCTGCGCCCGCCGCGGGCGCGTCGTGCGGCAGGCGCTCCCCGCTGCCGCTGTGCCGTGCGGCGGCGCCACGCAGCAGCTGCTCCCCGCCACCGCCCCTTCCCTCGGCGTCTCCCTCCCTGCTGGCCCCGGCCGCATCCTGGTCCGCCTCGCAGTCCGGCGTCGGCGTCGTTGCTGGTGACACGACGAGCGGAGACAGGAGCGGGATTGGCGCCCTCCCGTCACCCCACGCCGCGGCGGGCCCGGCCTCCGACCCAGCCTCGGCTCCCTGCCCCAGCTGCAGCGACGCCGGCGCGTGTTTCTGGAGCCGGCTCGGCGGCCGCTTCTTGCATACGGCGCTCCAGCCCGCGCCCGGCGCCGCCTCGCCCGAGCCGGACATCTTCATCTCCATCGATTGAGCCACCTCCTCAATCGATCGCGTCGACGACTCGCCCTCCGTTCTGGTCGCGGTCGGGCCTGGCTTGCGCGTGACGGGGGCTCGGCTAGATGCGCGCATGCGGGGCGCGTGGAGGGCTGAAATAGAGCGGGACGCGCGGCGAGGGGGCGGCCGGGTTTGGAGGAGACGCGGGGCGGCGTGGACGGTGGGGAGGCCGTGTTCCGTCTGGCGTAGCTGCAACGTTCGCTCGCTTTCCCGCAAACGTTTCCTGGCGACGGGGGAGGGGGCCTGCGGCTGGAGTGAATTGCTATTATAGTTTTGAGCGGATTTGACAAAATAATACAGGTCCTGGCTTCACTAAAATAACACTTTTAGCATTGACGTACTGCTAAAATAGAATTTTAGTCTAATCTACTTTTTAAACATTTTTTTGTTTTTCTAATTATTATAAACTCTGAAATGACCATTATGTCCTTCTTTCATTTTTAGCAGGAGCACGCGCGACGCGCGGAGGCCGTCACGCCGTACCAGCCCAGCAGCGTGGCGCCGACGAGGGGCAGCTGGCCTCTGAGAGAACCGAGACGTGGACGTCGACCCGGCCATCGAGGAACTCCGCTCCCACGGGGACCACCACGGTGTCGCCTCACAAGTGCTCGCCGTCGACGCCGGAGGAAGACGCCATCACCGTGCTGTAGCAGCAGTCCGAGGCGGACTCATCCGACGAGACGGTGACGTACGGACGCAGCCCGCGCGGTAGTAGCGAGTATAACCAAAAAATTAAGGGAGAGGCCGATACGGTAGGACACAACCAAAAGATTAAGGGTACAACCAAAAATAAAAAAGGGTGTAATAGTCATTTCAGAGTTTATATTAATTAGAAAAGAAAAGAAAAATGTTAAAAAGAGGTAGATTAGACTAAAATTCTATTTTAACGATGTGTCAATGATAAAAATATTATTTTAACAAAGTGTTATTTTAGAGTGTTATAATACCAATTGACTCTGCAGCTGCGGCGCATAACTGTGCCCACTGGTCAGTTTGCCGCGGAGGTGGCCACTTCCTCTTCCTCACGATGCCGTCCCCACCATCTCTTATCCTCCTCCGGCCACCTCCCGCTTCTTCCTCTCCTTTCCCGCAGCCTCACCGCGCCCGCGCTCGTCCACGCGTTCACATTCACCGCTCCCGGCAACGCGAGAGCTAGCACGACATGCGCCGCTCGGTCCCGCTTCTCACGACGTGCATTTGAGGCAGGCTTCCTACGATGGCGTGCCTCGCGCCGCCGCAGTTCAAGTGGCCCGCTTCCACCCGTGCCGCCGCTGCGCTCAGGGAGCCCGCCGCAGCAGCCTCTGGCAGCTCCCGTCCCGTTCGAGTTCACTGCGTCGCGCCCTCAACTGCAGTCGTCGATGCAGAGCACGCCGAGTCCATATCCGTCGGCCTGCCGGTAACGTCCAACTCTGTCTCGTTTGGCGAAACGTTCTACCGACAAATTTAGATACGGTTCTACGGGGACATTGCTAAATTCTCATCATCCCATACCGGTGAACAGGTGAGTTTCGGAGAGGCGGTTCTCATCAAGGAAGCCGTGGTGGTGGCCGCAGCCGCGGAAGCCGTCGCTCTGGCCAGAGCAGCAGCGGAATTCGCCGGAAAAGTTGCCCGGATGGCGCAAACGGACGGCCGGCCAGACGTCCCCCGACGTGACACGGAGGAAAGCTTCTTGGCAGGGAAGGTCCTCCGCACCGAGGTGGGGTGGGAGGCCGGGCACGCCGGCGTGCATTTACAGGAGGAAGAGGACGACGATGTTGAGCAGTGCGTTCAGGGCGTAGTGGCGGTCAGGTCGGTGCGTCGGACCGAGCGAAGAGCTCGGAGAGTGAGGGCTGCGATGAACGCGGCTAAATCGTTCGGCGTCCGGACTCCTGTCGGGTCATCTTCGAGAAAGAAGCGATTGAAGGGTTGCCGGAATTCTTTGGCGTGCTTCTACAAGATGACCGGCCCAAAACTTCTGACGGCGAAGCAAGAAGTAGAGTTCTCAGAAGGCATTCAGGTAAGTCCCACGTTTAAAATGCGAAACACTTTTTTTTGTTTTTGTTTTTTAGGGTGTTATGCAAACATATAAATTCCTTTTGATCCTTCAATATTGTCTCTTGAGGTTTCCTCTTTCCTCTTTACTGCTGATACCATAAGTGAAGCGTCGTATAATTTTGCATGTCATATTTATTCTACTGATACCACAATCAAAACGAACACTGCGGGCAACCTCAATTTATAAGAGTTAGTTTGTGGAAAAATGTTCAGATAATACATGCTTTAGTGTCATAACTTCAAATGGTATTACTCATTTCCTCGTCACCAGCACGGTGATGGTGGTTACTAAGTCTGCATTTTCACACATTCGTTTACACCGATAAAATTGCACTGTTGATGCCATCATACTAAGCTAATTATGTATGATACCTGAACTTTGTGCAGGATCTCCTGAAGCTGGAAGCCATCAAAAAGGAAATTGCTCAGTATAATGGCGGTGAACCGACATTCTCCCAGTGGGCGGCAGCAGCTGGAACCGATGAGAACGCTTTGCGAAAACGCCTCAACTACGGAGTGTACTGTAAGAACAGGATGGTGAAATCTAACGTGCGACTTGTAATCTCAATTGCTAGAGAGTTTGAAGGTCCTGGAACGGAGATTTCCGATCTTGTTCAGGTACTCTACACGTAGTCCTCGAGAAATGAGTGGATCCATGCGGACCTTGTCATGGTTGCAGTCCACATTCACATTTCTTCGTTCCACCGCAGGAAGGAATGCAAGGTCTGATAAGAGGCGCCGAAAAGTTTGATGCTTCAAAGGGTTTCAGGTTCTCAACGTATTCCCACTGGTGGATCAAACAAGCAATACGCAAGTCTGTCTTGGAACAAACACAGATAATTCGCTTGCCAGTATGTCCTCCGCTTCCTTGTACTTTCACCGTCTGAATTTCTGGAAACGCCTGACAGATTGTCGGGTTTGGTACTGGCGAGGACAATGATACCAGAATGCTAATGCTGCATTGAGACGTTCCAATGCAACATTTACGTTCTTTTTTAGGACTTACGAGGCGTTTCTGTGAGCTCATCTGTCTTGTTGTTACATTGTGCCTACAACATTTGTCATGCTGTTTTGTAGGCACACATGGCTGAAGCAAGTTCCCGAGTGAAGGAATGCCGTCGGCGGCTCCTTCGTCAGCTGAAAAGGCCACCCAGCAATGACGAAATCGCGCAGGACACAGGCATGACGATCCGGCGGGTGGAGGCCGCACTGAGCCTCCCAAGGTACACCGTCTCCCTCACCAGCAAGGTCGGGTGCACGGACGTGACGTACCAGGTTCGTCCCGCCGCGAAGCGACGCCTCAGCAGCCATATATATTGCCCAATGTCGACGTCAGGTTGGCAACCGAATCTCTGACGCCTCGCGTTTCCCTTCGTCCTCGACGTGGCAGGAGGTCATGCCGGACACGAGCGCCGAGACCGCCGAGGAGACGCTGCACCGCTGGTTCATGAAGAGGGACGTGGACCGGGCGCTGGACAGCCTGAGCCCACGCGAGAAGCAGGTGATGCGCTACCGGTTCGGCATCGAGGGCGGGCGGCCGAGGACCCTGCACGACATCGGGCAGCTGATGGGGGTGAGCCGGGAGCGCATCCGGCAGATCGAGATGGCCGCGTTCCGGAAGCTGAGGAGCAAGAAGAGGGTGCAGTCGCTGCAGCACTACCTGCAACCGGCGGAGAGCTGGTAGTGGTAGACGCCGTGTCAAGCGTTGTTGCAAGCGGCGTCTCTTCAGGAGCAGTATATGTACCTACCCGTTTCCTTTTCTGATCGAAGGATGATTTAACTTATACATTCGATCCATACTTATCTTAATGTATAGTTCGTGTATAATAAAGAAGATGACGCATTTTTCTACGGCAAAGTTATATAGTTGCGTACAGATAATGAAGCCAGCAGATTCTGCTTCCACTGCGTGCGTGTATATAAAGCTCAACGCGGTGCACAGTTTGATCCATACACCACAGACCACACGGTGAACATTTCATCCAAGTCACGGGTCCAGGAAAAGTGAGATTGTTCTGACGATCTAGAGGCACCTAACTCGTTCCTCTTTTTTAGCAAAAAAAATTAAAAGCAGAAAAGGGGAAAAGATAAAACAAAACGCATCCTTTAAGATCTGAAGCTCCAAACCAAAACCCACACAAGCGTTTGGCAGGTCGGAGGAACACGCCAACACGGGCAGCACGCCAGGACCAGCTAAATGCTAAACCTTCGACAAAATACTCGAAACTGTGGGGTAAAGATAGGGGCCAAACAAGACCCGAACCCTTAACCCAGGCAGGCGAGGCCCCTTCCTCCTCCTCCGTCCTCCCCCGCCTTGCCTCATCCGCGGACCGCGGCCGCCATGGCAATCATCTCGCAGGGCATCTCATTGCGCTCCCCGCCGGTGGGCCCTCGCGGCCAGGGAGGTCGGCGCTCCGCCTCCTCCTCGCCCGCCGCCTCCTCGCGCAGTTGGGGGCAGGCTCCTGCCCCCGGGCGGCAAGCCTTATCCATATCGTCCGCGAGGTACGATTCCGCCGCTCACCCGCCACGGGGAGGTGGCATTCGCGGTTGCTCCTTCTCCGCCATTCGCGCCGCTGATTCGAGCGGCGCGCAGCCGGAGAGCGACCGCGTTCCCGCCGAGCCCAGGATCGAGCTCCCCGCGATATTTTCCCTCTTCTCCGAGGCCGCCAAGGCCGGCGCCGCCTTCTTCATCGCTTCGTCTGGCGCGGTCTTCCTCCTAGGCTCGTTCGGCGGGTTCGGAGGCGGCGCGGGAGGTCTCTTCGGTGGCGGAGGCGGTGGAGGCGGATGGGGCGCCGGTGGTGGGGGTGGTTCCGGCGGCGGGGGTTTCTGGTCCCGGTTCTTCTCGGCCGGCGCGGCGCACGCGGACGACAAGTCGTCGGCGGATTGGGACGCGCACGGGCTCCCCGTCAACATGACGGTGCCGCTCACGAAGCTGAGCGGGCTCAAGAGGTACAAGCTGTCCGAGCTCAAGTTCTTCGACAAGGCGGCTAGTGGCGGCGGCGCCTACACAGGTCCGGAGGATTCCTTCTTTGAGATGGTGACGCTGCAGCCAGGTGGCGAGTACACCAAGTCTCAGCTGCTGAAGGAGCTTGAGACACTCGTCTCCTGCGGCATGTTCGAGAAGGTCGATCTCGAGGTGAAGCCCAAGCCGGATAACACCATTGGCCTTACCGTGTCCTTCGTGGAGAGCGTGTGGAGTGCGGCGAAGCAGTTCAAGTGCATCAATGTGGGGCTTATGTCACAGTCCGGGCAAGTTGATTTTGACCAGGACATGACTGAGAGGGAGAAGATGGACTACCTTCGGAAGCAGGAACGTGATTACCAGCAGCGTGTACGAGGTGCCAAGCCGTGCATCTTGCCGGAAAATGTACGTGGAGAGGTACTGGGGATGATGAAGAAGCAGGAGAAGGTCAGCGCCAGGATGCTTCAGAAGATCAGAGACCATGTGCAGAAGTGGTACCACAATGAGGGTTTCGTATGTGCTCAGGTGGTGAACTTTGGAAATCTTAACACCAGTGAGGTTGTGTGTGAGGTGGTCGAGGGTGATATCACCAAGGTAGAGTACCAGTTCCAAGATAAGCTGGGAAATATCGTCGAGGGGAATACACAGATTCCAATCATAGACCGAGAACTTCCCCAACAGGTACACCATTTACCACTAATCAGTAATCACTAAGCCTAAATGAAGATGTTAAGATGTTTTTCTTTGTGTTACAGTGAAGTTCTTTAGAATTTATATTTTAATGATTAGTATGTGGTGATACTTGCCACTTTCTGTGGGCTGATCTGCCCCTGGCCCAGGGCGGCCAGGACTGGGCCAAGTGGGCTGGTCAGCCCTGGCCCAAGCCGGCCCCCTCCCTGGCCCAGGGCGGCCAGAACTGGGCCAAGTGGGCTGGTCAGCCCTGGCCCAGGCCGGGCCCCCTTTCTAGAAGGAATTTGAGTTTAATCTTCTTAGAGATAGACTAAAAGATCTTTTGTAACAGATTAGGACTCTTGTAAGGGGGGGGCTATATATACAAGCCCAAAACACCCCAAATTGTGAGAGAGATCAATACAGAAAATTTTCCTCCACTTTTCTAGCCCTAGCCGCCTCTCTCCCCCTTGCTGCAGCCGCCGCCTAGCCTCTGCCCTAGCCGCAGCCACCTCTCCCTCTCTTGGAGCCGCCGCCTCCCTCTGCCCTAGCCGCCACCAGGGGCTAGAACCAGCCGCCACCTCTGTTCCCCACCTCTGTTCTGCGTCTCTTCAACACCAGAACAGATCGGGCACCTCCTGATTTCTTCCCTGCTCTGTTATCTCAAGAACAGAATTAATCTGCTCAGTTTTCTGCACCAGGACTGTTCTTCTCCTTGCTGTTATTCCTCTGTTGTTGGCTGAAGAATTTTCTGGTCTGTCTTCAGGGAAGACAGATCGATCTGCTAGGGCAGATCGGTTTATTCAACAAGAACAGAGACAGTTTCAGCGCCGGAATTCCAACATTCGTGGTATCAGAGCCGGTTTCAACCCTAGGCTGAATTCTACAAGATGTCATCTACACCTACAAGCAGCGGCAGCGCCATCAGCCATGGCACACCCTCACCGGCAGCTCGTGAGGTGAACACCGGGACGGGGTTCCCCGTGCTCACCAAGACCAACTACGCGGAGTGGGCTGTCATGATGAAGATCAAGCTGAAGGCGCGACTGCTTTGGAAGGCCGGGGAGGAGGGGAACGTGAGCGAGCAGGAAGACATGATGGCGCTTGACATCTTGGTCAATACTGTCCCGCCGGAGATGATCACGACGATCGGAGAAAAGAGGACGGCGAAGGAGGCATGGGACACGATCGCCATCATGCGGGTCGGGGCCGACCGCGTGAGGAAGACAACAGCACAGCAACTCCGGAAGGAGTTCGAAGACGCTGTCTTCAAAGATAGCGAAAGCGTGGAGGACTTCTCCCTCCGCCTGAGCGGCATGCTATCACGACTTACGTCGCTAGGGGAGGAGATAGGAGAAGAGAGGGCCGTGGAGAAGCTCCTGCGAAGCGTTCCAGAACGCTTCCAACAGATCGTGGTGGCGATCACGACACTGCTGGACGTGTCGACCCTCACCTTGTCGGAGGTGACGGGGCGTCTCAGGGCGGCTGAGAACGCTTTCGACTCGACGCAGCGGAAGGGAGGAGTACACAATGGCCAGCTGTACCTCACTCGGGAGGAGTGGGAGGCACAGCGGAAGGAGGAGCGGTCTACCCAGTCCGCGGGTTCTTCTAAGAGGGGCGGCCGAAAGGGCCCGCCCAAGAAGAACGAAGGCAAGAAGGGAGGTTCCGGAAAGGATATTCCGCGGGACCAGTGCAGGAAGTGCAGGGACGAAGGGCTATCGGATGTATAATCCGGTTGATGGGCGCACATACATATCACGTGACGTGATATTCGACGAGGCGGCCAAGTGGGGCTGGGGAGAAGGAGCAGGAGAAGAGGACTACACCTGCTGTTTCAGCACCCGGAGAGGTGCTGCAGGGTCCGGAGGGGCCGAACAGCACCCCTGCAGTGCCCAGGAGGGGCACAGAAGGGTCTGTACAGACCCTAGGAGTACCTGCGCCAGCCTCCAGACCTGCTGGAGAGAGTCCAGCACCTGCAGCGTCGCCCCAAGGGCCCCTGCAGTGCCTGTCCAGCGCAAATCAGGGCTGGGACAGTCCTGCACGGGGGTCAGCAGCAGCGGGGGATTCCGGACTTGAAGATTCCAGCACCTTCGTCACGCCCCGGAGTCCCCCACGGCCCATCTGCTTCGCCTCACCGCTGTCGGACCCCGGCAGCAATGTTGTCGACGCCTACTACGACGACGGCGCGAAACTACGGTTCCGCACGATGCGCAACATACTCGGAACCCTCACCCCTCCTGGTCGGGCTGAGCGCCCACCAAGCTTGGAGGAGGGGGAGCTTATGTTCACCACCGCAGAGGAGCCTACGTCCTTCGCCGATGCTGAGAAACACCCGTGCTGGAGACGGGCCATGCTCGAGGAGATGGAGTCCATAGAAGAAAACAAGACTTGGCAACTTGTTAATCTTCCTGCAGGACACAAGCCCATTGGCCTCAAATGGGTGTTTAAGGTGAAGAAGGACGAGCATGGGGAGGTGGTGAAGCACAAGGCTCGACTGGTGGCAAAAGGCTATGTCCAACGGCAAGGAATAGACTTTGACGAGGTATTTGCTCCTGTAATCTATTCGCTTGCTCCTTGCAGTTGCTGCACACAAGGGGTGGGAGGTACACCACATGGACGTGAAGAGCGCCTTCCTGAACGGCGACTTGATGGAGGAGGTGTACGTCTCCCAACCCGCTGGCTTCATCATCGACGGAGCCGAACACAAGGTGTATCGGCTCAAGAAAGCTTTATATGGACTTCGTCAGGCGCCCAGGGCCTGGAATGCCAAGCTCAACGATAGCTTGCTATCGCTTGGTTTCCAGAAGAGTACGAGCGAGCACGGGATTTATTTCCGTGGGGCTGAAGATGAGAAGCTCATCTTGTGATCACAGGAGGAGGCGATCTCAAGAAGTTCAAAGGGGAGATGATGAAGAGGTTCAAGATGAGCGACTTGGGTCTCTTGTCATATTATCTTGGCCTGGAGGTGCGGCAAACTGATGCAGGGATAAGCGTTGGGCAGGCGGCCTACGCTTCCAAACTTGTCTCTAAAGCTGGCCTGGAAGGATGCAATCCCTGTGCATTTCCCATGGAGCAAGGCCTCAAGCTTTGCAAGACAAGTAATAGCCCGTTGGTGCATGCAACGGACTATAGGAGTTTGGTTGGAGGGCTGCGATACTTGGTGAACACACGTCGCGATCTTGCCTACTCGGTCGGGTACGTGAGTCGGTTTCTGGAGGAGCACAAGGAGGATCACTTTGCTGCAGTCAAACACATTGTACGCTACATAGCGGGTACAATCAACTATGGAGTCTTCTATGCAAGAGGAGGAGACATGGAGCTTATTGGGTACTCGGATAGTGACTATGCGGGAGACGTGGAGGACCGCAAGAGCACAAGCGGGGTGCTGTTTTGTCTTGGAAACAGCCCCGTTTCATGGCAGTCTTGCAAGCAGAAGATGGTGGCCTTGTCCTCATGTGAAGCAGAGTATATCGCAGCAGCTCAAGGGGCATGTCAAGGTGTATGGATGGCACGGCTGATGGAGGACTTAGCTGAAAAATCGAAGGCGCCGGTGCTGCAGGTTGATAACAAGTCAGCTATAGATTTGAGGAAGAACCCGATACACCATGACAGGAGCAAGCACATCGATGTCAAGTACCACTACATACGGGAGTGTGTGGACAACGGTACTATTGTGCTTGAGCAAATCTCCACTCAAGACCAGATGGCGGACATCTTGACCAAGGCTCTTGGAAGACAGAAGTTCGTGGAGATGAGGAGAAGGATCGGGATCCTAGACATGGGCCAGTGTCAGGATCAGGAGGAGAATGTGGGCTGATCTGCCCCTGGCCTAGGGCGGCCAGGACTGGGCCAAGTGGGCTGGTCAGCCCTGGCCCAAGCCGGCCCCCTCCCTGGCCCAGGGCGGCCAGAACTGGGCCAAGTGGGCTGGTCAGTCCTGTCCCAGGCCGGGCCCCCTTTCTAGAAGGAATTTGAGTTTAATCTTCTTAGAGATAGACTAAAAGATCTTTTGTAACAGATTAGGACTCTTGTAAGGGGGGACTATATATACAAGCCAAAAACACCCCAAATTGTGAGAGAGATCAATACAGAAAATTTTCCTCCACTTTTCTAGCCCTAGCCGCCTCTCTCCCCCTTGCTGCAGCCGCCGCCTAGCCTCTGCCCTAGCCGCAGCCACCTCTCCCTCTCTTGGAGCCGCCGCCTCCCTCTGCCCTAGCCGCCACCAGGGGCTAGAACCAGCCGCCACCTCTGTTCCCCACCTCTGTTCTGCGTCTCTTCAACACCAGAACAGATCGGGCACCTCCTGATTTCTTCCCTGCTCTGTTATCTCAAGAACAGAATTAATCTGCTCAGTTTTCTGCACCAGGACTGTTCTTCTCCTTGCTGTTATTCCTCTGTTGTTGGCTGAAGAATTTTCTGGTCTGTCTTCAGGGAAGACAGATCGATCTGCTAGGGCAGATCGGTTTATTCAGCAAGAACAGAGACAGTTTCAGCGCCGGAATTGCAACACTTTCTAAGTAGACTAATGTAACACATCAATGTTTTGTCTTTTAGAAGGGTTTAAGTTAAGTGATAATTTAATATCATATAGCGTATCTGTATTCAAACTTACATACCGTCAGTGTTAGTCATTAGGTACACTGGTGCCAGTATTAAAGAAAAGGTGTTTTGTGCTGACTGTGGTTTTGTTATTTGATGTGCAATAAATTTATTAGTTCAAAAAAATTGTTTATGATTCTGTGCGGACTGCGGGCATGATGTTGACAAATAATTTTCTAGGCATTTTGCGCCTTCAGTATGTAACTTGTAACTGTATTTATCTCTTACAGCTTCGACCTGGCCATATCTTTAACATTGGAGCAGGGAAGCAAGCACTGAAGAATATAAATTCACTTGCTTTGTTTTCCAATATAGAAGTGAATCCACGTCCTGATGAGACAAAAGAAGGCGGTATAGTGGTCGAAATTAAGCTTAAGGAGTTGGAACCAAAGTCTGCTGAAGTAAGTACAGAGTGGAGTATCGTGCCTGGACGTGAGGGTCGACCAACTTTGGTAACGCACCTATTGATCTGCAATAGTCTATCTATTTTTTTAACATTATGGATGTATATAGTTTCTAGATACACTGCAAAAAGTGTGCATTGTTGTAATACAGCAGTGATATGTGTACTTCTTTTAGGCGTCCATTCAACCTGGAGGAACTGTGTCATTTGAGCACCGGAACATTTATGGTCTGAACAGATCCATCGTTGGTTCTGTTACATCCAGCAATCTGCTAAACCCTCAGGTTAGCTCGTAATGAGAAGTTTGGCGGCTTTGTGGTTTAATGCTTTTATCTACTTCTGCCTCAACATTTGAGTGCTATATACTATTATAGAGTAATAATGTTGAATAATCCATTTTGTGACTCATGATCTTATATTAGCTTGCCTATTTCACATTCACATACCTTAGAAAGTGTGCATTTGTAACTCTTGAAAAATGCATCATAAAAATCCTTAAACAATTTAGTCATGGCCTATTCTAGCCTCCTAAAAAGTTATTTTTTTAACACTTCTGTTATACACAGATTATGAACCTGATTATTTTCCTGTCTTTCTATTGGAATAATCTTTAAGCATTATGGCCATTAATTACAGTTCAACCACAAACAAGAAGGTACAACAATGTGTTTTAGAGATAAAATGCAGTCATGTTATATGTTTAAGGAATGCTTCACACTTGTCACTTTGCTAGGATTATGAAGACATTATTGTGCTCCACTTTTGATCATCTATTCTATGCGTATTTAATATGTGCTATCAGTGGCATTCCTTTTTAGGTGTTTCTCAAACTATTAATTTGGGCAGGGATGGTATTTTAGTTTTTTGGCATGTCTTACTTGGCACTTATCCATGTCTTTCCTTTTTATTTTTAGGATGACCTTTCTTTCAAGCTTGAGTATGTCCATCCTTATTTGGATGGTGTGGATGACCGTAGTAAAAACCGCACCTTCAAAACCAGCTGCTTCAACACCAGGAAATTGAGTCCTGTCTTTGTTGCTGGCCCCAATATGGATGAAGCACCACCTGTCTGGATTGATAGAGTTGGATTTAAAGCTAACATAACAGAGGTTTGCACAAAATATTTTTCTCTTCGTCATTTTCATGAACAGTACTGTCCAAGAAATATATGTAACATAATGCAAAATGCAATTTTGGATTCTCAGAGCTTCACTCGTCAGAGCAAATTCACGTATGGCCTCGTGGTGGAGGAGATTACAACACGTGATGAAACTAATAGCATCTGCACGCATGGTTCTAGAGCAATGCCTAGCGGTGGCTTGAGCATGGATGGACCCCCTACAACTCTCAGTGGTACCGGAGTTGACAGGATGGCGTTCCTGCAGGCTAATATAACTCGTGACAGTACTGAATTTGTAAATGGTGCAATTGTTGGAGACAGATACATTTTCCAGGTAACCTACCTGAACCTTTGTTCCTCCAAGCACGCAGTATAAAATAACCTTCAAGCATTTGCCAGATGGTTTTAAGTCAGACCTGATGGTACGCTCTATTTTCAGTATTTTGTGAAAAGGATCAGGATGACTATATGTTTGATCTTATGTTTTAATATTATATCCATTTTAAGTCTTAACACAAGCATATACTTTTAAAACGGTGAAGTGTTTGTTTAATGCTGGCAATTATATACTTTATGTTAGTTGACAGGCAATTTTTTTGTTTCACTAAATCTTTTGCTCAATGTTATAGTTGTTTGTAAAGCTCCCTTCTGAATTCTGCTAGTTTCCATTTTATGCACCATATTTCTTTATAGGCTTCCCAATGTTGAAACTTCATTATCTGAGAAAATTTGCTTGTTGGTTGCAGTTGGACCAAGGTCTTGGCATTGGAAGCAAAAACCCGTTGTTCAACCGTCATCAACTTACCATGACAAAGTTCATCAATTTAAATAATCAAGAGAAAGGTGCTGGCAAGCCGCTACCAGCTGTTTTGGTGCTCCATGGCCATTATGCTGGCTGTGTAGGAGATCTGCCAAGCTATGATGCTTTTGCACTTGGAGGGCCTTACTCTGTTAGAGGTTTTACGAATGGTGAACTAGGTGCTGCTAGGAATATTCTTGAGGTATGGGTTATACTAGAGATTTTTGGAATTTTGTCTGATGCATAATTCTTTTGTCCATCATGTTATTAACATAGATAAGTTCAGAGCCATTGTTTTCATTCTTGGTTATGTTCAGATACATCATTTTCAGAGTCATCGTTTTCATTTTTGAGGTATGGGTTAGACTAGAGATTTTGGGAAACTTTGTCTGATGCATCATTCTTTTGTCAATCTTGTTATTAACATAGATAAGTTCAGAGTCATGTTCTCTTCTTTGTTGTGTAGTTGAAGCAATATATATAGTTGAAATCATGGCATATCACATGGTACTATGGTAGTGTTGTTGGTAACTGATGTATGTCTTTTAATCTATGCAGCTTGCTACTGAGTTGCGTGTACCAGTGAGAAACACACACGTATATGGATTTGTAGAACATGGCACTGACCTTGGGAGTTCCAAGGATGTGAAAGGCAACCCTACAGAGTTCTTCAGACGTGTTGGTCAGGGGACTTCGTATGGTGCTGGTGTCAAGCTTGGCTTGGTAAGAGGAGAGTACATTGTAGATCACAATGCTGGTACTGGCACCATTTTCTTCAGATTTGGTGAGAGATTCTGAGTGCAACGGTTCCACCTCTGGGAAGTTACAGAACTTCAAGGTGTTCTATTAAATGCAGCTGAATCTTGAACAACGATGTTTGTGGTGCACTGTGATAGGATTCAACTGGCATTGGAGTTCTGATGAAATAATGAACTTTGTTGTTTTCAGTGGAAGAATGAAGTTAGTGTCAGAAAGAGGTTTTTCTTTTTATTGTAGGATGTATGGTTTGTCGTTCAGAGCTTGTAGCTCGTAGAATAGACCAATGTTCGGAAGTATTTTGCCTTGATCTCCATGAATTATGTTGATGAGGTCTCTGTCAAATTGTCAGAGTTTTCAGCATGAAACGGTTGGTTAGTTTAACTGTCCATACAGTTTTGTTCTACAAGTATTACCTCGTTTTTTTCATTCTGTGGATCTACCTGAACTAATTTCTTTGTGATGATAATGCCTTGTGTTGTTCTGGAGTTTCGGCCGTTTATCTGCATCTTTTAATTCCCTCGAATCAGCGACGTGTTGCCTCAGCGCCGAATTTGGCTCCAAACTAAAGTCCATAATGGACAAGTCTTGTATTAGTTCCTTTTGTTACCAGTTACTGATTTGAGGTGCTAAATTGCCGCGTTTTGATTGTTTGGTCCTCTCGAGTCTGTAGCAAGAGGACCTAATGATCATTCTATTTGTTCGATTGTGCTTGTAGCTTTAATCTTGGAAATCAGAATACAGTCTAGCTTGTTGTCGGAATGCCGCTCACTGTTGAAACCATAATATAACTACCCATTTTGAAATCATTTCCGTCCAGATCAACGCTTCTATGCTACCGTCGGCTAGATCGAGTAGTTTACGCCCGAGTCCAGCGGTGATCATTTGCCTTCGCTCGCTGCAAGCTCATGCATCATCCAATGTAGCAGCAGCTCATGTGCGCGAGCGCAGCACCCGCTCATGGTTGAAGCAGCTGACGACCGTTTCCCGGCAAGGCCGCCACGGCCGCGCCCTCCACCTCTTCTTCGCCCGCCTCCGCCTCCAGCCCTGCGACCGCGCCACATTGGACCCACACCCCGCGGCCGTTCCGACGGCTCTTCGCGCCTGCGCGCGTCTCGGGGACGCCACCTCCGGCCGCATCATCCACGCGCTCGTGCTCACCCGCCCGGCGCTCGCATCCGACACCGTCGCCGCCACCGCGCTCCTCGACATGTACGCCAAGTGCGGCCTCGTGGCTAGCGCCCGCAGGGTGTTCGACGAAATGCCGCGCAGGGACGACCTCGTCGCCTGGAACGCGCTGATCGCGGGCTATGCACGCCACGGCTTCCCAGAACGGGCGCTGGCGCTTGCCGTGAAGATGCGCGGCCACGGCTTACGCCCCGACATGGTCACCTGGAACGCCGTCGTCTCCGGTTTCGCTCTGGCTGGTGACGACCAGATGGCCGGGGAGTTGGTCCACGCCATGCGAGAGGACGGGTTCGAGCCCGACGTTGTCACCTGGACATCGCTTGTTTCTGGGTCCGTGCTGCACTTCCAATACGAGAGGGCGAGCACGCTGTTCCGGAGCATGATGTCCGCCGGCACCCGCGTCCAGCCAAGCTCGGCCACGATTGCCAGCATCCTGCCTGCGTTCGCCAATGTGGCAGACATCAACCGTGGCAAGGAGGTCCATGGCTATGCCGTCGTGAGCAGTGTGGAGCAAGACCTCACAGTGAGCAGCGCTCTGGTCGACATGTACGCGAAGTGCGGGCTCGTGCTCGAAGCGCGCCGGTTGTTTGAGAAGATGGGCGAGAGAAGCACGGTGACATGGAACTCCATGATCTTCGGGCTGGCAAATTCCGGTCACTGCCAAGACGCCATCGATCTCTTCGACAGGATGCTAATGGACGGAGCAACGCCGGACCACCTGACGTTCACCGCCGTTCTGACGGCTTGCAGCTACGGCGGCATGGTCGAGCTCGGGAAGGCTCTGTACCGAGCCATGGTGGAAGAGCGTTGCATGGAACCGAGGATGGAGCACTACGCTTGCATGGTGCATCTGCTTGGCCGAGCAGGGAGGCTCGACGAGGCGTACGGTGTCATCGAAGCGATGCCCCTGGAGCCCGATTGCTTCGTCTGGGGGGCGTTACTGGGAGCCTGCCGGAGCCATGGGAATGTCGAGCTCGCGGAGCTCGCGACGTCCCGCCTGCTGGCCGTCGAGCCAGCTAATGCGGCGAGTTGCCTGTTGTTCTCTGGGGCTCTGGCGGGCGCGGGCAGGCAGGATGATGTTCTCGAGATCAAGAAGTTCGTCAAGAGAAGGCGGATGAAGAAGCTCGACGGCTGCAGCTGGCTAGAGGCAGCTCCAGGGCATTAGCAGCCGTCTGCCATCAGAAACGAGCATGACTTGGTTGATCATGGCTCATGGGCATTGGGCAGCGCATAATGGCAGGAGCAAATGTGCCAGCTCGTCCAGGTTAGCATATTTAACACATGATGTGTGATGCAAAGTTACAAACTCGCTGTTATCGCCTCCTTACGCACTACTTACTACATGATGCTGCCATAAAACATATACATCTGACACGAGATATTTCGGTCCTGGATTTCTGACAGATTAGACAGAGGCATGACGAGCCAGATTGCTAAATCCTTTCAAAAATCGCCAAATGCGGTCACGTCACGGTCATGGTGGTAGCAAGGTTGGGGATTAGGGACGGATCTTTCCGGAATTTGCTCGGCCGCTCGGGGCGGCTCGTGGGCCGGACCGGCCCATCTCGAGCCGCGCCCCGTGCTCCAGGTAGGCCCAGCCAGACCGCGCCGCACGTCCGTTTCGACCGTTCATTTCAGTCGCTTCGGGTGGGCGCGAGAGGGAGGGGATAATGGCGGCAGCGAGCGGCAGACGATGGCAGCATCACCGCCACGGTGATCTCGGTGCTGCTCACGCTCGCTTTCGTGGGCCTCTCCCTCCTCACCATTGGGGTGCGTGCGTAGGCCTACACGAGCGGCGAGCTAGTGGAGTTGTGTTGTAGGTGGGTGGGACTTTGGATGATCGGTTCTATCTTGCTAAACTGTGCACTTGGCCTCTCTGTTTCTGCAGTGCAGGTGATCTACTTGTCGGTGCAGGACTTCTTGCAGAAGAGGGAGAGGGAGAAGTTCGAGAAGGAGGCTGAGAGGCAGACATGGGAGGCAAGTAAGAAGAGGGCCAAATCAAGGAAAAAGAGGAGAAATTATTGATTCTGGTTGATTTTCTCCCTTATTGTGAGCATTTTGTCTTCCTTTTTTTTGAAAATAGGCAGTAGGAATATCATTCATTAATAAGAAGAGAATTATAGCCTAGGGTTACAAATAGCTAAGGTGAAACCCAGCACGGCAACTACCACAGAACAAGGAAGGAAAAGGCATGTATCTGTGGCACTTTTCAAAGCTCTAATTTCTTCGACAATGAGGGTGGCAACTTGCATTAAAGAAGTCTCCTTCTGACCGAAAACTCTCCTGTTGCATTGCTTCCGAATTTGCACCAAAAGGCACAAAGAATGCCAGCTATGTCCAATTTTTCTTTTCTAGTACCGGTAGTAACGACCGATCACTGCCATTCAGTTAGCCCATCAGTGTTTGGGGTCGCCATCTGGTTTGGCAGTAGGAGCACCGAGGCAACGCAACCACATGTAGCTTCAGTGAAGTTACAATGCGTCAGCAGGTGTGATGTTGTTTCCTGCTCACAATAACAGAGAGCACGGATTGGATTGCAAGGTCAATTCTTCTTTAGGAGGTTATCAGCTGTAGTTACTTTACCATGCATGACTACACCACACAAAGAAATGGCACTTGGGCTCGATTATGGCCTTCCACAAAGTTTTGGCCAGGAATTTACTGATTGCTCCCGAAAATCGAACTTCATAGGCCGATGAAGCAGTGTACTGTATGTCGGCGGTCCAACACCAAATGGTCTTTTCTTTTTCATCTGTCAGTTGAATGTCTGCCAAAACTTTGAAGAGAAGGACAAACTCCTCCATTAGAGTCTGGCTGCCGATCATCTTGATGTTATGTATCCATTTGTGTCCTTGCACTTCCTTGTTCACGCCCCGGTATTTGAATCGTGCTTCATTAGAGGTTGGGAGCCAAGTCCTTTGGCGCCATTCCTTGGGAATCATTTCCCTTCCCAGAAGGAAGTGTATTTGCCATTGCCAACCAAGGTTTAGGTAGATGCGAAGAAAAATTGCTTGTCAACAGGATCTTGATATTTCAACAAGGATTTCCACGGCCACTCACGTTCGTGCTCACCTCAAGGTCCTCACATCTGATCGGGAAAACTTCGGTTTTCTCTAAATTTGTGTTTTTCCTTCTTTTTCTTTCCTGATGCTTGCCATTAATTAAAAATATTTGGTATTGGCGGCTCCTTCTCTAATCCAAGTCAGTCTTAACTTTTGCTTTTCCCTGGATTTTTATTTGGCGGCAAGGCCCAATACTCTGTTTCATCAGCTTCCTGAGAGCTTTTTCCTGTCTTTGCTTCTTTGTGCCTTGTACAGGAAACCTTTTCAACTTTTTGACCTTTCATGGCCAAGTCAAGAGTTTTCGTAAAACTTCCATGAATTCTCATTGCCTTTACTTAGTACTTTGAACTGTTGGCACCTTCTTTTGTCAATGAACCATACTTCTTTGGTGAGAATCACCTTTGTTCTACCCCTGTTCTTCTGAATCATACAGCTGAATATCTGATCTCATGTGCTGTATCAAATAACTAATATTTGCATTATTGGCATTATCTGGTGCACTTGAGAAACTATTGACTCTTTATGTTCTGTCCTTTTTAACTACTTCGTAAAGGTTATGTGTGCTTCATGCACTATCAGGATCTTCAATTGCAGATCAGTGCTTTTTGTTGGTTTTATGTCCATGTGGGGACTGATTGACTCTTTGGTTGTGTTCGCTCTATCTAAAATGTCTCCCTTTCTTTTCGTTCATTACAAGTTGTGAGTAAAAGCTGTTGTACCTCAGGTGCTTCAGAATTCTATATCTCACTTGAATTGTCTTGTCAACATGATATGCTTCGTGCCTAAAATGCTAATATTGTAACTGTTGTTAAGGACCTTGAGTTAATCAACTGTTGCTGATGCTCTCACCAAAAACTCTGCAAACTGTTTGTTACTTCCGTCGAAGTTAAATCGAAGCGTTAAGCACCAAATCCGCCTGAATTATTGTTATAAACTAGAACCTTTGAAACTGATTAGCCTTATATTTTGTTTGTTGCTCCCGTGTGGAGGTAGGTTGGATTTGGACTAGTTAGGCATTGACTTCTGACTTTTGCTTATGAACTTGGAAACGGCAGCTACATCTACATATATGCTTGGTTTTTGTTTGTTATCCTTCTAGAACAGCAAAAGGCTCGATCTTTTTTTTTGTGAAATGTGCCATATGAGCTGTGAGGTTTATACGGCGAAAGGTAGGGATCAAATGGCTGCCCTGTGCTGGACTTCTCATGGACACTTGCCACCTCGGCGTAGCCTTGAATAAAGGGACTGCCTTCCATGGAGATGGATACGCTGTACACAGCACGACTCTAGTTGTTTGATCTTTTGCGTTTCTTTCTGAAATGGGCATGACTGGTGTCATTTCTTCTCAATGAAGAGTCAAGTCATCTACATATAACTTGCTGATGTCCATCCGTAATTTTATTTGTTGCTGATGAACTGTCCTGTCGACAGACTTGCTGAAGTTGGCTGTCCCCCCAGGCCACAGAGAATGGGGAGGAAGCTTCTCATGGGCTTATTCTTGAGCAGACATGGAGTAGTGTAGCATGTCTGCTAGAGCATGACAGCATATGAAGTTTTTGGCTGGTTCTGTAGATCTGATCTATAGTACTACTACTCCCCTTGGCGTAGACTCGAGCACATGTCAGATTTTACTTTTGGCATCTGGCCAATTCGTGCCTGTACATGCCGGCACATGTGAAGGTCAATCAATGTGTGGTTAGTTACCTGTCCAAGAAGTACCGTGTGATTAACCAGGAGATCTTTGACCTCTGTTCACTCGCCTGGCGCATGTACGTGCGATTAGAGAGGGGTGAAAGTGATTGTTGCAGCAACGGCGACCATTCGCAAAGGCATATGTAGCTGCGAATCGAACTTTTACTCACCGACCATTCACAAAGTCAGAAAAGGGTGCCACTAGATGAGAGTTGATGGGGAATGGAGAGACAGGAGCTTAGATTTTTCTTTTTTGGTCGAAATGGATAATCGATTTTGTCATCTCAAGGAAAGTCCAGTAGTGCTTCAATAATGTTTAGACTTTAGATGGAAAGTTAAATAAATTTATATACTAGCCTGCAGTGAATACTTATTCATTTTTTAATTGTTGTTGTTTAGATAACTTTAGTATATTTTTAACTAAAATTATTGTCATTATGATAACAATTTAGAACAAACACTGCGTTGTGGTTTTAAAATAAATAAATTTTTTATCTTAAACGTTATTTATTTTAGAACGGAAGGAGTATATAAGTAATAACTGATGACGGCGTTTAAACAGAACCGCGATTCATTTGAATTGCCTTTTTACCGCGCAAGTCAAAACTGCCTCTCTTCTCCCATCCACAAGACCACGCGGCGCTAATTAAATGTTAAATCCGCCCGGACGCCGCTGGTCCATGCATCCCCGTCTGCCGCCTTTGTCCTTTGACCCCCTACCCCGGCCGGCTGCTCGGTCAACGTCACCTCGACCGCTAACTAACGCCGTGAGGCAACCCAACCGCAACCGCCGCGCTCCACGTGCCGGCGCCGTCACCGCCCCGGCGCCCGCCGTCCCACATAAAACCGCCCCACCCACTCATCCATCCCCCTCAATTCCCCTCCCCCTCCTCGGCCCTCGCCTCCGCTCCACGAAACCCCCGATTCGAATCCCGGCGACTTCGATTTGGGGACATCGGCGTCTCGCTTCCGGAAATTTCTTGGATCTGAGGCCGCCAGCTGTCTTCGATTCGCAGCTGAAGTTGGAGGTTGTGAGGTTTTTTTCTGCTCGATTTGGTCGGGGGCATCCGCTTGCGGCGATGGCTTCGTCTCCGGTGTCGTACTGGTGCTACCACTGCAGCCGCTTCGTGAGGGCGTCTCCGGCCTCAGTGGTCTGCCCGGAGTGCGACGGCGGCTTCCTGGAGCAGTTCCCGCAGCCGCCGCCGCGGGGCGGCGGCGGGAGCGGCCGACGCGGGTCGATGAACCCGGTCATCGTGCTCCGCGGCGGATCGCTGTCGGGGTTCGAGCTCTACTACGACGACGGTGCGGGCGAAGGGTTGCGGCCGCTGCCCGGCGACGTCTCGCACCTCCTTATGGGGTCCGGCTTCCACCGCCTGCTCGACCAGTTCTCGCGGCTGGAGGCAGGGGCGCCGAGGCCGCCAGCGTCAAAGGCTGCGGTGGAATCGATGCCGTCGGTGACGGTCACCGGCGGCGGGGCACACTGTGCAGTGTGCCAGGAGTCCTTCGAGTCGGGCGCCGCTGCGCGAGAGATGCCGTGCAAGCACATCTACCACCAGGACTGCATCCTACCCTGGCTCTCCCTCCGCAACTCCTGCCCAGTCTGCCGTAAAGAGCTTCCGGCGGCAGCCACTCCAGATGCGGAGGCGGATGCTGGGCTCACTATCTGGCGACTTCCACGCGGTGGATTTGCTGTGGGGAGGTTCGCCGGCGGGCCCAGAGAGCAGCTCCCAGTCGTCTACACTGAGCTGGATGGGGGCTTTAGTAATGGAATTGGACCGAGGCGGGTCTTATGGCCAGAGGGAGATGGGCAAGTTGGCGGCGGTGAAGGTTGGGTTCGCCGAGTATTTAGAAATCTATTTGGCTGTTTCGGTCAGGGCAGCCGGCAAGCAAGTTCATCACGATCCCATAGTGGCTGAGCACAGTTTTCCTTGGTAATGTGTTCTGGGTTGATAGCGGTGAAAAAATTAGGGTTAGTATAAGAAGAGAAATCAGATTATGGTTTTTTGAGACTTTTGATGTAAGTGAATGACTGAAGGCCTTGCATTTTGAAACCCATTTGTCTCATTTAAGAATCAAGAAATGGCATTGAGCCAAGGAGCAAACAGCTTGGAATGAGCTTGGGCATCAAATTAGGCCAAAGAACAAAGAAAAATATTGGGGAAATCATCCATTGGCAAGATTGTAGGTAGAGTGAACAATTGTTGTATTCACTCTATTATTTGTGTATATAGTGGGTTGTCTCATCTTGTTTCAAGATGACTACCCATTTTCATAGGTCTTACATTCATATTTAAAAATCCCAAAATTGATATTGTTATATTTGTTCCTCTGGACAAACTCATTTTGTTTAACAAAAAATGTGTGTCATGGATCGGTCATAACAATGGCGACCCCAGCATTTGCTAATGTTTAATGGTTGTATCATAGGCCAGCTTGAACTCTTATTGCTATTAAGTGACTAGCCATTTCTGGTCCCTTAAATCTTTTGACCTCTATTTCTTGCCCTGAGTATAGTTACAGTGAGGGCAAGAAATCATTTTCATTTATCATGTTTGGGTCATAGTCCAATGACTAAAATTCAGTTGCAGTTT
Source organism: Neostapfia colusana (assembly GCA_030760725.1). Lineage (NCBI taxonomy): Eukaryota > Viridiplantae > Streptophyta > Magnoliopsida > Poales > Poaceae > Neostapfia > Neostapfia colusana. The sequence continues at coordinate 85,448,658 of JASWHV010000013.1, read as the reverse complement.
GAAGCTTGGTAACATTGAGTCCACTGTGTCATTATCATGTAATATTCGTATATTATGCTACAATCCATTACAAGAAGATTCCTATCTATTGGCCTATAACTAATAATTTATCTAACTACTTGTTTATCATTTCCTGTTTCAATTGCTGCCTAGTTATCCAGCAACTTCTTTTTAATGTTACTTCAATTCACCCTTGACACTATCATTTTCTTTCTCTTACCATTTTTCTCGTAGTTAAATTATTCTTGAAATATTTGTCTGTGTTCTGTACTTCTGTTATATCTTTTGGCTTTCCAGTGGACATGTGGTATACTTTCATGATAGTTCATCTCATCCTTCTCATGGCTGTAAGTCGACATGGAAGATTTCAATGTTCCATGTGACCTGCCGTACCTTTCACTAGGTTCTCAAGCTTAGGGCGGTGGTAATCATTTATTCGTGGTTCTTGCAGTACAACCACACAGTGACAATGTGGGAGCATCCATCGGCACTGATATTACTCCATCAGATTTTGCTTACGCGTTGTTATTGAATTATCCATCAAATAACATTTTATGGCTGGTCGTCTACGGTTCAACCAAGAAATATTGTTATCAAAATAAAATGTGTTCCCTTGTTTGTTGGGCAATCAGTATCACTGAGTGTCAGTTGATCTAGCAGCTTGTTGGTGCAACAGTGCGGATGCTCCATTGCGATGATGATCAAACATTGGGTCGTTCATAGCCGCATGAAAGCCTCTGACCAATATTGGAGGACAGCTGTAAGGTCAATCAGGCCTAGACCCATCCCAGACCATCTATAGTGAGCAAAATGTTCGCTTTCTCGGCCATTTTGGTTACACATCATCGCTTGAGGTAAGCACCTTCTGTTAGGTGCCTGAGCTTGATTCTGGCTTAATCGCAAAAGAGGGAAATGTTTGGCAGGAGGGCTCAACGCATTGGAACTTACTGGTGATGACCCTGGAGAACTTTCAGCATTCTGACGCATCACTATGAGTGCTTGATGAAAAGGACTGCTGCCGAATGAGCGTCCTCTAACTAATCACTGTGCCGTGCTTTATGGCCATTCTTGAATTTAAGATCTCCTGGGAAAGACTGTCATCTCTTGGTCTATCTGCCAACTCTGTACCACAGGGATTGCTGGAGTGTTCGCATGTTCCGCAATCTGCTTACCTTCTCTGCAAGATCTTTTGAGAAGGGAAATGATCAGCTTTCCTATTATCTTGCAAGATCTGGAGTATTCGCATGTACCATAGGGATTGCTTCTTAGCTGAATCTCATTCGATGGCTGTTAGTATGCAATGTTCATAATATTATCTTGTAATGGTTTCTTTAGAAGCAATGAATGGTCCTGCGGTTTCCCTGCAATGCTTTCGTGAGGCTCCATGTTTTCTGAAAGCTTACTCCACTTTTTCTTGCGGCATCCAAGACTGAATACTTCATTGTGCAGTTGTCTCCAGTCAATGCTGCAGGATCCAGCAATTAGAGCGTGAAGCCTGAGCGCGAGCATGTAGGACGAGTTTACTAATAAGCAGATCCGTGCGTGCTTCGTGGAGCAGAGAATGGGGTTGGATTGGATGATTTGCTCAAGTGGTGCTATCTTGTTTTCGCCGGCAGTCTGGCACCAGCCTTCGGTTGTGCATGATTGGTGCGTCGTGTGCGTGGTGATCTGTTTCTCTTTAATGAAAAAAAAAGGAACCAGAATAGTCGTTTGTGTCGGGTCAACACGTGTCTCCAGCAGCAACTGCTTCAATCATTTGTGGAGACAGGACTGATTACGACGAATTCAAGGTTACTCTTTTCTCGGATATAGTCTCGTGTATGTATGCATCATGATGGTAACACTACCAGAGTTTTGACTGAATGTAACGATATGTGTGGAGTGCATTTTTGATACGTGGAATCTGTCTACCACGTCTGTTTCTGACGAGTCATGCTAGTTGGTTCGCCGAATTTCATTCAGGCGTAAGAGCGATGGAAGCGTAGTACGAATTATTTTCGCGCTGTTACGTCGTATAAACGGCCCTCATGGTGCCCCACATGGCCACATGTTGCGAACGTACTAGACGTGCGTGCGTAATGCTTGTTATTGCTTTGCGTCCACGTATGGGGATACCTGCTTTTTCTTTCTGCCTCGAGTTCGCAGAGGAGAAGAAAAAGAAGAGTGGAGTGCCTGGTTCGTTCGTTACGAAGTGGCGCCGTCACTCTCGCATGATGCCCGGCGGTGGGATCAGCCAGCGGCCGGGCAAAAAGAGTGCAGAGTGGAGCAGAACACGCCACATGCGACACAGATCGTAGTACCGGCCATCACCGTCTCATGATCGCAGTGGCCTCTGAACCATTAGGTTCGTTGCTACTGCCACAGCATCAACCAGAAGCGCGCGCTCCTCGCCCGCCCGCTCGGCGAGCGCGACTTCTTCGTGTTCCAGGACGCGTTCGACGCGTGCTTACGGTTGCCGGAGGCCAGGACGGCCATGGCGAGCCGGCTTCTCCCGGAGGTTAATTAGCCTTGTGCTCCGCGGCGCGGAGACAGCGGTGGCCGGGGACAAGCTCCTGTACATGGTGACCGGCGAGCGGCGCGGGGAGGCGGGCGCGGACGCGGTGCGGTGCTTGACGTTCGGGAACTCGGACATGTCGGGCATGTCGGCTTACGTGATCGGGCCTCCCAGCAGCAGAAAGAGCAGGACCTCCGGAACGGCCGCGTCGCGACCTCGCCACACAGACACAGCGCCTGGAGCCGGAGCGCGCACCGTGGCGTCTGTACCCGGGCTTCCCCATGGATGACGTACAACAGCAGGGCGCGAAATCGTCGGTACAGATCGAGTACCTACCTACCTCCATAATCTTGTAGACGTGCGGACGGCTTCTACCGTTACACTGTTCAAGCGGCACTTTTTTCTTTTTGGTAACTGGTAAGGCCTCCTTCGCTGCCTCTCTCTCTCTCTCTCTCTCTCTCTCTCTCTCGTGCGCCCCGCGCAACCACGCAGTGAGCTTTTACTCGAAGCATCCAACGACGTCTTCCTCTCTTCCCCTTCCGATCCATCACCCGATCACCGTCTCCTTATACTACCTCCCATTACAAATCCGCCGTCCATGACCAGTGAACGGCGCTGATAAGGCCACGCTTCGTCCGCCAGGTCGTCCGTCGTCCCAGCACAGCGGCGCACAAAGAAAGAAACTGTCAAAAAAACGCACGCCTTTCTTCTGCTCTTCGCAGCAGTCTTTTCACTCTTCTCCGTTCCCCACCCGCCGCCGCTGCTGCTCGCGTCCTCACTCCGCCAGCGGGCGAATCGCCGGCACGCCGCCGCAGCGGAGGCGTCTCGCATTCGATCAGGTGCGCGTCCCACCCGGAACCTCCCCCTTCCCCTTCCACCCCAAACCCGGCGTCCGATTCGGTCCTGTCGCGCTCCGGGCGAAGCCTCGGTCGGGAGGCTTCAGGGTTTATCCCAGCATTTCCCTTTCCGCGCCCGGATCGCCCGGGGCTGCCGGTGTTTTCACCAAGTTTCGGGTGCGGCGTCGCTTTCCCCGGCCCTTGTTTCATTTATACTGTCGGTGCTCTCTCCGCAGCTTCGGTTTCAGGAGCTGTTTTGTTGCTGCGAGCGGCAGGAACAGGGGCAACGGCTTCGTAGCCAACCTGACGCGTAGCGGTGCTGACCGGTGGGCGCCATGAGCTTCGCGTTCCGGGGGGACAGGGTGGACATTGAGGCTGGCGGCTTCCCGGGGTTCGTCCCCGAGCGCCGCACCATGGTCAGTGTCACTTGTCTCTGCGACTCTTCGTGAATTTCTGCTAAGATAATTGGTCATACTGCAGTGCAAACAAGATTTATTGCTCCAAATGTCTAATTTCAGTCGTATGTTTGGCTGTGTGTAGCGAACCCATGCAGGGGGCAGGCCCAACAATTTATTGGTTTTTCTTGTCACTGGTAATGTGAACAGGCCCGGCCTATCACTGATACTGCTGAACTGTTAAATATTAGGTTCCTTTTGGTTCATATTGTTGTTTCTCTTGGGCAGTTCTAATTTTGTTCATGGTATTGAACTCACATCAGATGTCTCCCAATTTTTTGGTAAGTTATCCATTCACGCTGCACGCACGGTGCCTTTTCATGGTTTCTAATTGGGCTCTTATTCATATGAAGCATGTGTTGTGCAGTACTCCCTCCATTTTGAATTATTTGACGCTGAACTAACTAGCATTAAATAATTTGAAATGGAGGAGTAGTTTGGGAACCATCTACTTGTCAGATTGTGCAATATTTTTGGTTGTTGCAGCTTTGGCTTGTCTTGGGGGTCTTCCTAGCAGCCACCAGCCTTAGAATGTATGCCACGTGCCAGCAGCTCCAAGCTCAGGCGCAAGCTCACGCTGCAGCTGTCAGCGGTTACCTCGGGCATGCGGAATTGCGTGTACATGTACCGCCAACCATAGCCCTTGCTACACGTGGCCGGTTGCAGAGCCTTAGGTTTCAACTGGATTTTCTTGATCGCGAATTTGATGATTTAGGTCCGTCATACATTTCATTAATTTTGGTTGATGTGTTTTGTTTGCTGCAAACTTAGTCTGGCTATCCTCTCCTTTCAGATTATGATGCTCTGAGGGCACTGGATGCTGATAATAGCCCGCATGCTCGTTCAATGAGTGAAGAAGAAATAGATGCTCTTCCTGTCTTCAAATACAAAGCTCAGGCACAGCAGGGAAGTGCCTCTTCCCGAAAAAGGCAAGATCAATTATCCTTTCATTATTTAAAATGTACCTATTAGTACGGTTCTAATGCTTTCCATGACCTATGTGTGATCAACCATTTAATTTGCATATAATCATCTACTTCAAATAGTTTGTATCTAACCCTTTATTTGATTCATTAGTGATGGATCGTCTCAGCTTTCGGCTTCCTCAGCTGGATCTGGCAAAGAGGTACTTACTTTTTTGGCTTTTTATCAAGGTGTTGTTTTGAAGTATATCATTAATATCTTAGGCTGTTGCGATGTTGTGTGCCTATGGTTATCGCAGTTTTCAGTCATAGCTCCATAGGTATGTGGAATGATTTTCTTATCATATTCCTTTGTGAAGCTAACATATATCTATTCTGGTATGGTTTGGCAGTAATCCATCAGCCTTATATTCATGGAAGTTATTGTTGTTAATCTCACTACGTAGTTTCCTAATTTAAATACTTTCTTATCAGATGCAATATCTACTTTCAGGATCGTATGGCTAGTGCCTAGTGCTCTTGCTTTTTATAAGCTGTGTTTAATAACCGTGCAGTAATACATATATTATTTGGACTCTGAACCGTTTTGATTATTGTTTAACTTGCATGCTTCTGCACTGCAGAAAAATAAGGATGGTTTCAAGGCGGATGGAACCAGCAAAAGTCTGGATGATGAATTGACATGTAGCATTTGCTTAGAGCAAGTTGATGTGGGTGATCTATTAAGATGCTTACCATGCTTGCATCAGGTACTTGTGCCGATCATCTTCCCTTGTTTTGCTTGTATGGCAACATCAGAAGGCTATGATATTTGTTTCCATTGTGAAATGACCTTGCCAATACCTGTTAACTCTGGCTTGATATGGCAACTTCTTTAGTATGTTGTTAGCCAACTTCCTAAACCTTGCTATGAAACTAAGACCGTGTTTGGTGTAACAAAGTGAGGGACAGGTGCATTTTAAACATACTTTGGATTGTTCTGGTGATATGCTAATGATAAAAGGTTTTGATGGTTCTGTTGCATCTCACATGAAGTTGGCCACTTTCACCTCACACTTGGTTCCTACTGCAGAATAGAAAGTAGGGAAATTGTCATCTTACTTAATCTATACTCAGGCCTGATCACCTGAAATGCTAAGCAATCTTGAATTTGACTGGCTAATTGCCTCGTGAGTGACTTCTTTTTTTTTGCCGACCCCAACATGCTTGGGATAACGGCTTGGTTGTTGTTGTTGTTGTTAGTGACTTCTTTTTTTGTTGATATGTTTTCTCCCGGTAGGGCTCTGATTTAATATCTTATTTCTGACACACAGTGCCCCCCCCCCCCAAAAAAAATCGTCAGCTCCTTATGTTTCCATGTGAGCACCACCTAGATTTTGATCCTGTAGTGCCATCTTGTGGAGTATGCGTAACTTGTACAGTGGACGATTGATGTTGATACTGATGGATAAATCAAATGTTTCTGTGCCTTTAGATGTGTAACCCTCAGAGAGCTAATGTTTCTGTGTCCAGTTACAACATAGCTAGATTTACTTATTTTCCCTTTTGTTCCTCAGTTTCATGTAAACTGCATCGATCCGTGGCTGCGCCAACAGGGGACGTGCCCGGTCTGCAAGCACCAAGTGAGCGATGGATGGCAGGGCGGTGGTGATGGTGAAGAGGATGCTTCTTACATGGTGTAAGTGTAAGTAGCTACTTATGAGCAGGCCTTAGCTAATAGCTCTAACAGAAGCTGGTAGAAAACGCTGGTTTGGGCGGCGGAGGTTTAGGTCTGGTCTAAAAGTTGGTGTCCCTCCTTGCCTTAACGAGAGCGGAGCATGGAGTTAGCTCGTCTCCTGCACAACTAATGTTCACTTCTCTGTGGTGCTTATGCATCAAAAGGTTGATAGGTGTTTTGCCCCAGTTCAAGCGCTGTCTTGATGTATACCTTAGCTCAACCTTTCTTGTTTTGCTCAGTTTCCTAGCTAGCTGCGCTGCCGCAAAGGATTAGCTGTCTATTTGCTCTGTAAGAAGTTTGACTGAGTTCGCCCTGGGAAGCAAAGCAAAGGAGAAGAGAAACGTCGGTCGAGGCTGTGGAGCAATCGTATTCATAGAGGCGGTGAAAATGTTTGTTGCGATACATGTACGAGGAATGCAAAGATGTGAGCAGCGGGAGCGCCGCAACTATGCCAGGTTACGCGGCCGCTAGATGGTGTGGTGCTCTGCCCGGAACAAAGCGCAGGGGTGAGGGCATCACGCGATGTTCGGAAGCTCGGTACTCGAGCATCCGATTTATCATGTGCCGCGACCAACAGACATCCTGGCCCGCGGGAGAGGTGGAGCCCATCTGCGATCGACGCGACCGCTGCTGATTCACGACACGCGGAGGGAGAGGCGTCGAGCGCCCTCGAGGAGGACGGAAATCCCAGCGGAATACTTTTGGCGGAAACATGTACCGATGTGTCAGCAAACAACTGTAATTTCTGAAAAAAAACTAGGGTTCAGCTAAACCTCGTGCCTACGTTTCGCCGCCACACGCACGTCCACGCCAGACGCCGCCGCCGTTTTCCGCCTCCGCGAGGCCACGACAGGCGCCGCTCCCCCCCCCCCCTCTCTACGCGGCCACCTCTGCTCCTTCCTTCCCCAGCCTCTCCATCAGATCCGAGCGGCGCGTTCCCGCCGCTAAGCTCGTCTGCCCCCCCCCCCCCCCCCAGCTCGTCGTCTCCGGGGTCGCGTAACGAATCGGAGGTATGGGGGAAGTGGAGGAAAGGCTGAAGGACTACGAAATCAAGAGGGAGGGCGACGCCGAGATCCTCATGCTCAAGAGCAACGCCGTGTTCTTCAACCCCGTCCAGGTTTCGTCGCGTCTTGTTTTTTTGCGTCGATTGTTTTCGGGGCGCTGTTATATCGGTTTCATATCTGAGTTACCTCGGAGCTTAGAAACGCTTGCTGAGTGTTGTCGTCTTTCATCTTTGGTGCGTAGCGGTTTAAAGCCTTGAAGTCGGAACCTTCAGGATGTTAAATTTGAGTGTTTAGCGGCAATAGAATTTGTATGTATGACGATCTTTCTTGTCACTCAAAGCCTCGAGTTCGGGTGGAAACCATCAGGATGGTTTGTGCGCAGCTGAATTAGACTGTGCTTGCAACCTACATACAACAGTACTTTGCAACAAACTTGAAACATTGTCAGTTTTAAATTGCTTGGAGATATGGAAACCCTGCTATTGACAAAATAGTAGTATGGCTTTACATCATACTGCATATTTTAATCTCATTTCTGTTGCGAGGAGAATGGTTTAAAGTTCCGACGTAAACCCCCAAACTTTTACTTTAAAGGAAACATGGCTATAGATGCTGTTTGCAGTTTTCGTAGAGAAATGTCACTATGATAAATTAGAGATCGTCTGTCTTCCAGTTAGTCACCATATTTCTGTAACCTGAACATCACTGCTTTGATTAGGTTCACAACAGAGACATGTCCATCGCTGTTTTAAGGACCTTTGTTGCGAAGCGCAAGGAAGAACATGAGGCCCTAATGAATAAGAGGAATAAGTCACATAAAAAAGACAAACTGCGTGAAGCATCAGTTCCAGATGGAGAGGACGCTTCAGGTAGCAAGCATGATGAAATAGATGTTGTTTGCGAAAAGGAGCTAAATCAATCTGTAGATGAAATCGATGGCCCGTCAAAAGAAGTGCCAAAGACACCTTCCTGGAAAGTAACCAGAGAGCTTAAGCCACCAATTGTTCTTGAGGTGACGTGTTTCTGAAATATTGAAATGCAGTATTTATGTGTGAAGATTGTGGCAGGTGACATCGAATCAGTTATATACCTGCACATAACACTGGCTAATATCTATTTGCACTGGTAAATAAAAAAATGCAGGCTTTGGCGGCTTCTGGGTTGAGGTCTCTCCGGTATGCCCGTGAAGTCGATGGCTTAGGGAAGGTAGTTGCTACGGACAATGATAAAGGTAATGGCAATTTTTTACTATCTAGCTTCTTGTACTCCTAGCTACTAATGCCTCAGTTCTTGCTTCACTTTGGTTCTTCTCTCTTCAGCTTCTGTAGAAGCTTGCAAACGAAACATTAAGTTCAATGGGGCTTCTGCTATCAGCAAGGTGGAAGCTCACTTGGCTGATGCTCGGGTTTACATGCTCACGCATCCAAAAGAATTTGATGTGGTAAGGCATCCAAATATTTCAAATCTAGCACCATGCTGTCATTGTGGTATTCTTTCATGAGCCGGTGTTTGATTGGGCAAGTCATAGTGGGGTTGTTACTTTTCTTGCCTTGACAGTTACCATTTGTTTGTTATATTTCTATTGTTTTTAAATTCAACTTGTGAACTTAGGCAGCCTATTGATTATTGACCATAGCTTAGGCTCTAAAATGTGAAGTCTCTGGTATTTATGTTGTAGAATTTTCGGTAAACTCTTTCCTAAATAAGTCAGAAGACTCCAGACTCGCATGTAAACCTGACATTGAAATTACTCAAGTAATAATGTTTGTTTCCATTTCAGGTTGGATCTTGTTTGATGTGCTGCGTTTTCTTCTCTTGACTCTTTTTCTCCAATGTTTGTAGGTTGATCTTGACCCTTATGGGTCACCATCTATATTCCTCGACTCGGCTGTTCAGGCTGTTGCTGATGGTGGGCTATTGATGTGCACCGCCACTGATATGGCAGTCCTGTGTGGGACCAATGGAGAAGTTTGCTACTCCAAGTATGTATCGCAATTCCAATACAACCTTTTTTGGGTAACTGAAACAGGAGGGGAGATTCCTGCTTTGATTGTCATTAATATAAAAAATATTTCTATGTACAAACCATAAGGATTAGAGTATACAAGGGGAGGGGACTATTAGAGACTATACTCATCCATGATGCATGTCATCCTTCAAGGACTGCTGAGCACTGTGGATGACGAAAGATACAATACAGTCCTGAACTCCTACTTCCAAGTTCGAGTAGAAATCCCACTGTCCCAGATGATCTTACAGTTTAACCATCTGTTCTGTAGATATGGTTCCTACCCAGTCAAGGGCAAATATTGCCATGAAATGGCTTTGAGAATCCTCCTTGCCAGTATCGAGGTATCAATTTGCTAACTGAACTGAAATAAAATCAATTCTTCAGCTCTTCATCCTGTGGTATTTTTTTTGTTTTCTGTCCTTAACATTTTCCTTTTACACCAGAGCCATGCGAACAGGTACAAGCGATATATTGTGCCTGTTTTATCTGTATTCATGGATTTTTATGTCCGTGTTTTTGTTCGAGTATTCACGTGAGTTCCTGAACCCATTTCCCTTGTGTCTTTCTATTTTTTTTCTCGAACACTCAGGAGAGTTGTGTATCATTATATTAAAAAAGGGGTGAGACCCTTTACAGAACACCACACGCGCACTTTTTTTAGCTTGTGTATTTCTATTTTTCAGTATTTGGTTGATTTACCTTGTGATGTTTCTAATCTGTCATTGTATGCTTGCTTTCGTGTGTAGTTCTGCAAGTGAAATAAAGAATACTCCTCTTAAACTTTCTTACGTGTATCAATGTGTTGGTTGTGATTCTTTCCATCTTCAGTGTCTTGGGAGGACTGTTACTAAGGTACATTTCTGCAATATGCATACCATTCCACTCCTTGATATAGCATCCCCACAGTTATTTCTTTGCATGGTCATGGTTTAACTTTCTTTATTCTTACATGTACGAACTATAAAGAATAACAGCGTGAAGCATGCCCCTGGTATTGGGCCTGTTGTTCCTCAAGAGTGCAGCGATTGTGGAAAGAAATTTAATGTTGGTGGGCCGATATGGTCTGCCCCTATTCATGATCAAGATTGGGTTGTTTCTACTTTGACAGATGTGAAGTCAATGAAAGAAAGATATCCTGCATATGACAAAATTACTTCAGTTCTAACTACTGTGTCAGAGGTATTATTGTAAACTGTCACCTTTGTTTTACCATATTATTATTATTCTCATTGATGCTGTCTTGAAGCATGTCGGTCAACCTCAATGTTCATCTTTATATGCTTTGTTATAACACAGATTAATGATTTTCTTCATAATAGTAAATTATAAGCCATCTATTGGAAGAGTTTATAGTCAACACTATCTTTGCCATGGCTATTCATGGTTTATTGCTCTATTCAAACAAAACATGAAGCATTTTACGTAATTCATTGATAACTATATTTTATTAGATTAGATGTTTATACCATTCAAACGAAAAAAAACTGGTTCTCTGGTCAAATTTTTACTTAAAATGTAACCAGTAATAACGAATGCTTTGCAACCAAGTTTAGGGAGACTTTGCAGAAAGTGAAGGTTATAAATATGTAGCTTAGTGTTTCTTTGGCAATCTTTTGATTTGCGTTCAAAAAATCATTATGAATAATGAATATTCTATACACTTAATTTATTCGAGCTATTCTTGTGATGCAGGAGTTACACGACATTCCGTTGTTTTTTAGTCTCCATAACATAGCTGGCACTGTTAAGTGCACGTCGCCGTCTTTGGTTATGTTTCGGTCTGCAGTTCTTAATGCAGGATACCAGATATCAAGCACTCATGTTAACCCGCTTGGGGTAAAGTCTGATGCCCCTTGGGATATCATTTGGGACATCATGCGCTGCTGGGTAAAATTTGTTGCCCTTCTATCCTTATTTCTTTAAGCAGATAGTTCAAGTTTGGCACCTGGATGATGGCTTTCCTGGATGAACTCTACTCTTACAAACATATTTGCTGTTTCAATACAGGTGAAGAACCATCCTATTAAGGAACAGCCACGTGATTCTCCAGGCACGGCTATCCTTTCGAAACCATCAACGCTAGAAGTATGTTGTCTATTGAGTGTTAGGCTTATGATATACCTATATGTTTTTCTACAGCATGTAAAAAGAGTAATATTTTTTCCGCTTTCATCTTTTGTGGTCATACATAGGCCAATTTCTCGAGAGCGGTTGCTGCCCTCAGCAAGGCTCAGGTGAAGAAGGTCAAACGGTTCCTTCCAAACCCAGAACGCCACTGGGGGCCGAAGGTCAGAGCAGGTAGGAAGATCACGAGTAAGCATGTGTCACTGTTGGGCCCTGAGGCTATCAATGGCGTTGTAAATGGCGATATCAGCCAAGAAGATGGAAATGGAGCAGCGCCGGATGAGTCTGCTTTAGAACATGAAGAGATGAAAGATGATGACGAAAACGAACCCACAACCAAACGCCAAAAGATTGGCGATGATGAACCGGCAACTGAACCTTGATCCGTAAGATAATTGTTAACTTTTTTGTCCGTTTATCACTCATTCCTTTATGCTTGTGAGCTTTACTGTTGTGTGTGCTACAACATTGATTTTTATAGTAACAAATTTTGAGCTAGGGTTTGTTCTGTTGCTCTATGTACGATATGGCATATGCCTGGTCAGATTGCCGGCAAAATGCGAAACTCAAAGAACCACTAAGCCTTTTGTATGCCAGCCGAACTACAAATAGAATTGCTGTTGAGCATACTTAAGTCGGTCCAAATCCCAAATGGACGGGCCTTGGGCGGGATTAATTTAGCCACCTCGTGCATGGATACATGTCCGGGCTACTCATATGCCTCTCTTCCTGTACAGACGGTACCCTGCATGCGTATCCAACCTGCATCCATGTCCAAGAATCTCCTCGAAGTTAGTCAGTAGTCACCTGCACCCCTTCGCCATTCTGCGAGAGAGCAGAGCCTGCGTCTGCGTGGGTAGTGCCGTAGTGGGAGAGCGTGCGCGGTCAATTGTCACAACCTGCAAGCGGTCAAAGCCACCATCTCTTCGCCGCCGTTTGTCGCCGGAATCAGAAGAGTTCATGACCACGCTGCAGTCCCGCGCGACCAGTAGCGGCATGACCGTTCACACGAGCACATGCATGCAAACGGCAGCGCTACGTGCGGCATGTTTTCCAGGAGGCGGGGGTCCCAAAAATATCAAATCAGAGAGCAAGCGGGATTTCGAGGCGTGAAACCCGTCGTTGTTCGTTCGTGTGACCTGCCGTGTCGCGCGCTCCCGCACGGCGCGTCGCGGCGTCAGCGAACGACGGGGCGGACGGGCCGGCACGGCGCGGGGGGGGCCCCGACCCGCGCGCAGGTAGGCCGGGCCAGCCGCGGTCAATTCCATCACCGGGGACGGGGACGGGGACGGCGGGGTGGATAGGCGATAGCGATACAGGTCCGGTGGGTGGGGGGAGAGCGCGGGGTCACGTGACCCCACCACCTCCACGTGCGATGTCGAGCCTGTCTGCCTGGTGCGTGCCCTTCTCTCTCTCTCTCTCTCTCCTCCTGCCGCTCGACGGCTACGTGACGCCGGCGGGGGAGCTATTCGCGGGCCCACGGGTCGGTGGGTCCCCGACCATGGCAGGTCAACGGTCAGCGTCACGGCACATTATCTTGTTCCTGTCGCGCGCACGTTCGGTTCGGCTTCGACCCGCGCCCGAGGTACGTCTCACTCTCACCGGCCGGAGGGCGGGAGCGGAGCCCGTAAAGGCAGCCGCCCGGCCGGCACTCACGTGCACGCCGGCTTCCCGTTCGTGGGGGGTCGGCGGCTGATACCCGTCCCGCGGCGCACGACCACGGGCTCCACCGCTTGAACACGTGCACGTACGCACGCGCACCTCCTCACATGCTGGACCGTGCCGTGCGGCCGGAAGCAGATTCAGATCCATTGTTCCGCTTCCTTCTCTCTTTCTTGTTCCCGTGTATAGAGGCGTACCCAGTACCCTTCATTTGAATCCTCCGCAACGCATCGTCATTCTCATCTGAGCACACCACAGCCTGCAGTGTTTCAATAATGTGCTGAAAACAGCTTGTGATGATTGGTCAATCAAATGTCAAAAATCCTTGAACCATGCTGGCTCCGCCCCACGTGTCTGGATGGCCTGGTTGCCGCTAAGATTTGACACCGGATGCTCGACACGCGGCCAATCAATGGGTAGGACCAGCAGACCTGCCTGTGGGTCCCGGATCCGAGACTCTGATCGGTTAACGGTCAGCATCACGGCGTCTCCAGCTCGTGTGGACCGGCTGGTACCTTATCTCGGCGCACGCGGTCGCGCACAAAGGCGTGGTGCGGCCGGGGCAAGCACGCAACCGGCCGCGCGGGCGAGCCCGGTTCGGCGCGACGCCGGGGTGGGAAATGAGCGCGAGGGCTCAGCATCCAGATCCAGCTCGCCGATCGGGTAGCTAACGTTTCAGCGCCGCGCACGTGTTCGCGTGCCCGGACCGTGCTGCGAGCATCCGCTAATTTCCTCATAGTTTTCTCGCCGCCCGTCCCAAAAAAAAAAAAGAGTTCTCGCCCGCCGTTACGTCAGGCCGCACCGCACGGATGGTTGGTGGCTCCGTCCGTCCGGCATCCGGCGAACCCACGCGTGCGATGGGACCCTGGCGCTGCCATCCGGCCCCGCGGGCGTCGGAACGGGGCGGCCCATGCTGCGTCGCCGGGCCGGGGTGGGGCGGTTGCCGTCCGCCGACGCCTCGTACTCTGGTTCCTGCGTTGCGCGCGGATCGTGGACTACCTCGCGGAGCATGGGGCGATCGTTCGTCTGTCTGTCCGGTAAGTGATCGCTGCGGTCTCGTTACCGCATTTACATGAACAAGGAAGCATCAATCGTGTCGCGCGAGGGATGGGAGTGGGATCGCGATTCGCGAGCCCACCGAATAGTTTGATGAGCTGGGTGCCACGCGCCCGTTGTTGGTCGTCAGGTCAGTGCTGTTTCGAACCTCTGTCCCGTTGCTTGACGCGGCACATGCGGAATGCGACTGAAGAGAGGAGAGCGGAAGCAACACCTAATTAACGCATGCATGTTGCTCGAGCCAGACGTCCACCGGGAATGAAACCTAAACGACGCGTTACCAATTGCTGATAATGAGGCCGGTCAAGCGCAAAGTGTTGGAGCCGAGCGTCAAGTTCGCACGGCCGGCAGGGCTTCTGCTAGAAAAAACTGCCGGGTCAGCTCAAAGATTCTCGCCAGGGACAACTTTTCCCATTACTGAAAGCAGATGATGCCATTCGCGAGTGTTCCTCCTTATATAAACCAAGGCCGCTTAATTAGGGGCCGAGCGAGAAGAGGGGTACGTACTTACAAAGCAATATTCCGCCCGTTTTGGTAGCAGCTAGTATAACTAAGCAATCAACGAAATGATGAAAAGGGATCCGGCCTTCTGTACCTATCGGATCTATCAGACCTTTCTTTCCGGCGATTCCCCCACTATGCTCGGGGAGTGGCCAAGGACGACGGACGCTCTTTCCCATTGACAGTGAGCACTCGACAAAGAGCAGGGCCCAAAGAAGACCAGGCACGATAGATCATCACTCTAGCTGACAGGGAGGAGATAAAATTCCACTACCATCATACGGCCTCAGGAAAAACACGCCCACTTTTGGCAAAGTTGCGCGCACGAGTGGAGCCTTGAACTTGACAGCTGCGGAGGCTCGCGCTCGACCCCCGGCCGCGCGTGAGCTTGGCCGGCGTCGCGCTTTCAGCGTCGTACTGATGACAGTGTCGGTACTTGGCTTAGAATATATAGATAGATTATGCGTGCCGCGACAGCGCCTGATGAATAAATGAATGATGATGAACCATAACGCCAGAAGACCCTGTTTATCCTTTGGGGCACGAACAGAGGGATGAGAGAGCGCGCATCACATCAGCGTTTGGTGGTGCCGGCACATGGAGTGTCTTGGCTAGGGAAGGACGACGAAGGAGCATGGGGGAGAGGACGGGGACAGCTGGGAAGCACGGTGTTCAAGCAGCGCTTACCCGTCTCGCTCCACCGCCGGTACAGTAATTCTTACTAGCAAAAAGGCCAAGGGGAACGGCGATTTCTAGCTGGTGATTGATAACGATGCGTCCCGCGTCCGCAGTGCTAGCTGTTAGTGGGTTGTTCCTTTTGCTGTTCTCGCAGTGAACCGTACGCGTTCCACCCTCCTTTGCCTGCTGGGGTCTGGGGATCACTTGTTGATCCTCCGGGAGTGCTTATCTCCACGCGTGGCCCGAAACCCCTGCCGCACAATTGAAGAAAAGGTTCAGATCGAGACGTCGAGGACACTCTAAACTGGACCGGGTTTTAGCTTAAAACCGCAGTTCTTGACCTCACTTTGCTACATTCTGCAAGGCGGTTCGGCTTGTCTCTTGGAAAATCGGGCAGGGGGCAGCAGATATCGTATTATACTCCGTTTGGGCATGGGTCGTTGCATTCAGAAATTTATTAGCTTCCGCGCGATCCGAAGAAGGGTATGGGGTGCATTCTGGACCGCTTCGTTCGCCACGACAGCAAGACGTACGCTAGATCGTCGTCGTTTGTTCAAGGAGCAAACGTGGAATGTGATCCGATATCTCAACTAAATTTTCGCTTTCACCATATTGAGCATTGATCACCGTCTCCGTGACCGTCCTTGCCTAGTTTGGCAGAATCCCCCCAGCACACTTTGTCAGTCAGATTTCAGGTGCGTTCGCCGCTAGACTTGTCCTTCCTGTTAGATCACGGGCCGCCGTGTGGTACTGCATCGACCACGTGCATGAACGCAACGAGCGCACAGGCGACCGCAGAAAAAACGCAGGAGCCTCTCTATCTCCCCGGCTCTGTCCAATGGCGGCGTCTCCGGGCAGGTGTGATGGCAACACCCCTTTGCCTGCGAGTGCGGTGTTGATCAGCAGGGGAGATGGCCCCAACTCAGCTCCGCCCAAAGCGCTTTCCCCCTCTCTCTCTATCACATTGTTAGATGCTTTGATTCTCCCAAATCGACTGTTCCAACTCATTCCCCGGAATTAACAAATCGGATCAATGCGTTGGTGACTGACATAATGTGACTGCCCGTTAATTAATAACTGTCTCGGCCTCAGATCAGTGTAGAGTGCTAATAGTACAGCACTGCGTTTTCTCTCTCTGTAACATGTGCGTGTGTGTGGCTGACTGTTTTGTGTTCGTCCCAAGACGAAGTGGAGAGGGAGAGGGAGGGGGCACCAAGGTGCAATAATGGAGTGCGTCAGATGGCCACGCCGGAAATGGCAGTCCCAAAAGGGTGAGGACAAGGGAAAAAAGGGCGTCTTCACCGTCACCATCCCCATTTACTGCCCTGGCTGGCTGGCTGCCTGGCCTTCTTCCTCATCAGTATGCTTTGCATTTGCTTCTTCAGCCTTCGGGCTGGGGGGCCTTCTTCCTCATCGCTATCCCCACCAAATCACCCATCTCCCTGACCTCCCTAGGCTTCTGTTTACCCGTCGAACTGAACCCACTATTGTTGGGTTTCATTTCCATCTTCTCCTTTATTAACTGGCATCCTAGTTGGATTGGATGCCACCCAGAGAGAAAAATGACAAGAGAAACAGAACAAACAGGGGGAGAGAAAACATAAAGAAATTTGGTGACATCACGACATGTTGTTGCGTCTGATTTCTTTAGCTATACACATCGGTAGTGACAACTTTTTCACCGCGGTCACGGTACAACAGAAGATCCACTAGATTTCATACAGCGGCCTGCTGCTGCTGCTACCACTGAGTGCGTTCGTGCGTGTGCGTGCCCCTTCGCTCGCAGCATCTGCCGCCGTAAAGAACCGGATCCCCATCTCCTTGAGGAGGAGATCCCAAAACTGTCCACGATTCCGCTACACCTAGCTAGCTCGCTGACTGGAGTAAGCACTGTACTAATCACTACTAGCTGATGAAGAAGAAACATCCCAGAAATGGGAGGTAAAGAGGAAGAAAAGGAGTCCTAATCAAGGCTGATCTATAAGGTCATCACCTAATTAGCCTTCTTCCCCCGAGTCCCTCTCCCTGCTTGCTTCTGCGTCATGGCTCTGTAATCTTGAATGAGCGGCGGCGTAGGACGAGGGCCCGATCTGCTTCGACGCTTGGCCGGTGGCGGACCGGCGGCGGGTGTGGCGGCTGCTGTCTGTAGTCAGCTAGTCCTTCCAGCAGACGAGCATGGTGACGCAGCGGCGCATGATGTAGAAGCGCGCCCGCTGCTCCTTCACCAGCCCCGCGCACCGGCTCGAGAACGACGGCTGCGGCGCGTAGTCGCTCGCCGCGGCGGCACCGGCGGAGCCGCGGCGGCCGATCGCGTGGACGTCCCTCACGCTGGACGACCTCTTCAGGAACGGGTCGCCGCCGGCTCCGGGTCCCGGGGCTCGCCTGCAGCTGCCGTTGTTCCGGCTCTTCTTGGAGAACTTCCACTTCTCGTCCACGTAGAACTCCATGGATGCGCGCTTCGCTGAGGCTGAACCGAGCTGAGCTGAGGCGGGTGTGTGAGGAGGAAGGAGAGTGTGTGGTGATGACGGTGTGGGGGCGTGAGGAATCCAAGCACTATTTATAACGGGGTGATGCACTCACTGCATAGACGGACCTGGGGGGGAGAACGAGCTGACGGACCGGAGAAATTTTTTGCCGATTTATATCATGATCGTATTTGTGTAAGAAACATTAGAACCGAATTGTTTCTTTGAAGATTTATCTCCTTTCATAGAACCAAACAGCTAATATAGTTTTAAAATCATGTTTTTAAGGACGTTCACAGAAGAAGAAAAAAGTGCACGGGCGTTGTCGTTGGTCGTTGCCACCAAAATGGGCGAATATTTTCTTTTTAAGGACGTTCACACAGCAAACAAATTGGACAAATCTGAATCTAACGATCTAGTTATACCTTTTTTTTCACCGTGCTACCATGAGTTTACCGTCCTGTAGTTAGACATGGCGAGCGATGTTCACAGTCAAAATTCCAAATTTAGTAGGCACGGCAGAGTCCATGTGAGTTCAATCAAAGCAAGAACGTACGGCTGGATTCTTTCGAGAGAGCTGTGCAAGTGTTCGTTTTCCATAAAACGATTCCGATTCCAACCCCCGTCACAGTTTCTCCCCTAAGAAATCGCGATCCAAAAGAGTGTAGTAAGCGGTAACATCTGATCTGGAACCGTTTGCTGTGTTTCTTCAGTGGTGCAACAAATTAGATGTACTGGCGCGTAATGAGTCGTGCCCCTGAACGCCTTCGGGTCGATGGCTTGAGATATTGGGTTATTGACTGATGGTTTTGCAGTCCAATCTGGGCTGAGTCAGATGGGCCTGGATGCGGGTCCTGCCGTGTTCCCTCGTGTCCACAGAGGCTAGCAGAGGATTTAATGCGCATGTCTCTTGGCGCAGTCGCCCCCACGCCCAGCGCCGTATACTCGTTTCACTCCAGTCCAATCGAAGGAAAGCCCTTGGGTAGTGTGGGGATTATTAGGCTTAGGTTTCAAGAAAAAGGAATAGCTAAATTTCTGTTATTATCATATCGCGCCATTGCCTATCCGAATCGATCTAAGCTAATTTACTTGTCATCCAATCATGTGTCTCGGCGTTTTATCATAGTTTGATGGGTCGCGAGTTTAGGCTTGCTTTATCGGGTAAGGTATGTGTGATCTCGCGCACGTTCTCCTGGTCGGCTGATTCTGCCGACCTGGCGTTCAAGATCAGCGGGCGCCTGGCTTGACTTACCGTGTGTAGACGACGGACGTGCGCGGCGGCTGGTCGTTGCTCCGGATGCCCGCCTCCGTGCGTGCGTGGCTCGGCGCATCCGGTGACCGCGTGACACGCCTCGGCCGGGTCCGTCTTGTCCCCCGCTCCGCAGGCGCAGAATCTCCCACGCGGAACGGGGCTTGGGGTCCGTAGCCGCCCGTCCCAACGGCAGGCGGCGTCGAAACAGCCGCGGAGGAACGCGGCCGTTCCATTTCATGGCGCTTCGCTCGGGCGCGCGGGAGACGCGACCGCGAGGCGAAGGCAACAAATGGAAGGGCGGACCGTTGGACCGGGCCGAAACGGTGGAACGGCGAGCAGACCCCGCAGTTGGGCTCGGCATCGGCGTGGGGCCGGCCTTATCCTAACCCGTCGTTGTTCGGTTGTTCCCGAGCACCGAGGGAACGATCAGCCCCGCGACGGGATGGCGAGCCCGTGCTCTCTCATGGCGTTTCCCGGCGCTGCCATACCGTCCACCCGTGCTATGCTGCCGCGTTCGATGATTCCAGGTTTGGCAAGGGACGCCGCCGCCCTTATCCAGTAGCCATGCTCTTCGAGGGGGACAGGCACTCCGCACTCGTATGGGCAGGCGACGGGAGCTCGTCGGGCTGTTGCTACCTAACAGTACACAAAGTCCAGCAGCAGGTGATGCGTGCAAATGGTCGGAGGCGCCGTCACGAACTCCTCTTCTGCAGAAGAAGAAAAGCGCCGTGCCTGGAAATTACACAGCGCGCAACGTAGCTGCAGATAACCGTCGCTTTCGTCTACAATCTTTGGCGTCCATGTTGCTGCGCAACCGATGTTCGTGGAAATGGCCACTTACAATTGATGGCGCCGTGGCAGAGGTGGCGTGCCCGGATGAAACTGCGAAGCCTAGGCGCTGTTGATTGTCGCTGGCCTGACGCAATCAACAGCTTTCGATCGCCGTCGCGTCGCAATTACTGGAGTCGATCGGGTCGTGCATTTGTAGGCAGGCACGCATGTCAACCCGCGCGCACGAGGTGGCACGTGGGGGCGTCGCGTGAACAGGCTCGTGGTTCGTCGGTCCCGATCAATCCATGGGCCAGCCCACCCATCTGCTCTCGTGGAAAGGGACTCCGCGCCGCGCGCCATGGTCTTCTTCTTCATCTCCTTATCCGCTAGATGTAGAAGTTGATCATTGTGCAGGCAGTGAATTTGGGCCCGACGGACAAGTACTTGAGCAAGTGATGTCCAATGAGCGGCCATGTGCCACTGTGCTTGGACGGGTTGGGATCGCACATTCACCATGGAGGTTTCTTTTTTTTTAAAATTATCACAATGAAGGTTTCATGGTACTCTCTCCGTTCTGAAATAAATGACGTTTAAGACAAAAAAATTAGTTTATTTTAAATTAAGTTAGCCATCTTAAACGTCATTTATTTCAAAACAGAGGGAGTACGGTAAAACCTCTTAGTCATATCCCTGTCTTTCGTTTAGGACTGAAATAATCTATTTGACAGCTCATCCTTTCTTTCACATGGCGAGATATAGTGAAGAATTTTGCAGCAGTTGATAATCTAAAAGCTATGTTATCGCTATGAAGTACATGATGATGAGCCCCTCAACAAAAGGTGTTGTCATAGGTATGCACAATCAGTTTGCCCATTTCTCCATAATTTCTCCAGACATGCGTACAAGTAACAGCCAAAGCAAATTCTAAATCGAACAAGGGTCATATCCCGTATAATTAACAAGTACCCCCTCCATCCTATTTCATTAGGATGTATGCCAATATTTAAAATTTTGAAAAAATTTTACTAGCAGTTACACTAACGATACATTAGCTTAACTAGTGATGCAAAAGTTGTTCCATTAGATTCGTGTTTCAGTGCACATTGGTATGGTTATGATTTTGTATACAGTAAGATCTATTACAAGAAACATTTTGTGATCAAAAGGTGTATCTTAAAAGACCATATCAAGTCAGACCACACCTTATAAAATAGGACGGGAACTATAATGCTACCATTTGGTGCGCGATAGTAGCCGGTATATGTTACTAGTACTATAGCACCGGCGATGAACAACACGCGTATATGTGGACAGTTGCAAGCACTCCAGTACAAGATGAATCAATTCCTGAGGAATGGTCAAATGTCTCAAACTATTATTATTGAACACGAGTTGCAACAACAGCTTGCAAACTAGCTCACATGAAGAAAGTGACCCTGTTTAACCTTTGGAAGAACGGGAACGAAAAAAATCCTCTTTAACCTTGGGAAGAAGTGGAAATCAGATAACGAGAGAAATGGATCCAATATTTGTCAATATAAGAGTTGGTCGAGTTTTAACACTTGGGAAGATCGGACGGCGGAGGCATCAGCTTCTGGTCAGGCAACGGACCGTCGTTCACCACCCATGCCATCTTCAAACCCCAGCTCGTGTGCACCTCCAGGTGACAATGCATGAACCAAACACCTGCCACGCCATATATTTTTGAGGAAAAAAAAGAGTAATCCGTCTACTCACCTAGTAGCGTCATCAAAACAACAACACAATATAGTTTTGCTCTCGGTCGGTACTCACCAGGATTATCCGCGAAGAATCTAATTGCGATCCATCCCCCTGCCGGCACGCCGACGGTGTTCCTCTGCACGGGGTCGACCAGGTTGAAGGCGGCCGGGTGCTTGGACGGGTCGTAGTTGCCGGATCCCTGCCCGACGACGAAGAAGTCGAAGCCGTGCAGGTGCAGCGGGTGGCTCTCGGCACCCAGGATGCTGGTGTCCTGCATCACCACCTCGACGCTCGTGTTGTACTGCAGCACCACCACCTTGGTCCCGTTGGAGACGTTGGTGTTGTTGGGCGGCGTGCCCGTGTAGTTGAACGGGTCCAGCGGCTCGAAGGGCAGGTCGGCGGTGTACACGCCGGCGACGCTGTCGTAGTGCGCCTGCAGGAGCGCCGTGGCGGGCATGTCGAAGGACACGTTGTTTATGGACGCCGCGAACTTGGTGCCGTTGGGGCCCTGGCACGTCTGGTTGGCGGGGCACGGGGTCGTGCCGAGCCCCACGGTGAAGAAGAAGGACCGGTCGACTCGTCGCGGCACGCTGGCCGGGTACGCTGCGCTGGCCAGGCTCCGGAGCCTGGAGCCGAAGTTGGCAGCGAAGGCCGTGTCGTTGATCGGCGGCAGCGTGGGGCGGAAGAGCGGGCGGCTCTTGATGTGGCCCGGCGGCGCGTACTCGAGGACGCCCGCGGCGGTGGTGTTGTCGAACGTGCCAGGGTTGGCCGTGGAGTAGGGGCGAGCCAGCATGAGGTGCGTGGCCGGGGGGCAGCCGGCGTGCGGCTTGGCGCGGAGGAGCAAGTTGGTGGTCTGGCCCGGGGTGACGAGGACGATGTCCGTGTCCAAGGGCTTCACGTACGCGGCGTCGACGTCCACGACGGTGAGCGTGTGGTTGGCGATGGAGAAGACGAGCTCGTTGTTGAGCGCAGCGTTGACGAGGCGGAGCATGTACAGCTTGCCCGGATGCACCTTCAGCTTGAACGTGTCTGCGGTACGGTCAGGAACATGGATCATCATTCATCAAACTGTACACGGGCTCCCGAAGAAAGAAGCTCTTCGTGGGCGTGCCCCCATGGGCCTTAATTTGCAGGTTTTACCTCTGCTTGAGAAGTTGTATAACGGACCGGGAAGCCCGTTGATCGTGAACGCATCCGAAACGTTTGGGCCTGCACCAGTCTGCAGCGCCTGCGCGATGATCGCCTCGGGGTCCGCGTTAAACCACTCTCCTGCACCATGATGATTGATGACACAGTATTTAATTAGCAGGTCGGCACGTCTCTACCGCCAGCTGCACGCACACGCAGAGCATGGCAGCAGTACGCACCGAAGACGATTGGGATCTCCTTGTCCGGCTTTGGGAACGGGTAGGGCACGCCTCGCTTGGGGAAGATGACGATAGGGCCGTAGAGCGTGGCGCGCATCCAGGAGACGTGCGCGTGCCAGAAGAGGGTGCCCCGCTGCCCGGTCACGGTGAAGTTGTACACGTAGCTCCGCCCAGTCTGGATCGGGCACTGCGTCACGTACGCCGGCCCGTCGTACCAGCCCGTCCGCAGCTGCCGGACTCCGTGCCTGCGCGCAAAACATCGATGGTTTTGTTCAAAATGTAGCCAGCTAACAGTGCGTTCGTCGAATCTGGGAAGCTAGTTCCGGGTGTGGAGTGACATAGCCTAGCATGAATTAAGAAGGAGATGCAAAACTTAATTACCAATGGATGGTCACGTTGTCCTTGATATTGTTAACCACCTTGACGACGACGCGGTCGCCATCCCTGGTGACTATTTTGGGGCCGGGGAACTTGCCGTTCACCGTCGGGATGGCGCGGGTGGTGCCCAGCCGCGTCACGTTCTGCATTGTAACCTGCCAACCCAAGCTCACAGATGATGAAACGACACATGATGAGCCTGGGGCAACACCAGCGAAGTCCCAAAGAATGCACAGACATGCATTTAACCTGCTGCATGATACATATCGAAAATGCACATACATTGAAGGTGTAGTATCTCGTCGTGCCGACCGAAGCCTGAGGCAACACCAGCAAAGTTCCAAAGAACGCGAGCAATGCAAGACAGGGCAGCTCCATATCTCGCTCCTCGAATTTGCGATCGCAATGTAGAGGAGGGAGGTGATAGCTAAGCTTGTTAGCTGGAACGGACAGTGGTCATACGATGTGGGAAGAACAAGAGGTTATATAGCAAGGACATTGCTGATGGTGTGGTTGCAGTTTATTTTGTAGGTGAGGATATGATATTTTCCCTTTTCTTTTTCCTAGCGGAAGAAAACACGGGGAAGAATTGGGTGACGATGATGATCAGGGGAGAAAGGCGATGACACGAGAGAGGGAAAAGGTCGAAGCTAGCGCCAGTGCTTTTCGCTGCTCATGTGCAAAAGAGTTGGGTCGGGCTGGCTTTTAGAGTGCAGGCAAAGGAATTGTTTCTTTTTCATCACACAGGCGCTTTCCGACCACAGATATAACCAAGGATATAATTCCTCTAAACACAGAACATTTCTTTCTAATTAATTTGTCTATTTGATTGATTTCGAATGGTTATCAGGGTAGTACGCTCCACTAATCTAAATGTTTAATCATGATGCAGCAACCTGGAGCGTATTCCTGACTAAAATTCGCGCTTAGCTGTATCTGATATTCCATTCTCCTGAAAGATCGACACATCCTTCGCGCTGTTTGTTACGATCTCATTGTCGCGTCACATCAACGGTTTCTGATTAATACTGGCGTGGATCAGATCGTCGCTTGGTAGTTAAATTCTCCACGGTTTCAGTCCTATTTTGCACAGAATGACTGACTAGGCGGAGATTATAATACTGCAGCCTACACACTTACAGAGTCAAAACACCATGAGCTGAACAGGCACCTAACAAGACACTGTATATGTCATCGGGTTGAGATAATCCATGATTGAATCATATATATAGCTTTTAGGCCTTGTCTGTCCAGTATCCAAAGCCAGTTTGGGCGCAACAGAGTGCTGAATTCACGTTTGGACGACCCAGATCATCTCGGTCTCGGGTGTCAACCACCGCGTCGATTGGAGTTGGACATAGGTCGGCGAAGGGCTGTCCTGACCTATGAACGATGGTTCGTTTCCGCCAAGAGCGTAGCTGAGAAGTCACTATGTCAGACTAGGTTTCCAAAAGAGGGAGCGCAAGATCACATAGCGTCTGCACAACACGTTTGTGAAATATAATCAGATACTGTTATGTGACCAAAGAACAGCAGCGTGCACAAACATAAAACACGATTGCTACATCTGACGATCCAAAGCAGGTACAGAGCTACAAACCAAACTGCTGATGGTCGATACTGTCACTGAAGTTTTAACAGCATTACGCCTTGCTGTTTTGTAAGAATTTCTTCCCTGTCCATGCACAGTCTTATTTTGCATTAATGAAAACAGGGGGTGTAACACCCACATTTTTTTTTCTCTCCTCCGGCCCAGCCCACATCCCCCCCAACCCTAGCTTTTTTTCTTTCCTTCTCCCTCCCGAGCCTCCCCCCGCTGCTGGACTCCTCACTAGCGCCGCCGCCTGCCCCGTCTCGCTCCCTCCCGCGCCGCCTCCCCCATCGTCTCTGCCCGCGCTTCGACCCCGCCTCCCCTGCGCGCGCTCCTCACCGCGCCTGCTACTGCCGCCCCGCCACTTTCGCGCCTCCGGCCAGCGCCCTACCCGTCGCCTCTCCCCCAAACGCCGTCGCGCCGCCAGCTCCGCCTCGTGCCCCTCCTGGCCGCGCCCACCCTCGGGTTCCTCTCCCCGCCGCCTCCCTCGCCTCCGCGCACGAGCGCCCCTGCGCTCGAGCCCCCGGCCGGCGCGCACGCTCCCACACTGCCGGATTCGCTGCCATGTCGCGCCTGCCCCCGAGCTCTCCATCACGGCGCATCCCTCCCCCCGCCGCCAGCTCCACCCCTCTCCACAGCGCCGCGCCCGTCCACCTCCGTCCGACGCCCTCCCTCGCCACCGATGTTTCTCCTCTCACTACAGTCGCCGCACCGCCCATTCCCGGCCGACGCATCCCCTTCCGCCAATCTCCACTCTGGGCCCGCCCCGGCCAGCGTGCCTCCCCCACGGCCGCCAACTCCGCTGACCCTGCCTCCCCGCTCGGGCCTTCGCCTCTGTACCCTCGCTCCTCGACGCCATGCTCACCCGCAACATCCTCACACACCACAGGGCGCTCTCGCTCGACCACTCTGGCTGATTCTGCCGTCTCAGGGATAGTAAGCATGTTCATGTTGTTCTTGGATTGTTCCTTATCCATGAATTGATTTCTTTTTATGTGTAGAAATGTGCATTCTGTCTGATTGGTTGCTGAGCAACAAGTAGCTTGAACTGTTGCTTGGACATGGCGGGCGATGAGGCTGCGGAGGGAAGCCGAAGCAGAAGGCGGGTGGATCTAAACATGTACCTCAATCTCCCTCCGTTGCCGCCGTCGAGCGCTGCGCTATCGCTCTACTTGGAACGCCGACAAGTTTTCCTCGGGGTTCTTTCAACACGGACACCCGCTCGCGTGTCTAGCCCGATGAGTTCCGGTGAGCATATCCGCCTCTCCCAGATGAGTTGTTAGTTTCGCTCATACCCTCCATCTACTAACAACACCAACATCTTTGCCTCGCTATGGTGCACGTCAAGGACCCGAGGAACGCACGGAAACGGGACCCCAACGGAGATCCCGATGAGAATCAAACCATGTCGCTACTCCTCCATGCCAAGAACTTCCTTCCAGCTCTCCCTGAATCACGCCTACCCCCTCGGTGAGTCCCCCCTAGCGATCCTTTTTCCTTTTCCGATTCGTAGCTACCCGTAGGGAGGCCCGTAGGTGTAGATCGATGCAATTCCAGCAAGCTTCGGCTCGGATCCATGGCGGGCCACCGCGCGCGGCCGTCACCGGCGGTTGGTTCGGTCGGGGTAGACCCGAATGGTTCGATCTCGTGCCAACGGCCGAGATTATAGTGTGCGTACCGGTTCGGGATTTTAGGTCCCAGCCGATGGCGCCTGATTCGACGTTCCTCATCAAACGAGTCATTTCCCGCGGTGAATTTCGGGCCCAACCCCCTGGGACTTTTAGGTTAGCGCAACCGAACCCTGGTTTTCGCAAAAATCAACCCTAGGCTCTCTAGGAATTAGGGAATGCGCGGTAGATTTGATCTTAGGCCCCGATAACCCTATGATTTATTACTTCAGCCCTAGAATTCACTGAATAGGACAGTTTAGCCCCTGTAGTTGTCGGAAAATAGCCATTTTAATCCCTGAGTAGATCCGGAATTTCCAAAAAACACCTCCATAGCATTGATTTTACATGTAGGACCCTGTAAATAGGATTAAATAACATGGCAGCCCCTAGATCTTAGCAGAAACACCCCTAAACCCTGTTGTACCACATGAAACACCCTGCTGCAATTTGAAAATTACAGTTTCTCCCCTTGGCACAATCTGTTCTAGCATTTTAGCACATATTATCTGCTGTAAATTAGCCAATAAACCCCTAGGACCTTACTAAAATTGCAAGTTACACCCTGGAATAGTCCAAAATTTTATTTTAACATCTGGGACATTACTGTAATTTAGCAGCCACGCCCATTGTATCTTTTAGTCCACCAAAAAGCCCCTAGGAGCATGCTGAATTTACATTCCAGCACTTGTGTGACTGCTGAGTTTACAAAAACACCCCTGTTTGGTGTCACACTCACATTTTAGGCTCTAGTTAGTTATGTTTTTTTACAAAAATGACCCTATAGCATGATGATATCACAACTTGAAACCCTATTAGTTGTTGTTTTATACATAGAACACCAACCTAAGAATTTAGGAATGCGTAATAATATATAAAATATATAATATAATGTCATCTTGCACATCATAGGAAATTTATGACCTAGAAATTGAATAATGAGAAAGCACACGACACATAATAGGTTCTCCTTGTATGTAATGCAATATCCAAGATTTGTGGTTTCGGGGTCATTTCTTAATTAGTTCCTTTGTTATGTTCATTGCACACGTGATGGCGCGGATAAAAATTAGTCCTGAGCCGATGTTCGACCTGCAAGCCCAAGCGATTGAAGATGAAGAGTTCGATCCGTGGACTGGGCAACAATATAAGAAAAAGGCAAGTGCCCCTGACCATTTTGCTCCTTCTTAGGATTATTAGCTAGAATTGCATGCATGTCTTAAATTAGAATCCCATGCTAGGTTGTTTACTAGAATTTCTTTACCATTCCTTGTAGCGTGGGTTTGGGATTAGATAGGATTATGTTTTATGTCATTTACACATGATTAGCCCTGCTTAGATGATGGGATTGGGAGTAAATTTACATTATTGATATTATCATGATCATTGAGATGTTGTGTGGAGAATATATATGGTATATATATGTGGGATGTAGAGATAGAGATCTAGCAGGCTGGTTGGTCCATGGTGGGTGCCGAGTGCACGAGACTCGGATTTGCGGTTAGTGGCCTGTGTAGATCCTAAGGACAGGTTCGTGGGACTCCGTGAACTAGCTTATATCGTGCCACCACAAGAACTGGTATGGGACAGAGTGACCAATTAATTAGGTGTATTTCTGATGTAGTGTGAGTGTGTGGTAGGTGCGGGGAATGGGAGTCGGGCGAGACTACCCTGGGATCCGCAAGGCTCAAGAGGGGGCCACTGCAGGCGGAGGTAAAGTAGACTCTAGGAGGTCATAGGTGTAAAACCTCAATGGGCTCATACTCGTCGGGATTCTCTTTGTAAAGGTCACATCGTGATCTCCTGGACGCACACCTTAGGAAGTGTGAAAGGGAGGTTTTAGTCCACCTGGCGACAGGGGACGAAATCACGACTTGTGGGTAAAGGGTACAAACTCTGCAGAGTCAAAACTGTTTAGATAGGCGTGCTCACCGTCAAGAGCGGGCTAGTAACTCTCTCATTATTAGCATGGTTTTGGTTGGATTGGACTGGATTGGTGGTTTTGGGATGTGGTTGGTTGGTTTTGGGAGATGGATATAGATGATTTTCGAGATATTCAGAGGATTGGTTGGGATGGTTGTGGTATTCACCTAGTAAATAGGATGCTTAATAAGATTAAGGTATGAGTTGCTTAGTGCATAAGCCATGTTTAGCCTTCCTTTTTTCTTACCTCATCATGCATAAAACTTTACCACACTTGCTGAGTACATTATGTACTCAGACGTTTGTCTTTTTCCTCTTTTATAATTGTTGCTTAGTGAAAAGAAGACTAAATGAAGATGGTGTGAAGAAGTTCACGTTGCTGCCAGTCGATTCTCCTGTGGACGGCCCTAGAAGTTTCTCCTCTTCCGCTGCTATTCGAGACTCATCTAAGGTACAAACGTCGTTTATTTTCGATATATAACTGTTTATCACAATATGTCCTACGTGTATGAATAAACCGATCCTGACATACACGTAGATTACGGCCAGTTTTACTCTTTATAAAACGGGTGTGACAGGGGCCTCCGCTGCCGATTTCCTTAGAAAAAAATACTGTAACTGAAGTTACTGCGAACTGAAGCTACGAGGGCCACGTGAACTGTAACACCCCACTTTATAATTGTGCAAATAAAATTTCCAAATTCAAACTGCTTAGGGACTTGCTTGTATTCAAATTTGAATTTGAAGAAAACTTAGAATCAAAGGGAAAACTTCAAAAGACCCCACACTCAAAATTTGGGCCGAAACCCAAGCCTCCCCCGCAGCCCATATTAAAGCCCAACAAAAAAAAAAATCCTGGCATTGGATTCCTCTTTATCTCCATGACACGTGGGACCCACCCGTCAGCGCCTTCTTTCTCCTTTCTTCTCTGCACTGGCTGCTCCTCCCCCGGTCAAAAGGGCACAACCGAAAGCAAAAAGGAAAAAAAAGGGGGCCTCGGATCCTCCAGCCGCCCGCCCCATCTTCCTCCTCTAGCCCTCGCGTCGCGCTGCTCCTTCCTGGCACCCGAGCGCCCCGGCCGGCGCCCCCCTCGATCCCCCCCCGCCGTCTTCCTCCTCCCCGGACCCCGCGCTTGCGCCCCCGCGCCCGAGCCCTCGCCGCTCCTCCATCCGGTCCGCCGCCACCTGCTCCTCCTCACCCCGCGCGCCGCGCGCCCAGCCCGAGGCCGCTTCTTCCGCCGCGCCCCTCCCAACTCCAGCCCCCATGGACTCCGCCGCCCTAGCGCCGCGCCCCACCGCCCTCGCAGCCGGCGGGAGCCCTCACCCCCACGCCTTGCGCCACCAACCGGCGCTCCGCTTCTGTTTACCTCAGCGGCGCCGCGCCCCCGTGCCTGCCCCGACCGGCGCGCCGCCCCGAGCGCCCCCACTCCCGTCGCCTCCGGCTCCCAGCCGCTCATCTTGTGGTCGCCGCGCCCTGCGCCCCGGCCTGGCGCGCTCCCCATCGCTGAACTCGCCCTCGCCTACGCCTCGCGCCGCAGCAGCCGTCCGCAAGCTCCTCCTCCTCCCTCTAGAACCCCCCCGTGCTCGACCTCCACCGCCATCGCTGCAGCGCCTCCTCCCTGACCCCACCCCAACCTTCGAGCTCCTCGCTGCCGCCTTCACCACGCCTTGCCGCCCCTGTAGCACCGCAGCCTGCCCCAGCCCCACTGCCTCCCCCACCGTCGCTGCTTGAGCTCCACCAACCGCTCCTCCAACAGCTGTCGTTGTGTCGCTGCCGCGCCCGGCCGGCGCAACCGCCCCAACGCCGCGTCGCCGACTACCGCCGGCGAGCCACCTCTCCCGGCGCTCCCTTCCTCGTCCGTGTCGCCGCCTCAACGATACCCAGCATACGATCGACATCATGCAGCGGCTCAAGTTCTGCCTTACATTCTCGGCCTACACTGTGTTGATCGGCGCGCTGGCGCCGGTGGATGAGGTGAAAGGGATCTGTCTCGAGCCTGACGTTGTGTTGTATTGTGTGTGCATCGATTGTGTTGAGAAGGCTGGGAATGTGGACATGACCTGAAAGTTCTTCTATGAGTTGAAGGTGCAAGGGCTTAGGCCCGATGATGTGTCATACATGAGATTTGGGTGCTCTGCAAGGCGGGGAGGCTCTGCGAGGCCCAGGAGCTGTTGGATCAAATGGAGGCAGAAAGGTCAGTGCCTTGTGCATATGCATACACTAATATGATCATGGGATATTGGTCTGTTGGGCAGATTGAGGATGATTTGTTAAAAAAAAAAAGGTAAATGATCCAAGACAATTTCTGAGCACATCCTTAACCGCACTTTCTGCACAGGTTCCTAGGAGCTTAGGCTCCTCGTCTACAACCGCTGAAGAAGACCTCAGTCCTCGTGTCGTCCTCTACACCGGCGGGCACAAGATGGCGATGTGTGCGCTCGTACCCGGTGTATGCTCCGCGTCCCGCGTCGTCTACGTGCTCTTCGACGACGCCCCGAATCCTTTCGAGGTCATGGTCTACGCGTCGACCACCGCGCCATGGCCATGGTGCTCCTCCGCAAGCTTTTGCCTTGTCGCCCTTCCTCTCGGTGAGTCGTTACGCCACCTGATCCCACTCCTCCTTCATTCCACATTTCGTCGATCTAACCCGTTGTGCGACGTCGCAGGGTTATCGGAAAACTCTTCCGGAAGCTCTCTGGTACGGATCAATATCCCAACCCCGGCTTCGCCAATGGCCGGTGAGTTTCTCCATCCCTCGTCGACGTCATGTCGTTTCATTCGTTTTCCCATAGCCCTGACGACGCTAACGTCTTTGCCATGCACCAGAACGCGACTCGGACCCAAAGAAACACGTGGGAAGGACATTCCAACGGCGATCCCGACAATGCTCGAAGAACGTAGCCGCGAGCCATGTTCTTCTCCTTCCCGGGCCGCATCAACCCTCTAGGGTTTGTGTGTGTACAAGTGACGATCAAGGAACAACACGAAGGCATAGAAGATCAAGATGATTGACCCCTGGACTGAGCAATGCTAAAAGGGAAAAGGCAAGTGCCCTTGACCATATTTCTCCATTTTTAGGATTTTAGATAGAATTGCATGCTTAGGTCTTAAATTGAATCCCATGTGTTGGTTGTTTACTAGTATTTCCAATATCTGCCTTGTAGCCGGGATGGGTAGTATAGGGTTTACCTTTATGTCATTATTTTCATGCTTAGCCCTGCTTAGTAAATGGGATGGGAGTAATTTACATTAATGTTATATTATCATGATCATTGAGATGTGGTGTGCAGATATATATATATATATGTGGTATATATATATATATGTGGTGATGTACGTGGTGTATGAGATGGGTAGTGTAGGGATCTAGCAGGCTGGTGGGTTACGGTGGGTGCTGAGTGCACGAGACTCGGGTTTGTGGCTAGTTAGCCTGTGTAGATCCTAAGGACCGGTTCGTGAGACCTGTCAACTGGCTTATACAGTGCCACCACAAGAACTGTTATGGGGCAGTGTGGCCAATTAAGTTGTTCCTATCTTTCCTTGTGTACACCAGAGAGATGTGTAAGTGGCGCAAGAGGGGGCTTCTGCGGCAGAGGTTTCAGAGTGCCGCAGCGGTGAATCCTTAGCGGGTGTGCACGGGTTGGGTAGTGCAATGTAAAGGCCTTGTCGTGTACTCCTGGCCCCACACCATAGGGAGTGTGAGAGGGCGGAAAGGAGTTTCTTGAGTCGCCGACGGGTGATGAAAACACGACTTGTGGGTAAAGGGTACAAACTCTGCAGAGTCAAAACTGTCTAGACAGCCGTGCTCACGGTCAAGAGCGGGCTGGTAACTCTCTCATGATTAGTGTGGGTTGGTTTGGTGTGGTTTGGGAATATGGTGGCTTGGATTGAGATAAATGAGATTACAGTGATAGTGGAGATCACTGGGAGATATGTTTGGGTTGGGTGGGAACTTCACTAAATAAATAGGACGCCTAATAAGACTAAGGATAGGTTGCTTAGTGCTTAACCCGTGTCTAGCCTTTCTTGTTAAATGCCTGCATGTCATCTACTTCCCACACTTGCTGAGTACATTATGTACTCATGCGTTTGTCTTTTTCCTCTATTATATTTGTTGCTCAGTGAAAAGAAGATCAAATGAAGACGGTGTGAAGAAGGTCACGTAGCTGCCAGTCGATTCGCCTGTGGACGGCCCTACATGTTTTTCCACTTCCGCTGCTAATCCAAAACTCATTTTAAGGTATGTACGTTGTTTACATTCGATATATAACTGTTTATCACTAATGTCCTACGTGTATGAACTAAACCGATCCTGGCATACACGTAGATTGCGGCCGGTTTGCTCTTTGTAAAACCGGGCGTGACAAAGTGGTATCAGAGCTATATATCGACTCTAGGCACGTGACCTTAGTTGAAAAGACTCGTAAGACTTCCTTTTGATCCCACTTATGAAGACCAAGAATCGACTCAACCGATGGGAGCTTAAAGATCAACATGCGAAGATAACTCGGAGCGAGAAGAAGATTTCTTGAAGATTAGTATATGACACTCGTTTAGATTCTTGAACTGTTCGCCTAGTGAAGCCCATGCGTTTGCTCATAACGAACTAAAAACACATTGTTTGAAAACTAATAACACTTTTCTATTTAAGGGGGGTAGCACATCACGTTTCACACTTTCGTTAGGATTGGATTCGGTAAACACAATGTCGACAAAGTCACTTGAGGAAGGAAGAGATACCAAGAAGATGCTCGACCAACGGAACAACAAGTTTTGAAGATCTTCATAAAGCCAATGGCCTTGTGTAGGACGCATTCTAGTTTAGTAGAACCTAAACACCCTTGATCTTATCTACATCATCGTTTGACTTGCTTATCTTCATATATGAGTACAACTCCATATAAGACCTCATCCCAGCAAAATGTGCCTCTATATTGCCAATTGTAAGGAAGAACCTCTCCCGCCAACGAAGCTCCTAAAACCTAGATCACTAGAATCTCGGGACGAGATTCCGTTTAAGGGGGGTAGTGTTGTAACACCCCACTTTATAATTGTGCAAATAAAATTTCCAAATTCAAACTGCTTAGGGACTTGCTTGTATTCAAATTTGAATTTGAAGAAAACTTAGAATCAAAGGGAAAACTTCAAAAGACCCCACACTCAAAATTTGGGCCGAAACCCAAGCCTCCCCCGCAGCCCATATTAAAGCCCAACAAAAAAAAAAAATCCTGGCATTGGATTCCTCTTTATCTCCATGACACGTGGGACCCACCCGTCAGCGCCTTCTTTCTCCTTTCTTCTCTGCACTGGCTGCTCCTCCCCCGGTCAAAAGGGCACAACCGAAAGCAAAAAGGAAAAAAAAGGGGGCCTCGGATCCTCCAGCCGCCCGCCCCATCTTCCTCCTCTAGCCCTCGCGTCGCGCTGCTCCTTCCTGGCACCCGAGCGCCCCGGCCGGCGCCCCCCTCGATCCCCCCCCGCCGTCTTCCTCCTCCCCGGACCCCGCGCTTGCGCCCCCGCGCCCGAGCCCTCGCCGCTCCTCCATCCGGTCCGCCGCCACCTGCTCCTCCTCACCCCGCGCGCCGCGCGCCCAGCCCGAGGCCGCTTCTTCCGCCGCGCCCCTCCCAACTCCAGCCCCCATGGACTCCGCCGCCCTAGCGCCGCGCCCCACCGCCCTCGCAGCCGGCGGGAGCCCTCACCCCCACGCCTTGCGCCACCAACCGGCGCTCCGCTTCTGTTTACCTCAGCGGCGCCGCGCCCCCGTGCCTGCCCCGACCGGCGCGCCGCCCCGAGCGCCCCCACTCCCGTCGCCTCCGGCTCCCAGCCGCTCATCTTGTGGTCGCCGCGCCCTGCGCCCCGGCCTGGCGCGCTCCCCATCGCTGAACTCGCCCTCGCCTACGCCTCGCGCCGCAGCAGCCGTCCGCAAGCTCCTCCTCCTCCCTCTAGAACCCCCCCGTGCTCGACCTCCACCGCCATCGCTGCAGCGCCTCCTCCCTGACCCCACCCCAACCTTCGAGCTCCTCGCTGCCGCCTTCACCACGCCTTGCCGCCCCTGTAGCACCGCAGCCTGCCCCAGCCCCACTGCCTCCCCCACCGTCGCTGCTTGAGCTCCACCAACCGCTCCTCCAACAGCTGTCGTTGTGTCGCTGCCGCGCCCGGCCGGCGCAACCGCCCCAACGCCGCGTCGCCGACTACCGCCGGCGAGCCACCTCTCCCGGCGCTCCCTTCCTCGTCCGTGTCGCCGCCTCAACGATACCCAGCATACGATCGACATCATGCAGCGGCTCAAGTTCTGCCTTACATTCTCGGCCTACACTGTGTTGATCGGCGCGCTGGCGCCGGTGGATGAGGTGAAAGGGATCTGTCTCGAGCCTGACGTTGTGTTGTATTGTGTGTGCATCGATTGTGTTGAGAAGGCTGGGAATGTGGACATGACCTGAAAGTTCTTCTATGAGTTGAAGGTGCAAGGGCTTAGGCCCGATGATGTGTCATACATGAGATTTGGGTGCTCTGCAAGGCGGGGAGGCTCTGCGAGGCCCAGGAGCTGTTGGATCAAATGGAGGCAGAAAGGTCAGTGCCTTGTGCATATGCATACACTAATATGATCATGGGATATTGGTCTGTTGGGCAGATTGAGGATGATTTGTTAAAAAAAAAAAGTAAATGATCCAAGACAATTTCTGAGCACATCCTTAACCGCACTTTCTGCACAGGTTCCTAGGAGCTTAGGCTCCTCGTCTACAACCGCTGAAGAAGACCTCAGTCCTCGTGTCGTCCTCTACACCGGCGGGCACAAGATGGCGATGTGTGCGCTCGTACCCGGTGTATGCTCCGCGTCCCGCGTCGTCTACGTGCTCTTCGACGACGCCCCGAATCCTTTCGAGGTCATGGTCTACGCGTCGACCACCGCGCCATGGCCATGGTGCTCCTCCGCAAGCTTTTGCCTTGTCGCCCTTCCTCTCGGTGAGTCGTTACGCCACCTGATCCCACTCCTCCTTCATTCCACATTTCGTCGATCTAACCCGTTGTGCGACGTCGCAGGGTTATCGGAAAACTCTTCCGGAAGCTCTCTGGTACGGATCAATATCCCAACCCCGGCTTCGCCAATGGCCGGTGAGTTTCTCCATCCCTCGTCGACGTCATGTCGTTTCATTCGTTTTCCCATAGCCCTGACGACGCTAACGTCTTTGCCATGCACCAGAACGCGACTCGGACCCAAAGAAACACGTGGGAAGGACATTCCAACGGCGATCCCGACAATGCTCGAAGAACGTAGCCGCGAGCCATGTTCTTCTCCTTCCCGGGCCGCATCAACCCTCTAGGGTTTGTGTGTGTACAAGTGACGATCAAGGAACAACACGAAGGCATAGAAGATCAAGATGATTGACCCCTGGACTGAGCAATGCTAAAAGGGAAAAGGCAAGTGCCCTTGACCATATTTCTCCATTTTTAGGATTTTAGATAGAATTGCATGCTTAGGTCTTAAATTGAATCCCATGTGTTGGTTGTTTACTAGTATTTCCAATATCTGCCTTGTAGCCGGGATGGGTAGTATAGGGTTTACCTTTATGTCATTATTTTCATGCTTAGCCCTGCTTAGTAAATGGGATGGGAGTAATTTACATTAATGTTATATTATCATGATCATTGAGATGTGGTGTGCAGATATATATATATATATATGTGGTATATATATATATATGTGGTGATGTACGTGGTGTATGAGATGGGTAGTGTAGGGATCTAGCAGGCTGGTGGGTTACGGTGGGTGCTGAGTGCACGAGACTCGGGTTTGTGGCTAGTTAGCCTGTGTAGATCCTAAGGACCGGTTCGTGAGACCTGTCAACTGGCTTATACAGTGCCACCACAAGAACTGTTATGGGGCAGTGTGGCCAATTAAGTTGTTCCTATCTTTCCTTGTGTACACCAGAGAGATGTGTAAGTGGCGCAAGAGGGGGCTTCTGCGGCAGAGGTTTCAGAGTGCCGCAGCGGTGAATCCTTAGCGGGTGTGCACGGGTTGGGTAGTGCAATGTAAAGGCCTTGTCGTGTACTCCTGGCCCCACACCATAGGGAGTGTGAGAGGGCGGAAAGGAGTTTCTTGAGTCGCCGACGGGTGATGAAAACACGACTTGTGGGTAAAGGGTACAAACTCTGCAGAGTCAAAACTGTCTAGACAGCCGTGCTCACGGTCAAGAGCGGGCTGGTAACTCTCTCATGATTAGTGTGGGTTGGTTTGGTGTGGTTTGGGAATATGGTGGCTTGGATTGAGATAAATGAGATTACAGTGATAGTGGAGATCACTGGGAGATATGTTTGGGTTGGGTGGGAACTTCACTAAATAAATAGGACGCCTAATAAGACTAAGGATAGGTTGCTTAGTGCTTAACCCGTGTCTAGCCTTTCTTGTTAAATGCCTGCATGTCATCTACTTCCCACACTTGCTGAGTACATTATGTACTCATGCGTTTGTCTTTTTCCTCTATTATATTTGTTGCTCAGTGAAAAGAAGATCAAATGAAGACGGTGTGAAGAAGGTCACGTAGCTGCCAGTCGATTCGCCTGTGGACGGCCCTACATGTTTTTCCACTTCCGCTGCTAATCCAAAACTCATTTTAAGGTATGTACGTTGTTTACATTCGATATATAACTGTTTATCACTAATGTCCTACGTGTATGAACTAAACCGATCCTGGCATACACGTAGATTGCGGCCGGTTTGCTCTTTGTAAAACCGGGCGTGACATGAACACACAGCTTGCACGTACTGTTAGTGTTACCGTTCATCTGTCTGTACCCTTCCACTTCCACACGTGTCCATGTAATGGAGATATAGCCTTCTTAGCGCGCCGTATGGGTGTCTTTTCTGCAAGCTCTTGTTCCTGTCTAAGCTCCCTTGGCACGGCACCTTTACTCTGTCTTGGACATAAAGGAAACGACTTTGAGTAAAACTATGATAATCTCCTCGCATTGCACAACCGGAAGCAGACGCAGACAATAATGAAGGAGTTTTTCACTTTCCAGTAGATGGTTTGTGGTTGGTGACAGGCGACAGGACGTGCATCTGATGATCTGATCTGGCCTTTATGTTGCTACCGGGACAGTGACGCGGCATCCTACGCAGATTCCCGAATTGCGAAGGATGTGTTCCTCTGGTCGATCTCCTAGCTCGTGGAGACTCTGGTATGCTGCTTCGTGCATAATGGAGGAACTCATTAGTCGTTTTGTTCTCAAGTTTGTGCCGCAGGTTGGCAAACCTGACCAAATGATATGCATGGCGATTTCAGTCCCGCTTCGAAAATATTATTGTTATTATTATTATTACTACTATATTTTCTGTAAAAGTACGGCAATGGAAGCGGGTCTAATAAGGTAGAGAAAACTTCGCGGAATGTGGTTTTGCAATAGATTTACTGTGGGTTTTGCCGTTGATGTCAGATTTGAACTGAGCAAGCTGAACTTCGCCGAAGCCGGTAGCTCAAGAAGATGAACGAATTTCAACAGAAAGTGCTCACTTTTTTTGTGGCATCTAACGCCAGTTGAAGCAACCTCATCTAGTGCTCGTAAAATAAATAATATCTGATGGATTCTTACCACGCACAAAAATAAAAAGCTTGTGGCCAGACGCGTGCTTTGTGGCCTCAGAAATGTGTGGAGCAAGTACATTTTTCCCAGTGCCGTTTGAGGTGCAACGTCGGTATAATAACGCAGGAAGAAGGTAGAATAGAATACCTTTTTTGTGTCGCGTCGTCAGGAAATATCTGGATCGAAGCCACCAGGGTCGATGCGGAGAACAACCAATAACTGGGCAATGTTGAAGTCCTGACGAGACGACCCAACGTAGCGCGCCAATACGCTGCCTGTATCATCATCAGTCCACGCAAACTGTACTTGGGCATACGAAGCCCGGTGTTGGTTTCAGCCCATGTTGCCGAAACGCGAGTTCAGATGCACAACCGAGGTCCATTAGGACGGAGGCCCGAGACCTCGGCCCCGCGGCGCGGCGGAGAAAGGACTGGTGAATCTTCGTTTACGCACGCCGCCGTGCGGCGCTCGTTGGGCGAGCGGAGCCGTTGGTGTTGCTCGGCGCTGACGGCCGCATTGCTCTCTGCCACGACAAAGAGGAGTCCACATCCTCCGCGCCAAGGCGGCATCCGCACGCCGTTGGGAGGTCGGTGGGCGTCGCGCCGCGCCGGGCGAAAACGAGAAACCGCACTTTCGCAGTAGCTGCACTCGTTTCCTCACGGGCCGCTGCTGTCTCGGAAGAAGAGCAGTGCGGCGCGCATCGCCTTACGATCCTGGCTCACCGCGAATTCAACAAGTTTAGCCAAAGGAAATTACCCGTTTTCCTTTTTTTAACCCTGAATCACATGGGACGGCGAACAAGCACTAACACGTGTCACACGCATCACGTGTTCGTCGTTCTTTCGCGTCGTCCATGCTCTTTCTTCGAGCACGAGGTAGCGCGTGACCGGTGAGAGCAATAATTTTAGTTTGCGGTGTCAAACTTGCGCAAGATATGGGATCGGCTCCTCCATTGGGAAGGCTTCACGTGGAAGTGTTAAAACTTGCAAAATCGCGGTGTCACGTCCGGAGCTGTTGACCGATAAGATGCTAGGAGATCTGTACCGATCTTTGGCCCGCGTTTTCAGACGCTGACGGGGGAATAGAGGGGCGGCAGCTGCTGCGGACCGGAGCGTCCCTGGAAGGTGGAAACAGCGAGCCACTGATGATACTGCCGTGCGACTGCCTATGAAATGAAACAGTTTAGAGCAGGTTTCTGTGGGCGACGCACGACAACGGAAAAAAAATGCACCAGAACACTGTTTCTGCGTGACAGACACATCGCCATGTCTTATTCAGATTTCAGACCCCATCTTCATTCTTCAGGCTTCAGGAGTTCAGAGAGATGCTCACCACTTGCGTTGCCGTGTGCTCTCTCTTTCTCGCGAGGTGAGTACGTAGTTGACAACGTTATCATGCATCACTGGCGCGCATTCTGCGGCTGCGAGGATCCGTGGTCTAAGGTCATAACTTTCTCTTTCACGAAGGACAAATTAACCAGCTAGCGCGACCCAATTATAGGACCTGAAAAGTTCAGCTTCGACGAGCACAGAAAGAACCAACGCCTAACCCAGCAAAGGTCACACACGTCACACGTATCATGCCAGCTTGACCCCGAGCGGTGCACACGAACACCGCATCTCGACCGTCACCGATCACCATGATGAGATGTCAATTCCTGGCGCATCTGCAGCGGCTTTCAGCGCACCACGTGTGCGCCTTTTGTTTCCCAAGCGGATCGGATCTCCGTCGTGCACCACCACACCGTGTGCTCCCTGCAGAGGTGGCGTCCGGGCGCGGGCCACTGCTGCGGCGCGCCAGCTCTGCTGGGCGTAAGCATCAGAACGGCAACGCGACCAGAGTTCTTTCGGCACACGGCGGCGTGTCTCGAGCCGCGATCAATCAGCACTGGACGGTGCCCCTTTCTGACGGCTATGAAATACATGTCATTCTTGTGGACGACGAGATGGTTAGACTGAAACCTGAAGACCTGATGTGATGGAGTTCAGACGACATGAGCCTGTGACCGCTTAATTTTTTGTCGGGTTCTCGCGCAGTCTGCAAGTGTTAAAATCTGAACGATTCTTGGATGGGGGGACGGTGAAATACTAAGTACCTATTGGTTTATGCATGACAACACTCATGAGGCTGACAGATATTAACCATACCAAATTGCACTGACGAAGCAGAAAACTAACGTGAGATGCAGCGTGAACAAAAGCGAGCGCCATAGGCCAACAGACGATACGTACTACTACTCCTGTAGTTGTCCAAGGGGCTGCAGTAGTCGAACAGTCCCAGATGGACCAAGCGGGACCTTCCAAACTTTAAAATTGACTACCCACATAAACTACACCTGGGGCTGCCATCACCAGCATAAACAAAACCCAGAGCAGTCAGCATGCTGCGGACGACGACTTGTATCGTAGCGGAATGTTGCGTGCCCTCGCCGAGTTCGTCGTCAAATTATTGATGCTGCATCGTGTGTACACACTGTCACACACCATGAATGCGCGGTTTAGTCAGTACAAATGCAACCGTGTTCTATAATTGCAGTTTCTTTCACGTTTGCTTACTATTTTGGTCTTCTCGGTGTGCCCCGTCCGTGTGCGTGTTGCAGAAATCAGCAGGAATTTCGTGTGTTCATACCTAAAGCAGCCATTGCCGCGGCTGCTAGGTTGGGGTAGGTGGCGGGCGCCATGTGAGATGCAGATGCTGCTCAGCGAAGGACGACGCGCGAATTAAAGGGACAGAGTATTACGAAGTCATGGCGATTCACACACGTGCTTTAAATTTTAGGCATGAGTAATCATTTCTGCATCTCATTTCCTCGGGGAAAGCTGTTCACTTGTCCTAGATCAATCTGTCTCCACTCTTCTTTTCCAGCTTTTGGTGTAGCCATGTGACTGTTGTCCGTTCGGGAGATCGATGTTTTTGCACATCTATGAATCGATGTTTCCAGATATATATGTCACTCTACTTAGAGTTAAACCCATTATTGCTGCGCAAAGCAAAACATTTCATCTTGGCTCCTTGTTTTTTTTCTGAGACATTACAAACTCAAACGCTCGATATTGGATACGACGATCTTGAGATTGACAACCTCATCATAAGTATCTCACCATCAATTGACACAACGCGTACTCTATGACTGAGAGAACTTGAAACAATAGAATGGCTGCAATAATAAATTGTTGCTTCCTGCCAAGCAGCAATGGAAGGACAGCAGTACGTATACTGCCAAGGCAACTTATTGGTGGCTGGATGATGAGCTGATAGTCTAAAACACTTTCTAAGCTGCTAATTATTTAGGTTAATACGGAGGCTTTATCCGCTTATGTGACGCATGCAGCATTGTCAGCTACTTAAAAAACGGAGTCGACCGGGCCAAAACACGCACAAATGGCTGCCAATGATTAGCCGCAGTGACCTGAGCACTGGATGCACGCCATAGCCAGGCGTGCTGTCTCTGAATAATTGAGCCCCGGATGATTCCCTGGATCAGTGATAATCGAAGAGCAGGCCGTTCTTATCTTGGTTCCCAATAATTCTTCCCGAGGAGTGAACAACCATCCGAACTGGACTCGAAGAGGTTGCGAAATTATACTACAAACTAGTACTAGTATTATTTACACCGGTCTACGACGTCGACCCGTTTCCCGTTTCTTCCCGGCATTGGCGAAACTCTCGTCTCGCCATCACCTGGGAGCTAGCAGCAGCAGAGCACGCATGCGGTGCGGACGAGTAGGTGCTCCGAGGCAGGACAGTAGGAATGGTGTTTTCGTGGGATCGGCTACCGGACGAAACGGGGGTGAGAGGAAACTGGGCGAAAAGTGCAGCTGGATCCCGCACGGCCTGGTCCTGCATTGCTAGTGCAATACGGCAAAGCTGCCTGCCTGGCATGGCTGTGTGCGTTGCAGCTCAGCGGCAGCTGCACAGCAGCAGCGGAATTATTGACGGTGTGCGCTCAGCTTGAATCATACGCAGGCTGCTGCGTTACACGTCCGTGGTACTGGCCTGTACTAGCGGCCAAAGATATCTGTGCCTTTGCTGCAGCTGGTTGCCCGATCCGGTGCCTTCAATTTCGCCGCGTCCTGCTTTTACTTGGTTATTGTAGGCTCCATGCTCGCCTAACCTGCTGTCTCTTCTTTCTCGTTCGGAAAGAGTCTGGGTTTCGAGAGAATCAGGACGTGATGGTATCTACAACTTCTCGAGACCGATGTAGGCTGTCAAGTTTGAACTATAGTACTCCTAGGTGCTCTCAAGATATTTTATTATTTCTTAATAGCATTCAATATCAAAAGCGACCTATCAAACATAGAATTGGAGTACTGCATGATACCTATTGGACCAAGCTTGACCTGGCCTCTAGTTAACTGTAGCCCGAGCCCTTATTTGAAACGTGGAATTTGTTTGGATTCATGAAGTACGTAGATTGTTTCTTTGTGATATTCATCTCGAGCAGCAGTACAAATTGCTTTTCGTTGCCAGTAGTAAACCGGCGGCGCAGCCGTTCATTGCGCGGTGCAGACTCGGCGCGCTATTGACCACACCATGTCCGATCTGCCCCCCTCTGTTGCTTGACCTCGTCGAAGGGCACCAGATATTTCGAGAGCCTCACATGAACCGGATCTGCGTTCGGGGACAGCGGCAGCATCACCACAGGCAGCAGCGGTACGGGCGCGCCATCCATTCCCGCCGTCGCGTTCGATCACGAAAGGCGTGGACGCGTCGAGTGCTCGCCAGCTCGGTGGCCGCCTAACACGCCGGGTTCGAGCCATGCGCGCCCGCCCTTCGTCGCATGGCGCCAGCGACACGTACCACCAAGTGGCGAGCACCCCGGCCACGCGAGGGCGCTGGGGCTGGGGGAGGCAACCCGACGATTTTTGCGTGCCCGCGAGGCGAGGGACCGGCGAGCGCGCGCGGGGCGCCGCCACCACACCACGTCGCCACGGTCCACGACGAGAATGGGTGGCGCAGGCGTGGGAGCGCGCCCCCGCCACCCACCG
Organism: Neostapfia colusana; assembly: GCA_030760725.1. NCBI lineage: Eukaryota > Viridiplantae > Streptophyta > Magnoliopsida > Poales > Poaceae > Neostapfia > Neostapfia colusana. The sequence goes on along the minus strand of JASWHV010000013.1, from coordinate 85,405,494 downwards.
CGCCGTGCTGTCGCGGACGCGCAGCCGCGATGTCAACCCTGCTGCCCGCGCCGTGACCCGGACAACGCGCGAGCGCGCGGCCCTCGGCACCGCGACGCATGGATTTTTTTTATTTCTTCTTCCCCGGGATTTCGATTTTTTGTTTCTTCTCCCCCGGTTTATATGTGAAGATGGTTTATCTGTAGCTTTGTTTTTTTCCCTTTCCAAGGATCATGATGGGGGTACTGACGCGTCGGACTCTGCGCCATGGGAAATTGAGTGATTTTCCGGCGCCACGTAGACCAGCACACGCAGATGATCAAATGATTTGCTCCAATAATTGGCCTGCCAAATGATTTGTGTCAACAATCTGTCCCCAACTTCCCACTGACCTTGCTAGCTTAGCCGCGGCTGCTCCGTCTCCGTTCCATTATCGCCAGGTCCAATTCCTGCCGGGTCAAGAAACACGAACAAGCATGGTCTCGGATCAGATTGTCTGACGGGCTCGAGTTTCTTGCGCCTGCACAACCACATTATGACATGAGCCCCGTTCGCCCCCTGATCCAACGATTTTCCAGATTTTTCGAGCCCATACGTTCGCGATCCTAATATTATCCGGTTGGACATTCCTACCACATTTTTTACTAATACCAACCATATGTGCTACCATTTCACCCTAAAATTCAACAAAATCCTTTTTCGTTGCGTGCTCATCAATTATCATCGACTACTACATCTTCGAGATGAATTATTGTGTATTTTTAATTGACTTATCAGTGATGATAATGATCTCTAGCGTCACATAATTGCTGCCGTGCCCCTATAATTTGGAACAAGCTTGCGATCAAATAATCTTGCCTCAGGCCACACGTCACCGATGCATGCTCGGGCCAGGTTTCCTTCTGTATTAACTCGTTTGAACAACTTCCGCATATTTAATCCACCATGTGTACCCATCCGTCCGCGCGTATTTGCCATCGTTCGTGCAACGTGCACTCTCTGGTCTCTTCTTCTCTCACGTAGTTTGTACTAATACTCCTTCCGTTTTTATTTATTTGATGCTGATTAGTTCATTTTTAAACTAAACAGCGTCAAATAAATCGAAACAGAAGGAATACTACTTTTTCTACGCCACGCATAATATTTTTTTCTGTCTCTTCCACGCGCCAACGAAAATTCCTGTCCTGTCCTCGCCGGGGGCAACAGGCCCAGCCAAAATTTTCCAGAAGGACGGAGGGGCAGTTCAGGGGGGGAAAATCACTGGCCCGTCGTTTGTTAGGACCAGTCATGGGGCGGCACTGCCGTGGAGGCGATTAATAACCGGCTGGCATTAACACGGCGCACGCCATTGGACCGGTCAGCAGCTAACCGTTCGCGGCTGCTCATGCCAGCTGGGGACGCCATGGCCGGGCCTATTTAAACCCTCCCACCCCTGCCTCCTCTCCTCCCCCTCCGCCTCTCACTCTCTCTCGCCTTGAGCTCTCTCTCTCGAAGCCTCAAGGCCTCTCTGCTCCTCGGCTCTGCCTTGCCTGCAGCGCAGTGCATTGCAGTCCACAAGCCTTGAGCTGCTGCTAGGTATGCCCGTGTTCTTGCCCGTGGCTTCGATGCGAATGTGGCTCGGTTTGGGGCCCTGATGAAAGAATGATGAAACTGCTGAAAATGATGGCATGATTTTGAGGGGCGGGGATCGATTGGGATGTAATCCACATATACGAAAATTGGGACATGGTTGAAACTAAAATTCTACAAGGGGGGAAGGCCATCAAACAATATGCTAACTAATTCTCGGTTCGCCTCTGCAGCTCCTTCTTCACCACCACAGTCCGCGAGATGGAGTTCGAAGACCGCTGCCACAAGGTCCAGGAGCCCAAGTTCGACTGTCTGCTCTTCGGTAAGCTGCTGCTCAGTCGCTTCCTGCAAAACGTCGCCGTCCATTCCTTTCGTTCTTTCTTTTTTGTTTCTTTCTTTCTGTTGTTGTGTTGCTTCTTCCTCCTCTGTCTCTTCACGGAATCACGGAATGCAAGGGCTCTGCTGACTCTGTTCATGCCCGCCTGCAGACCTCGACGACACGCTGTACCCGATGAGCTCCGGGATCGCAGGTCATGTCAAGAAGAACATTGAAGATTACATGGTTGAGAAGCTAGGCATTGAAGAGAGCAAGATCGAAGCTCTTGGCAATCTGCTGTACAAGAACTACGGCACCACGATGGCCGGCCTCAGGGTACCTACATACGCAGCTTCCCCCCCTGATCGATCCATCCATCTGTCCTTCCTTCTCTTGTCTTGTGGAGCAGCGTGGCTAACGATCTTCCTTTTGGTTAACCAGGCAATTGGTTACAGCTTCGATTACGATGAATACCACGCCTTTGTTCATGGCAGGCTGCCATACGACAACATCAAGCCCGATCCCGTTCTCAAGCGCATTCTCAAGAACCTGCGCATCCGCAAACTCGTAAGCAAGTTCCCTCATCAACAACTGTTCCATCAAAAAAAAAAAAGAATGTCCCCTCATCAACAAATCGCAAAAACTCTCTCGTTCTTTCTTTCTTTCGACGAGGGCAAAGTTGATTCACGTGTTGTCGTTTCAGATATTCACCAACGGCGACATGGTTCACGCCGTGCGCGCCCTGAAGAGGCTGGGCCTGGAGGACTGCTTCGATGGGATCATCTGCTTCGAGACCCTGAACTCGCCGTGCCCGCCGTGCAAGGCGGAGCCCAAGGTCTTCGACATCGCCGGCCACTTCGCCCGCAACGGCAGCGCCGACGAGCTGCCCAAGACCCCCGTCCTGTGCAAGCCCAACGTCGACGCCATGGAGGAGGCGCTCAGGATCGCCAACGTCAACCCGCACAAGGCTGTAAGTTTCCGAGCTCTGACAGCCCGAAGTTGCATTCACGTACGCAACGATTTTTTTTTAAAAAAAACTTCTGCTCGACCGTGTCCTAAGCGAAGAAGCTTTTGCTTGGTTTCCTGCAGATTTTCTTCGAGGACAGCGTCCGCAACATCCAGGCCGGGAAGCGGATCGGCCTGCACACGGTGCTGGTGGGCACGTCGCAGCGGGTGAAAGGCGCGGACCACGCGCTGGAGAGCATCCACAACATCAGGGAGGCGCTGCCGGAGCTGTGGGAGGAGGCCGAGAAGGCGGAGGACGTGCTCTACGCAGAACGCGTCGCCATCGAGACCTCGGTCACCGCGTAAAAAAAACACCGGCGCGCCGTCAGCAGCAGCAGCATCAGATCTCTCTTTCTCGGGGTGCGAACCCGTAGCGACCACACACGTCACGCCGTTCGTGCCAAGACACTGGCGATCTTCAGTTGGAACTTCAGCGTTGCCGGGACAGCAGTTTCAGACCACACGAGGGGTGCAGCATGTAAGGACGGGAATAGATGAGATAACCATGTATCGGGCAGATCTTTGATTGTAAATTACGCGTAGAAGTAATAAAGAAAATGGAGTTTACCTGTATATTCCTCATGCTTAATCGGCCAAATCAATAAATGAGTTAGCAAGAGAAACCAACACATCTGCTTCTGAACTGGCGCCAAATTCCGCTTCCAGCTCTCCCGTTCTTGGAGACGTCAAGCTCATGGCAGCTGTTTAGCCGAAGGCGCCAAACCGCCGAAAGCCTGGAGGACATTCCTCGGGATGATCGTGTGGCATAGCATTGCGACCGTCGTGATATGCCAAAAGCTTTGTGCCTTCGTTTTTTCTTTTAGAAAAAAAATACGACAGATAAACAGATGATACGAAATAGTTTTGCCTGTTCATTACATAAGGTGAACGGGATTTCATCATCCTCGCTGTCATTTTTGCGGATGGTCACCGTATTACGAAGAAGTGCAAATGCAAGGGAGTTCACCACTTTCGTGATTACAGACGAGATTTTGGAGGACATGATCTAAACGTTACAGCATCGGTTCTAGGGAGTTCATCATCACAGCCTCACACCAAAGTTTCTTTCTTTCTTTCTTTCTTTCTTTCTTTCTTTCTTTCTTTCTTTCTTTCTTTCTTTCTTTCTTTCTTTCTTTCTTTCTTTCTTTCTTTCTTTCTTTCTTTCTTTCTTTCTTTCTTTCTTTCTTTCTTTCTTTCTTTCTTTCTTTCTGTGCCTCTGGCTTGCAGGCTTGTTCAAGTTGCAGCTTGGATTTCGAAACCATTCGACAACCGCATATTCAATCTGGAAAGGAGGTACGTAACACGTAAAGCAAAAAAAAAGGAGAAAAAAAAAGAAAGAAAGGGAAGGAACCGTGCCGCCATGCGTGAAGCATGTGAAAGCACCGATGTCATCACCCGTGGAATCGGGAGCAAGATTACAAACAGGATGTGACACAAGGGGGAAACTGGAGGCGGTGACAGTGCGGATTGCTCTGAAGTTACACCATCGCTTGCAGCAAATTAACAGATTGTTCAACTCAATAGCGTTTGCATCCGCCTCACCTTTGCATTGCCGTGTGGCCAAATCTTTCGATCGAACACCTTATCAAGCAACAACGGCTTGGCTGAAACTGCTCCCTGTGTCTTGATGGCTTCAGGTTTCAAAAGGGTCGATTATATTTTGGCGGGTAGAGAACTCAAGAGATAAAATGGTGCATTCAGATTCAAAAACGAGGGTCAAGCGAACAATTTTCGATGGACTCCATGTAACAGTAACGCTGATGATCTTAGGAGGTCATGCGGCTTGTGGGCTTCGAACCACCTTGGCGAAACTTACTTTGCGGGCTTTGGTCCTCGGCTTCCACAAGGATCTTGCTCAATGGCAAACCAGGAGGCGTCATCAACGCCGTCGGGTACGTATTGTGTCACCGATGCTCTCCATCCTCACGAGGAATCTTACAGCCTCTCACTGGTCGTCCACCTTGTGATGCGAGGAATCTGACAACAATGCCTACATTACTTAATTGGCAGGAAAAAAAAGTAATTGGAAAATGACGTGACCGACGGGACATCTAGCGCCTAGTGGTTAAAAGTTTAGGGCGTGGTTAAAAGTTTAGGGCTGGGTGCTTCAAAGGGGCAATATTTAGTGGAGCAAGTTGAGAAGGACAGGATCACAGAAACGCCGACACAATGTGAAGTTCCCTTTCCAGTGATACTTGGGCATTTCACTCCGGGTTATTTTATAGGTTTATCACCAACAATTAACGGCGACCTGTCACTAGTAAACCGTCGTGGAAACAACATGATGTAATTGCTAGTCAGTGACATTGGAAGTGACAAGGAACTTCTAGTACGTCAATGTCCTTCGGTAACCACATATTTAAATACTTCTTGAGATTGAAAAAAAACATGATTGTTATTTCAGCCAAGTTGGCTAGAGTAGTATGTACAGACCCGGATGTCACCACCACATTATTTGTTTTTTTCGTCTCTGGGGAATGGATTCGTTAGTGCCCAAGAACTGCACCGAACTTGGAAATATATATACATATGTATCGTTGATCTTGCAGTTGTAAGATACAATAGAAGTCAGAGCATAATTCCGTCACGGCATCCAAGTGAAACGCCGAAAGGGGAACATCATCATAGCAGCATGTTTGACAGATAAATAGGCTAATCAATCATACTACTCCCTCCGTTTCGAATTATTTGACGCCGATTAGTTTTTGAACTAACCAGCGTCAAATAATTCGAAACGAAGAGAGTATTTAGTAGCCAATCTTTAGTGTTCATAGCAAATTTCATTTAGAGTTGGTGTACTTTGGTTGTAGGATGCTTCATTCAGTTAGGCGTTCCATGAGTGCGCCGATTAGAACTCACTCCATCCATCCATAAGTATTTTTATTGTTCAGATATTTTCCAGTATAACTAAGAAGATATAGAAACCATATTATTTTAAATGTAAAGGACACATTATTTAACACCCACTCCTTTTCAAAAGGTTGTCATTCTAGATTTGTGATAGTCAAACATGTCTAATGTTGACCAGTAATTTTTAAAAGTTTCTACAGTTTAACAACATAAGAGTAATGTTATAGATTCACCATAAAAATATTTTGATGACATCTAATTCAATGTTATTTATCTAAATGAATCTTTAGAATTTGATGGTCAAAGATAGAGTCGTTTGGTTTTTACTAAAAACCTATAGTGACAACCTTTTCGAAAGGGGGCCGTCTGGTTTCACGATGAAATTAGTAAAATTATTATTTTTTATAAATATTTTCTATTGACAGCTTCTTACATGTGTGGACGGATGGAGTCATGAATTTAAATTGTTCTGCTCGATGGCCTATATTAATTGAGAAAGCAACGACGGCCAAATAACGAGGTCACAAACGGCTGACTCGTACCGTACGCGATAACAGGTAGTTGCAAGTGACCCTCCATATCAGACATGCATTGCAAATGGCTGAAAAGGAATGCAGTAAAAGATGAAACGAGAAGACTAGTGTTGTACAACGTTACAAGCTGATCTGGCTTAGTCGCTGGAATGCACGCGGGCAATATGGAAATTCCCAGCTTTTTTTCCTGCATCGTGGCCTTCCTTCTTGGGTTGTCTTTCTCGCTACAAGGCACCTAGCTATCGATTTTTTTTATCTGTATGCATATGAGACCGCGAGAGGAAGATGAGTTCGGCTCAGTTCTACTCATCCACTACAGTATTCCTATCAACATTAGACGGCTAAAACCGTCGTATATAAAGCAGAAGCCGTCGTATATAGTTTATATATGACGGTTTGTGGCCGTCGTATATAATTTGTCGTATATATGGTTATATACGACGGCGCCGTCGTATATAACAATATATATACGACGGCCGCTTATATACAACGGCCGGTTTCGTGGACTTGCCCCAGTGGACCAGGGCCCTTATATACGACGGCTGAGCCCTGGCTGTCGTATATAAGCCCTTATATACGACAGCCGCTGGGCCCTGGCCATCGTATATAAGCCCTTATATACGACAGCCTGGCCCAACCGTCGTATATAATTTAGCCTTATATACGACGGCCCTGTATAGCGACCGTTGTATATAAACTATACAGGCCGTCGTATATAAGTTTTTCCATTTTTTAAAAAAAATAGAAAACGGCTAACCTGGCTCGATGACCAGCTACACATACAAAGACAACAGAAAAACAGTTTGATATATAAATTCACAACAAAGTGCAATAGTACACATCGACAATCACAAAGTCTGACATCCACATAAATGAAAACAAAATCACAAATCTATTGATTACTAGCCCCTCCACTACCTCCGGGAGCGAAGAAGTCATCCTGCCGCGGCGAACCTGACGCCCTTAGCTGTGGCGATGGAGTCTGAGCCTCCGTCCCTGATCCCTGCGAAACAAAGTGACATATGTACAAGTTTACAATTGTTTTTCTAGGTTCATTAGGAGTCTTAGCGGTTGGGGCTTCCACTTAATGTAACTTTCTTTTTATACCTGTACTCCAGGAAACTGCTACTGTGGTGGCGACGGCTCCAGCACGAACGGAGGTGGCTGCCACAACGGTATCTAGATTTGCTGCCCTTGTTGTCGAGCTAGCGCCTGCCATTTCAAACATTACAATTTACAAAACTAATTGAAATGCAATGTAATTAAACTATAATTGAATGTTTCTTACTTCCATTGTCGCTTGCATCTGTGCCATATAGGACGCATGGTACGCCATGGCAGCACTGTTGTTCTCTCGCTCTCTCGCCAAGGCCTCCTCCTGCCGAGCCAAGCTCTCCCGAAGCGCCATGACTTCGAGATCTCCCTCGGTGACACGGCGGCTGGAGGAGCCTGCAGCCGAAGACTGCGAGGAGCTGCCTCTCGCAGGTCGTGCCTCCCTAGAGTTGACGACTCCAGAGAATATGGCAAGCCTAAAAAAAGAATCAATTCAAGGTAAAATTAAATAATCTTGAATTGAAAACAATGAAAGTAAATGAATTCACCTTCCGTGTGCTTTTCCACCTCCACTTGCATACGCGGCTTGAGGGTCGATGTTCGGGGAGTTTTCCCAATCGAACCCTTCGTCGTGTATCCTCACAGCCTCTTGCTCATACCTAGTCTGAAAAACAATGAAATTGTGTAAGTTCAACAACATATATAGTGTCAAATAATTTCAGAGGTAATGAAACTTACGAGGCGCTCCGCTGCGTACAGACTACACTGCTCCGGCTAAGAAGAGTCAGCGTGACCTCTCCTATAGACCGCAGTAGCACTCGGTCGCACGCCGGTCTCCTTTTCCTGTGAACATATGTTAGTACGAACAATACTACATTATGAATATAATAAAAACTACCAAGAAACTTACCATCCGTTTAGCCATTCGCACAAAACCTTAGACTCTCATACCGTGCTTCCCTGAGCTCCCTCTGGCATCTCGAGCCTTCTTGGACTTAGCGATGAACTCATCGATATACCAATACCTGCAAAGGGCTCGGTAATCTTCAGTTCGTCCCTGTTAGTAAGGGACACTAACCTGCACACATGCGTAGTTCATTAGGTGTTACTTAACAATATTAATATAAACCATTTAAAGATTACGCAACCTACCTCTGCGTATTGCTCCTCCGTCAAGTACGTGTCGGAGGCGTCTCTAAACGACCCAACCTCGTGGTCGTGGAGCTTTAAGTAGTCGTTAACTACTTGACTCCGAGCGTTCGAAAGCATTTGCATAACAAGCTTCCGAGCGTTCACTTCGAACACGGAGCGGGCGTGATCCATCTGCTCAGCCGGGTCCTCAAGGCGGTACCTGAGCTGTAGGAAGCCAACACAGTTCGACATATACGCACATTAATATTTGAAGGAACATAAAGAATTGAAACTTCAAATATTTATGAAAGTTACTTACCCAAAAATCTGCCCACACGACTCCCTGTAGGTTGTCGTTCTCCGGGTGAGGAACGCGCGCGTAGTCGTCCCACGACGTAGCTGCACGTCCATCAATCGCACCGGGGTAGTGCAGACGCACTAAGTTCCCGATGCAACCGTTCACCGTCCTGTGGTGTTTCTGCCCGTCGTACGAGAGTTCCTCCCAAGAACTAAAAAATTGTTTGTTAAGTCATTAAGTAAGATCATAGTCTTTGAGAACAAATAGAAATGAATACTTTAGTAATGTGTTACCTATCTCCAACCGGACGAATAATTACCGGCTCTCTAGGAATAGGTGGAGGACCAACAAAGTTACTCCTCCTCGTGCGTCTCCTTCGCTGCGGCACAACGTCTGGTGACCCAGAAGGCTGGTCACCGGACGTGTCCTCAGGCTCGCTGGGCAGACTACCCTGGGGGTGGCTGCCGGAGGGCTGGCTACCAGAGGGCTCGCTGCCCGAGGGCACGCTGCGTTGCGTACCCGTCTCGTGAGGTGTCGCTCTGGCCTCGGACTGATAGTCTGAATCAGACTACAATGGTAAATTAAGTAAGCTAAATTGAAAAAGTGATTTTAATAATTTTGTGCATTGTAGAAAAAATTATCTCTGTACGCTGCAAACTGACAACCCTGTCCCGCAACTCTGGACACGCACTTAACAGCTGAGTGTGTCTGCTCCCGCTGTAAGTGGAACCGTAGAAGTAGTCGTCCCTCTCCTGCGAGGGGAGGAAACCCCTCACACTCGGCGCCTTCTTCCCCTTTGAACCCTTGCTTGACGACATCCTAATCAGTTTAAAAAGTAATTAATCCTAATCAGTTTCAAAAGTAATGTAAGCGATAATTAATGTCACTTTCATTTAAAAGAACATTACTAGTAATCAGTTTCAAAATTCATCAACATCATGATCATCAACATCGCGATCTGTCGTCTTGAGATGTTTACGTTTCCGCTTTCGCATTGTAGATGTCTCTACATCTGCAACGTCTCCTACTAAGTTATCGAGTCATGCACCAGACTCGACGATAAAAGAGTCTGGCAACTCTTCGTCTTGCTAAACTTCTTCAATGTCTCCACTATCATGATAACCATCATCTCTAGGAGTATACAAGCGCTCACGAGGATTCACTTTATATATCACCCACCAAGTGCTAAGCTTCTTACATGGATAAGTTAGATAATACACTTGTTCCACTTGATGTGCAAGAACATATGTATCTAAACCTCGTAAGCGTTCGTTGTGATTCACTTCCACCATGCCAAATTGATCAATGGAGGCCGACGAGTGCCGGCAGATCGACAGTCCCGCGGCGGAGGAGGCCGAGCGCCGAAGGATTGGCAGTTCCGCGGCAGAGTGTCGGAGGCCGAGCGCTGGCTAAGCCGCGGGGGGAGGGGGATGGGGGATCGGAGGCCGAACGCCGCGGGGGGGGGGGGGGGAGGGGGAGAGGGCGAGGCGGCCTAGGTTGTTCACATCGTGCTTTTGTAGACGTATACGTTACCACTAAATGGGTCGTATCGGGCCCTAAGCCCATTTATGTACATATAGTACTTTTAAACACTCAAACAATCGAAACAATAATCAATTAAACTATTAACTCATATGCATTAATCATCTAAGCAATTAACAACTTATCTAAACAAACATAATTACCGTAGTTAACAAACTTATCAATTCTAAGCAATTAAAAAAACATCTAGCTTGCAATTCAAATAAACATGGGCAATAATTAAACCTAACCATATCAATTCATCTAAAGCTAAGAAATTATCCACCTGTCGGGCGGGTGGCGGCTGGCAGGGGCGGCGGCCGGGGGGGGGGGCGACCGGGTGGCAGGCCGGGGAGCCGGCTTGCGGGGGCGGCCGGGGGGGGGGGGGGAGGGCCGGGGCGACGGCCGAGCGCTGGCTAAGCCGCGGGGGGGGGGGGGGGAGGGGGATGGGGGATCGAAGGCCGAACGCCGCGGGGGGGGGGGGGGTAGGGCCAGGCGGCCTAGGTTGTTCACATCGTGCTTTGGTAGACGTATACGTTACCACTAAATGGGTCGTATCGGGCCCTAAGCCCATTTATGTACATATAGTACTTTTAAACACTCAAACAATCGAAATAATAATCAATTAAACTATTAACTCATTTGCATTAATCATCTAAGCAATTAACAACTCATCTAAACAAAAATAATTACCGTAGTTAACAAACTTATCAATTCTAAGCAATTAAAAAAACACCTAGCTAGCAATTCAAATAAACATGGGCAATAATTAAACCTAACCATATCAATTCATCTAAATCTAAGAAATTATCCACCTGTCGGGCGTGTGGCAACCGGGGCGCCGGCTGTCGGGGGCGGCCGGGGCTTCGGCCGCTGGGGCGCCGGCTGGCGGGGGCGGCGGCCGCGGCGGCCGAGGGGGGGGGGGCGGCCGGGTGGCTGGCCGGGGCGCCGGCTTGCGGGGGCGGCCGGGGCGGCGGCCAGGGGGGGAGGGGCAGCCGGCGGCGGCCGGGCGCGGGCGGGCGGCGGCTGGCGGCGGCGGGCGGGGTGGCGGCTGGCGGCTCGGGCTCGGGTCGGCGCGGGCGTGAATGCCCGCGCCGACCCGAGCCCCCGCTGGTATATAAGCCTTATTTACGACGGCCCATGTTGGGCCGTCGTAAATAAGGCCTATTTACGACAGACTCGGTGTGGCTGTCGTATATAACTGCTATATACGACAGCCTAGGGTTGGCTGTCGTATATAACACTTATATACGACAGCCACGTACTAAACGACGGTTGTGCTGTCGTTTATAAACTTATATACGACAGCTTCGGCGAACCGTCGTATGTAATTTTATATACGACAGCTAGCCGTCATATGTTATACTGGCTGTCGTATGCTGCCCTGTTTCCTGTAGTGATCTCTTATGCTAGTTAGTCCACGGTCCACGCGTAAACGTTTATTTTTGTTTCCAACCGCGAGCTTTACATAAGCACCTGTCCCATCATCACTGTCGTGCACAATTTTCTATCAAGCGACGAGTAGCTTCTTCGTCGTCGGGAAATTAATAAAGAAGCGACCAGCTGCTAATATGGAAGCTTGACCTGGCTGAATGTCAACCGGTCAACGAATGGTGGTGTCTAAAACAAGAACTCGCACATACACCATGGAAACTCGGGTTGAATTGCATGAGCTCATTGCGATTTTTATTTTTATCTCTGATGAGCCGGCCGGAGTGATCGACAGCTTTGTCGGTGGTAAGGGACGGGGTCCGGCAACGTGAGGCTCCCCCCAGTTCCCTTTGCGCACCGATCGACGCGTGGAAACGACGAGAAGTGCGTAAACGAATCGCGTTTAACCCGCGGCTTTCGTTCGCTCGTCAGCGCGGAAAGTCACGTCGCCTCGGATGGTCTCGTTGCGAAGCGCCGCCGCCGCTTGAGGTGCCTGTGGGGTAACAGCGGCGAAGCCTTCAGGCCGCAGCAACAGACGACCAAAACTTGACCGACCGGCCAGCCTCGCGCGCACGCCAGCGGAGAGTAGCGCTCCCGCCGTCCCGTTGCCCGCGCGCACCTTTCGGCCCGCGATCGTGCTTGTTTTTTTTTTTTTTTTTTTGGGGGGGGGGGTTCGCACGATGGAACCGGCGACGGGGACCGACGGCCGGTCGCTATCGCCACCGGCTTCACCGTCGCGTCTAGCTTTGCAGCAGAAGCAGCACTAGGTAGCCGCTTCGTCTTATTGGTCGTCGTCCTTGCCACCGCCTCCTCGTCTTGCACACAGTGTATTGACTCGGTGGGCGTAAAGCGTGCGCCGAAAAGGAGATTGGGTAAAACAAGTAGTTTGGCGACATCGGATAAAAAAGGGGCTATATGTTTGAAGCCTGTTCTCCTTCGAAATGAAGGCAACCCATCCCGTGGATTATCACATCTTCAACTCTTTTCCAGAACGCGATAATGCTCAAAATGGGCTGCGTATATATATAGATCATGTTCAAAACCATTCTCCAGAAGCAGCGTTGATGAACTAAGAGATCTGGACCTTGATGGGTTCTTTCGCGATCTTCATCAGCAGGAAACAAATGATTTGAGGCCATGATGGCAACACAAGAATTATACACTAGTACTAGAAGCCAGGCAGCTACGAGACAACCGAGGTGGGCAAGGAAACATTGTCGGGGGCTAGCGGATCAAAGCTAGCGCAGCTAGAAACCCCATCAAATTCAAAGTCCAGCTCAGCGCTTATCCCCGGAAGAAGAACGGCGTGGGGTCTGCACTAGCTAGTGGTGTGCGATTATCCGGGGGATTAATCCCGATGCAGCTCGGATCAAAGGAGTGGTACGTGTGAGACGAGCTGGCGGATGTTCGTGGCCACCATGCGAGCAAGACAGAGGCGTCGTCTGTCCACATGTACAAGCAAGCTAGACAGAGGCGGCCGTCGGTGGGACGGGTGAAGTAGATATGTTCGTAGTCTTGTGCTACATTTGTCTTTGCTTTTGTTTTGTCGTGTCACTTGTCACCAGTCATGTAATCATCGAGCTCTGGAATTCGTTTGTTGTTTGGTCGGATAAGCGTAACCCCGGCTTACCACTGCGAAAATTATCCTGCTTGGAGTAATTTGTGTGATGGATTTGCACTTATTGAGCGTGTAGGTGGTTGAACGTTGCGTCAGGTTCGGTTAACCAACAAAGCCCCCAACTTACATCATCCCTCATCGAAGAGCCTTCGTAACCAATCGATTTTTAAGTGTACCAACCGAAGACCGTGCAAAAGATAATTTATTCTACTTCGAGAGGCCCTGGAAACTCCAAAAACGTATCAACCCAAGAACGTGCTGGAGATAATTTATTCTAGATGTGTGAAGCCAAAAAATGTAAACCTGTCTCCAAAAGATGACGGTGACAAAACAAGCTAGCATTGACAGGTACCCACTCTGATAGTTTGTTCCTGTCGAGGTGCACTGTAATAGCTTTCGAAATACTTTGCATAATCCACGCCAAAGTGAATCTCTCCAAACATGGGATCCTGTTTCGGACATGCGACTCCCCATGCTCATGGGCCTAAAGAAGATGACAGATCGCCAGTCACCGAGCCCAGATGCCGGGAAGAATTATATAGGCCACGGCCCATTAATGGGTCGTACTAGACAACCGCGTGACGGTGATGCGGCCCATCTGACGGTCGTACTAGACAACTCATGGATTACAGGATTAGGCAGCACATCTTTCCTCAGTTGGTACCCAGCTGCGTGAGGCCACAGAGGCTTCACGGATGATATTCACTGCAAGTTGGTCAAAATGCGGGCCTTCAGTAGACTTCCCGTGCTCCTAATAAATCGGCTCACGGAATTCTCCATCCGACACACACACACACACACACCAAGTGGGTACATAAGCCTCAAAAGTCAAAACTGAAGGGAAACTTAGCCTAAATGTCTAGGGTCTCGTTTAGTCTCGTGCTACTGTACTAACCTTTGAAGACAAATGATCCTAGCTAGGGTCAGACTATACTGTTCACTTGAATTAAGGAGTCAATCAGCCGATATTATGTCCAATGAACGGGAAAAAAACATGAGCCTCTCACGCCTCCTGCTTTCCCTTTACACCAAGGAATCACAGATGGGGAAAACAACACCTCAAATCTTCAGACAGGAGAAACATCTGCCCCATCATCACGACCGAGCTCCTTTCAGTTGACAAGCCCCCAGTTGGTTCCATGTCCACATCACCTTTATTTTCCTTTTGCTTTCCCCGCTTCACATGCACGGGCAGCACAGCCCATCTGTTCTGTGCTGGCTCGAATTGATGTAGCGGCGGCTGTGATCACGGTCGCCCAGCTCTCATCTTCTTCGTTTCGAGAATGAGGTGAGAAAACAGATATACCGTGACAACACGGACAACAGACTCTAAACAGCTCAGCCACTTGATGAGCCTAGGAGGAGATAGTCAACTTGAAAGAAGCTTTCATTGGACACAAGAAGGAAGAAAGAGGCTTTCATAGGGCAGGACCTCCTTGTGGAAAACAGGGTCCGCTAGGTCTGCCTCAAGTTTCTCCTGAGGCATGAAGTCGTTATCCTTGGACATGACAGTCCATCTTTGAGCCCTTGTGGTTTTCGGTTTGAACCAACCTCTCTCCAAAAACAAGAGTAAATCTGTCTAGAAATAACTCTGCTCTAGACCCCACAATGTGTGGAAGCCTTTGGCATTGTGTACGCTTTTTTTTTGCATTAGAACCAGATGGGCCTTGTCTCCACAGCACTCCACTCCAGCGCTCGTGTTAGAGTATCGCGGAAAGCAATAAAATCAGAACAAAGATTCCACTGAATTCAATTATACAGAAAATCTAGTTTAAAAGTCAAACAAAGAATAACTGGTCAAATCAGCTTGCAACCATTAACAGGTCAGCCAAAAGAAGGCATTATTATACGGAGATAGTGGTTGCAATACAGTGATATCATGTCCTTGTGGTGGCACCATTCACTAGTTACCTAGATACGAAAGTAGTAGTATGTACATTTGTGGCATTTTTTTTACTATTCTCATGCTTCATGAGGAATATTTGATTTTCTGATGCTGAAATCAACTCATGAACCAAAGAAAGTCAAAGATACAAAGCTAGGTAGGTGGCTAGCTAATTAACTAATATAGAGCTGTGATGTGGTTATTCCTAATAGGATAGTTATAAAAGTAACTTGAAGAAGAAAACTACGAATTAGATAAATTGATGGTACCAAGGGTCCAGAGCCCAGGGAGAGGTCAACAACTGCTCCCTTCCTCCAGTTTATTGCAATCCATGTAATTGACGCTGACCTCAGACAAAGCTCCACGTCGACTTGGTGCAGTGCAGCAGCCACTTCACTCATTCCTGGAGAAACAATTCAGGTCACTGTCAGAATGCTGCTACAGAAACAGGTCTGTTAGACCTACAATACTGAAATACATTGCAATTACACCATCAACTTATATAGCATTACATTGAAACTAGCTCATTGCATACCTTGAGCACACAGGTTCGCTGGTCAAGCTCCAAATGCTAAAATATAGCATTAGCATGTTCGGAGATTAGTCGCCTCCAACAATGGAATAGGTGACATACAGACAGACAGACTGACTGAGACCACAAACCTACTTTTTATTAGGCTTCCATGTAGAAATGGCATATATTATCCTTCCTTTCCAGCCCTGCAAGAGCCATCCGCTGTCTTCATCTATGACAAAGTCCTTGTGATAAATGTCTTTCACTTTTTCCTTGGCCTTCATCACAATGTCTTGATTCAGCGGAGCCTGAACAAATCCAGCCCTCAGGTTCCTCACCTGCCACTGCTTGTATGTCTCTGGTCTTTCAACTCTGTCTGAGCCCTCACATGCAATGACATTGAGTGCCTCTCGGCCGAACAGGTCCCGCTCTATAAGTGCACGCTGGGCATCATCCCGTGGGACAGTTGTCTCTAGCATGTCAAACAATGCGGAGAAATGGAACAATGCTTCACGGAAACGTGTGATGAAGAATGGAACACTGTATGACCCATTCACAATTCCATGGATGAAAATTGCTGGGTTCACTTGCCTTATGGTGTTGAGCACCCTATTCCTAGGGCTGTCTACAGCAACAGTTTCATCAATAAGGTTTCTGAACCGGTACAGGCAATTAACAATAACCACTTCATTCTTGCCAATTTTAAGATCCTCAACACGGATGGTTTCCCACTTCGATGCTATTCCCTGGTACTCAAAAGGAACATCAAACTTCCTAGCATATTCTGCAAGCCTCTGTCCAGTCTCTTCGATTCGCTCCGTAGGGCGGAAACCAGGTTGAGGTACATCAATTCCCGTTACACGCAGTATTGGTGGGCCACCTTCCCTCTTGGAGAGACGCCTGATTAGGCATGGCCACTGGAATCCGAAGTAAATGCCAAAGTCAATGATATGCACCTTTGTTGCATTTTTTGTCATGCTCAAGATTGTTTGATTGGAAAGGAAATGTGAAAGCCTCTTGAATGGGCATGCTGCCAGGTAAAGATGATAAGCTTTAAGCATGTCAGAAGCAGTAGTTCGTTTTGCCACAAGCTTCTGATAAAGCTGACTACCTGTCCCAGCCAACCGAGCCTCAAGTCCATCTGCAAAGCAATGTGCCAACCTCTGCGTGCCATCACCATTTGGCTTGGAATGCTGCCTTATTTGCTTTAACAACTCATTTGCCGTCCGGCGGTCATCTGCTGCCACAGCCTGTGCACAGTGTATAAGTATGGTCCTAAGGTCCACCACATCCCTCTTTGTTGGCTTCCTTCCCCGTTGACGTGGACCACTTGGTCCTTTCATCTGAGTGACCTGAGAATTCTTGGAAGCTTCATTGCGCATCATCTCTCGCAGAACAGTTGCCTTCTTCTCTGTTTGTCGGAGCAGATCGTCAAACATTTCAATCCAATCAGGCTCGTCGGAACAAAATGCAGACTGTTTAATGTTCCGTCCTTCCAGCAGATCAAGGTCCTCGCTCTGTCTGTTCTTCTTAGAATTAAAGACCTCTGCCTTTCTGGTGCTCAAAGAAACATCTTCCCTTGTTTCTTTGGGCCTGGCAACACCATCACTTTCTATGTCAATAACTATTTTATCAGTACCGGGGAGAAACTTCTGTGCTTCCTCAACACCTCTCCTGAAATCCCAAGTTGGAAGGCTCTCAAACAAATACTCAGGGATCCGCCCATTTGTGATCAAAGGGTCTTCTAGCGCACTGGCTGCATTGCAGGTGTCGCTTGATGGATCAACAAACAGCTGAGAAGACTGACCACGCAGGCCTTGATAAGTTTCCAACTGCTCAGAGAGCCCAATGTCATAGCGCTGATGGCTATCCACTGCACCACCAAAGCTGCTGCTAGTAACAGTACTAGCATAAGACCAAGCACGACTGCTACTGCCACCTTCAGCACAACTGTCCAGCGACCAAGAGATTGGCTGGTGATCAGGAGACGGTGGAAACTTGTGCCCAAGAATGTCATAGAATGGCTTTGCAGCAGCACGAAGTGCTGCTGACTCCGCCTGGTACATGCTGACTTTCTCATCAATATCCTCCTCCATGAGCATCCGGCTGATATAGTTGAGGGACTCGTCTGAGATAAACTCCCAATCCTCCGGGTTGTCAGTTTCAGTGTTTGTCCTCGAGATTGTGGATGAAGGATTAGAGCTGGGTTCTGCGGCCATCTGCGGCATGAGCGCGGGCTGTGAATCCAGGTACCTGAAATAATCACTCGGACTGCTGCGGTCTGTGTAACCATCATAAAACAGGCCTCCACAGAACATGCCGGATAGCTCTCCGTAAGTGTCGTCGAGCCCCATCGCTGACCTCTGGATAAACCTCACAGAAGGACCTGCTTAAAATTTTGCAGTTTATTAACGAACTTCTTAACTTTAACAAGGTAAACAGAGAGGAATCTACACTAACATATTCTTAAACACAAACTTTCACAAATACAAGCGATCTGCAGCAACAATGAGCAGTCATGCATGACAAGCACACATATGTTTGTTATTTCATTTCACCAATAGGTAGCAAGAAATGACTAATTCTCCTATGAGTTAAGAAACAACTGCAGAGACGAAGCATTTAGCCTAAAACGTGGTAGGATACAGAAGGCATGATGACTAGCGATGTTTATCTATCCCTGATCACAGAGAACACATCGAAAAACTCCCTTGACTTGCATGATCCGAGTAACCGCGTGAGCAAAGAAGCAATCTAACAGCAGATCCTCCCTCATCCCCTTCTCGAAGGCTAAAACTGACACAAATTTTGGCTTGGAACCGTTACCCAGGACTGATCGTTACATCAGCTCCCCCCCCCCTTCGGATCCTAGAGATGAAGCCACCAAAATCCACGCAGGAAACTTAGCTCAACCCGTTTCTTTCCATAACCTGCCCGGCAAAGTAAAGAAAACGGCACGGCACGAGTAAGCCGAAGTGGACGGGGGCGAGGCTGACCTTAGCTTTGACAGGGGACGCCGGCCGACGGCGAAGCGTGGTGCCAGAAGCGCCGCTCCCGACTCGATCCGCGAGGGACGCCTCCGCTGCCGCTCTGCTGCTGCGGGGCGTGACGATGTGTGATGCAGCTCGAGATGGACACGGGCACGCGGATGGGAGGGGAGCAAATCCAAAAGGAATAATACTACGGGCGACCCAACGGTGCGCGGCCCGGGGTTAGAAAACCGGGGGGGCTTCTCGGGGCCCGGGCCGGGCGGCGTGGCGCCATCCTCGCCGTGGATCAGGTGCCGCCAGCGGAAACGATCAAAAGGGATCGAGTCGCCAGCTGGGGCCGGTGATTTGCGGCTGCGGAAAATTTGGTTATCTTGATTGATCGCCCCCTCAGGATGATGAATGATGGCGATCATCTCATCTCCTCGGCGGGGCGGAGGGTCGTTAGCGGCTTACTAAAAAAAGAGGACAGGTGCGGGTAGGACACAACACACGGTGGCCCTATAGAGGTTTTCCAACAAGCAACTGGCCTCTTTGATAAATTCAACTTTACGTGTTGCATCAGTACCCCATTAAGCAAAGGTTAGATCTGCAATAAAAAATGTGGTAGTTGTATTGTGTATTTGTATTTGTACAACAGAAAAACTGTGTGTGTGTGAGCGAGCTAGAGAGAGAGAGAGATTTACATGTTATCAAACAAAGTGCTTTTGCAAATAACTTTGATACATTTGGAAGAAGATTTGCTGGTAACAAATCTTGACTGACACGCTCTGGATAATTACCAAGATTAACCTTCACGTAGTTTTGTAACAGTAACAGTAAATAGTAACATACCTGTTGTAACACTTAAAAACGGTTCCATTCCCTACATCCTTTATATAGAGTTTCCAACAAATTTTTTTGAAACGGATTATATCTATTTCCATTCATCAAACGGAAGACCATACATGGTAATGTTCACCTCGTAAATCATCTTACGCATTCTCTATGCCTAACTTTGGCAGAGAACAAAAACCTAGAAAGCCCTCTCTACTGCCACATAACAGGAGTTTTGTGGCTCTACGGTCTCCAGTCATATTACAACCACTACATCACATAGGCTGAACCAAAATGCAACAAAAACAACACACGAGGTGATCATTATATTTCAACGAACCACAGAAGAACCTAGGTCCTTCTCCAAAAAGTCTTCGAATGGTCATCTTCTAACGGTCTTCCTTCTGATTACCCCCCTGCTCTTTCTCCGGTTCCTTTTCTTCAAGTCCTTTTTGTTAGACACTGTGATTATGTGTGTGTCACAGGGGCATATTAGTCATTAGTGAGGGATTAGGGTTAGGGGTAGTTTAGTCCTTTTCCCCCTCCTAATCCCTCTATATAATCAGACCTGTACCTCAGTACTATCATCCATCTAATACAGCCACCATTAGCCCTCTAATATGGTATCAGCTAGGAACTAATTAGGATTAGGGCCTAACCCTAATCCTAATGACCCAGGCCCAGCCGCCGCCGCTGCAGCGGCTCTGCGCCGCCGCCGCCCCGCGTGCCTGCGCAGCAGGCCTCGCCGGCGCGCCAGCCGCCGGAGCCGCCGCCGCTGAGGCAACGCGCGCCTGCGCCGCCGCCGCCCCGCGTGCCTGCGCTGCAGGCCTCGCCGCCGCCGCCGCCGCTGAGGCAATGCAGGCCTGCGCTGCCGCGCCACCTGCTGCTGTTGCTGCCGCTGGTGCGCAGCCCGGCCACGCCGCCGCACCATCTAATGGGGCCGCCGCCTCTGCCGCAGGCGCACCCCCAGCCCGCGCCACTGTGCCCTGGGGCGCCGCCGCCGGATCCGCGCCCGGGCTGCCCGATCTCGGGCAGAGCCGGCGCGCGCCCGGATTCGGGTTCGCTGGGGTTGCTGGTGTGCACCCCAGCCACGCCGCTGCGCCGTTTGATAGGGCCGCCGCCTCTGCTGCCACCGCTGCGCCGCCACCCTGGGCCGCCGCCGCACTGCCACCCTGGGCCGCCGTCGGCGCTCCTGCAGCCCCCAGCACTGCCACCCCTCGAATCGCTGCTGCCTGGCCCGCCGTCGTCACCTCTGCAGCGCCCCACGATGGCGCCGCTACCTGGCCCGCAGTAGCTGCAGCCGCCCAGTGGGCCGCTGTTGCCTCTGCGGTGCCCCACGACGGTGCCGCTGCCTGGCCCGCAGCAGCTGCAGCCGTCCCTTGGACTGCCGGTCCTGCAGTCCCCCACGACGGCGCCGCCTGGCCTGCTGCCGCCCTGGGAAGTGCCTCTCGGCCGCCATCGGCTGATGTACCTGGATCGGCTATTGCCTACTCTGTTGGCACCACCATCGAGGGTCCGAGCGCGTTGTCTTCCTTCCCGGCGCCGCCACCGCCGGGGCATGTCGCGACCCGTTCTACACCGTCGATCTACCGGCAGGGTCTCACGCCGTGTGGCCCTGACTGGGTGGTGGACTCCGGTGCCTCGTACCACACCACCCCTGACGTCGGTATCCTCTCCTCTACCCGCCCTTCCCGTCCCTCTGATCCTTCATCTATCGTTGTTGGGAATGGGTCGACTCTTCCAGTCACCTCAGTAGGTGACTCGGGTTCGCCGGATTCGTTTCAGCTACGTGATGTTCTTGTTGCCCCTGACATCATTCAGCATCTTCTTTCCGTTCGTCGTTTTACTACTGACAATCATGTTTCCCTTGAGTTTGATCCTTATGGTGTAACTG
The DNA here is from genome assembly GCA_030760725.1 of Neostapfia colusana. Lineage (NCBI taxonomy): Eukaryota > Viridiplantae > Streptophyta > Magnoliopsida > Poales > Poaceae > Neostapfia > Neostapfia colusana. The sequence continues at coordinate 85,384,094 of JASWHV010000013.1, read as the reverse complement.
TGAAGGATCTTACTACTCGACGCTTTCTTTTTCGTTGTGATAGTACGGGTCCCCTGTACACGATGCGTCTTCCTGCTTCCGCTCCGCCTCTTGCCCTGACTACGACAGCATCTTCGACCATTTGGCATCGTCGGCTTGGCCACCCCGGTGTTGATGCTATGTCGAAGTTGTCTGGTAGTTCAGCGATCTCGTGTACTCGGGGTACTCATGAGTCTCTTTGCCATGCTTGTCAGTTGGGTCGCCATGTTCGACTTCCTTTTCCACACTCTGTCACTCGTGTCGAGCACACATTTGATTTGATTCATTGTGATCTTTGGACTTCACCTGTTCTTAGTGTCTCTGGATGCAAGTATTACTTGGTGGTCGTGGATGATTTTTCGCACTATTCGTGGACTTTTTCCTTGCGACAGAAGTCTGATACTTTCGGTACTCTTTCTCACTTCTTCGCTTGGGTGTCCACCCAGTTTGGGCGCACGATTCGTGCGGTCCAGTGCGACAACGGGCGCGAGTTTGACAACTCTACGTTCCGTGACTTTCTGCTTTCTCGCGGTGTTCAGTTACGCATGTCATGTCCGTACACTTCCCCCCAGAACGGCAAGGCTGAGCGCATGATTCGGACCACCAACGATGTCATGCGCTCCCTGATGTTTCAGGCTTCTACCCCTGCTCGCTACTGGGCGGAGGCGCTTCACACTGCCACCTACCTCATTAATCGCCTTCCTACTAAGGCGATTAGTGCTCCCACCCCTCATTTCGCTTTGTTCGGCACCCACCCTCTTTACGACCATCTTCGGGTCTTCGGGTGCGCTTGCTACCCTAACCTCTCTGCCACAGCTCCCCATAAGCTTGCGCCTCGCTCGACTCAGTGTGTTTTCCTTGGGTACTCCCCTGACCATAAGGGGTACAGGTGCCTTGACCCCACCACCCGTCGTATCTTGATCTCCCGACACGTCGTCTTCGACGAGTCTTCCTTTCCCTTTTCCACCCCGTCCTATGGCCCCGTCGCTGAGTTGGATTCCCTCTTCTCTACTGACCCCGAGGCCGCTCCTGTACAGCGACCTTGTCGGTTACCTCTTGCAGGTTACCCACCCGCTACGCCACGCACGACTTCGGCGTCTTCCACGCCACCTGTTGTGCCTTACGTGGCCCCGGCGTCCCTGACGCCACTTGCTGCGCCACGCGCGGCACCGGCGTCCCTGACGCCACCAGCTGCGCCACGCGCGGCACCGACGTCCCTGACGCCACCAGCTGCGCCACGCGCGGCCTCGGCGCCCCCGACGTCACCCACTGCACCACGCGCGGCCCCGGTGTCCCCGACGACGCCTGCTGCGCCAAGCGCGGCCTCTGCGTCCCCGACGTCGACTACTGCGCCACACACGGCCTCAGCTTCCCCGACATCACCTGTAGCAAGCCCGACATCACCAGGCGCACCAGGAGCAGCACCGATGACGACTTCTCGCTTCGCCGACCCCGTACTTGCCTACCAGCGACGAGCACGGGGGGGCGGCCCTACTCCAGCTGCACCACGTGTGGCCCCGAGACGAGAGAAGGTCGTTGTACCCGAGCGCCCGGTGTACAACCCTCCTCTTCTCCACAGAGATCCTGGTCACGTCCACCCGATGGTGACTCGACGTGCATCCGGGAGTCTTCGTCCAATTGAGCGCTTCACCGGAGCTGCCTTCTCGTCGACGACTTCTCCACCGACCGACTCTTCTTCGATATCACCCATACCTACTTCCGTGCGTAGCGCCCTCGCCGACCCTCACTGGCGCCGCGCTATGGAGGAAGAGTATGAGGCTCTGCTTGCCAACCGGACCTGGGACCTGGTTCCCCGTCCTGGTCGTGGCAATGTTGTCACGGGCAAGTGGGTTTTCACGCACAAGAAGAAGGCAGACGGTACCTTGGAGAGGTACAAGGCTCGGTGGGTACTCCGGGGTTTCACTCAACGCCCTGGAGTCGACTACGACGAGACCTTCAGCCCGGTGGTAAAGCCGGCGACGGTTCGTACCGTTCTGTCGCTAGCTCTCTCACGTTCTTGGCCTGTCCACCAGTTGGACGTCAAGAATGCCTTCCTCCACGGTACACTGACCGAGACGGTGTACTGCAGTCAGCCGGCAGGGTTTGTTGATTCAGCTCACCCAGACATGGTCTGTAAGCTGAACAAATCCCTATACGGACTGAAGCAGGCACCACGAGCCTGGTATAGCCGGTTCGCCTCCTTCTTGGTCTCACAGGGGTTCGTCGAAGCTAAGTCGGACACTTCGCTGTTTGTCTATCGACGTGGCAGTGACACTGCCTACCTCCTACTGTACGTCGATGACATTGTACTAACAGCGTCTAGTCCGGCTCTGCTTCGGCGCACCATTTCTGCTTTACAGCAGGAGTTCGCTATGAAGGACCTGGGCCGTCTTCACCACTTCCTGGGCATTGCGGTCGAGGACCGACCAGGCGGCTTATTCCTTCACCAGCGACAGTACTGCCTGGATATCCTCCAGCGAGCGGGCATGACCGAGTGCAAGCCTTGCTCCACTCCAGTGGATACTCAGGCGAAGCTCTCCGCTACCGGCGGGACACCCGTCTCTGACCCCACTACTTACAGGAGTCTTGCAGGTGCTCTTCAGTACCTCACCTTCACCAGGCCGGATATCTCGTATGCAGTTCAGCAGGTGTGCCTCCACATGCATGACCCGAGGGAGCCGCACCTCACCGCTGTGAAGCGGATTCTTCGGTACCTACGAGGTACTCTCGACTACGGCCTCCTGTAAGGATCGAAACGCCCAAGAGGGGGGGGGGTGAATTGGGCTTTTTAAAATTTTAGAGCAATTTAAAACTTTAATGGTTGAAGCCCAATTCCCTATGCAAACTAAGTACGCAAGTAAGAGAGTTAAGTGCGGAATAGTAAAAGCGTAATAGTAAGGAGTGAGGAGAGAAATGCAAACTCCCGCGGAGACTCGGAGACACGGCGATTTTTCCCGTGGTTCGGTAAGATCATAAAAATCTTCCTACATCCACGTTGTGGCACCCACCAAAGGGTATGGCCACACCCAAGTCACCAAGACAAGGGAATCCACTATCTTTCTCCGTTCGCCCTCTCCGGCAAGGTGGAGCTCAAGCCTTGTACAACGGTGATCCTCCGGGCTTCCACAAACACCTTGGTAAGCTCCGGAGTGATCTCTTCTTCCTCCAACGTTTACAAGGTGAGAGAAGTCACCAAGACACTCTCTCTCACTAGTCTAGAGATTCCAATCACCAAGAATGGACGCACACAAGCTTCTCTCTAGCTAGATATAACCTATAGTTGGATTACAAGAGGTTTTGGAGTGTGGAAGTGATAGCTCTTGGTCTTGAATGCTTGAGAATGTGTAGTGAGGCTCAGAAGATCAAGACTTTTCGAAATGGCCGGTTGGAGGGGTATTTATAGCCAGCCCACACGAGATAGCCGTTGGAAAAGTGGGCAGACTTTGTCAGTTAACATCGGATCCTCCGATGCACCCCTTTATATGATCATCGGTCGAATTCCAAATTAGTTGATGTCATGTGTCAGATGTGACCGTTGGATATAACCGTTGGATTTTTTAATCGACCGATGTTACTTCAATTTATCATCGGATGATCCGGTGAGTTGATCTTCAGAATTGGGTCAGAAATATTTTCTCTGTTGAATTTGACCGATGTACACTTACTTCATCATCGGATGATCCGGTGTGTACATCTTCAGAGTAACTCAGATATCATCCTTCGGGTGAACTCAACCGATGTGCCACTTCCTTCACATCGGATGATCCGGTGTGTACTGGGCTCTGAGGTCTTCTTCTTCTGCCAACTCAAACTCGACCGATGTAGTCATTTTGCAAGACATCGGATGATCCGGTGAATGCAACTTGTTTGCTTCGAGTTGTTTTGAGTTGATCTTTTAGAATCCTCTCGAGTGACCTCTTTGATACTTGTTTGAAATGATATTACGATGAGGTGTGAGCTCCTTGTGTTGCCAATTTTGATAAAGTGGAGTCGTTGTATGATTTCTTCATTTAGTTTTTATGAGTATCGAATAACCCCTTAGAATGGATCATTGAGGGGTCTTCATTTGTATCCAATGAGCAGTAGATGGTGTGAATAGATAGTTCATTAACGGTTGATGTGATATATGTGAACCCTCGCATCCACAAACTCATTAGTAATAACGAACGGTTGTCATTAATCACCAAAACCATATCTCACGGGGGCCTAGATGCTTTCAATCTCTCCCTTTTTGGTGATTGATGACAACACAACGAGTAGAGCATATAATTGAATTAAAACATAATGCTCCAAAAGAAATATAACAGGTACAAATTGCAACACAAGTGGCTCGAAGGCTCAAATAATAAACGATAAGGCGTAAGAGCACAGAGTAGCACACGGAGTACAATAATAGCAAATAATAATAACGGTCAATCTCAAACAAAGTAGCAAAAGGATGGACAATCTCAGATATAGTAGCAAAAGTATAGACATAGACACTCCCCCTAGAACTGAGCTAACCCTCCCCTGACTCTAACTCTTCTCCCCCTTTGGCATCAAGACACCAAAAAGGAAAGTCGAGTGCCTACGACTCAGGCGCGCTCCTGGCGATGGTGAAGCGGTCGGCGTCGACGGTGCTGTCGTCGGAGCTGCTGGAGGTAGAGGTCGCTGGTGCTGGAGCTGGAGTGGGAGCTGGAGCTGGAGCTGCTGTGGGGGCTGGAGCTGGAGCTGGAGCTGCTGGGGGATCCGCTGAGGCTGCAGGCGCCGGTGGAGGTACTGCCGGAAGAGGTGAGGACTGGAACGGCGTCGGTGGCAGTACTGGAGCTGGCGCTAGTGACGGTGCACCTGGAACCTGACCGAGTCCTGAGTGCTGAGGTGGAAGAGCGACTCCTGTCTGCTGATAGAGGTTGGTGACCAACCCCAGGATGCCCAACAGCATCTGCTGAGTCTGCTGCTGCTGGTCCAGAGTGCGTCTCGTCATCTGATCGACAAGGTTGGTGAACCTGTCGGTGTCCTCTCGCCTCTGACGGGCGATCTCCAGCTGCATCTCCTGCTGCTGCCTCTGAAGCTCCTCCTGTCGAGCTGCCTGCTGCTCCTGCTGCTGAGCCATCCGCTGAAGTAAAGCAGTGAGCTCTGACGGCTGAGTCACCTGAGCCTCTGACACTGGAGGAGGTGAAGGTGGTGGAGCAGCTGAGCCTCCTGCCTCTGCGTCGTGCTGCCTTGGTGAGGGAGGAGCAGGAGGGAAGTACTCCTCGACACTGTCGCTGGTGTCGCTGTCCGACCACACGTGCTGTAGGTCTCCTCCCTGAGCTTCTGCCTGTGCCAGCTCTGCGTCCTCCTGAGTCAGCTCTGCCCAGTCCTCCTCGGACAGTCTGGCTCGTACCTCACGCTCGACGGGACGGCCAAGGCGGCGGTCTCCCGGAGTGGGGACTCGGTAGTGGCTGTACCGGGTCACGTGCATCTCTGTCAGCTGAGAGACTCCTGGAGTGTCCTCTGGAACCAGCTGGTGAAGAAGGTGACAGATCCAGTGACCAAAGACCAGCTGTCGTAGCATCCCAACTCCATCGGTGATCACGTCCTCCATCTCGCAGATTAGAATGTCTACTATGTCGAACTCCATCCCGTTCATCACATAGAACAGGATGGTCTGCTGAAGGCTCGTGAATCCCTCCAAGTAGCCGGACCTCGGCAGCAGGGTACGCCTGAGGACGTGGTGAACTGTCCGGGCTGCTGGGGTGAGAAGAGCTGGCACCCTCGGCTGGTCAGGAGTGAACGTCTGAGTGAACAGACCTCTGATCTCCTCGAAAGGTGGTGCCACTCCTCCAGTCAGTGGCCTCCTCGGCGGGTCTGCGTCTCCGTAGACTATCTGGTGCAGACACGTAGTAGAAAGCTCCACACCGAGCAGTCTGCCCAACAAGTCGCGAGACACGTCGTGGATCCGCCCCATGAACATGAAGTGGATCGAGCGACGGCCCTCAGAGACATAGAGTGTCGCGTAGAACACCCTGACCCACTCCTCGACGTAGGCACTCCTCTGGTGTGAGAGCAAATCCACAAGTCCTCTGTATCTCTCAAAGAGGGGCCTGATCCCTTGTCCTGCTGCCACTGCAAGCTGATCCCAGTCAATGCTGTTATGCTGGAATAGCTTGTGACCCCGACGCCTGTAAGTCTCGTACAAGGACGCCTGTGTCAGGGTCCAGAAGCGGGAGTCAACTCGAGAGTCCCTAGGCCGCGGGAACCACTCCTCAAGGATCACTGACCATCTGAGCTTCTTCAGTTGCCTAGCCTTCGTCTTCCTGTAGTCGGTGAGTCTGACATCCTCGGTGACACGGACAGCTGTGTCCATCAGGTGGATGGCCCTTTCGGCCTCTCTGTCCTCGGCGCGGTCAGCTGCAGAGGGACGTCGATTCGCCGTAGGGGTCTGTCCACCCCCACGAGTCCTCGGGGTGCGCCGGCGGATGAGTGGCGGCACCTCGGTCTCCTCCTCGTCGGAACCCTCGGGAGGCACCGGCTGGATCGGAGGCTGCTCCTGCCTCTGCCGGGACTCGCGGATCCGTAAGGAACCGCGATGGCCGCGCTCACGCTCCTCGGCGGCGCGAGCGGCCAACTCCGCACGACGAGTGTCCTTGGACACTTTGCGCTTCTTCGCGGCGGGCTCCTCAATAGCCTTGCCCTTTCCTTTGCGATCGCGACCCATCTTGATGCAACAAAGAGCTAGGGTTAGCGACGGTGAAGGTGCACGACGAAAACAACGAAAGGCGTCGCGCGTCACGGAGCAAACCTTATCGTCGAATCGGTGAACCACGGCGGAACTCTAGCGGAGAGGGTGATGCGTGCCCGCGGCGAGTGGTGGAGGAGAGACGGCACACGCGGGAGGCGGCGTGCGCGGGAGACAGCGGAGGCAGCACCTGGGAGGCGGCGGCTGTGGCAGGGAGACGGTGGCAGCTGCGGCGGGGAGGCGGCGGCGACTGAAGGGCGGCGGCTGCGGCAGGGAGGCGGCGGCGGCTGCGGCAGGGAGGCGGCGGCGGCGGCGGCAGGGAGGCGGCGCGGCGCGGGAGAGGTGGTGGCGGCGGCTGCGGCAGGGAGGCGGCGGCGGCTGCGGCAGGGAGGCGGCGGCGGCGGCGGCAGGGAGGCGGCGCGGCGCGGGAGAGGTGGTGGCGGCGGCGCAAGCGTCGGGCGGCGGCGGAGCTCGGGGAAAGGAAAAGAAAAAACCGGAAGGGCGGCCGAACCGCCTTTTAAACTGTACGGGCAAACCCTAGCCGCGCATAAAACACTGGATGAACCGATGATCATCGGAGGATGCATCGGTCGAGTTCAACAGAGAGTTGTTCCAAAAACTCTCTTTGAACACCGGATGGACCGACGTTGAGGTGGCGATCATCGGTCGATTTCTGCAGGGCACCAGGAAAACTGAACACCGGATGCTCCGATGTCTTCTGAAATGAACTCATCGGTTGATTTGTGACATCTGACTTGAACTGAAGCACCAATTGATCCGATGATCTGCTGGCCCCGGCATCGGATAATCCGATGACTACAGAAAACCTAAGACTGCCCATATATGTCCTTTGACTTAAGCACACAAAGATAAGGATTGGTCTTAGGACTTTTTGGGCAACTCCTAATCTCTAATATAGGGCCTTAAATATAATGCCACATATTGGCTAAGCCCTTAAGCAAGGAGAACACACAGGGTTAGGAGTGAAACCATGAAAATGTAAGGCCCATGCTTTGTGAGCTAGAGTGTAGAGAATTTCTATCTCTTTAAAGCATGTACCTTTAGAATTTTGCTTTATCCACATCATATGAGTTGAGTTATTGCATTTTGAACAAGTCTCCTTCTCATGATGTGGTTCCCCTTTGTGACAATCTACCGTATGCAATGCCAACCAAACTGATGCAAGATATTGAATGAGTGCAAGTCTATATGACAGGAATCATGCAAGGCATAATGTAAATCTATCTTGCCAAGTTTAAACCTGCCAAAGGCTTCCTCAGGAAAAGCTATTTCTAGCTTGCCCCTATCCTTTGGGAGTTAGACAAGACCTATTTGATATGCAACCTTACATGAACATGGCAACTTACATGACGTTAGATGCATCTAGCACATTTAATTCACTTCTTAGTCTAGAAAAAATTTTCTCGTCAAGTGGTTTAGTGAAGATATCCGCCAATTGTTCTTCGGACCTTACACCTTGCAAAGAGATGTCTCCTTTAGCCTCATGGTCCCGCAAGAAGTGATGGCGAATATCAATGTGCTTAGTGCGGGAGTGTTGAACGGGGTTTCTAGTTATCTTAACCGCACTTTCATTGTCACAAAGGAGAGGCACACAATCAAACTTAATTCCAAAGTCCAAAAGGGTTTGCTTCATATATAGAATTTGGGCACAACATGCGCCGGCCGCTATATACTCTGCCTCCGCGGTGGACAAAGCCACGGAGTTTTGCTTTTTGCTCGACCAAGATACTAGGGAACGCCCAAGTAAGTGGCACCCACCGGATGTACTCTTGCGATCCACACGGCATCCGGCAAAGTCCGAATCCGAGTAACCCAAGAGATGAAAACTAGCGTTCTTGGGGTACCACAAACCTACACTTGGGGTATGCTTGAGATACCTAAGTATCCTAAAGACCGCCTTACGATGCGATTCTTTAGGTGCTGCTTGAAAGCGAGCACACAAGCACACACTAAACATGATGTCGGGCCTAGATGCGGTAAGATATAGTAATGAACCAATCATGGAACGGTAATGAGATTGATCAATAGGTTTACCGTCCATGTCCGCGTCGAGATGACAATTTGTTGCCATTGGAGTGCTTCTTGAGCTGCAATCTTCCATTTCAAACTTCTTCAAGAGGTCTTTGGTGTACTTTTCTTGGTAGATGAAAGTCCCCTCTTGAAGTTGCTTGATTTGAAATCCTAGGAAGAAATTGAGTTCTCCAATCATTGACATCTCGAACTCCCTAGACATCATGGTGCCAAACTCAAGACTGAGAGATTTGTTAGTTGAGCCAAAAATAATGTCATCAACGTAAATTTGACAAAGAAATAAATCCCCGTTGATGTCCTTGGTGAAAAGTGTAGTATCCACCCTCCCGATCTTGAATCCTTGCATGACTAGGAAATCCCTAAGACGTTCATACCATGCCCTAGGTGCTTGCTTGAGCCCGTAGAGCGCCTTGTGTAACCTATACACATGGTTAGGATTCCTCGGATCTTCAAACCCGGGAGGTTGCTCAACGAAAACAAGCTCGTTAATATAACCATTGAGGAAAGCACTTTTCACATCCATTTGATAAAGCATAATATTGTGATGTGAAGCAAAAGCTAGGAGTATACGAATAGCTTCTAACCGTGCGACCGGGGCAAAGGTTTCTCCAAAATCTAGTCCTTCTACTTGTGAAAAACCCTTGGCCACAAGCCTTGCCTTGTTGCGGACCACCACGCCATTCTCGTCTTGTTTGTTGCGGTATACCCACTTCGTTCCGATGACGTTCTTGTCCTTAGGTCGCTCCTCCAGTACCCAAACTTTATTGCGGGTGAAGTTGTTGAGTTCTTCTTGCATAGCCATCACCCAATTTGGATCTTGGAGTGCTTCCTCAATATTTGTGGGTTCTACACACGAAACAAAGGAGTAGTGCTCACAAAATGAAGCAACATGGCGAGAACGAGTACTTACTCCCCGTGACGGACTTCCGATGATTTGATCCATCGGATGTGCCTTGGAGATGCGCCCATGCCTCATAAGAGGTTGTGAGGCACTTGGTGGTGGTGAGGCATCTTGCTCGTCTTGTGGTTGGACTTGACCTTGGACTTCTTCTTCTTCTTGGTGTTGTGTGGCATGTGAATCTTGCATTGGCAATGGATCATTTTTCTCTTCTTCTTCATCAATTTGAGGCGCCATGGAGGTGTTGATGTTGGAACTTGAGGCTCCCCCTTGATCATGGCTCTCCTCAACTTCGGGCTTGATGTCTCCTATGGTCATGTTCTTCATAGCTTCTCGTAGAGGCTCATCATCTATATCATCATGACCAAAACCCTCCTCTTGGGAGCCATTAGTCTCATCAAACTCAACATCACAACTTTCTTCAACTAATCCGGAGGTTTGGTTGAATACTCGATATGCTTTTGAGTTTGACGCATAACCAAGAAAGATACCAACATCACACCTTCTTTCAAACTTACCGAGCCTTTTCTTGCGGTAGATGTAGCACTTGCACCCGAAGACTCGGAAGTAGGAGATGTTGGGCTTTCTCCCAATGAGGAGCTCATATGGGGTCTTTTGAAGTAGTCGATGAAGGTAGACCCTATTTGCAGCATGGCACGCCGTGTTGATTGCTTCGGCCCAAAACTTCTCCGACGTGCCATAGTCATCAAGCATTGCTCTTGCAAGGGTGATGAGAGTCTTGTTCTTCCTTTCAACGACACCATTTTGTTGAGGGGTGTATGTGGCCGAAAACTCGTGCTTCACGCCTTCACGATCACACCACTCCCCAATGTTGTAGTTCTTGAACTCGGTGCCGTTGTCACTCCGGACCTTGAAGATGGGAAGTTGAAATTCCCTTTGAGCTCGTTTAGCGAAGATCTTGAAGATTTCCGGAGTTTCACCCTTGTCGCCTAGGAACAATGTCCAAGCATAGCGAGAGTAGTCATCAACAATAACAAGACAATAGAGGTTACCGCCAAGGCTTTGATACGTGGACGGTCCGAAGAGGTCCATGTGAAGTAGTTCAAGTGGCTTGGAGGTTGACACCATTGTCTTTAACGGATGGTGTGAGGCAACTTGCTTCCCGGCTTGACATGCGCTACAAAGCTTGTTCTTCTCAAATATGACATCCTTCACGCCGGTCACCATCCCAAGCTTGAATGACTTCTTGAGCTTGCTCATCCCAATGTGAGCAATGCGCCGATGCCATAGCCACCCCAAACTAGTCTTGGTGAAAAGACAAGTGGTCAAGCTAGCATCCTTGTTGGAGAAGTCCACCAAGTAAAGATGTCCATGCCGAAACCCTTTGAATATTAGTTCTTTACTTGACTCACTAGTCACCACAACACCATTCTTGTCAAATGTGCATGTTAGTCCAAGATCACATAATTGTGCAATAGAAAGTAAATTGAAGCTAAGAGACTTAACGTAAAGCACATTAGAGATGGACAAATCATGAGAAATAGCAATTTTACCCAAACCAATTACCTTCCCCTTTGAGTTATCACCAAAGGTGACTTGTTCATGATTGCCGGGGTTTTCTATGGAGGTGAACATACCATCATTGCCGGTCATATGTTGAGTGCACCCACTATCGAGTACCCAATGCTTTCCTCCGGCTTTGTAGTTCACCTACACACATGAAGTTAGTTTTTGAGTTTAGGAACCCAAGCCAACTTAGGTCCTTGTATGTGTGATACAAGTGATTTTGGAACCCAAAGTTGCTTGGGGAGCTTCCCCTTCATGCCCTTGATGTCTTTGCCGATGAACCTTGCCTTCACCTTTCCACCTACTTTGCTCAATAGATAGTGATAATCATTGAAAGTAGATTTGTAGTTAGGAGGCAATTTGGGAGAAGGACGGTTGGGAAGAGGACACTCCCTCGTGTGATGTCCGGTGACCTTACAATGTTGGCAATATGACCCAACTTCCTTGATGAAGCTTGTCCTAAGCTCCGGTGAGGGCACCTTTCCTTTATTGGGTACCGGGAAGGATCCAAGTCCTCTCTTGTTGAAGCTTTTCGCTTGTTGGTAGAGGATTTCCTTGTGCTTATCCTCCCCCTTAGAGAGTCTTGCCACACTAGTGCGAAGACTTTCAATTTCGTCCATTAACTCCTTCTCCCTAGGGCTTGCTTTCAAAGGCAAAGACTTATCCAAAACATTAGTGGCATGTGAATTAGATGATATTTTGCCATCAAGGGTTTCTTTCTTTGTGTTTTTCAATTTAAGTTTAATAGCTTCATAAGCACGGTTAAGCACTTCATGTTCTTGAACCAACTCATTGTGCTTTGCCAAGAGTGCTAAGTTAGCTAAGTCAAGCTCATGATACTTAAGCTTGATTGTAGCATTTTCATCCTCGATTTGTTTGACATTTAATTCGAGCGTGTCATGCTCTTTAAGTATGGTTACATACTTGTCATGCAAATCGAGGTTAGCACTTTCAAGCTTAGCACGAGCTAGCTCAAGAGCCTTAACCTTAGCCTTTTCCCTTTTTATCATGGCATGATATTCACTAATCATGGATGCTAATTCATCGGGTGAAAGCTCCTCATCATCATCGCTAGAGTCTTCACATACCTTTGAGTTACCTTTCGCCATTAGGCACATAGGAGGTGGACGAAGAGGGGAGTCATTCTTGTTGACGATGACGAGGCCCGCCAAGTTTTCTTCATTTTCACTTTCTTCGTCGCTTGACTCTTCATCCGTGATCCACTCATTTGCTTCACACATGAAGACCTTTTGAGGCCCTTTTCTTTTCTTTGGAAAGAGCTTGGTTTTCTTGCCTTTGTCAAATTTCTTCTTTCCAAAGGAGCGCTTGGGATTGACCTCCTCTTCATCATCACTTTCTTCTAGCTTGTGATGCTTGCCAATTTCCTTTCTTTTGTCCGGTCTTGGGCAGTCATATGATATGTGGCCTAGATCACCACAATTGTAGCACGTCTTGTTTTCATCTTTTCTTGGCAAGAAGGCTTTCTTTTTGGGATCAAAAGAGTATCCCTTCTTTGCAATCTTAGAGTTGAGGCGTGAGAATTTTCTCATCATCAAGGCAAGCTCATCATCATCATCTTCACTTGTTTCTTGCTCTTCTTCACTTGAGCTAGGCTCAACCATTTTCTTCTTCTTGGGAGTTGTCTTCTTGGTTGACGCCTTGAGAGCAAAGGTTTTTGATGATGACTCCTCCATCATTCCAAGTACGCTCATTTCATGAGCATGAATTTCTCCAATGAGCTCCGAAACTTCAATGTTGTCTAGTGACTCTTTTTGGAGCATTGAATTGATAATGTTGTACTTGGGCTTGGGTAGAAGCATGAGGATCTTGCGATTTATAAGTCCCTTGCCAAGAGAAGCAATATCAAGTGCGTTAATTTCCTCAATGAGCACATTTAAACGAGAAAACATTTGATTAACGTTTTCATGAGGAAGCATCTTAAATTCATCATATTTTGATTTAAGCATGTGATATTTGAGTTCTTTGACACGAGATGAGCCCTCATGTATTTCAACTAGACATGCCCAAATTTCACATGCCTTTTCCTTGCTAGCAATCCTAGCAAAAACATCTTGACTAATGCATTCATATATGGCATTTCTAGCCTTAGCATCCCATTTTAATTGATCTCCAACATAGTCAAGATTTCCAAACCCCGCATGGGTCGCTTCCCACACTTCGGGAGCAATTGCCTCAAGATAAGCGCGCATGCGTGCTTTCCAATAAGCAAAATTCTTGCCCTCGAAGGTAGGAACCGAACCCCCATTCTTGGCCATTTTTGCTCTCTAGCGGTGAAGCTAGAATGATCCAATGAGCAACCAAGCTCTGATACCAATTGTAAGGATCGAAACGCCCAAGAGGGGGGGGGTGAATTGGGCTTTTTAAAATTTTAGAGCAATTTAAAACTTTAATGGTTGAAGCCCAATTCCCTATGCAAACTAAGTACGCAAGTAAGAGAGTTAAGTGCGGAATAGTAAAAGCGTAATAGTAAGGAGTGAGGAGAGAAATGCAAACTCCCGCGAAGACTCGGAGACACGGCGATTTTTCCCGTGGTTCGGTAAGATCATAAAAATCTTCCTACATCCACGTTGTGGCACCCACCAAAGGGTATGGCCACACCCAAGTCACCAAGACAAGGGAATCCACTATCTTTCTCCGTTCGCCCTCTCCGGCAAGGTGGAGCTCAAGCCTTGTACAACGGTGATCCTCCGGGCTTCCACAAACACCTTGGTAAGCTCCGGAGTGATCTCTTCTTCCTCCAACGTTTACAAGGTGAGAGAAGTCACCAAGACACTCTCTCTCACTAGTCTAGAGATTCCAATCACCAAGAATGGACGCACACAAGCTTCTCTCTAGCTAGATATAACCTATAGTTGGATTACAAGAGGTTTTGGAGTGTGGAAGTGATAGCTCTTGGTCTTGAATGCTTGAGAATGTGTAGTGAGGCTCAGAAGATCAAGACTTTTCGAAATGGCCGGTTGGAGGGGTATTTATAGCCAGCCCACACGAGATAGCCGTTGGAAAAGTGGGCAGACTTTGTCAGTTAACATCGGATCCTCCGATGCACCCCTTTATATGATCATCGGTCGAATTCCAAATTAGCTGATGTCATGTGTCAGATGTGACCGTTGGATATAACCGTTGGATTTTTTAATCGACCGATGTTACTTCAATTTATCATCGGATGATCCGGTGAGTTGATCTTCAGAATTGGGTCAGAAATATTTTCTCTGTTGAATTTGACCGATGTACACTTACTTCATCATCGGATGATCCGGTGTGTACATCTTCAGAGTAACTCAGATATCATCCTTCGGGTGAACTCAACCGATGTGCCACTTCCTTCACATCGGATGATCCGGTGTGTACTGGGCTCTGAGGTCTTCTTCTTCTGCCAACTCAAACTCGACCGATGTAGTCATTTTGCAAGACATCGGATGATCCGGTGAATGCAACTTGTTTGCTTCGAGTTGTTGTGAGTTGATCTTTTAGAATCCTCTCGAGTGACCTCTTTGATACTTGTTTGAAATGATATTACGATGAGGTGTGAGCTCCTTGTGTTGCCAATTTTGATAAAGTGGAGTCGTTGTATGATTTCTTCATTTAGTTTTTATGAGTATCGAATAACCCCTTAGAATGGATCATTGAGGGGTCTTCATTTGTATCCAATGAGCAGTAGATGGTGTGAATAGATAGTTCATTAACGGTTGATGTGATATATGTGAACCCTCGCATCCACAAACTCATTAGTAATAACGAACGGTTGTCATTAATCACCAAAACCATATCTCACGGGGGCCTAGATGCTTTCACCTCCTCCTTCGACGTGACACGGCCTCCGAGCTGGTCGTGTACACCGATGCTGACTGGGCTGGCTGCCCGGACACACGACGTTCTACTTCTGGGTACGCCGTCTTCCTGGGCGGTAACCTCGTCTCCTGGTCCTCGAAGCGACAGCCCGTGGTGTCGCGTTCGAGTGCTGAGGCGGAGTATCGCGCCGTGGCTAACGGCGTAGCTGAGGCCTCCTGGCTCCAGCAGTTGCTTCAGGAGCTCCACACTTCCGTCGCCAGGAGCACCCTCATCTACTGCGACAACGTCAGCGCCGTGTACCTCTCCACCAACCCGGTCCAGCATCAGCGCACGAAACATGTGGAGATCGACCTCCACTTTGTCCGTGAGCGGGTTGCACGCGGCGAGATTCGGGTACACCATGTCCCAACGACGACGCAGTTCGCCGACATCTTCACGAAGGGCCTCCCGTCGTCGCTGTTCTCCGAGTTTCGGTCCAGTCTCAACATCTGCAGTGGCTAGATGTTGTGACTGCGGGGGGGTGTTAGACACTGTGATTATGTGTGTGTCACAGGGGCATATTAGTCATTAGTGAGGGATTAGGGTTAGGGGTAGTTTAGTCCTTTTCCCCCTCCTAATCCCTCTATATAATCAGACCTGTACCTCAGTACTATCATCCATCTAATACAGCCACCATTAGCCCTCTAATACTTTTTCCTCAAGTATTCTTACCCCTCCACCTCGACGTTGGATCACCATAAGGGCAGCCTTCATCATTGAATCTGCCCCTACCTGTATGATCTTTTGCATTTCTTCAGAGTATAATCCTACCCAGTACATCATTAGTGAACATGCATAACATATTATATGACATTGATGTCTCAGAATTTTATTATCAAAGCATATTCCATTTCTTATCTTCCAAATAGCCCAACATACAGCAGCATAACCAAAGATATTAATGTCATTTTTCCCAAGTAATGCATTTTTCATCCAAACCCAATTTTGATCTACACTATTCGGCCTGCTGTTTTGGCCCAGACATGTTGCAATCATGACCCACACCACTTTCATTGTGATGATGGTTTCAGTTTGCCCAACTTTACGAACCGATTCACCATTAAATTCTATAGCCCTTCCCTCCACAGTGAAAGATCAACAATTTGGACACTACGGTCACAAAAGAAATGAACGTTTCTTATTAGTCCACTGTGGTCTCGGTGCACTATTAGTAGCACTACATTGTAGAAAAAATGTGGCGTTCTCATTCCACTCATACGGCATAAGCAATAGGGAGATTTTGGACATGTTAACGCTTAACAGTTAAGATGTTCTAGCAAAACAGAATTGCCATTTTCTAGCCTGCAAGCTAAAAGAGGCGTGCCACTACTTCTGATACTAATAACAATTGCAATCAGAACTTGTACTGAGGAAAAAGATTCAATATTGTGCTATTTAGTTTGACCTGAGATCTTTCAATATGACTATCCGTTTTAGTTTGGATTTTTCCTGCAGTTGTGTGAACCCTTACTACATTGGAAACTGCAACTATTGTCCAATAACATATCAAACGGAACGGTACACAAATATAATTTTCAATACCAATACTCTGGATATTTTTGAAAAAAAAACTTTGTATTACCCAGAAATTTGTTTTTGTGCCCTTCCAGTCGATAAAAGGCGGCAAGTGTAAATACGTATCTTGGAAACAGCGGAGGCTCTGAATCCACAGGGATAATCGCTGTTCTTTTTGTTAGTTTGATCATATATGCACCTGGTACCACCTTAAATAGGTCTATTGCTTTCTCCACCAAAAATTTCTTCATAATCACAGATAGGTCACCGCTTGAAAAAAATTGAGTTATTACTCGGAACACAAATGTATTTGGTCTGCCATTTAGTCTAGATAGCCTTATACTACCTACACAAATGCATCACATCAGCATGTTCAGGCCGGCGGCTCTAGCAGCCGGCCAAGGTGCCTACTGGACTGGATCTCTCCAGTCGTTTCGCGTTCGGCTTTACTGGATCGAGCCTGCTGCTAGACAAACCAAATCGTGTTGGCTTGTGGGCTTCCACAAATAGTGTCTCCCACTCCCACATGGGCTGATAAACGAACCGCAGACGAAAGAGGGGCCACGTTCTAGCGAAGATGCGGCAGCCGTCGGCCGATGGCCGGCTTTCGCATGTGGGCCGTGACCGATGATTATAGGATTTTTGGAGCGTGCGACCAAGGACCAGCTCAAAAGCAAAAGGACAGCTCGTAGCCTCGTAGGCATCACCAGCAAACCAATTGGCCAGGGAATGACAATAAGGAAACTTTGTTGTCCGGCTTCCTATTGACTTTGTTCTTTCCCTTGCAGGAGTCCACACCCCCATTTAGTAATTAACCCAAGAAAATGCTTTAGAGCTTTCACTCTTCCAAATTGACGGGGTCAGGGAAAAAGTTATAAAAGAAGAACGTCTTATTCAAGACAGAGGTGCTAGGCTTCAATCAGAGAACAGTTTGTGAGTTGATTTTGCACTTACAATTGTAAAATAAAAATTAAATTCCTCAAGTTTATCTCAGAAACACTTGCACCTATTTTTGACCATGGTAACAATAACCTACAATCTTGTCAATGTCTTTACACCCGCTAGTGATATGTGTTCGTATGGTCTGGCCTCACCCGTACACCAACTACACGTGTATCAAAAACTTGTAATATTTTGTATCAAAACTCATATTAAGTTACTGTTTTACGTGATCATGGTACAAACAGTACTGAAGTTTTGCAGGAGAGTTACTAATAACCGTGACAGCATGGCCACTGGCCGATAATGCAAGTGGCGGTGTAAACAAGTGAGGGCACCGTGGTCATCTCGCTCGCCCACGTTGCGGCCGGCACGGTCGGCAGTTCGTTTATACTGGCACCGCTTCGGCGGCTTGACTTGACCCGCCCGCGCCCGTTCCAAACTTCTCCCCCCACGTTCGGTTTCCACGCGGCGACGTCGCCATTGCGGCAGCCGCTCCTCTCCGCTTCCCCCGCGTATACGTAGGTAGCCGCGGCCGCCGACCTCCCCAAACCCTACCCTTCTCCCTCCTACGCGCGCGCTCCGGTGCGAGGCGGAAGCTCCCTTCTGAACCAGCAGGTCGCCGGCGATGGGATCCAAGGACCAGGGCGGAGGGGGCCCCTCCTATGGCGGCGGCGGCGGGTTCTTCTCCGCTTTTGCTGCAGGCATGCGCAGCTGGGGCACCGCCGTGCACAAATCCGTCAACGGGTAAGTCTCTACGCCGGACCAGCTCCCTTTCTCTCCTCAGATCCGACTCGAGCTTTCCCAATTTGCTCGGGGCCTGTCGTTACACCCCCGCCCGAGCTGATCGGTGGAGATCGGAGCCTCTCCGCCACGTGATCTCGTGCTCCCGTCCCCGATCCAAGCTGCTGGTGATGATTCCGCCCTTTGGTTCGGGCGAATTATGTGAATCTTCATTCAATTTCCAAGCTAGGGGCTTTACAGACCATATGTTTCCTTAGTAGCTCTCTGAATGATACAGTGATCTACGTTATATAGATGTGACGCCGTTGATTCACACTTAAGCGTGACCAAGTGGATGCTTGGTTGAGTTATAGTTCCTTTTATGTAGCATTGCCAGGCATGCAATGCGTTGAAGTTTAGACGTTACTTGTTACCATTTCGAGATTTAGGTAATATGCAAAAGTGGAATTCAGGGATCATATGACGTGGTGCCAATGATTGAACCTTGATTTAAGTTTGACCTGACTCAAAATAGAACCCCTTGACATGCACTACATTTAGTGTCTCCTCATTTTATCCTGAAGCTGAGCAATTTCTTCCCTCAACTTTATGCCTTATCTTTGGGTTCAAGTCACATGAAACGTGAGTACGTGAGTGGGCAATGGGCTGTTATTGGTCTCCATGGTCAATATATTGCTTTATATAATTTGAAAACAGTTTGTGCCTGCTTGGCACTTTATATAAACAGTTATGTGACATTTTCGAAGGTTGCTCGGGTACGAAGGCCTTGAAGTCATTAACCCTGATGGAGGCACAGAAGATGCTGAAGCAGAGGCTCTGCGGGGCAGATGGAAGCAGGAGGTTAGTGCAAGTGAACTAGCATTGTGTAAACCTAGAAAATGATAATATTTAGAATAAAATGTACTTCAACATCAATCAAAGTTATACATACACTCAGAGGCTCATGTGGGGTACTGATTTATTTTGTGTCTTGGAGTTCATTTCCAGTGGAATAAAATTGAATAGTATCAGTTTCCTTGAAATGTTTCATTTACTTCAACCTTTTGTGTTCAAAACAGACTTTCTTTAACTAAAATATGTATAACCACTGAATTAAATGTACTTTTCCTCATAAGTTTTGCTTTCCCTTCCTTAGTGTTCAACCACATTCTACTTCTATCTCTTTTGTGAAAAAAATGCTCAATAACCACCATTATACTCTTTCATGTGTCTCAGAATCATTTTTTACATGTTAGCTGTTCATTCGTCATGTACACTTAAATACAGTTATGGATTGAAGATGTGATCTGTGCCTTTTGCGTGTATGTTTATATGCTGATTTGGTCGCCAGAATGTCACCTATTTTGAAATTTAACGGGACCCTACCGCTATATAGTTGACTAAGCCACATGTTATTTGCTTCCTGGATACATATGGGTTTGGTAATGCCTTCTGGAGTGCAGAGTGACTTGAATTACACGTTGCATCCGTGGTCAAATGTTGTTTATTGTGAATGGGCATATCAAAGGGTGGACTTTAAAAGACAGGCCCCTCTTCTTACTATTCGTTGGTGTGATCACAATAATTTGTAATGTCATGGACTCCCTAAGCCGTAGTGAGGAATGATCACTGTGCATTTTATTTGTTAGAGTTTTGTCTGCATCAAATGTTAATTTCTATAGTGCCCTTTGGCGGCTCCAGACCTATTGTAGTCCACACCACGGTTGAATCACTAATTATTTTCATTTCATGCACTAGTCGAGTAGGATGAGTTATCACCCGAGAATTTTTTGACATGAAACAAGTCCATCAGATCGTTGGACTCTCTATTTCAGGTGTTTTTCATCGAGATTCTGTTGATTACTTCACTTTCTATGCTGTTTTCTTTACACTGCAGTTAATTTGCAGGATCGTGATAGTTATTGGAAGATGATGCACAAGTACATAGGAGCAGATGTTACATCTCTTGTGACACTTCCAGTAATCATTTTTGAACCAATGACAACGCTTCAGAAAATGGCAGAGGTTGGTACTATAATTCTGAACGAGGCTCCTCAATGTCTCAATTACTGGCCTTCTATCGATAAAGGCAGCATCTGCAATTTGACTATCCATTTTAAAGTTCTTTTGCACTTACTGTCTTCGCATGAGCTGTATACAATGAAGTAAAACTTTTCCCTTTTTCAGTTTTTTAGACTTTACTTAGGCAAGATTAAATGGGCTTACAAGTTACCTTATGGTTTACTGCTGTTTCTTACTTAGTAATTACTTGTATTGTGTTTTACTACATGTTGTGCTGTTAGTTTCTGTTATCGACAGTCAAGTAGGTCTGACTCTAATTCCATTAGTCAACCATTGAAAAATCTGAAGCAAAATAATCTTATGATATCTTGTTATTTGTTGATGTTAAAAAAACTTAATTTGGAGTTAAAAGGTATTGTTATAGTCACTAACTCATTGATGTATTCAATGTGTTTGTAACTGAGACTCGTATAGAACATATCTTCTCTTTATATGTCGTGTTAGGACTGCTTGCTAATGTTTTGGCACCACTTGTTGAGTGCAGTTGATGGAATACTGTGAGTTGTTAGACAAAGCAGATGAATGTGAGGATCCATACATGCGTATGGTATATGCTTGTGAGTTCTCCCTAGCATCTGTTGCAACACCATTTTTATGCTATATTCTGGTTGGCTGAGTTTTTAACCCATCTTTTCAGCTACATGGGCTGTTTCGGTCTACTTTGCATACCAGCGTACATGGAAGCCTTTCAATCCAATCCTTGGAGAGACATATGAGATGGTTAATCATCAGGGTATTACTTTTCTTGCTGAACAGGTTTGTGATATGAAGCTTTCATTGCTGAAAAGTCCAATGCAAATATTAGGTTAATCTATGTTAATTCATTATTTCATTACAGCATGTTACTTTTGGTGATTTTGTTACTGTTATATTTTCAGGTAAGTCATCATCCTCCAATGGGTGCTGCTCATTGTGAGAATGAGCATTTTACTTATGACATTACGTCCAAGTTGAAGACTAAGTTTTTGGGAAATTCAGTGGAAATTTACCCAGTTGGAAGGTGAACTGTTAGATCTGTATTGTCTATTCAAGATCTGCATGTTTCATAACTATAAATTGATTAATGGCTAAATTACCGTCCATTCTAAACATTGAATAGAGATTAATTATATAAATCTAACACATGTTATCAAATTTCATATCACAGGACTAGAGTGACACTTAAAAAATCTGGTGTTGTGTTGGATTTGGTGCCACCACCGACAAAGGCTAACAACCTGATATTTGGCCGTACGTGGGTTGACTCACTTGGAGAGATGGTCATGACAAACCTGACAACTGGAGATAAAGTTGTGCTATATTTCCAGCCATGTGGCTGGTTTGGGTATGATCTTGATCACTATTTTTCTTGTTGCGTTTGTGCTTGAGTTAAAGTTGGATATGATATTGGTTACCATTTTCCTGTTGCATTTGTGCTTGAGTGAAAGTTGATATTCCAGCTATCAAATTACTTATCCATATACTATATGTCCTACTTATGTACTATTCATTGGGAGGTTGGGACTGTTCATATACATTTTTGTCATATTCCTTTGCTCACCTCTCTCATAGGTCCACCGAGTAATACTTTGTCTAGGCCTGTCTCAATTTGCTGTTTGTTCCAGGGCTGGCCGGTATGAGGTAGATGGGTATGTCTACAGTGCAGCGGAAGAACCTAAAATATTGATGACAGGGAAATGGAACCAGTCTATGAGTTGGCAACCATGTGATCAAGAAGGCGAGCCTCTTCCAGGCACCGAGCTAAAGGAGGTTATAGTCTCTTCTGATTTTCATTTCTACAGTTTCTTTTCTTGCAATGCCAGTCTCGTATTAGCGCATGCCGGATGAATTGAATTTCACATACTTTATGCCACAGATTTGGAGAGTCGCTCCTACCCCACAGAACGACAAGTACCAGTATACATACTTCGCACACAAAATAAATAGCTTTGATACAACACCGAAGAAGCTATTGGCATCTGATTCCCGGTTGAGGCCTGATAGATACGCCCTGGAGAAGGGTGACATGTCTAAATCCGGTACAGAAAAGAGCAGGTACTTTTCCCCTCTTTACAAAATTGGCAACGAACACTGGAAGTTGCACCTTGTGACCGTCCTTTCATTTTTAGCTCTCTTCATGCCCACCAATTTACACGTGTTTATGGATACTTTCAGGCTTGAGGAACAACAGAGAGCTGAGAAAAGAACCCGAGAGGCCAAGGGCGAGCAATTCACGCCAAAGTGGTTTAACATTACGAATGAAGTTGCTCCTACCCCCTGGGGTGACCTGGAGGTTTATGAGTACAATGGCAAATACGATGAGCACCGGGCTGCCATAGACAACTCTAACGTTGCTGATGAGACAGACGTCACTTCCATCGAGTTCAACCCGTGGCAGTATGGCAACTCATCTTCTCAATGATTTTCACACGATCTCTATTATTGTTGTGTAAAACATGTCCCTGGATCACTTTGCGCTGATTCAGCGTTTTTGGTGGCTTTGTAGTATTATGACCTCCCTCTTTCCCCTTCGTGTTACAGAATTATTCAGGAAGTAATGTATTTGATGTAGCATATATACTGTCGTTAATGTAGCAGAAATTGTAATTCATTGGTCACTGGTTGGATTACTATACTTATGCTCCACAATCAAGTTAAGCGACGCCCGCTTGAGATGACGCCAAAGCACTTCTGACTTGCATTCGGTCAGCCACAGCTTTTTGCCTGTGTTAACGGCATTGCTGGAGTACTTAACCGTCTGGGAACGGGCGAAAGCTGAAACCTATCGGCCCGCTGCAGCATTCGAACCGTGTACTTGATCTGATCCAAAGAACAAGCAGAGGATTGTCGATTATAGAATCATGATTCGTGACGAGCGGTTGTGGGTCATTGTGTACGTTCGATGGGCGGCACTTATGACATTGTGTTGGTGATCAGTGGGGTGTGTGGCCCTGTGTGTCTGCCTTTGGCGTCTTGCAGAAATGCGTTCGGTAGGTACACAGCCCTCGCCCGAGCCCAGTTTTTCCGACGGAAAGCGCTGCTTTAGAACTGTTGCTCAAATCAGTTGGCTGTCTGCAGTCTGAAGAACGTAGGAAAAACACAACGATTTTACAATGAAAAAAGCTGCCCAAGAGAAACTTCCATGTCCTAGACGTGGAGTAACATGGAAAACGTGAAGCGCTCAATCTGGAAACAAGAACTTCATTCTTCAGACTAATTGTTTATAGGCTGAGCTTTGACTGCTTCCTTTCCTACGGTAGCGTGGATTAGTAACCGGACTTCTGTTCATGGAGGTTAGGTGGGAACGGACAAGGAGATAACCGTCACGTGCACGAAAAACGAACGGATGGAAGCAGATGAGAGGAGCAACGGTGGCCACTTGTCGCCCTGCAGATATGATTGGATGGACCGACGAGCAGTGCACGGAGGGACGCCCAATCCCAATCGCAATCCGGATCAATCGGCGTTCCTGCGGCGTGCGTGGGCTCTCCACGGGTCGCCGGAGGCCTGCCTGGCCTGGAGCTACAGGAGCCCGGCCCAGGCTGCCGCTAGTAACACGCCCATCGTTCGTCATCGCCACAAGCAACCAGGAGGGACGAACGATAGAAATAGAAAACACGGACTTGTCGCGTTCCGGAACTCTGCTCTGCTCGAGAAGGTCGGTGACGGAATCCCACCACGGGCGAGGAGGGAGGATGGCGTGGCGTGGCGTGGCGTGGCGCCTAACCCCCAACCGTCCCTCTCCGTTCTCGCTGGACGGCCACCATCCCAGACCTAAACCGCGGGTCGGGGTCGTCGGGTCCCGTCCCAGGAGATGGACCACCGATTCCTTTGGGCCCGTGGCGGTGGCGCCCCACTCCTTCGCTTCGGACCGAGACGCGCCACGTTTCGCACCTCGACCAAAGCCCGAGTTGCCAAACAGAAACCTGGGTTTACTGAAGGAAGTAAAAAAAACGTCCATGTTGGTGGTGGCGAAAGGAGGAGCCGAACGCAGCGTGAAACGGCGAGGACAAACAGCCCGATCGGTGACAATTAAAGGTGACAGCCGCGCAAGCGCCGCGGCGGACGCGCGTGTTCTTCCGCGACAACACCACCTTGTTTGTTCGTTCGTTCGTTCGCTTGGGTGGCCCGTCATCCACACGGGACAGACAGACAGCGCGGCGCGCGACTCATGACACGACGGGACGAGCACCTAGTCTCTCTCTGGACACCCTCCCACCGGTGGCTGGCCCCGCGGTCTCTTCATCTGCTTCCTGCTGCGAACCTGCAGAGAGGCGCAGCAGCAGAGGATATTCCTGCCGTGTTTTTCTCACTGATGAAAAGCAGCGTGCTCGTTCGGTTCTTCAATCCGCGTGTGTGCCGTTCGTTGCGCTGGTCCGGTCCTTCTTCCGGCCTCTACCTTTCGGTCTGTGGCTTCGTCGCCTTCGGGCTGTTTATTAGGCCTGGGCCAGGAGATGCGAACGGGGGGAAGGGAGCGGGACCAGCTAGCTAGGTAGCCCTCGAGTTTTAAACGAAAAGAGGAGAGACGTTTTGAATACCACATGCGTCCATGTGTACTCGGAGGCGACGAATTATTGGCTCCAACTTGGATGGATGGATCGACATCCGGATGACAGAATCAAGCGTGTGTGCCCCCCGACTGTCTTCCACCGTATCCGTTCGCTGTCGAACGGGAAGCTCTTCATCCGTATGATAATTTTTTTTTCTTTGGAGAGAGGTGGGTGCTGAAGGGCAGGCCTGGCGCAGTGGTAGAGTCTCTCCACTTGTGTCCTGGAGGTCCTGGGTTCAAATCAGCCTCCTTGCAAAATAAGCAAGGGGAAGGCTGCCTAGAAATTCCCTTCCCCAGACCCCACAACGTGTGGGAGCTTTCAGCACTAGGTATGCCCTTTTTAGAGAGGTGGGTGCTCGGACTAACCGTGCGTTAGTTGTCACCTGCTGGCTAACCTGCTACTCTACTCCCCAGCTCGTGTAAATCAAGCTCATCGCTAGACAAAAAAATTATATACGTTAAACAGGTCGTTACCCGTAATCGAGATAACCGTTTCCATTCAGTGCTAGTCTTAATCGAGGCAACCCTTTTCATTCAGTGACGACAGTCTTAATCAGGACAGCCATCTCAGTTCAGCGATCCCAATGCAAATACTGTGTATGTATTCGCAAGTTGCAACCTCGCTGTGCAGGTATCTCCTGTGCCTCCGTGTCTGTCCACCGCTGTGAACAGATCGAGACACATCAGGCGCGCGAGCGCAGTTGTTCCCTTCTTCTTTAACGGATCGGCCACCATTGTATATTACCGTTAGATCTGGGGCCTGCGGCATGCATGATGGAATCTAGGCATGCATGCTTGCATGGACGACACATCGGCCACCAGACAGCCTAGTAATCTCACATCACTGCGTGCCTAGCTAGCTAATCCAGATGCAACCGCCGCCGCCACTTAAACTAGCAATTATATAGCAGCAGCTGGTTCCTGGAACCATCCCACTCGCAATCACAACACGCTTAGCTAATGTGTACTTAGCACCAGGTAGACAGTACATGTCAATTTAGCTGTAAACTCGATCTCTTTTTCCCTGTGCGGCACAGATGGATTGGATGTGACACAAGAAAAGAATATACCTTTAGAAATGCTCGCAGGCAAAAAAAACTAGGACGAAAGAAAGAATATAAAGCGATCGTCTTGGAACGGTCGGCACACCAGTCCTGAATTATGGAATTCTCTTTTTGTTCCTGCAATTGCAATTATACATCTCAATTATTTTCACTGCTATTTTTGTGTTTGCTTTTCCAAAGATCTAGTGGCTGTCAGATCTTGATCGTCAATCTTTAAATATATATACATATATATATATACATATTTTTTAACAAAATAAATATGCCATTCCGTCAGCAGGAGAAATAATCAAACATAAGCTAGCGTGATTGGACTTGTCTTAATACGACCTTTAAACTCCCAGTAGCATCCAAAGAATAAATTTTCCATCATTTCTTAAGAAGGAATACAACTTTTCACCATGTGATCCTATTACAGCCTGATCGGCCTTAATAAGCGTATCGAACCATGTGATTTCCCAACCTGGCTACATTTGTTCAAGAAAAGAAGAGTTAAAAAGTTCACCGAGCTGAAAGAAAAATATTAATTGTTTGATGCTTTGATCTCATGGGCTAGCGGGGACTAATAAGCGCGACCTGTTCCTCCGCGCCAAGCAACAACCTGTTCTTGTAGAGTAGCATGTGACCTGAGGCTCCCTTCACATGATACCTTACTTTTCCTCTAATCTATATGTAGCAAAACCAGTCCGTTAATTTTGTAATCTCTTGGCTTTGCTTTAAAGAACTTAGGAACTATATTCATGCTAGTTGGTGTAGAGCAGATATAGCCCTATAAGTCGCTCATTATATTAATATCTCCGCACCAACGGCATTGCTGGGTAGTCTTAGGTGGGAAATAGCTAGGCACCTCCAGATCAACGTGGGAGGGCACTGATCTGATGATATATAGGCTAAGAATGAATTGGCCAATTTTGGGATCATGGTGACGTACCTAATAAGCTAGCTTACTGAAAATGTCAAATCTTAGCCGAAAGATAAGAACAAGTCAATGAATGGAGTGTCGTTGTGTCAATGTATATATTCTCTGCCAGTTCAGTTATTTAGAGGTATACACTGTAAAAGTAAAAAATACAACTTACAATGATAGTTCATGATACAGTCTATCTGATCTGTCTAAATTCTTGCAACCGACACAAAACCTCAGTCACCGAATAACCAGCATTTAAATTTAAAATTAGGAAAGCAGATATTGGAGTTGATTTTGCACCCACAGGGACAAGATCCTCCCCTACACCAGGCAGCTACTAGGAAAAGCCCTTTTGATAAGCAGCATGTGATGAGCCTACTGGAGCTCACACCTGCCATGTGAACTAATCATCTACACTTGTTAAACTCTCCCATGCATGAACCCTCCTACCCCGATAATCCAATGGCACACTTCAAATACAAACATATCTGGAAAATAAATTAAACTATGCTACACAAAAGAAAAATATTGCTACCACAATAAATAATGAAACGGGCACCATCTTTTGCCACTCGTCACTTGTCTTAGTCGGGAAGTAGGTGGGCTAGAGTGGCAGCTACTTCTCCATAGTCGATCGGGGTAGACAGCCAATGTGATGCACGCCTTAATATTCCCTTTCTCTCCTAAGAATGGGGCCCTGGTTAGAGGGCAGGAATCTCTTAATGATTAGCCATTTTTTTAATTAGTAATACTTCCTGGCAGGACCATTTATAGGATCGATCTTGTGGTCAGTACTGATGAGGTGCTCCATCTCTCTCCAAAATCAAAATCAGTTAAAAGTTGCAGAAATCGTTCCTCTATAGGTGCATCAGTTATCAGTCCCAAAGTTATTAACAAGCGTTCTGAATTTCCTACGCATTTCGACCACAAGTCTAGAATAGATGAAGTAAACGCCAGTTGCATTATCAAGCGTGGCCATGTGTTACGTTCTTTCAATTTTAAGATGCGCTAAGATTGGCAACCACCACCCAGCCGATTCCGACCATCTAACCGACTGGCCGCTGATCTGAGTTTAGCTGACATTATTATTGTTGTTGTTGGTTATTGTTATTACGCAGTCAGATCTGAGGCGGCTGAGACCTTTCCTATTTTTTGAAGCGTTCTATATATGATTGCGGTTAGATCAAACATAGTCATCACAAGGATGCATGTGACACCTACTTGGTCTCCGGCCCCTAAAGCGTCGTAATTTTGTTCTGCATCTTCGGTGCCGCAGCGTGTGCAGTGTACGCTTAGATCAAATCATGGAGCATCAAGCATGTAACTCATAGAGTTTATTGACATGCTAACATGAGAGAGGGAGAGAGGGGGGTTAAATAAAAAGTCCACTTTGAGACGGTTAACCAATCACAAAAGCAAGCACAAGGAGAGGCGTTCCTGGTGGTCCTAAACCACACTTTAGATCCATGCTTTATTAATTGTCATCCAGACGTTTGATACAAGTGACCCGGGACCCAAGCGGAGGAGAATTGGTCTGTACGCGTCGACAGTGATCGGCATTTAGGCCTGCTGCTTTCAGACGCTGCCGGCTTATATACCCCTGGATACGGCATCGCCGCCAACTAAACCAACCAACACGGGCGCCTCTGCTGAACATGCCGTGAACGGAGCCGGTTCGAGTTCCCGATCAGGGGCGCCTCTATGGCGCGTGGAATATCCCCGTTCCGCCCGCGAACGGACGCCTTTTTGCAGGCTCTCGTTTTCTCCGTCTCCTTCCCTCTCCTTCTCTCACCCCGGGCCTTGTTTTGTACCGGTGGTGCCACCTTCTGTGGATGAGCTCGGGATTTGGTTGGGTCGAAATGGGACGGTTGCAGGGCGATGGCTCCTCTCGCTCGTGTCAGCAGTGACGGAGAAGTTTCCTTTTCTGGGGGAAGAAGGTTAGGAATGATTGGAAGCTACTTGTATGGACTTACATGGAGGAGAGGTGAGTGGTGGTGGTGGTACGCATGTTGTTGAACTAGCCGCCCCCGTCTAGTAGTCACACCACCCTCCTCTCAGTCTCCTACCGATAGATTAAAAATGAACTGCTAGTAAGTAGTATCTACCACCAATAAGTGACATTCTCTATACTAGGCAAACCATCGTTACTGTCCCCATGCATGGACCACAGTTCAACTACACGGTAGCAGTACAATACAGTAACATGCTGTATATATAGTTTTATTTCCGACGGCATATTTTAATCTGAAGGGTTCATCCACATCGGCGATGCGCAGCGTGAATTCTGCGGTAACAACTTGCTTGATGATGGCTCCGTGAGCGACGGGTTAAGGAAGAGGATACGGTTGGCGACGCGAAGGATGTGACGCGAGAGGCCGGCGCCAATAAAGGCCACATGGCCAGCCTAACAAGGTTGCCGCCCCGTTTGGTAAGCGGACGAGGGAAAAAAGGGGACGGGTGAAATCGCGACGCTAAGGCAACGGCAGCTGCGAATGCGAGTGCAAGTTGCGCGCGCCGCGCCGCGGTGGCGGCATGCATTCCCCGCTCCAACCCCGGACGGGATCACGGAAACGCGCCGCGAGCCTTTTTCTTTTCTTCTTCTTCTTTGGCGAGGTTACCGGGCCTACACGTCAAGCAAGCTGCCTGCCATTGCCATGGTCGTCCCCCACGTTCCCCTGCCTACACCGGCCGGCGCGTGCGCGTCAAGCAGCATCGGCGCCGCTGACGAGTGGGGTCCAGCTGAGCTGAGGCAAAAGGTTCGTCCGGGAATGGAAGAAACGGTGGAGACAAGTCTCGGAACAAACGTGACTGCGTGGGAACCGAGTTTCAGTTAAATTCACCGTCCCATCACCCGTTTGCCTTTCACGGCGTTTAGTTATCACGAGTCGTTACATGACTTTGAATCAGGTAGATTTTTAGCTGATCGCTCAACACGTGCACGTTATGACTTTCTTAGTAGGTGGTTGCAATGTAAATTACTGCACTGATGTCGGTAAGATGAGCTACGATATCGACTATGCGAGCAGCGCTTTACAAGAACGGAGAGTACTAGTATTTCTAAAGCAAGGCGGCCGTACTTCAGGTCGTGCTCCGCCTTCGCTAGGAGATCAGCTTTCTGGAACGTCGGATGCACAGCACAGGCCGGAACAAAAAGCTCTGGACGAAGCGTCGCAACAACGGTTTGGTATCATTGTAATGCAACAAAAGCGAGCGGCCGGTCCCTTTCCCGGGACGTTTGGCATCTTTGGCGACTTGCTCCTCTTCGGCAAAATCCCATGACTGCCTCCACCGATCCGCGGTTGACGTGCAAGCAACGAAGCCCGGGGTTCCATCATTCCGTTTCCATTTCCGTTTTTTTTTGCTTTAACAGATTCTCTGGAGCTTGGATCCTGTGGGAACAACTTGACCACTTCGAGTTGCAACGTGTTTGCGTCGTAGTCCCCTCTTCCTATACTTATCGTGTTCGTATGTAAGAGCAATAAAAACAATCTCAGGCTAACGGTAACAATTGAATTAATATATTAGTAGTAGGATCTTTGGATCAAATAAATCTCCGTCAATCATTTTTACATTATATTAAATCCCCGTCGATTTTGTCAGTGCAGCAACGAGGAGTGACGCCACCACAACAGCTAGAGCCGGCCAGGCTGGCCAGGTCGTTGGCGCGACGACATTTCCTTTCCATCCATTCGGATCGCGTGGTGCACGTTGCTGATAATTCTGGCCCACAGCGTGGTACGGTGTCCGTCCGTCAAACGAACGAACTGGCATCACCGTGCCCGTGCGCGTTTATGGGACGGGACGGGACGGAGTGCTCTGCCGCTCAGGCCCCACGCGTACCTTGTACTTCTCCTCGTCGCCTGCCGATCTTTCAACTCCGGCGACTGATGCATGGCCTCTGCAGGTGCTCGTATGTCTTTCATCCGCTCTGCCGCCGCTGTAATAACCCATGAAAAAAGGCCTCGATTAGTGTCAGCACTGGAACGTGTTCTCCCAAGATGCACTGCACAGGGGCCCTGTCTCTCCGCTTTGCTCTCTGGAAGTCCGGATGCGCTGCGCGCATGCATCATGCGGTACGAACAAGTGGCATGGTACTGTATACGTAATAATAATGTAACTGCACTCATGAACGGCGTCGTTCATGAGGGGGAAAGGCGCACTGACGACAAGGGCCCACGCGCCGGTGTCTCTGCATGCCGCGATTCGCCTGGGTCCGCCCGGTCGCGATCTGGACGTGCGCATGCTTACACAACATGCAACCACGTCTTTGAGGCGAATGCATGGGCATGGGTGGCATGGCAGCAGCGCGCGACGTTGTGACGAGTGATAGCGAGGCGTCATCGTTCTACGGTGTTACCATGATGGCGTCCTCGCCATCTGGGTATGGACGAGAAACAGCTCGATCTCGGCGTGGTTCCAAAACGATTCAAACCCGTCGTTTATTTGGAACTCTCGAGGGAAACTTACGTTTACGTTTACGCTTGCAATTCGAAAAAGATCACAGCACACATGTTCGCCGCACAGCAGCAGCTAAACCCTGTCCGTTGCTAAGTGTAAGTGGGCGGCCACAACCTTTACATCGCGGCATCACGCAGCATTACTTTATTACTCCCCCGGCGGCCTATCGTCTACGCAGCGTTTACTTGCCGGCGACACGCGACCAAGTTCAGCGAAAGCTTCTTCTCGGTGCAGATCACGCTCATCGCGGCACCATTCTCGTCTCCACCGGATGATCGAGACGCCACGCGTCGATCCTACCTGTCCACCCACGTGTCTCCGCGGACCCACCACGCCGGGGCGCTGCGTGACGTCCCTCCCTGAAGGAAACTCGCCTCGCCGTCAGGCCAGGTCGCCTCCCGGCTCCACGCTCCCACCGTCACCTGACACGCGGGCCCACGCGCGCAGCAGATTCCCTTCCCGCGCGCAGCCACCACCACCACCACCACGCAAGCGTACGAGACGACCCGGGGACCACGTCCTTATCTCTCGCCCGGGCACGTCCACGCACGCCGTCAAGACCTGTGGCCCGCGCGGGCGCCACGGCGCTGTCCCGGCGACGTGACACCGTGGGGCCGAGCCTGAGTGACGCGTCTCGTCAGGCCTTTTTCCATCACCCAAAAAAAAACGTACATAAAAACAGAAGGTCTGGTTTCACGCTTTATTTTTTTATGATATTGCAGTCGTGGTGGATGATGATACTACCGAAGAACGCAGCGGAAAACTAATGTCAACAACCACTTTTTTTACTCTTGTCCCTATTATCTTCTCCGCCGTGGGAGAAAACGAGGGCCAGGAAAATTCCCGGCGGAGGACGGCACGGAACGGAACGGAACAGAACGGATGGATAGGAGGATAAGCGCAGGGGGGAAAGGGCCCAATGGGGGGGCGTCGGGGGCCGACACGTCTACATTTCTTTTTCTGACGTGGAGGGGGGCTACAGACAGAAGAGGCTTGTAAGAAAAAAACACTCATTTCGTCACGTGTCATGGAGCTCTTTCCTCCGGATGGTCAAACCTTTATCTTGCTATATCCACTAGTCCTGCTACGAAATATTGAATTAAAACGTGTAAGGCAAATCAGAATAAGTACAGGCTACATTGCTGCTCTTGTTGATAATCCGTCTGTGAAGACTTTTCTTTTTTAGTGACCGAACGGAGACCATTGGTTACGGAAGAGGAAAGGAAAATTCGTTCTCGGCCTCTAATTATGGACCATCTAGACGCCTGAGTCCAAACTCCAGAATCAAACGTACAAGCAAGAGATGATATTCCATTCTCTTACTCAACATTTTTTTTGTTCACTGTGATTTTTCTAATTACTATAATCTACTATATTTTTAAAATAAACTAGCGAATTGTGTAATTGTAATTCTATAATCTTGTGTGAAAACTTAGTTCTCATGTAAAAGTTGTAAGATGTGGACATTTGGGGAAAACAATCAGGAAACCAGAAAAGTAACTAACATATGTCCTTACCTTTTAAGAAGTTATTCATGAAATGTCTATAGATCTTTAAAAACTATTGACATAATTGATTTTTGAAAAATTCCATTCAATGTAAAAATAATCTTTTTTCACTTACGATAATTATATGCACTTAACTCGAAACATTCACGCAAATAAATTACTAGCACCGAGACCCCACTGTAAAACGTACAAGGTGTCGTTACGTGCTATATGACATGCATATCGAGAAGTCGCCATCTGTACGTGCCAATGCACGATGACATGTGGGACACCCAATGCAAGGAGCGCAGAGTCGCAAATCATGAAGTACCAATCAGGGAGAGTCAATATCCCTAAAGTAACTTTAGGTTTAATCTTTCCAAAAATAAGCATGGCTAGATTTTTTATTCCTGGTTTGTCCATTTGTTCTACCCAGACCCCTCACAGTTTGCGTTGTTTGACACTGCTAAGAATAGAAATTGCCTAAAGCATCTTATCGCCAGGCAAATTCGTAGCATTGGTTTATATGACTCGAACCCATTGTTATTGCCTACTAACAAACTATTTAAAATATTTAAGACAACTATACCATTTTATCTAAACTGGTAATAATTTAATTAAACTTCCTAGAAACTAGAGTTGAACAGTCAATTATCCCATCAGAATCCCAGCACCAACTGGAGAGAAACTTATCATGTTTAGCAATCTTATCAAACACGTCAACATTTGTTGCGTCAACTTCGAAGGAAACAATGAAATCAGTTTAGCACACTCTTACATATGTACTCAAAATTAGCATCTATGTTTTGCTTCAAAAACTTAGCATCTATGTATGGTCACCGTAAGATTTGTGTACCCTAGAAAAGCTTGAATTTCTTTCTCCGTTCTTTTTTCCAACATATATATACCAAGGTACATTTGATGTACTACAGGCGAGGAGAGCGAGCTATACGAGTAAAACCCTATGTACGCATTTTTTACAAGCAGAGGATTGACGAGAGTGACAAAGGCCACGAATTTCTTATCTAAAAATTATCTGGTCATGCGTTGAAGAACCCCCGGAATCTCAGCACCGTCTTGGGCATCACCCCTGGACATTCTCGTCCACCAGCACCACACATCCTCTCATCTCCCGAAAGTAAAGCAAAAAACCCATGCAAATTCTTTTATATATATATATAATAAACCGACAAAAAACGGAGCGCCCCAAATTAATTCCAAGATAGGGAGGGAAAGAGAGTGTGGCAGAGAGTCTGATACGTGGGCCCACCCGTTGTAATCCGCACGTTTATTTCCTAAAAACGCCCCGCTAATCTCCTCCCTAAACCCCATCGGTTAACCGGGATCACTCCTCTCGTTCGTGGTCGCGAGGGACTCGAGGGCCACCGCCCGATCGGACGGCGCCAGCGACGCGTCCGCTGCCATCGACGGCCCGGATCCACGGCACGTGGCACGGGCCCGGAAACGCCTCGCGCCTGTAAGAACTCCGGGACAGGCCCCCCGGGCCGTCGGATACCGCCACGTGGACGGTCTGGCGGGGCTGGAACCGGTCGCCGAGGCGGGGCCGCGTGGGGTTTAACCGGGAGCAGCCGGTGGGCGGACGGGAGGGGTGGCGTGGGCGTAAGCGAGGGGGGGTTGGGGGGGGTTTAAGAAGGGGGTTGGTTTTGAGGGGTTTTGGCCATCCCGCACCACCACCACCACCAGAAGAAAAGACCAAGGCGGAAGGGGAGAGAGAAAGGGGGAGAAGAGAAACCACAAACCAGAGGAGGGAGGGAGGAGGAAGGGGAGAGAAGAGAATAAAAATAAACGAGGAGAGGCGGAGCGCAAGCAAGGAGGAGGGAATAAACTCCCCGTCTGTGCGAGGGGCGATCTCGTCGGGCGCGGAGGAGCACCGCGCGGCGGTGATCCGAGGGCGATCGGATCGGAGGCGGACACGCGTCTTCGGCGGCGAGGTGAGTCCGACGTGCTGGTTCCGGGGAAATTCTGGCGAATTACGGGGTTCCTGGGCCGGGGCTCGCCTTCTGGAGCTCATTTCCGTCCTGGGGTTTTGCTTTCCGTGCTGTTTTGTCCATTTCTCCCGGAATTCGGGTTGGTTTGGTCCGATCCGGGGACCTCCGTGCCGAGCCCGTGGCCAATTCGCCCTGTTCCGCAGATTCTGGCACATTTCGGAACTGGGGCTC
This sequence comes from Neostapfia colusana, assembly GCA_030760725.1. Lineage (NCBI taxonomy): Eukaryota > Viridiplantae > Streptophyta > Magnoliopsida > Poales > Poaceae > Neostapfia > Neostapfia colusana. The sequence goes on along the minus strand of JASWHV010000013.1, from coordinate 85,349,167 downwards.
CAGTTCGCGATGTTTTGCCGAATTCGGCGTCGAATCGGGCGAATCGGTGTAGCGAGATCGGATCTGGCGTCGCTCGACTCGGTTGTTCTATGGAGGTTCTTGGTCCTCCGGGGTGTGCAGGTCGCTCCCCCCGTTTTCTAACCGAAGCCCCTGCTTTCCTTTTGTCAGTTGCTTAATCCTCACGGATTCCGATGCACGAGGTTATAAAAAAGCTTTTTTTCGCCTCTTCTCTCTCTCCCTCCCTCTCTTTTTGATCGCTTGGCGTGCTGGTTTACCTGGTGAATTTATTTGCTTGGGGTGCAATAAATTCGGCGGTGAAACATTTCCGTTGAAGAAACATTTCCCCTCTCTGATGCCTTAATTCTGATCACGAGTTGAAGTATGAATCCTTTCCATTTCCGTTCTTCTTTCGATGTTTCTTTAATTAATTCGAGGCCTGGTGCCTTTTGGAGCGCAGTCAGTTTAAAATTCTCGTCATTCTGGCAGTTCCTCGTCTGGATCTCTCGCCTTGGGGTTTGGGGATTCTAAATTCTGGATAATTAATTACGCTGCAAACTATGATCGTTCCCTGTTTAAATAATCGAGGGTTATCCGAGATTTATCCTCTGTTTTTGCGGAGATCCCAATGAATGATCTTTATCCTTTTTAGAAATTAATTGCATGGAGTACCAGTTTCCGTCTTGCCGACTGCTAATTTTTTCTTGGTATATTGCTGTGCAGATTTGTGTTTTGGGGCAAGCCATGAACCACGCAACCGCCGGTTGTTAACTAAGCAACTCCCTCTGTAAATTGCAAGCAACCGGTGCGAGGCACAAGCATGGTGTTCCAGAAGAGGTCGTCGTCAGAGATGGAGTCGTGCGGCGGAAGCCAAGTCGCGGAGATGCCGCGCGTCCCCAAATCCGCAAGGGTATGCGGCCTTCAGCACATCGATTCGGGCCATTCGGCCATTGCTTCGCTGACTTGGTTGGCGAGTCTGACAACGATGCCGTTTCTTGTTGGGTGAAATGTACAGGGCAAGAGATCGGTGCGGAAGAAGGAGGCCCATAGCCAGGGCCAGATGATGTGCGCATTTGACCTTCTTGCGACGGTGGCTGGGAAGCTGCTTGATGAGGGTGAGGGCTCGCTTGGGAACATGAGCGCTGGCGCAGGGGCCTTGACTAAGTGCGCCAAGGGTGTCCGCGTGAAGCAGGAGCAGTGCGATGAGGAAGTGAAGCATTTCAAGAACGAGGTGATGGATCAGGGTAGCTGCAATGAGAGTGTGATACTCCCTCACATTACGGTTCAGCGGCCGGTCAATCATGCTCGGAATGAGGATCTGAAGTCGAAGTCTGAGGCTCAGGACAAGGAATCCTCTATGATCAGTTGCACTAAGGCTGAATTAGGATGTAATTTCAGTGCAATTGCCGATAGGTGGTCGCCTGAAGCTGTGGAGTCAGGAGCCTTTACGGGGGATGCGGTGGCAAGCATAACGCCGACGGCCACGGTCTTTCAAAAGATCACAACTGACATGTATAATTTGCTCGACCCAATGGATGTGGACGTGAAGCCGCCTCCTTTGGTCAGTTCTGACAGCACCGGCGAGATGCCATTGTATGGCGATAAAGTTCACCGATCTATCTCCTTTCCAAGGGGTCCTAAGGGAGCTACGGGGTATGCTGTAGATAGAGATGATGACGACGACAAGTCTTCCGGGTGCACTCATCCGAGCACCACCACTAACAGGGCTTTTAGGTCCAGTTGTACAGCTGAGCATAGTAGGGTAAAGAAGCTGCTTGCCTGTAAGTACAGGAAAGTTGCTCCAGCCAGGATGCACGCAGGAGATCATTCCTATAGTGGTGAGCATTTGGCGATTTCAGTCAACCCTTTTCTTCTTCAGTAGCACTATATTAATGGCGTTCATTTTCAAACCAGCTGAATCTCACTTGAATTCATTGATCCTATCAGATGTTGAGCGGAAGCCTTCATTCCGCAACAAGAAAATGCACTATACACGACAAAGGACTCAAAGGAGTACATTTAAGCGGAGGAAGATGTTTGATCGTCATTCAGTTATCGCATCTGAAGAATTTGGAGGGATAAATGGAAAGGGAAACATAAAAGCTACCGCAAGAGACTCCCATGCTACTCCTTTTGAAGGTTTGTTTTACTTGCCCTCAGGAATTGCCTCTTCATGATATTTCCCTCTGCAATGTTACTTATGTGTGTAATAACTCTTGCAGCAAACAAGGGGACCAATTCCATGCCATTTCAAAAATCTTGTGAATCAAATGATTGTCATGGTAAACATCCAGTCCACAGCAAGTTTAGTTAATCTCTAACTGACCATATTGTTCCTAAGTACCTTTATTTTTCCTTGCAGTGAAACTTAGAATTAAGTCTTTCAAGGTGCCTGAACTTCTTATTGAAATACCAGAAACAGCAACGGTTGGCTCACTAAAGGTATGTACCGGACATTTATTTAATCAAAGAGATTGCACAAATTTCCTCAATTGGTTTTCCTGTAGTTTAATCAGTATGTCCAATACAGAAAACTGTTCTGGAAGCAGTTAATGCTATTCTTGGAGGTGGTCTACATGTTGGTGTTCTTCACCATGGGAAGAAAGTCAGAGATGATAGCAAAACGTTGATGCAGGCTGGGATTGGTCATGATGACATGCTGGACAACCTTGGCTTTTCACTTGAACCCAACCGCACACAAAACCCTTCTCAAGTCCCACCTCATGAATATACCAGTTTCCTGGAAACTCTTGATACTACCGAACCCCTAGCAAGGTAACAAACTATTCCTCAAAATTGATTATTTGCATAATAGAATTGGAGGTAAACATTGATCCTTACCCTGATTGTGTAATTCTGATGCAGGATTGCGCCTGCTGACTCATCTTCCAAGCACGGTGAAATTGATGCTTCGCAGGAGCTTGCATTAGCGCCCTTTACAGCAGCCTACCAAGGGAGTGATCGCGATTCTGTGCATTCCACTGTGGGTACTTCATCACCTGATAAAGTCTCCACCAGCTCGCGAGCTATAGTTCCAGTTCCACCTGCAGATCCCAATGCAGGGGCTATAGTTCCCGCAAACAAGACAAAGAGGTCGCCGGAGCAGGGGCAACGCCGAATTAGGCGTCCGTTCTCTGTTGCTGAAGTTGAAGCACTTGTGCTGGCAGTGGAAAAGCTTGGAACTGGAAGGTACATCGTTTACTTCAGTCATTTCGGCTGGCAAGGAAAATCTTTTGGCCTCTGTTTTCTTACTATATAGGTGTGAACCATATAGGTGGCGAGATGTTAAACTCCGTGCTTTTGACAATGCAAAACACCGGACATACGTTGATCTCAAGGTATACATTTATCTAGCACTGCCAATGCTTTTGTTAAAATATGATTGCTTCTTTCCCTGTTTATCATTACACCTGATTCATTGTTTGATCCCCATATTTTCCTGTTATCTGCTCAACCTTTTAATTGCTATGAGAGGGCTCCTATTTCTGGAATATATTCTATATATCACTGGTGGGTTAGGTTACTTGGCTCATTGACTGATTCAACCAACAGTTTGGTACTTGTAGATTTTGGGTTCCTTACCAAAAAGGAGCTGTACTGTTTTTGAGTTGGTGCAAGGTTGCAGCCAGGCTCTTGTTCTGAAAAGCCTTTTGTCCTTAAGATTCAGTTAGCGTTGTCCTCACGCACGAGCTTTGTTCTTTGGATGGGTCATGTGTGTCGTAGAAATACAACGGCTCACCTAGAAACAAAGGAGACCTATTCTTGCACGTCAACTACTGTCCGGACTTTTGAAAAAGTCCGGCTGAAGGGTCAGATAGCGTTTTCTTTATTAGACTGGAAGCTTCTTGGCTGCTTTCAGTTGCAGCTGTTGGCATGCACTTGACTAGATTCTGGTCAAATTTTGACGAGGACTGTGAAGTTTAAACATGGATGAAACTAACCGTGTCGAAATCCTCATGTAAACAGGACAAATGGAAGACGTTGGTGCACACGGCGAGCATCTCGCCGCAGCAGCGGCGTGGCGAGCCAGTGCCACAAGAGCTGCTCGACCGTGTCCTTGCAGCCCAGGCCTATTGGTCCCAGCAGCAAGCCAAGCTCCAGCCTAAGACGCCCCCGCTGGCTGAGGCTCGCTTGCTCACCTAATAATTTGATCTCTCTCCGCTAATGGTTTCTTCGGAAACCATTTGCATCCTTTGTATAGTCAGTAAGTCAGTCAGTCCCTTCACAGGAGGTTAAGGAAGTATTAGAAAAAAGATGCATACATAAGGTACAAGAAGCATTGACCGATTTGTTGTAATATCTACTCACCGAATATTCTTTAAGCCAGGATCTCTCTCCTTGTGAATTTAACCAAAGGAAAGGGTATTTCTTTGGCAAATTGTACATGTTCATGATGATGGAAGAAGAAGATAGATCCATGAACTGAGATCTGCAGTGTCTACTAATAGCTCACAGTTTTTACAATTGTGGTTAGAAAGAAGGTCCTTTTTGACCAAGCTCCGGCTCTTGATTCTTGGGCCCCTATAGCCCAGTTGTGAAGAAGACGGCACCCTGAGAAGTCAAGCATCCAAAAATCAATTGAACTGCAGCTTCTATAGTTTGACTGCCTCAGAAGGGTGGCTTCTCCTCTGTAGTAGTTCGGAGCATAACTTCGGCTAAGATGTCCAGCTTCAGAGCCAGGTCAAGGCGGCCCCAAAAGCTTCAGATTCTTTCTGTTCATTGATTCAATTCATTCTTTTGTTAGTGCAGAATGATGCAAGGGGAAGAGTGATGGGTCTTAGCTTCTCCTTTTCTCTCTCTTGTATCTTTAGTTGTACTATGTTCATTCAGCTTTCTTGTAGTTATCTCGGTCCGCTCAAAATTTGTCATTGATGAAATTAACAAAATGAAAATGAGTTTTTGTATGCCACTTCATTAGCTCGCTTAGACTATGGCTCCTACATCTGTCTCCCGTGACTATTTTTTTTTTTCCGAGTCTCATCTCATGAGCAGGTGACCCTGCCTGGGATCAGACGCTTAATAATCTGTAGTCCTGTGTCAGAGTACTGCCGCCGAAGTTTAAATTATATATTGGGGACTCTTATCCATCAGCCTCAATCATAATCTACCATGTGCGGAAAAAATCTGTCTCTGTACTACTAGCAGTAACTTAATTTTTACATGAAGGTGTCGTAGTAAGTTTCTGAAAAACGTGTGTGTTGACTTGACGTACTGAATGTTAGCTCCTTGCGTACCCTGCAATTCACGTGTTAGCTGACTCGTTGCTTGCAAAGATTTCAAAGGTTGTGATCCATTGACCTCTGACAGTGGAGTAGATAGATAGATCCCTTGCAAAGAGAAAAAAAAAGTCTACCGCGAGGCCACCGATAGAGTAGATCGTCCTTGCCTAGCTTTGAAGCAAGCACACCTGTCTTCCCCGCATCTGTTCCGTATACCGAAAGCGTACCTGTGTTGCCGTGCGATGATTGAGCGACGGAAGCCAGAATATTCGCATGTGTGGATGGCGTATGAAACTAGGATTAGAAAAGTAGGCAAAGAAAAGGCGAGGGGAGAAGCAAGTGAGCGCGCGACGGCACAGCACAGCCTGGATCGATCGGTCGATCGATCGATACGCATGGCTGTTGCTTGCAAGCAAGCTTATTATAGTTAGGGCCGGGGAAAGCAACGGAAGCAGCACCGACATCTTCGCCCTGATCCGCGCGCGGGCATCGGCCACAAGCTAATAAGCCGAAACACGACGGGACGGATCACCGTTAGCCGAGATGAGATCGCCGCACCAGGGATGGATCATGGCGAGCGTGCTCGATCGAGCTTGACAGGCCGGTCGGCGGCATGCCGCGTCCGAGATCGTCCGCCTACGATACGTGCGTGCCGTCTCCGGAGATATTGTCGGAAGATACCAGAATTAAACTAAACTGTCTGCGCATGCATGATCCGAGATCCAATATTGAAATACGACGCGTCGTGGATTTGTCTTTGGTTTATCGTTCGATTAATAAACTACATAGCGGCTGTAGAGAAAGCGTGAGAGGCTAGAGGATAGATAGGTCAATTTAGGCGTAGTAGTTGGCGGTGGTGGCCACGCATGCATGACGACGCTAACAACTGCTCCGCGGTGGCGCTCGATTGGTTTCTTTACTGATATGATGCCACCAGCAGCTGCGTTGGTGCGGATTGACACTTTGAATCTGTCGTCTCGACGATGCGGGTGATCAGGCTCCTTGTATCATTAATTAGCCGCCGATTAAATTCTCGTGGTGTAAGAAAAAAATAAGGGGAATTCACTTGTTCGATCTCATCCCTGCTCTCATGCATGATGACATAGTACGAGCCACGCAGCTGCCATGTGCTTGTCCCAACGTGCTCCGGAGGAATCAATCAACACGTTAGAATCAGATCAACACGGTGGTGAGTGAGGAGAATGATCTGTGCACAGCTGGCCGGCCGGCTCCTAGCTAGCTAGTCCTCCTGTGTGCACGCAGCAGGTTAATTACTGTTTCCTCCACGCCTCTCATTCAGCTGATGACAGCACACACAGCTAGCTAGGCTGCCGTGTTGATGTTTTCGTATTCCGATAGTTGCCGTACGTATTGATATTTTCGTTTCCGTTTTAGATGCTTTATTCAACCCAAGACTGGGAAAACATTGGGAGCTAGTGCCTGGGCAGTTCTGAGAGGCGATGGAACACGTACGCGTAAATTGGGACGGTTGGTAATGCCGGGCCGGCAAGTTCCATGCGTGAATTGGACCAGCCAGCGGATGGCTTTTGCTTGTTCGCTACCTGCTGCTGCTGGTCGTAGGAGCAATGAATGAACAGACAGCAGGTTTCATATATAGCCTTCCGATTAAGGTTGATTTGAGTCCGATTGGCCAGAGGTAACAACAACAAAGGCGACGACCGGCGGCGGAGCTGGCGCGGCGCCAAGGAACACGTGAAGAACAAGAACTACTCCGATCCGCCGTGGTGGTCTTTCAAGTACCGACGGCAAGAAGCTAGCTAGTCCGCTGCAACTCCCACCTGCCCAAACGTCATTACCTTTCCACACGGTAATCTCGACGCCGGCGGCGGCAAGATAGAAATCAACGCGACGCGAGCTAGCTAGCTAGCTAGCTGCTTATCCGTAGAGCGAGCCTTTTCTTCCTGAGAGCGAAAGGCGCGAAGACTGCTGCAAACTGTGGGCATTATTGTCGCTGTCGAGCACAAAGCTTCTGGACGGATCGGCTGCTAAGCTGCTGGTACGTTGCACAGGAACGGTATATGGCACGTACGTGGAAGCTTCTTTTCGCGTTCCCGATCGACGTGCTCGTGCGGCACGCGGTGATGCGAGCGAGGTGTGCGCCCGTTTGACCCGGCCGGGCGAGGTACGGTGATGGACGCGGACCAGGAGGATGACGACTTGGACTCGCGCAAAACGCGTGTGTTCTAATCTAGCGCGGGGGATCGAGCTAGCTAGCTTGCCCGCGTGCACAGGGAGCTGGACGCTTCGTGCTGCGTCTTGCCAAGTTGCCATGGCACGCGTCTGGGGATGACGTGTCGTGTTTCTCTTCCCCGTTCTATGCCCAAAGCGGCAAGGCTTTGTTACGTGGATTCTGGAATATATGATGTACGGAGTTCCAGACACGGCTAGGTAATCATGGAGCAGTTCTTTCCCTCTTCTACATACATGAGAGAGAAACAGTGATATGACATTTAGGACAAATAATCTTGTTCAACTATCGAATTAATAGCCCCCCCACCCCCACCCCCCGCCCCGGGAAGATGTACAATTTTCTAAAAAGTTTTGGAACCTTTTCGAGACTAAACGGGCCTGGGGTATGTATAATTGGGCCTCCTGTAGGCCCAAGCGGAGTAACCATAGGCACCTTTGGGCCTGTACACGGGCGGTTTCACCGACTTGTATACTGTATCGTATTGTCCGTCCAGCTGTCCAAATCCAGCCCATAAGTCCGGCTGCGGGTTGCCATGATTGCGAATCTGGGCTCCCCACCGCACAGCCCACATATCTGAAGCCCGTACGCCACACGTCTCCCTCTCCCACGCTTCCGCACTCCGCGCATCTCTCTTGTGCTCCACCCGCCGCCACCGTTCGCACCCGCGCCGGCTCCGCCGCCGCCTCGCGCGCGACTCAAAGGTGACTCTCATCTGTAACCCTCTCTTTATGCTTGAATCGATCTGCAGCCCCCGGGCGCCCGCGGTTTGCGCGAACCGCGCCCGGTGTGCCGCTTCTCTGGGGTTTAGCCCCAGCTAGGGTGTCGGGCTTCTGCCGTCTCCGTCCGCTTGGTCCGCTCGGCTCGATCCGTAGACTGAGATTTTTCTCAGGCGCCGGGCGGCGCCACGGTGAGGTCCTGATGTTGTCCTCGTGTCCAGTTCCCAGCGTCTGCAGGGAGTGGTTAGTACATCGGGCCGCTTTTGGGGTAGTCGTTTAGGGCAGCATGGATACCGCGCTGGGATATGTGAACCCAAGAAAGGACCTTGCCCGTGCAAATTCGCTCTGTGCAGTGTTGATCTGTTGGCCCCAATTTTTTCGTTGATGACGTCTTGATGATACAGCAATCTTACTGCTCTGCCTATCTCGTGCAACTGTTGAATTGAACAATAAGATGATACCACGGCGGTGCTTGGGGATTCGGCATTGGATTAAATAATCGTGATAGCTTTGAGCTGATGTTATCTTTGTGTGGGCTGTTGAAACATTGAATTCTGATGATTTATAATGTGTTTGTTTGGTCCAGATTCCCCAGTTCATTTTGTCATGAACCATGGTCTGCTTTCACCAAAATCTGAACCATATAGTTCTTTTGCGTTTCGGAGCTGCAGGATAGAATGAGACGGCAGGGACAACATGATCAAGCTGACATCAACTCCATGGTTGCTGCCCAGTTGCATCACTACCAAGCACAGCAAAGGGTACCACAACATCCTGATAACAGCTATCCTGGAAGAGATTCTGCACAAGCTTCTGGGGAGCATCAGTATGCCGCCCCGAAAGTGAGACAGAGCCAATGGGATAGAGGTGGACCGAACATGCCTAGCCAAGCTCCATCATATTCTTATAATGAAGGCATGTATTGCTCCTAATTTGATATTTCGTCTTTTTAGGTTTGAAATAGCCTGCTTCGTCTATTGCGAAATATAACTTGCACACCTTATATTCTGCAATGGACGGACTGAATGAGTTGATTAATAGCTGTTATAGGTTGGGATGGCAAGCAGACGGAAACTACTATTTATTGGTTATAGTTCTGTAGCATTATGCTTACTGTTAGTGATGCAGGCCAAGGTGCTGCCAGTGCACAGCCATTTTATGATGGCCAGAGGCCTCATCTAAAAGTTGGTATAGAAAAGCAGCCCAGCAAGGAATCGAGGGACCATTCTCATATTGATAGGACTGAAAAAAGATATGAGGATTATAATCTTCCTCGAACATTTGAAGGTCTTGAGCAAAGTTTTCATGAAGAAATTATGATGCTATCTAAGGAACTACATGATGCAGAGGATGCTGAAAATTCTAGACACAGGGAGGTATGCAAAATGCATGGAATCTTTTCTTCTTTGCTGTATGAAGTATTGTAAGATTCTGCCCAATGCAGGCTACCTAGCAAGAGGAGAGAATTCCTTATTTGCCATCAGAATCTATACTTATCCCTTGTTTACCATTGAAATTACAGTTTCTTTATATGCCACTTGTTTCACTTTTTTCATCCCTTATACGCCACTTACGTCATATACAAGAGAACCTTCAGTAATATCAGTTTGTCATCCTTATGGTCATTATACTTCTCTCTTCACCAACCACGTGGTGGCGTGAACACACTACCTTGACAATATGCCTTTCATCACTAATTTCACCGCATGTGATGTGATCAATCTTGCAAAGATGAACTGATTTGAGTGCAAACACTCATATTAGAGTATGTGAGTTTTTATAATTAGTCAATGGAGGGATAAAAAACATTAGGATAAAATATAAACAAGATTGTAGGCTCAAACGATGACAGTTTCAGAAATATGCAACATAGGTGGCATAGAACGACAACGACAACAACCACAACCAAAGCTTTGTCCCAAGCACGTTGGGGCAGGCTAGATGGGTTAAAATTTTGGAAATCAATGGTATATTAGGGAAGTGTACATTTTGGATGGCAAATAAGGGAAAATATAAGTTCTGATGCCAAATAAGGAATTTAGAGTGATTTAGCTGAACAAGTAATGCAGTGTATGTTATTAGCCGTTTGACTAGCTTTCCACATTTTATTTCTGATTTTGTTTTTGTTCCTGAGGTCCTTTATCCATTTCTTATGAGGATTTAGTACCATTTTCTTAGTATTTTCGGTTTTGGTTAATTGACTTTTTTCAGAACAATTACCAATTGTCTATATCCATTGGTGTCCTCCATTATCTGTGCTTTGGATTCTGCATATTCGATAGTTTTTCATATGCCTTTCTAATATGCAACATGAAAACTGCACTGTGAAGTTTCTGTACGTGATTGAGCATCTTGTCCTAGCATTGTAGGGATTCTGAGTTTACAGTAGCTCTATCAAGTAGTTAAACCAGGGTGACTGTTGTTTCATGCTCTTTCATGTCTGTTTGCAGAGATTAAAGGAGATTAATGTGCAGCACCAGGAGAAACTATTAGCACTACGAGCTCGCCAAGCAACATATAGAGAAGAATTCCTGCGTAAGGAATCTCTGGCTCGCCAGCAGCAATATCAGCAGACCAGTATGAGCCATTATGCAAATAATGCCGTGCCTGGGGACCAGCATGGTTATCATCCAGGAGCAGTAGCAACTCCTGGTTCTGCTGGAGACGCTTATGGAGAGGCTCATCGGGGTTATGCCTCTTCCCAGTATGAATCCTTTGGTGATCGTCCAGATTATCCAGAGTTCCGTGGTGGGGGCAGAGGTCGCGGTCATGGTAATGAGCACCGTAACCAATATCCAGGCGGTCGGGCTTATAATTCTGGTGGCAGGCGGTTTTAGAGATGCTTATTAGTTGAACAATCTGTTTTTTGGGCGTTGTTGCCTTATCTCAGTTGGCTGTCCTGTATTTAAAGCGGATTCATACCAAAGCTTGGTTGCAGTGTTCCAGAAACCCAGACGCTCATATAACCTATTCTAAAGTTCATCCACTGGTATTAGAGTCGTAGAACTACTTTTTCCGTCGATCACTAGACTGTCTACGGCTACTTGCAGCCGCAACTTTGCCAGAGTTTCATCTGATGTAGTTTGCAGAGGAAGGAGAGAATTGCATACCCTATTCTGTCTCTGTTATCCATTATGTTTTATCATCTTGGAAGCAATAAAATTTCATGTTCTTGTAGCTTAAAGTGAACCCGAGCGTAACCATCAACAGCTCTGCATTTGATGTTCCGTGAGCAGAGTTTGTGTTGTTTGACATAGTTCGCTTTTACCTGATAATTCTTCAGAAAAGCAGTTCTAGGAAGAAAGTACTGGAGAACGGGACAATAAACTACAGTAATTTTAAGCTTGTAACACAAAAGAGATGTACTGCTAACATATCAGGAGTACACGTGGAAACAAGTTGCAACAAGGAAGCAACTAGCTGTACACAAGGCGACATGTGGTATACATTCTCTTCAGAAGCTAGTTCAGCCCCTCGAAGTCCCCATCAGGATGCTAACACTTAAGAGAGGTATGAAGTATGGATACCAGTAACTATCAGTCCTCCTAACTGCCAGTTTTCCCTGCACCCTTCGCCTCTTGAAGCCCTTCTAACACAGCCACAACCTGATTCATGCCTGGCCTGCATCGTGCGTCCATCGACAGGCATTGCAGCGCAAGGGCTGCCATCTTCTGTGCTGCAGAAAGCGAGTACTGAGAGCCCAGCCGTGAGTCCACCACATGGATGACCCTCCTCTTGTTGGTGATGTAAGGTTTAGCCCACTCCACCAGGTTGTGCTGGCCAGGCGGACGGTTCTTGTCCAGAGCACGCTGCCCTGATAGCAACTCCAGAAGAACAACACCGTAGCTGTACACATCGCTCTTTGCAGTCAAATGGCCTGTGCACAATGAGGGCAAAAAATATAGTTGCCACCAATAGTGGGCATGGAAATCATTGTTGAGTTTTACCATTATAGTACTGGAGCTATTTTGCAGGATAAAGAACAGGATGTAAGTAATCGAGCAATCGGAACTCATGGGTTGACTTAAGTATTTAGTAGAAAAGGTATGCGCAACCACATTTTTTTAATTTCATGGTAGTTCGTGCATGAAACCAGCTGCAGAATCCATATTGTTCTTGGGCCTAACCAAAGGTATGGCAAGCATAAAGTACCATTTAAGTAGCATAATGCACCGCCTTGATGGTTTCCCCTTTACAGGATGGCATACATCATACAGTTCATCCTATGAATATTCAATCATAAGCGTCATATGGACAAAACAGCAGATGCCAATCTAGAAGGCAGTGCTGCACAGTGACATTTTTAGAAGTCTTTGATGATGAGAATTATTTATGCCCCCCCCCCCCCCCCCCCCCGATTGAAATAGAGAAACTGTGTTGCTTTAAACAAAGGCACATCTAATCACCGTGGAGGACCATACCATATGAAACAGCACGAATCCAACAGAAATGGCATGCACACAAGAAAGAATCCTTGTGTTGCTTTGTAGATTATTTTTCTCAACTACAGACTCTGAAGATGTATCCAACAGATGGTGTGATTACTTTAATGGGCTATTCAATGATGGGAATGGGAGCACTATGGTTGAGTTGGATGACTCCTTTGATGACTCCAACAGGCGGTTCGTGCGGAGGATACAAGAGTTTGAGGTTAAGGAGGCCTTAAAAAGGATGAAAGGAGGAAAGGCCCTCGGCCTGACGATGTCCCTATTGAGGTGTGGAGATGTCTTGGGGACGTGGCAATAGTATGGCTCACAAAGCTATTCAACTACATTTTTCGGTCAAACAAGATGTCTGAAGAATGGAGGAAAAGTATATTAGTACCTATCTTCAAAAATAAAGGAGATATTCAAAGTTGTACTAATTATCGAGGCATTAAGCATATGAGTCATACTATGAAGCTTTGGGAGAGAGTGATTGAACACCGCCTGAGGAAAGTGACCAATGTCACTAAAAACCAGTTTGGTTTTATGCCTGGGAGGTCTACAATGGAGGCGATTTTCTTACTTCGTCAGCTTATGGAGAGATATAGGGAGCAGAAGAAGGACTTGCATATAGTGTTCATCGACTTGGAGAAGGCGTACGACAAGATACCAAGGTCAGTCATGTGGTGGGCACTAGAGAAACATAAAGTGCCAACAAAGTACATTACCCTTATCAAGGATATGTACAATAATGTTAGGACAAGTGTGCGCGTAAGTGATAGTGAGACTGATGCATTTCCTATCACGGTAGGACTACATCAAGGATTAGCTTTGAGCCCATACATCTTTTCCTTGGTGATGGATGAGGTGTCGAAGGATATACAAGGGGATATCCCTTGGTGCATGCTCTTTGCTGATGATGTAGTGCTGGTAGATGGAACTAGAGATGGTGTTGATAAGAAATTAGAGTTATGGAGACAAACCTTAGAGTCTAAGGGGTTTAGACTTAGTAGGACCAAAACCGAGTATATGAGGTGCGACTTTAGTGGTGTTGTCGTGAAGAGGGAAATGTTAGTCTACAAGGACAAATAGTATCTAGAAGGGACTCTTTCCGATACTTAGGATCAATGTTACAAAGCAATGGCGATATTGATGAGGATGTTTGCCACAGGATCAAGGTAGGGTGGATGAAATGGCGGCAAGCCTCTGGAATCCTATGTGATAGGAAAGTCCCACAAAAGCTAAAAGGGAAGTTCTATAGGACGGTGATCAGACCCGCGATGCTCTATGGGGCGGAATGTTGGCCAACTAAACGGCAACATGTCCAACAAATGAGTGTCACAGAGATGCGCATGCTACGGTGGATGTGCGGGCACACGAGAAGAGACCGAATAAGGAATGAGGTGATTCGAGATAAGGTAGGGGTGGCGCCGATTGAAGAGAAGTTAGTCAAACATCGACTTAGGTGGTTTGGACATATCCAACGGAGACCTTCAGAAGCACCAGTTAACAGTGGGATTTTAAGAGGTAGAGAAAATATTAGGAGGGATAGAGGACGACCAAGGTTGACCTGGGAGGAGGCGGTAAAACGAGATTTGAGAGATTGGAATGTATCCAGAGACTTAGCTCATGATAGGACCGCATGGAAAGTAGCAATCCATGTGCCAGAATCGTAGTCTTGTTTTTTTCTCTTTTCTTTTTCTTTTTTTTTCTTTTTTCCTTTCTCTTTTCTCTTGTTCTTTTTTTTTCTTTTTTTCTTTTTTCTTTTTTTTTTCTTTTTCTTTTTTCTTTTTTCTTTTTTTCTTTTTTTCCTTGTTCTTATAACTCTTCCTCTCTTTTACTTCATTGATATTGGGTTTCATGTCTAGCCGACCCCAACAGGCTTGGGATAAAGGCTTGGTTGTTGTTGTTGTTGTTGTAGACTCTGAAGATGTCTCACATAGTCGTTTTTATCAGGTTGGCAGAAAATCGGTACATTGTTTCACCATGAAATCTGAACTACGGTTTTTATGCTATAAAGAATGGACCTTCTGAACCATAACAAATTAACATACTCTCTGTCCTCTTAACCTTATGAGAATAATAGAGGACAGAACAAAAAACATTTTACAGGAGTTACCTGTTGCAAGATATTCTGGGGCAGCGTATCCCTGTGTTCCCATGACCCTGGTAGATACATGACTTTTATCACCACTTGGACCATCTTTCGCTAAACCGAAGTCAGATAATTTCGCATTATAATCCTGTAAAAAGACAAGAAATACAGATCTTAGACCACTATATCAATTTGACTAGCATATATATAGAAGTTGGTTTCCATGCACACCGAGTCAAGAAGAACATTGGAGGTCTTGAAATCCCGGTAAATAACTTTAGTCTGATCTCCGTGCAGGAAAGCAAGACCTCTGGCAGCCTCGAGTGCCACCTTCATCCGTAAGTTCCATGGGAGAGGTTGGAAGCGCGACCCCCCTGCGATATTACAGCATTTAGTTCCTTTCATAGAGCAAGAAGCCAAGAATGAAAGAACCAAAAGAAAAAACACTAGAGAACTTACTCCTGAAAAGATGATGCTCCAAGCTGCCTCTTGGCATGTACTCATACACAAGAAGCCGTTGTTCGTCCTCCAAGCAGTAACCAATAAGCTTCACGAGATTAGGGTGGGACAATTGTCCTAAGTAATTGACCTCAGCCTACAAAATTTGTTGCAGAAACAAATTTCAAACAAACTTTGCCTTGCTGGAGATTCAGACTTACAATTTCTGGTTCGTTGAAAGATACCAACCAGCCATTCCCTATGCCCTTGGAAACTGTCGAGCTTGAGCTTCTTCACCGCGACGATCATGCCAGTGCCCGGCTTGACAGGCATGAGTGTTCGCTCGTCCATCCATCCCTTGAACACTGACCCAAAGCCGCCCTCCCCAAGCAGGCGGTCCGGCCGGAAGTTCCTCGTGGAGCCTTTCAGCTCGCTGAAGGAGAACTTCCGAACATTCGACGCTTCCAAAATCTCCGTCTCGGAACGCGGAGTCGGTGGCACCGACAACGAGGAGCCAGATGTCTTGGTGCCAAAAGTGCTGCTGTCGGTTGCATTCTTGCTGCGGTTCTTGGAACCAGTCCCTGGATTTTGCAAGCATCTAGTACATGTTTAGCAAAGAAACTAACACTTCTTATGCTTCCAGAATTGAAGTTATACTGTTTTTGCTAAAATAGTCACATAGCTTCGTTCTGAAACAATCCTGCTTCCTTTTTAACTAAAAACAGGGCAATATCGCCTCCTAATAGCGACCCAAAAATCCAAAGTAAACCACTGGATTCTGCTACTGTGCAGAAGAAAAAAAGAAGATCGCAATTTAATCGAATCAAGATCGGCTATTCTCTGTACTTCCAAGTGCAACAGACGGCTCATTCCCTCTTCCATGGAAAAACAAAACAAGGAAGGAACTGCGGCAAGGACCAGAGCAAAGAAAGGTGCCAGACTTTTTAACGCGCTGGGGCAACCAAGATACGAGCTTCGTACCTGACGAGTTGGGGGCACTGAAGGCAGGGTTGATCTCGGCGTTCCCCTGCACGCCGGTGCAGTTCCCCATAAGGAACAGGAGATACGCACTCAGCACCCTCAAAAGGAGGCGGCGTGGTGCTCCCTACTGGGATTTCGCCGAGCTCCTGGCTGCGCGGCAGTGAGGGGAGCCTGGAAGCAGAACCCGTGGGTTTATTTGGCCTCTGCTGCTAGTGCCTGGTGGCGGTGTCATTCCTTTGGGTCGCAAGCAAGAAGATGTGTATCATTGCTGCAGGCCGCCTGCGACTGCGAGGGTGGTGGGAGGCGTGGGGTCAGTCAGCTCATTAGTGGACGGGCAAGCCGCCTTTCCTATCTCACAGTCCTCTTTTCTACTCTTTTGATTAATCTTCCTTGCGTTTTGCCTGCTTTAACTCCACTGTATCCTATCCGAAAATGTGTATTTCGAATCTATTGCTTCCTTGAAAATGAATCTAGCTCCGTCATCCCAAATGAAAAGGAGCCGTGTCGATGCTATTTTTAGTGAAATTCATCATATGTTCAAAACGGGTGCTAAAAGATACAGTTTCGAATAAAGCCTTTCATTCCAAACAGAGTTTACGATGCAACGGTGCAAACCCTCACGCGGGAAAAGAAAACATATAGTATCCAGCTTAGCATTTCAAAATTTGGACACGTACAGTACGAGATTATACATGAGCACTGTCTTTTGGTTTTAGGGTCTCTAGCTTTGTTTCAATTTTTCATTTCGCAATCTAGCTTTTCAATTATGAATTGTGGCATTCGATGTTGCAAAAAGTTGAGGGTTGTGTTTTTATAAGGATTTCACAATCCAGTTTTTAGTCACTTACCATGGACCATAAAGACACAGTGAGTAAATCTGTGAATTGCAATTTATCGAAAGCCGACCCTAGATAGATTGTTATATTGTGAAATCTGGACAGAAAACACAAAGAAAACCAGACACAATAACTAGCTATTTGTTTCAGATTCAAGATTGTAAAATTCAAAGTCCAAAATCTCAACTAGAAACAAGGAGACACTTAATGATGCTCTCCTTGCAACAACCAACTATACCGATCATTATCAACAAAAAATGGTGTATAATAATACAACGGAAAAACTGTGCGACGAAACAACAGGCAACAAGTGGCCGCCGGACCGAGCGGTACTGCAGCTGTGTTGACCCGATCGAGCATATATACAGATCCGGTGCAAATGGTGGCGGCGGTTTGGAGACTGCAAGAAGCGCGCGCGTGCCAGGTGCCATTGACGCCACGAGCCTCCCCTCGCTCTGCTGCCACCCAGCTATACTAATTATGACTTCGATCGAGCTGCACCACCGTTTAGGCATATCCATCTCCGTCTCGTCAGTTAATAAGCGCGAGAAATTAAGTCGTTGGTGATCGGAAGGCGAATGGTGATGCGGCTTAGTGGCAAAGGCGATTAATCTTTTTGCTGCTATCTCCAGGCCATGGCGTCATCAGGGGTTGGTTGGGAATTTCAGGGCGTCCTTTCCCCTTGTGTTGGAGGACGAGGGCGACTAATCTGTCGCTCGTCATTCAGTTGGCGACAGCTACTGCTGTCCGCTGAGTTCTCGTTGCCGACGGCGTGTTTATCCGTCTGTCTCTCTTCTCGCAGGGGCTTTTGTCATGGCGACGCAGGACTTTTGTAGGACTCCGGTCAGTGAGAACTACTACTAGTACTTTGTGATGAAGGAACTGGTAAGCTTAGCTACACAACACGCAAAGATGCAGCGATTGGATGAATCACAACATAATATACTAATAGTACTTCTGTCCAGCGGAGATGTCGGGTTGTGGTTTGTGGAAGACCCAGAACGACAGCTGTGCGCCGTACTACAACTTGCAGCGTCGTCGTCGCCAGTCGAGAGACGACCACGTGCAGCAACAGAGGCAGAAACCGACGGAAAACGAGAGCAATCAACTCGCGTGGCGCGCCCCACGCCGTAGCCAGCTGCGGAGCGAAGAGCCGGGGAGCAACGGGCGGGACGAACGGCGACCGGCTCGATCGTGCACGCCACCGCAAGCGACGGCAGGTTGGTTTCGTCGTGCGTGGAAGATGCATGCACCGGCCCGGCTCTGGCGCCCGGGTGGGGCGAGCCAACTAAACCGCCCGCGTCAAGATGCATGGCCCATGGCGCGCACAAGCACGTGGCTAGAGGTAGCGTGACAACCGGGCAGATTAAATTTTGACCCCTGCTGCGCAGGTGCAGCCAGCCACAGGCCACACTCTTCAAGTCAAACCTGGCCTTGTTGTCGGGCGCCACCTCGTCCATGCAAAACATTGGGCCGATGACGGAACATGTGGGCTGCGCGGCTGTGGAGGGCCTGACCCAAAGCCCCACCGGCTAGGTCAGCCCGCAGCGCCGCCACAAACTAGGACAGGCCATACGGCCCACCAGGACATAGGGCGCGTGGCTGCACGAGATGGGCGTCCAAAAGAGGAGATATTAGATCGGATGGGCGGCTACTGCGGCAGGGCCAGATGTCGTCATAGGATGATGGATAGATAGGTGGCCGGCGCCGCTCGGGTGAGAGGAGGCGAGGCGCAGTCACGCGCGGGGAGGCAGTTTGGTTGGCACGCCAGCTCTTCTCTTCTGGCCATGGACGCTAGCGCGTCACACTGCCTCGTTTGACTTCCCTCGCGCGGACCCGCCGTTCTTCGTTCACGCCCCCAACAACCAACGACCCAAACCCATGGTTGGAAACAATATCTCCGGCAGATTCATGTCAACCACCATCAAGTCTAGCGTCTGTACTATGCATTTTTGACAGTTGGAAAGAAAAAAAAACAGAGATACGCATGTCAACATAGAGGTTTGAAACACGAGAGTAGTTCTAGTCATGTGTTAAGTATAATGTAAACAAGTTGGATTTGTTCGGCACACCACCACCGTTGAAATTTAAACCCAGCTATCTAGCACCTTATTTGCTAGGGCCACCAAGATACAAGTCCCCATATGGAAGGATGGCACGCATAAACTCTATAACGATCTGGGCCTTGTGATTTCCGGCTGCCTCACTCCCTATGTTGTTTTCTGTTAGGTGTACCTTGCATTGATTTACTTATATCTTGATACTTTTATTGTAATGTTTATCTTGTTTTAATAATCTTGAAGTTCATGAAAATCTCATATGTCAAAATTAATAATAGAGTGCGAATTAACATATGCATTGTACGTCTAGAACTTCCCGTTAAAATTCATCCATCTTTGTATTGGAACCTTTGTGTTTTTGTTTCATATGCTATTTTCACATTGAAACCGTACATCTAGAATCAATAAAGTTCTAAACCGAGTAGAAGATTAGAAAAGATAGACACCCAAACGAGTTGAAAAGGCATTGCATATTGCATAAGTTGAAGTAAGTTATCATGCCAAGTCGGTATTAAAAGATGAGGCTTCAATAATAATCTGCCCCAGATATCGTACTCCTTGATCTTGTAGGTAATAAACCAATACAAAATGTAAGCTACTAATAATTTGTAACGATATTTAGGTAGACATTGATTAGATGCTAAAAAAAGATTAGACACTGAAACGGTCGCCCACCGATACGAGCCTAGGATACCTCCTCAGATATTCGCATTGAAAATGGATGCTCTGTATCTGCAAGAATGTGCGTTTTATTAATGTATCGAGTTTGAAGCATTCTTTCATTATCGCATTGATGTCGACACAACTGGATACGCTGTTCCATGCATACCGCTTCGTAATCGTCGACGAGCTTTGGAAGATTTTTATCATATAACATGCAAATAAACAATATATTAATAGCAATGTTTGTACGTTTTCGCTCAACACCTAACTTTTGACCGTAGTTTCATGCATCTTATCGCGTACAATGTTTCTACGAGTTGAATCTAGGCGTCTTTGCGTCGCAGTAGGAATGCCGTCCATCATTATACCCCTAAGATATAAAAATGTTTGTTTTATAATAAATTTAGCATATCTCCTCCTCCACATTAATGTCGTAAATCTTCGTAGCGCCCATCGGCCCTATATAAGGAGGGCAAGGGCCATTCCAATCCACCATCGAGCCATCGAGGCATAAAACTCTTCCATAGAAAGAAAGCATTGCTAGAGAAAAATGGTGTCTTGAGTTGTAGAGTACCCAAGCAAGAGGAGAGCCACTCTTCACTCAAAAGTGGGCCGCCCCTTGTTGCGTCAACTATAGTCCACTCCCTAAACAAACCCCCCGCTTCCCTACCCTCACTTTCCCAAAAAGTCAACTCATCCATCCCCTCCACTCATCAAAAACCCAAAGAAACAAAATGGGAAATGGCATCACCAAGAACCCATGCTTTTCCGGTGATCCGTACGCCACCGTCGTAGCATCCGACGCTCCTCCCGACGAAAGCCTCGGCCACTCCTTCACCTATGTGCCATCATCTGCCGCATACGATCATCCCTCGCTGGTCGCCGCGACGATGTCGGAGTCGTCGTTCTTCTCTCTATCCGGCGCAACCATCAGCGCCAACATGGCGACGTCCGGGTCGATGCCATCGTTCCGCATGTTCAACGAGGTGACGTCGCCACCATCGTCCGCGTGCACCTTTGAGAGCTCGCGCTCCTTTGCTGCTGAACCGCTCCAAGCCGCGCTGCCCAGGCTGTCAACGTCCGGACCACTCCAGTCCATGTCAGGTCGATTCTCCGAAACATCCGGTAATGCATCCACCATCTCCGCCACACTCTTGGACGGTCCCTTTCTCTCAGGTGCGCTTGACCGCACACCGTCCGCATGCTCCGGGAGGCTCCAACCCAGCGTTCCTCAGCTCATCGCTGAGCGCCGCGCCGAGCGATCCCGCCGCCGCAGTGAGCAATCACTCCTCCGGTTCTTTACTAGAACCGCCTCCAGGCTCCGGTTCCGACGGTCACCACGCTACGTCCGTCGGACAGACGATGAACTGGATGAGCCGACGAAGGTCTCCGTCAGCGACGGGGACTACCGATCGCCGCCAAATGGCAATGTGGAGTGGGCTCAGGGCATGGCCGGGGAGGATAGGTTTCACGTGGCGATCTCGGAGGAGCACGGCTGGGTGTTCGTCGGGATTTATGACGGGTTCAGCGGTCCTGACGCGACGGACTACCTCTTCGCCAACCTCTACGTCGCCGTGCGTGACGAGCTCAAGGGCGTGCTCTGGGACGACATCCATGGCGGCCACCAAGAGCCTGCTTCGAACAATGCCGAGGACCTCTCTCTCGTGCAGCAGGCGGTGGATGTCGGCTGCGCGGAGGCTAATCTCATGCGCAGGGAGTGGCCAGTGCCACGCAACGCCGCGACAGTGCACCGCGACGTCCTAAGGGCGCTGGCGCGGGCACTGAAGAAGACGGAGGAGGCGTTCTTCGAGGCGGCGGAGCAGCGCGCCGCGGAAAGCCCGGAGCTTGGGATGATGGGGTCGTGCGTGCTGGTGATGCTGATGAAGGGCACGGACGTGTACCTGATGAACGTCGGGGACAGCCGCGCCGTGCTAGCGCGGAGGTCGGAGCCCGACCTGGACATCCTCGGCAAGGCGGCGCAGAACCTGCAACAGTTCAAGACCGAGGTCATGCGCGAGCTCCAAGCGCACAACAGGTACGAACTCGAGGCCGTGCAGCTCACCCCTGAGCATAGCACGGCGGTCGACGAGGTAAGCCATCGTCCATTTCTTCCCCTGTTCTCTTATTGTTCAAGAAAAAAAAAAGCATTGCGTCCATGTTCATCTGATCGACTTGTTCTTTTTGTTTGAAATTTTGATGTGTGATGAAGGAGGTGATGAGGATAAAGAGCCAGCACTTGAACGATAAGAACGCCATCGTCAATCGCCGGGTGAAGGGGAAGCTCAGCGTCACAAGGGCTTTTGGGGTCGCTTTCCTGAAGCAGGTACATACATTAGTGTACATGCTCAAGTACAGCTGTTATCAGTCATGCATGCTACTGTATTAAAATCCGTCTCTTCCCGTTTAGGATATACAGTTGTCCTGTTTGCTTTACTAAACGGTGTACGGCATTTCAATTAAATCTCTAGGACCAGTTGTACTCGATCACCTAGCTATAAATTCTCTGAACTGTCCAGATATACGCATGCCTGACGGCTTACTCCTTTCTTTTATGCTTGCTTGGTTTGGCAGCCGAAGTGGAACAACAGGATGCTGGAAGTGTTCAAGATCAACTACGTGGGGACGGACCCATACGTTACCTGCACCCCATCCTTGTGCCACCACCGCATCGTCCCGCACGACAAGTTCCTGGTGCTCTCCTCGGACGGGCTCTACCAATACTTCACCAACAAGGAGGTAGTCGATCAGGTGGAGTCGTTCACCGCCCGAAACCCCGCCGGCGACCCCGCCAAGCACCTCGTCTCCGAGCTCGTGCTCCGTGCTGCGAGGAAGGCCGGTGAGTCGGCAATGCTCATCATCCTGCACTGTCTGATCCCTTTTTCTAGATAACAACACGAGGTTTGCTGACATTGTTCGATTGGATTGGATTGGATTGCAGGCATGGCGTCGCACGAGCTGCTAGATATACCACAGGGCGCGAGGAGGCACTACCATGACGATGTCTCCATCATCGTGATCTCGTTCGAAGGGGTGATATGGAGGGCATCGTTCTAGGCGTCATGAGTTCCAGAGTTCAGAGAGCTAAGAGATTGGATATGCTTGGTAGTAGTTAGGAACCTAAAATGCCGAGAGCATAGTGATGCCAGTCGCTGAGGAGCACAGGCACCATTGCCCCCAAGTGCCCCTATTCAGCTCTAGCTTAGTAGTTTCACCTATTAAGAGTACCTTGTTCGCTTTTGCCGGAACCTTCAGCTCTGGCAGGCGTATGTAATCCCTAGAAAAAAAATAAGTGGCAAATAAATGGCTAGGATTTTCGCATAATGCGATTATATCGTGAGAAAGAAATAAGGTTATAAGGACTGCTCGTCTTTTATTCTCTGCCAAAGAAAGTATATGCCTATTCCAATACAAAATTAGATTGATGCCAAAAACAAAAGAAAAAAACATACAGGGTTTTCTAGATTTCAGGCACCTGAAACCAGACTTTATTTCAGGCAACGTTTAAAAACGCTGAATTTCAATCCAACCGTTGTAGATTTAATCCTTATAATTAACTGAACTAATAAATTTTATAATCTATATATTAACAAGATTTACTTGATTAATTGCTTTACAAGGAACATAATCCCTGCTATTAAAAAATTAACAGCTAATATAATCCTCACCACCACCCGCCGTGCACCCGGACGGGTGGGATTGGCATCCCCTATGCCAGCCAGGACGCCCGTCACCTGGCCTCACGCCCGCCGTACTCGACATGTTTCAGGGCTAATTTGAAGCCATTCAAACCGGCGGCGGCTCATGGTTAGCTGCATTTTAGCATATGTCATACAAGTCCATTTTGGGGATTTAAACTCGTAGCGTATTTTTTCTTACTCAGAACTAGTTCATTATCGTCCAGTCACGAGCTACGGATTAATTAACTAGATAAATCATGTACCTACGGAACCCATCTTAACCAAAGTACGACAGGTAGGTTCTGCTATGGGATCCCTTCTAGTTTGACCTAGAGTTAGAGATTCAGAGATATCAGTCATAAGTTTCCAAAACTCACAGAGACACTAGCTCCGTACGTCAAATTGAAGAGCGCCAGTAGGATCTCCGCGATGTTCCAATACCCAGTCACATTCCTGCATCATGCACATCATCCAGAACAAGACATCAACCACCGGCGCACTGAAGGGTTTGAACGTCAGGCTCGAACGGCTAAATCGAAGGAAGACGGACTACGCGCAGGTGCGTCACACGGCAATCGATCGTAGCTGAAGCAGCTGCAGCCGACGGACGCACATTCGTCCCGAACGACTCGAACCAGTCGCGCTTTCGGCACGGGTCGTCCTCGAGCAGGGCAGCCACTGCAGGACAGCAGGAGACGCGAGGTCCACGAGTTACTAGCCGCGAAACAAGAATTCGCAGCTTCCATTGTTCCCGCCTCGTTACGTCTGCTTTTCTTCAGTCTCTGAACTAGCTAGTTTAAAACGATGTCATTTGCTTCCATGACGAGCTTCGACAAAGGGACGCTGCTTCAGATTATCTTGTCGTTTGCATTTCGCCTGTTCAAATTATTTCGTGTTAGTTACCGTTTGCTTCAGATTATTATATATGATTGCGGTTGTCACCCCGATGGCAAATTTGAACATGTGATCTTTTCCAGTGGTACATCGGAACCCCGGCTTCGAACGGGTATGATCGTGATAGCGGTTGGCACGGTTGAATTGAACAATCGAGTTCAGATGAGATATTTTAATATCCCCCGGAAAACCGACATTAAGATGTCAATGGAGATGCATAACGAAATAAAAAAGAATGGTTTGAACTCGCTAGTCAAGGTTGAGAGCTCGTGCCTTCGTAAACTTTCCGAATGCTCTTGTCGGCCCATGTATAATTTCTGCCTCGTTTCAGTAGGTCAACTCTCACCTAGCTGAAAAAAGCTAGAAACGTAATCGCCCGGATCATTTGGCGTAAGTGGCGATAAAAGTTGGCCAACTCACTAGTTTGGGGTTGTATGGAGTGAAGAAATAAGTCTTGTACTCTTAGTCTGTGTGACCTCTAGTTAGGACAACATGTCAGTCCGACATCATATTAGTTCTTTGGTAGGACAACATTTTAGTCCTTGTTAGTACAACATCTTAAACCAAGAGGACAACATATCAGTCCTTATTAGGATAACATATTAGTCCTTTGGTAGGACAACATCTTAGACCAAGAGGACAGCATCTCAGTCCTTGTTAGTACAGCATATTAGTCCTTTGGTAGGACAACATCTTAGACTAGCATCTAGGTATATGCTTGGCTCCCTCAACTATAAATATGTAACCCCAACCCCTAGGTTGGGCATGACATTGTATGTGGAATGAAATAAGAAAAATTTCCCAACTCTTAGTGTCATCCTCTCCATGAGAGTAATACTTCACATACTAACAAGTGGTATCACAGTCGTTCTATCCTGTAGCCTAGACATCTCCTGTTCATCTCTTTCCCACGCCTCTCTTCGTCTTCAGCCGACAGCAATAACACCGGTTGTTTCAACTCATTCCTCCTCTTCTGCACAGACGATCAACAGCTTGTCTGAGACAACCTTTTCCCCACACAGCACTGCCCTATTAGTGCGCCATGTCTAAAGGACAGTCTCAGCACTCGGTCGCTTCGAGCGCGCGGCGTCGGCAGGAGGCCGAGGTCATCGCGGCAGAAAAATGTGAGCGAGTAGATGTAGAGGCTGCAGTGAGGGCGGCGAGGCTGGCGGCGGCGGAACTGGCACTGGCGAAGGCGGAAGTAAAAGCAGCAGCGGTTGCGGATGCAGCACGTGTGGCTGCAACAGAGCTTGAGACTTTGCGTGGCGGTAGCGACAAAGGCTCTGATTCTACCGACGACGACACCAACGAAGACCTCAGGCTCGCGAGGGAGGTAGCACGACCACAGACGCCACAGTGGGCAGCCGCGCACCCCCATGAGCGCGGCGGCTGCAGCCCACATGGGCGCGGACGCGTCGGCGACGCTCCCGACAGGGGTAGTTGGGTTGACGGAGATCGAGGCATTTACAGGCGGTGCAACTCTCCCTCCCCGAATAGGTACCATGGTCACCACGGGATCCAGGCCATTGTCACGGATGTTGCTCCCGGCGGTGGGTGGCATACCCTCACCAAGACCAACTACGTCGAGTGGGCCGCGGTGATGAAAATACGGCTCCAAGTGCGGCACATGTGGGAAGCAATTCGGTACGGCGACGTCGACTACTACGAGGATCGACAGGCACTCGATGCTCTCATTGTTGCAGTACCGCGCGAGATGCAGTTCTCGCTTTTCAATAAGCGGAATGCCAAGGAGGTCTGGGACGCCAGCTGCGGCACGCATGGGCAGCGACCGCGCCCGCAAGACCACACTACAGGCACGCTGCAAGGAGTCGGAGAACCTGACCTTCAAACCAGGTGAAGATGTTGATGACTTTGCTCTCCGTCTCAACACACTATTGCAGAAGATGGTGCAGTTCGGCAACAACACCTACGATGAGGAGAAAGCCGTCGAGAAGCTCTTCCGTTGCATCCCCGAAAAGTACAAGCAGAACGCTCGATCGATCGAGTCTCTGCTGGACCTCTCCATGATGTCGATCGAAGAGGCAATTGGTCGCCTCAAGGTCATCGACAACGACGAATCTCAGCCTATCTCGGGGCCTATCACCATCGACGGAAAGCTACATCTCACTCGGGAGAAGTGGGAGGCCTGCCAAGGTGACGGGAAGAAGGAGGAGCCTTCCTCCTCTAAAGGCGGCCACAAGCGCGGCAAGCCAAGCAAGGGGCGCAGAGGTGCCCAAGGCGGGGCGCAGAGACGTGCCGAGGGTGGCGCCCACGGAGGCGCCCAGGGCGGCGCCGCCGGCAACCGGAAGCCAGCACGAGACGATACTTGCCACAACTGTGGAAAGCTTGGTCATTGGGCCAGGGAGTGTCGGCAGCAACGACGCGGTCAGGCCCACGTCGCACATGTGGAGAAGGAGGAGCCGGTTGTGCTCCTGGTGCACGCAAGCATCGAGCCACCTCTAGTGGCATAGGCCGCAGTGGCTCTCCTCCACATCGATGAGCCAAGAGCACACGCCTTTCTCGGTGGCGGCTCCAACAACGACAAGACTGACGGATGGTGCCTCGACACCGGCGCCACCCATCACATGAATGGTCGACGGGAGTTCTTCACTGAGTTTGACCTCAATGTCTAAGGCTCCGTCAAGTTTGGGGACGCCTCTGGTGTGGAGATCAAGGGCGTCGACTCCGTCATCCTCACCGCCGAGTCCGGTGAGCACAGGCTACTCACAGGAGTCTACTACATCCCCGCGTTGAGGAACTCTATCATCAGCATGGGCCAGCTGGATGAGAACGGTTCAAGCGTGGAGATCAAGGACAGAGTCATGAGGATTTGGGATCGTCATCGTCGCCTTCTTGCCAAGGTAACCAGAGGCACCAATCGACTCTACGTCCTTAACGTGCAGGTAGCACAACCTCTTTGCCTTGCTACTCGCCGGGATGACGAGGCGTGGCAATGGCATGAGCGCTTTGACCACCTTCACTTCAAGGCACTGAATCGGCTCAGTGCCAAGGAGATGGTACGGTGCCTGCCGTGCCTTGACCATGTGGAGCAGTTATGCGATGTCTGCGTAGTGAAAAAACAGAGGCGGCTCCCCTTTCCCCAGCACTCAAGCTTCCGAGCCAAGGAGCGGCTCGACCTCGTGCACGGGGACTTATGTGGCCCGGTGACACCGGCTACACCGAGAGGACGACGTTACTTCCTGCTGCTTGTCGATGACATCTCCCTTACATGTGGGTGATGGTCCTCAGCAGCAAGGGAGAGGCTGCGAACGTCATCAGGCGCGCGCAGGCCATTTCGGAGGCGGAGTGTGGCCGCAAGCTGCGCGTGCTGCGCACCGACAACGGTGGCAAATTCACGACGGCTGAATTCGCGTCGTACTGCACAGATGGGGGTGTTCAGCGCCACTACTCCGCGCCGTACAGCCCGCAGCAAAACGGCGTCGTCTAGCGACTCAACCACACGGTTGTGGGGATGGCTCGGGCCCTCCTTAAGCAGAGGGTAATGCTGACTTTCTTCTGGGGTGAGGCGGTGGTGAAGACGGTCTACATCCTCAACCGCTCACGCATCAAGGCTCTCAACGGCAGGACACCGTACGAGGCTTGGCATGGGCGCAAGCCGACAGTCTCTCACCTACGGGTCTTCGGCTGCCTAGCGTTCGCCAAGGAGCTTGGCCACATCAGCAAGATCGATGACAGGAGCACGAGGGGTGTTCATCGGCTACACGGAGAGCTCGAAGGCCTACTGCATTCTCGACCCAGGAACACAGCGCGTGCACACGACATGTGATGTAGTGTTCAATGAAGGGCGAGGATGGGCATGGGACAAGGCGATATACGACGGCTCGACTCCGACATATGATAACTTCATCGTCGAGTATGTCCATTTCAAGGGAACTGGGGGAGTAGATAGCTCTTCTCCACCGACTTCAGCGCCCCACTCCCGAGTCACGACCTTGGCTGCGACGACCTCTCCACCACCACAATCGGCGACCCCATGCACTCCAGCACCGACTGCCATGCCTCCGGGTACGTCCACTCCAACACCAGCTCGTGTCAACAAAACAAGTGGAGTTCGTTACTCCGCTCTCCCACGACGAGGAGCGCATCGACGCGTACCACGACGGCGAGCCGTTGCGGTATCGTGCGATGGAGGATCTTCTCGGCGACCAGTCGGTGCCGGGACTGATCCCTCGTGATCTGGAGGCGCAGTTGCATGTTGCGTGCAACAACGGCGAGCCTCGGTCTTTTGCAGAGGCTGAGAGACACGCGGCATGGCGTGCCGCGATGCAGTCGGAGATGAACGCGGTTGAGAACAACCGCACCTGGGAGCTTGCTGAACTCCCTCATGGTCACCGAGCAATCACCCTTAAGTGGGTGTTCAAGCTGAAGAGGGATGAAGCTGGCGCCATCGTCAAGCACAAGGCTCGCTTTGTGGCACGCGGTTTCATGCAACAGGAGGGCATCAATTTCGACGATGCCTTCACGCCCGTGGCGCGGATGGAATCTGTGCAACTCCTCCTTGCGCTGGCTGCTCAGGGAGGCTGGCGGGTTCAGCACATGGATGTCAAGTAGGCGTTTCTTAACGGTGATTCAAAGGAGGAGGTCTATGTGCACCAGCCGTCGGGATTTACGATTTCTGACAAGGAGGGCAAGGTGTTGCGTCTGCGCAAGGCCCTCTATGGCCTGCGACAGGCACCAAGGGCGTGGAATGCCAAGTTGGACTCAACGCTCAAGGGGATGGGCTTCGAGCAAAGCCCGCACGAGGCGGCCATCTACCGTCGGGGCAATGGAAGAAATGCCCTACTGGTGCGTGTCTACGTTGACGACTTGTGATCATCGGCACCAAGGATGCGGAGGTGGCAGCATTCAAGGAAGCGATGAAAGCCACCTTCTAGATGAGTGACCTGGGATCTCTCTCCTTCTACCTGTGGATCGAGGTGCACCAAGACGACTCCGGGATCATGCTTCGACAGACTGCCTACGCCACGCGCATTGTTGAGCTGGCTGTGCTCACAGACTGCAACACAGCTCTCACTCCCATGGAGGAGAGACTGAAGTTGAGCCACAACAGCACGACGGAGGAGGTGGACGCCACGTAGTATCAACTTCTTGTGGGGAGTCTTCGCTACCTCGCCCACACACGGCCGGACTTGGCATTCTCTATCGGCTACGTCAGTCGGTTCATGCAGCGACCAATGACGGAGCACTAGCAGACTGTGAAGAGGATCATCCACTACGTTGCGGGGACTCTCGACCACGGCCTCTACTACCCGAGGTGCCCTGGGGAGGCACACCTTGTCGGGTACAGCAACAGCGACCACGCCGGCGACATCGACACTAGCAAGAGCACGAGCGGGATTCTCTTCTTCCTCGGCAAGTGCTCGTTAGCTGACAGTCGGTCAAGCAGCAGGTGGTGGCCCTGTCTAGATGCGAGGCCGAGTACATAGCGGCCTCTATCGCTTCGACTCAGGCGCTTTGGCTAGTTCGACTGCTTGGTGATCTCCTTGGCAAAGACACTGGAGCGGTGGAACTCAGGGTGGACAACAAGTCCGCGCTGACTCTAGCAAAGAACCCCGTCTTTCATGAACGGAGCAAGCACATCCGGGTGAGGTACCACTTTCTCCGAGGCTGCTTGGAGGAAGGGAGCATCAAGGCGTGCTACATCAACACCAAGGATCAGCTTGCAGACCTGCTCACCAAGCCCCTTGGGAGGATCACGTTCCTTGAGCTTTGCTCCAGGGTTGGGATGGTCCAACTCTCCCACAAGACAACGCACAAGACTTAGCAAAGACTTAGCAAAGACTTAGCAAGGGAGAATTAAGGAATAAGTCTTGTACTCTTGGTCTATGTGACCCCTAGTTAGGACAGCATCTCAGTCTTTGTTAGGACAACATATTAGTCCTTTGGTAGGATACATCTTAGTCCTTGTTAGGACAACATCTTAGATTAAGAGGATAACATATCAGTCCTTGTTAGGACAGCATATTAGTTCTTTGGTAGGACAACATCTTAGACAAGAGGACAACATCTCAGTCCTTGTTAGGACAGCATATTAGTCCTTTTGGTAGGACAACATCTTAGACTAGCATCTAGCTATATGTTTAGCTGCCTCAGCTATAAATATGTAACCCCAACCACTAGATTGAGCATGGCATTGTGTGTGGAATGAAAAAAAGAAAAAAATTCCTAACTCTTAGTGTCATCCTCTACATGAGAGTAATATTTCAGATACTAACATCGAGACGTGACCCATGTCTGCGCGTGTGCGCGCTTTAAAGGTATCGATTGGCCCTTCAGCGATAGAACCTGCATATTTTCTTGTCAACGTCGTCGTCGTTGGTTATCTAAGTATATGGTACACTTTCGCTACTTTTTTGGTCGACGAGGCATGGAATGTGTGGCTCGGAAGTGATGTTAAGGATGACGAATGTCACGGGAGGTGAGGAAGATGTGGGAATGCCTTGGATGCTTTTTTCATTGTAGTATATTTTATTTTCAAATGTTTCATGTAACCATCCCTCATGTTCACCAAAATGAATCACAAAAAAAAGAACATCCGAAAATATGTCACAGGTAACAGTGAATTAAGACTCCCTCAGTGTCGGCTAATGCACTTGTCTATGTGTTTTGTTGAGACAAATGTATTAAAATTATATTATTTTTTATTTTTAGAGAACCAGTCCACCATTCACCATGATCTTGAAGACCTGATTCTAAAATTAGTTAAACTCATGTCAACATTTAGTTAGACCTATTTCATCAATTTGCATCAGCTTTCATTTTTTCACATAACATTTTGATATAATATGTACTAGTTTGTTGAAATGGTTCGTCCAAAAATGATGTTGCCTAAAAAATTACAGCATGTTCATAATTTTCCTTGTTGTGTTATATTTATTACTATACCACGTCACAAAAGGCTTTGGTTTAAAATAGGAAAACTTGCACGGTTGTCATTCTTTATGTTTCAAATCGTATGGCTGCCACTAATTTTTTTTACTTGTCCACTGGTTTGCTTACGTGGCAGTCATGGACGACACTGGTTTTAGACAAGAAAAAGCTGTATTCTCAGTCGGATTGACAAAAATTTGGACATTTTTTTACCCTCGCAAAGATTTCATTTGGCTCCGTCGTCTTCACACAAAGTGTAACAGGTTCAATCCACTTTAAACCCCCAGTGCTTGGGGATTAGGCGACGAAGTGGAAATGCAAATTGGGCTGGGAGTATGCGGTAGAGTTTATAAGGATAGTTTTGTCTTTCTATACCCTCTGTGTTTTCCAAACAGATTTCCTGATTTTGTTTTATTTGCTAAACGTGACGACAGTAAACGAAGATCCATTCTAGCGGCATTTGTGCCAACGAAGAATTTTCTGTAGATGTGGAGAATGAAGGATCCGGACCAATGACGACCGTGTAATTTTCCCTTTAAATAAACACATCAATACCCATCCGCAACCAAGGCCACATGGTTTGGGCTTCCATCGGGGACATATTCTTGGGCCTGCTACATTTTCGTGGGCACAATTCGACTGCGACGACGACCACTTAGGCCCATGGTAGATTTTGTATCAGGAGGCCCAAAACTGCTGTTCGAACTGCTTTGTTCACCATCACCAGATCTAAAGGCTCGGAGTGCCTGGCCTGCACTCCTGAATGATCTGGATAACATCGACAGCCTAGAAAGAAAGCAGCGCCGTCAGGCTTTCGTGATGTCATGTAGCCACAGAACGACGGGGGCCTACAGAGCCCAGTCATGGATGGCATTCTGTTCCTTGACAACACCCTGACTACACAGGCTACAGCAGCGGTCAACTACGAGCAGCCTACGTTTACTAGTGGTCCTTGACTCCTCCTTGTTGCTGGACAGGGCCAGTGGTGGTGCGCGTCCTGTTGTGATTGTGAACCCAGACGTTCCTTGGTCCCCGACCAACCTCTGAATTAACCTCACGTTTTTTTACGACGTTGCATGTCTCTTTCAGGCTTCGAGCACTCCTCTGCAACGTCACGTTCTCGGCAACGTGTCTTCCAGCGTCCCGCCCTGCGCCCCTGCCTGTGTGTCTCCTGGATATTCTTCCAGGATTTTTTTATAAGTAATCCGTGTGACAGGCCAGTTTTTATTACGTACAGGCTACAGCACGTATCTACTACTGGTACTGCTACAATCGCTTCGCCTTTTCCTTTTTGAACTGATGCTGCTGATGATGCGGAGCACTTGCAACTGACCAATGTGGTAGCAGGTGGCTGACTAGCCTGTGTGCCGTGGATGGTATACGTGCGCTGCGGATTACTGCGATGATTGGACTTATGGGTACAGGATACGGATCGTCTTTCTTGTGATTTTTAGCTTATCATGAGGCTCCTTCCCTTTTTATATGTGCCATGCTGACCGGACGACGTTTTGGTGCTTTCTGCCGTTTCTATATTAAGCCAATTTGTCCTTGTGTATCATGGTGTCGATTGCAAAACGTATTCAGAAACCAGAACTCGAATTGATTGTTACTGTATCCATCTCTTATGTTGGTTGCTCTGCGACGACGGGAACAATAAGAAAAGTGAACTCTCAGTTACTTTCAGTAATTACACAGTATAGTAGTAGTACAGGTAGAACGGTATATGGAGGACGGTGGAACCAATGATTTGTTTCTCACTGTGACTGATTTGTCGGTCTGACCCGACGTGCCCGTGGATGAGCTGTGAATGACAGCTACGGAATGTTCAGCAGCGGGTCAATCTACCCAGCAACAGCTGCGGGTACTGTGCCATCCTCGTTCTTTTATCTGTGCTTTAGGTGGCAGTGGCTGTCCGGTTGGTAGTAGCAGCAAACAACAGCTGCACGCCATACGGATTTGGATCCCACCTCTTAACCTGATCCGCCTCGTCTCCGCGCGAATCAGCATCGTTCTCTCAGTGCGTGTGCGGGAGGTTCCGGCAAAATTTTTGGTCTGGTCGCGGCTCGCGTTCAAAGAGGCGTCCTTATCCTTGCCTCCCTTTTCTTGTACGGCCGCTGACATCTTCACGTTTCCGGGAAGCGTGTGGTTCCTGACCCTCGACGAGGAAGTGATGTCACGTCGATTCTCCTCGTTTTCTGCAAAATGCTGTCTCGTCCAGTGTCAGCTCATGTGGTAAGTTCCACTGAATTTTACTCCTACCGTCTTTTTTTTGGGGGGGGGGGGGGGGGTGCTCTCGGAGACACACGAGACCCACGAGTATCTTCAGATGATTATACCCTGGGAGCTCTCTCGTTCAGTGTTCACCCATCTCAGCAGATCCAGTTGGTCCAAACGGACGCTCGTCGTAATCCTTGTCCTCAGGTACACCGTTAGGCAGGGGATCCAAAGCCCAATCGTGCATCACTCATCATCGAACTGTACATTCAAATCAAAAACAGGAAGCAAGAGTTGACAGGACTCGACAGACTGCGGAGGCAGCAACTGGGCGTGCAGCCCCCCTTTGGGCAATTATATGGATCGGTCACATGGACTTGTACTGGTTTCTCATTATCATACCGGGCCATATCTCTGCGGATCAGACGGACATGTACAAACTTTCAAGGACTCCACGGGAGGCATGGGGGCTACCAAGAAAGGACTCCTTATTTGGATCTAGCCTAGCTACACCATTCGCTTCAATCTCTCTCTCTCTCTCTCTCTCAATACACAGGTAAAACAACTCGATTTCCCATCCCATAATCTACGTACAAAAATAGCATATTGTTTTTTCATCGATGGCGATGAGCGATCGCAACTTTGCAAGTACTAGAAGGACGATGATATGCACTGGATTTGATTGAATCAATGAATGCGGGGAAGAGCGCACGCACGCTAAGGCTTGTCGTCGACCTGTTCGCTGCTATCCGTTCTCCGGCGGCCCATCTTGCCGATGGACGAGGCGATGCTGCCCATGATGCTGCTGGTGCTGCCCCCGTCGCTGCTGAGGTTCGTGGACCGGCGCGACAGCCGGTGCCTGGGCGACTGCAGCTTGCTCTCCTCCTCCTCCTCCTCCTCGTCGCCGGCCCTCGTCCTCGTCGCCATCACCAGCCGGGTGATGCCGCCGCGGCAGAACGGGCAGGTCGGCAGCGGCTGGGACTGCGTCGCCGGGTTGGGCTTGGTGTGGCAGCACAGCGCCAGCGTGCACGCCGCGCACATCTGGTGCCCGCACTCCCGGACCTCGATGCTGCAGGCCCGCTCGAAGCAGATGCTGCACACCTCCGCGTCGCTAGCCTGCAGTGCGAGCTTGGAGCTACCATCAGTCTGGACAGGATCCGCTTCGCGGGGACGGAGTGCGGCTGCACCGAGATTACCATGTCGATGCGACGCAGATCATGCACGTGCAATTGTACTACATTGATTTTTGATTGGATAGAGGCGTTTGAATAATGCTGAGTTCATATGGATTGGAGCAGTTGCTCAGATGAACAACGAACCAATCGAGGAAGTGGATGCGCGCGTTGCTGCCCGCTGTTCGGCTTACATGTGACGGACTTGTTATTACCGATAAGCACAATGTTAAACAAGTGACAAAAGTCAGTAACAGTGGCCATCACGCTGACACTTGCCGCTTGAAAGCGTCCTTGGAATACTCTTTTAGTAGCACCTCTCAAGATGTCACTTGTCTCTCTCGGATCAAGATAAATGCTGATTTTAGTACTGACAGTAAGTGTTGGAGCAAGTGACTCCGTGTTGAAAATCTAAATCGTGCTAGCTAAACCCAATGCTGCGATGAACACTTGGGATTTGACTACGTTCTGAAAAGTGATCGTACTGGCCAAGGTTAAAGAAGTGACTGAATCATACCGAGAAGCCACATGATGCATAGCAACAAAAAGGATATTTTTCTTTGCATGTTGCAGTAGAAGACTAGGGGGTTACCTCAGAGATGGCGGCGTCACGGGCTTCGTCGTCTGAATGCGAGGGCGACGGCAATGCGTTCTTAGTCCCTTTCAGGATCCTCCTCTCCCTCTCCCTGTTGGCCTCCATCAGAGCGGCCTCGAGCAGAGCCTTGGCGTCCGGTTCCAGTTCGCTGATGAACTTGAGCGCTGAAGGCCACACCAGGGGCTCCGCGGACGACGGGTTCAGCAGCGCCGCGCACGCGACGTGGCCTCGCTTGACGGCAACCTCATACGGAATTCTCCTACGGAAACCAGTCCGTGGCATAAGCGTCACGCCATGACGCACAATAGAGTCACGAACAGAACTGCTTCGGATTTACTAAACATTTAGTCTGCATTTCATCGTCATGCCGATTACTCACCCAACAGAGTCTCGCTGGAGGCGGTCGGCGCCCCAGGAGAGCAGCTGGCGGACGCAGTCCAGGTTACCGCCGCGCGCGGCCAAATGCAGCGGCGTGCTCCCGGGGAATCTGAAGAAGCGCGCGCGCGAGTCAAATATCGCAGATTTCCTCAAAAGGTGCGAATTTTCGCGACATAAAAATGTGTTTTTTCTGACTCGAGAGAGCGAGAGGAATCCTCACCCGAAGGCGCCACTTGACGCGGACACGATGGCGCCGTTCTCGAGCAGGACGTGCACGCAGCGTCGCCACCCCTGCCTCGCCGCGAGGTGCAGCGGCGTCGCCCCGGTGTCGTCGCGCACGTTGACGAAGCGCGCGAATCCCCTGCATCTGAGACCACATTAGCGAGGAGGGGAGCCAAAGGACGGCAGCGGAATCGGTGGAGCCGGGGGCGAAGAAGAACAGAAGACCAACCAGGACCGCGACACCGGCGCGGACTTGGCCGCCGAGAGGATTGCCCGGAGGCACTCCGCGTGGCCGTAGTACGCCGCGTAGTGCAGACACGTCCGCCCGTGCGACGAGTCGAACATCACGATCTGCACATCGGAACGGAAATACGTACAGCAATCAGCAGTCCGGCTCCATGAACAAACGCAAACTCTAAACTTTCTATCCACCAATAATACAGATGTCTGCGAGCCTCACATTGGCGCCGGCATCGAGCAACCGTCGCACGCAGTCGGTCTTCCCGTGCATCGCCGCGAGCATCAGCGCCGTCTGCGACAAAAAAACGCGCGAGGTGTTAGGCGATAGCGACAGAGCAGAGAGCTAGAAGCCGAGGCCACGGGCAGCGCGTGAAGAGCAGCGTGCGAACCTGCTTGTGGCGGTTCACGACGTCCGGGTGCACGCAAAGATCCAATGCCAGGGAGACCACCTGAGGAAGGAAGGAAGGAAAGGAATTGCATGCCGCCCGTTCGTCAGTCACCCGCGGCGAGGCTGCGAGAGATGGAGCAAAGCAGAGCTAAAGCAAGGCGGCGTTCGTGCGTGGCATGTACCTGGAGGTGGCCGTGTGCGGCGGCGATGTGGAGCGCGGAGAGGCGGTCGAAGAGCGTGGTGCGGCCGAGCAGCGAGGGGCGGGAGCTGAGGGCGGAGACGAGGCGGGCGAGGTCGCCGGACTGCACCGCGCCAAAAAAGTCCACCTCCTTGCTGGGGCGGCCGCAGCTGGCTCCGTGGCCCATCGCCGCCACCAGCCGGAGAGCTGAGCGAGCGGCCGGTGGCCTGGGCACTGGCTGACTGTCCTCTTGGGGAGAGTAGGATGGGAACGGGGGCGTGCAGAGCTCACTCTTACTCCTACACAATTAATACTGCGTGCGCTTTCCTGTGGTTTTAATAAGAATCGAGCAACTTCCTTCTCTCCGATAAACATTTCTATTTCGTTCTGATGACGCAAACCAGATATTGTCAAGAGAAGTATATACAACCCCTCGTCAATTTCACCGGAATAAAAAAGTCCATGGTTAGTAGAGAGATCTTCCAAAAAAAAAGAAGAAAAAAGTCCGTGTGGTTAGTTGCAGATACGTATGAATTTTAATGTACAGTCTGTACTTGGACAACCTCACGGTATAGCTGCGCTTGAGCATATCATTACGGATCCGATTCCTACGCGCCGCGCGTCACCTGACCCGTGACCCGCCGACGCGTCGACTGACGCCCGCCTTCCTTCAGGACGACGACACAATCACGAAGGGTAGATGCAGGAGCGAGCGGGCGAGCGAACGAGCAGTCGCGCCCCGTGAATGGCATAGCTGAACCGTGCCCGGATCCGCGTGCGCCGTTCCATTGCATCATCTCCGCTGACGAGCCGCTGCGCGGGCGCTTTCGACCGCCGACGGAACCTTGGCGTCGCAGCATAGACGCGAACGCTCCGTTCCACGGTTCCACTTCCACCCCGCGGGAAAGGGATCCTTTACCCGCACACGTGGTTTGCCGCCTCCGCACGCCATTGTTCCCCGAACGAGAGAGCTTCCGGGACAGCCCAAACCGTCGGCGCGGGCTCACCTCGTCCCCCGTTTTTCGCATCGAGTGATGCGAGGTCGAGCTCCATCGGAGAGGTGAGCGCGTGGGTTACTCGGTTCAGGACGGTACCGGACAGTCCGGCAACGGTATGGGATAAGTACGATTTTAAACGCGGCGAGGTCTCGTGGATCGGCCTTCTCGCATCCAATGCTGCGTGGTGGTCCTTGCTTGCAAGGGCGAGGCGTTGGCGCTATTCCACGCCCGTGTCCTTTTCTAAAAAAATATTCCACGCCCCTGTGTTTTGGGGCATAAATAAGACCATACAAGTTTCTTTTTTGTAAATAATATGTTATCAAAATATAGAAAAGTCAGTCTACATACCAAGTGAAATATGATACCATTTTAATTCCTTAAATACATACACCACTAAGTATGGATTTGTATGAGAAAGAGAAAAATTAAATTCACCAAAAGTGGATGGGTACGACAACACGGTAACAAAATTTCAGAGGAGCGCGAGTGAACGGTTAGCTAGTGAGATCTCATGAGTGATGTAGAAGTGTATAAGCGGGTCAAAAAGAGAAAATGTGAAGGGCGTCTATTTGCTACTCTTTCCGTTTCGAAATATTTGACGATTTTAAAATAGCTAGTGTCGAATATTTTGAAACGGAGTGAGTAATATATGTTGTTTGACTCATTGGTTGCTGGTGTGAAAGGTCTATTTAGTTTGTCCATTGGTCACCCTGCGTGAAGGGTGCACAATGCTAACCCAGGAGTGTGGAAGACCGTGAACATGAGCTCTATATCACTAAGGCGCCGAGGGCTTCTACTTTTTTTTGAGGGCATGTGGCTTGTGTGTATACTTCGCACGCCAGGACTTCTCCCTCGGGATAGTCCAGCTCGTACGATGGCCGACACAATCGGTTACGTTGAGCACGAGCCTTAACCAACAAGTCTTCCGGATTATGAACTCCCAACAACCACCTGGCCGTTTACCTACCAGCATTTCACCAACCAAAATAGCCGCGGGCCGGAGACAAGGAGCCGTGTCGGTGGGCGGCTCCGAGTGCTGAGTGTGTATCGGTGGTGCTCAGCCTTCAGCTCTCGAGACGTCGCCAGGCGCAGGCACACAACAGTGCGACCGCGCGCCGGAGGGCACGGCGCGCGCGCGGGCGCGTCGCACTCGCACTTGCCTCGGGGTATCCGGGACGCCTGTGGCTGTGGCTTCGCTCGCGCTCGCGGCGCGCGTAGCGTAGGTGCGTGTGCCGAGCCGCGATCCCCTGTCGCCTCGGCGCCGAGCACGGCACCGCGCGCGTTGCCCGTTTGTTGCTTGCCCGGCCGGCCGGCAACGGGGACGCGTGCCGCGCGCCGTGCTTCCGATCGCCGTACGGGGGACGATCACGTGATACCGTGCTCCGCGCGTAGGCGAGCCCGGCGATGTATTCTACGGTACACGGCGGGCAGCGACATCGGCGCGGTCGAGCGGGATCAGGCCGCGACTACATAGAGGCACTAGGCATGATGGTGAGACCGACAGATAAAGCCTGATCCCGCGATTACTTTGCAAGGGGTCGCGAGCACTGCTAGGCTCTCGGTTTCAGAAATGTCCTGCTAGGCTCCGGTTCAAAAGGTCAGAAACATTTTGCCCTAGAAAAGGTGTTGGAAACAAGAAGTTACTGCTCGATTCGTGGTGCCGATGGTGGCTGCAGTAACATATGATATGACGCGTACCTGGAAGTAGTGAAAAGGCTACAGGCAGAAAAGGGATAAAAACTAAAGACAGCCAGAGGCTACCATAAACAACAAGAGCTTTCTTAGTGTGTGGGCGTCGGTGATATGTCTGATTTTTTTTTAGAAAGACCCGGTGGTATGTCTGATGACGCACCACTTTAGCGCATCTACTGCCTAAAATCAAGCCGAGGTCTTCCTTTCGTCCCAAGCACGAAAGGAACCACGTGAGGCTGCTGTTTGTTTGCACCAGTGATTCACACATTAGACTGTGAAATGCTAGAAACTCTGTGATCCAGAAGCTGAAAGAAACAGGTAGAGTATGAGATTGTGGCCTACATTAAATGCAATCTGGTGGAGGAGAGTGGATCGTGATATTCTAGATTTCGGGGGTTTGGATTGTGGAATCTAGGATAGAATCTATCATGTTCTTTTGAACTAGGAATTTTAGAGGCAAAATCTTAAAGACGGTAGTGTAAACAAACAGGGGTTTAAAGCCCTCCAATAGTTTCCCAATAATCCACCCCAATATGACGGTATTGAAGCGGCCCCAATTCCATTTTTTAGATTATTAGGAGACGTGTTTTTACGAGTTTCGCAATAACTCATCACTAATCCGTGGAGCCAACGCTGCCACGTCACAGCTACCTTCCACTTCCCTCCCCCTCCCCTCTCCCCCGTTCGTGAGCCGCGAACAGAAAAAGGCCCAAATATTCTGCAGTAACTTTTACTACTCCTAACGACCGAATGTTTCGGTAGATCACCTCAGAATAACGATGCAGCAATCATCTGATCACCATGATGACGATGATATTCTACTCCCGATTCAGCTAGTGGAGCTGCGTTTTGTCGACCCAATCCCACGTGACATGTCCAACCTACTAAAGGTCAAGCTCGACGTTTGGTCACACCATGCTACAGTTCACTGCCTCACGCGTGCGCAGCTACAACCAGCAGCCACGCCCACGCAGACGCAGGCGCATGTACGTGCACATGCAGGCCATTGCAGTCCGCCACAAACAGTACCAACGAACACGCCGATATGGCCGCGCACTTATCCGTCACGATCTTTGTACGGAAGGCTGTTCTTCGATCTGTTTGCATCTGTTATGAGTTAAAAATCGTC
Organism: Neostapfia colusana; assembly: GCA_030760725.1. Taxonomy (NCBI): domain Eukaryota; kingdom Viridiplantae; phylum Streptophyta; class Magnoliopsida; order Poales; family Poaceae; genus Neostapfia; species Neostapfia colusana. Next base: position 85,308,858 of record JASWHV010000013.1, on the reverse strand, counting down.
TGATTTCGCTCCTAAATAATTGGGATTTCCAACGAAAATTAGAGAAACAGTTAATATTCAGCTTAACAAGAAGTTTCTGCAGCAAGGGGGGATATCGAAACAGCAAGCGACAGTATCGGAATAGAAATAAGTTTATTTTTTTGTTTGCTCTTTTACTATTTACAGAAAAAAGGAAAACGAATTTATGTTTCCCACCCAAATAGCGACAGCTTTGCCAGCGCGACCCTACTGCCACAGCGCCTTTGACTGTTACCACGCCCTTATACCTCCTCGCACTGCACACGTTCGACGAAATGCCGCCGCGGCTCCTCCCCCATCTCCTCCACTGAGATTCGCTCGCATCTCCAGCCGGATACGCCCCCGGCTCCCCCCGTTCCCATCGCGGAGATCGACTCGTTCCCGGGAGCACGGCTGGATCTCCGGGCCCGGGCAGCCATCCCTGATGGTCCTTGGGGCCCGGGGGCCGAGGAGGCGGGGGCGGCGGCGACGATGAGCAGGCTGGCGTCGGGGCTCCACCGGCTGCGGAGCCGGTCGCCGTGGGAGGTGCTCTGGTCTGCGCTCGCGTCATGCGGACTCGTGCTCTTCTCGCAGCTCGCCGTCGCCATGGTGCCGCGCCTCTTCCCGTCCCTCTCCCTCCTAGCCATGCTCCCCATCGCAGGTCGGTGCTCTCTCTCTCTAGCGCGCGCTTTCCCTTTCGGCGGACCGTTTCCGTGCGGTGCTGATCTTGCCTTTGGTCGCGTGTGCAGGCCTGGTGTTCTTCGCGGCTATCGTGCTGGGCCGGCTCTGGAGGAGGTTCATCGGTGTGGCGGCGTCGGCGCCGCTCTTCGTGCTCTTCAACATCCTCCTCATGTGGGGTGTCTACGTGTTCATAATCCGGAGAGGTGGGATCTCGTAATGCACTGCATTGGTACGAGTAGGATCCCGTTCGGGCAGTTTTGCTGTGGGGTTTACTATTGTTGTCGTACTGTATTGACTCGAGTGAAGCTCAACATGTTTCCAGTAGTTGGTTAGTCTGATTGGATCTGGTAATACCCCAACCTTCTAGTACAAACTAATGCAAGTTGAACTTAGAGACTCTTGGTTGACTTTGACAATATGAATGTACTTGATATCAATTACATTTTCTGAATCAGGCAAAAAAAATTATAGTATCAGTTTCCAAATTTAGAAACCAAACTAGCTGCAAGGATTAACTTATCGGTGATTTCTACATTGGCGAGGTCCAATTAAGTAGGTTCATTTGGTAATAATTTTAGTTTTAAGCCCTCCCTCTAGAAAACATAGATTTAGAAGTCAAGTTAGACCATTTACCCAATGTATTGCTTCAAGATTGTGCAACTCTGGTCTCTGGTTGAAGGGGTACAGGTCCAGCATGGACACACTACAATCGGTCTATTTTTGTCACCCCTAGTTCATGGTGAACCAAGAATGAACACACTACACTAGGTTGGTTTATGCTCACCCATGGTCTGTAGTGAATTCCAATATTATTTAGTCATGATAGGTTTGAAATAATAATTACATTCAGTCCATTTTACGTGTCCTTTAACATACAGTAAGATCTATGTGTACCTTTAACCATTACTTTTTTTCTTAGTTTAAATAAACAAGAAAAAATGGGCAAGACTTTGATGAAATTGTTTGATCTCATTATCATGTAACATATAAGATCTTTTTGATATAAGTGCATTGTTTTGACTGCGTGCATTTTAGGGCGCTATCTATTGTGGACAAAATATATTATGTTATTGGATACTGTGGTCTTGTGGATGAGGCCCCATAAATTGGTTTAGGAGCGTGATATACAAAATGGGTGTGTGCAAATAGTATATTACCTTATGAGTCTGTCAGCTGTATGTAAATTTGTTTTGTTTTGTGTTGCCATTTAGATTAGAACACGGGAAATTTGTCCATATATCTGCTTCTGTTATAGTTGATTCTTAATTAGACAAGTATTTTGCAGACACTTCTTCTCTGCTGGACATGCTAATAAATGCTGAGTGTGCTTTGCTTCTGTGGGGACTTTACAGGTTAGTTCCTCCTCAGGAAAATTATTTTCCAATGAAAATTGCAAATCAAAGCTAGGATCAGTGGATTTTGGGTATTGCTGCACAATTCTAAGTTCTGTAATTGATGGCCTTTGCATACCAGCGCGTTTAAGGTGTAGGATTCAGTTGGGACTTCTTTATATTGTAGGATTTTATCTGGTGATCCTGGCATTGTTGCTGGTGATCCTTCATATTTAGAGGAAGGTGGCTGCAAGGAGTTTGTGGAAGCTATTTACCCCAGTGAGGTATCTTGCAAGTCAAATTTTGTTTCTGAGTTACTATCTTGAATTATAGAGTTGTATTAAGTTCTTGACGCCTTATGTACTTTTGAGTTTTGACATAGAAACTCCCAATGCTCTCAAGGGTCAGGCAGTGCAACTGCTGTAAAACAAATGTTAGGGGCTATGACCACCATTGCCCTGCATTTGGTACTTGCATAGGTACTAAATTTCTTTTTTACCATTTGATAGTTTTGCCATTCTTGTCGTATATACTCTGATAGTTATATGCACAAATTCTAATATGAAGTACACATTTTCCAGGACAGAAAAATCATCGACTGTTTATGGCCCTTTTGACAGGATTTGTTGTTGCTGAATCAACATATACAATGTGTTCGACAAAATGTATGCAATTTATCCTTTTGCTCTATGAGATGTGTTTTGGGTTTTCGCAGTTTTTTATCTGTCTAACTAAACGTTCCCAGCGGCTACCAGTTAATATATATATTTTTCAAGTTTTAGGCTGCCAGCTAGTTTCAGACCTGACCTTCCATTCATATTCATGACTGTTTTTTTACGTCTTCTGTAGATATCACTAGATGCATTAACTCAGGAACCATAAGATCGGAGGTAACCCTTTCCATATCTGATACTGGATACCTACTATGCATGACTTGCCAATAGGCCTTTTTTTCCTTGCACGGTATAAATTTTGGGCATACTCTTTACATCTCTTTAACAAATAAGTAAATGTGTTCATCTTTGTTCTTAGTTTCGTGAAAGTAAATGAGTCCAATCATGCTCATTAGTTTTTTCTTCTAGAAACTATTTTCTTATATACCTTAGCATTTTTTTTCAAGTATTATTACTTTCCCGAGTCAAAAAAAGAGTATCAATAATTTGCTGGCACAATCTGTCAATGTTTTATTTGGAATGTTTGAAGGAGTAATTCCAATGATAGTATATTCTATTTGACTTCACTGCAACACCATGCCATGACAAGATTTTTTTGTGTTAGCTGTACTCTCACCTTTATATTCCTTGTCACCTTACTAGTTCTGTTAGTTGATCTTCCATGTTTGACAGAAACCATATATTATTGCCTTTTGTTTTATTTTTCCATCAAACTGTAACTCTATTTGTAGTTGTCCTTAATGCGGATATTTATTTACTTTGCAGAATCCTGTATCTTTAAACATGGTAATCAGTACAATGCTCTTCTCTATCCTCCAAGTGCTCTGGCAGGTTCGCTCCTAAGCTCCAGGATGTACCATGGCCTTTTCAGTTGTGTTATTTCATCTGGCATGGATGGTGCATGTTTTCGTCATAAAATGTCTGGATGTCAAAATTGTGATACTGACATTAATTGTTATGAGATAGATTGATAAAGGGCCTACCCAGTGCCGAAATCTCTCACACACTATGATATCGATTGACCAGGATAATAATTTGAGTTTCTTCTTTTAGAGCTTTAGAAAATGGCCCATCTTGAGTTATGATTGGGCCTAAGTCATTGGTCTTGTCAACCCATCTTAAGAAGTTAAAGAAAAAGGAAATCACTTTTGAGTTTAGTTAAAGTACCACTGCATATGATCCATTTTTCTTTCAAGAACATCTCGGCATAGGATCTCCCTCTGTCTTTTTTTAGAAAAAAAACTTTTGAGAATGTTATTGAATAGGATAAAAGGGTAGCTCTGGCACAGTGGTAAAGCTGTTGCCTTATGACCTCATGGTCACAGGTTCGAGTAATGGAAACAACTTATTCCAGAAATGCATGGAAAGATTGCGTACAAAAGACCCAATTGGGTCGGACCCTTCCATAGATCCTACGCAAGCGGGAGCAACATGCACCCGGCTGCCCTTTTTTTAATGTTATAGCATAGGATTACTCCTTGTGATTTTGTTGTTGATGTTTTTTCATGCATTAACTTTATTGAAACTGACTTTCTGGCTTACTTTAATAAAAGATTACAAGTGGCCAATCATGGTTGGTATTGATTCAGAACATGTATGAATGTAAGCACTCAATATTGTCTATACACACACATATATTACTGTTGAAATATAAGTGAATTGCACATCCTTCCCCATCTGTCGCTGGCTCTCTCGCGTTCTTGGCCTGTCCACCAGTTGGACGTCAAGAATGCCTTCCTCCACGGTACACTGACCGAGACGATGTACTGCAGTCAGCCGACAGGATTTGTTGATTCAACTCACCCAAACATGGTCTGTAAGCTGAACAAATCCTTGTACGGACTGAAGCAGGCACCACGAGCCTGGTATAGCCGGTTCGCCTCCTTCTTGGTCTCACAGGGGTTCGTCGAAGATAAGTCAGATACTTCGTTGTTTGTCTATCGACGTGGCAGTGACACTGCTTACCTTCTACTGTACGTCGATGACATTGTACTGATAGCGTCTAGTCCAGCTCTGCTTCGGCGCACCATTTCTGCTCTACAGCAGAAGTTCGCTATGAAGGACATGGGCCGTCTCCACCACTTCTCGGGTATTGCGATCGAGGACCAACCAGACGGCTTATTCCTTTACCAGCGACAGTACTGCCTGGATATCCTCCAGCGAGCGGGCATGGCTGAGTGCAAGCCGTGCTCCACTCCAGTGGATACTCAGGCGAAGCTCTCCGCTACCGACGGGACACCCGTCTTTGACCCCACTGCTTACAGGAGTCTTGCATGTGCTCTTCAGTACCTTACCTTCACCAGGCCGGATATCTCGTATGCGGTTCAGCAGGTGTGCCTCCACATGCATGACCCGAGGGAGCCGCACCTCACTGCTGTGAAACGGATTCTTCGGTACCTACGAGGTACCCTCGACTACGGCCTCTTTCTTCGACGTGACGCGACTTCCGAGCTGGTCGTGTACACTGACGCTGACTGGGCAGGCTGCCCGGACACACGACGTTCTACTTCTAGGTACGCCGTCTTCCTGGGCGGTACCTCGTCTCCTGGTCCTCGAAGCGACAGCCCGTGGTGTCGCGCTCGACTGCTGAGGCGGAGTATCGCGTCGTGGCTGAGGCCTCCTGGCTTCAGCAGCTCCTTCAGGAGCTCCACACTCCCGTCGCCAGGAGCACCTTGATCTACTGCGACAACGTCAGCGCCGTGTACCTCTCCACCAACCTGGTCCAACATCAGCGCACAAAGCATGTGGAGATCGACCTCCACTTTGTTCGTGAGCGGGTTGCACGTGGCGAGGTTCGGGTACACCATGTCCCGACGACGACGTAGTTCGTCGACATCTTCACGAAGGGCCTCCCGTCGTCGCTGTTCTCCGAGTTTCGGTCCAGTCTCAACATCTGCAGTGGCTAGATGTTGTGACTGCAGGGGGTGTTAGACACTGTAATTGTGTGTGGGGCATAGGGGCATATTAGTCATTAGTGAGGGATTAGTGTTAGGGGTAGTTTAGTCTTTTCCCCTCACCTAATCTCTCTATATAATTATCCCTGTACCCTCATTATTCTAATCATCCAATACAACCACAATTATTCCTCTAACATGGTATTAGAGCCAGAGGTCTCGAGTTCAAATCCTGGCGGACGCGATTTATTAAATAAATTGCAGTCGACTCCTATTTCACATTTGCAGCTCGAGTGAGCCTGCACGTGAGAGGGAGTGTTGAAATATAAGTGAACTGCACACCCTTCCCCATCAGTTTAAGCTTTTGGGGTCAACCGGTCAGTGCATAGTAGCTTAACATTTACTGACTGGGTACTCCAAGCATCAGTTTAACGGAAATAAGATAAGCAAATTCAGCCTCAGAATCTTACCATGAATCCATGATAAACCAAAAACGTGCCATGAGAATCACAACTTCAGCCTCTTAATTGTTTTGACATATATGCAAATACTAGCTAGACTTCTACGATGTGCAGCTTCCATATGTTTTGCAGCCTTTTGTAATGCATCAGACTATGGGTCAGTCTCCAAGCATTTGGAGACCGGATGACACCTCCTATCCTTCGACTTTCTGCATTTACGTCACTGTCTTTATACCAAACGTGCTAATTAGAACTGTGTAGTATTCATGTTCTATGTTACATTATCTGTGTGCCTTACCACCTCTTATTTTTAATTTGTCATGTGATTTATTTTGCTGCTCTGTTGCCAGATTGTGTTCTTGATGTGGCACATATATTGCATCTGCTTCAACATCAAGACAGATGAGTGGGTAATGTCAAATTTCCCATGCTTTGGACTCTTTCTTGATCAATTGCAGGTTGTCTTCTCGTTAGCTGTTCCTTGTAGCTAAAAGGTGAGATTTTCTAGATTAACTGGAAGAAATATCCTGAATTCCAGATGAGGGAACTGTCTCAATCAGGTGCGTAACATATACTCGCTGTGATTGAGCAATGGATGCCCTTAGTGGGTTTTAACATGGTGTAAATCTATCCATCATCCCCACGAATGCAGATTCTGAAGTCAAATTTTTGAATCCGTATGACAAAGGCCTGCTATGCAACATTAGAGAATTTCTGAAGCCTAAATGATGTAAAGTAAATTTTGAGTACGAAGACCTGACCTAATGGAAACAGAAATATGGCACTGAGATGTGTCACGAGGGGGTTGTGGGAGCTTGTTTATTACTGCAGCATTAGTTTTGATTCGTTTTTTCTGAGCATGACTTGACTGTGCTGCCTAGATTATTATGCGATTAACATTCTTTTCACTGATCGTGAATTGTAACAAAGTACACTTCTTGTAGCTCTAGAAATTGTTTTTCAGATGTAGTTCATATCGTGCTCCTCCGCCTCCATCTTGGGTGCTACCAATCAATGCTCCTGCAAGTCAGGTAAAATTGATCGCCCATTAAAAAAGTAAGAGAGAAGCGTGTATTGATTTGGTTTCAGAAAATCCAATGTTGGCACATGCCACATAGCCTAAATATCTATGGTCTGTCTACCTCAGAAAACCGTACCATTACTTTTCCGGACTCTTGGAAAAACCATAGTTTTGTTGAATTCGCTGATAAAAGAAGGTAATGTGCTCACCGGTGCAGAACCTTGTTACAACGCTTACCAGGAAAAAAAAAGAGCGAGTGGGTGCAGAGTGGTTGACATTTGATGACTAGTGATGGGTGCAGCAGTTCCCTTTGTGACCACATCAAACTTTACCCTTTTGTAGATCGATTTTTCATCCTGATTACTAGTATTTTTCAATTTTTTAGATAATGACTAGTATTATCCATAACTTCAAAGAGCAACAAAATTCGGCCATTAAAAGCCAATTCCGGAGACCAGTGCCAACAAAGATGGTACGAACTGATTAAGCCACCGACCATGACGCCCTTAATGCTACCAACTACCAACCATCTCCAACAAACAGCGATCTAGATCTGAGAAACAGAGCAATTTTCATCACAGCAGGTGGTGCATCAACAACAACACCCAAAAGCAGTGTCGCTGTGCCTGGTGTATCAACACCCACCACAATGCGGCGGAGTAAAAGTGACAACAAGCAGATGATCCCAGAAAGTGTAAAGATCAATTCAGATTATGTAGTCAACTATAGCCACCCTTGGATGCTGCAATTGGTTCCAAAAAAATAGAAATACATTACATATATGAGACCAAAAGGTTTGTTCCAGAGATAGGGGGCACCAACTGATGCTGGACACAACCCAAAGGCTAGCGTAAGACCACAACACAGAACAAAATTCACAGCAACTGTAAGGATGAACAGAGAATTGTCTCAGTAAGTGGGGTAGTAGTACCCAGTATTCCCAGTATAAGTCGTCGGCATGGGGTTGGTATTGTATGCCATGGGCATCCCATAGGGCATGGCCGGATTGGGAGCCAAACCATTGTTGTATGCCCGATCAAGCCTGGCCAAGCTTGCTTGCCCTTGCATGCCGTCCGTCTGGTACTGCTGCCACATCATTTGCTCCTGTGTCAAAAATTGCTGTTTTTTCTCCAAGTCCGCCATCTGCACATACGATGGTGGAGGGATGGCAAGGGACGCAGCGAACGGGTCGCCACCAACAGTCTGCATAGAACCGTCTGGTGCAGGCAGAGCCAAAACTTGTGTTTTCTGTCCAGGAGCAGGCAGGGCGACGCTACTGGCACTGCCAGTGGTTGCCTGCGCACTGACGTGCTGGCGCACAAAACCCTGGTCATACATGCCATTCAGCAGCAGGGGATCCATACCACCTGACATTGCCGGCTGCTGCTTGGACAAGTTGCTGGCTGTTTCAACAAGAGCCAGTTCCCAATCAGCCTTCCCAGGCTCGGCTGCAGGATTCTGCCATGCCGAAGTTACCTCATTGCCACCATTTGAAGGGAAAGCCTCCCATGAACCATTGCTTCCACCAGCAGCAGGCGGCCCTTGGAAGAGAGCCAGAGCAAGCCTGTTACCTTGCTCATCGGCACTAACAGTGTTTTCTCTGAGATCCACCAGATCACCCTGTGCCTGTGGGGGCGGCTCTGGTTTCACCTCTTCCTCCACCTTCTCAGGTTCAGGCTCCTTATAATCCTCTGGCGCTGGAAGTGCCTTGATGCTGTTCATATCCGCTTCAGGCTCCTCTTCGACAGGCTCCGGCTCCGGCTCCCTTGGCGGACTCTTTGGCCGCTTTCCACGGTCCCTCATAAATTCTTCCAATGTCTCAAGCAACTTATCAGTGACACGCTGCACCTCTGGGTACTCTGATGACCTTGCAACTCCAGTATCTTTACACCATGCATAGAAGGCACAGAGCTCATCAATCTGCTTTGCAGCACTTGCATATGCCTCAAAAGCCTTAACACATTCAGCGTATTCCATGTCAAAGAACCTGTCGAGCAGCACCGCGAGCACTTCACAAATATCAGCATAGACCTGGAAGCTCTCCCGTACAAGCTGGTATAGTGCAACAAGCACCATCCTGCTGTGCTTTGCACTGCTAGTGGGGCGGCAAGCAAGGAACCGGTCAAGGAGCTGCTGCAGATGGTGCATACGGGCAAGCACCTGCTCTGGCTTCATATCCCTCACTGGGGTTGCTGGCCTCTTGTCATCTGCGTTGCCACCATTTCTCTCACGGTAATCATCATATCCACCATACCCAGGGGGGGATGAGTAGGAGGGCGAACGGCGGCCATATGGATCAGGCGAACCCCAGCGGTCACGATCACGGGGTGATGGACCGTTAGCGCTGCTGCCAGCATTTGAGCCCTGCTTGTGCTCATGGAGGAAGAACTCGAGGCGCTGGTCCAGGTAGAGTGCATATGTGCGCACGAAGGCAGAGTGATCCCATGATCCAGAGTGCGCCTCATCACGGAAGTCGGCGAGGTTGAGCAGGCGGGTGCCACGGCGGGTGGCATGCAGGAGCTCCCGTTGGAAGGATGGGTCACCCTCGGCCAGGAGTCTGTGCACGAGCATGAGGGTCTTGAGGGCGACGATGTAGTCGCGGGTGCGGGAGAGCCTGCGCGAGCACCCGGCCACAGCGGCGGCTACGTGGGCGCGGGATCCAGAGGTGAGGTGGAGGATCTCGCGGATGTGGCGCTCCTCGGCCGGCTCATCATCGTGGCTGGTGGCCTTGACGATGAGCACGTCGAGATCCGGCGCGATGTTGCTGGTGACCTTGGCGAGGCTGATGCTGGTCTGGTCTTTGACCGCCCCCAGCGCCTTCCGTATCGTGCTTGACGACATATTCGCAGCCTCCCCTGCTGCTGCCGCCGGCAGCCCCTCGTCACCAACCAACCAGGACCAACCGGAGCTGGAGCTACCTCGTGCTCGGTTTAGATCTGGGCAGAACAAACACCATACGATGAGTTTATCGCAAAACCTTCAACCATTTCCAGGTCACGGGAGCAACTAGCACCAAAAAGAGGAAAGTGATTCACCACGCTCAGATCCCTGCGATTTCGCAGGTCCTACCTAAGAAAAAAGTCAAGGAATCAACGGAGCTCGACGAGATCCGCCGAGCTGGATTTCATTTTCCTAATCTACCAAATATAGTCCGGCTACTAGATACTACTCGATGCTCATCATTATCTAGAGCAGAGAGCAAAGCAAGCTAGCCACCGAGCTATACCCAGTTCGCGAGAGCACACGCGGATCTAGCTAGAACGATTCGAACAAGCGATTTACCTGCAGAAGATCTGCGCGGGTCGAGATCGGCGGCACACGCGGGAGCGGCCAAGCAGGGTTCAGATCCGAGACCCTCTCTCCCGCCTCACCACCCCCCGCCCCGCTCGCTCTCGTCTCTCCTGTCGCAGGTTTCGACTGGCTGCCGGGGAGGAGGCTGGCTGCGGTCCACGGCGAGGAGACGAGAGGCGGAAAGCAACGCAGGCCGGAGGGCGAGGAGGAGGTGAGGAACGGAAATGGGAGGAAATAGCGTGTGCTGCTCCGCTCGGGGTCGGAGGGGACGTCTGGTGCCTTGCTGTTTTCAGATTTTTTTATATATGATTTTTTTTTGGGCGCTCGAGAAGAAGCAGGCAAAGCACGCTTCGCGTGGGTCCTTTCCTTTGGCCCGCTCGCACCGACGCCTCGGTCCCGGCCGGCGCCACCAACCCCGCTTAAAAATCACATAGTATGCTCATACTTAAATATTTTTAAGGATAATATATTTTAATATTTATAATTATCAACAAACTATACTAGTTAATATTTATTACTACTAATTTATAATAAATATAAAATGATCTTTCACTAATAGACACTAAACACCTAAAATGATATTTTTCACATTACTACTATTTTTAATCATGACTGTTTTGTAATTAAAATTTCCAAATGTCTAGCTGCTAAAGTATCCTAGTTCCATGAAATCACAGCTCCCTCCCTCTTAAATTTATTTCTTGCTAGTTGACTTTATTTTCTGTTTTTATTTTTGAATAATGTGTTTCTATTACATCGATCATCTTTAACAATATAATATTTTTACTTTTAGATTGATCCTAAAAATTATTGTCACAGTATATAATTTATATGTTGTGGAAATTGATCGAATTTATATAAATTATTGTCAAAGTCAAGAAGGAAATCACACTAAACCAAAATCTGAAACGAACATTTTTTTAAGATTGAGGCAGTATTTGGTAAGCTTACTGTAAATTTACTCTGCGTCCTTTTTTACTTTACAGGTGCAATAATAAACTGTCCTACGATAGGTTGCAACTCACAAAAGGCACAATCATCAGGACGACGCGGCGACGTACTCTTTGCTGTACCTACGCTGCACCTGCACAGGCGGACTCCTCACGCGTGAGGAGTGCTGGAGCTGTGGTGCGTGGCTGGCAATATTTCAATGTCCACAACCCACAGCCAGGCAGTCAGCGCCGCCCCCGTTGAGCACCTCAACCACCGAAATACTACTGCTGTCTCGTGCGCCGGCCGCCGTGACCACAGGAATGCGTGTCCGTTCCTGTCCTCTGTTGCGTACGCATGGCCAAGTCAGAGGTTCATGTAGTTTTATTTCAGTAGTGGCTTACCGTGCGCTACTCCTTCGATCCCTCCGCCCTCCGTTGGCTGGATCCAACCGCACCGGTGATATACGGAGCAGGTGATGATGACGACGACGACGACGACGACGACGCAACCAACGGCCATCAGACTGATGGCGAGATGACGTGCCCCCCTGGATAAACCTGTCCTGCTGAAACGGAAAAAAATAATCGGGTTCGGGTGTGACTGAGGATGTTGATAAACGCGTGCACGGTGCGGATCTGGGAACGCTGTCGCGCCGTAAATGACCGGGCCCGGCACGTATTGCGACGAGGCCGGGAGCCCGGTGGACCACGGAGGGCGAGTAGCCGCCGTGACCTGCTGCTAATGAGGCCCAGCGGCGAAGGAACTGGGCTATGTTTTTTCTTTTCTTTTCTCTGAGGAGGATTCAGCTATGCTTGAGTAGCGGGCGAGCCGAGGCCCAGACGTTTGCCGTGCGCCCGAAAACAAGCCCAGACGTTTCCGAAAAACAGGCCGAAGCTGAAAATTTCGACGGCGGATCAGACCGTGAAACCAACTGTACAGAAGAATTTCTAAACAGAGACACTGGGATCAGAGTCACGGGGCTCACAGGTCACAGCGTGCGGCAGTAATGCGAGTGGCGTGGTTTCCTGCTTCGTGCTTCTGTCGACACAGTCCCCGCGTGATGATGGCCGCGCCCGACGAGCCCTGACACGGGACCAGCCCAACCACACCAGAGCAGAGCAGAGCGTGCGTCACCGTAGGCTTGGCTGGCCCTGCCCGCGAGCCCTGATGGCGGCGCACTGGAGCGCGGGCAGGTCACCCGGGTCGAGCCGGTGGCTGCCCGCGTCTGTGTGGCGGGTGTGGACCGGCGACGTCGCTCTCCGATTCGTCGAGACAGGGGACGCGTGGGCCCCGCCAGGGAGAGCCCGCCCGTCCCCCGCGACGACTCGCGCTTTCAGCGGTCCACGGACCACGCTCCCCCCTCCCCTACCCGCGCGCGATCACATGCGCCCGCTCCGCCGTGGGGTCCTCCCTACGCGGCCGCCCGTCCGCCTCGGCCTGGTCCCGGTCCCCGCCGTCGAGAGGACAAGGACAGGCGTCGTGCGTCCGGAAGCTTCCTTCTTGCTGTTTCCTAGACCGTGCCCGCGCCCGATCATGAGCGGCCCTTCTTCTGCCTTTCCTCGAGGCCGTGGGATCTGGGCTCGACCGTCGGGATCGCGCGCAGGAGGCTCCGTTTCGGTGGTTGGCCGCTGGGCCCGGCCTCCCTCGGATTACACGTCAGGCCATGTGCGGGCTTGGGGCCCGCGGCCTGCAGCGACAGCGAGTCAGCGAGTGGATGGATAGCCGAGCCGAGCCGAGACGGGGAAAGGGTGGCGGCCGTGAGCCGAGACGGGGAAAGGCTGGTGGCTGTGAGCCGGCTACAGCTTGGCGACACGGGAGCGCTGTGCGTGGAAGCAAAGAGTAGCGTGTCTCGGCAAATTCCTTGGGGGGGGGCACCGGTTAAAACTTAAAAAGGTTTTTGCATGATTGCGGCCACGGGAAATAATATACTTGTGGCAAATCTTAGGTGCGCCGGCAAGATACGAAACAGGCAAAAAGGCGTGTCTACTTCTGGCGGAGAAAGTGTATTATGGAGAGATAAAGAACTCAGCTTGTTACTGTCATAGTTCTCTTTACCTGAACGACATACTTTCTTGACCAGTGGTAGTGCTATTTTGAGTGTTTAACTAATGGCTCTTAGGTTTTGCTACTGAAAACTGATGAAATACCTGGATCAAGATTTTTTCCTTGATTTGAATCACTATTATTTTCTAATTAACTGTATCAAATTGTATTGTGATGTTGTCATCGTTTTAATAGTTACTATGCATGCGGCATATTACCACCGCCTATCTCCATCAATGTTATATTGCGCCACTTGTTAGTGTTGTTATAAGTTGTACAAAAAGTGAAGTTGCACGCGTTTTGCGCCTGCTCGAACAACCAATTTGGCAAAGTCCCACGTCACGTTTCGATATTTTGTCGTGAACCGTAATTACGTTTACGATTTGTCTTCCTTTTACTCTTTATATAGCGTAGCTTCTTCTCTATTAGGCCTCCTCATTATCGAACTCACCATATTCCGTATATTTCATTGCCTTTAAGAGCCAACTCCCGGGAAACAACATTAGTGTCAAGGCGCAAAAGAAGATGATGAATGAAGTGGATCGAGAGGAAAGCCGATGGACAATCAGTTCTGATCTTGAACCTCTTCCTCTATCACATGCCAATTTTAAGAGAGGTACACCTTCATCCATGCTCTGCATCTTCTGTCCATAAGGAAAGTATGCATCGTGACACTATTCTTTATCAATCCAAGTGGCATATTTTTTATGTGGTAAGTATCTGTTTTAAATCTTTTATTGGTTTAGGCGTGTTTCGAGTATTACATGACAATTTGAAGTTTTTAGCGCAATTAGAGGTTATATGATGATAAGGTTTGTTATACGAGCTATGAAGAATCAAACATTCTTTTCACCCAATTATTTTTCTTAGCCATGGCTATTAGTTACAATTGGCTGCTTTTCATTCCGCAGTGTTTGTTAATTGCAAAATATATCCAACTAAGGCACGTTATTGATGTGTAAAATGTCTGGCAAAAACTAAATTTAATCACCGCTGAAAGAGCATAGAACAAGTGGAGTTGGGAAGAGAGATTATTGGTTAGTATGCACACACGCATTGAATGCTCAGCAACACTCACGTTAGTTAAGGAGGTATTGTTCCTTATCTTCTTTCTAGACTAAAAAAAAGGAATCTCTTCATTGCTTTATTGTGGTTGTAAAAATCTTATCTCTCTAGCTGTTTTTTTTAGAAAACATCAAATGGTTTGATATAAGAAGCTTCATGGACTAATCAACCGTGCCTTGTTCTTCAGCTCGCTTAAGATCAAATTTCAGCATCAGAAACCAACTACATCCGTGTGGTGCTCATCCAACTTCAACCTGATGACGTGGCCCATCCTTATCAGAAAATCATGAGCTTCTTTTTTCGTGAGATGAGACAAACCCCCGCTCCCGTTACTAACCGCATCCGAAGCAGACAAAAACGTAAGAGAAAAAAAGACATGTCAAAAGTTTTCGCTGATGTTATCGTTGCGGCGAGAACCGCGCGCTCGCTCGCTCGCTTGCTTGCCAATTGCACCCACCGGTGCCGGGCCAAACCGGCGGCGGGATATGCACCGTCCAGAGCGCCGGGCCCACAGTTCAGCCGTTCCCGCCCGATTAGGAAGTGCTCTACGCCACGAAACCCGGTCTCGTGCTAACTAAGCAGGCCAGGCATGTCACGACGCGGGCGCCTCTGCTCTGGAGTCCTCGTCCACCCCAGTTAGGTGATAAACAAACAAACCGACTCGCCAGAAGGTAATCCGAATCCAAACAGACCCTCACGGAAGCCACGCCGTCCAGTCCAGGTACAGCTCGACCGCCACGAGTTCCTAAACCCGCCCCCACGCACCGGTGTGAATCCTGCCCCTCGTCCCGCCTCGAGATTCGCATTCCGAGAGTCTACACCGCCGGTTCACCAGCCTGGGCTCAGCCGAGCCGGCGGGACGCAACGGCTCGGGGAGCCCGTATATAAGCGCGGTGATGACGCTGACAGATGGGACACCGTACCGGCCCCGCATGGCAGAGCAGAGCTATACTAGGCGAGGCAAGCGCCTCAGCCGCTTCTCTCGTCTACTCCAAATCCCCTTCCCCCAACTCCGCCACTACCCCGAGCGTCCTCCGGCCGCCGCGCTGCGCGCAGGAGAAGGCCCGAGCTCGAGCGCCATGGAGGAGGAAGCGATGGCCGGTCCGAACGCTGATGCTAACAACGCCGCCGCCGCCTTCGCTCCGGCTGCCGCTGCAGCCGAGGTGGTACCTGCTCCGCCGCCGTCCTCTAGCGAGACGACGGAGAGGGAGAAGATGGATGAGAAGGAGGAGGAGGCGATTGGGGAGGTGCTGGGGCGGCTGGTGGAGGAGATCGCGGCGTTCTCGGACTTCAGGAACGCATACCGGAGGCAGTTCTGCAACCTGTCGAGGCGGATCCGGCTGGTCGCTCCCATGCTGGAGGAGGCCAAGGAGGCGCCCAGGCCGCTTCCGGTGGCCTCGGAGGCCGCGCTCCGGAGGCTCAGCGAGGCGCTTCGTGGCGCCAGGGAGCTACTCCGGCTCGGCAGCAGCGGCAGCAAGATCTTCCTGGTGGGATTTCTCGCTTATATGCTTAACATATGCTGCTTAAATTTCTCATGTTTACCTCCTTTTTCTGTCAAATTATGAACTCGTTGTGGCGCCAAAAGAATTTGCTTGACGAATCCGGGAACTCTAGTGTCTTGATGATGCTGAGGTGGCATTTCCGATTGCACACGCCGTTATAATCTGTTGCCTCTTGTGTGTAGTAATTGATTGCCGATTATTTGTTGGGGGTCATTGTGAAATGTGAATTAAGATTTATACTTTGTGAAGGTTGGACTAGGTTCTGCGGTACCTGATTATCAAATCAATGTGGGTCTGGGCTGTTGACATTGTACTTTGTTGAAAAAGTCTGCTTAATTCCTTAACTGTTGCCTTTTATGTCCACAAATATTGGTGAGACTCGGCCAAACCATGGTATATTACCTGAACTCTATTATATAGCTTCTTATTTTGGTGTAACAAGTGTCATGGTATGATAAAAGTTTGTTGGCCTGATTGTTTGAAGGCATAAATGACTCATGGTATTCTAGATTCTATGAGCTATGGAGTAAAAGCATAATATTATAATTATGCCATCACTGTTGTTATTTACGGCAAGTTTTTTGTGTATATCTTATTTACGGCAATGGGTTTTGATTTCCATAGTCCATGCTTAATTTAGTAGTAGCCCTGCTAAAAAAGTTAACTTATTGCAACCAGGGAAAAAGCTTATCCACTTGTGCAGCTGTGTTTTCTATTTCATTTTTGTGGTGTAGACCTGTATGCGGTATTCTAAAAGAGAGCCTGGACGCCTAGGCGACGCCTTTTAAACAGTGCTCATACGAGTTGTGCTTACAGAGTGTGGTTCATAAAGATCTGTAGCACCAGGTTCATATAATATTTTTTTTCTTAATTCACGGCTGTAGCTTACATGGACTGAAAGTTGTAGAGTAAGATGAGTTAACCCAGAACATAATGTAATAATCTAGCTGCAGTGTTTCTTGATAGAAAAGTAAGCCAAACAATTTTGGTGTATCGCTTGACTTATAAAATCTGTGTAAGCTTTGGATGCTGCAAAGCCCAGTTGGAATGTATAAAATTTGGCAAATAGTAGGTCTAGTGGCGATTCCACCACTTAGACTTGTATGGTAAGTGGATGCTTATAAGGCACTGTAATAGGATTGCATTTCTATTATAGGAAATGTTTGTTTCACAACACTACAAGTATATAGGGTACTCTATTAATGTATATAACACAGAAAGATGCCATTGTCCTTTTTAGCACTGTCAACTTCGGTTTGCCGCTTGACCGCTTCAGTATTTTTCATTTGCTTCAGCAATAAAAGAACCATGAAGTTCCTTTATTACTTCCGTCTCTATCCACAACACTTGTCAATCCTGGCCTCTATATTTCACTTCCAGCTGTTCATCTCCTACCTCGGTTACAGATCTTATGAATCGCGCAGAATCAATCTGGATTGCCTCACTGAATTCCGGTGGGGGATTTGATCAACCTACTACTGAGGTTCTGGTCCTTATGCCGCTGTGTAGCTTAGCATCCCTTGGGCGCTACTATTGCCATCCCACCATCTAAACCACCTAAGCCACTTGAGTCACGTAACAAATGCTTGAGATATTGGACACAAGAGGCAAATATGGATGTTTACATTTTAGAGATTCAATCATCAGTTAACTGAGCTGTGACAAAATTGCTCCATTAGCTTCAATGACGTGTTGAACAAATCATGGTCTCATACCGAGCCCATATAGGTTCCTCAAGTGTCATGTTATGGACCTCAGGACCTGCATCTTCTTGCTTATGTGGCACCACCCATTTGCATTTGAGAGCAGAAGTGAGTGGAATCAGGATGATAAAGACAAGGGGGGATGCCAGTTCTAATGGCAGACACCTTAAGAGATGGTGGTGGAATATGGGGGCAACTTTGATGGTTTAAGCGGCCTTGGGGCGCACACACGTGGGGAAAACAAGCGGGAGGGGTGCGGGCGCGGGCGCAGATCCCTCGCGCTGAAGAGGAGGCGGTCGGGAGGGGGGCGTGGATGGAGGCCAAAGGTGTTGGGCTGGGCTCGGCCTGTGTGCGGGGTAAAGAGGAAAGGGGGCGGTTGGGCTGGCCTGTGTGCAGGAGACAGGGAGGAGAGCGGAAGTGGGCCAGGCAAAATCAGCCCAGGACAGTAGAAATATGCATATACTTCTGTATTTTTAATTTTTTTAAAATACATCGTTTGTACAGTACATAACGCTTAAGCGCCGCCTAGGCTCTAGGCGGAGGGTCACCGCCCACCTAGCACCTCTTGGAACATTGGGCAGGTAGAAAAATTATAGCACATGCAGGCTTTTCAAGGCGTCGCCTAGGCGCCGCCTAGGCGTCCAGTCGGTGCAGCCCCGACGCCTGGAGCGGTCGCCTCGCCTGGAGCCGCCAGGTCATCGCCGCAGCCGTCGCCCGCCGCCCCCCGACACCTTCCCCGGCCGCCGCGGTCGCCGCAGCCATCGCCCACCGCCCCCGACACCTGCCCCAGCCACCGCGGTCGCCGCAGCCGTCGCCCGCCCCCTCGTGCCCGCCTCTGCTCGCCGTGACCGCCGCCGTTGACGTCGCGCTCGCCTAGGCCGCCGCCGGTGAAGACGAGATGGGAGAGGGTGAGAAAGGCTAGGGTTATAACCGGATGAAGTATATAGATGCCAATCTGTAAAATGAACCATTGGATACGATCCAATGGTTTCACATTAGACAGGGCGCCGAGCGTCTTCTTCCTCCGCCCCGACACATCGGTCGCCGCCCGCCACTCACCCCCGCCCTCGCGGCCTCGCCGCCCGCCCTTGCCCTCGACGCCGCCGCGACCTGCTCCCCTGCCTTTCTCGGCTTCTCCTCGCCCTCGCCCTCCTCGCCTAGCGCTCGCCTAGGCGCCTAGGCGTCCTGGCGGCCGGCGGGCGCTTAGGCGTCCAGGCGTGGATTCGCAACCCTGAGCACATGATCCATTATGTCTTAGAAAAGTGGTTAAGGTATCTTGATGGTGGAGGAGGCACATGATTTTTCTTTTTCGTGTCATTGATCTCATTCCCAACGAGATAAGCCATCACTAGGGCTCGGGCATGCTCAGCACATCCATATATGATGTTTGAGCTATGGGCTACATCTTTTTTCTATAATATTACTTGGGTTACTCGAATTGGTTCTGCTGAGTGTTACCGAAACATGCATGCCCATTTTTTTGTAATCGCACACATGAATCCAAGTCAATTTGTGGTAGCAGTGTCTATTTTCTAGTAGCATTTTTTTTGATGTCCAAGTGTATTTTGCTGAATTCAATACCAAACCCCAGTTGGGTTGCGACACTGGTTTTACCTGTGGCCTTTTTTATTCATATATGGAGGAGGTGGGTACTTTTTAATTTCAAATCTGCATACCATTCATGTAATTACTTGCATGCATAAATTGGAAAATAACTCATGCAACATGTGAGCCATGGGGAGACATATGGAATTATGGATGGTATTTCCTACTCAGTAGTCTTCTCGATGGTACTGAGTAAATATTACACAAGTTTTAGATGTCTTATCCCTATCACTTTTAACATGAGTACTTCTTTCTATCACTTTTAAGGTACAGATGAAAAAATGTTACTTACAGTAGTACCTATTTTTTTGGATGCAATAACTAGTTTGACAGCTGGCACGTGATTCAAACCATGGTCATTTTTCTTGCAGTAAGTGCCCCCCCTTTTTGCTTGCAGGTTCTTGAAAGAAATAAAATATTGAAGACTTTCCAGGACATTACAGAAAGGCTCGAACAGGCCTTAGCTGCTATCTCGTTTGATGAGCTTAACATATCAGATGAAGTTAGAGAGCAGGTAGACAATATTTCCAGGATTTCTTTTTGCTTTAATGGTTTTTGCAATAATATTCTTTCAATGTTTCCTTTATTGTTGTTGTTTTGTGATAAAATAAAATGTTGTGCAGGTTGAATTGGTGCACAAGCAGTTTAAAAGAGCTAAGGAGCGATCGGATACACCTGATGATGATCTTTTCAATGATCTGATGTCTGTCTATAATTCAAGCAGTAGTGCTAATGTGGACCTGGATATTCTTCAAAGGCTATCTGAGAAGTTGCAGCTTGTCACAATATCGGACCTCAATCAAGAATCTCTTGCCTTGCATGAGATGGCTAGAGATGGTGACCCTGGTGCAGCTGTTGAGAAAATGTCGATGTTCCTGAAAAAGATCAAGGATTTTGTGCAGGCTAAAGACCCTGGAAATGGCACTCCAGCAAGTACAACAAACATCTCCCCAAAAGACAATTCAGCATGCCCTGTTATTCCTGATGATTTCCGTTGCCCGATATCACTGGATTTAATGAAAGACCCGGTTATTGTCTCTACTGGGCAGGTTGTTGTTAAACCATTATTTTCCCCTGTCGATCTACAGACCTTACTTTTGCATTTCAGCTCACTATATTTTGTTGCATATGCTTGTGCAGACTTACGAGCGGGGGTTCATTGAAAGATGGCTGGAGGCTGGCCACGATACCTGTCCGAAGACACAGCAGAAGCTTTCCAATAAATCCGTAACTCCAAATTATGTGCTACGCAGTCTCATAACTCAATGGTGCGAGGCTAATGGTATGGAGCCACCAAAACACTCTGCTCAACCTAGTAATGCACCAGTGTCATGTACTGCAGCTGAGCATAGCAAAGTCGTTGAGCTTCTCCAAAAATTGTCGTCCCAAAATCTTGAAGACCAACGCAGTGCTGCTGGTATGCTTCGTCAGCTTGCAAAGCGCAGTGCTGAAAATCGTGCTTGTATAGGAGATGCTGGTGCTATTCCTATTCTTGTGAGCCTGCTTTCAACAACTGATGTTAGCACCCAAGAACATGTGGTTACTGCCCTCTTGAATCTTTCCATTTATGAAGAGAACAAAGCAAGAATAATCACTTCTGGAGCTGTTCCTGGAATTGTACATGTGCTGAAGAGGGGCAGCATGGAGGCTCGGGAGAACTCAGCTGCCACACTGTTCAGCCTATCTCTTGTAGATGAGAACAAGGTGACAATTGGCGCTTCCGGGGCAATTCCAGCTCTTGTACAGCTACTGGGTAATGGAAGTCAACGGGGCAAAAAGGATGCAGCAACGGCACTGTTTAACTTGTGTATTTATCAGGGCAACAAGGGCAAAGCTATTAGAGCTGGATTGGTCCCTATACTAGTAGACCTACTCAAAGAGACTGAAAGTGGAATGGTGGATGAGGCCCTTGCAATATTGGCAATGCTCTCAGGCCATCATGAGGGCAAGGCAGCAATAGGTGCTGCTTCTGCGATACCTATTCTTGTCGGGGTTATCAGAAATGGATCTGCAAGAAACAAGGAAAATGCAGCTGCTGTTATGGTGCATCTCTGCAATGGCGAACAGCAGCAACAGCATCTTGCTGAAGCGCAGGAGCAGGGAATTGTATCTTTGCTAGAGGAGCTAGCGGAAAATGGCACAGACAGAGGAAAGAGAAAAGCAAACCAGCTGCTTGAAAGGATGAGTCGGTTCTTAAAGCAGCAGAGTCAAGCCCAAGCCCAAGCAGAGGCCATTGCACAGGCACAAGCGCAGGCTCATGCGCTGCTTCGAGCTCAAGCGCAAGCAGATATTCAAGTGGAGAGACCATTGCTTCCCACTTCATCACATATTCCTGATAGATGAGGTGATGGAGCAATTTGTTTTGTCTAGTTAGTGTCTTGTTTTTGGCTGATGCTGGCTGGTGGAGGTTTCTGATGTAAACTGCAAAAGTCTGATCAAGGCGATTTAGGGCCATGAGCATTGACAGGTGTGAGTCTTGAGGGATCTGTTGACCTGCGTGTGTCGTTAGTACAATGTGCCGATGATTGAATGTGGCATCCTCGATTTTTAGGGAGGTGTGGTTGTACTTGTACCATGTGCCAAGTACATGACTAATTTCTGGCGTTCTAGGTTGATGAGTTAAAGCCTGACAGAGAGTTGCCGTTGAGCTTTGGTTCAAGTGTTTGTTCAGCCCAAACAACGTGCAGTCTTGATAGTGAAGGGGCTTTTTTACCCTGGTGGAATGATCGTGTTAGCACAACTGGTCTGGTTTAAACATTTGTCCAGTTATATATTTTTTCATCTCTTATTTCTGCCAGAGCCCCATACATACACAGATTTGAATGTATCAGCTTGGTGATCGTTAAGAGTCAGACCCTGATGTGACTGGCTGAGGTCAGGGCGGTAACCAACGCCAAGCATCAGGAGTGAGCCAACGGTAAATGTCCCTGCACAGTGCTACACTATTGATGTCTCAATGATTAAAACTACCCATAGTGTTTTTTAGGAATGGTTTAACCGGAACCTGACCGATAAAGGTTACGAAAGGTGAACCTCTTGTAAAAAGATGATGATACCACGTTCGAGTCTTAACCTGAGCTTTGATGCCCATCCCACTACCATACCCTGTATAAGCTAGGGCCCGTCCACCACAGTCGACTGACCAGAGACAATATTTTAACAACAGAGAGAGTATTGTCTAGTAAATTACATGATTTGCACCAACATAAATATAGTACTAGGTGACTTAATCACTTGCGAATTAAAAAGGCACAGCTCTTATGTGCTTAACCAGAGCTCATGAAAGCTCTCGTACTAGATCAGATTATATGCAAGCCGCTATAAATGAAAGCACACAAGTACTGTTGGAGTGTTCGACGACTTCTCTCTTCTCTCCGTCTCTCTTTCTATGAGCGCTACAGTAGCAGTCACATAGGTACTTTGGCACTACTACTGTGGTACGATACCATTTTTGCAGTACAGTATGTAACGCATGAGCAGTACGGTTAGAAAGCACGACCCATGGGCCGGGCCGGCACGAATCGATTTCGGGCCGGTCTGGCCCAACACAAAACTTCGGGCTGGTACGGGCCTGGGAAACGTGCGGCACGGCATGACACGAAGTTTCGGACCGTGCTCTGGCCGGCCCAGCCCGAATCAGCATAACTTTTTAAAATGGCCCGAAAAAGCCCATCGGTCCGAATCTGGCCTGCAACGGCGAATATCTCCGATTCTCCTAAAAATGGGCATGTCTTTGTTTTGTTGTGCATGTGCAAGAACTTCTTAATAAATCTTGTAAGCTATTCTTATGTACACAATTTTTTATTTTTTTCCACTTAATATATTGTGATTTTTTCTATATTTTTCCTATATATTTTTTATTTTTTTATCTATGTTTTCACTATCTTTGGGCCAGGCTCGGGCCAGGCACGACCCGAAACGAGCCTGACGTGCCGCGGGTCGTGCCTGGCCGGGATTTGTGCACTTTATGCCGCCCGGCCCAACACAAATAGGTCCGCCGTGCTTTCGAGCCACGGGTCAGAACGGCCCAAAGCAGGACCAGGCTGGGCTGGGTCGGCCGGCCACGGCCCAATTGTCAGGACTACGCATGAGCAGGTATGGCCGCATCGGTGCCTTTATTCTCGCTCTTCACCCTCTTATCAAGTTACTACTGACAATCACGAGCCTTAATTGGTTCCAGTGAAAGGTTCTCTGTTGCTGCTGCTGCTGCTGGGAGATGGGCCGGTAGAGGTACTACCGTATAGCTCTCCACTGATTCCCTGGTGAAGAACCCAACGGAACCGTAGCATGGCCGTCTTCAAGCCACGCTTTCGCCTCCGTGTCCTTTACTCGGCCGGACTCACCCCCTTGCACCCTCTCGGCGCGCGGCTTTGTCCAGCTGGCCCTGCCTTTTTGGTCCCGGCGGCCGCTCTCTCCTTTTTCCATTGCTAGTGCATGCATATATATGCGTCCATGATCATGTCCCGTTTGTTAAAATAACAGTTGTAAAGGACCAGATAGGCATGCGAAAGCTATATACGCCAACGCAAAGCCATGTACCTGGACCATGGATATATACGGATGCCTTTTCTAGCTAGCATAGGTCTCCGTCTCCCCTGCTGGCTATGGAGTGTATATGTGGATCATCTTGAAGCATGCATGTCTCTGTGATGGAGTAGTTGATTGCTGGATGTAACTTGCAGAGTAGTCGAAACATGCTCCACGTTTGGTTTAGTTTTCATGAGGACTGATGTCACTGACAGCAGCACTGATATGCATTTATATATACGTGCCTCCTCTCGATCGATCTTTAATCATCATCATCGTCATACTGTTTACTTTAATTTCTGACGCCGCGCCATGCATGGCCATGGGCGCCGCAAAACTACGTGACCACGTGGGGGCAGTGCGGCCAGAGGTATAAATAACTGGGGCAAAGGGTATAAATAAAGGCCGGAGGACCGTGGAGATAATAAGCAAGCAACTCAATCGGGGCGGCCCGAAGCCCAGCAAAAATACCCCGCACGAGCACGGCCTGACACGAAGAAACCGGGCCCTGGGCAGGGCCGAAGCGCAGTGTGGGTCGTGTCCGGGCCTTAACCTCCGGCCCGTCGGGCTGGCCCGACACGGTCCGTTTAAGGTTTGCCCAGTCGGCCCGGTGGTATGTCCCATTTAGCCGTGGGGGCCCGGCCCGACATGGCTGTTTAAGCCTGAATAATATATTTTTTTGCTGTTTTTAATGTATTTAAAATAAACAGGTCACAGACCAGCCCGACCCGGCCCACATAAAATGAACTCGGGTCGTGCCCGGGCCTAGACCTCAGGCCCGGCACGGCCCGATTTTAAATCCGGACCGTGCCGGGCCGAGGTTTTTATGGCCTGAGCCCAGCCCGGTACGGCCCGTTGACCACCTATAAACTAACCCACGAAAAATAATTTAAAAAATAAGTAGAATCAGTGGATACATGCGCCACTTGAATCAGTGGATGATTAGAATCGTTCGGCGTTCTCTGCGGCAGTGGGGTGCAGCCAGCTACATCATGCAGCGTGTGATCGCTCAAGCTCTCCGGCCCGCCGGCGGATCCTTTATCCAACTGCCCATATTAATCTGTCACCGGAGCGCGGTTACACGTATACATGTGCTCTCTCTCACCGTATGTACATACATGTGTTCTCGTCAGACGCCGGCCGTCTTCGGCGCGCACCGAAAGCGCTTCCACTTTGACAAGTTCTGGATCAAACTCGCGGACTATCGATCTCCAGGCCCGTCCAAGTCCAACGAGGCTGGTAGAGTTCAGTGCCAGCCCGAGAGCCTTTCAATTCGGCCGGCTCGATTCCCTGCTTCGCAACACAACACGGGAGCTGCATGCAGAGTTGGAGCCAAAATACGGGAGTGGGCTGTGGGCATGCATGATCAAATCCCAAATACTCAAATAGGGCATCTCTGCTAGCTCCTACTCTTCCTCAAGTAGTAGATAGTCCGGATTAATTCTAAAGCAATATATGTTTGGTGAATGACGATGGGGGGTGAATATACGTGACAACTCATCGGTTGATCCTTCAATTTACCCCGGTTTGGTTGCTTGAAAACTTGCAAAGCGATGAAAATTCGCACGCGCACTTGCTGGTCATTTGACTATTGCCATGCTATATAGCTTAATGGTCATAGAGATCCGATAAAGAAAACCCATCATATTTCCAATCACGATAGATGCAATCATGCATATGAGCTAGCTACGGACACACTAGTGACCTGACCAGGGTTACATCATACTGTACACTGCCAATAACTGCGAGACGACCTGGTCGTAAATATATTGGCTTGCATGCACACAGGCACAAGGGGAAAATGGCTTAATTTACGTACGAATCTTCACCGAAGTAAATACGTGTAAACTACCTTACTCTACCCCATGGCCCTTGCGTGTAGTCTGGACACATTATATCTGCAACTAGCACTAGTTTCTACTCTCTACTAGTAAGAGAAGTGGTCATTCTGAAGAAAACGAGTTGAAAGGTACTACAGCCTAGACATAACTCTTCAAGCTAGTTCTTTATCCTCACAAAGTGGGGGACTTCATTCTTTAGACCTTATTTTCATGTTTGGGTAAGGGGATGATTTCTCGATCCAGTTTTTAGGACTAACTGAATTCCATGCACTACTCCTATATAAATAAATTCTTGCATGGCGCACACATAACACATAATGAGTTTATCAAAATACACAAGGGTGCATCATATAACAAATTAGACGGATAAAAGATGGTGTAAATCAGGAGATACAGTGTCATAAAGCTGAAAGAGAGAATGATCAAAGGCATTGTAAGCGTCCAGACAATATTCACCTCCAAGCCAAAAAAAGTTCCAAACAAGAGCAGAAAAGATTAATTCTTCCCTTTTATATTTCACCCCTTTAGTGGAAAATATAAAAGATTTTTTTGGAATTTTGTAACTTAATTAGGCACCGTTTTATATTTTTATTGAAAAAAACTTAATTTACAAAAAATATTATCGCATCAAAATTAATATAGTTAGCGCCATGTGTTGTAGGGCACCAATTTTTTTTTACTCGAAAGTAGCTGGTGAGAAGAATGTTTCCTGCGGTGGGAATTATATATAGAAGCATAAATTGCTTTTGCACCAATGATTCACATAAAACTGGTGTTGTAGCATCTCGACAGCAGCATAATATAGGTTTAGTTTTTCCAAACAGTTTTAGAACCAACTTATTGAGGATTCTTACATTGATCATAGAAGAAAAGAACAGGTAGCTGCCTATTATTACAGCATATCAATATTGTTATTTCGTTATATATACGACATATACTTCACTCTTATTGTATAATAAAACAAATTAAAGGCCATGACAACACGCTTCAAATGAAGTGTAGCATGCCAAATTCAGTTCCAGAAAACCACGCATGTGTCTGCTGGCAAACATATAATGTATAACTTTGACCACTACGCCTTGACGTTCTCCCATGTTGACCTAGCAGCTAGAATTGCATAACCAGTTGTGTGTCCATATACGATTTTTTTGTTCTTGAAAATAGATTTGTGCAATACTATAATATATTTGCATGCATTTGTCATACTATTTTGGCACCGAAAACACGTGATTAAGATCTTACCACTCCTAATACTCCACAATGCCTTACGCAGTAAATGTGCAGTATTGCTAGCTAGTTAAACACCTATCTACGATACGATACAGCATACAGATGGGAACATGCATAAACACATTTGGAATAAGGAATGCATTAACTGCACACACAAATTTTACACAAGTAATGAATCATCAGATCAGCCTCCATGTCAAATATACCTTATAAAATAATAGCATACCCCATGCATCAAGTATGATTGGTTAATCCCTGTGAACGATAGTGTGAAAAGTAGAAAAGTGGCACTATGGACACAACGCAGCTAGGCACACCTTTGAGATCAGCTTTAACTTAAGATCCCTACCTGTAATAAGGCCATCATGAGCTAGCAGTGCTTCTACAGTTGGATCGAGAAGAATAGATAAAGCACCGGCCGACTGATCGACTACCTGTTTTGCCTCTCCTTGCATCTGTTCAGCAGAATCACAATAGTCCACTACTGCCATCGCCGCCAGTCGAGGGAAAACGGAAACCAGGAATGTTTATCGGCCAACTGGTACCGTCATTGCCACCGCCATCGCCGCCACTGCCGCCAGCAGTATTCCCATCCCAGATGCTCTCTCCGTGGCGTAGAGCCGCCATATACTGCCTCTGTAAACTCATCTCCTGCCCTTTAGTACTGTCGTCCAAGTCCAGCTCCATTGGCCCTTCCGGCGGCCTTGCCGTGCTTCCACTAGTCTGACCTAGCGTGAACGCCGATGCAGATGCGCTGCTGCTTCCACGGTTAGCTTCCAACCCCAGCTGGCGGTACATCAGCGGCCGGGGTTGAAGACCTAGAACTCCTCCTGATCCCAAGAAGGGGAACTGCTGCTGTGGCTGCTGCTGGTGCACTCTCCACTGATCTAGCGGTGCGCCGCCACTTGCTACCGGGAAGTGGTCCACCGTGTCCAAGTGCTGCATGCCGAGCAGCGGAAGGCCGGCGGAGAAGGCTAGCCCTAAGTTACCCGCCGGCTGGTGCATGGATCCCAGAAACGGTAGGTAGTGGTGCGACAAGGAACTGAGTCCGGGAGGGATGATCCCGCCCGGGGTGGACGCTGCGGTGGACGACGGGTCAATAACGGGAAGCTGCTGCTTAGCTGAGGAAGATGGTTTCGAGGAGGAGGAGGAGGATGAGACGCCTGCGCCGGCGGAGGAGGACTTGGAAGAGCGCTTGTTGCGGCGGCATCCTCCGCCGACCGGGACGTTGCGGAGGGAGCCGCCTTTGGTCCAGTAGCGGCGGCACGCCCTGCAGAAGTGGCGGGGCTGGGAGAGGGAGTAGTTGTTGTAGTAGCAGAACTTGGTGTTGGTGGAGTCGCAGCGCGGGCACTTGAGTGCCGGCTCCGGCTGTGGCATCCGCATCAACCGCGCGCGCTCCGCCATCGAGTTGGGCCGCGCCTGCGCGGCCACGGCCGTCCTGGCCGCCGGTGAGCTGCTCGGCAAGCCAGTGGCCTCGGTGGCCGCCGCTGTGGCAGCCGCCGGACCCACAGGCAGCAGCGGTGCATCGCCTCCCCCGCTCGCTCTCGGCTGCTGCTGACCTTGCTGTTACACATGTACAAAGAGAGCCTGTTTACAAAGATCAAAAGAGAATGAAAAGGAAGAGAGAATTGTCCATGAATATCCATCAAGAGGAGAGTATCTTTGTGCTAAATATTTTTCCACGACGAACAACTCAATGGATGGATCAAGAATCCAAGATTCAAGGCAAGCTAGGTAATTAACCTTGAACACACAGAGAGAGATGGAAAAATAAAAGCGCATGCAGTACCTGGTTGTTCCAATTTGGTGGATCTAGGTAGGCAGACACTGAAGTGAACACCATGGTGGACACAGTTAGTGCTACCGAGATATATTTCCTCTCTCTCTCTCTTCACTCCTCTAGCTTGCTTTTCTGCTGCTTTGAATTCTGATGGTTTCTTTATAATTTGCGCTTTCTTTGCTGCAGAGTTGGTGTTTGGAAAGAAAAGGAAGCAGGCGAGGAAGAAAGAGGTGGAGTCCTCTGGCTACCTCTCCCAGGCGGTGGAGAATCACATCCAGCAGTTAAAGGAGAGAAGACAGCAGCAGCGTGATAGAGGGGCGGAGGAGAGAGAGAGAAAGAGAGCCGGGAAAGAGAAAGAAAGGGCAAAAGCATGAATTTATCTTCTCCTTTTTATGAGTATGATGGCTTTTATATTTCTATTATTTGCTTTTCTGTCTGTGTGGGCTGGGGCCTACCTGATCAGAATGTGTGTGTGCATGTGTGTGTATGAGAGAGAGGGAGAGAGAGATAGAGAGAGCTTTCTTAACCCTTAAGCTTGATCTCATTAGCAGTATGTTAATAAGCAAAAAGAATTGGAAGTAGAGATCTAATCTACTTGGTGCTGAGCGGAGGGACTGAATGAGGTGGAACAGCGAAATGGTCATTAGCTAGTCGGTAACCTTTGAGTGCACTTTAGTGACCAATGAGAAATAGTGGTAATCTTGATGCATTAATTCCACGGGAACGTCGTTCGCGTTCAGTCCAAAACCCAATCAACACTACCTATATCCATAAAGGACTAAATTGACATTTGCTAACTACTCATTCATACAACTGCGAACGTAAGTTGTAAGTTGTATTTAGAACATCACTCAGATATATGATGGTCGAGAGCATATCGGCTGAAAGTAGTGTGGTAATTGGGAACCTATAAATTTCACCAGAAGTCATACTTATAGATGCTCATTTTTTTTTAAAAAAAAAGGCCATCATATTTACTTGCACCAAATTTTACAGATGCACACAAATTTTCACCTTAAAACTCGACACCATTTTTGTATATCAGAAATTGCATGGAGTTTGAGGATGAACTTTTGTATGCATCCGTAGTATTGGTGTAACTATCGATGACTTTTTTAAAAAAAAAACATTAGCACCTCTAATCTAATTATGATTTTTGATGAAGATTTGCACCAGCGTGATACGCACCCCTCGTTGGTGAAGATGGATGAATAATAGACTTATGTGTATTATTCTTTATTTTACTTCTCAAACGTTCAGTATAATTCTTTGGCACCAACCGGCGGAACGTGTGAGCCAAGCCAAGCCAAGCCAAGCCACCCAACATCCGAGACGACGACAAGGCTATTTGGCTACGGCGCCTAGAGCTTGCATTGCCTGGTGCAGCGCCGTGCCGTCGTTCCGTGTCCCCGTGCGGTCGCCACTGCACGGCCGCTAGCTAGCCCGGTACAGTAGTACTGGCTATGGCCTGTCTCGTAGTACATGCCTGCTGGTACCACGCTGTCTTGCGTTGTGTGTGTGGCAGCAGGCGGCGGCGGACGCGAATGCGTCGTGGCGGCTGATGTGCTGGGAGCCCTGGGGGATCATGCATGGCGGTCGCATCGGACTAGACCTGACCGGCTCCCGAGCAATCGAGAAGGCAAGGTTCAGACCCAACGACGGCCAGCCCTATCCCCGGCATGCATGTCGTAGTACCATGGCCCTTGACGCCCGAAGGATCTGGGTTTCGATCACTGAAAAACAGCAACAATATTCATGGTCGCTCAAGGGAAATAATTGATGCTTGTCAAGCTGGTCAAGCTAACAGAACCGGAGACAGAGCTGCATGGCGAGCGTATGATCCAGCCAGTGAATAAGGTCCCTCCGGTTTTCCTGGACCATGCTTAAAGGAGCGCTAAAGTTGCAGGGGAATATCCACCGGGTTAACTCGCTGTTGCCGCGCAGGCGAAGGAAGCCACAGCTTTGTTTGTGCGATCAGGACGCGTGGGGCAGGCCGCTCCCAAACTACGGTTTTGTCAGTGCTTCGGTTGAGCATGCCGCGGGCACCGGCCAAGCAGAGTAATTAAAGCAGTGCCTCCGCGTTTCCGCGCCATGCCCCAGCTCCATCCATGCTATGGTCGGTCAGAGACAGCGATCTGGAGCAGCCAGAACCAGATCATTTTTTTCAGAGGAATATGGGTCTGCAATTTGTTACTGGAACAGTAGCCAGCCTGAATTGAGCATGCTCCTACCTGTGGGGACTGGGATCCAACCAAGTTTCGATTCCTACTGGGTTTTATCTGGCCCAGCCTCTTACACGGAACGGCCTAATCTGGCCCATCTCATACGACTCCTTTCCTACTGGGCTTGCACACGGCCCAGGTTCTAGTCAAAATTGGAAGCAACAGCCGCTCTCCTTCGCCACACACCTCGGTGGTCAAACCCGGCGGCGTCTGAATCGTCATCGAAACAGACATGCCATGCCGAAGGAAAGAACGAGCCAGCCGCCGAGATCTCATGGAACAGAAAGGAATATCTCGAGGTTCCGGAACCATCTGGGCAGTTCCGAGACCTGACCGCCAATCAAGCCGGTTGTCCGCGCCACCGCCTTCCAGATCGCCCTCCACGGTCGAGAGGAGTTGGAAGGTTCCAGAACCCGGCTCCCCCGCCACATGGCCTATAAATGCAACGCGTGTCATCTCCCTCCTCCCGTCCATCGATTCCCCAGTGTTTCCTCTGTTCCTCCACGCGTGCGTGCGTGCGTGCGTGCGCGCGTCCATCGATTCCTGTGTTTCCTCTGCTGCTAGGAGTAGATAGATTTCTGTTCGTTCCTTTCGTCTCTTCGTCGAGACTGCCATGGCTGGGAAGGGGGACGGGCCGGCGATCGGCATCGACCTCGGCACGACCTACTCTTGCGTCGGCGTGTGGCAGCATGACCGCGTCGAGATCATCGCCAACGACCAGGGCAACCGCACCACGCCGTCGTACGTCGCGTTCACCGACACCGAGAGGCTCATCGGTGACGCCGCCAAGAACCAGGTCGCCATGAACCCCATCAACACCGTCTTCGGTAAGTAACACTCGTTGACTAACGTGTTAGTTATTCGTGTTGTTTGTAGATCGCGCAGCTAGATCCGACGAGACGTTGCGTTGTTTTGATTCGTTGCAGATGCGAAGCGGCTCATCGGCCGGCGGTTCTCGGACGCGTCGGTGCAGAGCGACATGAAGCACTGGCCGTTCAAGGTGATTCCGGGCTCCGCGGACAAGCCCATGATCGGC
Source organism: Neostapfia colusana (assembly GCA_030760725.1). Taxonomy (NCBI): domain Eukaryota; kingdom Viridiplantae; phylum Streptophyta; class Magnoliopsida; order Poales; family Poaceae; genus Neostapfia; species Neostapfia colusana. The sequence continues at coordinate 85,277,021 of JASWHV010000013.1, read as the reverse complement.
GTGCAGTTCAAGGGCGAGGAGAAGCAGTTCTCGGCCGAGGAGATCTCGTCCATGGTGCTGAACAAGATGAAGGAGACGGCCGAGGCCTACCTCGGCACCACGATCAAGAACGCCGTGGTCACCGTCCCTGCCTACTTCAACGACTCCCAGCGCCAGGCCACCAAGGACGCCGGCGTCATCTCCGGCCTCAACGTCATGCGCATCATCAACGAGCCCACGGCCGCCGCCATCGCCTACGGGCTCGACAAGAAGTCGAGCAGCGACGGGGAGAAGAACGTGCTCATCTTCGATCTCGGTGGCGGCACCTTTGATGTCTCCCTCCTCACCATCGAGGAGGGCATCTTCGAGGTCAAGGCCACGGCCGGCGACACCCACCTGGGAGGCGAGGACTTCGACAACCGGCTAGTCAACCACTTCGTGCAGGAGTTCAAGAGGAAGAACAAGAAGGACATCACCGGCAACCCGAGGGCGCTCCGGCGGCTGAGAACAGCCTGCGAGAGGGCGAAGAGGACGCTCTCTTCCACAGCGCAGACCACCATCGAGATCGACTCCCTCTACGAGGGCATCGACTTCTACACGACCATCACCCGTGCTCGCTTCGAGGAGCTCAACATGGACCTCTTCAGGAAGTGCATGGAGCCCGTCGAGAAGTGCCTCCGCGACGCCAAGATGGACAAGAGCAGCGTGCACGACGTCGTGCTCGTGGGCGGCTCCACCCGCATCCCCCGCGTGCAGCAGCTCCTCCAGGACTTCTTCAACGGCAAGGAGCTCTGCAAGAGCATCAACCCCGACGAGGCCGTCGCGTACGGCGCCGCCGTCCAGGCCGCCATCCTCACCGGCGAGGGAAACGAGAAGGTGCAGGAACTGCTCCTGCTCGACGTCTCACCGCTCTCGCTCGGCCTGGAGACGGCCGGCGGCGTCATGACGGTGCTCATCCCGAGGAACACAACCATTCCTACGAAGAAGGAGCAGGTCTTCTCCACCTACTCCGACAACCAGCCCGGCGTGCTCATCCAGGTGTACGAGGGTGAGAGAACGAGGACAAAGGATAACAACCTGCTCGGCAAGTTCGAGCTCTCCGGCATTCCGCCTGCGCCCAGGGGCGTTCCGCAGATCACCGTCTGCTTTGATTTGGACGCGAACGGCATCCTGAACGTGTCGGCGGAGGACAAGACCACGGGGAAGAAGAACAAGATCACCATCACCAACGACAAGGGCCGGCTGAGCAAGGAGGAGATCGAGAAGATGGTGCAGGAAGCCGAGAAGTACAAGGCCGAGGACGAGGAGCACAAGAAGAAGGTGGACGCCAAGAACTCGCTCGAGAACTACGCCTACAACATGCGCAACACCGTCAAGGACGACAAGATCGCTTCCAAGCTCCCTGAGGCCGACAAGAAGAGGATCGAGGATGCCATTGACGGCGCCATCAACTGGCTCGACAACAACCAGCTTGCCGAGGTTGACGAGTTCGAGGACAAGATGAAGGAGCTGGAGAGCATCTGCAACCCGATCATCGCAAAGATGTACCAGGGCGGCGCCGGTCCTGACATGGCACGTGGCATGGAAGAGGATGCTCCGGCGGCTGGTGGTAGTGGTGCTGGGCCTAAGATCGAAGAAGTGGACTAAACGAGGACATCGCGCTAGTTATGCTTAAATAATTTCTGCGGCCGAGTAGTATTTTTATCCCTGCAACTTCTAGTTATTGCCTTGATTAGCTCTAGTATATGTTAAGTCAATTTATCGAGTTGCGACTGCATAAATTGATTTCTCGTATTGAGTCTGTTCGATTTCCCAATGTTGAATCTTAAGCTGTGCTGACGAATGACAAATCGTTTTCTTAAAAGTTTCATTCAGCTTAAGAAGATAATACCAGTACTGCGTTACGCAATACAGATTCGATAATCATACAAGCCGGAAACTAAATTAGAGGGTTTAGAGATTACATCAGTTAGAGATGTTCAGCTTCAGCTCCAGGTTAAACCAAGGTGAACTCTTGTAGGTCACCTATGTTCAACGCTTCTGTAGAATGTTTTTCCGTTTTTCTAATCGACACCATGCTCAGATGGAATAGTTGTAATGCAACACTGACGTGAAAATGTGATGATGATGCTGTCCGTCATACCATCTGAAAAAATACAAAAAATGGAGGTATAAATTAGATTTTTACCGTTTACAGTAGTCACACATGGATTCAATCAGATAGTCTTTGCGGCTCTGGTGAATTCTTGCAGACCATCCACTCTCCCAACTTCACAACATACTCCAAAACTATGGCTACTTCAAAGTTCCCAATATCAGATCAAGTTCCACAACGATTCCGATAGTGGAAAGTGTGCCCTCATCATAGACCACTGTAACTCTTTATGCTCTGTATAGCTTCTTCCTCTAACTCAACTAACTTGCTGCAGAAGTCCTCGACATCCTTGGCTGGTTCCTTGAATGTGAACCTGAACTCCTTCCAGTGGTATTGCTGAGAGACATCAAGCGAGATGCCACTTCGGGGGACTTTGGCGAGAACATCAAAGCCATGGTGATCAATGGAATGCATGACTGCGTTCTTCAAGCAGAAACAGAGGATGATATTCAGTAATTGCAAAAGTAAAGAGTCTTAGTTTAGACAACAATAAAGAATATTTCGCAAACCAGAAACTACGTAAGGACTATCATACGTAGCAATACACCCAGATACAAGAGAATCACTTACTCTAGCTCTCACATCAAAATACTCGAAACAGAAAAGGAGAAGTGCTCTCCTTCTGGGCTCACTCCGGTTGATGCCATCAATAAGCTTCGCAGAGAATGGCACTAAAAAGAGAGAACATATATTTAGAATTTGAATATGGAAGAGCGACATGAGAAGGTGCTAAAATGATACTACTGCAATTGCCAATTCTCTAGCTTAACATATGAATCTACAGAAGAAAACAGATCAAGAAGGAAGCTTACTTAGCAAACCGGCTCTTGGTGGTTCAAAATTGTCCAACTCAATATCATGGTTGCTCCCAGAGGAATCTATGAAGACACATGAACTGCAAGGAAGATACTAACAATCACATATTGATATCTTGAAGTACTAGCATAGTAACATTGGTGAGTACATAAGTAAGTTGTGCTGATTTAGGTAACAAGATAACACACTGATTATCCGGAATAAATAAGCATGGTTTACAGACCCAATGTCAAACTTGAAGATGCTATATGAGCTCTCTTCATTGAGTAGACTAAGGAGGCCTTCACTGCGTGACCTGCAGGTTGCACCTGCAGAAGACAATATTGCTGACACGCCATGACTAGCTTCACTTTCAGCTTTGTGTTCCTTCAGAATATCTTTCTTCAGGCTATCAGCAATAACCGAAACCTTAAGGACATCATATCAAGAATGATTAATACCACTTTAAACAATTATACCAAGCAATAAAGCACTTTCATCCCTGTCAGGGCCTTCAGAACATGTTTACCCTTGTGTCTTTCATGCGCAAGACATCACCAGTCATAGCAACACGAGGAGGTGCCTGCACCAACAATAAATAGTAGGAATTAAGCAACCACTCAGAATATATCGTGCTATGAGGTTGAAATTTATAAGAGAAGTACCTTTTTAAGGGACTTGAGCAAGGCCACAACTCGACCCCGCATTGGACTGGACACCGCAAGAGACCCTCGCTCGTCAATTATAATGTTCTGACACGACATTACACATGAGCAAAATACAGTGTAATTGCAAACAGCGTCCACTGTTATCAACGATCTCAAGCGAAAGAACGGAGGAGAACGGGTACTGGAGTTGTACAATGGTGTGCATGTGGTCCTCCGGGACGATCAGGTAGGGCGTGCCCTTCTGAATCATGTAGTGCACCCTCGACGTGTAAATCTCCCCCTTGCTGGTCAAGCGACGACCCCGAAGGACCAATCAGAACCAGAAATATGTTTTATAAAAAAATCGAGGTGCATACGGACGCTATGCTAGAATATGAATCTTGATAGGTATAGTAATGGATGCGCCGCGCGCACCTTCCCTTGGCATCTGCTTTGATGGTGTTGAGGTGAGCTTCCCACCCGGCGGCCAAGATGTTCTGCCAGAGGCGAGGCAAGTCATAGCAAGAACAGCAGCGATAAGGGAGGGAGCTGGAACTGATGTTGCCGGAAGCAGTACCCGACACTTGTCCGCGACGGAGAGGGCGGCGGATTTGGCCTTCGCTGCCGCCATGGCCTCCCCGCGGCGCGCACACCAACTGCTCGACGAAATGTCCCCGCGGCGCGGGGCGGGGCGGGGCGGCGGCTCGGGAGCGACCTGCGATTAGGACTTAGGAGCGCGCCGCCGCCTGCTACTGTTGGGCTTTTTGAGTTTATACTCTGCTAGTTGTAGGCCTGGAAGGCCCAATACACAATCCTTGATGGGCTATCATGAAAACAGACCCCCACGAGTGCTATTTGTCTCGATATAGTCCAAGCCGCGTGCCAAAGGTCTCGCGCACACGCCGCAGCGGCATCATGTTAATATATAAGTTGTCGGCAAAGGCAAAGCCTGCTCGGCAAGGCTTACAAAAATCACAGCAAAGTGTGACCGTGATGGCCAAGTTACAAACAAACTCTCAACTCTATCTACACACATTATATCTAGAAGATTGCACGAGCATCTTTATCTCCAACACTTCCACTCAATCATAACCTACCAAGGTTAAGATTGTGCTTGAACTCTGTCAACTTCCACAAAGATAAAAGACTTGGTAAGACCATCAGCTACTTGATCTTGAGTCGTGAGACAACCGGATGTCAAACAGCTTCCTTGCAACTCAGTTCTTTGACGAATTAGTCATCAACAAATATGTGATTAGTTCTTGAATGAACCACGGGATTAAACGATAGATATGTTGCATCAAGATTGTCACATTAGAGGCCAGCTGCAGGAGGATGTGGTATTCTTAACACTCGAAGCAATGTTTAAACCCACATGATTTCTATCGTTGCGTTAGCGAGAGTATTATATTCCACTTCAGTGTTGGATCTTGACACGGTGGATTGTTTACGAGCACTCCAAGATATCAGGTTTGAACCTAAAAATTTTGCAAGGCCACCTGTTCTTCTGTCATCCGAACACCCAACCCAATTGGCATGTGGAAACACACGTATAAGCATTGAACTTGGCTTGATAATTCTAAGCCCCACATCTATAGTTCCTCCAATATACCTCAATATTCTCTTAATTGTCATAAGATGAGCACACTGATCCCGCGGAACACCACCATCCACGCCAAGAAAGAGATGGTATTCACTACTTGCAACGGCAACCGGCTCGGAGTGCTGATCCAGGTGTACCAGGGCGAGAGCGCGAGCACCGAGGACAACATCCTGGTCAGCGAGTTCCTTCAAGAAGGCATACCATTGCCATTGACGCCAACGGCATCATGGACGTGTCGGCGGAAAACAATATACCACTGGTCAGGTCCATCGCCGATGACAAGGGCAGCCTCAGCACGGAGGAGATTTCAGGAGGCCGAGAGGTACGAACTGAGTCTGCTGCTACACTATCATCACTGACAACGTACCGGCGCCAATATATTTATCTGATGGTGCACCTAAAGTAACATCGTTCAATTCCAAAAGGGAATAAAATGCTCGTTACATGCTGCAAGTCTGGAACCCATCAAGCAACCAGAACTGGAACTGGCTCAAACCACAGTTGACAAGCAACAGCGCAACTAACATAACAGTAGGAAAAAAAAAGACTGCCAAAATGGCAGTACCATAAACACGTAGCAAGAGTGTAATTTACCAGAGAAGAAAACCATAATGATGTAGTGATGTTATCTTACTGTCCGGCATAGAACTATTACCTGACCATTATCTAAGCTCAGCGACGTATTACTGATCCATTTTGGGTAAGCTACTTCGAAGTAAATAATGCTATCTGACCCTTATTACGAGGCAGTATGCATTAGGAGGAAATGATCCCAGTATCATTGCATCTAGATGTACTTGTCACGCCCAAGCCGCTGGAGATGGTAACTGATGGTCTTCGCTGCATTCTTTGACCTTCCTTTCTGCAATCATGTCAGGAGCAGGTGAATTGTTGGCTTAATGACTTCAGTAAACAATATTGAAAATTGCTAAAAAAATCTAAACAAGTTATGCGGATTATAACCTGAGTCTGAGTACAAGCAACCAAAAGATCCTTCTGCCTCACACACTTGTCGTCATTCTGTTTGTTTAAGGCCGGCAGTTGAGAAAGGCCACCATTTCTGGCATGCCAAGGTTTCGCAACACCACCATTTCTGACATGTATGAGTCAACTGATACTGACATAAATGTGAGAATACGCTCGGATGTTCCTTATGGAAAATCGGGTGTGACATGTGAGATTAGTCCTACAGCAAGAAACCATTTCAGGGGCAACAAACTTCTGTATAAAATGACATGGTTGAACTAAATTACAGCAAAAATGGTAAATGGCGCTACGATAATACATGTGCATTATGTAGGTGTCTTGCTAGCTATATGGGTTACATAGACCTTTAAGGTACTAGTCATTAATATTTGTCAATTGTAAAATTCTCCTACAAATGGAACATCACACTGAATATTATATATTATCGGACTTACCAATACTAATTTCTACTAGGTAGCAATTAAAGCATCAGGGCACTATACTTCTCACTGCACACTTTTCCTACAGAGCAATACACCTGGGGGGTTCCCTTTTTTCGACACGATGGTGTACCTCTAAGACCTGGATAGCAACATTCAATCGGCCCAAAGGTTTGAAATGGAATTATTAGCATATCACAGCGCCTAGGTACTCTACAGAGATCTATACAATTTGCAAGAAACGGTTTAACTCCTGCAACCTTCATGAATCAAGACACTGCTAGTTTGGGGTTTAACATTGCATCATGATCAGTAAGTACTTTGCACATACATGGAAAACAGGAAACGGAAATGTACAGGTTTAGCTTTTTATAAACCTTTTTGTCCATTTTTTTTAGGATTTTTGTTAGAAATTTATCTGCAAAGTTTTGATCGACTTTTTTATAGAAAAGTTTTAATGAAACTTACAAGACTTTTGATCAAAATTTTACCAACACCCACTGTTGGGGTCCACCCTCATGGGGGGCTGTTACGGTGGCAGCTGGATTGTCACGGAGAGAACAAGTTGAGGCGCCGGGCTTAGAATACAAAAGTTTCACCTCTACCCCCTGACCGCTCCACAAATTTGTCTTCGTACAATACAAAAATATTCGACAAGGACGTGCCACTAGGCACGACGCATAGAAAATGACACCGATATTCTGTCGTCAAAGAGAATCACTGATCACCAGCGGCGTTAAAGTAAGCTACGGAGAGAAGATGTCGGCGGAGGGGCCGGGCCGGATAAGGCCTCTCCGTCGCGGTGCCGTGCGTGGACTTGGAGAGAAGCGCCGGCCCGGGTTGGTTTCCTCTGCCGAGATCTCTCAGATCTCCTCGGCATACAAAAAGAAAAAGAAAAAGACAGAGTGCTCTGGGCGGCGGAGCCCGCCGGTCCCCTTTCTCCCGTGTTCACGCCAGCCAGCGTACCGGGCACAGGGATGGACATCAGGACAGGCGATAGATAAGGGAAGTCGCCGTTCGCGCCCACGGCCACTGCTGGACAGGCCGATGTCTCGATCCGGCACAAAGCGAGTCATCTGGCCATTGGTGGTATCGGTGGACAACAATGATAAGCAGAGCAACTTGCATACTAGCTAGCTTAAGGCCGCATGATTAGGAGGTGATGTAACAGCAAATAAAAATAAGAACAAGTGACTTACTGCAGAAACTGTGTATACGTGATGGAGATAAAAAAAACCTCGGGCACGTTTCCAATCGAAAATGTTTCTTTTACAGGAATGGGTTTGAATTATGCGAATTAAGGAAAAGACACGATAGCGATAAAGAAGAAAGATCGATGATAAAACATTATATAGCTAGATTACTGATAGAAGCTGTATAAATGCACGGGCCAATCAAATAGATTATCGATCCTAATCCAACAAGAAGAACAGAGTCGATATGCTTCATGTCGTATAAGTACACGGATGAGACAAGTATTTAGAAACAACGGGAGGTCAGACACCCTTGAAGCTCACGGAATGTCCTCTTATTAATCTGTTGTTCTGGGGAGCTCAGCTTTACGGTACAGCTCAGACGGCATAGATGTTAACGCCCCCCGGTTGATAATCGTGTTGAGTAGCGTAGCGTGACTCGTGCGTGTGCCACCGAGCGTGCAGAACGTACCAGCAGGGGTTCCAGCCAAACTATACATAGCCCGGGCCCGGCACTGCACGTTCCCGGCCGGCAGCCCCTGTCGGTCCGGTAGCGGGAGGTCCTCGCAAACCGAAGAGCGGCTTTAAGATGCACGTGTAAAACCTGGATATCGAGTATACATACGGATTTCCGAAAATGATAAGCCGCGCTGGATGCGAAACCATGCTATGGGTGGCAGCGCGTGCACCGGTAGGCGTCTTGGGACGAAGCTTTTAATCCGAGAGCAGAATCAGAGGGGGGAAACAATGGCAAGTGCGGATCTGTTCGTCTGAAAGTGAGCCCTTGAGCAACAAACAGATCAAGCAGGGATTTCTTTGTCGTCCTGTGTACACTGACAGCAATATCCTAATGGAGTTACCGTTATCTTACTCCAATAATGCACACGACAATCCTGAAGGTCCCCGGCGTAGAAAAAATTCGTACATCAACCAAACCCTGCACCACCACCGAGGCAAGCTCTCATGCACCACGCACTGGCTGCTTTTCTTTTTTTGGTTGATTGAGGGAAGAGATGAGGTGAGTCCTACTGCATCGGCAGTATATATTATCCCACAGGTTTACTTTATACGGAGGGGAAATGGTCGGGGAAGCAGCTGGAGATGGGCAGAGGCACACGGAGAAAAGAAAGCGAACACGACGAGGAGATCGAGGGCGGACGCGGCGAGACTTGGGGGGGAAGAAGAGCCCATCCATCCACCAACCCACGCGGCCATACCACCGCTCTGCTTTCCCGCGGCATCGTCGCCGATCCGACGAGCCCGATCCAGTCGTCACCGTCAGGTAACGCCCCCCCACGGCCCCACCCCACACACCGGCACACCGCGTGCAGGCGCCTTCCGGGGGAGGGCGGCTCACCTCCCCTGGCCGAGCCTTTAACTCCCCACGCCTCCGTTACCGTGTCCCCCCTTCCAAGCTCCCTGCTTCCCCCCACCCTCTGCCCACTGCGCTCTCGTTGTTGAACAGGGACGGTCCCCTGTGCCCGGCGGTGTGAATTTCGTTTAGTCTAGTTCGATTGGAAGGAAACAGGAAACGGGAGGGATCTTCCATTCGTTCGTTCCGCTGGTTGGGGGGCGGTTCTTGAATCTGAGAGCTCCGGATTTCCTGGACGTCCCTGTAGGTACGTGCTTCTTCTGTCTCGGTGGGAGAGCAGATTGCTGGTTGTTCTCACTAGATTTGAGCCTTGATGCGGTTCTCCTGCGTGGTTTGAAGGTGAACAGGACTCATTTGTCGTCATCCCTCGGCCGGCGGATGGACGCTGGGGAGGTTTGAAAGTCCTGGTCGTAGCTGGTGATGCTTGTGGAGAGATTCGGAGGAGAGGAGGGTGCGGTGAGGAGGCGGTGGAGGAGGAAGCGCCGGAGACCCGGTCAGAGCAGCGACGGAAGGGGCTCAGTCGGCGGCCGAGGAGTGCAGCGCGAGTGGGACGACGGCCGCTGCCGTCGCCGACATGGGCGAGTCGCTGCTCACCGCGCTCTCCATGGAAACCGCCACGGCCCACCACCCCCACCAGGGCCCCTCCACCTTCCTCTCCATGGACACCGCCTCCCACGACGAATTCGACCTCTTCCTCCCGCCGCACGGCCCCCTCCGCCGCTGCCTACATGCCGCGGCGGCCGCCCCCCCTGACATCAACGTCCCCCTCGCCGCCGACCCCTCCCCGCCCCCTCCGGCGCTGCATGACTCCGACGCCGACATGCTAGATGTCGGCCTCGGCGGACCGCAGCTCTATGACTCGGACTCGCCTGCTCCTGTCGGGGCCGCCTCGGCCTCGCCCCCGCCACCTGCCCCCACGACCATGGTCGCCGTGTCGCACACCAGGGGCTCTGGCTCCAGCGCCGCGCGCAAGTGCGTCAAGCGGAACGATAGCATCTGGGGCGCCTGGTTCTTCTTCACCCACTACTTCAGGCCGGTCATGGCGGCTGACAAGGGTGGCAAAGCAAAGGCAGCCACCGCCGGTGGGAATGGTAACAGCGCCGCACTGGATGCCTTTTTGGTGCAGCACGACATGGAGAACATGTACATGTGGGTCTTTAAGGAGCGGCCAGAGAATGCCCTGGGGAAGATGCAGCTGAGGAGCTTCATGAATGGGCACTCGCGCCTTGGGGAGCCACAGTTCCCTTTCAGCGCAGACAAAGGGTTTGCGCGCTCGCACCGGATGCAGCGTAAGCACTACCGTGGGCTATCAAACCCACAGTGCCTTCATGGGATTGAGATTGCGAAGGCTCCAAATTTGGCAGCTGTACCTGAGGCTGATTTGAAGAGGTGGATGGACCTCACTGGTAGGGATGCCGATTTCTCAATCCCAACTGAAGCTAGTGACTTTGAGTCATGGAGGAATTTGCCGAGCTCTGATTTCGAGCTTGAGAGGCCAGCCACTGCTGCTCCAGTGAAGAGCAACTCACATGGGCACCACAAGAAGTCGCTGAACGGTTCTGGCCTCAACATATCGACACAGCCATCCAATCACAGCTCTGGGGATGGTATGGAAATCACAACCATCTGCAACAAGCGCAAGAAGGATTCCTCACCTGCTGCAATGGAAGAGGATTGCAGTAATTCAAACTCTGACAAGGCACAGGACATGGATGTGGGCCACACTTTTGAGCCGTCATGGATGAATGATTTCTCTGGTGTGATGCGTCATGCTTCTGGACCAGTAACTGCTGCAAAAACAATATATGAGGATAGCAAGGGCTACTTGATCATCATCAGCTTGCCTTTTGCTGATATACAAAAGGTCAAGGTTTCATGGAAGAATACTCTTACGAATGGCATTGTTAAGGTATCGGGCACTAGCATTGGTCGTATGTCATTCCTTAAAAGACACGATCGAACCTTCAAGTTGGTTGATCCTTCTCCCGAGCATTGTCCACCTGGAGAGTTTGTCCGGGAAATATCTCTTCCCACCCGGATCCCTGAAGATGCTACTTTAGAAGCATACTGTGATGAAACATGTACAGGCCTAGAGATTATTGTCCCTAAATTTCGCGTTGGTCCTGAAGAGCATGAAGTGCATGTCTCCATGAGGCCACCATCGTCATGGTGCCAATGAAAGAATGTCCAAGGTGTGTGATGGATGTTCTTGTAGTAGTTAGTAGTCAGTTTTGTTGCCTGCTCTTGGCTGACGTTTTGCTGTCTGCTAACCCTCTAGATTGCAAGGAGACATAGTGTGGAGGCTCCCTATTGTTACCATAAGGCTACTGTACCACAACTGAAGCTCAGTTGTACTAATTGTGTTGGAAGAGAGTTCTGATTGATCGAAGCATTATGGTTATGGTAGTTGGCAATTTTAGCATTTGGATTATTTTAGGAATATGCTGCAGTTTGCGGGGAACAAATATCTGTTACTTAGTTCTTGTTTCAATATGTTAATTTGGGATATTTACATATTATGTTTTATTTTATTTGGAATTTCGTTGTCGAAACATGTTGATTGTCTGCTTGACGTGCTGTCTATTTGTGCATCGTTCTCACAAGCAATTGGTTGCTCTACACAAATGACTCCTGGATAACTGTATAGGCATGTAGTCGTTTTCCATAGATTTTTGAGAAATTTTGTGGGCATTCTTGGAGAATTTATCTCAGACTGATGGAAGCTAGGAACGGAGTACATGTCAGCATCTTTAGGATCTGTCAATGTTCTCATGGGACACAGTGTTTTTTTTTGTGAACGCCTTCCAGGAAATTCTGGAAAGAAAGTGTAGTCTGTTGGATAGTGTACCTTTCTGTTTACCAATACAAAAGTGGGCAGCGTCTTTCAGTAATGTGTTCTTTGCTATCACCTACCATTCAGCGCATCTATAGTTCCTTAAGGATATGATCCGGTACAGATGTTCGGTACAATCCCATGAAAAATTGAAAATCAAGTCAAAAGATTTTGCTCATTTACATTGGATCAAACTTGTGCTTGGATATTTCTCAAGAATGACCCCTGAAATTTTTAGCATTGTGCAATGTCGTGGAGGTAGCACGGTGAAGTCTAACAGTCATTTCTGATACCTCTTTTGAAAGTGACAAAACGAGTGGATATTTCACCCCTGATGCAGGGGCCAACCTGCCAAGTGGGCACTCTATCTGGATCCCCTGCATGCCTCAACGTATCGTCCCTGTCGTTTTCACGCTCTTCTCACCCTCTTCAAGTTGCCGTGCTGTTGTCCATTGTCCTGCCGTTTTATGATTGATACGGGTCCATCTGACGGACTTGCGCGGCCAGAAACGGCGTTGTCACAAGTTGCAGCCTTTCTTTCCAAATAAGGACCTCGTTCTGGCCGGTTCGAGAAAAAAAATAAGGGCCTCGTCGTTTCATACCGTTTCTCCCCGCTGCTGCCGTTGATGCCTCGTGTACTTGCGTCGTACGAGCCGTATGCCTGCACGAGAAGAAACACGTCGCGCTGTTCGTTTCTCAGTCAGCCAAGAAACAGGTATCTTCTTCGATATCCATCTACTAATAAATAGCTTGCAAATCATATCGTATCTGATGTGATTCCTGGAGCGTAAACGGATAATCATCTACGTACGCGTACTAATAACCCGATCTTTGACTCCCACAGGAAACCGGAGTTAGGTGCTCCGACGACGATCGCGACCGGGAGGGAACCGGCACCTTGCCGCCGTCTCTTTCACTGCTCGCGGCCATCGTCGTATCGCCGTCTCGTTTCGATAAGTGGCCCCTCTCTCCGGCGCCCAAAGGCCGCGCGCCTCTTATGCATTTCTCGGGGAAAAAGTATAAGCCGCAGCTGATCCCCTGCCGGGAAGAGAAAAAAAGAAGGGCAAGTTGCGGCGTCGGAGCGCGGAGGACGCGTTTGGTAAGCTGCTGCTGGGAGTCGTCGGGCTGTTTTTCACATCGTGGAGTGCTTATTGGCAGCAGTGGCCTCTTATGATATGATAGTTCATAATTCTACTAGCTTTTGGCTGCACGCTTTCTTTGCCGGGTAAGCGTCCCGTCCCGGTTGCTTTGCTTTGGTCCTCCTTGTGCTTGGACTTTTGAACCCGTGACTGGAGGTTACAAATGTGTCCCTTGCACTTGCTTGTTTGCTTGCTGCTTCGATATCTATCCGTGTCACGTTAGGCGTCTGACGTGTGTGTGAAGGGATCTCTGGTCTGATGAGGTCAGACTCAGAGCTAATGCCTTTTGCATGGCTCTGCTGCATCTGCTTCCACTGGACGTCAGAACGACGACTGCCCTGTAATTATCACTTTCTTAATTTAAAAACTGTTGTCGATGGTACAACAACTCTAGTTTATTTTGAAATGAATTTTTGTTTTAACGATAACGATCTAAAAATAGAAAAATGTCAAACTTCTTTTCTGTGTTAGATTCAGGAATCTTGTTTCCGTCGCTTTCGTCAACACAGACCTACACGGTAGAGAGTACGGCGTTCGCGTGCTGATGTCCGTCCTCGGGGCAGGCTCCGAAGATAAAAAGTATTCGTTCGCTGACGCGCGTTCTGTTAAGTGCAGTGCAACTGCAAGGATATACGACGAGTGCTCTCGTCTCCCAACTCCAAGGTTTCGACGTGGAATACACTTCGCCTTCGGCTATTGCGGCCTCTTGGTAATAAGTGGTGGAGGAAACGGTCTTCTTCCTATGTTGGTGAGAGTATTTGCAGGCTACACATCGTTTATTTGGTTCTTAGTATCCCATGGCAGAGGTAAATAACAAACAGGTAAAGATGAAGGCCGATCGAAAGTGACAAAAAATCCTGCCCTGAACCATCGCTAATAAAAAAACAGCTGCCAAGTGGCCACGCTGGACGGTGGACGGATCCTCTACCTCTCTCGCCTTCATCACCCACGTCGTTTTCTTCTCCGCAAGTCGCCGCCGTGTCGTTGTTCTCCTTGCCCTCCTCACGGGAGGGCGCAACTGGACCGGCGTCTTCACCGGCTCAAGTTGCAGTTTCTTTTACCTCCAAATAAGTTTGAAGGCTTCTGCGGCGGTTCTGCTATGTTGACGCGTGCACTTGGGACATAACACACGAGCTGTGTATGGCCGGAGGCAAGCACGTCCGAGAGATTTGGATCTTTTTTTTTTTATGGCAGCGTATTGATAATTCCAAATGATTGTACTAGCTAAATCCTGGAGGATAATATGATTTGTTTATTTGCTGACTCGCACAGGAGATGTGGATCCGGTAGCGATTGCAATGCGATGTGGCAACTTGCCGCCGTCTCGCAACATGCTAACCCTCTTTATCTGCGTCTCATCGTCTCGCGATAAGTGGCCTCTCGTTCACCCAAAGGGCAACACTTCTCGCGAGAGAAAAAAAAATGGTAGTTATAGCGCTGGTCCCTTGAAAAGAACGGCAACTTGAAAAACTGGGTGCAGGCACTACTAGCATTTGATAAGCTGGGTGTTGGGACTTTTTGTAGGCTGCTCATTGACACGAGCTAGTTCTTTCCTATGATAAATACACCTCTAGTATATGTTGTGGATAAGCATCTCGTTTTCTTTGGCCTTGCTCGCGCGTTTGAACTTTCATAAAACCATGTCCCAAGTCTGAGGAAAAGAGTGCTTAATTTGGTTAGTTGATTGATGTTTAATGAGCAGACTACGTAGGACCCAAGGCAGCCTGACGAAAAGAAAAATCGATCGTGCTGGTGTGATGTGCTCACTACGCAATCCAGAATCCCGAGTGCTTGGTCGTGCTGCATCTGCTTCCACTGAATGTTGTGAGATCGATGACTTTACCGAAAATCTTTTGCGCTACGATTTAGTTCCAGTCACTTTCATCTGTAGCCTTCAATTTGGCCCGTGCCGTGCTCCTACGGGCAGGCGGCAGCTGGTGAGTTGTCATCTGGGCTACGAGGATAACTATTTTCTGAATGCTTCCTATTGGTATAGCATATGGCAAGAGCATGTGGCAGTGCTTCTTCTCCAAGGCATCTGCATGGAATATACGCCAGCCTTTGGTTATTGGAGCCCCATGGTCGTCCACCTACGAAATGCTCTTTTGCTTTTCAGCGGGGAAAAAAAAGGAAAGCAGCATTTTTTTTTTCGTTCTTGGCCCCATGACACGCCTTGCGTCTTACTGCAGATCCAATTGGATCCATATGTTCCGTCAGTTTTGTTGCGTGATGACTTATGACGCTCACATATCATGAAATCCATACGAAGATTTAGGACCTAGGTAGCTAATATGCTGATCATTTTTTCAGCAACCAAGAATCAGGTGGCCCTTTTCTCCAAATGGCTCCCTTTTCAGATCATCATGGTTGCTTTGCTGGGGCAGGGGAGGCCACGGCCCATGCAGGCCGCAGTGAAGCACCGTCCCTGCCAGCAACACGAGGGCGAACATTTTGCTGAAGAGACGAAACCATCTGTTGACAGTCATTGGGCCTTGTTGATAATTAGTTCCAGGGGCGCGGAGCCATGGGCCGGATTTGGCACACCAAAGTGAGAAAACGGATTTTTCTTCTGCTGTATATACTTTTGAGAGGACATACATGAAGCATTGTTTATTATTTTAGTTATAAAAAAGGTCCAATTGTAGAGTGCGTAAATTTCCTAGTGGCATACAATATCAGGCCGCCCTCAGTTTCACAGAATTCATCTTTCAGTTGAAAATAGAAAACCACGGACCACCCAATAATAATAGTGTCCTCCGTTCCAATACGAATGAATTATACATGTCTAGTTGCCAGGAATCGTATAGATTGAGCACCATTTGCTAGCCATTCGTGAGAAGGCTAATTGTTAAGAAAAACATTCGGATTGTCGTCAGCGTGTTTCACCAAGACCTCTTGTCTCCTTTTTCCATGGGCTGCGAGGGCCTAGTTGCATTTGGGAGGCACGGAACCAAATAGCCTCTGCAACCCACCAGGGTCCAGGGCCTGATATGATCGACTCCACTAGTCAGAAAAATCAGCTTGGTCATTTTCATCGCGCATGATGGCCCGAAACAGCTCCGCCGCGATCATTAGTGCAGAAGGAAGCGTCAGAATGGATTTTAACAAAACCAGGTGATGGAGGCGACCGTTTCTCCACTTTGTCCCAATTTTCAGAGCAACACGGAAGAGATGCATAGAACTATGAACGACTATCGATCGAGTTAGTGTGGGGAGCTGGATAGGGACCGTCGTCTTATATACAGGCGCCGGCCGGGACGAGGATCAGTGTCGTTCACGGTTCCACTGGAACTTGTAGACAAGCTTTAGACACAATTTTTTTTCGTGTATAATTGTGATTAATTTCAACACTCATACACGGCTACCGTACATGAGCAGCGTAAAGAATGTGCTGCTTTGTGAACCAACGTGGAAAAAATCAAACAAGCCTTCAAAAGCCACTCAGAATTTTATTACTTCCCATTCTAACAGAGTAGGCCCGAGAGGCCCGTCTAATTAAAGACCCGTATAAGGGAGCAGATGGATCGTCCGCTAGCTAATGGATCTCCAACAACTCGCGCAGCAGCTGGGAACAAGGCACGAGCACGGCAGGTCCCAACGCGTAACTGGCTGGGATGATAAGCCGCTCGTATCACTCGCGGACGTGGCTCCCGATGCGCACGATGATGCCGTCGATGTCCCGCACGTAGCCGACCTTCTGCCCCCAGCTCTTGTGCTCCGGCGCGCTGACGGGCGCGGCCCCGTTGTCCACGGCGCGGCGGTACGCGGCGTCCACGTCGGCGTAGTCGAAGCAGATCTCCACGGGCCCGCGCTCGGCGGGCGGCAGCGGCACGGCCACGGCCCCCGTGAGCGCGTCCGTCTCCCGCTGGTGCAGCGGCGTGAACGCGATGGTCGTCGCCCCGCTCTCCAGCTCCGCCCACCTGTGGGACTGGTCGAGGCGGCGGACGGTGTAGCCGAAGGCGGCGGAGTAGAAGGCGGCCGACCTGGCCACGTCCTTCACGTACACCACGGTGTAGGCGAACGCAGGTCGAACCGCGCCGGAGGCCATGCCGGTTGTCGTCGTCGTTCTTGCAGACGATAGAGAGGTGCCCTGTGCGCCGTGCGTGTGGCTCAGCTTAGCTTGGTGCGAGCACTCGAGGCGTCCTTTGTGCGTGCGGCCGGTACGCTGGGTCGACAGCGGGAGAGGTGGCGCGCATGCACGACGTGATCCGCCCGCCAGCTTCCACGTTTGCTTCCAAGAGACTGTACTAGCAGCCACGCCTTGGGCGTTGGGAGTAGCACTATGCTACGTGGCCTCTGGCCTGGCGGCGCGCTCTTCTTGGGCGCGAGATCTTTTGAGGGGAAACACGTGTGGAATCTTTTTTCTTTTGAGGGGAAACACATTGGGAACCTCTTTTTAGGGGAAACAGTGTACGTAGGAAATCTTTTTTAGGGGAAATAGTAGTTTCTAGTATTGATTTGGTTTAATTGTTATATATTCTCACTAAGATTGCCGCACTGCACACTTGAACCGGATACGCCAATTTTGAAGACTTGAACTTTGTTAGGTATATATATATGCTGCAATCACGTCGATCGTTTCGGCACCAATCACGTCGCTCTTCCGCTGCCATTAACCGTTACATCTGACTTAAAAAAATCTATTTAGGCCTGTGACGACCACCTACAAAGTCCATGGAAAGGAACAAGTTGGTCCTCGTATGTCGTATCCGGTTTACGTATAGTCTGAGCTGTTCTTTAATTTAGCAGAGCTGCACGACCGGACGAGACCCGAGAGTGATATCCTAACCAACCCATTAAGCTCAGCAGCAGTATCATGCGAAGCTTGATCCGGCAGCGATCGATAGATCGGCATTACCGAAGCGGTCGAGAGCGACGTACAGGGAGCAACGCGCTGGCCGGGTCGCCTCCACGTCACGGGCACACACTGCCACTCAGCACGTCGGAACGACTCACACTGGGACCTCGCCGCTGAAAGCAACGACCGACCGATGGATGCGTACGTGGACTCGTTCGTCCTGTTCTTTTTGGGTTGTCGAATTCTCTAGTCCCCGTCCATGTGGTGTGGTTGGCAGCAACAAGCAACCGGCTCCACCGACCGCCCGATCGCAGGAAGCGAGCGAGCGTGGGGAGGGACAGCTGCGGCTGTGGCATCGATACTTGCGCGGACTGTATATAGAATCGAATCTGCGCAGGACCTGGCTGCCATGAATACCTGCGACAGCATGCACGGTTGACCAAGCACCTGTGGTTGCGGAGCTCTGGGTATTTTTTCTTCGTGTTTCCCAAAGTCTTTTGCTACTGGCCTTGGGATCCAGGGGAACACATCGGTTCCAGTTTGACATCAATGATCATGTCTGGAGCAAGGAATATCTTGATTCACTCGGAAGCATCAGCCCGTAAACCGTAGCACTGATTTGCTTATGACGTTTGATCTTGACATTTGCTGATAACCACCGGCCGAGATGAAGCCTACCAAGCAGGGGCGCGGCTTGGTTTTGAAGCGAAGGACGATCGACTGCACACCCAATCACCCATTTCGAATGATTGGCTTTGGGACACAGAGGTCGGCATCTAGCTCAACGAAGTTGGGTAAACAGTAGCACATCGCAACAGCTCAAGGAACAAAATTACATGTCTACTCGTCCTAAATAAACGCTACAGACCACAGCTTGGGACTGACATGTTTCAATCAGCTCCAAAAAAAGAAAATGATACGAGCCAGATTAAGCCGGGTTATATGAATGTTTTTTCTTTTTTAAAAAATTGAGAGGCGGTGCTGGTAAGAATAATAACGCGATGACGCCATAGCTGTAATTACTGGACCCGTGCTTTAATTTAGCGTAGCCACTTTGTGCAACCACCCACTAGCCGTGGGCTCAAAAAACTCGTGACTTTCTGGTGGGCTAGGTCGGACTGTAGTAAAACCGTAGAGTATGTATAATTAAGGACGATGATGATAATGTTTAAGTGTCAGTCGCTATCATAGCATCTGCCGTGGCCACTATTGCACTGAGCTCGTATTGCGCAGATCACTAATCTTCTAGTCCTGCCGGACCCGCCTGACAGATCGATCGCAGCCGCCCGGGTTCATTCACCTATCCGTATGTCTCAAGCAAAGCAAGCCCGCGCCACGCCACCGTACGCACCCTCCCGGGTCCGTACCCGACAGCGCGTACCGGAGCCCGGGTCCGTGCCGTGCCCCCGATCCGGCGCCAGGCGTTGCGTTACCCGACGACTGAAGTCAAGTCCATACCTTCCGAGCCCCACATGTCGGTCACCCGAGCGCCACCACACGGGGTCAACCGCAACCGCTTGCCCCCAAAGCGTGCCTAATCACGGCGCTAAAACAAAGAGATCAGCGAGCGTCGGGGGCGTCCAGGCGTGGGCGCGCTGCGGTGTCGCCAATCGGTGGCGCCCGCTGCCGCTGGGATCTCGCGGCACCTTTGCTTCCATCGGAAGCGCAGATGTCTGCTCCGTCTTCATTGCTGCGCCTGCACGGACGACCGGTTTTCTTATTAATCCCGCCGGATCGTCGTGCGTGGGAAAAGGAGAAAGGGAATTAGTAGTAGTTGTGAAGTCGGGTGCCGGTGGCGGTGACTAGCCAGTAGCCACCGGTTGGTAGCAGTCGGTGGTGGCATCTGTTCGTGTGAGGAGCGCGGGGTCTATAAATACGGCTCAGATCTGGGAAGGCCCTTCCTCCTCGTCGTCCGCCCCCCAGTCCAATCCGATTCAAGCCGCCCCGTGTCGCAGCCAAGTTCGCAACCCCCTTCCCCAGGCGCACCAGCCGCTCGGTGAGCGACCCTTCGCCGCGCAGGTCGCGCCCTCGGTCTCTTTTTTCCCTCTCGCGTTTCGGTGCGCGCGCGGGGTTTCGTTTCCTGACCCTCTGATCTGGGTTGGGATCTCCTGCAGCGGACCGCGGTGCCATGGCGCACAAGGAGGCCAATGGCAGCAACGGCGAGCCGGCCGTCACCCGCCCGCCGCCGACGCCCTCGCCGCTCCGCTTCTCCAAGTTCTTCCAGGTGCCCGATCTCCCTCTCCCCTGGCTGTTCCCGACCTGCTCGCGTGTCCCGGGTCCTGATCGCCGTTTTCATCCAGGCGAACCTGCGGATCCTGGTCACCGGTGGGGCGGGCTTCATCGGCTCGCACCTCGTCGACAAGCTCATGGAGAACGAGAAGCACGAGGTACGTGCGAGGTCCCGTCGAATTTCCCTGCGTTAGGTTTGCAGGATCGGCGTGCGTCCGTGTGTGAGGTCGATTCCATTTCCAGGGTCGGCGGCTAGATCTTACATGAGTGATGAGGCGTCTGATGCTGGGCTGCTACATCTCCGTGATAGGAACGTGGGTGAGAGCTAATTGTGCCAGATCTCTGTGGTGCAAGCTTTTGAGTTACATTTCGCATCATGTGGGGGGGGATTGCCGTGTAGAGCTTAATCTGGAAGCTTGACTCGAGTGTTGGGTACATTTGTAGATCTGATTAGAATTGTGAGAGATCACTGCTTGCATTGCTTCATAATCATACAGCTGTTTGCTCTGGAATGGTTGTTCAGTGGATCTGTATGAGAATTGGGGAGATCACGGAGATCCAGTGTCAATGGCTTAGAGATCTTGATATCCTACTTCACTTTGAGCTTCCTGGGATAGTCTGTGAATCATGTGGAGCGCCATTCTAGGACTGAGAGTATCTTCTATAGTGGTGTACTGGTGTCCCATTCTTGATGCTGCACTAAGTTTGTAGAGCCGAGCAACCTTTGAGTTCAAGGAGCCTTGCTGTGGATCCTGTCTTGCAGGCGTCTTTTTTAGTGTTGTTGACCATGTTCTTTTGTGTTCAGGTCATTGTTGCTGATAACTTTTTCACGGGGTCGAAGGACAACCTGAAGTGGATCGGCCACCCAAGATTTGAGCTCATCCGCCACGGTAAACAACTAGTTAGCTACATATGTTGAAGACATTTGATAGTTAATTTCCAAAGTGCATTTCTGTTGTGTTTTACATTAGCTTGATATAATTAATAATTTACAGTCTTTTCTTCCAAAGGATCCTCAAAATTATTGATCCTAAATAAAACATAATTTTCTTTGTGGTATGTGCTTATCAAAAGACATGTCCTATATTGTCTGTTAGGTGGAGCTTTTTGGATTTATTAATGAAGACCTAGCTGTTGTCAACTGAACCCTTTCTGATTTGTCACACTTAGCTGTTCCTTCTCTTTCAAAGGTCCCTAATTTTGAATCATGTTTAGTCAATGGCAAATAAATGTGCAGCACACTTGTTTCTGGCATATAGTCAATTCTTCCCCATTGGGTGAATTAAACTTTTTCCCTCTGAACGAATCATTAACTATTGGTGTGTGACTTGCTGTTTGCAACTTACATCAGGAGCACAAGTATGTGTATTCATATTAAATTTCTGAGACTGGTGATAGCATGATTTAACTCTGTCCATTGCTGATCCTAAAAATGTGCTGATGGGGTAGATAATTTGCTCAGATTAATAATTTGATGAGCTATTCCATTTTAAAGGTATTTCCTTCTGCATGAGTTATGCACTTATGTCGATTATTTCTCACTGTTTTAGATGTCACCCAACCGCTGCTCGTGGAGGTTGACCAGATCTATCATCTTGCTTGCCCTGCCTCGCCAATTTTCTACAAGCACAACCCTGTTAAGGTGTGTAGGCTTTCTTTCTGTTTGTGGAGTACATCATTTCTTAGTTCTTTTGTGATCATTCCTGGTACTGAAATGTGTATTGGACAGACCATCAAGACAAATGTTATTGGAACCCTGAACATGCTGGGACTTGCAAAGAGAGTTGGAGCTAGGTTAGTGTTCATCATGCCAATTGATTCTCCCAAAGCCTCATGTGGAAAACTGTATGAAACTGTGGTATTATGTTCAAGTGCAGAATTTTGTTGACTTCAACCTCTGAAGTTTATGGTGACCCGCTTGAACATCCCCAAACAGAGGCCTACTGGGGCAATGTTAACCCAATTGGTAAGTTTGTGTCTGATGAATGCAATATATTTTCCTTCTGCTTTTCATAATTAACTTATAAGTTCTCTAATAATTTTGATTTTCCTTAACAGGAGTCAGGAGCTGTTACGATGAGGGTAAACGTGTAGCAGAGACACTGATGTTTGACTACCACAGGCAGCATGGCATTGGTAATGCTTCGCGATGTAAAACTGTAGTTATTAGCTCGTACCCTTTGTGTTCCATAATAACTGTGTTTATGATTTTTTTCGTTAATAATATTTATCATGCATTGCATGTTTGTAGAGATCCGAATTGCCAGGATTTTCAACACCTATGGGCCTAGGATGAACATTGATGATGGCCGTGTTGTTAGCAACTTCATTGCTCAGGCTGTGCGGTAATGTTTGCTGGATTTCTTTCTAGTCCTTCCCGATTCGTGTCCAGATGTTTTTTTTTGTGCCTTATTATCTTTTCACAATCTTGTAGTGGTGAACCCCTGACTGTCCAGAAGCCAGGAACACAGACTAGGAGCTTCTGCTATGTCGCTGATATGGTTTGTCTTCCATTGATTTTGAATTTGATTTATATTTGGTTAAAGCAATGTAATGAATTATATCACTTCATTTGTAGGTCGATGGTCTTATTAAGTTGATGAACGGAAACAACACTGGACCTATTAACTTGGGCAACCCAGGTAGAATCCATCTCTGTTTTGCAGCTCTTGATACATAGTAAGCAATTCAATCTGTGATAAAGTCTCCTTTGAAGTAAATGGCCTTATTATTATGCTGTAGGTGAATTTACCATGCTGGAACTAGCTGAGAACGTGAAGGAGGTAAGACGACTGTTACACCAGTGGCAATTCTTTCCGAAAACCTTGGGAATTCTGCATCATATACTGATGTCCTCTCAAACTTTGCAGTTGATCAACCCAGAAGTGACTGTGACAATGACCGAGAACACTCCTGATGACCCTCGCCAGAGGAAGCCTGACATCTCCAAGGCGAAGGAAGTTCTTGGGTGGGAGCCTAAGGTCGTTCTGCGTGAAGGCTTGGTGCTTATGGAGGACGATTTCCGGAAGCGCCTGGCGGTGCCCAAGAAGACCAATGCCTAAGTGGCTGTGTACTTATCAAAGGACATCACGGGGGCACACTCATAGTTGGGCTCATCATTATTCGTGGTCACATTTCATTACGGAACTTGGGTTCCAATAAACCGAATACACCTTTGTCGTTCACTCGAAAGATTGTATTACTAGAATTTTCATATAGGGCAGGCCGTTTTTGTTACTACTTTTGCCGAACTTGTGGTACTTATGTTTGTAGCCTATATATGTACTCCCTGAATCGATTTTAGCAATGTTGATGCCATTTTGATCTTTTGATCAAGAGTTCAACCTTTCTGTTTCTGGGTATAAACTTTACTCGGCTGAAGATTTGTGATGTTACTTTCTTTACTGGTCCCAAATAGGCAAGGATTTTTCACGGAAACGTTAAATTTGCTCAGGAAGGTTCCGTTATCTTTGACTTGTACGTGCTGACTGCTGCTTCTTTTCCACTTCGATGTTTCAGCAAGCGTCTTGCTACGGCGTTACAGCTGTCTTCCTCGGTGTTTCTGATATTTCGTGTCGAGATGTAGGATGGTGATGACTGAAATCAAAGTGAACCGTACGTTACGGTTCCGCAAACGAGAGGCGACTCCGGTCTGGTCGGTGACTTTTCCAACAAAAGGGACATCAGCAGCAGCAGCAGGAGAAGCTTCGAAGGAACGTGCGTGTTCCATCGTGCTGAGATCTAAGCGGTGCGATTCTGGATGACGGGACGACAGATTTGACCTGCTCATTCACGTCCAGAACGGCCAGACGTGCGACGTAGCTTCCCCACGCGCGCCGGTCTGCGACGGATGAAAACGAGAGGCCGGGTAAGCCTAGAGGCTCCGGACGCGTGGTCTGGCTCCGTCATTTTGTCACAGGGCGGGACAAGCAGAACACGTCGGCTCAGCTCCTGCTTTTGTCGGCTAATAGGAGTAGTAGTGTGTGTAACATGGCTCCATCACGTTTACAGAAACAGCACAGGACTCGCGAAGCGACTAGGGGGGCAAAGGCAACCAGCGAGCGATCCAACGCTTCCGTCCCAAGCGAGCCGCATGTGATGTGCGCCGCGATCTGCGCGGTGCGCAACAAAACGACGTGCCGCCGATGTCGGTGGCCGCTCGCTGGCCACAGCGGGGAGGGATCGCTTCCCGCATCCAGGAGAGGCATCACGGATGTAGACTCTGCTCCGACGGATCTACCTTCTCGAAGAGAAGAAGAAGAAAAAAAAATCGGACGGGTCTAAGTAGCTGCATCGGACGGCTGGCGCCGCCGCGGAGACGAGAGATCCGCCTCCCGCGCCGCGCGTGTGCACTCTACTTACCTACCCCACCCAACGGCCTCGCGCGTCTGATACGCCGCGGCGGCTGCTGAGCTGGTGGGGGGGCGACGACGGGCTCGGCGACCGGCGCGCCCGCGCGGCTGGACCGGACGACGGAACGGGGCGGCGCGGTCCACGCGGCGCAACGGCCCCGCTTCTTAAGGCCCGTCCCACTTCCCACTCCTCCTCGATCTCGCTCGCTCGCTCGCTCGGTCCCCTCTCCCACCGGCGTTACCCGGCCGCGATTTCCGCCACCCGCACTTACCCACTCGCCGCGCCACGACCCTCCCCTCCGGCTCGGTTTGGGCTGCGGGAGCTCCGGCCGCCGGACCGCGCCTCGCCCCGGATCTCCTTCGTCGGCCCGCTCCTCCTCGAGCACGTAAGCCCTCCGAATCTGTGATCGCGTCTGCCGCGTTTTGTTTCGGTTTCCCGTGGTCGAGAGCACTAGATCTGGTCCGCGCTGCTCCCCGGCACACGTCAGGCCGCTTGGGCAGGATGGAGTCGTGATCCGGCAGTTCGCGTCGGTCGGCCGCCTGAGCCCGTTGTGGCTCAGCCTTGTAATCACGCGGATTTAATTACCGCTTGGGGATCGTTGTAATTGGTCCGCTTTTGAGTGGCGGACCGTCACCTGCCGCGTGCCTGCTGTGGTTTTTGCTCAAGCTGGTCGAATTAGTTACCCGTGCTACTGGATTTGCTCACGTAGCGTGCGAAAATCACTTGATTATCAAAGAGCTGAGCATGGCCCCGACCCGAGGCGTTGTATGATATGGTATATTAAAATTTTGCCTGTGTTTCAGATTAGTTTTGTCGGGTATTATTATGTTTGATTGTTCCCTGTAGGTGCCACCTGATGATAAGCAGATCTGCTTTTATAATTCAGTGTTATCTCCTTTATGTAGTACTCGTGATCTTATTGTATTTTGTTAACATCAACAGGCCGGAGAATTAAGAGGCAACCATGGCGGCTTATGAGCCCAAGAACATTCTCATAACCGGTGCGGCTGGTTTCATTGCATCGCATGTGGCCAACCGCCTGGTCAGGAACTATCCACACTACAAGATTGTTGTCCTCGACAAGCTAGACTACTGCTCCAGCCTTAAAAACCTCAACCCTTCAAGGCCTTCACCGAATTTCAAGTTTGTGAAGGGTGACATTGCAAGTGCTGATCTGGTGAACTACCTTCTCATCACCGAGTCGATTGACACCATCATGCACTTTGCTGCTCAGACTCATGTGGATAATTCATTTGGTAATTCCTTTGAGTTCACAAAGAACAACATATATGGTACTCACGTCCTTCTTGAGGCTTGCAAGGTTACTGGTCAGATCAGGAGGTTTATTCATGTCAGTACTGATGAGGTGTATGGAGAAACTGATGAGGATGCTGTGGTTGGTAACCATGAGGCCTCACAGCTGCTTCCAACAAATCCATATTCAGCTACAAAAGCAGGTGCTGAAATGCTTGTGATGGCTTATGGAAGGTCTTATGGGCTTCCTGTCATCACTACTCGGGGCAACAATGTGTATGGGCCAAATCAATTTCCTGAGAAACTCATTCCCAAGTTTGTTCTTTTGGCCATGAGAGGTCTGCCTCTTCCAATTCATGGAGATGGTTCTAACGTCAGGAGCTATCTGTACTGTGAGGATGTTGCTGAAGCTTTTGAGGTCGTTCTTCACAAAGGAGAGGTTGGACATGTGTATAATATTGGTACAGTCAAGGAGAGGAGAGTGATTGATGTGGCCAAGGACATATGCAAGCTCTTTGGCTTGGATACCGAGAAGGTCATCAGGTTTGTTGAGAACAGGCCTTTCAATGACCAGAGGTACTTCTTGGATGATCAGAAGCTGAAGAGACTGGGATGGGCAGAGCGCACACCATGGGAAGAGGGCTTGAAGAAAACAATCGAGTGGTACACCAAGAATCCTGATTACTGGGGAGATGTCGCTGGAGCATTGCTCCCTCATCCAAGGATGTTAATGACACCTGGAGTTGAAAGGCATAACTGGACTGAGGAAATCAAATCTCTGTCTTCTTCACCAGCTGAAGCTAATGAATCTAGCACATCAACTCCTGCAACTACTACCAACAGCAACAACAGTGCCCCTCAAAAGCCTTCCTACAAGTTCTTAATATATGGTATGACTGGATGGATCGGTGGCCTCATTGGGAAGATATGTGAGAAGCAAGGGATACCTTATGAATATGGGACAGGGCGCCTAGAGGAGCGCTCCCAGCTGCAGGAGGACATCAGGAATGTGAAGCCAACTCATGTTTTCAATGCTGCCGGTGTCACTGGGAGACCAAATGTTGACTGGTGTGAGAGCCACAAACAGGATACTATCCGCACCAATGTTGTGGGCACCTTGAATCTTGCTGATGTTTGTCATGAGGAGGGATTGCTCATGATTAACTATGCTACGGGTTGCATATTTGAGTATGATGCTAAGCACCCTGAAGGATCTGGCATAGGCTTTACAGAGGAAGACACACCCAACTTCACTGGTTCCTTCTACTCCAAAACCAAAGCCATGGTATATTCATTCTTTTTTTTTACTTCATAATGAATCAACATTTCCTTTGTTTTACTTCTTTGCTACTACTGTCTATGAAGCTAAGTTTTTGCTGTTATACATGTGGTGTAGGTGGAAGAGCTATTGAAGGGATATGATAATGTCTGCACTCTTAGAGTCAGGATGCCTATCTCATCAGACCTCAGCAACCCTCGTAACTTCATCACAAAGATAGCTCGCTACAACAAGGTGGTGAACATTCCCAACAGTATGACTGTTCTGGATGAGCTTCTGCCTATCTCCATTGAGATGGCGAAGCGTGACTGCAGGGGCATATGGAACTTCACCAATCCTGGTGTTGTGAGTCACAATGAGATTCTGGAGATGTACAAGAAGTACATTAGTTCCGACTTCAATTGGACAAACTTTACAGTGGATGAGCAGGCCAAGGTCATGGTTGCCCCTAGAAGCAACAACGAGATGGATGCATCGAAGCTGAAGGCCGAGTTCCCTGAGCTACTGTCAATAAAGGATTCCTTGATTAAGTATGTCTTTGAGCCAAACAGGAAGGTCCCTGCTAATTGACGATTTATGGTACAGGGGTGTTGAGGTTATTTGTATTGGTTATTATTTGACACCAAATTAGCTAATGTTGCATGGTGGTAGCTGTTGTCGATTCTTTGGGACATGACGGGCGTACCTCGTTTTGTTATTTCGTTACGTGAAGATGTTTTACACACACGTCCCTAGGCGTTCTATAGTGGCTGTTGTGCTGATATATGGTTATTTTGTTACGGAGCCGGAAGTCGAGCGCTCCCATGTCCCATGGCCATGGGTGAGGCGCTGTGTCATGGTGTTCCGAAAGTGCAGGGTGGCAGCGGGCAACACTGATTCGTACTGCGTGGCCGCTGACTGCCCTGCAGTTGACTTCTCGAAGTCCAGATACGAATATTCGCCTCACGCGCAGTCCCAAGAACCCTTGCTACGAAATCAATAGAAACGATAACTAGTCCAGCGTCTGCGATCTCGAAAACGGATTTAGTAAGGCGCCACAGTCCAGCAAGGGATTCAATTTGCATGGTTCGAATCACGCTTCTGTGAGGGCGACCATGATAAAACGCTACCGTCTGTCTCACCCCCAAAGAGGCACTGTAGCTTTGGGCAATGACAACACAAAAGGATGATCTAACAGAGAAGCGACAAGACTGAGGAGCATATTAATACTATAAACCCTACAAACTATACAAAGTAGGTAATACTGAAGCGGCCAAAAACAACCAAAAAGCTTTGAAGCAACACAAAAGGCACAGTACGAAATTCCAATGTTCAACAGCATAGAACACATTCTGTTTCAGCGGCTATAGCCATGTAGCACCTCCCACAGTAATACCGTAGCAAACAGTAAGCAGAAAAAAAAAACTTCCTACAACATCAACACGATAATCAGTTCGAATTGAATATTATCGTACCATTACTCTAATGGGAAACATTAGCTATTTTATGATAGAACTGAAACATCAAACAAAACTTCATTCAACAAATCCATCAACAGTTGGTAGACAAGAATCACTTGCGGCATTGTTCCTAGTCCCCAATTGGCAATAGATATTCAACAACCAACCCTTTATCCCAAACATGTGTTTGGGGTCGGCAATTGGCAATAGATATTGAGTTAAAAATGGTCTGAAAGCAAAGGAGTCGAACTCCAACTCCCATGTACAGCCTCCAAGAACCAAGTCCAGTTGACGTAATCAACCATCGTTGGAATTCCAGAAGTGAGGGACAGAGGGAGGCACCCATCCAAATGATAAGATCATTATTTCCAAGCAAAGGGCAAGAGAAGAAGTCCAAAAAGATTTCGAGATGTTGAAATGTCGACTGTAATTATCTCTAACTACCACTAGCAGATCTCAAAGCAGGATGTACACCTTGATCTTCCAAGCAGAACAGGGTAATCCATGATATAACTATATATATCAATTAACTTGTTGATGCCTGAAGAGGTGGAGGTTATATGCAAGAAATAAAACAACTTAAAAGAACGAGGCACCTCCAAGTCAGGTGAATCATTAATGCATCAGAGAAGATCGCTTTATGATGCCCATAATAAATAGAGCATTGCTTCACAGCAAAAAGGCAGCAGCCACCTGAAATGAAAAAGTAAGCATCAACCATATGAACATAAGCATAATCTGAACCAAAGAAATAGAAAGAAGCAAAGCTGCAAAAGTAAACATGCATACCTCCTATTAAGATGGCTGGAGCTTGAACCACATCAAAGGAACATCTGAGCAAACCCCAAATAGGGGCACAACTAGACCGCGCAGGATGAACTATTGTTGGATTGTACAGAGGGTCGAAGGGAATGAGAGCACCTTCATACATCTTGAGCAACTTGGGTGATTCTTCACTTTGTAGCATAAGCAACAGAAACTAAAGGCAACCATGTAATTTCCATAGCAGTGTTCAGAATCATCCGCTTAACTCTAGTTTTACGCAGACACATAAAACCCATAAAATTTAGTAAAACAAGACCCCCACGAACATAAGGTTTTGTGGTCCCCATAACTTAGTAGCACAAACAGCGAAATGAACGGACTAATGCCCTTCATATTCGATGTCGGAATATCAATTTCATTAAGTGATCTAGTTGGTCTGCATTGATTCAGCATGGTACTTCTCCAGTTCAGCATCAAGTTCTTCAGCAGACTTTGGCTGACTTCGCTCTTTGCCACGACGACCACCAGAACCACCACCACGCCTCTCACCCCCCTTAAGGGGTCTACGCTGCGGCAAGCCTGGGCCACCCCTTGGTGCACTGTAACATTTCAGTTTATATAGTAAAATTTCACACAAATATTAAAAGATTTATGAAAGGGCAATAAGATAAACTTCAACTTGACTTGAAACTTTCGCGTGATAGAAGCAGATACAAATTTGACTTCTAAACCTTTATATCTAGGACTTTTGTACAGTTAGGACTTGTGGTCCAACCCAGTTGGGTCATTTGTATCTAGGACTACTAAATCTTTATATGGCTAAAATAAATTTGGCTCATGGTAGAAACAGCCTTCATAATTGTAGCTTAATGGACATGAGTTGAAACCATAATGTTGACACATTGAATATCACATAACACTAGAAATCATTCTGTATACATTGTTAGTATTAATCTTGACTTAAACATGTCTTGTCATGTCGTACATGTTTGTCAGGTACATAGATCGAGTAGTATGGAGTTGTTGCATGGCTTAGGTTGTTAGCTGCATGCGTGAAACAGAAGCTGCATGGATTAGGATCTGCATGGAGGACTTCCACTTTGTGCATATGAGCTTGTGACTCAGTACGAGGCAAGCCGGTTAGTGTGGGTCGCATCAGACCCGGCCAGCAGTTTGTTTGCTCGGCAGCATATCGTCACGGGTCTTTAAAAGCCACCTTGTACTGCTTAGTTTGGGTGCAGAGTTGAGTCCAGGGGAGAATAAACCAGAGGCATTTGTTGTCGGCCATTGGTGTTTGTCACCTGTAAAATTGAGTGCATCTCTAGTATTTTATTTTCTTTTGTTCAATATTTGCCAGTTCCAACATACAACTAAACATGCATACACATATATCTGGTGCTTCCTGAACCCCCAGCCCTAATAAAATAAGTAATGTGGATCAGAGGTATACCTTCTGGCAGCATTCCTAGAAAACCCTCCATTGGCAACTGGAAGAGCAGCAGCAGCAACAGCTGTTGGAGTATTGGTCCCAACTATCTCAATCTTCATGGGCTTACCATCAAGTTGCACATTGTTATATTTCTTAACAGCTGCAACCGCGTCAGCACGCCTTGCAAATACAACTTCAGCAGTCCCCTGCAATAACAATGTCAGAGATACAGAAAAGTAAATAAATATAGGTAAGGGGCCACAAGATAGAGCCTGCACCTTAGACCTCCCACTTCTGTCATAGTTAATTGAGTATCGCTTCAGATCACCTAGCTCAGAGAAAAGATCCTGCATACATACAGAGTTCATACAAATTGTTATCATGGATGATATTGCAACAACAGGTCAGATGATATCTGTTGATCATAATTGTCTAATTGTTTGGCTAGAAGGATGTCCCACAAATAAGCAGACCACAGGGGAAGCAAACTACAGACTGATAACTCATAACAAGCTGCAAATGAGGATTGCTAAGCCGGATATTCTTATGCTGTGAATCGATCGGCATATATACTATTCAAAACCTTCAACCAAAATAGGCTATGGCAGATAAACAAAGCACAAGCATCTGGCAGAAATAGCTCTCAAGGATCTTTCACATCGATTGAATCACATCATCTGCATATAACCCCTTGTTTACATACGGAAAACAAGTAATATTCGGTTCACCAAAACAGATCTGAGTTAGTGCAAAAACTAAATACGTGCCGAACTTCGCTCACGAGTCCTAGATCTAGAAAATACCTATGCTAATCACATATAAACCGGCTATTTACAATTCCGTACAGTTATTGCTCGGACGCAACAACAGAACACGCTGATCTGGTGACGCCATATACCTTGATGTCCTCGGTAGATACGCCGAAGTCGAGGTTGGAGATGTAGAGCTTGGTGCCGGTCTCGATGGCTGAGACCCTCCCGCCGCCGCCTCCGGCTCCTCCCCCTGCGGCGACCGCGGGGAACATGTCGTGCTTCCACGCCGCTTCCGGGGCCTGGGGATCGCGTCACACCAGTGAGAAAAACCGCCCGACCACCTCTCCTCCCGCCTCTGCCTCGGCGAGAACGGGGAGCCCTCGCATCCTCGGCTGGGGCTGGGGCGACGCGGAGCATCTTTAGCCCGTTCGATCCGTTCGTACCTTGGGCGGCTGGTATGGCCCCTGCCTGTTCCCCGACCTCTTGAAGGGGCGCCTGGCCGGCCCGCCGACCCCTCCGCCGCCAGAGCCAGAGCCGCCCCGGCGGCGGTCGCCCCCGCCGGTAGAGGGGTTGCTCTTCTTGTTGTTCTTGATGATGTCGTCGAGCGACATGTCCAGTGTCTCCGCCATGGCTGGGTAGATCTCGCAGGGGCTGGAGACGGAGAGGGGGAGGTTGACGAGGAAGAGGCGGCGAATTTGGGGACGAGGCAGATTAGGGTTGCGACCTGCGGGGTGGGTGGGGAATTGGGGATTTTTTTGGGGGGGGGGAGAAGGCGGGCGCGGGATAGAATATTAGGCATGGGACGCGTAGGGTGAACGCGTGGTTGAGGCGGTGCGGGCGCACGACGAGACCACGAGGTCGTGATGCCGACGGACGGGGCGGACTGATTGGTTAGTTGGGCTCGTCCTCGTCCTCGAGAGACTGGCTCTATGCTTTCGAGTGCCACTTGATCCCTTCCCCATTTGTGTTCCGTACATCTATTAACATGTAATCCGCTGTCCTAAGCTTGAATCCAGTGATTAGACGGTCACAGGAAGTATATACTACTTCCGAAAGCAGCTTTGCACTCATTTTTGTGGTAGCACACTCAAAGACTTATGTCAATATAAGAATTTTAGTACGAGTTTAGTTTAGAGATATATGTATTATTTTTACATGTCCGATCTTTTTTTTTCTCAAAATACACACCTGTCGGTACCCTCAATATCGGGTACCCCGCGCACAGGGTGAAACTGCCTAAGGACATCGCCCCCTCCGTAGGGGCGAGCTGGCGCCACGTGTCCTTCGAGGCCGGAGCTCCCCTCCCCCCGGTGGATAGCTCCGGGCCTGCCACGTTGCCCAGAAGACCGGACCTCGCTCCCTCCGCAGGGGCGAGCTCCGAAGGCGCCACGTGTCCAGCGGGGCCGGAGCTCCCCTCCCCTCGGAGGATAGCTCCAGGCCCGCCACGTGGCAAGCAGAGCCGGACCCCCCCTCCGCGGGAGTGAGCTCCGAAGGCTCCACGTGTCCAGCGGGCTCCGGGCCCGACACGTGGCCAGCAGAGCAGCGCTGCCCGCCCGACGCGGTAGGCAGCGGGAGTAAAGGCGCGCCATGCCTTTACCGTGCAAAGTATTCAAGACCCGCGCCTTCCTAAGACGAAGAGGCGCGGCGAACGTCTGTCATGAGGCGCTGTGACCAGTCACAGTCAAGACAGGCGTACAGTGTCTGAAGCTGCAGACCATTGAAGACAACGACAAGACATGGACAGGACGTGCCCTGCCGCCCCTGCCATCGCCAACGGCTACACGCTACACCTAGCCTGCGGCATGGGCAGGGCGGCAGGACGAGGACCTCGACGCCAGCGCCAAGACATAATAGTTGGTAGGAAATCACCCCGGGGCCACCTATCGGGTCCCCGGGGCCCACCTTGTAAGCCGCCCGAGCCTTGGACTATAAAAGGCTTGGTTAGACAATGTTACAAGGGGTTCAAACTCTGCTGAGTTCGGCTCTCTCTAGGACATCCTCACATCCAAGGAAACCAGTGCTCCGAGCACTCCCGTGGACGTAGGGTTTTTACGCTCCGGCGATCTGAACCACGTAAATCCCCGTGTCAATCCACTTTCATCTTCTTCCTCCGTCATCCACTCCGGCGAGACCCTCGCGAGAGGACTAGCCCCGCCTAAAAAAGAACCTCCGCCGGCTGCCCAGAGCAGGCTCGGGGGAAGTGTCGACCACAGGCGCTTCGACAACACCAACACTATGAACACCTACAAAATATAAGAATATCATTTTTTGATAAAGGTCACTGTAGTTGTCTTGCCATTAATAGGCATAGTGATAATTTTAAGTTTTTCTATAGTGACCCCTCAAGTTTCATCGCAGTAACTGTGAAGTTTGGACCGACCTTCCCTTTTGTCTTATAAAAAAGCAGAGGAAAAAAATGTTAGCCCATATTGCTACCCTGTAAAAGTCTGCCAAGAGCATTATTATGATTCTAATCATATAAGAGTATCATCTCGTGCTCCACATGGCACGCATGTGCTCCAGCTAAGGAATCCTCGCAATGCCTCATTGGTAGTGCGTCCAGGTTCTCTGAAGATTGAGGCCTCTCTTAGTCTTAGATAAGAGTAATAATCGTCCTAAGTGTTGTTCACGCTTATGATTGCCCACTGTTTCTAACAAGCAGGATATACATAACCTGAAACATTACCATGCTCATGGCTCAACACGCTAGCCTCACTCAGTCAAATGCTCCCCCCGGTCTCCCAGAGCTTGGATTGGACCACTCATTCAGTAGGCCCAAAGGCCAAAGCTTGGTGTCTAGCTGAAACTACCCAATCCATGCTGTCAAAGTTTTGTGAAGTCTCTGGAAGAAATTTTCTCGATCCAACAGGCAGTAGTGGGCAAATCAGCAACAAGAAGCTAGTGCGTTACAAGTCAGCTTCTACCTGGAATCAACTAAAAAAAGAAAAAGCATGACTCATGCTCGCACCAGTCCTGGAAAGTAGCAGGCTAGTAGACAATAAGAGCGAACACCAAACGTATCAGCACCAAGAAAAGCAACAGCATGATCAGATAATACACCCCATTCATAACGGCATATAGCACAACATTGCCACCAAAATATCAACTACGCCAATACAGCTGTTATGCGTAGCACAAAAACAATGAACGCAATAAAGAACATGCAAGGAATTTCTATGTAAATTACAGTTGAAAATCGTTATTCCTTGGTAATTTGGACGGCAGTTCCGCTGAGACATGACCAATATAAGTATATCACTAGACATTACACTTGTAGACAACTTAAAAAAACAGAAACCCTTTTACTCAGACCGTTTCAATATCAACCACCCTGGCATATAAAAAACTCCTGCAAGTATATAGCTCTTTGGACGGTGACGAACTTCAGCGGAAACCGCCTTCTGTCCAATGTGAGCTGCCAGAGGTCCCGTTCTGATTACTCCCCTTGTTGGAGGTGCTGTGATTGTAACTATCAAAACCATCATCTTTACCATCGTCCCATCCAGCCCAGGTGTCACTACTCTGGTGTGATTTTGCAGGCTCGTCTTTCTTGCCTTGGTCATCCCAATCATCCCAAGAGTTAGAATTGTAATTCTTTGATGAAGAATTATGAGAAGAATTCCATCCGTTTCCATTGGTTTCATGCTCAAACCTTTGGTAAGGCTCACTGCTCTGGTCCCTGCGCTGCCAATCATCTCCCCAGCCACTTGATCCTCCTTCCTTGGATAACTCCTCAACCTTTTGTGAGGCCAACGCAATTACTCCTCTCATAAGCCCCCAGGTCTTGCTGCCAAGCTCTGCAGTTTTGTTGGCAACAACACTGACAGTCTCATTCACCTTCTGGTCATAGCCCCCTTCTCTCAACTGCACGTCAGACAAACACCATTTTAGAAAAGTAAAAATAGTGATGTAATATAAGGATAAAACACCAAGACAATAAAAAATGACATCCTTCAATGTAGTCTATCATCCACTTAAACTGCTTCTCAAGGATCAACATATTATGGACAAATATTTCTGAATCTTCTGTCCATGAAAAGTGTGAATGAAATAAATGCATTGCATCAACATATTGGCAGACGCATATGGGACAACATGCAGCATAAATTACAAGAGAAAAAAATAGCTCAAATAAGACTAGTCTCAAGAGAGGAGAAAGTACATAACTACTTCACTCTTAACCATTCCTACATGAGTGTTTGCAAGACAAGGCTTTATTACTTCATATCCATGAAAGTTCAATAGGTATTATTCTTGGAAAATTGTAATATAGCATCACAGTACTCAACCACGACACTAAATGACCTCAATGAACCTCTAACTGTGACACAATAAGAGACAGGCAGTTGGCATGAAATGCACCTTTGATTGGATTTCTTTTGTGCCAACTTGAACAACACCAGCAGCGGATTGGGCAGCAGATGCAGCAACAAGCGAAAGGCGTCCAAATCCCTGAAACAATATAGAATGGTAAAGAAACCGTGAGACCACTAATTATGCATGACATATGCTGATGTGACAAATGCATTGATTACAGTTCAACCAGATCATCTCACATGTTTGGTAAAACACATGCATTTCGAACCTGGGGTCACAAAATAAGTGTACATAATCACACATACTACTCTACTGGCATGACTTGGAAAGGGCAATGTCATGTGGCTGCAAACGTTTACATGATAAGCTCATTATGATTAACAGAGGCGACTAGTATGCAAACAACTATTTAGTGCAATCGTACAAAAAACTTTCTTATGTCACACAATCCATCCCACGGTCACTGCTTTTTTTTCACTTAGGCCCTTCCACCTGGCAACAGTGTCCACACTTCATTTTTTCCAATTTCTTTGCTAGGTGGAGGGGCTTAAGCGAAAAAATGAAGTGAACATAGGATGGAGATCATATGTGGCCTAGGAGCTAGGACAGTTTTCTGCACGATTGCACCAAATACTTGTTTGCATTCTAGTCGTCCACATGATTGACACCTCTCACATAAACAGATTGAACTAAGCATAACTGACTACTCCATTTTAGGAAAAAGTGTTTAGTGTTCACCAGGTCTCTGGAACTCATTAGAGCGCTGACCTAAAAAAATCCCTTGCAGCCAGTATAGGAGAAAGTGTCATTTAAGTTCAGATCATGATCCAATAGGTGATCCTCAGGCCAATTCTAAACTGTAATCAGTGAAGACCAAGATAAAGGAACCTAATGGGCACCCAAGTTGACAAAATTCAGTGCACCAAATAACAAGTTTGAGAGATGTCTGTTGGGCTTCAAACAGTTGCAATATCATTCAATGCCAAACAATACCCTGGATCTCGTACTGTTTTGTACGTCTAAAGAAGCTATCTTTCTATTGTACTCCAGTGCCGTACCAAATCTGTTTTCTTTGGAAAATTGATCATCTAATTGTCCAATGAATGGATAACATTTTTTCTCTTTATATTGTGCCGGGTCAGAAATTGTAACCATACGTTTTGCTGAATGTAACGCACAATAGCAGAATAGTTATTCATTTTATTACCTGGGAGACAACCTGAAGGACATCGCCCTGGGCGGCGGCACCATTCCTATTCGCTGATGGCGCAGGGCTGGATCCAAACCCGACGTACTTGCCTCCCTGGGATGGCGGGATCCCCTCAGGCTTCGATTGGTTTTCTGCCATCCTCCTGGCGAAGAAGTCCTCCTTGTTGGCTGCCGACGCCTCCAGCTGCTGCCTCATGTACATGTTCTCTGTTGATTTGGACCTCGGCGGCTGCCTCCCCGACTGCGCCCCCGCGGTGCCGAACGATCCGACCGACTGGTTCCGCCTCATGTCCGGCCGGAGCTCATCGTCCCAGTCGTCCCAGCCGCCGCCGCCGCCGGAGGCAGTGGAAGCGGCCAAGGGCGGCTTCCTGGCGGGGGCAGGCGCGCCAGATCCGGGCGTCTCCTTGACGATCGGCGGGTCCGTCCACGGGCGGCCCTCGGCGAGCGCGACGATGCGGTCGCGGTACGCCGCGGCGGCGTTGGAGTTGTACTTGGCGACGTGGGGCGTCTCCTTGGGCACGCCCCGCGCGGTGAGGAAGGCGTTGAGGCGGTCGTTGCCGCCGGACTCCATCTTGCGGAGCTGCGCCTCTGTCCACGAGTCCATGGTGACGGAGCGCACGAAGCTGATGTGCACCCCGAGGCCGCGGTGCTTGCCCGAGCACTCGAGGCACATGAACACCCCGTAGGAGACGCTCGCCCACTGCGGGTTCCGCTGCGCGCAGTCCACGCAGGTCTTGTTCCCCTGCTGCGCCTGCAGCTCCCGCAGCCGCCTCGCCGCCGTGGACGCCATCGCCGGATCGGATCTGTGCCTCGGATCCCGCGGCGCGGGAGGGGGGGAGGGGGCACAGAGGACCCGGAGGGGAAAGGCTGAGGACGCAGCGGCGGAGGAAAGAGGAGTCCCGCCGACACGGAACGAAGAGGCGTCAAGTACTCTGACTCGGACGCTTCTGCCCTCGGCGCCTGTGGGCGGTGGTCAGGGTAGAGAAGTAATATCTGGCGTCTTTAGTGGGCACTACGGGTAGCCTGGCTAGTTTGGCGTGGCCGAACCTAACAGTGGCCCACTCGTGACGCCGACAATGAGGGCCCGCACGCAGCAAGGAGGAGGAGGAGGCGGATGTGTTCGGGACACCCGTCACCGAGATGGGCGGGCGACCAGCCAGGCGCGGACGGTTTCCCGTGCCCGACGCGGCCTCCGCGGAATAAAAGGAGGCGGCCGCCCACCTGCGGCGTCTCTTGGCCCTCGCTGTCGCGGGTTTTTTAGAAACCGCCGCGTCTCCAGGCACTCGTCGGTTTCGACATCTGGAACGGAGTGCCCTAGCTTCGCGCGCCGCCTGTCCCTCGCCCATGGCGGACGCGCCGGCGGCGGCCGCTGAACGGGAGGAGTCGACGACGACGACGCCCGCGGAGCCGGCGGCGAGCGGGGAGGCGCAGCCTGCCGCCGCGGCGGCGGTGCCGGCGCTGTACGTGGGCGATCTGCATGAGGACGCGACGGACGAGGACCTGTTCGACGCCTTCAGGAAGGTCGGCACCGTCACCTCAGTGCGCCTCTGCCGCGACAACGCCACCAGCAGATCGCTCAGATATGGATACGTGAACTACTTCTCCCGGGCCGACGGTATGTGCTTGTTGCTCTGGATCGCGCTTGCATGATCTGCTAGTCTCGATCTCGTTTGTTCGAGCGATCGGGGATGTCAAGTTACTGCAGTTTATCCCCGTTGATGTTGATCACGCTGGCTGGTTTATCCCCGTTCACTAATGAGGGGAAAAGTAATATTAATCGCATCTAACAACGTAGATTCATGAGTTTCTTGATTAGGAGGTTAATTATTTTTGTGAATAAACATATAAAATTCGATATAGAGAAGATATTGGAAGTGAGTAGAAGGTCTCATGCAGGATGCATGCATCCATGCCAATAAAAAGCTTGCATCCAAGGCCATCTCGCGTTTTCACATTGCACATGACGTGGCTTTTCGAAAGAAAAAACATTGCACATGGACGTATGGATTACTACCGAGGGTATTAGTAGAGGATTGCTGGTTAGTTGCGACGAGGAAGCTCTTAAAATTGTTCCGAATAATTAATTTTCTTAAGTTTCTTTGACGATCATATATAATCAAGTCTCACATTGAAGACCTCGATTGTAGCTACACGTGATGAGCTAGACATTGACTACATATGAGTTGCATTTCCTTGACTTATAATGTGCTTTATTTTTTGTTTGGATTTTTAGCTTTATTGATACCACTTTCAACATTGCTCATTCGTACTGTGCTCTTACACTGTCCTACATGACATATAATTACTTACTATCAATATATTTTTTGGTATTTGATGGTCATTAAGCAATATCTCTGCTACGACTTATGTGTGATGAAGGGAGGATTCCACCAGTTGCCGTTTTTTTACGATGTCACTGGTATTGGGCATGTACTTCATCGGTTTTAATTTGTAAAATAAACGGTTATATATCAAAGTACCCTGCATCAAATTTAACTAGTACTTGAATGTCCTAACTCTGTAGCAATTCTTTCCATTTCCAGTCTTTCCATGGATTGTCTTTAGAAAATGATTTGATCTATAAATCAGTTGTATTTCTATGTGGACCAGCTTGATTTATTGCGTACAACTGTATAAATGCAGCCACTGATGTATAATCAATCAATGTTATTCATTCCAGAAAATTGACATTTGGTTTGCACTAAAGGAGTTATTTGTCACAACTGTGTG
The DNA here is from genome assembly GCA_030760725.1 of Neostapfia colusana. Taxonomy (NCBI): domain Eukaryota; kingdom Viridiplantae; phylum Streptophyta; class Magnoliopsida; order Poales; family Poaceae; genus Neostapfia; species Neostapfia colusana. Next base: position 85,237,345 of record JASWHV010000013.1, on the reverse strand, counting down.
GAACGAAGCATGTTATCTATTTCAAATTTTCAATCCGTATGCATATCTGTTAATAATCTATGTTTAATTTGACTAGTTGACATTTTTCAGCTGTATCTGCTCTGGAAAGGCTAAACCACAGCCTTGTTTTGGGCAAGCCTATAAGAGTCATGTGGTCAAATCGAGATCCTGATGCAAGGAGAAGCGGTGTTGGGAACGTATTTGTTAAGGTAAAGCAGTGTGGTATCTGCATACTATACATTAGTTTATCACCATATGCATGATTATTGCAAGTATTAAGTGCCCATGTTGTACAAATTTGCAGAACCTTAGTGATTCTGTTGACAACGCAAGCCTGCAAGAGTTGTTCTCAAAGTTTGGAGATGTAATATCCTGCAAAATTATCAGAAATGAGGATGGGACAACTAGAGGCTATGGTTTTGTTCAATTTGCATCGCAAGAACCAGCAGATGCAGCAATTGAGAGCCTCAACAACTCCCATTTTGGTGACAAACAATTGTATGCTTATGTCAACCTTTTGTAATACCATATCTTACTCTTTTTCTTAATATATGTTAACATATACAATTCATCTTGCGCAGGCATGTTGCTTCTTTCATTAAGAAAAGTGAACGATCTGCCAATAATGAAGATAGCTATACTAACCTATATATGAAGAATCTAGATGACGACATAACGGAGGAACTTATTAAGCTAAAGTTCTCTAAGTTTGGTTCAGTAGTCAGTGTAAAGGTTATGAGGAGAGATGATGGGTCATCTCAGGGTTTTGGGTTTATCAGTTTCCAAACCCCAGATAGTGCAAAGAAAGCAAAAGAAGCCATGGATGGGTTGCCACTTGGTACATACATGAATGGATATACATATTCTTTCTTCAGCAAGAAACGTTACATGAATAACTTGCCATTTTGTATTTATTCTTATTTTTTTGTTAGGATCAAAAAATCTATATGTGGCAAGGGCTCAAAAGAAGGAGGAACGAAAGCAATATTTACAACGCTTGCATGAGGAGAAGAGAAATGAAATAATAACTAAGAGTAATGTAAGTTTCACACTTGTGTTTCGTGCCATCCGTTTGTTCTATCTCATAAATCACATATATGCAACATACTTTCTCATTTACAAATTATATTTTTTTATGACAGGGATCCAATGTCTATATCAAAAACATTCATGACGAAGTTGATGATAATGCTCTTCGTGCACGTTTTGATGAATTTGGGACTATCACATCAGCAAAGGTTATGCGTGATAATAAGGGTATTAGTAGAGGATTTGGCTTCGTATGCTACAGCAACCCAGAAGAGGCAAAGAGTGCCATAAGCAGCATGCGGGGTAATCCTTTATTATTATTATTTATTAATAAGTCTAACTCATCTTTTTTAACTTGGCAACAAAAAACACACCTCACTTTTTTTTATGCAGGTGTTATGTTTTATGGGAAACCATTGTATGTTGCTCTCGCTCAAAGGAAAGAGGACCGACAAGCTATATTACATCAACATTTTACCCAGCTTGCTAGAATTGTTGAATCTGCAAACTCTTTGATCCCCACAGGATATCCACATGTTTACTTCGCCCATCCAAATGCACATCTACCTCAAGGTCCTCCAAGACATGGTTTTATATATCCACCTATGGGGTTCAGTCACGAATTCAGACCACCAAATCTCCAACAAATGCATTCACCAATGGTATGTTTTTGCCTTTGTTGAAGGTTTGGATTTTTTCGTGCTCGGTTGGTAAACGTTTCTGTACCATGGCCACAGATGCCGAGTTCGCCGAGGCATTACAGAAGCAACAGGGGGAGGATGGCGGGGAATATGGTGCCTGTTCCCCATACAGTTCACACCATGAACATCGTCGCACATGCGCAACCAGCTAAAGATTACATGTCTATGCCTCGACAGGTATTTTTAATCAACTTCATCACGTTGATCTTATGTACCCATGCATCTGTCGCCCAAAATGAGTTTCATACCCTTCGAAACTTGCCCAAAACTGTACAAAAGCAGAGATTCAGCAATCCAAAGTACTTCTCAAACGACGTTGTGGCCAACGGTTTGGCTGTCCATCACGGCGACCCTGTTCCATCGACGAACAATGCCGATATATCTGATCCACAGATGATACAGCTCGGGAACAAGCTCTACCCCCTTGTTCAGAGACAACAGGTTCTCCGTCTATATAATCAACATTTCAGTCTTCCATTCCACGGACAACTCGTTTTTGGTCTAACTCGGTAATTATTATCATGTCTTGTCCGTCGCACAGCGTGAACTTGCGGGAAAGATCACCGGAATGCTGATCCGACAGGAGAAATCTGACGCGATCGCGATGCTTAGCTCGCCGGAGCTGCTGTATGCCAAGGTGGAGGAATGCGCCCAGCTGCTCCAGGCGACCAAGACCAAGGCCGAGGACCAGGAGGCGCTGCACCCTGGCTTCATGCTGGACTCCGCTAGCGTGAACGCCAACTGAAGACGAGCCAGAGCTTTTGTCTGATTTTGTGTTTAGGGATGGTAGCTAGCTAGGTGGTTGTTGCTATTTCTCGTTCTACTAGGTTTGTGAGTGTTGCCCGTTGGCTGTGGAGTCTGCTGCTTGTTAAACTATAGAACTATTTAGTTTTAAAGAGATAGAATAAGGTAGAAACCTCTGCCTGCTATATATATAGAACATATTACTGGTTATAACAGAACAAATACTATCTATGCTGACTATGTTTCCTAAGGTAGGTGGCCTGTTTGTGATATGCACCTACCGGCTTTGCAAAATTAGAGCAAGAAGAATGCCCTGTTCTATTTTTGCAAGCGACCATGTTGAGACATGTTTTAACTTTCAGCTGTTTGTCCAGTCCCAGGAACCAGGTAGGTCTGTTTTCATGGGTCCAGCTATATTGAAATTGCTACTTATTCCTGAAACTTGGCTCCCAACAGCTTGGAGGAACCAAAGGCATAACGGTGTTCTCTCTTCCCAAATCACAGAGGTCCCCTTGTTTTCTGGAGCCCCAGAATTGTGCACTCGCGTTTTGTCCATAAACAGCCGCCACCCATTTCGACCGTCAACAAGCCGGTTAATATTACTGACAAAGCACCGGCTTGCTCCTCCTGCCACGCCCTTGATCTTGCTCTCTCGCGCGGCGGTTCTTCCTCACCTGCGTGGCTGCGTCGCCGCGCGGGATCTGCCGCACAACGCCGGCAGCCATCAGCACATCGGCCTGGCGGTCCAGGGTTTGTACGTGAATGCTGCCGCAGATTGCAATCTGGAGGGACCCGACATGGTGTGCGCAGCGATGGTATGTGTACATGAATACGCGCCCAGGGCCTGATCACGCATGCACGCAGGCCAATCGAATCCCATGAAATCAGTCATCTAGTTTGACATGTGTACAACTTACATAGAAGATGTGCTGACTAAATCCAATCCCATGGAGGGCTTGTTTGGGTAATAAGAAATGGAATGGATTATAGTGGAGTGGAGTGGAAAATGAACTAATTTTTACTCCAATCCCCTCAATCTACTTTAAATGAAGAGTATTTAGTTGTATCCAAACAAACCAGGATTGCTTTTTTGGCACATGCAAACAGGGACGTTTTCAAAATTTGTAGTACTCCTCGTTCCGGAGTATGTCAGACGTGTTTGTTCAATCAACAGGATCAATTGGAATCTCTTCTCACGATCAATCTATTGGAGCACTGCGCAGGGGCTTTGCCACGGCGCCGGTACAACACCGAGTGTCCGAGTTCCTCCCGATCCGGTCGTCGCTGCCGTCGCGGCTCAGCCTCTCCTTTCGTCGTCTCCGCTGTCATCACGACCGGATTCCGGTCGACCGGCGCTGACGCCTCGCCAACGACCAGGTTCCGCCACCGGTCGCGACGCGATCGACAACCTCGGATTTAGATGCCGCTGCTTCCCGCGACGGCGGGCGCGGAGATCAGTTCCGCCCGCGACCTCCTCCCCGTTCCTCCAGGGCGTACCCGTCACGTACCGCTTCGACGAGAAGCACGACGTGAGTAATACACTACACGGTCTCTTCGAAAAAGAAAAAAAAACAGACAGACCCGCTCGTCGTTCGTCGACCCGGACCGAGACCGAGAGCGAGCGAGCGCTCGCTCCCCCGCCGCCGCCGCCTTGCTTTGCTCTGGTTTTAACAAGCTCCCACCGCCTCCGCGCGCGCAGGTCGAGCTCGACGGCTTCGTCACCGGCGGCGGCTACGCGTGCGCCTGCGCCGCCGCTTCCTCCTGCGGCTACCGCGGCAAGGTCAGTCAGCCTGATCTCGTCCCCCCCCACCGGTCTCCACAGCACCTCGACGGGTCTCTTTTTTTTTTTCTTTCCCGCGGGAAATCCTGAGGGTTTTGTTTCCGCGCTGCGCAGGTGCTGTCGGCGCGCTGCAGTTCGAGAAGCGCGCGGGGGCGGTCTCGAAGAACCAGAACGGCCACATCTTCCTCCGCAACGGCAAATCGCTCTACGAACTCTTCCACGCGCTCAGGCCCGTGCCCGCCGAGGCGTTCCCGGAGGAACTCCGCGCGGCGGTCGGGGTCCCCATGACCGCGTGCGCCGCGGGAGCGTCACCTGCGCCGCAGGGGCCTGTCCAGGGACAGCAGCCGGGCGGGATGGCGAGCTGGGAGCCGAATGAGGTTCGGGTTGACGGCGTAATGGCGGAGCCCCCTTCGGCGCCGACGCAGGAGGACGTGGAGATGTTGACCGAGGAGGAGAAGGCGGGCTTGTGCCTGCTTGGTTTGAGGTGAGTAATTCCCCTGATCGATTGGCGCTTGGAACTATCTAAAGTGCACTGGTGTAATTTCGTACCAAAGTTCCGTGGCCCTCACCGGGACTCTCAGAGAGATGTGCTGGCGGAACTGGACTATTTAATTATCTAGTTACCCCTAATTAACTCTCGTTTTAGAGTTATTCAGTCGTAACCCATCCATTTTATAGCAGGGGAGGTGGTTCAACCACTATTTCAAATCCTATATGTGGGACTCAAGTGCCTGCCGCAGAACAGATCGAGGCTGCAGCAGGTGGTGACCATGCAATGCCTGATGTTGAGGAGATAAGAAATGGAGCTGATGAGAACGGCAGGTTTAGCAGTTTGTTGACAGCCGCTCCTGTTGATGAGCCAGTGGGGGAAACAAGATATCAGCTAGAAAGCTACCTCAAGGATGTTAGAGGACTACTATCCACTGGGCTTCTTGAAGGTTTCAAGGTGATCTACAAGAATAATGAGGTGTGTGTTGTTCTTGCCGGCTGTA